>OX422220.1:521586910-526386910 GCA_949130495.1 Sambucus nigra
TAGATGCTCATAACTGTGATCATGTTGTGTCAATAGATCATCTACAGAATCAACGAAGCTGAGTTGGGGAAACATGTATTTTATTATGGCAAAGTGGCTGATAAGACATTGATTAAATTTGATAATCAAAGAGACTTATCCTTGGCTGCTTGAAAAAGTACTTATCTTATACATTTCAAGACAAGTCCATGCAGCTACTTCGAACTGACTAGGCCCGAGTCCTTGAGGCAACAATCTAGAAAAGACCAGAAGTTCTTATTCCTAAACATTTTGAGAAAATGTCGAACAAAGGAAGAAATTATCAAAAATAAGGCTCAGAAGAATGTACTCCCCTGCCCAGGTGAGAATTAGAGAAGAAAACTTAGGCTACCTTTTTTTTAAAGACTTGGAGGATAATACTTTTACAGTTACTCGTGGAAATATAAGCAACCTTAAAAGGCCAAATAGCACTTCCAACTAAAGATTGAAACTGCTTTTACATGTTAAGGTAATGTGCCCATTATTTTAGAATTCTACAGTGTTGATAAAAAGCGCATAATTAAGTACAGAGTATGAGAAACACTTGAGATATGGTTTTATACAGTGAAGGACAACATCTTCCCAAGCTCAAGTCCAGGGTGAGATACTTCTTTTCCTTTATGATCAATTAAAACTAGACCTCGCAATGGTCGTGTTGAGTAGTATTTGTGTCTAAATGGGTGACTTTTTATCGTGTCAAAATATCATATTTAAACCTAATCCCGTGCCTTTGAGTGTCGTGTTCACCCGTTATTACCCGTTAAGATAATAAATAATTTTGAATCGTATATGAGTTGATACATTGGCCTAATATTTAACATGATTAGATCCAATTATTCATTACATTAGTAAATCTCTCATTAAGTAATATTCACTATGAATAAATAAAAATTAAGATACATAAACTATTTTGAACACAACAATATTTCTTATTTAAAAAAATTAATGGCTCTTAGTGAGTCATAACGGGTGAAAAGGGTTAACACTATCCCGATTGGTTTATTATCGTGTCTTATCGGGTTGGTACTAATATAACTTCGTGTCATTTTTTTGTGTCGTGTGTCATATTTGCAGGTCTACTTAATGTGTACTTTATCTTAGTGCATAGATAAACAAAGTCTCTTGAATTATGTCACACAAGCAACTATCAGTTAGTGAAATATCAAACGATTTCGACCAAAAAAAAATATCAAACGATAAATAATAGATTATACGCATGTTTGCCTATTTAACACACACCGTGGAAGGGTAGTAACTTCTAATTTGTCCTTGGATTACCATACAATCATGTTATTTATGCATTATCCCATGGTGGATTAGGAAGACGGAATGCTTGTATGTTTATTTGGTTAAAAGTTCAAGTACATGGATTGTTAAGGTATTAATATTTGGGATGAAAAATATTTTTACAAGGTGTGGCTACTGATGGAGAAGTTAAAGTTGAATATTGGATGAATGAAGTTGCTCTTTATTCTTATTTGATTGCCTTGCTTTTAAGTATGTGTGTGGTTGTCCACAACATGTGTTACACGAAAAGAGAAAAATGAATATCCTTTGTATGCACATGACGAAAAAAGAAGTAAAAAAATAACCATTACTTGAAAAAGGTCAAAATTGTTTCACGCAGATTTTTTTACGCCAAACATGGCTAATTATTTTACTCGAGGGAGAGTAACTATGTTCATGAGACATATACAAATGAATACATACTCCTATTAAAATTTGAATGGATAAAGAAGATATTTTTTGCATCTTATCTAGAACTGCAAATATTTCATTTCAAACTTCTCACATTAATTTGTATGTGACATTTTATGCTTGTTTTCATTCCTTTTCTTGAGCTATAATTTGCCCTTTGTATCATGTTCTACGAATGTTTTGAACTTCGGATGCTAAGTAATTTTCACTTCCGATGGACAGCTGTCGAAACTTGGTAATGCTAATTCTCTATAATTTGTTATTTTAAATGAAATTTCCCTTGGATATGATTACTTGTAAGGTTTGTTCTGGTTTCTTTCATTTCAATTTCTATCCAATGGTGCATAATTGAAATTTGTTTATTCTTTACGAGAATTGATTTCCTTAATACTGCTGAATATCATATTCAGAGTGACCCCTGTTCTTAACCATTGTACCATATTGGTCCCACTCTTCATTGTGGTAGCAAAACCCTATGAATTCGCACCCTTCACTGCTTTAACAAAAATTTATCTCTCTCTTCAAGACAGAATTACATCGTTAATTCTTTTATAAATAATGCATAAATGCAATTGAACTCAACAAAGACTTTTTCCAATTACATGGGTCGACTATATGAATCTCATTCATCCATTCCACTGTATTTAGCACAATATCCTTGAGTTAAATTTCACTCTTAGATAAACATATGATTGTGTGTGTGTCAATATTGCTATCATGGAAGTTTATTATTCATATGGATTATGTCATCTTGGAATCCGGAACAATGTTGAATATTAAAATAGACATCAATTTAACCTTTGATACTATATCCTCACGTTTTGTTCTTTTCACTATAATGCTTATGTATTTTAAGATCTGTAAAGGCTTGTATCTTTACTGACATATGTCTATTAATATATCTTGTTTATTGTGGTAAATTTCTCTATTTTAATGATGATTGTTTGTAAAATTATCGTTTAAGGTGTTGTGAATGTGATTATGGGAAGCGCTTTTGATATTTGGGGATCAGTTACTTGAAATGCCATAGATTTTCTACTTTCCAGGCGTCAAAAGTTTTTTTACATGCAAGCCTCTTGCTTGATTTATTGGATGTGCAAATGAGAAACTGGAGGCCACTCTTTCTTATTTTAAACCTATTCAGATAAGGAAGATCACATGTATAGGATTAACGGCTTTTGGAAAGAAGTTAACGGCAGGGAAAATGCTGAACATGTTAAATATCGTCAACTTGTCAAGTCATGCAAAAAATGAAATCTATTGTTAGTGTCGAAACAAATGCAGCAATCAATATCAAAATAGTATAGTTAACTAAAAGTGGAGGATTCTAAATGATTGACATGTAAGTGTCATCCTAATTATGATGTTAGTTATATATAACTCTCAAACTCATATTTGTTATACATCTACACATTTACTTATGCTCAATTGTTACCAGTTACATATTAACTATATCATCATCCCCACCCGTGCAAGAATGTGCGAGCCTCACAAATATTGTGTTTCATTTACTTGTTATCTTTTCTCTTCTTTTATATTCGAGTATCTAAAATCTTAGGCTCATCTCATTACTTTAAACTTCTATTGTATGTTGAATGAAATTAAGATATAGGCTATGTTTTCCTAGTCCTCTTGAAGTTTCTAGTTAATAAATAGTGAAATATCCAGTGGTGGTTTGGTATTAGTCCATCACTTCATTAGTATAGAGATTGATAAAGGTATGTGGATGGGAATTGGGTTTCATCTGCCCTTTCTTTCACTCTTTCTTAAATTAGTTCCCCTACTCTTATATGGATTTTCCCATATATATTTTTCTTTTGTAGCAAGGTTATTTTCCCAAACAAGAAAATGATTTGATATCTACAAAAGCATAGATTTGATCCAACTACATTATAATTAGAGTTTGGTGTCGAGGTATGATGATATCAAGAAAGAAAATAGATATGTTGGTGGTAGAAGTTGCAAGTTGTAAATGAAGAAATGGCTTTTTTAAATGCTTTGTGTTGGTTCTTCTTTGGATGGATTGCCTAGAAGGGATAACATGATTTTCAAAAGAACATATTGAGAAGTAACCAGATTTATCGCATCCAGTGGTCTTATTGTCTTTTAAAGTGGTAGGGCGATATAAGTTTAGATTTTGAGTGTTAGGGTGTGTTTGATTGATTTGGAAATTATTTTCATGAAAAATAGTTCTTTTGACTCATGTTTTGACTTTGTAGTGCCTTGATTGCAACTACTTTATATAAGAATAATACTCATCCACATAACAAGTAATCCCTCTCAAACCTCATGTTTAGTGAAAAATATTTCTTATCCACCCACGAAAGAATTGGTTTCCATGGAAAATAGAAAAAAGTAAGACAAAAACCTCACGTATTTTTGTACTCATTTTCCAACTTCTTATTAAAATGAACTATTTTCTATGCATTTTTCATGCTTGTAATCAAATGGACCCTTAGTGTTGGAGTGGATTTATGTACCTCTAGTTTTGTTTTAACATACGACAACATATTTCTATTTCTTATCAAAGAAAAAACCTTTTTCATCACCAAGAAGATGCTTTATCCTAATTATCATCGTCTTCTCATCTTCTCATGTTAATCCCTTATCAAAAATCAAAATAAAGAAATAAGTAAGCGAAACAATACACAATCTAGCAAATTAATCAATAATGCACGCATGAAACTACAAATATATGGAAATAAAAAATCAACTAGCTCCTCTAGTCTTAAGTAAGGGAAATAGAATCAAGTTGAATGGTAAATTTACTAAAGTTACAACGACGTTACAACATAAAAAGTAGGGATAATAATCAATAAATTTATGTACACAAACATAATGAACATAATTAGAATCTATTTATTGTTAAGTCGTGTTCTATTGACATCCAAATAGGGCCTTATTTAGTCAAAATTAATGTTCTACTTGAATTAGTGAGAAGATATTTTTGGTTAATTGATAATTAGTTGTAACTAATTCTATTTTTCTGTATTGATTACAACAGTATACACTAATGGCTTTATAATAGCCGAGCTCTCTGATTAATAATAAAATCATATCATCTTCTCCTTTTTCTATATGGTATCAGGGCAAGGTCGATCCATGACCTAGACTATCGTCTTCTTCCTCCCCTTATCTTTTTCTCTATATCATATTTTCTCTGCATCGCTCATTGATAGAAGCTTCGAATCGATCATCAATGACGATCACTCACAATCTTAACCTTTCTCCAAACCTCATCTTCTTTTTCTCTAATCTCAACTCTTTGATCATAATTCGTCTTGATCAGTCCAATTACATGGTTTAGCAATTACAAGTGAGGATCTCTCTGCATGCAAATCAACTTCTTCGGTATGTTGATGGTTCGATCAGACCTCCACCTCAAGAAATAACTGATAACGAAGGTAATCGGGTTCGAAACCTTGCCTCTATTGTATGGAATGACATTGATTCACAAATTATTAGTAACCTATATGCGATTATATCACCATCCATTTTACCCCAAATTCTGGGTTTTGAGCATGCATCTGATATCTACAATTACTTGTCAAAATGTTACATTTCTTCATCTAAATCACATGTTCATGAGTTGAAATTGAAGTTGTTGAATGCCTCTAAGGTCCAGAATAGGATGGATGAGTATCTTGATAATATTAAAGATTGTATTAACAAATTGACTGCATCTGGGGTTGAGATTTATGAGGAGGACCTTGTTTTGTATATTATTAATGGCCTCATTCCTGAGTTTGCATCTCTAAAAACTACATGTAGGGATAGTTCTTAGCTAATTTCCTTTGTTGATTTGCAACCCTTTTGAGATCAGAGGAATTGCATGTGTTTAGAGACAAGAAATTGACTAATGGTCTGACACCGCCACAGCTCTAGCTGTTGTTACCTAACCTCACTCTACAACCATGCTACCATAGTTTACTCCTGTGTTGTCCCAACCTCTATCTTAAAATTTGCAGCCTTTTAGGTATAGATCAAGTACCCCACAAGATCCAAATGGGTATCTTAGAGGAGGATGAGGTAGACACAAGAATAAAAAAAGGCAGAGGTTTTGCTAGAACTAATCAGTTTAAAGTGTGATGTCAAATTTGTGGTGAAACCAATCACAGTGCTATAGAATGTTTTCATATGTTTAATAACACCTATCAAGCCCCTAGTTCTCTTGGCAGTCAAAGCATTAACAATCCATCCTATATGAATCAATATCCACACCACACACAAGCCTACTTTACCCAACCTTATCCTTCACCCAATCATGGAATCTTATCTCCTACATCCCCTCTTTCATCTTCATCTACTCCAAACACTTCTCCTCATTTATTGCCCACTCCCACATGTACCTTTCCAAACCCTATGCCTAGTATTCTTCCTTCTACAAACAGTACACCACCACTTGGTATTTAGACTCTCCCACTTCTTTTGAACCTTCCTTTTCTCATGCTTTTCTTTCTTCCATCATTTCTTCTCTACCTGCCATTATTTGTCTCTTTGATACTGGGGCTACAAGTCATCTTGCAAACAGTACTACCTACTATCATACCCTCTATTTTTATAAGGGTTTCGAAGTAGTTGTTATTGGTAATTGAGCCTAAGGTTCCTATTCTACATATAGGAAATGGTATTTTTTCTAAGCCTCTTGTTCTCTCTAACATTCTCCGTGTTCCTCAAATCACCCACAATCTTCTTTTTGTGCATCAATTGGCAAGGGACAACAATTTTAGAGTAATCTTTGATTCTAATACTTTCTATATTTTAAGATAAACTCACTAACCAAATTCTTCTACAAGGACCCTGTAGTAATGGTCTTTATACTTTGACTCATTTTTCTCCCCCATCTCCTAATAATGCTTTTGTCTCTGTCTCTACTACCTCTGCTCATTACTGGCATTTCAAATTTGGACATCCCTCATCTCACATTCAATCTCATCTCTTTAACACTCATTATATTCCTTATGTTTCTTCTCTTCCTGAATGTCATGCTTGTTGCACATCCAAAAGTCACAAGCTACCCTTCAAACACTCACCTACTGCTATTAAGCATCCATTTGAACTTGTGAACAATGATGTATGGGGTCCACCTCTAATGTTTCTACTACTAAACTGAGGTATTACATCATTTTTATTGATGCTTTTTCAATATATACATGGATTTTCCTCTTAAAAATAAGGTCGTTGTTTACTCTATATTCACTCACTTTGTCCATATGATCCTTACTCAGTTCCAACTTCCTATCAAAGTCCTTCGAACTGATAATGGCAATGAATACAGAAATGGACCCATCCTTCATTTCATGTCCCAAAAGGGCATCTGTCTTCAAACCTCTTGTCCTTACACTCCCGAACAAAATGGAGTGAGTTAGAGGAAGCATAGGAATCTTGTGGAAACTCTTTCTGTAATGAGTCACTCTTCTATTCCCCCAAAGTATTATCCAGACACCATTCTCACAATTACTTACTTAATCAAAAGACTTCCCTCTGCTAATCTCAATCTTCAATCTCCTTTTAAAATTTTGTTTCATCTCTGAAAGTCTTTAGTTGTTGTTGCTACCTTTGGCTTATTCCTTACAAAAATTCTAAGCTTGAGCCTAAATCAAGATATTGTGTATTTTTTAGCTATGTTTCTGACTCTAAGGGCTACAAATGTTTTGAATCTACCACTGGACAAATGTTTGTATCAAGGCATGTCCAGTTTATTGAAAATCAGTTTTCTTTCTCTCACACTTTCATTCACTATCTTTCCCCCCATTTTGATTCTTCTTCTTCTTCTTCTCTTTCTTCTTCACACATGTTTACTCCTACTTTCATTTCTTCTTCTTCCTCTCCTGATTCTTCTTCTTCTTCTTCTTCTTCGCTTTCCTCTCACCCTTCTTCTTCTCATTCTCTTCCCCAATCTTCCTTCTCTTCCTCCTCTTCTATACCTTCCTCTATTTGTCCCTCTTCTCCACACATCCCACCAATTTCTTCATCAACCCTTTGTCCCACTCACTCTATGGATACTAGATCCGAAGCTAGTACTCACAAACCTAAACTTCCCTTTGATCGTTTAGCTCATCTCCTCACCACCTCCTTTGACCCTTTTCTAACCAAAGAGTCCACTTGTTACACTCAAGCCAACACATCCTCAGTATGGAGATCAGCAATTTCTGATGAATTTAATGTCTTACTATCTCAAAAGACTTGGGAATTGGTACATTTACCTGCTGAAAAAACTACGATAGGTTGCGAATGGGTCTTATGGATCAAACTTAGTGTTGATGGTAGTCTTGCTATATACAAGGTTAGACTTGTGGCCAAAGGATTTCATTAAACTGGAGGGTTGAATTATTTTAAGACATTCACTCGAGTCATCAAACAACCAACAATTAGACTTTCCATGTCTATAGCCTTATATTTTGGATGGCAAGTTCAATAATTAGATGTGTCCAATGCCTTTTTACATGGTGTTCTTGAGGAGGATATTTATATGGTCTAGCCTACTTGTTTTACTGATGCATCTCAACCCAACTCAATTTGTAAACTCCACAAGGCACTTTATGGTCTATAGCAGGCTCCCAGAGCATGGTTTACTAATTTTTCCTGATTTTTTTTTCATTATGGGTTTGTTAATAGCACTGGTGATACCTCTTTGTTTATTCACCATCATTCCACTTATATTACATGGGTTCTGGTTTATGCGGATAACATTTTGGTCACTGGGAGTTCCACTTCTGTTATATCTTCTCCTTTTTCTCCCATGAAAAGCTTTTTTTCATGAAGGAATTGGGGTTATTGAATTACTTTCTGGGCATTGAGGTACAATCCTCATCTCAAGATCTCTTTCTGCCTCAAACAAAGTATGCCACTGAGTTGCTCCACAAGTTGGCATGTAGGATTATAAGTCCTCTCATTCTTCTTCAGCATCTAAGCAACCAGCTACTCCTTATCTTACCCCCTTCCCTGACCCTCATCTCTATAGAAGTCTTACAGGGTCCCTTCAGTATTTGACAGTTACAAGGCCAGACATATCCTATACAGTTCATTAGTTTTGTCAATTCATTCATTCTCCTCTAAATTATCACTTTGTTGCTGTCAAAAGAATCCTCAAATATGTCGAGGGCATTCTCTCACTAGGTATCATGTTGTAACCTAGTCCACTTCAACTTTTGGCTTACACTGACTCTGATTGGGTAGGAAATCCTTTGGATATGAAGTCTACCTCTAGCAGTTGTGTATTTTTGGGTCCTAATCTCCTATTTTGGTCAGCCAAGAAGCAGACCTCTATTGCCAAATCTTCTGCTAAAGCAGAATACAAGGCCTTATCATCCACAACTACTGAGCTGTTTGGCTCCAACAACTTCTCAAAGATATGTCTCTTCCACTTCTCTCCTCCTCCTACTATCTGGTGTGATAAAATTAGTGCTCTCTCCCTTGCTCCAATCCTATGTTTCACTCAAGGAGCAAGCATATTAAGGTGGATTTTCACTTTTTTAGAGAGAAAGTGTCTTCCAAGCATCTTATAGTAGCCCACATTCCCTCTATAGAACAACTTGCAGATATGTTTACCAAGGTTCTGTCCATTCCCAGGTTTCACTATCTCAATGACAAGGTTATGTCTGCTCAGCTTACTTCTCAGATTTTTCACCAAGTTGATGCTTATGTGTCTTCACCAGCCTTATCAACTTGAAGGGGGATGTTAATTCATGTTCTATTGACATCCAAACAGGGCCTTATTTAGTCAAAATTACTGTTCTACCCTTGAATTAGTTAGAAGATATTGTTGGTTAATTGAGAATTAGTTATAACTAATTCTAATTTTTTTTTTATTTTGATTACAACAGTGTGTATATATATACACTAATGACTTTGTAATAGTTGAGCTCTCTGATTAATAATAAAATCATGTCATTTTCTCCCTTTTCTATACTTACACGCGATGTCAAGAGATATTATGCACATTTTTGTAACTTTTGTTTGGGACTTACCTTTTGCAAAAGCCACTATTTTGTAGGGTAAAAACTTTGAACTATGTTAAAAAATTAAATTGTAAATTAACCTTTAAATAAACATTGATTAAACTAATATATATATGAACTATAAAACAAGGTGCAAAGAGCAGTTGCTTAATAGCTATCTCTAGAAAGCTAAAGTTGTTTTTATAATACCTCCATATCACGCCTCTAATCTTATCGGCACGAATACAGACTATGAAACACAAACACAAACACGCCGACATGACAAATCTAAAAAATTTAGGACAAGACACGGCGGGACAGAGCGACAAATATATTTATTTTTATATTTTTATATAGATTGCGTGTCAAACAGCAGATTAATAATAAATCCTTAGTAACAACCAAAATGAGGAAATACATATAAACCCTTAGCATCTTAAATTCATTCTAAATATTAAACATCATATTAATATTAAATTCCATACTAGTAACAAAAAAAAGGCAAAAATACATATAAACCATAAGAGTCAAATCAATTCAATACATTAAACATCACATTAATATAAAATCCCATACTAGTAACAATCAAAAACAAAAAAAAAACATTTTAAACATTAAAAAAAATAGAAATTTGAACTCCAATGGGTAAAATATGTTCCAACTAATAACAGGAAATTTTAAATTCTTCTAAAAATTATAATATATTTGTTCTTAGTATTAACACTTAAGAAATATGAATTAATTTTAAGTTTCACCTTTTAATTAACGCTTAGAAGAAAGTTTTTTGCGTCAAGATTTCTTATTTATGAAAGAGTGTTGAAAAGAAAGGTTTAAACCCTAATAAGTTGCTAAATTCTCTAAAGAACAATTATAAAGATGATTTCACAAAGTTGCCTCATTTTTTTAAATAGTTATTTTCTTTTGGCCCCAGTCGTGTCCCTCCCCATCGGCCCTTTTTTAATGTTGTTAATGTCCGACATGCCATGTAGTGTGTCGAATACATGTCCATTCCGTGTCTTACGCATATCGGACACACGTGCGGGTCCATAGGAGGAAGTGTCTGCCCTCCATATAATATAGAGTACTAATGTTGTTCAGATCTCCAAAGCAAACATATTACATGATGTTCTAATAATTCGCTACGAAATAACACATTTCCACAATACACAATATATATTAACAATTTCCACTAATTTAAGCAATTTATTTTGTCATATTTTAAGTCTGATTCCAAAGAGCATTTCTTTTATTTTATTATTTCAAAAATTTTACAATTAAGCTGACATTATATGTGAGAAACTATTTTTCCAGCAATTCATGGATCAAGCCCCACGATTATTATATTAACGCAGTAACAATTGTATAGTTGTTTCTTCAAATGCTAAAATATAAAAATAAAATATCTTGAAGGAAAAGACATACAAAGAGGTCTCAGAGTGAAGTAAAACCCAAAATGTATACATCAAAAGTTGAGACTCCAGTGCCCATGAAGATACTATTTTCCTTCTATTCTCAAACATTCAATTATCAATATCCAAATATGCAGCAATAACTGACATTCTTATTCAATCATAAAAATGAGACAAATTAACAAATAAACTGGTTGTGGCTTAATCTGTGAGACTGCAACTCCTAAGACTAACAACTTAGATGACATGAAGTTGAACGCAATTTGCAAGGGAAACTCCATTCTACTAAAAACTTATGATTCAACGAAAACCTTTAGCACCATTAAAAAAATAGGCTCGGAATAAAAAAGATGTCATTAATGTAATAAAGTAGCACTATCTATCAATCTTACATTTGTAAACCGAAAGCGCACATATGATGGGTCTGGTTTCAATTTTTATTTTAAATTGTAATATAAGTTTAATTGTTAGGATTTACTCCCCACCCCAATCCCCAATACTCCAGTCGGATTCTGGCTCCGCACATCTGGTTTACTTGATGGCCACTATAAATAAGAATAGGGTAATGAAGGTTCAGAGTACTGCATTTATCACGTGTCTCTAATAGTTAAAGGCCCTCCATTATGAAAACAATACTAATTTAATGAATAAGAAACCTTGGCAAAACTAAAGTAAAAAAAGACGGGTTCGAATTAATTGCAGTGCGTTACAGCATCATATGTTTAGCGCGCCTATACACATTATAGCATTATAACCATAATAGCAAATAAATACGCAGTTAAATGAACCAAAATTTACATGTCTCAATTGTAACAAGCTTGAGATTAAAATACCAGAGAGTTACTTCATACTAAAAATGGTTATTTGGGTTTTTGCCCCCATTAGTTTTGTTCTTTTGGGGATTAACCCCCAATTAAAAACAATTGTAGGATTAAGCTCTGTTTTTCATTTTTAGTGACACTTTTTGGAAAAAATGTGGCACTAAAAATATCAAAAATATTTAATAAGTGTCCCTAAAAGTGAAAAATGGGGGGCTAAACCTTCAACAATTTTTAATTGTGGATTAATTACCAAACGGACAAAAGTAATGGAGACCAAAACCCAAATAACCCTACTAAGAAACCAGAACATATTAATTTTTGGTGTGACCCGGGCACACATATCTTCCCAAGTCAAGTATTTGGTACACTGTCAATATCATCACACATTTATAAGTAGAAGATGAAATTCACCTTCCCTTTTGAAGAATCACTTGTATGAACATTTATTTATACATAGGATGTGCTAAGTAATACCAACACATAATAATCACCTTTTGAGAATCAAATTTAACTTTCAAGGATGAGGAATGATCCATCACACCATAAAGTATTCATATTCTATTAAGGAAATACTCAATTAACAACTCTTCAAGAATATTTTCAATTACCTGAAATTTCTATTTTAAAAAAAAAAAGAAAAAAGTGGAACATAATTAAACTCACTTGAAAGGGAATAAAGATCCATAGTCAATCAGGTTGGCCATCTTTTATATTGGGGAAATGATCATTGTTCACTCAAGTTTTAATGTAAATATTAAATTTACTGAAGATTTATATCTACATTTAGAAATATATTAATTTATACAAGCGGAAAGGATGAGTGATAATGTTAGAGGGATAGTGAGAGCACCTGCACAGATCTTCGGTGATGGCAATAGTTTTCCCTATTCAATTACAGTATTCCGTGTGAAAGAACAAGATATGGAGGTACTCTTCTTAGCCCTACTACTACCATGAATCAAACAAAAGTCAACACGAACCTAAAAACCACCATATTAGTCTTTCCATTCATCATCAATTTCGCCAAACCTCTCTAAATATCGTAAACATTCAGGGACTAGTTATAGACAGAGGACGCAGACCAAATATGGAAAGGTAAATAACAAATATGTGTCACGGAATCAGAGGCCTATCATTTGGCAGAATGGAATTTTCTGGTATATACGTTAGAAAGAAAAGATAGGAGTTAAATTCGGGGTACCAGATGTAGAGACGACAAGAAAACACGATACAAAATGACAGAAAACTAACCCAAATCGTGTCGTGTTCGTGCAAAAATTTTGAGTCGAATTGTCTTAGTCGGGTCATTTTTTTGTTTCAAATGGGTCGTGTTCATGTCTGATAAAAATAACGAATTGATGTTGCTTCGTGTCCCCAAAACCCTTGTCGTTCCATGTTGTGTCGGCCCAAGACACGACCTAGAAACACGAATTGCCACCCCCAAGTTGGATTAAAGGCCTGTAAAGGAGGCTAATTTTTAAAAAAGAGTAAGATAACTTTTTAGAGCTTCATGAGGTATCAGGCAAACAGAACCTCTATTTCATTGATTTGATAAAAAAATTGCTTCTACTGTTAGAAATCGAGGTGCCTACAAATCAGCAAAGGGATTAGTCACTAAGTCGCTAGTGGATACCACGGTGTAAACCAAAAAAAAAATAAGGTTTATATAAAGAAAAAAATTCAACATACAATAGAAATGTCAAGTGATGAAATGAGACCGAGATATTAAACACCTTTGATACTAAGATTAAAAAAAGGGAGAACAAAGCAAAAGTGATTCAGATAAAAAATTTACAAGGCTCTACAATAGTATATCATTCAACTGTGCACGGATCCAATTAATCCTCAAAAGGTTACAATGGAGGCTGGAGCACAACTAATTGGGTAGATGTATAACGAATTCACTTTAATAGAACAATTTATGAGTTTGAAAACCATAACTGACTGATATTGTAATTAGGTTGAAACGTGCCTGTTAGTCATCAACAATTTCTCACTTTCAGATACTTCTATAATTATGTGACCTGTTGGTTTCTGACTCTGTTTTTTCGATAACTAAGTATCATTTTCTCAATGACTCACTGAGTTGACTATATTTCACCCATTTTTGGTAAAAATACCAGCAAGTCTATCCATGACCATCATATTTCACCCAGGATTCAACTGATTCGACAAAGTACTCGGGCTTGGTCAGTTCTTTGCAACTGAACTGCACTCAAACAAAGAGGAGTTATATATAATGTCAAAATGGTAAATAATTTTCTTTTTAAAAAAAGGAAGTTTTGATGCATAGAACGTAAAAAATCTGTGGACTTTCAAGTAAGGCATCCCGAATCTTAGAGGAATTTTTCGATACCATATCCACAACGCCCTCACAGATTATGCAAAAAAAAATCCTTACCAAATTATAGAAATTCACCTAAAAAGTAGCATATATGATAGGAGTGTGTCAACATAACATACAAGCCTTGTAAAGGTCTTAAAATGCCAAAGCATTATAGTTAAAGGATTCAAAATTATGTTTTAGTATCATCGGTCAAATCCATGGCTGCTTCAATATCGTGGTTCCGAACTCCAGGATGCAACAATCCAGGTGAATAGTGATTCCCATGATATATATATGCATAAATTAAAAAAAGGGTGATTACCATGATAATCAAATCAGAATGGAGAGATATGATTCATGTAGACACTAACCCCAAGTAATTTGGAAAGGCCTTCTTTAGTTGGGTTGAGTTTATGCTTAAGATATAAAAGAAATACTGGTTGAATTTCCACCTTGAAGAGAGAGCTCAACTGCCGCTAGTGCAACCAAAGGTGTAAAACGACCTCAGTTTCAGGGTGAAAGAACAATCTAACTATGTTGCACTTTTTAGTAATTTACCCACCAGAAATTGAAAATCATGAAAAACATAAAATATATGCACACAAGACATTAGGAAAGCAACTATCAAGTGTCGCATAAAATTACAGGGAGACGTTTCACGTGGAACTTTTGCAATTCACTACCAAATACATATTAAGTTTTCTTAAACTATTAAATTTTCACTTGAATAGGAATTTATTTGTATATGTTTTATGAGCACACTACTTTCCTCAGTACAGCATTAGCCATAACTAGTGCAGGTATATATGTGTTAACTTTTCTTTCCCTTTTTGTAAGTAGTGTTTTTTTTTTCTTTTTGTTATAACGTGTTAAATAAGATCTTTGCTTTTCCCTTTAAGTTTAACAGTTATAATTTTTTATGGTTTAGCCTTCGGTTAAGCTTCTTTCAGAGATACACGGGGTGTTGATCTATGCATTTTAGATTTGTTATTGTTATTCTCATTAAAGAGGGGATGGTGTTTCAGTTTAGCTGTTCAGTAATATCTAGGTTGTAAGATAGATTTCAAAAGACAAAAGGATGGGAGAGAGAACGAAACTTTGAGATATAGAAAAACTGACTTCCATAAATACACCTGGGTCATAATATAAAACATGCAACTCTCAAGCATATGTAATACTATGCCATTTAAGAAAAATAGAGATTTTGGATATTAATGACCTTTCATTGAGTAGTTTCATTTCAATTAAGTTTGTAAGGAAAAATCATATATTAAATGTCAAAATTCTAATATGGTCTTTCATACAAGTAAAAACCTAAATTAGTGAAGCTCATATCTGGTATTATCGTAAGATCACACTAGCATTCATAATCAAGTTCTGGACTTCTTTTGGAATTTCTATTCTGGTCAACATGTTGGTTCCAGCAATGATCTCTATTAAAAAAAATCCCTCAGCTAGATATCTATTTTAATAAATAAATTCTTGATGCCACTCCTAGTACCACTAAGCTTAAAAATGTTATTTTCTGTCTGTATGCCCACTCTGCACCTATACCTGATGTCTTCCCATGGATCTTATTTCAAAATTGCTGGGAAATTGTCCACAATGAGGTCATTAACGCCACCACTAGGATTTTTGAGAAAAAATTGGGAGCTTGGTGGATATAATTTTTCATTTACTACCTTAGTTCTAAAAGATCCATAGGCATCCACTATTCGTAACTACAGATCTATCATCCTCCCAAATTTAATTTTCAAAATAGTACCTAAATTCCTATCAGATAGACTCAAATGCACCGTTGGTAAGCAGATCTCTACCAACCAGTTTGGTTTGCAAAAGGAAGGAAAGTACTCATGCTAAGGAGGTAATGTCGGTAATAAGTTTGATATGTCAAATGTTAAGGGGGGAATTGAATTTGATTCATCCTCATATGTTCAGTTCCAATGATTTCTAATTACCCCCCCCCCCCCCCCCCCCCCGCGGACACACACACACACACAATTCATCAATTAGAAAATTTTCAAAGGCACCTCAATCATATGAAATTTTTTTCGTACTCACATATATGGAGAGGATAAGCTTTCTAAATTAGCCATTAACCACCTCAGCTTTAATGGTGGGATCAAACCCCAAATGAGCTTCTCAATCTCATGTCCAAACCAAAGATATCACCAATGCTTTGCGAATGATTTAAGCTGTTGGTTAGATGATTGCTTAATGATCGAAAGACCCCCATGTTTCTAGCTTTACCCTTTCTATTTTGCAGTTAGAATGTAAATTTTTATCTACATTGTCATTCAATAGAACTCTCAATGTCATAGCTTATATGAATTCTCCCACATCAGATCTACTTTGAGCTCTGCTAATCAGCTATCTTGAATAATGGTGCCCTCTGGATCAGTTTTCAGCACCAGTACCTAAATCATTTCCGGTTCTTGTAGATGTAGTTGTTCATCTCTTTCTCACTTGGCTTTACTGTGATAGCTATTATGTCTTGGCCTATAGTTCTTGTAGTTGTCTTTTCAGTGGAAAATTCAGGTCTTGATTTTCAAATGTTTTCTTGGTGGATGAGGCAATCTTCAAAGGATTATCTCTGTTTGTTATTCATATAATCTCTTCGGACACGTATTGGAAAATCTGGATATTTAGAAATAATTCATTTTTTAAAGGTATTTCTATGAATGCTGATGTTATTTTTCGAGTGGAAAATTTAATTTCAGATTTAAGTTGCATGGTGGTTTTTATTGTTTCTTGACTTCATGTGCCACCAGAAAACCAAAGGGGAATCCCTTTAAGCTCGAGGTCGAGCTCTCTAAAGAGAATATATGTCAGCGAGTCCAAGAAGAAAAAAAATTTAATTAGGTGTTTTTTTATTATTTATTTCATTTATCTTTTAGTTAGATAATTTTTAGATATTTCATTTATCAAGAGAAACGAAGAAAGGAGACGGGGGTAATTTTTAGAACATCATATCAACATATAAAAAATATAAAAACATAAATTTTAGGATCAAATACCAAAAAGTCCCTCAAACATCTTCTAATACATATTTAGTCCAAGCCTTCTATTTTGTACCAAAAAATCCCTTATTCTCTTATCTTTAAAGGTCCGCGCTAGCGGCATAGTGAAGAACTTTTTGGAGCAAAATAAAAAGGCTTGGACTAATCATGTATTAAAAAATGTTTAAGGGAATATTTGGTATATGCCCCTAAGATTTAATATTAACTCATATTACAAAACCAATATTATAAATTAATCTGTTGCACGACAGGGATAACACCACCTTCATAATCACATTGAAAAAAAAGGAAGACAAATGGTAATACAAATATGGCAGCTTCAATACAGGGTTTAGGAAATTTATGTTGTTAATTCTTTTATTGCTAAATACAACTACCAAGCATGACCAAAAATTACTTCTTATTGAAAAATCTGAAATAACTAGGGTTTACATCTGGTTTGAGCTTTAATAAACAGCGCACATAGGGTTTGATTCAGACGTAGAAATAGAAAAGAGCCCCGTTTGGTTGTCCCAAAATTGTAAATTGACTCATTAATAAATTGATCCATTTACATATTGATCCGTTAATTGTGTTTGGTTTCATTAATGAAATGATTTACTAATTGCCCCATTTTAACTCGTGTAAAATCTGAAATTGGATCATTGTACAAAAAACGTGAAATGCATCCATTTGAAATAGGAGTCACATAAAAGTGCATTTCCTCTCTCTTTTCCCTCCCTTCACCCCTTACCCCATCCCCCTCCCATCCCCCCCCCCCCCCCCTTCTCAATTAATTTTTATCTTTTTTTTCTCATAGTACATTTAACATCAATTTCAGATTACCAAACATTACGTAAAAATGGATTTAAACTCATTTCAAATCCACTCATTTACAATTCGCTAATTCACAGTGAACCAATTTACATAATCAAATAATTTGTGCAACCAAACAGGGCCTAAGTGATTTGTAGAAATGGGTTACCTTATTAGCATTTCATCGCGAGAAACCCCAACAGATTTGATTTCCCCATTGGTTGCTGCTGGTATGAGATGAAGGAGGAATTTGTCGACCGAGAAAGAGAGGCCGGAGTCGATGATGAAGAAGAGACATAGGCGAGAGGAGAGAGAGAGATATGCGTGTGAAGAAGAGACTGAGTGAAAAACGGACAAGTCTCTTTTGAGAGTCATAGTAAAAATACCTCCCTTACGGTCGGTCGATAGAAAGGAAAGAGTTGATTTCTGAAACGTCAACAAAAGGGATCGTGCACGCGGTCGCACTCCCTTCACGCATTTTCATCCCCAACTCTTATCCCAACCCTATTCCTATTCTCTCACACACTCTATTACACCACCCTCACACACATCATCCTTATATATTATATATAAATACACAAAGAATAACAAAGGGTAGGAAAAAAAGAACAAAAAAAATGAAAAACAAAAAAATAATCGTTCACATCCCACCACCCACCCCAAGCCCTGAACCCGCAACCTAGAGACAAAAATTCGTGTTTTGGGATCATGTTTCAGGCTGACACGATACGACAAGTTTTTTTCCCAATAACACAACAAGTCACGACACGGATTTCTTAGATTTTACACTCAAATCAATCATAAATAGATATGATAACCCAATAAAAACACGATTAACACGACAAAACGCAATAAGACGCAAACACGACTCATAATTTTTACACAAACACAACACGACACGACACGACAAACTTCGTGTCAAAAAGACCAGACACGAACGTGACGTATTACGTCAATTTCGAATCAATTTCGTGTCTTTTCTAAATTTACCACCCCTACCGCCACCTCCATCACCCCACCCATCAACCCCCCCTGCCTCCCACCCCCACCTGCCCCAAGCTCCGCCTAGTCACTACCCATACCTTCCGAACCCCCACCCTACCCAACCTCTCTCTGTGACAAAAGATCCTATAAAAGACAACTCACTGAAAATAATAAAATAGAAAACCCTATATAGACTATTTGGACAGAACTTATGCTTGCAGGTCCTTGTCGAGCTAAATACAGCGTGGATGAATGAAAACTTTCTTTGTGATTGAAGAGAATATCCTTTTGGGAGGCAAATGTGAAGTATACTTAGGAATGTCCTTAAGTTGTCGATGCAACCTCTCAAAATTCCCGTGTCTGATGAAAAAGAACACCTTAAATTTTTTCATTATTTACATATGTCATAGATACATATTGAGCAATGTTGACTTAAAGCTTCTCAAACTTTCTATATAATAGGACGAACAATAACAGTTTTAACTTACACTAAGACAACAAACATAGAAGTATATGGGATGAATAACCTAGTGAAATCCCTTTGTTATTGAAAACGAAAATTAGAACAAGACCTTTTCACGAACCAAGTGTCTTTGTCAGCATCCATCACTGCAATTTAATAAACTGCAAAAGATTTCGATCCGAGTTGCTCCAAATATGATCCTAAAACCTGTATAGAATAGGTAGTTGTTGTCAGATATAGCAATCATTATTCAATTTACATTCAAAGCAAGAATAGTTTTTTTTAATAAGAAAAATAGAGTCTTGATTAGACCTGGAAAAATGGCACATGACACGATAACACAACATGAACAGGCACGAAGTTATTGTTTAATGGGTGGACCTTAATGATTTCAGAATATATTAGTGCCAACCCGATAAGACATGATAATTAACTGATAGGATTAGGGTTTACCCTCTTCACCCTAAGACCCATTAAGATTCATTAATTTTAGTAAATAAGAAATAGTGTTGGATGTTCCAAATAGTCTATGTAGCTTACCGTTAATTTATTCATAGTGAATATTACATAACGAGAGATTCATAGTGAATATTACATAATGAGAGATTTAGTAATGTAATGAATAAATGGAGTCAGATCGTGTTAAATATTGGGCTACAAATCAAAATTATTTATAATGGGTAATACGGGTGAACACGACACGTTATGGTAAGGAATCGGATTCGAATATGGTTTTTCCACACGATAAAAAAGTCACCCTTTTAAGCACGAACTAGATAAGGCCCTAACATGAAAAAAATGACACTAACGTTACTCGACACAACCCATTGCCAGATCTAATCTTAATTGATCATGCAGGGGAAGAAGCGTCTTACCGGGAAATTAAGCTTGGAAAGATGTTGTCCTCCACTGAATAAAACCATATCTCAAGTGTTTTTTACAGTTTGTACTTCATTATCACTGTCTATATCTGCACTGCAGAACTCTGAAATAATAGGTACACCACTTGTAAATGCAATTTCCATCTTTGGTTGGACTTTTATATCAGAAGTGTAATTTGATGTTTAAGGATTTCTTGTATTTCCAATAGTAACAATAGAAGTAGTATCCTCCAATTCTTCAAAAAATATAGCCTCCCTCAACCCAGGGTTCTGGGTTGATATTTTCTTCCCTAAATCTCATATAGGAAAGGGAGTAGCATGCTTCTGAACTTTTTTCTTTTGATAATTTTTTCTTTGGTTCACATGTTCTCATGATTTTCTGCCATAAGAACTTCTGTTATTTATAAGGTTGTTGCCTCAAGGACTCGGGCCCAGCCAGCTTGACGTGGCTGCATGAACTCATCATTAATTCTATTATATAAGTACTTTTCTGGAGCATCCAAGGATAAATCTCTTTAATTATCATATCTAGTCAATGTCTTATGACTCTTTTCATCTTCTTGGCTATCAAAAATTACATCTTTCCCCAACGCAGATTCATCATTTTGTATGACGGTCTGTAGAAACTGCATGATCACGATTGTAGGCCTCTACGTTAGTTGACCAATCATCACGTGGCTCTTTAACCCCTCGTCTTTGGTAGAAATGATGATATATTCTATCAACTCGTTTATATAGCTGGAAACAAAAAGAACTCTTTTTTCAACATGGTTAAAATTTCCAATGATAGGAAAGAAATTATTAGTTCAGATAATCAAAACTTTCATGCATATAAAAGGATTGTTAAGAGTGAAATTAAAAGGATTCTTTGTGGTCCTCTATTTTTAAGAGCATCCATGGGTTGGACAAGAATGGGTGAGACTCAAATGTGGTTTAGAGGGAACCTAAAGAAGTCCATAGGCCTGGAACCCATACACTACACCAAAAACAGCAATTTGACAAGGATTAAAACTGTGCCAGATCAAATCTGGCATGGTTTTTGAACTGTGCCAGAATCAGATGTTCCAATATGACTTTATTTCTGGCACGGTTTAAAAGTGTGCCAGATTTTGCCAAACAGGAACACTTTTGGCACAGTTTATAACTGTACCAGTTTGAGTACATTTTGGTACACTTTTGACATAGTTCAAAACCATTCCAATATTTGATAACTGTGCCAAATTTTTTAATCAAAGAAAAAAAAATAATTATTTGAAAATAAGAAAATTCACAAATCACGAATCTCACACGGTGTTGATAAACTAATGTATATACAAACTTCAAAATATTACAAATCTTAATAGTTCACAGACCAAAAAAAATTGGACAGAGTAAAAGTTAACAATAAAATTACAAAACCTGCACGATCGTAACACAAATCAAAAGGTGTAGATTCATTTATTCCACATTCAAAGTTACCATAGATACATTATAGACAAATAAGCTCCTCCGTAGTAATAATAAAAAATAAATAAAAAACTACACGGAATCAAGTTGAGCTAACACATCAACCAAATTTAATTCATCTATAAAAACAAGTGTTCCTCCATAGCAATAATCACTTCATAGTTTTAGGCAAAAATGGGCCGAATTCCTCTTCCTATATTCACGATCGTGTTGTCCGACAATGATACTCCTTTCCTTTCACATGCCTTCCTCCTGCATAAGTTCAAAACAACATATATAAATATCTAGTGTAACATAAAACACAACATATGAATTCGAGTTTTTCCAAAGTATTAAGTAGTGTGTAATTCAAGTCGAAAAGATTTTTTATATAACACAAATAATTGTAAATAATTTAAAAAATTTGGACAGAGTTTCATCTGTTTATAGGACTATCTGCCCTGTTTAAGAAATTTTAAAAAAAAACTCCAACAACAATACTCAAAGAGACCCAATTTATCAAACAAATTCAGATATTGTTTGAGACGTGACAAAGAAAAGTCGCCAACTCGTTGAATAGTGCATATTGAGCAAAATTCTCCCCTTAGCTCGTTATCTTTTTATTTATGCATTTGTTTAGAGACAAGAAGTAAAGCAAGGATTTAAAAAAGAAAATAATATAAATAATTGACCAAGAAGAAGAAAAGTCATACCTTAACATTCCATTTTTTATGAACTGCCACGACAGATGCATTACCCAACAAATTCCTAATTTTCGCAATTAAACATGAAAATGTTCAGTAGCACTGCCCAAGAGGAGAATCAAAGAATTAGGCCAGAGTGCGATAAAAATGATGCAAACTATATTCACAAAGGTCTTTGTCACTGTACCATGCATTTCTATCCGGTAAAATTATGCATTTATGTCAACTGTACAAATAATTATCAACTATATTCACACTCAATTTGCCCAAAAAAAAAAATACAACACAAACAATGTTCAAAATAAAAGACAATATTTTCTGTTTAGCTAAAGGACATATTGAACACGAATCATTTTTATTTGAAAATTTTGATTTCAATTGGAATTGTTCTCTATCAAAATATGTATTTTTCATATGTAACGCACTGACATGTCTTGCTCGTGTATGCCTTTGATAAATGGTGTTTACTAATTATCATACAATAATAACATTACAGGACACATAAAAACATAGCTTAGGATATGCATACTTGACGTGTTTACATGAACAATTCGCTAGTAATTGTCGTCATTTACATTTTAGTGTTGTTCGGAGTTTTGGGTGGTCTGAAGTTCATGTCGTAGAAGGTTACCTAAGGGAGGAGGGCATTTGATTATGATGTGGCAGTCTTAGCTTGTGAAATGGCTCAATATTAGACCCTTGATCTCAATTGATGGACCAATTTCAGCCCTTAAATTATTTGCAACAGAAAGCTTATGCATTGGACATTGTGAGCGAAATCCCAGATGGTCTATGGACTCTGACTTACCTCACCAATCTGAATTTAGGCCAAAACTACTTGACAGGTACACTGCCTGCATCAATTGGCAATATAACACACATGCAATACCTGAGCTTGGGCATCAATGCATTATCAGGAGAACTTCCAAATGAACTTGGGAGGCTTACCGACTTGAGATCATTGAGTTTTAGCTCAAATAATTTCTCTGGCCCACTGCCACCTGAGCTTGGGAATTTAAGAAGGTTACAACAAATTTACTTTGACAGTTCTGGAGTTATTGGCTTGATACCTGCATCATTTGCTAATCTTCGTAGCTTGCAGACAGTGTGGGCTTCCGAAAATGAACTCACGGGCAGGATACCTGATCAAGGCACGTACAACCCGTCTATTTTAGTGATCAGTGCCACATCAGACTTCATTCCCACTTTTAGCAACAACACTTTGTCCAAAGAGACGAATAGGACCGGTTTGATTGTGAGGATTATTGTTCCTGCTGAGGTTGTAATCTTGCTGGGCATATTTGCGATATATTGTTGAATTCAAAGAAGAAGAAAAAGTCCGCAAATGTATGAAGATGAAGAGTTCCTGGGAATGGATGCCAGACCCTACACCTTCACTTATGCAGCGCTAACAGAGGCAACAGATGACTTCAATCCTTCTAATAAGCTTGGAGAAGGAGGATTTGGACCTGTTTACAAGGGAATACTTGATGATGGAAGAGTAGTGGTTGTTGAAAAACTGTCTGTAGCATCCCACCAAGGAAAAAGTCAGTTTGTAGAAGATATTGCTACAATATTTGCTGTGCAGCATCGTAACCTTGTGAAATTGTATGGATGCTGCATCGAGGGGGATAAACGACTTCTTGTTTACGAGTATCATTGAAGCAAGAGCCTTGATCAAGCATTATTTAATGGAGAAGG
Source organism: Sambucus nigra (assembly GCA_949130495.1). Classification (NCBI taxonomy): domain Eukaryota; kingdom Viridiplantae; phylum Streptophyta; class Magnoliopsida; order Dipsacales; family Adoxaceae; genus Sambucus; species Sambucus nigra. Next base: position 521,611,096 of record OX422220.1, read on the forward strand.
GAAGACTAGTTTGCATCTTAACTGGACAACCTGTTATGATATAGTTACTAAGACTAGTTTGCATCTTAATTGTACCTTTCATATTCAGCATAGCATGTTTTATAGTTATTCAGTTGATAAAGAACCACTCTTTCATGAAAGTAGCAAAATGACAAAGCATCATATCTTACGAAAAATGAAAATCTTCCACAAAAATCTCATACATTTCATTTTCTACCCCTCCCCCCCCCCCCCCCCCACCCACACACACACACACATGCACACTTTAGTACTGGTGTCCAATATGTGCCCCAAATATTTGTCTACTTCTAGAATCTTCCATGATTTTTATACAACATATAATCTGTTGCAAATACATATGTTTATATATAATAACCTAGATTCTGAAACCAAGACCAAGTGAACGTAAGCCTATTTATATGGAATAGTCCACTTCTTAGAAATTGACAGAGGAAATATCACCACCACAAATTATAATCACCTATTTTAAACTATTGATGAGATTTTACAGAATTGACTAGTACCAGGGCTCCCAAGACAGAGGAAAGGATTTTTAATCTTTGCTGGCAAATCATGTTTTTAGGTCTGTTTATAATAACAGATCGGAAGACATCTTACATGCCCAAACTAGTAACACAGATATGAGATTCCTAATAGAAATGGATTAAAAATTACTTTTCACACTAGTGACTAAAATCGAATGGGTTCTATTATGTAGTTATTTAAAGATGTTTTATCCTGTAATGAAGTTTGCATCTTACCACGGGATGTTAGGTCTTCATAGGATCAATGCACAAGAGAGACGACCTACTATTTCAAACTGCAAATTTGAACATCTGGACAAAGCCAAATTGAGGGATGATTACAAAAACTATCATGAATGATAAAATATGTTTATGAAGAGACTTTGAACACAATCTCTTCAGGAAAAGATAAATCATGAAACAATTTTTTGCTCAAGGTACTTAAAGAGCTTCAAAATATAGCTCAACATAAATCTTGGTGCCCAATGAAAAATAACCAAACGAACATCTTGATGTATATGCATCGAAATAATGAACAATCTTACAAATCTCGCTCAAATCATAATAGTATTATTCATTATAATTGTCGGGTAAAAGCTTATATTTATGCTAAAATATCCAGAGTCCTGTTATGATAAATAACTACTAAAATCACGAAGAGATAAACATATTTTTAAGAGATATAAGTTTCACTATAGAAGACCTCCTAAAAGTCCAAAACAAATACCCAAGAGTTAAGAGTGTCAAAATGACAGTGCGTTCAAATCTCAAGTTTGATTTTTTGGGAGCTGAGAAAATCTTAAAGCAAACGCACTACTTCATTCCATACAAATTTGAATAGCACGCTTCATTAATCCTAAACAGGCAATAAGATGATATTTTCACATTGGGGTTCGATGGATATGAGTATTCTTGGTGTGGGGTTAAAAGTTTTTCATAATTTCACTTTGGAGTCCATTTTCACTCTTTGGATGCTTTTTAATCATTTCTGCAACATTTCTTTCCCTCACACACATCACAAAACGTATAATTGGATCCCAAAGTGTAAATATGGAAAACTATGAAACATATAGCCACTAGCCCAAAATGCAATTACCCATATAATTAAACCTAAAGGAATTTAAACACTCCAATTTCAACACAAATTTCTCTAGGAAATATTCATGCTTACTGGGGTAAAAATGAAGCGAGCTAGAAACGCATTACTAATTTCTATCAAGGGCTGCAAAATGACCAGTCTTAACCGTGCAACATACACATTTCAGACTCCTCTCAATGTGGTTCATCCCTGCTTCTAAAAGCTAGTATGATTAAAAACAATGATAAGAAAATTATCGTTTTACAATAATGAGGGTTTCGAATTTGAACAACTTAAGGTTGATATCTGTTTGGTCTACCCTGACTTGAAAAGTAATAAAACCTGACTGCCGCACTACGAGCGCGGAATAAGAAAATAAAGGGAAGACTTTTAGAAAGCTTTTGAACTCCAATTTCTGTACTAAAATTCCGACTCACTGAAATTTTGGTTAGATGGCAGCCGCTCATAGAGAGAGGTAGCGAGACTGACCGCTGCTGGGTGGAATTATCAACTAAGTGAACGTTCCATGCAGATTGTATCCCCCGTTAAGGCAGATCGATCGCGGGGGGAGATCTATCAACAGCCAGCAAACCAATTTCAAATTTTCAACATATTGGAATTTGACTTAGAGCAAGATTGACCTAATCCTAAAAAGCACAGATATTAAACAACTCAGCTCTCAACATACTATTTGCTGAACCCCATACGGCATATCGGAGAAACAGTTCTAAATTACAGTAAAAATCAATGCCATTTAATTACCATTCAATAACATAACTATCCAAGATGACCTACCAATCTAAAAGAACCATAACTAATCATGTGCAACTATAACTAACAAGATGAATCAAGCTAGGAAGTTGTCAAAATAGATATGTACACAACAGCAGGAACATTACACCCAAATATAATGACAAGAATAATTTAAGATGAATGACAATGATCATTACAAAAGAAACAAAATAATGTCATTAAGCAATGGGATCTATAACAATAACTTCAAAAGCCTTCAACAGAAAAATGTTAAAACGGACTACAAAAATAAAACAAAAGAAAGAAAAAATATCCCGGTTAATCATTTGGCTTCCCATTATTCAGTGTCTCTCCTCCGATAACACACAAGATTTGAAGATTCTCGAAGTATATTGGACTTATTATCAGGGTCTCCTCCATTGACTGAAACTAGGCTCTCTTTGTACCTATATACCCAAATGCATTTGCAAAACTTATCTCCAAGGACCTCTCTCATTTCATCAGTATTATGATTGTAAAAGACCAGCTCCTCATACGAGACAGTCCAGCTGAAAATCTCACTCTCGTTCGAAAAGCCAAGCGATGTGACAAATGGTACACGTGGTCTAACAGTAAAAAGTTGGATCCAACACCCCTCCTCCTTCATTACCCATGTGTCAAGAAAAAACCCATCACAACACTCGTGATCATAACGGATAAGTGCAATAGAGTCATCGTGAAACACAAGTGTCCACCAACGAAGGTACGGTCCAGTATCATCTGGCACCTTCATCACTTTAAACACATGACTACTCATATCAAATAAAGTCATCGTATGGTAAGATCCGTTCTCAGTACTTCCCAGCCAGTAATAAGCTCCATTCAAATATGTACCATACGCACCAATATCACTGGCTATAAGTTGTATAGAATCCAAAATAGAGTCCACAATCTCCAGATTTCTCCAAGAATCATTACCAAGGGTATACAATGAAATAACAGTATCAACAGGGTCATCATCCTCATCCCAAATGGACCAAATCCAAACTACTTTGTACTCGTTGGCCAATGGGTCAAAGCCAAACCCAAATTTATGTGTATCATAAGCGGAATGTGGCGGTAGGTTAATTAGAGGTACAGGTATGGACCTAAACTCTCTTGTAGCGGGGTTCCACAGAGACACAACACGATACGGGTGGTAATAATTATCATGAAGAAAAAATAAGCCATTAACCGGACCAATCATATCCAATAAATTTGGCTTAATTTCTACGTTATCAAGATCATGATGTACCGCGAGAGGGATCGAGGTGAAGACACATCTACCGAATAGAGAATTGTAGCAGTAAAGAAATACTTGAGGCTTTTGATTGTTGTGGTAATTCAGTAAGTGCTTGCTATTAAAACTTGCGGTTTTAATGAGATTGTACCAGCACTTGCACACGCACTTGAATCACAACACAGATTTCACAGGTAGCCTGGACAAGATCCCAATCACCACCTCCTCTGGCAGATAAAGATCACAATTGTTGTCCATGTTATCACTCTTTCGATTCCCCGCTACGTATTTATACCCCGAAGAAACAATTTAAAAGAAATTTTTTAATTCTCGAGTCCAAACAAATTTAAAGGAAACTTATGGCCCTTGATCTTCAATTTTCAGTTTTCATTTCTACTTCTAATACTCAATTTCATAAAGTTTGTGGAATAATGTAGAATATAGAAATTTTAGGGGCCAAAATGTAATTTGCATTTTAAAGGAATTAAAATATTTCCTTGGTATCAAAATCTTAAAGGGTCCGTTTGGTTCGGGGTAAAATATTTTTCACCTCGGTGAGAAATAAAATGGTGAAATATGCTTTTCACCTCTCTCTAGAGTTAAATTTTATTCACTATTTTTATGTAAAGTTGCATAAATATAAGAAGTGCACATATTCACAATTTCAAACCAACAAAATTTAATTCCTAGTTAAAGACGGATCACTGGGTTTGATTTTTGTGTCCAATTTGAGGAACTCATCGAAAATGTAGAATTAACCCTTAAGTTTGGGGTGATTTTTAATTTTCGGCCCGAAATTTCAAAAGTTGCAATGTTAACCCTAAATTTTGAAAATTGATGCAATCAACCCATCATCACATATCCGTATGACGGTGGGTTGATAGCATGAATTTTAAAAATTTAGGGTTAACATTGCAACTTTTGAAACTTTGGGTAAAAAATTGGAAACCACCGGCTTAATTATGCATTTTTTCCAAAAAAAAGGGCGCTTGCTAAATAAGTCCTATTTAAATAAAATATTTCTTAATAGGTCCTATCAAAATATCTTTTTCTCAATAGGTCTTATTTATTCATGTGGATCTATTAAATCAAAAATCTTCTTTATGGGATCTATTGGAGCAAAAAAAAGTACTAAGGACCTATTAAACTACTTACTTAGTAAACGGGACTGATCGGTAAAACAAAACATTAACCACTTAAAAGATTAAGAAATCACAGTTCAACAATTTGTAATAAAGCAACACATATCCTAAATAGAATTTTGAATTAAAAAAAGAAAAATATTTAAATCCCGACATCCGGAACCCAAGAAAACAAACATAAATTAGACCCCAAAATTATAGCATCAAACTAACATACGTGAAAAATGCAATGCATTAGACTAACATAAATTATAGCATTAGACTAACAATATTACAAAAAAAATGCAATGTAAAATTATCACATAAGTGAAAAAAATCTCAAATTGTCAAAATGAAATTAAAACACCTATATGCAATATGTGATGAATGCTCCAATAAATAGAATAAGGTGAAAAAGAATAAGCTCATATAAGCATACAAGGTATATATACATACATTCACGGGTGTGAGTGCATACAACTGTGAAAGAAACCATCAAAGTAAGTGGCTATCAAATCTACAAATATTCCAAATAAGAAGTAGGATATTTTTATGGATCTTCGTGAAGAGTTCCAAATTCATAAAAAAAAATGTTGATGTTTTATTACCTACTCAAAAGATTCGTAACAAATAAAGTAAATTACTACAAATCAAAGCAGATCGAGTAATAGATAAGAACATACCTTGAGGAATTTTCTGAATAAAAGTGAGATGAAAATAGTGGTATGTGAAGATGAAGATAACATAAGAGTTTCGTATATTGGAGAGGGGGTTTAGAAAGAGAATGATGGAGGGGTGACAGAGAGAGGAGAGAATGCAGAGAAGCTTGAGAGTAAATGGGTATGAAGAGACGAGATACCTTAAATAGACAATAGGTTTGCGGAGACAAAAGGTTGGATTAAGAGGAAATGTAAAGATTAAGGTCAATTTGTGAACTGGATTCCAACCCTCGGAAATTGAATCGAATGGCAATTTTAATTCTACATCATTCCAATTTTAATCCTTAAAATTGCGTTGATTTTTTATCTCACGAAAAAGGTGGGGCAATCCCACACCCTTAAGTTCTTCTCCCACACGCTATCTATATATTTAACATACAAAGACCAAAATACCCTCTCCTCCTTTAAAATATAGTATCATTTTAAATAAAATAAAATTTACACTTTAAGACAAAATATAATAATAATAATAATAATAATAATAATAATTATTATTATTATTATTATTATTATTATTATTATTTTGATTTTTGACTTTAACACATTACTAATTTTAAAAAAACAGTATTAATACTAAAAACTTTTCGTGGATAAATTTTCATATTTAGCAATGAAAAATGTACCAAAGTATAACAATAATTATTATAATAATTCCAATAATAACCATACATGTAAAACACAATATTTTTAAAAACTGTTTTTTTATTCATTAAAGTGTTATTATTTTTCAAAAAATAATTTTTTTAATATTTCTTTGTTATAAACTGGTTTTATTTTGTTAAAAATTGTATTGTTTTGTTAGAAAATATTATTTTTAACAATTTTTTTATATAAACAGTTTTTATTTTGTTAAAAAGAGATTTTTCGTTAAAACTATTTTTATTTTCATTTATTCTCCCATCGTACTTGTGTAGATTGATAGTGTTTTATATGTGTAGTTTCATAGCCTTTTTTTTTCAACTCTTGTCCCATCCTACTTGTGCATAGATGTTGTCATATCTACCTGTTCACATTTTTTCTTATATACATATATATTTACTCACATATTATATATATACACGTTATGCTTTGTTTTTCAGTATACTATTATTATGTCCCTTTTTACTAGTGTCAAGGTGTTGTTGTTTTTTTTACGCCCATATTTATATTATAATATATATACAATTTTTTTATATACCCATTTTTATAAAAAAAAAAATTACTGCGTATATTAATTTTTTTATAATCTAATACTATATATACGTAGTCTTCATATATTTTTTAGGGTGCGGCTTTATCAGCTGCAACTAAACATATGGGCGTAATTAACAAAAGATTTAGTTGCAGCGGATATAGCCGCACCGTAAAAATATATAAAGACTACATATATAAATATATAATATTAGATTATAAAAAATTAATATACATAGTAATTTTTTTTAATAGAAATGGATATATGAAAAAATTGTATATATATAATAATATAAATATGGGTGTAAAAAGGACAACACCTTGATACTAGTAAAAAGGGACATAATAATAGTATACCGAAAAAAAAACATAACGTGTATATATATAATATGTGAGTAAATATATATGTATATAGGAAAATATGCGAACGAGTAGATAGGACATGACCTTGTCACAAGTAGGATGGGATAAAAGTTGAAAAAAAGACAAGAGTTTAAAATAAAATAGTTTTAATGAAAAAACTTGTGAAAAAAACTATAACACCCCGCCTAATTAAATATCTGGTGATCAGCTTTTTATTAAATTGAACTCAATGTGAACGGTTGGTTCATTCTTAGCATCACTGTCGCAAAATAAATATTTCCAATTTAAACACCCTAAATAATTAAGCTAAGTGTCAAAACAATTTAAAGTCCTTATTTATTTAATTCATGTTATAAAAATCTTTTAAACATAAACAACTTTCAATAATGCACATGATAAAGATATCAATCATCCACCAAACCATTCCAACTAGATTACTCAAATCCAAAAAAATAATCACAACCACTGACGATGTAATGTATAAAACAATCCCAAATGGAAACTAAATACAAAAATGATAGAAGTATATGCAATCCCTATCAAATCTAGACAAGAGTCTGGAAATGGGCGACACATGCCCTAACTAAAATAGCTAAACAGAATCTGAAGAACCAAGGAAGGAAGCGTCTACTGCAATGACCTGCAACTCCCACACAAGCTGAAACACGTCCAGTCAAATGATTATACACATGACGCTCCTGTGGCTGAGCACCTGTAATATATACATATATATATACACAAGAGAGAGAAAATGACAGAAAACGGGTGAGAGCCCGAGTGTAAAACAGTTTTAAAAATAGTTTAGCAAGTATTTAAAATGCTTACCCGCTAATATAACCACCATGTTAGTATGCGACACTCTCTTGAGAATTCTCACCTCTTATCTAGTGTGCACGCCTATCATTCTACTGATCTCATAAGTCTATCTAACTTATTCCCATGAAGTTTATCTCGAGAAATACTAAGGCGGTGATATTTAGTTTTAAAACATTACTATTTTCCATTTTCTTACGTTACTTAGAACCACTCAGTATCGTTACAAAATTCACGAACACTTGTTATAAAGTTGAAGCATTTATTCATTACTTAACTACTTATAGACACATTTGAAAGTTTCCATATATATAAGTATATATATATATACCAATCACTCATATAATATAAATATATATATATATACTATCTGCCCCCCATATAAATCTATGGTGCTGGCATACTCTACTATCAAGTCCCCGTATCACTCTTACTAAGGAAAATACTAGTTCGAAATCACTCTCGAACTGTATTAACACAATACACAGACAAATGGAGGCGAAGCATAGTTCCAAATCCTAAAAGGTCTGCACATACCCTCACGTCTCTTAGAACATCTGACTATCATTTTCAGATAGTCTGTATCTAGCATACTATCTTCTAGGGTACGAGTCAATATCCCCCATAAAGGTCCAATCGAGATAAGACTGTCCCGGCGCGGAAACCTCTGTGATAGCAAGTACCCGGGTATGATTTTTACACATATACATAATATACGCACAGTCACACAGTCATATATATAAATATTCACATTTTTCAAATTAGTTTCGCCCACGACCCATAATTATTATTATCGGTTCTTAGCATAGCTTTTACTCAGCTATCTCGCATAACTGATTCGTCTCTATTACTCTCATTTATTATTTATTTCATACTTACTTCTCATCTCTCGAAGCACTCTCTCTCACTAAGTATAATTTCAGTATGTATACCCTCACTTACCTTCTAGTCTAAATCTTTCGCGAGTCTCAATCTTTTAGTAAACGTACGCACAATTTCCAATATATGAATAACTCCCCGTTAACCCACAATTTCATCCCATATTAATTTCACTCAACGGAGTCTACTTAGACCCTACTGGTCCTCTTCATAACCCATTATTCTCTATAAATAATAATCAAGGGTTCCTACGTAATATAACCGGATTAAACAAAAAGGGAAAAATCTGCATTTTCCAGGGGGGATCGATCGATCGAGAAAAGGGGGTCGATCGATCGATCAAGCAGTTCTTGCCCAGAATCTATAAAATTCATCCTACGGGTTTCATCCAAAACTTGTCTCCAAAATGCCATTAATGATCCTCAAACTCCCAAACAAGATTACTAATAGTTATATATACCTATATACATGATTTTCTACGTGAAACATGTCTAGATTCATCAAAGGTACTGGATTAATGGGGTAAAATTAACATAATTATCAAGAATCCTATTCTTTTATGAAACATCTATTCTTCTAATTCTTTTCTAGATTTCTTGCTTCTAAATCCATACAAATTTGTGGGTAATCCTCTACATATGATTGAGATGTCCAGAATATATTTAGTTCCTCTAAAACATGCGATTTAAAGTCTTTAAATTATCAATTTCTTTCATAAAGCATGTTCTTAACAATCTTAAACTAACATGGGTGGAACATTAACTAAAAACAAAGAAAGATAGATACTTGCCTGGGATTCAAGGATCTGATTCATTGATGAAAAAGATATAGTTGCATTCCTCGTCGTGCAATCTACGTTTTGGTGGTGGTGGCGGTGCAATCGGGTGAGTTCTTGGCCTTGGATTGCTTGGAAAACTCTCCACCTTCTTCTCTAATGGTTGTTCTTAGGTTTTGTGTTTGTTAACCCTAAGAGACAACTCCAAATGGTTAATATATCCTAAGAAAATTCGTGAATTTAATTACCCAAGAATACAAAATGTCTATAATACCCTCCCGGGATGTCAATTAGGCCTAAAAATGCCCCGAGGCCCAAACTAAACCCTCGGGTACACTTTTCTGACTATATCGACCCTTCCGGACACTTTGGCGCACTCGAAATGATCATACGAGTGATTTATAATTTATTCACTTTTATAATAATAATTTAGTTCTGACACGACACAGACGCGTCCTGACTTAAATTTCCATAAGTGTCATTTGATTCACTCGTGACAATATTAATAAAATCAATCTCATATATTACTTTACTCATCCAGTAATATTCAACAACTTCTCAATAATTACTAACTCTCGTCACGCTAGTTAATATTTAAAATAAAATTTCGGATTAATATTAAGCTAATATCTAAATTAAATTTTAAAAAAATCCCCATTTTTAAAAGCCATAAGAATACGGGGTATTACATACTTCCCCCCTAATAAGGGAATTTCGTCCCGAAATTCGGAAAATAAGGTATGCCTGGTAAAAATATATCTGGATACTTTATAAATACTCAAAAACGGACTTTCGGGTAAGGCGAACTAAGAAATTTTTCTCTTATTTTGCCACTCATTTTTTTAGCATCACAATATTATTCCAAAAAAGAAGTGCAAAGCAAATGAATCCGATACATAAATCAGTTAATAAAAGAATAAAAAATGCTTTCATTGTGTCACTTAACTTATATAGGAACAAATTATATTTATCGAGAAGTGCAAAATTGTATAGATACGATCATGTTTATAAATATAAATTATTTTTAAGGCAATACTATTTTTATAAAAATATAAATATATATTCAATTTTTTATAAAACTTTAGCGTTAACACTTTTTTATAATTTTTTTAATGAAACCTGATTTTATAAAGATAAGTATAAAATATTTTATTATTTATAAAAATTGTATTTTTATAAAGTATTTTTCTAAAAATGCAATTTTTAACTTCATTTATTTATATAAATTGTGTTTTAAAATGTTGTTCAATAAATATAAATATAAATTTTTATAAGAAAAAAATGTTTTTATAAAGCAATGTTAACGTTTAGAATTTGTAAACTGCATACATTTAAAAAAAATATATATTTTTTGAGTTAGATATAAAAAAATTATTTATTATATAAATATTAATATATGTTAATTGGGGGAAAAGATGTTTCATATAAAAAAAAAGTTTTATATAGGGTAACATAACACTTTGCATTAAATGTGGATATGTGGCACAATAACATGAGGAGACACTATTTTTATATATACTAGTTATAAACCAACGCGATGTGTGGATTAAATTATTATGATCATCATTTACGCCAGAGAATCATTGCAAATTGAGTAATATGAACATTTAAGTACGATAGATGGCTGAGAAACATAGCCTTTTTCATGGTGATCGTCAATATTAATAATTAAGGTGGGTGTTTTGATTTTGTTTTTATGTATGTATGTATTTATAATTACAATTTGTTTAGAATTTATGATTTTATTTATTGAGGATTGTGCTTCTAGTTGTGCTTTGTGCGTTTTTAATAGATTTTTCATTTTACTTTTTGTTTGGGTGCTGATGAGAAGAGGTATTTTATGCTTTGAGCACTACAAGTCTGTGCTCAACACTAATCAAGATGCGACATGTTTGTCATACGTGTCCCCTCTATAAAGACAATATTTTATATTAACAAAAATGTCGTATCTTTATTGGTGTTGAGCACGAACATGTGTTGCACTAAGTTTTGGCTACTTATTCTCTGGTGCTAATAAATAGTAAATTGGGGCAAATAAAGCCAAATAGTTAGACATGAACAATCCAATGTCTTTTTCCGGGTAGAGATTATGTCAGACACATATCATACACAAGTTTACATCTAGAATTCAAACATTTTTTTTCTTGAAATATAGTAAATGACTCTGTTTAGAATTTTGTTTACCACCAACCAACCAAAAATAATGGTTCCCAACAATATTTATCTCATGAAAAAGAGACATCAATATTTATTATGCAAGTACAGAATTGTGTAAAAGCTTTTAACTCAACATATTTAAGGCTCCCATATTAAAACAATTTCATAAGCATGTGTATATAAATAATCTTATCATATAATGGGACCTGAATAGCATATAAGCATGCAAGAAAAGTAATTTAATCATCTAATCAAACAGACTATAATTCATCAACCTAATCATATTTCATTTGCAATCTCGATACTATAACTTACAGTGGTATTACAGAACTCCTACTTTGCCAAGATGAGGTTAAAAAAATGAACATAGATTCAGTAAACATACCTTCAAAAATAAATTGTACAACCAATTGTGCATAAAAGCAAAAAAAATAATAATACAGATCTACGAGTGGGGTAGGGAAAGACATAACTATGAAGACATGTTGAATCTACATATTAAAGAATAAAGTAAATTTTGCTTTAACCTATTAGTTAATAAATCATTCTAGATGATACTCGACTAGTAGATGATTGTTTGATAATTTCAATATTTATCTATGTGCTTTCGTTCAAATATCTACACCTCAACGGTTGCTCAAGCTCCAAAATAGCGGTAAGTGTTTGAGAAATACAATATTTTGTCTCAAAAAGTAAATCATAGAGAGAATAGAGAAGGCGGAGGCATGAAGAGAGGGAGAGAGAGAGATAAATACAGAAGCAATGAAAAATGAAATGTATAAAGATTACAGGTCTGGATTAATAATGAGAGGTATACAAAAACCATATAAGGCGGAGGATGGGATGACTTTATTTACTTCGGGGGAGGAAATGTCTGCCAGAAAGAGAAGATATACAAAAGAGTAGAGGAGCTAATGGCCTTTTGGCTGATAGCTAATAATTAATCCACGTGGATAGGCTCAAATGAAGTAAGTCGTTTTGGACCGATAAACTAAACAACACGTAAATATGTCCAATATTAGTACATAAACAACACAAAAACAACATATAAATCTATCATAACTTAGTACAAAAACAACACATAAAGCTGTCATAACTTAGCACAAAAACGGCATTTAAATTTGTCCAAAACAACATTTAAATCTGTCCAAAATAGCACATAAATAACATATAAAACAATCCCAAAGGAGCCTTAAAACAGGCTTAAAAATAGCCCCCATAACAGCCTTCAAAATAACACAAAAAAATGGTAAAAACGCTTCAAAACAGTCCCCAAAATACATCCAAACAGCTCCAAACAGATGACCAAGCATAAATTCTTCAGAATTTAGCTCCTTAATTTAGTGATTTTAATATCTCGAACAATGTAATTGAGCCATTTTTATGCCATATCACTCCATTGTCTATTCCTAACAACTTTCCCTAGGTTTTGCATAAGTTGGATGAAGTTTTCAGGAATGGAATGCAAGAAAGAATCCAAAAGAAAAGAAAAGATGCAAGCAAGAAATGTCTAAGGGCAAAAGTGTAATTCCATTCAGAATTCGAAAGTGACACCAAAACGGAAGTTGAAGAGAATGAGTTCACAAGAGCATAGGAAGAAACGGCATCCAAATCGGAGGTCTAGATAAGAAGATATGGCCAGTCAAAGCTGCAAGGAAAAAGTCAAAGAAGAAGAAATTCGGACCGATCCGGGTAGGAGTCGGACCGATCCGATTTGCCCAAGTCCAGTGCACCCCGGATGGATGGCAAACCGATGGAGGCAATAATCGAACCAATCCGGGCACTATCGGACCGATCCGGAAGAAAATAAAAGAACCGATCCGATGGATATCGGACCGATCCGATTAAGACCCGGACCGATCCGGGTATGCGAAAGCCTGGCATTAATTTGCCATTTATTGTGCAGATTTGATGAGTGCGTAGCTGTGAATCTTGTTCCACAAGCACATTTGGAGACCGACTTTGGATGATTTGTGCTATAAAAAGCCAAGTTCTACATCATTTGAAGGAGGCGAGGGTTAGGAATTTTAGAGAGAGTTTTTAGATCAGATTTTTAGGTCAAATTTCCATTTCCTTCAAGATTTGCATGAACCCTAGTTTGTATTCTGAATCTCAATTCCGTTTTTGTGCTGAATTCAAGTAATATCATTCTATTCTCTTTTGCTTTAATTTTTGCAAATTTCTTACAATGTTCTGCAGTTTCATAATTTCATATGTGAATTTGTTTTTCAACCAAATCATGAGTAGCTAATTTCTCAAGGGTTGGGGTACATGAACTCAATCCTAATACAAATTATTTGTATGGAAAATTAGAAAATAAATGAAAATATTGGTTGAATCGTGAATGAAAATCATATATGCATTGTCATATCTTTTAATCTCTCTTGCCCTAGGTACTTGGGATGTTTAAGAATGCTTTGTATGTATAATTTGTCGTTCACCGCCTTATATTGATCTTTGATTTCATATGATGCGGGCTTGACCCTCATATATGTAATGCTTAGTGATGATAAGGACTGGATTTAATCAAGAATTTTGATTTATCATTCTAGTATTCTAAAGGATAATTTGTTAAGGATTGAGGGATTGTACCCTACCCTAATTTTCTCTAAATTGTTAAACTCAAGTTTTGCTGTTAATTTCCAATTGTTTTTCATAAGTAAATTTTTAGAAATTTTCCCAAAAATCAATCATCTTTTTATTTCTTTTAAGAAATCATTTCAAGGTTTGGTAATTTTTCTTGTTATTGTTTGGCAATTTTGATCCCTGTGGAGACGATCCCGGCTTACCGGGTTATTACTTGAGCGACAAGGCTTGCACTTGAGCCTAGATAAATACGCACTTTTGAGACAAATATTAAGTCGCATCAACAGACAGTCTTAAATTCTTGCAAATAATCAACATGCTAAATGTCAATCTACATTCTAAAATACAAAATCAACCTTAAAAATGGTCAAAACATTCCTAAAAAAATTCATACCTACATGTTTGATTTCAATCCACAATTGTTGATGAGGCTCCCAAAAATTTTGAAAATAAAGAGTAATAAAATTAGTTACAATAAAATTCGATTAAATAATAAATTGATAATTAATTATTTAAAAAGACAATTACCTTCATCTAATTTTTCAAGTTGTTCCACCTCATCCATGACGTATCAAAGGCTAATCGGAGTTGATGAATATTCACGCCAATTTTGAGTGCAAACAAGAGCTTCTACCGTGTTCGGAGAGAGAGAGCTACGAAACGGGTAAAGTATATGCCCTCCCGTGCTAAATGTGGACTTCGAAGCCACGGTAGACACGAAAATTGCCAATACATCTCGTGCTATATGAGACAACAATCGATATCTAAACGAATTATTTTTTCACCACCCTAGGACATTAAAATTAGTATTAGTGGTATCTTCATTACCCTCCACCAAATACTTCTCAACCTCCGGCTTATTACCACCTATACCACCATTTTCCGTCTCCATATGCTTTTTAAATTGCGTAGCTAAAAACGTATGCCCATCGATGTCATCCACTCCATCCATATCCGCCACTACGTTAATAACCTCCCACAAATTAACATTTTGAGATGGTGCATTTTGCGAATTATTATCAACATACCACTCGTACAAACGGACAAGTACATTTTTCACCCTCCTTGTCATTTCTTTTGCCACATTACTTTCATACATACTCTCAAACCAAAATGAAACATACCCCAATTTGTATCGAGGGTCAAGAGTGATCGTAACAAACAACAACAAATTAATCTTTTCAATATTCTAATATTTCTCCATTTTCTTAACCATGTTATCCGCCATTGAAGCTATGTAGTAATCACCGCTTCTTTTTAAGTGATTCAAAGTATTTTGAATTACTATAAGCTCATTAAAAACGAATTAGAAGTAACAAACAAAGAACCCGAAAATCTCAATGTTGCGTTGTAAAATATTTTTAAAATTTTTTACAAGCGCCCTCACTTTCTCCCAATCACAACAATCCGGAGGTCCTACAATCTTCCTCCCACCTTTTCCCCTCCCTCTTTCATCATCATCATTATCTAGATCCTCCATATCCCCTTCAAAGTAATAAAAATAATTTTTATCATCCTCCCCCAACCTATCAAAAGATTTTTCAGACTTTTCGGCAACATCCAACATTAAATAAGTGGAGTTCCACCTCGTTTGAACATCTGGGCACAACAAACCTTTGCTCTCATTTTTTCCTTCTCTACACACATATTAAACATCAACAATCTAGATGGAGATGACCTCATGCACCTCACTGCATTGCGTACCTTAACAACTGATTCATCCACTTCTTCTAACCCATCACCAACAATTAAATTTAAGATATGAGCACAACACCGCATATGCAAATATTCATGTTCTAAAATGGTACCTTTCCATATTTTGGTATTTCTTTGCAAATATTTAATGCTACCATTATTAGAACTCGCATTGGCAATGGTTACCGTGAATATGCTCCTTATCCCCCATTCAACCAACAATGACTCAATAACCTTCCCTAACATCTCCCCTTTGTGACTTTGAACTTAAGAAAAGTTAAGAATTTTCTTTTGTAACTTCCATTCATCATCAATGAAATGAGCCGTAAGACACATATGTGACACCCTGCCTAATAAAATACCGGGTGATCAATCCTATATCAAATTAAACAGGAATATCATCTGGTTCATTCTTAGCATCACTGTCGAATTTTTTTCAAAACTTACTAACCACCTAGTATTCAAAAGACGTGATGCCAAATTTATATTATTATTTAATCCCAAACCAATAACATAATATGAATCCAAATAACCAACGTAACAAGGGAAAATCATCATACCACAAGTCTAATAAAAATCCAATCAACATAAAGAGTAAAGAAAGTCTTGCCGAATAAACCATCGGCTACACCCAAAACCAAACCAAGCTAGCAAAAGTATTAAACCTCATACAATCTGAAAGGTAACGAAATAAACAGAGAGCGAACATGCACAGGATAGTCTGATAGAGATCCCTACACTAGGAACAGAAAAACAGATGCGTCTATCCAAATCCTACAATATCCACACATGTTGCAGCTGCGAGTCCCTGGAATGAATATCAAGCCTAGAATCCCTATGGTAGGACACCTAAAAGGTTTTGAAAATATTTTATAGCAAGGGTTAGAACCCAAAACATTTAAAAATATTTAGCAAGTGAATTTAAATGCAAGAAGTAAATATGTAAATGCTCTCCATATTTAAATTAGTATTGCACACTCTCTTGAGTTTACCTCACCCCTCAACTAATGTGCACGCCTACCGAAACTATACACGACCCATCTAGCTAACCCTCCGTAACTATTATTATCTCATATATCTCACTATTTCTCACTATCCCAACTCGAGTGAATATCGTATACATTATATGGTTTATCAATCACATTTGCTTATTCAAATCATTTCCTATTTTATGCTAGATAACATTCTCACGGGTTATATCGTTTATACCATTCACATCATGTATACGAGTTATAAGTTATAGTTCACTCTAACTTATTTACATTTATATCCAACTTGATACCATATAACTATTTCACAAGTTATATTATTTATACATTTCACACCATGTATATATATAAAATACTCGTATATCAATCTACACCATATATACGTATGATCATATTACGACATTCACGCACATGTCGTGGATCCATAGTCATCCTCCTGAGTAGGCACTCATCGGGAAATCTCTAAGTGCTATCATTACCGAGTATTCTCATCCACCCGAAAACCTGACACGGCTCGTCACTCGAGTCAAAAAAACAACAATTCACAAACGTACTGG
Organism: Sambucus nigra; assembly: GCA_949130495.1. Classification (NCBI taxonomy): domain Eukaryota; kingdom Viridiplantae; phylum Streptophyta; class Magnoliopsida; order Dipsacales; family Adoxaceae; genus Sambucus; species Sambucus nigra. Next base: position 521,628,533 of record OX422220.1, read on the forward strand.
GGGTGGCCATAGTTTTCCACGATAGTGAGACCGAATCAAACCCAAAGCGTGTCACTCCTGGACTCGAATGCTATGACATGGGACTATACTCACCCTGCATTCGCTAGCTAGGGCACTCACCCACATCGCCTAACCTCCTATGATAGCCTTAGGGTGGTGGTTCATATCGAATATTGCATGTTTCTGCCCTATATCTTTATGTATTCTAGCACTTTTATGGTCCTTAATGCCTATATTTATGCTCATTAACCAGAAAACCTTTCATTTGTATATATACATGCTTTTCAGAGGTTAATTGTGCTTTTGTAGGTATTGGAATGCTAAAAGTGAGGATCCGTTGCATTTCGGAGAAGTTTCATCACCGAACGCCACTTCAAGGGAATTTTAGTCAATTCACACTTCATCTTCGGCTCATGTAATTTTCACTTATACGTAGTTCACTGAGTTAGCATCGCGTGGCCATGAACGGCATGTCGTTTCGAGTTCGAACGAAGAAGTTAGGGCCATTTCCGTAATGGACTTTTTCCCCTCATATCGGATCAAACAAGGCCAGAAAACAGAGTACCGATCGACCGCGCTTCTTATGCCGGTCGATCGCGGTTTCCTTTTTTTCCATGGAAAGGAGACGGTGGGTTTTTACTCAAAGGAGCGATCGACCGCGCCTCTACAACCGGTCGACCGCGATCATCAGATATTTGTTGCTTCGATTCTTTTCTTTCCTTTTCTTTTTCCTTTATTTCTTTTCCATCTTACTATATAAACCAATTTTGGTTTCTATTTTCAATATCTACATTTTTGTCTTAGATTTTAGGGTTCGTAGAGAGAGCTTTGCCCTACTCTCCATTTTCCATTTTTATGTAAGTATCTTTGTGTATTATTCATTGTTTCCTTAATATAGTTGTTGTATTTCCTTTATTTCCATTATTGTAGTTTAATATCATTATTCGATATTTAGTTGTAGTTATTTATTTCTTGCTTTCATAATTAGGTTTACTTTATTTCTTTCAATACATGTTATTTATCATGCTTTCTAGCTAGTTTAGTCTAGGTTGTGTCGAATCGAACTCACCTAGGGTTGACGTGTCGCTTTACTTTGGTGATGGAGTTTACGGGTTTATTTCAAGTGCGTTGTCCTAGTTATTACGCCTAAGAGATTTGACAGGGTATATCATATATGCTCTGTGCTGACGATCTTGCGTGCGTAATTTCTATGGTATTTATTGACGCCAAAATCTTATTAGACTTTTATGCAAGTTTAGGGGTGTGATAACTCTTGATTTATTTAACTGTCAAAACGTGATGCAATCTTAATAACTCGTCGATCCATGTAACCATTTTATACTAATTAACTCGGGGTGAGGGATATTCGGCGCAACCTATAGTTTTTATTCACTTTCTTAATCTAGTTTAATCTTTCCCTTTTTGCATCTTTTCCTTTTTGTTTATAATTATCTTTTACACTTTTTATTTTAGATGTACTAAACCAAATAATATTCTAGCAACTCGTCTCTGTGGATTTTCGATACCCGGACTTGGCCGCTATACTCACCTGTTGAGTGCAGTCATAAGTTTAGGTTTTTTTATTGAGTTGGTGAATAGAAAACAACGATCGGTGTTTTGACACGCGCCGCTTTTTACCCAGCCTATCAGGTGGGCATGATACCTTATAAATATTATTCACACTAATATTTATAAATCATATATATACTATACATCACCGTATATATATCGAGAAAAATATCCAGGCTACCGGTGTACTATGCCCATACACAAGCCTAAAACAAACAAGTCTACGGTCTGACTTTATTCCAATTAATTATATACTAATTAATTTATCTTTATTATGGTGTCACTCTACCAATCAAGTCCGGACTCTCTCTCTCTCGGCCCGAAGTTTCAATTTCCCCATTCATTATTCAATTAAGCCTACCTACTCAATTAACAAGGTTTTAAATCACTCAATCATAAACCTTAACTCTACAGATTAATAAATTCTCTACTTAATTCCAAGGTAATTACTTCACAAATTTTAACCCTAAATTATAACAAATTGCAGAAACACCCATCCAGAAACTGTATAACTCAACAGCATAACAGGTCTTATTCAAGGGAATGGAAAATCTGACAGGGTATAACTGGGTCGTTCAAACGACAAGCCCTGTCGTTCGAACGACAGTGGCTCTCGTTTGAACGAGATACCAAGTCATTCGAACGACCCTGGTATCACCTTCTTCTCCAAACTGCCCGGAAAATAAACCCATAAATATAGTTCGCCATTAACGAATTTAAACCTCTATACTGAATAGGTTTCCAGTGTTAAACTCCCCCAAATCCATCCTAAGTTCCCTTTTTCCTTTATAACAATTTTAGCCCTAATAATCTCATCAATTTAATCATCAATTACATCAATTAACAAATCATCTACAGATTTATAATCCTTATAAGGAGAAAACCCCAATTTATGCAAGAACTAAACCTAGAACTTCAATTGGATTACACCTCTTTTGATATGAACAGAAAGATACAATTTAATACTCAAAATTTAAACCATTTGCCTTAACATATATGATCTAGGGCTTTGAAAGATGAAGTTGAATTGCAATTGTCCCTTCAAGATCCCCAAATTCACTTTTCCTTTGGCTCTTCCTTTTCTTTTCACCCTTTAGTCTTCTAATATGACTTAATGATGCCTAACCCCTTACACATCTTAGGGTTAAAACACTATTAAATTTTTAGGCCTATGGGCCCTAGTTAAAATGGCCTAAACTCTCTTTATTTAGTTCACACATGTGTAATTGGACCCCAATACCCCATATATGTATGTACCCACTCCTTTTGGACTAATTCAACCCTAACGGACTCAACCGCGCACTAAAAATTATCGTTCGAATTACAATTCTAAAATAAATCCTCACTCGTTAACTTATTTTAAATATAACCACTTTAAATATTTCCATTAATTAATTATTATTAATTAAGGATCACTCATTACCGAAAATTAAAATAATTACCCATAAATTACGAGGTGTTACATACTTCCCCGCTTACAATGAAATTTCGTCCTCGAAATTCAGATAAGCCTAGTACTCCCGATCTCAACTAGCCCCACAACCACTTACCCTTAGCATTGCTACACAAAGTTATTGAGCGAATGTAATTAACCAGAGCGCCCATCCACCATGTACCCGTGCTTAATCGCACTAAAAGAAGCACGACATTTGCTAACCCTTAATCCACAATATAACTTCAATCCCACAGTTATAGCATTCCCAATACCCTCCTCTCGGCATGAAAATATACATATCCACTCTTATGTAAAAAGACAATACCTACTACTGCTCCTTTACTATCACTAGTTTCCTTGAGCGAAAATAAAACCCGAGCTATATCTTCTCGCTCGACAATAAGTCCAACCACCCTGAATTACATCAGAAATGCCCCTACGCCCCGAGATTTCAATTTCGCAATACTATTACATTAACATGCAACACATTTTATCATATATTACCGAACATATACGCTAGACCCTATCTCAGGTGAAACCTAGCAACGATAATTCATACCCTGGTACCGCTAACACCCAGTCTTACTATAGTTATCCACTATAGCCTCAAACTATGGTTACGTAATTGAAACTTGGAAAACATCCACACTACTCCCATGTTCCTCGAAATTAGAAAGCTCCCGTATTATACAACTATCCACCCTCACGTGGTTAACACCAAGGAATCCCTGCTATCCCACGGTACTTAGATATATAAATTATGGCTATTACGGTTAACACATCCACTAGTATTCATCGCACTCACGAATCCTAGTGATAGCACACCATAGGTTGTGACGCACCCACTGTCACTTCTAAACATATCCATGCTTAATTATTCCATAATTTGGGGAACCCCTTATTCCCATTCCCACGGAATATTTCCAAATCATTGCCTTTGCATTTTCTCCCCGAATATACTAAATATTTGCCTCACTATTTCTAGAATGCCCCATGGCTTCTGTTGAGTCCTCCCTCCTGCAATCCTTTTAACGTCCCACGTTGGTTGTTCTAAAATGTTTGATCTACCACGCTCGATCGAAACCGTATATGAATCACATGAACTATACCCTATAGAAGGAGAACGTAAATCACGTACGTGAAGGAATACAACAATCCTATAATAAGGCTCTATCTAAAAGAACGCTACGCTCAAACGTGAAAATTCATACATATCCAAAGGACACTAGAACCTGATGCTCCGATACTATCTGTGATACCCCGCCTAATAAAATATCGAGTGATTAGTCCTATATCAAATTAAACAGGAATCTCATCTGGTTCATTCTTAACATTAGTGTCGAAAACTTTTTTAAACTTACTAACCACCTAGTATTCAAAAGATATGGTGCCAAATTTTATCTTTTTATTGAAGCACGAACCAACAACATAATACGAATCCAAATAACCAACGTAACAAGGGAAATTCATCATACCACAAGTCTCATAAAAATTGAATCAATATAAAGAGTAAAGAAAGTCTTGCCGAATAAACCATCTGCTACACCCAAAACCAAACCAAACTAGCAAGAGTATTAAACCTCATACAATCTGAAAGGTAACAGAAATAAACAGTGAGCGAAAATGCTCAGGATAGTCTGATAGAGATCCCTACACTAGGAACAGAAAAACAGATGCGTCTATCCAAATTCTGTAACATCCACACATGCTGCAGCTGCTAGTCCCTGGAATGAATATCAGGCCTGGCATCCCTGTGGTAGGATACCTAAAAGGTTTTGAAAATATTTAATAGCAAGGGCTAGAACCCAATATGTTTGAAAATATTTAACAAGTGAATTTAAATGCAAGAAGTAAATATGCAAATGCTCTCCATATTTAAATTAGTGTCCCACACTCTCTTGAATTTACCTCACCCATTAAATAATGTGCACACCTACCGAAACTATAAGCGACCCATCTAGCTAACCCTCCGTAATTAGTCTTATCTCATATAACTCACTCTTTCTCACTATCCCAACATGAGTGAATATCGTATACATTATATGGTTTATCAATCAAATTTGCTTATTCAAATCATTTCCTATTTTATGCCAGATAACATTCTCATGAGTTATATCGTTTATACCATTCACATCATATGTACGAGTTATAAGTCATAGTTCATATTAACTTATTTACATCTATATCCAACTTGATACCATATAACTATTTCACAAGTGATATTATTTATATATTTCACACCATGTATATATATAAAATACCCATGTATAAATCTATACCATATATACATATAATCATATTACAAGATTCACGAACAAGTCGTGGATCCATAGTCATCCTCCCGAGTAGGCACTCATCGGGAAATCTCTAAGTGCTATTATTACCGAGTATTACCATCCACCCGAAAACCCAGACACGGCTCGTCACCCGAGTCAGAAAAACAATAATTCACAAATGTACTGGGGGTGGCCATAGTTTCCCACGGTAGTGAGACCGAATCATTCCCAAAGCGTCTCATTCCTGAACCCGAACGCTATGACCTGGGGACTATACTCACCCTGCATTCGCTAGCCAGGGACTTACCCACATCGCGCAACCTCCTATGATAGCCTTAGGGTGGGTATGTTACCTTATAAATATTATTCACACCAATATTTATAAATCATATATATATATATATATATATATATATATACACACACACTATACATCACAGTATATATATCGAGAAAAATATCGAGGCTACCGGTGTACTATGCCCATACGCAAGCCTAAAACAAACAAGTCTACGGTCCGACTTTATTTCAATTAATTATATATTAATTAATTTATCATTATTATGGTGTCACTCTACTAATAATGCTCGAACTCTCTCTCTCTCTCGGCCCGAAGTTTCAATTTCCCCATTCATCATTCAATTAAGCCTAGTACTTAATTAACAAGGTTTTAAATCACTCAATCATAAACCTTAACTCCACAGATTAATAAATTCTCTATTTAATTCAAGGGTAATTACTTCACAAATTTGAACCTTACATTATAACAAATTGCAGAAACACCCATGCAGAAACTGTATAACTCAACTGCATAACAGGTCTTATTCAGGGGAAAGGAAAATCTGACAGGGTATAGCCGGGTCGTTCAAACGAAAAGCCCTGTCGTTCGAACGACAATGGCTATCGTTTGAACGAGATACTAGGTTGTTCGAATGACCCTGGTATCACCTTTTAGGGGTGTTTCAGGGTTTCTCCCTCTAACGACATCTTTTCAAGCCTAAGTGTAGATATTCTGAAATTTGGGTCGTGCTCTCAAATCGGGGCTCTAGTGGCCATACTGTCCATTCTTACGAGCTATGTTGGTACCCTGGGAGGAGTTAGCACCGCTCACGGGGCCTTTTAGGGGTGTTTTGGGGTTTTGCCCCCTAACGGCATGTTTTCAAGACTAAGGGTAGATAATCTGAAATTTGGGTCATACTCTCAAACCGTGCGTCTCGTGGCCACATGGTCAGTTCGTACGAGGTACGTTTATCTTATGGGACATGCTAGCTCCTCTCATGGGGCCGTTTAGGGGGGTGTTTTATGGTTTCTCCCTTGAACAACTTGTTTTCAAGCCTAACTGTAGATATTCTGAAATTTGGAGCGTGCTCTCAAATCGAGGTTCCCGTGGGCACATGATTAGTTCCTAAGACCTACGTTGATCCCGTGGGAGGTATTGGCCCCATTCACGGGGCCGTTTAGGGGTGTTTCACCCTTTAACTACAAGTTTTCAAGCCCAAGTGTAAATATTCTAAAATTTAGAGTGCTCTCAAATTAGGGGCCCCGTGGCAATGTGGTCAGTTCTTACGTGGTTCACTGGTCCCCTGGGAGGTGTTGTCGCCGCGCACGAAGCCATTTATGGGGAATTTTGGTGATTTGCCCTCTAACGACATGTTTTCAAGCAAGTGTAGATATTATGAAATTTGAGTCGTGCTCTTAAATCGTGGGTCCTGTTCCTACGAGCTATGTTAGTGCATTGGGAGGTATGGATGCCGTGCACGAGACCTTTTGGGGGTGTCTCAGGGTTTTTCCCTCTAACGACATGTTTTTAAGCCTAAGTGTAGATATTCTAAAATTTGGGTCATTCTCTCAAACTTGGGGTCTTGTGTCCACATGGTCAGTTACTACGAGCTACGTTGGTCCCGTGGGAAGTATTGTCACCGTCCACCGTGGCGTTTGGGAGGTGTTTTTAGGTTTTTCCCTCTAACGGCATGTTTTTAAGCGTGAGTGTATATAGTCTAAAATTTTGGTTGTGCTCTCAAATAATGGCCCCATGGCCACACAGTCAGTTCCTACGAGCTACGTTGGTCCCATGGGTGGTGTTAGAGCCACTCACGGTGCCACATGGGGGATGTTTCGGGGCTTCATCCTGTAGCAGTATGTTTTCTATCCTAAGTGTAAATATTATGAAATTTGGGTTGTGCTCTCAAATCGGGGGTCCTATAGCAATGTGGTAGGTTCCTACGAGCAATATTAGTCCCGTGGGATGTGTTGGCATTGCTCACGGGGCCATTTCGGGGGGGTTCGGGGTTTCTCCATCTAACGACAAGTATTCAATACTAAGTGTAGATAATCTTAAATTTGGGTTGTGCTCTCAAATCGTGGGTTTTGTGGCCATGCGGTCAGTTCCAACGAGCTATGTTGGTTCCGTGGGAGATGTTGGTGTCGCTCACGGGGCTATTTGGGGGGTGTTTATGGGTTTCTCCCTCTAACGGCTTGCTTTAAAGCCTAAGTGTAGATATTATAAAATCAGGGTCATGCTCTCAAACCGGGGGACTCGTGCCACGCTCTCGATTCCTACGAGCTACGTTGTTCTATAAGATGTGTTGGCGCCGCTCATAGGGCTGTTTGAGGGGTGTTTTGGGGTTTCCTCCTCTAACGGAATATTTTGAAGCCTAGGTGTAGATATTATGAAATTCGGGCCATGCTCTCAAACCGTTGATCCTGTGGCCACGTGATTGGTTCCCACGAGCTACATTGGTCTCGTGGCCACACAATTGGTTTCTACGAGCTACGTTGGTCCCGTGGGAGGTATTGGGGCCGATTACGAGGCCATATTATCGGTGTTTCATGGTTTCATCCTCTAACGTCATGTTTTCAAGCCTAAGTGTAGATATTCTGAAATTTGGGTTGTGCTCTCAAACCGTGGGTATTGTGGCCATGCGGTCGATCTTTATGAGCTATGTTGGTCCGGTGGGAGGTATTGGCACCGCGCACAAGGCCGTTTGGAGGGTGTTTTGGGGTTTCACCCTGTAACGGCATGTTTTCAGGGTATAGTGGAGATATCCTGAAATTTAGGCCATGCTCTCAAATCGGGGTTGTCCATGAGAGATATTGGCGCCCCTCACATGGCCGTTTGGCGTGTGTTTTGGGGTTTCACCCTCCAACAGCATGTTTTCAAGCCTAAGTGTAGATATTCAAAAATTCGGGTCATGCGCTCAAATCGTGGGTCCCATGGCCATATGGTCGATTCCTACGAGCCACGTTGGTTCCTTGGGAAGTGTTGGCATCGCTCATGGGGCCATTCTAGGGATGTTTCATGGTTTTGACCTCGAACGACATGTTTTCAAGCCTAAGTGTAGATATTCTAAAATTTGGGTCGTGCTCTCTAACTGGGGGTTCCGTGGCCGTGCAGTCGGTTCCTACGCCTTACGTTGGTCCTGTGAGAGGAGTGGGTGCCGTTGACGGGGCCGTATGGGGGGTGTTTTATGGTTTCACCCTCTAACGGCAAGTTTTCAAGCATAAGTATATATATCCTTAAATTTGGGACTTGCACTCAAATCTTGGGTTCCGTGGAAATACGGTCGGTTCTTTCGAGGTACGTTGGTCCCGTGGGAGGTGTTGGTGCCGCTCACAGTTCCATTTGGGGGGTATTTTTAGGTTCACCCTTTAACGACATGTTTTCAAACCTAAGTGTAGATATTATGAAATTTTGGTCGTGCTCTCAAATTTGGGGGCCCGTGGCCACGCGGTCGGTTCTCGTGTGAAGTGTTGGCACCGCTCACCAAGGCATTTCATTTTGATAGCGCGCGAGAGGTGTGCGCGTGTAAGTGCACAGTCGTTGCTTTCGTCTCGCCGCGACTATACAAACAAACCTAAATTACTACTACACTTGCGAGGAAAGCACAACGGTAAGTCGGGTATCGAAAATCCACAGGGACGAGATGCTAGAATTTAAAAGAGTTAATATTCCGAAATAAAAGTTTAAAAGGTGAATTACCAACTAAAAAGGAAAAGATGCATAAAATGGAAATATTAATCTAGGCGAGGGAAAAATAAAGCTAGATTAAGAAAGCGAGTAAAAACTATAGGTTGCGTCGAGTATCCCTCACCCGAGTTAATTAGTATAAAATAAATACATGGGTCGATGAGTTATTTAGCATGCGTCTCATTTCGACAGTTAATTGAACCAAGGGCTGTCACGCCCCTAAATCCGCATAAAATCCTAGTATGATTTTGGAGTCAACAAATATCCCGAAAATTGTGCAAGAAAGGTCGCAAGCACGGGACATACATGATATGCTGTAAGGACACAAATTTCCAATTGAGTCCTCTTATAGTTTTGGCTCAATTCCGGACAAAAACATTTATTCATAGGATTTGTTTTAATTGTAATATTCTCAAGCCTATGATGTGTATGTTGAAGACGTAGCGGCAAAGAATTTAAAGCTTCATCAAAATGCCAGTTTATGTGCCTCGTTTCTACGTTATCAACTAAGGTTCCATGCTCCCAAGGTATGAATGTAATTATATTTATATAGGAACTTGGAACATTGTTTATTTGGGTGTTAGGTTTAATAAAACCTTGTTTTATTTCAGAAATAATTTAAAAAAGGACTTTATATTAATATATATAAATGTTTCTGGGCCAAAATAGAATTTATCAAAAAATTTCTGAAACTCGTTCGAAATTTCGTTCGAACGAGATTTTTCGTTCGAACCAAACTTCGTTCGAACGAGACTGCTTTCTAACCTAAACTGGTCAGTCGTTAGATAAGTCGTTCGAACGACTTTCTCGTTCTAACGAGATATCTAATGAGGTTCTAACGAGCCCAGGCTGGTCGCTCGTTAGAAGCCTCGTTCGAACGACAGTCAAAGTCGTTCGAACGAGAATGCCAGGCGGGAACAGTTTTGAGCAGTTTTTTGGCAGTTTTCTCCCACTTCTCCACTTGGTTTTTAACCAACTTTTTCAGACTTAATAATGTGCGGGAATGACATTTTCTAATCTAACTTTTCCAACTTAGTTTATCTCCTAGAGAGAGTTTGAGAGCAAAAATAGTTTTAGGAAAATGTTCATGTTTTTAGTGTAATTCTTTCAAGAAAAATTTCATACACACTCTAGTTTACACCCAATTGTTTATCCAAGTTCTTTATATACATATCTTTACTTGGAGTTTTTGGCACCGGTTTTCTCTACCGAATTCAAGAGACGTTTCGGGTTTACTTCTACACCCCATCACAAAGAAGTTTGCTTCATTTCTACCCGTTTGGAGAAAGGCTCCATGTTAGGGTGACGGTGTGCCTAATTGCCCGATCGGTGGGAGTCCGAGACCGCGGTGGAGCTCCGTTGGTTATCCTCTAATTGGAGGTCGATACAAGAAGAAGCATCACGGCTTGAGAGGGTTCGAGTTAGGAAGTAAGTCTTTTGTCTTGTATTTTGTAATACCGTTTTTAGTGGATTTGAGGCTAGGGCCGTCCCGAGGTTTTTTTCCCGTTAGTGGGTTTTTCCTCGTATATCGCGGTGTAGTGTGACTTTGTTTATTTTTATCTTGCACAAAATTTAGAACGCATGCATTAGGATTAATTCAAAATAAAATCGGTTTAATTATCACACTAATTTAAATTGGGATAAAATTGGTTTATTCAAGTCACTTGCTAAAATTGGTTTCGCCTACTTTGGATAATTGTTAATTATGACTTAGGCAAATTCTAGGACTTGAATTATGTTTTAATTTGTTTTGAGAAATTAAAACTTGGTGTTGTTTTATTTGTTGAACCATCACCTGTTTTACAACGCTTCCGCATCTCCATTGAGTTTAACATTAAAAGGAAATTACAAGTTTGTGATTTTAATTGACTTATAATTTTAAAATCCGGGGATCCATAAACTGCAACGTTTTCAAATTGGTATTAGAGCCAAAAATGATAAATTATTTCGTTAAAGATCCTTTAATTTTTGGCTAAAATGAATTTTTCCCCATTTTCAAAATTTCCTATTTTTGATGGTTCAAACTACGCGTATTGGAAAGCGTGAATGAGATCGGCACTAAAATCTATCGACGAGAGAGTTTGGATGTCTGTTGTTAACGGGTACTCCCCACCAACTCATCTTATTGAAAATGAACGTGTTCCCAAACCCGTCGATAGATGGACTGAAAATGAGTTTAAACTTGCTAACTTTAATTCCCGAGGTTTAAATGCCTTATTTAGCGCTGTCGCACCGGATGAATTCCGACGTATTATGACGTGTGAAACCGCTAAAGAAGCTTGGGATATTTTACAAATAACTCATGAAGGAACTAGTGTCGTTAAAGCTTCTAAACTTCAAAACCTCACCACTCAATTTGAAACTATCAAAATGGATGAAAAAGAAACTTTTGATAAATTTTATGCTAGACTTTCTGATATTGTTAATTCATCCTTTAACTTGGGAGAGAAAATACCTGACGACCGTGTAGGAAAGAAAATTTTAAGGTCCCTACCCGATAGATTTATTCCTAAAGTGACCGTTTTAAATTCTTTACCCACTTTAGCTTCTACGAAATTAGAAGAGCTTGTAGGTGATTTACAAACCTATGAACTGGATATGTTTCCCTCTAAAACTGAAAAGAAAATTGAAAAGGGCGTTGCTTTAAAAGCCCGAAAAGAGGTCAAACAAGTAGTAGAGAGCGACAGTGATAGTGACTCGGAAGATATGGCTTTGTTTGCTCGTAAATTTAGAAAATTTCTTAAATTTAACAAAGATAAAGTTAAAAATGATTTTAAGAAATTTGATACTTCTAAACATGATAAAAGCGAGAAGTTTTCTAAAGCCGAAAAGATCCCTAAGTCTAGTAATGAAAATGTTGATAGGGACGAGTCTGATAAATGTTTTGGTTGTGAAGGTTATGGCCATAGGGCTTTTGAGTGCCCCACTAAACTAAGAAAAGAGGGTAAACGACCCGTTTCATATAATGCAACCCTTAGTGATAGTGATAAGGAAGAAAAGCCCGATTCCCCCACTAAGAAAAATTTTGTGGCTTTTATGGCTAGATATGTGAGTGATAGTGAGAACTCATCGAATGATGAAATTATAGCACATGCCACTTCCAAGGTCATTGTTCATGATTCTCTTATTTTTGATGATAGTGAGAGTGAAGAAGAAAGAGAGAGTGAAAATGAAGATGAGGTTGATATGAGTGAACTTCAAAATGCTTTTCAAGAACTTTATAAAGAATCTATTAAATTGAAAAGAGCTAATTTGAAGTTAGAAGCTAGTTTAAAGGAAAGTGTCAAGGTAATTGATGAAAATGTTTTAATAGAAGACCTTAGGACACATGTGAGGACTCTTCAAGAGAAGCTTGATTATGTAGAAGGCGAAAGAGATAGCCTTAGGGGTTTAATGGAATCCTTGAAAAAGGAGCTTCTTGCTTTTGAAGAGCGAAATGTTTTACTAGAATCTAAAATTTTAGATTTGGAAAATAAATTAAAAGATTCTAGTAATGTCAAATTTGATTTGGAATATCGTTCGGAAAAACTTGATAAAATGTTAGGAACGATCCAAATTAAAAATGACACTTGTGGTTTAGGCTTCAATCCTTGTAATGAATTTACTCATAATGCCCAAACCAATGTTTTAGGAGAATCAACTAGGAATACATTTAAAGATCACTCCTTAAGTAAATCTTTTCGACATGTTCTCACTTGTAATCATTGTGGTCGAAAAGGTCATCTTAAGAAATTTTGTTTAGATCTTAAACGAATTCCTAGAAAATCCCATAGTAAAGTAACCACGGAAATTAACGATCCAACACCCCAAGATAGTAATTCTTCATTAATTTGGGTTAGGAAATCCGACTTGGTTGCCTTACAAAATAGGGATTTTGATTCTCATTTACTTTCACATTCTTCCTCCCTTGCTAAATCTAAAGGATAAATGTGTTAGTGTTTGCATGCTTTAGCGTTTGTACTTCATGCCATATTCATATGCTAAATGTATGCTTGTTTAGTCATTTTCTAGTCATTGCCTTATTTCATATCACATGCTAGAACTTACGACTTGTTTATCTTTTTGTATTATTTTTGTGTTTGATTTAACTGCAAAATATAAAAAGATTTTTGTTTATCATTTGTGTTTTATTTATTTCATTTATGCTTAATGAAAAATACAAATGATTTTTGTTTAGTCTTTTGAGTATATATCTTTATTTTTTTATTTAAAATGTTAAAAACTCAAAAAGTTTTTGTTTTGTGTGTATTTTAGTTTGACACACTTTATGTGGCATATACTTGTGTTTGAATCCCATCATTTACGCTCCCACGTGGCTAGAACTTTTGGTTTAGATTTTCAATCCTTATTATGTTCTTTACCATATTTTATGGAGTAGTTGGATTTTGTATTGTTCAAATGGATTCTATTTCTATATGCCTCTTTACACACATGCACGAGCTCTTTTGAAATCTTAATGTCACATGTTATATTTGAGCTTTTTGAGGTGTTCTCCTATCAATCTAGTCATCTACATATCTATGACCTAGGAGGACTAGTGCATGTCAAAATCCGTTGCATGTGAGATTTGTGTGAAAATGAAAACATGATAAATATAAATATGCACGGGGAAGGGCTCCGAAAGGACTAAGTGATCCTTTGCGAATAGTAAGCCACCGTTTTAAATGGACCTAAAAGAAATACGTGGTCCAAGGCCTAAAAACAGAATATATGGCATTAAAAAGTAAATAAATCGCCAAGGCCTATGTTTGATTGATATATTCATTCAACATTAATATATATGCAAATTGAGGGAGAATTGGATGGTATATCAACGGTTTGCATAATGTCCGTTTATCCTAGTTGTCTTTAATGTCATGACTCTATTTGGTTTGTAGAATCATCATCATGCTAGGCTTGTATGCATTGTGTATGTTTGTTCATTGAGTTCAATCTTTAAATTGTCACATGAGGTTATATTTAACTGTGATGAAGTTTGCAATCAAATGAGAACTCCGTGAACGTTTCTTAAGTGTTTGGGTTTAAATTTAATTGTTGCTAGTTCACACCCCTACACTTCCGTTTCCATATGACACATTTTTGCCATACGAGTATGCAAACTTATTGTATTTTGTGTCATATATGTGTTTATATCTATCTATATATGCACGTACTTATTGGTATATCTCTTGTATATATAAATATGATATTTGTTTGTCTTTGCCTTGCTTTTATTGCCCATATGCTGTCATGTCTTATCACTTTAAGCTTCCACATGCTGGTTATTAGTTATTTATCCTTTGCCTATTCCCGAACAAAAAGGGGGAGAATGATGATATTATTATCGTATCTTAGTTTGAGGGAGATTTATCTTAGGGGGAGACGTCTTTCTAAGTATGTCATGTGTTTAAAAGGGGAGAATTAATTTAGGGGGAGTAATTAATTAATTGCATTTAATATTTTGATATTCCCTATGAAAAAGGGGAGAATTAATTTAGGGGAAGTAATTAATTAATTGCATTTAATATTTTGATATTCCCTATGCATTTGATGAGTTTGCTTAAGTGTGCAGGAATTATACTAAAGCATGCATCTTTCTATGGCAAAGCGTTTGATCCTTGGGTTGAGTCAAGATTGGGCGGGTTATGTTTTGAGTCTAGTGAGCTTGACGGCCCTTTAGGAATTTTTGTTTGGTTTTTGTCCCGAAATAGCCAAAGGGGGAGATTTGTAAGGACACAAATTTCCAATTGAGTCCTCTTATAGTTTTGGCTCAATTCCGGACAAAAACATTTATTCATAGGATTTGTTTTAATTGTAATATTCTCAAGCCTATGATGTGTATGTTGAAGACGTAGCGGCAAAGAATTTAAAGCTTCATCAAAATGCCGGTTTATGTGCCTCGTTTCTACGTTATCAACTAAGGTTCCATGCTCCCAAGGTATGAATGTAATTATATTTATATAGGAACTTGGAACATTGTTTATTTGGGTGTTAGGTTTAATAAAACCTTGTTTTATTTCAGAAATAATTTAAAAAAGGACTTTATATTAATATATATAAATGTTTCTGGGCCAAAATAGAATTTATCAAAAAATTTCTGAAACTCGTTCGAAATTTCGTTCGAACGAGATTTTTCGTTCGAACCAAACTTCGTTCGAACGAGACTGCTTTCTAACCTAAACTGGTCAGTCGTTAGATAAGTCGTTCGAATGACTTTCTCGTTCTAACGAGATATCTAATGAGGTTCTAACGAGCCCAGGCTGGTCGCTCGTTAGAAGCCTCGTTCGAACGACAGTCAAAGTCGTTCGAACGAGAATGCCAGGCGGGAACAGTTTTGAGCAGTTTTTTGGCAGTTTTCTCCCACTTCTCCACTTGGTTTTTAACCAACTTTTTCAGACTTAATAATGTGCGGGAATGACATTTTCTAATCTAACTTTTCCAACTTAGTTTATCTCCTAGAGAGAGTTTGAGAGCAAAAATAGTTTTAGGAAAATGTTCATGTTTTTAGTGTAATTCTTTCAAGAAAAATTTCATACACACTCTAGTTTACACCCAATTGTTTATCCAAGTTCTTTATATACATATCTTTACTTGGAGTTTTTGGCACCGGTTTTATCTACCGAATTCAAGAGACGTTTCGGGTTTACTTCTACACCCCATCACAAAGAAGTTTGCTTCATTTCTACCCGTTTGGAGAAAGGCTCCATGTTAGGGTGACGGTGTGCCTAATTGCCCGATCGGTGGGAGTCCGAGACCGCGGTGGAGCTCCGTTGGTTATCCGCTAATTGGAGGTCGATACAAGAAGAAGCATCACGGCTTGAGAGGGTTCGAGTTTAGGAAGTAAGTCTTTTGTCTTGTATTTTGTAATACCGTTTTTAGTGGATTTGAGGCTAGGGCCGTCCCGAGGTTTTTTTCCCGTTAGTGGGTTTTTCCTCGTATATCGAGGTGTAGTGTGACTTTGTTTATTTTTATCTTGCACAAAATTTAGAACGCATGCATTAGGATTAATTCAAGATAAAATCGGTTTAATTATCACACTAATTTAAATTGGGATAAAATTGGTTTATTCAAGTCACTTCCTAAAATTGGTTTCGCCTACTTTGGATAATTGTTAATTATGACTTAGGCAAATTCTAGGGCTTGAATTATGTTTTAATTTGTTTTGAGAAATTAAAACTTGGTGTTGTTTTATTTGTTGAACCATCACCTGTTTTACAACGCTTCCGCATCTCCATTGAGTTTAACATTAAAAGGAAATTACAGGTTTGTGATTTTAATTGACTTATAATTTTAAAATCTGGGGATCCATAAACTGCAACATTTTCATATGCATCGTCAAATATCCTAGGCACGATAACTAGGACAATGCACCCGAAATAGAGCAGTAAACACCATCACCAAAGCAAAGCAACGCGTCAACTCGAGTGAGTTCCATTCAAACACAACCGAATTAAATTAGCTAGAAAGCATCGTAAAAACGCGGTAAATGAAAGCGTGTAAATAAATGCGGTAAATCTACCTAGAAAGTGATTAAATCAAAGAATGTAAACTAATTAAGAATGCTTGTAAATTACACTAGAAAGAAAGAAATGAAGAAATACAAACTATATTAATGGAGAGGAAGATGAATAGTGCATCATTCAACCCAATTGGGTGTCAAACCAAGAACAATTGAAGAAGAACCCTCCAAATCCCTCAAACCCTAAGCTATTCTACCCCAAAATCGTGTATATCTGTTTATTACAACAAAATTGGTATATATACTAAGTTGGAATTAATTTAGAAAAGAAAAGAGAAAAGAAAAGAAATGCCAAAATATCTACAGAAAACAGGGGATCGATCGATCAACCCCTTTGGTCGATCGATCGACCATTGAAATCTTTGCAAAATACTGAAGGATTGATCGATCAATCGATCAAGCAGGGCAGAACCAAGCAGCTACTGCATTCTTCTTTTCTTCTCTTCTCCTCCTCTTTTGGCTTCCTTGTTTTTCCTTCCGCTGAAATCGTCGTAACTTCTTCGTTATGAATCGGATTCGTGCACCGTTTGCGACCACGCGAAGCTTGTGAGGAGGGATACAACTTTAGTGTAGATGTTGGGCCAGGTGCCCAAGATGTGAAAAGAATAAAATTCCCTTGAACGTGCGATCGCGTACGAAAATCGAGTGAAATGCGTCCGAACTTCATACTTAGGATCCAAATACCTATAAAAGCTCAATTAACCCCTGCAAAACATGCTAACGTAGAAATACGAGGTTGTCTGGTTAACGAGCATAAATATAGGGAATAAGATACTCGAGGGGGCTAAAATGCATCGGTTCGAAGGATAAAATACGCAATATTTGTGTATGATCAGGGGTGTTTCAGGGTTTCTCCCTCTAATTGTATATTTTCAAGCCTAAGTGTGGATACTCTAAAATTTTGCTCGTGCCCTCAAATCGGAGGTCCCGTAGCCACACGACCAGTTCCTACAAGCTACGTTGGTCCCGTGGGAGGTGTTGGCGCCACTCGCTGGGCTGTTTGGGTGGTGTTTTGGGGTTTCGCTCTCTAACGACAAGTTTTCAAGCCTACGTGTGGATATTCTAAAATTTGGGTCATTCTCTCAAACCATGGGTCCTGTGGCCACACGATCGGTTCCTACAAGCTACTCGGTCCCATGGGAGGTGTTGGCACCGCTCACAGGGTCATATGGTGGGTGTTTCGGAGTTTTTCCTTTTAACGGCATATTTTTAAGCCTAAGTATAGATACTCTAAAATTTGGGTTGTTCTCTCAAATCGTGAATCCTGTGGCCACGCGATTAAATACTACGAGCTATGGTGCTCCCGTGGGGCCCTTTTAGGGGTGTTTCAAGGTTTGACCCTCTAACGGCATGTTTTTAAGCCTAAGTGTAGATATTTTAAAATTTGAATTGTGCTCTCAAACCGGGGATCTAGAGGACATAATGTCCATTCGTAAGAGCTACATTGGTCCCGTGGGAGGTGTTAACACCGTTCACGGGGCCGTTTGGGGGGGTGTTTCACACTCTAACGAAAAGTTTAAGTCTAGGTGTAGATATTCTAAAATTTAGGTCGTGCTCTCAAACTGGGGGTCCTATGGCAATGCAGTCTGTTTCTATAAGGTAGGTTGGACCCGTGGGAGGTGTTGGCGCCAATCACGGGGCCGTTTGTGATGTTTTTCGGTGATTCGCCCTCTAACGACATGTTTTCAATCCTATGTAGATATTATGAAATTTGGTTCGTGCTCTCAAAATATGGGTCCCGTGGCCATGCGATCTATTCCTACAAGCTACATTGGTCCATTGGGAGGTGTGGATGTCGTGCACGAGACCTTTTGGGGATTTCTCGAGGTTTTGTCCTCTAGTAGCATGTTTTCAAGCCTAAGTGTATATATTATGATAGTTTGGTCGTGCTCTCAAACTGGGGGTCCCGTGGACACGCGATCAGTTCCTACAAGTTATGTTGGTCTCGTGGGAGGTGTTGGGGCCACTTACGGGGCCGTTAGGATGGTGTTTTCAGGTTTCTCGTTTAATGGAAAGTTTTCAAGCCTAAGTATTGATATTCTGAAATTTGGGTCGTGCTCTCAAACTGTGGGTCCTGTGACAAGTTCCTACGATCTACGTTGGTCCCGTGGGAGGTGTTAGCGCCGCTCACGGGGTTGTATGGAGGGTGTTTTGGGGTTTCTCCCTTGATTAGGCACATATTCTTCATATTTATCCCCTTAATTTCGGTATTTTTATGATCCCGTGCAGTGTAAATAGCTCTGATTTGTCTCGTATTTATACTACTAAACCCGTTTGGCAATTATTTTGTATTTTGTGTATTTCTCATGTGTTTTACAGGTATTTCATGTAAGTTAGTGCGAAAGAGAACTCAAAACAGTGAAAGAAACCAAGAAATGGAGAGTTGAAGGGCATTTTCGTAATTTTTCAGCCTTAGTCCGGAGGTGGGGCCAACTAGAAAGTTGAACATCTCTAAATTACAAGAATACTAGAAAAAACGGCACCTCAATCCGAGCTACGGTGAAGAAGTTACGATGTTTTGAAGTTGCGCGATAATGAAGAGAAACGGACCGGTCTGGCTGTGCGAATTGCTGTCATTATTTATGCAGATTTTATGGTGATTGGATGGTAAAAACTTGTGCCACTAGCAAAATTTGATGTCAAATTCATGAAACTTGGTGCTATAAAAGACCAAGCCCTAATTCATTCAAAGGGGGACTCAAAATTAGAGAGAGAAAGTCATTTTTTAGAAATCCTTTTTAGTTTTTCATATTTTTAGAGAAACCTTAGTTTGTATGTTTGAAGAACAAGTATTATTCTGGATTCAAGTTCATCTAGTGCAGATTTCAAGTATCAATTCTTCAATTCAATTCAAGTATCAAATTCCCTTCTCTTATTTAGTCTCAATTCTATTTTCAATTTTCAATTGTTTTGCAATTTGTTACCAATGTTTGTTAGATCCATAATTCCATGTATTGGTATGAATTTGTTTTCTAGAAAAATCATGTCTAGCTAAATTCTCAAGGGATGGGGTACATGAACTCATTCCGAGGTGAATTACCCATTTAGAAAATAGAGGGTAAATTAAATATTGACCGAATCGTGTATGGAAATTATACAAACATAACCAATCTTTTCATCTCTCTTGCCCTAGGTACTTGGGATGTTTAAGAACGCTATGCAAGTGTATTTGTCCATTCACCGCTTTGTATTTACCTTTGATTTCATATGATGCGGGCAAGATCCCCCATATATGTAATGCTTAGGATCTACAAAGATTGGATTTAGTCAAAATTTCAATTTACAATTCTAGTATTCTATACGGTAATTTACTAAGGTTTGAGGGATTGTACTCCACCCTATTTTCTCTCATTTGTCAAATCTAATTTCTTCACAATTTTTAGTTTATTTTTCTTGAGTAAAATTTTTATTTCACTAGAAATTTCCCAATCATTAATCATCTTTTCATATTTCTTTTGAGGAATCATTTCAAGATTTAATAACTTTCCCTATTAATTGTGCCAATTTTTTATCCCTGTGGATACGATCCCGACTTACCGGGTTTATTACTTGAGCGACAGGCTTGCACTTGAGCCTAGAGAAAACGCACTTTTGAGACAAATTCTTAGTCGCGTCAAGTTTTTGGCGCCGTTGCCGGGGATCATTAATTGTCATAGATTTAGGAAAGTAATTTTTATCTACAAGTGATTTCGAAAAAAAAAAAAAAAAAATTCATATCATCTCTTATGTGCTTATATGCAGAATTCATCTTCCACCCAAGTTCACGAAAATCCTATTGCCGAAGCAAGTTCTGAAAATTCTCATACCACTGGGTCTCCTCATTATTGGGTTCCACCTCCTTCGCCTAATAATTCCATCACAAGTCGTTCATTGAGTCAAACACTGAGTGAGAATTCTGAATCTTTCGGTAGCAATATGTCTGAGCATGGTAGTGTCGGTGTTGGTGCTGGAGAGGATGAGACACCATACCTTCCCATGAAAGATTTGTTATTTCCGGAGCGAACTGTTACCCCTGGTTGCATTTTACTCCCGTATAATGCTGGTCAGTTCCACTTTCGGAATGGTATGATCCAAATTCTTCCTACATTTCATGGGATGGATTCTGAAAAACCATATCTCCATCTTAGAGAGTTCGAGGAAGCGTGTGAGACGTTTGGTGACCAAGCTTGTCCACAAGATGTAATCCGGCTGAAGCTTTTCCCTTTTTCCTTAAAGGATAAAGCTAAAACTTGGTTATGGTCCTTACCCCCAAATTCTGTGTTATCTTGGAGAGATATGCAAACCAAGTTTCTATCTAAATTCTTTCCACAACACAAAACAAATTCTGTTAAAGCCCAAATTCAAGCTTTTCGACAAAATGAGAATGAGGCTTTTGATAAATGTTGGGAGAGATTTCAGGAGTTAGTTAGTGCTTGCCCACATCACGGATTTGAAAAGCATCATCTGATTTCATTTTTCCATCAAGGCCTTACTTTATCATCTAAACAACTTGTTCAAACCATGTGTGAAAGACCTTTTTGGGAGTTAGATTCGAGCGATGCTGAGGCTCATTTGAAATATGTGGCAGAGACTACCCAAGCATGGGATATTTCTGATCCCAATAGTCAAAATCGAAATCGACAAGTGCCTAACTTGCCTGCTGCATCCGGTATTTATCACTTGGACAAGGACACTTTGTTGGATATAAAATTTGACCAATTGGAGAAGAATTTCAGAGATATGCTTGAAGTGCATTTGAGAGATGTAGCCGGACCCGTACAAGCCGGGAAGGAGAAAGGGTGTGCCATTTGTAATGCGGGTCATTCTACCAAAGGATGTCCTAACATCCCTGCATACAAAGCAATGTACACTGAACAAGTTGAGGCAATAGGGGGGTTTCGTTGAAATTATAATGCACAACAAGGGAATGCATATAATCAATCGTGGAGGAATAATCTCGGGTTTACTTATGGACAACCCCAAGGTGGGATTGTTCCTAACCCACATTTGACTCTACCACCACCTCCTCAATTTCAGCAAGTGGCTCCTCCAATGCCAAATCCTATGCAGGTACCACCTCCTGGTCCGTATGTAGCTCCACCTAGGAGATCTCTTATAGATAATCCCAATCAATTCATCCAATCTCAAAAAGAGAGCAATGCTAAATATGATCGAATGTTCACTGAAATTCATACTAGCATCTCTAGGTTGCAATCTGCAGTGAATACTCAAGAGAAGGGTAAACTTCCAGCCCAAGGCCAAAGACCTCCTCTTCAAGGACAACCCACGGTTGGCTCCACATCATCGGATTTGCAAGAACAATGTCAAGCTGTAACTACTCTTCGTAGTGGCCGCGTGATTGATCTAGCACCAAAACTTCCAAATGAGAAAGATGATGGAGTTGAACCTGAAATTCCCAAGGAATCTAAAACTTTCGAGTCTGAAGAAACCCCGTTAGAAACAAAATTGAAAGATGAGGGAGTTGAAACTGAAATTGAAGTTAAGTTGCCCACTGCTGCTCCATTTCCTCAACGCTTAGTACCACCCAAAAAAGGGGCTCGCGTACCGAGGTGTTGGATGTGTTGAAGCAAGTAAAATTGAACTTGTCGTTTCTTGATGCTATTCAACAAATTCCAGCATATGCTAAGGTCATCAAAGATCTTTTGACTGTCAAACGACGGCTTAAGGTGAAGAAGAATGTTTTCTTGGCACAAAATGTGATCTCGGTCCTTCTCAATGATCTTCCACCAAAATTCAAGGATCCAGGTGCACCTACAATTTCGTGTGTCATAGGAGAACAAAGAGTGGAAAAGGCATTGCTTGACTTAGGTGCGAGTGTAAACATCCTTCCATACTCCATCTATAATCATCTTGATTTAGGTGATTTAAAACCTACCCGAATCAATCTACAGTTAGCGGATCGAACAGTGAAAGTGCCTCGTGGGGTTGTAGAAGACGTGATAGTTCAAGTGGACACGTTCTACTTTCCTGTTGATTTTGTCATTTGGGACACTGAGCCTGCTCCCCATGTGAGAAATCATGTTCCAATAATCTTGGGCCGTCCATTTTTAGCTACTGCTAATGCTTTGATCAATACACGGAATGTCCAAATGCAACTCACTTTTGGAAACATGACTCTCGAGACCAATATTTTCAATGTCGCTAACCAAATGGGTGATGATGATGAAATTCTTGAGGTTGGTCTTATTGAAGAAGTGGTGGATGAGAACATTGAGAAAATTATAGGAGGAGATGCATTGGAAGTGTGTTTAGTGCAAAGTGGTGAGAAAAAGAGTTCTTATACTGAGTTTGAGCGTGAGATGGAAGAGTTGGAAACTTGGTTACAAGAGGAAGAGAGTTTTGAGAGTTTAAGAGATGTTGACTGGATTTCTAGGTATGAAGAATTGCCTCCGAGGGAGACAACCATGATTCCCTCTGAAAATAGATTTCCTAATCTTGAGTTGAAGAAACTACCCTCACATGTCAAATATGCCTTTCTGGGAGAGAATGATATATTTCCTGTTGTTGTGTCTTCCCGTTTAGAAAAAGGGCAAGAGGGTATGTTGTTGGATGTGTTGCAAAAGCATAGAAGTGCTTTTGGTTGTACTATAGCAGATTTGAAAGGTATAAGTCCATTGATTTGTACCCATAAAATCCATCTTGAAGAAGAGGTGAAGCCCTCGCGTGAGATGCAAAGGCGATTAAACCCAACCATGAAAGATGTAGTAAGAGCGGAAATCATTAAATTGCTAGATGCTGGGATTATCTATCCCATTTCTGATAGTAAATGGGTGAGCCCAATTCAGGTCGTTCTAAAAAAATCGGGCATGACCGTGGTTGAAAATGCTAAGGGAGAATTAATACCTCAACGCACCACCACCGGGTGGCGTGTTTGCATTGACTACCGAAAGCTTAATGCCGGAACTCGAAAAGATCATTTTCCCTTACCGTTCATCGATCAAGTGATTGAACGAGTGGCGGGCCATCTTTACTACTGTTTCTTAGATGGGTATTCTGGTTATAATCAGATTGAAGTGGATGTGCTTGATCAAGAAAAGACGACTTTTACATGTCCGTTTGGTACGTTTGCCTATAAACGTATGCCATTTGGGTTATGTAATGCGCCAGCAACTTTTCAAAGGTGCATGTTAAGTCTCTTTAGCGACATGATTGAAAAAGGTCTTGAGGTGTTCATGGACGATTTCAGCGTTTTCGGTCCATCTTTTGACCAATGTTTAGCTAATCTTGAAAGAGTTCTATTTCGATGTGTGGAAAAAGACTTAGTCCTCAATTGGGAAAAATGCCATTTTATAGTTACCGAGGGCGTAGTTTTAGGTCACATAGTCTCATCTAGGGGGATTGAAGTTGATCGAGCAAAAATTGAAGTAATAGCTGAGTTACCCCCGCCAAAATCACTTAAAGATGTGAGGTCCTTTCTAGCATTCCCAATTCTCTCCTCTCGGCATGAAAATATACATATCCACTCTTATGTAAAAAGACAATACCTACTACTGCTCCCTTACTATCACTAGTTTCCTTGTGCGAAAATAAAACCCGAGCTATATCTTCTCGCTCGACAATAAGTCCAACCACCCTGAATTACATCAGAAATGCCCCTACGCCCCGAGATTTCAATTTCGCAATATTAGTACATTAACATGCAACAGGTCAACTTCACAAATTTGAACCCTAAATTATAACAAATTGAAGAAACACCCATCCAGAAACTGTATAACCCAACAGCATAACAGGTCTTATTCAAGGGAATGGAAAATCTGACAGGGTATAACTGGGTCGTTCAAACGACAAGCCCTGTCGTTCGAACGACAGTGGCTCTCGTTTGAACGAGATACCAGGTCATTGGAACGACCCTGGTATCACCTTCTTCTCCAAACTACCCGGAAAATAAACCCATAAATATAGTTCGCCATTAATGAATTTAAACCTCTATACTGAATAGGTTTCCAGTGTTAAACTCCCCCAAATCCATCCTAAGTTCCCTTTTTCCTTTATAACAATTTTATCCCTAATAATCTCATCAATTTAATCATCAATTACATCAATTAACAAATCATCTACAGATTTATAATCCTTATAAGGAGAAAACCCCAATTTATGCAAGAACTAAACCTAGAACTTCAATTGGATTACACCTCTTTTGATATGAACAGAAAGATACAATTTAATACTCAAAATTTAAACCATTTGCCTTAACCAATATGATCTAGGGCTTTGAAAGATGAAGTTGAATTGCAATTGTCCCTTCAAGATCCCCAAATTCACTTTTCCTTTGGCTCTTCCTTTTCTTTTCACCCTTTAGTCTTCTAATATGACTTAATGATGCCTAACCCCTTACACATCTTAGGGTTAAAACACTATTAACTTTTTAGGCCTATGGGCCCTAGTTAAAATGGCCTAAACTCTCTTTATTTAGTTCACACATGTGTAATTGGACCCCAATACCCCATATATGTATGTACCCAATCCTTTTGGACTAATTCAACCCTAACGGACTCAACTGCGCACTAAAAATTATCGTTCGAATTACAATTCTAAAATAAATCCTCACTCGTTAACTTATTTTAAATATAACCACTTTAAATATTTCCATTAATTAATTATTATTAATTAAGGATCACTCATTATCGAAAATTAAAATAATTACCCATAAATTACGAGGTGTTACATACTTCCCCCCTTACAATGAAATTTCGTCCTCGAAATTCAGATAAGCCTAGTACTCCCGATCTCAACTAGCCCCACAACCACTTACCCTTAGCATTGCTACACAAAGTTATTGAGCGAATGTAATTAACCAGAGCGCCCATCCACCATGTACCCGTGCTTAATCGCACTAAAAGAAGCACGACATTTGCTAGCCCTTAATCCACAATATAACTTCAATCCGACAGTTATAGCATTCCCAATACCCTCCTCTCGGCATGAAAATATACATATCCACTCTTATGTAAAAAGACAATACCTACTACTGCTCCCTTACTATCACTAGTTTCCTTGAGCGAAAATAAAACCCGAGCTATATCTTCTCGCTCGACAATAAGTCCAACCACCCTGAATTACATCAGAAATGCCCCTACGCCCCGAGATTTCAATTTCGCAATATTATTACATTAACATGCAACACATTTTATCATATATTACCGAATATATACGCTAGACCCTATCTCAGGTGAAACCTAGCAACGATAATTCATACCCTGGTACCGCTAACACCCAGTCTTACTATAGTTATCCACTATAGCCTCAAACTATGGTTACATAATTGAAACTTGGAAAACATCCACACTACTCCCATGTTCCTCGAAATTAGAAATCTCCCGTATTATACAACTATCCACCCTCACGTGGTTAACACCAAGGAATCCCTGCTATCCCACGGTACTTAGATATATAAATTATGGCTATTACGGTTAACACATCCACTAGTATTCATCGCACTCACGAATCCTAGTGATAGCACACCATAGGTTGTGACGCACCCACTGTCACTTCTAAACATATCCATGCTTAATTATTCCATAATTCGGGGAACCCCTTATTCCCATTCCCCCGGAATATTTCCAAATCATTGCCTTTGCATTTTCTCCCCGAATATACTAAGTATTTGCCTCACTATTTCTAGAATTCCCCATGGCTTATGTTGAGTCCTCCCTCCTGCAATCCTTTTAACGTCCCACGTTGGTTGTTCTAAACTGTTTGATCCACCACGCTCGATCGAAACCGTATATGAATCACATGAACTATATCCTATAGAAGGAGAACGTAAATCACGTACGTGAAGGAATACAACAATCCTATAATAAGGCTCTATCTAAAAGAACGCTACGCTCAAACGTGAAAATTCATACATATCCAAAGGACACTAGAACCTGATGATCCGATACCATCTTTGATACCCCGCCTAATAAAATATCGACTGATTAGTCCTATATCAAATTAAACAGGAATCTCATCTGGTTCATTCTTAACATTAGTGTCGAAAACTTTTTTAAACTTACTAACCACCTAGTATTCAAAAGATATGGTGCCAAATTTTATCTTTTTATTGAAGCACGAACCAACAACATAATACGAATCCAAATAACCAACGTAACAAGGGAAATTCATCATACCACAAGTCTCATAAAAATTGAATCAATATAAAGAGTAAAGAAAGTCTTGCCGAATAAACCATCTGCTACACCCAAAACCAAACCAAACTAGCAAGAGTATTAAACCTCATACAATCTGAAAGGTAACAGAAATAAACAGTGAGCGAAAATGCTCAGGATAGTCTGATAGAGATCCCTACACTAGGAACAGAAAAACAGATGCGTCTATCCAAATTCTGTAACATCCACACATGCTGCAGCTGCTAGTCCCTGGAATGAATATCAGGCCTGGCATCCCTGTGGTAGGATACCTAAAAGGTTTTGAAAATATTTAATAGCAAGGGCTAGAACCCAAAATGTCTGAAAATATTTAGCAAGTGAATTTAAATGCAAGAAGTAAATATGCAAATGCTCTCCATATTTAAATTAGTGTCCCACACTCTCTTGACTTTACCTCACCCATCAAATAATGTGCACACCT
Source organism: Sambucus nigra (assembly GCA_949130495.1). Lineage (NCBI taxonomy): Eukaryota > Viridiplantae > Streptophyta > Magnoliopsida > Dipsacales > Adoxaceae > Sambucus > Sambucus nigra. The sequence continues at coordinate 521,655,850 of OX422220.1, forward strand.
ACCGAAACTATAAGCGACCCATCTAGCTAACCCTCCGTAATTAGTCTTATCTCATATATCTCACTCTTTCTCACTATCCCAACATGAGTGAATATCGTATACATTATATGGTTTATCAATCAAATTTGCTTATTCAAATCATTTCCTATTTTATGCCAGATAACATTCTCATGAGTTATATCGTTTATACCATTCACATCATATGTACGAGTTATAAGTTATAGTTCATATTAACTTATTTACATCTATATCCAACTTGATACCATATAACTATTTCACAAGTGATATTATTTATATATTTCACACCATGTATATATATAAAATACCCGTGTATAAATCTATACCATATATACATATAATCATATTACAAGATTCACGAACAAGTCGTGGATCCACAGTCATCCTCCCGAGTAGGCACTCATCGGGAAATCTCTAAGTGCTATTATTACCGAGTATTCCCATCCACCCGAAAACCCAGACACGGCTCGTCACCCGAGTCAGAAAAACAATAATTCACAAATGTACTGGGGGTGGCCATAGTTTCCCACGGTAGTGAGACCGAATCATTCCCAAAGCGTCTCACTCCTGAACCCGAACGCTATGACCTGTGGACTATACTCACCCTGCATTCGCTAGCCAGGGACTTACCCACATCGCGCAACCTCCTATGATAGCCTTAGGGTGGGTATGTTACCTTATAAATATTATTCACACCAATATTTATAAATCATATATATATATATATATATATATACACACACACACTATACATCACAGTATATATATCGAGAAAAATATCGAGGCTACCGGTGTACTATGCCCATACGCAAGCCTAAAACAAACAAGTTTACGGTCCGACTTTATTTCAATTAATTATATACTAATTAATTTATCATTATTATGGTGTCACTCTACTAATAATGCTCGAACTCTCTCTCTCGGCCCGAAGTTTCAATTTCCCCATTCATCATTCAATTAAGCCTAGTACTTAATTAACAAGGTTTTAAATCACTCAATCATAAACCTTAACTCCACAGATTAATAAATTCTCTATTTAATTCAAGGGTAATTACTTCACAAATTTGAACCTTACATTATAAAAAATTGCAGAAACACCCATGCAGAAACTGTATAACTCAACTGCATAACAGGTCTTATTCAGGGGAAAGGAAAATCTGACATGGTATAGCCGGGTCGTTCAAACGAAAAGCCCTGTCGTTCGAACGACAATGGCTATCGTTTGAACGAGATACTAGGTTGTTCGAATGACCCTGGTATCACCTTTTAGGGGTGTTTTAGGGTTTCTCCCTCTAACGACATCTTTTCAAGCCTAAGTGTAGATATTCTGAAATTTGGGTCGTGCTCTCAAATCGGGGCTCTAGTGGCCATACTGTCCATTCTTACGAGCTATGTTGGTACCCTGGGAGGAGTTAGCACCGCTCACGGGGCCTTTTAGGGGTGTTTTGGGGTTTTGCCCCCTAACGGCATGTTTTCAAGACTAAGGGTAGATAATCTGAAATTTGGGTCATACTCTCAAACCGTGCGTCTCGTGGCCACATGGTCAGTTCGTACGAGGTACGTTTATCTTATGGGACATGCTAGCTCCTCTCATGGGGCCGTTTAGGGGGGTGTTTTATGGTTTCTCCCTTGAACAACTTGTTTTCAAGCCTAACTGTAGATATTCTGAAATTTGGAGCGTGCTCTCAAATCGAGGTTCCCGTGGGCACATGATTAGTTCCTAAGACCTACGTTGATCCCGTGGGAGGTATGGGCCCCATTCACGGGGCCGTTTAGGGGTGTTTCACCCTTTAACTACAAGTTTTCAAGCCCAAGTGTAAATATTCTAAAATTTAGAGTGCTCTCAAATTAGGGGCCCCGTGGCAATGTGGTCAGTTCTTACGTGGTTCACTGGTCCCCTGGGAGGTGTTGTCGCCGCGCACGAGGCCGTTTATGGGGAATTTTGGTGATTTGCCCTCTAACGACATGTTTTCAAGCAAGTGTAGATATTATGAAATTTGAGTCGTGCTCTTAAATCGTGGGTCTTGTTCCTACGAGCTATGTTAGTGCATTGGGAGGTATGGATGCCGTGCACGAGACCTTTTGGGGGTGTCTCAGGGTTTTTCCCTCTAACGACATGTTTTTAAGCCTAAGTGTAGACATTCTAAAATTTGGGTCATTCTATCAAACTTGGGGTCTTGTGTCCACATGGTCAGTTACTACGAGCTACGTTGGTCCCGTGGGAAGTATTGTCACCGCCCACCGTGGCGTTTGGGAGGTGTTTTTAGGTTTTTCCCTCTAACGGCATGTTTTCAAGCATAAGTGTATATAGTCTAAAATTTTGGTTGTGCTCTCAAATAATGGCCCCATGGCCACACGGTCAGTTCCTACGAGCTACGTTGGTCCCATGGGTGGTGTTAGAGCCACTCACGGTGCCACATGGGGGATGTTTCGGGGCTTCATCCTGTAGCAGTATGTTTTCTATCCTAAGTGTAAATATTATGAAATTTGGGTTGTGCTCTCAAATCGGGGGTCCTATAGCAATGTGGTAGGTTCCTACGAGCAATATTAGTCCCGTGGGATGTGTTGGCATTGCTCACGGGGCCATTTCGGGGGGTTGGGGGTTTCTCCATCTAACGACAAGTATTCAATCCTAAGTGTAGATAATCTTAAATTTGGTTTGTGCTCTCAAATCGTGGGTCTTGTGGCCATGCGGTCAGTTCCAACGAGCTATGTTGGTTCCGTGGGAGATGTTGGTGTCGCTCACGGGGCTATTTGGGGGGTGTTTATGGGTTTCTCCCTCTAACGGCTTGCTTTAAAGCCTAAGTGTAGATATTATAAAATCAGGGTCATGCTCTCAAACCGGGGGACTCGTGCCACGCTCTCGATTCCTACGAGCTACGTTGTCCTGTAAGATGTGTTGGCGCCGCTCATAGGGCTGTTTGAGGGGTGTTTTGGGGTTTCCTCCTCTAACGGAATATTTTGAAGCCTAGGTGTAGATATTATGAAATTTGGGCCATGCTCTCAAACCGTTGGTCCTGTGGCCACGTGATTGGTTCCCACGAGCTACATTGGTCTCGTGGCCACACAATTGGTTTCTACGAGCTACGTTGGTCCCGTGGGAGGTATTGGGGCCGATTACGAGGCCATATTATCGGTGTTTCATGGTTTCACCCTCTAACGTCATGTTTTCAAGCCTAAGTGTAGATATTCTGAAATTTGGGTTGTGCTCTCAAACCGTGGGTCTTGTGGCCATGCGGTCGATCTTTATGAGCTATGTTGTTCCGGTGGGAGGTGTTGGCACCGCGCACAAGGCCGTTTGGAGGGTGTTTTGGGGTTTCACCCTGTAACGGCATGTTTTCAGGGTATAGTGGAGATATCCTGAAATTTAGGCCATGCTCTCAAATCGGGGTTGTCCATGAGAGATATTGGCGCCCCTCACATGGCCGTTTGGCGTGTGTTTTGGGGTTTCACCCTCCAACGGCATGTTTTCAAGCCCAAGTGTAGATATTCAAAAATTCGGGTCATGCGCTCAAATCGTGGGTCCCATGGCCATATGGTCGATTCCTACGAGCCACGTTGGTTCCTTGGGAAGTGTTGGCATCGCTCATGGGGCCATTCTAGGGATGTTTCATGGTTTTGACCTCGAACGACATGTTTTCAAGCCTAAGTGTAGATATTCTAAAATTTGGGTCTTGCTCTCTAACTGGGGGTTCCGTGGCCGTGCAGTCGGTTCCTACGCCTTACGTTGGTCCTGTGAGAGGAGTGGGTGCCGTTGACGGGGCCGTATGGTGGGTGTTTTGTGGTTTCACCCTCTAACGGCAAGTTTTCAAGCATAAGTATATATATCCTTAAATTTTGGACTTGCACTCAAATCTTGGGTTCCGTGGAAATACGGCCGGTTCTTTCGAGGTACGTTGGTCCCGTGGGAGGTGTTGGTGCCGCTCACAGTTCCATTTGGGGGGTATTTTCTGGTTCACCCTTTAACGACATGTTTTCAAACCTAAGTGTAGATATTATGAAATTTTGGTCGTGCTCTCAAATTTGGGGGCCCGTGGCCACGCGGTCGGTTCTCGTGTGAAGTGTTGGCACCGCTCACCAAGGCATTTCATTTTGATAGCGCGCGAGAGGTGTGCGCGTGTAAGTGCACAGTCGTTGTTTTCGTCTCTCCGCGACTATACAAACAAACCTAAATTACTACTACACTTGCGAGGCAAGCACAACGGTAAGTCGGGTATCAAAAATCCACAGGGACGAGATGCTAGAATTTAAAAGAGTTAATATTCCAAAATAAAAGTTTAAAAGGTGAATTACCAACTAAAAAGGAAAAGATGCATAAAATGGAAATATTAATCTAGGCGAGGGAAAAATAAAGATAGATTAAGAAAGCGAGTAAAAACTATAGGTTGCGTCGAATATCCCTCACCCGAGTTAATTAGTATAAAATGGATACATGGGTCGACGAGTTATTTAGCATGCGTCTCATTTCGACAGTTAATTGAACCAAGGGTTGTCATGCCCCTAAATCCGCATAAAAGCCAGTATGATTTTGGAGTCAATAAATATCCCGAAAATTGTGCAAGAAAGGTCGCAAGCACGGGACATACATGATATGCACCGTCAAATATCCTAGGCACGATAACTAGGACAATGCACCCGAAATAGACCCGTAAACACCATCACCAAAGCAAAGCAATGTGTCAACTCGAGTGAGTTCCATTCAAACACAACCGAATTAAATTAGCTAGAAAGCATCGTAAAAACGCGGTAAATGAAAGCGTGTAAATAAACGCGGTAAATCTACCTAGAAAGCGATTAAATAAAAGCATGTAAACTAATTAAGAAAGCTTGTAAATTACACTAGAAAGCAAGAAATGAAGAAATACAAACTATATTAATGGAGAGGAAGATGAATAGTGCATCATTCAACCGAATTGGGTGTCAAACCAAGAACAATTGAAGAAGAACCCTCCAAATCCCTCAAACCCTAAGCTATTCTACCCCAAAATCGTGTATATCTGTTTATTACAACAAAATTGGTATATATACTAGGTTGGAATTAATTTAGAAAAGAAAAGAAATGCCAAAATATCTGCAGAAAACAGGGGATCGATCGATCAACCCCTTTGGTCGATCGATCGACCATTGAAATCGTGGCAAAATACTGAAGGATTGATCGATCAATCCTTTTGATCGATCAATCGATCAAGCAGGGCAGAACCAAGCAGCTACTGCATTCTTCTTTTCTCCTCTTCTCCTCCTCTTTTGGCTTCCTTGTTTTGCCTTCCGCTGAAATCGTCGTAACTTCTTCGTTATGAATCGGATTCGTGCACCGTTTGCGACCACGCGAAGCTTGTGAGGAGGGACACAACTTTAGTGTAGATGTTGGTCCAGGTGCCCAAGATGTGAAAAGACTAAAATGCCCTTGAACGTGCGATCGCGTACGAAAATCGAGTGAAATGCGTCCGAACTTCATACTTAGGATCCAAATACCTATAAAAGCTCAATTAACCCCTGCAAAACATGTTAACTTAGAAATACGAGGTTGTCTGGTTAACGAGCATAAATATAGGGAATAAGATACTCGAGGGGGCTAAAATGCATCGGTTCGAAGGATGAAATATGCAATATTTGCGTATGATCAGGGGTGTTTCAGGGTTTCTCCCTCTAATTGTATATTTTCAAGCATAAGTGTGGATACTCTAAAATTTTGCTCGTGCCCTCAAATCGGAGGTCCCGTAGCCACACGACCAGTTCCTACAAGCTACATTGGTCCCGTGGGAGGTGTTGGCGCCACTCGCTGGGCTGTTTGGGTGGTGTTTTGGGGTTTCGCTCTCTAACGACAAATTTTCAAGCCTACGTGTAGATATTCTAAAATTTGGGTCATTCTCTCAAACCATGGGTCATGTGGCCACACGATCGGTTCCTACAAGCTACTCGGTCCCATGGGAGGTGTTGGCATCGCTCACGGGGTCATATGGTGGGTGTTCCGGAGTTTTTCCCTTTAACGGCATGTTTTTAAGCCGAAGTATAGATATTCTAAAATTTGGGTTGTTCTCTCAAATCGTGAATCCTGTGGCCACGCGATTAAATACTACGAGCTATGGTGCTCCCGTGGGGCCCTTTTAGGGGTGTTTCAAGGTTTGACCCTCTAACGGCATGTTTTTAAGCCTAAGTGTAGATATTTTAAAATTTGAATTGTGCTCTCAAACCGGGGATCTAGAGGACATAATGTCCATTCGTAAGAGCTACATTGGTCCCGTGGGAGGTGTTGACACCGTTCACGGGGCCGTTTGGGGAGGTATTTCACACTCTAACGGAAAGTTTAAGTCTAGGTGTAGATATTCTAAAATTTAGGTCGTGCTCTCAAACTGGGGGTCCTATGGCAATGCAGCCTGTTTCTATAAGGTAGGTTGGACCCGTGGGAGGTGTTGGCGCCAATCACGGGGCCGTTTGTGATGTTTTTCGGTGATTCGCCCTCTAACGACATGTTTTCAATCCTATGTAGATATTATGAAATTTGGTTCGTGCTCTCAAAATATGGGTCCCGTGGCCATTCGATCTATTCCTACAAGCTACATTGGTCCATTGGGAGGTGTGGATGTCATGCACGAGACCTTTTGGGGATTTCTCGAGGTTTTGTCCTTTAGTAGCATGTTTTCAAGCCTAAGTGTATATATTATGATATTTTGGCCGTGCTCTCAAACTAGGGGTCCCGTGGACACGCGATCAGTTCCTACAAGTTATGTTGGTCTCGTGGGAGGTGTTGGGGCCACTTACGGGGCCGTTAGGATGGTGTTTTCAGGTTTCTCCCTCTAATGGAAAGTTTTCAAGCCTAAGTATTGATATTCTGAAATTTGGGTCGTGCTCTCAAACTGTGGGTCATGTGACAAGTTCCTACGATCTACGTTGGTCCCGTGGGAGGTGTTAGCACCGCTCACGGGGTTATATGGAGGGTGTTTTGGGGTTTCTCCCTCTAACGACAAGTTTTCATGCCTAAGTCTACATATTCTGAAATTTGGGTTGTGATCTCAAATCGGGGGTCCCTTGGCCCGTTGATCACGTGGGAGGTGTTAGCACCACACATGGGGGTGTTTCCAGTTTTTTCCCTTTAACGGTTAGTTTTCAAGCCTAAGTACAAATATTTGGAAATTTAGGTCGTGCTATAAAACCGTGGATCCCATAGACACGCGGTCGGTTCCTACGAGCTACGTCGGTCCCATGGGAGTTGTTGGCACCGCTCACGGGGCCATTTGCGAGGTGTTTCATTATTTTGCCCTCTAGTGGCATGTTTTCAAGACAAACTGTGGATATTATGAAATATGGGTTATGCTCTCAAACCGTAGGTCCCACGGCCATACAGTCAGTTCCTACGAGCTACGTTAGTCCTATGGGAGTTGTGGGCACCGCGCAAGAGACCGTTTGGGGGGTGTCTCGGGTTTTTTTCCCTTTAACTGCATGTTATTCTAAAATTTTGGCGATTCTCTCAAAACGGGGGTCTCGTGGCCATGCGAACAGTTCCTATGAGCTTTGTTGGTCTTGTGGGAGTGTTGGCACCGCTCACGGGCCATTTGGGTGGTGTTTTCGGGTTTCACCCACTAACGACAAGTTTTTAAGCCCAAGTGTAGATATTATGAAATTTTGACCGTGCTCTTAAACCATGGGTCTCGTGTCCACACGGTCAATTCCTACGAGCTACGTTGGTCCCATGGGAGGTATTGGCTCCACTCATGAGGCTGTATGGTGGGTGTTTCGATCTTTAGCCCTTTAACGACTTGTTTTCAATCCTAAGTGTAAGCATTCTAAATTTTGGATAGTGTTATCAAATTGTGGATCCTATGAACACGTGGTCAATTCCTACGAGTTGCGATGGTCCCGTGGGAGGTGTTGCCACCGCGCGCGGGGTCATTTGGGGTTTCTCCCTCTAACAGTATGTTTTTAAGCCTAAGTGTAGATATTATGAAATTTGGGCCATGATCTCAAATCGGGGGTCATGTGGCCACACTGTTGGTTCTTACTAGCTACATTGGTCCTAAGGGAGATGTTAGCACCGCTCACGTGGCCATTTGGGGGGTGTTTTGGGGTTTTGCGCCATCTAATAACAAGTTTTCAAGGCTAAGTGTTCATATTATGAAATTTGGGCCATTCTCTCAAACCGAGGGTCCCATGGCCATGCGGTTGGTTCCTATGAGCTACATCGGTCTCGTGGGAGGTGTTAGCGCCACTCATGGGTCCGTTTGGGGGGTCTTTTGTTATTTTTCCCTTAAATAACATGTTTTTACAGCCTAAGTGAAGATATTCCAAAATTTAGGTTGTGCTCTCAATCCTAGGGTCCCGTGGCTTGGCTATCGGTTCCTACGGGTGTCGTAGGTCCTGTGCGAGGTGTTGGTGACATTGACGGGGCCAAATGGGGACGTTTTGAGGTTTCACCCTCTAACGGTAAACTTTTAAGCCTCAGTACAAATATTCTAGAAATTTGGGTAGTGCTCTCTGATACGGCGGAAATATTGCGTATTTCACCCGTTAACCTACGCATTATTAGCCCCATCGGGTATCTTATTCCCTATATTTATGCTCGTTAACCAGACAACCCTCGAATTTCTATGTTAACATGTTTTGCAGGGGTTAATTGAGCTTTTGTAGGTATTTGGATGCTTAGTGTGAACTTCGGATGCGTTTCGCTCGATTTCCGTACACAACCGCACGCGCAAGGGCATTTTAGTCTTTTGACAGCTTGGGCACCTGGCCCGACATCTACACGGAAGTTGTATCTCTCCTCGCTAGCTTCGCGTGGCCATGAACGATGCGCGATTCCGATGCATAACGACAAAGTTACGTCGATTTGAGCGACGTTGGATTGTATGCCAAAACAGGGAGAATTGCAGGCTGCCCCTGCTTGGTCGATCGATCAAGCCTGGGGATCGATCGATCGAGCCAGTTTATTTTTGCCACGTTTTCCTCTATCGATCGATCGACCACAGGGGTCGATCGATCGATCCTCTGTTTTTCCCCTGCAGATATTTTGCTACTTTTCTTTCTTCTTTTCTTTTATTACAACTTACTATATAAGCTTGTTTTGGTTGTAATAGAATATATACTTAGATACACAGATTATAGATAGTTTAGTTAGGGTTTGGTGTGGAGATTTCATTTCTTCTTCTTCTTGGATTGACAACCCATGTGGTTTGTGAGATTGAACTATTCACTTCCTCTCCATTCATATAGTTTGTTCTTCTTCTTCTCTTGCCTTGTAATTTAGTTTCAATGCTTTCTAACTAGTTTACATGTTTTAATTCTTGCTTTCTTAGTTTAATTAGCATAATTTAGTTTAACTCACCATGCACCCTTAGATAAATAGGGTCGGGATTTCATTTCCGCCATTTTCGGGCCCCGAGCTCCGAAAACTAGGTTTAGTGCAAAATCGCGTTTAATTGAAACCGCGCGTATCAAAGTTGGATTGCTAAGCGTTTATCTTTCTTTGTCACGCAACGTTAGAGTTTATAGCGACAATCCGAATTTAATCCTCGTGTGATCATTTTTCAGTTAAATGTTTTATCTCGCAACTTTGGGTTAAATTCCTTCTTGCGTGATGTTTATGCTTAATTGAAAATGCTCGATTAGATTGCTTTCGAGCCTTAACTCTAGTTAGTAGTTGTTTCGATCCGTTTGGTAGAATGCGATCCCGATTCTCGCTTTCCTTTAATTTAGCGTTAACTTCTCTTTTCTTTTGTCACCATAACCACACATCACCTTTTACACTTTTATTCTTGAAGTTTTAAAGTAATTAACATCTAAAATTTAATAACTCCCTGTGGATTCTCGACACCCGACTTACCGCTTTACTTGCTTGTCAAGTGTAGCTGTAGCTTAGGTTTATTCTTTTGCATGTCGAGCGGGAACCGAAATCAACGATAGTGTCCCTACACGAACACTCGATTTCCCATTCATCAAATTGGCGCCGTTGCCGGGGAGCAATTGTTTTAGATAGTAATTGTTTTATGATTTCGTAGTATTTTTCCTTTCCTATTTGTATTCTTTCTTTTAACCTTTCTTGCAGGATTTGCATACTTTGAGCGCTAAGAAACTTCCATTCGCGGTTGCTCACTTTCTTTCTTGGATTCTCCACCTTTCAACAACGAGGTAACCATGTCTTTCTATTATAGTTATTACGGTTATTCTAATGATTCATACTTTGGGGATAGTTTTCAAGTTTTTCATTTTCAAGATTTTCTTGAAAACATTTATCGAAATGAAAATCGTCATTGGGAGTTTGAGTTGGATTCATTATTCGAATCCAATGACGATCTTCATTTCATTACTTTCGAAGACGAGTGTCAAACAAATGAGGAGTCCGAGGCTCTTGAGCCGAGGAATCCTACTTTGGAAGAGACTTTTCTTCTTTACTCCCAAGGTTTGGAAAGCTTAAATGATGCTGGAATGAGTTTTGGTTCACTTTGCGATGAGATGAATTCTTATGCACAAAACAACGAGGAGGTGGAAACTTGTGTTTCACCTCAATTCTTCAAAGAATTTCTCATCGAGTGTGAATCTCTCTCCCTCGAAATTCAATCTCCTTCCGACGATGAGTCGATTGAGATTGAATTTGTTTCATCACCATATTCGTTTTCTGTGATCGAACCATTAGAATCACCGGTTGATTCCTATGAGTCGGTAGAAACTTTTAAAATTTCTACACTTCTTGCCGACGAGGACTCTTTACCGGACTTGTTATCGATGGATGTTATCCCGATGTGTGCACCATCTCCCATTCAATTTGAAAAACCTTTGGGAGATGAATCGATTTTTCTTGGACCTCAAGTGTACTTTTCCCCCGTTGTATCCAAATCCCCCATCCTCCCTCCCAAAATTTCAATCGGGGATGGTTCAATTTCACCGCCTTACACATGCCTTCCGTTGTTCAAACGGAATTCCTATTTTCCGGGAGGCATGCATGCTCGGGAGGGTCCACCTTTGATCCTCCAAAGTCAAATCGTGTTTTGGATGGACCCTCAAAAATTTCGACTTTTGGTATATAGTTAATTGCACATCCAAAGTGTAGGTTGTATATACTAACTTCTTTATTTTTGTTTTTCTTGATTTTAGCCTAGTGTAATTAGCTAATCTCTTTTTATTTCTTTTTGTATGCGCGGTTCTAACTCTTTTGTAGGTTCAATGGACTTGAATTTGCGGAGATATGCGCCCCGTCACACATTTGTTAAGAAAACAATCAAAAATCACAAAAACATTTTTTCCTTTATGTTTCACACTCGCATCCTCACGCATTTGCATTTGTTTTTATTTTTCTTTTATTTTATTTTTCATTTGTTGTCGTGATTATGCGTATGCGTTGCTCGTGAACATATTTTTATTTTCTTTTGTTTTTATTTTTTATTTTCTTTAGCCTAGGCCTTTTTGGTGTGTATATTTAGGCCTATGTGTATTTATTTTTATTTTATTTTTATTTTTATTTTTATTTTTTTATTTTTATTTCATATTTTTATGTATATATATATATATACTATATCTATAGTTATTTTGATTTTATACCCCATAATTATCCCCAATTTGCATTTTCCCCCCCACTTTAAATTTTCAATGCAGTAGGCTTTCACCTGCTCGATCGATCGATCGAGCCTGGGGGTCGATCGATCGATCGACCAGGTTTAAGCCGAGTTCTGCCTAAATTTTCCCCCACTTCTCTTATTTCTCTCCTTCCTCTCTTAAAACGATTTGTGCCCTAATTCTTTCCCCTCACCAAATTCCTCCATTTTCTTCCAATTTCTGCATATCCAAGGTATATCTCTACTTGTTTTACTTGAATTTGTAGTTTTTGGTAGAAATGTGTCACAAATTGTATGTTTGAAACCCTAGGTTGGCACATTGGTTGAATGTTGGTGATTCCCCTGATTTCGTTTTGTTCCAACTGAAATTTTGCATGATTCTTGTTATAAATCCACTCATGAACATGTTTTGATTGCTGCATTGTTGGTTGTTCATGAGTGGGGTGGTTTTGTTGGTTCAAACTTGATATTTTCGACCTTGACGCACATTGCGCACGCCAAGTGTTCGTCAAAATGCTTAAAACAGTTTTCAATCCTTATTTTGACGCACACTTGGTTGATTTTCATGTCTAGTCGCATTTTGACATTTTTCATCGCATTGTTGTTTTTATTCACCTCGGTATTGCGCACTTGCACCACCATTTCAATTTTCACACTACTAACCATAAATTGTGCTTACACTTGTTTGTATTGTGTAATTTGTGTTTTGTAGGTTGAAATGGCGCCGAAAAAGTATGCTTCTACTAGGTGTGTGCCCGCCGGGGGCGTCGATGGGTTCCGCACAGAACAAGAGCGAGATTGGTTCCGTGCACATTTCTACACTTCCGAGCGACCGCTTGGTAATCATTTTGCATGGGTCCTTGAGCACATACCGAGGGAGGCTCGGGTTCTGTTGCGCCGTCAGGGGTGGGAGCCCTTTCTTTCTACTAACGGGCGCGTCAATGAGGAGTTAGTACGTATTTTCTACGCGACGCTAGGTGAAGAGCAGAGATGGGCCTACCACATATGAGGCCATGGTTCGTGGGGTGAGGATTCCATTTAGTATTTCAGACTTGGCAGCTTTTATGGATGTTCCTCTCCCTGCGGATCCAGTCAGTTTTCTCGATGGGTCTATCTACGGCCGTGGGACATTGATAGAGTCCCTTGCACCGGGTGAGCCGTGGAAGAGGGGTGCATTCCGCTCGGCTGCAATGGAGGACTTGCCTAGACTACTACACTACATCAATGTCCATTCCTTCATGGTGACGAACAACAGGTCTGAGGTTCGTCACAAGCATGCGGCACTGATCTACACTATGCTGAATGGATTGGGCAGTATCAGTTTGCCCGCTATTTTTCTAGATATGATGTGCGCTACGGCGAAGGAGGTTGCTTGGAGATATTCCCTTCCTTTTCCTGCCCTTATCACGAAGATATGTATTTCTCACGGTTGCCAGGAGTTAGACGCAGACCGTAAGCATGTGCCACTCGGGCTTCTCTCTAAAGACAACATCGCAAAAATGCTGAAGCGCGAGTGGGGGCAACCGGATGAGAAGAGACAGAGGGCAGAGACACCTGACTTGCCTGACGACGAGGAGGAGGAGGATGAGATCAGAGAGATGGAGACTAATGAGGGTTCTGGCATGCCACACACAGAGGATGATGCCCACTTTGCGGCATTTCAGGCTGTGCAGGACCAGCGCTGGGAGGAGACCCAGCTCAGGTGGGCGACTTGGGAGTCGCGCCTGGACCAGTTGCAGGCCGAGCAGCGGCAGCATTGGTTACAGCAGCAGGCTCATCAGGAGCAGTTTCAGGCCGAGCAGCGGCAGGAGTGGTCAGTGCAGAGGCAGGCCAGGGCACAGAGCAGACAGGAGTACCGGATGATGCAGCGGATGATGAGAGATCTTTATCTGCAGCGCAGTGATTCCGACGCACCAGTGCCTCCTCATTTTCAGGACCCCTCCGATCCTAGTGGTTCTGGCCACTAGGCTGTTGTTGTGCTGGGTTTCATTTTTGTATTTTGGGATCGGATAGTATGTTGTATTTTTTTATCTTTATTTTTCTTTTTATTTTTATTTTTATTTGTATTTCTTTTATTTCAGAAGTTGTAATGTATTAAGTAATTTTGTATTGAACTTATGAAATGAGAAATGAAAATGTAGTTTGTGGTTGTTTATTGGATTTTGATGTGTGTGACCTTCCATTTTATAAAATCAAAAAGTTCACCATCAATTTATCTAGTATTTGCACTTCAGCCCCTCTATATTATTGTGACTTGTGACATAGATTCTCTTCACTTGATACATCGGTACATATTCTTCATATGCTTTGTACTAACTTGTTTTGCAGCTTCATTTGGACTTGTACTTATGGAGATCGCTCCACGTGTGGGTAATATCATTCTTTTCCTAGCATTGTGTTGTGTTCTTTAATGGACGCATTGGGGACAATGCAACATTTAAGTTAGGGGGTGTAGAATAGTCTATCCATTTTTCTGTTTAGTCCTTGGATTGGATTACAATTTAGTTACAAAGCATGTTTTTGTTAAAATTTGAAAAATTTCAAAAATATTTTCTTTCTTTTTTCTCCTTTGTTGGGCATTTTGCCCTTGTTTCCGATGATAAATTTTAATAATTGCCCGATCAAATAGACAATTCAACTATGCATGTTCTCGATTTTAGAAGTTATTAGATTCTAGTCCCTAAATCATTAATATTATGAATAACTTCATGAATTAAACTTTATCCCATGAGCATATGCACTCTCCTTGTTCTATTGAATTGGCTTAAGATTTTTATAACTCGGTGTGCTTTTGCTGCATTGTATATACTTACACCGAGTGAGATTAGAGACTTATCTTCATTTGTGAGTGTATACACTATTCTTTTCTCATTGAAAACGTTACAGTCGTTGGTAATCTCTTTATTCTTTCATTGACCGTTCATTAATTGAGTTCATCATTGAAATGTGTTACTTGAGCATGATTTTCATATGTTGTTTTGACTCGCGAATTGCGTATACTTTGTGAAATGATCATAGGCCCTCTTTGATATATCACCCATATGACCTTGACCTCACCTTTATATGTTCCCTAGTCAACCCACTTGAGCCTATATACTAGCCTTTCTTTTCATTACCCAAAATCCCATATCCAACTCCAAATTGGAGTTTTATACCATATATATTACCTTACATACCCTTGTTTGGATTGTTGCTTAGAATTGAATGTTATTATTGTATTGTGGTTGCAATTTGGGCATGAAATGAGTAAAAAGGATGAAAAGAAAAAGAAAGAAAAAGAGTTGAAAAAGAGAAATTTGAAAACAAAAGAAAACAAAAGAGAAAAAGTGAGAAAAAGGATGAAAAGAAAAAGAAAGAGAAAGTTGTAAATATTGTTTGTAGTGTTTCAATAAGCTTTGATTGCTCTCCCCGATGATATATATAATGCCGTTTTGGAACTTGTTTTCCAATTTTGTTATTGCACGCATTCTCCCATTATCCCGAGTTTTCATCCCGAACACTTTGAATCCGTACATACATTCCTTCATTTCGTACCCTAGCCATACCTACATCATAACCCTATTAAAGTCCTATGTGATCTTAGGGTGCATTTAATTTAAAAGTCATAATAGTCTTGATAATCTGTGAAAATGCATTTCGCCTCTTTTAGTGTGCGGTATCCTTTCATTGAGATTACAAGTTTTTCATTTCCTATATAGCGTTCTTCTTTTGTGACATGTGCGCGGCCTAGTTTCCATTTACATTTACTCTTTATGCCCGCATGTCCCGTGTATTACCTCCCTTTTCATAGTGAATTCATTTGTTGAGCGTAATGCCCGTGAGGATTGAATGTATGCATGATTTGATGTTTAGTATCCGAATTATTTAAGTTTTTCGCCAAATCATACTTTTCATATGCTCACTTCACTCCCACATGTTAGAGTTTCAATTCATTGAGGTGCATTCGATAATGTTAATAACTACGGACTTCTCATGCGAATTCGTTTGCTATGCTAATAACATGTTGAAATCTTGTTCGCACCGATGAGTTTGTCTTACTTGATTGGGCATATTTTGAGGAAACTTTATGATGTTTGTGGGTTTCATCCCTGAAAACCCTCACGAGACGACACTCGTCCACTAGGGTAACCTAGGGGTTTAACGGCTTATTGCATACGCTAAATGCAATCGAATCGCCCGCGAAAGTGGCCTTATCTTTTTATTGCTTTTATACCATACTTTTGTACTCTCTCCTGTGTTGGTTTACTTGTTCTTCTTGTTGCATCTTATTTCATTGCTAGGGACTAGCAATGTGTAAGTTAGGGGGTGTGATACGGCGGAAATATTACGTATTTCACCCGTTAACCTACGCGTTATTAGCCCCCTCGGGTATCTTATTCCCTATATTTATGCTCGTTAACCAGACAACCCTCGGATTTCTATGTTAACATGTTTTGCAGGGGTTAATTGAGCTTTTGTAGGTATTTGGATGCTTAGTGTGAACTTCGGATGCGTTTCGCTCGATTTCCGTACACAACCGCACGCGCAAGGGCATTTTAGTCTTTTGACAGCTTGGGCACCTGGCCCGACATCTACACGGAAGTTGTAGCTCTCCTCGCTAGCTTCGCGTGGCCGCGAACGGTGCGCGATTCTGATGCATAACGACAAAGTTACGTCGATTTGAGCGACGTTGGATTGTATGCCAAAACAGGGAGAATTGCAGGATGCCCCTGCTTGATCGATCGATCAAGCCTGGGGATCGATCGATCGAGCCAGTTTATTTTTGCCACGTTTTCCTCTATCGATCGATCGACCACAGGGGTCGATCGATCGATCCTCTGTTTTTCCCCTGCAGATATTTTGCTACTTTTCTTTCTTCTTTTCTTTTATTACAACTTACTATATAAGCTTGTTTTGGTTGTAATAGAATATATACTTAGATACACAGATTCTAGATAGTTTAGTTAGGGTTTGGTGTGGAGATTTCATTTCTTCTTCTTCTTGGATTGACAACCCATGTGGTTTGTGAGATTGAACTATTCACTTCCTCTCCATTCATATAGTTTGTTCTTCTTCTTCTCTTGCCTTGTAATTTAGTTTCAATGCTTTCTAACTAGTTTACATGTTTTAATTCTTGCTTTCTTAGTTTAATTAGCATAATTTAGTTTAACTCACCATGCACCCTTAGATAAATAGGGTCGGGATTTCATTTCCGCCATTTTCGGGCCCCGAGCTCCGAAAACTAGGTTTAGTGCAAAATCGCGTTTAATTGAAACCGCGCGTATCAAAGTTGGATTGCTAAGCGTTTATCTTTCTTTGTCACGCAACGTTAGAGTTTATAGCGACAATCCGAATTTAATCCGCGTGTGATCATTTTTCAGTTAAATGTTTTATCTCGCAACTTTGGGTTAAATTCCTTCTTGCGTGATGTTTATGCTTAATTGAAAATGCTCGATTAGATTGCTTTCGAGCCTTAACTCTAGTTAGTAGTTGTTTCGATCCGTTTGGTAGAATGCGATCCCGATTCTCGCTTTCCTTTAATTTAGCGTTAACTTCTCTTTTCTTTTATCACCATAACCACACATCACCTTTTACACTTTTATTCTTGAAGTTTTAAAGTAATTAACATCTAAAATTTAATAACTCCCTGTGGATTCTCGACACCCGACTTACCGCTTTACTTGCTTGTCAAGTGTAGCTATAGCTTAGGTTTATTCTTTTGCATGTCGATCGGGAACCGAAATCAACGATAGTGTCCCTACACGAACACTCGGTTTCCCATTCATCACTCTCAAATCGGGGGTCCCGTGGCCATGCAGTGAGTTCCTACGAGGTACGTTGGTCCCATGGGCGGTGTTGGAGCCGGTCAAGGGGCCATTTGGGGGTGTTTTGCGTTTAACCATCTAACAATATGTTTTTAAGCATTAGTGTAGATATTCTAAAAATTGGGTTGTGTCTCGAATTGTGGGTCCCATGGGCATGCGATCAATTCCTATAAGCTACATTGGTCCATTGGGAGGTGTGGGTACCTCGCATGAGATCGTTTGAGGGGTGTCTCGAGGTTTCGCCCTCTAATGGAATGTTTTCAAGCCTAAGTGTAAAAATTCTAAAATTTTCTCGATGCTCTCAAACTGGGGGTCCCTTGGTCATGCAGTCAGTTCCTACGAGCTATGTTGGTCTTAAGGGAGGTATTGGCGCCGCTCACGGGGCCGTTTGGGTGGTGTCTTGGGGTTTCTTCCTCCAATGGCAAGTTTTCAAGCGTATGTCTATATATTCTGAAATTTGGGTCGTGCTCTCAAACCGTGGGTCCCGTGCCCATGAGATCGGTTCCTACAAGTTACGTTAGTCCTGTGCGAGGTGTTGGTGCGGCTCAGGGGGCCCTATGTTTTTTTTTTCGGGATTTCACTCTCTAATGACAAGTTTTTAAGCCTAAGTGTAGGTATTCTGAAATTTGGGCCGTTATCTCAAATCAAGGGCCTTGTGGACTTACGGTCGGTTCCTACGAGCTACATTAGTCCCATGGGAGGTGTTGGCGCCGCTCATGAGGACCTTTGCAGGCATTTTCTAGTTTCGCCCTTTAACGGCAGGTTTTCAAGCCTAAGTGTAAATATTATAAACTTTGGGTTGTGCTCTGAAATTATGGGTCACGTTGCCACACGGTCGATTTTTACGAGCTACGTTTGTCCCGCAGGAGGTGTTAGTAGTGCTCACGGGGCTGTTTAGGTGGTGTTTCAGGGTTTTGCCCTCTAATGGCAAGTTTTAAAGCCTATGTATAGATATTCATAAATTTGGGTCGTGCTCTCAAATCGCAGGTCCCGTGCCCATGCGGTCGGTTCTTACAAGCTACGATTGTCCCATAGGATGTGTTGGTACCACTCATAGGGTCGTATGGTGGGTGTTTTGGGGTTTCACCCTTTAACGACTTATTTTCAAGCCTAAGTGTAGATATTTTGAAATTTGGGCCATGACCTTAAATCGTGGGTCCTGTGGCCACGTGGTCGGTTCCTACGAGCTACATTGGTCCAGTGGGAGGTGTTGGCTCCACTCATGGGGCCGTTTGGCTGGTGTTTTGTGGTTTCGACCTCGAACATCATGTTTTCAAACCTAAGTGTTTATATTCTAAAATTTGGGTCGTGCTCTCAAACCAAGGGTTCCGTGGCCACGCGGTCGGTTCCTATGAGTTACAGTTATACTCTGCGAGGTGTTAGTTCCATTGACTAGGTAGTATGGGGGGGTAAGGTTTCACCCTCTAACTGCATGTTTTCAAGTCTAAGTGTAGGTATTATGAAATTTGGGTATTGCTCTCAAACTGTGGTCCCTGTGACCTTACGGTCAATTCTTACAAGCTACGGTGGTCCCGTGGGAGGTTTTGGAACCATGCCCGGGCTTTTGGGGGGTATTTTGGGGTATCGCCCTCTAACAGCGTGTTTTCAATCCTAAGTGTAGATATTCTAAAATTTTGGTCATGCACTCAAATCGGGGGTTCTATGGCCACATTGTCGATTCCTACGAGCTACGTTGCTCCCGTGGGAGATGTTGGTGCTGCTCGCTTGGCCGTTTGGGGGCTTTTGGGGGTTTCTCCCTCTAAGGTCAAGTTTTCAAGACTAAGTGTAGATATTCTTAAATTTGGGTCATGCTCTCAAATCGTGGGTAATGTGGCCATGTGATCAGTTCCTACAAGCTATGTTTTGTCTCGTGGGAGGTGTTGGCATCGCACACGAGGCCATACAGTGTGTGTTTTGGGTTTCACCTTATAATGGCTTGTTTTCAAGCCTAGGTGTAGGTATTCTGAAATTTGGGTTGTGCTCTCAAACCGCGGGTCTAGTGGCCACACGATAAATTTCTACGAGCTACAGTCATCCCATGGGGGGTGTTGGCACTGCACAGGGGGCCGTTTGGGGGATTTTTTTTAGGTTTCTACCTCTAACAACATGTTTTAAAGTCTAAGTGTAGATATTCTAAATTTTTGTCCATGTTCTCAAACCGAGGTACTTGTTACAACGCGACCGATTCCTACGAGCTACTTTTATCCCGCGGGAGATGTTAGAATAGCTCACGTGGCCGTTTGGGGGGTGTTTTGGGGCTTCGGCCTCTAACAGAATGTTTTTAATCCTAGGTGTTGATATTCTGAAATTTGGATCATGCTCTCAAGTCTTGGTTACCGTGGCCACACTGTCAATTCTAACGAGTTACATTTGTCTTGTGGTAGGTGATGCCACTGCTCATGGGGCCGTATGGGGTGTGTTTTCGAGTTTTGCCTTTTAACATCATGTTTTCAAGCGTAAACATAGATATATCAAAATTTGGGTCGTACTCTCAAACTGGGAGTCCGGTGGCCACACGGTCGGTTCCTACGAGCTACGGTGATCCTGTGTGAGGTGCTGGCACCGCTCACGGGGCCGTATGGGGGTGTTTTGGGATTTCGCTCTCTAATGGCATGTTTTCAATCCTAAGTGTAAATATTTTGTAATTTGGGTTGTGCTCTCAAATTGGGGGTCCTGTGGCCATGCGGTCGGTTCCTATGAGCTACATTGGTCTTGTGGGAGGTGTTGACGTTGCTTAGGGGTCATTTAGAGGTGTTTAATGGTTTCTCTAACTAACGACATGTTTTCAATCCTAAGTCTAGATATTGTGAAATTTGGGTCGTGATCTCAAACTGGGGTTCAATGGCCATGCGGCCAATTCCTACGAGCAACGTTTGTCCCGTGCGTGGTGTTGGCGCCACTTACGGGGCCGTATGGGGGTGTTTCAGAGTTTCATCCTCTAATGGCATGTTTTCAAGCCTGTGTAGACATTCTAAAATTTGTGTCATTCTCTCAAACCAGGGGTCCCGTGGCCATGATCTTGGTTGCTACGAGCTACGTTGGTCCTGTGGGAGGTATTGGCGCCGCTAACGAGACCGTTTGGGGGTGTCTCGTGTTTTTTCCCTCTAATGTCATGTATTCAATCCACTTACATATACTCTGAAATTTGGTTCGTGCTCTCAAACTAAGGGTTCCGTGGCCATGTAGTCAGTTCCTGCAAGCAACGTTGGTTCCGTGGGAGGTGTTAGAACTGCTCACGGGGCTGTTGGGGGGGGGGGTGTTTCAGGATTTGCCCTCTAATGGCATGCTTTCAATCCTAAGTGTAGATATTCTGAAATTTAGCCCATGCTCTCAAACTATGGGCACGGTCGGTTCTTATGAGCTACGTAGGTCCCATGGGATGTGTTAGCACCACTCATGGGGCCGTTTGGGGGGTGTTTCGTGGTTTCTCCGTTGAACAACATGTTTTCTAGTCTAAGTGTAGATATTCTAAAATTTAGGTCATTTGGGGGGGTTTTGTTGTGCCTTGACGGGGCCGTATCGGGAGGTGTTTCGGGGTCTCACCCTCTAACGGTAAGTTTTCAAGCCTAAGTGTAGGTATTCTAAAAATTTGGGTCGTGCTCTCAAACTGGAGGTCCCATGGCTATGTGGTCGGTTCCTACAAGATACATTAGTCCTATGGGAGGAGTTAACACCTCTCACGGGGCCAATTGGGGGGTGTTTCGGAGTTTCGTTCTCTAATGGCAAGGTTTTAAGCCTATGTGTAGATATTCTAAAACTTGGACCGTGCTCTCAAACCGTGGGTCCCGTGGACATGCGGTTGATTCCTTCGAGCTACTTTGGTCCTGCGGGAGGTGTTGGCGTCGCTCATGGGGCCGTTTGCGAGGTTTTTCGGTGATTCGCCCTCCAACGATATGTTTTCAAGACAGTGTAGATATTATGCAATTTGGTCGTGCTCTCAAATTGTGGGTTTCGTGGACATACGGTCTCTTCCTACAAGCTACGTTGGTCCATTTGGAGGTGTGGACGACACGCACGAGACCGTTTGGTGGGTGTCTCGGGGTTTTGCCCTCTAACGACATGTTTTCAAGCCTAGGTGTAGATATTGTGAAATTTTGGTTGTGCTATCAAACTAGGGGTCCTTTGGCCATAGGGTCATTTCCTACGAGCTATGTTGGTCTCGTGGGAGGTTTTGGCGCCGCTCACGGGGCCGTTGGGGTGGTGTTTTCGGGTTTCGCCTCTAATGGAAAGTTTTTAAGCCTAAATGTAGATATTCTGGAATTTGGATCGTGCTCTCAAACCGTGGGTCCCGTGGACACGCGATCGGTCCCCATGAGTTAAGTTAGCCATGTTTGAGGTGTTGGTGCACTCACGGGCCTGATGGTACAAGAAATGGTATTACCAGATCACAGATGTATGGAGCTCAAATATGAATATAACAATGGCAACAATCACACAGTAAATCAGCAAAGAAGGAGATGAGGTGAAGGGGATGAAAAGCTGAATATAAGTGGTTCGGCCTGAGCCTACGTCCACTTGTGTGTGAGAGTGAATTCCACTAGTAAATGAGGCACTAATGGCCAAGTTACCATTCAAGCTTTCTCTCTTTCTCTTCGGTATATAATTGAGCAGAGTTTCAGCTAGGGTTTTAATAATGTGATGCTTTACAATGAAGAAGATGATAAGTATTTATATTGTCTTGTGGGTGTATTACACCCCCAAGCATGAAACAAGCATGTGCAGAATGCTCTCAACCAATTATGTAAAGCCATCTATCTTCATCACATGCAGGTCATGATGATCCAATATTCTCCCATGTGAGATAATTATCTGATATAACGGTTTTAGCTCATGTTTGATATGTGTCCCATATGCGCTGATCCACGCATGCCCTAAACCACGTGCTATGTAGGTAAGACGACCCCGACCGACCCTAGTGGCCGAGGATAAACTTATAGAACTTTGAACCCTCTTGGAATGACACCTTTCATGATGGTAACTCTCATCCTGAACTCAACGGCCTGGGGGAGGCCAAAGTTGAGGATAATCAGTCTTCAGGAATAATGCAGATACCTCATACTAAGCGATTGATGAGGGCCAAGGCCAAGTCATCTGACTAAGGCTGAATCTTTAAAGGCTGAGCGATAACTTCTCATTTTTGTCCATCCGATAAGGGTCGGCTGAGGCCAAGGCTTATGACCCTAGATGAGGTGATATTTGGCATATCAATCACCCCTAGTCCTTAGTCTCTGACATCCGAATGGGGTTAAGGGGTAATGATGCTATGCTGTCAGACATCACTATTGATGATTATTGAGGGGACACGTGTCATCCATCAAGTGAATGGTCGCTTAAGTTGACAACTGTCATACTTATCGTAGGGTTGTCTGTAATCGAGGTGTGAATGATGGCTTATACCGCTTAGGGTTTTTTGCTCATTATGATGGGGTTTTTGGGAAACTATGTGCCCCTTTGTGAAGCGTGCACAAATCATTGTTTGCATATAAATAGGGGTTACATTTCAAAACTTTCTACTCACTCGACTTGCTCCTTCATCGTGTTACCTTATTGAACAATATCTTTAACCTTTTGCACCTGGGCCTCCAAGCATTTTCCCAAGGTTGTTTCTGCTTCTCCATTCTCATTTTCTTCAAGGTAACCTTTTTCCACCATTGTTGCTTAAGTTTTTACAGTTTCTTAAAATCATTTTTAGACTTCATATTTCTCAGTGAACTAAAGCCCAACTCCGACAGCTTTTATTCACTATTTGGGGCTTACTTGTTGGCCGTGAGTGGTGGTTTTTGAGTGGGTTTAAACTTTTAAGAGCGTCTTTTATTTACTACGTGCACCATTTAGGCTTCTGTTGGGTTCTTAAAATTTCTCCGGTCATATTTCGGCCACCCCTTCCATAAACTGTTCTAAGTTATACTTGGTAGAAAAACGATTAAGTTTTGCCCTTTTGATCTTTAAGTCAAGCTTAGTCAACACCAAAACTGTTTGTGGCTTCCAACTTTAATTGTTTAAGTGTTACCTCGTCCTATGAATGTTATGAACCTTATACGAGTTAGCATTTTCAATACCCAGCCCTTAAAGAGAGGTATTTCCTAGAGATACACAGACTAGAGGATGAGGCTGAGGCTGAGGCTAGGCGCCAAGCCGACCCCATTTGAAGACTACAACTCTTTCCTGTTCCTTTAAGAGTAATTCTCACCTATGCTGAAACAATGGTCGGCTCGTCCTCTACCCAAGTTGACAATAGGAATTTGTACGAGGAAGCCATGCAGTATTCTTCGACCCATCTTAGGGAGACTAGAGAGCCTGGTAACATGTCTCGGGCCTCATCACTAAACCGAGCCAAGGCATCTGGACGAGATGACACTTCTGTAGAGATCCTTTTAGACCTTATTGAGTCGACCACCAAGGTAAATATTTCCCTGACTGTAGCTCCTTTATCAATAATATTTGATACTTAGTTCCAAAGAACTTACGCTAATGCCGATGTAAAGGGTGAAGGAGATGAGGCTGGGGATGAAATAGATTGGGGCTCTGAGTCTGACAATCCACTTGATTATTCGTACATTAAGTAATATCAGTCTTCCATTCGTGAGACTGACCTTATTTTCTTCATACACCTTTATGGTATTAAGCCCAATGTCACCCTGTGAGTTTCGACCGAGGATGAGAGAGTGTATGACAGACGAGAGGGAGAAATCACTCTTTACAATCAAATGTTCAGAGTCAGGTTTTGTCTTCCTGTTAACCCAGCCATATGGGCTATCTTTTCTAGTCTCGGCCCCGATCCCATTCAGATAGCCCCAAATTCCTAGAAGGTCATCTTAGGTTATGTTTCCTTGTGGAAAAATAAGTACGAGGATGAGCCCTCAGTTGAGATTTTCCATGCTTGTTACCATGTCTCATCCACAGCCAATCAGGTCGGGTATTATCACTTGGGGGCCAGGAGATCTGACAAAAATATCCTCAATGTTAATCAGACTTCTAACCATAGCTAGAAGGAAAGATTCTTCTATACGTCTAGAACTTTAAAGTTTTCGGTCTACTCCGACCATGAGAGATGAGAAGACGAGCCGATGGTACCCCATACTTGGGTAAAACCTTAAATGCTCACCACCAAGTTTGACCTCGGCCTCAATATAGCTAATAAGGAGAGAGTCGACTTCCTCAGGAGTCATGGGAAGGATAACCAACTCCTTTCTTTTGAAAATCTGATGTCCCCAGAATACTTAGATAAGTCCGGGTTGATTTGTAAGTGATACAGTCTCCTTCTCTTTTTATTTAAATCATTTGTCTTACTTTGTGCTTACGACTAATGACCCATATTATGTTTTTGCAGACTTCCCTCCTCATCTCTCTGAGGATTTTTTCAACATGCATATTCTGAGCCTTCGCAAGACCTTAAATAAAAAGAAACAGTCGGCTAGTAAGGGTCAACTGAAGAAGACAATATCCACAAGGCCAACACAACCTAAGGTCGGTCAAAAAAGGACTGAAGAATTATAAGGACATTTTTGTCCATTGTCAATATGTATGTCGTATGCTGTTACACCGTTGAAGAAACTCAAGATCACATCTACGTCAACGGATCCGAATATCAAAGCGTCTTCAACATCATAACCTCTGCGAGAATGAACTTGGTAAAGTTTTGTATTTAAGTCCCTTAAAGTTTCATACTTAGCATTGGGAAATTTTTTATGAAATGTTTTTTATAAAAATAAGAAGTAAGTTTTTTGAAGCAAAAAGAGGCTTTTAAAAGATTTGTATTTTCTGGTAAACCGGACCGGTTCGCCCCTTTTAAAAATGAACCGATCCGCCTCCGGATTGGTCCGCCTCTATACCGGACCGATCCGTTGTGCATAGAACCAGTATACCCCGGATCGAATGTAAACCGATGAAGCCTCTTTTAAAAACGAACCGGTCCGAGGTCGGATCGATCCGCCTCCAAAACGGACCGATCCACTTTAGATAATTTCGCACAGATCTGTGAGATTTTTTACCAACGATTTATATTTCCTATATATATTCCTTGTTCGGTGGTGTATTTTTTGAAGTCTTTGAGAAAACATTTCTAAGAGTTAAAACACAACAAGACTTCATTTTTTGATGTGCCAAACATCTTTTTGATTCACACACAAAAATCCCAATTACTTTTGTGAATCTTCTGGAACCCTAGAACACAAGCTTTGCTATTGTTCAACCTTTGTGGGGAGATCTTTGCAACCGAGGGCTACGTGTCATTGCTGAGGGAGTCTCTACAAAGTGTTATGGCTGCGTGTCATTGAGGAGAGTTGCGGTTCTTCCTTTGTTGTTTGGGCTGCGAGTCCTTGGAGGGTGATTCGTGTATTCTCTTGCTGAGTTCAAGACTACGTGTCTTTATGGGTTGGTTGCGCGTTGATCCATTGCAGATTTCTCTATATAATTGTAAGTTGCGATTTATATATTCATAGTGAAATAAAGGTTTTACCCGAAAGGTTTTTTTTCCTGAAATCTGTGTCTCAGCATATTTACTACGTTGCATGCTTTATTTTTAATGGGTTGATTTAAATGCATGTTTAGGGGATGTATTTATTTGAGTTAAAAGTAGACTCTAATTAAATAAGGGTTACTTAGAAACTTGCGAATTTAATTTAAATCATTATCACAGTCGCACTTTTCAAGAATAAGTTCCCTTGGGAGGTCGGTCTGATAAAGACACTTTGAGGTTGAGGATTTTCCCTTAGGCTCATACGTGCCGATTAACTATAGAGAAAGCTCTTGCTCAGGGGATTCTTTTTAAGAGTAATGACAGAGCAACATTGCCAATCTTAGGAAGTGCGCAGGATCAATCATTCCCTCTACCACAAGGTCTAAAAAGGTGATGCTTGGAGTTCCCACCAAAGAAGACTACGAGTTCCAGGATAAGATGGCTGCTCCTCAAGTCTTTGATTTGGGTCTTCTTCTAATGGCTCTATTTTCTTCTTAAGCACAAGTGTTCTCTCGTACTCCTTCCTCGTGTGTACTAACATGTCTTCCTTTACTTGCAGACCGTATGCACTTTTTCCTTGACCAATAAGTGGATGGTAAAAAATTATCCTAAAGTTCAAGAGGCCCACCGAGCTCTCAGGTTTGAGGAAAAGTTGAAAAAATGTTTGGAGACATTCTAAGCCGACCTTGAGAAGGCTTAGAATGATCTGGAGAGTAAGGATGATTTACTTAAGGCGAAGGATGACTTAATCAAGGAGAATGAAGAGGCTGTGGTTGCATTATCGGTAACCCATAATAATTAATTAGCTGACGTTGTACAAAGGGCCAAATACGAGGCCCTATCTTCTGTATCTCTAAACAAGATTAGGGTCGATATTATCGAAGCCTTCAAGGCTTCAGATGAGTTTGGCAGCTTTAGCATCATTTACCTGGAGAGGGGCGTGAAAATGGCTTGTCGATGGATTGCCACCAAGTTTACTGAGGTCGTCTCGTCCATTCAGCCCGCCTTAGATACTCCAGATTTTACTAATCCTCTATTTGATACTGTCTTGGAGTATGTGTAGCTGATGGCGGCAGCTGAGGCCGGGGCTAACCTTTAAGCCGATGTCCCAGACCGAGCAGTCCCCGTACAGGGTGGAACTGAGCCTAACACATCGTAAACCTTGGGTTGACTTCTTTGGGTGGACGTCTATGGCCGATACCCTCTTTTGATTTTATCTCTATTTAGTTGGCTATGGAATTACTACTTCCACAGTTTTTGTAATCTCAATACTTTTGTGAAATGAAATCTATTGCTCTCGTTTTTGCATTCCTTCTTAATTTACTTGCATGCCTTAGTTATGCATATCGTGTTGTTCCCAAGTAATCCCTCGTCTCATCCAGCACAGTCGTCTCGACCGAGGGAGAAAATCCACCAAGTTAATTATGTTTAATTAAAAACCACTACTAAGTGATTTTTTAATTTGCATTCACCAAATTAATGATGTTTGAGTACAAGCCCTCCCTTGTCATTTTGATAGTGTATGGAGATTTGTCTCGTCTATGCACTGTCGTCTTGGCTGAGGGAGTAAATCCACCAAGTCAATGATGTTTAAGTACACCAAATTAATGATGTTTAAGTATAAGCCCTTCCTCGTCATTTTTAAAGTGTATGGAGGGTCGTCCCGTCCATGCACTGTCATCTCGACCGAGGGATTAAATTCACCAAATTACTGATGTTTAAATACAAGTCTTCCCTCATCATTTTGAGATTATATGGAAGGTCGTCCCATCCATGCACTACCGTCTCGGACGATGGATTAAATTCACTAAGTTAATGATGTTTGAATATAAGTCTTCCCTCGTCATTTTGAGAGTGTATGAAAGGTCGTCCCGTCCATGCACTGTCGTCTCGACCGGAGTATTAAATTCACAAAATTAATGATGTTTAAATAATAAATGCCTTTTTATGTTATTGGCAATCTATGGATGAGGTCTTCCCCATCTAGACTATCGTATCACCGAGGGCAACTTAAGCTTACTTCACCACGAATGATGTTTTGCAGCTTAAGGTAAGTTGATACGTTCAAACCAATATCTAAATAGGTAAACAACGTATGCGGGAACACTTTGATATTTTCATTGATATTCATTCATCTGAGTCTCATACACATGTATTACAATATAATTAAAAAGAGACCGCAAAATTGTAATCTCATTGGTAATATTTCTTGAGGTGGTCGGTGTTCCATGAATTGGAGAATGGCTCTCCTTCCAGTGTTTTCAATCTGTATGTTCCCGGCACCACCTCTTCTACTACTTTGCTTGGGCCATGCCAATTTGGATGAAGTTATTGGGTTTCTTCCATGTCTTTTTCAGTACCAAGTTCCCTGCTTTCAGTGGGCACCCTTTTATTCGCTTGTTGTAGAATCTTATTATTCTTTGTTGGTAAGATGTCTACTTAACCTCGGCGTCTTCTTTTATTTCTTCTACGAGATCTAAATCCAGCCTCCATTCATCACTATTCTTTTTAGGGTCATAGGTCTGAACCCTATGAGTGGGCAGACCTAATTCGATTGGCACGGCTACCTTTGAGCTGTAAGCAAGCACGAATGGAGTATCCCCAGTAGGAGTCCTCTCTGTTGTTCTGTAGGACAAAAGGACGGCATATACTTCCTCGATCCATCTCCCTTTTGCATCCTCTAACTTTTTCTTAATTCCATCAAGAATTTTTTAGTTTGAGAATAATTGCTTGATGCCGACCCTTTCGTAGTACTTTTCTAGGGAGACATTCTTAAATTGTGCTCCATTATAAAAAATTAGTATGTTGGGTAAAACATACTGGAAGATGATGTTTTTCCAGATGAATTGGAAGGTTTTGTGTTCCGTAATTGAAATCATCGACTCACCTCCACCCACTTCAAAAAGTAATCTATTGCTATGATCAAATAATGATAATTATTCAACGCTTTGGGTAAGGGTCCTACCAGATCAATTCCCCACACCGCAAATGACCAAGGAGATGTAATGGAGGTCAGAGGTTCATAAGGCTAGTGGGTAATGGTAACGAACCTTTGGCATTTATCGCACTTCTTGACATATGCTGCAGCATCCTTGGCCAAGGTTGGGCACCAATAGCCCTGGGTAATAATCCTCTTAGCCAAATCTCTCCCCCCAGTGTAACTGGAACATGAGCCTTCATGCACATCCTTCAGGATGTATGCTAGCTCAGATGGATGGATAAATCTAAACATAGGAAGCAGAAACCATTTATTGTATAAAGTGTCTCCTATGATGGAGAACTTGGTAACTTTATATCTCAACTTCCTTTTCTCGGTCTTTAATTCTAGTAACTCCTCATCTTTATGTACCTGATGAGAGGATCCATCCAGGAGGCTCCCATGTTCAAATTTAGACAGAAGCACTGACCTCCTCTTCAATGGTCGGTCGATGCAAGATTTCTACCGGCACCATCCTTCTTTTCTCTGTTCTTGTAGCGGAGGCCAGTCTTACAAGTGCGTCATCTTGGCCATTATCCAGTCGGGGTATCCTTTCCAGTTTCACCTCTTTGAAACTCTTCAGCAATGACCTCACTCTTTTTAAATATTTGGCCATCCAACCGTCTTTTGCCTTATAAGCCCCCAAGATTTGATTTACAACCAATCTTCAATCACTATGAACTTGAAGCTGGTCGACGTTCAAAGCCCGAGCCAATGAGAGGCTTGCTATGAGAGCTTAATATTCATACTCATTATTGGAGGCCTTAAAATTAAACCTCATTGTGTATTCAATATCTATGCCATCTGGTGACGACACTATCAGGCCTACGCCACTTCCATTCTCGCAAGAGGACCCATTTATGAAGAGGCTCCATGCCATACTATTCTCAGAGAAATTACCCTCTACCAAGGATCCTTTTTTTAAGAGATATCTCTCATTTTCATTCTCAGGTACTTTTATCCTTGCAGAACTTGTCTCAGCCTCATCCAGGGGAGAGTTTACACTCCTTCCTTGCTCACCGCCTGTAATCTCAAAATTTTTACTGTCAGTCTCATCCCAGGTGAACTCGGCCACGAAGTCTGCTAATGTCTGCCCTTTGATGGCCACCCTGGGCTGATTAGATGATATCAAATTCTCCCAGCTCTATTGCCCAAGCCATCCGTCTCCCGAACTTCTCAGGCTTATGGATGACCTTCCGAAGTGGGGAATCAGTGAGGACGACCATTGTATGGGCTTAGAAGTATGACTTCATCTTTTTTGAAGTGTAAATCAGAGCATAGGATAATTATCCATATCGGGGTACCTCTTCTTAGCCCCCATAGTGCTTTACTGTTGAAATATACCGACTTTTGTACTCTATCCTCCTCTCTCACGATGGCAGCGCTAATAGCCGACTCTAAGACTGCTAGATACACATAAAGTTTTTCCCCTTGGACTGGTCGTGACAATAATAATGGAGAGCCGAGGTAGGACTTTAGCTCTTTGAAAGACGTGTTAAACTCCTCATTCTATTCAAAAGCTTTTCTAAGAACTTTAAAAAATGGAAGACACTTGTCGGTGGCTCTTGATACAAACCTATTAAATACCACTACTCTCCCGATCAGCCTCTGAACATCTTTAATTATAGATGTTGTCTTCATCTATATCAAGGCCTTAATCTTATCTGAGTTGGCCTCTATCCCCCTTTGATTTATTATGAAGCCCAAGAATTTTCTAGCCCCTACGTCAAATACGCACTTTGCAGGGTTAAGCATCATTCTGTACCTATCCATCGTGTCAAAAGTTTGCTTAAGGTTGGCCATATTGGTGTCGGCCTTGAGACTTTTAGTAAGCATGTGATCAATATAAACTTCCATCGTCTTCCCTATTTGATCCTCAAACATCTTGTTAACAAGCCTCTGATATGTAGCCCTAACATTCTTCAAATCGAAGGGCAACCCCCTATCAGAGTGCTTAAAAAAGCACAACATCTCATCTCGTCTGAGATAGAATAGATATCTACTGCCGACTAGTACATCTCGATATGATAAACATGATTGGTACTCCCATCATACTATGGTGTAACTACAAGTAGCTTGAATTTGGCAGGGGTAAAAAAATTGACTATCTTGGCCATAAATGGAGAGCCATCTGAGTACCCCCTCTGTAAGGGATCTCGTCTCTTGAGGATATCTCCAATCTTATTTTCCATCATTTCGATTGAGTCATTACAAGGCCTCTCGACCACATTCACAGCGTCGGCCTGGACGATGTTATCCCCTGCTACCTTAAGTGGATGAAATCAGGGTTCTCTTGCTACTGACCTGTGTCTGTTGTTCACTTCACCCTAGTCCTTATCTCGGCCATGTAGATATTCTAAAATTTGAGTCATGCTCTCAAACCATGGGTCCCTTGGCCAGGCAGCTGGTTCCTACAAGCTACGTTGGTCCTGTGGGAGGTTTCGCACCGCTCAGGGGGTTGTTTGGGGGGTGTCTCGTGATTTTTCCCTCTACCGCCATGTTTTCAATCCTACTTGCAGATATTCTAAATTTTGGTTCTTGCTCTCAAACAGGGGGTCCCATGGCCACTTGGTCAGTTTCTACAAGCTACGTTGGTCCCGTGGGAGGTGTTAGCACTGCTCATGGGCCTGTTTGGGGGGGGAGGTGTTTCAGGGTTTTGCCCTCTAATGGCATGTTTTCAAGCCTAAGTATATATATTCTAAAATTTGGGTCATTCTCTCAAATTGTGGGTACCGTGGCCACGCGGTCCATTCCTACGACCTACATTGGTCCCGTAGGAGGCGTTGACACCACTCACTGAGCCATATGGTGAGAGTTTCTGGGTTTCACCCTCTAACAGCATGTTTTCAAGCCTAAGTGTATATATTCTATAATTTGGGCCATGCTCTATAATCGTGGGTCACGTGGCTATGTGGTCAGTTCCTACAAGCTACGTTGGTCCCTTGGGAGGTGTTGGTATCGCTCATGGGGCCGTTTTGGGAGTGTTTCGTGGTTTCACCCTCGAACAACATGTGTTTCAAGCCTAAGTGTAGATATTGTGATATTTGGGTTGTGCTCTCAAACCGGTGGTTCAGTGGCCACACGATCGGTTCCTACGAGTTACATTAGTCCTATGCGAGGTATTGGGGCCAACGATGGGGTTGTATGGGGGGTGTTTCGGGGTTTCACAATCTAACGACATGTTTTCAAGCCTAAGTGTAGATATTCTAGAAATTTGGGTCGTGTTCTCAAACCGGGTGTCCGGTGGCCATGCGGTCGATTCTCACAAGGTACGTTGGTCATGTGGGAGGTCTTGGCACCACTCACGGGGGCAACTGGGGATGTTTCTGGGTTTCTCCCTCTAACAACAAGCTTTCAAGTCTAAATATAGATATTCTAAAATTTGGGACGTGCTCTCAAACCGTGGTCCCCATGGACACGCGATCGATTACTACGAGCTATTTTGGTCCCATGGGACATGTTGGCGCCTCTCACGGGGCCGTTTGCGGGGTTTTCAGTGATTCTCCCTCTAACGACATGTTTTCAAGCTAGTGTGGATATTCTAAAATTTGGGTCGTGCTCTCAAACCGTGGTTCTCATGTCCGTGCGGTCTGATCATACGAGCTACGTCGATCCATTTGAAGGTATGGACGCCATAAATGAGACCTTTTGGGCGTTGTCTTGGGGTTTCTCCCTCTAACGATATGTTTTCAAGCCTAAGTGTATATATTCTGAATTTTGGTCGTGCTCCCAAACTGTGGGTTCGTTCGCCACGCGATCAGTTCCTATGAGCTACGTTAGCTTTGTGGGTGGTGATGGCACCACTCACGAGGCCGTTTGGGTGGTGTTTTCGGGTTTCACCCACTAACGGTAAGCTTTTGAGCCTAAGTATAAATATTCTAAAATTTTGTTCGTGCTCTCAAACCGTGGGTCCCGTGGCCACGCGATCAATTCTTACGAATTAAGTTGGTTTCGTGGGAGGTATTGGTGTCTCTCACAGTGCCATATGGTGGGTGTTTCGGGGTTTATCCCTCTAACGGCATGTTTTCAAGCTTAAGTGTAGGTATTTTGAAATTTAGATTGTGCTTCGAAATCGTGGGTTCAGTGGCCACGCGATCAATTCCCACGATCTACGGTGGTCCCGTGGGAGGTGTTTCCACCACGTACGAGCCGGTTTACTGGTGTTTTGGGATTTCCCCCTATAATGACATGTTTTTAAACCTAAGTGTAGATATTCCGGAAGGTGTTTTCGCTGCTCACGGGGCCATTTGGGGGGTATTTCGGGGTTTCACAATCTAACGATAAGTTTTCAAGTTTAAGTGTAGATATTCTAAAATTTGGGTCGTGACTCTCAAATTGTGGGTCCTGTGGACACACGGTTCATTCATATGAGCTACGTTGGTTTCGTGGGAGGTGTTGGCGCTGCTCACGGGGCCATTTGCAGCGTGTTTTGGTGATTCACCCTCTAGCGGCATGTTTTCAAGCCAAAGTGTAGATATTATGAAATTTGGGTCATGCTCTCCAACCATGGGTCCTGTTAGCACGCGGTCAGTTTCCACGAGCTACGTTTATCCCGCGGTATATGTGGGTCCCACATGAGATCGTTTGGGGGGTGTCTAGGTGTTTTGCCCTTTAACGGCTAGTTTTCAAGCCAAAGTGTAGATATTCTAAAATTTTGGCCGTGCTCTCAAATCAGGGGTCCCGTGGCCACGCGGTCAGTTCTTACGAGCTACATTGGTCTCATGGGAGGTTATGGCGCCACTCATGGGGCCATTTGGGTTGTGTTTTTGGGTATCACCCTCTAACGATAAGTTTTCAAGCCTAAGTATAGATATTTTGAAATTTGAGCGGTGCTCTCGAACCGTGGTTCCTGTGGCCACGCGATCGGTTCATACGAGCTAATTGGTCCCATAGGAGGTGTTAGCGCCGCTCACGGGGCCGTATGGTGGGTGTTTTGGGGTTTTTCCCTCTAATAACATTTTTTCAAGCCTAAGTGTATGTATTGTGAAATTTGGGTTGTGCTCTCAAATTATGGGTCCTGTGGCCACGTAGTCAATTCCAACGAGCTACGGTGGTCCCACGGGAGGTGTTGGCATCGCGCAAGGGGTCTTTTGGGTTTTTGCCCTCTAACGGCATGTTGTCAAGCTTAAGTGTAGATATTATGAAATTTGGGCCATGCTCTCAAATTGGGGGTCGTGTGGCCACGGAGTCGGTCCCGTGGGAGATTGTGGTGTCGCTCATGTGGCCGTTTTTGGGTATATTGGGTTTTTGCCCTCTAACGGAATATTTTCAAGACTAAGTGTATATATTCTTAAATTTGGGCCATGCTCTCAAATCATGGATTTCGTGGCCACGTGATCGGTTCCTACGAGCTATGTTGGTCTTATGGGAGGTGTTGGCGCCTCTCACGAGGTCGTATGGTGCGTGTTTGGGGGTTTCACCTTCTAACGACATATTTTCAAGCCCAAGTGTAGGTATTCTAAAATTTGGTGTGTGCTCTCAAATCGCAGGCCCCATGGCCACGCAGTTAATTCGTACGGGCTACGTTGGTCTTGTGGGAGGTGTTGACACCATGCACGGGGCCGTTTGGGGGTGTTTTGGGATTTTTCTCCTCTAACGGCATGTTTTAAAGCCAATGTAGATATTCTAAAATTTTATCCATGCTCTTAAATCGAGGGACCTGTGTCAACGCGATCGGTTCTTACGAGCTACTTTTATACTGTGGAAGATATTGGCACAGCTTACGTGGCTGTTTGGGGGATATTTTGGGGTTCTTCACTCTAACGGCATGTTTTCAATCCTGAGTGTAGATATTATAAAATTTTCATCATGCCCTCAAATCGTGGGTCCCGTGGCCACATGGTTGGTTCTTACGAGCAGCGTTCCTCCCGTGGGAGGTGTTGGTGTCGCTCACATGGCCGTTTGGGAGATATTTCGGGGTTTTACCCTCTAGCGACATGTTTCCAAGCCTAAGTGTAAATATTCTGAAATTTGGGTCATGCTCTCAGATGGGAGGTCCCGCAGCCACATAATCGGTTCTTACGAGCTATGTTGGTCTTGTGCGAGGTGTTGGTGTCGATCATGGGGCCGTATGGGGTGTGTTTTCGAATTTCTGCTTCTAACAACATGTTTTCAAGCCTAAGTACAGATATATCAAAATTTGGGTCATTGTCTCAAACTAGGTATCCTGAGTCCACACAGTCGGTTCCTACGAGCTACGGTGGTCCCGTGTGAGGTGTTAGCACTACTCACGGGGCTGTTTGAGGGGTGTTTTAGGGTTTTGCCCTGTTACGACATGCTTTCAAGCCTAAGTGTAGATATTCTAAAAGTTGGGTCGTGCTCTCAAATCGTGGAACTCGTGGCCCCTCAATCGATTCCTACGAGCTACGTTGGTCCCGTAGGATGTTTTGGCGCCACTCACAGGGCCATTTGGGGGGGTGTTTCTAGGTTTCACCCTCTAACAGCATGGTTTTAAGGCTAAGTGCAGATATTCTTAAATTTTATTCATGCTCTCAAATCGGGGGTCCCGTGAACACGCTGTCGATTCTTAAGAGCTAAGTTGGTCCCGTGCGAGGTGTTAGCGCCATTCACGGGGCTGTATGGGGGTGTTTTCGGGTTTCGCCCTCCAACAACTTGTTTTTAAGCCTAAGTGTAGATATATTAAAATTTGGGTCTTGATCCCAAACTGAGGGCCTCTTGGCCACACGGTCAGTTCTTAAGAGCTACAGTGGTCCCGTGTGACCTATTAGCACCGCTCAAGGGGCCGTATGGGGGTGTTTCAGGGTTTTTATCTATAACGACATATTTTAAAGCCTAAGTGTATATATTTTAAAAAATTTCCATGCTCTCAAACTGGAGGTCCCACGGCCATGCGGTCCGTTCCTACGAGCTACGTTAGTCCCGTGCGAGATATTGTTGCCGCTCACGGGGCCATTTGGGGGGTGTTTATGGATTTTGCCCTCTAAGGGCATTCTTTCTAGCCTAAGTGTAGATATTCTCAAATTTGGGCCATGCTCTCAAACGGGGGGTCCTTTGGCCAAGCGGTCAGTTCCTTCGAGCAACGTTTGTCCCGTGCGAGGTGTTGGCGCCGCTCACAGGGTCGTATGGGGGGTCTTTTGGGGTTTTTCCCTCTAATGAAATGTTTTCAAGTCTAAGTACAGATATTCTAAAATTTGGGTCATGCTTTTAAACCGGGGGTCCCGTAGCCATCAGGCCGGCTCCTACGAGCTACGTTGGTCCCGTGCGAGGTGTTGGTGTCGCTTACTGGGCCATTTGTGTGGTGTTTTTGAGTTTCGTCCTCTAATGGCATGTTTTTAAGTCTAAGTGTAGATATTCTGAAATTTGGATCGTGGTCTCAAACCGTGGGTCCAGTGGCCCCGTGGTCGGTTCCCATGAGCTAGGATGGTCCCTTAGGAGGTGTTATCACAGCTCATGGGGCCGTTTGAGAAGTGTTTTGGGGTTTCTCCCTCTAACGGCATATTTTCAAGCCTAAGTGTAGATATTCTAAAAATTTGGGCCATGCTCTTAAACCGTGGGTCCCGTGGCCACGCGATCAGTTCCTATAAGCTACGTTAGTCCCAGAGGAAGCATTGGGTCACTCACGGGGCCGTTGGGGGCGTGTTTCGGGGTTCCCCATCTAACGCCATGTTAAAAGCCTAAGTGTAGATAGACTAAAATTTGGTCCGTGCTCTCAAACTGGGGGTCCCATGGCCACGCAATCAATTCCTACAAGCTACGTTGGTCCCATGGGAGGTGTTGGCTCCACTCACGGGGCCATTTAGGGGGTATTTTGGGGTTTCCCTTTCTAACGATACAGTTTCAAGCCTAAGTATTGATATTATGAAATTTGGGTCGTGCTCTCAAGTCGGGGGTCTTGTGGCTATCGATCGGTTCCTACGAGCTACGTTGGTCCCGTGGGAGATATTGGCATAGCTCAAGTTGCCGTTTATGGGGCATTTCGGGGTTTCGCCATCTAACAATAAGTTTTCAAGACTAAGTGTAGAAAATTCTTAAATTTGGTCCATGCCCTCAAACCGTGGGTCCCGTGGTCACACGATGGGTTCCTTCGAGCTAGTTTGTCCCATGGGAGGTGTTGGTACCTTTCATGAGGCCGTATGGTGGGTGTTTTGGGGTTTCACCTTCTAATGGCATGTTTTCAAGCCAAGGTTTAGGTATTATGAAATTTGGGTTGTGCTCTCAAAACGCGGGTCCTGTGGTCACGGGGTCAATTCCTAAGAATTATATTAGTGCCGTGGGAGGTGTTGGCACCACGCCATTTGGGGGTGTTTCTGGGTTTCTCTCTCTAACGATATGTTTTAAAGCCTAAGTGTTGATATTATAAAATTTTGTCCATGCTCTCAAACTGAGGGTCATGTGGCAACGCAATCGGTTCCTACGAGCTGCTTTTGTACTGTAGGAGATGTTAGCTTAGCTCACGTGGCCGTTTGGGGGGTATTTCAGGGTTTGGCCCTCTAATGGCAAGTTTTCAATCCTAAGTGTGAATATTCTGAAATTTGGGTCATCCTCTTAAATCGTGGGTTCCATGGCCACAAGTTCGGTTCTTACGAGATACGTTGGTCCCGTGGGAGGTGTCGGCGTCGTTCACGTGGCCATTTGGGGGTGTTTCGTGGTTTCACCTTCTAGCGGCATGTTTTCAAGCCTAAGTGTAGATATTCTGAAATTTTGGTCATGCTCTTAAACTGGGAGTCCCGTGGCCATGCGATCGGTCCTTACGAGCTATATTGGTCCAGTACGAGGTGTTAGTGCCTCTCACGGGCCCGTATGGCATGTGTTTTCGGGTTTCGCCCTCTAACATCATGTTTTCAAGCCTATGTAGATATATCAAAATTTGGGTCGTGCTCTCAAACTGGGGGTCCCGTGGCCTCACGGTCAGTTCCTATGAGTTACAGTCGTCCCCTGTGAGGTGTTGACATCTCTCACGAGGCCGTATGGGGGGTGATTCGGCATTTCTATCTCTAATGGCATGTTTTCCATCCTTTGTAGATATTCTGAAATTTGGGTCGTGCTGTCAAATCGAGGGTCCCGTGGATACGCGGTCGGTTCCTGTGCGCTACGTTGGTCTCGTGGGAGGTGTTAACACTGTTTACGGGCTATTTGGGGGTGTTTCGGGGTTTCTCCCACCAACAACATATTTTCAAGCCTAAGTGTAGATGTTGTAAAATTTGGGTTGTGATCTCAAACCGGGGTTACGTGGCCATGCAATCGATTCCTACGAGCTACGTTTATCTCGTTCGTGGTGTTAGCACCGCTCATGGGGCCATATGGGGATGTTTCGGGGTTTTGCCCTCTAATGGCATGTTTTCAAGCCTAAGTTTAGATATTCTGAAATTTTGGCTATGATCTCAAGTCGGTGGTCCCGTGGCCATGAGGTCGGTTATTATGAGCTAGGTTGGTCAAGTGCGAGGTGTTGGTGCCACTCACAGGGATGTATGGGGTGTATTTTCGAATTTCTCCCTCTAATAGCATGTTTTCAAGCTTAAGTGTAGATATATCAAAATTTGGGTTATGCTCTCAAACTGGGGAACCTGTGTCCACGAGGTCGGTTTTTACGAGCGACCTCATCCCGTGTGAGGTGTTGGCACCACTTAAGGGGACGGATAGGGTGTATTTCAGGGTTTTTCTCTCTAATGAAATATTTTAAAGCCTGAGTGTATGTATTCTGAAATTTTCGTTCCCTCAAACTGGAGGTCCCATAGCCACGCGGTCCATGCCTACGAGCTACGTTGGTCCCGTGCGAGGGGTTGGTGCCGCTCACGGGGCTGTTGGGGGTGTTTTTGGATTTTGCCATCTAACGGCATGTTTTCAAGCCTAAGTGTAGATATTTTAAAATTTAGGCCATGCTCTCAAATCGGGGTTCCTGTGCCCAGGAGGTCGGTTCCTACGAGCTACATTGTTCCCGTGCGAGGTGCTAGTGCCGCTCATGGGTCCATTTGGGAGGTGTTTCCAGGTTTCACCCTATAACATCATGTTTTGAAGCCTAGGTATGGATATTATTACATTTGGGCCTTGATCTCAAACCAGGGGTCCCCTGGCCACACGGTTGGTTCCTTCGAGCTACATTTGTCCCGTGCGAGGTGTTGGCACCGTTCACGATGCCGTATGGAGGGTGTTTCGGGCTTCGCCCTCTAACAGGATGTTTTTAATCCAAAGTGCAGATCTTACGAAATTTGGATCATGATCTCAAATCGGGGGGTCCCGTGACCACGTGGTCGGTTCTTATAAGCTAGGTTGGTCCCTTAGTAGGTGTTGTCGCCGCTCACGGGGCCGTTTGAGAGGTGTTTTAGGGTTTAACCCCCTAACGGCATGTTTTCAAGCCTATGTGTAGATGTTCTGAAATTTGGGCCATGCTCTTAAATCGTGGGTCCCGTAGTCACGCGATCAGTTCCTACGAGCTACGTTGGTCCCATGGGAGGTGTTGGATTGCTCACGGGAACTTTGGGAGAGTATAAACACGAGCATTCCTCAGGTATTATTATGGCATACCTAATTCTTTTATGACTTGATTTTATTGTGCAAGTGAACAAGTAACACTTTCCGATTTCTTCATTTTCTGGTAATCGATACAAGCAGTATTACAAGTGTAATACATTCTATGAGCATAGCTATGACTAATCCCCATGTATTAATTTGTTATACTTGGCCTTTAACTTGATTTTACTATGCAATTGCTGAAATAACACGTCTGTGATTCTTTATTTTCAGTTTAGTTCTACTAGTGCTCTTGTAACTGCAGAGCCTCAAGTATTAATCTGTTATACTTCGGTTTATTCTTTTACTTGCTTTATTTTGTGAAATTGTTCAAATGATCACTCGGTGTTACTTTGGTTTTGGGGTAGTGTCACCAGTGCTCCTATTACTACGGAGCCTGTGGTTAGTCGAAGGGAGTAACGCATACTTTCTGGTAGCATGCTAACTCCTATTAGCATGTGAGTAAGTCTTTTCTCATTTACTGTCGCTTCTCTTATCATTCCACTTAAGCATGTCATTCTATTTATCTTATTCTTTACCAATTTTATAGTAAGAAACAAATGAAGCAGAAGAAGTTGTTGTCAGAGAGAGAGAGGGATTCTGAGGGTGATCAGTCTGGCATGGATTCTTCTTCCCCCTAGGAGGCTAGCTCTATCAATAGTGGCTTTGATGCCCTGGATATGGATACTCTTGATGTTTATATGAAGGACATGTGGTGCGAACCCCACCCTAACAGATTTTGAGTAGAGGATCGTGTTGTTCTAGATTTAATTTTGAGCTTCACCCTGAGACTTTTACAACCAACAGTGTTTGCAACATTAATACCAAATAAAATGTTCAAGTGTGAAATCGGTAAGGAGAAGTTAGACTTTGCAAACTCACCGAGAGGGCATGAACCATATTGCCATGCATAACATGCTCCATATTTCTTAATAAAACTTATACAGCCGGCTTCCATCTGTGGCCAATAGTACCCTAGGGTCATTAGTTGGTCATATAAAATTCAAACAAATCAGATACTCTTGAGAAGACATGCAGAAAGTTCACAAAACCCACCATCTTGAGGTAACTAATGCTATAATTATTTGGTCATGTTTAGTTATTTTTGGTTAATTATTATTCCCGAGTTCATTTTTTATATATTTTTAATTCCATTTAATAAATAATTTCTACTAATTCTTATTATTCTACATTTGTATTTTCATTTATAATTCTATACTAGTCCATATTTATGTGTAGATAAGTTTTAAAATCATTTGATAGACTTTAAGAAATATTTATAATAATTAATACGAAACCCTAAAAATAATTACGCAATATTCATAATAAAAACAAAAGGCATTATTACGAAACGGAATAACAATATTAGTAATATCGAAACATACATTTACAATAACATACACTAGAACAACTTTACTGCAAGAAACTTTCTTGGGCTACTCGTCAAGATCAACATCCATATGCAAATTCTAGACATGTTAGATATGGGCATCTCTCACTTAATTGTATTGTTGTTTATTGTAAATCTTTGCCTCACGCGCTCTATACGTATATGCATTTGCGAGATTGTCTCGACTTATTGGTGGCATTAGAGTTGTAGGACCAAAATCAATATGCCAATTAGGATCCCGTCGTTCGTCCTTAAGTATCATGTTATGCAAAATTATACATGCTTTCATAATTGTGTTCAGATCTTTGTGTTACCATAACCTCATAGGCTTATTTTTTAAAATAGAACTTTTGTTGGAGAATTTCAAATGCACACCTAACATCTTTAAATGACCCCTCTTGAAATTTAGCCAACATACTTTGTTTTTTAGTCGAAGGATGTTTTAAACTATTAATAATTATTGCTAGATGTTGATACCAAAAATCACCCTCTTACGTGGACCAATCATATATAATCATGTGTTATCCAATATGGCACCAATCCTAGTCAGAAAGGCATAAATCCCTGACCAAGTCCAGGAATGCCGACCAACACTCTGAATTCCTACAAACAATTGAGAAGCCCGACCAACAGTAGGAAGACCGATCAATATGGTCAGTGAAGCGCCAACACTTATATGCATTATGATCATTATGTACTGATGAAAATGCCTAAATTATAAAGGCATTCCATCCTTTAACATTCCTCCTATTTATCTGCCTAATAGGTTATAAATACACTGTAATCCCTATAGCAAGGGGAACGAAGAAAAATACAATCCAAGTGATAAATATGAAATGCAAAACAATGGACGTGGGCTTTTCTTTTCAGCCGAACCACTTTAAAAATCTTACTTGTGCCTTTTATTAACTTATTTATTTGTGATCAAATAATTAGATTTATTCTCGTTTTTTGCATTAACAGATTGACGTCGTGTGTGGGAACGTGTTTCTAAATGTTTTCACTCATTCATTCATCAAACATGATTAATATTCATGAATCAAGTACCAGGAATGATGACATCCTGCTTGTTCCCTCTGTTCCACCAACTAATAATGATTTGACTGGAATCTTAGCTAGTCTTACCAGAGGAAAAGAGGTTATGCAAGATACCATAAGGTAGTTAGTGAAAACCCTTCAAGCCGGGACACCTACCTTATCTGCTCTTAGAAACATGCCACCACCGCCTCCAAAAAGCAGTAGATATAGTCAATCCAGGACAACTAAAGATACTTCCTATCGCCCAGGAGCAAGTTCTTCACTTTAAACATAAAAACCCTATGAAGAACTGTCTTTTACTCCTAAAAGATTATGTGACTTAGAAAGATTAAGTCGAGCATCTCCCTTTGATCATTTAGAACCCAGGGGGAATAGAAATATTCCTAGGGCATTATTGAGAAATTATCGATGACCAACCAATCAACGTGAGGGCTCAACTCAATCTAAGTCAAACGCCCGACGAACTGCCTGTGCCGAGCAATATTCACAAAAGGAAAGTTCATCACAAATAGTTAGTCAGAAAGACAGAGATGACACACATAGATCTGACGCCGATAATAATGCATGGAAGGGTTCTATCTAGCAGTTGGAAGATAGACTGGGAGAAATGGCTAAGCCCAAGAGCCTTTTGCAGAGAAGCTTCATGAAGGGATCTCCTTTCGTACAAGCTATTATGGATTTTCCCACTCCTTCAAAGTTTATAGCTCTTATGGTTACTCCCATATATGATGGGAAAATTGATCCCATCCTTTATATAGAGTAGTTTCAGGCAGTAGATGACATTTATGCCATCCCCGACGAGATGAGATGGAGGGAATTCTCAGGGACAATTACAGGACCTACTCAGATCTAGTATAACAGTCTTCCTTGGGGGAAAATTTCCTGTTTCAATCAGATTACCGAGCTATTCACTGGTAACTTCTGCATTAGAGCTAAACTAATGAAAATAGTAGCTCA
Organism: Sambucus nigra; assembly: GCA_949130495.1. NCBI lineage: Eukaryota > Viridiplantae > Streptophyta > Magnoliopsida > Dipsacales > Adoxaceae > Sambucus > Sambucus nigra. The sequence continues at coordinate 521,698,499 of OX422220.1, forward strand.
TTTGTTCAGTGTAAGGCAAAAGGTGGGAGAGAGTACCAAGGATTACACACTTGTTTCAATAATGAAAAGTTAGAAGTCATTGATTATGAGGAGGAAATAGCCATTACAACCCTCATGAATGGGTTGCTCCGCGAGAAGGTCTACTACACACTTGCTAAAGATCCTCCAAAGACGATGACAGAGTTAATGGTAAATGCAGCCAAAATCATGAACGTTGAGGAAGCCATGACGGCCAAGCAAAACTCAAAAGTGAAGGTTGAAAGTAAAATCGATAGAAAGGAGCATAAAGATCCTAAGGAGCACAGGGAATCAAAGTAAAAAGGGGATATAGACTGACTCACAAGTTACAATAATTACACAACATTAATATTAGATATACACTATGTTTTAGAGGAGATAAAGCACAACAAGGATATACATTGGCCTAAAAAGAAAAGAACAACTTCTGCCAATAGGGATTGGTCCAAATACTATGAATTTCATATGGACCATGGACATACAACAGATTGTTGCATTGATTTTCAGAATGAAATTGAATCTCTTATCCGAAGAGGAAAGTTATATAAGTTTGTTGATGGGCAAAAGAATGGTGGAGCTCGGTAAAGGTTAAAGTCTACATGAAAGCCCAAAGATGAGAAAAAGAGTACTCGTAAAGATGATCAAGAGGATGATCCCGACCTGCCCAAGAATCCTAGACAACCAAAACGCGAGGTATTCATTCTCAGTTTTGGATTTTTTGATTGTCAAATGATTACTGGTGGAGATGCAGGAGGAGGGGACCATACTGTTGAAAGAAGGCTTACCTCAATGAGCAACAAGCTTGTTCCTACATCCAAAGGATTAATCTAGACGAAGAAGATCAGCCGATGAAGGTTAACAAAGATAAGTTGGTGATTGGTTTCTCTAAAAATAACCTCTCAGGGGTGTTATATCTCTATGATGATCCTTTAGTAATCAATGTCATAAGGGATGATACAATTGTTTCTAGAGTAATAGTTGATAATGGCAGCTTGATTGATATCATATTTTACCCCTGCTTTGACAGTCTAGACTTGAAGCCCAACCAATATGAACCTTACCACAAGCCCCTAATAGTTTTTTCGAGAAAAAAAGTATTTCCTCTGGGGATAATCAAATTAGAAGTGTTGATCGGTACATGGCCAGCAGGTCGAACAAAGAAGATACATTTCTTTGTAATGGACAAAAATGTTCATTCTGCCTATAATATGATCATTATAAGAGTAGGATTGAAGAAATTTGAAGTTATTCCGTCTACAATCCATTAATGTTTAAAGTTTATGAATAAATTTTGGGTAGGCATGGTAAAAGGTGAACCGAAAGTATCTCAAGAATGTTACTACTCATCTGCCGAGCAAGAAGATTTTATAAAAATGAAGAGAAAGACCACCACTTATCAAGTGGACACTTCTGAACCCAATAGTGGATCTGAGGTTGACATCTTAGATGCAAGGGAAGAAACATAATTGGTGAAAGACAAAATGGTGGAAGCAACATACAACATCATGCTGGATGATAACAAGCCAGAACGAACTACTCAAATAGGAACAAAACTGGATCCTATTCATAAATAGGATCCAGTGACTTTCCTAAGACAAAGAGAGCAGGTGTTTGTATGGAGTTATGAAGATATGCCTGGGATTGACCCCAACTTTATTTATCATGAAGTTAATTCTAGCAATAACGCAAGCCTGTGAAGCAAAGGCGTAGGGTGTTCAGACCCGAGAAGAATCAAGCTATTCAGGAGGAATTTAAGAAGCCTCAGAAAACCTCATTTATTGACGATGTGAAATACCCAGACTGGTTGGCCAATGTCATTATGGTAAAAAAGAAAAATAATAAGTGGAGAATGTGTGTGTACTTCACCTACTTAAACAAAGCATGCCCGAAGGACCATTTTCCTTTGTCATAAATTGATCAATTCGTCGATGATACGTCGGGGGATGAGCTGTTAAGCTTCATGGATGCTTACTCTGGTTATAACCGAATTAAAATGAAACCTGAAGACAGGGAAAGTACTTATTTTATTACCCCCCGAGGAATTTATTGTTATAATGTTATGTCATTTGGTTTGAAAAATACAGGTGCTACTTACCAGAGATTGGTGAATAAAGTCTTTAAGGAGAAAATTGGAAAGAATATGGAAGTATACGTAGATGACATTCCAATGAAAAATAAAAAAGCATCTGACCACATTGCCAAACTCAGCCAAACTTTTGACCAACTGGAGAAGCACCAGATGAAGTTGAATCCGACCAAGTGTGTATTTGATATACAGGAAGGAATGTTCCTCTGGTATATAGTGAATCAGAAGGGAATCGAAGCAAATCCAGATAAATCAAGGCATTGAGTGAAATATAGTCCCCTACTTGCAAAAAGGAGGTACAAAGCCTAACTGGGCGAGTAGCAGCCTTGAACAGAGTTATGTCCCGAGCTACTGGCAGGTGCCTGCCATTTTTTAAGGTGCTCATAAAGGGTTTTGAATGGAACGACGAATGTAAAAAGGCTTTCCTGGAGTTGAAAAAGTACATGGGATCACCCCCGTTGCTCTCCTGACCAATTTTGGGAGAAATTTGTATTTATACTTAGTTATCTCTGGGCCAAGTATAAGCTCTGCTTTGATCCGAGAAGAAAATGGAGTCTAAAAGCCAGTTTACTACACAAGTAAAGCTTTTCGAGGAGCAGAAATCAGATACCCTCGCCTGTATAAGTTAGCATTGGCATTGTTTGAGGTGTCCAGATAGAAGCCCTACTTTCAAGACTATACAATTGTAGTGTACACTGATATTCTACTTAGGTAATCCTTACACAAATCAGAGAAATTAAGGATATTGACATACTGGGCAGTAGAGTTAAGGAATATAACATTGTGTATGGACCAAGGTCTTCCTTAAAAGCCCAAGATGTGGCAGATTTTATTATCGAATTCACTTATCCAAAGATTCCCAAGCAACTAGTAATTCAGGTAGAGCAAGACCAAGGAGGGGATAGTTCAAATAGGGTTATCACCAACCAATGCCCGAGCAACCCCCAGCAGAGGAGAGATCAGAAGAAATAAGAAGTATGAGGAAATAAGGAGTAAAACATTATATTATGGGATTTTAACAGACCAAGCGTTTAATAACAGTCTCTCCGTATGGAACTTGTATATTGATGGATCTTCTTGTGCAACCGAAAGAGGAGCATGTATAATACTCAACACTCCTAATGGGATAAATATTGAATATAATATACGATTCTAGTTTCAGGCCTTAAATAATGAACCAGAAGATAAAGCATCTAATATGAGTTTAAGTTTGGCTCAACCTCTAAACACCGAGCAAGTTATGGCGCACAGTGATTCTCAATTGGTGATAAATCAAATACTGAGTTTATATGGAACTAATGGAGAGCGAATGACCAGATACTTGTCCAAAGCGTTGGAAGTTATAGTAAAGTTGCTAGTTGTTCGAATAAGTAGAATTCCAAGATTGGAGAACGCCTGAGCTGATGCACTTGCTCGGCTATCATCAGTAAGTAAAATTAAGCTCCGAAGAATTATTCCCATGGAAATTTTAGTTAACAGGAGTATATATGAAGACCTGATGATTAATTTTATCACATTGGATATGGGGCCATCTTGGATGGATCCCATCAGAGCTTATATTAAAGAAGGAACCCTACTAGCAGATCCGATTGAGGCTAAAAAACTAAAGTATAAAGAAGGAAGATATGTGCTGAACAAAGGGGTATTGTACAAGAAAGGATTAACTGCTAGTCTGTAGCATTGTGTTCACCCAACAGAGGTTCAAGACTTGATAGAGGAAGTCCATGAAGGGTCTTATGGATCTCACATAGTAGGAACGTTATTATTACAACAGATTAATTCGCAGGGATACTATTGGCCCACTATGCGAGCAGATTGCAAAGCCTTTGCCAGAATATGTGATAAGGGCCAAAGGTATACCAGTATCCGTAAAAGTCCACACGATTCTCTAACTCCAATCACTTCACCTTGGGCATTTTCCATATGCGGAATAGACTTGGTCGGATCTCTACCGACCACCCGTGGAAGATTTAAATACTTGGTCGTAGCTATGGATTACTTCATAAAATAGGTTGAGGCGTAACCCTCGATAGACATGTCGTATGAGAAAATTCCACCAGTTCATCTGGGAGAATATTAATTGTAGATATGGTTTGTCTTACGCTTTCATTACAAACCATGACACATAATTTGATAATGAGGAATTTTCCACCTATTGTGCCCAGTCAAACATCTCCAGGCCATCCTCAAAGAAATGGACAAACTGAAGTAATAAATAGGAATCTGCTGAATGGATAAAAGAAAAGACTTGATAATGTCAAGGGGAATTGGATTATTGAACTACACCATATTCTGTGGGCATATTGAACAACTCCAAGAACTGCTACATGAGAATCTTCATATATGCTGGCATTTGGAACTGAAGCAGTTATGTAAGCTGAATTGGGTCTTCCAACTCATAGAATATCAAACTTCCATTCTCTTGTTAGTGACTTGATACGAAGATTATATTTGGATATGCTGGAGGAAGTACGCAAGGATCCAACCTTGAGAAATGCTACTTATCAGTAGAGAATATCATGTTTCTATAGTAAAAGGATAAATCCAACCAAATTGAAGGAAGTAGATTATGTGCTCAAGAAGGTAATCCAGAAAAACAACAAACTTGAAGCCAATTGGTATAGGCCATATCGTATTTCAGCAGTTGTCTGATAAGGTACCCACAAAATTGAGACTTTAGAAGGGGAAGAATTCAAAAATCCTTGGCATGCCGAACATTAAAGAAAGTACTACCAACGATGTAATAAAACAAATTATAATAAAGTCATTTTAGTATCAATAAATTAATGATTTCCTCCATTTTTTTGATTTATTTTTTTGGGAGTACTAGTGCTATGCACCACTACATACTTGATCGATAAAACCTCAAACATTGAAAGACTTGGTCGACCAAACTTCAAAAGTTGTTATACTTAGTCAGAAAAACTTTAAAAGTTACTCGGAAATAATGTTCCTTCAAAGTAAAAACCATATAGTTGGTCGGAGCTCGAAATAACACCAACATAGTTGATTGATTAGTGTTGTTCAAATATTGGTCGGCACAAGTAAGAATTGATCGACAACAGATAAAAACCCAAGTAAGGAAGGATTTTAATTCCTTAAGAAACTTGGTTAATGCTGTTAAGGATAAAGCAATAGATTTAATCCAACTGGTCAAAATGAAGGAAGAACATTGTGAAGATTCCTAAAAAGGAATGTAGACACATATTCCACATACGCCTAGTCAGCACTGGTAACTAATGCTTAACCTAAAAATTTAGGTGTATTAGTATAACATATGGGAATATATGGGTAATTAGTACTAAACTTTGATTTTAATATAAGTATACTGGTAAAACTTATGATTAAAATCTCATTGGTAATTGGTACTAAACTTGGCCAAAAGCTTAAATATATCAATAGAACTAATAAAGCAAATAAGCCATTCACACTCACAGATTGACAAGACAAGTTAATCAAATATTTCATTCATTTAATTGATCATTACATGATATCACTTACAACTGAATTACAGGAACAAAGATACTCTAAGGGACGCTTCCACTCAGCTTTAGAGGAGCTCGGTGCTGGTTCCATGCCCGCTGGAGGGTCATCTAATGTGTAAAGTTAGTTAATAAAATTGAAGTCTTGAAGCGTCCTTCTATTACTGCTGCTCGGGTTCGCTTACAAATAAGGAGAATGAACGATCTCTAACTCATCACGAATGGCATAATCCCCTAATTATTTTGAAATCAAGCACCGAGGAATTGTGTTGACAGGGATCCAACTAACGTCCAGTTTGAAATGAGGATCTTGACAATCCAGCAAACTAGGATCATACTAGTTCCAAAGTTTGTTATTCTGCTCTACCTTCATAACTGTCAAGAAGTTGGTCCATCCCCACTTGTAACCTTCATGTTAGGGGTTCTTATATCATTCATCAAAATGACAAAGGGCCTCATTATATCCCTCCCTCTAGACCTCCCTAGGATATTTATGAAATTGGAAAGTTAATCTCTCAACTTGTTAATACAACTTCTTCAGTACTCCATCTTTGGCTTGCAATTGGGAAGTCCGAGTACAAAGTTGCTCGATTTGCGTCTGGAGTTTCTGGGACATGTTAGCAATGTCCAATTTCTTTGTTTTTAATTGTGCAGCCTGGTTAGCTAGTGTTTGTTGGGTCCTAGCCTCATCTGTAGTAGCTCGGCCAGATTTAACTTTTCCTCGGGAGGAAGAAGAAGGCTTAGTTTTCTTCAGTGCTTCTATTTCTTCCCTTAATCTGGCATTTTCAGTCTCCAAGAAGGAAACCCCATCATTAGCAGTAACAATAATAGTAGAAGAATTCTTTAATGAGTTCAATTCTTCTATCAAACTATTGTTCTCTTCTTCCAGTAGCTTGGCAATGGCCCTAACCTCCTGTACATCACGCTTAAGTAGAAATTCATGTCGCTTGAGAAAAAATGCATGCTTATCTAACTTCTCCTCAAACCCCCCAAGCTTCACTCAGAGCTTTGTACTTTTGTTAATAGTCGACATGCAGAAGAGCTTTGGCCTCTTTGTGATCTTCTTGAAGCTCTTTTATCATTTCAAAAATATGAAACATTATTGGCCACTGCCTGATCAAGAAGACACTTCAAGTATAGATATGCTTCTCTAGCCTGATCTAAGAAATCAGCCCCAAGTAACTTGGATAGATCTTCCTCGAATAAAGTCATATGACCAGTCTTGAAGAGATCATTACATCTTCTGAGTATCTCAGAGTCAGTGGAGGATAATTAATCGAGTTTAGCCATGAACTATAGAGTAAAAAAATCTCCAATCAACAACAAAATATAAAATTTTAAAACAGAGGAGGAAAAGTGCAAAGAAATGTTCATTTTCATTAATGGAAAGCAGGTTATAAGTACATTAGAATGAAGCAAAAAGTAAAAGTAAAGATAAAATCAAAAACTGCTTGTCGAGCAAGTTTACATCCTCTTTTTATCATGAGTGGCCCTAGATTGGGAAGGGGCAAACAAAGATGGAGTGACTTCCTCAGAAGAAGGGGAGTGAAGACCTAACTACTACTTCTTATTGCTAGTCGGTAGAGTCCAAGACAAGAGCAGAATCCTCTGATTCTCCATCATCCTCAATCTCCTCATCCAACTTAGGAGGAGAACCAAGATCATGCCTGAGGAACAACTCAGAGTCCTGAGATGTGCCAACCTCCGTGAGTGCAGTCAATAAGCCATCCTTGAAGAATTTCATCTTCACAAATTCATTCTGAGAGAATGCAGCATTGATGGCCTTCTCCCAGCCTCTGTTGAACAAAGACTCATTGGCCTTCTCAGCAGCTAGATTTTTCTATAGTTCAGCAACCTGTCCCTGAGTAATTGCGGCATCATTCTCTTTAGCTTTTATTTTATCTTCCCATTTTTCCTGTTCATTTGTCAATGTTTATTGGGATTCAAGCAGAGACTTCTTGAGGCCTTCAAATGCCTCTTCTACCTTATTTGAAGAAGAACATAGAGCATCGTCCTTCTCCAACATCTAGTTAAAATCAATTAGGAACTGCAAAAATAAATAAGAGCAAGTTAATACAATAAATGTCAAAAATATGAATAAAAAGGAGAGGAAATAGAAACTCTTACAAAAGCAAGGCTCTGAGCAACCCTTTCGGTGATTTTAGAACGGGGCATTGCAGAAGTAGCACCCCTGTGGTTTGGAAGAGTACCAGAACTTATTAATTGCCTGGCCAAACTAGGGCCAATGGCCACTGGAGACAAATTGACCAAGTCTTGTTGGTCAGCGCCAGCAGCAGATCCTTCAGCCAGCCTGGAAGGAAAACTCCTCTTCAAGCGTTTAAGTTGGGCTTCATAATTCTTCTTGGATGGGGGATTCTTCCATGCCTTTTCTATATTGGTGGATCCACTAGTAGTAGATTTTGTGGAGCTAGTAGTTGTAATGTCTCCCATGATGTTAGGGAACTTTCTCTTTAGTATAGTTATGGCAAGAGGTAAATCTGAGCCGATTGAAGAAGTGGGGCCTATAGAAACTTCACCACTACCAGATACAGTAGCAGAAGAAGTGGAGACTGGGTCTTGATCAAACTCAATCACCAAGTAGGGAGCAATAAAAATAGGGCGAGCAACAAAGGAAGTAATGGAGTTTTGGTACTCCAACAGATATGATGCCGACCTAGTGTGTTCTTCTCCAATTTTCTGGTGAATGGCCCAAATAAATTTCTGCCTGATGTCACTTTCATAGGGACACTTTCTCTTTCGATCAACCGCAATCAACATAAAACAAATACAGTTAGTATTATAATCCGCAAAATCTTTAAAAAAACTTATACACTAATGTTGCAACCTATCCCATGGCCATATAGAGGGCATATTGGTCCCTGGTATACTATATCCCCTGCCATGGGTGAATATTTCCAATTCTTGGCATTTACTCCTTGGTCAAAATAGTCTTTGTTGGAATCTGGGAGTTTAGCTACTAAATCCCTATTTATAGCCCTAGTTTTTAAATAGTAAGCATTATCACTAGTGACCCATTTATAGCAAAACATAATCTCAGAGATGCCTATATGGGTCCCATGGATCTGATTCAACCTATAAACCCCATTTACAATCCTCCAACTGCTGGGGACTAATAATACATATGTCGTAGATGGACAAAAAGAGCAAATTCCAAAGTTGTTGTTGATGAGCATGGAGTGGAGATAAATGATGACAAATCCTATCTCCTCAAAAGGAGTCATTTAATTCAATATGTGTTGGATGTTATTGATAATGTCATAACAAGTGAAGAGTTGACTAAATTCCTTATCGATGCTTTGGATAGTGTGAATGAAAAAATCAAACAAAGAGTTGGTCGTGGCAAAAGCGTGGAGGAAAACAATTATGTTATTGGTGGAACTAGTGTGATGCTTTCGGGAAGTTTAGCTGTAATAATGATCATATTTTTAACGAACCTAGGAAAGTTCGGGCAAAAGGATGTGGAAAACGGCTAAAGGGGGAAAGGAGAAGGCGTTAAGGAGAGAAAAGAATGCCAAATCGCGGAAATGTCATGGTTGTGGTGAAGTTGGACACGATAAAAGAAATTGTCTCAAACTTACTACCGGGTATTTTTTTTACTTAATTATGTTATTTTTTATTATTAATAAAGTTTACTTATTTCTATTATTTTATAGGTCATTGGCACATGAGGAGCAAGTTATGACTTCAAGTTTGGACGATTACATCTTATCGGGTCTACATGGATGAAGAGCAAACTTTTATATGGAATTTGTTGAAATTTTTTGTAATGTCTTCTATTTGGAATTTTGTAAAATTTTATATGCTATTCAGTATGGCATTTTGTAAACTTCTTGGATGATGACAAGGTTTTCTAAGTTTGTTGATTGTATTTTTTTGATGACATTGACAAATATTACAATTCACGTCAAAATCGGTACTACGTATCCACGATCACATTTATAAGGTTGACTTCGTGAAATGTTTGAGATTTTTTTTTGCCGAAATCGAACTTGATGCCATTTTCCTGAAAATAGAAAAAAAAATCGTGCTTAGTAGGTAAGTGAGTATTATTAAAAAAAAGTTTAGGAACTAAAATACCTTAAAACCTAAAAAAAAAGTGGATATGTATATGTAGGATAGAAGGGCAAAAAAGAAAAAAAAGAAAAAGAAGTTATTTTTTGCATCCCTTTTAACCCTTAGACTAAAAAAGAAACAGGGAAAAAAACGAAAAGAAAAAGAAGAAGTGCTCTTTCATATTAACACGCAACACGAAACACAAAAAAAAATGGAACCAAAAGTGGGGTATCAATTAAAAACAAGGAAAGAAAGCAGAAGAATTTGGGCGTGTGGTTAATAGGTAAGTGGGTCTCAATTTTAAGAGGGTTATAAACTTATAATCGGCTGAAACGGTGCCGTTCTACTTAGGCCTTAAATTGGCCCTATGAGATCGTTTCTGTTCACTCCCAACCCAAATATGAAGCGCAAGCTCCTCAGCGAGCACACTGTGTACCCAAAAGAAAACCTATGGAAACGAGCATTTTGCTGGACGCGATGGTAATTGCTTGCAAAACTATTGTTTTACATTATTATTATTATTATGTTTTTTTCATCCCTTTATAATTTGATTGTTTCTAAATTACAACGCGGACAGGGTACATACAAATCCATCGGAATTTAGTTGATGAGCATTTTGATGAGCTTCAATATGTGAAGATGGACCTACACGTTGATGCCAAAAGAGCATCTCTAATCGTTTCCCCATCGGTCGTCGCTCTTGCATGTGTTGATGGTAGGCATTTACGCCATTATTCACTCTTCAATATTCCCCTCCCCTCCCCTCCCCTGCATTGTTATTCAGTAAACATGTTCTTTTTTGTTAAATAGGAAAGATTAAGGATTCTCAATTACAAAAATCTCTTTGCTTTATGTATCAAACTCTGAATGGGGATGCTACTTAGTCTAATCACTCTATTCAGACTCAATGTTCTATTTTTTTTTTTTTTTTGTACAACGAATTCAATGTTCACCATTTAGATTCAGTTTATGCTTCAAATTCAGGTTTGAGAGGTAGAAAGGTCAGGTATTGACTATAAATTATTGATACTATTTGATTTATAGAATAAAAAATATTGATACTATTTGGTTTGTATCCTTAGAGCTGTGAATTGTATGATGGGATGGTGACACTGATGGATCTAGGGGAGAAGAGGGGAGCGACCGTGACGTAAACTACACGTCAAAAGGCTCATAAAATTATCTAAACACTATTTTAGAGAGATAAATACTTTTTTCTATTTGAAAATTCAATTATACCTCAAATGAGGCTTACATGGGGGGATTTAAAGGGGAGGAGTAGTTTAGGCTCTACGCTAAGGCGCTAATTACAAAAATGCCATTATTATTCCTTACCTTTAAATACTAAAGCAAAACAAATTTTAATACAATAACAAAATAAAAGAAAATTAACAAAAAAATAAAATAAAATGCAATAAAACCCTAAATAGGGCCCATTTCTATCACTCTCTCCCTCTTAAAACCAAGCTCGTTCTCGAGCGTTCAAAACAATTGGGGACTCATGAGGAAATTCCAAAAAAAGTGCCAAAAAAGAAACTTGTGGGGGCCCAAAATAATATATGAAAGTTGAGAAGTGCACAACCCACAATTTTCTTCTTTATTCCTTCTTCTCTTCTTCTTCACCCAAATCAGCCCTAGAAGTTTCCACCCGGGTTAAAATTCACGGTTTCGAAGCACAAAAATGGGTTTGGGTTTTGATATGTCAGCCCAAACAGATTTTGGGCACAACTAGGGCAAAACCCAAGGTTTTTCGGTCCGTTTTGGGGTTCAACAGGGGGTTGGAGGAACTTGGGAAGGGTTCCGGCCTGTGGGGTTCGAGTTTGGGGCTGTTGGGGTTCGTTTTTTTTTTTTGGGTGGGGTAAGCTAGGGTTTGGTTCGGCAGTGGGTTTTAGACCAGTGGGGTGGTCGGCGCGTGGGGAGGGGGCTACCGAGGAGGTTCGGGGGGTTGGACTGCATGGGTGGGGAGGGTTTAGGGTTGCGGGGTGGGGTAAGGGGGGGGGGGGGGGGTAGGGGCTGTTTGGGGCAGCAGGGGGGAGGTTTGAGCAAGGGGAAGCTAGGGTTTGGGAAGTGGGTAAGGGTTGGGGAAGGGTGGTGGTGGGAAGACTAGGGTTAGGAGTTGGATGAGGAGATCAAACTTTTGGTTGAGTTTTTGGGTTCGGGCTAGGGTTTGTTTTTGTTGTTCTGTGTCTCCATTCTTGAATCTCTTTATTGTGTTGTTTGGATTTCTTGGGAGCCATTGCGAGTGGCGTACGATTTTTGATACAAATACACCGATACACCAATGTGGAGCGACACCCGCTCTGATACCAATTTTAGGTAAACCACCCCTCAAAAGGCTCCAAAAAATATCTAAACACACACTTTAGAGAGAAAAATACTCATTTCTATTTCAAAATTTAAGTCTACCTCAAATGAGGCTTACATGGGGGGAATTTAAAGGGGAGGAGTAGCTTAGACTCTTAGCTAAGGCCCTAATTACAAAAATGCCATTACTACTCCTTACCTTTAAATACTAAAGCAAAACAAATGAAAATACAATAACAAAATAAAAGAAAATTAACAAAAGAAAATAAAATGCATTAAAACCCTAAAAAGGGCCCATTTCCATTAGACCGCCCCTCTGAAATTTGCTTAGTAATTTATCAAAATCTTATAAATTTGTAAGGTTTCGTTCGTCCCTCGAAACTTGGATTATATGAATCGTTCCTTCTTAGTCAAAATATATGATACCCATATAAAGGGGAGGAGTAGCTTAGACTCTTAGCTAAGGCCCTAATTACAAAAATGCCATTACTACTCCTTACCTTTAAATACTAAAGCAAAACAAATGAAAATACAATAACAAAATAAAAGAAAATTAACAAAAGAAAATAAAATGCATTAAAACCCTAAAAAGGGCCCATTTCCACTAGACCGCCCCTCTGAAATTTGCTTAGTAATTTATCAAAATCTTATAAATTTGTAAGGTTTCGTTCGTCCCTCGAAACTTGGATTATATGAATCGTTCCTTCTTAATCAAAATATATGATACCCACACTTATATGTATATATTTATAACTAATTATTCAAATTTTTGTTGTAATTTATAGTGAAATTGTACATTTTTGGTATAAAAAATTAGATTTTGTGTCTCTCCAAAGCTTAGGTGCAAGATGCGCGTATGATCAAAACAAGGGGACACTTCTTAGAATTTTTTTTATTCATATTTTAAATAATGTATTGATATAATGTTATCATATCATCAATGATAATTTTCTAATAAACATACATCTTTGATTTCATGCAACCCCAAGATGCAAAAAATACCTTTCTCATAAATTATGGCACAAGACACATAAAAGACCCAACGGTTAATCATTCATGTATTCAAATATACAATTTGTTGGGATGGATTATTTTCAAATAAATTATATGAAGAAAAAACGTGAAATTCAAGAAGGATTGCAAGGCAATAACATATTATTTCAAGGAGTCTCAAATCAATTACAAATTCACAAAGCATTTCCCATAGAGTCAATTATAGCCAAATTACATATATTGTAACACATTCAATGCCTCTTCATGGAAAAATGAAACACGTCTTGAAAAGGAAAAACACAAAAAATATAGGGAAAAAAGAAAAGAGATCACAAATTAAGCCCCCCTAAAAATAAAAAAATGGATAGAGAACAAAAAAGAGTACAAACAATTAAAACACCAAAGTAAGGCATAATAGCAGAAACAAAGGAGAATAGAGAAGGGAAAAAAGGAAATAATACAGAAAAGAACAGAGAAATCAAAGGGAAAATAATTAAGGAAACAAACAAAATCGGGTGAAGGAGAAACGGAGAAGAAGAAAGTAACAAGTGAACCACTAAAGATGAGGTTGCAAAAACCTTGCTTTGCCGCTGCCCCTTCCTTCGTGATACTTAGTTGCTTAGTGCAAAATTTTGTTCTTTACATTTTTTTCCGAGTTTTAGTTGTGTTGGCTGACTAAAAGCCCAACCTTTGTCAAATAAATAAAAAAAGTCTCGGTATAACAAATAACATACAAAATCAACATTTTTATTGTCAAAACACATCTTCAATCGGGTGCGCCTAGACGCGTGCATTGCGCCTCCCCGTGCCTTTCCCAATAGACGCACGCCTTTTTGAAGGCACCTCGCCTAGACGGGTGACTTGCGCTTAGGGGCGCGTCTAACGCCTATGATCTTTTGTAGCTTTGGAGTCATGTTATTTCGTGTTCGTGTAGAATACCGACCAACCCTAACTTGACCGGTTTAATTATGTCTAATAAATTATCACTGAGTCAACCTGTTTATTAAATTTGCCGTGTTTGGATTGATACACATAAATCCGTATAGTAAAAAACTAACAATCTCCCCTCCCCTCAACAAAAAATAAAATAAAAAATACCACGTACAAGACATTCAAGAACTAGTTGTTCATTGTGTGCAAATACTTGCAAAGTTAAAGATATTATCCTATGCTACAAGAAATTATACAATACTAAATAAAGTAAAAGTTCAACATTTTCTTCAAACAATACCTATTACACGGGTTTATATTGTCTACAGCGTGCTAGTCATGTTTGACACCCGATTCGTTTATGGTCCGTGTTAGACGGTCACGACACTTTTGGCTGTGTCAAGATATAATTCCCTAAACTGGCAACTTCATGTCAAGTTTGAGTCGTGCCAAAAGTTGCTACCCACTTTGTTTGGAACCTTGGTGTTGTTCCCTAGTTGTAAAGACCCAAACTCCCTTTTCTTGTGCGGAACTTATCTACTTCTGTAGTGTGCATTGTGCACTTGAAAGCAAGGTTGCACTTCCCCTGGAGTTCAACATTTGCTGAAAGACCCACAAGGTTATAACTTTTGCCCAACTTGCTTGGAATGTGATATTTCTCAACTGGCCCTTATTTAAATCATTTTGGATAAGCCACATTTTTGGCCACTGAGGCAAAGGTCTTACCTTTGGACGATGTTCCTGATCATTGCATTAGTTATAATATGTTTAAATATTGATTAAGATGTGTTCTCTATACAATTTAAAGCGTATTTAAAAAATGTTTTGGACAGTACCTATGAAACAATGAAATATGTGATGCAAGGGTTCTTGCTATGTGACCAATTTGACAACTGTGGTTTAGGTCATTTGCATTTTTGTTTGGGTCAGTGGGCCTGTCCGGGATCTTCCCGAGTTATCCTTTTTTATTAGTATACAAAAATTGTCATTTGACGAAAAGGAGTTAGCTATTAGTGGATCTTGCACGTTCACGCTACAACTTCTCAATTGCAATGGATAGGGCCAGTTTGGCTCAGGTTTCATTACCTTCTGCTTATCTGTAAAATCTGGGGAGAATGATGCTGAGAATGCCTAGCCATATGGAATTTTGCATTGAATTCGGTTTTATATTTATGTGTTTATAATGGTTCAATTTAGATTAATTAGAATTGTAAAATATTAGGATATTTATCTGATAGGTTTATATCTTATGTATTTATCTTGTAGCTTAAATTTAGGTTTAAGTTAGGGTTTAGTGGTGACAGACAATGGCATAATCTCTTTATATAATATGAATTGAATGAAATGTGTACATGTTTATCTTTTCTTCCAGGTGAGGAAGCAATATTTATGACCTCAGGGACTATAATTGACAGCAATAAGAATCTTGATGGTAGTTATTCCAATACCATATTAACCTTTGACAGTTGATCGCAAGGTAGATTCTGTTTTTATTTTCTGGTGGTAACGAAATACTCCCTCTGTTCCAAATCAAGAGTTCTTATTTAAATTTACAACTTTTAAGTAAACATTTTCCCCCAAATTTACCCCCCAAAAATGTTAAGATAATTATTTGATAGAAAAAGAAAATTTATTGATCAACGAGGAAGTACAAATTAATGAGGATAAGATGTTCTCATAAATGCTAAAAATTACCAACTTTATAGTTGGCCAGAGAATTGAAAGAGGAGATGTAGAATTAAGATTGAGGACAAGGCGTCCCCTATCAAAGAGGAGATGTACTCATTGATTGCTTTATTTATTTATTTTTCCATCTAGGATATTTTTTGGATTGAATTAAGATTGAGGACAAGGCGTCCCCTCAATGAGTACAGAATAACGTAGAAAAATAAATAAAGCATTCAATGTAAAGCAGCCTTTCAGTGTCTCTGCAGATCAAAAACAGGATTCCCCATAATTATGCCCATACAATGCCCACAAGGAAGCAAGATAGGAAGATGTAGAGGTACAGAGCACCTTGAAGAATCGTAGCATTTTTGTCCAACCATGTCGCCCAAGACACAACAAACAAGTAGCAAGTCCATAACAAACACTTGTCTTTGCCTCTCCTAAACCCATAAAACCGTTGCAAGTACAGTGATTCTAAAGAAGCAGACATACCCAATCCTCCCACATCATTGCAGAAACAGATGAGTGAGAGTCACTATCATGCCTACACATAACGCACATGTCAAGAGATAATGCCATGTAAGATCTCCGCTTCTTTAACAAATCATTAGTGTATATATGTAAAAGGCTTAAGCTTGTGGGGAATTTTGGATTTCCAAATAAAATTAGCAAGATGAAATGATGGGAAGTGGTGGCTTTTAAGATGATGTAATAGAGACTTGCAAGAAAAGGTATCCGACGAGTCAATGGGCAAAATCCTATTGTTAAGGCTCGTGAGAGACATGACAAGAATTAAGAACATCAATTAGTAACGTACATTTATTGTCTTTGCTGTCCACTCCCGACTCTCCCAACCCTAATCGCTTTGCTGCCACCACCCCACATTAGTGCTCCTCCAACCCCACAACCAATTTACCGCCCATCACCACCAATGTTTAAAAAGGCGCCCGAGGCGAAGGAAAACAGCCTCGAGGCAGAAAATAGAGGCTTACGCCTTTTGTGTGTGAGGCGCAACGCCTCAAGGCTTTCCGCCTCAAGGCGGTGAGGCGCATGCCTTTTTAACTGGGCTTAAAAACAGAAAAAGTCGAGATACTTTTTAAAAAAAAAGCCTTAAGTTAGAAAACAAACTCTAATACGAAACCCGTAAGCCCTAGGTTATAATATCTCCTCCAAAACCCTTATTCCGGCCTATTCCGGTCTGCGTTTTGCCATTCCGGCCTATTGTGGCCTTCGTTTTTAGTTTTAAATTAGTATTTTACTAAAAATTCTTATACGAAACATTTTTTAGTTTGTTTAATTTTAGTTTTAGTTTTAGTTTTTATTCAGTATTTTACTAAAAAATATTATTCAGTAGTTTTAGTTTTAGTTTTTATTCAGTAGTTTACAAAAACTTTGTTAGTTTTAGTCTTTTTTTTTATACGAAACCTGTTTTGTTAGTTTTAGTTTTTTTTTTTTTTTTTTTGGTAAAAACTTTGGTTTTTAGTTTTTTTTTTCTGTTTTTTGTAAAAACCTGTTTTAGTTTTTTTTTTCTGTTTTTTCCCAATAAAGTTGCTGTTTTTTTGTAAAAAATATGTTTTATCCCCTCGTAATAACTTTGTTTTATATTTTTTTTTGTAGTTGATTGGTTGATGAATTGAATGATTATGGACCCTTTTGCATCATTTAATGTGTTGGATTATTTTTTGTGAATTTATTAGACTTTTTATATTTTTTTCCCTTTTTTTTTTCTTTTTGGTGAGGCTTACGCCTCAAGCACCTCGAGGCTTACGCCTCGCCTCGCCTTTTTAAACATTGATCACCACCCCACAGGACCAACACCAGCACACCACCAATTGGATTTGAATTTCACCCTAACGCGAACCACCCACCACCAACGTCAAAGAACAACGTCACCAATCTACCCCCACCCGGACGGACACCCACCTTCTGGCTGGTGTGAATCCAAATCAATGTTATCAAAAAAATATAATCCAAAATGCCACCAAATCTACCCACCACGACAACCGCACAAACAATCACCGTTGCATCTTGTCTTTTTCTCTCTCCCTGTTCACCTCCTCCTTCCCAACAATCCGCACCACTACTGCCCAGTGCCACCAAGCCACTCACCAACGAAAACCCACACCAAGCTCAGGATCTAATCAAACCAAAATTGCCCAAATGAACCCCAAAATGTGACTATATAGTCCAAATCAAACCTTAGTCTCCCGATTTATAAATCCAAATATGCATTTACATTTGAAACCCAACGATTTTGAGGGTTTGTTAGACTTGATTTTTTTTAGATTGGGTTAGGGTTTATAAAGAGTGTAGCGTACAGAGAGAGAGGGAGTGATGTAGGCTTCGCCGGAGGTGGTACTCAATGGAGAGGGTGGTGTCTCCGGTGGGGACCTTGTGGTGGGGGATGGCGCTATGGTAATTTGGTGTGGGTTGACAAAACTGTTTAGTTTTGTTTTTCCTTTAAATTTCTTAAACATTTCTTTTTCTTAGAATTATAGATTTGTTTAAGATATATATTTTCTGGGGGTCACATGCATAAAACATGACCGTTGAACAGACCTTGAACAATTTTGGGGCAAAGTCAATAAAAAATAACGCGAGGTATTACAATCTAATAATCAAAATTAGTGAGCTACTAAAGTCTAAATCACTCTTATAAATTCGAAAAGTGAAAGTCCCAAGACAGAGAATTAGGCCCTTATCCATGAAAGAAGAAATAGGCGCATCATTAAGGGTGGAGAGATGAAAAAGGCGACGAAAAATGGTTAACAATGGGGAGTATCCTACCCAAAGGTTTTCCAAGAAGTATTTAAGAGATTCATCTCCTAATCTATAAAAAATTAGAGAGGGAGAGTAGAGTAGATTTGAGAGAGGAAGGAACTTCCAAGGACTCATATAAGTGACATACCTGTCAGTGTTAACTTTCGATCTATTTCTTTGGACACCATATCTGGACCTGATGAGCCTGTGCCATAGAGAGTTGGGTCCACGCGGGAATCGCCACATGCACTTAGCCATTAAAGAGATGTTTCTTAACACCAGATTTCCAATCCTAATCCTCCCTCATCCTGAGGTCTGGTAACTTGCTCCCAACTAATCAAGGGTCTCTCCAATTTTTATCGACACCAAACTAAAGAAAGTCTCTCATTATCTTCTCAATCCTCTCAACGACTCTAACAAGAATCCTGAACAAAGATAAAGATATGTAGTACAAAGGGGCAAGCTTGTACCAAAGTAATGCGCTCCCTAAAGAACAGTCGACTCTTCCATCCATCCAATCTCTTAGCATTTTTTTTCCATTACACGATCCCCAAAGGACACAACTCCGGGATTTCCTCTTTTGGGCACACCTAGGTAAGTTATCAGCCACTCTTGAACATCCTACCAAATTCGCTAGCGACAAGAGATCCAGTGGCTTAACCCCGATGCCTCCAAGGCCACATTTGTCCATATATATTTTCTTGGCCAAAAATGATCATTAATTATCTGCAATAACGTAAAAAATTCTGAAATCCATATCTACTGTCGAATAAAAAAAAAGGATAAAAAAGCGTGGTGTCATCAGTAAATTGTGAACGAGAGAGATTGACTTATTTTCTCCCGATAAACCACCCTTTCACTACGCCCATCTCTTCTTTGGAAATGATTTTGCTTAGAACATCAATGCACATCAACCACCAAGGTGAAAAGGAAATGGGAAAAGTGGTCTTGCCTCAACCCGTAAGAAACAATTCCTGGTCTGTTCACTAATACGAAAAACCATGAGTTAGTGAAATCAGTCGTTAATCCATTTCCCCCACCTTTTTCACAAATCCCTCATTTCCAAAACTTTTTTTACAAAACACCAACTTACTTTATCATAGACCTTCTCAAAGTCCACCTTGAAAAGCAAACCTTTCTTTCCTTATCCCCTTAAGTCTTCCATAACTTCATTAGCCGCCAAAGAAATCCGGTTTCATCAAGGACAACACTCAACCTCTTCGATAAGACTTTATGGATCTTGTAAATACTATAATCAAGGCTAATTGTTCTGAAGGTCTTGATCTTGATATGTCAATCCTTTTTGGGTACGAGAGTGAAAAATGTTGAATTAAGACTTTTGCATAGAACCCACTCGTGGAAAAAGTTCGTGACATCATCCTTCTCAACCTCCCAGTTTGCTTGAAAGAAGGCCACGATAAGCCATTCGGGTTGGGAAGCTTATCCTTGTCCATCTCTAAGGCGGCAATCCTCACCTCCTCTACGTTTAACGGACGTTCCAGCCACCATCTCCTCTCCAAGAAAATGGGGTTCCAATCAAGACCTTAAGCATAGGTCGCATTGGTTCTCCTCGTGAAAAAAGTCTTTGGTGAAAGAAATAATTTTTTCTTCAATTAAAGAAGGTTGCCTCACCACTACCTTCTCCTAACAATAGTTCTTTTATTTAACTCTTCCTTCTCCTCCTATTTGCCTCATTTTGACAAATTTGGAGTTACAATCCCCCCTTTTCACCCATTTGAACTGTAACTTATGCCTCTAGTTAGTACCTCTCTAATGATCACCTCTTTCAGCTCATTCTTTAATTGCTATTCGTAAAGGCTGTTCTACCGTTATACGGATCTCTTCCTCAATTCTATCAATGTCATGTATCTCGACGAGCATATTATTCTTTCCTGATCTCACATCTTTAAAAATATCGTTGTTCAATGTTTTGAGTTTTCCTTAACGAATTTCAGATTTCCCATCAAAATAAACCTCTTCCCCCATCAATGTGGCATTCCAACCATCACTCAGTGACATCTCTTTTGAAGCTGTGGTGAAATAGCCACATGTTCTCGAACCTAAATGTCGCGGTCCCCATCTAATTGGGTTAGATTTAAATGTTACGAGGAAGTGATCCGAGATAGGTCCCGAGTTCACGTCCTCGAACCTAAACAGCCCGATCCCCATATAATTGGGCTAGATTTAAGTGTTACTGGGAAGTGATTCGGGATAGGTCCCGAGTTCATGTCCTCGAACTTAAACGACACGACCCCCATCTAATTGGCATTAAGTGTTAATGGGAAGTGATCCGATATAGTTCTCGAGTTACTCTTCTAGACCGAGCTAGGAAAAGCATCCTCCCTATCATTACAAAATAAGAAACGACTAATGCGCATTGCCTTTGGTCGTTGCTTTGAACCAGGCCAAGAGAATTTTGCATTTGCTTTGGGAATGTCTCTTAATCCACAATCCTTGATAAAGTAAATCAAATCACTCATACTAGTGTAACTCTATTATTTCCCTTCATCTTGTCTACCATCCT
Source organism: Sambucus nigra (assembly GCA_949130495.1). Lineage (NCBI taxonomy): Eukaryota > Viridiplantae > Streptophyta > Magnoliopsida > Dipsacales > Adoxaceae > Sambucus > Sambucus nigra. The sequence continues at coordinate 521,719,338 of OX422220.1, forward strand.
ATAACATGAAAATCTTTCATACGACCCAAAGGGAGTTACAGAGGCCATATACATCATACAACTCTCTCCCAAAATTTGATCGAAGCCAGGAGCAATGACTCACCAGTGGCCCTTTCCTCACCTCAAAAGACATCGATAGAGTGTACACCCCATGAGCAGTGTCTACCTTTGACGCATATTTGTTGTCCCAAATAATGATCATCCCTCTAGAAGCTCCTCAAGGGAGAGGATGTTTTACCAATTATTAAACCTAACCTCCCACAACTCTTCACCACCTCTAGCTTAAACTCCTGAAAAAAGATGACATCAAGAGCAATAATTTTCCAATCAACTTCCTTGTCCTCCACTCTCTCAACCCTTTGGTATTCCAACTTAGTAATTTCATAGAGAACTATTTACGACCAATCCCCTCCTATCAATGCTACCCTCAAAATATACAAAGTAGCTCAATCTCCGTAATTTCGGGATGTGAATTTCCAAGGACTCACATGAGTAATATTCTTGCCTAAGTTAGCATCCCAACCATTCTGCTTGCACCCATATTTACCTTTTATGATTATATGCTAAAGAAAGGTAGTCGTCGTGACCACTTTTTAAAGAGATGTTCTTAGAAAACAAATCCCTATCCCAAGCCTCCCTCATCGAGGGCTCGAGACTAAGTATTAACTAACCAAATGGATCTTCTTATCATTGCCCGCGTCAGATTAAAGAAAACATGTCATTACTTTGTCAATTCTATTATCCATGCTAACAATAGATCCTAAACAGTGAGAGGTTATAAAGATGAATGCTAGAGAGGCAAGCCCGAATCAAGGTGATCCGTCCTCCTTTGAAGGCGTAAACACTTTTCCACACATCCAATCTTTTTAAAACCCTTTGCAAAAGGGGTCTCAGAACGATACAACCCTAGGATTTCCTCCTAGGGAACACCTTAGTAAACAATGTCCTCCCCTAAACCATGCACCTTGTTAAGGAAGCTAGACTCGATAAAATCTCATGGTCCTCACCAATACCAATACAGTCTTGCCCATGTTAATCCTAAGCCCGAGGATCATTTCGAAGATTTTTATTAAGATAAGAAATTTGTGAATCCTTCCCATATAGTTAAAAATAAGTGTGTTGCTAACAAACTACAAGTGTAACCCTCTCTCTTCTTATTGGCCAACCATCAATCAAATCCACTTCTTCATCCTAGTGAGAAGCATACTCAAGATATGAGCTACTAGAGTAAACATGAAAGGAAAAATGCACCCTTGTTTGAGTCCCATAGAAGCTAGAAGCTGCATCCAAATTTTACTTCCCTCCATGCGAAAGCACTTTGAGCTAAAAGTATAGTGTCCTCCAATACCGCTGCTAACCTTTTGTACAAGACCTTGTGAGGCTCTTATTAACACTGGCCACCACACTAAATGGTCCGAAATCCCTCACCCTAAGAGATCTCTCCTTCTTGGAACAAGGGTTATGAAGTTAGAGTTTATGCTTTTACAAAGAAATCCTTTCTCGAAAAAGTCAACAAAGAAACTTATGAGGTTGTCCTTCAAAATATCCCAATTAAACTGAAAGAACGCCAATGAGAAGCCATATGCTCCAATGGCTTTATCTTTGTCCATTTCAAACACAACTTTAATCTCCTCTTCCTTGAAGGGGCACTTCAACCAATCACTTTTCTCCAAGTGGATGGTACCCCATTTAAGACCCTCAACGATGGTTCGAGCCTGATCCTCTTCATTAAATAACTCCTTGTATAAACTAGTAATCCCATCGTATCATTATTAAGTTCTAACTCTTTTATGGCGCTCTTCTTCTTCTGGCTATTAGCAACGCTGCGATACATTTAGAGTTACTGTAACCCTCCTTGGCCCATTTGAATTTCACCTTCTCCTCTTTCAGAATTACCTCCTCAAACTCATTCTTCGATCAAGCCCTCCTCGTAACCGAATCATCTAAAAGGGAACTCTCTTCTTCGATCATGTCAAGCTCCTTTATTACATTAATAAAATTCTTGTATTTAATCCCTAAACGCCTCCTTATTCCAAGTCTTTAGTCTCCCTTCCACAAATTTTAGCTTTTTTGTGAACACGAAACAATTCTACCCTGAATTTAACATTCCCATCACCACTCCTCCATGTTCTTACCAAAAGTATGGTGAGGCAACCACATGTTCTCAAATCTAAAAGTAGTCGGACCCCGGTTCACATGATAGGACTCTAGGGAATAGGAAAGTGATCAGAATTAGGTCAGTAACATCTACTGAATTGGGTTATGAAAAGCCCCCTCCCAATCATTACTGAATGAAGAGAGATATGTATGTGCACGTAGCCTTCAAGCGCTCACCATACATACACCATGTGAACATCACATGGGCAAGGGGAATATCTTTCTGGCGATACTCCCTTATAAAGGAGTCAAAGCCCCTCCTACTTGATGTCACTCTGGACCCTCCCTCTTTATCGGCCATAACCCTTATGCCATTAAAGTCTCCCCAAACACCAACGTGGGCTACAAAATCATTTACATCAAATAACTCACCCCACAACCCAGGTCTAGCTGTAGGACTGTTAGGACCATAGACTGACATAAAACACCATTGACTCTCCCCTAATCTCTAAGCAGACGGGCTCCCTGATAAAGGAGTCAAAGCCTCTCATACTCGATGTCACCATGGACCCACTCGTTTGTGACATTAAAGTCCCAACAAGGGCTACAAAGACCATTTACATCAAATAACTCACCCCACAACGCAGGTTTTGCTGTAGAACAGCTAGGACCGTAGACCGATGTAAACCACCATTGACCCTCCTCCTCTAAACAGACGGATAAAATGTACACACCATAAGTGCCACTCTAGTACCCCAATTACCTTCTAAAATAAGATATTTTCTCATAGCTGTTCTTTAATAAGCGATGGTAGAAATTATAGTGATGTGAGTGAATGGCTTTGGGTTTAATACTTGTAGGGAGGAAATCATTAATTTTTCCGTCTGTAACGATGATCTTTATATTAAGTGTAAAAAACACAAGCTATAGTGCAGCAGTCCCCTCCCCCCTTCAAGGGTTATGAAGTTAGAGTTTATGCTTTTACAAAGAAATCCTTTCTCGAAAAAGTCAACAAAGAAACTTATGAGGTTGTCCTTCAAAATATCCCAATTAAACTGAAAGAACGCCAATGAGAAGCCATATGCTCCAATGGCTTTATCTTTGTCCATTTCAAACACAACTTTAATCTCCTCTTCCTTGAAGGGGCACTTCAACCAATCACTTTTCTCCAAGTGGATGGTACCCCATTTAAGACCCTCAACGATGGTTCGAGCCTGATCCTCTTCATTAAATAACTCCTTGTATAAACTAGTAATCCCATCGTATCATTATTAAGTTCTAACTCTTTTATGGCGCTCTTCTTCTTCTGGCTATTAGCAACGCTGCGATACATTTAGAGTTACTGTCAATGTTTAAAAAGGCGTTTGAGGCTTACGCCTCGAGGCTCGCCTCGAGGCGAGGCGGGCAAAAAATGCCTCGAGGCTTAAGCCTCAGGGTTGTATTTTAGGCTTACGCCTCAATGCGCCTCAAGGCTTACGCCTCGGTGCGCCTCACGCCTCGCCTCGCGCCTTTTTGCTGAGGCGCGAAAAAAAAAAAAAAAAAATCTTGTTCTTTTTTTTGTTTTAAAGCTGCACTTAACTTATACTATTTACTATTGTAACTTGAGAGAATTTTAAAAAAAATAACCAATATGTTAATGAAACTTAAAAAACTAATTTTGTCAATTTGATTTTGTTTGAAATGAATGTACTAAATTAACTTCAATATGACTTTTTTTTAAAAGTTTCCTGTTTTTTGGTTTTCAACTTAGATTAGTATGTTATCTTTAACTAAACTGAATATATATTAAGAAACTAATATATTTTAAAGGTTGCTGTTTTTTTTAATAAACTTAGGTTGATATGTTTTATTATTTTTTTAATAAAATTGTTTTTTTTTTAATCTTAGCTTGAAAATCAATGTTTTTTAATAAATTTGCTTGTTAAGTTGCATTGATTAATTTACTGTCATATTATAAAATAACCAATATGTGAATGAAGCTAAAAAAATGATTTTGCCAATATGATCTTGCATTGATTAATTAATTGTCATATTGTAAAATAACCAATATGTTAAAATTGATTTTCTCAAATTACTTTTTTTTTAAAAAGTTATCTCGGGGGAACAAAAAAATGTCAAACTATGTGAGAAAGTCCTCAAGAATGTTTTTTTTTGTAGTTTTATTTTATATTTCTTTGTTATTTTATTTTTATGGTTTTATTAGTATTTTTTTAATATTATTTTGCTCTTTTTTTCCTTTTCGGTGAGGCTTACGCCTCAAACGCCTCGAGGCTTACGCCTCGCCTCTCCGCGACTAAAACGCCTCGCCTCGCCTTTCGCCTTTTTAAACATTGGTTACTGTAACCCTCCTTGGCCCATTTGAATTTCACCTTCTCCTCTTTCAGAATTACCTCCTCAAACTCATTCTTCGATCAAGCCCTCCTCGTAACCGAATCATCTAAAAGGGAACTCTCTTCTTCGATCATGTCAAGCTCCTTTATTACATTAATAAAATTCTTGTATTTAATCCCTAAACGCCTCCTTATTCCAAGTCTTTAGTCTCCCTTCCACAAATTTTAGCTTTTTTGTGAACACGAAACAATTCTACCCTGAATTTAACATTCCCATCACCACTCCTCCATGTTCTTACCAAAAGTATGGTGAGGCAACCACATGTTCTCAAATCTAAAAGGAGTCGGACCCCGGTTCACATGATAGGACTCTAGGGAATAGGAAAGTGATCAGAATTAGGTCAGTAACATCTACTGAATTGGGTTATGAAAAGCCCCCTCCCAATCATTACTGAATGAAGAGAGATATGTATGTGCACGTAGCCTTCAAGCGCTCACCATACATACACCATGTGAACATCACATGGGCAAGGGGAATATCTTTCTGGCGATACTCCCTTATAAAGGAGTCAAAGCCCCTCCTACTTGATGTCACTCTGGACCCTCCCTCTTTATCGGCCATAACCCTTATGCCATTAAAGTCTCCCCAAACACCAACGTGGGCTACAAAATCATTTACATCAAATAACTCACCCCACAACCCAGGTCTAGCTGTAGGACTGTTAGGACCATAGACTGACATAAAACACCATTGACTCTCCCCTAATCTCTAAGCAGACGGGCTCCCTGATAAAGGAGTCAAAGCCTCTCATACTCGATGTCACCATGGACCCACTCGTTTGTGACATTAAAGTCCCAACAAGGGCTACAAAGACCATTTACATCAAATAACTCACCCCACAACGCAGGTTTTGCTGTAGAACAGCTAGGACCGTAGACCGATGTAAACCACCATTGACCCTCCTCCTCTAAACAGACGGATAAAATGTACACACCATAAGTGCCACTCTAGTACCCCAATTACCTTCTAAAATAAGATATTTTCTCATAGCTGTTCTTTAATAAGCGATGGTAGAAATTATAGTGATGTGAGTGAATGGCTTTGGGTTTAATACTTGTAGGGAGGAAATCATTAATTTTTCCGTCTGTAACGATGATCTTTATATTAAGTGTAAAAAACACAAGCTATAGTGCAGCAGTCCCCTCCCCCCTCCCCCCCCCCCCCCCCCCCCCCCCCCCCCCCCGAAAAATTAAAGATAGAGAACAACTGAAGTACATCTGAACCGAATGAACAGAGAAATGGACAAATTTAATGAAGCGACTATTCTTGAATCAACGCTGCCCCTTTTCTGAAACCTGCTCAATCATCAAAAACTTCTCCAAATTAGACCCTCTCATCTCAGCAAATAGACCAAATAATCTCAATAAGGCATAGGATACAGTCACCCTGTGGCTGTTTGAACTAATGAAGGACAATTGATATGAGGCCAATTGGGCTTTCATGCAACATATGTGGGGAATCAGGAGGCATTGCAAATCTTGTAGAGAAGTATACTGAACCACTTTGCTTATCTCAATGATTAGGTGAATGCACCATCAGGTCAATATGTATGCAAACAATTTCGACAATATGTAGTGAAGTGTAAATTTGGGATTTTAGGTTTAAGTCTAATTGTAGAGATAAGACTCTTAATTCGGGAGCCCTGAAAAGGAATATAGGCCTCTTAATTTGGGAATGGATGGAGTATATTTTTTCTGGTAATGTTACATGTTTTGCAATGATCTGAAAGACAACAAATATTGTTCAATGTTGTTGCAGATTGAAGTCTCTCATCAGGCTAATGAGAGAGAATGTGTTGGTTCTGTTATTGCCTATGATCTACATTACAATTTAGCAATCATCAGCATACAATCTGACACACCATTGCCAGTTGCTACACTTATGCCATTGGATGATTCAATTAGTATAGATCCATGCGAAAATAGTCCCCGGGACATGTTTCCAGTCCGCCCTCATATGGGAATGTTTAACCTTTACCCTGGGGTAATGGTAGTAGCCGTTGGCCGGAATTTTGAAGATACCTCTCTAATGGTTGCCCCGGGTAAATTCAGGTATACAGAGTAAATCTATTATGCATCATGTTGCAACTTGCTTCACATATTGTTTCCTTATTGAACACTCGTGCTTTCTTTGTTTATTTTCTGTTAGTCTCGATCGCTGCCAATATGACTGTAAGGAGCTTTTTAGGGCGAGTTGCAAGATTTCTAAGGTAATAACTCTCTCTCTCTCTCTCTGATGATTACTCTTTCTAGATGGTGTTTCAGTTGGTTATATATCTATGTAGCAATCTTTGAACTAATGTATCTTTCTTGCTAGCCTGGTGCAGGGGGCTCCCTTATCAACTACTATGGGGAAGTTATTGGGGTTAATTTTTTCGATGAATTGTATACTCCATTTCTACCAATCAACATAGTTTCCAAATGGTTGGATCACTTCAAGAAGCATGGGTATGTTCGAAATCATTGCATATATTTCATTTAAATACAATGTCATTACTAATGACTAGTTGGGGGATATGTGCATTGCATGTGTGGCAACACGTGTGTACATTTAAGAGGAAAGATATCTGTTGGAATATGTCATTTATAGCTAAGTATTAGTTTATATTTGAGTCGATGGTTAAGTTAGTTAACCAAAGTTAGTTTAGGTTGGGGTTTATTTTGTTTTCTATTTATACCCACTCGGTAGTCATTGTAATGTAAGAATTGTAACACATTTTGATCAATACATTATCATATTTGGAAATTCTTCTTGGTATCAGAGCTTGAGATCCAAGCTTCCGCCGGCAGGTGACACTTGCCGCCCGTCGGACCACCATAGTCCTCAAAGTTTGGTGGTGGTTTCTTATTTCTACTCTCTTCGTTTTTCCATATAGTTTCCTTGTTTAGTTCTTTGGTCTGTGTTGATTGGTGCAGTAATTCCTTCGTTTTCCATCAGTCTCGACCTCCCATGGTAAGCCCTTTTTCGCACACCTTCTACACATATCTCATCCTTTGCATTGAAAATAACTCTGATGGAAATGAGTCCTTTTTAGGGTTTTATTGCATTTTATTGGATTTTTTGGTATTTTCTTTTATTTTATTATGTCATTGTACTTTCCTTTTATGTTAGTATTTATAGGTAGAAGTAGCAAAAAGCAATTAAGGGCATTTTTGTAATTAGAATATTAGCTTAGGGCCTAAGCTACTCCTCCCCTTTAAATACCCCCATGTATTCCTCATTTGAGGATACTCTCCATTTTTAATATAAGAAATCTCTTGATTCTTTTTTTAAAAGTTAGGGTTTGGTTTATTTTCTTGACCATTGACTTGTAGTTTACGTCAAACCCTTACAGCAACCTAGAGATTTCGAGTTACTTTGACAGCAGATCTATACCAATAGAGGGTTGAAAACCCTAGATCTGTATCAGATCTACCATCTTCTTGCCAAGGTGATCCTTTTCGACCCCGATTCTACCCATTTCGGCCCGAATCTTGTTATTTTTGGGGCTGGTTTAGGCACCCTTGTGAGCCGTTGGTGGCGTTGGTCGGGTTGTTGGTAGCGTTCACCCCTTTTTGTCGTCTGCTTGGGAACTGTGTTTTGTTTAGGGTTTCACCAAACCCCAATCTTAAAGAAGAGGTTGAAGAAAATGGGCCACACGGGTTTCTAATCCGCACAGTTTTTAATTTGTATTGGGCTGGTTTAAAATTGTTAGAGCGGAGAAGCCTAGTTTGCTTCTCTTGGGCAGAATTTATTTACTTGTGACTGGCCCACGCCCATTTGATGAAAAGAGGCCATTCTTATTTTATCTGTTGGGCCTACTTTAATTGCTAAATAGTGGTCCTTTTGAGTCCAGTTTAAGTTGGCACTTTGGGCTGATTGAAGTGTTAGAGATGTCAATATCCCATGTTAGGAAATTGAAGTCTTGCACCTCAGTATGTGCCCTTTCATCCATTGCCAATTGATTTTGGGTTGGATGTTCCTACTTTAACATGGTATCTCTCTCTCCCAGCCTCTTCCAGATCTCCCCTTCCCTCATCTCTCCCAGTTGCAATCTCCCCTCTGTGACCCTGCTGGAACTCTCCGCTTCCCCCACGACTAAAACCCTAGTCTCTCGTCTCCCTCCTCCCTCTTCCCCTCATCCCGCCTCTTCCTCGCGGTACAAAACCCTAGCCGCCACCCCTGCGACCTAAACCCTAGGTTCGCAGCCCCCCTCTCTTTTTCTCTATCCACCCTGTAAATCGTGACTCGCAATTTTCTCTCTCCTTCGTGAAGCCAGTTCGCCCTACCCCTGCCCTCTCTTCGATCCAGCACCCATCAATGGCGTTGTGCCTCCTCAACTTGTCTCCTCACATGGATCACAAACATGGTATTAGAGCAGGTTATACATGATCCAATGACCTAATTGCTCCACGCCACCCATTATAATTTGTTCACATATTAGGATCAAGTCACGCCACACGTGAGGGGTGGTGTTGAGATGTCAATAATGCACATCGGGAAACTAAAGTCTTGCACCTCCTTATATAAGATCCCGACTCTCCACCCATTGCCAATTGATTTTTGGTTGGATGCTCCTACTTTAACATTAAGTTATTAGCCAGTTCATGGAAATGGGTTCTTTTGTTTTGTGCTTAGTAAGCCAAATTTGTTTTTGGGTTCCATTTCACAAGCCATGGGGAAATTATTTATACCCTGTTTTTGGGTGACTTCTTCAAGATTTGACCTTGAGTGAGATTTATCAATTTCAAGTCAAACGGTTTTTTCTCTTCAGCAGTTTGAGCTTGTTTAACAGTTGGGTGGCCCTTTTCTAAGCTCCCAATTGCTTGTGGTATTACAGCTGGTCTCCTTTACATTGCATTGATTTGGCGTCCCTCTGCTGCGGGTCTCTGCATTGTTTGGTGATACATATTTCTCCCCTTTTGTTGAAAGGTGTTTGGGAGTACGCCTTTAGTGGATGCCATTATATGGCCTTTTTTGATGGCCTTAAAGGATATATGGTTAGTGGTGGATGCTGTAGCTGTTTTTTTTGGATCCTTGGCTCTTGCTGCTTCTGAATTAGGACGTATTATTGTTATTTGCTTCAACTTCAAGGTTATGGTTTGTGGTGCAATTCCCCAGAGGCCTCATTTCTCTTCTTTTGGTGTTGCCCATGTATTTGGGCGCGTTGCGTGGATATTATGGACCGTCTGCCATCATTTTGATGTTTTTCCAGCAAATCGATTAGTTCGGTAGCGGGGGGAGTGTTGTTGTATCCCACGTTTGTTTTTACATGTTGAGGTTTTGCTTTGTACCCGCACATTGTCCATTGGATGTTTATTTGAAGACCTAAGTTTTGTGATGTGAATCAAGAACTTATAGGCTATTTTTAGTATTCTAAGGATTTTATGGCATTTTTGTTATTTTCTTTATTTGGTTGTATTTTTCTTTTAATAGTTGTTTGCTTGGTATTTAGGGGAGGAAGTAGTAAGGGCTATTAAGGGTATATTTATAATTAGAATCATTGCTTGGACCCTAAGCTACTTCCACTTATAAATACGCCTATTGTAGCCTCATTTGAGGTATTATATTAAAGAGAGAGAGAGAGAGAGAGAGAGTTGAGATGAGAATTATTTTCATCTTATTTCCTATTTGACGCTCATTTACGTCAATTGGTATCACAGGCTCGTTGGCTCCACCCGTTGTTGTAAAAACACACAAAAAAACCGTGAACGACGGCAAATGGGTTTTAAGAGGAGATATGCTCCCATGGAACCTCGCATCGATCGATTAGAGGGGTTTTTGAACAACCTCTTAGCACGACTTAACGCTCTTGAGGCTCGCCTTCCTCCACCTGGCGCATCCATGATCCGTCCTCACATCGTTCCCACCACCACCCAAAACTCTAACCCCAGCTACCAAAATGTTTCAACCCACACTTTCGCCGCCATCCCCACCCCAAAGACATCACCACCACCCGTAGCCATCACAAAAACCCCGAAAAACCACCATATTCTGGCCGGAACAGATCATCCACCTGGAGGTACATCCGGAATCCCAATAACCCACCAGATGACTGTCGGCGGTAAAAAAATTAAGGCCGGACAGCCCTTGCTGATGTCCGCCGAGTCCCTTATCCCTACCGACAAGCCCGATCATCTCCATTCTCCGATCAAAACCCCCGATTCGACCACAAACTCATCTCCGACCATTTATTTTCCCCAAGAAACCCTAATTTCTAACCTTCACCACAAGCCTAATTCAAACCCCAATTCGAGCCCATCAAGATCCACCGGAAACCCTCTACAAGACCAAGATCATATCCGGAAAGGGATTGGTATTAAAGTTTGCAGCCATAGGCCTGTCTTCGACCTAGGAGTGACGGGATTTTTAATGGCAGGTTGGGAGATCTTCCATGGAGGATATTGTACCAGTTAGGGTTTCCTCCCATTCCTCGCGTAAAGAAGAAAAGAAGAGTCGGATAATTTTCACACAAGTCCCTAAAATTTTTGAAAGCTTGAGGACGAGCTTGGTTTTAAGAGGGGGAGAATGATGTGAATCAAGAACTTATAGGCCATTTTTAGTATTTGTAAGATTTTATGGCATTTTTGTTATTTTTTTTATTTTCTTGATGTGGTTGTATTTTTCTTTTAGTAATTGTTTGCTTGGTATTTAGGGAACGAAGTATCTACAACATGAGAGTCTTTATCAAAAATTCCATTGTTAGGATTTGTTCCAAGCCACTAAATTCTTTATATTCGTACAACTCATCCCATCCTAAGTTGGTAGTGGATACTTTTCCAAAATCATACTATAGGAGTGTAAGTTACGTAAGCTAAATAACTACACATATACACACCCATCACTAATTCAACTATACTCTCACTACAACAATTGAAACATATACTATATTATTACTCTCCTACAAAGCCCAAGGCCCGGAGGCACATATATTAGTCTCTTCCAAAGCCCGAGACTCAAAAGCACATATATTAGTCTTTCCTAAAGCCTAGAAGGCATTTACTAGTAGTCAACCGTTAGATGAACCCCCTCTCAAAGACCTAACAAAGAGAGAAACTCCCAATCATTTAGATTCTTCCGAAAAGAATCACATGAGAAGTTCGAAGTAAAATTCCATGAAATCATAGAATTTATGGACACACAAGTGTTGGCGACAATCCGAAAAGTCGAGGTTAACGAGATGACAAATAGGAATCCCCAAGCCAAATATCTTCCCAAAACCAAACACGATTCCCCTTACTCACAACAAAGAGGACACGCACGCACGCACGCACACACACACACACACACACACACACATATATATACACACACACCACAATATGCATGCGATAATTATATATTCAAACACTCCAATGTGAGATAGTTTACTCACCTCCAATTTAGGATACGAACTAAAGGTAGGTTGACGGTTACATGTGCCGTAAGGGCACACATTAAGCATCCATAATGGGAAAAAAACAAGGGGGAGACAAGCTCCAAACAAACCAATCACAAATTCAATGCATTGCCTCCCACTTGTTTCCAATTATGAATGTTTAACATGGGCCCTTAGGGCACATATTATACTTACCCTTAATGGTAATCTACTTCCCAAATGTTTTATAAGTAGTGACAACGTCACCTAACAATCCAGTCATCATTAGTAACTTATCAACATGAAAATGAATATATACAATTAACATAGCAATTAATAAATACATATGCACACATTAGAATGCCTACTCCTAACAGTGCTAATTCTCCACACTCAGGATGTTATTCCTTATTAATTACCTTAATTTATGCTTAACATATTAATGAAAAGGATTAAGGATAATATATATATATATATATATATTAAAATGCTCCTTGCACAATAAGCAACAACCTAATACTAGACACCATGATTGATTCAATAGAAGGAAGTTATATAATTAACACGAACTTATATGGCATGGAACTACCAATAAAACCATAACCAACCAAATGTCAAGACCATAGGAAAGGTAGAGCTCTAGAAGAGGAACACTTTTTAACGCAGGCATACTAACTTTGGAAGTCTCTATCAAGGGAAATCAACTTGTTCTTCTTATCAAATCTACGCTCTTCAATTCTCTCTCTTTTATTTTCTATCTCAATATTTCAAGCTTACAAGTGAGAAAGAGAGGTGTAATACAACTAACAAGGCCTGCAAAGGTTGAAGCAGGAGGTGTCACCCTCCTAGCTAAATTGAAAAAGACAGTTAATAACGCAATTTCTCACAGGAAGGATTTCAATCTTGCGAACTTATGTTCGAGTCCTTTAACAGGTCACGAAGGCTACTGGAAAATTAATTATGCAGTTCGAGCCCTCAAACATAATTGAAGGCCCTCGAATCTGAAGAGTTTACTTTTTCCACCCTGGAACTTCAGTCATTTTCCCACACACTTTTACACTGATAGTCCTCTCAAACCCACCAACACTTAGCATGAAAATTCACAACTTCGTTTTGAACACCAAGAAGACATACAATTCAATTCTATATAGGATCCACACATGCTAATCCATATACTGAGTAAATTCTAGGCGAGCATTAGATAAACTCAATATATAGTAAAAGGAGCATTTCTCATTCACCCTTGTATGCCAAATTTTATATCCATAATACAACTTCTTATGCTGATTACTTGGTCCAAGAAAATAGTTCGGCGGTGGAGAGTTTTGATCCAGCAGTGAGAACTAGAAATGAATGTCATGAATGAATTGTGCGTTCGCGGGGTTGTGGTAGGCTGAAGGGAGTAATTAGATGTTTTAACGAGTAATTGTTGCAATAGCTGGTTTGGCAGTATTTGTCTTCTCTGTGGTCTTTGTTTGTGATTTCAAATGTCTAATTTTTTTAGATGCGGTCACCATCTTCTGTGCACAAGGGCGAGGCTGAATACGAGACTAGAGCACTTGGCCCTCGATTTCTGTTGACAAACCAAATCTTATAAGCTTTTCCTTTTTTATTTCTTCTTTTGAGAATTTCTGGACAAAAGTCGAGTATTTGCTTTCTACAATTAAAAAGTATAATTCATGATTCTACCCTCGAGGCTTTGATGACTTTCATTATGGTGTAGGAGATTCTCTCGACCTTGCCTTGGAATGGAAGTGACTAATCTTTATGCGGCACATGTAAGCAAGTTGGACAATGTTAACAAAGACTTCCCTGACATGTTCAAAGGTGTTATCATGGAAAAGGTATGTTCTCTGCTCCACCTTTCAATCTTGGTGCAATATCTTCTATCTGGATGGTTAATGAATATAACTATGACTAATAAAACCACAAACAGTTTGACTTCATAATTGGAAAGTTGATGCTATTGGTGGTAGCTTCACTGAAAAATCTATCGTTGTAAATATCTTGTTTCAACACTTGGTGTACTTATATTATATAATAATAAACTAATTTGTTCAAGGAGTCCAGCTTTTTTTCCTTCTAGTTTTACTGTAGTTCTGTTATACAAGCTATGATGCATATGGATAGGGTCTAGTTCACTGTGATGGTTAGATACACCATATTTATAATGAAATAGGCTTTCATGTTTATTTTATTTTTTAGCAAATGTCTTTGGCCCCCATTAATTTTTCCATATCTCATTTAGGGTGCCAAAGTTTATGGTAAACCAGAAATTACCCTTCATTAGGGCTGCAAACGAACCAAGTTGTTTGTATACAACTCGAGCTCAACTCGTTAAGCAAACGAACCAAGCGTGAAAAACATATTAAGATCATTTAAAAATCTGAGCTTCATTGGGCTTACTTGGAGCTCATTCCTTTCATCTTTTGAACTGTAATCGAGTTCGATTAGACTCCTCTTAATTAAGCTGCACAAGCTCGACTAAGTTAAATGTTGAGTTCGGCTCGTTCTTTAAGTTAACGAACCAACTTGAACTATATATTTAGCTCGGCTTGGTTCAATTGCAGGCCACCCTTCATTTAACAAAACCAAGATAAAAAGGGCCAAAATTTATCTTGGTTTTGTTAAATGAAGGGTGGGCTGATTTTCTTCATCCATAGTCATACAACGCACACGATACACTCTATGTATTGTACATTACGGTACAAACCCTCCACGATATAAATCGGTTGGGTATGTCGGATTCAAGAATCATAGCCGTATTGGTTGTATCGTGATACGATGTAGTTATCCCATGTCTCACGATACATAAAGTGACACAAAAAGTTGTGGATCCGGGTCGGTTTGTCCAACCGAAGAGTTAAAAATTCAAATTTTGACGTATAAAGAAAAACATATAATTAGCAGCGTCATTAGGCATAATTGATAATAAAAAATAGAGGTGGCAACGAGTCGTGTCAAACCGGGTTTGTGTTGGGCAATAAACGAGTCAGATGAAAGCCAAATTCACCCATAGATGATTTGTTTAAATAACCGGTGACATGCACGACCCATTTAGACCTGTTAAGCTTAACGGGTCTAAAGGGGTCGTATATGAATGACACATGACTCATTAAACCATAAACCGTTAAAATCACTACGAAACTCTTCAACCCCTTAACTCGAATAGAATTATACGGATTATGATGGAGAATCTTGTTGCTTTAATTACTAAAAACCCCTTGGAATATTATTTATTTTCATTTCAAACGGGTTAAATAGGTCTAAAACATATATTGGCAAATAATTGAGGATTTAACAAGCACATTTTTTGGCCTCTCTCTCCATCAAATAAATATGTGTACAAATCCAAGCACTCCTTTGCTCCTTTCCACTTTGGAATTCCAAGGGTCCGTCGAGTTAGGACTAGAGTCTAGAGGTTTGTGAGTTATTGGTGTCGATTGTCGAGTTAGGAAATGAAACATGAGTTAAAAACAACACAATTTTAAGCGTTTTGATAGTATTATTAAAAATGCACAAATAGCGTCCTGTTTGCACTCAATCGGGCTCAATCACATGCCAATTGCGTAAATTGCGCCCGCTATTTGAGCATCCTGCAATTCAGAGTGAACCATGTTGTGTTTTTTGCCCAAATTGCGCCAATTCAAAACACTGTTTCGAAGAGGCTGGATGGGTGGAAGAGAGTTTGTTTTTCTTTAGATGGGCATATCACTTTGGTACAAGCTTGTCTTTCTAGTATTCCACTCTACTTACCTGTCTCTATTTAGAATTCCTGTTGGTGTAGCTTAGAGGATCGATAAGATAACGAAATACTTTCTTTGGTCTGGAGCAGGCAATGAAAAGACGGACGACCTAGTGAGGTGGAGCATGCTGTTAGTCATCGAGAAGTGGGAGGCTTGGGATTTGAACATTTGGTATCTAAGAATGGTTCTCTAGTGGGTAAGTGGCTATGGAGATTCCCTCGTGAACCATTCTCTGTCCGGCATAGGATCATAAAGAGTAAATACGGGATCTTAACTAATAGGTCAAACGCTACCACTGGTGTGTATGTCACTCATCACTCATATGAGTACTTGGAAATTCATTTCCCAGATATATCCTATTTTTTCTCTCCATATTCGGTATAAGATAGGATACGGTACTTCAGTTCGTTTCTGGGAAAATGGAGACTTTTCTCAGTCAACCACCTTTTCTCGCCTCTCTCGCCTATCCACTCTTCACAATGTACCTATTTTTTCTTTCCCGAGTTGGGAAGGAA
This sequence comes from Sambucus nigra, assembly GCA_949130495.1. NCBI lineage: Eukaryota > Viridiplantae > Streptophyta > Magnoliopsida > Dipsacales > Adoxaceae > Sambucus > Sambucus nigra. Next base: position 521,735,423 of record OX422220.1, read on the forward strand.
TTTCTTTTGTTTTGGGACTTCCATTTTTTCAGTAATCTGGACGATAGAAAAACTGATGATTGTACAGTGTTGTTGGGTGTCCTTAACAATCTTCAACCTTCCTCCATCCCTGATAGCATTGTTTGGCTTATTGACTCTTCGGGCTCCTTTTTGTCCAAATCCTTTCTTCACCATCTCCTTAAGTTACATCAATATCCAACTTTTCCTCTTGCTCAGTTTATTTAGATATCTAAAATTTTCCATAAGGTTAAGGCTTTTACTTGGTCTATGGTGCTGAATAGACTGAATACTAGTGATTTATTACAAAAGCGGAGACTTTACAAAGCCTCATCTCCTGACATGCGTTATGTGTATGGATGCTAGCGAGTCCCACTCCCATTTGTTTTTGCATTGTCATACACCTTGAATCCTTTGGTCGAGATTGTTTGGGGGCAGTGGGAGAGGAGTGGGTGTGTTCCAGTTCTATAAAATCTTTTTTTTTCCGCAGCGATTCTATGGATTTGGATAGGCCAGGACAGGTTTTGTCTTTGGACATGTGGTGCTTTTGTGATGCCTTGGGTTATATGGTTGGAGAGGAGCGCCAGAATCTTCCGAGGACAATCTACTCCGCCTCATCTACTATGGGATAAAGTTACCTACCTCGCATCAATATGGGCTTCGAGCATGGGGGAGTTTGGCAGGACCCTGTCTCTCAGGTGCAAAGTGACTGGAGGGTGGGCTGCGATTTATTGATTGCTCTGTTGTTTCTTTTTCTTTTTCATTGTATCCTTTGAGAGGAGATCTTGTCCCCCTTTTATGATTGTTTTCATTAATACAAGTCTCTTTTTCCTATAAAAGAAAACAAAAAAATTATGTATATTATAATATCAACTTTAAATTAGCCACATACACTTTTAAAAGTAACAATGAGTGATGTAAACCATTAACTAACAAATAGAATGTAGATTGAATCTACTGGAATATATTCCTGGATATGCCCTGATTGAAAAAAAAAACCTAATGTTAAACTTACCTTTTTTTATTTTTTATTTTAATAAAAAACAGAGCTCCTTGTCTTCCTCCCTTGGGCGACCTACCTGTTACTTTTTGTGCAAAACCCTCGTGCGGCACATAAGAGAAGGCCACGAAGGTTGTGTTCCCTTATGCGACTCTTGCAAGTTACTGCTGCTTTATTGTTTCGACTTTCACCGGGTTTTCTCTGGTCCACAACTTCTGTTCCAGGGGTTATTGCCTACTGGTATTTGGTACTCGGCTTTTGTCCTTTTCCTTGTTTGAATACTCTTAAAAATATGAAAAAACTATTCTCACTTGCCCAAAACATTAATTTTAAAGGTACCAAAAGCTTGATCTTCCTTTGCTAATCTCGCTAAAACAGAAAACACCCGAATAACCTAGAGACATTTTGTAACAGGAAAACCTATACTGAAGTTTTACAGCCAGAGTTAAGTCTGAGAGTTCAGAAAGTTACAAACCCATCAAATTTAATAAGTGTGTGTGTGTGTGTGTGTGTGTGTGTGTGTATATATATATATATATATATATATATCATGGGGAGGGTTCCACTTCCACCATATATATATACATTATTGCTCTTGTGCGGACTAGTCCGCATTCTAAGAGTGCGGACCGGGCATGTGTCACCTGGCGGTGAGCCTAGAAATTATCGGCTAAATTATAAGCACTCTCTCTCTCTTTTCTAGGCTCACCGCCAGGTGACACATGTCCGGTCTGCACTCTTAAAATGCGAACTGATCTGCACAAGAGCAGTACTGTGTGTGTATATATATATATATATATATATATATATATATATATATATATATATATATATATATATATATATATATATATATATATATCATAGCGAGGGTTCCATTTCCATTGGTCTGAGAAAAGTTTTACACCCTTCAAATAACCTTGTTTTTGATGTACAATTTCTCGAACCAACCGGTTGATTTAACAATCATCTCACATTGATTATGCATGTCAAAATTCAGATTAATTGTAGATTAATACGTTCTTCATCACGAAGGTTTGTTTAAACTTAAATTATATAGTTAATTACATTAAGCAAATTGCACGCATATTGATAGAGCCTTATTAATATTCTATTAACGTGAAATTTTACGTGCATATTGTAGATATTAAGTATACAAAATCTAACGGTTGGTTCGTGAAATAGTACATCCAAAAAAACGTTATTGAAGGGTGGAGCACTTCTCTTAGTTTACAGCGGTGTATATGTGGAACCCTCCCCATGTATCATATAGCTCTCAAAATAGATGTACCAGCATATCTAACAGCAAGACGCGCACACAGAGAGTATAGAAGGTTGTAAAGAAGTAGATCCATCGGTGTTGCTATTGTGCGTAGCGAAGCCAAGATATGAAATAGCGCATTTTGTTTTGCGCGATGTTCAGATTACGGGCGCTTTTTGATGACGTAGCACGCTATTTCACGCTTTTTGATGACGTAGCACGCTATTTCACGCTTTTTTGCGCTCGCTATTTAGGTTTTTTTCCCCAAGCCAACAACTGCAGAAAGGAGGCCCACCTCCAAAAACCGAAAGCCACCTTCGAAACCCTATTTCCCTTCTAAAAACCTCCGAAACGCTAGTGATGATCAGCTGGACTTGTTCTTTTTCAAAGTCTTCTTCTTCTTTCAGACCGACTGGTTCTCTTTCAAAGCCAATTGGTTCTTCTTCAGAGGTAACTTCTCTGTCTTTTTTTTTTTCATTTTAAAAAGTTTTTTCTAGAAAACCGAATCAAAGCCGATTGGTTCTTTTTTATTTTATTCTAAAAAAATGTATATCTTAGTTTCCTCCTGTTTTAAATATTGATTATTGATGATTTATTCTCTCATTTTTTTTACTTGTGATTTTCAGTACAAAACCTACTTTTTATTTATTTATAATTTTCAGCCTAAAATGTTATTTGTTTTATAATTTTCAGTTTAAATATGTTATTTTTTTTTTTTATAAATTTCAGTTTAAAATTTTATCATTTTCAGTTTAAAATATTACTTATTTATAAAATTTCAGCTTAAATGTTATTTGTTTTATAATTTTCAGTTTTTGTTTTAATAAATTATCAGTTTAAAATGTTAATATTTTATAATTATCTGTTTAAAATGTTATTTATAAAATTTCGGCTTAAAATGTTATTTGTTTTATAATTTTGATTTAAAAATGTTATTGTTTTTATAAATTTCAGTTTTCAGTTTAAAATGTTAATATTTTATAATTTTCAGTTTAAATGTTACTTGGTTACAAAATTTCAGCTGAAAATGTTATTTATTTTATAATATTCAGCGTAAAATGTTATTATTTTGTATTTTTTATTTATTAATTTTCAGTTTAAAATGTAAATTATTTTACAAATTTTGGTTTAAAATGTTATTTTATATGTTTTTCTAATAAAAAACTGAAATGAACGAATTGCTTGCGCTATGCGCGATGCGACCCCGGAGCCAAAACGCGTCACCTTGCGCGACTGCGATTAAAAACATTGAGATCCATAGAGGTGTAAATCAGGAGGAAAATATATCAGATTGAAGAGAGATTGAGAACTAGATTCCGATCAAGAAATTAGATGGAAAGAAGAGCTCACAAAGTAACAGACCCTTGTGTATCTGTAGAAAGGGAAATCCTGAGTGAGAGACAGAAGAGAACTTACCAAGTGATTAGACAGAGGCAATCTACATGGACCAGTTTCAGTTCAGCGAAGTTCTGACAAGGGAGAGAGAGCGCATGGTGAATTTCACAGAGAGAGAGAGAGAGATGCACAGCTTCTTCTGTGTTTGTTTGAGTTTAAGAGTTGTTTTCTTCTTTTTTTGTGAGTCTTCGCTGTGTTTACATTAGTTGGTTTCAGATCCAAGTTCACTCGAGGTTTGTGTTTTTGAATTCATGTTATGAGAAACTGATTTTATCTTTGTTGTGTACGATATTTGAGTTGTGTAAGCCATGGTTGAGATGAAGAGTCAAAGGTTAAACAACCACATCAATGCAGTGGAACAAGAGGTGCAGAAACAAATGGATGAACTAAAGCAGGAACCATCGGCAATGAAAGCCACTGGACCAAATCCTGGCCCAATTTTAGTGGAAAGATGGGTGGAAATGACTTATCTCACTGGTTGTGACAATAATTGTATCTTAAATGTAATCTATTATAATCCAATTTTTCAAAATGATTCTATGTCATATCGAACTCACTAAACTTCTATTCCGTACCCATTTTTCAGTAAACCAATTTTCAAGCATGGCATTAATCAGACCCAATAACTTTAAACAGTGACCCAAATCGCGACCTAGGGTTCTTCGAAGCTCTCCAAATCGCGACATCCTTGTGATTTGGAAGAACTAGGGTATATTAAGGAAAGGAGCAGCATTATAGTTTTTGGGCTTAGTGTCCACACTGCACCTGTTGAAATGCGTGTAAAACTTGCCATCCCTGAAGCTGAGTGGCCTCGAGCCATTGCAGAGTTGTGTAGTTTAAATCATATAGAGGAAGCTGCTGTTCTTAGTACCGGCAACAGGATGGAGATCTATGTTGTAGCAGTCTCTCAGCATCGAGGAGTCAAAGAAGTCACTGAATGGATGTCAAAGACGAGCGGCATTCCGGTTACAGAGCTTTGTCAGCATCGGTTTTTGCTGTATAATAAAGTTGCTACACAGCACATCTTCGAAGTGTCAGCAGGGCTCGACTCCTCGGTTTTAGGAGAAGGTCAAATCCTTGCTCAAGTCAAACAAGTGGTCAAAGTTGGTCAAGGAGTCGTGGGTTTTGGGAGAAACATCAGTGGGTTGTTCAAGCATGCAATCACTGCTGGAAAGAGGGTCAGAACCGAGCCAAACATAGCAGCAGGGGCAGTGTCTGTTAGCTCAGCTGCTGTCGAATTAGCCTTGATGAAGCTTCCGGAATCTTCCCACACGACAGCTAGGATACTGGTTATTGGAGCAGGCAAGATGGTGAAGCTTGTCATCAAACACTTGGTGGCAAAAGGCTGCAAAAAGATTGTAGTTGTAAATAGAACCGAGGATAGAGTTGCTGCCATCCGTGAGGAGTTGAAGGATGTCGAGATTATCAACTAGCACAACATCTTTTTTTTTTAATCTTAAGGTCCGTTTGATTCGCAAATTTACCATGGCAAATGTCAAATCAGTGGGCAAATGTCAAATCAGTGGGCAAATATGGCATTTGCCCACTTTTTGGTTTGTTTGATTCACAAATTTGCCTACAACCCATTTGCCAATGTACAACACCTCTAATGCATGAAAAGTGGGCAAATTTTGCTTTGCTATTTGGGGAAGAATTATTTGCCAAATAATTTGTCATTTCTTACAAGTGCTTTTTTTATATTTTTATGCTAAAATATTTTAAAAGTTATTTTACAAACTGTTGTATAAAACTGTTTTAAATAAAAAACTGTTTTATAAAAAATGTTTTTAAAACTGTTTAAAAAATGTTTTAAAACTGTTTTAAAAACAATTTAAAAACTGTTTAAAAAAATATTTTTTAAAACTGTTTTATTAAAAAATGTTTAAAAAAAACTGTTTTAAAAACTGTTATAAATAAAAAAAAAAATACTGTTTTATAAAAAATGTTACAAAAATGTTTTTAAAATGTTTTAAAAATGTCAAAAAACTGTTTTAAAAACGGTTATAAAAAAATGTTTTATAAAACTGTTTTATCAAAAACTTGTTTTAAAACTATTAAAAACACTATTTTAAAAGGTTTAAAAATTGTTTTGAATAATTTAAAAACTGTTTCGAATATTGTAAAAATTATTTTAAAAAACTGTTTTATCAAAATTAAAAAAAAAATGTTTTAGAAATGTTTTAAAAATTGTTTAAAACCTTTTTATAAAATATTTAAATAAACTAATTGGATTGACTTTAATTTCGCCTAATTGTTGTTTGATAGCTTCGTGTGAAAAAACTAGGTAAAATTTGCCATGACAAATTTTACCCATGGAAAATTTTGCCATATCCACTTTTTTCCACTTTTGAATCAAACGGACCCTTAGTGATTTTTTACATACTGTATAATACTGTTTCAAGCATTAGATAAATTTGATTTACGACAATTTCAAAAATGGATCTTGGGAAACTGAAAGGAAATTTATTAAGATCATCAAAAAAAAAAAAAAAAAAGTCAAATAAATAAAGGGTCTAAGTAGTAGAGATATTAATCCCCAGTCACTTACCCACTAGAGAAACATTCTTAGATACCAAAATTTCAAAAATCCAAGCCTTGCTCTTCTCGAGCCTAACAACATGCTCCCAACTCACCAGGCGGTCCCTCTTTTCGTTCTCTGCTCCAGGACAAAGAAAGTCTCTCGTTATCTTCTCTATCCTCTTAGCTACACCAACATGAATTCTAAACAAAGAAATATAATAAAGTGGAATACTACAAAGACAAGCTTGTACCAAAATGATACGCCCACCAAAAGAAATATAATCTCTCTTCCACCCATCAAGTCTCTTCAAAATCCTCCCCACAACTAGATCTCAGAAAGAGAGGGCTCTCTGGTTGCCTCCTAGAGGCATAGAGGCATCCCAAGATAAGTCATAGGCCAATCTTGTACTTGGCAACCTGCTTGAGATGCGAGCAACCGAAGTCCCTGTGTTTCAATCCCATTAAGATAACCGATGACCTGTGAAATTCGCGAAACCCATTTACGACTTGTTTAACTAAATGAATAGACTTCGTGCCAGATGACCCATATATGCTTTAGACCTGTTCAATCTGTTTGAAATGAAAATAAATAGTATTCAAAGGTTTTTTAGTAATTAAAGCAACAAGATTCTCCAAATTAAGCTTTATAGTATTTATTCGGGTTGACCGAGTGAAAAATTTGGTAGTGATTTTAACGGTTTATGGTTTAACGAGCCATGGGTTATTCATATATGACCCGTTAAGCTTAGCAGTTCTGAACGATGCGTGTCGTGTCACCGATATTTAAACGAATCGTGTATGGGTGAAGCTGTTTTATGGTGACACGGCTCGTTACGACCCTATCTTTGATGATCAATAATGCCTAATGAGGCTGCTAATTAGGAATATTTTTTTAAGTCAAAATTTTGATTTTTTTTATTGTTCGGTTGGACAAACTGACCCGGATCCACAATTTTTTATTTTGCTTTGCGTATCCTAACTGCATCGTACCCCTAGTAATTCCTTTATTCTCTCCTTTCCAAGTCTAGCTTTATTATAATTAAAGGTCTGAAGCCTCCTTTTGTAAGGGATTACTGTTGGGATTAGTGATATTTTCATGGAGAGTTATTTCTTGATGGCAGAGCTGTTTGGTGTGTTGTTATATTTTGTTCCTAGTTGTGTTTTAGTGTTGGTTTCTTCCTTTTTTTTTGCGAGCCTTCCACTGCATTTACAGCAATATATATCTCCAATTACAATTTTATTAAGATGATAACTAATTTACAAGTCCGTGTTGTACATTATGCATGTATAGATAGATGTGTGCTGAGCGTAATCTCTAACCTTAATTGTGATATTCCTACTAACCAAGTTGCAACTGCACATCATAATCCTCCGAACTATCGAAGGTATTACCAAGGTCCCCTTCTGATCGTGCTGGAATACTTCGTGATGATGTTATTATCCAATGTGGCGCAAACGTTGTTACTGGTTTCTTGGAGGTGTATCTCCTTTATCATCTGTTGTTACTGTTCTTTGTTTACCTTCTTTTCTGGTGCTTATATAGAGGGGATGAGTAGAGTTATCTTGAGAATCTTTTGACAATTAATCGTTTCAAATGTTGGCTTAATCTTTTCACCTAATGATACCAGTTCTTTGAGAAAATTTGGGACAAGGTTGGGGAATCTGTGGAGGTGATTGTGATAAGAAAAGAGAAGCGCGACTTTTTGAAGTTAACTATGGCGATTGATGAGACATCTCCAGATAAATTAAACATAAATTAAACAGGTAAATTTTGTCTACATGTTTCGGTTTATATATATATATACACATATATATATGTATGTATCAAGGGGTGAACCCGGGAGCAACGGTAAGGTTGCCCCCGCTGTGACCTGAGGTCACGGGTTCGATTCACGGAAACAGCTTCTCTGCGCAAGTAGGGGTAAGGCTGCGTACATCCAGCCCCCCCAGTACCCCACAGTGGCGGGAGCCTCGTGCACTGGGTTTGCCCTTTATATATATGTATGTATCAAACTTCATACTGATTTTGAACCATGTGACTTGTCTTGTTGTCAGTTGGCCTCTTCCCAAAGAGTACAGTTTACATGTTCAAGAAGTTCGAAACTCCAATGACTATGGTGGCGACTATGGGAGTGAGTGTTCAGATTAACCTGACAGATTCTACGTAGCATCCCTAGGTACACTATTTGATAGTGTAGAATAACTTAAGATGCTTAATAGTTGTGTTTTGGGGAAAACTCAGTAATGGCAGCTCCCTGTTTTTTTTTTTTTTTTTTTTCCCGGGTGGGTGGGTGGGTGGCGGATAACCTGACCTACTACTGTATGTAGCATCCATAGGGGCACTTTCCAGTTAAATTTTGCAGGATGCTATTTATCTGATAGTAGGATGTTATTTATTTGATAGTGTAAAGCAATTACTTCTTTGGTATATTTAGCTAACATTACTGCATGAATCCTAACTTAGCTATGCTTGGTATTAGTTCTATCACACATCCCTTATTCTCTTCTTCTAGACAAATCCACTCATAACTGTGTTTGTTTATAAATGGACCCATAGATACTTAAAGTAACAAATAGATACTTTATTAATTAGGGTCCGCGCTAACGGTATAGGTACCCACCCCCACCCCACTGCCGGCTTTCAGAGCTCCGACAGCCTCACCGGAGATCCGACAGCTAGCAAGAGAGGTGGGGGTGTAAAGAAAAGTTTTAGAAATTAGTTAAGGGACCTATTTATATAGGGGAACATGAAAGTGAACTTGGAAGTTTGGAACATCTTTCAGAAGGAGTTTACTCCCAATTACCTTTAAATCAATGGGAAATAGATTTAATTCAATTTTTGTTATTTTTAAAGAGCAACGTATATAGAAAAATTGTTTGGCTAACAACATATTAAACTTTTGGTTACCAATTTGATATCAATAACTGCTTCTTTGACATCTTTGGCTTACAACATATTGTCAAGTACGAGTTGGGTTGGCTAAAAAGCAAGATGGATTAAAAAAAAACAATTGAGGAACACAACTGTTGTACGGATGACGTAGTACAACAAAATATATACAATTGCTGAAAACCATTGAAAAGTCAAAAAAGCTGAGTTGGGAGAGAGAGTGCAGATTTATCTTTTTTTTTTTGGGTACCGCTAGTCCCACTCCACCTGTATCCAAAATATTATAACATGCCCAGAAAACCCTTAAACATCTTTACAAACAGTTACTCTTTTGAGACACTTGAATAATTAAACAATTACATAAAATTGATCTGACTTTTCAAGCAATAAAATTGTATATACGTAATAAGGTAGTGATTAAAAATAAAAATTAAATATTAAAAGTAGCAGTTTAATTGACAATACTAAGGGACTGATTAAAAATAAAAATAATTGTTTGATTTAAACTAACTAAAAAGTGAAGTATGATAATAATTCGAAAAAAGAGTAATGCAAAAAAAATACAAACTTGTGTCGTGTCGTGTCACGTTTGTGTTAAAAAAACTCTTGTATTATCTTATTGCGTCGGTCTAAAAAAATTATTTTGGACACCAACGTGACACGACACAAGTTTGTATACTTTTATCCGACACCAACACGATCCAATTAAAACACGACATGCAATGACCAACATTTGTGTTATTTTAATGTTTTTATGTTTGGGCCCCTTAACTTCCAACTCCTTTATTTATTTACTTTGACTTGTTTACCATGTCTTTAATTAAAATTTATATCATAATATTATATACGTAAAATTTATGTCATAATATTATTACGCAAACACAATCTAATTGAAGTACAACATAACACGACACGATGCGAAATCTCATTCTTTTTTACCAAACACAAACAAAACTTAAAAAAATAAGCAACACGACATGAACTAGTAAGCGAAACTTCACAAAACTTTATTTCAACACTGAACACAATGTTAGTCATTTCGAGTTTTAAATGGGTTGTGTTCGTGTCGGATAAAAAAATACAAACTTGTGCCGTGTCGCATTGGTGTCCAAAATAATTTTTTTGGATTGGCGCGATATGACAATACAAGAGTTTTTTGGACAAACGCAACATGACACGACACAAGTTTGTATTTTTTTTTGCGTTACTCTTCTTTTTATAATTATTTTCATACTTCCACTTTTTAAATACTGTTAATCAAATAGTTATTTTTATTTTTAATCAGTCCCTTAGTATTGTCAATTAAACTGTTACTTTTAATATTTTATTTTTATTTTTAATCAGTCCCTTATTATGTATATACAATTTTATTGCTTGGAAAGTTAAATCAGTTTTATGTAATTGTTTTATTATTCAAGTATCTGAAAAGAGTAAATGCTTGTAAAGATGTTTAAGGGTTTTCTGGTTATGTTATAATATTTTGGAGTGCCTCAGTATAGAGGTGAAGTGAGATTAGCGGTACCCTTTTTTTTGTGACAACAGGAAAGAAAAACATCTTCTCATCTCACAGAGCTATTTAGGATCGGTTGTTTACCTAAACAAGTTGATACAATTGGGGCTACTTTGGGTCTAGAGTTACAAATTTTCTAGCTAAATCTTCCTACTTCAGATTCTGACATTTGGATTAAATTTAAGAATGAATTTTTAGTATTTCTAAGAAGTAGAACTTATCTTTCCCATTTAGGGCTTTGTTTATTTTGAGTGTGTAAAGATTACTTAAAATACTAAATTCGCCCAATCCAGACTTCCAATGTTTGAGAATTCCTCCCACGTGGCAACTTATCCCCGCCGTTTAGAATGAGTGGAAACTTTTCATATTCCCAAAATGTGTCACTTCTAATATCATATAAAGACAAATTTACCAATCGTTTATTTCAAAAATATTTTCACTAAAAACTCTCTCCAAACCTTCTCAATCCAAAATTATTACTCTACCAAAAACAACTCAGAAAATATCCCTCTAAAGACTCTAAATGTTTCTCCATCTAAAAATGTTATTTAAAAAGAGAGACTATAAATGTTTCTATCTTTTGAAAAGTCTTGAAAAAAATTCTGACTCTAAATGTCAATTTCTCTTACGAAAAATCACTTTCTAAACAAGATAAAAACGATTCTCTCTAATAACATCTCTCTCTTTCTCTATAAGAAGTATTTCTCTTCAGACACCCTATAAATTGTTTTCTCTCATTAAAACATTCTCTCTAAAATTGTTTTAACTTGTCAAACAAGATTATCTCTATATTGTTTCTTACTTTAAAACAATAATTATACACCAACAACAATTGGTGACATTCGTGAGGTGTCTGTAATGTGTTGGCTTGTTTGTATATGGGGTCGTGTCAGCGGCACTTCTATTAATGTACGATTGACCATAGTTATCAAAATCGTACGATTCGATTCGATTCGATTCAGAGCCAAACTGATTCGGATCCGGGGTAGAATCGCAAAGGGCTATAGATTTGGCCGATACGAGTGAGAACCGTACGATTCGGTTTGAATCGTGAATCATTTCGTTAAACGATTCACTTAATGATCCATGCATACCTTTTTTTTTTAACCCAACAAATCAGAAAACCCTTTTCGACCAACGCAACAACAAAACAAGAAACCTTCTTATTAGACAAAAAACCCTCTGAAACCATTACGAAGCCCCTTTTCCCAAACCAACTGCCATTACGAAGGCCGAAGTCTTATGTTTGGGGAAATCGAAGGCCGAAGTATGTTTTCTTTTGCTGTTTATTTTTTTTTGTTATAAAACCTTTCTTTTGCTGCAAATATGAAGGCTGTTTTTTTTTATTTGTTGTTTTTGTTTGTTACTAATTTGTTTAAAGGTTGTTACTAATTTTGTTACTAATTTGTTTAAAGGTTGTTTTTTTACTAATTAATTTGTATAAAGGCTGATATTAATTTGTTTAAAGACCTCTTACTAATTTTGCGTTTTTTTTGGTTATTTTGCTGTTATAAAACCATTACCATATGTTTATTTATTTTTAGTTAGGATAACATAAGTTATTTTGTTGTTTTATTTGTATTTGTAGTTATTTTTGCCGTTTTTTTAAGTTCTTTTGCTGTTTTCTTTTTTTTTTAAAGTTATTTTCTTCCTGTTATTTTGCTGTTTTTTTTGCTTTTACATTTTCAATCTTAAAACGATTGAGAACACGTGCTACGGTTAATTTTTGTGCTATTTTTTGGTATATTATCATGTGATATGATTAATTTTTTGTCATATTATGCTTAATTACCAATTCTATAGTGTCAAATCTCATTTACGTATGTTTTATTCATTTTTATCATTTGATTCCGATTCGACTGGTTTGATTCACGATTCGCGATTAGGGGGGTAAACGATTCACGATTTGACAACTATGCGATTGACACCTCATGGGTCGACAATTGTTCTCAGTGCAGCAAAACTCCTCTAAAAACATTTATACGTCTAGAAATGGTTCTCTCCCAAAAAATGTTTATATAAAATCTATTTCTTAAAATGTTTCATTATCGAAAAATATTCTTCACTAAAAAAATATACTGTCTCCACATTTATAGAGAAAGCAAATTCTTATGAGAAACATATATGCTCACAATTGGGTATGGGTTAAGGGCAGGTAAGTGTCGTTGGTTAAGGGTATGGGTCGGAGATGGGGTTTAAAATCAGGTTAAGGTAGCTAGGTGATTGGGTTTCTGGCCGAAGGTTTTAAACAGGTCCGTTTGTTTGTTGGTGTTCGGGTCGGCACCTGGTAATTGGGCTACTAGGTTTCTCCGGAGGTAAGGTGGGTTGCAGGAGGTAAACGATTTGGAGAGGGTATAGCGTTTGGGTTATCTCCGGGTAGAAGCAGGAGCTTTGGGTTGGATTAGCAGGTCGAGTATGGAGCTTGGTGGATTTTGTTAATGGAGGGGAGAGAGAAGAAAATGGGAGGTGAAAGAAATGATAGGAGATTATTGGGTGTGGGTGAGGTACATGGAATATAGTGTTTGTGTGTGTGTGAGTTATTTTGATGTGCGAGTGTGTAGAGGTTTAGTGTGTGTGTGTTTAAATTTGTACCTAATAAAAATTAAAACTAGTTAAATATTTACAACTCATAATATAAAATTAATAAAAATACAAAAAATAAAATCTATTAAAATTGAAAACTAAAAATTGAAATTCTAACCTATTAAAAAAATAAATATTTACAAATCTATTAAAAATAAAATAAAACTAAAGAAAATATAGATCTATTAAACTTAGAAAATGAAATTTCTTATCTACTCTCGATCGATCTAGCCTACTCTCGATCGATCGAGTAGTGAGTTTTTTCCAATTTCTTATTTTAATCAAAAAACTCACTACTCGATCGATCGAGAGTAGGCTAGATCGATCGAGAGTAGATAAGATATAGTCAAACTCGTCAAGCGGTTGAGGATAAAATTTGAGGATCTCGATTGATCGAAAGTTATCACTTAGATCGATCGATGATGTAAGATAATTCGGCTAAACCAGGTGACTGAAAGAGTAGATCAGGCGAAAACTCTGTGCTCTCGCTCGATCGATGTTAAAAAATCTCGATCGATCGAGGCAGTGTTATAAATAGCACGACAAAATCTCCAGATTCCCTATTTTAGCACAGAAAATATTGTTTGTCTATATTTTCACGGATTTTCTCCTCCAATATTTCTTCTAACATATCTCGATCACCCTGATTTCGAACTCTAATCCGTTTTCTATTACAAACTCCTCGCGACGTGTACTTTAACTTAATTAGTTAGTTTTTCAGTTTTAATTATTGTTTTAATTAGGTTAACCATCGACTCTTAAAAGGTTATATAATTATTATCTTTTTATGTTTATATCACATGTGATATCCCACTATATATTTAGGATGCACACCCTTTATTTGGAGATACCGTACCGGTTTTAAGGAAGCATACATACAAAAGACAAGTGCTATACAATATCGTTACACGCAAAGGCAAGAGATTTCTTAAATTCATTTCTACATGGCATATGTTGTATTTTATACTTTCAATTTAATTGACTGCATGGTAGATTTTTAAATAAATATTAGTGTCACTTAAATTAATATTATTAATTATGAAAAAATAAGCATGTTATGCTAGTAAATAGTAATGCAATAACACAATTATTATTTTTTTGTGCTAATAAATAAAATGGGACACTCATTGCATGCTTATTGCTGGAACGTATATAACTTAGATTCGATTTTCTTTTTTTGTTCGCATCAGATGTAAAAGTGCTAGTAATGCAGGTAATGCAAACCCTGAAATGACTGAGCTTCCCTACTTTAGTGCCTCTTCCTTTGGTCGAGAAGTCAACTAACCTTACATGTCTTAGAACTGAGACCGAGCAGATAGATAAAAGAGCAAGCTACCCGGGCCTATTTGAAAGCTGATTATGGACATTTCTTTAACGGATACTAGCACTTTACTATGCACGGACATTATTATGGTTGCATAGACAAATATCTACAGGAGACTATACTGATTTTCTGGTTTAGTAGAGAGGTCCTAATGCCCCTGCATGGTATTCTATATTTCCAATACTCGTCTTCTGTTATTGATAAGCTTATTTACCCCCGATATTTAGGGAGGAATGACATAATATAAAATGACTATGGAAGGGGTGATGCACCCTTAGAATGAAATCCCTAGAACCTCACGAGGGTAAATACAATTTTTACTCAGCACTTGTGGGCATTATACCCAGAACATTGAGTGTTATGTTATGATATAATTCTGATATATGGGCTGGACCACAAGCAGTATATTAGGGACTTGCAGGGTACCCGAGTACTGACTGATGTTAGGGTACAGGATTAGACTCGTGGAGTTGATGGGAAAGGAACATATCCTTTTATTATACACACACATACATCATTAAATTATTGGTTTAGTTGATTGATTTGGTTAACTATTATATCTCATATATAATTGCTTTAGATTATCTCTTGCTGAGCATTCGGCTTACATATTTTTATGTGTTAACCATGTAGGTACAAGAAAAGGAAAATGAAAACAAACAGAGGGTCAAGGTTCGTAGTTAGATCATTCGTTGCTCTAGGTTTTTTAGTATCTCTATGAAGATATCTTATTATTTAGTAAACATGTTTACTAGTATAGTGGACTAGTTTCGTTTATATTTTTTTATTAACATGATCATTATATGCTGCTTAGTCCTTATTTATGTACTGTCTCGACCTAGAGAGATTTTTCATGGAGATATACCTAGGCCTGCTGATGAGGCTTGTGGCTGTTGCCCAGGTAGATCCTCAGCTAGGGTTATGTCTGACTTCGATCGTCTTGATGAGGATCATTGGAATGTTATAGATCTGGATTGAGATACTATTCTGGTTGTATATTCTAGTTATATTTGTATATTACAAACTCGATATGATATATATAGTGAATGCATGTGGATTATAAATTGCCCAAATGTTATTATTTGGATATGTGTGTTAGGATAACACTACACATAGGATATGTGACACGTGCACTATATATGTGCATTGCATTTAAAGTTTTAAATTGTTCATACTAAAGGGTAAGGGCTACAGGTTTAACCATGGCAAACTTAATTATCAAAATTTAATCAATAACAATTGATGTGCCACAATCTCATTGGTGATATGACGTCATTATTATCACTTTGGGATACGAACGTCACAAACATACTGGTTAAATTGACCTTCTCGGCATAAAATGATTGGAATGCCTTGAAATAGTGCGTGTAACACCCCAAACCGATATCTTGCTTAATTTTGGTTTAAGGTTAATTTCGATTTCGACAATTGATTTAGTCATGATTATTGTTGAAATTTTAATCACATGATTGATGGACTGTCTTTTATATGTTTATAACATGTTTTGGAAGAATTAAAATTTGTTAGGACTATTTTCGAAATGATCGGAATAAGTTCGAAAATTGATTCATGCTTAAAATGTAAATTTTGGGAAAACTCCCAGTGGATTGGTCCGGTGATTGGACATATCGATCTAGTAAGGGTAAATCTGGGCAGCACTTTATTGCTTGCTAGTGGATCGATCCAGGTATTGACCAGATCAATTCGGTGTTCTATAGCGCAAAATTTTGCGACTTTATAAGAAAATATCTTAAACCAAATTCATTTACCTTTCATTTTGGTAGCTCAGGTTTGGGGAAAAGGGTTTCTTCATTTTTAAGCGTTGTTAAATGCTTTTAGCATGAATGATCTTATGGTTGAATTCCTCTTGGTAATAATAGTTTATCATGATAAAATCTAGGTTTTACATGGTTTTGAATTATCCAAAAGTGATGTTTAGTGTTTAGATGTGCATAAATGTTGGGGATTTGGTCTTTTAATGCATGGTAACATGTTTGTATCTTTCGATCCATGTATTTCATTGATGATATTGTCATCCTTGATGCAAAAATGAATAAATGACATTTTAACGCATTTTTGAAAAAATAATCATGCTTTGCTTGTTTCAAATCTTAGGGACCGTTTTATAGCACAATAATTCCAAGGCGAATTCCAAAAAGGTTGAAATTTTTGAAAAATTTCAACTTTTAGGTTTTTTGAACTTTATAGTTGTTGGAATTTGATATGGAGGTTCTAGCATTAATACGAGATTTACTTGTTTTAAGTATTGTTGTTGTAATGTGCCGACCCATGAGGGTAATATAGAGGTTACATTACTATTATGAATTATTTAGGAATGCAATGATCTGAGCAGGTAATATGAATTTAGTTGTTATTGTTATGAATTATACTACTGCTAATTATAATTGTCTTGGGAATGCTGGGTTTATGCATTGTCAATGGATGAGTGGAGCGTGGTTCCCTGGGATAAATGACATTGCACATGTATTTAATGGATAAGTGGATCATGGGTCCATGGAAGGTTTTACATGGCACGGTTGTCCGACGAATGAGTGGAACGTGGGTCAATTGAAATATCACGAGGCATGTGGGTCAGTATGGAGTGTAGGTCCATGAAAATTATAACATGGCACGTGGCGCTATACGAGGCGTGGTTCATGGAAAGTATCACATTGGACGTTTATCCATCGATAGTTGACGGAGTGTGGGTCTATGGAATATAATCTGGGTACAAATCTATATTTTTTTGTGCATTGCATAGTTGCATTGCTAAGACATCATCCTATATGTAACGGTACTATTAGTGTGTGGATATTTACTCATACGAGTTAGTGTATGGTAAGGATAGGTTTAATACGATGATGGATGGTTATCATTTATCGTTAGTAGACCTTGATATAATATTAATGTTTTGGTATGAGGTGAGTGCTGATGTAATATCCTGTTATTTTTTTTATAAATTAATTAAATTTAATTTGGAGAAAACAAATTTTATTTATGCGTCATTATAATATTTTGATTCTATGTGGTGAGTTCATGGAATTTACCGAAGCGAAATCAAAACCTTTATAGTAAGGGGTTTAATTAGCTAATGGAAAGAAGATTTGAATTATTGATTAGCCTAATTAATTACTAGAATGAGAGTGACAATTTTAATTATTAATTCTTTTAAATGAACCTAATTGATATTTTATTAGTTTAATTGGTTTGTGTATTATTTGATTTTATGGGCCTATTTATTTTAAATGGGGTTAACTGGTGTATTTGACTTGTGGGATTATTTTTTTGGGGTCGATTAAGATTACACGCATTAGGGTAGGGCATTATAATTGGAGGCTTAGAACTTTGGGGCAGGAGGTTGATAGGTTTTGAACATGTTAATGCTAGGGGAATAAGACAACAATAATTATGGAAATAGAAGGAACTTGGTCACCCCACTTTCAATGACTGGTATACGTATAAAGAGGGAATTTTTTTTGATGTCTTCAACTATATCAAGTTTTGATATAATCCAATCAAAATGGTTTTAAGGGCTATTCTCTCACTTCATTTAATAGTTCATTATTTTCTTTTCATTGATGTTCTCTCACTACATTTAATATGGAACAAAAGAGTTTACACCATTTATCTATAAAAAAAGGAATGATATTTTTATAATATAACATTTTTTCTTTAATAACAGTTTTTATATATAAAAACATTACCAAAATGTTTAAATGTTTTAAAAACTATTTTTATATATAGAAACATTAAAAAAATCATTTTATATATAAACTGTTAATGTATAAACTGTTTTTTATTTATAAAAAGTAAAAAATCTCTTTCTATATAAAATGTTAAAAAGGTATTAAATATAAAATATTTTTCAAAAAAGTTTAAAAAAGTCTTTCTGTTACACTTTTATTTAAATATAAATGATTTTTTTATATGTATAAATTTTAAAAAAAATGTTTTATATATTTTTTGATTTTTTTTATATAATCTTTTTTTATATAAAAAGTTATAAAACATATGATACTAATATTTAAAAAGTTTTAATACATATTTTTTTAAATGTTTTAAAAACATTTTTTTTTGCATAAACAGGTTTATATGTATAAAAAATAGTTTATATATAAACTTGTTTATATATAAAAAAAAGAAGTTTATATATAAACTTTTTTATTTATAAAAAACTATTTTTTTATATAAACAGGTGTATATATAAACTGTTTTTTTATATATATAAATTTGTTTGTATAAAAAACAGTTTATATATAAACCTCTTTTATATATAAAAAAAAGTTTCTACATAGTTTATATATAAACAGGTGTATATATAAAAGAGGATTATATATAAACAATTTAAAAATAGGTGTATATATAAAAGAGGTTTATATATAAACTGCTTTTTATACAAACATGTTTATATATATAAAAAACAGTTTTTATACAAAAATGTTTAAAAATTTATATATATAAAAAAATCGTTTATATTTAAATAAAAGTGTAACAAAGCAATTTTTTAAAACTTTTTTGAAAAATATTATATATTCAATACATCTTTAACAGTTTATATAGAACGGGATTTTTTAAACCATTTTATAAATAAAAACCAGATTATATATTAACAGTTTATTTGAAAAAAAAAATTAAAAAAAAAACTATTTATATATAAAAACTGTTTAACAAAGCACATTTTTTAACGTTTTAAAAAAATAGCACATATTTAAAACATTTTTAACAGTTTATATAGAAAATGATTTTTTGACGTTTATATAAATATAAACAGTTTTAAAAACATTTAAACATTTTTGTAATGTTTTTATATATAAAAACTGTTATTAAAGAAAAATGTTATATTATAAAAATATCATTTTTTATGTATAAATTGTGTAAACTCTTTTGTTCGATATTAAATGAAGTGAGAGAACATCACTTACAACCCTTAAAAAAATTCTAATTGGACGATATCAAAACTTGATGTCATTGAAGACATCAAATTTTTTTTCCTATAAAGAGCAGTGTTACTTTCCTTTTGTTTGACTATTTGAGTATATGAGCTGTAGCATTTAGGGGTGTGCAAGAATCCGAATGGACCGAAAAAACTGAACCGAACCGAACCTACTTTTGCGGGGTTTTTTGAATTCGGTTTTAATTCGGTCTTAAAATGTGAAGGACCGCATTAGTCGGTCCGGTCTCAGTTCTGGGTCTTAAAAAGCGGGTTTGGACCGGACTGAACCTGACCGCTTTTATATATATATATATATATATATATATATATATATAGAGAGAGAGAGAGAGAGAGAGAGAGAGAGAGAGAGAGAGAGGCCCTCTCGTGTAATGACTCCTTATGTTGCAGACCATATCCATGAAGTTTTTTTTAAAATAGTAAAAAAATGAATTTTTTGATGAAACTTCATGGATATGATTTCTACGGTGAGAAGACCATCTCCAATTTTTTTCATCAAAAAATTCAATAAAAAATCGTTGAGATGAGATAATATGTAAAAAATGGTATAAATATACGTTTTCGACCGTTGAAATGTTGGCGATCATCTCACCCGCTTATTGATTGAATTTTTTTATGAAACTTCATGGATATGATCTTGATAGTGAGAAGACCATATCCATGAAGTTTCATAGAAAAATTCAATCAATAAAGCGGTTGGCGCCGACCCAACATTTCAACGGCTGAAAATGCATATTTATATAATTTTTTTACATATCACCTCACCTCAACGGTTTTTAATTGAATTTTTTGACGAAAAAAATTGGAGATGATCTTCTCACCGTGGAGATCATATCCATAAAGTTTCATCAAAAAATTCATTTTTTTACTATTTAAAAAAAATGGTATGTACTGGGGTCTGCACCATAAGAATTCCTTGCATGAGACTTTCTATATATATATATATATATATATATATATATATATATATATATATATATATATATATATATATATATATATATATATATATAATGTATTAACTTACTGATAGCCTAATATACACACAATTGTTTTTTACCCATAATATACTCACGCGCACACTCTTAAACAACCCAACCTTAACCTAACATCTATTCTTCTCTCTCTCTACGACGGACATCAACAAACAACAACCCAAGTTACCAACTCTAACCCCACTTCTTCTTCATCTCCCCTACCCTCTCACCACCCCCAACCCCGACGGTTTTTTATTTATCTCAGATCAAACAACAACCCAAATACGCGCGACTTTGAAGTTAAAAGGCAAGAAAATAACTACTTTATTTTAAAATAATAAATTTTTTGCTCTTTGATTTTTTTATTTGTTTGATAGTTAACCTGCATGCTTTCTTTTTCATTGTGTGAGATCTTGAGATGTTGTTGCGCTTTCTTTTCCACTGTTTTACTCCCTTGGATAACTGTTCATATAGTGATTTAATCGTTAGTGGTGTTTGTGTATTTTATATTTGAGGTTGTGCATCTAACATTCTCCAGTATTTTAGACTTAATCGATAGTGGTGTTTGTGGTTTAATCGTGTTAGTGGTGTTTTTTTCCCTGCTTTCTTTTTCCCTGTTTTACTCTCTTGTAATTTAGAGCAGGTTAGGTTTTGTATTTGTCAGTGTTACAAAACCATATCAAATTTAAGTAGAAGCCCTTAATTTTCAGATCAAGCTCTTGCTCAAATTTGGAGTAAAATTTGGATGTAGGATTATAGATGGTCTTAAATTCTAT
The DNA here is from genome assembly GCA_949130495.1 of Sambucus nigra. Lineage (NCBI taxonomy): Eukaryota > Viridiplantae > Streptophyta > Magnoliopsida > Dipsacales > Adoxaceae > Sambucus > Sambucus nigra. Next base: position 521,756,607 of record OX422220.1, read on the forward strand.
TTCATTATTGTGGATTTTGATAGAAGCTTTTAAGGCTTCCTTTGACACTTTAGTTTGTAAGTTCAGAATTGGCTTGCTAACTGATTTTGCATCCCCGATATATGAAAATGCCTTTCTAATTTTTTTAGCTGGGTTCCTTTGGCAGTGACTTGTTCAATTCCCTTCTTCCTTATTTTTTTCCAGGTTTATAAAAAACGTCTTTTTTTTAAAATAAAAAACACGTTATTTTTTATGGACTGAATTGGACCGAGACCGAACCCGAACCATCCGAAAATCGAATAGGACTGAGATCGATTATTTCGATCCGATCTTGGTCCATAATTTTCTAGGACCGATTAATGTGGTCCGATCCTAAAAATATCTCAAAATCGGACCGAACCGGACCGTGAACACCCCTAGTAGCATTTATTTTACTTTTGGGTTTTAGATGTTGATATGAAGTTGCGAGGGTAAAGGGAAAAGCTACAATAAATGAGTTCGATTGTAGGGTTCCACTTTCTTTACATAGGGGCTAGTTTAATTTAGAAGAAAGAAGGCAGATAATTTCAGTAGAGAGAGAGCTACTATTGGGATCGCTAAAACCACGGAGAAACAAATGGATCCTTCCCCTTTAGTCTTTATCAGGCGCTAATAACGAGGGAAGCAATGAGAGTTTTATGATGGGTGTTGATATTCCCATCTCAAAATATTCTTCAAAACACCACAAATAAAAAGACACTTTTTCTATCATCAAACACCACAAATTTAACACTTATAATCTTGTTAAAAAGTCTAAAATGCCCTTTAACATAATAACACTAATTTTAACCTCTAACTATTCAACACCCAAAAAAATTTAAACCCAAACTGTGAAACCCTTTAGCACGGTTGAAACCCTCAAGACTCAACCTTCTTTTTCTCAATCCAATCATGTTTTTATCGTCTACATTGTGTTTGGGATAGTTTGTGTGGTTGTACTATGCATTTTTTACAACTAAACAATAAGAAGAATGACCATGGATGATAAAAAAACCAAATACACAAAGGATGCTCAAAGTTTAGATTTCACTCCTACATTGGACAGATTTGATGTACTAAATACTTACATACATTGTATTCAATCATTACACACTATGAAATCTAAGAAAAGAAGCACTAAAAAAAGTTTGAAAAAAAAAACTGATATGGCTTCCCACGGTACAGTAACCGGAGACTATGGCAAGTCACGACTATGTGTGACCGTGATATCCAAGTTTGCAGTTCATTATAATCGTGTATTGTGGGGTTTCATGGTTAACATTGAACGTTACTACATGCATGTCACGTCTTATCTTGGTCGTGATCGCCTTATTCACGATTTACCTTTGGGTTGACTTAATAGTAAACTCAATTTATTATTATCTAAAATTGCAGCTAGATGACTCAATAATAAACTCAATTGATTGGGGGGAGATTGATAACCTTGTCATACTAAGTGATAGTGCGACTTGGAATGACGGATCATTATCAGGTACACCATGGGGGGAGATTGATTACCTTATCGTACCAAGTGCTACACATGAGCAATCTACTGTTTAACAATCTTTTGTTAAAGTGCATAATGGTATTTTTCCCTGAAAGTTTTAAGATATACGGTGAATATTGAATAATGTGTTATTAATACTAAATATATATTTTTTCAATTTAGGATATATGTATGGATATGAGATCTTCTCATAGTGCCATTTGTCAGGATCATACAACCGAATTTTCTACCGAAATAGTTAGTTTTTTTCCTAGTCATTTTTAACTTGCAGAGTTTAGTCATATACACACAATGGCTAATTATTTATTTTCAATCTTCACAGGTATTCGTGAGTAGAAGTAAAATGGTAGAATGGTGCCAGATGATTAGTTTAAAATGAAAGCTATCGTGATTATACTTAAATCCTGGAAGGAGAAATCGGGAAGAAAGCCACGTATAAATTTTGGATGTTAAAGAAGCTCAATGCACAAACGAGAACAGGAGGAGGAAACATAAAAGAAGAGAAAGCATAATATTGTCACTCGCAAGTGTGATTGTCCATTTAGACTTAGGGCTGTCCCGACGGAAGATGGTAAGTCGGGTGTAAAAGTTTTGTCTAATAATTATTTACTACAACCAACCAAATAATTAACCACAAATTGTTTATCCATTAAAAATACAAAAAAAACAACATTAATATTTCTTCCTTCGTTGTCTCCTTTTTCTCGGGTTTTTCCTTGAAGTGGTAGGTGAACATTGCTTGTGAGGGTCGAATCGACATTTCATTCGTCGCTACGGGTCCTGTTCATCGCTCTCCTTTCGCTTTCCTTTTTTACCATGATAATCTTAAGAGTGCATCACATGATGCCCAAAAATTATCAAAGAGCCCTTGATAATCTTCGACCGAGGGATCGTTAGTTGGATATTTAAGAGCCACTTCCAAGAGATGAATGGCTACATCGACACCTGACTCTTGTCCATGTTGCCACAACAAATGTACTTAATACTATGAATACATGTTACCAAACCTTAAATGTTGATGTGAGGTATCATACCACTTTTTCGTAGCGTCCACTCTTGGGTTTCCCTTTCGGTTAATAGGATTGCAGACCAAGGAATGGGATCTGTCATTGTACCACGCCAAGTAGCCTTTAACACACTCCCAAAGGTAGTTGCGTATGCGTACAGATCATCTAGCAGCATTGAGGACATTGTCAACCCAGTTCTCCTGGTACCATTTCTCATTGTCAAACGCAACCTTGTATTTATGTTGTGTCTTACCTCTGTCTTCTTTAATCGGGCGCATGGGAAGATGTGGAATAGTTTGGACCCTAACGGCTTGATAAAGCACTTTATCAGGATAGTATGGCTCGGCAACATCATAACATATGAGAATACTGGTGTACCATGATATCTCCCCGGAATGGACAAGCCGGCCTCAACATTTTCTTTGCACTGATCCCATACAACCTACGTTTTGAATCATCATGTAAGTAAATAGTAAAATTGATTATAAACATATTGAGTAAGTAAAAATTAGTAGTGATACTCACATCATGAACTTTTAAATCATCCAACCTCTCCCTCACAGCAAGTAATTGCTCTTTCGAGTCACCTGAAACCATTTGCGCCTTCCACCTACAAATCTAGGGATTGACGGTGGTATAATCAAACTTATAAACACTACGCTTTAGATCGAAGTGATCGTGTATCCATGCTTACGCATCCATTAAATTATTTTAATGAAGATAAGTTAGAAAATGAATATGGTAAATCAAAATATATTAGGATAAAGTATATATATATGCATTACAACTAGAAGAGGGAGATATCCAGCAACTTACCATACATATGCCCTTGATGTGATCTCCAATTGGCGGTATAGGTGGGATAAGAGAGTACCTCCCCAGTTCTTGTCCATGACTTCCTCCACGTTCTTCATAGATTGAATGTAATATATCGGGACTCGGGTCCCCGACTTGTATGGAAAAATAAGGCACCCTGTAAGGACACAAATTTCAAATTGAGTCTCTTGTAGTTTTGGCTCAATTCCGGACAAAAACGTTTGAATCATAGGATAGAGTATATTGATCATCTTTCAAGCCTATGACGTGTTTGTTGAAGACGTAGTGGCCAAGAGTATAAAGCTTCATTATTTTACCGAGTTTAAAGTGCCTTGTTCCTACGTCATCAAACATGGTTCCATGCTCCCAAGGTATGAATGCATTACATATATATATATAGGAGCTTGGAACGTTTTATAATGGGTGTACATTTAATTAAAATTGTTGTTTATTTTCAGAAAGCTTTTATTAAAACTTTAAAATAAGTTTATAAAGTTTCTGGGCTAAAAATGAAATTTTTTTAACTTTCTGGAAGTTCGTTCGATATGTCGTTCGAACGAGTTTTTCGTTCGAACCAGATGTCGTTCAAATGAGTTTGCCAATGAGTTCCAAAATTGGCCACTAGAACTTCGTTCGAAATGTCATTCGAACGAGATGGATGTTCGAACGAGATTTCTAACGAGTTCACACTGGAACTTCGTTAGAAGCCTCGTTCGAACGAGATTTCGTTCGAACAAAAATGTCGTTCGAACGAGATTTGGCGGGAATAGGTATTTGGCAATTTTGAGCAGTTTTTCCCACTTTTTTCACTACTTTACCCCACTAACTTTTGACAGAATATCTAAGTACGGGAACCAAAGTTTTTAATTTAACTTTTTCATATCCTACAACCTCTAAGAGAGTGTTTTGAGAGAGAAGTCAAAAGAGAAAATTTTCTTTGTTTAAGTGTTGTTGATTTTCAAGAAAAATGTTTTAAAAACACTTGTTTTACACCCATATTGTTTATCCAAGCTTCCATAGATATATTTGTACTTGCTTGGAGTTTTGGCATCGGTTTTTCATCTCTACCGTTTTGAAGAGACGTTTGGGTTTGCTTCTACCTCCCACAAAGAAAAGGTTTTCGTTGATTTACCCACTTGGAGAAAGGCTCCTAGTTCGGGAGACGGTGACCATATAAAGTCCGATCGGTGGATTCCTAGACCGCGGTGGAGCTCCGTGGTTATTAGCTAAGAAGAGGTTGATACAAGAAGACGCGTCGGGGCTTGAGAGGGATCGAGTCGAGTGTTGTAAGTCATCTTGGTTGTATTTGTAAATTCCATATGTAACAACCCAGGCTTCTGAGCGACTATTTTATATTATTTTGCCGGATGGGCTAATTCTATAAAATAGGGGAAGTTGGAGTAAATATTATTTCCCGTGAGATTTAGGGAATAATATTTACTATGTTTTATCTATTTACCGTATGGGAAGGTAAATAGCACCATATTGTGTATTATTGCGTCGTTATATGTAAAACGACGGTTATGGCTCATATTTGATTTGAGGTATAATTAATGAAATAAAATAAATTGGAACATAAAATTCGTTCACACTTTCCCGAATGCCAAAATAAGGGGTGAGGTTGTTTTTAGAATGGTCGAGATAGTCAAAATAAGTGCCATGTTGTATTTTGGAGTTTCGGGCACTTTTGACGCGTTGTGACTCAATTATGCAGATACGAGTCATTTATTGGTGTATTAGAAATTAAAAGAGGGTATTTGTATTTTAATACCCGTTTAAGTCCCCCACCCCTTTTTTTTTGTTCATTTCGTGAGAAAGCCAAAAGAGAGAAGAGGGAGCTTGGGAGAAATGGGAGAAAAGAGAGAAAATGGAAGACTTGAGGCCAGAATCCGTTGCTACCGGAGTTGAATTCGAGACTACAAACTCGAGGCAAGTTTCTTACTTGCTAGATGTTGATTTAATGTGATAAATTGCATGTTTAGTTAAGTTTTGGAGATTTGAACCATAAATTGGTTTTTGTTGATTTTGATGATTAAACCCCTTAATTCTTGGTTTTAATTTGATTTGAGGATAAATTAGTAGTTAGTAATGGTCTAGAACTGATTTGGGTTGGATTGTTGTTGTTGATGTTGGGTAGAATCAAGAGTTTGAGGGTTTGGGAGTTTTAGGGTTCAAACAACCCGTAACCCATACTTGGAAATTCTGCAGGACCGAATCGATTCGGCCCTAGCGAATCGATTCGGTAATAGGGAAGGTTACAGGTCTGAATAGGGCAAATCGATTCGGACCTACCGAATCGATTCGATTTTGGGGACCAAATCGATTGGGCCAGGGCGAATCGATTCGAAAGTCCTGCATTTTTGGGATGTTTTTCTTGTTTAGTTTTTATCCCTTTTCTTTTAGGTCCACGGTTTAGGAACCTTCCTTTGGGAAGTAATTAAGAGTCCTAGAGGGTGGTTTTGGGTAGACTAATGCCCTAGGATTAAATGGGATATTTAGGCTTACCCCGAGGGCTAGTTTGCGTAGGTTGATATCCGAATGAAATAGGTAATTAACCAAAGGATAAATTGAGGATAAAATGTTAATGTTGCGGCAATTGGGAGACTCTCCTTGAGGGAGATTCATTTTTACGGTTTAAAATATTATTGAAGCCTTAGAGACTAGTTTGAGGCTTATGACACTTCGGGTTTTAAGTCATTAATAAAATATGACTCTAAGAATAAGAAATACATAAAATGAATTGTGGTACTAATAAATAAGTACAAATGATTTTGAGAATGTAAAAATGGATGTTTTCAAATAAAAAGAATGATGATTTTCATAAATGTAAAAAGGTCTGGATACACATCCTCTCTAAATCGCTATCTTAAGGGAAGTTTGCGCGCGTTGTGGTGATGCCCCCTGACAAATTAATGCAGGGTGGATATAGTCCCTATGCTATGTGAGCGCTTGTGATTGTATATTTTCTGCGATGGGTAGGAGATTTCGGGTGTGGTCTTGACTATCCCGCAGGCACATGGCCGCTTCCCGACGTTGGTAGGATCCCAGGTTGTCTAAATATCAGGCCCTGGAAGATGATAGCCATTTAGGGGGGCACACAGTGGGTAAACCCGGACGGGCGGTCTTAGAATTGTTATATATATATATATATATATATATATATATGTAATTATAACTATTCTAAATCAAGTTGGACTTGATAAATATGGGTTCCATAAAGAGCACAATGAAATGCCATAAAGAGCATGATGAAAGTGCCACAAAGAGAACGATGAAAATGCCACAAAGAGAATATGATGATGATTATATTCCTGATAAGGAAGATATTTTTACAAAGTGTATTATTGAGATGAAATGACACAAAGAGCATAAGACTATGATTATATTTCCTGATAAGGAACAAATTCATGAAATGAATTGGTATACGATGAAATTGATTTGGTAAACATTTGGTAAAGTGTTGTACCATATATATATATATTCCCAAAGAATAAATGGGAATTATGTTTTGATAGTGTATGGATATAATTATATATCCTTGAGTAGAAATTGATGAGACCTCTTATATATATATATATATATATATATATATATACCTAATATTGTGCTAAGGGTCTAATATATCTCCACGATCAACCTTGCCTAGTAGCAGTGTATCGGGGGGGTTCCTTGTTAGGATTTCGTTTTGCGAGACACCCCACGCACGAATAAGGGCATAGTGTTGTGACTGGGGAGAAGTTAACCTTTAGTACTTAAATTAATCAGGAGAGAGTCTAATGTATCTCGACGATCAACCTTGCCAAGTAGTAGTGTATCGGGGGGGTTCCTTGTTTGGATTTCGCTTTGCGAGACACCCCAGGCACGAATAAGGGCATAGTGTTGAGACTGGAGAGAAGTTAATCTTCTGTTCTTTGTTTAATTAAAACATCATCATGGATATTGCGCTAGGTTGCTGCTAGATTGAGAGGTGATAAATATAAATGTTAACTGCGAGGGTACGCACTTAACTGTCATGCATTTTATTCACATGGGAATCATATCAAACCGGGCCCTGACCCGTATCTATATTTCTTTGTTTTTGTACATATTATTGCCGTTACAAGTGCTCTACCGCATGGACACCCGTTTTTAAATTTCCATTCCGGTTGTCATGGAGCTACAACATAATGCGGATGTTGTAGGTTTTTGGTATTCGACGCTTCTTTCCATTGTACCTTAGTTAAGTTCAGTTTATTTATTCGGACGTGTTTGCCCAAGCGTTGCACTCATTTACTATATTGTAAATATTGAAATGTAATACTCGGTGTAAATATTTGTATTGGTCTGTTCACCGACATCTTATTCGGTGATTATTTATTATATTGTCGTCCTTTATCTTCGGTTTTTGATATCCACCGTTTTTGAAAATGGGATTGTCTAAGTGTTTTCTTTTATTTACAAATTTTCTTTTTATTGACGATCCTTTTTCTAAAATGATTGGTGGTTATCTCGTACTATTATTAAAATCGACAGTGATGCTGAGAATGGACCATCTATGATTCCTGTGATTGTTAGAGTATTGGGCTGGCCACCTATTATTTTAGTTGGTGGGTTGTCACAGATGGTATCAGAGCATTAGGTTCTAGAGTCCTTAGGAATCTGTGCGGATGTATTTGTTTTCAGCGTTACTTCTTATTTGATATAGAATCCTAAGATTAAGATCGTTGATTTCTTTGGTGAGAACTCGTTCTCCTGCTATGATATGAGAACCCCGAAAATATTTTGCGCTATCGTGTGAGACTAGTAAGTCATCCGATGATGGGCATTAAGGGAGGTTGTCGTGAAGGCGTCGCGAGACGGGATTTCTAAGAGCTGTAAGCTGTAGATAGGGATGTGGGCTCCTTTAGGGGTCACCCCCCGTTTTTTTGTAGCAATCTCTCCTATTGCTACTGTGACTACTAAGTATAGTAGAGATTATTTTCCATGTGCCGTTGCCAGAAAAAGTGGTATTACGCTTGGAATTCCAAGCGATGTCAATCTATAGATTGAGAAGTCCTTGATGAGGACCACATGTTGAAGTTCGAACGGATCGGAGAAGTAAAATCTCACTTGATGAGAATATGAGGCCCGAGAATCTAGGCTAACATGGGGCATAGAAATTTTTTATAGAGATGAGACTTTATAGAGATGGTTTACGGTGTGTAGTTTGTTTTTATTTTTTATTTTGTTTTATTTGTCTTACTTTATTTGTTTTTGCTTTCTTGCTTGCTTTGTTTGGTTTGCTTGTGTATGATGTTGCCATATCTCCATGACCGACTAGTTAAGGGGATTGTGTGGAGGGGTTCCTTGTTTGAATTTCTCTTTGCGATACGCTCCACGCATGAACCTTAACGACATTGGGAGTGGAGAGATGTGCATATTCTTTTCTTTTCTTTCTTTACTTTTCTGTTGGTTAAGATGCTGGGTTGGAAAGATTTAGCCAAGAATCACGTAAATGAGTGATTGAGGGGCTAAGTTGATGTTCGATATATGAGCACTATGATAGTTTTCCTCTGATAGATGTGGGGAAGACTAAGATATGAAAGTCGAATAGAGACTTGTGTTTATGCCTTATTGAGAAGGCCATCTATAAAAGATGTATGTATATATATTGGGATAAAGTATTTGTAGTGCCTTACAGAAAGTAAGCGCTCGAACATCTATAAAATTTTATTTTTCTGTTGTAGTGGTAAGACTTAGGGTTAGGATTTTAGCGATCCCGATCATGTGTCTTAGACCGTTACTTCTCGACGACCGACAATGCGAGGTAGTAGTGTAAAGGGAGGGTTCCTTGTTTGGATTTCGCCTCGGCGAGACGTCCCACGCATGAAACCGAGCTAATGTCGGGAGTTGGGAAAGGTCTTGGGCACTAGGGATCTAATTAGGATGATATATTTATACGACTCGAATAGGATAGATAGATTGGCGTTAGGATTTTTAGGACATAAGGCCCTTGAGGCATGTAGCATGGTTTTAGGAAGGTGATAGGGAGTTGACCACAATAGGTTTGTGGGTTAACTCTAAGTGGGATTTGGTCCCTATGACGATGAAGAAGTTTAGAATCTTGAGTGATTCGGAATGTTAGGTCGTAGAAGGAGGGGCTTTTCTTAGATAGAGCGTTACGTCGATAACCTATTTTGAAGGAGTTGAAGTATGAGTGGGCTTTTACTCCTGCACTCCTATTGTTAAGTTCGAGAGTGGATTTAATGAACGAGTCTTTATCGAGAATGAGAAGTATTAATACTGGAGCATGAATCCATTATTTATGCGTCTCACAAATTTAAATTCTGTGAGAAGTATTATTCCTCGCTCAATTTAGAGCTCGTAGCGGTAGTATTCGCCTTAAAGGAATAGAGGCACTACTCCTAGGTAGGAAATTTATCTTTTCACAGATTAGCAAGAAGTTGGATGCCCTTTAGCAAGAAGTTAGAGCTCGTGAGGGACTATCGATTTAATATCCCCTTTCGCTAAGGAAACGCGGATGGGAAAGTAGATGCGTCGAGTAGGGAACCGTCGCACAGATTAGGGAGGCACGGGATGCCAGGAAGAACGAGCTTCACAGAGGGGACGCTATAGTAAGAGCGTTCATGTCCGTGATTGATCGGCTTCCCTACTAGTATGAAGAGACTAGTAGTCGAACGACGAAGGATGGGAGTAGTAGTTAATAGGGATCGAACCCTCGGTATAAATTGTTCGGATCCTTTCTTGTAAGTAGGGTGCCAGGATGTTTAAGTATCTCCTTCCGTAGTAGAATGGTAGGATCGATAGTTCTAGAGGAACGATTAGGTGTTATGTTAGAGCAAGAAGAAGATAGACTAAGATCTAAAAGGATGACCTTAGTTCGAGCCTGATAGGGACGCCATTGTTACCAAGGGGTTTGCTAGGAATGGTAGAACGATAGTTCAGTGCAGTATACCTTGATATGGTCATACTAATACCTGAATTTTGAGGGCAAAATTCCATTCTAAGGGGGGGAGTATGTAACAACCCAGGCTTTTGAGCGACTATTTTATATTATTTTGCCCGATGGGCTAATTCTATAAAATAGGGGAAGTTGGAGTAAATATTATTTCCCGTGAGATTTATGGAATAATATTTACTATGTTTTATCTATTTACCGTATGGGAAGGTAAATAGCACTATATTGTGTATTATTGCGTCCTTATATGTAAAACGACGGTAATGGCTCATATTTGATTTGAGGTATAATTAATAAAATAAAATAAATTGGAACATAAAATTTGTTCACACATTTTCGAATTCCAAAATAAGGGGTGCGGTTGTTTTTAGAATGGTCGAGATAGTCGAAATAAGTGCCATGTTGTATTTTGGAGTTTCGGGCACTTTTGACGCGTTGTGACTCAATTATGCAGATACGAGTCATTTAATGGTGTATTAGAAATTAAAAGAGGGCATTTGTATTTTAATACCCGTTTAAGTCCCCCACCCTTTTTCTTTCTTCATTTCGTGAGAAAGCCAAAAGAGAGAAGAGAGAGCTTGGGAGAAATGGGAGAAAAGAGAGAAAATGGAAGACTTGAGGCCAGAATTCGTTGTTACCGGAGTTGAATTCGAGACTACAAACTCGAGGCAAGTTTCTTACTTGCTAGATGTTGATTTAATGTGATAAATTGCACGTTTAGTTAAGTTTTGGAGATTTGAACCATAAATTGGTTTTTGTTGATTTTGATGATTAAACCCCTTAATTCTTGGTTTTAATTTGATTTGAGGATAAATTAGTAGTTAGTAATGGTGTAGAACTGATTTGGGTTGGATTGTTGTTGTTGATGTTGAGTAGAATCAAGAGTTTGAGGGTTTGGGGGTTTTAGGGTTCAAACAACCCGTAACCCATACTTGGAAATTCTGCAGGACCGAATCGATTCGGCCCTAGCGAATCGATCCGGTAATAGGGAAGGTTACAGGTCTGAATAGGGAGAATCGATTCGAGGTTATGTATAATGCCAGGGTCTTCTTGACCGAATCGATTCGGACCTACCGAATTGATTCGATTTTGGGGACCGAATCGATTCGGCCAGGGCGAATCGATTCGAAAGTCCTGCATTTTTGGGATGTTTTTCTTGTTTAGTTTTTAGCCCTTTTCTTTTAGGTCCAAGGTTTAGGAACCTTCCTTTGGGAAGTAAATAAGAGTCCTAGAGGGTTGTTTTGGGTAGACTAATGCCCTAGGATTAAATGGGATATTTAGGCTTACCCCGAGGGCTAGTTTGCGTAGGTTGATATCCGAATGAAATAGGAGATTAACCAAAGGATAAATTGAGGATAAAATGTTAATGTTGCGGAAATTGGGAGACTCTCCTTGAGGGAGATTCATTTTTACGGTTTAAAATATTATTGAAGCCTTAGAGACTAGTTTGAGGTTTATGGCACTTCGGGTTTTAAGTCATTAATAAAATCTGACTCTAAGAATAAGAAATACATAAAATGAACTCTGGTACTAATAAATAAGTACAAATGATTTTGAGAATGTAAAAATGGATGTTTTGAAATGAAAAGAATGATGATTTTCATAAATGTAAAAAGGTATGGATACACACCCTCTCTAAATCGCTATCTTAAGGGAAGTTTGCGCGCGTTGTGGTGATGCCCCCTGACAAATTAATGCAGGGTGGATATAGTCCCTAGGCCATGTGAGTGCTTGTGATTGTATATTTTCTGCGATGGGTAGGAGATTCCGGGTGTGGTCTTGACTATCCCGCAGGCACATGGCCTCTTCCCGACGTTGGTAGGATCCCAGGTTGTCTAAATATCAGGCCCTGGAAGATTGTAGCCATTTAGGGGCGTGCACAGTGGGGAAACCTGGACGGGCGGTCTTAGAATTGTTATATATATATGTAATTATAACTATTCTAAATAAAGTTGGACTTGATAAATATGGGTGCCATAAAGAGCATAATGAAATGCCATAAAGAGCATGATGAAAGTGCCACAAAGAGCACGATGAACATGCCACAAAGAGCATATGATGATGATTATATTCCTGATAAGGAAGATATTTTTACAAAGTGTATAATTGAGATGGAATGCCAAAAGAGCATAAGACTATGATTATATTTCCTGATAAGGAACAAATTCATGAAATGAATTGGTATACGATTAAATTGATTTGGTAAACATTTGATAAAGTGTTGTACCATTTATATATATATTCCTAAAGAATAAATGGGAATTAAGTTTGGTTGGTGTATGGATATAATTATATATCCTTGAGTAGAAATTGATGAGACCTCTTATATATATATATATATATATATATATATATATATATATATATATATATATACCTAATATTGTGCTAAGGGTCTAATGTATCTCGACGATCAACCTTGCCTAGTAGTAGTGTATCGGGGGGGTTCCTTGTTTGGAGTTCGCTTTGCGAGACACCCCACGCACGAATAAGGGCATAGAGTTGTGACTGGGGAGAAGTTAACCTTTAGTACTTAAATTAATCAGGACAGAGTCTAATGTATCTCGACGATCAACCTTGCCTAGTAGTGTATCGGGGGGTTCCTTGTTTGGATTTCGCTTTGCGAGACACCCCACGCACGAATAAGGGGATAGTGTTGAGACTGGAGAGAAGTTAATCTTCTGTTCTTTGTTTAATTAAAACATCATCATGGATATTGCGCTAGGTTGGTGCTAGATTGAGAGGTGAGAAATATAAATTTTAACTGCGAGGGTACGCACTTAACTGTCATGCATTTTATTCACATGGGAATCATATCAAACCGGGCCCTGACCCGTATCTATATTTCTTTGTTTCTGCACATATTATTGTCGTTACAGGTGCTCTACCGCATGGACACCCGTGTTTACATTTCCATTCCGGTTGTCATGGAGCTACAGCATAATGCGGATGTTGTAGGTTATTGGTATTCGACGCTTCTTTCCATTGTACCTTAGTTAAGTTCAGTTTATTTATTCGGGCGTGTTTGCCCAAGCGTTGCACTCATTTACTATATTGTAAATATTGAAATGTAATACTCGGTGTAAATATTTGTATTGGTCTGTTCACCGACAGCTTATTCGGTGATTATTTATTATATTGTCGTCCTTTATCTTCGGTTTTTGACATCCACCGTTTTTGCAAATGGGATTGTCTAAGTGTTTTCTTTTATTTACAAATTTTCTTTTTATTGACGATCCGTTTTCTAAAATGATTGGTGGTTATCTCGTACTATTATTTTAATCGACAGTGATGCTGAGAATGGACCATCTATGATTCCTGTGATTGTTACAGTATTGGACTGGCCACCTATTATTTTAGTTAGCGGGTTGTCACAGATGGTATCAGAGCATTACGTTCTAGAGTCCTTAGGAATCTGTGCGGATGTATTTTGTTTTCAGCGTTACTTCTTATTTGATATAGAACCCTAAGATTAAGATCGTTGATTTCTTTGGTGAGAACTTGTTCTCCTTCTATGATATGAGAACCCCGAAAATCTTTTGCGCTACCGTGTGAGACTAGTAAGTCATCCGATGATGGGCATTAAGGGAGGTTGTCGTGAAGGTGTCGCGAGACGGGATTTCTAACAGCTGTAAGCTGTAGACAGGGATGTGGGCTCCTTTAGGGGTCACCCCCCCTTTTTTTGTAGCCATCTCTCCTATTGCTACTGTGACTACTAAGTATAGTATAGATGATTTTCCATGTGCCGCTGCCAACAAAAGTGGTATTACGCTTGGGATTCCAAGCGATGTCAATCTATAGATTGAGAAGTCCTTGATGAGGACCACATGTTGAAGTTCGGACGGATCGGAGAAGTGAAATCTCACTTGATGAGTATATGAGGCCCGAGAATCTGGGCTAACATGGGGCATAGAAATGCCTAGGTGCGAAGAGTGGAGGGAAAATCTTCTCACCCATAGGAGTAAGGCTGAAGTGGCGGAAATGGTAGTCACCATAGTAGGGTGGGGCAGGAAGTTTTGCCCTAACAGAGGGCGAGCCCTTAGATAGAATGATAGGCCCACAAATAAGTGTTGCTAACACTTCAGGAAAAGTGGTGTTCAGGAGACCCCATTGGTGGACATCCACCCGGGGAAGATTTGTTGAACTAAGGCCAGGGAGGCTAGTAGAATGTTCTCTTTACTAAAGGAGTTAAGGGAACTACTCAAGAAATAGCTAGGGTATCTATACATGGAAGTAGTTGGTTAGGGTGAGACTAAAATATGTGTCTAGGAACCATTTCTAGTGGCCAAGTAAATTGGCATGAATATTGGCGGGAAGTTCCACCATAGTTGAGGGTGGGGTGTTCCTTATAAGAATATGGAATGGTATTGTATTTACTCTAGATTCGAGTGTGTATATTGAGCTTTTGGTAGTATACCTACATGGCTTCCATGATAGGGAAGTTTTATATTTCCTTTCACTCGTTATGGGGCGAGTGATGATACGTGTGGTATGTTATACTTGTATTATATGTAATATACGAGTAGGGATGTTCTCGGATCGGTTGGGGCGATAGAAAGCAAATAAATTGTGAGGCTATCCTATTTTCTAGTTCTAGAGAAGAGCTAGTTGTTCTGTAATATCTCACCTAGATATAGGATTGAGACTTTATAGAGATGGTTTACGGTGTGTAGTTTGTTTTTATTTTTAATTTTGTTTTATTTATCTTACTTTATTTGTTTTTTCTTGCTTGCTTGCTTTGTTTGGTTTGCTTGTGTATGATGTTGCCTTATCTCCATGACCGACTAGTTAAGGGGATTGTGTGGAGGGGTTCCTTATTTGGATTTCGCTTTGCGAGACGCTCCACGCATGAACCTTAACGACATTGGGAGTGGAGAGATGTGCATATTATTTTCTTTTCTTTCTTTACGTTTCTGTTGGTTGAGATGCTGGGTTGGAAAGGTTTAGCCAAGAATCACGTAAATGAGTGATTGAGGGGCTAAGTTGATGTGCGATATATGAGCACTATGATAGTTTTCCTCTGATAGATGTGGGGAAGACTAAGATATGAAAGTCGAATAGAGACTTGTGTTTATGCCTTATTGAGAAGGCCATCTATAAAAGATGTATGTATATATATTGGGATAAAGTATTTGTAGTGCCTTACAGAAAGTAAGCGCTCGAACATCTATAAAATTTTATTTTTCTGTTGTAGTGGTAAGACTTAGGGTTAGGATTTTAGCGATCCCGATCATGTGTCTTAGATCGTTACTTCTCGAGGACCGACAATGCGAGGTAGTAGTGTAAAGGGATGGTTCCTTGTGTGGATTTCGCCTCGGTGAGTCGTCCCACGCATGAAACCGAGCTAATGTCGGGAGTTGGGAAAGGTCTTGGGCACTAGGGATCTAATTAGGATGATATATCTATACGACTCGAATAGGATAGATAGATTGGCGTTAGGATTTTTAGGACGTAAGGCCCTTAAGGCATGTAGCATGGTTTTAGGAAGGTGATAGGGAGTTGACCACAATAGGTTTGTGGGTTAACTCTAAGTGGGATTTGGTCCCTATAACGATGAAGAAGTTTAAAATCTTGAGTGATTCGGAATGTTAGGCCGTAGAAGGAGGGTCTTTTCTTAGATAGAGCGTTACGTCGGTAACCTATTTTTGAAGGAGTTGGAGTATGAGCGGGCTTTTACTCCTGCACTCGTGTTGTTAAGTTCGAGAGTGGATTTAAGGAACGAGCCTTTGCTGAGAATGGGAAGTATTTATACTGGAGCATGAATCCATTGTTTATGCGTCTCACAAATTTAAATTCTGTGAGAAGTATTATTCCTCGCTCGATTTAGAGCTCGTAGCGGTAGTATTCGCCTTAAAGGAATAGAGGCACTACTCCTGGGTAAGAAATTTGTCTTTTCACAGATTAGCAAGAAGTTAGATGCGCCTTAGCAAGAAGTTAGAGATCGTGAGGGACTATCGATTGAATATCCCCTTTCGCTAAGGAAACGCGGATGGGATAGTAGATGAACCGAGTAGGGAACCGTCGCAGAGATTAGGGAGGCACGGAATGCCAGGAAGAACGAGCTTCACAGAGGGGACGCTATAGTAGGAGCGTTCATGTCCGTGATTGATCGGCTTCCCTACTAGTATGAAGAGACTAGTAGTGGAACGACGAAGGATGGGAGTAGTAGTTAATAGGGATCGAACCCTCCGTACAAATTGTTCGGATCGTTTCTTGTAAGTAGGGTTCCAGGATGTTTAAGTATCTCCTTCCGTAGTAGAATGGTAGGATCGATAGTTCTAGAGGAACGATTAGGTGTTATGTTAGACCAAGAAGAATATAGACTAAGATCTAAAAGGATGACCTTAGTCCGAGCCCGATAGGGATGCCATTGTTACCAAGGGGTTTGCTAGGAATGATAGAACGATAGTTCAGTGTAGTATACCTTGATATGGTCATACTAATACCTGAATTTTGAGGGCAAAATTCCCTTCTAAGGGGGGGAGTATGTAACAACCCAAGCTTTTGAGCGACTATTTTATATTATTTTGCCCGATGGGCTAATTCTATAAAATAGGGGAAGTTGGAGTAAATATTATTTCCCGTGAGATTTAGGGAATAATATTTACTATGTTTTATCTATTTATCGTATGGGAAGGTAAATAGCACTATATTGTGTATTATTGCGTCGTTATATGTAAAACGACGGTTATGGCTCATATTTGATTTGAGGTATAATTAATAAAATAAAATAAATTGGATATAAAATTTGTTCACACTTTCCCACATGCCAAAATAAGGGGTACGGTTGTTTTTAGAATGGTCAAGATAGTCGAAATAAGTGCCATCTTGTATTTTGGAGTTTCGGGCACTTTTGACGCGTTGTGACTCAATTATGCAGATACGAGTCATTTAATGGTGTATTAGAAATTAAAAGAGGACATTTGTATTTTAATACCCGTTTAAGTCCCCCATACCTTTTCTTTCTTCATTTTGTGAGAATGCCAAAAGAGAGAAGAGAGAGCTTGGGAGAAATGGGAGAAAAGAGAGAAAATGGAAGACTTGAGGCCATAATTCATTGCTACCGGAGTTGAATTCGAGACTACAAACTCGAGGCAAGTTTCTTACTTGCTAGATGTTGATTTAATGTGATAAATTGTATGTTTAGTTAATTTTTGGAGATTTGAACCATAAATTGGTTTTTGTTGATTTTGATGATTAAACCCCTTAATTCTTGGTTTTAATTTGATTTGAGGATAAATTAGTAGTTAGTAATGGTCTAGAACTGATTTGGGTTGGATTGTTGTTGTTGATGTTGGGTAGAATTAAGAGTTTGAGGGTTTGGGGGTTTTAGGGTTCAAACAACCCGTAACCCATACTTGGAAATTCTGCAGGACCGAATCGATTCGGCCCTAGCGAATCGATTCGGTAATAGGGAAGGTTACAGGTCTGAATAGGGAGAATCGATTCGAGGTTATGCAGAATGTCAGGGTCTTCTTAACCGAATCGATTCGGACCTACCGAATTGATTCGATTTTGGGGACCGAATCGATTCGGCCAGGGCGAATCGATTCGAAAGTCCTGCATTTTTGGGATGTTTTTCTTGTTTAGTTTTTATCCCTTTTCTTTTAGGTCCAAGGTTTAGGAACCTTTCTTTGGGAAGTAATTAAGAGTCCTAGAGGGTGGTTTTGGGTAGACTAATGCCCTAGGATTAAATGGGATATTTAGGCTTACCCCGAGGGCTAGTTTGCGTAGGTTGATATCCGAATGAAATAGGAGATTAACCAAAGGATAAATTGAGGATAAAATGTTAATGTTGCGGAAATTGGGAGACTCTCCTTGAGGGAGATTCATTTTTACGGTTTAAAATATTATTGAAGCCTTAGAGACTAGTTTGAGGTTTATGGCACTTCGGGTTTTAAGTCATTAATAAAATCTGACTCTAAGAATAAGAAATACATAAAATGAATTGTGGTACTAATAAATAAGTACAAATGATTTTGGGAATGTAAAAATGGATGTTTTCAAATGAAAAGAATTATGGTTTTCATAAATGTAAAAAGGTATGGATACACACCCTCTCTAAATCGCGATCTTAAGGGAAGTTTGTGCGCGTTGTGGTGATGCCCCCTGGCAAATTAACGCATGGTGGATATAGTCCCTAGGCCATGTGAGCGCTTGTGATTGTATATTTTCTGCGATGGGTAGGAGATTCCGGGTGTGGTCTTGACTATCCCGCAGGCACATGGCCGCTTCCCGACATTGGTAAGATCCCAGGTTGTCTAAATATCAGGCCCTGGAAGATGATAGCCATTTAGGGGCGCGCACAATGGAGAAACCCGGACGGGCGGTCTTAGAATTGTTATATATATATATATATATAATTATAACTATTCTAAATCAAGTTGGACTTGATAAATATGGGTGCCATAAAGGGCACAATGAAATGCCATAAAGATCATGATGAAAGTGCCACAAAGAGCACGATGAAAATGCCACAAAGAGCATATGATGATGATTATATTCCTGATAAGGAAGATATTTTTACAAAGTGTATAATTGAGATGAAATTCCACAAAGAGCATAAGACTATGATTATATTTCCTGATAAGGAACAAATTCATGAAATGAATTGGTATACGATGAAATTGATTTGGTAAACATTTGATAAAGTGTTGTACCATTTATATATATATTCCTAAAGAATAAATGGGAATTATGTTTTGATGGTGTATGGATATAATTATATATCCTTGAGTAGAAATTGATGAAACCTCTTATATATATATATATATATATATATATATACCTAATATTGTGCTAAGGGTCTAATGTATCTCGACGATCAACCTTGCCTAGTAGTAGTGTATCGGGGGGTTCCTTGTTTGGATTTCGCTTTGCGAGACACCCCACGCATGAATAAGGGCATAGTGTTGTGACTGGGGAGAAGTTAACCTTTAGTACTTAAATTAATCAGAACAGAGTCTAATGTATCTCTACGATCAACCTTGCCTAGTAGTAGTGTATCGGGGGGTTCCTTGTTTGGATTTCGCTTTGCGAGACACCCCACGCACGAATAAGGGCATAGTGTTGAGACTGGAGAGAAGTTAATCTTATGTTCTTTGTTTTATTAAAACATCATCATGGATATTGCGCTAGGTTGCTGCTAGATTGAGAGGTGAGAAATATAAATGTTAACTGCGAGGGTACGCACTTAACTGTCATGCATTTTATTCACATGGGAATCATATCAAACCGGACCCTGACCCGTATCTATATTTCTTTGTTTCTACACATATTATTGCCGTTACAGGTGCTTTACCTCATGAACACCCGTGTTTACATTTCCATTCCGATTGTCATGGAGCTACAGCATAATGCGGATGTTGTAGGTTATTGGTATTCGACACTTCTTTCCATTGTACCTTAGTTAAGTTCAGTTTATTTATTCGGGCGTGTTTGCCCAAGCGTTGCACTCATTTACTATATTGTAAATATTGAAATGTAATACTCGGTGTAAATATTTGTATTGGTCTGTTCACCGACAGCTTATTCGGTGATTATTTATTATATTGTCGTCCTTTATCTTCGGTTTTTGACATCCACCGTTTTTGCAAATGGGATTGTCTAAGTGTTTTCTTTTATTTACAAATTTTCTTTTTATTGACGATCCGTTTTCTAAAATGATTGGTGGTTTTCTCGTACTATTATTTTAATCGACAGTGATCCATCTATGATTCCTGTGATTGTTAGAGTATTGGGCTGGCCACCTATTATTTTAGTTAGCGTGTTGTCACAGATGGTATCAGAGCATTAGGCTCTAGAGCCCTTAGGAATCTGTGCGGATGTATTTTGTTTTCAGCGTTACTTCTTATTTGATATAGAACCCTAAGATTAAGATCGTTGATTTCTTTGGTGATAACTAGTTCTCCTGCTATGATATGAGAACCCCGAAAATCTTTTGCGCTACCGTGTGAGACTAGTAAGTCATCCGATGATGGGCATTAAGGGAGGTTGTCGTGAAGGCGTCGCGAGACGTGATTTCTAAGAGCTGTAAGGTGTAGAATGATTTTCCATGTGCCGCTGCCAGCAAAAGTGGTATTACGCTTGGGATTCGAAGCGATGTCAATCTATAGATTGAGAAGTCCTTGATGAGGACCACATGTTGAAGTTCGGACGGATCGGAGAAGTGAAATCTCACTTGATGAGAATATGATGCCCGAGAATCTGTGCTAACATGGGGAATAGAAATTCCCAGGTGCGAAGAGTGGAGGAAAAATCTTCTCACCCATAGGAGTAAGGCTGAACTGGTGGAAATGGTAGTCGCCATAGTAGGGTGGTGCAGGAAGTTTTTCCCTAACAGAGGGCGAGCCCTTTGATAGAATGATAGGCCCACAAGTAAATGTTGCTAACACTTCAGGAGAAGTGGTGTTCAGGAGACCCCATTGGTGGACATCCACCCGGGGAAGATTTGTTGAACTAAGGACAGGGAGGCTAGTAGAATGTTCTCTTTACTAAAGGATTTAAGGGAACTACTTGAGAAATAGCTAGGGTAGCTAGACATGGAAGTAGTTGGTTAGGGTGAGACTAAAATATGTGTCTAGGAACCATTTCTAGTGGCCAAGTAAATTGGCATGAATATTGGCGGGAAGTTCCACCGTAGTTGAGGGTGGGGTGTTCCTTATAAGAATATGGAATGGTATTGTATTTACTCTAGATTCGAGTGTGTATATTGAGCTTTTGGTAGTATACCTACATGGCTTCCATGATAGGGAAGTTTTATATTTCCTTTCACTCGTTATGGGGCGAGTGATGATATGTGTGGTATGTTATACTTGTATTATATGTAATATATGAGTAGGGATGTTCTCGGATCGGTTGGGGCGATAGCAAGCAAATAAATTGTGAGGCTATCCTATTTTCTAGTTCTAGAGAAGAGCTAGTTGTTCTGTAATATCTCACCTAGATATAGGATTGAGACTTTATAGAGATGGTTTATGGTGTGTAGTTTGTTTTTATTTTTTATTTTGTTTTATTTGTCTTACTTTATTTGTTTTTTCTTGCTTTCTTGCTTTGTTTGGTTTGCTTGTGTATGCTGTTGCCTTATCTCCATGACCGACTAGTTAAGGGGATTGTGTGGAGGGGTTCCTTATTTGGATTTCGCTTTGCGAGACGCTCCACGCATGAACCTTAACGACATTGGGAGTGGAGAGATGTGCATATTCTTTTCTTTTCTTTCTTTACTTTTCTGTTGGTTGAGATGCTGGGTTGGAAAGGTTTAGCCAAGAATCACGTAAATGAGTGATTAAGGGGCTAAGTTGATGTGCGATATATGAGAACTATGATAGTTTTCCTCTGATAGATGTGGGGAAGACTAAGATATGAAAGTCGAATAGAGACTTGTGTTTATGCCTTATTGAGAAGGCCATCTATAAAAGATGTATGTATATATATAGGGATAAAGTATTTGTAGTGCCTTACAGAAGGTAAGCGCTCGAACATCTATAAAATTTTATTTTTCTGTTGTAGTGGTAAGACTTAGGGTTAGGATTTTAGCGATCCCGATCATGTGTCTTAGATCGTTACTTCTCGATGACCAACAATGCGAGGTAGTAGTGTAAAGGGAGGGTTCCTTGTTTGGATTTCGCCTCGACGAGACGTCCCACGCATGAAACCGAGCTAATGTCGGGAGTTGGGAAAGGTCTTGGGCACTAGGGATCTAATTAGGATGATATATTTATACGACTCGAATAGGATAGATAGATTGGCGTTAGGATTTTTAGGACGTAAGGCCCTTAAGGCATGTAGCATGGTTTTAGGAAGGTGATAGGGAGTTGACCACAATAGGTTTGTGGGTTAACTCTAAGTGGGATTTAGTCCCTATAACGATGAAGAAGTTTAAAATCTTGAGTGATTCGGAATGTTAGGCCGTAGAAGGAGGGGCTTTTCTTAGATAGAGCGTTACGTCAGTAACCTATTTTTGAAGGAGTTGGAGTATGAGGGGGCTTTTACTCCTGCACTCGTGTTGTTAAGTTCGAGAGTGGATTTAAGGAACGAGTCTTTGCCGAGAATGGGAAGTATTAATACTGGAGCATGAATCCATTGTTTATGCATCTCACAAAGTTAAATTATGTGAGAAGTATTATTCCTCGCTCGATTTAGCGCTCGTAGCGGTAGTATTCGCCTTAAAGAAATAGAGGCACTACTCCTCGGTAGGAAATTTGTCTTTTCACAGATTAGCAAGAAGTTAGATTCGCCTTAGCAAGAAGTTAGAGCTCGTGAGGGACTATCGATTGAATATCCCCTTTCGCTAAGGAAACGCGGATGGGCTAGTAGATGCGCCGAGTAGGGAACCGTCGCAGATATTAGGGTGGCACGGGATGCTAGGAAGAACGAGCTTCACAGAGGGGACGCTATAGTTAGAGCGTTCATATCCGTTATTGATCGGCTTCCCTACTAGTATGATGAGACTAGTAGTGGAACAACGAAGGATGGGAGTAGTGGTTAATAGGGATCGAACCCTCCGTACAAATTGTTCGGATCGTTTCTTGTAAGTAGGGTGCCAGGATGTTTAAGTATCTCCTTCCGTAGTAGAATGGTAGGATCGATAGTTCTAGAGGAACGATTAGGTGTTATGTTAGAGCAAGAAGAATATAGACTAAGATCTAAAAGGATGACCTTAGTCCGAGCCCGATAGGGATGCCATTGTTACCAAGGGGTTTGCTAGGAATGATAGAACGATAGTTCAGTGTAGTATACCTTGATATGGTCACACTAATACCTGAATTTTGAGGGCAAAATTCCCTCCTAAGGGGGGGAGTATGTAACAACCCAGGCTTTTGAGCGACAATTTTATATTATTTTGCCCGATGGGCTAATTCTATAAAATAGGGGAAGTTGGAGTAAATATTATTTCCCATGAGATTTAGGGAATAATATTTACTATGTTTTATCTATTTACCGTATGGGAAGGTAAATAGCACTATATTGTGTATTATTGCGTCGTTATATGTAAAATGACGGTTATGGCTCATATTTGATTTGAGGTATAATTAATGAAATAAAATAAATTGGAACATAAAATTTGTTCACACTTTCCCGAATGCCAAAATAAGGGGTGCGGTTGTTTTTAGAATGGCCAAGATAGTGGAAATAAGTGCCATGTTGTATTTTGGAGTTTCGGGCACTTTTGACGCGTTGTGACTCAATTATGCAGATACAAGTCATTTAATGGTGTATTAGAAATTAAAAGAGGGCATTTGTATTTTAATACCCATTTAAGTTCCCCATGCCTTTTCTTTCTTCATTTCGTGAGAATGCCAAAAGAGAGAAGAGAGAGCTTGGGAGAAATGGGAGAAAAGAGAGAAAATGGAAGACTTGAGGCCAGAATCCGTTGCTACCGGAGTTGAATTCGAGACTACAAACTCGAGGCAAGTTTCTTACTTGCTAGATGTTGATTTAATGTGATAAATTGCATGTTTAGTTAAGTTTTGGAGATTTGAACCATAAATTGGTTTTTGTTGATTTTGATGATTAAACCCCTTAATTCTTGGTTTTAATTTGATTTGAGGATAAATTAGTAGTTAGTAAAGGTGTAGAACTGATTTGGGTTGGATTTTTGTTATTGATGTTGGGTAGAATCAAGAGTTTGAGGGTTTGGGGGTTTTAGGGTTAAAACAACCCGTAACCCATACTTGGAAATTCTGCAGGACCGAATCGATTCGGCCCTATCGAATCGATTCGGTAATAGGGAAGGTTACAAGTCTGAATAGGGCGAATCGATTCGGACCTAGCAAATCGATTCGAGGTTATGCATAATGCCAGGTTCTTCTTGACCGAATCGATTCGGACCTACCGAATCGAATCGATTCGGACCTACAGTACTTAAATTAATCAGGACAGAGTCTAATGTATCTCGACGATCAACCTTGCCTAGTAGTAGTGTATCGGGGGGTTCCTTGTTTGGATTTCGCTTTGCGAGACACCCCACGCATGAATAAGGGCATAGTGTTGTGACTGGGGAGAAGTTAACCTTTAGTACTTAAATTAATCAGGACAGAGTCTAATGTATCTCTACGATCAACCTTGCCTAGTAGTAGTGTATCGGGGGGTTCCTTGTTTGGATTTCGCTTTGCGAGACACCCCACACACGAATAAGGGCATAGTGTTGAGACTGGAGAGAAGTTAATCTTCTGTTCTTTGTTTAATTAAAACATCATCATGGATATTGCACTAGGTTGCTGCTAGATTGAGAGGTGAGAAATGTAAATGTTAACTGCGAGGGTACGCCCTTAACTGTCATGCATTTTACTCACATGGGAATCATATCAAACCGGGCCCTGACCCGTATCTATATTTCTTTGTTTCTGCACATATTATTGCCGTTACAGGTGCTCTACCGCATGGACACCCGTGTTTACATTTTCATTCCGGTTGTCATGGAGCTACAGCATAATGCGAATGTTGTAGGTTTTTGGTATTCGACGCTTCTTTCTATTGTACCTTAGTTAAGTTCATTTTATTTATTCGGGCGTGTTTGCCCAAGCGTTGCACTCATTTACTATATTGTAAATATTGAAATGTAATACTCGGTGTAAATATTTGTATTGGTCTGTTCATCGACAGCTTATTCGGTGATTATTTATTATATTGTCGTCCTTTATCTTCGGTTTTTGATATCCACCGTTTTTGCAAATGGGATTGTCTAAGTGTTATCTTTTATTTACAAGTTTTCTTTTTATTGACGATCCATTTTCTAAAATGATTGGTGGTTATCACGTACTATTATTTTAATCGACAGTGATGCTGAGAATGGACCATCTATGATTCCTGTGATTGTCAGAGTATTGGGCTGGCCACCTATTATTTTAGTTGGCGGGTTGTCACACCATACTTAGTGGATTTGAGGCTAGGTCGTCCGAGTTTTTTTCCGTTATTGGTTTTTCCTCGTACATCGCGACGTAGTGATTTATTATTTATTTTATCTTGCTATACTCACCTAGAACGCATGCTTAGGTAATTCAAGATAAAATTTCGTTTTAATCACTACATGTTTAATTTGGTGCAAAATTAAATTTTGGGTAATGTTTAGTTAATTTAATTCCAGACATTTAATTGAATTTGTTAAAATTAGTTTGGCCTAATTTGATAATATTGAAAAATATGACTTAGGAGGCAAATTTCTAGGACTTGGGTTAAATTAATTGGTTTAAGTGAAATTTAAATTGTGTGTGTGTTTAATTTAATTTCACGTGGTTTAATTTTAATTTGAAAATAAATTAAAATATGATGTTTTTGTGAACCATCTTATGCTTCCGCATATCTCAACAAGGAAATTGATTTTAAAGTATAAGCAGTTTAAAATTGGGGGGCCTACGAGTCGTTTTTCAATTTGGTATCAGAGCCGGACCGCTAATTTATCGTGTCAAAGATCCGTTTTTCGGCTTTTATAATTTTTGTGCTCCTTGTATTTTTAGGTGGTTCAATTTTTACTCTCTCTCAATTTTTTTGTATCTCTCGATGAGACGCCTTAATGAAAATTTGTCCATTTCTAATGATAATGAAGTTTTTGCTATTCGAGAGGAATTAAATGGGCTTAATAGGTATAATGAAAAATTAAGAGAATTAAATTTGAGATTTGCAAAAAGAATTAAATTTCTTGAAGATGAAAATTCTTGTTTTAAAGCTAAAGTTGAATTTTTGCAAACCTCGTTATCTCAAAAAGATATTTTTCGTGAAAAGCTCATGGACATAAATCACAATTATAATATTTTAGAAATGTCCAAGAAAGAGAGTGATAGTCAAGAAAAGTCTCTTAGAGACAAGTTTGCTCACATTGAGGGGGAGCGTGATAACCTTCTAGGTATTATAGAAAATTTAAAGAAGGAGTCCCGTAAAATTGAGGAGTCTAATTTTTTACTTGAGTCCAATATTTTAAAAATGAAAAATGACTTACAAGACTCGAGTAGTTGTGATAATAGTTCTAGCTCATCTAGTTCAAATACTTCCGTTACTAAAGCTAAAACCATTGTTTGTTTTAGAGGATCTACTTTATCCAAAGACTTTAAAAAGGTCACACCTTAGGTAACATTTCTCATGTTTTCACATGCTTGCATTGTGGTAGGAAAGGTCACCTTAGATCATTTTGTTTTGATATTAAAAGAAGTCCTAGGAAGTCTATGTCTAGCAATTCATTTGTTTCCAAATCCCATCATTTTAAATATACATTTATATGGGTTCGGAAATCATTTTTAGACGCGCTAGATATTAGATTTATTGATTCTCATTTACTTTCACATGCTTCCTCACTTGCAAAATCTAAATGCTGAATGTGTTAGTTTTATTTGCATACTTTAGCGTTTGTACTTCATGCTATATTCACATGCTAAATGTATGCTTGTTTAATCATTTTCTAGTCTATGCTCCATGCTTAATCACATGCTAGAATTATGATTTTTGTTTATCTTTTGTATTATATTTCCTTCATTTTATTTCCATTAAATGAAAAATACAAAAAGATTTTTGGTTTATCATTTGCATTTTATTTTTATGCAATTTAAGATTAATGAAAAATACAAATGATTTTTGTTTGTCTTTTGAGTATATATTTTTATTTTTGATTAAAAATTCCAAAAACTCAAAAAGATTTTTTATTTTGTGTGTATTTTAGTCTGACACACTTTATGTGGCATATTCTTGTGTTTGAATCCCATCTTTTATGCTCTCATGTGGTAAGAACTTTTGGTTTAGATTGTCAATCCTTATTATGTTCTTTACCATGCTTACATGGAGTAGTTGGATTTTGTGTTGATATAATGGATTCTATTTTTATATGTCTCTTTTTACACATGCACTAGCTCTTTTGAAATTTTAACTTCATATGTATATTTGAGCTTTGTGAGGTGTTCTCCTACCAATCTTGTCATCTACATATTTGTAACCTAGGAGGACTAGAGCATGTCAAAATCCGTTGCACGTGAGATTTGTGTGAAAAATAAAAACATGATAAATATAAATGTGCACGGGGAAGGGCTCCGAAAGGAATTAGTTTCCTTTGCGAATAGTAAGCCACCGTGTGTTTAGACCTAAAAGAAATACGTGGTCCAAGGCCCAAAAATAGAAAAATATGGCATTAAAAAGAAAATAATTGCCAAGGTCTATGTTCAATTGATATATTCATTCAAAATTAATAATATATATGCTTATTGAGGGAAATTGGATGATATATCAACGGTTTGCACAATTTCCATTTATCCTAGTTGAGCTTTCAATGTCATGACTCTATTAGTTTGTAGAATCATCAACATGCTAGGCTTGTTTGCATTGTGTATGTTTATTCATTGAGTTCAATCTATATTGTCACATGAGGTTATATTCAAATGTGATGAAGTTTTCAATCAATTGATAACTCCATGAACATATTTTAAGTGATTGGGTCTAAATTTAATCGTTACTAGTTCACCCCCCAACACTTCCGTTTCCATATGACACAGTTTTGCCATCCGAGTGTGAAAAGCTTATTGTATTTTGTGTCATTTGTGTGTTTATATCTATATGTGTGTACTTGCGTCTATTAGGTATATCTTACGTATACATATATTTGATATTTTTGTTTAGTCTTTGCCTTGCTTTCTAGTCCATATATGCTTCAATTCATAATTGGTATCCATCTTGTTGCATTCTTTGTTGATATCACATGCTTAATACTTATGTATCATATTGGTATCTATTTCTTGCATCGTAGTTGGTATCCATTAATATTTGTTGGATTAGTTATGATTTTGTTACCCATGTGCTTTAACATTCTCATCACTTTATGCACAATTACATGCTTTAACTTGTTATCCCATTCTATTTATTTGGGGGTGATAAGTTAATTTTTTATTCTTTAGCCTTTGTCTAATCCTGAACAAAAAGGGGGAGAATGATAGGGGGAGAAATGGTATTTAATCCTATTGTTATCGTATCTTAGTTGAGGGAGATTTAACTTAGGGGGAGACGTCTTTCTAAGTTTATCATAGTTGATAAAGGGGAGAATTAATTAAGTGGGAGTAATTTCTTTTAATTGCATTAAATATTTTGATATTCCCTATGCTTTTAATGTGTTTGTTTAAGTGTGCAGGAATTCTTCTATATAGTGGCAACTTTCAACGGCAAAGATTTTGATCCTTGGGTTGTTTGAGTCAAGCATTGTATTTTTATTTTGGGTGGGACTTTTTGTCAGTCTAGTAGAGCTTGACGGTCCTTTAGGATTTTTATTTGGTTTTTGTCCCGGAATAGCCAAAGGGGGATATTCGTAAGGACACAAGTTTCAAATTGAGTCCTTTGTAGTTTTGGCTCAATTCCGGACAAAAACGTTTGAGTCATAGGATAGAGTAGATTGATCATCCTTCAAGCCTATGATGTGTTTGTTGAAGATGTAGCGGCCAAAAGTATAAAGCTTCATTATTTTGTCGAGTTTAAAGTGCCTTGTTTCTACGTCATCAAACATGGTTCCATGCTCCCAAGGTATGAATGCATTACATATATATATAGGAGTTTGGAACGTTTTATAATGGGGGTACGTTTAATTAAAACTGTTGTTTATTTTTAGAAAGCTTTTATTAAAACTTTAAAATAAGTTTATAAAGTTTCTGGGCTAAAAATGAAATTTTTTCAACTTTCTGGAAGTTCGTTTGATATGACGTTCGAACGAGTTTTTCGTTCGAACCAGATGTCGTTTGAACGAGTTTGCC
This sequence comes from Sambucus nigra, assembly GCA_949130495.1. Lineage (NCBI taxonomy): Eukaryota > Viridiplantae > Streptophyta > Magnoliopsida > Dipsacales > Adoxaceae > Sambucus > Sambucus nigra. Next base: position 521,785,584 of record OX422220.1, read on the forward strand.
AACGAATTCCCAAATTGACCACTGGAACTTCGTTTGAAATGTCGTTCGAACGAGATGGATGTTCGAACGAGATTTCTAACGAGTTCACACTGGAACTTCGTTAGAAGCCTCGTTCGAACGAAAATGTCGGTCGAACGAGATTTGGCGGGAACGGGTATTTGGTAGTTTTGAGCAGTTTTTCCCACTTTTTCCACTACTTTACCCACTAACTTTTGATAGAATATCTAAGTGCGGGAACCAAAGTTTTTAATTTAACTTTTTCATATCCTACAACCTCTAAGAGAGTGTTTTGAGAGAGAAATCAAAAGAGAAAAAGTTATTTGTTTAAGTGTTGTTGATTTTCAAGAAAAATGTTTTAAAAACACTTGTTTTACACCCATATTGTTTATCCAAGCTTCCATAGATATATTTGTACTTGCTTGGAGTTTTGGCACCGATTTTTCATCTCTACTGTTTTGAAGAGACGTTTGGGTTTGCTTCTACCTCCCACAAAGAAGAAGAGGATTTCGTTGATTTATCCACTTGAAGAAAGGCTCCTAGTTCGGGTGACGATGGCCATATAAAGTCCGATCGGTGGATTTCGAGATCGCGGTGGAGGTTCGTGGTTATTCGCTAAGAAGAGGTTGATACAAGAAGACGCGTCGGGGTTTGATAGGGATCGAGTCGAGTGTTGTAAGTCATCTTGCTTGTATTTGTAAATTCCGTACATAGTGGATTTGAGGCTAGGGTCGTCCGAGATTTTTTCTCGTTGTGGTTTTTTTCTCATACATCGCGGCGTAGTGATTTATTGTTTATTTTACCTTGCTATACTCACCTTGAACGCATGCTTAGGTAATTCAAGAAAAAATATGGTTTTAATCACTACATGTTTAATTTGGTGCGAAATTAAATTTTGGGTAATGTTTAGTTAATTTAATTCAAGTCATTTAATTTAATTTGTTAAAATTGGTTTGGCCTAATTTGGTATTATTGGGAAATATGACTTAGGCAAATTTCTAGGACTTGGGTTAAATTAGTTGGTTTAAGTGAAATTTAAATTGTGTGTGTGTTTAATTTAATTACACGTGGTTTAATTTCAATTTGAAAATAAATTAAAATTTGATATTTTTGTGAACCATCTTACGCTTCCGCATATCTCAACAAGGAAATTGATTTTAAAGTATAAGCATTTTAAAATTGGGGGGCCTACGAGTCGTTTTTCATACCCTATCATGAATAAAAGTTGGGCCTGGGCACATCGATGGATGTGTTTACCCATTGCATTTTCACCCATTGCCTTCACCCTATCCTTCCAAAATTTCATCAACCAGTCAAAATGGATCGCATGAAAAGACTTGCAGTCCTCGCCAACCTCTTCACCATCGACCCGATCGACTTAGTAAACTTCCTAATTGATGCAGCTCGTTCTTCAACCGTCTTCCGGATCACCCCATACACACTATGACCCTCAACTGCTATCCCCAACAAATGGTAAACATTATTTAGTGTAATGGTCATTTCACCGAATAGCATATGAAACGTATTAGTTTCAGGTTTCCACCCTCCGATGAATGCACATATAAGGACATGATCAATAAACCAATAAGAGTCTTTTTTATCAAAGGCCAAAATACCGTGGCCTTTACCACATTCACCACCCACACATCATCTTCATCTATATTCCACTCAACAAATTTCTTATAATGGTATACACTCTTCATCATACCTTGTTCTTCGTCATGGTTCCAAATATCGTTTGACACATGGTTAGAAAAATTCTTTAACAACTCGGGGTTGTTAGGAGAGGACCCCTCTAACGACTGTGCATCGAATCTTGTTGTTTTTTTCCTTATATTTTTTCTTTTCAACCGGTCCGAAGAATATGCCCCTATGAGTAGGTCATCATAAGACGATAACGATGTATATGAACCGCTTGACGTGATAGAGTTACTATCCCCACTAGAAGTTTCATCAACATTCCCCTCACGAACAACAACACTCTCACTAACATTCCCCTCACCCACAACCCCCTCACCAACATTCCCCTCAGCCACAACCCCCCTTACCATCATTCCCCTCACCAACAACCCCCTCACCAACATTCACATCACCCACAGTACCCGTGCCCACCTCACCCTCATTAACAACATCCTCAACCACTGCACCCTCACCAACCACATCCTTACCAACCACATCCTCACCAACCACCTCATCACCAACCACATCCTCACCCACTACATATTTACCTGAAATTCTATCTTGTTTTTTTTTTTTGACGCATTCATGGGTTGTCTACCCTCTCTCCCCATTTATGATCTACAACACTTGTTAAAATAGATTTAGAAATTAATAAATTTTTTAACATACATTTAATAGGTTTTGAAAAATGGATAGATAAATGAATAGAATTCGAAAACAATACCCACGACCAGCCATAACCATGAAATGTGGCAATCCACGGTCTAAGAAGGCTGTTTGTGTTGAAAAATGGATGGTGTACTTTAGCGGTGGAATGTGGCAATCCACGGTCGAAGTAGACTGCAAGAATTCACCTTCTACGGTGATGGGAGACCGTACGATGCCACGATTTTAAATTTTTTTACAACCCCAATTCATTTTCAACAAGTTAGAGTTTTATGCAAGTTTACGTTTAGATTATGTTTTTTGAACAACTTTAAATTACGTTTTTTTAATGAAAATTAGCGTTTTATTAACTTTTTTTTATTACTAATGGGGGTTCAAATGGTTTTGAAGGCATCTATAGATTAGGCATGAACATAAATGCATAATGAGAGAGTTTTGGATTACATAGGAAGGATTGAATAAGGATTTACGTTGAGTATTTAGAGATGCAAAAGGTAGTAAAGAGAAAAGAGTATAAAGAGAGACAAATGAGGGAAAATGAGGGCATTTTTAATTTCAGTTTATATAATGGGGTTTCAAATTGTGATGTTGGGTTGTTGTGGTGTTAGTGAGAAGTTAGGTGTAATTTTGTGGTGTTTTGGGGTGGTAATATCACCACCCTTTTGTGATGTGTTCCATTTTCGGCATTTGGAGTTGTGGACAACTGAGAAACGTTTTCTTTTATTTTAATATTTGCCAATCATTTTTTACAATAATCAAACCAGTCCTTATCCTCCATTATCTCAAAATTTTCTAAATCACCCACCAAATTTCAGCTTGCCCCCCCAAATATTTTCCTATATTTACAAACCAAACCCTAAAGTTATTTTAAAGGGTATTTCAAGACTATTTCGAGGGGCATTTTGAAGGCATATTAAAGGAGTTCTTGGGACGAATACTCGAGGCAAATAACTTTCTACTCTCCTCCTTTTATATGCGTAGTTGGTAAATTCAACTAAATTATTTTTATGCTAAAGTAACCCTTATAAAGTTGGGTATTCCTAGTTAAACAACTAATATGTCAATTTTAGATAATTTGATATATTTGAAATGACTTGGTGAACCTTTTACTTAGAGGAACTTATTTTTAGTGCCCCAAGACATGGAAAATTAATATTTAAGATTTCTCCCCCATTTGTTAAGTTTGACAATTGATATAAGATAGTGTAGTATACAAAATTAAATTTAGAGCTAGTGAATTCAATTTACGCATGCTTAGTTGGGATTGCACTTTTTGCGTTCAGAGTGGTACTTTTGATGTTATGACCCAATTGATGAGATTTACTATGAAGGCCCTATTAATGTCATAAAATTACTATGGATACATTATTTGTGACTTGGAACACTTGATACGTATATGATCCCTTATGATGTAATACACTTATAAGTTAATTACGTGTCTCTTTTATGCAAGAACACATGTAACCCTTACTTGAAATATTGTTATTATTTGTATATGTCTTATCGTGTAGATGATAGAAGGAGTACGGGATACTTGTTGGTTGTTGTTTTGGTTGTTGGATAGTGATGTTGGATTAGTTGACTTGATGGGAAACATAAATATTTGAACTCTTAAATTTGTCTTCACAACTACCTTATATAAACGTAAGTGTATTAGGGGGTTCCTTGTTTGGATTTCACTTCGGTGAGACGTCCCACGCACGTAGTCTAGTGACGGGTAGGAGTGATGACTTAAAACATTAATAAAATTTATATACTTTCGATTTAATGATTTTCATTATGAGGAATCACTTGTAGGATGATGGACATTTTTGCTCCTTATGAAATGGGTCAAAATGTATAATGATTCCAAATGCTATGACCCGGGGTGGAGTAATTGGGGTTTGAGTAGAATGCTCGAAGTGAATAAAGATGTGTTAAAATGTTAATGTTAAATGAATACGTGAAATATAATAGTATATGGAAATGAATGTGTGGGTACTGTGGACGGACACCCCAATATTGTGATATGTGAATTCCCGGCCATGCGAATATCAGGTGGCGTAAAGGCATGAAACTTAATGTTTATGATATACTGTGATACGTGATTTCCCGATCATCTGAGTACCAGGTGGAGTGTGGGTGTGAAATGTGATGTTCATAATTTAATATGACGTGTTATTTCGATGCTGCTTAATGGGGAACCAAGGTTTATATGATTGTTTAAACTTAGCGTATCACATGTTTATGAGATGATCGAGAGGAAGGGACGCATGCTGATTATGTATTGTGTAACTAAAGAAATGTTATGAGATAGTTCTAATGCATTGTAATGATTTAAATTTGGTGTACCATATGCTTATGAGATGGACGAGGGGAAGGAGCGCATGTCGGTTACATTTTCTTAAATATTGAGAACAAGTAATTAACTAAATGAATTGGATAATTCTAATGCTTTGTGAGACTATGTTTTTGGGTTGGGTTGCTCATTAAATTATTAAACTGTGATTTTATCGTCTATTCATATAATTGCTTTGAGTTGCATCGCTAAGTTACTTGCTAGGGGTTTGAACCATCTCTTTACGTGTAACTCATGTGTTAGGGTTGGACCTACCGTATAGCTTCCTTATTCCAACGGACATTATCATTCGTCTCTCTCACCCTAGATATCAACCTCAGAGATATCACAGGTCTCTATTTTATTTAGCTATTAATTTTATTTTTCAGTCTTAGATGATTTTGGAGACGATCTAGTTTGTATGTTGAGATTTAGTTGGCTTGTATTCTTCAGAGATTCTTCGGGATTGTATTAAGATATTATTTTTAAGACCTTATTGTATCTCTTTAATGACTATGGGTATTCTATTTTTAGTTTACATTGAGGATCTACATATCGTTTTCACATTACTCATGTTATTGTTTCTTTTGATCCCCCCATGTTGAGAATGTTATTTGATTTATTTTAAATATTGCGTATAATTTTATTTTAGACTTGATCAACACAAATGTTTAATTACATGGGGTATTACCATTGATTCTAATTATGTACATAACACAGACGATGTAGTCCAATGATGAATGAGTTGATAATCAATTACATGAACTATTCATAGTGTGGATTTATGGTAATCAGTGTAGTTGAATTATTACGAAAAAGGGAATGAGGTTACTTATCTTAAATATCTAAAGTAATATACAATGGGTTACTTTAGATGAACTGTATTATAGTGTTTTGTTGCATCTTGGAGTAATCACTAAGCATTTTACTTACATTGTACTTGTGTTTCCCTTTCAGGTGTTGATTAGTCGGATGTCTATTGTTGTGGTCAAGTCCAAAAGCGTGTCAGACACTACACCAAATCTGCCCATTTGTCAAGGTCATTGACCTTGACAAATTCACCTTGTCAAGGTCAATGACCGTGACATTTCGAGGCGAGACAACTTTTTTTGTCACGGTCGTGTCAAGGGCAATGACCGTGACACGTTTGTCATGGTTTATAACCGTGACAAAGCCGTGACCCTTTTTAAAAAAATTGTCGCGGCCATTGACCGTGACAAGCCCGTGACAAGATTTGTCAAGGACTTGTCACGGTCAATGACCGTGACAATTCTGGGCAGAATTGAAAAAAAATCTGCTGGGCAGTATGGCCACTGCCACTGCCCAGCAGTATATTTGTACCTGTTATAACAACGTTGTACCTGTTCCAAACATCATATATCCAACACAAACTAAAGATAATGCAAATATATATTCATGACAGTATAATCCAAATTTTCAAAGTAAAAATAATATACATGACGATATAATCCAAATATAATTAAAATGGACAAACTTAAAAATAATGTTACTACATGTCTTGGGTAAATGTGAGGAGGTGAGTAGGCCACACGACATACGAATTGACGCACCCACTAATATATGTCGTGCCGCATTGTTCGCGCAACCACAGTAGGGAGTTCTCCTTCCCGGGTATGACATGCGTGACGAGCACCCTGGACTCCATCCCTTGAAGCACACGTCCATGGACTATTCCACCCTCGATGATATCCGGGTCCCTCAACCCCGGCCCTATCCGCTGGCCATCAAATATGTCCAATATGAACACGCTCGGCCAACCAATCGTCGATAATGGTCTGTTGGAGGGCGCCAAATAGGGAAGTGGATCGTCGAAATACGAACGTGTCGGTGATGAAGCAGCGAGGTCCACATCCTCGTCATCCCGCACCTCCTCGTCCTCCCGCACCTCCTCGTCCTCCCGCACCTCCTCCTCCACCACCTTCTCCTTCCCTTTCCCTTTACCTTTCTCTTTACGGTCTCCACCCAACGTACGCTTCATGAATGCGTACATATCTTGGACCGTCGCCTCCAAACGGGACAGCTTCGCGTCGTGTGAATCCACCGTTCGAGCCAACCCGGTGTCGCTCGTCTCCAATCCGATGATCCTAGATTTGGCCACCCGCGAGCTCACTCCCCTTGTCCTCCCCTTGCGATCAGAGCCAAGCACTTGGCTGAGTGCGTCTGTGGACAAAGATGCCTTGTCGGCATCAGACTGCGACTCATGCACTTCCTTAAGCTTTGCCTGAAACGACAAAAAGCACATGATTAGTAAAATAAGTAAACTAAAAAATTATAACGTAATTAACAATAATTAAACTGTCGGATTACTTACAATCGTGGCCGCGACGCTCGGGAACACCTCCTTGTCCTTCCCCTTCTTCTTCCGAAGAGCCACATAAGTATCGAGCCTATGTGGCTTACCCCCTGGCCCACTCCCTACCCCCTGAAATAAAATAAAGTAAAGTAAAATTAGTATCGGCCCCGCAAAGTAAAATAATATCCAATAAGATATTTTTGTAGTTATAGATAAATTAAATATTACCTTCATCCTATGCTCCACCTCAGCGTAAGAGGTCCAGCCGGAGTAGTGCACGTCCGTCTTTTTAGCCCGATTTTCCCTCCCCGATTGGCGAGATGCCAATTGTCGATCCTCGATCTCATTGTCAATGAACTTTTGCCATTGTGCCAATGAGATCGGCTCCTTGGGCGGGACGGATCCGTGCCATTGTAAAATGGTCTCTCGTGTTTTTCCAAAGTACCGTGTCCGCATATTTTTTTTCCACGTCTTGTGTTGCTCCCTCAACTGCTCCAAGACGGAATCGCGTAGCTTTGGATCCAAGTTGAATTGTTCCTGTCCAACAAATACAATGTTAGTTGCGAATAAATATAAATATAAATATAAATATAAATATAAATATAAATATAAATATAAATATAAATATAAATATAAATATAAATATAAATACAAATATAAATATAAATATAAATATAAATATAAATATAAATTGAAATTGAAATTGAAATATTCATATAAATATTACCTGTAGTGCCGCCCAAACAGCTAACTTGAGCTCATACGGCACCTCCTTCCAACTCATAAACCCCGGGCCGATGACCGTCTTTAGCAGCTCGAGGGATCTCGCTAAAAGCTCCGACTTGTTTTCGACGGTAATCCCAAATTTTCCATATTTGGGGAGCCTAGGGGCGGAGGAGCCCTCGTCGCCTCCGCTACCACCGAACCCAGACGACGACATCATCATAAACAGCATCATCATCTTCGCCCTAACATCTGAAGGAGACATTTTTGCTGTAAAAAAAATGTTATTAGTACAGATAAAAAAAATGTTTCGTCTATATTATAACGTATGTGTAAGTTCCGTCAATACCACCCCCGCCACACGCACACACACACACACACACACACACACACCACCCCTACCCACCCCACCCCACCCCCACCCCCGCCACACGCACACACACACACGCACACACACATATTTTGAATGAAAATATCAATTATTTATAAAATTGATGTCTACTTTTAGTGTTGTGTATATATGTTAGTCTACTTCTGCTTTTTTTTTAAAATAATCAATTAACCAAATTTCATAATAGTGAATTGATAGTATGATTTTAATATGTCCTCTTTCTTGTTTAGTGTCTCGTGAATTGATAGTATGATTTTAAAAATAGAATACAAAACTAGGTGAGATTTTAGAATTACACGTCGAAATAATACATGTTGTATAATAATAATACAAGTGCATGCTTTGCAATCAAAGGTATTTATCTTTAGGGGTTTGTAAATTTAGGATTTATTGTAATATGTATTTTGAAAATAGGACAACAAACATTTTATTTATGATTTTAGTCCCTATTTTTGAATAAAACCGCTGGTGCGGACCCATATTCATAAAACGTTAACCAATCATAACATGCCACGTGTCCCTTTAATTTGAAAATAGGGACTAAAAATGGAAACAAAATGTTTGTTGTCCTATATCCATAATCAATATTATTTTAAGTCCTAAAATTACATAATCTATTATCTTTATAAGGATAAAATTATCTTAAAATGATTGGTAGGGAATGTCTATGAGGTGGATGATAATTTATTTGATATTTTATTTTATTTCTTTTGGTTAGGTTATTAAGACTTTATTTCAATTGATATCTTAGTAATTATTATTTAATATTTATTTTGAGCAATTATCTTATAGTAGGATTATTATCCTAGAAACAATTCTATCAATTCAAATAAATTGATATCAATTCAAATACATGTCTTGGATATCAATTCCCACCCCACCCCACCCCTCCACCACCCCCTCCCCCACCACACACCACCACACACACACACACCCCACTCCACCCCACCCCACCCCCTGCCCCCCTCCACCACCACCACCACACACACACACACACACCCCACCCCACCCCACCCCCTCCCCTACCACACACCACCACACACACATACACACCCCACCCCTAACCACCCCCTGCCCCCCCCTCCACCACCCCCCCTCCACCACCACCACCACACACACACACACACACACCCCACCCCACCCCACCCCCTCCCCCACCACACACCACCACACACACACACACACCCCACCCCTAAGCACCCCCTGCCCCACCCCTCCACCACCCCCCCTCCACCACCACCACCACACACACACACACACACCCCACCCCACCCCCTCCCCCACCACACACACACACACACCCCACCCCTAACCACCCCCTGCCCCACCCCTCCACCACCCCCTCCCCCACCACACACCACCACACACACACACACACACACCCCACCCCACCCCACCCCACCCCCTCCCCCACCACACACCACCACACACACACACACACACACACCCCACCCCACCCCACCCTCCACCACCCCCTCCCCCACCCTGCCCCACCCCGCCCCACCCCCTGCCCCCCTCCACCACCCCCTCCCCCACCCTGCCCCACCCCGCCCCACCCCCCACCCCCTGCCCCCTCCACGCACACACATACACACATATATATATATACACATACACACAAATATATATATAAATGAGAGAGAGAGAGAGAGAGAAAATGGACCTGAAAGTAGAGAGAGAGAGAGAGCAGCGTCGAGAGAGAGAGAGAGAGAGAGAGAGAGAAATGGAGGGAACGGCGCGGGAGGGAAAAAAGTAGGGTTTTTGCTGGAAAAGTTGTCACGGTCGTGTCAAGGTCATTGACCGTGACTAGACCGTGACAACTTTAATTGTCACGGGCTTGTCACGGTCATTGACCGTGACAATTCGTTGTCACGGTCGTGTCAAGGTCAATGACCGTGACATAAAACGCGTGTTTTTTTGTCACGGTCAATGACCTTGACAAGGCTGGCCGGCTGAAAGGTGACAATTTGCCCATTTTGGTGTAGTGAGAGAGTATCGAGTCTCCTTGTGTCTTAACCATTACTTGATGTTGTTTTTGGTTTTATTATCCCTAGTTGTTGTTATGATTTTTCTTCCATAAAATGTAAATGTTTATTATAGTTATTTTGTAGAAATATTTGTTTGAAATGAAAAGTATAACTTTTGGTTTAACGTTTTTAAAGTTTTAAATTTATTCGAGTTTTGGGCATGCATGTGAGGGTGTTTTATAGTAATTATAATTATTTCAGTTAACCATAAGGGGTACTCTCTCTCTCTCTCTCTATTCGTAAACCCTGATTAGGGTTTACATGGTTGCATAGCAAAACCCTAACGTGAATCCCAAGGCTCCTGATATCCAAAGTGTTTGGTCTAGATCATTTGATAATGTTGTTGCTAAAGGATCTTATCATAACCATAATCTTGGCCTCAAGACTCCAACATCTTTTAAAGGTGAACCTGCAGTTTTCTTTTCTAAAGAAGACATTGAGATACTGTCTAAACCTTTTAAACATGCGTTGGTAGGAAAGTTCTCATATGGTAGACCATCTATGGAAGTAATAAGGAAGGTGTTCCAAGCTTTCTCTCTTAAAACGATGGTCAATATCGGTCTTATAGATCACAAGCATATTCTGATCAGAGTGAATTCGGAGGAAGATTATTCTAGACTGTGGATGAGAGATTCTTGGTTTATAGGTAAATATCCTATGAGGATCTTTAAGTGGTCTCCCGATTTCAGGCCTGATAAAAAGAGTAGTATTTCTCCCATTTGGATCTCTTTCCCTCATTTACCTATTCATTTTTTTTCAAAATCCTCTCTATATTCCATAGCTCAATTGATTGGTAAACCTTTGAATCTAGATTCATATACTCTTGATATGAATATACCTAGTACTGTTAGGGTTTGTGTGGAAGTTGATTTGACCAAGATTATTGCGAAGAGGATTTTGATAGGCTGTGGGGATACAGGTTTCTGGCAAGAAGTCAATACGAAAAACAAACCAAAGTATTGTATGCACTGTTCTAAGAAGGGCCATGATGAAGAGACATGTTTGCTCTTGAAGCCTATGCAAGAAAGGAGGACCTATAAGAAGCAAGAGTTTTTCCCTAAGAGAATTATCAATAGAAATGAAGTAGCTGAAGAGGAAGAAGCTATTACTCCCATTTTGCAGACTGATAAGGTGGTTGCTGAGATAGCTGAAGATCAATCTAAAGAATTAAGTAATCAATAAAGTCAATAAGTTTCAAATATAGTGGCTCTCAAGCATGTACAGATTAATGGATGTTCCAATCAGCCTGTTCAAGAATTCATCAATAAGATTCATCATTGTGACATTTCACCCCAAGAAGTAATTATGATAGACAACATAATGTTATCCCCAAGAGGAACTGATCTCCCTAATTATGAGTGTCATATTAGAAAAGGAAAAAATATATATGTCTGATTCGAAGAAGATGAAGGGAAGTTGTAAGTTTGCTAAAGAGGATCTCAAGAAATTTCTAAGATCTTCGACAGTAAATGGGCTAGAATTCAATAATGCAAAAAGAGGAGAAATGTGAAAGAAAAGGGGGATATGAATGCTGTCCAGATTTAGGACATGGAGGAGGAATCTCAAGCGCTGAAATCGAAGAAGCAACTATGTGATCCTTTATTTAGAAGAATTACCAGGGCCAGTGCAAAGGTATGCTCTAACTCAAAATTTATATCATCCAAATAATCAATTTTCTATGTTGGAATGAAAGGGGTATCTCTAATAAGATAACTATTAGAAGAAACAAAAGGTTGTGTAAGAGTTATAATTTGCCAGTGCTTACTATTCAGGAACCCAAGGCCAATTATTTGACAAGCAGAAATTCTTACTTAAATGGAGATTTGATGAAGTGTTGTGAAACAATTCTAATAAGATTTGGTTCTTTTGGAAATTAGGTATAGATGTCTCTATTATTAAAGATGGAGATCAATGTCTGTCTGTAAAAATAGAGCACCCTACATTTCCTAAAGATATCATTTTGAATTTGATTTATGCTAAATATAGTAAGGAGGAGAGAAGAGAGCTATGGAGGGATTTAAAAGAAGTGGCTGCTAGTTTTGATTTACCTCAGGTGTTTATTGGGGATTATAATGTAGTGGATGATCAAAATGAAAAAAATTGGTGGTAATTAAATTGACCACCAAGTAGTTGAAGACTTCAGAGACTGTTACAATCAGGGTGGTTTATTTGATATGGGGTATAGTGGATCTAGATTCACTTGGAATAATATGATAATAGAAGAAGATGCTATTTGTGCCAGGCTTGATAGAGGCCTTTGCAATTTGCAATGGAAATCAGCTTTTTCCAAAACTTCTATTTCTCATTTAGGTAAGTATTATAGTGATCATTCTCCTTTGTTGTTGTCTATTGCAACCTCTAAAGACTCCTATCCTAAGCCTTTTAAATTTAAAAAAATGTGGATGTCTCATGATAGTTTCTCTAAAGTGGTTAAAGAGGCATAGGACTGTCGAGTTCAAGGGTCTCATATGGCTATATTTTCTCAGAAGTTAAAACTTCTTAAAGCAACCTTAATTAGGTGGAATAAAACTACTTTCAAAAACATTTTCCAAAATGCGATTGATCTTGAAGATGATGTTCTTATGAAGGAGTATGATTTTGAAGTCCAACCCTCTCTTGAGAACAGATTACAACTGCAGAATGCTAGAGAAGAGCTTAACAAAGCTACTATTCAGGAAGAGATGTATTGACAACAAAAAGGTAATCTCAAATGGTTGAAGGAAGGAGATAATAACACAAAGTTTTTTCATGCTAGTATTAAGGCTAGAAGGGTTGCTTCTCTGATTCATAAGATAAAAGATAATGAAGGTAATTGGAAGGTTAATCGGAAGGATATTCAGTAGGTAATTGTTGACCATTTTAAGCACAAATGGGAGGCTGGGGAGAGAATTAAAGATGAGGAGTTGATTTCAGTCATTCCTCCTATCATAACTGAGGATATGAATAATTTTCTAACTGAGGTACCTAATGATAATGAAATTTTTAGAGCCATTGTTGAATTAAATGGGGATAGTAGTCCTTGTCTTGATGGTGTTGGAGGTATATTATATAGTAAATGTTATGATATTATTAAGAAAGATTTATGTGAGGCTATTGAATCTTTCTTTGTGGGAGATCAAATCCCTAGAAGTTGGTCTTGTACTTCCATAGTGCTTATTCCTAAAATTTCTAATCCCAATCAAGGCTCTCATTTTCGGCCTATAAGTCTGAGTAATTTCAATTTCAAAGTCATCTCCAAAATTCTGAATTCAAGGTTATCATTTCATTTGGATGCAATTGTGTCTCCTAATCAAAGTAGTTTTGTGAAAGGTAGAAATATCCAAGACAATATTCTTCTTGCTCATGAAATGACTTCTTCCCTTCACAAGAAGTGACATGGTTCTAATGTGATTATCAAGTTGGATATGGAAAATGCTTATGATAGGGTATCTTGGATGTTCCTCATTAAAGTCCTTAGAAGATTTGGGTTTAATGAGGTTTTTATTGACTTCATATGGAGGATGTTATCTAATAATTGGTTTTCTGCTATTGTTAATGGTTATGGTGCAGGTTTCTTCAATTCTTCTCGAGGGATCAAGAAAGAAGATCCTCTTTCTCTAGTTCTTTTTGTTCTAATGGCTGAAGTTTTAAGTAGAGGAATTGACATCTTATTCAAGGAAGGAAAAGCAACTCCCTTTTCTCATCCTACTAGAAGTCCTCTTATATCTCATTTGTCTTTTTCTGGTGATATTATTATTTTCATCAATGGAAGCAAGAAAAGCCTCACTAATCTGTCAAAATTCTTGGATATGTATGAAGTTGCCTTAGGCCAACTGATTAATAAGGCTAAAAGTGCCTTCTTAGTAGATCCCAAGTTGTCCATTCAAAGAAGATCAGCTATCTCCGGGTACCTGTAGATTAAGTACAAGCCCCTTCCATTAAAATATTTGGGGTGTCCTCTTTTTAAAGGAAGAAGAAGAATTAGTTATTTCTGAGAGATTGTTGATTCCATTATAAGCAAATTCAAGTGGTGGCAAATTGATCCTTATCAAACATGTTCTAACTTTTATCCCTATATTCCCTCTAGCTGCTTTCAACCCTCCTAAATCTATTATTCAGAGAATTCATAAATTCCTCAATCATTTCTTCTGGGGTTCTAAAGAAAATGGAGGTTATAAACACTACTGCATTAAGTGGGAAGATATTTGTAGGCATGTAGTGGAAGGAGGTCTTGGTGTTAGAAATTTGGAGGATATCTGTGCTACGTTTGGCATAAAGTTAGCATGGAGGAGTCAGGTGTCCAATGCTTTGTGGGCCAAATTCATGAGGAACAAATACAAACTGATGGAAGCTGGGTCAGGTGGAACGAGTACTATCAAAAGAATTAGAGAGAGTTTCCATATTTTTAAAGATAATACCATCAAGAATTTGAATGGTATCATCTGGAAGCTTTCAAATTCAGGGGTATTCACTTTCAAATATGCTTTTCAAATTATTAGACCTCTAGATTGTAGTAGTAATCTTTGGGCTAGCTTATGGAATGAGTATATCCTAGTTAAAATATCAATTGCTTCATGGAAGATTCTGAGTAAAGCAGTTCCTGTAGACACTGCTATTATTGAGCTGGGAATTCAGATAGTGTCTAGATGTCAATATTGCTTGAGTAAGGAGGAATCTTTAGATCATCTATTCTTATCAAATTCTATTGCCATTGGTATCTGCGCTCACTTCTCAAATTTATTGGAAGTTGGTCAGTGTTTTACTTCTATTCCTGCTATGCTGATGTCTTGGTGGAGTTGTAAGTCTAATAAAGACTATATTAAGTTTATGTTGAGAGTGCTTCCTGTTTGCATTCTCTGGTTTATTTGGAAAGCTAGGTGTGACAGTTATTTTAATGGGACTCAAATGGTTCAATCAAAGACTACCAAGAAGATTTATAATTTTTTTTCAGACTTGGCAATTCATCAGAAGTTCAAGAACTCTCCCTCAGCTCCTCATGGCAATATCATATCCTCTTTTAGGCTTAAAATTATCATCTCTAAACTAGTTTTTATTATTACTAGATGGATTAGTCCCCCTTTTTCATCTATTAAACTCAATGTGGATGGCTCTAGTAGGGGTAATTCTGGAGATAGTGGTATAGGGGGTATCATTAGAGGTCATAGAGGTGTTTTCATTTTTGCTTTTCAAGAGTTCACGAATAAAGCCTCAAGTCTTCAAGCTGAAATTTGGGCTATATTGAAAGGTATTCAGGAGGGCTTGAAGATAGGTTTTGGTCAGTTAATCATTGGGTCAGACTCTTTTGCAGCTATCAAGATGATTCATAGATAATGGGAGGTGCCTCGGTTTTTGAAGGAAGATATAGAAGATGTTTCCATCAAAATTGAAACTCATTCAATTCTTATTCAGCATACCCGGAGAGAGAATAATTCAGTAGCTGATGCTCTAGCTCACTTTGCTTCAAGTTCAAGACAATCTAGATCTTATGTTAGTTTCTCCGGGATTCCTTTTATTGTTAATGGAATGTTTAACTTGGATAGATTTAGTTTTACTAATATTAGAACTACTTAAGGTTTTGAGTGTGTTTGTCCAAGGTTGCTGTAATTCCTTTTTTCCATGTGGAGAGGCTCTTTCTCCTTTATTTAATAAATAGGTCTTAGGCCTTTTCCTTAAAAAAAAAATTATTTTACTTAACCCCCCTCCTAAGTTACTCGAATTGCATGTTTTGAAAGCAGGGCGTTATCGTGCTACCTATCCCACAAGTTTCTAACTTCCTTAGCATTTTGAACTCCATTTAAGGACTTCGGTTCAAGGACTTTGGTATTGTGAAAATGCTCCTTAGAATCACCAAAACTGTTGCCTATGGGAAACTTTGACGAATTAGCTTCTCTGTCTATCTTGTGAAAACATGCTTGATGATTATTTGTTAAGTCTTTCATCTCGCTTTTGATGGATTTATGTGCATCATTTGATTCTCGCATACGATCTTCAATGGCTCTTCTCATATTCTGCATTTCAATCCGTATTTATTAAAAATGGGTGTGAAGGGACACCCATTCAACACCTTATTGTATATTATGAAAAAGTTCCTCCAACCTTGTCACACGTTCCCATAATTCTACATTTCCACTAGCAATAACCAAAAAGATTTTGTCCAAAGTGAGTCTTTGATCCCAAATGTCACTCGCTAACTTTTTATTTTTTTAACAAAATGAGGTTAACCTATGATGTGTTTAATCCAACGAAAACAAACAACTCATATATAGGAATCACACAAATACGCACACACACACACACATACACACACACACACACACATAAATAATTATAAATGCATAAGAACAATTTACGAGGAAATCCCCAACCTTGTATTTTTAATCAGATTACAAGGAAACCAATAAAAATTCCATCTAAGGCACTCTATCGTATGGAAATACAAAATACATGGCTAAATACAAAGAGGTTATGGTTGCAAACTCCAACCGTTATGGACAAGTGCCATTCCTATAAGGTTCCAATAATCTGGGCAGTTTCTCCACGAAATTATTGATGGTAAATTCCTTTTATTTCAATTTCATGGGCGTAAAACAATAACCTAAAGACTATGTGACAAGGTTTACTAAGATGAATTAATTTGTTTTTAATCTTATTAAATAAGATGAATGATTCAAAATGTGGAAAAGTAAATCTATCGCATGAGACCATGTTTTTTCTAGGAAAACCACTAGGGCAAAACCTTGGGCCCAATCGAAAAGTATCTCCACTGTAAGGTAAGAGTCTTACCATGGGACTAAACGACTTACAATTAATTTGAGATTAACTCTTCGAAATCCTTTTTGTCTACCCTAGATCCAATGGTGAGCTCAATAATTGGAGATGCTCAGTAATGTCGTGATTTCTCGATCAACTTCCTGTTCGGTAGTCCAAAACAAATAACCTTTATAAATGGTATAATATTATTATGGGTCCCATGGAATAAAGAGAAAAAAAACAATCTTCCTAGGATATATGATGGTATTCTAAGATGAACAAGGGAAGGTTAAGGTGGTAAACTCACTCAAAAGCTTATCTCATTAAAATAATGTGTTGGGCTTAAAGTGAAAAAGACATTGAAGAAATAAGACAAGTTCAACAAGTGATTCCTCCCAAGTATAAGCACTCTAATACACCATGAAGAGGATTCAGTCAAGGAAAATCGAATTGTCTTGAGATCTATGTTTTTTTTTCTCTTTTAAGACATTACTATGGAAGCAAACATGTATATATAAAAGGCTTGGGTAGTTAAAAGACATAATAGCTTAGTAGACATAGGGTATGGGCTTGCTAGAGTGAAGGACACTCAATCCACATCAAAATCCAATTAATTAAAGTTATTGGAACAGCTTCTTGAGGTGAATAGTTTCTTAGAATCTCATAAATCTTCCATCAAACCTATTTCAGTGGTAGTCGTAGGTGTGAGAATGCTATCTCATTTATTGAGAGCTATGTGTGACTTGGATGCAAAGTCCAATCTAAAATACATGATGTAATACCCGCACTTTTTATTACGTATTTGTATTTCGACCTATTTATATGTCAACGTGCCATTAACAAAACAATATACAATTTCATGCTCACATGGAAATTTATTTGTGTTTATATGGTTTATTTAAGCACCTTGGTAAAGTTTTACGCAATCTGGACAAAATATATGTATAAATAAATAAATAAATATTTTTTTCGTCAAAAAAATGAAAGTGCTCAGAAAATCTGAATTTTTTTTGACAAATGTAAAATTTAATTTTGAACAACTTTACCTTCTTAGTCACCCTCAAAAAATATGTTTAGACCCCGTTTTAGATGAATTTATGTCCAAAATAAAATAAAAGAAAATATTTTAGGTGGTGTGGTTGGATAATTTATTGGGTGGTTGGCTCATTTATTGGGTGGTTAGCTCATTTAATGGGTGGGTAACTCATTTAATGGGTGATTGGCTTTTGTATTTCACAACTTGAAAAAAATGTGTTTCACTTATATTTTCAAGCCTATGAGACTTAAATAAGTCAAGATATTGAATAGGGATGCTTAAAATTGATATAAATAAGGGTGGGGGGACTCATGAACCTAGTAAACCAAAAAACAATATAAACGCCTCCATCTTCTTCCTCTCTCTTATATCCTCAAGGGCAAAAATACTTCTAAATTCCGTAGCTCACCCTTATACCCATATTCTATCACCTAAAATTCCATTAAAGAAGCTCAAAACTCCATTAAAAGATCACACAAGGGGTGGGACAACCTGGTGTGGCTTGAAAGCTTGATTTTGGGAGCATAGGAGTGGAGTTTAGGAGCATTCTAGGAGGACTTGAAGTTTTCTTCTCCAAAGTTATCTCCTCTTCATAAATGAGGTAGGGCTATCCTCTTCCTAAATTATATTTTCAAAAGCTTAAACACCCATGTTGACGAAAGATGATTTCTTGTAGAAAAATTGCTAGTTCTTGTATTTTCTATTATGCAAACCCATGCATTTTATGTGTTAAAATGAACTAACTTTGTTGATTAAATTTCATAATATCATGCTTGTATAAATGAATGATTAGAACATCTTAAATGAATTTAGTTTTGCATTGAGTAGTTAGTTTGCATTTACTAATTACTTTTTATTAGTTCGTAGGACTTCGCGTAATCAATTTCATCACCTATTATTATTTTCCTTAGTGAGTCGATAGTTAGGTTTTCGACGCCTACCCATAGTTGTTGTCACGATCTTCGTCCTATTCCCTGAGTTTAACACCCGACTTTTTGAGGTATTACTTGAGCGACCAGCTTATACTTGAGATGTAGATACGCGTGTTGCATACACTTTTTTAGTCGCATCATATATGCCGAATGTGTGTTTTAGTATATAATTAATTTGCATGTTACATGAATTATTATTATCTCATGATTAGCATAACAAAAATGTTAAATTTGAGTTAGACATTGTGTGAGTACGTTATGGAGTGATTTAGGAACTCGTTTAGGCATTTTAAACAACTTAAGTTGGGCCCGAGCGATAGGTATACCCTTAGATAATATGATACGACCACCCAACAATTTAAAAACGGATGTCAAAATATTTTCCAATTTAAAATGAACTATTGCAATCAACTACTTTCGTAACAAAAAGAGTTAATATACAAGTAACAGTTTGATAACATGTACAAAACATAACCGAATAAGCTGTCGGCTAACAGACTGATACAAAAAGGTCACACCAAATATACAGTAGCTATGGGATATAAACTTGGGCAACATGCCCGAATACCACTAACGGGTCACAACTAGAATATCCAAAAAGAATTTGATGCGTCTAATACGAAAATCCTACAACATCCGCAATATGCGGTAGCTCCTTAACACTGGAAGGGAAGGTCGGAACGGGGGCCCTTGCTGCGAGACACCTGAGCATGAACAATAACCACACCAATAGATAAAATATAAACGGGACAGGGCCCGGTTTGATATGATTTAGAAGTGAATAAAATGCATAACAATTATGAATGCCAAATTTCATAAAAAAGTTAAATTCGCTCTTCACTTGAAGAATTATGCTCACCTCTCTTCTGAAGTGCACATCCTAACGCGTACAATTTATTGTTAAGTTAAGCTACCCGACTACTTAATAGGAATAGCCTAACTTTATCCAATATGCCTGGTTTACCAATTTATCATTGATCCTCACAAGTCAATTAATCATTAATGATCACATATAATCAGAATTGATTCCTAATTCCATTTAATCATTTGCTTTAAAACACAATTTGAATGAGAACAGTTATATTCATACAATAACATTTCTAAGACCATCATTCCGGGAGTCACCCCACTGGATGCGTTCCCTAATTACTATCATCTTCCAGGGCCTAGTTTCATGACCACTTGGGTACCCTAAATCACAACGCATGGGAACCGACTATATACCTTCGACAGTGACGCGTAACCATACACGGAATTACTTCACCTTGAATAAGCAATCACATAATGTAACAACTGGTGCCATGGCCTCTCCCTGCATCCATTAGCCAGGGGATTCACCTCTTTCCCATAACTTCCCTTATGATAGCATTTAGAGAGGTATGTGCATATATGCCAAAATAACAAAATGTATGTATAAATTAATTAAAACGACAATTATTATACCCAAACGCATAAATATATAATAAATTAAGGCTACAATGTATAAACACTTCTATACTAGCCCTCAAAAGAAAAAACGACAAAGTCCTACTATACACTAGTCTACTATCACTTTCTTAACCAATTGAGGTACTATACTATCGTTTCTAATCCCCAAAATAGGCCCGAATGCCCCCTTATCATCCTAAGGTATTAATCCCCTCATATAAAGTCACATGTATCTTTAATATATCCTATAATAACGTTCCAAATCTTTGGACCCAAGAAAAAAAGGAGTTAAAACAAATTTGGAAAACTTCTGTAAAGCAACACTATTTCCAAATCGATTCGCCCTGTCCTAATCGATTCGCCCCAGTAGAATAGATTCGGTCGAAGGAATCAAACTTTCTGCTAAGTTGACGGATCAATTGGGACTGCCCAAATTGATTCGCTAACTCAGAGCCTACCATTTTATCGAATCAATTCGCTAGGGGCGAATCGATTCGCCTGGGTCGGACAACCCAGTTTTGGCTTTGGGTTTATATGAACCTTAAAATCCCAAAACTCTTTTCCTCCATCTAAACCCAATCATCATCAACCAACATCACCTACAATTCATTCCTACATGAAAACCCTCCATTATGAACCCCTTAATAATGTTTGCATCATATACGTAAGGGTTTAAACATCAAACTCACCAAAACCCCCAAATGGTTTAAACTCGAGAACACTAATAAATTATATAATTTATTCACACACAATCATACATCTATGCAAGTTAGAAAACTTGCCTCAAGATTGAAGTCTCGAATTCCTCCTCGTTGAAACGATTCCAAGCTCAAATTACCAATTCTTCTCTTTTCTCTTCTTTCTCTCAAGCTCTTCTCCTCTCTATTTCTTTCTCTAGATTAAACACAAATGAACTTTAATTGCTCTTGCAAAACTAAATACCCAAAATATCTCAAATACATTTAAGTCTAACATTAAATGCTACTACATACTTAAAGTGACTCGTAACATCATATTTAAGTCGTAACTAGCCAAAAGTGCCCCAAAGCCCAAAAACTAGGGTTGTGTTTCGGCCGAATCGGATCGGAAAATGACCTTTCGGAAAAAATTCCAATTTTTTCGAAAATAAAATATTTGTTCCAATTTCCTATCCCATTTTTTCGAAAAATCAAAAAAGTTTCCGAATTCGAAAATATCGGAAAATCGGAAAAAAATTCAAAAAATTCGAAAATTAGAAATATGGTATTTTTTTCTGTTCTGCTGCATGAAGACAGTATGAGAAATTAGAAATTATTTTTTTTCTGTTCTGCCGCAACCATCAATATAACAAACCGATGTAAACAAATCTGTAAACCTATAAACCGATCAATATAACAAACCTATTAAACCTATAAATCGATCCCAACAGATGTAAACAAGATCAAAATAAGTAGATGAAATAAAAAAGATGTAAACAGATGTAAATAAGATGTAAACCGATCTTATAAACAGAAGTAAACAGAGCCTATAAACCGATGTAAACAGATCTGTAAATAAGTAGAAATGAAAAAAGTAAACAAATAAAAATAAACTAGAAAAGGCTTACCTATGTTCGAGACTATAATGGTCGGACGATGTAAACAAATATGCGTCGCCGAAAGTAGAAGAAAGGGGTTGGACGATCGTATAGAGATTGGGTCGAGAGAGAGAGGTGAGAGATATGTACCGCCGAGGAGAAAGGGGCGAGACGAGAGGGAGAGAGAGAGAGATGTGAGAGATATTTTAATAAGGATATCATACAACCCTAGTTGCTCTCTACTAACAACATATATAAATATATGGGGTAAGGTAAAAAATAAAGGAAATCTAAATTGTACACATTCTTATTACATAAGGATATAACTTATAAGGTAAAAAAATATATATAGAAAATATTCGGAAAAAATATTCAAAATATTAATCGGAAGATATATTCAGAATATTAATCGGAAAAAATATTCAAAAATTATATCGGAAAAATCGGATCGAAAAAATCGAAAAATCGGAATTTAAAACATAGTTCCAATTTCCTATCCAATTTAATTCGAAAAAATCGAAAATCGGAAAATCGGAAATTGGAAACCTTATATATGTTCCAAAATCGGAAACCTTATATATGTTCCAAAATCGGAAAATATCGGATCAGACATCGGAAATATCGGAATGTTCGGAAAAAAAACACAGCCCTACCAAAAACACATCCGACACTTATTTTGACTATCTCAACCGTTCCCGGACTAACCGTGCTTTCTAAACTAACATCCGAGATATCAATTATACTTTTCTATCCCAACGTCATATTACCTTTCTTAAATAATCTGATTGGGATATAAGCCATAACCGCCTCTTTAATGCGCAATGACGTAACACAACATAATATTACACTATTTACATTCATGTAACCGTAAATATGCAATACTCATAAATATTAACTCTTAAATCATACAAATGAATATTTGATTCAATTCCCATTTACTTTAAATGACTAATCCACATGGAAACTAATATAAAAATAATTACTCAAAAGTAAGGGGTATTACATAAATAGTCCAAATAGTGCATTAGAGGAACCAACTAATGATTTGTGTTGATGAAATAGCATATCAACCAAACTTCCACTAAAAGGAGACAACGTGTAGATAACTCCAATCCTCACTAATTATCAAAGGCAAAACAAGAATGTAATACCATGTATAGAAACGATTTATTGTCCAACAAGCACCCTTCTTAGGGTGAATTACGTAAAAGCCCCAAAACTATCATACTAGTTGCAAATACCTCCCTAAACTGTTAATTTTGCAAATACAATGAACTAACACATTTATTGTAATTTTCCATTATATGAGTTCTTACAAATAAGCATGGCAATCAAGTTGTGTCAAGTTATAATGGGTTTGTGATGAGTATTTGCCAACACTAACTCGCCCGATTTAATTACGGGGTTATTTTTAGTTACAGGCATGTAATCATTTTTAAGACACATTTGGAGCTTTTGGGGCTTAACCTTAAATATTTTGAAAAAAAATGAGGTAACTCAAAAGTGGACTAAAAATTACTCAAAACAACCCTTAATAAATGGCATCAAGTACCCAACACAACCACAATTCATTTATTATTATTTTTTATTTGGGTTCTTAGGCTTAACCGGATAATAACATAAAAACAATAAACAATTTCTTTCTTAGTGTGACTCACTACAAGGCCCCTATAATATAGGTTTTTTCAATGTTAATACTATTAAGTTAAAGTTTCTCTAACTGTATAAAGTTCATATTATACGCCAGGGATTCCACCACAACCTGGGCTACCGGGCTGGAATCCCACCACGAAACCCAAAAACAAAACGAAAACCGGAGACGATCATGGCCTTAAGTTCGTAGTCATAACAATACCACATTATTCTATGGGACTCCAACCCTACACAGCGTGGGCATGCACACACCTATGACCCAGGAGAAACAGTACTACCTCTGTTGAGATTTGCCAGAGTGACCGCCCACGGAGCGCAACCTCCACTGATAGCATATCCGGTAGGAGGTGTATCTTTCACATAAATATCATGCACACAGATATAAATACTCACACACACACACACACACACACACACACACACATATATATATATTTCACGAGTTCGGCTAATCTGTGCCTAACACCCGAAGTACTAGCCTACAAGCCCCGAGTCTATCCCAGATTCTTAACTATTTAATTATTCCCTAATTAAATTCAATCTCGTTACATAACCTTTCTGAAATACCCAAACTTTCCCAACCAGCGTGTAAATAGTGATAAGACTTTCAGAATTCTCCTATCCAAAATTCGTAGTTTATATTCCGAGTGTTACACCTTTTAAACACTCATAACCATAATTTGAGTCTAATCTCCACTACCCGAGATCGTATAACTATTTATAAAATTTTCATAGGTCCCACAACACACTACGGACCTGCAATAATTTACAATTTTCCTAAAAGTTCCTCGAGTTACATTAAAATACCTGACTGTCCCTCACAACTGGTTCGAATTGATTCGGATTCATAGCTAAATTGATTCGCCCACCGAATCGATTCGCCTATGAAGGCTGAATCGATTCAATTTTGGGCAAGAACCCAGTTCTTGAACCAAAGTGGCAGGTTTTCTTATTTCATAACATTCAAGTCCAAAACCATCACAACCCCAACAATATTTTTAGTCTCCTAAGGGTTCTATACATAAATCTAATCTAAATCCCACTAAGATTCCTAAATTTCATAATCATCATCCCAATTTCATCAATTCGACATATTCAATGATTGCATCCCAATTTCATATTTCTTCCTGTTTTAATTACTTCTCGAATTAGATTAATTCCCCCAAATCATTTTTCACAGGAATCAGATTATCAAAATTACTGAATCTCACATAAATCAAAGATTATTTCCATCACAATTCAAGATTATTTTCATCACATGATTCATGTAAATCTTCTCCCAAAACTTGTTTTACATGTGAATTCCCATCCCAGAATCAGTTTTACTCTACCAATATTAATATGAATCTAAACAATGCAAAATCAAGAACCAAGTTATACACTTGCCTTGAATGATGATTGAGTATTAGTCTCCTCCTTGTAGTAGGGTTGAATCTAGTCAAGAATATTCGTCCTAATTTAACCTTTTCCAACCTTCTTTGTGTTATTCCCCCTCTTTTCTCACCAAAAGACTCCCAGAGGTTTAAGTTGTATAAAGTGGTTGCCTCCTAACCCTAATTTCTTATTTAAAACTCCTAATCCAGAATTTAGGTTAACCCCCTAAACAAAAATGACTTAAATGCCCCCGAATGGGTCCCGACTAGTCTAAAAAACCTCTGGGACCCAATTAATACCCTCGAGTACTTGATTTTGACTATTTCGACCCCTTTCGGATCAACTGTGCACTCGAAATACCCATTTGAGTCACCAAACATAAATATCCTATCTCCATCCAAAAATAGTCTACCCGTATCCCCCGATTGAGATAACGTCAATCCCCGTTGTTTTTACCCACTACGACGTACTACCAATTTACCGAATTTAATTTACTTAATCACACTTAGTAAATTTTATTTCCACATAAATATTAATTTTTTTCTCCTAAATTAATATTTATAAATTTCACAATATTTCTTATTAAATTACAGAACACATGTAATATAAAATGTTAGAAACAATTATTCAAAAATACGGGGTGTTACATACTTCCCCTCTTGCAAAGGAATTTCTTCCCTGTAATTTGAACGTACATGTGGTGGAAAGCTCTTAATATTGCCCCCGCATATCATCCTCTCGTTTCCACATCGACTCATCCACATTATGGTGTCCCCATTGAACTCAAACTAGGGGCACCACCTTAGACCGCAGTTTATGCTCACTACGATCAAGAATAGCAACCGGTCTCTCCTCGTATGAGATGTCTGTCAGAAAATCAATCTCATCCAATGGGATGTGCCACAAAACCCTCTCACTCCTCTGATATATCTTTAGCAATGATACGTGGAACACATCTTGAATCCTCTGTAAATGCTCAGGTAAACCCATCCTATAAGCAGCTAGCCCCACTCTCTCAATGACATGGAAAGTCCCAACATACCTTGGCTCTAGCTTCTCCTTCTTCCCAAACATCATAACTCCCTTTATGGGAAGCACGCATACCAAGAACTAGTACTCCATCTCCAGCTCTATGTGTCTCCTATCGGCATCAGCGTAACTCTTCTACCTATCCCGAGCTATTCGTATGCATCCCCGAATGAGATCAATCTTGGCAGTGGTGTCCTAAATCATCTCCGGCCCCAATAGTTTTTTGTCCCCACCTCTAACCAACAAGTGGGCGAATGACATGGTCGTCCAAAAAGTGCCTCAAACGGTGCCATATCGACGGTGAACTAGTAGGAGTTGTTATAAGTGAACTCCACCAGTGGAAGGTACGTCTCCCATACTCCACCGAAATCGAGTGTACATATCCTGAGCATGTCCTCTAACATTTGACTAACCCACTCGATCTACCCATCTATTTGAAGATGATACGCCATACTCAACCGTAAATCAGTGCCCATCGCCTCCTTAAAGCTCTGCCAAAAGTGGCACACAAAAATCTTATCCCTATCGGATACGACATTAATCAGTACCCCATGTAACATCACTATCTTGGTAATAAATAGCAGGGCGTATTTTCTCATCTCAAAATCTATACTAACTGACAGGAAGTGGGCCACCTTGGTCAGTCGATCCACAATAGACCAGATGGAATCATGACCCCTCTGTGACGTCGATAACATGATGATGAAACCCATCAAGATGCTCTCCCACTTCCAGATCGAAACCTCTAACGGCTGCAACATCCCTATCGGACTCTGGTGGTCAATCTTCACTAACTGGCATGTAGCCGATAAAATAATCAGAAAGATTAATTATTAAAATTAAAATATTTATAAAAAGACAAACATGTGCAAAAATAAGTTCTTTTATTCCAAATAAATTTTGTTGGTCCGACATCAAAGAAAAAATTACAAGGAAAATGACTAAGGATCATTCTATCGAACGTTTCCCTTCAGCCTTATCTATTCCAGCAGGAAGAAAATCAAGAGCGGAGGCAAGAATAGTATAAGTAAAGTCTCTCAGCCTACCACTAGAGCTTGGTTTATTCAATAAGTGTTAGGGACGAACATAACTATCCTTATCCTATAAGCCAAAATTGTCGAAATAATTTCTAACCAAACTCTTAGGAATGACATCAGTAGGGATCTTACTGGAATCAATTTTGAAAGAAGGATTTGGGTAATCAAGTACAACCGGGTCATGCTAATACCAGAGTTTATTAGATTTAGGAACCTTCATAACTGTCAAGGCATTCAACCAACCCCACTTGTGACCCTTATTTCAGGCTTGTTCCAATTCATTTTCATAGTGAGCTAGAGTCGCATCATAGCCATCCATTCAAACTTCCATATGTTGCTTGTTAAAATGAAAGGTTAGCTGATCAACCATATCAGTCAATTTCTTAATGGTTGTATCTTTACTTTTAAGTAAGGCTTCTTAGTCGGCTAAGGTCTTTTTGGTCCTCTATCCATCCATTATTGGTCTAGCAACAACTATTTGTCTAGACGACTCGCTAGACTTTATTTTCTTCAGTCACTCCAATTCTTCCATCAGCTTGGCATTCTTCACCTCCAAAAATGATGTTCCCTCACTTGGGAAAACTTCAAAATACTTATTCAAACTTTCTAGTTCATTCCTGAGGGAATTATTTTCCTTGTCCAGCAGATTGGCCAACTCCTGAGCCCTCTCTAGTTCTCGATTTAGCAAAATTTCCTTCGTCCTGAAGGCCGAGGAAATGTCCTGGAGCTTTTTATCAATACCATAACCAGTGCTCAATGCATTATATTTAACTTCATAATTAGAGTGAAGAAGAGCCGAGGAAAGGTTGTGATCATCCTATAATTGCTCAATCACTTTATAGTACGCTGCATTATTGATCACGACCCTCTTAGAGAGACCATATAAATGAAGGTAGGCCTCTTTAACCCGTCTTGATGCATAAACACCTATTAATGCCTCTAACTCGACCTCAGTCAAACTTGAATGCCCAACCCCAAAGAGTGTAAGGCTACGTTTCAGCAAATAAGTCTCAACAAATATTATGGCAGTCTTCCTGGAGTTAAACTGAAAATAGGAGTATAAGAATAACAGTATAGCAAGAATGGTGAATAAGTGTAGTTAAATACAAATCCAACAAGTTAAATAAACACAAATTTCGTTCATAGTCATAAATAGGTGTTACAAATTATTGATTCCTTACATCCCAAAACAAAAAAAGTGAAAATCAAAAGATATATAAAAGGAAAAATCCATCCATAAGCATAAAGAGAATTACACCTTCTCTTTGTCCTTTGTCGCAACTTCTGGAGGAATGACTTCTGTTTTAACAACAGGCACCAGTTAGGACTCCCCTATCCCCTCTTCATCGTCCACCTCCTCTTTCATATTAGGAGGAGTTCCAAGGTTGTGCCTTAGTAAGAAGTCGAAGTCGGCAGTGATGCCAACCTTCTTGAAGGCATGCATCCAACCATCATTAAAGGATACTTTCTTAATATACTCAATCTGAACAGTAGCAACAGTGAAGTCCTTATCCCATCCCTTATTTAAGGCATCCTCATTGTACTTCTTAGGGGTGTTCGAAGTCCGGTCCGATTCATTTTTGAGTGTTTTTTAAACCGCCGGTCCTTTTAAAAAATGGACCGAGACTCGACCGATTATGTCGGTTAACTGACCCTATTTGGTTTGATTTTTTACAGGATTGTTCCGGTTTAGTTTGTCGGTCCTAACATTAATAAATTATGTCCTAAAATTTATGGCAAAAACAAAAGTTATCAAAATTTATAACAGCAGTAAAATTATTATGTCCCAAAATTTATAGCAATAAGATAGTGGTTGTTCTAAACAAACAGTTATTGGTAATCTATTTGGCACTGATATTTTATAATAGCTGTGGTGACAATTAATTTCAACACAAATTAATAAGAAAAGGCAACCACGAAAGCAAATAAAGAATGTAAAGAACGTCAATCACACGATACAATATTTACGTGGTTCAGCAAGAATGCCTACGTTCACGGTGGTGTTCTCGATATTATTTTTTTATACTTCGGGGAATGTTTTACATGAAGAATAATACGTGCCTTTTTCCCCAGGCTTAGGGTTTGTTATATACATGTTTGTTCTCTGGAAGTGGGGGTGTTGGACTCCCCCACTTCAATCCATAACCCCTAGAATATCTGCGTAGGAGATTTTAAGAATTTGACTAAGTCGTAACTGAATTAATTGGGATGCGAGGCTCCCAGACTTTGGGTCATTTTTATTGGGCTACTCGTCTTGGGCCGGAATGATAAATCGAGGTACCCATAATTGCCCCTAAAGTTGTTGGGGCATAATTCGGGCTCAATAATTTTAAATGATTTGTTATAATGGCGTTTTGTAAATTGTGCAACACTTTCTAAGATTAAAGCGCCTCTTCTGAACTGATTTAGGCGGCATCTCGCTTCGTTTCATGTGCATTATGATTAGAAACATTTCAAAATCCTTCGGAGAAGTGTTTTCTTGTTGCCGCTTTAGGTTTTTCCATATTGCTAACCTTCTCCAAGCTCCCGCTGTTACGCTTTTCATTCTCAGGTCTTCGTCTTCCAATTTCACTATTCTTCATCATCTTTGCTTGTTACTTTGCATCATCCCAAGCTTCTCTTTGCTTTTTCTATTGACATTTCTTCATATCTGTAATTAGGGTTTGTGAATGGCGAAAATAGGCAATAGAGCAGTACCCGAATTTAGGAAGTTTTATAACATTCCAGATTGGGTGGATATTGAGTGTGCCCCTATCCCTCGTAATGTTAGAGAGATTGAGGGTGCTCATTGGATTCATGTTATCTTATTATCCCAAGGGAGTCTTACTTTCCCCACAAGAAATTTGTGTTCGCACTTATTTGGTTATTTCCATATTATCCATGCACAGTGTTCGCCAAACGTTTGGAAGATTATTAATGGTGTCCATAGAATAAATCAGCTCTATGGCACCAATCTAGGGCTTACTGAGATTTGTTTTTGTTATTCTTTCTCACGAACAAGTTTTGGTCTTCTTTACCTCAAGTCCAGTAGTCCTGATAGGATATTGGTAGTAAATTTACCTGATTCCCACAAGGATTATTGGCAAGAGGGTTTTCTTGCTAGAAATTGAAAGTTTCCTCCCCATACTGAGGGGTCGAGATCTGACAGGTTCATGGTCCCCTTTTATGGGGAAGAGTACATAAGTAGGCTTAGTTTTTTCTCTACTCATCGATCCTCTTATTAATATATGATTTCTCTTATATTCTTCTTTCTTTCTTTTCAGCAAGAGAACAGAACTTGGAACCTGCTGTTAGTGAGGTTCGAGCTGCTGAGTGGGGCAAAGCTTGGAATATCAGGGAACCCTTGGTTGGCGATGAACATCCTCGATTAGTGACTTTTCTATTAGAGTACAAGAACGTTGGGTCCAACTTTATCGCATGTCCTGTGGACAGTATCCCTGAGCTAGATATTTCAGAAAAGGTTGTTGTCGACCCCATCCAATTGGATGAGGAAGCAGCTCTGGTGAAGAGAGCGAGGGTGATGAGGTTGGTTCCGGTGAGGATAGCTCTGGTGGTGAGGAATCTTCCAGCTTGGAAGATGTTTCAGAGGCTCAAGCGTCTTCGAGCGAATCGAGTAGTTCCAGCGAGGAAAATATGGCTCCTCCTAGGAAGAATCTGATTCGTGATGATGATGATGATGTGATTTTCTCTCGCTGGTCGAAGAAGTAGAAGTCTGGCAATGGGGAAGTTGCCACTGGTTCTGAGTCTGCTGCTCATGAGTAGGAGAAGAATAAGAGAGAGGAAGAGTAGTTGAGAGAGGGAGAGAAAGGAGAAAGAGGGGAAGAAGGTAAAGGAGAGAAAGAACGCTGAGAGGGGAAAAAAGGAGAGAAAAGAGGAGAGAAGGAGAGAGGAGATGAGAACGAAGGCAGGGCAAGCGCTGGTGCTTGTGTTCTCTTTGCTCGAGGGGGCCACTGTCACCATCTCTCCTCAGTTAGCTCCTTCGTTGTTCAAGAGAGCAATTTTGACTACTGATCGTCAAAAGGCAATGGGGATCGACCAGTTAGCTCTACAGGAAAGTCAGAGGCTAGCCTTGGTAAGTCTGTCTCCGCTTTTCTATTCTTACAATATTATATTCAGTGCTTCTCTTTCTTAATGTTTTCTCTTTTTTGCAGCTCGTGACTGACTTTGACATCCTCTATCGCACCCTCGACGAGCAGGTGAAGAGGAATGCTGATTTGGAGAAATAGAACACTGAGTTAAAGGGGAAGAGTGTCGAGCTGGAGGCCGATTTAAAGACTGTTAATAATGCTCAGTGGTCTTTCGATCTCGCCCTCTCTAAAGCTGATCGGGTGAAGGAGGCGGCGATCAAAAATCTCAGTGAGCTGCGGTAGTCTTACGACTTGGTCTGCATGAGCAAGTTAGCTATGGTTGAGGAGAATAGGGTGCTGACAGAGAAGGTGAAGAAGGCGGAGGAGAGCTCATACAATATCGGGTGGGCTGCTGCGTATGAGGATGCTGAGGTTCAGATAGGCAACATCGATCGACTGAACTTCAAGAAGGGCTGGAACAAGGCTCTTTTGGCTGTTGGAGTGAACACCGATTCTCCACTATTTGATGAGTATGATCCAGTCTCAAAGCCTATTGTGGATGAGGCTCCTGCCTCGGCCATTGACGGTGGCGTCTCTTCTTCTCAGACCGTTCCTACTAGTGCTCCTTCTACCCAGGGAAAAGCATTTGTTCCATCTGAGGGAGGTGTTCCAGCTACTGCAGACAAGAGAAATCTACCAATGACCTCAGAGTCAACTGAAGTTGCTAGCTAGCCTGTTCTGAGGACTTCTTTTGTATTTTTTCTTTATTTATACTGTTCTTTTGATTATTGATGTACTTGGAACGTCCCATTTTAATGAAATGAAAATACTTTCCTTTCTACATACTGATTCTTATGCTTTTTAATTCTTTTTATGGCTTGTAGTTTATTGATGTGGATGAGTATATACCTGCTACCTCTCAATTGGGAAGGATCCTCGATCCTAATACGAACAGTCAAGTTTGCTAAGACTTTGTTAGGATGTGTAAGTCCCTTAGGTCAAGGAACAAGAGTTTTAAAGATTAGTCTAAGCTCATCACCAAATTAAAGTATAGACTTCAGGAGATGGAAGAGGTTGGTGCTTCGGTTCAAAAAGAGGTGAACCTTTTGAGGGCTAAACTTTTGGATGCCTCCGAGATCAATCAAGTCAAAGAATTTATTCAGCAGGAGAATGAAACTCTGAGGAGGGAGGTGTCGCGACTCAGGGAGCATGTGCCGAGCGTCGCACCTCAAGTTTTACGAGGTTCCTCTTCATCGATTGGTCCGCGAGCTGGCACAGTGCTGAGCACCACCCCTCAAGTTTTATGAGGTTCCTCTTCATTCGCCGGTTCACGAGCTGGTACGGATGTTGGGGGTCCGGCTAGGGAGATGGACGAGTTTCGAGAAGATGTTTATCGAGCATACATGATTACTATTGGGCTCCAAAGAGATGTAACGCGGTCGAGGCATCTATTTAAGAAAGTACCTCGACGAGTGTGGGCTAATGGTTATGACCAGGGTTGGACAGATGCTCTGACGAGGTAGGCAGAGATCGAATAGCTATCCTTTATTAGGGGATGGTTGAGTGCTCTCAGGGAGCTGCAGGTCCCCAGGAACTCAGTGCTCTAGTATCGTCATAAGATATTTCCTTCAACTCTGAGGCCTAATCCTTTCAGGAGGGACGACGAGTGGGTCCCTATAGATGCTATCCCCAGGCAGCTATTGGAGCCAGATGCGAATAAAATTGAGGAAGAATTAGCTCCTCATCCGGACAACGGACGAAGAGCTCAAGTGGATGATTATCTTGCTCAGAGGCCTAATCCTCATTAGGATTTACTTATGTCAGTGTAACTTTTTGTAAATGTAATGAAGTAATAAAATATTTATGTTTTGGGCGATTTGCCGACTCAACATGTGGTGTGTATTTTTTACTTCATGAATTTTTTGTTTTATTATCTTGGGCTTTTCGTAGCCGACTAGATTTGATGTGGGTAGAGTTATTTTATTATGTGAGTATCCTCCCAGTCCAGTATGCTTATGAGATACCATTCTGCCCCACTTTACCTGTTAGGTCGTGTCGTCACACTCCCTTAGGCCTAAGTGTGGAAATGGCGTATACACACCTGGTGTTGGATATTCTATCCGATTAGGTTTTCTGAGCCAAACATTATTTGGTGACCAATTCGATTTGGCCGAACTGCCTAAGGGTCCCCTACAGGGCTTCATATATTGCTAGGGGCAATACTAAGAGGTTGTTTGTGTTTTATAACGAAAACGTGAGGAAGGTGACTCCCTGTTTTTGTATACCGAGCAATATGTCTGTCATTTAGAAAAGGTGTACAAGTTATAAAGTCCACAAAACAAAATTAACACTTCATAGAATGCCACTGTCGAACAATCTTTTATTAAAAATAATAAAAAATGAGTTGCCAATTCCAATAATGTGATAAAAGATGAATGAAAAAACTAGAAATAGAATTTTTTCAGGTTGGCTACGTTCCAAGCTCGGGGAATCTCTCTGCCCTCCAGCATTTCTAAGTGATAGGCTCCTTATAGGTCGTCTCTTGTCACCTTGAATGGTCCATCCCAGTTTGGAACGAGCTTTCCATCGGATGGTTTTACTGCGCTACCAAGGACTTTCCTTAGGACGTAGTCTCAAACCTGGAATGCCCTTGGATTGACCTTCTTGTTATAGTGCCTTGCGAGATGTTGCTGATAGCTCGCTAGTCTCACTAGGGCTAGCTCTCTGCGTTCGTTAGCTAGGTCAAGTTTAGCCAGTAATACTGCATCATTCTGGCCCTGGTCGATCAGGGTGGACCTCATGGTTAGGAGGCCAGCTTCTAAAGGGATGATTGTTTCCATTCCATATGTTAGTGTGAATGGGGTTTCACTAGTTGCTCACCGTGGGGTAGTGCGGTAGGCCCACAGGATATGTGGCAGCTCGCTTACCTATGCGCCCTTGGCTCTCTCTAATCATTTCTTCAATCCATCTATCACTATTTTGTTGGAAGCTTCATCTTGGTCGTTGCTCTGGGGGTAGGCAACCGAGCTAAAAGGGTGCCTGATCCCATGGTCATTGTAAAAACTCTGGAAGGGGTCGCTCTCGAACTGCATTCTGTTATCAGTGATGATGGCTCTGGGGATCCCAAAGGGAGTAATTCTTTTTTTCTATATGAATCTCATCATATCTGCGTCTGTAATGTTCGCCAGCGGCTCTACCTCAATCCACTTGGTGAAGTAGTCTGTGGCGACCAACAAATACTTACGATTATCGAAAGTGGTAGGAAGAGGGCCGACGATGTCCATTCCCCACTGGGCGAAGGGCCAGGAGATGGTAAGTGATTTTAGGTCGCTGGCAGGTTGGTGGACTATAGGAGCATGTAGTTGACATTTCTCGGACTTGCGAGCATATACTCCAGAATATTTCTGCATGTATGGCCACCAGTAGCCTTCCTTCATTGCTCGAAAATCTAGCGATCTCCTTCCAATATGACTCCCATAGATTCCTTCGTGAAGTTCGCGCAGAACTTGCTCGACGTCCTTTGGGTGAATACATTGGAGGTAAGGGTCGGTGAATGATCTCTTATACAACTTACCCTCAGGAGATAAATGAAAGCGGGAAGCTTTGATTCTTATTTGATGAACGGCCTTCTTATCGTCTGGTAGTGCACCGTCCTTCAAATAGTCCCTCGGGGGGGTCCATCCAATTGGGTGCTATCATGACTGGCAGCTCGTCGCTCTAGTTTATACTCGACTGAGCGGGGAAATCGATAGGGATTGTTCTCTTTAATTCAGAGTTGATTGTTGAACTCAAGGCTGTTAGGGCATCAACATGATTATTTTATCCTCTGAGAAACTGCTGGACACTGATTTCCTCGAAGTTGGACATTAATTTCTTTGCTAAGGCGAGGTAGGCTGCCATTCTCTCATCCTTCGCGTTAAAGTCTCCACTTATTTGATTGGAGACCAGTTGTGAGTCTCCGAACACCTGTAGTTGTTTTGCACCTAATGCCTATGCCTTTTACACGCCTGCTATTAATGCTTCATATTCTTCTTCATTGTTGGAGGCTTTAAATCAAAGTCTGATTCCTTACTCGAGGATTATATCTTTTGGGGTAACAAGCACAAAGCCTACTGCTGCCCCCTTAGAGTTAGAGGCTCCATCAACAAACAGTCGCCAAATACCTTTTGCCGAGTGATCTTCCCTCTTATCTACGGTTTGTAGTTGGTCTCAAGTTTGTTCCCCTGTAAACTCCGCGATGAATTCGGCGAGGACCTGCCCTTTGATTTCATTCCTCGATTAGAACTTGATGTCAAATTATTCGAGCTTGAACGACTACTTCGATAATTTACCGGACAGGTCTACTTTTCGTAGGACTACTTTAAGGGGGTGTGTCGTAAGGATGATGATAGAGTGCTCTTTAAAGTAGTGCTTCAGTTTCCTCGAGGCTACCACGAGTGCAAAGGCGAGTTTCTCTAGTGGTAGGTATCGCTGCTCGGCGTCCAAAAGGGTCTTTCTCGCGTAGTAAATCGAGTGTTGGATTCCAATTCTTTCGCATACCAGTGCAGAACTGACAGCGTGGCTAGAAACAGCAAGGTAGAGGTACAGGGAATCATTCTCTTGAGGTATCATGAGCAAGGTTAGTATTATGAGATAATCATTGAGCTCTTCTAATGCTTTCGATAAATCTTTATTCCACTCCACTGTTTTGCTCTTCTTTAATAGTTGGAAGAATGGATGATACTTTTCGGATGACTTCGAGATGAATCGATTCAAGGCGTCGAGCATGCCCCTGAGTTTTTGTACGTCTCTTATTGTGTAAGGAGGTTGTACCTTATTAATTGCATTAATCTGTTCTGGGTTGGCTTCAATGCCTCTCTCGCTAACCAAGTACCCAAAAATTTTTCCTGACTGGACATCGAAGGAACATTTGCTCGCGTTGACTTCATCCGATATTTCCTGAAGATTTCGAAGGTCCTTTACAGGTCTGAGAGGTGGTATTATTTGTGCCTTCTCTTGACTAGTATATCATCGATGTAGACTTCCATGGTATCTCCCATTTGGTCTTTAAACATCTTAGTGACTAGCCGTTGGTAAGTTGCTCCAGCATTTTTGAGCCCAAAGGGCATAACTTTGTAGCAGTATAGTTCGACGGTGGTGATGAACGTTGTCTTGTCTTGGTTTGGTGCATACAGAGGAATCTAATGATACCCCGAGTATGCATCCAAGAAACTCATTCTTTTATGAGCTACTGTGGCATCCACCAACTGGTCGATTTTCATAAGAGGGAAACTATCCTTAGGATATGCCCTGTTAAGTTCAGTGAAGTCAATGCAAACTCTCCATTTCCCGTTGCTTTTCGAAACCACTACTGGGTTGGATAGCCATTTAGGGAATTGAACTTTCCATATGGATCCTGCATCCAGTAGCTTCTCTACTTCCTTTTGTATAGCCTTGGCCTTCTTGGGCATAGTTCGTCGTGCCTTCTGCGTGATAGGCCTAAAGGTGGGTTCGACGTCCAACCGATGGCAAACCACACTGGGGTCAATTCTAGGCAGCTCGTACGGGTTCGACGTGAAAATATCCAAATTTTTCCTCAATAGTACCGTCAATTCCTTCTTCTCTAGATATGTGAGAGAAGCTCCAATTAAGAACATCCTATCTTTTTTGCTACCCCCGGCTGCGATCTCTTTCAGGTTCTCAATAACTCACTCAGAGGGGAGGAGCCTGGTCTCCTTCACTTCGGGTCTTCCATACTTTAGCTGCTATTTTGAAGGTATCATTCCTTATTGTTCCTCAACCCTTTCTTTGTCCTTCTCGGCCTTCTTTTCTGTTTTTGGGTGGATGTCCGCTATGAAGCACCTTCTTGCCACCGCTTGATCTCCATGGATCTCCATCACTCCTCGCTCAGTCACGTACTTGAGTTTCTAATGGTAGGTCGAGGGGACGGCCTTTATTATATATAGGCATCCTCTGCCGAGGATAACTTGGTAGGTCGAGTCAAAGTCGACTACCAAAAACTCGATAAACTTGGAAACACTTCCTGCCCTCACTCGTTGTACGATCTTTCCCAAAGGGATAGTTGCTTTCCCAGCAAAGACAACTAGATGGACAGTGGCTTCCTTCAAATCGGTAACGCTTAACTTTAATTTCTTGAACAGGTCGAGATACATTACCTCGGATGAGCTTCCCCGGTCGATGAGTAACTTGTCGATGTCATAGTATGCTATCCGGAGTGTAATGATCAAGGCGTCGTGATGTGCAATACTGCCGTAAGCTTTTTCACCTCCATCCGAGCTGAGTTTCCCTGAATTTGCTTTAGACCAGATGCCCTATGAATTACTATGAGCTCATGGCCAACATCGTCCTCGAGCACGTTGTCGGGCCTTATGTCTCCGTTAGCAATGACTTTCTCTACCCTTTTTTCCACAAACTCGTTCAGGTGCTCGGTCTGGGATACTTTTTTAAGGTGAGACTTAAGAGCCTTGCAGTGCTCAGTCTTATGTCCTCCTTCCTTATGGAAATTTCATCTCAGCGCGTTGTTCCTCTTTGAGGGATCTCCTCCCATATTTTTGGACCACTTAAAAAATGGCACATCCTTGATCTTCGCTCGGATCTTGTAAATTGGTTCTTTGAAGATAGTGTTTACTTCCTGAAATGATTTTGAAACTCCATTCTTGTTTCCATTCTTTCCCCCATTCTTGCCTCCTTTCTTCTAGTTTTTGGCCTTGTCGTTGCCCTTGGCAGTGAGCTTATCTCGACCATTCTCCCCTGCAGAGAGGCGGGTCACATCCTCAACTTTGGCATACTTTTCGATGCGAGCCATCAGGTCATCGATGGTTATGGCCTCCTTCTTAGTCAGGGATTGGTGCAAGAGCTAGGTAGGCCAATATTAAAAGAGGCCACTGATACCTGCTCTGAGCAGTCCTCGACCTCGTTGAACAACTCCCAGTACCTTTTTACATAATCCCGGAGGATCTCCTGGGGCGTCTTCTTCATTGTTAGCAAGACATCCATCTTCTTTGGATGGGAGCTGCTGGTAATGAAGCGAGTCGTGAAGACCTCTGACAGGGACTCAAAGCTCCTAATGGATCTATGAGGGAGTCTCTTGAACCACTTCTGGGCCACATCATGCAAACTCGAGGGAAAGATCTGACACATTAGTTCATCCCTGTGATTCTAGAGAGTCGTGGCCTGCCTGTACTGCCTAACGTCATCGATAGGGTCAGTCTTTCCGTAATAGATCTTGAATCTCAAAATTACAAACTTCTTGGGGGCTTCTTCCTCTTCTATCTCCCTCGATAAAGGGGATTTCATCTGGGTCCTAAGAGCTCGTTGGGCTAGCTCTCT
Source organism: Sambucus nigra (assembly GCA_949130495.1). Classification (NCBI taxonomy): domain Eukaryota; kingdom Viridiplantae; phylum Streptophyta; class Magnoliopsida; order Dipsacales; family Adoxaceae; genus Sambucus; species Sambucus nigra. Next base: position 521,823,868 of record OX422220.1, read on the forward strand.
GGTCGATCTGGCACCCCGATGTACTGGGTACTGGTCCATTTCTCTTTAGACCAAATTTCGTATGTCATTATTTCCTCGAGCCAGGCTCCTGCAACGGTGAGCTGGTCGCTATTGCTTGAACAAGTCATTATCTGACTACTATTCCTCGATCTTTTAGGATCCGCGTCTAGGGATCCTTCCTCGGCTGCGAGACTTGCTCGCCTGAGGGATAGGAGTGCGATCTTGACATCGCCTGGTGCTACGATGGAGGTCTTTTTCCATCCTTTCCAATCTCCTTTTGATGCGAGCATTCTCAACTTCTTTCTTGCGAGCGGCCTCTCCTTGCTAGTGGAGCCTTGCCTCATAGGTATCGATCAACATGGAGAATTTCTTAGACATGGAAGGTCCTTGGCTTTCTTCAGAGGCTTACCGCTCTGGGCGAGCACTTTGATCTGAACGTCGAACCTCAGACCTAATCCTGCGAGGGGCAGGCTGCTCTTGGATATCCCCTGCTTGAGGGGCATTGCAACTCTGACCAGACATTCCAAATTCTTTACTGGTGAGGTCTTTCTTAAAGGAAGACTAACGTTTCCCACAGACGGCGCCAATTGTGATGACAATTAATTTCAACACAAATTAATAAGAAAAGGCAACCACCAAAGCAAATAAAGAATGTAAAGGACGGCAATCACACAATAAAATATTTACATGGTTCAGCAAGAATGCTTACGTCCACGGTGGTGCTCTCAATATTATTTATCTATACTCCGTGGAGTGTTTTACAGGAAGAATAATACATGCCTTTTGCCCCAGGCTTAGGGTTTGTTATATACATGTCTGTTCTCATGTAATGGGGGTGTTGGACTCCCCCACGTGAATCCATAACCCCTAGAATATATGCATACGAGATTTTAAGAATTTGACTGAATCGTAAATGAATTGATTGGGATGTGAGGCTCGCAGACTTTGGGCCATTTTTATTGGGCTACTCGTCTTGGGCCAGAATGCTAAATCGAGGTACCCACAACAGCAACCAAAGTTTACACTGATTGTTTTTTCTTTATAATAGCACTGATTGTTTATAACAATAAGAAGCTATTTTTCCTAACATTGATTGTTTATAACAACAAGTTAGCAACCAAAGTTTACAATGTTTGTTTATAGCAGCAACCAAACCAAATCAGTTGTTTACAAAAGTAAAGCACATCAGATTAGAGGAAAAAGAGGGAATACCTGATTCGTGACGAAGTGATGAGGACAGCAGGTGGAAGGGGGAGGCTATTAGGGGGGTTGTTCATAGCTGGCCCACGCTCTTTTTTGTGAGAGAGACTGAGATTTATTTTGGAGTGAAAAACAAATGAGAGGCTCACCAAAAATAAAATCAAGTTATAATAAAAAATAATCAAGTTTCCATACACACATTAATCCCAGAAACAAAAAAAAAAGGGAAACCCGATCGTACTTGACCTGACAACAGAGATAAGAGTCAACAGCAGCGGATGGGGTAGGAATGGATAGGCTAGCAGCGCCACCTAAGAGAGAGGGTGGCGCAGTAGCGGCTTGACAGTTTAGTGAGAGAGGGGGATTTTTTTATTTTCTTTGGTCTTATGTGAGAAAGAATAAAGAACAAAATAGAGAGAATGAGACGAAATTGAAAGGTTTAGAGACTTTAGGCATAACACGCACATAAAAAACACTAATTAAAATATAATATATATAATTATTGTCGATCCGGGTCGGTCCAGACCGACCTTATAAACTTACAACCTGAGGATCGAACCGACTCAATCGGCTTTAAAAAAGACGGGAATGAATCGATTAATAAAAAAATGACAAAAATAAGGTGGTTCAGCTCCGCTCGGCTCGGCTCGGTTCAGTCCGTCGGTTCGATTAGTTTTTAGAACACCCCTAGTCCTTCTTATTCCGAGCCTTCAGGCCCAAAAACTTCTTCTTCTTACTAGCAACTTCCATGGTTGAGTTAGCAGCCATTTGCTCGCTCTTTTCATCTTCTGCTCGGCTATCATCACCTTCTCTTCAGCCTGATCTAACTTCTTTAGCCACTTTTTAGTCCCTCTTCTGGGTCTCCCTCTTGTCATTAAGGGATTCTTTTAAGACTTTGAAGGTTTTCTCTATATCTACCGAGGGCGACCTCAGTTGGTCATCCCTTATCAATAGTTGGTCATAGTCGAACAAAAACTGTAAAAATGTACATCAATAAGGCAGTTATCAAATATTATTAAGAAAAACAGCTATTATTGAAGGCAAGTTGTAGAGAGAGGTCCAAGCTCAAAGATAATTATCAAATTAACACTGCACAATGGACGATCAAAGATGGTCATTCGCACAATACTAAGGTATCTCGAAGGGTCTCCCACAAAGCTTAAGCTCAATTGATAGATATGGAAAAAAATCTTGCAATAAGGATTATGATGTACTTTTATTGGGATTTCCTTATAATCATTAAGTTTACCTTGTAATGTTTATAAGGTTAATCGGTACCCTCGAGGGACCATATCTGGCGGGCCATGAGAGTGCTCATGTGCTCTATCGAGCAACCTCATATTGGGTACCTCGCAGAGATTTGGTTTAGAGGATTGGGATCAAGGCAACGTTGGAAAAATAAATACCAACCCCTTTAGAGCACTTAGGCAAAAACCTTGGTTTGTAAAAACATAGTTAATAGACACCCAAGATATTATCTCTCGGGGGACCTCCCTCAAGGGACCCCAGTTCTAATAGTTATCCAAAAGATATCCTTTTGACCTCTCACAAACAGTTCCAGGTTTCTTGAACAACCATCAACCGAAATACCACAGTTGGTTTATTGGACAATCCATCATATACAAGTCACTATTCATTAGCTTTCATGACGTCATGTGTCTGACAATTTAGGAACTCAAGCAAGGTAGCACTCAAGTGAGTTCATTCCTATAGCAACTAGCTTTGTTAAGGTGATTGTCCTTTTTAGACTTCATAGGAGAATCCTTGGTGCTGATATATCGCATTCTAAGTCAATGCCGAATAACTTTTGGCAGCCCAGATAGTGTTCCTACCAAAATATCATATCATGTGCATTTAATGCACTATCTTTGGCCTTTATTGTTGTGCACTATTGGCATTAAATGTGGTAAGGTCCATTTAATGTAAGAAGGGTCATTCGAGTGACCTTTCCCCATATATATATACCCCTGAGTTATGTTTTTTCAGATCATCGCAATTTGAATGTATAATTACTGTTAAAATCCTTCTAGACAAGAGACCACTTATTATGTGATTACCCTCTTTCCTTGATTAATACTATCACAGGGAATTTATTTTCCTTGAGGTTACTGCCTTGTCGTTAGTGCACTAAGGGTTCTTATTCCTTCTCCCTCAAATCAGGTTGCTTGTGGAGTCCCTTTATTTATTATGCTTCTGTATCATTTATGTTATAAACACTCATTTAATACAGACTCCTGGATATTTAAGATTGTTTGTCTTAGAATTACATTTATTTTCAGTTGTGATTGTTCTTTGACACTAATCAACATCTGGTTAAGGGGTTACGCCTCGCTTAACATTAATCGTATTTCAAGAGCTCATATCTCACATTTGGCGACTCTGCTGGGGAGGTATTATCTTTTAAGAGGTGGCTAATGATAACGTGGCAAAGAACATTAATTTTGATGCTCTACAATGTGAGGAAGAAGGAGACCTCGATGTCTTATTGGATGGAGAGCGAGTAGGGCATGAAGAGACTTGCTCGCCAACTGCTAGTGTGGTGGCCGACATAGGACCTACACAGATAGCTGGGCTGATGAGACTTTTAACTGAGTTTATCAAGACTCTGGGTGTTGAGGCGATGTTAGGGGTCACAAGAGGGCCTAGTTACTTCATAACACCAGTGGTAGTACTACAAGCTCCCTTTTTCTCAAGAGAGGTAGTTAGAACCGTAGCTAACAGTGTTGTTCCACCAACACCACCATTAAATGTGTTTCCCTTTGTTGTGGGAGGAGCCGCTCAAACCACTCATAATATTACCGCTGCACCATGTTTTGTTTCTGTTATGTGTCCAAGTAGTATCACGGCAATTGCGCTACCCATCATGGTTCCGACGAGGGTGGCTCCTACGCAGTGTAGCCTTCCTCCACGTAGTATGGAGAAAATGAAAAAGGGTATGTTAAGGATGATAGTAGCTTATAAGGTTGGGGGATAAGCATCCTTAATATATGATAATTTTCGTACTCCGTACCTAGAGGAGTATAATAATGAACCCCATCTAGTGGGTTTCATCCCACCTATCATCGAAAAGTATACGGGAAATGTGGGGAATACCAAGTAGCATGTCAAAAGGTTTGTTGAGAACCTTGGGGCCCACTGCAATAATAAAAAGCTAATGTTGAGAAAGTTCTCAAAATCTTTAATCGAGAAAGATTACATGTGGTACTCCAATCTGGCGCCAAGTAGCGTGGATACTTGGTCATGTCCAGTTTGTACAAAAGTTTTTCTTGGCAGAGGATGAGTTTACACTCACCCAACTGGTGCGAGAAAAATAGAGGCCCAACGAGGATGTTGTGGCGTACATCAGGAGGTTCTGTGACAACTCTCTAGATGTGAGAGAGGAAATGCGGGAGAGTAAAATCTTGCAAGTTTATGCAGAGGGGCTATTGCCTAAATACATATGCCATCTGATAAACGAAACTCGAGAAGGCATGTTCATCGTGTTTTTAAAGTCTGCAAGGAACATTGCTTTGGTCGTAAAGCCGTTGCCAACACCATCAGCATTGTCAAGTTTGTTGCTAAAGATATCGGTAGCTCGAGGAGGGGGCTACCACCGCGTGTAAACTACATTGACTGCGAAGATAGAAGGTAGGGAGATCGAAACCGTGGCCAAAGAGGAATAGATAGAGGTAATAAGAGGAAGTTTAATGGAAAATATGATCCTTCGAAACTACCTTGCATGATGGAGCAAGTTATAGAGATCTATGATCTCATGATCTGCGAAAAAATGTGCAGGCCCATCGTGGCTAGCACGGTGCCTACCATGCGAGAAAATAGGGAAGATCAGAGTTCTTCTTGGTCCACAATAATTTGGGACAACCAACTGGCAAATATTTTATGTTGCGGAGGCTAATTGATAAGCACGTCAATAAAAGAGCCATCTGGTTGCCACAAACAAATGTAAATAACAACCTTTTGCCAGTACATGGCTCGCGCCTTTGATGAGGAAGCAAAATGTTTGAGAGAGAAGAACTGGCTTTACGGGGAAGATTTTGAAAAGTCCATGGAAAAATGCATATTCCAGATGTCTCGATTGACGCTTGAAGATAAAACAGAAGGTGAATGGATCCCGATCGATGATCTAAGTAGGAAGATGGAAGCTTGATCCCTAGGGACAATAAATGCTATAATAACATATGATGAGTTTGCATACAGAGACGCGAAAAAGGTTTATGAGTTGGAAGAAGAACAAGTGGATCCGTGGGTGGAATGTGACACGGTTGCGTGATCATAAAAAATTGGCTGGTTTTTTTATTAAGTAGGGTTGCCAAAGGATTCTCGACTAGAGGTCACGCTAGCAATCTTGGATATTGCTAAGAAAAACACGGCTTTAAGCCTGTGATGGAAGGGGCCAATAGCTAAGATCGTGAGAAAATCCCTCTCAAAAGAAGATAGATCGTTAAATATCCCCACAACAGGCCACTCTATGTGACAACGAGCGTCAATGGGTGTAGTTTCAATCGCGTCTTGATGGATAGGGGAGCCTCCATCAGCATTATGACCATTGGGTCCTTTTATGCCTGCAACATAGCTGAGACAATGATTGTGCAAAATACCTTATTAATCTCGGGATATGATAACAGGTCCTCCAAGTCCATTGGTTACGTTAATGTGGGAATCACTATGGAAACATTACGTCCCACATCAAATTCCACCTTATGGAATGCGAGCCATCCTATTAAGTACTCATATGAAGGGTGTGGATGCATAACCATGGACTTCTGCCTTCCACATATCATCAGTGCGCTAAGGCAAATATTAAGGGGAAATAGTTGGTCATCTGGGCATCTAAGAACCCTTTCGCATGAAAAGAAATACATTTTGTGGATGTTTCCTTTTACATAGAGTTGGATGAGGAATTTACTGTTCTCACTCGATATATTAGGGGAATTAAGATTCCTAGTACCAGGGAAAGGGTGCATGCACCAGCTCTCCTGGTAGTGACCTATGAGGAAGAGGAAGTTATTCGCGAGGCAATTAGGCCTCCCAGCTTGTCTAGACAGCTACGTAATCAGATGACGCCCCGTATTGACCCCATTGAGCATCAAGTCCAATAATAAAGTGTTTTAGCAGATTCTCAACAAGAGAACTAGAAGAAAATAGCTGCAAAAAAGACCATCGGGAGGAGAATCCTTGACAGTGCAAAAGGGTGGTGTTATCCAATGGTAAAATCATCTATAAACTATTAAGGTGTGCGCGAAAAGTTGAAAGCCTAGATGATGAGGTTGACCCGATCTATGAGTGTTGTTTGGTGGATAACTTAGGCCAGTGCTTGGTGATTGACAACTCCAATATTTAGGAGTTTGTGTAGGAAGTTGAGGAAGAACCAGAATGCATGAAAGGCAAGCTAAAGCCCCGAGTATAAGAATTGGAGCAGGTAGACTTAGTAGAGGAAGGTGACGATCCTAGGCTAATGTTCATGTCAAAAGACCTTAATGGCACAACAAAGGAGACCTAGTGGAACTGTTGTGAGATTTTAAGGACGTCTTCACGTGAAGTATACTAAGATGTCGGGGTTGATAAGGAGGTGAGATGACATAAGTTAAATATGATGCCATTGGCAATACCAATAAAATAGCCTACTCGAACGTATAAGGTGGAGCTAGATCTAAAGATAAAGGGGGAAGTCCAAAGGTTGCTCACTGAGAGTTTCATTATGTCTATCCAATATCCTATTTGGTTGTCTAATATTATGTTAGTGGGGAAGAAAGACAATAACCAAATTAGGATCAATGTTGATTTCATGGATTTGAATCGGGCCAACCGAAAGATGAGTTCCCTTTACCTTCTATCTATAACTTGATCGATGCAATAGTGGGGCATAAAATGTATGGTTTTATGAACGACTATGTGGGATATAACCAGATTAAGATGGATCCAGAGGACGCTGAGTGATTGAGTCGGAAATCGAGCGTTCGTGTAAATACGCTAATCGTTGTTATCGGCTTCCAACCACAATACAAAAACCTAAACTTTAACTACACTCTTGTGGAGTATAGTGGCGAGTCTGGGTATCGAATCCACAGAGAATGTTTGATAGATTTTAATTGATTTATTACTTCAAAAAATAAAGTGTAAAAGATGATGATTGAGTGAGAAAGGAAAAAGAAAAAAATAAAGAAGTTAACTAAAACTAATTGGAAAAATTAAGGTAGAGACACAATCCCCCAACCCTAGAGTATTGATGGTATAAAACTAATCATAAATTTAACTGATTAATTTGACCCGGAATTTAGTACTCCCAAGCATTACGTATACGAGGTTCAAGCCCGCGTCATACTTAATCTGAGGATGAGTAAATCAGTATCGCGATAGTTGCACTCGAATTGCACTCTAAATCATCACGAGTACCCAGAGGCAAACGAGATATAAAGATCTACAATTATTGTGTAACTACGCAATACGGTCGTAATTAATCACTAAATTCAGAGGACTAATTTTACACACAAGCAACTACAACATCAGGTTGGGTTCATGCATCCCAACCTTTAAAAACCTAGCCTAACATGGTGAATAATGATAAAAGTGCTAGAAATAAAAGTTACCACGATTGAAGAACAAGAACATGCAAGAAGAAATCAAAGACGGAAGAAAAACCAAAAAAGCTCTTGAATTAATGGTGTAAAATATGTGAATCTTTCTCCTAGATGTTCCTACTTGTTATGGAGATTTTACATGAATGAAATCTGAATAAAGAGTCCTAATGACTAAATATATAGGCTAAGGGTCGTTTAGAAGAGTCCCCAAAACTTAAAACTCTTTTGTCTAAAAGATAAGCACAAAATAAAAATCCCGTATCTGCCAATTTGTCACACTTAGAAAGCGTGACTAATTTCGTAACGGATCTGGGGCGTGACTAATTCTGTAACGGATCTGGTGCGTGACAAATGGGCATACTGGTTCTTTTTTCTCAGCTTCGGTTCGGTTCGGGTCTGACAGCTTTTTTCTTGGATTTTTTCTCAACTTCAAATGGGCATAACTTTTTCACCGTAACTCGGATTGAGGTGCCGTTTTTTCCAGTGTTCTTATAATTGAAAGATATTAAACTTTCCAGTTGGCCCCACCTCCGGACTAAGGCTACAAAATTACGAAAATGCCCTTTAACTCCCCAATTCTTGGTTTCTTTCACTATTTTGAGTTCTCTTTGGCACTAACTTGCATGAAATATCTGTAAAACACATAAGAGATACACAAAATACGAAATACTTGCCAAAAAGGGTTAGTAGCATAAACATGAGACAAATCCAATCTATTTACACCGCACGGGATCATAAAAATACCGAAATTAAGGGAATAAATGTGAAGAATTTATGCCTAATCAAACCCCCCTAACTTAGAACTTTGCGCGTCCCGAGCAATGTAAAAGAATGAGAGTATGAGTTAAGGACCCTTCAAAAACTTTATTGGGATAGAATACCTTTTTCGCGGGCAAGCGATTGCATTTAGCGCATGCAACAAGCCTTTAAACCTCTAGGTTACCCTAGTAGGACGAGTTGTGTCTCGTGAGGGTTTGCAGTGAATATACCCACAAAATTCGACTCAAAGAAAATTCAAAATATGCAAAAATTGTGCAATTCAAACTTTTCCAGAAAATAGTCATCAGCAAGTCATATTTACGAGTCTCAAACCGTAGTGTGTGTGTGCGAAGCCAGCAATATAACCGCCAATTTCCATCGATTGATCATTACGTTACTTATCCGAAAATTCGTTTTGATTTCAATTTCTCACGGAATGCACTCACAAACGAATCTCTTGGATTATGGCTATTCTCTAGGCATGCGTGATATAAAGAGTAAATGTAATGGAAGAAAATTCACGCATGCAATTAGAAAGACGGAAATTTTTATAGTGAAAGGATCTCATCAACGGATTACGATTTTAAAAACGGGAACATCGCCTCTATTTCGCGCATTTAACCTCTTATATTATCTTTTGGTGTATTAGCTCTCCACGCGGTACTCAATTTTTGCAATTTGGACTCGATTAGGACTTTTTCGGGTTAAAGGTTGCACTGGGTAAAATAAAGGCGGTATGAAAGGTTGGAATTGGAAAAGTCATTCGTGATGTCCATTTGTGCATTTTTCGGGCTATTGCTCATTTTTTTCTTCTTTTTCTACTTTTTTTTTTCATTTCTATTATTTTTTTTCTTGCTATTTTTGTTGAGCATTCTTCTATTTTTTTTCTTGCCCCTTTTTGTTGCACTTTTCGGACTTAAATTCTAAATTTTTTTCATTTTTCGCAATTCTGGGCTATTTTGGGTTTTTCGGGTTGTCAAACGAAAGGGAAAATTATTTGGCTCAATTTGGGTTGCAAAGGGTAATTTTTCGCTACTTTTTCTGGCCAATATTTTTGGGGTGACAAACGAGGGCCTACTTCATTGTCCAAAATGCCAATTGCGTTACCATTGGCGTTTCGAGATGAATTTAAGTTTAGAGACTAATTTGGCACGTTTTTCAAGGCAATATTGCACACATTTTTCAAAACCGATCAAAATGAAAGGATTGAGATCATTGACAACTTATTAAGCGCTAAAAAGAACTTTGAGTTAACAATTAACTCGGATTGATTTAAAATCTCGCAAAACGTGATAGGCTCGAATCTCACCGGGTTTGTTAATCTCCACATTTATTCGTTAGTCGTCAATTTTCGCTCAATTTTCATCTTTGGTCAATTTCGGCTTTGTGTATGTTGAATGTTTACAATTTGAGACTCCAATTTGACTTTTAATGATATTTTTGAAAAATTTGAATTCCAATTTTTATTTATTTTGAACAAAAATATTTTTCGATTTTTCAAAATTTTATGATTTTTTTTTTTGAAATTTTTGATTTTTTTTTCTGAAAAAAAACATACTTGGAACGAACACGTGATCAAATCAATGAAACTAAACAATAAATGGGAAGAATATCCCACACCCCCTAACTTAAATGTTGCATTGTCCTCAATGCGAATCAAGAACACAATATAAAGAGAGGAAAATAAAGATATTACCCAATTGGAGCGATCCCCGATGAATGCGAGTCCATTGAATCTAGAAAACATGTTAGAACCAAGCATAGCAAAAATAATAACAAAAACTCGATACTAAAAAAAAATTAAAAAAAATAAATAAGCTAACTATTGTACAACCTACGATTTTCAAATTCTAATAAATTATACACTAGAAGTCGAAAAATTTGAGGGTCCACCCAAAATACAATATGACTTTGAGGGATTAATGGTGTACCCTCACTAGGATGCATGCCTCCCAAAAAATAAGGATTCCGTTTGAACAACGGAAGGCATGTGTGAGATGGAAAAAATGAACCATCACCAATTAAAAAATTTAACGGGATGATGGGGGGTTTGGGTGCTAGGTGGGACAAGTACAATTGAGATCCAAGAAAAATATAATCACCTCCCGAATCTTTTTCAAGTAGTATGGGGAGAGGGGCACATAAAAAGGAAGAGTCCATATTAGAAAACAATTCTAGCAAAGTGTCTTTGTCGATAAAAGGTGTAAACGTTTCAGAATTTTCAACCGACTCATAGGAATCTAGCGGTACTTCTAATGGTTCAATAACGGTGAACGAAAATGGTGATGAAATAAACTCAATCTCAAGTGATTCATCATCACTCGGAGATTGAATTTCAAGGGAGGAAGACTCACTTTCAATGAGATGTTCTTCAAAAATTTGAGGTGACACACAAGTCTCAACCTCCTCTTTGTTTTCCAAATTAGAACGTATCTCATCGCAAAGTGAGATCATTTTCGTAACAAGACCAACATCCATTGCACTTTGGGTGGAAAGAAAATCGAGTACTTGTTTGATTAGAAAAAGCATTCTTTCTTCCAAAGTAGGATTCATTGGCTCTATAACCTCGGAAGAAAAATCGTCATTGGATTCGAATAATGCATCCAACTCTTTCTCCCAAAAACGATTTTTTTCCCGATATTTATTTTCAAGCCTTTCATATTCATGAATTAAAAGCCACTCACCCATTTTAATAGGTCGAGGCGGAGATTCTTGAAAATAAAAAGATTGAAAACTATTCCCATATGAACCATTATAATTACCGAACTCACTATAAAAAGACATGATTACCGAATAGTTTGTAAACGGACAATCCACTTAAAGAGGTGTGCGGCTAAGGATTCAACGTTTCTTGACGCTCAATTGTGCAAGCCTGCAAAAAAAAATTAAAAGAAAGAAAAAAATATCTTGCGAAATAGTAAATTAATTATAATCTATAACAAAACACTCCCCGGCAACGGCGCCATTTTGATTGAGTCGGAAACCGAGCGTTCGTGTAAATACGCTAATCGTTGTTATCGGCTTCCAACCACAATACAAAAACCTAAACTTTAACTACACTCTTGTGGAGTATAGTGGCGAGTCTGGGTATCGAATCCACAGGGAATGTTTGATAGATTTTAATTGATTTATTACTTCAAAAAATAAAGTGTAAAAGATGATGATTGAGTGAGAAAGGAAAAAGGAAAAAATAAAGAAGTTAACTAAAACTAATTGGAAAAATTAAGGTAGAGACACAATCCCCCAACCCTAGAGTATTGATGGTATAAAACTAATCATAAATTTAACTGATTAATTTGACCCGGAATTTAGTACTCCCAAGCATTACGTATACGAGGTTCAAGCCCGCGTCATACTTAATCTGAGGATGAGTAAATCAGTATCGCGATAGTTGCACTCGAATTACACTCTAAATCATCACGAGTACCTAGAGGCAAACGAGATATAAAGATCTACAATTATTGTGTAACTACGCAATACGGTCGTAATTAATCACTAAATTCAGAGGACTAATTTTACACACAAGCAACTACAACATCAGGTTGGGTTCATGCATCCCAACCTTTAAAAACCTAGCCTAACATGGTGAATAATGATAAAAGTGCTGGAAATAAAAGTTGCCACGATTGAAGAACAAGAACATGCAAGAAGAAATCAAAGACTGAAGAAAAACCAAAAAAGCTCTTGAATTAATGGTGTAAAATATGTGAATCTTTCTCCTAGATGTTCCTACTTGTTATGGAGATTTTACATGAATGAAATCTGAATAAAAAGAGTCCTAATGACTAAATATATAGGCTAAGGGTCGTTTAGAAGAGTCCCCAAAACATAAAACTCTTTTGTCTAAAAGATAAGCACAAAATAAAAATCCCGTATCTGCCAATTTGTCACACTTAGAACGCGTGACTAATTTCGTAACGGATCTGGGGCGTGACTAATTCTGTAACGGATCTGGTGCGTGACAAATGGGCATACTGGTTCTTTTTTCTCAGCTTCGGTTCGGTTCGGGTCTGACAGCTTTTTTCTTGGATTTTTTCTCAACTTCAAATGGGCATAACTTTTTCACCGTAACTCGGATTGAGGTGCCGTTTTTTCCAGTGTTCTTATAATTGAAAGATATTAAACTTTCCAGTTGGCCCCACCTCCGGACTAAGGCTACAAAATTACGAAAATGCCCTTTAACTCCCCAATTCTTGGTTTCTTTCACTATTTTGAGTTCTCTTTGGCACTAACTTGCATGAAATATCTGTAAAACACATAAGAGATACACAAAATACGAAATACTTGCCAAAAAGGGTTAGTAGCATAAACATGAGACAAATCCAATCTATTTACACCGCACGGGATCATAAAAATACCGAAATTAAGGGAATAAATGTGAAGAATTTATGCCTAATCACTGAGAAAACTGCCTTTTCGCATTTCGTTAGGAAACGAATGCGGGTGCTACTTACCAGAGGACTATGATGGCTATATTCCATGATCTCTTTCATGAGATTGTGGAATTTGATTTTGACAATCTGATAATAAAGTATAAGAGGGAGACTAGTCACTTGGTAGACTTGTGGAAGGTGTTCACGAGATGCAAAAAGTACAAATTGAAGATGAATCCCGTCAGGTGTGCCTTTGGGGTGATAATCGGGAAGTTACTGGGGTTTGTGGTGAACAAACAAGGGCTACAGATATACCTTGATAAGATAAAGGGCATTCTCAACATGCCAAGGACTAAGTCTGTGAAGGAGTTAAAAAGCTTCTTTGGGAAGGTCTCCTACCTCAGGAGGTTTGTGGATGCGCTTGCTGAGGTCACTCACCCGCTGATGGAACTATTGCAAAAAAATACCAAATTTGTATGGGATCAACCACACCAAGAGGCTCTGGACCAGTTGAAGAAGCTCTTAATATCTCCCCAAACAATGATCCCTCCAAAGGCAGGTATCCCTTTACAACTTTATCTCACATCTACCGGAAGATGAATTGGAGCATTATTAGCTCAAGAGGTAGAGGGTGTAGAGAAACCTTTTTGTTACTTAAGTCGAATCGTACATTGGCCTGAGGCCAGGTATACTAGTATTGAGAGGAACGGTTTGGCCCTCGTATTTATTGCACAAAAGCTTGGGCATTATATGTTGTCTTTTATGATTCACACTGTAACTAGATGTGATCCCATAATTTTTTTGCTTGCTAGAACTGTGCTAATAGGCAGGGTGGCAAGATGGTTTCTAATACTTTCAAAGTATTATCTTAAGTGCATAGTCCTTCGAGCCGTTAAGAGACAAGCTTATGCAAATATGTTAGCCATATTCCCATCTAGGACCTTCGAGCCACCTATCGAAGAACTTCTAGGCGATGATCTTCAAGCCAACTACCTGGAAGCCAATTTGGAAGAATGGAGCATGGAGTTTGATGGTTCCTCGACCGCAAACAAAGAAGCAGCAGGAGTGATTTAGAGCAAAGGGGGGAATAAGTTTGACTATCCTTCAAGTTAGACTTTATTTATTTGGACAATGAGGCTGAATATGACGCTCTAGTGCTGGGGTTACTAGAAGCTTTGCGAAGGGGCATCCAGATACTCATAATAAAGGGAGATTCCAACTTTGTGGTAAAGTAGGTGAACAACGAGTATGCTCTAAAGCACATGAGTTTGGTGGCCTATTGAACCATTACACATAGGTTTCTTGCCCAGTTTCACGAAGTAAAAATCATAAGACCCCCCAAAATAATCAACAAACATGTTGATGCCTTGCCAAGAAAATTTCCTTTGAAGGGGATTTAAGAGTGATTCGAATCACTAAGAGGACAACTTCTTCAACTGTAATTAAAATGCTACTCATTGATAATAGTAGTGACTAAAAAGGAAATATAAGGAAGCAATTGAAAATGGAGGAAGTACCACTAAGTTTAGTTGATCTTACACAATACTTTGCCACCACGGACAATTTATACTACAAGAATAAAAGAGGTTCGTTATGATGTGTGGATTCCTCGTGAGAAGGTTGAAAGAGGTGCATGGAGAAAGATGTGAGGCCAAAAAATCCTTTGTATTAAAGGATCCAAAGATCAGGCTACTTTTGGCCTACGATGAGGTAGGATGCTGTGATGCTATAAAAATATTATGGGAAGTGTCAGTTGTATTATCAAGCTGCTGAATGCAACTTCATTAAGAAACTATTCGATTAGAGGCAGTCATATGTGGACATGTTAGTAGATGGGGTTATGCCAGCAGATAAAGATTATGCTACAAGGCTAAAGTGGAAGATATCCATATATTATGTTCAAGAGGGAAACTATATCGAAGAGGTTATCATGACAGACCAATAAGGTGCATCAGGTTATTAGAAGCAGAGAAAGTACTTAAACAGGCCCACGATCTAGGTCACGTTGGGGGAGAAAAACTCAATGATCAACTTATAACTTTCGAGAATTTTTGGCCTACTATGGAGAAAGATTCTACGGAGTTCGTTCAAAAATGCAAGCCATGCCACCTCCATGGGAATATGATTTATGCTCCTTCGATGGACCGACACTCTCTCTCTACTCCTTTCCCATTCCACACACGTGCATTCAATCTAGTAGGGGCAATAAATCCTTCCTTGAGGGGTAAGATCTGGATACTTATTGCCATAGAATAATTCACTAAATAGGCAGAGGCTATCCTATTGAAATAAGCTACAGCGTGAGTGGTTGCTCAATTTATGAAGGAGTATATCATTTGCCAATTTGGCATCCTAAAGGTATTCTTATCAGATAATGGCACCCCATTTGTTAATAGGGACGTGAGGTTCGTCACGAGAAAATACTCTATTATTCATCATAAGTCAACTGTGGCAACCCAAAGTGCAATGGGAAAGCAGAAGCTACCAACAAGACTTTAGTAAACATCATATCAAAGATGCTAAAAGATTTTCCAGGGACTTGAGATGACAAAATACCGGAGGTTTAATGGGCTTACAGAACAACTAAGAGGAAACTTACAGGCTACACTTATTTTCCTTAGTTTTGGGTGCTGAAATAATCCTTCCAGTCGAGTTAGAGGTACCTTCTGCACGGTACAACCTTTGAAGTGCAGTGATCCCCCACAACAGGCATGTACAACTCAAAGCACTTGAGAATCACAAGTATAATGTAAAAGGGAACTTCGATATGTATAAAAAGCAGTTGTCCAGATCCTACGACCAACTAGTAAAGCTAAGAAAGCTCCAAGAATGAGACTTAGTTTTGAAGGCTTGTACGAGGAACATTTGAGGTCTCTCACTACCCAAGTTTGAGGAAAATTGGGAGGGACCGTACATTGTTTGAAAAGCACACGACCTCAGGTTACTGTGAGATCTCGAAGGTTGAAGATGACATTATTTTTAGGCTTAATAACATATCTCAAAATTTACATTGTTTAGAAGCACTTGGATAGTTATTCTTAGTTTATTCCTCTTTATCCCCATTTATTATCGTAAATCTTAAAGTTGGTGGAAAGGTTGTTCTCACAACTTTGCAAAACACATGACTTTTTGTTTATATAATCCTAGGATGTTGGGTGATGAGATAAGTCAGTGTGAATTTTTTTATTAAACACAAAGATAAATCGCATTTAAAGAAGAAATGAGGAAATGATTTAATTCAATTCATTCAAATGTAAATACAAATAACATTGATAAAAGAGGAGCTACTACCTCAAGTTACACATTTAAAAGGGGCAATACAAAAAATAAAACACCCTAGTAATCACTGGGGTCGTCTATGACAAACCACAAGTTGGAAGAATCTAGTAATCTATGATGATGATGGGGCAGGAGAGAAGCCAAAGAAGACTACTCACTGGCGAAGTTTGTTATATATGTCTGATGATGAGCCATCATATGCTGTAGTTGATCCAACTTTGCCTCAACATTAGCTAAAGTCTCTCGGGCAGTAATAACTTCTTCTTTAGCCTTGGCAATCTCTGGGCTCAGACTTGTCATCTCTTCAGCAATGGTAGCTTGGGAGCGATTGGCAAATTGAAGTTTGACGTAAGAGGCAGGAAGATAATCTTTCTTAAATGCCTTAAGCAAGTCGGTCAACCACTTCAGGGAAAACCTATCACTGACAAGCACATTGATTTTGCCCACCAACTCCTTGATTTTTGAGGGACTTAGTGATTGTAGTGGAGTGTTTAAAACCTCACTTAAAATGGTGGAGAACCCCAATAACATGCATGCCATCATTATAAGTAAAGATTAAAAACAATGGGAGTGGGAAGTTAAAGGATGGCAATCAAATAACCGTTCGAGCAACTCCCGATGTTGCATCGTCAGAATAAGGGGAAAATCTTACAGAGACTGACTCACAACTTCAATAGGGGTCACCTCAGGAGGATGTATGCTAAAGGCACTGTCATTCATAGAGGGAAAATGGTGCTTGAAGCCCCTGTCATCTTCTTACAACACTGGAGTGATATCCTTCCCAGTTTCCTCAATATTTTGGCCAACAAGGGGCACAACACCTTGGCTCACAACATCCCCAACTTCTATATCCCCCAAAACAACTTCATCGTGTGCACACCCTCCTGGGGCACTTGTTCAATGATCGTAATAGGTTCTTCCACAATATTCGGCCAATCAACCTCAACCTGAAAGAAATAAAGAGGGAGTCAAAGATAGATAAAGGCAAAAACATTGGCATAACAGATGTTCAAAAGTTTCAGTTTACTTAAAAGACCTTTATGGTTTCTCGACTAAGTAAATTGGGAAAGTTTAAAGTCCCAGTTTACTTAAAGGGCATTTATGGTTGCTCCACTAAGTAAATTGGGCACGCTTAAAGTTCCATCTTACTTAAAGGACCTCTATGGTTGCTGCTATTGATGTAAAAAATTAAATTTGACCTAATTATTTTAATCACAGATAAAAATGAATAAAGAAATAATAGACAATAGATTTTTAAAGTGGTTCAGCCTTATAAGAATGGCCTACGTCCACTGTTTTTATATTGCTGACTGTTTGCTTGGAATTCTCGAGGAATGGTTTGCTCAAGGAATTTCGGTCCCCTCCAATGAAGAGGTTACAATGTATTTATAGCCTTGAGGCTGTACAAATGAAAGGATAATGCACTGTCATCTAGTAGACATGTACATCTGTATGATAATAAATGAGCATTTAATGCGCAGTCGTCTCCTTGATTATCCTGATTAGAGTGCTATGTTGCTCGAACCGCCTAAGTAGCTCGGATCGCTTAAGCTGCTCGGACCGCCTAAGTAGCTCGACGCGCTTGAATTGCTCGGGGACCCTGAGTTCCTCATGGCTTCTTAGTTGCTCGGTGATCTTGAGTTGCTCGATAAAAGTATACATAATTGCCACGTTGGAAGACACGTGTCTGTCAGTGAGTGGTCCATGTTAGCAGACTAAATTTGGTATCAACAGAAGCCCCTAATGTTTCGTAGTTTGATGGTGAAGAAAAGTAAGGAACAATTTGCTGCTTAGATTTTCGATTTGTATGGATTTTAGGCAAACTTTTGTTGTATCTCACTCATTTTTTGAGTGCGTATCAGGCTTTTAAAGTATTTTGAATTTCCATAACCGCTTCGATTTTTGTGCCCCTTTTCTTCTTTTTAGCCGCCGGATACGCAAACATCCGCCTTGGTAATCATTGTTTTTCTCTATTCCCAAGGTAAAGTATTTAAACGCGGCAGAAATCCTATCGTCTTTTACTTTTCAAATCTGTTTCTTCGAACTTTTCATTTCTTCTCTATCTTGTGCGTTCATTTCTTCCATTGGTTGTCATCTGGTTCACTCTTCTCCTGTAAGATTTTCTTCCTTCTCTTTTACTTATTTTGTTCATCATGGTTTACCTTGTTGGATCTCTTGATAAATTTCGTTCTGAATTTTCAATTCCTTCATGGGTTATATTGGAAGAACTTTCTGAACCTTCTAACTATTTTTCTTTGGTTAAGGGACATTGGTTACCAAGTCTCTTTGTGGCCGGATGTGGCTTTTCTTTTCCTCCAAATCCTTTATGTTTGGAGTTCTGTCAATATTTTGACGTTGTTCCTGCAAAAATAGCAACGAATACCTGGAAAATAGTTAATGGAGTCCATAGGTTAAACCAGCTTCATGGAACCCGTTTAGGAATTCTAGAAATTATGTTTTGCTACAGATGGTTTGTCAGCGATAGTACTTTTTATTTAAAAACTAGGTTTTTGAATAGGTCTTTAGTTGTCAATCTTCCAGATGCCAATAGGGATTACTTTGAACATGGGGTTGTTATGAAAAATTGGCAACATGCTCCATTAAATGGAGATGATGTATATCAGGGTCCCAGGTGTCCCCCTTATGGCAATGGAATAGGTTGTTTTTTATTTTTTGAAATCTCGTTTTCTTGATGTTTGATAAAATGTATCACTGACATTTAATTTTTTATTATTTGCAGTTGACAGCAAAAGAAAATATCCAAAGGATACAGAGGTTAATTTAAAGCATTTGAAACTTATCTGGAGTTTGCACCAATCTATTGTCGAAGAACATATTAGATCGGCCTCTTATTTGTTGCAGTACATGAGTTACACTTCATCCTTTATTGCTCGTCCAGTGGTGGTTAATCTTGATCAAATACCAGCTGCTGAGACTAGTGTGGAAGGTTCTTCCTTTGAATCTAGTATTACTATTAGTGATCTAATGAAGAAAAGAAAATTTTCTGCCTTCTTTGATAAGTCTGCCTCTACTGCTGGAGAGGCAAAGAAAAGTAAGCAAAATGTCCCAGAAGAAGGGACAAGGAATATTGATGCACCCCTTTCTGCTGCAGTCAAGAAAGTTGTTGAGAAGCCCCCAGTGGCCCCGAGAAAAGTTGTCGTTGTTTCTCCTCCAAGTGAGGTTATCGTTATATCACCAACTAAGACAACATATTTGGTTGAGAATGTTCCTGCTCCTACGAGGAGGTTAAAGAAAAATTCTTCTGAGAGACCAGCAGAACCTGTCTCTCAGTCTTTAAATGTTGAAGGTGGTTTTCCCACTTTTGTTCCTTCGAGCTCTACTATGGGCTCGGTGAAGTCTTGGATTATCCCAGAAGTCCAAGGTATTGAAGACACTCTTTCTCATGACAGAGTTACTACCTTGGCTTCTCAACATATTACCTCAGTAAGTATTATTGATCTGAGTTCTCATTTTTCACTGTTATATCCCTGTACTGACTCAAAATTATTTCTTTTTTTCAGCTGGTAACGTGTTTCAACACTATTCTGAAGAAGGATGAGGCCATCAAGGCTTCAATCTCCTCGAGAGGTGTAGAAGAGGCTTTTACTGGATTAACCCAGTCTTTGAAAGAATCTCATCAGAAGTATGAGGAACATAAAATTGCTTGGGAGAAATAGGTTAAGCCCGTTGAGCAAGAGAGAGATCGGGCTATGGAAGCCTCCAAGGAATTAGAGAAGAAATTGAAAGAGTTTGAAAAGAATAATAAAGAGCTTGAGGAGAAGCTCAAGAATGCTGAAGAGCTTGAGAATAAGCTCAAAGATGCTGAAGAGGAAGTTGGTAGACTTCATGATGTTGAGAGCCAGAAACTGGAGGTGAAGGAGAAGTTAAAAGCTGTCGAGGAGCTCCTTAGGGAAAAGACCTCCTCAGAGAAGGTTAAAAGGAAGAAGGCTGTTAAAAAATCATTCACCGTAGATTGAGATAAAGGCTGGAATAAGTGTTTGGTTGATATGTCCTCACAAATGGAATACGCCAGCCTTAAATACTTTAGGGATGGATGGGTGGCATCCCTACAAGAGCTGCAAGTTTTTGAAGATTCTGAATTGTTTCAGCAACACACTCATAGCCCTCATCCCTCTTCTGGAAAAGAAGAAGATGAATATGAAGCTGTCTCAGATGAGTCTTCCATGATGATTGGAGATCAGGTCCTTTCTGTTCCAGCTGTTCAATCGTGCTTCGAGCAACCCCAACCAACCATTACTCCTGCCGAGCAGCTACTCTTGTTCACCGAGAAACCAGTCTCTTCCTCAAAACCTACTGAGGAAGTTATAGGAAATAAAGAGAAGGTGTAGAGTAGTTTGGGTGTTTATTTTGTCATTTTATTGAATGTAACCTCGACTTTTGTATTTTCCTTTATGATGAAATGAAAATTCAAACTTTTGGTTGTTTGTCTTGACTTTTTCTTCTACTTGCTCTGTCTGCATTCTTATTGATTCTTTCTATCTCTTCTTTTTACTAGTTTATGGTTAGGATGGAGCTCTTATCACACCGAACTGGTGAAAAAATGCAATGACTATTTTAAGGTTGGTCGTGCAGATCTGAATAATGCTCAAATCATTGATATCCTGGGTTCAGATGCTTCTGAACGAGTAGTTGAAGCTTACCAGTATCTGAAATATTTGCTCGATCATGTAGTAGCTAATAATGTGTCTTACTACGAGATGATTGAGGACCTCCAAGGAACTATCGAGGAACTCCAGCAGCGGTACAAAGAGTCCTCCACACTCTTGCACCAGGGGTACGAGAAGAAATATCAACAACTGAGTGCTGATAGAGGATATGATAAATTTATATCTGCTTATGAGAAAAGAGAAAGTGTTCTGAAGCTTGAAGTCGAGGAGCATAGGCATATCGCCAAATTGCTAGAACAGGAAAACATTGCCTTACAAGAAGAGAATAAACAACTGAAATCTGCTGCATCTTCCTCGGGAGCCTTGGTTCCGGTTAACGAAGAAGGTTTCTCTTTCTTGGAGGTCGAAAATGCCAACTTAAGAGATGAGTTGGAAACTTTAAAAAGAATTGGACCTTCCACTTCTACTCGTGGATGAGCAAGATCTTCTTCTAGGGGACGAGCAAGGGTTGGTCGGATCTCTATTGAAGATGAAAGAACTCAAGCAGCTTCGGAAAATCAGGCAGTTCAATTGATGGCAAAGAATCAAGCTCTGGCAGAGATGTCTAAGAAGATTCTGAACCTCAGCGAGCAACTTTCTACCCAGAGTTCTGCTTTGGAAAATAAAGAACTTTTGGTGAGGAATCTTCACGAGCAGCTGCAGAGGTTAACTTACCAATTCCATAAACATCCTAGAGAGTTTTGGATGGTTGGTTATAATGAAGCACTTTGTCATCTTGATGCTCGTTTAGAACAGTCGAACAACGAAGGGTATAAACAGGGCAGGTTGAATGCTCTCTGTGTTTTAAAATTGGAGAGAGGTCATTTCCTGTGGGATTACTATAATCCTGGAGTTCTTAATTTACACGTGTCTCCTTTCAAGCTTGACCTTAGTTGGATTCCAACCCGAGCCATTCCTCGTCTTCTGATCTCTAAGTATCTTGATGATTATAGTCTTCATTCAGATTTTGAAATATCTCGCCCAGAACACCTGCTTGATCGTCCATCTATAATGAACGTCAGAATGCTGCAAGATCTGAACTTCATAAATTCCCCTTATAGTCTTGATGATCCTCCAGCTGAGGTAGACCCTGTATCAAAGGCAGAAGGGAAAAAACCAATAGAATAGGATTTTTATGTAATGACTTGTACTTTACATAGCATTTGTAATCCTTCTCCATTTGAATGAAAAGTTTTAGTCTTTCGCTATTTTATTTTCTTCTAAGTATTTTGCAGAATATCTTTGTTTGTGAATATATGCACATTGTAATATGTCCATTCTGTTTTATTTTTTTATTATAGTGACTTGTCACTCTTTGATCCTAAGCAATGAAACAACTTACATCCCATGATCCTGCTTAGTTTAACTAATCGGAGTTGATTGTATATGATTTACCGACCAACCGGAGTTGGAGGTAATTGATTCCTGACCAATCGTAGTTGGAAGAGATTTATTCCCGATCAATCGGAATTGGAAGAGATTTATTTGACGACCAACCGGAGTTGGAGGTAATTGATTCCCGACCAACCGGAGTTGGAAGAGATTTATTTGCCGACCAACCGAAGTTGGAGGTAATTGATTCCCAACCAAACAAAGTTGGAAGAGATTTGTTCCCGACCAACCGGAGTTGGAAGAGATTTATTTGTCGATCAACCGGAGTTGGAGGTGATTAATTCCCGATAAACCAGAGTTGGAAGAGATTTGTTCCCGACCAATCGGAGTTAGAAGAGATTTATTTGCAGACCAACCGGAGTTGGAGGTAATTGATTCCCGACCAACCGGAGTTGGAAGGGATTTGTTCCTGACCAATCGGAGTTGGAAGAGATTTATTTTCCGACTAATCGGAGTTAGTGGTAATTGATTCCCGACCAACCAGAGTTGGAAGAGATTTGTTCCCGACCAACCGGAGTTGAAAGAGATTTATTTGCCGACCAACTGGAGTTGGAGGTAATTGATTCCCGACTAATCGGAGTTGGAAGAGATTTGTTCCCCACCAACCGGAGTTGGAAGAGATTTATTTGCCGACCAACCGGAGTTGGAGGTAATTGATTCCCAACCAAACAGAGTTGGAAGAGATTTGTTCCCGACCAATCGGAGTTGGAAGAGATTTATTTGCCGACCAACCGGAGTTGGAGGTAATTGATTCCCAACCAACCGAAGTTGGAAGAGACTTGTTCCCGACCAATCGGAGTTTGAAGATATTTATTTGCCGACCAATCGGAGTTGGAAGAGATTTGTTCCCGACCAATCGGAGTTGGAAGAGATTTATTTGCCGACCAACCGAAGTTGGAGGTAATTGATTCTCGACCAACCAGAGTTGGAAGAGATTTGTTCCCGACCAACCAGAGTTGGAAGAGATTTATTTATCGACCAACCGGTGTTGGAGGTAATTAATTCCCGACCAATCGGAGTTGGAAGAGATTTGTTCCCGACCAACCGGAATTGGAAGAGATTTATTTGCCGACCAACCGGAGTTGGAGGTAATTGATTCCCAACCAACTAGAGGTGGAGGTAATTGATTCCCGAACAATTAGAGTTGGAAGAGATTTGTTCCCGACCAACCAGAGTTAGAAGAGATTTGTTCCTGACCAACCGGAGTTGGAAGAGATTATGCATAGTGTGTAGCATTAATACTCCGAAAAAATTTCAAAATAAAGAGAGAACTGGGTAAAACATTCAGCACTTTATTCATACTGAAGAAAACTGCATTTACATAGGGATCCCAACTACTGATAATACTTGCGCAGATGCTTTGTATTCCATGCATTCTTAAATTCTTCTCCCTCTAAGGTTTCAATCATGTATGTCCCTGGTCGAACAACTTCTGTTACTCTGTAGGGTCCATGCCAGTTAGCTTCCAGTTTGTTGTGCTTTTGAATTACTTTCTTCAGCACATAGTCTCCTTCCTTCAAATCACACTTCTTTACCCTTTTGTTGTAAAACAGAGTTGTTCGTTGTTGGTATGCAGCATTCCTGATGACTGCTTCTTTGATCATATCTAGATCTAATCGTCTCATTAAATCACTGATAGGAGAATTAAAATTCAGCACTCTGTGTGTGGGTAAGCCCAACTCAGCAGGTATAACAGCTTCACTTCCAAATGCCAGCATGTATGGAGATTCTCTTGTTGCTGCTCGCGGTGAAGTACAATAAGCCCACAGCACAGAATGTAGCTCGTTAATCCAATTTTCCTTTGCATCATCCAGTCGTTTTTTTAAACCATTCAGCAGTGTTCTATTCGTCACCTCAGTTTGTCCATTGCTCTGGGGATGGCCTGGTGCAGAGTGGGTCTTCAATATGTTTGACTGATGACAATATGCAGCAAACTCCTCATTGCCAAACTGAGTTCCATGGTCTGTAATGAATGCATGGGGAAGACCATATCTATAAATGATATTCTTTCGAATAAATTGATACACCTTGTCATACGTCATATCAATAAGAGGCTCAGCTTCTATCCATTTAGTAAAATAATCCACAGCGACTACGAGGTATTTAAATCTTCCTCGGGTCGTTGGAAGTGGCCGGACCAAGTCTATTCCCCACATGGAGGATGGCCAAGGAGACGTGATGGGTGTTAGCAATGCTTGGGGAGTTCTTCGGATAGAGGAAAAACGTTGACATTTATCACATTTCTTGGCATAAGCTACACAATCAGCTCTCATCGTTGGCCAGTAATACCCTTGCGTTGTCATTCTTTGCACAAGTGTCCGACCTGCTACATGGGCTCCACAAGACCCTTCATGGACCTCTTCAATCAAATTTTTCACCTCGGAGGGGTGGACACCCTCTATAATTCCTCGTCTATATAAAATTCCATTAGTCAATACATAATGAGCAACTTTAAACTTTAGTTTCTTGGCTGCGAGTTTATCAGTTGGTAACGCCCCCTCCTCAATATAGGCCCTGATGGGATCCATCCAAGATGGTCCTAAGTCCAGGGTAATA
Organism: Sambucus nigra; assembly: GCA_949130495.1. NCBI lineage: Eukaryota > Viridiplantae > Streptophyta > Magnoliopsida > Dipsacales > Adoxaceae > Sambucus > Sambucus nigra. The sequence continues at coordinate 521,848,669 of OX422220.1, forward strand.
AAGTTCATCATCAGATCTTTGTCAATTCTCCGACTAGCCAAGATTTTTTATTGGGATTGTTCTTCGTAGCTCGGTGCGTGTGGCTGAGGCTAACCGAGCAAAGGCATCTGCTCTTGCATTCTCTAATCTTGGTATTCTAATTAACTGTACTACGCTAAAGCTCGATACGATCTCCATTGCTTTCGCATGATATTGGATCATTAATTCTCCTTTTGTGGCATACACTCCCAACATTTGTTTTACAATCAATTGCGAGTCACTGAATACAATGATCTGCTCTACCTTCATGGTTTTTGCCAAACTGAGACCTATAATCATAGCTTCATATTCAGCTTCATTATTAGAAGCTTTAAATTGAAAGCGCAGAGCATACTCCATATCAATCTTATCTGGGCTGTTTAAAGCAATCCCTGCTCCACTGTCTGTAGTGCAAGAAGAGTCATCTACATATAAATTCCACATAGGTATCTCGTTGTCAATTTCTTGGTCAGACAGAGTTCCTCGGTGGAATGTTTGATGCTTTCTTTTATCCTCCTCCAATGCTTCTCTCTACTCGTTGATCATCCGCTCTTGCTCTTTTACCGACTTGAGTTGATCGGTATTAAAATTTGATAATCCTGTAACATCCACAGGCTGGTCAGTATTCAACTTCTGCTCTTCGAAGGTGTCTGGATAGGTGAACTCTGCGATAAAATCTGCCACTGCTTGCCCTTTGAGTGATGACCTAGGCTCATAAATTATATCGTATTCACCCAATTCTACAGCCCAATACATCAATCTTCCTGATTTTTCTGGTTTGTGCAGAGCTTGCCTTAACGGCATGTCTGTATACACAACTATAGTATGAGCTCGGAAGTATGGCCTCATCCTTCTACTTGCTTCGATCAATGCTAGTGCTAACTTTTCCAGCCTTGGATATCTGATCTCTGCTCCTCGGAAGGCCTTGCTAGTGTAATAAATAGGTTTTTGTACTCCATCTTCCACTCTTATCAACGCCGAACTCACTGTGTTTTCCAAAACTGCCAGATACAAGTATAGGCTTTCTCCCATCACTGGTCTGGATAACAATGGAGGTGCTCCCAGGTATTTTTTCCATTCTTAAAAGGCCTTCTCTCATTCATCATTCCACTCAAAAGTCTTTCGGAGTGTTTTGAAGAAAGGGAGGCATCTATCAGTCGCTCGTGACACAAACCTGTTGAGTGATGCAACTCGCCCTGTGAGGCTTTGTACTTCCTTCTTCGTCGTTGGAGATTGTAGCTCCAATAGAGCCTTGATCTTTTTAGGATTTTCCTTAATTCCTCGTTAGTTAATGATATATCCGAGAAACATGCCTTCTTGTACTCTAAATATGCATTTGGTGGGATTCAGCTTCATTTGATGTTTCTCTAGTTGATCAAAGGTCTGACCTAAATCAACTAGATGATCAGCAGCTTTCTTGCTCTTCGTCAGCATGTCATCAACATAAACCTCCATGTTATGACAGATTTGCTCTGCAAACACCTTGTTCATCAGCCGCTGATAGGTAGCACCTGCATTTTTAAGTCCAAAAGTCATAACATTATAACAATAAGTTCCCCTTGGGGTAATAAAAGAGGTACTCATCCTGTCCTCGGGATTCATTTTGATCTGGTTGTAACCATAATAAGCATCCATGAAACTTAATAATTCGTGCCCCGAGGTAGCATCCACCAGTTGATCAATTCGAGGCAAAGGAAAATGATCCTTTGGGAATGCCCTGTTAAGGTCGGTGAAGTCTACACACATCCTCCACTTGTTATTTTTCTTCTTTACCATCACCACATTTGCTAGCCAGTCAGGATATTTGACATCCTCAATAAAAGAGGCTTTTTGTAGCTTCTCTACTTCCTCCTGTATAGCTTGATTTTTCTCAGGGCTGAACACTCTTCTTCGCTGCTTTACTGGCTTAATTTCCTTGTTCACATTGAGCTTGTGACACAAGAAATTGGGATCTATACCTGGCATGTCTTTATGACTCCAAGCAAAAGTCTGCTTTCTTTGCCTTAGGAATGCTATCAATTCTTGTTTTATTGATTTATCCAAGGATGCACCAATTTGAGTTGTTCGTTCTGAATGCTCGTCGTCTAGAATGACATTCTTAGTAGCCTCCATGACCTGCCCTTTCACGAGTTGGGACTCATCTCTAGGGTCTAATGTTTCAATCTCCGCATCTTCTATTTGGTAGGTAGTAGTCTTCTTTCTGGATTCTTCATGCTCCTCCTGCTCAGCAGATGAATAGTAGCATTCCCGAGCTACTTTTTGTTCGCCTTTCACCACTCCTACTCCAAAATTGGTTGGGAATTTTAAACATTGATGTACAGTAGATGGCACTACTTCGAATTTTTTTAGTCCTAGCCTTCCCATGATGATGTTATAAGCTGATTGGACATTTTTATCCATCACGAAGAAGCGTACTCTTTCTGTTCGACAAGCAGGCCATGTACCAATAAGTATATCCAACTTGATCGTCCCAAGTGGAAAAACCTTTTCGCCGGTAAAACCAAGGAAGGGTCTATGATATGGATCCAACTGGGATAACTTCAGATTCAAACTATCAAAGCATGGATAGAACATGATACCTGCCGAGCTACCATTATCCACCAATACTCGTGAAATCACCACTTCCTTCATTCTCATCTTGATCACCAATGGGTCATCATGAGGATATAGTACACCTGCCAAGTCGTTTTTAGAGAAACCAATTACCAGTTTGTCCTTATTCAAATGATCCAAAATGGATAGAAAATACCTCACGTTCTGGCTATTTTGGTCTTTTGGGGAGATCGGGGTCGTCTTGGTCATCACCCGGGTCATCTTCATGACTTCTCTTCTTATCTTCTTTTGCTCGACGAGGAGATCTAGACCTCTGCCTTGCTCGATCGTTGCTCTTTCCACCATTTCGACGATCAACATACTTGGCCAGCTTTCCTTATCTAATGAGTGCTTCAATTTCATTCTGAAGAGATATGTAATTTTTGGTCGTGTGGCCATGGTCTTTATGGAACTCGTAATATTTGGACTTATTCCTCTTATCAGGATCTTCCTTTATTTTCTCTGGCCAGTTTATCTCCTCATTGTTCTTGATCCCAAAGTTGTACACCACACACATTTTCCTCACTATAGCCAGTTCGCCCAATTTCGTTAACCCTGCACACATTAGTGAGGTTCCACACATGACACATCACTACCCATTCGTAAAAACCTACACTTACTAGTCCCATATCTAGAAAGTGTTAACAACAACTAAGGCATCCCTACTAGTTCCATACCTAGAAAGTAACCTAAAAGTAAGGTGAAAGCATGACTATCCCAAAAATCCCGTCGTCGCCGCGATGTCGAATATTAACACAACTTACTATCACATAAGGTATATTTTCAACCGATCACAACAATTCTTTAGAATGATCACAAGATTTTTACTTATGCAAATTATGTCCGTTTAATTATAATATTAAGTCAACAATTCATTTTTCAACAACTTATATAATTTCCATTCATATGCATATTTCGGGGGCATACAATAATAAATTTTTATTCTATAAGATACACATAAAGTACCAGATTTTACGAGTCGAATTCAAATTATAAAACTCAAATGATTTATTTTAACATGTGAACGTCCATATATTCTAATGGAACCCCAACCTCTAATCTAAGCATACAAGAGTTTTAAGTCTTAATTCATATTAGAGATTTGAATAAAAGCAATCCCAACTTTAGTTTCTCTTTTCCTAATTAGTCTCTCTAATTTATTTTAAGAAAACAATGATTATTAGTGTTTAGGCAACATTTTAAACACATAATACTAAAGGGGAACAGTAGAAGTATTCATGCCTGCAAAGAAGTCATCTTGAAAATTTGATTACACGATTGCGTTCCTCTCGCGAAAACAGTAAAGACACATTCTTGGATGCCCTAGAGAAAACTTGCGTTAGATCTTCAAAACTTGGGTTGAAACTTGTTTTCAACGGAGAAAATAATTTGGGAGGATACTACGTTTTGAGAAGGGTTAAAAGTATTTTAAAAAGTCTAAACCCGTCCATTATATAAATGATTTAAAGAAAGAGTCATAATTAAACAAAAACACACAAAAATACCTTTCGGACGATCAGATCATCGGAATCAGCTGAAATTTTGATATATTGTAGCTGATGGCGAGCCGAAGTCGCTGTCCAAAAATCAAATCGATCGGACGTTGTTAAGTAAACCTCTTAAACATATTCTAACATGATTAAAACCTCCCAAACATCAATGATTTCTAAGGTCATCAACTATATTAATGAATTTGTGTTTACAAATTGGTTATTAAATCTTCTTCTCCAATTTGTATAGACAATCATCAATTAAACGAATTTAACTTCTGGATTTTAAATATGAATCTAATTCCAACAGTAATATATAGTATTTCATCATCAATTGAGTATTTAATCTACACGCGATACCCAAATCACCCAAAACCCATTTACATGTGACAACCTGTGACACCCCACCTAATTAAATATCGGGTGATCAGTCCTTTATTAAATTAAATCAAAGTATCCGGTTGGTTCATTCTTAGCATCACTGCCAAAAATAATTTTCTTTATTAATCACCTAATAAATAATTAAGCTAAGTGTCAAAATAATTGATTTTAAAGATTAAGTTCCCCGGTTATAATTTAATATACGAAACCATTTTCATGAACACGGATAATAATATTAAAACCAAACCATGCAAGTGAAGTAAACATGCTAGACAGATCAACCAAATAAAATATCCCACATCGCAGGACAAAAGCAATCCCATCTTAAAATGGAATACTGAAATAAATAAAGAGTACAAATCTCCCTCAGCTAAATATAACTGGAAATGGGCGACACATGCCCTACTTAATAATGACTAAATAGAAGTATGAGAAGATAAGGATAAAGTCATCTACGGCAAGGACTCGCAACTTCCACACTAGTTGCAGCACGTCAATAGTCCAAAGGTCTAAGCCTGACGTCCCTGTGGCTGGGCACCTGTAATATATATATATATATATATATATATATATATATATATATATATATATATATATATATATATATATATATATATATATATATATATATATATATATATATAGTACAATATGGGGATGGGGGTTTGTCATGCATGATATTTTATGTGTTGCATGCATACGTACACATGCATGTATGCATGCAAACATATATACATCATTATTTTTATTAAAATATTTAAAATATATTTATTTATTTTTAGATTTTTTAATTTTTTTTTTAAAAGATGGGTTATTATGGGTTGAGTTTTATCACGGGGGCAAATTTATCGTCGTGCCCTCGGGCACGTGCATACCCTGGTATATATATATATATATATATATACACACAAGAGAAAGAAGAGATAACAGGAAACGGGTCAGAGCCCGAGTGTAAAATAGATTTTAAAATTGTTAGCAAGTATATAAAATGCTTACCAGTTGATATTACATACATATTAGTGCCTCGATACTCACTTGGGAATTCTCACCTCTCAACTAATGTGCACGCGTAACGTACTACTGAATTATCCCATATAAAGCTAGTCCAGTGAACTAGTCTAACCCAATCTCCTCTCACCAATCATGATCCACGTGATCTCATAACTATGATTTATAAATGACAACTTTTCTAATGAATTTATCAAGGCAGTTATGTACATCTCAATACAACTTTAGGTTCTCAAACGCTTAATTTATTAAATATCAATTCTTCAATTTTATCTACTTACAAGCACAGTAGAGGAATCACAGGTACATGTATATATATATTTATCACTCACATAATATATATACTAATCGACACCCCACATAAATTCTATGGTGCTGGCATACTTTGCTATTAAGTCCTCATACCTATCGTACAAAGGGAAATACTAGTTCAGAATCACTCTCGAACTGTATTAACACAAAACACACATAATAGAGGCGAAGCATAGTTCCAAGTCTCTAAGAGGTCAGCACATTGTAACACCCCGTATTTTTGTGCATTTAATATTTAATTAATTCGGGATTTTAAATTACTAGTGTGTTGTAATTTTAATTGAATTGATTATGACAATATACTATTTAAATATTAATCGGGGAGTGAATGGCCAATATTTAGGTAAATTTATTTACTAAGTGAATAGTAATAATTTAATTGCGTCATTTCGGGTAGTAATGACGGGGTATGCGATTATCTTAGCCGGGAGTCGGTATAGACTAAATTGGGGGTGAGGTAAGGATTTTTATAAATTAATTCGGATGCCAATTCTGAGTGCGCGGTTGAGTCCGGATGGGTCGAGATAGTCAGAAAAGAGTACCCGGGGGTAGCAATTGGGTCTCGGGGCATTTTTGGGCATAGCCGGGCCCACACGGGGTGAGTTGGGCCACTTTAATTAAGCCCATTAGGTGAAAAACGGGAATTAGAGTTTTAACCTAAGTGAGGGATTAGGGTATGGCAGCCAACACAACTTAAGAACCTAGGGTTTGAGAGGGGATTTGGGGGAAACCAAATCAAGAGCAAATTTGGGGATTTTGGAGCAAAATCAAGGGGCTACTACAACGGATCAGACCCTACGAATGATTTCAGGCAAGTGGTTAGCTGTTGTATTTTCAAAATTTATGATAATCAATTCATATCATAGTGATGTGTAAACCAAAATCCGTTTTGGGGATAAATGGGTACAAAATGGGGTTTTTGTTCATGAAACTGTTGAATGAGATTCATAGTAATAATTGTTGTGTTGAACATATCTGAGTATAGAATAAGAATTCGGAATATAAACTGGGGAAAAATCTGAAATCTGAAATTGGTTGTAGAACAAGATTTATGGATTTTTATGGGAAAACCCATCTTTAATTATAGTGAGTTATCGTATGAATCAAAAAGGGTAAAACAGTTTTAGATGATTGAGACTTGTTTTGGGAGTAGTTGATTGGTTAAAAATCGTTGTTTAAGGTTGGAAAATGGAGAGATAAAACCTTGGAAATTCGGCCATGGCTGAAACAGCAAGCCGAGGAAGACAACCACCTGTTCGATCGATCGATCGACACAGGGGGATCGATCGATCGACGGTCCCAGGAAAGTGACAGTTCGACCAGTTTGTTTATATGAGGGTTTAATTTAAGATTTAATTCCCTTATATTTATTGGTGATAATATTGGTATGGGATATATGTTTCCTTAACAATTATAGGGTGATATAATTGGGTTTAGGAGGGTGTGAACGGTATGTCATGAGATGAACGAATTTGGAGAAATAATTCATAATTATGGATAGTGGGCCGATGAATAATATTCGGGTAATGTAGTTGGGTGGCACTACATTAGTTAAGGAATTTAAGTGAGTTATTTAATTATGGACCAAGTGGGCGAGTCCGGGCATGTTGATAATTAGAGGTAAATATAATTGGGAAAATTATGGAAATAAAGGTGTGACACATTGTAGGCAAAAATGTGGGCATTATAGTGAGATGTAAATTGGACCAAGTGAGTGAGTCCGGGTGTCTTGATATCAAGTTATTAAATTAATTATAGAGAGGAAATAATTAATTTGGAGTCGGAACATTGACTCGGAGATGTGGAGGTAAAGGCCAAGTGAGAGAATCCGGGGATAATGGTTGGGTGGCACCAAGTTATTAAATTAATAAGTGTATTAATTAATCTAATTGGAGTCGGTTTGTAGACTCGGGTAGAATTAAATTAATATGTGGGTCAATTAATTTAATTAGAGTCGGGTGATAGACTCGGGGAAAGTATTATATAAATTAATGTGATAATTAATTATATTAGAGTCGGACCACAGACTCGGAAATTGGGTTGATTAAATTAATTTGTTAATTAATTTAATTAGAGTCGGGCGATAGACTCGGAGAGGTATTAAATTAAAATGTGTGTTAATTAATTTAAGGAGAGTCGGACCATAGACTCAGAGAGAGTATTATATTAATTAAGGTGTGAATTAATTATGTTAGAGTCGGACCATAGACTCGGGAAGAGGATAAGTTATTAAGTGAGAAAATTAACTACATTGAGTCGGGCCACAGACTCGGGAAAATTACAGGCAGTGTACGGGATTTTGAGTACACGGTAAAGCCGGTGTTTATATTATATATATATACGGTATCGTGATAGTATATATATATATATATATATATATATATATATACGTGTATTTTTGTGTGTGATACTAAATATCAGTGATTAGATATTTATTAAATTTATATACTCTAATGCTATCAAGGGAGGTTGCGCGATGTGGGTGAATCCCCTAGCTTGAGGAGTAGGGCGAGTATATCCCCAGGTCATAGCGTCCGGTATATATGGGTGAGGGATTTATCTCACTTTCAGGGAAGGAATATGACCGCCTCCATTTCGTTTATATTTTTGATCCAAGTTGGTGAGCGATTCTAACTTGGGGAAAAACTAGGTTTTGTGAGCACACCTAGTGAGATAGCATTTTAGAGGGAATCATCCGGTGAGGGTATACTCGGAAGGATGGATATACGTAGGGTATATGTGTGATTGTTAGTAAAGGTACGTATAATATGGTAGTATATATTATATGTAGGAGATAATACAGTGTGTGATGTATTTACTTTATATAACTCGGGTTACAGTTATATGCTGTTAATTAATGAGAAATTAATTAAGTTAATCATTTGTGGGAATAATACAGTGGGTGATGTATTTACTTTATATAACTTGTGATACGGCTATATGTCACTATTTAAGAGGAGTTAATTAAGTTAGTTATGAAATAACTTATAATTCAAGAACCATTATACTCGGGTTAGAGTAGTATGGCAAGGGAAGGTTATACCAGGACTAGTTGGACGGGGTAGTACAACTAGGTGGGGTTAGGGTAACCGGTAGGTGTGCACAATAGTGTAGAGGTGAGAATGTCCACAAGGGAGTGCGACACTAACTTAAATATGAAGCGCATTCATGCATTTTAAATTACTGCAGTTAATTCACTTGCTAAATATTTTCAAAATATTTTGGGTTCTAACCCTTGCTATAAAACTATTTTCAAAACCTTTTAGGTGTCCAGCCACAGGGACGCTAGAATTGTTATTCTATTCCAGGGACACGGAGCTGCGGCATATGTGGATGCCAGCAGGAGTTTGGATTAGACGCATCATTCATTCATTCCTAGAGTAGGAATCTTGTATCAGTTTCAGTTTCAGTTTCATCTAGGGCTTGTCGCCCAGACTTCTCAGTACAGTTTACAGGTGTTGTATATTTGTATATGGATTGTTTCTTCGGTGGCCGGTGATTTATTCGGCATGTTGTGTAATTATGATTCGGTTTACTTTCATTCAGTTGTGTGAATGGTTTATATTTTATTCCGCATGTATAGTTTTGGTTTAATTTAAAAAGTTAAAATTGGCACCAGTTTTTGGAATACTAGGTGGTTAGTAAGTTTTAAAAAGTTTTCGACAGTGATGCTAAGGATGATCCAACTGGGATTCCTGTTTTAATTTGGTATAGGACTGATCACCCGGTATTTTATTAGGCGGGGTGTCACAGATGGTATCAGAGCATCAGGTTCTAGTGTACTTAGGATCTGTATGGCTTTTCACGTTTCAGCTTAGCAGTCTTTGATATAGAGCCCTATCATAGGATTGTTGTATTCTCATACGTATGCGCATATACGTTCTTCTGCGAAACTTATATTTGAGAGTGAACTCATAAAAATTCGATTCTCATTCCAGATGACGCCCAGGGGGGAGAGAGAGCAGTTAGGGCAGCAGGGGGAGATGAGACGGGGGAGGCTCGTTAGGAGCAAGAGCTACCACAGCAACGGCCATAGATGATTTTGGCAGCATAGATCACTGAAATAGTGGCACAGGCAATTGGAGCAACGGTGGTCACAACGGCAAGGTACTTTCCACGGGATCAGCCACAAGTGTTAGTGGCGTCGGATGTTCAGACTCACACAGGGTCGTCGGGGTGGAAATAATAAAGAGAGGTTATTTTAGCAGGGAACCCACCAGAATTTGCGAAGGGGTTCAAGTGTAGTGCTAGCGTGTCAAGGAAGAGAGGTATCCAGCGTCACCTACGCATGGGAGATTGCGATGGGGTGCGGAAGTAAAGGCTAATCGCCTTTAGTTAGTGGGAGTGGTGCTACAGTGGTGGGAGTAAATCACCACAGTTGAGGAAAGGGACACCCTAGCTACTGCCGAGTTTTGGGGGCGGTTCGACTGCAAGTATTTTTCCTTCAGCGGTTGAGACCGAAAGGAGGAGAAAATTTTGTGAGGTGACTCAAAGGGAGACCGTTTAGTGGCCGATTACGAGGAAGATTTCACTCGTTGGCAAATTTTTACCGGATGATGGTAAGCTAGGAAAAGAGAAAGAAAGCAAGGTTTATGGATGGGTTAGTTTGGAGAATCAGTCAATATTTAATGGATAATTCCGCATTAGTAGGTTATACTGATGTCGTTAACGCAACACTCCGGCACTGTTGGGAATATCGCTTCCACGCGAAAGGAAGCGGGAAGGGAGTGGGGATTTTACCAATCGGATGAGGCAGAAAGGAACAATACCAGTGGGGTATCCCAGCAGCAGACTGGGGGAGGTCAAGGGCAGGATTTCCGGCAGGGGAATTATGCCATACGATCTAGAACGGGAGGCTATCGGCGAGATGGCCAGGAATTCCAACAAGGTTGGCATGAAAGGGATCAGTGGCAGGGTGAACATATTAGAAAAATGTTTCGTTTGGGGAAAAGCGAGACACATGAAGAGATATTGCCTTAAGCAAGGCGGGAGTCAACTGCAGGACGAGGTCCTGGATGTACAACCACGAAAGCAAATCACGGGTGCATTCGGGCAGGGAGAAGCTGCTCCGGAAATCGAGAACCAGCCGTTGCAGCTGGAGTATAGAAGTAATTATTTTACCCTAGGGGCATGGGGTATATTGTTGAGTGACAAAGAGGATGTCACAGTATAAGACTTATTTTTCACTAGAGTTCGCATATGAGTCGAACTTAGTGGGTGCGTTGGCGGTAGCAGCCATAGCATGTGGGTAAACTTTCCGTAGGGTAGCGGAGTTCCTTAGTGTTCTTCATGGGAGAGTGGAGGCGTACACTGAGTGATTGGTTGAATTATGCGAGGAATTACTACTTTCGAGAATTATGGGAGTAGGGTTGATAATACTTTTTAAACATCGGTTGGATAGCGATGGAATTTAACTATTGTGGATAGTGGAGTTAAATTTTGGGGTCCGCGACACAAGGGTATGGTTGGTACTAGGTATCACCGGAGAGGGCGTATAGCCTATATATATGTGGGTATATATGTTGTATTACGTGGTGCAATAGCACATAGTGAGGTTTTGTGTTCTCACATTTTATCCCGGTAAATGGGGATGTAATCAGGGTGGTTAAATTGATTTTCGAGCAAAGAGAGATAGCTCGGGTTTATTTTGCGCAAGGACTAGTGGTAGTAAGGGCGCGGTATTTCATGTTGTCTTCGGTAGCATAAGGGTAAGCGTATATACTTTTGCGTTGAGAGACAAGTATTTATCGGGAGAGGTTTGAACGTTAGCACATGGGTTGGGTACCCGGGCGGTAGATATATAGGTGTATATATATATATATATATATATATATATATATATATATATATATGTAATATGACTACGGGTTCGAAGTTATATTACGGGCTTACGGGCTACGACTAGCATAGTCGGGTAACTTTCGTGCGGTAGAGCGCGGGGATAGGGTGTATGGGCACCCGGGTTAATTAAGGAAAAATTTTGTGCGGTTAAGCACGGGTATAGGGTGTATGGGCGCCTGGTAAAGTTAAATGCATACTTGTGTAACGTATGGTTAGAATCGGATGGGATATATATAGCGGGCTTGGAGGCACTTGACTAGTGAGTAATATGTGAATACTGGAACACTAGGTTTATCTTAATTTCGAGGACGAAATTCCTTTGTAAGGGGGGAAGTATGTAACACCCCGTATTTTTGTGCATTTAATATTTAATTAATTCGGGATTTTAAATTACTAGTGTGTTGTAATTTTAATTGAATTGATTATGACAATATACTATTTAAATATTAATCGGGGAGTGAATGGCCAATATTTAGGTAAATTTATTTACTAAGTGAATAGTAATAATTTAATTGCGTCATTTCGGGTAGTAATGACGGGGTATGCGATTATCTTAGCCGGGAGTCGGTATAGACTAAATTGGGGGTGAGGTAAGGATTTTTATAAATTAATTCGGATGCCAATTCTGAGTGCGCGGTTGAGTCCGGATGGGTCGAGATAGTCAGAAAAGAGTACCCGGGGGTAGCAATTGGGTCTCGGGGCATTTTTGGGCATAGCCGGGCCCACACGGGGTGAGTTGGGCCACTTTAATTAAGCCCATTAGGTGAAAAACGGGAATTAGAGTTTTAACCTAAGTGAGGGATTAGGGTATGGCAGCCAACACAACTTAAGAACCTAGGGTTTGAGAGGGGATTTGGGGGAAACCAAATCAAGAGCAAATTTGGGGATTTTGGAGCAAAATCAAGGGGTTACTACAACGGATCAGACCCTACGAATGATTTCAGGCAAGTGGTTAGCTGTTGTATTTTCGAAATTTATGATAATCAATTCATATCATAGTGATGTGTAAACCAAAATCCGTTTTGGGGATAAATGGGTACAAAATGGGGTTTTTGTTCATGAAACTGTTGAATGAGATTCATAGTAATAATTGTTGTGTTGAACATATCTGAGTATAGAATAAGAATTCGGAATATAAACTGGGGAAAAATCTGAAATTGGAAATTGGTTGTAGAACAAGATTTATGGATTTTTATGGGAAAACCCATCTTTAATTATAGTGAGTTATCGTATGAATCAAAAAGGGTAAAACAGTTTTAGATGATTGAGACTTGTTTTGGGAGTAGTTGATTGGTTAAAAATCGTTGTTTAAGGTTGGAAAATGGAGAGATAAAACCTTGGAAATTCGGCCATGGCTGAAACAGCAAGCCGAGGAAGACAACCACCTGTTCGATCGATCGATCGACACAGGGGGATCGATCGATCGACGGTCCCAGGAAAGTGACAGTTCGGCCAGTTTGTTTATATGAGGGTTTAATTTAAGATTTAATTCCCTTATCTTTATTGGTGATAATATTGGTATGGGATATATGTTTCCTTAACAATTATAGGGTGATATAATTGGGTTTAGGAGGGTGTGAACGGTATGTCATGAGATGAACGAATTTGGAGAAATAATTCATAATTATGGATAGTGGGCCGATGAATAATATTCGGGTAATGTAGTTGGGTGGCACTACATTAGTTAAGGAATTTAAGTGAGTTATTTAATTATGGACCAAGTGGGCGAGTCCGGGCATGTTGATAATTAGAGGTAAATATAATTGGGAAAATTATGGAAATAAAGGTGTGACACATTGTAGGCAAAAATGTGGGCATTATAGTGAGATGTAAATTGGACCAAGTGAGTGAGTCCGGGTGTCTTGATATCAAGTTATTAAATTAATTATAGAGAGGAAATAATTAATTTGGAGTCGGAACATTGACTCGGAGATGTGGAGGTAAAGGCCAAGTGAGAGAATCCGGGGATAATGGTTGGGTGGCACCAAGTTATTAAATTAATAAGTGTATTAATTAATCTAATTGGAGTCGGTTTGTAGACTCGGGTAGAATTAAATTAATATGTGGGTCAATTAATTTAATTAGAGTCGGGTGATAGACTCGGGGAAAGTATTATATAAATTAATGTGATAATTAATTATATTAGAGTCGGACCACAGACTCGGAAATTGGGTTGATTAAATTAATTTGTTAATTAATTTAATTAGAGTCGGGCGATAGACTCGGAGAGGTATTAAATTAAAATGTGTGTTAATTAATTTAAGGAGAGTCGGACCATAGACTCAGAGAGAGTATTATATTAATTAAGGTGTGAATTAATTATGTTAGAGTCGGACCATAGACTCGGGAAGAGGATAAGTTATTAAGTGAGAAAATTAACTACATTGAGTCGGGCCACAGACTCGGGAAAATTACAGGCAGTGTACGGGATTTTGAGTACACGGTAAAGCCGGTGTTTATATTATATATATATACGGTATCGTGATAGTATATATATATATATATATATATATATATATATATATATATATATATATATATATATACGTGTATTTTTGTGTGTGATACTAAATATCAGTGATTAGATATTTATTAAATTTATATACTCTAATGCTATCAAGGGAGGTTGCGCGATGTGGGTGAATCCCCTAGCTTGAGGAGTAGGGCGAGTATATCCCCAGGTCATAGCGTCCGGTATATATGGGTGAGGGATTTATCTCACTTTCAGGGAAGGAATATGACCGCCTCCATTTCGTTTATATTTTTTATCCAAGTTGGTGAGCGATTCTAACTTGGGGAAAAACTAGGTTTTGTGAGCACACCTAGTGAGATAGCATTTTAGAGGGAATCATCCGGTGAGGGTATACTCGGAAGGATGGATATACGTAGGGTATATGTGTGATTGTTAGTAAAGGTACGTATAATATGGTATATGTAGGAGATAATACAGTGTGTGATGTATTTACTTTATATAACTCGGGTTACAGTTATATGCTGTTAATTAATGAGAAATTAATTAAGTTAATCATTTGTGGGAATAATACAGTGGGTGATGTATTTACTTTATATAACTTGTGATACGGCTATATGTCACTATTTAAGAGGAGTTAATTAAGTTAGTTATGAAATAACTTATAATTCAAGAACCATTATACTCGGGTTAGAGTAGTATGGCAAGGGAAGGTTATACCAGGACTAGTTGGACGGGGTAGTACAACTAGGTGGGGTTAGGGTAACCGGTAGGTGTGCACAATAGTGGAGAGGTGAGAATGTCCACAAGGGAGTGCGACACTAACTTAAATATGAAGCGCATTCATGCATTTTAAATTACTGCAGTTAATTCACTTGCTAAATATTTTCAAAATATTTTGGGTTCTAACCCTTGCTATAAAACTATTTTCAAAACCTTTTAGGTGTCCAGCCACAGGGACGCCAGGATTGTTATTCTATTCCAGGGACACGGAGTTGCGGCATATGTGGATGCCAGCAGGAGTTTGGATTAGATGCATCATTCATTCATTCCTAGAGTAGGAATCTTGTATCAGTTTCAGTTTCAGTTTCATCTAGGGCTTGTCGCCCAGACTTCTCAGTACAGTTTACAGGTGTTGTATATTTGTATATGGATTGTTTCTTTGGTGGCCGGTGATTTATTCGGCATGTTGTGTAATTATGATTCAGTTTACTTTCATTCAGTTGTGTGAATGGTTTATATTTTATTCCGCATGTATAGTTTTGGTTTAATTTAAAAAGTTAAAATTGGCACCAGTTTTTGGAATACTAGGTGGTTAGTAAGTTTTAAAAAGTTTTCGACAGTGATGCTAAGGATGATCCAACTGGGATTCCTGTTTTAATTTGGTATAGGACTGATCACCCGGTATTTTATTAGGCGGGGTGTCACACACATATCCTCACGTCTCTTAGGACCATCTGACTACCATTATCGGGTAGCCTGTACCAAGGATGCTATGTTCTAGGGTACAAGTCAATATCCCCCATAAAGGTCCAATCGAGATAAAACTGTCACAGCGTGACAACTTCTGTAATAGCAAGTAGCACGGGTATGATTACACACAGATATTCACATACTATATATATACATGCACTCATATATATATATATATATATATATATATATATATATATATATATATATATATATATATATATATATATATATATATATATATATATATATATTCACATTATTCAGCTAGGTACGCCCATGACCCATAATATATTTTACCATACGTGGCACATAACGCCCAAGTCCTACGTATAATTATGTCATTATTTTATTTTCTCAGTTACCGCAAGTTTTTAAGTACTTCTCGTCTCTCGAAGTATTTCATCTTAATAAGTATAAAATCAGTAAGTATACACTCTCTACTCTACTGGTCTAAGTCACTCTTAATTCCTAGAAAACATGATTTAATATACACACAATCTTCTCCCCATTTCACACCCTCGTACCCCCATGATTGAATCACATATGAATCGTATCACCCGAACCTTTCCTACTACCCTACTGGTCTTTCCCAAGTCCCATTATGGTATACAAATTATGTATAAGGGTTCCCACAAAGCGGCATAGGGTTAATCATTAATAAAAAGAACAAGCTTCAAAATCCAGGAGGGGTCGATCAATCGAAGGGAGGGGGTCGATCGATCGATCGATCCAGTCGATCGATCGACATGCAAGGTCGATCGATCGATTGATATCCCAGTTATTTCCCAAATTCTGCTTATACTATCCTGCGGGTTTCATCACCAAAAAATCCTCAAAACCTCTATCAATTTTGCCCAAACTCCCTACCAAGCATCACAAATGTTATAGTAACAGGTATGAACAATTTCTAACGAAAAATCTCGATTAAATCTACAAGGAATCATCATTAAATGGGATCAATTCAAGAAGCTATCACAAACCCTAGTTGATAATATAAATTCCAGAACTTCTTAATCATTACTAGATTTCTTTCTCTAAATATCATGTAAATTCGTAATTATGGTTCTACACATAATAAGGATATCAACCTCATATGGTTTCTACTCAAACCTATTAATTTAATTCTTCCAATTACATGAAATCTCCAAAAAGCATGCAATTGTCCTTCCTATTCTAACATGGATGTTGTATCAACATAAAAACAGCAAGATAGATACATGCCTCGAGACTATAAGTCTGAATCTCTAAGATTTGATGATGTAGTTGTGTTCTCCTTCCTTCGATCTACACTCCGACGGTATTTGTGGTAAAAATGGTGCAACTATGATGGCTCTAGCCTTAGGGAGCTCCTCACCTTCCTCCTCTAATGGCCTATGTGAAATATGCAGGTTTTAACCCTAGAAGACAACCTCTAACACCTGATATAATTCTGTAAATTTCGTCCATAATTAAGGCCTCAAATTAGAAATTACCCAAACGCCCTCTAGGGTTACCAGTTAGGCCTAAAATCGTCCGGAGACATAAACTAAACCCCCGGGTACACTTTTCTGACTATCTCAACCCTTTTGGACACATTGGTGCACTAGAAATGACCATACAGGCGACTTATAATAAAATTACTTTCTATTCCATTAATTTAGTCCCGACACGACACACGCGCATCCCGACTTAATTTCTATAATTGTCGTATTATTCACTCGCGACAATTTTAATAAATTCAATCTCATATATTACTTTACCCATCTAGTAATATTCAACATAATTCTCACCAATAATTACTAACTATCGTCACGCTAGTAAATATTCAATTTAAAAAAAATCTGGATTAATATTAAATTAATTTATCCCAATTAAATTTAATTAATCCCATAATTAAAGGCCATAAAAATACGGGGTATTACATACTTCCCCCTAATAATGGAATTTTGTCCCGAAATTTGGAAAGTAAGGGCTACCTGGTAAAATAATTCCGGATACTTTATCAGTACGCAAAACCAACTTCAAAGTAAGGCGTTCAATCACTATAGCCCCCGCCTCACAGCAAGCTAGTTTACCACCCTCGTCACTTTATCAGTTATAGGGTCACAACTCAATGCCGGCACTTCACCTTGTGCTCCTACCAAACAACATTCTAATAAGACAAGCCTACACATTATTGGCCCTCATTATCTCAATATTATTGGGAGGCCGCACCTCACTACGTATCAACTGCTCGTATTTATCTAAACACAAAGCTCCCATCCTGAGAGACACCATATGATCATTTGACCACTCTTGTCAGTTATTCGAATCTCAATTTTCGGCGATGTAACTCAAAATCCACCTAAAATAGTCTGTAGCTATCCACTATAGTCATCGGACTCTAACTCGACCAATCAAAAATTCTGATTATCCACTCGCCTCTAAACGACCAGAGGGAGAATAATTAAGGCTCTTCATACAGAACCTCTATAAGCACCTTGTTCACAATAAACAATACGAGTGCTTTCACACAACCCTACCATTAGGTAATAACCTCCCCCAATTACCATACTATACTTCACTTACTAGCTATATCCGTTGTGGAAATGAAATGATCACAATGAATACAAAATTACTTTCATACTGCTCTATTAGTTGTTAATCACCTTTCTCTTACTCTCCGGGATATAGGTGATACAACCTGCTCAAAACGAAATGTTATCCCCACTGCTTCCTGAAATCCCATATTGAAGGTGGGGTTCAATAATTTAATCCTATTTCAGAATAATACCGGGTAGGACCATATACCGACGCGATTCTTCTTTTCAAAGGAAGACTGGACACACTATCTAATATTGCAACTCACCCGAAAGGAATATCAATTGCTTCCTTATTAGTCAACTTGTTCCCCACATTCGAAGGGACTCTTGACCTTACCTTGAGGTTGGCAACCCATCAAAGAAATTTTACCGACTTGACTGCCTTTTTTTTATGTCTTCAACTACATCAAGTTTCGATATAATCCAATCAGAATGGTTTTAAGGGTTATTCTCTCACTTCATTTAATAGTTCATTATTTTCTTTTCATTGATGTTCACTCACTTCATTTAATATGGAACAAAAGAGTTTACACCATTTATCTATAAAAAAAGAATGATATTTTTATAATATAACATTTTTTCTTTAATAACAGTTTTTATATATAAAAACATTACCAAAATGTTTAAATGTTTTTAAAACTATTTTTATATATAAAAACATTAAAAAAATCATTTATATATAAATTGTTAATGTATAAACTGTTTTTTATTTATAAAAATTAAAAAATCCGTTTCCATATAAAATGTTAAAAAGGTATTAAATATAAATTATTTTTCAAAAAAGTTTAAAAAACGTCTTTCTCTTACACTTTTATTTAAATATAAACGATTTTTTTATATGCATAAATTTTTAAAAAATGTTTTAAATATTTTTTGATTTTTTTTATATAATCTTTTTGAATATAAAAAGTTATAAAACATATGATACTAATATTTAAAAAGTTTTAATACATATTTTTTAAATGTTTTAAATATTTTAAAAACATTTTTTTTACATAAACAGGTTTATATGTATAAAAAATAGCTTATATATAAACTTGTTTATATATAAAAAAATAGGTTTATATATAAACTTTTTTATTTATAAAAAACAATTTTTTATATAAACAGGTGTATATATAAACTGTTTTTTTATATATATAAATTGTTTGTATAAAAAACAGTTTATATATAATCCACTTTTATATATAAAAACAAAAGTTACTACATAGTTTATATATAAACAAGTGTATATATAAAAGAGGATTATATATAAATAATTTAAAAATAGGTGTATATATAAAAGAGGTTTATATATAAACTGCTTTTTATACAAACAGGTTTATATATTAAAAAAACAGTCTATATATAAAAAACAACTTTTATACAAAAATGTTTAAAATTTATATATATATAAAAACCGTTTATATTTAAATAAAAGTGTAACAAAGCAATTTTTTTTAAAAAAATTGAAAAATATTATATATTTAATACATCTTTAACAGTTTATATAGAGAGGGATTTTTTAAACCTTTTTATAAGTAAAAACCAGATTATATATTAACAGTTTATTTGAAAAAAAAAATTAAAAAAAACTATTTCTATATAAAAGTTGTTTAACAAAACACATTTTTTAACGTTTTAAAAAAATAGCACATATTTAAAACATTTTTAACAGTTTATATAGAAAATGATTTTTTTGACGTTTATATATATAAAAAACAATTTTAAAAACATTTAAACATTTTTGTAATGTTTTTATATACAAAAACTGTTATTAAAGAAAAATGTTATATTATAAAAATATCATTTTTTTATGTATAAATTGTTTAAAATCTTTTGTTTGATATTAAATGAAGTGAGAGAACATCACTTACAACCCTTAAAAAAATTCTAATTGGACGATATCAAAACTTGATGTCGTTGAAGACATCACAAAATTTTTCCTATAAAGAGCAGTGTTACTTTCCTTTTGTTTGACTATTTGAGTATATGAGCAGTAGCATTTAGGGGTGTGCACGAATCCGAATGGACCGACCGAACCAAAAAAACTGAACCGAACCGAACCGAACCTACTTTTGCGGGGGTTTTCGAATTCGATTTTAATTCGATCTTAAAATGGGAAGGACCGCATTATTCGGTCCGGTCTCAGTCCTGTGTCTTAAAAAGCGAGTTTGGACCGGACCGAACCTGATCGCTTATATATATATATATATATATATATATATATATATATATATATATATAGAGAGAGAGAGAGAGAGAGAGAGAGAGAGAGAGAGAGAGAGAGAGAGAGAGAGGCCCTCTCCTGTAAGGACTCCTTATGTTGCAGATCCCGGTACATACCATTTTTTTAAAATAGTAAAAAAAATGAATTTTTTGATGAAACTTCATGAATATGATCTCTACGGTAAGAAGATCATCTCCAATTTTTTTCATAAAAAATTCAATAAAAAATCGGTGAGATGAGATAATATGTAAAAAAATGGTATAAATATACGTTTTCGACCGTTGAAATGTTGGCGATCATCTCACCCGATCATTTATTGAATTTTTTTATGAAACTTTATGGATATGATCTCGATAGTGAGAAGATCATATCCATGAAGTTTCATCAAAAAATTCAATCAATAAAGCGGTTGGCGCCGACCCAACATTTCAACGGTTGAAAATGCATATTTATATAATTTTTTTACATATCACCTCATCTCAACGGTTTTTTAATTGAATTTTTTGACGAAAAAAATTGGAGATGATCTTCTTACCGTGGAGATCATATCCATAAAGTTTCATCAAAAAATTCATTTTTTTACTATTTAAAAAAAATGGTATGTACTGGGTTCTGCACCATAAGAATTCCTTACAGGAGACTTTCTATATATATATATAATGTATTAACTGACTGATAGCCTAATATACACACAATTGTTTTTTACCCATAATATATTCACGCGCACACTCTTAGACAACCCACCTCTAACCTAACATCTATTCTTCTCTCTCTCTACCATGGACATCAACAAACAACAGCCCAAGTTACCAACTCTAACCCCGCTTCTTCTTCTTCATCTCCCCTACCCTCTCACCACCCTCAACCCCGACGGTTTTTTATTTATCTCAGATCAAACAACAACCCAAATATGCTCGACTCTGGAGTTAAAAGGCAAGAAAATAACTACTTTATTTTAAAATAATAAATTTTTTGCTCTTTGATTTTTTTATTTGTTTGATAGTTAACCTGCTTGCTTTCTTTTTCATTGTGTGAGATCTTGAGATGTTGTTGAGCTTTCTTTTCCCCTGTTTTACTCCCTTGGATAACTTTTTATATATTGGCTTAATCGTTAGTGGTGTTTGTGTATTTTATATTTGAGGTTGTGCATCTGACATTCTCCCGTATTTTAGGTTTAATCGATAATGGTGTTTGTGGTTTAATCGTTAGTGGTGTTTTTTTTCCCCGCTTTCTTTTTCCCTATTTTACTCTCTTGTAATTTAGAGCAGGTTAGGTTTTGTATTTGTCAGTGTTACAAAACCATATCAAATTTAAGTAGAAGCCCTTAATTTTCAGATCAAGCTCTTGCTCAAATTTGGAGTAAAATTTGGATGTAGGATTAGAGATGGTCCTAAATTCTATTTCATTATTGTGGATTTTGATAGCATCTTTTAAGGCTTCCTTTGACACTTCAGTTTGTAAGTCCAGAAATGTCTTGGTAACTGATTTTGCATTCCCGATATATGAAAATGCCTTTCTAATTTTTTTAGCTGGGTTCCTTTGGCAGTGACTTGTTCAATTCCTTTCTTCCTTATTTTTTTCCTGGTTTATAAAAACGTCTTTTTTTAAAATAAAAAAACACGTTGTTTTTAATGGATCGAATTGGATCGAGATCGAACCCGAATCGTCCGAAAACCGAATAGGACTGGGAACTATTTTTTTGGTCCGATCTTGGTCCATAATTTTCTAGGACCGATTAATGCGGTCCGATCCTAAAAATACCTCAAAATCGGACCGGATCGGACCGTGAACACCCCTAGTAGCATTTATTTTACTTTTTGGTTTTAGATGTTGATATGAAGTTACGAGGGTAAAGGGAAAAGCTACAATAAATGAGTTCGGTTGTAGGGTTCCACTTTCTTTACATATGGGCTAGTTTAATTTAGAAGAAAGAAGGAAGAGAATTTCAGTCAAGAGAGAGAGCTACTATTGGGATCGCTAAAACCAAGGAGAAACAAATGGATCCTTCCCCTTTAGTCTTTATCAGGCGCTGATAACGAGGGAAGAAATGAGAGTTTTATGATGGGTGGTGATATTCCCATCTCAAAATATTCTTCAAAACACCACAAATAAAAAGACACTTTTTCTATCATTGAACACCATAAATTTAACACTTATAATCTTATTAAAAAGTCTAAAATGCCCTTTAACATAATAACACTAATTTTAACCTCTAACTATTCAACATCCAAAAAAATTTAAACCCAAACCATGAAACCCTTTAGCACGGTTGAAACCCTCAAAACCCAACCTTCTTTTTCTTAATCCAATCATGTTTTTATCATCTACATTGTGTTTGGGATAGTTTGTGTGGTTGTGTTATGCATTTTTTACAACTAAACAACAAGAAGAATGACCATGGATGATAAAAAACCAAATACACAAAGGATGCTCAAAGTTTAGATTTCACTCCTACATTGGACACATTTGACGTACTAAATACTTACATACATTGTATTCAATCATTACACACTATGAAATCTAAGAAAAGAAGCACTAAAAAAAGTTTGAAAAAAAAAGCTGATATGGCTTCCCACGGTCCAGTAACCGGAGATTATGGCAAGTCACGACTATGTGTGACCGTGATATCCAAGTTTGCAGTTCATTATAATCGTGTATTGTGGGGTTTCACGGTTAACATTGAACGTTACTACATGCATGTCACGTCTTATCTTGGTCATGATCGCCTTATTCACGATTTACCTTTGGGTTGACTTAATAGTAAACTCAATTTATTATTATCTAAAATTGCACCTAGATGACTCAATAATAAACTCAATTGATTGGGGGAAGATTGATAACCTTGTCATACTAAGTGATAGTGCGACTTGGAATGACGGATCATTATCAGGTACACCATGGGGGGAGATTGATTACCTTATCGTACCAAGTGCTACGCATGAGCAATCTACTGCTGAACAATCTTTTGTTAAAGTGCATAACATAACCGGTCCTTGCTTGCGGTATGAATTTCAAGACTTGACTATACCCATGATAATTTTCCCTGACAGTTTTAAGATATACAGTGAATATTGAATAATGTGTTATTACTACTAAATATATATTTTTTAAATTTAGGATATATGTATGGATATGAGATCTTCTCATAGTGCCATTTGTCAGGATCATACATTCGAATTTTCTACTGAAATAGTTGGTTTTTTTCCTAGTCATTTTTAACTTGCAGAGTTTAGTCATATACACACAATGGCTAATTATTTATTTTCAATCTTCACAGGTATTCGTGAGTAGAAGTAAAATGGTATAATGGTTCCAGATGATTGATTTAAAATGAAAGCTATCGTGATTATACTTAAATCCTGGAAGGAGAAACCGGGAAGAAAGCCACGTATAATTTTGGATGTTAAAGAAGCTCAATGCACAAACGAGAATAGGAGGAGGAAACATAAAAGAAGAGAAAGTATAATATTATCACTCGCAAGTGTGATTGTCCATTTAGACTTAGGGGTGTCCCGACGGAAGATAGTAAGTCGGGTGTAAAAGTTTTGTCTAATAATTGTTTACTACAACCAACCAAATAATTAACCACAAATTGTTTATCCATTAAAAATACAAAAAAACAACATTAATATTTCTTCCTTCATTGTCTCCTTTTTCTCGAGTTTTTCCTTGAAGTGGTAGGTGCACATTGCTTGTGAGGGTCGAACCAACATTTCATTCGTCGCTACGGGTCCTGTTCATCGCTCTCCTTCCGCTTTCCTTTTTTACCACGATCGTTTTAGCCTCTAAGAGTGCATCACATGATTCCCGAGAAGTATCAAAGAGCCCTTGATAATCTTCGACCGAGGGATCGTTAGTTGGATATTTAAGATCCACTTCTAAGAGATGAATGGCTACATCGACACCTGACTCCTGTCCATGTTTCCACAACGAATGTACTTAATACTATGAATACATGTTACCAAACCTTAAATGTTGATGTGAGGTATTATACCACTTCTTCGTAACGTCCACTCTTGGGTTTCCCTTTTGGTTAATAGGATTGCAGACCAAGGAATGGGATTTGTCATTGTACCACGCCAAGTAGACTTCAACACACTCCCAAAGGTAGTTGCGTATGGGTACAGATCGACTAGAAGCATTGAGGACATTGTCAACCCAATTCTCCTGGTACCATTTCTCATTGTCAAATGCAACCTTGTATTTATGTTGTGTCCTACCTCTGTCTTCTTTAATCGGGCGCATGGGAAGAGGTGGAATAGTTTGGACCCTAACGACTTGATGAAGCACTTTCTCAGGATAGTATGGCTCGGTAACATTATAACATATGAGAATACTGGTGTACCATGATATCTCCCTGAAATGGACAAGCCGGCCTCAACATTTTCTTTGCACTGATCCCATACAACCTACATTTTGAATCATCATGTAAGTAAACAGTAAACTTGATTATAAACATATTGAGTAAGTAAAAACTAGTAGTGATACTCACATCATGAACTTTTAAATCATCCAACGTCTCCCTCATAGCAAGTAATTGCTCTTTCGAGCCACCTGAAACCATTTGCGCTTTCCACCTACAAATCTAGGTCTCGACGATGGTATAATCAAACTTATAAACGCTACGCTTTAGATCGAAGTTGTCACGACCCCGACCCAAAATAGTATTAGGGAACGAGTGTCTTGACATGCCACCAAGGCAACAAATATTCCGATTTAATTGTTTCCTTAAATAAATGCAGAGGATATATTCTCACATGGTTATGAATCGTAAAATACTGAAAGTAAAGGAATTACGTCATCAGAGCTTTCTAAAGGAAACTTCATATATATTAAAAGTAACAACGAGTTACAACTTAAGAAAAAATTTAAACCTTATTACAAGAGAGCCAGACATGCTCTAAATAAACATTTTACAAAAAGAGCTCTAAAAGCTAAATCTTCAATATAGTCCATTTTCGTTCCGTCTGTGAGCCTAAACGTTTCCTGAAAAATGTTTATTTATACAACATCAGCTAAAAGCCGAATGAGGTTCAATCTCCAGACATTCCAGGGTTTTCAGAAAATAGATACCTATTCAAGTCAAAAGAGAAGGCATATACATATATGGAGAGGAACTTGCAGTAAATAGATATAATTTTGAAATGAAATTATATATATCACAATTGGATAGCTCAGAATAAGAATAATGCAATAAATCAAATGTGATATCTTTTTCTTTCAATCATATCATTTTAATGGCCAAGTACACTCTAATACCGTATTCTTCTACCGTATTATACCCCGGTAGTTGAGGGTCAATCGAACATGTTCGTCACAACGCCTTATTTAGGGCACACCAGCGATAAACCAGCTGGGAAGGTACCACCCAAATATTTCCACCCGGTAGTCAAGGCCAACATAGTAAGAGAGTTTCCATAGGCCGAATCAATAATTTTAGATTTCAAATCAGATGTTTATATGGAGAGATATAAACATATAACAAACGATGGAATCATCGGTATCAGATGCATTTTGAGAATAAAAGCATTTCAAAAAATATACATAGTTTGCGTAAAATGCGCAAGAAATTGCATAGAGTACTCACCCAAAATGGAGGTCAAATTTACTGGTATTGAGTCTTCGATCACACGTTAATCTGATAAAGATTTAAGTACACGTTCTAAGGTCCAGTTTATACTATACTTTAATAATAACTTCCTCTTTTAAAGGATTACTGAATCCCCATTTTTCAACTTTTAAAACTCATTGATCGTAATTGAAGAATTCAATTCATTGTCATTCCTCATCAGTCGGTTCCCAGTAGAGATGGAGGGTCACAGGGGCACCACTTAAATACCATCTCATCTAGACAGAACATTTCCGGATTCATTCCCAGTAGAGATGGAGGGTCACAGGGGCACCACTTAAATACCATCTCATCTAGACAGAACTTCACCGGGCCTGACTTTGGATTTACTTAAATTGGATTCCATAATAACGAGCAATTTCTTTAAAAAGAATTATTTTTAAAAGCGTATAATTTCAAACAAGTTTATAAAATTAACTTGGATTTGTTCTAAATTTTAAGTTTTGATTAGTGAATTCTTTATTGTATTTTACCAGCATAACTACTAAGTAAAGCTATAAAACAATAAATTAAAACTATAAAGATGCATTATAACATTAAGATTACCTTAAGATGAATATCCCTAAGAACTTCTTCTTAGACTTTCTCACACTTTCTCTCACTATTTCTTTCTATAATTCTCAAGGAATTGGTGTGAGTTTCAAATGATCCCCAAAGGCCCTATTTATAGTTTTCCAAAAATCCCACGGTGTTGACACGTGTCCATGCTGACCAAGCTTTTACAATGGGAGTCAGCGTTGACGTGTCGCGTAACGAAGGTGTCTTGCAGTCTTATTTCACCGGACTGCGACACGTGTTTTA
Source organism: Sambucus nigra (assembly GCA_949130495.1). Classification (NCBI taxonomy): domain Eukaryota; kingdom Viridiplantae; phylum Streptophyta; class Magnoliopsida; order Dipsacales; family Adoxaceae; genus Sambucus; species Sambucus nigra. The sequence continues at coordinate 521,875,457 of OX422220.1, forward strand.
GCTTCTCCTCTAACGATGACACGTGTTTTGGCTTCTCCTCTAACGACGACACGTGTATGGTGGATATGTTCAAAAGAAAGCACGAGGTGTCGAGGATAGGTATCAAGGGTATAAGGGTCATTTCGGACCTGAAGGGCATTTTGGTAGTTTCACATCATATATTTTCAATATTTCTTTTAGGTCCCTGAAAATATTTTATTTATGAAAAGGCCCCTTTTTATTTTTTATTTTGGTCCCTGAAACTTTCTTTATTAAAACCAAGTCCCTAAAGTTTCATAAAATTGTATTTTCTACCCCAAAACTTATCACTTAGCTTAGGAGGTGCCATAAAATCTCAATCTGACCCATTTTACCGTTGATTCTTCAAATTGAAAAACGGGATTTGTCAAATTAAGAACTCGGAATATCATATATGTAATAATATATCATTATTAGATAGTAAGTATGACGAAATTGAGAAGACAATTATATATTGGCATAAGAAAATGGGGTCATTACATCCTACCCTCCTTATAAAAAGTTTGGTCCCCAAACTTTACTTACATTAATTTCCAAAAAGGTATGGATATCTCTCTTTTATTTCATCTTCCCGCTCCCATGTTGCTTCTTCAACAGAATGATTCTTCCATAACACTTTGACTAGTGGAATAACCTTGGTTCGTAATATCTGATCTTTATGGTCCAAGATTTCCACTGGATGCTCAATGTATGTCAAATCTTCTCTAACTTGAAGAGGCTCATGACTTAAGATATGTGCTGGATCAGGGATGTATTTCTTCATCATTGAAACATGAAACACATTATGCACACTAGAGAGTTCAGGGGGTAAGGCTATTCGATACGCAACAACACTTATCCTTTCAAGGATTTCAAAAGGTCCTATGTATCTTGGACTCAAATTTCCTTTCTTCCCAAATCGGATTACTCCCTTTGTTGGTGATACTCGTAAGAAAACATAGTCTCCTCTTTGGAATTCTAACGGTCGATGCCGATTGTCAGCATAACTCTTTTGACGGCTTTGAGCGATTTGAAGTCGGTCTTGTATCAATTTCACTTTCTTTGTTGTGACCTGAATCAATTCTGGTCCCAATAATTTTCTTTCTCCAACTTCTACCCAACATGCAGGAGAACGACACCTTCTACCATAGAGTGCCTCATACGGAGCCATTTGAATACTTGCTTGATAGCTATTATTATATGAAAATTCAACTAACGGTAAATGATCGTCCCAATTCCCCTTAAAATCAAGTACACATGCCCTAAGCATATCCTCTAAGGTTTGGATGGTTCTCTCCGATTGTCCGTCTGTTTGAGGATGAAAAGCAGTGCTGAAATTCAGTTTTGTTCCCATGGCTACTTGTAGGCTTTTCCAAAAGCGAGACACGAATCTAGGGTCACGATCAGAAACAATTGAAACTGGGGTTCCATGAAGCTTAATAATTTCCCGTATATACAATTTAGCTAGCTTTTCTAAGGAATGGGTAATCTTAATGGCAAGAAAATGAGCAGATTTAGTTAACCTATCAATAATTACCCAAATGGAATCATTACCATTGGAACTCCTTTGTAGCCCTGTCACAAAATCCATGGTAATATGTTCCCACTTCCACTCAGGGATTGGTAAAGGTTCCAATAGTCCTGATGGTTTCTGATGTTCAGCTTTTACTTGTTGACAGATCAAACACTGAGATACAAACTCTGTTATCTCCCTTTTCATGTTATTCCACCAAAACACTTCTCGGAGATCTCTGTACATCTTGGTATTTCCGGGATGAACTGTGAATCTCGAGTAATGACCTTCCTCCAAAATCTGCCTCTTTAGTTGGGCATCACCAGGTATACATACTCTATTTCCAAACCTTAATATATCATCTCGTATCGCAAATTCTATTCTCTTCCCTTCAATAACCTCTTCTTTAATCTTCCTCAGTTGTGGGTCATTTACTTGTGCAACTTTAATTCTTTCCATCAACGTGGGTTGTATTTGTAAGTTTGCGATTATTCCTTCTTCGCCATAAATACGTACATCTATTTCCATACTTCTTAAATCTTTCAATAGAGCTTCCTGGATGGTAATAAGATATGCTAAATTTGGTGTAGACTTTCTACTCAATGCGTCGGCAACTACATTAGCTTTCCCCGGGTGATAATGAATATTTAAATCATCATCCTTCATCAATTCTAACCACCTCCTTTGTCTCATGTTCAATTCCTTCTGAGTAAAGATATATTTCAAACTCTTATGATCGGTATAAATCTCACAAGTCTCACCATACAAATAATGTCTCCAAATCTTAAGAGCAAAAATTACCGCTGCTAATTCTAAGTCATGGGTTGGATAATTTTGCTCATGGGGTTTTAACTGTCTCGAGGCATAAGCTACTACTTTTCCATTTTGCATTAGCACACATCCCAAACCATTTTTAGAAGCATCACTATAAATCACAAATCCTCCTGTACCGGAAGGAATAGTCAAAATTGGGGCAGTTACTAGTCGATTCTTAAGTTCTCGAAAACTATTCTCAACTTCCTCGGACCATTCATATTTCACCGTCTTTTGTGTTAACCTAGAGAGAGGTTTGGCAATACTAGAAAATCCTTCAACAAATCTTCGATAATAACCTGCTAACCCTAGGAAACTACGAATCTCCGTTACATTAGTTGGTCTTGGCCAATCTAGTATAGCCTCGATCTTTTGAGGATCAACCGACACTCCCTCCTTGGATATGACATGTCCTAGAAAAGAAACAGTAGGCAACCAAAATTCACACTTCTTTAATTTTGCATATAATTTCTCTTTCCTAAGGATTTGTAATACTATCTCCAAATGCTTCTCGTGTTCTTCAATACCTTTTGAATAAATAAGGATGTCATCAATGAAAACAACCACACACTGATCCAGATTTTTCCTAAACACTCTATTCATCATATCCATAAAAGCGGCTGGTGCATTAGTTAATCCAAATGGCATCACAAGAAATTCATAGTGACCATATCTAGTACGAAAAGCTGATTTTGAAATATCCTCTTCCTTAATCTTCAATTGGTGATAGCCTGACCTAAGGTCAATCTTCGAAAATACTTGTGCACCTTGCAGTTGGTCAAACAAATCATCTATACGAGGTAAGGGGTATTTATTCTTAATGGTCACCTTATTTAGTTCACGATAATCTATACATAATCTCATCGTTCCATCCTTCTTTTTAACAAATAACACTGGAGCACCCCAAGGGGATATACTAGGTCTAATAAAACCCTTGTCTAATAGATCTTGTAATTGAACTTTTAATTCCCTTAACTCTAAAGGTGCCATGCGATAAGGTGGTTTTGAGATGGGTCTGGTTCAAGGAAATATGACGGTTAGTCAATATGAGGCAAAGTTTACTGAGTTATCCCGTTTCGCACCTCATGTTATGATAACTGATGTTTTAAGAGCCAAGAAGTTTGAACGTGGGTTAAGGTTGAATATTCGTAGCCGAATTTCCATCCTAAAGTTGACAGCATATAATGACGTGGTGGCTAGGGCAACAATAGCTGAGAAGGATAGTGAAGAATATAATCAGGTTAGAGAGGGGAAGAGGAAGTTTGGAGAACAAAGAGGAAGGAACCCCAATAACAAACCCTTTAGGACTATACCTAATATAGGGCAACCTTTAGTAAACAAAACCTCTAATGTTGATAAATGCCAACGTTGTGGTAATATTCATAGAGGGCGTCCGTGTTACCTGGAGACGGGGAGTTGCTTTGGGTGTGGCCAAAAGGGTCATAAAATGCGAGATTGTCCTAAAAAAGGGAAGGCGGCAACAAAGACTTCTAATGACAATAAGGATCAGGGCAGACAAGGTAGAGTCTTTAATCTTTCTGATGCAAAGGCTTCTAATGCAGTAGTGTCAGGTACACTTTCTATATGTGCACAACCTTTTCAAGTTTTAATTGATCCTGGTTCTACCCATTCATTTGTGTCTGTGCGTTTTGTTAATCGCTTTCCTAATATTCCTGAATCCTTGAATCATATCATACACGTTTCTACTCCTTCGGGTGAGTTATTGACGGGAACATTAGTATATAAGTCTTGCCCTATAAATGTCAGTAGTCATAAACTATTCGCTGATTTGATAGTTTTAGACATAAGAGATTTTGAAGTCATTTTGGGGATGGATTGGTTAGCATCATATCATGCTAGGGTGGATTGTTTTGAGAAGAGAGTTATTTTCCAAATTCCTAACCAACCAGAATTCAGTTTTGAAGGAACTAGCATCTTATCTCCCATTCGTATTATCTCTGCAATGCAAGCTTGTAGTTTTCTTAAGAAAGGATGTCAAGGATTCCTTGTCAGTGTTATTGATTTACAAACAAAAGAACCTAGTTTAGAAGATATTCCTATAGCTAGGCTTTTTCCAGATGTTTTTCCAGATGTAGAAGGTCACTAAGAAGTCATTCCAACCTATGGGATTATTCCTTTCCCCATGAATTCTCTTAGTCATTCTCCACCAATGTTCGGCTTCACCTTCTAACATGAATGTTCCAAATAAAACCCGTTGTTCATCTGTACACTTAAGAACATCGAACATCTTTTCCATTTGCATCACCCAATTTTCTGCTTCAGTGGGGTTAGGAGTCCCTTTAAAAGACGGAGGATTCAACTTCTTGAACTGCTCAATAGTACAACTACTTAGTTCCAGATTCCTTGGTGCTCCATTATTCACCTGATGCTCCATAATTCTTGCTAGACTTTCAATTGCCTTGTATGCACCTTCCAGCCCTTCCATACTCGAACCACTAGTCCTTGGAGTTGATCTTGCCTTGGTCATTTTCTACAGTCATGGCCAAACGTAAGATGTATTATACTAGCCCAAGATTGCATTTTAGAAGAACAATGATATATAAATAATTATATATAGACTATAAGAAATATGGAGGGTTATCACATAAGTCGGATATTCAATCCTATAACCTATGTATGGAGACTTAAAATCGATAACGTTCGAAACTTATGTTCAGTAGTCTACGGGTTCATAACCTATGCTCTGATACCACCTCTGTCACGACCCCGACCCAAAATAGTATTAGGGAACGAGTGTCTTGACATGCCACCAAGGCAACAAATATTCCGATTTAATTGTTTCCTTAAATAAATGCAACGGATATATTCTCACATGGTTATGAATCGTAAAATACTGAAAGTAAAGGAATTACGTCATCAGAGCTTTCTAAAGGAAACTTCATATATATTAAAAGTAACAACGAGTTACAACTTAAGAAAAAATTTAAACCTTATTACAAGAGAGCCAGACATGCTCTAAATAAACATTTTACAAAAAGAGCTCTAAAAGCTAAATCTTCAATATAGTCCATTTTCGTTCCGTCTGTGAGCCTAAACGTTTCCTGAAAAATGTTTATTTATACAACATCAGCTAAAAGCCGAATGAGGTTCAATCTCCAGACATTCCAGGGTTTTCAGAAAATAGATACCTATTCAAGTCAAAAGAGAAGGCATATACATATATGGAGAGGAACTTGCAGTAAATAGATATAATTTTGAAATGAAATTATATATATCACAATTGGATAGCTCAGAATAAGAATAATGCAATAAATCAAATGTGATATCTTTTTCTTTCAATCATATCATTTTAATGGCCAAGTACACTCTAATACCGTATTCTTCTACCGTATTATACCCCGGTAGTTGAGGGTCAATCGAACATGTTCGTCACAACGCCTTATTTAGGGCACACCAGCGATAAACCAGCTGGGAAGGTACCACCCAAATATTTCCACCCGGTAGTCAAGGCCAACATAGTAAGAGAGTTTCCATAGGCCGAATCAATAATTTTAGATTTCAAATCAGATGTTTATATGGAGAGATATAAACATATAACAAACGATGGAATCATCGGTATCAGATGCATTTTGAGAATAAAAGCATTTCACAAAATATACATAGTTTGCGTAAAATGCGCAAGAAATTGCATAGAGTACTCACCCAAAATGGAGGTCAAATTTACTGGTATTGAGTCTTCGATCACACGTTAATCTGATAAAGATTTAAGTACACGTTCTAAGGTCCAGTTTATACTATACTTTAATAATAACTTCCTCTTTTAAAGGATTACTGAATCCCCATTTTTCAACTTTTAAAACTCATTGATCGTAATTGAAGAATTCAATTCATTGTCATTCCTCATCAGTCGGTTCCCAGTAGAGATGGAGGGTCACAGGGGCACCACTTAAATACCATCTCATCTAGACAGAACATTTCCGGATTCATTCCCAGTAGAGATGGAGGGTCACAGGGGCACCACTTAAATACCATCTCATCTAGACAGAACTTCACCGGGCCTGACTTTGGATTTACTTAAATTGGATTCCATAATAACGAGCAATTTCTTTAAAAAGAATTATTTTTAAAAGCGTATAATTTCAAACAAGTTTATAAAATTAACTTGGATTTGTTCTAAATTTTAAGTTTTGATTAGTGAATTCTTTATTGTATTTTACCAGCATAACTACTAAGTAAAGCTATAAAACAATAAATTAAAACTATAAAGATGCATTATAACATTAAGATTACCTTAAGATGAATATCCCTAAGAACTTCTTCTTAGACTTTCTCACACTTTCTCTCACTATTTCTTTCTATAATTCTCAAGGAATTGGTGTGAGTTTCAAATGATCCCCCAAAGGCCCTATTTATAGTTTTCCAAAGATCCCACGGTGTTGACACGTGTCCATGCTGACCAAGCTTTTACAATGGGAGTCAGCGTTGACGTGTCGCGTAACGAAGGTGTCTTCCAGTCTTATTTCACCGGACTGCGACATGTGTTTTAGGTTCTCCTCTAACGATGACACGTGTTTTGGCTTCTCCTCTAACGACGACACGTGTATGGTGGATATGTTCAAAAGAAAGCACGAGGTGTCGAGGATAGGTATCAAGGGTATAAGGGTTATTTCGGACCTGAAGGACATTTTGGTAATTTCACATCATATATTTTCAATATTTCTTTTAGGTCCCTGAAAATATTTTATTTACGAAAAGGCCCCTTTTTATTTTTTATTTTGGTCCCTGAAACTTTCTTTATTAAAACCAAGTCCCTAAAGTTTCATAAAATTGTATTTTCTACCCCAAAACTTATCACTTAGCTTAGGAGGTGCCATAAAATCTCAATCTGACCCATTTTACCGTTGATTCTTCAAATTGAAAAACGGGATTTGCCAAATTAAGAACTCGGAATATCATATATGTAATAATATATCATTATTAGATAGTAAGTATGACGAAATTGAGAAGACAATTATATATTGGCATAAGAAAATGGGGTCATTACAGAAGTGATCGTGTATCCATGCTTACGTATCCATTAAATTATTTTAATGAAGATAAGTTAGAAAATGAATATGGTAAATCAAAATATATTAGGATAAAGTATATATATATGCATTACAACTAGAAGAGGGAGATATCCAGCAACTTACCATACGTATGCCCTTGATGTGATCTCCAATTGGCGGTATAGGTGGGATAAGAGAGTACCTCCCCAGTTCTTGTCCATGACTTCCCCCACGTTCTTCATAGATTAAATGTAATATATCGGGACTCGGGTCCCCGACTTGTATGGAAAAAGAAGGCACCCGGTAAGGACACATATTTCAAATTGAATCCTTTGTAGTTTTGGCTCAATTCCGTACAAAAACGTTTGAGTCATAGGATAGAGTATATTGATCATCCTTCAAGCCTATGACGTGTTTGTTGAAGACGTAGCGGCCAAGAGTATAAAGCTTTATTATTTTGCCGAGTTTAAAGTGCCTTGTTCCTACATCATCAAACACGGTTCCGTGCTCCGAAGGTATGAATGCATTACATATATATATATATAGGAGCTTGGAACGTTTTATAATGGGTGTATGTTTATTTTCAGAAAGCTTTTATTAAAACTTTAAAATAAGTTTATAAAGTTTCTGTGCTAAAAATGAACAAATTTCAACTTTCTGGAAGTTCGTTCGATATGTCATTCGAACGAGTTTTTCGTTCGAACCAGAAGTCATTCGAATGAGTTTGCCAATGAGTTCCCAAATTGGCCACTGGAACTTCGTTAGAAGCCTCGTTCGAATGAGATTTCGTTTGAACAAAAATGTCGTTCGAACAAGATTTGGCGAGAACAGGTATTTGGCAGTTTTGAGCAGTTTTTCCCACTTTTTTCACTACTTTACCCCACTAACTTTTGACAGAATATCTAAGTACGGGAACCAAAGTTTTTAATTTAACTTTTTCATATCCTACAACCTCTAAGAGAGTGTTTTGAGAGAGAAATCAAAAGAGAAAAAGTTCTTTGTTTAAGTATGGTTGATTTTCAAGAAAAATGTTTTAAAAACACTTGTTTTACACCCATATTATTTATCCAAGCTTCCATAGATATATTTGTACTTGCTTGGAGCTTTGGCATCGGTTTTTCATCTCTACCGTTTTGAAGAGACGTTTGGGTTTGCTTCTACCTCCCACAAAGAAAAGGTTTTCGTTGATTTACCCACTTGGAGAAAGGCTCATAGTTCGGGTGACGGTAACCATATAAAGTCCGATCGGTGGATTCCGAGATCGCGGTGGAGCTCCGTGGTTATTAGCTAAGAAGAGGTTGATACAAGAAGACGCGTCGGGGCTTAAAAGGGATCGAGTCGAGTGTTGTAAGTCATCTTGCTTGTATTTGCAAATTCCATACTTAGTGGATTTGAGGCTAGGATACTTCGAGATTTTTTCCCGTTATTGGTTTTTCCTCGTACATCGCGACGTAGTGATTTATTGTTTATTTTATCTTGCTATACTCACCTAAAACGCATGCTTAGGTAATTCAAGATAAAATTTCATTTTAATCACTACATGTTTAATTTGGTGCGAAATAAAATTTTGGGTAATGTTTAGTTAATTTAATTCAAGTCATTTAATTTAATTTGTTAAAATTGGTTTGGCCTAATTTGATAATATTGAGAAATATGACTTAGGAAAATTTCTAGGACTTGGGTTAAATAAATTGGTTTAAGTGAAATTTAAATTGTGTGTGTGTTTAATTTAATTTCACGTAGTTTAATTTTAATTTGAAAATAAATTAAAATTTGATATTTTTGTGAACCATCTTACGCTTCCGCATATCTCAACAAGGAAATTGATTTTAAAGTATAAGCACTTTAAAATTGAGGGGCCTACGGGTCGTTTTTCAATTTGGCATCAGAGCCGGACCACTAATTTATCGTGTCAAAGATCCATTTTTCGGCTTTTATAATTTTTGTGCTCCTTGTATTTTTAGGTGGTTCAATTTTTACTCTCTTTCAATTTTTTTGTATCTCTCGATGGGACGCCTTAATGACAATTTGTCAATTTCTAATGATAATGAAGGTTTTGCTATTCGAGAGGAATTAAATGGGCTTAATAAGTGTAATGAAAAATTAAGAGAATTAAATTTGAGATTTGCAAAAAGAATTAAATTTCTAGAAGATGAAAATTCTTGTTTTAAACCTAAAGTTGAATTTTTGCAAACCTCGCTATCTTAAAAAGATATTTTTCGTGAAAAACTCATGGACATAAATCACAATTATAATATTTTAGAAATATCCAAGAAAGAGAGTGATAGTCGAGAAAAGACTCTTAGGGACAAGTTTGCTCACATTGAGGGGGAGCGTGATAACCTTCTAGGTGTTATAGAAAATTTAAAAAAGGAGTCCCGTAAAATTGAGGAGTCTAATTTTTTACTTGAGTCCAATATTTTAAAAATGAAAAATGACTTACAAGACTCGAGTAGTTATGATAATAGTTCTAGCTCGTCTAGTTCAAATACTTCCGTTACTAAAGCTAAAACCATTGTTTGTTTTAGAGGATCTATTTTATCCAAAGACTTTAAAAAAGATCACACCTTAGGTAATATTTCTCGTGTTTTCACATGCTTGCATTGTGGTAGGAAAGGTCACCTTAGATCATTTTGTTTTGATCTTAAAAGAAGTCCTAGGAAGTCTATGTCTAGCAATTCATTTGTTTCCAAATCCCATCATTTTAAATATACATCTATATGGGTTCGAAAATCATTTTTAGACGCGCTAGATATTGGATTTGTTGATTCTCATTTACTTTCACATGCTTCCTCACTTGCAAAATCTAAAGGCTGAATGTGTTAGTTTTATTTGCATACTTTAGCGTTTGTACTTCATGCTATATTCACATGCTAAATGTATGCTTGTTTAATCATTTTCTAGTCTATGCTCCATGCTTAATCACATGCTAGAATTATGATTTTTGTTTATCTTTTGTATTATATTTCCTTCATTTTAATTGCATTAAATGAAAAATACAAAAAGATTTTTGGTTTATCATTTGCATTATATTTTTTTTCAATTTAAGATTAATGAAAAATACAAATGATTTTTGTTTGTCTTTTGAGTATATATTTTTATTTTTGATTAAAAATTCCAAAAACTCAAAGAGATTTTTTTATTTTGTGTGTATTTTAGTCTGACACACTTTATGTGGCGTATTCTTGTGTTTGAATCCTATATTTTACGCTCTCATGTGGCTAGAACTTTTGGTTTAGATTATCAATCCTTATTATGTTCTTTACCATGCTTACATGGAGTAGTTGGATTTTCTGTTGATATAATTGATTCTATTTTTATATGCCTCTTTTCACACATACAGGAGATCTTTTGAAATTTTAACTTCATATGTGAGGTGTTCTCCTACCAATCTTGTCATCTACATATTTGTAACCTAGGAGGACTAGAGCATGTCAAAATCCATTGCACATAAGATTTGTGTGAAAATTAAAAACATGATAAATATAAATGTGCACGGGGAAGGGCTCCGAAAGGACTTAGTTTCCTTTGTGAATAGTAAGCCACCGTACGTTTTGACCTAAAAGAAATACGTGGTCCAAGGCCTAAAAACAGAAAAATATGGCATTAAAAAGAAAATAACTGCTAAGGCCTATGTTTGATTGATATATTCATTCAAAATTAATAATATATATGCTTATTGAGGGAAATTGGATGATATATCAACGGTTTGCACAATGTCCATTTATCCTAGTTGAGCTTTCAATGTCATGACTCTATTAGTTTGTAGAATCATCAACATGCTAGGCTTGTATGCATTGTGTATGTTTATTCATTGAGTTCAATCTATATTGTCACATGAGGTTATATTCAAATGTGATGAAGTTTTCAATCAATTGAGAACTCCATGAACATGTTTTAAGTGATTGGGTCTAAATTTAATCGTTACTAGTTCATACCCCAATACTTTCGTTTCCATATGACACAGTTTTGCCATCCGAGTGTGAAAAGCTTATCGTATTTTATGCCATTTGTGTGTTTATATCTATATGTGTGTACTTGCGTCTATTAGGTATATCTTATGTATACATATATTTGATATTTTTGTTTAGTCTTTGCCTTGCTTTCTAGTCCATATATGCTTCAATTCATAATTGGTATCCATCTTGTTGCATTCTTTGTTGATATCACATGCTTAATACTTATGTATCATATTGGTATCTGTTTCTTGCATCTTAGTTGGTATCCATTAATATTTGTTGGATTAGTTATGATTTTGTTACCCATGTGCTTTAACGTTCTCATCACTTTATGCACAATTACATGCTTTAACTTGTTATCCCATTCTATTTATCCCTTGCTTATTTTAGATAAGTTGTTTGGGTGTATATGCTTTATTTGGGGGTGATAAGTTAATTTTTTATTCTTTAGCCTTTGCTATTCCTGAACAAAAAGGGGGAGAATGATAGGGGGAGAAATGGTATTTAATCCTATTGTTATCGTATCTTAGTTGAGGGAGATTTAACTTAGGGGGAGATGTCTTTCTAAGTTTATCATAGTTGATAAAGGGGAGAATTAATTAAGACGGAGTAATTTCTTTTAATTGCATTAAATATGTTGATATTCCCTATGCGTTTAATGTGTTTGCTTAAGTGTGCAGGAATTCTTCTATATAGTGGCAATTTTCAACGAAAAAGATTTTGATCCTTTGGGTTGTTTGAGTCAAGCATTGTATTTTTATTTTGGGTGGGACTTTTTGTCAGTCTAGTAGAGCTTGACGGCCCTTTAGGATTTTTATTTGGCTCTTGTCCCGCAATAGCCAAAGGGGGAGATTTGTAAGGACACAAATTTCAAATTGAGTCATTTGTAGTTTTGGCTCAATTTCGAACAAAAACGTTTAAGTCATAGGATAGAGTAGATTGATCATCCTTCAAGCCTATGATGTGTTTGATGAAGACGTAGCGGCCAAGAGTATAAAACTTCATTATTTTGCCGAGTTTAAAGTGCCTTGTTTCTACGTCATCAAACATGGTTCCATGCTCCAAGGTATGAATGCATTACAAATATATATAGGAGCTTGGAACGTTTTATAATGGGGGTACGTTTAATTAAAACTGTTGTTTATTTTCAGAAAGCTTTTATTAAAACTTTAAAATAAGTTTATAAAGTTTCTAGGCCAAAAATGAAAAAATTTCAACTTTCTGGAAGTTCCTTCGATATGACGTTCGAACGAGTTTTTCATTCGAACCAGATGTCGTTTGAACGAGTTTGCCAACGAGTTCCCAAATTGGCCACTGGAAATTCGTTCGAAATGTCGTTCAAACGAGATGGATGTTCGAACGAGATTTCTAACGAGCTCACACTGGAACTTCATTAGAAGCCTCGTTCGAATGAGATTTCGTTCGAACGAAAATGTCGTTCGAACGAGATTTGGCGGGAACGGGTATTTGGTAGTTTTGAGCAGTTTTTCCCACTTTTTCGACTACTTTACCCACTAACTTTTGACAGAATATCTAAGTTCTGGAACCAAAGTTTTTAATTTAACTTTTTCATATCCTACAACCTCTAAGAGAGTGTTTTGAGAGAGAAATCAAAAGAGAAAAAGTTCTTTTTTTAAGTGTTGTTGATTTTCAAGAAAAATGTTTTAAAAACACTTGTTTTACAGCCATATTGTATATCCAAGCTTCCATAGATATATTTGTACTTTCTTGGAGTTTTGGCACCGGTTTTTCATCTCTACCAATTTCAAGAGACGTTTGTGTTTGCTTCTACCTCCCACAAAGAAGAAGAGGTTTTCGTTGATTTATCCACTTGGAGAAAGGCTCCTAGTTCGGGTGACGGTGACCATATAAAGTCCGATCGGTGGATTCTGAGACCGCAGTGGAGCTCCGTGGTTATTCGCTAAAAAGAGGTTGATACAAGAAGACGCGTCGGGGTTTGAGAGGGATCGAGTCGAGTGTTGTAAGTCATCTTGCTTGTATTTGTAAATTCCGTACATAGTGGATTTGAGGCTAGGGTCGTCCGAGGTTTTTTCCCGTTGTGGGTTTTTCCTCGTACGTCGTGGCGTAGTGATTTATTGTTTATTTTATCTTGCTATACTCACCTAGAATGCATGCTTAGGTAATTCAAGATAAAATTTCATTTTAATCACTACATGTTTAATTTGGTGCGAAATTAAATTTTGGGTAATGTTTAGTTAATTTAATTCAAGTCATTTATTTAATTTGTTAAAATTGGTTTAACCTAATTTGGTAATATTGAGAAATATGACTTAGGCAAATTTCTAGGACTTGGGTTAAATTAGTTGGTTTAAGTGAAATTTAAATTGTGTGTGTGTTTAATTTAATTTCACGTGGTTTAATTTTAATTTGAAAATAATTTAAAATTTGATGTTTTTGTGAACCATCTTACGCTTCCGCATATCTCAACAAGGAAATTGATTTTAAAGTATAAGCATTTTAAAATTAGGGGGCTTACGAGTTGTTTTTCACACCCTATCATGAATAAAAGTAGGGCCCGGGCACATCAATGGATGTGTTTACCCATTGCATTTTCACCCATTGCCTTCACCCTATCCTTCCAAAATTTCGTCAACCAGTCAAAATGGATCGCATGAAAAGACTTGCACTCCTACCCAACCTCTTCACCATCGACCCGATCGACTTAGTAAATTTCCTAATTGATGCAGCTCATTCTTCAACCGTCTTCCGGATCACCCCATACACACTATGACCCTCAACCGCTATCCCCAACAAATGGTAAACATTATTTAGTGTAATGGTTATTTCACCGAATGGCATATGAAACGTATTAGTTTCAGGTTTCCACCCTCCGATGAATGCACATATAAGGACATGATCAATAAACCAATAAGAGTTTTTTTTATCAAAGGCCATAATACCGTGGCCTTTACCACATTCACCACCCGCACATCATCTTCATCTATATTCCACTCAACAAATTTCTTATAATGGTATACACTCTTCATCATACCTTGTTCTTCGTCATGATTCCAAATATCGTTTGACACATGGTTAGAAAAATTCTTTAACAACTTGGGGTTGTTAGGAGAGGACCCCTCTAACGACTGTCCATCGAATCTTATTGGTTTTTTCCTTATTTTTTTCTTTTCAATCGGTCCGAAGAATATGCCCCTATGAGTAGGTCATCATAAGACAATAACGATGTATATGAACCACTTGACGTGATAGAGCTACTATCCCCACTAGAACTTTCATCAACATTCCCCTCACGAAAAACAACACTCTCACCCACAACCCCCTCACCAACATTCCCCTCAGCCACAACCCCCCTCACCATCATTCCCCTCACCAACAACCCCCTCACCAACATTCACAGCACCCACAGTACCCGTGCCCACCTCACCCTCATGAACAACATCCTCTACCACCGCACCCTCACCAACCACATCCTTACCAACCACATCCTCACCAATCACCTCATCACCAACAACATCCTCACCCACTACATATTTACCTGAAATTCTATCTTGTTTTCATTTTCTTTTTGACGCAGTCATGGGTTGTCTAACCTCTCTCCCCATTTATGATCTGCAACACTTGTTAAAATAGATTTAGAAATTAATAAATTTTGTAACATGCATTTAATAGCTTTTGAAAAATGGATAGATAAATGAATAGATTTCGAAAACAATACCCACGACCAGCCATAACCGTGAAATGTGGCAATCCACGATCTAATAAGGCCGTTTGTGTTGAAAAATGGATGGTGTACTTTAGCCGTGGAATGTGGCAATCCACGGTCAAAGTAGACTACAAGAATTCACCTTCTACGGTGATGGGAGACCGTATGATGCCACGATTTTAAATTTTTTTACAATCCTAATTCATTTTCAACAAATTAGGGTTTTATGCAAGTTTACGTTTAGATTATGTTTTTTGAACAACTTTAAATTACGTTTTTTTTAATGAAAATTAGGGTTTTATTAACTTTTTTTTATTACTAATGGGGGTTCAAATGGTTTTGAAGGCATGTATAGATTAGGCATGAACGTAAATTCACAATGAGAGAGTTTTGGATTACATAGGAAGGATTGAATAAGGATTTACGTTGAGTATGTAGAGATGCAAAAGGTAGTAGAGAGAAAAGAGTATAGAGAGAGACAAATGAGGGAAAATGAGGGGATTTTTACTTTCGGTTTATATAATGGGGTTTCAAATTGTGATGTTGGGTTTTTGTGGTGTTAGTGAGAAGTAAGGTGTAATTTTGTTGTGTTTTGGGGTGGTAATATCACCAGCCTTTTGTGACGTGTTCCATTTTCGGCATTTGGAGTTGTCGACAATTGAGAAACGTTATCTTTTATTTTAATATTTGCCAATCATTTTTTACAATAATCAAACCAGCCCTTATCCTCCATTATCTCAAAATTTTCTAAATCACACACCAAATTTCAGCTTGCCCCCCAAATATTTTCCTATATTTCCGAACCAAACCCTAAAGTTATTTTAAAGGGTATTTCAAGACCATTTTGAGGGGCGTTTTGAAGGCATATTAAAGGAGTTCTTGGGACGAATATTTGAGGCAAATAACTTTCTACTCTCCTCCTTTTATATGCGTAGTTGGTAAATTCAACTAAATTATTTTTATGCTAAAGTAACCCTTATAAAGTGGGGTATTCCTAGTTAAACAACTAATATGTCAATTTTAGATAATTTGATATATTTGAAATGACTTGGTGAACCTTTTACTTAGAGGAACTTAATTTTAGTGCCCCAAGACATGGAAAATTAATATTTAAGATTTGGCCCCCATTTGTTAAGTTTGACTATTAATATTAGATAGTGTAGTATAAAAAATTAAATTTAGAGCTAGTGAATTCAATTTACGCATGCTTAGTAGGGATTGCACTTTATGCGTTCAGAGTGGTTCTTTTGATGTTATGGCCCAATTGATGAGATTTACTATGAGGGCCCTATTAATGTCATAAACTTACTATGGATACATTATTTGTGACTTGGAACACTTGATACCTATATGATCCCTTATGATGTAATACACTTATAAGTTAATTACATGTCTCTTTTATGCAAGAACGCGTGTAACCCTTACTTGAAATATTGTTATTATTTGTATATGTCTTATCGTGTAGATGATAGAAGGAGTATGGGATACTTTTTGGTTGTTGTTTTGGTTGTTGGATAATGATGTTGGATTAGTTGACTTGATGGGACGCATAAATATTTGAATTCTTAAATTTGCCTTCACAACTACCTTATATAATCGTAAGTGTATTGGGGGGTTCCTTGTTTGGATTTCACTTCGGTGAGACGTCCCATGCACATAGTTTAGTGACGGGTAGGAATGATGACTTAAAACATTAATAAAATTTATATACTTTTGATTTAATGATTTTCATTATGAGGAATCACTTGTAGGATGATGGACTTTTTTGCTCCTTATGAAATGGGTTAAAATGTATAATGATTCCAAATGCTATGACCCGGGGTGGGGTAATTGGGGTTTGAGTAGAATGCTCAGAGTAAATAAAGATGTGTTAAAATGTTAATGTTAAATGAATACGTGAAATATAATAGTATATGGAAATGAATGTGTGGGCATTGTGGAAGGACACCCCAATATTGTGATATGTGAATTCCCGGCCATGCGAATGTCAGGTGGCGTAAAGGCGTGAAACTTAATGTTTATGATATACTGTGATACGTGATTTCCCGATCATCTGAGTACCAGGTGGAGTGTGGGTGTGAAACGTGATGTTCATAATTTAATATGACGTGTTATTTCGATGCTGCTTAATGAGGAAACGAGGTTTATGTGATTGTTTAAACTTAGCGTATCACATGTTTATGAGATGATCGAGAGGAAGGGACGCATGCTGATTACGTATTGTGTAACTAAAGAAATGTTATGAGATAGTTCTAATGCATTGTAATGATTTAAATTTGGTGTACCATATGCTTATGAGATGGACGAGAGGAAGGAGCGCATGTCGGTTACATTTTCTTAAATATTAAGAACAAGTAATTAACTAAATGAATTAGATAATTCTAATGCTTTGTGAGACTATGTTTTTGAGTTGGGTTGCTCATTAAATTATTGAACTTTCATTTTATTGTTTATTCATATAATTGCTTTGAGTTGCGACGCTAAATTACTTGCTAGGGGTTTGAACCATCTCTTTACGTGGAACTCATGTGTTAGGGTTGGACCTACCGTATAGCTTCCTTATTCCAACGAAAATTACCATTCGTCTCTCTCACTCTAGATATCAACATCAGAGATATCTCGGGTCTCTATTTTATTTAGCTATTAATTTTATTTTTCAGTCTTAGATGATTTTGGAGACGATCTAGTTTGTATTTTGAGATTTAGTTGGCTTGTATTCTTCAGAGATTCTTCGGGATTGTATTAAGATATTATTTTTAAGACCTTATTGTATGGGTATTTTATTTTTAGTTTACATTGAGGATCTTCATATCGTTTTCACATTACTCATCTTATTGTTTCTTTTGATCCCCCCATGTTGAGAATGTTATTTGATTTTTTTTAAATATTGCGTATAATTTTATTTTAGACTTGATCAACCCAAATGTTTAATTACATGGGGTATTACCATTGATTCTAATTATGTACATAACACAGACGATGTAATCCAATGATGAATTAGGTAATAATCAATTACATGAACTATTCATAGTATGGATTTATGGTAATCTTTGTAGTTGAATTATTACGAAAAAGGGAATGAGGTTACTTATCTTAAATATCTAAAGTAATATACAATGGGTTACTTTACATGAACTGTATTATAGTGTTTTGTTGCATCTTGGAATAATCACTAAGCATTTTACTTACATTGTACTTGTGTTTCCCTTTCAGGTGTTGATTAGTCGGATGTCTATTGTTGTGTTGAAGTCCAGAAGCGTGTCAGAGAGTATCGAGTCTCCTTGTGTCTTGACCATTACTTAATGTTGTTTTTGGTTTTGGTTTTATTATCCTTAGTTGTTGTTATGATTTTTCTTCCATAAAAATGTAAATGTTTATTATAGTTATTTTGTAGAAATATTTGTCTGAAATGAAAAGTATAACTTTTGGTTTAATGCATCTTGTTTGTTTTTTAAGTTTTAAATTTATTCGAGTTTTGAGCATGCATGTGACGGTGTTTTGTAGTAATTATAATTATTTCACTTAACCATAGGGGGTACTCTCTCTCTCTATTCGTAAACCCTAATTAGGGTTTGCAAGGCTGCACAGCAAAACCCTAACGTGAATCCCAAGCCTCCTGATATCCAAAGTGTTTGGTCTAGATCATTTGCTAATGTTGTTGCTAAAGGATATTATCATAACCATGATCTTGGCCTCAAGACTCCAACATCTTTTAAAGGTGAACTTGCAGTTTTCTTTTCTAAAGAAGACATTGAGATACTGTCTAAATCTTTTAAACATGCATTGGTAGGAAAGTTCTCATATGGTAGACCATCTATGGAAGTAATAAGGAAGGTGTTCCAAACTTTCTCTCTTAAAACGATGGTCAATATTGGTCTCATAGATCACAAGCATATTCTGATCAGAGTGAATTGGGAGGAAGATTATTCTAGACTGTGGATGAGAGATACTTGGTTTATAGGTAAATATCATATGAGGATCTTAAAGTGGTCTCCCGATTTCAACCCTGATAAAAAGAGTAGTATTTCTCCCATCTCGATCTCTTTCCCTCATTTACCTATTCATTTTTTTTTCAAAATCGTCTCTATATTCCATAGCTCAATTGATTGGTAAACCTTTAAATCTAGATTCATATACTCTTGATATGAATAGACCTAGTACTGCTAGAGTTTGTGTGGAAGTTGATTTGACCAAGATTATTGTGAAGAGGATTTTGATAGGTTGTGGGGATACAGGTTTCTGGCAAGAAGTCAATACGAAAAACAAACCAAAGTATTGTATGCACTGTTTTAAAAAGGGCCATGATGAAGAGACATATTTGTTCTTAAAGCCTATGCAAGAAAGGATGACCTGTAAGAAGCAGGAGTTTTTCCCTAAGATAATTCTTAATAGAAATGAAGTAGCTGAAGAGGAAGAAGCTATTACTCCCATTTTGCAGACTGGTAAGGTGGTTGCTGAGATAGCTGAAGATCAATCTGAAGAAGTAAGTAATCAAGAAAGTCAAGAAGTTTCAAATATAGTGGCTCTCAAGCATGTACAGATTAATAGATGTTCCATTCAACCTGTTCAAGAATTCATTAATAAGATTCATCATTGTGACATTTTACCCCAAGAAGTAATTATGATAGACAACATAATGTTATCCCCAAGAGGAACTGAGCTCCCTAATTATGAGTGTCATGTAGAAAAGGAAAAAATATATATGTCTGATTCGAAGAAGATGAAGGGAAGGTGTAAGTTTGTTAAAGAGGATCTCAAGAAATTTGCTAAGATCTTCGACGGTAAATGGGCTAGAATTCAAGAATGCAAGCAGAGGAGAAATGTGAAAGAAAAGGGGGCTATAAATGTTGTCCAGATATGGGACATGGAGGAGGAATCTCAAGCGCTGAAATCGAAGAAGCAGTTATTTGATCATTTATTTAGGAGAATTACCAGGGCCAGTGCAAAGGTATGCTCTAACTCGAAATTTTTATCATCCAAATAATCAATTGTCTGTGTTGGAATGAAAGGGGTATCTCTAATAAGAGAGCTGTTAGAAGAATCAAAAGGTTGTGTAAGACTTACAATTTGCCAGTGCTTGCTATTCTGGAACCCAAGGTCAATTATTTGATAAGCAGAAATTCTTACTTAAATGGAGATTTGATGAAGTGTTGTGCAACAATTCTAATAAGATTTGGTTCTTTTGGAAATTAGGTATAGATGTCTCTATTATTAAAGATGGAGATCAATGTCTGTCTTTAAAAATAGAGCACCCTATATTTCCTAATAATATCATTTTGAATTTGATATATGTTAAATGTAGTAAGGAGGAGAGAAGAGAGTTATGGAGCGATTTAGAAGAAGTGGATGCTAGTTTTTATTTACCTCAGGTGTTTATTAGGGATTATAATGTAGTGGCTGATCAAAATGAAAAAAAAAATGGTGGTAATGAAATTGACCACTAAGTAGTTGAAGACTTCAGAGACTGTTACAATCAGGGTGGTTTGTTTGATATGGGAATAGTGGATCTAAATTCACTTGGACTAATATGATAATAAAAGAAGATGCTATTTGTGCCAGGATTGATAGAGGCCTTTGCAATTTGCAATGGTAATCGGCTTTTTCCAAAACTTCTATTTCTCATTTAGGTAAGTCTTATAGTGATCATTCTGCTTTGTTGTTGTCTATTGCAACCGCTCAAGACTCCTATCCTAAGCCTTTTAAATTTCAAAAAATGTGGATGTCTCGTGATAGTTTCTCTAAAGTGGTTAAAGAGGCATGGGACTGTCGAGTTCAAGGGTCTCCTATGGCTATATTTTCTCAGAAGTTAAAACTTCTTAAATCAACCTTAATTAAGTGGAATAAAACTACTTTCAAAAACATTTTCCAAAATGCGATTGATCTTGAAGATGATGTTCTTATGAAGGATTATGATTTTGAAGTCCAACCCTCTCTTGAGAACAGATTACAACTGCAGAATGCTAGAGAAGAGCTTAACAAAGCTACTATTCAGGAAGAGATGTATTGGCAACAAAAAGGTAATATCAAATGGTTGAAGGAAGGAGATAATAACACAAAGTTTTTTCATGCTAGTGTTAAGGTTAGAAGGGTTGCTTCTCCGATTCATAAGATAAAAGATAATAAAGGTAATTGCAAGGTTAATCAGAAGGATATTCAGTAGGTAATTGTTGACCATTTTAAGCACAAATGGGAGGCTGGGGAGAGAATTAAAGATGAGGAGTTGATTTCAGTCATTCCACCTATCATAACTAAGGATATGAACAATTTTCTAACTGAGGTGCCTAATGATAATGAAATTTTTAGAGCCATTATTGAATTAAATGGGGATAGTAGTCCTGGTCCTGATGGTTTTGGAGGTATATTATATAGTAAATGCGGGGATATTATTAAGACAGATCTATGTGAGGCTATTAAATCTTTCTTTGTGGGAGATCAAATCCCTAGAAGTTGGTCTAGTACTTTCATAGTGCTTATTCCTAAAATTTCTAATCCCAATCAATGCTCTCATTTTCGGCCTATAAGCCTGAGTAATTTCAATTTCAAATTCATCTCTAAAATTCTGAATTCAAGGTTATCATTTCATTTGGATGCAATTGTGTCTCCTAATTAAAATGGTTTTGTGAAAGGTAGAAATATCCAAGATAATATTCTTCTTGCTCATGAAATGACTTCTTCCCTTCACAAGAAGTGACATGGTTCTAATGTGATTATCAAGTTGGATATGGAAAATGCTTATGATAGGGTATCTTGGATGTTCCTCATTAAAGTCCTTAGAAGATTTGGGTTTGGTGAGGTTTTTATTGACTTCATATGGAGGATGTTATCTAATAATTGGTTTTTTGTTATTGTTAATGGTTGTGGTGCAGGTTTCTTCAATTCTTCTCGAGAGATCAAAAAAGGAGATCCTCTTTCTCCAGCTCTTTTTGTTCTAATGGCTGAAGTTTTAAGTAGAGGAATTGACATCTTATTCAAAGAAGGAAAAGCAACTCCCTTTTCTCATCTTACTGGAAGTCCTCTTATATCTCATTTGTCTTTTACTGATGATATTATTGTTTTCACCAATGGAACAAGAAAAGCCTCACTAATCTGTCAAAATTCTTGGATATGTATGAAGCTGCCTTAGGCCAACTGATTAACAAGGCAAAAAGTTCCTTCTTAGTAGATCCCAAGCTGTCCATTCAGAGAAGATAAGCTATCTCCGGGTAACTATAGATTAAGTACAATCCCCTTCCATTAAAATATTTGGGGTGTCCTATTTTTAAAGGAAGAAGAAGAATTAGTTATTTCGCAGAGATTGTTGATTCCATTAGAAGCAAATTCAAGTGGTGGAAGACCGAATTTTTATCTGCTGCTGGCAAATTAATCCTTATCAAACATGTTCTAACTTTTATCCCTATATTCACTCTAGCTGCTTTCAACCCTCCTAAATCTATTATTTAGAGAATTCACAAAATCCTCAATCATTTCTTCTGGGGTTCTAAAGAAAATGGAGGTTATAAGCACTATTGCATTAAGTGGGAAGATATTTGCAGGCATGTAGTGGAAGGAGGTCTTGGTGTTAGAAATTTGGAGGATATATGTGCTACGTTTGGCATAAAGTTAGCATGGAGGAGTCAGGTGTCCAATGCTTTGTGGGCCAAATTCATGAGGAACAAATACAAACTGATGGAAGTTGGGTTAGGTGGAACGAGTACTATCAAAAGAATTAGAGAGAGTTTCCATACTTTTAAAGATAATACCATCAAGAATTTGAATGGTATCATCTGGAAGCTTTCAAATTCAGGGGTATTCACTTTCAAATATGCTTTTCAAATTATTAGACCTCTAGATTGTAGTAGTAATCTTTGGGCTAGCTTATGGAATGAGTATATCCCAGTTAAAATATCAATTGCTTCATGGAAGATTTTGAGTAAAGCAGTTCCCGTAGACACTGCTATTAGTAAGCTAGGAATTCAGATGGTGTCTAGATGCCAATGTTGCTTGAGTAAGGAGGAATCTTTAGATCATCCATTCTTATCAAGTTCTATTGACATTGGTATCTGGGCTCACTTCTCAAGTTTATTGGAAGTTGGTCAGAGTTTTACTTCTATTCCTGCTATGTTGATGTCTTGGTGGAGTTGTAAGTCTAATAAAGACTATATTTGGTTTATGCTGAGAGTGTTTCCTGTTTGCATTCTCTGGTTTATTTGGAAAGCTAGGTGTGATAGTTATTTTAATGGGACTCAAATGGTTCAATCAAAGACTACCAAGAAGATTTATAATTTTTTTTCAGACTTGGCAATTCATCAGAAGTTCAAGAACTCTCCCTCAGCTCCTCATGGCAATATCATATCCTCTTTTAGGCTTAAAATTATCATCTCTAAACTAGTTTTTATTATTACTTGGAGAGAGAATGGGAGGTGCCTTGGTTTTTAAAGGAAGATATAGAATGTATTTCCATCAAAATTGAAACTCATTCAATTCTTATTCAACATACTTGGAGAGAGAATAATTCTGTAGCTGATGCTCTAGCTCACTTTGCTTCAAGTTCAAGACAATCTAGATCTTATGTTAGTTTCTCTGAGCTTCCTTTTATTGTTAATGGAATGTTTAACTTGGATAGACTTAGTTTTACTAATATTAGAACTACTTAAGGTTTTGAGAGTGTCTGTCCAAGGTTACTGTAATTCCTTTTTTTCCACGTGGAGAGGCTCTTTCTCCTTTATTTAATAAATAGGTCTAAGGCCTTTTCCTTAAAAAATAATTATTAGTTTACTTAACCCCCCTCCTAAGTTACTCGAATTTCATGTTTCGAAAGCAGGGCGTTATCGTGCTACCTATCCCACAAGTTTCTAACTTCCTTAGCATTTTAAACTCCATTTAAGGACTTCGGTTAAAGGACTTTGGTATTGTGAAAATGCTCCTTAGAATCACCAAAAATGTTGCCCATGGGAAACTTTGACGAATTTGCTTCTCTATCTATCTTGTGAAAACATGCTTGATGATTATTTGTTAAGTCTGTCATCTCGCTTTTGATGGATTTATGTGCATCATTTGATTCTCGCATATGATCTTCAATGGCTCTTCTCGTATTCTGCATTTCAACTAGTATTTATTAAAAATGGGTGTGAAGGGACACCCATTCAACACCTTATTGTATATTATGAACAAGTTCCTCCAACCTTGTCACACGTTCTGACAATTCTACATTTCCACTAGCAATAACCAAAAATATTTTGTCCAAAGTGTGTCTTTGATCCCAAATGTCACTCGCTAACTTTTTGTTTTTTTAACAAAATGAGGTTAACCTATGATGTGTTTAATCCAACGAAAACCAACAACTCATATATAGGAATCACACAAAAATGCACACACACACACACACACATACACACACACACATAAATAATTATAAATGCATAAGAACAATTTATGAGGAAATCCCCAACCTTGTATTTTTAATCAGATTATAAGGAAACCAATAAAAATTCCATCCAAGGCACCCTATCGTATGGAAATACAAAATACATGGCTAAATACAAAGAGGTTATGGTTGCAAATTCCAACCGTTATTGACAAGTGCCATTCCTATAAGGTTCCAACAATCTGGGCAGTTTCTCCACGAAATTATTGAAGGTAAATTCCTTTTATTTCAATTTCATGGGCGTAAAACAATAACCTAAAGACTATGTGACAAAGTTTACTAAGATGAATTAATTCGTTTTTAGTCTTATTAAATAAGATGAATGATTCAAAATGTGGAAAAGTAAATCTATCGCATAAGACCATGTTTTTTCGAGGAAAACCATTAGGGCAAAACCTTGGGCCCAATCGAAAAGTATCTCCATTGTAAGGTAAGAGTCTTACCATGGGACTAAATAACTTACAATTAATTTGAGATTAACTCTTCGAAATCCTTTTTGTCTACCCTAGATCTAATGGTGAGCTCAATAATTGGAGATGCTCAGTAATGTCGTGATCTCTCGATCAACTTCTTGTTCGATAGTCCAAAACAAAGAACCTTTATAAATGGTATAATATTATTATGGGTCCCATGGAATAAAGAGAAGAAAAACAATCTTCCTAGGATGTATGATGGTATTCTAAGATGAACAAGGGAAGGTTAAGGTGGTAAACTCACTCAAAAGCTTATCTCATTAAAATAATGTGTAGGGCTTAAAGTGAAAAAGACATTGAAGAAATAAGACAAGTTCAACAAGTGATTCCTCCCAAGTATAAGCACTCTAATACACCATGAAGAGGATTCTGTCAATGAAAATCGAATTGTCTTGAGATCTATGTTTTTTTCTCTTTTAAGACATTACTATGGAAGCAAACATGTATATATAAAAGGCTTGGGTAGTTGAAAGACACCATAGCTTAGTAGACATAGGGTATGGGCTTTCTAGAGTGAAGGACACTCAATCTACATCAAAATCCAATTGATTAAAGTTATTGGAATAGCTTCTTGAGGTGAATAGTTTCCTAGAATCTCGTAAATCTTCCATCAAACCTACTTCAGTGGTAGTCGTAGGTGAGAGAATGGTATCTCGTTTATAGAGAGCTATGGGTGACTTGGATGCAAAGTCCAATCTAAAATACACGATGTAATACCCGCACTTTTTATTACGTATTTGTATTTCGACCTATTTATATGTCAGCGTGCCATTAACAAAACAATATACAATTTCATGCTCACATGGAAATTTATTTGTGTTTATATGGTTTATTTAAGCACCTTGGTAAAGTTTTACGCAATTTGGACAAAATATATGTATAAATAAATAAATAAATAAATCTTTTTTTCGTCAAAAAAATGAAAGTGCTCAGAAAAATCTGAACTTTTTTCGACAAATGTAAAATTTAATTTTGAACAACTTTCCCTTCTTAGTCATCCTCAAAAAATATGTTTTAGACCCCGTTTTAGATGAATTTATGTCCAAAAATAAAATAAAATAAAATAAAATATTTTAGGTGGTGTGGTTGGATCATTTATTGGGTGGTTGGCTCATTTATTGGGTGGGTAACTCATTTAGTGGGTGGGTGGCTTTTGTATTTCACAACTTGAAACAAATGTGTTTCACTTATATTTTCAAGCCTATGAGACTTAAATAAGTCAAGATATTGAATAGGGACGCTTAAAATTGATATAAATAAGGGTGGGGGGACTCATGAACCTAGTAAACCAAAAAACAATATAAACTCCTCCATCTTCTTCCTCTCTCTTATATCCTCAAGGGCAAAAATCCTTCTAAATTTCGTAGCTCACCCTTATACCCATATTCTATCACCCAAAACTCCATTAAAGCATCACACAAGGGGTGGGACAACCTGGTGTGGCTTAAAAGCTTGATTTGGGGAGCATAGGAGTGGAGTTTAGGAGCATTCTAGGAGGACTTGAAGTTTTCTTCTACAAAGTTATCTCCTCTTCATAAATTAGGTAGAGTTTTCCTCTTCCTAAATTATATTTTCATAAGCTTAAACACCCATGTTGATGAAAGATGATTTCTTGTAGAAAAATTGCTAGTTCTTGTATTTTCTATTATGCAAACCCATGCATTTTATGTGTTAAAATGAACTAGCTTTGTTGATTAAATTTCATAATATCATGCTTGTATAAATAAATGATTACAACATCTTAAATAAATTTAGTCTTGCATTGAGTAGTTAGTTTGCATTTACTAATTACTTTTTATTAGTTCATAGGACTTCGCGTAATAATTTTCATCACCTATTATTATTTTCCGTAGTGAGTCGATAGTTAGGTTTTCGACGCCTACCCATAGTTGTCATCAGGATCTTCGTCCTATTCCCTGAGTTCAACACCCGACTTATCGAGGTATTACTTGAGCGACCGGCTTATACTTGAGCTGTAGATACATGTGTTGCATACCCTTTTTTAGTCGCATCATATATGCCGAATGTGTGTATTAGTAAATAATTAATTTGCATGTTACATGAATTATTATTATCTCATAATTAGCATAACAAAAATGTTAAATTTGAGTTAGACATTGTGTGAGTACATTACGGAGTGATTTAGGAATTCATTTAGGCGTTTTAAAGATCTTAAGTTGGACCCGAGCGATAGGTATACCCTTAGATAATATGATACGACCACCCAACAATTTAAAAACGGATGTCAAAATATTTTCCAATTTAAAATGAACTATTTCAATCAACTACTTCCGTAACAAAAATGGTTAATATACAAGTAACAGTTTGATAACATGTACAAAACATAACCGAATAAGTTGTCGGCTAACAGACTGATACAAAAAGTTCACACCAAATATACATTAGCTATGGGATATAAACTTGGGCAACATGCCTGAATACCACTAACGGATCATAACTAGAATATCCAAAAAGAATTTGATGCGTCTAATACGAAAATCCTACAACATCTGCAATATACGGTAGCTCCTTAACACTGGAAGGGAAGGTCAGAACGGGCGCCCTTGCGGTGGGACACCTGAGCATGAACAATAACCACACCAAGAGACAAAATATAAACGGGTCAGGGCCCGGTTTGATATGATTTAGAAGTGAATAAAATGCATAACAGTTATGAATGCCAAATTTTTTAACCAAGTTAAATTCGCTCTTCACTTGAAGAATTATGCCCACCTCTCTTTTGAAGTGCACATCCTAACGCGTACAATTTATTGTTAAGTTAAGCTACCCGACTACTTAATAGGAATAGCCTAACTTTATCCAATATGCCTGGTTTACCAATTTATCATTGATCCTCACAAGTCAGTTAATCATTAATGATCACATATAATCAGAATTGATTCCTAATTCCATTTAATCATTTTCTTTAAAACACAATTTGAATGAGAAAAGTTATATTCATACAATAACATTTCTAAGACCATCGTTTCGTGAGTCACCCCACTGGATGTGTTCCCTAATTGCTATCATCTTCCACGGCCTAGTTTCATGACCACCTGGGTACCCTAAATCACCACGCATGGGAACCGACTATATACCTTCGACAGTGAGGCATAACCATACACGAAATTACTTCACCTTGAATAAACAATCACATAATGTAACAACTGTTGCCATGGCCCGAGGACTATACTCTCCCTGCATCCATTAGCCTGGGGATTCACCTCTTTCCCATAACTTCCCTTATTATAGCATTTAGAGAGGTATGCGCATATATGCCAAAATAACAAAATTATATGTATAAATTAATTAAAACGACAATTATTATACCCAAACGCATAAATAAAAAATAAATTAAGGCTAAAATGTATAAACACTTCTATACTAGCCCTCGAAAGAAAAAACAACAAAGTCCTACTATACACTAGTCTACTATCACTTTCTTAACCAATTGAGGTACTATACTATCGTTTCTAATTCCCAAAATAGGCCCGAATGCCCCCTTATCATCCTAAGGTATTAATCCCCTCATATAAAGTCACATGTATCTTTAATATATCCTATAATAAGGTTCCAAATCTTTGGACCTAAGAGAAAAGGAGTTAAAACAAATTTAGAAAACTTTTGTAAAACAACACTATTTCCAAATCGATTCGCCCTGTCCTAATTGATTCTCCCCAGCTGAATAGATTCGGTCGAAGGAATCAAACTTTCTGCTAAGTTAACGGATCAATTTGGACTGCCCAAATTGATTCGCTAACTCAGAGCCTACCATTTTATCAAATCAATTCGCTAGGGGCGAATTGATTCGCCTGGGTTGGACAGCCCAGTTTTGGCTCTGGGTTTATATGAACCCTAAAATCCTAAAACTCTTTTCCTCCATCTAAACTCAATCATCATCAACCAACATCACCTACAATTCATTCCTACATGAAAACCCTCCATTATGAACCCCTTAATAATGTTTGCATCATATACGTAAGGGTTTAAACATCAAACTCACCAAAACCCCCAAATGGTTTAAACTCGAGAACACTAATAAATTATATAATTTATTCACACACAATCATACATCTATGCAAGTTAGAAAACTTGCCTCAAGATTGAAGTCTCGGATTCCTCCTCGTTGAAACGATTCCAAGCTCAAATTACCAATTCTTCTCTTTTCTCTTCTTTCTCTCAAGCTTTTCTCCTCTCTATTTCTTTCTCTAGATTAAACACAAATGAACTTTAATTGCTCTTGCAAAACTAAATACCCAAAATATCTCAAATACATTTAAGTCTAACATTAAATGATACTACATACTTAAAGTGACTCGTAACATCATATTTAAGTCGTAACTAGCCAAAAGTGCCCTGAAGCCCAAAAACACATCCGACACTTATTTTGACTATCTCAACCTTTCCCGGACTAACTGTGCCCTCTAAACTAACATCGAGATATCGTTTATAATTTTCTATCCCAACATCATATTACTTTTCTTAAATAATCTGATTGGGATATAAGCCATAACAGCTGCTTTAATGCGCAACGAAATAACACAACATGATATTACACTATTTACATTCATGTAACCGTAAATATGCAATACTCATAAATATTAACTCTTAAATCATACAAATTAATATTTTATTCAATTCCCATTTACTTTAAATGGCTAATCCACATGGAAACTAATATAAAAATAATTACTCAAAAGTAAGGGGTATTACATAAATAGTCCAAATAGTGCATTAGAGGAACCAACTAATGATTTGTGTTGATGAAATAGTATATCAACAAAACTTCCACTAAAAGGAGACAACGTGTAGATAACTCCAATCCTCACTGATTATCAAAGGCAAAACAAGAATGTAATACCATGTATAGAAACGATTTACTGTCCAAAAAGCACCCTTGTTAGGGTGAATTACGTAAAAGCCCCAAAACTATTATACTAGTTGCAAATACCTCCCTGAACTGTTAATTTTGCAAATACAATGAACTATCACATTTATTGTAATTTTCCATTATATAAGTTCCTACAAATAAGCATGGCAATCAAGTTGTGTCAAGTTATAATGGGTTTGTGATGAGTATTTGTCAACACTAACTCGACCGGTTTAATTACGGGGTTATTTTTAGTTACAGGCCCTTAATCATTTTTAAGACACATTGGGGCTTTTGGGGGTTAACCTTAAATATTTTGAAAAAATTTGAGGTAACTCAAAAGTGGACTAAAAATTACTCAAAACAACCCTTAATAAATGGCATCAAGTACCCAACACAACCACAATTCATTTACTATTATTTTTTATTTGGGTTCTTAGGATTAACCGGATAATAACATAAAAACAATAAATAATTTCTTTCTTAGTGTGACTCACTACAAGGCCCCTATAATATAGGTTTTTCAATGTTAATACTATTAAGTTAAAGTTTCTCTAACTGTATAAAGTTCATATTATACGCCAGGGATTCCACCACAACCTGGGCTACCGGGCTGGAATCCCACCACAGAATCCAAAAACGAAACAAAAACCGGAGACGGTCATGGCCTTAAGTTCGTAGTCATAACAATACCACATTATTCTATGGGACTCCAACCCTACACAGCGTGGGCATGCACACTCCTATGACCCAGGAGAAACAGTACTACCTCTGTTGAGATTCGCCAGAGTGACCGCCCACGGAGCGCAACCTCCACTGATAGCATATCCGGTAGGAGGTGTATCTTTCACATAAATATCATGCACACAGAAATAAATACTCACATATATATATATATATATATATATATATATATATATATATATATATATATATATATATATATATGTTTCCCGAGTTCGACTAATCTGTGCCTAACACCCGAAGCACAAGCCTACAAGCCCCGAGTCTATCCCAGACTCTTAACTATTTAATTATTCACTAATTAAATTACATCTCGTTAGATAACCTTTCTGAAATACCCGGACTTTCCCAACCAGCGCGTAAATAGTGATAAGACTTCCCGAATTCTCCTATCCAAAATTCTTAGTTTATATTCCGAGTGTTACACCTCCTAAGCACTCATAACCATAATTTGAGTCTAATCTCCACTACCCGAGATCGTATAACTATTTATAAAATTTTCAGAGGTCCCACAACACACTACGGACATACAATAATTTACAATTTTCCTAAAAGTTCCTCGAGTTACATTAAAATATCTGACTGTCCCTCACAACTGGTTTGAATTGATTCGGATTCATAGCTAAATTGATTCGCCCATCGAATAGATTCGCCTATGAAGGCTGAATCGATTCAATTCTGGTCAAGAGCCCAGTTCTTGAACCAAAGTGGCAGGTTTTCTTATTTCATAACATTCAAGTCCAAAACCATCCCAACCCCAACAATATTTTTAGTCTCCTAAGGGTCTATACATAAATCTAATCTAAATCCCACTAAGATGCATAAATTTCATAATCATCATCCCAATTTCATCAATTCGACATATTCAATGATTGCATCCCAATTTCATATTTCTTCCCCTTTTAATTACTTCTCGAATTAGATTAATTCCCCCAAATCATTTTTCACACGAATCAGATTATCATAAGTACTGAATCTCACATAAATCAAGATTATTTCCATCACAATTAAAGATTATTTTCATCACATGATTCATGTAAATCTTCTCCCAAAACTTGTTTTACATGTGAATTCCCATCCCAAAATCAGTTTTACTCTACCAAGATTAATATGAATCCAAACAATGCAAAATCAAGAACCAAGTTATACACTTGCCTTGAATGATGATTGGGTATTAGTCTCCTCCTTGTAGTGGGGTTGAATCTAGTCAAGAATCTCACAGTTGGCCTCCAAATTCGTCATAATTTAGCCTTTTCCAACCTTCTTTATGTTATTTCCCCTCTTTTCTCACCAAAAGACTCTCAGAGGTTTAAGTTGTATAAAGTGGTTGCCTCCTAACCCTAATCTCTTATTTAAAACTCCTAATCCAGAATTTAGGTTAACCCCTAAAGAAAAATGACTTAAATGCCCCTGAATGGGTCCCGACTAGTCTAAAAAACCTCTGGGACCCAATTAATACCCCCAAGTACTTGATTTTGACTATTTCGACCCCTTTCGGATCAACTGTACACTCGAAATACCCATTTGAGTCACCAAACATAAATATCCTATCTCCATTGAAAAATAGTCTACACGTATCCCCCGATTGAGATAACGTCAATCCCCGTTGTTTTTACCCACTACGACGTACTACCAATTTACCGAATTTAATTTACTTAATGACACTTAGTAAATTTTATTTCCACGTAAATATTAATTTTTTTCTCCTAAATTAATATTTATAAATTTCACAATATTTCTTATTAAATTACAACACACATGTAATATAAAATGCTAGAAATAATTATTCAAAAATACGGGGTGTTACATACTTCCCCTCTTGCAAAGGAATTTCGTCCCTGAAATTTGAATGTACATGTGGTGGAAAGCTCTTAATATTGCTCCCGCATATCATCCTCTCGTTTCCACATCGACTCATCCATATTATGGTGTCCCCGCTGAACTCGAACCAGGGCACCACCTTAGACCGCAGTTTATGCTCACTACGATCAAGAATAGCAATCGGTCTCTCCTCGTATGAGATGTCTGTCAGAAAACCAAACTCATCCAATGGGATGTGCCACAAAACCCTCCCACTCCTCTAATATCTCTTTAGAAATGATATGTGGAACACATCATGACTCATCTGTAAATGCTCAGGTAAACCCATCCTATAAGCAGCTAGCCCCACTGTCTCAATGACAGGGAAAGTCCCTACATACCTTGGCTCTAGCTTCCCCTTCTTCCCAAACCTCAAGACTCCCTTTATGGGAGGCACGCGTACCAAGAACTGGTACCCCATCTACAGCTCTATGTGTCTCCTATCGGCATCAGCATAACTCTTCTACCTATCCTGAGCTATTCATATGCATCCCCGAATGAGATCAATCTTGGCAGTGGTGTCCTAAATCATCTCCGGCCCTAATTGCTTGTTTTCCCCCACCTCTAACCAACAAATGGGCGAATGACATGGCCGTCCATAAAGTGCCTCAAACGGTGCCATGTCGATGGTGAACTGGTAGAAGTTGTTATAAGTGAACTCCACCAGTGGAAGGTACGTCTCCCATACTCCCCCGAAATCGAGTCTACATATCCTGAGCAAGTACTCTAACATTTGATTAACCCACTCGATCTACCCATCTATTTGAAGATGATACGCCATACTCAACCGTAAATCAGTGCCCATCACCTCCTTAAAGCTCTGCCAAAAGTGGGACACAAAAATCTTATCCCTATCGGATACAACATTAATCAGTACCCCATGTAACATCACTATCTTGGTAATAAATATTAGGGCGTACCATCTCATCTCAAAATCTATACTAACTGACAGGAAGTGGGCCACCTTAGTCAGGCGATCCACAATAGACCAGATGGAATCATGACCCCTCTGTGACGTCGATAGCCTAATGGTGAAATCCATCAAGATACTCGCCCACTTCCAAATCGAAACCTCCAACGGCTGCAACATCCCTATCGGACTCAGGTGGTCAATCTTCACTAACTGGCATGTAGCCGATAAAATAACCAGAAAGATTAATTATTAAAATTCAAATATATATAAAAGATAAACATGTGCAAAAATAAGTTCTTTTATTTCAAATAAATTTTGTTGGTCCAACATCAAAGAAAAAATTACAAGTAAAATGACTAAGGATCATTCTATCGGGCGTTTCCCTTCAGCCTTATCTATTCCAGCAGGAGGAAAATCAAGACCGGAGGCAAGAATAGTATAAGTCAAGTCTCTAAGCCTACCACTAGAGCTTGGTCTATTCAATAAGTATTAGGGACAAACATAACAATCCTTATCCCGTAAGCCAAAATTATCGAAATAATTTCTAACCAACTCTTAGGAATGACATCAGTAGGGATCCAGCTGGAATCAATTTTGAAAGAAGGATTTGGGTAATCAAGTACAACCGGGTCATGCTAATACCAGAGTTCATTAGATTTAGGAACCTTCATAACTGTCAAGGCATTCAATCAACCCCACTTGTGACCCTCATTTCAGGCTTGTTCCAATTCATCTTCACAGTGACCTAGAGTCGCATCATAGCCATCCATTCAAACTTCCCTATGTTGCTTGTTAAAATGAAAGGTTAACTGATCAACCATATCAGTAAATTTCTTAATGGTTGTATCTTTACTTTTAAGTAAGGCTTCTTGGTCGGCTAAGGTCTTTTTGGTCCTCTATCCATCCATTATTGGTCGAGCAATAACTATTTGTCTAGACGACTCACCAGACTTTATTTTCTTCAATCACTCCAATTCTTCCATCAGCTTGGCATTCTTCACCTCCAAAACTGATGTTCCCTCACTTGGGAAAACTTCAACAGACTTATTCAAACTTTCTAGTTCATTCTCGAGGGAATTATTTTCATTGTCCAGCAGATTGGCCACCTCCTGAGCCCTCTCTAGTTCTCGATTTAGCAAAAATTCCTTCGTCCTGAAGGCCGAGGAAATATCCTGGAGCTTTCTATCAATACCATAACTAGTGCTCAATGCATTATATTTAACTTCATAATTAGAGTGAATAAGAGACGAGGAAAGGTTGTGATCATCCTATAATTGCTCAATCACTTTATAGTACGCTGCATTATTGATCACGACCCTCTTAAAGAGACCATATAAATGAAGGTAGGCCTCTTTAACCCATATTGATGCATAAACACCTATTAATGCCTCTAACTCGACCTCAGTCAAACTTGAATGCCCAACCCCAAAGAGTGTAAGGTTACGTTTTAGCAAATAAGTTTCAACAAATATCATGGTAGTCTTCCTGGAGTTAAACTGAAAATAGGAGTATAAGAATAACAGTATAGCAAGAATGGTGAATAAGTGTAGTTAAATACATCTCCAACAAGTTAACTAAAAACATATTTCGTTCATAGTCATAAATAGGTGTTATAAATTATTGATTCCTTACATCCCAAAACAAAAAAAAGTGAAAATCAAAAGATATATAAAAGGAAAAATCCATCCATAAGCATAAAGAGAATTACACCTTCTCTTTGTCCTTTGTCGCTACTTCTGGAGGAATGACTTCTGTTTTAACAACAGGCACCAGTGAGGACTCCCCTATCCCCTCTTCATCGTCCACCCCCTCTTCCATATTGGGAGGAGTTCCAAGGTTGTGCTTTAGTAAGATGTCTGAGTCGGCAGTGATGCCAACCTTCTTTAAGGCATGCATCCAGCCATCATTAAAGGATACTTTCTTCATATACTCAATCTGAACAGTAGCAACAGTGAAGTCCTTATCCCATCCCTTATTTAAGTAATTCTCATTCTCCTTCTTAGGGGTGTTCACGGTCCGGTCCGATTCATTTTTGAGTGTTTTTTGGACCGCCGGTCCTTTCAAAAATGGACTGAGACTGGACCGATAATGTCGGTTAACTGACCCTATTTGGTTTGATTTTTTACAGGATTGGTCCAATTTAGTTTGTCGGTCCTAACATTAATAAATTATGTCCTAAAATTTATGGCAAAAACAAAAGTTATCAAAATTTATAGCAGCAGTAAAATTATTATGTCCCAAAATATATAGCAACAAGATATTGGTTATTCTAAACAAACAGTTATTGGTAATCGATTTGGCAATGATATTTTATAATAGCTGTGGTGACAATTAATTTCAACAAAAATTAATAATTAAAAGGGAACCACCAAAGCAAATAAAGAATGTAAAGAACGCCAATCACACGATACAATATTTACGTGGTTCAGCAAGAATGCCTACGTTCATGGTGGTGCTCTCGATATTATTTTTCTATACTCCGGGGAATGTTTTACATGAAGAATAATACATGCTTTTGCCCCAAGCTTAGGGTTTCTTATATACATGTTCGTTCTCAAGGAGTGGGGGTGTTGGACTCCCTTACGTTAATCCATAACCCCTAGAATATCTGCATACGAGAATTTAAGAATTTGACTGAGTCGTAACTGAATTGATTGGGATGCGAGGCTCCCAAACTTTGGGTCGTTTGTATTGGGTTACTCGTCTTGGGCCGGAATGATAAATCGAGGTACCCATAATTTCCCCTAAAGTTTTGGGGCCATAATTCGGGCTTAATAATTTTAAATGATTTGTCGTAATGGCGTTTTTATAAATTATGCAACACTTTCCAAGATTAAAGCGCCTCTTCTGAACTGATTTAGGCGGCAGCTCGCTTCGTTTCGTGTGCATTATGATTAGAAACATTTAAAAATCCTTCGGAGAAGTGTTTTCTTGTTGTCGCTTCAGGTTTTTCCATATTGCTAACTTTATCCTAGCTCCCGCTGTTGCACTTTTCATTCCCAGGTCTTCGTCTTCCAATTTCACTATTCTTCATCATCTTTGCTTGTGACTTTGCATCGTCCCAAGCTAAGTTTTCACTTCATAAGTTCCTCTTGCTCTTTCTCTTTTCTTTTTCTATTGACATATCTTCATATATGTAATTAGGGTTTGTGAATGGCGAAAATAGGCAATAGAGCAGTAACCGAATTTAGGAAGTTTTATAACATTCCAGATTGGGTGGATATTGAGTGTGCCCCTATCCCTCGTAATGTTAGAGAGATTGAGGATGCTCATTGGATTCATGTTCTCTTATTATCCCAAGAGGGTCTTACTTTCCCCCCTAGCAATTTGTTTTTTGCATTTATTTAGTTATTTCCATATTGTTCATGCACAATGTTCGCCAAACGTCTGGAAGATTATTAATGGTGTCTATAGAATAAATCAACTCTATGGCACCAATCTAGGGCTTGCTGAGATCTATTTTGGTTATTCTTTCTCCCGAACAAGTTTTGGTCGTCTTTACCTCAAGGGCAGGAGTCCTAATAGGATATTGGTAGTAAATTTACCTGATTCCTACAAGGATTATTGGCAAGAGGGTTTTCTTGCTAGAAATTGGTAGTTTCATCCCCATACTGAGGGGTCGAGATCTGACAGGTTCATAGTCCCCTTTTATGGGGAAGAGTACATAGGTAGGCTTAGTTTTTGCTCTGCTCATCGATCCTCTAATTAATAGATGATTTCTCTGATACTCTTCTTTCTTTCTTTTTAGCGAGAGCAAATAACTTGGAACCTGCTCTTAGTGAGGTTTGAGCTGCTGAGTTAGTCAAAGCTTGGAATATCAGGGAACCCTTGGCTGGCGATGAAAATCCTCGATCAGCGACTTTTCTCTTAGAGTACAAGAACGTTGGGTCCATCTTTATCGTGCGACCTGTGGACAGTATCCCTGAGCTAGATATTTTTAAAAAGATTATTGTCGACCCCATCCAATTGGACAAGGAAGGAAGTAGCTCTGGTGAAGAGAGCGAGGGTGCTGAGGTTGGTTCCGGTGAGGATAGCTCTAGTGGTGAGGAATCTTCCAGCTTGGAAGAGGTTTTAGAGGCTCAAGCGTCTTCGAGCGAATCGAGTAGTTCCAGCGAGGAAAATATGGCTCCTCCCAGGAAGAATCTGATTCGTGATGATGATGATGATGATGATAATGTGCTTTTCTCCCGCTGGTCGAAGAAGTAGAAGTCTGGCAATGGGGAAGTTGCCACTGGTTCTCGGTCTGCTGCTCATGAGTAGGAGAAGAATAAGAGAGAGGAAGAGCACTTGAGAGAAAGGGAGAGAAAGGAGGAAGAAGGTAAAGGAGAGAAAGAAAGATGAAAGGGGAAAGAAGGAGAGAAAAGAGGGGAGAAGGAGAGAGGAGAGGAGAACGAAGGCAGGGCAAGCGCCGGTGCTTGTGTTTGCTTTACTCGAGGGGGCCTCTATCACCATCTCTCCTCAGTTGGCTCCTTCGTTGCTCAAGAGAGCAATTTTGACTACTAATCGTCAGAAGGGAATGGGGATCGACCAGTTAGCTCTACATGCAAGTCAGAGGCTAGCCTTGGTAAGTCTGTCTTTGCTTTTTTATTATTGCAATATTCTATTCAGTGCTTCTCTTTCTTAATATTTTCTCTTTTTTGCAGCTCGTGACTGACTTTGACGTCCTCTATCGCACCCTCGATGAGCTGGTGAAGAGGAATGCTGATTTAGAGAAATAGAATGCTAAGTTAAAGGGGAAGAGTGTCGAGATGGAGGCTGATTTAAAGACTGCTAATAATGCTCAGTGGTCTTTCGACCTCGCCCTCTCTAAAGCCGATCGGGTGAAGGAGGCGGTGGTCAAAGAGCTCAGTGAGCTGCGATAGTCTTATGACTTGGTCTGCATGAGCAAGTTAGCTATGGTTGAGGAGAATAGGGTGCAAATAGAGAAGGTGAAGAAGGCGGAGGAGAGCTCATACAATGTGGGGTGGGCTGCTACGTACGAGGATGCTAAGGTTCAGATAGGCTACATCAGTCGACTGAACTTCAAGAAGGGCTGGAACAAGGCTCTTTTGGCTGTTGGAGTGGACACCAATTCTCCACTATTTGACGAGCATGATCCAGGTTCGAAGCCTGTTGTGGATGAGGCTCCTTCCTCGGCCATTGACGGTGGTGTCTCTTCTTCTCAGAACATTCCTACTGGTGCTCCTTCTACCCAGGGAACAACAGTTATTCCATCTGAGGGAGGTATTCCTGCTACTGCAGATAAGAGAAAGCTACCAACGACCTCAGAGTCAACTGAGGTTGCTAGCTAGCCTGTTCTGAGGACTTCTTTTGTATTTTTGCTTTGTTTGTACTGTTCTTTTGATTATTGATGTACTTGGAACGTCCCATTTTAATGAAATGAAAATACTTTCCTTTCTACATACTGATTCCTTTGCTCTTTAATTCCTTTTATGGCTTGTAGTTCATTGATGTGGATGAGTATATACATGCTACCTCTCAATTGGGAAGGATCCTCGGTCCTAATGCGAACAGTCAAGTTTGCTAAGACTTAGTAAGGATGTGTAAGTCCCATAGGTCGAGGAATAAGAGCTTTAAAGATCAGTCTAAGCTCATCGCCAAATTGAAGGATAGACTTCAGGAGATGGAAGAGGTTGGTGCTTCAGTTCAAGAAGAGGTGAACCTTTTAAGGGCTAAACATCTGGATGCCTCCGAGATCAATCAAGTCGAAGAATTTATTCAGCAGGAGAATGAAACTCTGAGGAGGGAGGTGTCGCGACTCAGGGATCATGCATCGAGCGTCGCACCTCAAGTTTTGCGAGGTTCCTCTTCATCGATTGGTCCGTGAGTTGGCACAGTGCTGAGCACCACCCCTCAACTTTTATGAAGTTCCTCTTCATCGGCCGGTCCACGAGATGGTACAAATGTGGTGGGTTTAGATAGGGAGATGTACGAGATTCGAGAAGATGTTTATCGAGCATATATTATTACTGTTGGGCTCCAAAGAGATGTAACGCGGTTGAGGCATCTATTTATGAAAGTACCTCGGCGAGTGTGGGCTGATTGTTATGACCAGGGTTGGACAGATGCTCCGACGAGGTTAGCAGAGATCGAATAGCTGTCCTTTATTAGGGGATGGTTGAGTGCTCTCAGGGAGCTGCAGGTCCCCAGGAACTCAGTGCTCTAGTATCGTCATGGGATATCTCCTTCAACTCTGAGGCCTAATCCTTTTAGGAGGAACGACCAGTGGGTCCCTATAGATGCTATCCCCAGGAAGCTATTGGAGCCAAATGCGAATGAAATTGAGGAAGAATTAGCTCCTCATCCGGACGACGGACGAAGAGCTCAAGTGGCTGATTATCTTGCTTAGAGGCATAATCCTCATTAGGATTTACTTATGTCAATGTAACTTTTTGTAAATGTAATGAAGTAATAAAATATTTATGTTTTGGGCGATTTGCCGACTAAACATGTGGTGTGTATTTTTTACTTCATGAATTTTTGTTTTATTATCTTGGGCTTTTCGTAGCTAACTAGATTTGATGTGGGTAGAGTTATTTTGTTGTGTGAGTATCCTCCCACTCCAGTGTGCTTATGAGATACCATTCTGGCCCACTTTACCTTTTAGGTCGTGTCGTCACACTCCCTTAGGCCTAAGTGTGGAAATGGTGTGTACACACCTGGTGTTGGATGTTCTACCCGATCAGGTTTTTTGAGCCAAACATTATTTGGTGACCAATTCGATTTGGCCGAACTGCCTAAGGGTCCCCTATAGGGCTTCATATATTTCCAGGGGCAATGCTAAGAGGTTGTTTGTGTTTTATAACGAAAACCTGAGGAAGGTGACTCCCTGCTTTTGTATACCGAGCAATATGTCCGTCATTTGGAAAAGGTGTGCAAGTTATAAAGTCCACAAAATAAAATTAACACTTCATAGAATGCCACTGTCGAACAATATTTTATTAAAAATAATAAAAAATGAGTTGCCAATTCCAATAATGTGATAAAAGATGAATGAAAAAACTAGAAATAGAATTTTTTTAGGTTGGCTACATTCCAAGTTCGGGGAATCTCTTTGCCCTCCAGCATTTCTAAGTGATAGGCTCCTTGTAGGTCGTCTCTTATCATCTTGAATGGTCCCTCCCAGTTTGGACCGAGCTTGCCATCAGATGGTTTTACGGCGCTACCAAGGACTTTCCTTAGGACGTAGTCTCCAACCTGGAATGCCCTTGGATTGACCTTCTTGTTATAGTGCCTTGCAAGTTGTTGATGATAGCTCGCTAGTCTCACTAGGGCTAGCTCTCTGCGTTCGTTAGCTAGGTCAAGTTTAGCGAGTAATGTTGCATCATTCTGGCCCTGGTCGACCAGGGTGGACCTCATGGTTGGGAGGCCAGCTTCTAAAGGGATGATTGCTTCCATTCCATATGTTAGTGCGAATGAGGTTTCACTAGTTGCTCACCGTGGGGTAGTGCGGTAGGCCCGCAGGATATGTGGCAGCTCGCTTACATATGCACCCTTGGCTCTCTCTAATCATTTCTTCAATCCATCGATCACTATTTTATTGGAAGCTTCATCTTCGCCATTGCTCTGGGGTAGGCAACCGAGCTAAAAGGGTGCCTGATCTCATGGTCATTGTAAAAACTCTGGAAGGGGTCGCTCTCGAACTGCATTCCGTTATCAATGATGATGGTTCTGGTGATCCCAAAGCGAGTAATTATGTTTTTCATATGAATCTCATCATATCATCGTCTCTGATGTTCGCCAGCGGCTCTGCCTCAATCCAGTTGGTGAAGTAGTCTGTGGCGACCAACAGATACTTACGATTACTGAAAGTGGTAGGAAGAGGGCCGACGATGTCCATACCCCACTGGGCGAAGGGCCAGAGGCTGGTAAGTAATTTTAGGTCGCTGGCAGGTTGGTGGACTATAGGAGCATATAGTTGACATTTCTCGCACTTATGAGCATATACTCCAGAATCTCTCTGCATGTAAGGCCACTAGTATCCTTCCTTCATTGCTCAAAAACCTAGAGATCTCCTTCCAATATGACTCCCATAGATTCATTCGTGAAGTTCGCGCAGAACTTGCTCGACGTCCTTTGGGTGAACACATTGGAGGTAAGGGTCGGTGAATGATCTCTTATACACCTTGTCCTCAGGAGATAAGTGAAAGCGGGAAACTTTTATTCTTATCTGATGAGCGACCTTCTTATTGTCTGGTAGTGAACCATCCTTCAAATATTCTCTCGGGGGGTCCATCCAATTGGGTGCTGATTCAATCTGAACAATATGGCCCATGACTGGCAGCTCGTCGCTCTAGTTTATACTGGACTGAGCGAGGAAATCGATAGGGATTGTTCTCTTTAATTCAGAGATGATTGCTGAACTCAAGGCTGTTAGGGCATAAATATGATTATTTTATCCTTTGAGAAACTGTTGGACACTGATTTCCTCGAAGTTGGACATTAATTTCTTTGCTAAGGCGAGGTAGGCTGCCATTCTCTCATCCTTCGTGTTAAAGTCTCCACTTATCTGATTGGAGACCAGTTGTGAGTCTCCGAACACCTGTAGTTGTTTTGCACCCAATGCCTATGCCTTTTACAGGCCTGCTATCAATGCTTTATATTCTGCTTCATTATTGGAGGCTTTAAATCCAAGTCTGATTCCTTACTCGAGGATTGTATCTTCTGGGGTAACAACCGTAATGCCTACTGCTGCCCCCTTAGAGTTGGAGGCTCCATCAACAAACAGTCGCCAAATACAGGTTGCTGAGTGATGATGCTAAGATTTAGCACCACCAGGTAAGTGATAGTGAGCTCAAACAGTAGCAGCCATGGCAGCCACAGAGATGTATGTGTACAAGTACGTAGAAGGGGATGAGTATAAGAGGAAATAAGACAATGATGTATAGTGGTTCAGCCAATTTGGCCTACATCCACTGTGAGTGTGTGATCCACTAAGTATGGGCACTAATGGCCTTGGATACAATGCACATAACCCTCTCTCTCTCTCTACTGTGTATACAAGCAGAGTTTTAGCTAGGGCTACAGTTAATGGATCGATCCCCTGTAGGGTTGTAGATAACAAGTATATATAGGTCTTGGGGGGTGTAGTGTACCCCCCAAGTAAGCATGGTGCATGTGAATAATGATCTAGCCAATCCCCTGTTGACACCTGTAGATGCCAAATGATGACATAATATTCCCTCACGTGAGGGTGTGATTCTGTTATAACGGTCTGCCACGTGTCATATGAGCCTGACGCGCACTGTTCCACGCGTCTCCCAAACCACGCGCCGTCATGATATCACCCTCGGCCTATGAGCCGAGGCCGATGGCAAAGTTTCTTCCGGTAGTGAGCCTGGCTTAAATCTGGCCTCGTACTGTCGTACCCTCGTAGGGTCGTCCGGAGCCTGGGGAAGGGTCGGCCCCTCGTAGGGTCGTCTGGAGCATGGTGGAGGGTCGGTCCCTCGTAGGGTCGTCTAGAGCCTAGTGGAGGGTCGGCCCCTCGTAGGGTCGTCTGGACCTGGTGGTGGCCAGCTGAGGCCTGGTGAAGGGTCGGCCCCTCGTAGGGTCGTCCGTATTGGAGGTAATCCTCATCCAGGCTGAGGATATAAACGGGTATATCAATCACCCCCCAGCCCTTAGCCATAGGTGTCATTGAGATGGCTGAGGGATATTTGCTGAAATTGAGACACGTGTGATCAGTTAGGTGAGTGACACCTGTGCAGATACTCATTGCTGTTCCAGTTTCCAAGGCAGGGCGGCTGTGCAGTGTGCTTGGGGCCTTGTGCCCTAATCATACCTTTCTTTGGTAAATGGGTCCACTCATTACCAAAGTATTTAAGAGATTTTCAAACTCTCTCTCCACAGCTTCTTCTTCTTCGCGCCTAAGTTTACTCTCTCTCTAGAACCAGTCGCCATTTACAACCTTCAATCCTTCAGGCCTCGCAGCGCTCTTGTTCTCTCCTCATCAGGTAACCTTTTTCTCCCCGCGCCTTCTTTTGTCTTCATTTCTGTGTATTTTTTAGGGTCGTAGGTCGGCACTTTCTTAGAGTTCCCCCATAGCCTTTTCCGGTGTCTTCTCCGGTTGTTAGTTCTTGAACGTTCTTGAAAAAAACTTTCTAGTTCTTTGGTTTAATCCAGAAGTCAAACCTGGTCAATCCCCCAAGTGTTTGTAGTTGAATTAGCCAAGTCTAGTGTAATTTCTCCAAGTGTAGGGTCTTCCCTTTAATGCTTAGGAGGCTTTACAACTTAGTGTCTGAATTCCCATCTTTGAGAGAGAAACTATTTATCGAGATCAGACGAATAGAGGAAGAGGAAGAGAGGAGACGAGGGGCCGACCCTAATTGGGTACGACCCATCTTTCTCGTTCCTCTTGCCACCATAAGACCATCTGAACCCTCTGAGTCTTGTGGGTCGTCATCTCGTCCGGACGAGACACCCAAATCAAGTGAAATGGACGAGAGAGCTTCCTCGCCAACTGGTGCTGGAACGTCCGGTAGAAGGGACACGTCTGACCTTAGCCCTCCCCGAGAGGCCGAAGGTACGATCCCCTCTGAGGCTGTCCCTGTGACAACCCTATCCCCCAATGCCTTCCAAGTGGCTTTTCCCCAGGGTCCTCCTGCAGGTGTTGAGGGGGAAGGAGATGAGGACGAGGATGATGATACAGACGATGAGGTTGACACCTCCCACGCCTCGTCTTTTATCTCCTCCGTTAGGGATAGAGACCTTATGATATGGAGGCATATTTACGGAGTGCCCTCTGGGGTAACTATGAGGGTTCCCTCTGATACTGAGAGGGTTTTTGACTGTCAAGAGGGAGAGGTTGCAGTTTATGAGCAAATGTTCAAGGTAGGTGTCAAACTTCCCTTCCATCCTGCCATTGTAGATATTCTGTCGGCTCTGGGCGTCTCCCCCTCTCAACTTCCACCAAACTCTTGGAGGACGATCCTGGGTTACATTTCCTTGTGGAAAAACACTTTCACTGATGAGCCCTCGTCCGACGTATTCTTGGGCTGTTACAACATCACCTCTTCATCTAAACAGCCCGGATACTATCATCTAGGGGCGAGAAGGTCTGAGAAGAAACTTCTCCACGTGGATCAAACTTCCAATCATGATTGGAAAAAGAGATTCTTCTTCATATCTGGGGCGTGGGAGTGCTCCACCGAGGCGTCCCCTTCTGCCGATGGTCCGAGGGTCCCTAACAAATGGTCTAATCCCTCAATGAAAGCTAGGTCAGACCCCGGACTTAGCCTGGAGGAAAGGGATATTGTTGAGTATCTGAGGGGATGAGGGAGAGGGGGCGAGATCCCAAAGTTCAAAGATTTGATGAACCCTCGGTACCTCAAAGAAGCTGGTCTGAGGGTCGGCCCTCTGACGAAACTATGTGAGTTGTACAGCACGTTTTCCATTCTTTACTTTTTTTTGAAGTGTGTCCTGTTTATCTCTGTATTTTTCTGATGCATGGTACCCTTTTCAGGTCGTCCTGTAGGTGTGTCAGATTACCTCTGGGAAATGACTGCTCCAAGCCTACTCGCTGGTTTGTCAAAGAAGAAAGGGAAGGAGCCTCAGCAAGCTCCAAAGAAGACGAGGGCCTCAGGGCCGACGGTTGTTGAGCCGACAGC
This sequence comes from Sambucus nigra, assembly GCA_949130495.1. Taxonomy (NCBI): domain Eukaryota; kingdom Viridiplantae; phylum Streptophyta; class Magnoliopsida; order Dipsacales; family Adoxaceae; genus Sambucus; species Sambucus nigra. The sequence goes on from OX422220.1 coordinate 521,920,302, forward strand.
CGACAGCCACAAAAGGAAGGAGCCTGAGGCTCCAGTTGAGCATCGGCCTGACCCTAAGACAAGGGCCAGGGTCGAGGCCTCTGAGGGGGCAACCTCTTCGTCGAGCATGGGGGCCTTCTGGTCTCAAAATCTGGCCCATCTGAGGGCCGACCCCTCGTCGCTGATCACAAACTTGAGGGCAGCCAAGGCCTCGATGTTCTCTGCACCGTCGGCCTCTGACTTCAAGTTCTTGGCGAAGATGCCCCCTGCCAAAGTGTACGACTATGGTCTGCACTCCCTTGCTCCGGTATTGGTCTTGACCTTTTAATTTTATTCTTACAAACTGTTACCTCGGCCCATCTTGATGTTTGTTCATTTTTTCTTGCAGTCTGTTTGTGCCTTGACCTCAGCCACCAAGTGGATGGCCGAGAATCAACAAAAGTTTCACGAAGCTGAGAGGGCCATTCAACAAGAGGCCGACCTACGGACAGAGCTGGACACTGCGAGGGCCGAGCTGGAGAGTACAAGGACTGAGCACGCTAGAGTCCTTGATGAGCTGACGAGGCAGCATGATGCCGATCTGCAGGCTAAGGACTTGTTGATCAAGGACAAGGACTTGTTGATCAAGGACAAGGACGAGGCCTTAACCAATATGGAGGCCAAGCACAAGACTGACCTTGAAGCAGCATGTCCAGAAAGTCGAGGCTGATGCTGTTGAGGCTTACAAGGTCTCTGACGAATTCCAAGGCTTCGGCCTTGAATATCTTGAGAGGGGAATTAGGACGGCCTGTCGGTGGGTCGTCCTAAAGTTTGCCGACACAGTATCATCCATCCGACCTTCTCTTGAGGTGGTTCAGCTGGATGATCCCTTGATTGCTGAAGCCCTGTCGCAAGTGGAGTCCCAAGTTCATGTTGAGGGGGTCGGCACGTCTGAGGATCGGCCAGTCATGATTGCTGAAGAGACCCCATTGGTTGATGTTGAGGCTCTGCCTTCTGATATCGCCCCTTAGGGTGGCCGTCTGTGGCCCATACCCTCATTTTTGTATTTTTGTTTAATGGCCTTGTAAAACACTTGATATTTTGTTTTATTAATACCATTGTCTCTTCCCTTCCATAATTGTTGTCTTCCATATTTAATTCTATTATGGCTTGCTCATTGTTGATGTTACTAACCCCTCCCTCGTCTTTTTTGAGGACCACTGTGGGGTCGTCCCCTCATGTGGCCTCATTATAGCCGAGGGTTCAAGTAACAAAATTAATGAATTTTAAATAAAGTCTTCCCTCGTCTTTTTTGAGGACAGTGGTGGGGTCGTCCCCTCCACTGGTCCCCATTATAGCCGAGGGATCGACTTTCCAATTTAATGGATTTTAAAGTCTTCCCTCGTCTTTTTTTAGGACAGTGGTGGGGTCGTCCCCTCCACTGGTCCCCATTATAGCCGAGGGATCAACTTTCCAATTTAATGGATTTTAAAGTTTTCCCTCGTCTTTTTTGAGGACAGTGGTGGGGTCGTCCCCTCCACTGGTCCCCATTATAGCCGAGGGATCGACTTTCCAATTTAATGGATTTTAAAGTCTTCCCTCGTCTTTTTTGAGGACAGTGGTGGGGTCGTCCCCTCCACTGGTCCCCATTATAGCCGAGGGATCAACTTTCCAATTTAATGGATTTTAAAGTTTTCCCTCGTCTTCTTTGAGGACAGTGGTGGGGTCGTCCCCTCCACTGGTCCCCATTATAGCTGAGGGATTCATTTACCAATTTAATGGATTTTAAAGTCTTCCCTCGTCTTTTTTGAGGACAGTGGTGGGGTCGTCCCCTCCACTGGTCCCCATTATAGCCGAGGGATTCACTTACCAATTTAATGGATTTTAATGTCTTCCCTCGTCTTTTTTGAGGACAGTGGTGGGGTCGTCCCCTCCACTGGTCCCCATTATAGCCGAGGGATCGACTTTCCAATTTAATGGATTTTAAAGTCTTCCCTCGTCTTTTTTGACGACAGTGGTGAGGTCGTCCCCTCCACTGGTCCCCGTTATAGCCGAGGGATCAACTTTCCAATTTAATGGATTTTGAAGTCTTCCCTCGTCTTTTTTTAGGACAGTGGTGGGGTCGTCCCCTCCACTGGTCCCCATTATAGCCGAGGGATCAACTTTCCAAATTAATGGATTTTAATGTCTTCCCTCGTCTTTTTTGAGGACAGTGGTGGGGTCGTCCCCTCCACTGGTCCCCATTATAGCCGAGGGATCAACTTTCCAATTTAATGGTTTTTTAAGTCCTCCCTCGTCTTTCTTGAGGACAGTGGTGGGGTCGTCCCCTCCACTGGTCCCCATTATAGCCGAGGGATCAACTTACCAATTTAATGGTTTTTTAAGTAGATGTTTCCATGCGTGCTAGGACTGACAACTATAGGGTGAGGGGAATCATGTTTCTCATTAATTTTCCAAAGTGTCCCGTTGGAGCAACTCCTATTACAACTATGGTCTATCAAGACCCTACAACACTACTGGTAGTATTTCTTCAAATGATCTGCGTTCCAGGGGTTGGAAAAAGGTTCCCCTTCTAGGTTTTCTAGTCTATATGTCCCAGGGACAACTTCATCGATGACCCTGTAGGGGCCGTGCCAATTAGGATGGAGTTTGTTGGGCTTTTGCCAAGTCTTCTTGAGAACCAAGTCTCCTACTGCGATAGGTCTCTGTTTCACCCTCTGATTGTAAAACCTTGCGGTCCTTTGCTGGTAGGAAGCCTGCCTTATCTCAGCATCCTCCCTTCTTTCCTCAATCAAGTCCAGGTCAAGTCTCCTCTCTTCCGTATTTCCCCGGGGGTCGTACATTTGGACCCTATGAGTGGGAAACTCGACTTCGGTGGGGATGACTGCTTCTGATCCATAAGCTAACATGAATGGGGTCTCCCCAGTAGAGGTCCTTACTGTCGTCCTGTACGCCCACAACACTGCATATAACTCCTCGACCCATCTTCCTTTTGCCTCCTCAAGCCTCTTCTTAATCCCATCTAGGATTGTCCTGTTCGTAACTTCGGTTTGCCCATTGGCCTGAGGTCGGCCTGGGGTGGAGAAAAATTGTTTGATACTTACCCTCTCACAGTACTTCTGCAGAGAGGCATTCTTGAACTGGGTCCCGTTATCCGAGATGAGGGTGTTGGGTAGACCATATTTGCATATCACATTCTTCCAGATGAACTGGAAGGTCTTCTGCTCCGTGATCGTGACCATTGGTTCGGCCTCTACCCACTTTGAAAAGTAGTCAATTGCTACGATGAGGAACCGATAGTTATTGACTGCCCTCGGTAAGGGTCCTACCAGGTCAATCCCCCACACTGCAAACGGCCATGGGGATGTGATGGAGGTAAGGGGCTGATGAGGTTGGTGAGGGATGGTAGCAAATATTTGGCATTTATCACACTTTTTAACATATGCGGCAGCATCTTTTCCCAAAGTCGGCCACCAGTAGCCTTGGGTGATCACCCTCTTTGCCAAGGATCTACCCCCAACGTGGCTTGAGCACGACCCTTCATGCACATCTTGCAAAATAGAAGGGACTTCTGAGGGATGCACACACCTAAGTAAGGGGAGCAGAAACCCCTTTTTGTACAGCGTGTCTCCGATGACAGTGAACTTTGCAGCCCTGTATCTCAGCTTCTTCCTCTCTTGGCTTGCTTCTGGCATCTCTCCCCATTTAATGTATCTGATCAGAGGATCCATCCATGAAGGTTCTTGAGAAACATTCATGCAAATGCCAAGTGTTCCCTCGACGTCTTCGATAGTTGGTCGAAGCAAGATTTCTACCGGGACTGTCCTCCTTATGTCTGTCCTAGTAGCTGAGGCCAACCTTGCAAGGGCGTCAGCACGGCCATTGTCGAGCCTAGGTATCCTCTTGAATTTCACTTCTTTAAAGTTTTTCAGCAATGACCTCACCTTCTCAAGATACCTAGCCATCCTCTCGTCTTTGGCCTCATAGGCTCCTAGTATCTGATTCACCACCAGCCTTGAATCACTGTGAACCAAAATTTGGCCGACACTAAGAGATTTGGCCAAGGAAAGGCCAGCTATCAAGGCTTCATACTCAGCCTCATTGTTGGAGGCTTTGAAATTGAACCTCAGGGCGTACTCGATGTCTGTGCTGTCGGGTGCTGATACTATCAACCCAGCTCCGCTCCCGCTTTCGCAAGAGGACCCGTCGACGAAGAGACTCCACACAGCATGTTGCTCCGAGAAATTTCCCTCGATGAGTGACCCTTGTCTAAAAAGGTATCTTCCCTCTTCATTTTCAGCCACCTTTCTTCTAGCGGTGCTTGTCTCAGCCTTATCTGCAGGAGAGTCGGTGAGCCTACCTTGCTGGGTATCTGTCTGGCTTAGACCCTCACCCTCGGCCACGTCACTCTCCCAAGTAAATTCAGCCACGAAATCCGCCAATGCCTGCCCCTTAATGGTTGTCTTAGGCTGATACACAATATCGAACTCCCCCAGCTCTATAGCCCAGGTCATTAGCCTTCCTGATTTTTCAGGCTTGTGTAGGACCTGCCTAAGAGGAGAGTCAGTAAGGATGACCATAGTATGGGACTGGAAGTACGGTTTGATCTTCCTTGAGGCATGGATCAAGGCGTAGGCCAACTTTTCCATCCTCGGGTATCTTTGCTCTGCCCCCTGGAGTGCCTTGCTATTAAAGTATACAGGCTTCTGTATACCATCCTCGTCTCTCACAATGGCTGCGCTGATGGCAGACTCTGAGACGGCGAGGTACACGTAAAGTCGTTCACCCTGCACGGGTCGTGACAGCAGCAAGGGAGACCCTAAGTATGATTTTATCTCCTTGAAAGCCTCATCACACTCTTCACTCCATTCAAAGGCCTTCCTGAGGATCTTGAAGAATGGTAGACACCTGTCTGTAGCCCTTGACACAAATCTGCTCAAGGTAGCCACTCTCCCTGTGAGCCTCTGAACGTCTTTAATGGACTTGGGGGTCTTCATCTCAATAAGGGCCTTTATCTTTTCAGGATTGGCCTCGATGCCTCTTTCATTGACAATGAACCCCAATAATTTCCCCGCTCCGACCCCGAAGACACACTTGGCCGGATTAAGCTTCATCTGGTACTTGTCCATCGTATTAAAGGTCCTCTCCAGGTCTGCCACATGATCCTCTGCTTTCAATCTCTTGGTAAGCATGTCATCCACGTAGACCTCCATAGACTTCCCAATTTGGTCTTCGAACATTTTATTTACGAGGCGCTGGTACGTTGCCCCCGCGTTTTTTAGACCGAAGGGCATGACCCTATAGCAGTATGTACCCTTGTCAGTGATGAAGGCAGTCCTCTTCGAGTCTTCAGGGTTCATGAAGATCTGGTTGTACCCTGAGTAGGCATCCATAAAACTTATGAGCTCGTGGCCTGCAGTAGCGTCTACCATCTGGTCAATGCGGGGGAGAGGGAAGCTGTCTTTGGGGCAGTGCTTGTTGAGGTCTGTGAAGTCCACACACATCCGCCACTTCCCGTTGGCCTTTGGGACAATGACTGCGTTGGACAGCCACTCAGGGTAGATGACCTCTCTGATAAATTCAGCGTCCTCTAGCTTTTTTACCTCATCCCTGATGACCTCATACTTCTCTCTAGAGTAAATCCTCCTCTTCTGCTTTACCGGCTTCACTCCCTCTACCACATTGAGCTTGTGGCATATGATTTCAGGGTCGATCCCCGGCATATCTACATGACTCCACGCGAAGACGCTTCGTCTTCTCCTCAACAACTTAATGAGGTCTTCCTTGATGTTGGGCCTCAGAAACTTGCCGACTTGGACGGTTTTTCTCGGGTCATCCTCATCGAGGATGATGGGTTCTACCTCCTCAGCGGCCTCTCCTTTCTTGAGCTTCGTCTCGTCCCTGGGGTCTAGGGTATCAATATTGTAAGTGGCTGTAGCCCTCTTGTGTGCCTCCCTTTCTTCGGCGAAGTTGTAGTAGCACTCTCATGCTGTCGTCTGGTCTCCCTGAACCTCCCCCACCCCGTATGGGGTAGGGAATTTAATCATCTGGTGGACCGTAGACGGCACGGCCTCGAACCCTTTGAGGGCCACCCGCCCCAATATGATATTATAGGCTGAAAACACATGCTCATCCATCACAAAGAAACTGACCTTCCTGGTGAGCCATCTCGGCCACTCGTCCCCCATCCTAACATCAGCCTCATACACTCCAAGGGGGTGAACTTTTTCCCCACTGAATCCAATCAACGGATGATGGTACGGGACGAGTCTAGCACGGTTGAGACCTAAGGCCTTGAAGCATGGCCAAAACATTACATCTACAGATGAGCCCCCATCCACCAGGATCCTCGGTACCTCACACCCATGCACCCTGGTCGTGATGACGAGTGGGTCATCATGCGGGGCTAAGAGGCCTTTGAAGTCCATTCGTGAGAACCCTACTATCAGTGTGTCCATGTCCACCTTCTTCCTCTTTTCTGGCTTGGCCTCCAGAGATGTCGAGAGGACAGTCTTCGTCACTGCCCTGGCTTCTGCCACGTGGGTCTTCCTATCTGCGACTTTCGACCCTCCTCCTGCCAGACCCCCAGAGATCATTCCCACTCCGAGCGAGATCATATTAAGCCTCTCGACGGGGCCCTGATCGTCTCTCGGCGGGAGGTCAGGGTCGTCCTCATCATCAGAAGGGTCGTCCCCTCTTTTTTGAGGACCCTCTCTACATGCATCGACTCGCTTCTTTCTGGGGTCGTCCCCTCGGCCCTTCTTGAAGGCGCCTCTGTCGACGTACTTTCTGAGCTTCCCTTCTTTCAGCATCTTCTCAATCTCATCTTTCAGAGCAAAGCATTTGTCTGTCACGTGACCGTGGTCTTGATGAAATTCACACCACAGGTTCTTATTTCTCTTGCCAGGTGCTGCCCTTAGCTTCTCAGGCCACTTCAGGGATCGGTCACTCTTTATCTCATTGAGAATTTGCTCGCAGCTGACCGTCAGAGGGGTGTAACCAGCGGACTTGTCGTCGGTGGACCTCTTCTTCCCCTCTTTGTTCTTCTTAGGGTACTTACCCCCACTATTACCTCCCTTCTCGTCTTCATATTTTGCGGCCATCGCCTCTTCGGCGTTCATCACCTTTCCTGCTGTCGACAGCAATTTGGCCATCGTCCTCGGAGGGTCTTCAGCAAGCTTCCATAACAGCTTCCCCTTTTGGAGTCCTCCAATCAGGGCTGTCATAGCTATGCTTTCCTCGTAGTCTTCTACCTCCAGCTTTTCTTTATTGAATCTGGCTATATAGTCCCTCGGACTCTCACTCTTCCCCTGCTTGATATAGAGCAGGTGGGTGGTCTTCTTCTGTGGCCTCACCCCGAAGCAGAAATTATGGATGAACAGGTCGGCCATCTGCTTAAAGTTTTCGATGGAATTTTTTGGAAGAGACGTGTACCAAACGTGTGCAGCCCCCGTCAGGGTTCCGGAGAAGGCACGACATCTCATCTCATCTGAGATAGAGTATATGTCTGCTGCCGATTGATACATCTCAACATGGTGGACAGGGTTGGTGCTCCCATCGTATCTTGGGGTGACCACAGGTGGCTAAAACCTTGATGGCGTAGGGAAGTCGACTATCTTCGCCACAAAGGGTGAGCCTATGGTATATCCCTTCTGAAGGGGATCTCGGCTCTTCAATATATCACCTATCTTATCCTCTAGCCGCTGGATTGAGTCATTTCAGGGCCTCACAGGGTCGGCGCGGCCGATGTTATCCCCAGCCGCCTCTTGAAGGTGGACAGAGGGTTCTGCTGCAGCAGGCCTGTGTCGGCTGTTCACTTCCCTTTGGCCGTCATCCCGCCCCTGGGGTCGGCCATCTGCTGCCTCCTGCCTGGACCTCGCCGCACTTCTTGACCTGGACAACTTGTCTCGCAGGTCATTTACTGGGCCTAGCCTCTCAAAGGCCGACCCCCTGCTCAAGCGATCAAAAGCAGAGCCTCTCGGGCGATCGTCAGGGTTTGGTCTCACGCACTTTCCTCTACTATCCTGGAGGGGTCGCACAGTGTTGTTGGAGACCTCATACGGTTCCCAGCATTCAATTGGGGCCTCCTCTCCCTCCAGATCGTCATACCTGTCCTCAGGGTAAGGGTTTCCTTGCCTCCCCAGGCGCAGACGCCGGGGGTCAGCAACATCCCTACGCCGCTGAGGGGGTGGCAGGTCTTTGCGTGGTGCCTGGGGTGGCCCCCTGGCCTCATGCTATCCTGGAGCTGCTGCCGGAGTAATCATCTCAGGTGAGACCCCGGATGGTCTCAGTATGTTCTGGCTTAGAGCTGTGAACTGCTCCTGCATCATCCGTTGGCTTACTGCCAGAGACTTTAGGGCTGCCGCCACATCAGCCATCTCAGACTGAGGCGGCGGCTGACTGGAACTGGGTCTTCCCCCCTCATCCGGCAGGGGAAGAGGTGGTGGTGGCATCTCAGGTGCCATGTGCCTTGAGCTAGAACAGCTGAAGAATGGTGAGCTTGGGAACCTTAGTGGGTCTCTTTCAATGGTGAAACACCTCCTCTCAGGGGGAGGGTTGGTTCACCACCAGAGTGCCCAGTGAGGTCAAGCTGTGCAAAGGAAGAGATGTCTTCTCGTTTCCCATAGACGGCGCCAAACTGATGATGCTAAGATTTAGCACCACCAGGTAAGTGATAGTGAGCTCAAACAGTAGCAGCCATGGCAGCCACAGAGATGTATGTGTACAAGTACGTAGAAGGGGATGAGTATAAGAGGAAATAAGACAATGATGTATAGTGGTTCAGCCAATTTGGCCTACATCCACTGTGAGTGTGTGATCCACTAAGTATGGGCACTAATGGCCTTGGATACAATGCACATAACCCTCTCTCTCTCTCTACTGTGTATACAAGCAGAGTTTTAGCTAGGGCTACAGTTAATGGATCGATCCCCTGTAGGGTTGTAGATAACAAGTATATATAGGTCTTGGGGGGTGTAGTGTACCCCCCAAGTAAGCATGGTGCATGTGAATAATGATCTAGCCAATCCCCTGTTGACACCTGTAGATGCCAAATGATGACATAATATTCCCTCACGTGAGGGTGTGATTCTGTTATAACGGTCTGCCACGTGTCATATGAGCCTGACGCGCACTGTTCCACGCGTCTCCCAAACCACGCGCCGTCATGATATCACCCTCGGCCTATGAGCCGAGGCCGAGGGCAAAGTTTCTTCCGGTAGTGAGCCTGGCTTAAATCTGGCCTCGTACTGTCGTACCCTCGTAGGGTCGTCCGGAGCCTGGGGAAGGGTCGGCCCCTCGTAGGGTCGTCTGGAGCATGGTGGAGGGTCGGTCCCTCGTAGGGTCGTCTAGATCCTAGTGGAGGGTCGGCCCCTCGTAGGGTCGTCTGGACCTGGTGGTGGCCAGCTGAGGCCTGGTGAAGGGTCGGCCCCTCGTAGGGTCGTCCGTATTGGAGGTAATCCTCATCCAGGCTGAGGATATAAACGGGTATATCACTGAGTGATCTTCCCTCTTATATACGGTTTGCAGTTGGTCGTAAGTTTGTTCACTTGTAAACTCCGCGATGAAGTCGGTGAGGACCTGCCCTTTGATTTCATTCCTCGGTTAGAACTGGATGTCAAATTATTCTAGCTCGATCGACTACTTCGATAATTTACTGGACATATCTACTTTTTGTAGGACTACTTTAAAGGGGGGTGACGTAAGGATGATGATCGAGTGCGCTTCGAAGTAGTGCTTCAGTTTTATCGAGGCTACCACGAGTGCAAAGGCGAGCTTCTCTAGTGGTAGGTATCGCTGCTCGGCATCCAAGAGGGTCTTGCTCACTTAGTAAATCGAGTGTTGGATTCCAGTTCTTTTGTATACCAGTGCAGAACTGACAGCGTGGCTGGAAACAGCAATGTATAGGTACATGGAATCATTCTGTTGAGGTATCACGAGCAAGGGTAGTATGATGAGATAAGCTTTGAGCTCTTCTAATGCTTTCGAGCAATCTTGATTCCACTCCACTGTTTTGCTCTTCTTCAATAGTTGGAAGAATGACTGATACTTTTCGGATGAGTTCGAGATGAATCGATTCAAGGCGTCGAGCATGCCCCTGAGTTTCTGTACGTCTCTTATCGTGTAAGGAGGTTGTACCTTGTTGATTGTATTAATCTGGTCCGGGTTGGCTTTAATGCCTCTCTCGCTAACCAAGTACCTGAGAAATTTCCCTGACTGGACACCGAAGGAATATTTGCTCGCGTTGAGCTTCATTCGGTATTTCCTGAGGATTTCGAAGGTCCTTGACAGGTCTGAGAGGTGGTATTCTTTGTGCCTGTTCTTGACGAGCATATCGTTGATGTAGACTTCCATGGTATCTCCCATTTGATCTTTAAACATCTTGGTGACTAGTCGTTGGTAAGTTGCTCCAGTATTTTTGAGCCCAAAGGGCATAACTTTGTAGCAGTATAGTCCGACGGTGGTGATGAAAGTTGTCTTGTCTTGGTTTGGTGCATACAGAGGAATCTAATGATACCCTGAGTATGCGTCCAGGAAACTCATTCTTTTATGAGCTTCTGTGGCATCCACCAACTGGTCGATTTTTAGAAGAGGGAAACTGTCCTTAAGACATGTCCTGTTAAGTTCAGTGAAGTCAATGCAAACTCTTCATTTCCCGTTGCTTTTCAAAACCACTACTGGTTTGGATAGCCATTTAAGGAATTGAACTTCCCGTATGGATCCTACATCCAACAGCTTCTCTACTTCCTTTTGTATAGCCTTGACCTTCTTGGGCACAGTTTGTCGTGCCTTCTGCGTGATAGGCCTAATGGTGGGTTCGACGTGCAACTGATGGCAAACCACACTGGGGTCAATTATAGGCAGCTCGTATGGTTCCCATGTGAAAATATCTAAATTTATCCTCAATAGTACCGTCAATTCCTTCTTCTCTCGATCTGTGAGAGAAGCGCCAATCAAGAACATCCTGTCTTTTTTGCTACCACCGGCTGCGATCTCTTTCAGATTCTCAACGACTCGCTTAGAGTGGAGGAGACTGGTCTCCTCCACTTCGGGTCTTCCATACTTTAGCTGCTATTTTGAAGGTATCAATCCTTCTTGTTCCTCAACCTTTTCTTTGGCCTTCTCAGCCTTCTTTTCTGGTTTTGGGCAGATGGCCGCTATGAAGCACCTTCTTGCCATCGCTTGTTCTCCATCACTCCTCGCTCAGTCACGTACTTAAGTTTCTAATGGTAGGTCGAGTGGACGACCTTAATTACATATAGCCATCCTCTGCCGAGGATAGCTTGGTAGGGCGAGTCAATGTTGACTACCAGAAACATGATCATCTTGGAAACACTTCCTGCCCTCACTGGCAGTACGATCTTTCCCAAAGGGATAGTTACTTTCCCAGCAAAGCCAACTAGATAGACAGTGGCTTCCTTCAAGTCGGCAACACTTAACTTTAATTTCCTGAACAGGTCGAGATACATTACCTCGAATGAGCTTCCCTGGTCGACGAGTAACTTGTCGATGTCATAGTTTGCTATTCGGAGTGTAATGATCAAGGTGTCGTGATGTGCAATACAGTCGTAAGCTTTTTCACCTCCATCCGAGCTGAGTTTCCCTGAATTTGATTTAAATCAGATCCCCTATGAATTACTGCGAGCTCATGGCCAGTATTATCCTTGAGCACGTTGTCGGGCCTTGTGTCTCTGTTAGCAACAACTTTCTCTGCCTTTTTTTCCACAAACTCGTTCAGGTGCCCGGTCTAGGCCAATTCTTAAAGGTGAGACTTAAGAGCCTTGCAGTGCTTAGTCTTATGTCCTCCTTCCTTGTGGAAATTGCATCTCAGCGCGTTGTTCCTCTTTGAGGGATCTCCTCCCATCTTTCTGGACCACTTAACAAATGGCTCGTCCTTGATCTTCGCTAGGATCTTATAAATTGGTTCTTTAAAGACAGTGTTTACTGCCTGAAATGATTTTGAAACATCGTTCTTGTTTCCATTCTTGGAGCCACCCTTGCCCCTTTCTTGCCTCCTTTCTTCTAGTTTTTGGCCTTGTCGTTGCCCTTGGCAGCGAGCTTAGCTCAACCATTCTCCCCTGTACTGAGGCGGGTCACATCCTCAACTTTGGCGTACTTCTCGATGCGAGCCATCTGGCCTCCTTCTTAGTCAGGGATTGGTTCAAGAGCTGGGTAGGCTAATATTGAAAGAGGCCACTGCTACCTGCTCTGAGCAGTCCTCGACCTCGTTAAACAACTCCCAGTACCTTTTTGTGTAGTCCCGGAGGCTCTCCCGGGGCATCTTCTTCATTGTTAATAAGACATCCATCCTCTTTGTATGGGAGCTGCTAGTAATAAAGCGAGCCGTGAAGAGCTCTTCCAGGGACTCAAAGCTCCTTATGGATCTATGAGGGAGTCTCTTGAACCACTTCTGGGCCATATCATGCAAACTCGAGGGAAAGATCTGACACATTAGTGCATCCATGTGGTTCTAGAGAGTTATGTCCTGCTTGTACTGCCTAACGTCATCGATAGGGTCAGTCTTTCCGTAATAGATCTTGAATCTTGAAATTACAAACTTCTTGGGGGCTTCTTCCTCTTCTATCTCCCTCGAGAAAGGGTATTTCATCTGGGTCCTAAGAGCTCGTTGGGCTTGCTCTCTGGTCGATCTAGCACCCTGATGTGCTGGGTGCTAGTCCATTTCTCTTCAGACCAAATTTCGTATGTCATCATTTCCTCGAGCCAGGCTCCTGCAACGGCGAGGTGGTCGTTGTTGCTCGAACAAGTCATCATCTGATGGGTGTTCCTCTATCTTTTAGGATCCGCGTCTAGGGCTCCTTCCTCGACTGCTAGACTTGCTCGCCGGAGGGATAGGAGTGCGATCTTGACGTCGCCTGGTGCTACGATGGATCTCTTTTTCCATCCTTTCCAATCTCCTTTTAAAGCGAGCATTCTCAGCTTCTTTCTTGCGAGCGGCCTCTCATTGCTCCTGGAGCCTTGCCTCATAGGCATCGATCCACCTGGAGATTTTAGTAGACCTGAAAGGTCCTTGGCTTTCTTCAGAGGCTTACCGCTCTAGGCGACCCCTTTGATCTGAACGTCGAACCTCAGACCTGATCCTACGAGGGGCAGGCTGCTCTTGGATATCCCCTGCTTGAGGGGCATTGCTACTATGACCAGACATTCCAAATTCTTTACTAGTGAGGTCTTTCTTAAAGGAAGACCAACGTTTCCCACAGACGGCGCCAATTGTGATGACAATTAATTTTAACTCAAATTAATAAGAAAAGGCAACCACCAAAGAAAATAAAGAATGTAAAGAACGCCAATCACACAATACTACATTTATGTGGTTCAGCAAGAATGCCTACATCTATGGTGGTGCTCTCAATATTATTTCTCTATACTCCGGGGAGTGTTTTATAGGAAGAATAATACATGCCTTTTGCCCCAGGCTTAGGGTTTGTTATATACATGTTTATTCTCATGGAATGGGGGTGTTGGACTCCCATACGTCAATTCATAACCCCTAGAATATCTGCATACGAGATTTTAGGAATTTGACTGAGTCGTAAATGAATTGATTGGGATGCGAGGCTCGCAGACTTTGGGCCATTTTTATTGGGCTACTCGTCTTGGGCCAGAATGATAAATCGAGGTACCCACAACAGCAACCAAAGTTTACACTGATTGTTTATTCTTTATAATAGCACTGATTGTTTATAACAACAAGAAGCTATTTTCCTAACATTGATTGTTTATAACAACAAGTTAGCAACCAAAGTTTACACTGTTTGTTTATAGCAGCAACCAAACAAAATCAGTTGTTTACAAAAGTAAAGCACATCAGATTATAGGAAAAAGAGGCAATACCTGATTCGTGAGGAAGTGATGACGATAGCAGGCGGAAGGGGGAGGCTATTGGGGGGGTTGTTCACAGCTGGCCCTCGCTCTTTTTTGTGAGAGAGACTGAGATTTATTTTGGAGTGAAAAACAAATGAGATGCTCACCAAAAATAAAATCAAGTTATAAAAAAAAATAATCAAGTTTCCATACACACATTAATCCCAGAAACAAAAAAAAGGGAAACCCGATCATACTTGACCTGACAACCAGAGATAAGAGTCAGCAGCAGCGGATGGAGTAGGAATGGATGGGCTAGCAGCGCCACATAAGAGAGAGGGTGGCGTAGTAGTGGCTTGGCAGTTTAGTGAGAGAGGGAGATTTTTTTTATTTTTTTTAGTCTCACGTGAGAAAGAATAAAGAACAAAATAGCGAGAATGAGATGAAATGGAAGGGTTTAGAGACTTTAGGCATAACACGCACATAAAAACACTAAATAAAATATGATATATATATATATATATAATTACTGTAGGTCCGGGTCGGTCCACATCGACCTTATAAACTTAAAACTCGAGGATCGAACCGACTCAATTGGTTTTAAAAAAGACGGGAATGAATCAGTTAATAAAAAAATGACAAAAATAAGGTGGTTCGGCTCGGCTCGGTTCAGTCTGTCGGTTCGGTTAGTTTTTTGAACACCCCTAGTCCTTCTTATTCTGAGCCTTCAGGACCAAAAACTTCTTCTTCTCAGTAGCAACTTTTACGGTTGAGTTAGCAGCCATTTGCTCAGCTCTCTTCATCTTCTGCTCGGCTATCATCACCTTCTCTTCGGCCTGATCTAACTTCTTTAGCCACTTTTTAGTCCCTCTTATGGGTCTCCCTATTGGCATTAAGGGATTATTTTAAGACTTTGAAGGTTTCCTCTATATCTACTGAGGGCGACCTCAGTTGGTCATCCCTTATCAATAGTTGGTCATAGTCTAACAAAAACTGTAGAAATGTACATCAATAAGGCAGTTATCAAATATTATTAAGAAAAATAGCTATTATTGAAGGCAAGTTGTAGAGAGAGGTCCAAGCTCAAAGATAATTATTAAATTAACACTGCACAATGGAAGATCAAAGATGGTCATTCGCATAATACTAAGGTCTCTCGAAGGGTCTGCCACAAAGCTCAAGCTCAATTGATAGATATGGAAAAAAATCTTGTAATAAGGATTATGATGTACTTTTATTGGGCTTTCCTTGTAATCATTAAGTTTACCTTGTAATGTCTATAAGGTTAATCGGTACCCTCGAGGGACCATGTCTGGCGGGCCATAAGAGTGCTCATATGCTCTATCGAGCAACCTCATATTGGGTACCTCGCAGGGATTTAGTTTAGAGGATTGGGAGCAAGGAAACATTGGAAAAGTAAATACCAACCCCTATAGAACACTTAGGCAAAAACCTTGGTTTGTACAAACATAGTTAATAGACACCCAAGATATTATCTCCCGGGGGGACCTCCCTCAAAGGACCCCAGTTCTAATAGTTATCCAAAAGATATCCTTTTGACCTCTCACAAACAGTTCCAGGTTGCTTGAACAACCATCATCCGAAATACCACAGTTGGTTTATTGGACAATCTAACATATACAAGTCACTATTCATTAGCTTTCATGACGTCATGTGTCTGACAATTTAGGAACTCGAGCAAGGTAGCACTCAAGTGAGTTCATTCCTATAGAAACTAGCTTTGTTAAGGTGATTATCCTTTTTAGCCTTCATAGGAGAATCCTTGGTGTTGATATATCGCATCATAAGTCAATGCCGAATAACTCTTGGTAGCCCAGATAGTGTTCCTGCCAAAATATCATATCATGTGCATTTAATGCACAATCTTTGGCCTTTATTGTTGTGCACTATTGGCATTAAATGTGGTAAGGTGCATTTAATTTAAGCAAGGTCATTCGAGTGACCTTTCCCCATATATATATACCCCTGAGTTGTGTTTTTTTCAGATCATCGCAATTTGAATTTATAATTACTGTTAAAATCCTTCTAGACAAGAGACCACTTATTATGTGATTACCCTCTTTCCTTGATTAATACTATCACAGGTAATTTATTGTGATTGAGGTTACTTCCTTGTCGTTAGTGCGCTAAGGGTTCTTATTCCTTCTCCCTTAAATAAGGTTGCTTGTGGAGTCCCTTTTATTTATTATGTTTCTGGAACATTTATGTTGTAAACACTCATTTAATACAGACTCCTGGATATTTAAGATTATTTGTCTTGGAGTTACATTTATTGTCACTTGTGATTGTTCTTTGACACTAATCAACATCTGGTTAAGGGGTTACGCCTCGCTTGACACTAATCGTATTTCAAGAGCTCATATCTTACATTTGGCGACTCTGCTGAGGAGGTATTATCTTTTAAGAGGTGGCCAATAATAACGTGGAGAAGAACATTAATTTTAACACTCTACAATGTGAGGAAGAAGGAGACCTCGATGTCTTATAGGATGGAGAGCGAGTAAGGCATGCAGAGACTAGCTCGCCAACTGCTAGTGTGGTGGCCAACATAGGCCCTACACAGATAGCTGGGCTGATGAGCCTTTTAACTGAGTTTATCAAGACTCTGGGTGTTGAGGCGATGTTAGGGGTCACAAGAGGGACTAGTTCCTTCATAACACCAGTGGCAGTACTACAAGCTCCCTTTTCTCAAAAGAGGTAGTTAGAACCGTAGCTAACAGTGCTGTTCCACCAACACCGCCATTAAATGTGTTTCCCTTTGTTGTGGGAGGAGCCGCTCAAACCACTCACAATATTAGCGTTGCATCATGTTTTGTTTCTGTTATGTGTCTAGGTAGTGTCACGCCAATTGCGCCACCCATCGTGGTTCTGACGGGGGTGGCTCCTACGCAGTGTAGCCTTCCTCCACATAGTATGGAGAAAATGAAAAAGGGTCTTCTAAGGATGATGGTAGCTTATAAGGTTGGGGGATAAGCTTCCTTAATATATGATAATTTTCGTACTCCGTACCTTAAGGAGTATAATAATGAACCCCATCTAGTGGGTTTCATCCCACCTATCATCGAAAAGTATACGGGAAATGTGGGGAATCCCAAGCAGCATGTCAAAAGGTTTGTTGAGAACCTTGAGCCCACTGCAATAATAAAAAGCTAAGGTTGAGAAAGTTCTCAAAATCTTTAATCGAGAAAGATTACATGTGTTACTCCAATCTGGCGCCAGGTAGCGTGGCTACTTGGTCATGTCCAGTTTGTATAAAAGTTTTTCTTGATAGAGGATGAGTTTACACTCACCCAACTGGCGCGAGAAAAATAGAGGCCCAACGAGGATGTTGTGGCGTACATTATCAGGTTATGTGACAACTCTCTAGATGTGAAAGAGGAAATGCGGGAGAGTAAAATCTTGCAAATTTATGCAGAGGGGCTATTGCCTAAATACATATGCCATCCGATAAACGAAATTCGAGAAGGTACGTTCATCATGTTTTTAAAGTCTGCAAGGAACATTGGTTTGGTCGTAAAGCCGTTGCCAACACCATCAGCATTGTCAAGTTGGTTGCTAAAGATATCAGGTAGCTCGAGGAGGGGGCTACCACCGCGTGTAAACTACATTGACTGCGAAGATAGAAGGCAGGGAGATCAAAACCATGGCCAAAGAGAAATAGATAGAGGTAATAAGAGGAAGTTTAATGGAAAAGATGATCCTTTGAAACTACCTTGCATGGTGGATCAGGTTATAGAGATCTATGATCACATGATCTGCGAAAATTATGCAGGCCCGTCGTGGCTAGCACGGTACCTACCAGGCGAGAAAATAGGGAACGACCAAAGTTTTCTTGATCCACAATAATTTGGGACACCCAACTGCCAAATATTTTATTTTGCGGAGGATGATTGATAAGCACGTCAATAAAAGAGCCATTTGGTTGCCACAAACAAATGTAAATAACAACCCATTGCCAGTACATGGCCCGCGCCTTTGATGAGGAAGCAAAATATTTGAGAGAGAAGAACTGACTTTACGGGGAAAATTTTGAAAAGTCCATGGAAGAATGCATATTTCAGATGTCTCAATTGACGCTGAAAGATAAAACAGAAGGTGAATGGATCCCGATCGATGATCTAAGTAGGAAGATGGAAGCTTGATCCCTAGGGACAATAAACGCTATAATAACATATGATGAGTCTGCATACAGAGACGTGGAAAAGGTTTATGAGTTGGAAGAAGAACAAGTGGATTCGCGGGTGGAATGTGCCACGGTTGAGTGATCATAAAAATTTGGCTTGTTTTTTTATTAAGTAGGATTGCCGAAGGATTCTCGACTAGAGGTCACGTGAGCAATCTTAGATATTGCTAAGAAAAATATGGCTCTAAGCCTGTGATGGAAGGGGCCAATGGCCAAGCTCGTGAGAAAATTCCTCTCGAAAGAAGATAGATCGTTAAATATCCCCACAACAGGTCACTCTATGTGACAACGAGCGTCAATGGGTGTAGTTCCAATCGCGTCTTGATGGATAGGGGAGCCTCCATCGACATTATGCCCATTGGGTCCTTTTATGCCTGTAACATAGCTGAGACAAAGATTGTGCAAAATCCCTTATCAATCTCGGGATATGATAACATGTCCTCCAAGTCCATTGGTTACGTTAATGTGGGAATCATTATGGGAAACATTACTTCCCACATCAAATTCCACCTTATGGACTGCGAGCCATCCTATTAAGTACTCATATGAAGGGTATGGATGCATAACCATAGACTGTTGCCTTCCATATATCATCAGTGCGCTAAGGCAAATATTAAGGGGAAATAGTTGGTCATCCGGGCATCTAAGAACCCTTTCGCATGAAAAGAAATACATTTTGTAGATGTTTCCTTTTACACAGAGTTGGATGAGGAAGCTACTGTTCTCACTCGATATATTAGGGGAATTAAGATTCCTAGTACCAGGGAAAGGGTGCATGCACCAGCTCGCCTGGTAGTGACCTATGAGGAAGAGGAAGTTATTCGCGGTGCAGTTAGGCCTCCCAGCTTGTCTAGACAGCTACGTAATCAGATGGCGGCCCGTATTGACCCCATTGAGCATAAAATCTAATAATAAAGTGTTTTTAGCAGATTCTCAACAAGAGAACTGGAAGAAAATAGCTGCAAAAAAGACTATCGGGAGGGGAATCCTTGCCAGTGCAAAAGGGTGGTGTTATCCAATGGTAAAATCATCTATAAACTATGAAGGTGTGAGCGAAAAGTTGAAAGCCTAGATGATGAGGCTGACCCGGTCTATGAGTGTTGTTAGGTGGATAACTTATGCCAATGCTTGGTGATTGACAACTCTAATATTTAGGAGTTTGTGGAGGAAGTTGAGGAAGAACCAGAATGCATGAAAGGTAAGCTAAAGCCCTAAGTATAAGAATTAGAGCACGTAGACTTAGTAGAGGAAGGTGATAATCCTAGGCTAATGTTCATGTCAAAAGACCTTAATGGCACAACAAGGGGCCCTAGTGGAACTGTTGTGAGATTTTAAGGACGTCTTCTCATGAAGTATACTAAGATGTTGGGGTTGATAAGGAGATGAGATGCCATAAGTTAAATATGATGCCATCGGCAATACCAATAAAATAGCCTACTCGAACGTATAAGGTGGAGCTAGATCCAAAGATAAAGGGGGAAGTCCAAAGGTTGCTCACTGAGAGTTTCATTATGTTTATCCAATATCCTATTTGGTTGTCTAATATTATGTTAGTGGGGAAGAAAGACAATAACCAAATTAGGATCAATGTGGATTTCATGAATTTGAACCGGGCCAATCGAAAGATGAGTTCCCCATACCTTATATCTATAACTTGGTCGATGCAACAGTGGGGCATAAGATGTATGGTTTTATGAACGACTATGTGGGATACAACCAGATTAAGATGAATCCAGAGGACGCTGAGAAAACTGCCTTTTCGCACTTCGTTAGGAAACTTTATGTATACGGTTATGCCTTTCGGATAAAATAATGCGAGTGCTACTTACCAGAGGACTATGATGGCTATATTCCATGATCTCTTTCATGAGATTGTGGAATTTAATTTTGACGATCTGATAATAAAGTCCAAGAGGGAGACTGGTCACTTGGTAGACTTGTGGAAGGTGTTCACGAGATGCAGAAAGTATAAATTGAAGATGAATCCCCTCAGGTGTGCCTTTGGGGTGACAATCGAGAAGTTCCTGGGGTTTGTGGTGAACAAACAAGGGGTGCGGATAAACCTTGACAAGATAAAGGGCATTCTCAACATGCCAAGGCCTAAGTATGTGAAGGAGTTAAAAAGCTTCTTTGGGAAGGTTTCCTACCTCGGGAGGTTTGTGACTGGGCTTGCTGAGGTCACTCACCTGCTGATGGAACTATTGTAAAAAAAGACCAAATTTGTATGGGATCAACCACACCAAGAGGCTCTGGACTAGTTGAAGAAGCTCTTAACATCTCCCCGAACGATGATCCCTCCAAAGGCAGGTATCCCTTTACAACTTTATCTCACATCTACCGGAAGATTAATTGGAGCATTATTAGCTCAAGAGGTAGAGGGTGTAGAGAAACCTCTTTCTTACTTGAGTTGAATCATACATTGGCCTGAGGCCAGGTATACTAGTATTGAGAGGAACGGTTTGGCCCTCATATTTATTGCACAAAAGCTTAGGCATTATATGTTGTCTTTTATGATTCACACTGTAACTAGATGTGATCCCATAATTTTTTTGCTTGCTAGAACTGTGCTAATAGGCAGGGTGGCTTGATGGTTTCTAATACTTTCAAAGTATAATCTTAAGTGCATAGTCCTTCGAGCCATTAAGAGACAAGCTTATGCAAATCTGTTAGCCATATTCCCATCTAGGACCTTCGAGCCACCTACCGAAGAACTTCTAGGCGATGATCTTCAAGCCAACTACCTGGAATCCAATTTGGAAGAATGGAGCATGGAGTTTGATGGTTCCTCGACCGCAAACAAAGAAGCAGCAGGAGTGATTTTGAGCAAATGGGGGAATAAGTTTGACTATCCTTCAAATTAGACTTTAGTTATTTGAACAATGAGGCTGAATATGACGCTCTAGTGCTGGGGTTACTAGAAGCTTTGCGAAGGGGCATCCAGATACTCATAATAAAGGGAGATTCCAACTTGGTGGTAAAGTAGATGAACGACGAGTATGCTCTAAAGCACATGAGTTTGGTGCCCTATCGAACCATTACACATAGGTTTCTTGGCCAGTTTCACGAAGTAAAAATCATAAGACGCCCCAAAACAATCAATAAACATGTTGATGCCTTGCCAAGAAAATTTCCTTTGAAGGGGATTTAATAGTGACTCGAATCACTAAGAGGACAAATTCTTCAATTGTAATTAAAATGCTACTAATTGATAATAGTAGTGACTAAAAAGGAAATATAAGTAAGCAATTGAAAATGGAGGAGGTACCCCTAAATTTGGTTGATCTTACACAATACTTTGCCACCACGGACAATTTATACTACAAGAATAAAAGAGGTTGGTTGTGATGTGTGGATTCCTCGTGAGAAGGTTGAAAGAGGTGCATGGAGAAAGCTGTGAGACCAAAAAATCATTTGTACCGAAGGATCCAAAGATCAGGCTACTTTTGGCCAACGATGAGGTAGGATACTGTGATGCTATAAAAATATTATGGGAAGTGTTAGTTGTATTATCAAGCTGCTGAATGCAACTTTATTGAAAAACTATTCGATTAGAGGAAGTCATATGTGGACATGTTAGTAGATGGGGTTATGCCAGCAGATAAAGATTATGCCACAAGGCTAAAGTGGAAGATATCCATAAATTATGTTCAAGAGGGAAACTATATCGAAGAGGTTATCATGACAGGCCTATAAGGTGCATCAGGTTATTAGAAGCAGAGGAAGTACTTAAGCAGGCCCATGAGCCAGGTCATATTGGGGGAGAAAAACTCAATGATCAACTTATAACCTTCGGGAATTTTTGGCCTACTATGGAGAAAGATTCTACGGAGTTCATTCAAAAATGCAAGCCATGCCACCTCCACGGGAATATGATTCATGCTCATTCGATGTACCTACACTCTCACTCTACTCCTTTCCCATTCCACACACGTGCGTTCGATCTAGTAGGGGCAATAAATCCTTCCTTGAGGGGTAAGATCTGGATACTTATTGCCACAGAATAATTCACTAAATAGGCAGAGGTTATCTTATTGCAATAAGCTACAACGTGAGTGGTTGCTCAATTTATGAAGGAGTATAACATTTGCCAATTTCGCATCCTAAAGGTATTCTTATCAGATAATGGCACCCCATTTGTTAATAGGGACGTGAGGTTCGTCACGTGAAAATACTCTATTATTCATCATAAGTCAACTGTGGCAACCCAAAGTGCAATGGGAAAGCAGAAGCTACCAACAAGACTTTAGTAAACATCATATCAAAGATGCTAAAAGATTTTCCAGGGACTTGAGATGATAAAATACCGGAGGTTTAATGGGCTTACAGAACAACTAAGAGGAAACTTACAGGCTACACTTATTTTCCTTAGTTTTGGGTGCTGAAACAATCCTTCCAGTCGAGTTAGAGGTACCTTCTGCACGGTACAACCTTTGAAGCGCAGTGATCCCCCACAATAGGCATGTACAACTCAAAGCACTTGAGAATCACAAAGATAATGTAAAAGGGAACTTCGATATGTATAAAAAGCAGTTGTCCAGATCCTACGACCAACTAGTAAAGCTAAGAAAGTTCCAAGAATGAGACTTAGTTTTGAAGGCTTGTACGAGGCACATTTGAGGTCTCTCACTACCCAAGTTTGAGGAAAATTGGGAGGGACCGTACATTGTTTGAAAAGCACACTACCTCAGGTTACTGTGAGATCTCGAAGGTTGAAGATGACATTATTTTCAGGCTTAATAACATATCTCAAAATTTATCATGTTTAGCAGCACTTGGATAGTTATTCTTAGTTCATTCCTCTTTATCCCTATTTATTATCGCAAATATTAAAGTTGGTGGAGAGGTTGTTCTCACAACTTAGAAAAAAACACATGACTTTTTGTTTATATAATCCAAGGATGTTGGGTGATGAGATAAGTTAGTGTGAATTTTTTTTTATTAAATACAAAGATAAATCGCATTTAAAGAAGAAATGAGGAAATAATTTCATTCAATTCATTCAAATGTAAATACAAATAACATTGATAAAAGAGGAGCTACTGCCTCAAGTTACACATCCAAAAGGGGCCATACAAAAAATAAAACACCCTAGTAATCACTGGGGTCGTCTATGACAAACCACAAGTTGGAAGAATCTAGTAATCTATGATGATGATGGGGTAGGAGAGAAGACAAAGAAGACTACTCACTGGCGAAGTCTGCTATATCTGTCTGATGATGAGCCATCATCTGCTGTAGTTGATCCAACTTTGCCTCAACATTAGCTGGAGTCTCTCGGGTAACAATAACTTCTTCTTTAGCCTTGGCAATCTCTGGGCTCAGACTTGTCATCTCTTCAGCAATGGTAGCTTGGGAGTGATTGGCAAATTGAAGTTTGGTGTAAAAGGCAGGAAGATCATCTTTCTTAAATGCCTTAAGCAAGTCGGTTAACCACTTCAGGGAAAACCTATCACTGACAAGCACATTGATTTTGCCCACCAACTCCTTGATTTTGGAGGGAGTTAGTGATTGTAGTGGAGTGTTTAAAACCTCACTTAAAATGGTGGAGAACCCCAATAACATGCATGCCATCATTATAAGTAAAGATTAAAAACAATGGGAGTGGGAAGTTAAAGGATGGCAATCAAATAACCGTTTGAGCAACTCCTGATGTTGCATCGTCAGAATACGGGGAAAATCTTGCAGAGACTGACTCACAACTTCAATAGGGGTCACCTGAGGAGGATGTACGCTAAAGTCACTATCATTTATAGAGGGAAAAATGGTGCTTGAAGCCCCTGTCATCTTCTTACAACACTGGAGTGATAGCCTTCCCAGTTTCCTCAACATTTTGGCCAACAAGGGGCACAACACCTTGGCTCACAACATCCCAACTTCTATATCCCCCAAAACAACTTCCTCGTGTGCACCCTCCTGGGGCACTTGTTCAATGATCGTAATAAGTTCTTCCACAATATTCGGCCAATCAACCTCAACTTGAAAGAAATAAAGAGGGAGTCAAAGTTAGATAAAGGCAAAAACATTGGCATAACAGATGTTCAAAAGTCCCAGTTTACTTAAAAGACCTTTATAGTTTCTCGACTAAGTAAATTGGGCAAGTTTAAAGTCCCAGTTTACTTAAAGGGCATTTATGGTTGCTCCACTAAGTAAATTGGGCACGCTTAAAGTTCCATCTTACTTAAAGGACCTTTATGGTTGCTGCACTAAGTAAATTGGATACGCTTAAAGCTACTCCTCCCAATTAGGATCTGTAAACCCAGACAAAAGCATTATACATGATAAATATCGCAATAAAGTATTTTAATTAAACGAGATATATGTTAACATGCAAGTAAAATAAATTAACACTACCTAGCCACATAACTAGGCCATCCTAATATTAAAGTCTAATTATTATATTTCAATATAAATTCAAAATCCACAATTTAATTAAATTATTTCAACTCATTTTATTTATGTGACACAAGTATAGTCAGTTCACCCAATTACGAGTCATGCACATATTGCTGGCAAGCCCAAAGTTGTGCACCACACACATTTCCCTCACTATAGCCAGTTCGCCCAATTTCATTAACCCTGCACACATTGGTGAGGTTCCACACATGACACATCATTACCCATTCGTAAAAACCTACACTAACTAGTCCCATACCTATAAAGTGTTAACAACAACTAAGGCATCCCTACTAGTTCCATGCCTAGCAAGTAACCTAAAAGTAAGGTGAAAGCATGACTATCCCAAAAATCCCGTCCTCCCCGCGATGTCGAATATTAACACAACTTACTATCACATAAGGTATATTTTCAACCGATCACAACAATTCTTTCAAATGATCACAAGATTTTTACTGATGCAAATTATGTCCATTTAATTATAATATCAATTCAACAATTCATTTTTCAACAACTTATATAATTTCCATTCATATGCATATTTCGGGGGCATACAATAATAAATTTCTATTCTACAAGATACACATAAAGTACCAGATATTATGAGTCGAATTCAAATTATAAAACTCAAACGATTTATTTTAACATTTGAACGTCCATATATTCTAATGGAACCCCAACCTCTAATCTAACCATACAAGAGTTTTAAGTCTTAATTCGTATTAGAGATTTGCATAAAAGCACTCCCAACTTTAGTTTCTGTTTTCCTAATTAGTCTCTCTAATTTATTTTAAGAAAACAATGATTATTAGTGTTTAGGCAACATTTAAAACACATAATACTAAAGGGGAACAATAGAAGTATTCATGACTACAAAGAAGTCATCTTGAAAATTTGATTACACGATTGCGTTCCTCTCGCGAAAACAGTAAAGACACGTTCTTGGATGCCCTTGAGAAAACTTGCTTTAGATCTTCAAAACTTGGGTTGAAACTGGTTATCAACGGAGAAAATAATTTGGGAGGATACTACGTTTTGAGAAGGGTTAAAATTATTTTAAAAAGTCTAAACCCGTCCATTATATAAATGATTTAAAGAAAGAGTCATAATTAAACAAAAATACACAAAAATACCTTTCGGACGATCAGATCGTCGGAATTAGCTGAAATTTTGATATGTTGTAGCTGATGGAGAAGTCACTATCCAAAAATCAACTCGATCGGACGTTGTTAAGTAAACCTCTTAAACAGATTCTAACATGATTAAAACCTCCCAAACATCAATGATTTCTAGGTCATCAACTATATTAATGAATTTGTGTTTATAAATTGGTTATTAAATTTTCTTCTCTAATTTGTATAAATAATCATCAATTAAACGAATTTAACTTCTGGATTTTAAATATGAATATATTTCCAACAGTAATATATAATATTTCATCATCAATTGAGTATTTAATCTACACGCGATACCCAAATCACCCAAAACCCATTTACATGTGACAACCTGTGACACCCCACCTAATTAAATATCGGGTGATCAGTCCTGTATTAAATTAAATCAAAGTATAAAGTTGGTTCATTCTTAGCATCACTGTCAAAAACAATTTTCTATATTAATCACCTAATGAATAATTAAGCTAAGCGTCAAAATAATTGATTTTAAAGATTAAGTTCCTCGATTATAATTTAATATACGAAACCATTTTCATGAACACGGAGAATAATATTAAAACCAAACCATACAAGTGAAGTACACATGCTATACAGATCAACCAAATAAAATATCCCACATCGCAGGACAAAAGCAATCCCATCTTAAAACGGAATACTGAAATAAATAAAGAGTACAAATCTCCCTCAGCTAAATATAACTGGAAATGGGCGACACATGCTCTACCTAATAATGACTACATAGAAGTCTGAGAAGACAAGGATAAAGTCGTCTACTGCAAGGACTCGCAACTTCCACACTAGCTGTAGCACGTCAATAGTCCAAAGGTCTAAGCCTGACGTCCTTGTGACTGGGCACCTGTTTAATATATATATATAAAGTACAATATGGGGATGGGGGTTTGTCATGCATGATAAACATGCATGATATTTTATGTGTTGCATGCATACGTGAACATGCATGCAAACATATATACATCATTATTTTTATTAAAATATTTAAAATATATATTTATTTATTTTTAGATTATTTTTTTTTAAAGATGGGTTATTATGGGTTGAGTTTTATCACGAGGGCAAATTTATCGTCGTGCCCTCAGGCACGGGCATACCCTGGTATGTATGTATATATATATATATATATATATATATATAAGAGAAAGAAGAGATAATAGGAAACGGGTCAGAGCCCGAGTGTAAAATAGATTTTAAAATTGTTAGCAAGTATATAAAATGCTTTCAAGTTGATATTACATACATATTAGTGCCTGGATACTCATTTGGGAATTCTCACCTCTCAACTAATGTGCACGCCTAACGTACTACTGAATTGTCCCATATAAAGCTAGCCTAGTTAACTAGTCTAACCTAATCTCCTCTCACCAATCCTGATCCACGTGATCGCATAACTATGATTTATATATGACAACTTTTCTAATGAATTTATCAAGGCAGTTATGTACATCTCAATACAGCTTTAGGTTCTCAAACACTTAAATTATTAAATATCAATTCTTCAATTTTATCTACTTACAAGCACAATAGAGGAATCACAGGTATATGTATATATATTTATCACTCATATAATATATATACTAATCGACACCCCACATAAAATCTATGGTTCTAGCATACTCTGCTATTAAGTCCTCGTATCTCTCGTACAAAGGGAAATACTATTTTGGAATCACTCTCTAACTGTATTAACACAAAACACACATAATGGAGGCGAAGCATAGTTCCAAGTCTCTAAGAGGTCAGCACATACCCTCACGTCTCTTAGGACCGTCTGACTACCATTCTCGGGTAGCCTGTACCAAGGATGCTATGTTCTAGGGTACAAGTCAATATCCCCCATAAAGGTCCAATCGAGATAAAACTGTCCCGGCGTGAAAACTTCTGTGATAGCAAGTAGCGCGGGTATGATTACACACAGATATTCACATACTATATATCTCTATATATATATATAATCACATTATTCAGATAGGTACGCCCATGACCCATAATATATTCTAACCATACGTGGCACATAATGCCCAAGTCCTACGTATAATTATGTCATTCTTTTATTTTCTCAGTTACCGCAAGTTCTTAAGTACTTCTCATCTCTCGAAGTATTTCATCTTAATAAGTATAAAATCAGTAGGTATACACTCTCTACTCTACTGGTCTAAGTCACTCTTAATTCCCAGAAAACTTGATTTAATATACACACGATCTTTTCCCCATTTCACACCCTCGTAACCCCATGGTTGAATCACATATGAATCGTATCACCCGAACCTTGCCTACTACCCTACTGGTCTTTCCCAAGTCCCATTATGGTATATAAATTATGTATAAGGGTTCCCACAAAGCGGCATAGGGTTAATCATTAATAAAAAGAACAAGCTTCAAAATCCAAGAGGGGTCGAACAATCGAAGGGAGGGGGTCGATTGATCGACATTCAAGGTCGATCGATTGATCTCCCAGTTATTTCTCAGATTCTGCTTATACTATCCTGCGGGTTTCATCACCAAAAAATCCTCAAAACCTTTATCAATTTCTCCCAAACTCCCAACCAAGCATCACAAATGTTATAGTAACAGGTACGAACAATTTATAACGAAAAATCTCGATTAAATCTACAAGGAATCATCATTAAATGGGATCAATTCAAGAAGCTATCACAAACCCTAGTTGATCATATAAATTCCAGAACTTCTTAATCATTACTAGATTTCTTTCTCTAAATATCATGCAAATTCGTAATTATGGTTCTACACATAATAAGGATATCAACCTCGTATGGTTTCTACTCAAACCTATTAATTCAATTCTTCAAATTACATGAAATCTCCAAAAAGCATGCAACTGTCCTTCCTATTCTAGCATGGATGTTGTATCAACATAAAAACAGCAAGATAGATACTTGCCTCGAGACTATAAGTCTGAATCTCTAAGATTTGATGATGTAGTTGTGTTCTCCTTCCTTCGATCTACACTCCGACGGTATTTGTGGTGAAAATGGTGCAACTATGGTGGCTCTAGCCTTGGGGAGATCCTCACCTTCCTCCTCTAATGGCCTATGTGAAATATGCAGGTTCTAACCCTAGAAGACAACCTCTAACACCTGATATACTTCTCTAAATTTCGTCCATAATTGAGGCCTAAAATTTGAAATTACCCAAATGCCCTCTAGGGTTACTAGTTAGGCCTAAAATCGTCCGGAGACCTAAACTAAACCCTCAGGGTACACTTTTCTGACTATCTCAACCCTTCTGGACACATTGGTGCACTATAAATGACCATACAGGCAACTTATAATAAAATTACTTTTTACTCCATTAATTTAGTCCCGACACGACACACGCGCATCCCGACTTAATTTCTATAATTGCCGTATTATTCACTCGCGACAATTTTAATAAATTCAATCACATATATTACTTTACTCATCCAGTAATATTTAACATAATTCTCACCAATAATTACTAACTATCGTCACGCTAGTAAATATTCAATTTTAAAAAAATCTGGATTAATATTAAATTAATTTATCCCAATTAAATTTAATTAATCCCATAATTAAAGGCCATAAAAATACGGGGTATTACATACTTCCCCCTAATAATGGAATTTCGTCCCAAAATTTGGAAAGTAAGGCCTACCTAGTAAAACAATTTCGGATATTTTATCAGTACGCAAAACCAACTTCAAAGTAAGGCGTTCAATCACTATAGCCCCTGCCTCACAGCAAGCTAGTTTACCACCCTCGACACTTTATCAGTTATTGGGTCACAACTCAATGCCGGCACTTCACCTTGTGCTCCTACCAAACAACATTCTAATAAGACAAGCCTACACATCATTGGCCCTCACTATCTCAATATTATTAGGAGGCCGCACCTCACTACGTATCAACTACTCGTATTTATCTAAACACAAAGCTCCCATCCTGAGAGAAACCATATGATCATTTAACCACTCTTGTCAGTTATTCGAATCTCGATTTCCTGTGATGTAACTCAAAATCCACCTAAAATAGTCTGTAGTTATCCACTATAGTCATCGGACTCTAACTTGACCAATCAAAAATTCTGATTATCCACTCACCTCTAAACGACCGGAGGGAGAATAATTAAGGCTCTTCACACAGAACCTCAATAAGCACCTTGTTCACAGTAAACAATACGAGTGCTTTCACACAACCCTACCATTAGGTAATATCCTCCCCCAATTACCATACTATACTTCACTTACTAGCTATACCCGTTGTGGAAATGAAATGATCACAATGAATACAAAATTACTTTCATACAGCTTTATTAGTTGTTAATCACCTTTCGCTTACTCTCCGAGATATAGGTGATACAACCTGCTCAAAACGAAACGTTATCCCCACTGCTTCCTGAAATCCCATATTGAAGGTGGGGATCAATAATTTAATCTTATTTCAGAACAATACCGGGCAGGACCATGTACCGGCGCGATTATTCTTTTCAAAGGAAGACTGGGCACACTATCTAATATTGCAACTCACCCTAAAGGAATATCAATTGCTTCCTTATTAGTCAACTTGTTCCACACTCGAAGGGACTCTTGACCTTACCTTGAGGTTGTCAACCCATCAAATAAATTTTACCGACTTGACTGCTTTTTTTCCATTACCGGACTCTTCAGCTTGATACAAAATTTTCTGGCTGATCCTCTTACTCCAATCGATTTCTATCTATGAGTTATGCACGTCGAGACTACTCACTATGTCTCGCTTAACACCGACTTTCACTTATAATGCCTCACATTAAGTGGTACTAATAACCCTCTTCTTCCCTCGATGTATACCGAAAGTACTGAATCGTGCACTTTTCGCCACGATGTGCCCTTCTGGACTCCTTATACCTTATTGACATCATCTTTCTATTTTTGGGTAAGTCACTCTCAACATTAGAATGGTTAGAATGCCGCTCCAAATTTTCCATAATAGTTAAATTTTAGTCTTCTTAAGGGATACCCATTTTTAGATGGTTTCCACAGCCTTTCCACTAAGTTCGGGTGTGCTACTCTGATCGCACATGTATATATGGATTATAGTCCCTCTCACATGATGCTTAATCACCTCTACCACTTTCACTTCGTTATATTAGTCCCATAGGCATATATTTCACACATATATTCCCACATCCATTTAACCCAGACGATTCTGACATCAGCTAACCAGGGTGCCCACACACCCTATAAACCGTGCATACTGGCGTAAGCATCACATACGCTTCACACATAACACCTAATTATTTATTTCCCCTGTACTCACAACGCGGCCATAACACTTGGGTATTCTCAATCACCCTAGAAATCGAAATTTATGTCCTCTTAACATCGTTTCACCCTTCAACTCGTGCTGATAAAACAAAATTTTCAATGCTTCCTTACCACACAAATGGCTCCTCTGGCCTTAAATCATAATTTAACTTTCAACTTATAGTTATAACAACCTTCTCTTATGATGACTGAGGTACCGGACTTATGAACTAATGACCAAACATCTCCATACTTCCAACCTTACGCTAAGTTTCATGCGTGGGATGTCTCGCAAAGCAAAATCCAAACAAGGAACCCCCCCCCCCCCCCCCGATACACTATTACCTAGCATTATCGGTTATCAAAATCCTTTAGGCCCTCCATTCATAACATGTACCTCTATATTCCCGTCTCTTGACATAAAACCTACATCTCCTCCTGCAATTACATTTAAATAAGGAACTTTTAGCCAATTGCACTATCACTTAGCGTTGGTGGTAATCACATTCCATAAATCTCGTACACATACAATCGGGACTCTTGAAATCCTCTTCGCAAACATATGAATATAAATCTTAACTCCCATGTCTCTAAAGGATAGATATAACAATGCGCTCTTCTTATCACCAAGTCCTGAGCATTAAATATGATAATGAGTTAAATCTTTCCGCTCAACAGCAAACCCAATACACACCGAATCATAATAACAAAGTCCTTATATACCCCAAGATTAAACATTTCGATACCACTATACCCTTCGAACTACCCTTTTAAGTCTTTATAATATATGATATAAATGTGAGCCCGACCCTCTCACAGGTGAGGCTTCGCCAGAATAAAACATCCTGCATTAGAGAAGCAACCCCGATAAACTTAAGATATCCGCCCAGTATCGGTCTAATCATTACTATAAAATAATAATCAGGATAATATCATACTTATATAACATATCACTGAAACGAGTAATCTCAATGAGGTATATATGCCACTATCAATACACCAGTTCATCCTCCGCGGATAACACTAAAGATAATCCCGTTATACCAGGGAAAACATTCACATAATAATAATAACATTATCGATATACACATTAGGCTCGTCTCACGTGCGAATCTATCAAAAATCAAAATATAGTTACTCGTTCGTGTCGCATAAAACACGCCTCATCCTCCGAGGGTAGAACTCATACGTCTACCTTGCTAATCTCCCTGGGTGCTCAAACGGTTTCGAACATAACACGCCTGTCCGAACTAAAACAAAAACTACTTTAATTATTGCCCCTTACTAGGCACCATACTCTTGTCCCTTTACTCGCTTAGGGAAAAAATTAACGCATGTGGTTTCACTCTCCATAAAATACCTCTATACATAATCCACTTATCACCGGCCATACTGACCATACTAGGGTTGTCCTTCTCTCAAACTTTGGTAGTCTCGATCCTGATGGCTACCCCCATTGTTCCCTTAGCTTTGTTGGCCCTAGGGAACATGCTACTAGCTTCAATAGCCCTTACTGAATTCATCATCGCTTGGTAAGAATTCAACTACTCGAATCATTTAAATGGGTCCTCTGATGGGTCTTCCCCTTGCGGCGTTTCACTAACTACTTTTTAGCCAGTCTTACTCCCCAACTAAATCTTTCAATTCCTTTAGCTCCCTTCACAAAGAAGCGTTAACATCTCTATGGACAATGCATGACTTGTCACCATATGGATCGATTGTCCAACATAATTCCCTTTAAGTGTTGTCAACTTTTCTTACGAGTTGATTTCCCACTTAAAATCCTCTTCTCCATTTGTATCTACTTCACCCGACACAAGATTAGCTAAATAATTAAATCCATTTTCACATATAGACCTCGGTTCGACCCTACTATAATGAGTTCAGATCAACATTCACATCTTAACCTGAACATTTGATGAAGAAACTCACGGTCAAACCGTAAACCGTACTTAAGATCCTTCCATTGACACAACATTCCACTTCTAAATATGGTGGTTGACTCCCACCATTATAACTTTGCTCCAACGAGTCAAGAAAAATTTTTACCCCAAATTTTCACTTCTGATTAACCACACTCCGCCATATATTACCTTCGTTGGTTAACACACATAATTCTCGCATTTATAGAACTTCCACTGATGGCTCTCCTTAATGTTTCATTTGAATCTCTCCCAGTCCTACCACGTTGGGTGAGTCTAATTTGGCACCACTTTCGACTATAGCAGCACTTAGAAATCATATGATGCGCCCTAGCCGTCTTTACAATCCTGGGTTCTCATGCCATAATAGGGGTGACCTCAACTACAGTCATCATTCCTGAATATACCCTCTAACCTCAATTGAGCTCTGCCTCCTGTTGTTCGCCCAACGGCCCTCATTTGTCATGCTTCATTATTCGAACACGCCAGCACACAAATAATATTCACTAATATATATACGTTATAGCAGGAGAATGGAATCTCACCATAGAAATCAACATTCCTAAACATGGGACTCTATATCAAACAAAGCACTGGAAGCATAGTAAGCTGTATAATTCCTAAAGGACTCTAGAACCTGATGCTCTGATAACACCCATGACACCCCGCCTAATTAAATACCGGGTGATCAGTCCTTTATTAAATTAAATCAAAATATCCGGTTGGTTCATTCTTAGCATCACTGTCGAAAATAATTTTCTTTATTAATTACCTAATAAATAATTAAGCTAAGTGTCAAAATAAATGATTTTAAAGATTAAGTTCCCCGATTATAATTTCATATACGAAACCATTTTCATGAACATGGATAATAATATTAAAACCAAAACATCAAAGTGAAGTAAACATGTTAGATAGATCAACCAAATAAAATATCCCACATCGCAGGACAAAGTAATATTCAAAAGCAATCCCATCTAAAATAGAATACTGAAATAAATAAAGAGTACAGATCTCCCTGAGCTAAATATAACTGAAAATGGGCGACACATGCCCTACCTAATAATGACTAAATAGAAGTCTGAGAAGACAAGGATGAAGTTGTCTACTGCAAGGACCTGCAACTCCCACACTAGCAGGTTCTAAAAGGCGCGAGGCATGGTCGAGGCATAGAGGTCAAGCCTTAGGAGCCTAGGTGTGCCTAGGCGTAAAAAGGCGTTTTTCCTTTTTTTATTATTTTAATTATTCCAAGGCTAGTAATATAATAAAATAGTACATACCTTGAATTTTGAAAATATATCCATATGTTTAGTGACCATATTTCTCATATTCATTCTCCATAACCAATATTTGTCAACTAATCATTTGTTTTTAATAAAAAAAGTGTGTCTTAAGCCTTTTACCAAGAATAAGGCGTAGGCGATGCGTTTCTCTCAAGCCTCAAGCCTAGGCGGACCTTTTAGAATAGAGGCTGCAGCACGTCAATAGTCCAAAGGTCTAAGCCTGACGCCCCTGTGGCTGGGCACCAGTAATATATAAAATGCTTACCAGTTGATATTAAATACATGTTAGTGCCTCGACACTCACTTGAGAATTCTCACCTCTCAACCAATGTGCACGCCTAATGTACTACTAAATTGTCCCATATAAAGCTAGCCTAGTTAACTAGTCTAACCCAATCTCCTCTCACCAATCCTAATCCACGTGATCGTATAACTATGATTTATATATGAAAACTTTTCTTATGAATTTATCAAGTCAGTTATGTACATCTCAATACAACTTTAGGTTCTTAAACACTTAATTTATTAAATATCAATTCTTCAACTATATCTACTCACAAGCACAATAGAGGAATCACAGGTATATGTATATATATTTATCGCTCATATAATATATATACTAATCGGTACCCCACATAAAATCTATGGTTCTGGCATACTCTGCTATCAAGTCCTCGTATCTCTCGTACAAAGGGAAATACTAGTTCGGAATCACTTTCGAACTGTATTAACACAAAACACACATAATGGAGGCGAAGCATAGTTCCAAGTCTCTAAGAGGTCAGCACATATCCTCACGTCTCTTAGGACCATCTAACTATCATTCCCGGGTAGCCTGTACCAAGGATACTATGTTCTAGGGTACAAGTCAATATCCCCCATAAAGGTCCAATCGAGATTAGACTGTTTCGACGCGGAAGCTTCCGTGATAGCAAGTAGCGCGGGTATTATTACACACAAATATTCACATACTATATATATTCACATTATTCAGCTAGGTACACCCATGACCCATAATATATTCTGACCATATGTGGCACATAATGCCCGAGTCCTATGTATAATTATGTTATTCTTTTATTTTCTCAGTTACTGTAAGTTCTTAAGTACTTCTCGTCTCTCGATGTATTTCATCTTATTAAGTATAAAATCAGTAGGTATACACTCTCTACTCTACTCGTTTAAGTCACTCTTAATTCCCAGAAAACTTGATTTAATATACACACGATCTTCTCCCCATTTCACACCCTCGTAACCCCATGGTTGAATCACGTATGAATCGTATCATCTGAACCTTGCCTACAACTCTACTGGTCTTTCCCAAGTCCCATTATGGTATATAAATTATGTATAAGTGTTTCCACAAAGCGGCATAGGGTTAATCATTAAGAAAAAGAACAAGCTTCAAAATCCAGGAGGGGTCCATCAATTGAATGGAGGGGGTCGATCGATCGATCCAGTTAATCGATTGATCCAGTCAATCGATCGACATTCAAGGTCGATCGATGGATCTCCCAGTTATTTCCCAGATTCTGCTTATACTATCCTACGGGTTTCATAACAAAAAAATCCTCAAAACCTCTATCAATTTCGCCCTAACTCCCAACCAAGCATCACAAATGTTATAGTAATAGGTATGAACATTTTATAAGGAAAAATCTCGATAAAATCTACAAGGAATCATCGTTAAATGGGATCAATTCAAGAAGCTATCACAAACCCTAGTTGATCATATAGATTTCAGAACTTCTTAATCATTACCAGATTTCTTTCTCTAAATATCATGCAAATTCGTAATTATGGTTCTACACATAATAAGGATATCAACCTCGTATGGTTTTCACTCAAACCTATTAATTCAATTCTTCCAATTACATGCAATCTTCAAGAATCATGCAATTGTCCTTCCTATTCTAACATGGATGTTGTATCAACATAAAAACAGCAAGATAGATACTTGCCTCGAGATTATAAGTCTGAATCTCTAGGATTTGATGACGTTGTTGTGTTCTTCTCCCTCCGATCTATACTCCGACGGTATTTGTGGTGAAAATGGTGCAACTATGGTGGCTCTAGCCTTGGGGAGCTCCTCACCTTCCTCCTCTAATGGCCTCCGTGAAATATGCAGGTTCTAACCCTAGAAGACAACCTCTAACAACTGATATACTTCTCTAATTTTCGTCCATAATTAAGGCTTAAAATTGTAAATTATCAAAATGCCCTCCCGGGTTACCGATTAGGCCTAAAATCGTCCGGAGACCCAAACTAAACCCAGGGTAGACTTTTTTGACTATTTCAACCCTTCCGAACACATTAACGCACTCGAAATGACCATACAGATGATTTATAATAAAATTACTTTTTATTCCATTAATTTAGTCCCAACACGACACACGCGCGTCCCGACTTAATTTATATGATTGTCGTATTATTCACTTGCGATAATTTTAATAAATTCAATCTCATATATTACTTTACTCATCTAGTAATATTCAACATAATTCTTACAAATAATTATTAACTCTCTTCACGCTATTAAATATTCAATTTAAAAAAAAATCTGGATTAATATTAAATTAATTTATCCCAATTAAATTTAATTAATCCCATAATTAAATGCCATAAAAATACGGGGTATTACACAACCCTCCCCAAAAATGGATTTGTCTACACCTACCATGATATGAACATGAATTTATGCAAATTAAATCGAAATCAAGTTAACCACTTGCCTCTATATATTCGTAGGGTCTGGTTTTACGTTGTAGAAGACGAATCGCTCCCGAATTTGGCTCCTCAAACTTTATTCCTTATTCGTTTTTTCATCTTTTAATCTCTTAGGGTTTAGAATATGATTAACTGCTGCCCCAAACCATTAGAATTAGGTTTATAAACTTAATTTCCAAAATTAGGCTAACGGGCGAAGCCCAAATGATCTAAATACCCTTGTGTGGGCC
Source organism: Sambucus nigra (assembly GCA_949130495.1). Lineage (NCBI taxonomy): Eukaryota > Viridiplantae > Streptophyta > Magnoliopsida > Dipsacales > Adoxaceae > Sambucus > Sambucus nigra. The sequence goes on from OX422220.1 coordinate 521,957,296, forward strand.
CGATTTACTCTAAAAAGGTCCCCGAAACCCAATTACTACTCCCGGGTACTCTATTCCGACTATCTCCACCTATCCGGAACCAATCGTGCACTCAAAATACCATCCGAGTCACTCTACATAACTTTCCTATTTCGATCTTAATATAGCCTACACACGACCGTGACACCCCGCCTAATTAAATACCGGGCAATCACTCCTTTATTAAATTAATTCAAGGTGAACAGTTGGTTCATTCTCAGCATCACTGTCGAAAAATAACTTTTCCAATTTAAACAACCTAATTAATTAAGCTAAGTGTCAAAACCATTATTATAACATTACTTTCCAAATTTTATTTAAAGAAAAATTATTTATTTATTTATTAACAACATTTCAATAAGTAAGAATCACACCACAATAATCCTGGAACATAATCCAATTAATTTAAAACATTCGACAATCGAATCCCAACATTTAAAATTTAAAGTAAAACATCCAAACCATAATAAATCCCAAAGTATCAATACTAGCAATAACTGAAACACAAATGTCCAAATAACAACTGAATAATGGAAAGGGCTACACATGCCCAACTAAATAAATGTGCTAGGAGTGGATTCAAACGAATGAAGTCATCTAATCAAGAGGCCTGCAACTCCCACCTAAGCTGCAGCGCGTTCCTTCCAAAGGACCCTATGCAAGACGCCCCTGTGGATGGGCACCTGTAATATATACATATATATACAAGAGGGAAAGAGAAATAGAAAGGGGTCAGAGCCCGATAGTGTATATGATTTAAAAATTCGTTTAGAAAGTATTTAAATTGATTACAGGCCAATGCAACAACATATTAGTGCGACACTCTCTTGAAAAATTCTCACCTCTCTTCTAATGTGCACACCTATCGCACTAACCTTCCCAACGGTTTATCTTATCATTTATCGCACTAATCTTCCTAATGATTTAACTTATTTTAGATTACTCGAAGGATTTTAAAATCGAACAATATAATTGTTTAAAAGGAGGATTTCATTTAATAATAATGCTCTCATTTTACTTTATTTGTTAACCAAGTTTCCCAGTGCCATATTATACCTTTCAAAACAAGTATTTTCGATTTGAGTCATCAAACATATCTTACTTACCATATCACAGTAAGCAGTTCTAAATTTCAGAATTTCATATATATATATATATTAGATACTCGTATAATATACATATATTCTAACGACACCCCACATAAAAATTATGGTGCGGGCATACTCTGCTATCAAATTCCCGTATCGCTCACACTAAGGGAAATACAAGTTCAAAATCACTCTCGAACTGTATTAACATATACACAAACAAGATTGAGGCGAAGCATAGATTCCAAGTCTCTAAGAGGTCAGTACATACCCTCACGTCTCTTAGGACCGCCTGAACTATCGATTCGATAGCCTGTACCAAGGATATCTATCTTTTAGAGTACGAGTCAATATCCCCCATAAGGCACGTCGAGATAAGATCGTCCCAGCGCAGAAACCTAAGGGATAACAAGTAGTGTGGGCATGATTTTCACACATAGATAGTATATGTATACACACAGTCATATAACTATACTATTATCACCGTATCAATTTAGGTACATCTCAAGTCCCATCATTATGACATTTGTATTAATTTCTCATTATTTAGTTATTACGTATAACCGTTCACATCTTACTTTAATTTTGAGGAACTTTTCCACTTACTACATAATGCTCACGGATTCTATCCTCCCAAGTATAAAATTCAGTAGGTATACATTAATGTCCCAAAATAACTCTCTTACGTGTCACTCCCCTTTAATATATACTTACACTGTCCCTTATGTAAAGTATCCCAAAATATAGATTTTGCCTTACTTCAAAGTTCTCTTATTCATTTATGAATCCTACTGGTCATCATTACCTCCCAAATTATTTTAACAAGGATGTCTAAGGAGTTTTCTTCATTTCGAATTAATTCAACAATTTAAAAAGAGGAACTTAAGTCTACCAGGAGGGGGCGATCGATCGAGGTCTGGGGCTCGATCGATCGAACCTTCGATCGATCGAAGCTCTGGGCTCGATCGATCGATCAAGCAGGTATTGCGATTTCTGCAGTTTTTGCAGTTACGGGTTCTAACACATAACTTCATCCAAATTCAAGTTCTGTATTCCCAAACGTCCAAGAATTTTTACTACTAACATCCTAACATAATATTATGCATTTCCTACGTAAAACATGTCAATTTCCGTCACTAAACATGGATTAACAAGCCAAAATTCATTTAAAACTCAAGAACCCTAGAAATCTCTTAATCATGGTTCTAATCTGTTTTTCCTAGAATTTCCTTCTTATACATCATCAAAATTTCGTGGTTTAATCCTCTACATCACAAAGGGTTTCCAGAATATCATTTAAGTCATCACTACATGCAATTTCCTATCTCAAATTGGGTTTTTCTTCCATACAATTCATCATAATCATTCCTAAACTAATATGAAATATGCATCAACGAAATAAGAAAGATAAACACTTGCCTGGGATTTTCAGAAGTCTGGTTTGGTTCCGAATTTGGTGTGGTTGCGTTCCCCGTTTCGCGATCTACGCGTTGGCGGTGGTGGCGGTACAATCGGATGGGTTTTGAGCTTTGGATTGCCTTGAGAGCTCTCTCCTCTCCTCTCCTATGGCCGTTACAAGGTTTTGAATTGTTTTAACCCTAGAAGGTAACCTAGACATCTGATATAACCCCTTTAATTTTTGTGGGCTTAATTACTCAAAAATGTGAAATGTCCAAAATGCCCTCTCGGGGTACTAATTAGGCCTAAAAACGCTCCGTGACCCAAACTAAACCCCCGGGTACACTTTTCTAACTATCTCGACCCTTCCGGACGCGTTTGCACACTCAAAACGACCATACGAATAACTTATAAAATATTCACTTTTATTTATCAATATTTAGTCCTGACGCGACACGAGCGCGTCCCAACTCAAATTTCCAAAATTGTCATTTTATTCACTCGTGACATTCAATATAACCAATATTATATATTACTTTGCTCATTAGTAATATTCAACAAATTTCATATAATTACTAACTCTCGTGACGTTAATAATTATAACATAATTAATTTCCGAATTTTTATTAAATAAGTAACTCACAATAAATTTAATAAATTCCCAAATTAATATAGCATAAAAATACGGGTATTACATACTCCCCCCTAATAACGAAATTTCATCCCGAAATTCGGAGAATAAGGCATACCTGGTAAGAACAAATCTGGATATCTCTCGCGCATATCTGCCTCGCGCTCCCAAGTGGATTCCTCCACATTATGATGCTCCCACTGGACCCGTACAAGTGGAACTATTTTCGACCTCAATTTCCTCTCACTATAGTCTAGGATAGCCACCGGTCTCTCCTCGTAAGAGTTGTCAGGCTGTAAGTCGATCTCATCTATCGCGATGTGAGTATGGGCCATATCATCCCGAAGATACCGTCTCAACGACGAGATGTGGAATACATCGTGGATGCGATGTAAATGCTCTGGCAGTCCCAATCTGTATACTACCGGCTCAATCCTCTCGATGATGGGAAATGGTCCCACGTACCTCGGGGCTAATTTCCCTTTCTTCCCGAATCTCATCACTCCTTTCATAGGAGACACACGTACTAACACCTGGTCCCCCACATTAAACTCCCGGAAGAACCGTTTCGCATCGGCGTAGCTCTTCTGCTTGTCCTGGGCTACTCGAATGCGACTCCTGATCGTCTCAATCCTCGCGGAGGTTTCTTGAATCATCTCTGGTCCTAGCAACCTATTATCCCCCACCTCGAGCCAACAAGTTGGGGAACGACAAGGCCTGCCATACAAGGCTTCGAATGGAGCCATGCCAATCGTGAACTGATACGAGTTATTATAAGCAAACTCAACCAGTGGAAGATGTGGCTCCCAACCACCTCCAAAATCAAGAACACACATGCGTAACATATCCTCCAACATCTGATTAGTACGCTCTGTCTGTCCATCTGTCTGTGGGTGATAAGCCGAACTCAACCTCAACTCAGTACCATAGCCTCCTGAAAGCTTTCCTAAAAATGCGAAATAAAAATCTTATCTCTATCTGACACAATATTCAGGGGCACCCCGTGTAATCTGACAATCTCAGCAATGAACAACTGAGCATACTGACCCGTGGTATAATCTATCCACACCGGAAGAAAGTGAGCCACCTTGGTCAAACGGTCTACGATCACCCGGATAGAGTCGTGGCCCCGCTGTGATGTAGGCAACCCCGTAATAAAATCCATGGAAATACTCTCCCACTTCCACGCGGGTACTTCCAATGGCTGAAGCAATCCTGACGGTTTCTGATGGTCCACCTTTACCAGCTGGCAGGTAGAACACTTGGACACGAACTCAGCAATGTCCTTCTTTATCCCACTCCACCAGTATTGTCGCCTCATATCCTGGTACATCTTATCTCCTCCAGAATGTACTACAAATCGGGATCCATAAGAATGAGTCATCACTGCATGACGTAATTCTGCTCCTTCTGGAACCACCAATCTCCCATTAAACCTCAAACCCCCATCAGAACTAACAGAATAGGACTCAGCACCCTCGGCTAAGAGTCGCACAATCTTCTCCTGGCAAAACGGGTCTGTGGTTTGTGCCTGTATTACCCTCGTAACAATTTCGGGTGTCACTGTCATAACATATATGAAGGAACGACCTATTGCGTCATGGTGACCCAATTCCTTCCACTTTGCTTTCGAAACTTCCGCTACATCGTCTACCGCTCTACGGCTCAACGCATCAGCAACTACGTTGGCCTTCCCCGGATGATACTGTATATCGAACTGATAGTCCTTCACAAACTCTAACCATCTGCGCTGACGCATATTCAGCTCTCGCTGAGTTAACAGGTACTGCAGTGACTTGTGGTATGTGAACAAGCAGAATTTCTCCCCCAATAAATAGTGTCTCCATATCCTCAATGCAAAAACGACCGCTGCTAACTCCAGGTCGTGTGTGGGGTAATTATTCTCATATGGCTTAAGCTTGCGGGAGGCAAAAGCTATAGCCTTATCTTCCTGCTGAAGTACTCCCCCAAGTCCCCGTAAAGAGGCATCGGTGTAAACCAGGTACTCCACACCCGGATTCGGTAAAGCAAGAACTGGTGCTGAAGTAAGTTTATCTTTCAGCTCGTCGAAATCCAATTGACAAGCATCATCCCAAATATATGGTACCCCTTTGCGAGTCAGATTCATCAATGGACCCGCTATGTTGGAGAATCCCCGAATGAATCTCCTGTAGTATCTGGCTAATCCCAAGAAACTACGCACTTTTGTCGATGTCGTGGGCTGTCCCCACTCCCTCACCGCTGACACTTTACTCGGGTCAACTGCTATCCCCTGCTCAGAAACAATATGCCCCAAGAACTGTACCTCCCACAACCAGAATCCACACTTCTCGTACTTAGCATACAGCTGATGCTCTCGTAGAGTCTGAAGAACCTGCCTTAAATGCTCGGCGTGCTCCTCCTCGGAGTGTGAATATATAAAAATGTCATCTATGAAGACGATAACAAACTAATCCAATAACTCTCTGAACACTCGGTTCATTAAGTCCATGAACACGACTGGAGCATTTTTTAGGCCGAATGGCATCACTCTGAATTCATAAGACCCATATCTTGTCAAGAAGGGAGTCTTTGAAACATCCTGCTTCCTAATACATAACTGATGGTACCCCGACCTCAGATCTATCTTCGAAAAGAAAGTTGTTCCCCTCAGTTGGTTGAACAGATCATCGATTCGAGGCAACGGATACTTATTCCGTATCGTGACCTTGTTCAACTCCCGGTAGTCCACACATAACCTCAGTGAACCATCTCTCTTTTTCACAAACAAGACTGGAGCGCCCCAAGGTGAGGTACTCCTGCGAATGAAGCCCTGACCTAACAGCTGCTCTATCTGATATCGTAACTCTAGCATCTTTGCCGGAGCCATACGGTAGGGTGCGCGTGCTATAGGTCTCGTATCCGGTAATAAGTCTATGACAAAGTCTATCTATCGACTGGAGGGTAGGCCTGGTATCTCCTGAAATACAACGGAATAATTATGGACAACTGGAATCGAGTCTAATGGAATCACAACCTCCTTAGAGGTATCCTCCTCTATATAATATAAATGAGCGGTCGAACCTCCCTCTGGGCGAGGCATCGCCACTACAAACATCTCTTGCCCCGGAATGGCAAAAATGATGCTCCCACCGAAGCAATCAATCATGGCTCTATAAGTTGCGAGCCAATCCATACGGATAATAACATCGTGCTCATGCATATCTAAGACTAACATGTCTACAAGTAATACCAAACTACCAATCTCTACCCCCACTCCCCGGCATATAAAGAAAATAAGCGACCCACTCCCCAATGGTGAGTCTACACACGTCACTGTGCTCTCTGCGGTGGCTAACAATCCTAAGGCCTTCGCAAAATGCGTAGCTATAAAACAATGCGTCGCCCCAGTATCAAACAAAACCCAACCCATAGTACCATGGATATGAAACATACCCTCAATCGCGGGTGGTGCCTGTGGAGTTGTTGCCTGGTGGACGTTATAGATGAGTCCATACTGTAACTGCCCCTGCTGCACTGGAGCTGCTGGAACGGCTGGTACTTGGGCTGGTGCTGGGAGGGCAGGTGGAAAAAGTGGCCTCTGTGGCTCATTACAGGCTCCCTGTTGCTGTGGGGCTCTCTCTCCCTCTGGACAATCCTGGCGCCTATGGCTATGTTTACCGCACCCAAAACATCGACCTCTGAAGTTACCTTCCCTCTGACCCTGCTGACCACGGCCCTGCTGGCCGTTACCACCCCGCCACTGGCCTTGTTGGCCCTGATGGAAATGCTGTTGGCCCGGATGGCCCTGCTGCTGACACTGCTGCTGCTGGTGTTGGCCTTGCTGGCCCTGCTGATTAAGCTAGCCCTGCCTAAAACCCCCAAATCCCTGCATGGAATCACCTGAACGGAATCGCTTAGTAGGGTCCCCTGATGGGAACTCTGCTCGTGCTGACGAGCCTGTCCTTGAGATGGTGCTCCACTAGCACTACTACCCCCAGTTCTGCCCTTCTGGCTGGAGTCTCCTTCTCTCTTGCTTCCCTGCAGATGAAAGCGGTGATCCTGGCAATGTAGTAGCGCAACATTGAGTACATCAGTGAAAGTACTCAGAGACAGATTCCCTATAAGGTGCTGACGGATCCTCCAAGCTAACCCGTCCACAAACAACATTATCTTTTTACCCTCAGTGGGTGCCTCATCTGGCACAATGGTGAGAAGTCTCGTGAACTCCTCCTCATACTCCGCGACGGTAGAATTCTCCTGCTTCAGATTCAGTAATTTCCGCCTCATCTCAGTCTGCACGGCGGGTGGAAAGTACTTGCGGTCAAATCTCTCCCAGAACGACTGAATAGGGATTGTATCCCTCTCCTCCAAGGTGGTAGTGGACTCCCACCACTGCAAAGCGCCCCCCACTAGCTTAAAGGAAGCCAACAACTGTTTCTGCACATCGGTGCACTCATACATACGAAGATGCCGCTGGATGTCTTTCTTCCATTGACTGACTGTGATGATATCTGAGCTACCAGAGAACTCAGGGGGATGCGCCTTCTGAAAAGCATCCCTAACCCTCTCTCATGCAGATGGAAGTTGTGCTGGTACCGGCACCACTGCCTGAATCTGGGGTGGAGCCTGCTGAACCACCGCTAGCGCGGCATTCACCGCCTGAGCAACGATGGCGGCTACCTCATTAGCATTCATAGTGCCTTGTGCCGGAGCTGCTGGATGCTCGGCCTGGGCACGCCTATCCTTTGGTGCACGTCTCGGCGGCATCTGAAACGTGAAGAAGTTTTTTTTTTTTAGTCTACAGTCATTATCAAATCTCAAATAGCTGAAGACGTAAACGTAAAAGCAGGAATACAACAATCCTAAAATAGGGCTCTATAGCAAAAATGTTAAGCTGAAAGCGAAGTAAGCCGTACAGATCCTATGGACACTAGAACCTGATGCTCTGATACCACCTGTGACACCCCGCCTAATTAAATACTGGGCGATCACTCCTTTATTAAATTAATTCAAGGTGAACAGTTGGTTCATTCTCAGCATCACTATCGAAAAATAACTTTTCCAATTTAAACAACCTAATTAATTAAGCTAAGTGTCAAAACCATTATTATAACATTACTTTCCAAATTTTATTTAAAGAAAAATTATTTATTTATTTATTAACAACATTTCAATAAGTAAGAATCACACCACAATAATCCTGGAACATAATCCAATTAATTTAAAACATTCGACAATCGAATCCCAACATTTAAAATTTAAAGTAAAACATCCAAACCATAATAAATCCCAAAGTATCAATACTAGCAATAACTGAAACACAAATGTCCAAATAACAACTGAATAATGGAAAGGGCTACACATGCCCAACTAAATAAATGTGCTAGGAGTGGATTCAAACGAATGAAGTCATCTAATCAAGAGGCCTGCAACTCCCACCTAAGCTGCAGCGCGTTCCTTCCAAAGGACCCTATGCAAGACGCCCCTGTGGCTGGGCATCTGTAATATATACATATATATACAAGAGGGAAAGAGAAATAGAAAGGGGTCAGAGCCCGATAGTGTATATGATTTAAAAATTCGTTTAGCAAGTATTTAAATTGATTACAGGCCAATGCAACAACATATTAGTGCGACACTCTCTTGAGAAATTCTCACCTCTCTTCTAATGTGCACACCTATCGCACTAACCTTCCCAACGGTTTATCTTATCATTTATCACACTAATCTTTTCAATGATTTAACTTATCTTAGATTACTCGTAGGATTTTAAAACCGAACAATATAATTGTTTAAAAGGAGGATTTCATTTAATAATAATGCTCTCATTTTACTTTATTTGTTAACCAAGTTTCCCAGTGCCATATTATACCTTTCAAAACAAGTATTTCCGATTTGAGTCATCAAACATATCTTACTTACCATATCACAGTAAGTAGTTCTAAATTTCAGAATTTCATATATATATATATTAGATACTCGTATAATATACATATATTCTAACGACACCCCACATAAAAATTATGGTGCGGGCATACTCTGCTATCAAATCCCCGTATCGCTCACACTAAGGGAAATACAAGTTCGGAATCACTCTCGAACTGTATTAACATATACACAAACAAGATTGAGGCGAAGCATAGATTCCAAGTCTCTAAGAGGTCAGTACATACCCTCACGTCTCTTAGGACCGTCTGAACTATCGATTCAATAGCGTGTACCAAGGATATCTATCTTCTAGGGTACGAGTCAATATCCCCCATAAGGCACGTCGAGATAAGATCGTCCCAGTGCGGAAACCTCAGGGATAGCAAGTAGCGCGGGTATGATTTTCACACATAGATAGTATATGTATACACACAGTCATATAACTATACTATTGTCACCGTATCAATTTAGGTACATCTCAAGTCCCATCATTATGACATTTGTATTTATTTCTCATTATTTAGTTATTACGTATAACCGTTCACATCTTACTTTAATTTTGAGGAACTTTTCCACTTACTACATAACGCTCACGGATTCTATCCTCCCAAGTATAAAATTCAGTAGGTATACATTGATGTCTTACGTGTCACTCCCCTTTAATATATACTTACACTGTCCCTTATGTAAAGTATCCCAAAATATAGATTTCGCCTTACTTCAAAGTTCTCTTATTCATTTATGAATCCTACTGGTCATCATTACCTCCCAAATTATTTTAACAAGGATGTCTAAGGAGTTTTCTTCATATCGAATTAATTCAATAATTTAAAAAGAGGAACTTAAGTCTGCCAGGAGGGGTCAATCGATCGAGGTCTGGGGCTCGATCGATCGAACCTTCGATCGATCGAAGCTCTGGGCTCGATCGATCGATCAAGCAGGTATTGCGATTTCTGCAGTTTTTGCAGTTACGGGTTCTAACACATAACTTCATCCAAATTCAAGTTCTGCATTCCCAAACGTCCAAGAATTTATACTACTAACATCCTAGCATAATATTATGCATTTCCTACGTAAAACATGTCAATTTTCGTCACTAAACATGGATTAACAAGCCAAAATTCATTTAAAACTCAAGAACCCTAGAAATCTCTTAATCATGGTTATAATCTGTTTTTCCTAGAATTTACTTCTTATACATCATCAAAATTTCGTGGTTTAATCCTTATATCACAAAGGGTTTCCAGAATATAATTTAAGTCATCACTACATGCAATTTCCTATCTCAAATTGGGTTTTTCTTCCATACAATTTATCCTAATCATTCCTAAACTAATATGAAAGATGCATCAACGAAATAAGCAAGATAAACACTTGCCTGGGATTTTTAGAAGTCTGGTTTGGTGCCGAATTTGGTGTGGTTGCGTTCCCCGTTTTGCGATCTACGCGTTGGCGGTGGTGGCGGTGCAATCGGATGGGTTTTGAGCCTTGGATTGCCTTGAGAGCTCTCTCATCTCCTCTCCTATGGCCGTTCTAAGGTTTTGAATTGTTTTAACCCTAAAAGGTAACCTAGACATCTGATATAACCCCTTTAATTTTCGTGGGTTTAATTACTCAAAAATGTGAAATGTCCAAAATGCCCTCCTGGGGTACTAATTAGGCCTAAAAACACCCCGGGACCCAAACTAAATCACCGGGTACACTTTTCTGACTATCTCGACCCTTCTGAACGCGTTGGCACACTCAAAACGACCATACGAACAACTTATAAAATATTCACTTTTATCTATCAATATTTAGTCCTGACGCGACACGGGCGCGTCCCAACTCAAATTTTCAAAATTGTCATTTTATTCACTCACGACATTCAATATAACCAATATTATATATTACTTTGCTCATTAGTAATATTCAACAAATTTCATATAATTACTAACTCTCGTCACGTTAATAATTATAACATAATTATTTTTCGGATTTTTATTAAATAAGTAACTCACAATAAATTTAATAAATCCCCAAATTAATATAGCATAAAAATACGGGGTATTACAACGACTCCCGATTGAGATATGACATGATCCCGTCGATATTATTAACTACGACGAATAATTATTATCACATTTTATTTACTACACACTTAGTAAATTTATTCCATAAATATTAATCATAATTTCTCTCGATCAATTTTTAATAGTCATATAATATTTATTTTAATTAAATTACGGCGCACTTGTAATTTAAAAATATAAGAATTAATTAAATTCTAAATATTAAAAAATACGGGGTGTTACATTCTTCCTCCCTTACAAAGGAATTTCATCTCCGAAATTTGGACGTACCTACGATAAATAACTCTAGATACTGCTCTCGAATATCGTCCTCCCACTCCCAGTCGACTCTTCTACATATGGTGCCCCCATTGAACTCGAACCAAGTGCACCAACTTAGAGCTCAACTTACGCTCACTACGATCAAGTATATCGACTGGTCTCTCCTCGTAAGAGAAATATGGATGCAACTCTATCTCCTCCAATGGAACGTGCCAAAAAACCCTCTCGCTCCTTTGGACCTCTTCAGTGATGACACGTAAAACACGTTGTTAATTCGTTGTAGGTGCTTTGGTAGACCCAATCTATACGCAACTGGTCCCACCCTCTCGATGATCGAAAAGGTCCCACAAACCTCGGTGATAACTTCCATTTCTTGTCGAACCTCATGACTCCCTTCATAGGAGACACCTGTACTAAAATTTGGTCACCAATCTCTAGCTCTAATGTCTCCTATCTGCGTCGGCGTAACTCTTCTGCCTGTTCTGAGCTAGACGGATGCGTCCCCTAATGAGCTCAATCTTGACAGTAGTATCCTAGATCATCTTCGACCCTAACAGTTTGTTGTCCCCCACCTCTAACCAATAAGCAGGCGAACGACAAGGCCGCCCATATAGTGCCTCAAACGGTGCCATGCCAATGATGAACTAGTAGGAGTTATTATAGGCAAACTCCACAAATGGAAGGTACTGCTCCCATCCTCCCCCGAAGTTGAGTATACACATCCTCAGCATATCCTCTAATATCTGATTTACTCGCTCCGTCTGCCCATCCGTCTATAGATGATACGCTGTACTCAATCGCAAATTTGTGTCCATAGCCTTCTGAAAACTCTGCCACAAGTGAGACACAAAAATCTTGTCCCGATCCGATATGATATTAATCGAAACCCCATGTAGCTTCACTATCTATGCAATGAAAAGCTATGCATACTGCCTCGTCTCATAATCGGTGTGAACCGATAGAAAATGGGTTGCCTTAGTTACCCTCTCCATATACTTCTTGATCCCTGGGTGATGCGTCTTGCTCAAAAGAGAACTTTGTACCCATTGTCTCATCCAAATTTACATCAATGTTGTGCGACGCCTTGCTCCTCCCTTTTCTTTAAAGGTCCGTTTGATGCATGCCATGGAAAATATTGCCATTTGGCACAGTAAAATTTGTTAAGACAAATATTGTTTATCTCACATTAGGCTATCAAACACCAAATGAGGTAAAACGAGTTTTTTAGGCAAAACAAGTTTTTTAGGCAAAATATTTTAATAACATATTTTAAAAATAATTTTTTATACAAAATACATCAAGTTATAAATAAATATTCATTTATCAATTTATTTGACATTTGTGACGACAAATAATGGTAACGAAAAGGATCCAAATGAAAAGTTAGAGATAGTTAATCCATCACAACCCAAACTGAGACTTTCCACGCTGAAAATATGACATTTTTTAAACAAAAGAGAGAGAGAGAACACATGCTTGTCAATGACTGTTGGCAAAATCCTCACGGAGATTGTGATTTCAAGCCTCTTAGAAGGTTGTCTTTTCAGCCTTGGTCCCTCAGCTTCAGCGTGAGTTAACTTTTTAATATATATATATATATATACGGGTTTCGAGCAGTATTATCTGGGTTTCATTTATTACCCCCTGTGTGGTTGCTGAGAAAGTTGGGTAGATTCTAAATTCTTGATTTCTTTGTCTGGGTCCTATTGGGTGAATGCCTGTTTCATTGAGTTCGGTTTTCGCTAGTTTTATCTGGGTTTCTTGTAATTCATCAGTTTGATTGCTGAGAAAGTTGGGTAGATTCTTAAATCTTGATTTTTTAGCTGGGTTTTATTGGGTGAATGATTTCATTATTGAGTTGGGTTTTGAGTAGTTTTATCTCGGTTTCTTCTATTAACTTGTTTGGTTGCTGAGAAAGTTGGGTAGATTCCTTTTTCTTGATTTCTTTAGGTGGGTTTTATTGGATGAGTATTTCAGAATTGGGGTTTTGGGTTTCTTCTATTACACCCCTGTTTGGTTGCAGAGAAAGTTGGTATGATCTTAAATCTTATTTCTTTAGTTGGGTTTTATTGGGTGATTGTTTTCATAATTGAGTTGGATTTTGAGTAGTTTTATCTGTGTTTCTTGTATTTCCTCTTTTTGGTTGCTTGGTTGCTGAGAGAGTTGGGGCACTCTTTTGAATCCTTGTCTCTTTAGCTGGGTTTTATTGGGTGAATGTTTTGAGTGGGTTTTGGGTAGTTTTATCTGGCTTTGTTGTATTCCATGTGTTTAGGTTCTGAGAAAGTTGGGGCATTCTATATAATCTTGTTTATCTGGGCTTTGTTCTTGTTTTGGGTTTTATTGGGTATATATTCTAAGAGGTGGGAGTTTTAAAAACGACATGAAAAATGACATATAATGACACAGATTGCCACGAAATTAGCCTAATATTGGCACGAAATTGTGTTCGTGTCAAAATTATAAGTCGTGTTAATCGTGTTATCTTTTCTTGTCTTGCCAATCATATTTTTAGTCGGGTTATCGTGTCAGTCGTGTTTTTATTTGATTAAGCATTAAATTTAAGAAACCGTTTTAGTCGTGTCGTGTTCCATATGGGTCGTGCTCGTAAAAAGAAAGCATGAAGTCGTGTTTATCGTGTTTGTGTCCAAAAAACCGTTGTCGTGTTGTATCAGTTTAAAATCTGACCCCAAAACACGAATTGCCACCCCTAATTCGTTAATCTTGATTTATTTAGCTGGGAATGTTTTCACAATTGAGTTGAGTTGGGTTTTATTACGGAGAAAGTTGGGGTCACTCTCTTGAATCTTGGTTTCTGTAGCTGGGTTTTGTTCTTGTTCTTGGTTTTATGGGGTGAATTTTTTCATCATTGAGATGGGTTTGGGGTAATTATATCTGGGTTTCTTGTGATTCATCTGTTTGGTCACTGTAAAAGTTGGGGGCACTCTTGAATCTTGATTTCTTTAGCTATATTTTGTTTCCTTGTTCCTGTTCTGTGTTCTAGGTTTTACTGGGTGAATCTTTTCATAATTGAGTTAGGTTTGGTTGCAAAGTTGGGAGAATTTGGAGTTCATTGTGAGGAGTTTTCTTATTCTTCTATCTTGATTTCTCTGTTAGGATTTTTCATTCATTCTTTATTTCTCTGTTTGGCTTATTAAATGTGTATATGTACTGTAGTTTAAGGTTTAGCAGAAGATCATTATGGTTCTTTTGTTTCTCAAATTTGTTCTCTTGAACTATGGTTTCTTTAGTTGGGTTTTACATTGGTTACCGGGATAGTTGGGACAATGCAATGCAATTGAATATTTAGTTCATGCCACAGTTGTGACGGATTTTAGTAGAATTGAAATGGAAAATAAATAAGAATTGGAAAGAATTGAAAAAGAAATTGAAAAGAGAATTAACTTGTTTGTATTAGCTTGTTAATTACGATTACAATGCTATGTCTTTCAATCCTGTTACAGATCAATGAATGAGATTGAATCTCTAACTAACTAGCTGACTAACAAACAACTACTAACAATCACAATCAACACAACTCTTATAACTGTTTCTGTTATCCAGCTCATCATTTCCCTCCACCTAAATGCTATTTGAATTCCACACGTGACAACTATCCACCCCTTCAAACTTTGCTAATACTTTGAAAGGACCAAAGTATCTTACAGCCAACTTCAAGTTCCTCCGTAGTGCCACTGAAGATTGTCGATACGATTTTAGCGTTAGGTAAACCATATCTCCTACTTTGAATTCCCTATCAGATGCTTCAAACTTGTTTTGAAGCGAGGTCAATCAACCAATATTTTAACCCTTCTGCAAGTTGCCTCTAATCCCACAACAGATTCATCGAGTGTCTTCTCAGATCTCCTTGACTTCCTATCCAAATTTTTCCCTTTATCCTCAGTATATCCTTTTTGTAAGAGTACTCGGAAGTATTATGTGAGAGCAAAGCTTGTGTGATCAGTTCTTGACATTTCACATCATTTGTATAATTATCCACAACTTCCATAAGCCTAGTAGGAGTTACCTTTGATATAACAGTCAATGATCCTCTATCTTCATATTGTCTAGATAAAGCATCGGGCGTCACATTCTGTTTAGATCAAGCATTTTAGTGAGCCATTTCTGCTACAACAGGGTAGTTATTCTTTGGTTCATGAAGTATCTCAAGCATTGATGATCAGTGAGAATTACCAAATGAGTGCCTTGCAAATACGCTCTCCGTTTTTGTGACAATAAGGATGATTGCCAACAGTTCTTTTTCATAATTGATAACCCCGAATTTCTAGCACCCAAAGATTTACTTAAGAAAGCTATAGGTCTGTTGTTCCGCATAAGCACAACTCCAATAGCTGATGAATAAACATCAATTTCTACAATGAGTGATTGAGAAAAATCGGGAATTTCCATGACTGGGACAGTACTCATTGCATGTTTAACATTATTAAAAGCCTTTTCAGCACCAACATTCCACTGAAACACATCTTTCTTCAACAACTCAATTAATGGTTTGCTGATAGTCCCATAGTTTTTGACAAACTGTCTATAGAACCTGTAAGGCCCAAAAATCCTCTTAAAGCCTTGACAGCTCTTGGTCTAGGCCACTCCACCATTGCTTTTACTTTACTAGCTTTAGTAGACAGTCCCTGGCTAGAAATGAGATTACCCAAATATTTAATTTGTTTTTGAGCAAAAGCACATTTTAATAATTTTGTATACAACTTTTTTTTTCCTCCAGAGTTCCAATACTTATTGTAAATGATGTTTATGAACTTATAATGTGGGATTGTAGATGAGAATATCATCAAAGAAAACTAATACAAATTTTCTTAAAAAATTCATTCATCAATGGCTAAAAAGTGGCTGGTGCATTTGTTAAGCCGAAAGGCATAATTTGAATTCAAAATGCCCACTGTGTGTTTTATAAGTTGTCTTGTAAACATCATTTTCTTCCATCCTCATCTGATGGTATCCAGCTTGTAAATCCAATTTGGAAAACTTTTTTGCCCCATGCAATTAATCCTATTGCTCATCTATTATAGGAATAGGAAATTTATCTTTGACGGTAAGATCATTTATCTTTGAGTATAATTCTTGAATCAAGCACATCCTGAACTTGTCTTTCAATTTCAGCCTTTTGGAATTGGGTATATCTATATGACCTTTGATTTGTAGGTTCCACCCCACGTTTGAGAGGAATTTAATGGTCATGATATCTCCTTAGTGGTAAACCCTTAGGTTTATAAAACACATCTTTGAATGATTCTAGGACTGTTGTTATGATCGGTGGTATTTCTTCCTTGATTTCGGTGGCACATTAATCAAAAACCATTTCCCCATAAACACCTTCGTGAACTTCTAAAGCTGTTTCATAATTTACTGCCCAGACATGGTTTGTAATTTGGCCTCTTTGTTTTCCTCTTTAAGCACTATTTTGCTTCCCTCCTTTTTGAATACCACCTGATGTTCATTGAAATCAGATGTTCATTGAAATCAAATGTGACTCGACTGAATTGCTTCATCCAATCAACTCCAAACACCATGTCACATCCTCCTAATTGTAACACTCTGCCTCAAATTCTTTCCTCTCCATCTTCCATTTGAATTGAGGGCACCCCTCATTGGTTATCATTTTATTGCCATCAGCAATAGTTAATAGTAGTTGACTGACTTAATTTTATTTCCACTGGCGTATGCAGCCTCCATATCTACTATACTGTGAGTGATTCTTGTATATATTAGAATGCTTAAGGGTTTCTTCCTTACAACACCCTTATTTCTAATAGTATTATGAGCCACCCGCCCATACAAAGCATGCACAGAAATTTCCATCTCTCCTTTCTCCACATTCTCCTCATTATATTTTACTACTTCAATATTGTCCTCCACATCACATTCTTCTGCTGCAAATACATATAAGCTCCTAGAACTGCATTTGTGACGAGGTTTATAAACCTAATCACAATGATAACACAATCCCATGGCTCTCCTATTTTCCATTTTCATTTCACTTTTTGTTATTGTTTTAACTAGAATCATGGGAGAGTTATTTTTATTGAATTTTTGGTTATCAATGGTGGAAATATGTTTAGTTTGAGAGGTTAAAGGAGTAGTGTTAGATGATTTTTGTTGGTAGAATTAAGTGGATGGGGGTCTAGTGCTAGGATTAAATGATTGAAATTTAGATTGCTGGGATTCGAGATTATTTTCTTGTTTTCTGGATAATGAAATTGCATGGTCTAGGGTTTTAGGGTCAAACAACTCTACTTGATTCTTAATTTGTGCAGTTAAACCACTAACAAAACTAGAAGCAAAATAGTGTTCAGTTAAGCATTTTGTGTTACCCATCATGGCAGAGTTCAATTCCTTGAATCTTGATTGACAATCCTCCACTATGGCTTCTTATTGCAGCTGGTTAAATTCCGCAATCACATCTATTTGTTTCAAATCTTCAAACCTTGCATAATGTCCACCAAAAATTCCTCCCATGAAATGTTTTGCTTTCCTTCTTGAAAATCTTGAAACCATACATTAGCTTTCGTATCCAAATATAGGGATGTGTACCACACTTTTGTCTCCTCTTTCATGTGATTAAAATGGGAAAAAAAATTATTACACTTTCTAACCCATGTTCGTAGATTGTGGCTGAGGAAAACCAATCTAGGGTAAATGAAATTGATGATCCCCATTTGTTCCATTCCATTTTCCCCCTTGCTTATCAAACCCCTTGTTGCCTCCTATTATTTCCACTTCTTCTGAATGCCTAGAAGGATGTTCTTCCATGGCTTCCTTATCATTATTTATTATGCTAATTGCTAGCTCTTTCACTTATGTTTGCATATCCTTCATATTGCCATCCATACGTTCTAAGAAATAATCAAACTAAATTGGATTCGACATTGGCTAGTCTCTCATTCGTGTTTGATTGGGGAGAAGCCATGTCTGAAATCCTGGCTTCTTGCTCCTTGAATCCCATCTCCAGTGCTTTGTAACGGGTTGAATCAGCCATTATTGGAAGTTGTGTTCCCAAGCAAGGCTACTCTGATATCAATTTGTCACAGTTGTGACAGATTTTAAAAGAATTGAAATGGAAAAGAAATAAGAAATGAAAAAGAAATTGAAAAGAGAATTAACTTATTTGTATTAGCTTGAAAATTACGATTACAATGCTATGTCTTTTATAGAGAGAAGTCTACAATTCTGTTTCAGATCAATGAATCTGATTTAATCTCTAATTAACTAGCTAACTAACAAACAACTACTAATAATTACAATCAACACAACTGTTATAAATGTTTCTGTTATCCAACTCATCATTTCACTCCACTTAATTGCTATGTTGGAGATCTCAAGATCTAGGTTGAGTTCTTACCTGGTTTTGTTAGTTTATTGGTTGGAGGATCTTATTGTTGTTGAGTTTTCAAGGCTTGACTGCTGGGTTCTTCTTTGTTCTATGTTAAGTGGCTTTGAGCTCACTCGCCTTCTCCATATTTGAGATCTGCACATGTGATTTAAAGTGTTTTGTTACTCTATCTCATGGTTGTGGTTATAATTTGATCGTCTGGTTCTGCTATTCTTAGCTGAGATGAGAATGGTTATGTTTTTTGTGGAGATTATTCAGAGATGGTTTATCTTTTCGATCTTTCATTGTCTGAAAACCTTGGTAGCTGATGTGTTTGGAAGATGTTGGATTATTCTAGATGGATTTTTGGTTTGATTATTTTGATTGTGGAGGAAGAGAGAGAATGTTGTAGTTAGGGTTCTATTTCAATAGGTCTTTCTTTCCTTTATATAGGTTATTTTTGTTGTCTCGCTGTTTTTTTGGCTTATTAGGCCCGTAGATTTGGGTTGGGTCTCTAGCTTATTCCTGATTCATTTTGTGGGCTGTTGTGTGGGCCTTTGTTTGGGATTTTTGACATTTGTACGTCATGTTAAAGTTTTGGTGTATAATATTTATAATATTTAACATCTTGTTTGCAAATTGTTTTTATGGTTCATTTGTTTATTCATGAATCCGTCTGTGTTTTTTTTTTGTTGAATCTTGATTTCTTTAGCTGTTTTTTGTGTACTTAGACCTGTTTTGAATTTTTCGGGTGAATGTTTTTATAATAGAATTTATTTTGCATAGTTTCGTCCAGGTTTCTTCTATTACTACTGTTTGGTTGTTGAGAAAGTTGGGGCAATGTGATGTAATTGAATTTGTAGTTCATTTATGAACAGATTTCATCTTTTCTATTGATTTCCCTGGTTTGATTTTGTATTCATTTTTCATTTTATGTTGTTGGTTAGATGTTTGCAGAATTGTTTGTTGTGTAACCTAAGGTTACTTTCCCCAGCACCTCATTAGATTGACTTATAAGAGTTTCCTAAAATTTCAGCGGTCACTTTATTGCTTCCTTGATTCTTGGTAATTTGTGTTTTATTATCTTTTTTTAAAATACCTCTGTGGGGGTGGGGGTGGGTTTGGTTGTTCTCCTTGGATGTGATATAATGCCTTTGGTGAATTTTTGGGAATCTTTTGCTTTAATCATCTTTCGTTTTGATTGCCGAAAAATTAAAAAAATTGTTTTTGCATTATGGTATTTATAGTTTGAGACATGCAAAACACTAGATAAAAAGTTAGTAATGTTATTTATATATGTTGAATCAAATTTAATGTATGAAATTCATATACCTTTGTAAAATCCTAATTGGTAAAGAAAAAACCAAGTTTTTGGTGTTATCAAATGGACACTTAGTGAGGCAATTACTCTCTTTCATTTCCTTCATTATTTTGGTAACACAATGAAGCCAATATTGTTTAGTTGAACTAGGTATGTAAAACTGATGCACGAGCATAGGGATATACTTGTCTTTTGCCTTTATTTTTTATTTTCCCCTTTTTTTAGCCTCTTAGTATAAATAGCTATTAAGGCCCTTATTGTATCACTTTTTCCCATTTGAGATTAAGAGACTAGAGAGAGATAATAGAACTCCCTTCATTTTCATGTTGCTGTTGTCGTCTAGTTAATTTCTTTTCTTTTACGCTTCCGCACTCGTATTCACATCAATTGATATTAGAGCGAGATTTGTTCTTGGGTCGATAATGGTTATTGAAGATTGGGACTTAAATTGGATCCATCCGGATGAATGTCGACCAAACCCTAGTTCCCTAACCAAAACCCAAGAAACTCCCATGGTTGTCCCTAACCAACATAAACCCGCCGGAAATCACCTTGAAAACCCTAGTCGACCTTCCCCCTCGGCAGACGACCAACCGAAGAACCCCAAACCCCTGATCGCCCAGCCCTGAACGTCGGAAACTGCCTGGACACACTCCTATTGCTACCGCCCCCCTCGGACAGCAGTGGTTTAGTCAAGAAATGGGGTCGTTGGCCCCCACGGTGGCCCAAGAACATCCGTCAGACTATTCCGGAACCCTAGGGGCTGCTACAGGAATACATGGTAAAAAAAAATCTGCTGATTCACATCCAATGACATAAAAAAACTCCCCAAAATCAGCCCCAATTAAATGCTACAATTCAGAAATTGACTCAAAAAATGATCCCAATTCAAACCCTAGCAAATTTTCCCAATCCAAATTCAGTCTCAAACCATTAGCTCCTACATCTTCTAAAAGCCCTAATCCCGTGTACAAGGGGTGCTCCTCTTTGGGCATCCTACCCATCCCACTCAATGTACTCTTAGCCACTGCACAATCCATTTGCCGCCAACGTGACTCTTTTTGCTATTCTCAAGCAAGGCTCGCCGACGTCTCTACTGCCTATACTCATACCGTTATGATTACGACCAAGGTGGATACTCATTTGCCCCCTCCTAGCGATGATACGTCAATTCGAATGAGCATTTTTTTTACTTGTTGCACCGCGAAGGGTAGATTATGCACGACAATCATAGACGGAGGAGCTAGTGATAACTTGATTGCGCAAGAGATGGTAGATAAACTTAGGCTTCCCACGGAGTCAATAGCTACACCGTGCCGTATTGAGTGGTTGGGTAGCGGAGTCACACTTGCCCCTAGTAGACAGTGTCGAGTGGCTTTCTCCATTGGGGATTATCATGATGAGGTTTTATGCACCGTTGTTGACATGAGGGTATGCCACTTGCTTTTGGGGAGGCCTTAGCAATTTGACCATAGTAGTTTGCATGATAGTCGAGCCAACACTTACTCTTTTACACATGGAGGATGGAACTTTATTCTTTGTCCCATGCGGCCGTTTCTGATGACTCGACCTTCGGCCCTACTTGTTTTGCATGAGGAGCTAGCCACCGAGGCCACAGAGGGGTGCATTATGCGCTTATTAGTCCCATCACCACTCCGGAGGCTTCTATTCTGCCGCGTGTTCAGCGTTTATTGGATTCTTATAGTGATGTGTGCACGCCACCAGACAAGCATAGTCTCCTGCGGGACATACAGCATGCGATTGACTTCATCTCCGGGGCGCAGCTCCCCAACCTTCCCACTATCTCATGTCCCCTACAGAGCACGAACTACAGCGACAGGTCATCGAGTTGTGTGACAAGGGGTATATACGGGAGAACATATCTCCTTGTGCGGTCCCAGCACTTCTAGCACCCAAGAAGGACGGGAGTTGGCGTATGTGCGTGGATAGCCGTGCCATTAATAAAATCACGGCGAAGTCAATATTGTTTAGTTGAACTGGGTATGTAAAACGTAATGCATATTGTTATTTCTTTATTCTTTTGAGATATGCAGTTGTCTTTCAGTGTTATGTTATTGAGATACTTCTCCTTAACACGTTAAGGGTTACTTTAAGTTACGTGCCCACTATTGTGTCAACTTTAGTGTTACCCCCCGTGTTTTAACACAAACTCGGGTTCGACTCCCAAAAGCATCTGAAAAGGGGAATGTGTGGCACAAAATCGTCTTAAAAGTGATGAATGGGGGTGTAACTCAATCTAATTATAAAGTTGAGGGTAAATCCAAAGTGATCATAATAACCTTTTGATTAACCCACATAATCTTGATAAGGCTAGTGAGTTATGCTTTTCGTATTGATTACCGTGTCCACGGGCTCAGTTAGCAGTTTTGAAATATGATGTATATTATAAGTATATAAAATTTATTTGAAAGGGATTGCTCAAAATTATCAGATTATAAAAATAGAGTAACCTGAAAATTCATTTATTTGCTACTGCAGACTGGATGGAATGGGGGTTCTGCAGAAAACATTTTTTACAAAACGCCAAGAAATGTGGTGTATTTTCACAAGCCCATGGTTGAATTCTAGGATTGTCCACCTTATCATCGACCTCTCGTGTAATATTTGTTGAAATTCACTTAGAACAAGAGTTTGGAACTTGTAAATTTTTTATACTTTCTCATATCATTTTCTGCGAAAATGCATCAACCCCTAAACTATCATTCCAATTGCAAATACCCTTCTAGCGTTCCAATTACGCATTATGTATATCTATTAAGTTAGGGGAGGGGGTGGCAATTTTTTACATTAGTAGTTAACAAGACCGAACCCAACACAAAAATAATAAGTTTGAGTTAGCCATTTCTTGACACGAACCCATTTATGGCATAACCCGTCAACACAGACAATAAAGAGATAGGGTTATTTTCTACATCAAATAACCTGACTAACATATTTAACTAGTTTTGTACCGATAAAATATCTTACTTTCTCTCCTTATTTATATCACATTATATGAATTTTATATATTTAGAGAAATTCGAACTTAATAGTATTAACATTTGAAAATACCTATATTATAGGGGCCTCACGTGTAGTGAGTCTCACTATGAAAGAAATTGTTAATCTTTGTTATGTGATTAACAAGTTGAGCGTAAGACCTGAATGACACATTGAATAAATGAATCGTGATAGTGTTGGGTTCTTGACACCATTAATTAAGGGCTGTTTTGAGTTACACCCCCACTTTTTTGTCCACTTTTGATTTACCCTGAACTTTTTCAAAATATCTGAGGTTGATCCCCAAAAGCATCACGAAAGCCTCAAATGTGTCGTAAAAATGGTCACCCTTACTTGTAATGACTCATTTGGTGGAAAACTACAATAAATGTGATAGTTCGATGTAATATTTGCAGAATTAATAGCTCAGGGAGGTATTTGCAGCTAGTGTGATAGTTTCAGGGGTTTCTCACAATTTACTCTAAAAAGGGTGCTAGTTGGACAGTGAATCATTTCCATACAATGCATGACTTTCTTGTTTTACCTTTTATAATCAGTGAGGATTGGAGTCATATGCATACTGTGTGCTTTTAGTGGAAGTTTGGTTGCTACACTATATCTTCAAGGAAAATCAACAGTTGCTTCCTCTGATGCACTTATTGGATTACTTGGTGATATGCTTTAGAGGCTTCTCCGAAACTGGAATTTTACAGCAAAAACGTATGTAAAATAACCCTTTTTGCTCCTACATCCCTCTCTCATTAACCCTTTTTAACTGTTCCTTTAATTTCTCTTTTTTATTGCTGTTTGTAGCTCTAATAGCGTTTTTCTCAATCATGAGGGTTAATCATCTCCTCGGACTGCTACCTTAGGCAAACAATTTATGAAATATTGGAGGATTTATATCGGGATTCCTTCTCGGTCTGTTCCGCCTTCAGTTAGGGAGAAAGGCACAAAACAAAGAAGGGTTATTTGAATATGATGTCCAACACTCGGTCAAACTTCGGGAGAAGCTGGACATACCTTTGTTGAGGATTGTTTTTCTTGTGATCTTCGGTCCACTGTGAGTTTTCAATAGTTTTTACCCTCTAAGGGATTTTTTTCTTTCTTGGGGTGGTGTGGGTGGGTTGACTTTACCTCCTTGACCGACCTGCCTGCACGTTTAATAATTACACATACCCACATTTACATTAACCCACCCGTTCCTTGTGTATATTCTGTTGTATTGAAACTTGGGTCCGTCTAATTAAGAAATGTGAACGGGGATTACTCTAAATACAGAATTGCATCAACGGGTAATGCCAATAATCCTTTTTCTTTGGGGGTGTATTTGAAGTTTGTACCTTACCCCTTTTGTACCACCCCAGTTATCCCCACAAATTAAATAAAAAATATTAAAGTTGTACAAGAAGTGGGAGTGAACCGTTGTCTTCTTCTTGGTTCCTCTATATGGTTTCTTATGATCTGAGGTCTTCTTTTTGGGGCCTCTTGTAGGCAGACTTGCTGGAGTTATTCTAACAGTTCTTTGTGGCGTCAATGTGAACAAGTATTGTAACTGGTGCCCATATGTTGACTGTGTTCCTTCAAATGGTGGAGCTGCAGTGATCTAGCAACCCATTGTGAGGTATACTACTCGAAAATCGCAGTTTACACTACTACATTGGAATCCACTGAAACTTGGATTTCCTTTGCTTGTAGTAGAAAAAGTGAGCGAGCGAGCGAGCGAGAGTATGGAGTTCCATTATTCAGTTGCTCAAATGCTATCTGACTGTTCAGATTACATTTTTATATTTGGATGAGGCCAAGTGCATAGAATACCAAATATCGTGCAAATATTTAATTCGACTAAAATAATACTAAAAATTCTGATCTCCTATAATTATATCAAGGCCAAATTGCTAATATCCCCCCTGAACTTTCACTTTCTTCAATTACCCCCCTGAACTCTGCATTTTGTTACAAATATCCTTTTTCGAGGACTTTTTAGAAACACATAAGGGAGTCTTTATAACAACGTGCATAGTTCAGGGGAGTTTCTTGCATTTTCTTGCATTGAAATTGATTCAGAGGGTTTGTTGTAAAAAAAATTAAAGTTCAAGGGGTTTATTTTACACATTAACCTTACTCTATTACTATCTGTTTTGTATCTAAATAATATGCCCAAATATTCCCAACATGTGTACTCCTAAATTTACAATTCTTGATCCCCTTCTGGGCATCATAAGCACGTTGTGTTTTTTGTCATCGTTTTTTTTCTCCCCCCTCCCTCCCTGCCACTAAAAAAATTCTTTGATTCCCTTTACCATATGAAGTACATATGTTAAAGAAAGGACATGTGAACATTAATATGCAAACATACTATGGATAGAGGTTACAATTTGCAATAAACCTTCCAATGGAAATACTGAATTATTTGTTTCAGATATTCCTAGCACCTGTACATTACATTTGAAGCTCTTGCTTCTTAGAGAATCAAGTTTTCGTTTAGTCAATTTGTTACATAATAGTTATTTTTCACTTTAGTGGAACCATAATAATGATATGCTAATTGTTGTTTTATGATTAATGCAGACCATGGTAAGCGCTGGTCATTTGATATTAATGTGTTCGTGTAACGATAAGTTCAGAGTATTTCCGTTCACCAACATCTTGAAGAAAGGTTTGAGGACTTTTATAATCTTATATGCTCTTAAGAGTTTTATAGCTATAGTTTTGAGCTGTGCAATGAAATGTAATTTTGACATGGATGTCATTGCAGTGTTCAATGTATTCAAATTTAAAACCCAAAGTTGGTAGATTTACACAAGTTCATTGGTATAATGTTTACAGCCATTATTCTCACTATTTTTTTTTTGCACAAATTTCAAAATGCTATTTTTGATTGCTAAATTCCGATTTTCAATTTTTTCGAAAAAATCGAATTGAAAGCGGAATAAAATATATTTTTCCCATTCTTAAAAAAAATCGCTTTTTATCCTAAAAATTACTAATTTTCGATTTTCAATTTGTTGATTTTTTCAAAATTTTCAATTTTGGCAAAAACATCTGAATCAGAATCGGCACAAAAAATATTGTCGAAAAATTTGATAATTTTTTAAAGAAAACTTACGTATCCAATTTGGCCGAAAAAATGTGTTCAATTCCCCCCCCCCCCCTCTCTCTCGCCCTATATATGTGTGTGTGTATTGAAATATTCATCTTTGCAGATTGTTTTTATAGTTCATTTGTTTATTCATGAATTCGTTTGTTTTTTTTGGTTGAATCTTGATTTCCTTAGCTAGTTTTTGTGTACTTGTTCCTGTCCTGAATTTTATTGGTCCAATCTTTTCATAATTGAGTTATTTTTATTGACTATTTTCATCTAAGTTTCTTCTATTACCACTGTTTCGTTGCTGAGAAAGTTGGGGCAATGTGATGTAGCTGATATGGTAGTTCATTCTGAATAATGTTCAACCTGTCTATTCATTTCCCTGCATTGATTTGTATTCATTTTTCATTCTATATTGTTGTTTTTTGTAGTGCAAGTTATGGTTACTTCCCCCCAAATTCGAGTAAGTTTTTTCCCAGCACCTCATTAAAGTCACTGAAACTTATTTTTTCCAACAAAGATTACAAAACCTTCCTTTCGGATCTCACTTGATTGCTCCCTTGATTCTTGGTATTTTGTGTTTTATTATCTTTTTTTGTAAATGCATTTGTATATCTTTGTGTGTTTGTGGGTGGGGGGTTAATGGTTTTGGTTGTCCATGCATAGTTGAATTTATAGTTTAAGACATGCAAAACTCTCAACAGAAAGTTATTGCGTCATGTTATTCATATATGCTGAATCTGATTTAATTATCAGATAAAATCCTAATTAGTAAAGACTAAATCATGTTTTTGGGGCTTCTCGATCAAATGGATTCATATAGTTAGTGAGACAAATTAATCTATTACTTTCTTCCATTGCCTTCATTATTTTGGTAACTCAATGAAGCCAATAATGTTTAGATGAACTGGGGTATGTAAAACCATAGGCGTTTTGTTTTCTCTGTTCTTTCTAGATGTGCAATTATCTTTTAGTGTTATGCTATTAAGCAAGGTTCTAAAAAATGCGGGGCGTGACCAAGGCGTGGAGGCCAAGCCTTAAGCCTAGGAAGCCTAGGCGGGCCTTGGCGTAAAAAGGCGTGAAAAAGCGTTTAGGCATTTTTTAATATATTTTAATATTTTTTTACTATGACAAGACTAT
Source organism: Sambucus nigra (assembly GCA_949130495.1). Taxonomy (NCBI): domain Eukaryota; kingdom Viridiplantae; phylum Streptophyta; class Magnoliopsida; order Dipsacales; family Adoxaceae; genus Sambucus; species Sambucus nigra. Next base: position 521,984,562 of record OX422220.1, read on the forward strand.
TTAAAATACTAAATTGGTACATACCTTAAAAATATGTCTAAATATTTTTAAATTAAAATACTATTTTTTTAAAATACAAAAAAAAAATAAAAAAAATGCATCTTTTCACGCCTTACTTCTAAAAAACTCGCGTTTTTTCACGCCTTAGCTCCAAAAAACGCGCGTTTTTTCACGCCTTGCCCCAAAAAACGTTGACCATCGTTGACCACGCCTTGATCCACGCCTAGGGCCAAAACTTGGCGTATCTAAAAGGCCTCACGCCTAGGCGCGCCTTGGCGCCGCCTAGGCGCGTTTTTTAGAACACTGCTATTAAGATACTTCTCCTTGACAATTTAAGGGTTACTTTTGAGTTACATCCCCACTATTGTGTCCACTTTAGTGTTACCCCCAGCGTTTTAACACAAACTTGAGTTTGACTCCCATGAGCGTCACAAAGGGATCAAATGTGTGGCAAAAAATCATTGTGAAAGTGATGAATGGGGGTGTAACTCAAATTTTATTAAAAAATCATGGGTAACTCCAAAGTGATCATAAAAATGGGGTGCTACTCAGTATAACTTTTTAATTAATAATCTGGATGAGGTTTGTGAGTAATGCTTTTGATATTGATTACAGTGTTCAGAACTGTGTCCATATGCTCACTTAGCATATTTGAAAAGATGAAATATATTATTAGTATACAAAATTTATTTCAAGGGAGTTGTTCTAATGATTATCAGATCATCAAACTAAAGTAACCCCAAAATTCATTTATTTGCTGTTGCAGGCTGGATGGAATGGGGGCTCTTCACAAAACATATTTGACAAAACACCATGAAATGTAACGTATTTTCACAAGCCTTTGATTCCACTCTGGGATTATCCATCTGATCATCAACGTCTCCTGTGTTATATTCGTTGGAATTCACTTGGAACCCTTAATCTTTATCCTTCTCATTTCATTTTGGGGGTTGTCAAAGGCACCTTTTAAAACTAGTATGTGCATTTCTTTTTTGCTTCATTACCGTAAGAGATGCGAGTTTAAAGAGGTGCACATACTAATTATTAAAGGTGCCTTTATCGGCATCCTTCATTTTCTGCAATTTCAATGGGTAAAATATAATAAAACCCCTAAACTATCTCTCCAATTGCGAAAACCCTGCTAGTGTTGCACATAACCCCTTAAGCTATAAAATTGTTGCAGTTACTCCTTATGCATACCTTTTAAGTCAGGGGTGGCAATTTTTTAAAAAGACTGAGGAGTCTGCTAGTGTTGCACACTGCTATTTAGCATGACCCAAACCGAACACGAAACTAATGAGTTTGAGTTGGCCACTCTTGACACAAACCAATAATAGCATGACCCGTTAACGCTGACAATAAACAGATAGCTTTTTGATTTTTTGGGGTAACTCAAAAGTTGTACAATAAGTGGGAGTCGAGCTCAAATTTACCTGTTGTTTTCTTGTTTCTTCTGTATGGTGTCTAATGATCTTATATCTGGGGCTTCTTGTATGCAGATTTACTGGAGTTATTGCAGCAGTTCTTCGTGGCATCAATGTTAATAAGTATTGTAGCTGGTATCCATATGTTGACTGTGTTCACTACAAATGGTGGAGCTGCACTAATATAGCAACCCATTGTGAGGTATACTACTCGAAAATCGCAGTTGACACTATTAAAAATATTGGAACCCACCGAAACTTGGAATTCTTTTGCTGCTAGTGGAAAAAGTTTGTGAGAGAGAGTATGAATTCCAATAATAAGTTGATCAAAAGGATCACGTGTGGCAAAAAATCATCGTGAGAGTTATGAATGGGGGTGTAACTTAAAAGTTCATCAAAAAGTCGGGGAACTCCAAAGTGATCATAAAAATGGGTGCTACTCAATATAACCTTTTAACATAATCTTGATAAGGCTCGTTAGTTATGCTTTTGATATTGATTACAGTATTCATAACTGTGTCCGTATGCTCACTTAGCATATTTGAAAAGATGAAATGTATTATTAGTATACAAAATTTATTTCAAGGGAATTGTTTAAATGATTATCAGATCATCATATTAGCCCAGAAATTCATTTATTTGCTGTTGCGGGCTTGATGGAATTGGGGCTCTGAGGAAAACATATTTGACAAAACACCATGAAATGTGGCATATTTTCACAAGCCCATGGTTGTACTCTTGGATTGTCCAACTTATTATCTCAACCTTTCCTGTGTAATATTTGTTGCAATTTACTTCGAACAAGAGTATGGCACTCGTAAAAACTTTATCCTTTCTCATTTAACTTTCTGCAATTACTTGGATAGTATTCTGCACATGCCTAATATTTACATTTAATTGATTTAATAGACACTATTCGTTTGTTCTTTTGGTGCTTATGTTGAATCTTGATTTAGTGATTAACCTTCAGAATGGACATTTTGTGCACTGGTTCAATTCATGAGGTTATTTTGCCCTCTTGCCTTGCTTGATTTAGCAGATTGGCAACACACTATAGGTTAAATAGATTTTTAAATTAGTTTGTGAACCTTTTTGAAAGTATTTACATTGTTTATGGATATTTCTTTTATTAAAGTTCTGGTACATACAATTGGTCCCTACTGTTGTGCAGTATATACCAGTATAACTAACTAACAAAGTGGCCCATTTTTTCCTCCATGTTAGTACTTTGAGAGGGGTATTATGATGAACGAAAAAAAAAATTTGGCTGTTTCTGTTAAAATTTGTTGGTGTTTCTTTTAAAACAAAGAACCCCCACAACACTACAAACATGAATCGAGAAGCTATTTCTAATATCTTATTTCTCTCCCACCCATTATGCATGCTTTGATTATTTGCGGATTTTCAGGCATTGCTGTTTTAAAATGGAAAAGAACTCAATTTCAAAAAGTAGTCCAATTAGAACTTAATAGCTAGGGACTTGAGGGAACTGCTTAAGCTATTATATTTAGTCCATTGACTCATTGCGGCTTTTGTTTATATTTATTACACATTATGAGCTTTGAAAAAGATCGCCCTTGGTCCCATCATTGATTGTTTTCTGAGTACTCTGCATATGTACTTCTTATAAAGTTAATATTAATTATGTGCTGGTCTCGGTATCCATTATAAATGGGATCTTTACAAACATCCACTAACAATGACAACTATACACATGAAAAATCTGTAACTGTCAAATCCTTTTATTCTTTTCCTTTATTTTTTATTAAACTCTTAAAATTTGCCTATAGAAAAAGAACTTGAAGAAATTAGTGGGAACATAGCATTGAATATTGTATCATGGTCTATATCTACTAGGCGTCTGTGGCAAGTTGGCTTAATTAAATACTATTATACGTTAATTTTATCACTTGATTTTTAATAACTGAGTTTGGGTTATTTTCTTGACCTGTTAACATATGGTATAATAATAGTCAGTTTATTGGTAGATTGAGTTCCGACAAGTAGTTGTATTTTCTGTTGAGCCTAATATTATGAAATACTATTCTTCTGCAGTTCTTATCTGCCCTGGAGCTTTATTCTTGATCTCTTGTATTTCAGTATTGTCATGTTATACTTGTTTCCTATTTAGTAATGTGATTGCTTGTTATAATTTGTAGGTTTCTCACACTACGTTACTCTCCTCTCTTATTTCGGTACTTTGCCATGAACAGGATCACCATCTTAGTAAATGTGAGACATTTATATTACACCTCAATTACAGGTTTCATTTAACACATTCCTTATAATGATGTTGATTTCTCTTATTTTTATTGAGTACTTTACCATTTCATATGCCTTACAGAAGACTAACATTACAATTTTTTGTTTTAAATTATCATAATATGGATTATTACTTCTTTTTTCTCCATCCTGTTTTGTTTGTATCATCAGAATATGATTTTTTTGAGTATTTCAATTCTCAATTTCTGTATAAGTTAAATTTTTAAGAAGAATATGTGGGCCTGACTGATCAGTTCAGAACAAGACGTTAGTATCTCATTCGCAATAGCTTGAGTATCTAACTTTATCTCTCTGTTTATTTACCACTAATTTTAATCATCTTAATAGTTACTAATACTTGAATTAACTTTACGGAGAATGAGAGAGAGATGTATGCAAGTTTTTCTCAAAGAGGAACCAAAAAGGGAAATAAGAATAAATATCAATGTCACTACATTTCTTCAAGATACGATTTCTCTTATGGTGGTCATTTGGAGATAGTCGCAGGAACTGCTATAGCAATATTACTCAAGTTATATTCAATGCGGAAAATAATACCTAAGATATTTCTTGTCGTTGGCTGTCTAATATTTGCACAAAAATTGACAAGGCCTCCAAATGCCTGGACAAAAAGTGTCTTTCAATCTACTTTTCAAAGCATATGTTTATCTTTTAGGATCATCTTTTGTTTAGGTGTTTAGAGGAAATCCCTTTCTATAGACATTCTCATTTTAACTGATAAAAATCAGCATTTTTGGAAAGTGGGAAACGAGAGATTTTTTTTTTCTTTGCTTGTGAATATCAAAAGGAGATTTACACATAAAACTCCACAACAATTACCCACCCAAATTCTCATAAAGAGAATATTATTTTTAAAGAGGAACCCCATTAACTATGCCATGAAGGGAAACGAAATCACGATCGTTGAGATTTCTCTTTAAAATTAAACTTTAAGAATAATTGAAAGGAGAGTTTCATGTGACAAATGATGCAATGACTCTGTGAGGATAACTAACCAAACGATGGAGTCTAGGAGACAATGAGGCAAATTTGGAATCCCAATTCATAAATCCTCACAGAATTTTAATCCTTTCACATCTCCCACTCAAAGCCAGATAAGATTGATAAATGGTTCTAAGCCTTGAACTACGGAGAGATGCTCTATCAATCACCGTAGCATCTCATCCATCATTAGGAATCCCATATTCACTTCAATTTATGGATGGCCAAAAGAAATCGTTTTCTGAGTGAAATGTCCATAGCCAATTCCTAAGGGAGCTAAATTTCTTTTTCTTAAATTACCAATGCCCAGACCCCTTTCTTTTTAGGTTCACAAATCACTTGCCATGAACCAAGGTGCTCTTTTTCCCCCTCGCCACTCCCCTCTCAAAAGGAAATTCCTGATTAATTTTTTCAATTTCTATGCAATGTGACAAGGAACTTTAAGATGGAATAAAAGTAGATGGGAAGACTCTAATACAGTGCACCAAAGTTAGTCTACCTCATCTAGAACCTCCTTTAGAGAGAATGCTCCTCTTCCATGCATCCAATCTTTTGAAAAGTTTTCCAAAAACAGTGTCCCTCGGATTACCCCTCAAAGGCAAACCCAAATAATCCACAGGTCAAGACCCAAATCATAGCATTCCTAAATCATAGCATTGGGATTATGGCTACTGTTAAAAAGAGCAAAAGGACATAAAAGGACAAATAAAGAGAATAATTATCTACTTAACCGCTCCTAGAATATTCCAAAGCTAAATGGAGAGACAATTGAATGCTCCTTATTAAACTAATAACACACTTGTAACGGAATTAAGAACACTCACAAAACATTCATAAGTGATAAAAGTGATGTACACATGGGCTCATGAGAAATAATTGTATCCAATTGGATCGTATTTTATGTTATTGCGTTATTATTGTTAGAATAAATTAACATTCCAAAAGATATCGGGGACTTCTTTCCCATTTTTATGGATTAATGTCACTAAGAGTAATGTGTAAATTCCGTTACGCTTAAGTGTTTCATATCGGGGACTTCTTTCCCATTTTTAGAGAGGATTATGTCGGATTTTGCGTCAAAGATTTCTTCGATATCTTTGTTGAGGATGGTTGGGTAGTGAATCTGAGGTGTACTTTGTCCTTAACTTGGATGAGGTTCCAATGGAAAAATATTCTCTTATGTTCAGCTCCCAATGGAAATAACTCATTCTCCGTTTCCTCTTTCTTTTGGTTGTTCATTCATCCATGCTAAAATTACTAGAATTAACTGTACACCTCTATGGAACTACTTTTAAGATATGTCTTCTTTTTATATGCCTTAGAATGTGATCGCCGGGTAAAAGGTACACATGTTTGTATATAAGGGAGGCAGGGCTTGAAAATGATGCCATCGGTTCCAATCTTTTATTGTTCTCTGCATATTCACTTATTAATCTGTTGATGTTAATTATCTTCTTTTAGAAACATCTGTTATGTCTGGCCATTTTTTTGCATTCCTTCACGCACATAGGTATTACTGGTCACTATCATTTCCTATTTTTTTTCCTGGAACTCTTTTATGACATTTCTAAAATTTGACTTTGATTATACATCAGTGGAAATATGCATTCAGTATTCTTGCATGGTCTATATTTGTGAGGTTTATCAAGCGCAATTGGCTTGATAAACTGCTAATAATTGTTAAAGTTTATCACATGATTTTTGATGATTGACTTGGGTTCTTTTCCTTCTCCGTTAAGGTTATATATTAGTATTCATTATATTTGTAGATTGAGTTCCCATTAGCATCTAAATTTTATGTTATGATGAGGCTAGTGTATGAAATATTGTTCTTTTGTAGTTATTAAGTTGTCATCAGATCCATGGAATCGCAATTTAGTGGCTGGCTTGGAGATTTATTCTTAATCTCAGGTATTTCAGCGTATTCTTCTACACCTCTGTTACAGACTTACATGCGTCTTTTGAATATTCCTTGTAATTGTGTTGAGTTCCTCATTTCTGTAGTTGTATGATAAAAAAAAAAAGAAAATAATTTCTTCTTTTCTTCTCCATCCTCAGTTTATATAATCATATTGTGAACTTTTTAAAATAAAATTTTAAGTTCTCATTTCTACATAGGTTAGAATCTTAATAAATAAAATATTGGCATCAATGATCAGTTAAGAACACGAGTTTATCTCATTCACAATAGGATGATTAACTTACCTGATAATGTCTTCTTCACCATTAATTTTTTGTTCTCTCATACTTACTAATACTTGAAATAATTTAAAGTCAGATGAGAGAATGAATATGCAAGTTTTTGTCAGTTGAACCAAAAAGGGAAATGGGACTGTTGGGTTTCAAGTAGAGTGTTTTTTCCTGCATGTATATATATATAGTGATAAGTAAGCAATGTATATTAGAAGAATCAACCTAAGGGGTGGGAACTTGTATACAAGAGATATACAACAATCAGTATATGACTAAAAACAATTAAAGTATAATATTTTGGTGCGTTTGGAGGAGGTATGCAAACCGGTGAAGGAGGGAGGGGCGGGTGTCAAGAATTTGGCCAGTTTTTTGATATTTTTGTGGGATTCTTAGTATTTTTTGAGTTTTGTGTGTAATACCTTTTCTATGTAATGTATACTTAAAATCTTTGTAAGTAGGGAGTTTGTCCCTTATTCATGTGGAAAAGCAAATAACTTTCTCCATATTTTACATATTGTAATCAAATGAACTCAATTTCTATTTTCATTCCTATACTTACGGTTGTACCACCACATCAAGTTATTTTTTTCGTTAGGGTGTATAGTAGGCACTTAAAAGATTTAGCTTAAATTTCCTTCGACATTTAGGCCTCAACTCTAGCCATTATTTGGTGATTGTCCAAGTCTTAAATATTTGTTCACTTCACATTACACGTAAACTCTAGACTAATATTTTTTTTGTACCCCCCCCCCCCCCCCCCAAAAAAAAAACAAACAAACAAACTAGTAGTCGGGTTTTATTTTTAGTCTGTCCCAAATTAATAGTTGTGTTTCTAAAAACAATACATAAAACTAGGTGAGATCACAAAGTTAACCATCCGAACAATATCCATAAAAGAACAATGATCCAAGTGCATGCCTTGCATTCATAAGTATTCACCGTTTTTACGAAGATAAATTTGTAAAGTAAAAACTTTTCATAAATGTTTCACCATTTAACTACGACTATCAATTTGGGACGGAGGTAGTAATTGGATATTTTCTATTTTTTATTGTTTGAGTCAATATACTTTTTTATGTATTACCGCTAAAGATTTGTTGTTGAGGCCTAAAGCATAGTTAGTGCGTTAGGGCGAAATCTAGGGATTAAACTTTCTAATTTCTTCCAAGAGTTGATCCTACTCCCTTCCAAAATTAAGAGTTTGTCTTCCAATTTTTCTCGTCCCAAATACGAATAAACTTTAAATATCAATAAAGCAAATTCGACTGTATTCAAGTTTTAAAATCTTTCATCAATTATGTTAAAATTCAATTTCATATAAAAGTTTGACTTTCAAATGTGAATTCGTAATTTGGGATATGGGGATATGGAGGGGAAATCTAGCAACCTTAAACCCTTTTATGATCGACATAGTATGAACAGTAATTTAATGGGAAATATAAACGTTTTCATCAAGTACCTTAACTCTCTTTGGAATATTACATAATTGAGTGAGAGAAGAGAAGTGCAAAGATTATAACGGTTTCAACTTATAAGAAATTGACCAAGAAAAAAGTAAACTAAAAGGGAAATAAATAATTAGAGAATGGATAGAACATTTTTAGTGCAGTGAGGATCAAGTGGTGAGCGGAATAACTTTAATGGGGGGTGGATTGAAGTTTCATGAGACGATTCCTAGACCTGATTCAAGTTTCTTGCGCTTTTTAGCTGAACCGTCCCAGATCGCCAAGATAACGGTGCAACGGTTTCATATCGCCAAAATTACGGTCGATAAAAACGAGATTCGGAGTATCTCGGCCGAGATAACTTTAGAAAAAAAATCAAGGACACCACCCATAAGAAGAAAGCTGAACGAAGAAGAGAAAGCTAAAGCAATGAACTTGGATTTTGTTGGAATCAGGGACCGATCATCAGAATCTCAAGGTCGAAACTTCCGACAGAATCGCTGGTGACATTGTGGTCAAAGCTTTAGGGTTGTAGAAAACCTTTACATCTATTTTGGACCAAAAGGTTATTTGTTTTGTTTTATTTGGTCAAAGTTGGACCAAGAGCATAACTTACTTTAATGTTAGGTTCGTTTGATGTCATGTTTATAGTGGATTAGTAACTTGCATTGGAATAGTAGTGTTATGTCCTCTTCCAACAGGTGTACTTTTTAAAGGTCTCTTTGTGAGCCAAAATTTTAACACGCGTCTTTTTCTGTTCTTTGTTTTACAGCTCACTTTTGTTAAGAAACCAAAAGGTTAAAACAGTTGACTATTGTTACAATTATTTTCAGTATCAAATTGAACCCTTTTTTTTTACATCTGTTGTACATTTTTCATATAAATAAAAAATAATTACATAAAAATTCGTAATAAGATTTCATAAAAATTATTGTCCATAAATTAGTACTAATTTTTTAAAATTTGATGTACATCTTTAACAAATTGGTACTATTTCTGAAAAAACAGTCTAACTATTTCTACATGTGTTGTACATCTTTAATATAACCACTCTAATATTCTGAAAAACTTAAAAAAGTAATATTTTTAGAACTAAAAAAAAGTAATATTCTGGAAAATAAAAAAAAAACGTAATATTTTGGAATTTATTTTCTAACAGTTTTTTATTTTTAGAAAATTTATTATAAATAAGTGTCTTAATAAATTTTTTAAAATTGTACTTTATATAAAGAAAAAAAACTGGATGTTATTCAAAAAGACTGTATGTTATTTATATAAAAAAATAAACTTTATGTCACTTATTAAAAAAACATATTTTTTATTACAGAATTAGTTTTTATTTATATTGAAGAATTAACGGGCTCCCAACCAATAATAAACATGATAATCAAGTCACAAATAACCTTAAATTTTTTTGCTATCTTGTTAATTTATTATGGAATATTGAAGCTAACAAGTTCGACGCGCGTTAGTATAATCAATTAGATAATGCTATACATATTAAATGATGGGTTTGAACTTATCTAATTGGTCCACATTATTAATCTAATTTTTATAAAATTTTCTATATTTTTTTCAAAATTTTTTGAGCTATCTAAATAGTGTATCTTTGTGTATTGCCTGAAACTGCGACCGATACCGCGATTGAGTTCAAAATTGGGCGTCCAATACGGGGACTGAGATGATTCTTACATGGAATGAACCCAACATACACATGAAAACAAATTAGATCTTTCTGCAAATTATGTTATTCCAAATTCAAGTTCCAAATCTGCTGTGAAGTTTTAAATAAGGAGACCATGCATAAAACATGTATCGTACATACATAAATCCACATCATAAGACAAAATAGTCATACAACCATCGAAAAGTCACTAGTGAAATACGTTACACATTCATCCAGATTATGAAATGGGGAAAAAGCTTATAAAAAAACTCTGTATATTTCGAACGACTTGTAACTTTCTTACCTTTGCCCCTCCACTATAACCTGCAAAAATATAAAATAAATATGATTGAGCCTAGTTTTTTGGTAGAGTAGAGAAGTGGGATAAGGTTTGAATTATACGCAAGTGAATATGTACTACATTCGATAAGTATATATAAAATACAACAATGAATGCAAGTAAATTAACATAAAAGTTCTATACATTGTGTATGGTATAGAAGAAAAGTCAAAAACATTAGGTACACCTTCGAAGTGTAAGGGCAACTTCGATAAACTCAAATACCACACTCAAATATGCAAACACAACTACACAAGACAATCACAACTTACTAAAAAAATACATTAGGTATGAACTTCTATAAACTCAAAGTGATTAACCCCCACCACATATGGCTTATGGGTGCAAGTAGGGTAAGTGACTTTATTCACACCTAAAGCCTAAAAAACCAAAATCATTACAAAGATCAATTGACTTTATCCCCTTTGACAAACCTGTAGACCAAATCTCCTTTTATGTCACCTCAGCCCCAACACCCGTTGATACCTTATCCAATAAGTGGTGTCACTTTTCATTTAATGCGCCTGACATCACACATTACTACCAATAATGCTATTCGAAGATCTAATGACCCTAAATACACGAAACCTCACTGTAAAAAACCCCTCTGGCTTAATAAATGTTCATCGATTCCCACCTACCCAGCTTTCCATTCGACATTACGAACTTAATTACCAACTAATACCCATTATGTCCATCTTTCTACCATACCAAGTGTTGAAATCCTTGTCTCAATTTGATTCTCTATTAAGGTGCCTACTCTCTCCCTCCATTGCTCCTAAGAGTCTCTCTATCTGGTCTCAGTACAAGTTCTACAAGGCGAGTGACATCTTGGCTCTTGAGGAGCGCTTACCAGTGGCTCACTACCCTGATACACAATGATAGGCACACTATGTATTGATGGCTATAGCACCTAGACTGTCAATTCATAATTGGTCCAATAATCAAATTACCAAGCTATGGTAAAAATCCGTGTCTAATATTGTATATATCTAGTTTTGTGGACTTTCACTATGAGCATTAAATGACCAACAAATTTTTAATTAACAATTCCTTGTACTTACTACATGGTGATAAGTAACCGGAGTGGTGCTCCCCTATGGAAGTTCAGGTATCTTAACTCATATTGATCCCACCTGTTTTTCATACTACGACATGACTAAATACCTTAAAACCAACATCTTAACCTTATAAAAAGTCATATCCAATGAAGCCCCACAATCCATCACGTTCAAGTCAACTTCCAAAGCATATGTACAATAGTCAGAATGAAATGTGCACGATTTAATGCATGTTATGCACTTAACATTACATAACAAATTTCTAGTTTCTTTTTTAAATCTAGGTAGTTCAATAATATAGAGTATGTTAGCCCATGAAGCCTTTTTGTGTAAATTTTCTTTTGATTTTGTGTAGGAACGATTCTTACTTATACTAAACTGGTCCGTTAAAAATGAGTTGCCAAATTAACACCCAAATAGATCAAGGTTGCGTATGACAGAGATCAAGATGAATATTTGATAAATCAAAACATCCTTAGAGCTTCTTTGTTTTTGGTCTTGTCCTATATAAATAGGCATTCCTATCAATCGAAGCCCCATGCTAGATCGATTGAAGGACAAACATGCTATATTTCTAAAAATTTCATTCCGCCAAACTCAACTAGGCTTAAAAGGCTTCCAAAATGATCATTAAAGATCCGCGTATGATTGAATTAGTCCTAACAAACGATTCATTGGAGCAAGACAACTTCCTGCTTATAGTACTGAATACAAATTTGTTTTGTGTTAAAGAAGAACAAATACCAAAAGTTTCATTTACTAGAATTCTTGATATGCAAACCAATAAGTTTATAATAGCTCTTGCTTCATTTCAACATTGTACGATCCAAATGCTGGATATAGTTGAAATAAATTTAGAGACAAATCATATTTTTATGCACGAGGAGGTGTTGCGGAATCCATATTATCTCAGCAGGAGTCTGAATTCACGTTATATATACTAATTTGTGACAAATGAAGTATTTCGTTCTTTATAAGCTTTGTTGTATGCACACTGACCAACAATTCAGTTTTTATACAAATCATGCTAATGTAACACAAGCATTTTCATTTAATAAAATAGAACAGACTGAAACTCATACCAGGAGGTGGTGCACCATGAGCAAAAGAGGCTGCCATAACAGAAGGTTCAAAAACTCATAATCATCAATTGGAAAGTGTAACAAAAATATAAATAAAGTGCAATATCACATTTGCACACGCGCGTGCGCGCGCGCACACACACAACAAACTGTTTACACGCGTGTCCATATATGCGTAAGGAAATTTATAATTACAGATGATAAAAATAAGAAATGAAAAGCTAGTGAACCTCTTCAAGAATATAAAAATTGGGAAGAATATCTAGAAGTATTAGGAGTTGGGGTGAATTTAAAGTGGGAAACAAGATAAAAAGTCCATTGTTTGTGAATATTGATATTCTTAATTCAGTTCCCAATGAAATGACTCATTCTCTATTTTCTCTATCTGTCATTTGTTCATTCATCCATGCTAGAAAACTAGATCTTGTTGTATAAATCATTCGAAACTACTTATAATTTACGTTTGCTTTGTATATGGATTAGTATTTGTTGGTAGAAATTTTAATTTAATGCACAATGATGATAGCAATATGGCAAAATAGCTACGATGGCAGTTCTGTTGATGATTCTTATAAGCTCCAAGCCTTCAATATGGAGAAACATTTGCTAGAAAGTGACGTGACTATGACAGGTTTATTATAAAAATCCCCGATTAGTAACCCCCCCTCCATTTTTTCTTTGTAAAGCATTCAGAATGTTGTTTTTGCAATTTAGTAAATTTGGCTTCACTATACTATTTCACTTTTGTTATAGGTGTTTTTAATCATAATGTTGGCTATATTTAAAACATTGATACGTCGATTATGTAATTGTGCTGATAAGCTATGAATCACGGACATGTAATACGTGTTTCGACATGTGATATGCGACACGTGATTGATCCAAAAACTAGGATACGACACGATATTTTACATTAATATATAATATATATTAAATATATATTAATGAAATAAAATAGATTTTCTCCATAAAATACATTATTAGAGTATTCTTAATATGAAACTAAGAAAATGGACCATACAAAATAAAATTTGAACTCACTTTGACATTAAGAATCATAAATAAAGCACAATCACCATCACTTGTGTCAAAGCTGACTCGTGGCCTTCGGGAGAGTGTTCGTGCTTCATAAGTGTCCAACACGTTGGCCTCTGGGAGAGTGTTCGTGCTTCATAACTGATAAGTATGCTTACGTGGTGGAATATCCTTGTCTCTTAAGTTGAATGTCTTATGTGAATTGTTCTGATTGGTTTTCTTCTTCATCAAGTCACTGGTTTTTAGATTTTGATGATGTAGAGGAATGTGGACTGGTAAATTAGCTGGAAGTATATTTTGTGGCCATTAAGCTAAGGGTCGATTCTCTTCCCAATGCACGAGCTAAAATGACAGGTAAGCATATGTTGTATAATATCTTACAATGTTTTTTTACATGAGAACAAATTGTAAATTTTTTGATTTGGTTGGAACAATCTTGATGCTAATAATATATTTTTGGTGGAAGACTACAAAATTGAATTTACGTATGACTTTGCTACTAGTGTTGCTTTGGCTTTTAAATACTCTCTCTCTCTCTCTCTCTCTCTCTCTCTCTCTCTCTCTCTCTCTCTCTCTCTCTCTCTCATCGTTCTTTTTTTTCTACGTGATGATTTTTTCATTTTTGGGGAATTGAATGCAAATAGATTACGTTCCACATCATTTGGAGTCTTTCTTGCAATCTTCTATACATTTTCTTCGACATAAATTATTTGGTTTAATGTAGCTAAATTATCTCAATTGTGCTATGTTATATTTTCGGTTTAGTTATGGATCTCGATTTTAATGAGTTTAAAATTCCCAATTTTTACGGTGGGGAAAGCTGAGCATACATAGTTAATAAAATGGGATAAATAATTAGATTTAGATATATTCTTATACGTAAGAAACATATATGCAGTTGGATCATAGCTATGTTATTATTATACACGGGGATCCATTAGTTCTTCGAATGCACTTTGGGGTCCAAATTTTTACTATTTACACATTGGGACCCATTTTCGTTTTTTGCGACGCTTCCATTTCAAATTATCTTTAGAAACCTTACAAATAAAAAAAAAAAACTCCTGTATAATTTGTAATCTTATAAATTAGTACATAAGTTAACGTTGTATAAATTGTATTAAAATTACACTTTCATTTTCTGTTATACTTTTGTAGAAAAAAAAGTTTTGCACAAATAGTTCCTTTTTGATTTCTGGTTTAAAAGATTAAATTTCTTTCTAATCTATTTTAGTGGAAATTATGAGCTATAATAGCATTCCCCTAACCTTATATATATGAAACTAGAGTATCACTCAGTTATGAGGTTTGACAACCAAAAGATACTTCAAACTAGAGGAAGTTTAATCATTTAAAAGCATGACACAAATATGTAAGCATTAAATATGGTAAATTTGGTATTGTCATTTACCTTTTTCACGAATTCATTCCTGTATTTGCGAGAAAAGTGCTTTTAATTTTCTTGAGTCTAGCCACAGCATGTTCCATGGTGATTCTCACCGTTGGTGAATTTGTAGAACATTCCAAAGCTAAAGCAAATATAGATGACAAACATTGCTCCTTGGCAGATAAATACTCATCCTCTATTTTTATAAAATTTGTATCAACATTATTCATTATTGAACCATAAGATGCTTCAAGAACCCAACTCCTCAAACTCATCCCATCAGAAAACAATTCATCGGTTGGTTTCTTCCTTGTGAACATTTCCATCAATACAATACCATAACTATAGACATCGCCACTTGTAGAGACTATTCCATCTGTTCCATATTCTACAAGACCGTAAAATTCATGATATATTAAATTAATTAATAGAATTGAATTATTATAGAAAATTTGAGCAAGTAAAAGTATCAAAATATATGAAAATTAGGCTTCACCTGGTGCCATATATCCAATTGTTGCTAGGGTTTTAGTTTGTTCAATAAATTCCTTTCCACCCAAGAGTTTTGAAATACCAAAATCACCAACATGTGCAGTCATATCTTCATCAAGTAGGATGTTGCTTGGCTTGAGATCACAATGAACAATAGGTGTTGCATAACTGTGATGTAGATATTCCAGGGCTGTTGCAACATCTATCATTACATTTAACCGTGTCAAAATGTCCAAACTATAATTATGAGAGTACAACCACTTCTCAAGGCTCCCATTAGGCATGTAAGTCAGAACCAAGGCCTTGAAATCCAAGTTCGTACAGCTACTGATGATTTTGACAAGGTTTCGATGACGAATGTTACGCATTACCTCACATTCAACGTCAAAACTCTTGAATGCTCCTTCCAGATTTAAATTGAAAACTTTTACCGCAACAGTCATTCCGTCTGAAAGTATTCCTTTATATACCGAACCAACACTCCCCATACCAAGTAGGTTACTTTCACAAAATGCATCTGTCGCTTGCACAAGTTCATGGTAAGACACCCTTCTCCACGCAAGAGGCAATGAATCTTTGTGGGCCAATAATTTCATATTCCTTTTTGTGCATCTTGTGAACACAAATATTAGGGCAACTGCAATCGTTGCTGCTATTATGAGGGGTAAAATATATTTCAATAGACGCACAACTTTTGTTATTGACCGTCGATGAGTTTTGGCTTTGCACAGTTGAACTTTTAACCGAGGTGCGCCACATAATTCATCGTTTTTCATATAATACTTGTCTGTGAAGTTCGCAAATTGTCCTCCATTAGGAATTTCTCCTTCTAAATTATTAAAAGAGACATTGAAGTTCTTTAGATACCTAAGTTCCTCTAAGGACTTGGGAATCACTCCAGATAAATTGTTAATCGACAGATCCAACAATTCCAAATTTATCAAATTACTCAATGTTTGAGGAATAGATCCTTCAAAATTATTATGCGCCAACGAAAGGGAACTTAGCGATTGTGCGCCTCCAATGGTGGTTGGGATATCACCTGATAACTGATTCCATGACAAATCAATTTGGTATATAACCTTCATACTTCCTATATCTGGTGCTAGATAACCACTTAGAAAATTTGAGGATAAGTTTAGACGGACGAGATCTTTCAGACTCCACAAAGTTGATGGAATAGTAGTATTCAATTTGTTGGAGTCCAAGTACAACGATCTGATAGATTTAATATCCCCTAAGCATGTCGGTATAGACCCATTGAACTCATTTTCACTTAAATAAAGGTCTCCTAAGTTTTTTAGCTTACATAAATCATTTGGGATGGATCCTTGCAGTCTATTTCGTTGAAGATATACTTGTTGTAGACGTGTTAATCCCCCAAGTGTTGTTGGGATAGATCCTGTAAACTCATTCCCGTCTAAACGTATGTACTCTAAGCCTGTCAAGTTTCCAATTCCAATGGGAATTTTGCCTTTAATTTTGGAACCAAATGCTTCGAATAATCTAAGAGAGGTGGATAGATTCCCAAATGAAGTTGGGAGAGTACCATTAAGTTGGTTATTTGATAATGCCAAATATTCCAGCTGTCTGCAGTTTGTTAAAGAAGTAAAAAAACCCAGTTCTGGAGTATAATATTCAATGGTCAAATCATTATCTTCGAGGTAAAGCCTTTGGAGGAGTCTTAGATCACCAAGTGTATTGGGTATAGAGCCAGTAAAATAATTATTATTCATGTCTAGGAGGGAAAGCTTAGAAGCATTGCTGACAGAGCTTGGAATTTTTCCACTGAGAAAGTTTCTTTGGAGGTAAAGCTGTTCAAGATTGGGAAGCCAAAGGCCCATGCTTGATGGAAGATATCCAGAGAATTGATTGAAGCTTAGGTCAAGAATTTTCATTTTTGAGATATTAAAGATTTTGACCGGAATGGTGCCTGTTAGGCTGTTGTTACCGACATAAAACATCTCCAAATTAAGGAATGAGTTCCAAATCTCATTTGGCAATGTTCCTGTAACAAAATGAACACCCTTGCGTTACAGCCTTATGTGGACTATATGCATTCCAAGTAAATGCAGGAATCAACTGTATGCCATTTAATTAGGAAAATGCCAAGGGTATAAAGGAATTACAAAAAAAACACAAACTAATGTTGCAGTGCAGTAAAATGCTGTACACTATCTTGGAATAAGTGGTGTACGATGATACGTTGCAATGACACATTAGTTTCTTTAACTTTTTGTGTAATTTGTTTGTACCCATATTATTACTCCTTTATGCATTTTTTTCAGTTCAAAGCTAAGGTTTTAACAATATGGGTTTGAACTTTTGGGCATTACACATTCTAATGTACAATCTCTTATTTGTTCAATTTCTTTTTTATTATTTGACAATAATTTAGTATGCTTTTTTTGCTATTGTTGTAGTGGAGAGAAAACAGGCCCGTAAGACACTATTCGAATCTTTGCTTTTATCTTCTGAAAGGTCGAACATGCAAACCACCTGTGATGCTTTTGGGACAATGGGTACACATTATATTTTGGTCCCATTTACAATTTCATATATACTGATGGGTACACATTATTTTGCAAGTTCGAAAGATTTGATATTTCCACTGGATAACAACATAATGACAGAGAAGCCACTTCATACTCAACTAAGATACACGTTTTTTTTTATTTTTTTATTATATAGTGTCTTCCATGTACCGTTTCTTAGCAATGGAAACATCATTATTCAAGGTGCATAGGGTTGTCATCATTCCTTTATTTATTTATTTTTATTTTTTATCTAACTTTATAATATTCAGAGTATATACATCTTGAGCTATCCCACCTTGATTTTCTAGGTTAGTTTTTTTCCTTCCTAACTCCGTGTAATTTTTGTTTATTAATGTTTACTAATTTACAACCACATTGAAATGATAATGATATAATTTTTCATGATTACAATACGAACATTTACCTACTATCTTTTGTCTTCTAATTTAATGTTTTCAGTTATATGTACATATTCTTTCTTGAATTATTTTTAAAACCGTAGATCAAAGTGTTGTGAATGAATTTGGTTCTACTTTATTTCTTTGCTTATAGTTGTGGAAACTGGAAACTAAGGTAAATCAGATTTTTGTAAAAATATCGCTAGTACTTGTCTGATGTTTACTATAGGAGATGCTAGAGAGATTTGGGCCCAAAAACTATAATGTAATTTTACACCTTAAACCAGAGATTTTTTTTAATTAAGTGTTACATTGTTTAACACAAGCATTGTTAATTGGACGTCCCTATACGTATAGTTCAATGTAAAGAATCTGTGTGGAACCAAAATTTGATCACAATCTTTTTTTAATTTTCTCATCTATATCTATCGAACCATAGAAGTTTTTTGCCAATGATTTGGAGACCGTAGCTGACTTAAGAGATTATTCCTTTTCTAAGATTAAACTTTAAGGTGGGTTTTGCTTTTGAATTTGTCTCCAATTATATAATTAATGAGAAATAGTACTGCTCTAGGCTTCATCACATTTAGCCTTACTGTAATTTTTGTAACTGTGAGTAGTTATAAAGTTCTATGTTTATAGAATTTTAGGTGATTTATAAAATTTATTCGTTCTATAAAAATCCTAGAGTATTATTTGTTGTTTGTTGCATCTCAGGTGGGAAATTTCTATTTGAAAATGAGTTATCATGGCTTTCATGGTCATGCCGAATTTAATAATACATGACATTAGGAGGGTATTATTCTTACGACACAAAAATAACCGTATGTTCTATGTTTTTTATTCACTTGTTGAATTTGTTAATTTTGTTGCTATGTTAGTTGTTTTGTTTAAAATATTGGGATTTTAGATTATTTATTATTTGTGACTTGGATAGAATAAATTTTGCTAGTATTAGTTGAATTGGATGGTTTTGCTAAAAATTACTAAACTGGGCAAAGATACAAGGAAAAAAAATTACAAATTTGGCATGCATCTTTGATACAATAGAGACAAAGCTGTATTTTAGCTTCTATGGATATGTTCTAAAACAGACTAATCTATATACATGTCTGATTACGAGTTATGTTATTATGTTTTTATACTTGTTGATAAAATTGTCAAAATGACACATGATGCGATTACATGGCATAGCACAACACAACAAAAAGGGTTTAGGCCTATCCGACCTAAGTTAATAACGCGATAGACCCGTGAAAAAAATTCTTAGGCTTGAAAATTTTAATACACCCGATTTGACCCATTTGTCCCTATCAAAATCTATTTACGCTACCTTAACTCTTTTTTAGAACTTGTCTTTGACATAGTATTAATTATATATTATAAAGAACTTATCTTTGATATATTATGAAGAAATTTAGTTATGTAACGGATGTTAACGATTTAATTCTGATCCATTAACAATAACGGTTCGGGTTTGGATTTCTTATTTGGAGCCAATTTGTTAACGAGTCGTGTATGGGTTGAGGGAATTTTGACACGAACTCAATATCATAGGACATGAATGCGACCATATGTTGCTATTATTATTATTATTATTATTATTATTATTATTATTATTATTATTATTATTATTATTATTATTATTATTATTATTATTATGAGTGCAAATAATCATAATCAATGAATTCTAGAAAGCAATTAAAGAAAGAGCATACAAATGGCACACACAACACAAGAATATATGTGGTTTGACAAATTGTTTACGTCCACGGAGAGGTCACTGAATCTTTATTAGTATCTCTCGAAGATTTTTATTTTGTTGAGGGGGTCGTGGCAAGATCTGATAAAATGTGGGGCACCGTACTAGATGAAATTATAAATTAATGAGTATAGGCTTATTGAGTTTAGGTCGATATTCGATCAACGTGACAGACCAATTAAGATAATGTATTGGTTTGAGAAATTTCAACACACAGTTGTACACATTAAAAGACGTTAACACTAAGCTACTCATTCATTCAATATTTTAGTTTTAGACATTCTTTTACTGATTCGTTCAATATTTGTTATTTAAATATTCAATTAATTTTTCGAGGTCGATTGATATTTACACAATATTACCATGATCAATAATGTTTATCCTTACAAATTTATGTAACGTTTTTATGAGTTCTTCACTGCTGTTATCAATCCCGGGGGTGGGCTCCAAGCCAAGTGGCCCCCACGTCAACCATAATTACGAAATTAAATGTCCTAAAATATATAATAATAAATTTTATGAGGACGATATGAAATTTCTTAATAAAGCGCATATAAGTACTTTTACGAGAATATATTAATCCAATTACAACATTAAACCACAAAAGAAACTGGAATAGAAAAATTACATTATTGATTAATTTTAATAAATTTGTCCCCCGAAGTTTTGTTAGGTCTCAAATAAGTCCCTCACGTGAGTAACAAATGCAATTCCATTAACGGAGTTAATGGTCCGTTTAAATTACTACCATATGAAATTGAAACAATATGGTACTTTTAGGGGTTCATTTCTAAAATTTAAACAAGATAAGAGACCCAAATGAAATTACTACCATACGTCAAGAGACAAATATGTTATTAACTCGAAAAGGTTTTTGTCTTAGAGACTCGTTTAATGACAAGCAACTGCCTTACTTTTAAAAGTTTTTATTATGATGAAGTAATGCATCCTAACCAAGTACCTAGGGCCACCATATATTACATGCACATATAATTGTAGAAAAGCGCACATGCACAAATATGTGTATATCGAGGTAAATATGAATACATTCATAAATAATAACTGCATATTACTTTTTTTTTAAATAAATTGAAAATTTTTAAAAAATATTTATCAATGGTTAAGATAAAAAAATGTCACTTATAGTGAATATTTTCAAATTTATTTATGAAATTAACTCTTAAGTTTGGACGTTTTTCCCAAAAAATGACTCTATTAATTTGAGACGCTAAGATTACACTTTTAGAACATATTAAGGCCTTGTTTAATAGGGTACCATTTTTTTTTCACCAATGTCATACAAATGAAAATGTTTTATGCATGTCAAACAATTAAAAATGATTAGGTCACCTCAGATTAATTCTTGTAACTTTTTAACATGTAGTAGTAGTGTATATGAGGCTTTGCTTGGGATGATTTATAGTTTTGAAAAATTATGTTTGGAAAATTTTCAGTTCAGTTTGCTTTTTGATAGTCTTGTACAAATGTAGCGATTTTGTCCTCATTTAAATTTCTTGATATACTTTGTTTAATTTCAGGAACAATTGCAAAAAATTCATCGGAATTCATCTTGATAGGATTTATTTTTTGTCTTTTAATTTATATGATTAACTTGTTTAATACCTTTTGTGGCTGTTTTTTTTACAATTTTGTTTCATATTTATTGGACTTCCTTCATTCAAGCATATCAATGTGATTGTGAAAATAACCATTAGTTGTTGTCATATGAAACCAATTTATAATAGGATTTAAAACTAGTTTTGTAGATGTTTCAATTGCATTCAACCTCGTAAAAATGTTCTTTTTTGGTGGAATGTTAGTTTCGTGCCTTACATGTTCTAATAGAAAGTATTTATGGATTTATGTTATAAAGTTTTTATGGAGGACTTTTATTGTATCAGGAAACAATATGAATATAGATTTAATCAATCAATATTATTATAAAAAATATATATATTAAACTTGAAAGCAGGAAAAAAAATATGGCAATTTAAAGCTATCAAAAAACAAAATTTTGAAAATTGGGGCTTTGCACGTAGAAAAACAATCAATAAACGGGAAAAAATAAATAAAATATCGGATATTCCAGAGGGAATATTCCGTCTATCAAAGAGTAAATATAAGCCTTTCATGGAAAAAAATTCCCTAGAAAAATATGCCCATTCCTAGCCAATTTCCAGTTTTCCTATCAAATGGCCTAATTTGCTGTCTTTTACAAATATGCTCACTTGTTTTAGAATGTGTCGGAAAGGATGTGGTTTTTTTATTTATATATTGATTTTTGAATGTGATTATTCTGTGAATTAGTTTAAGAGTATGACTTTTATATCTTGGGTACTATGGGTGAAATCTTTTGGCTGAAGATGTGAATCAGAAGGAAATGTTTCCTGTTGTTGCCAATGTTCAAACAACTCCTTGTCAAGAAAATAGGCAGCCTATTTTTTCTACCTCCCCATGTCAGATGAAAAAGAAGACTTTTTGGAGACTAATGGTGCTTTGGTTACTCCCAGTTTTGTGACTCCGCACGCTACCAAATCTGCGATCCAAGAGAAAGAGGATCCTAACATTTATGGTGGAGATCAAAGAGTTACTGGTCTGCATATTTTTCTGCAAATGGATACAAACTCTAGTACGTTTCCTGCTATTGTATTGTCCCCACATCAACACTCAATCGCTTTCATGTCAGCTTTTGGGAGGGAATTTGGATGGCTCCATATCTCACGATATGTGACTCCACAAAATATCAGGTGTCCACTGTACCACAGTGATTAATCCCTTCGCTGATTGTAGGCACCTTTTAGGGTGGGACAGCTGACCCAGAGATTTAAGGCTACTCCATGCCCAAGGCGAAAATCGAACCCCGACACTTGGTTAAGAGAGGATGAATCCCTACCACTCCACCACACCCTGGGTTTAAGTCTCATGATTTGAATGCTCTTGCCCCTCATTTCAAGCCTAATATAACCAATTCTTTGAAGGATATTTTTGATAAAATAAATGGATGGGTAGATTATCTTAGTGACAAGGATACAACCACCAAATCAAATTGTCCCATGTTATTTAATGATTGTTCCTATGTTCCATCTCACTCTCAATCGTTTGGGAATGAATTAGACAACCTGGATGGTAATGTTGGCCCTAATACACATCCTAGTGGCTCAAAATTAATTAAAGCCCAAAAAAAGTCATGAAAAGGAAAGAGCGACAACGTCAACTCGAACAAGACGAAACCAATAACAATTATTGTATATATCGAACAAGACGAAACCAACGTTAACTTTTTATTACAATTTTTTTTAAAACCATTTCAACTGTTTTAAAATGAGTCAATTATTGTATACTCTCCAATATAAATACATATTTTGTATATATATATATATATATATATATATATATATATATATACAGTCCTGCTCTTGTGCGGACTAGTTCGCAATTTAAGAATGCGGACTGGACATATGTCACCTGGCGGTGAGCCCAGAAAAGAGAGAGAGTGTGCCTATAATTTAGGCGATAATTTCTAAGCGCACCGTTAGGTGACATATGTCCGGTCCGCATTCTTAAAATGCGGACTAGTCCGCACAGGAGCATTAATATATATATATATATATATATATATATATATATATATATATATATATATATATATATATATATATATATATATAGTTTAGCCTATTTTTAAAAAATGGTTAAAATAAATTTTGTGTGTCATTTAAAAGAGTTATGAGAACATTAATAGATATCTCTGTAACTCTTTTTATATATGAAAAATGGGACGAAAATGAGCAAATGAAAATTGGGAGTAAAAGCGCCTATTTTTTTTCAAATGAACGAAATAGTATTTTTTTAAGGCACCGGCTATTAACACTCCTAAAATTCTTTCAACACTCCATTTTTTTTACCAAATCTCAATCATGCCCTTGCATTTATAAAATTGAAACTTGCACTTTTTTGCTTTCAATTAAAATAAATATTTATGAAAAATAATTAAATTTTTTATCTTTTTAATAAAAAATATATATATATTTTTTTATAAAAAACTGTTTTTCATAAAAATTCTAAATAACACGATCACCACCCAAATAAAACGCAACGTGGCATGTAGTCGTATTTTTTTTTCATACCGCTATCGCAGACTATTTTTTACTATTTGAATAATAATTTATAAAAAAATATATTTTTTTATTAAAAATACAAAATGAACATTTTTTCATACCGCTGGCATTTGAAAAAATACAAAATATATTTTACCCAGTTATGAATTTTTTTTTAAAACAGTTATGAAAAGTAAAAAAAATTAAACAGATTTCTATTAAAACCAGGTTTTTATAAAAAAAAAATATGTGTTTTTTTATTAAAAATACAAAATGACCCTTTTTTCATGGGGCATATACCAAATAGTCCCTCGAACATTTTTTAATACACGTTTAGTCCAAGACTTTTTGTTTTTGCTCCAAAAAGTCCTTAACCATGCCGCTGACGCGGACCTTTACAAGTAAGAGAATAAGGGACTTTTTGATACAAAACAAAGGCTTGGACTAAATGTGTATTAAAAAATATTTAAGGGACTTTTTGGTATTTGATCCTTTTGTCATACCGCTAGTTTATTAGAAATACGAAATATATTTTATACACACTACTGACGTGAACCATTTTTCCTAAATAGTAATAAGATTATTTTTAAAGTAATAAAAAATGGTGCTTCAGCGGTATGTATAAGCAGTCCGATCACCTATACATACCGTTAGTGCGGACAAACATATTAGAAAAAATGGTATAGGTGGTCGGATCATGATCGTGTTAGTTAAAAAATAAAATATTCTTAATCACATTGTATAATTTTTTAATTCACTAAGGTCCTGGAACATGTCCCAAATAAAAGCAATAAGACATTACACACAGTCTTATTGTTCACCTAACTGGAACACGACTCAAATTAAAAGTGCCCGACATAATATGACCTGACACCAATATTATTTTTTCCCCCAACACGAATTCATCTCAAATAAGACATGGCGCGAAACAAGACATGGTTTAGTCAGGACTAGACTTGTAAGTAAAAATTAATGGTAAATTTAGTATTTTCAGAAAAATGAAAAAAAAAAAGAAGAAGCTAAGAGACAAATTTAGGAAATATGTTCATGGAAACAGGGTCACTGTTAGAGACATAGTGTCATTTGGTGTAATATATGAAATTAATGTTGACTTAGATATAAATTGGGGGAAGGGGACATTTTAATTGAGTGGGTTGTAACGTGAGAATTAATTGAGGGGTGGTAAGGGTGTGAGGGAAAGTGAGAGTTAGGTGGGTGTTGGTACTAGGAAAAATGGGTGAGGAAGCCTATGGAGTTATGGTGGATTTATTAACAGGAGGATGGGGACCAGGAAAGGGTGTATTGACAATGGGAAATAGAGACTCATCAAACCACACATGTCGAATAACGTAAAAACGGCCGCTAGTTAGGCTTAGACAACAATATTTATAATATGATGTATTAGAGTTTTATTTAGCATTGAGGGTATTTTAGTATTTTCCCTTCTCCTATTATTATTAGGTGGTTGTAGTAGGTTATATATTTATTCTCTCTTCTTCCTTTGATTGTAAGACATTCTAGTGTATAGCAATATGAAACCCTAGCCCCTCTATTTTTTCGGAGGTACTTTTTCTGTTCGCTCGACTGTTTTGAAGGTAATTATGGTAGTTTTCCTCCTGTTTGTTCGATTAATTGTTTAGTTCGTTTGATTTGGTTCCGTTTGGGTACTGTTTGATTGTTTATTTTCGCAATGGCTGGTGAAAGAGATGATTCGCTGCAATCAATTAGTGTCAGATTAGATGGAAAAAATTATACGTATTGGAGTTATGTTATGAAGAATTTTTTGAAAGGGAAGAAGCTTTGGGGTTACATTAATGGCGATTTGAGTAAGCCTAATGATAAGACGAATGTTGAAAAATATGCAGAGTTGTTGGATGTTTGGGAGGCAAACAACTCGAAAATCATCACTTGGATCAACAACTCCGTTGCACCTTCTATAGGTATGCAGTTGGCTAAGTATGATTATGCAAAGGATGTTTGGGATCATTTGGGCAGATTGTATACCCAATCTAATTTCGCAAAAAAGTACCAATTGGAGTGCGATATTCGGGCTCTTGAGCAAAATAAATTGAGTATTCAGGAGTTTTATTCTGCTATGACGGATCTATGGGATCAGTTGGCTCTCACAGAGTCGGCTGAATTGCGGGCCTTTGCACCATATGTTGCCAATAGGGAGGAACAACGCCTGGTTCAGTTTCTGATGGCATTGCGTGATGATTTTGAGGGTCTTCGTGGGTCGATTCTTCATCGTAGTCCACTTCCAACCGTTGATTCCGTTGTTCACGAGTTGTTAGCCGAGGAGATTCGTCTCAAGACTCAGTCAGGGAAGGTAATTTCTTCGGACCCTAATCCCTCTGTTTTCGCAGCCTCCTCTCGGCCTCTTTCCAGTAATCAGAACAAGCCTTATGCGAGAGTTGCAAGTGATGAATGTAGTTACTGTAAGGAGAAGGGTCATTGGAAGTCTCAGTGCCCTAAGTTGCGAGCACAACAACAACAACAACAATTAAATAGTCGACCATCTCAGCAGCAGTTTTCTGGTTGGAAATCCAATAACCAATCTCAGCAGCGTTCATATAGGCCTTCACAGCCTAATACTGCAGCAGTTGTACCGCCATCAGACTCATTTGCATCTGGTTCTTCATCCTTAGCTCCATCCATGTCTTCTCTTGCTGAGCAGTTTCAAAAGTTTCTTGCCACACAGCCTCACGCCATGTCCATCTCTTCACCAGGTAAGTCCTCAGGTATTTGGATTCTAGACTCCGGCGCTTCTAATCACATGTCACCAAATTTGTCCTCTTTTGGTTCTTTTTGTCCCACTTCTTCGTTGCCCGTTATGACTGCTGATGGTACTCCCATGCCCTCAACGGGTATTGCGACTATTGAATCACCAAACTTCTCTCTCTCTAATGTTTACCACATTCCTAAGCTTACAATGAATCTTATCTCTGTTGGTCAACTATGTGATGCCGGTTACTCAGTTTCCTTCTCTTCTACCTTTTGTCATGTGCAGGATCCACAGTCTCAGAAGGTGATTGGGACAGGCCGTAGGCAGGGGGGATTGTACATCATGGAGAAACTTAATGTACCAATGGTTGCAGCTTCCAGTGTTGACTTGTCATCCTTTCGTTTGAGTTCAGATTCGTCTAGCTTTTATTTATGGCACTCTCGTCTTGGTCATGTCTCAGGTTCACGATTAAAATATTTGGCTTCCACGGGAAAATTAGGAAATTTGCATTGCCATGATATCTCTGATTGTAGCGGTTGTAAACTTGCAAAATTTTCAGCTTTACCATTTAATAGAAGTATTTCCTCTACTTTTGTACCCTTTGATCTTATTCATTCTGATGTGTGGGGACCGTCTCCTATTATTACAAGAGGAGGGTCTCGATATTATGTCTCCTTTATTGATGATTATACGCGTTACTGTTGGGTTTTTCTCATGAAACGACGTTCGAATTTTTTTGATATTTATAATAAATTTCGTGCCTTTGTCAAAACTCAACATTCTACTATTATAAAATGCTTTAGATGCGATTTGGGTGGGGAATATACTTCTCAAAATTTCGGTGAGTTGCTTGATTTAGATGGAACTATTCACCAATCATCTTGTACTGACACTCCTCAGCAAAATGGTGTTGCTGAACGGAAACATCGGCACATTGTTGAAACTGCTCGCTCTCTTTTATTATCTGCATATGTCCCTAGTGAGTTTTGGGGAGAGGTTGTCCTTACTGCTGTTAATCTGATTAATAAGATTCCGACCTCTCATTGCTCAGGTTTGTCACCTTTTGAAAAGTTGTATGGGTGTGCCCCTGATTATTCTTCCTTAAAGGTGTTTGGTTGTACTTGTTTTGTTCTTCGACCTCGTGTGAAACGTACCAAATTATCTCCAAAGTCAGCTATTTGTGTCTTTCTTGGTTATGGTGAGGGTCAAAAGGGATATCGTTGTTATGATCCAGTTATAAAAAAATTATATGTCTCTCGCCATGTTGTGTTTCTTGAGCATATTCCTTTCTTTTCTATTCCTGATAGCCCTCATGAACTCACTAAATCTGATCTCTTCAATATATAATAACACAAAATATTTTTAACAAATAAAAATAGTTTATAACAAAGAAACAAAATTTTAAAAAAATTTATAAACAATAGTTTTGGGGGGTTAAAAAAAAGCTTATTATCTGATTTTTTTTTAAAATTAAAACCGTTTTTAACAAAATAAAAATAGTTTAATCGAAAACACTTTTTTAACAAAATAAAAACTGCTTATAATCAATTTCTAACAAAAAAAACAGTTTTTAATAAAATAAAAATAGTTTATTGTTATTTAACCTAAAATAATATTATGTTTTAGGGTGTGGCTATTCCCTAAAAATAATATTATTTTATCTAACCAAAAATAATATTATGTTTTAGGTTAGATAAAATTTATACTTTAAGATAAAATATAATTTTTTTATAATTATTGTTATTTCGATTTTTGACTTTAACACATTACTAATTATTTTAATAAATTATAGTACATTTTCATGAATTTATTAGGCTTTGCTACATTTTTCGTCACTAAATATGAAATTTTTTACACGAAAAGTGACATTGGGTAACAAAATAAAAAATGTTTATAACAAAAAATCGAATTTAAAAAAACAATTTTTAACAAATAGAAATAGTTTATAACAAAGACAAAATCTAAAAAAAAACAACTGTTTTTCGGGGTTAAAAAAAAGCTTATAATGAAAAAAATAGTTGTTTTCCAATTTTTTTTTTTTTGAAATTAAAGCTGTTTTTAACAAAATAAAAGTAGTTTAAACGAAAACAATTTATTAACAAAATAAAAACTTTTTATAAAAAAAATTAGTTTAAAAAAAATTCTAACAAAACAAAACAGTTTTTAATAAAATAAAAACAGTTTATAACAAAGAAATATTAAAAAACAGTTTTTAGAAAAATAAAAACACTTTAGTGAAGAAAAAATAGTTTTTAAGAATATTGTGTTTTACATGTATGGTTATTAGTATAATTAGTATAATAATTATTGTTATTAATAATATTATTTGGATTTTTTTACTACAACCCATAACATTTATTTATTTATTTTAGACTTTATTACAAATTAGTCAGCTTGTTATACTTTGGTACATTTTTCATGGCTAAATATGAAATTTCTCCACGAAAAGTTTTTAGTATTAATGTTGTTTTTTATTTTGTTAAAAAACATTTTTGGAAAACTATTTTTATTCTTTTAAAACTGATTTTTTTGTTAAAATTATTTTTTTCACTAAAGTGTTTTTATTTTTCTAATTTTTTTAAATATTTTTATTCTTTAAAAACTGTTTTTTTGTAAAGATATTGCTTATTTATTATAAATTGTTTTTATTTTTGTTAGAAGTTTTTTTTAGAAATAGTGTTTTATTATAAACAACTTTTATTTTGTTAAATAAAAGTTTTTATAAACTATTTTTATTTTATTAAAAACTGTTTTTTGTTAGAAATTGTTTTTTTAAAAATATTTTTTGTTATAAACAGTTTTTATTTTGTTAAAAAAGTGTTTTCGTTTAAACTATTTTAATTTTGTTAAAAACTGTTTTAATTTCAAAAAATGTTTTTTTTTTGTTAAAAAGCTGTTTTTTACCCCCAAAAACTGTTGTTTATAATTTTTTTTAAAATTTTGTTTAGTTGTTATAAATTATTTTTATTTGTTAAAAATATTTAGTTTTGTTATATATAAGATGGTGAGGGTATTTATGTATTTATATATAAGAAGGTGAGGATAGGGTGGGGGGGGGGGGAGACTTAAGGGTGTGGGGATAGCCACACCCTATATATATATATATATATATATTAGGTTATTTTTAGTATTTATCAAAGTATTACTTATATTTATTTAATATAATGAAAAGATAAATAAATATTAATTGATTAAAGATTTTAAACCTAAAAAATGGAAGCTTAAATAAAAAATTAAATATATTTTATAAATAGAAATTGAGAGAAACAAGACATACCGTTTTTTTTAATCTCCATAAGTTAACGTCAGCTTAAATGGAGGGTCTCTAACATAAATTAATATAAAATCAAAATATAATATATCAATCTCTAAATTAATCAATCACAATATCCGTAACTTTGAACATTTTAATAAACATAGAACCCAATAATTTGAACCTAAATTCAGATTTAACCCTAAAATTAAATTTAACATTAATCCTCACACTAATAATAGCAATGAAAATTAGATTCAACGCCATAAAATTTACCCTCATTGTAAAATCAAAATAAGTAAAAATAATGAGAGAGACACACACAGATATATGAGAGACTATTGTGAACTGGTGCCTACATTTCAAAGAAGGAGAACAAATGTATAGAAGGGTTAATATACTTATTAAAATTCATCCTACACTTTTAAAATTTTGTATTTTACCCCTAGATTTTTCTTTTGGCACGTGTGTAATTTTTTTTTTGAAAAAATCTGTGGGGGCTAAAGTCCCTACTCAGCCTCAAGTGGCTCCGTTCCTATATATATATATTCACCAGAAGAAACACAAGACCCTACACATTTGTTTCATCTACTATAGTTATTGTTAAATTATCACTAAATAATTTAAGTTTTCCATATCTAATTTGAAAAACTCTATGTAGCCTACAATATGGGACCAAGGTTGAAGCCATAAATTAAACATGGAGGGAGATCAACCGACTTAGTTTGTTGGACCTGAATCGGACCATTCCAAATATTTGGTTGAGTGATGTAGTTTAGTTTTGGTCAGGATTAGTTTGGCTCGATCTCGACAATTAGATATGCATGATATATATTAAATTTAATTAGGAATTATAATTTTCGACACAAAATTTATCATCACTTGAATACAGATTCAAGCTCCCAAAAATGACAATATAAACCAAAATCAATAATCAACATGCATGTTAATGTTAGATGTAAATTACCCAAAACAAGCCAAATAAAGTTGATTAGGTACTTATGTAAAAAAATAAATGTCATATTTTTATTTTTATTTTTGTATTTATTTTTAATTATTATTTGTATGATGCATAGTCAGATGAACTTTTCCATAACTTTCTTGTTGTAATTAACACTCATGATAGATGGTTGGAGTCATATATTTTTATTCTTATCGGCTTGGAGGACCACAATAAAATTTTATTTATGGCTCGTAATTTGTAAGCATTTGTGGCTTGGGATTTTCTCAAAGACCAATATTGACATGATCATAAAGAATGTAAATATAACACTATATACTTATATACAAGAGTATAGAAATAATTCTATTTTGTTGAGGGGGTCGTGGAAAGATCTGATAAAATGTGGCATGGCACCATACTTGATGAAATTATAAATTAATGAGTATTGGCTTATTGACTTCAGGTCGATATTCGATCAACGTGAAAGTTCAATTAAGATAAAGTTTTGGCCGGAGAAATTCAACACACAATTGTACACATTAAAATACGTTTACACTAAGCTACTCATTCATTCAATATTTTAGTTTTAGACAATCTTCTGTTGATTCATGCAATATTTGTTATTTAAATATTCAATTGATTTTTTGAGATCTATTTACATTTACACAATAATACCACGATTAATAATGTTATCCTTAAGAATTTATGTAACATTTTTATGACTTCTTCACTGCTGTTATCAATTACGGGAATGGGCACCAAGCTAAGTGGCCCCCACATGAACCAAGCTGAGTAACCTTTTAACATGCAGTGATGGTGTTGAGGCTTTGCTTGGGATAATTTACAGTTTTGAAAAATTTTGTTTGGAAAATTTACAGTTCAATTTGCTTTTTGATAGTCTTGTACAAATTTAGCGATTTTGTCTAAACTTTGTTTAATTTCAGGAACAATTGCAAAAAAGTCATCGGAATTCATCTTGATAGGATTTTTTTTGCCTTTTAATTTATGTGATTAGCTTGTTCAATCCCTTTTGTGGATGTTTTTTTTACAATTTTGTTTCGTATTTATTGGACTCCCATCGTTCAAGCATATCAATGTGATTCGAAAAATAACCATTAGCTGTTGTCATATGAAACAAATTTATAATAAGATTTAAAACTAGTTTTGTAGATGTTTCAATTGCATTCAACCTCGTAAAAATGCTCTTTTTTGGTGGAATGTTATTTTCGTGCCTTACATGTTCTAATAGAAAGTGTTTATGGATTTATGTTGAAAAGTTTTTATGGAGGACTTTTATTGTATGAGGAAACAATATGAATGTAGCTTTAATAAATCAGTATTATTTTAAAATATATATATTTTAAACTTGAAAGCAGGAAAAAAATATATGGCAATTTAAAGCTATCAAAAAACAAAATTTTGAAAATTGGGGATTTGCACGTAGAAAAACAATCAATAAACAAGAAAAAATAAATAAAATATCGGATATTCCAGAGGGAATATTCATTCTATCAAAGAGTAAATATAAGTCTTTCATGGAAAAAAATTCCCTAGAAAAATATGCCCATTCCTAGCCAATTTCCAGTTTTCCTATCAAATGGCCTAATTTGCTGTCTTTTACAAATATGCTCACTTGTTTTAGAATGTGTCGGAAAGGATGTGGTGTTTTTATTTATTTATTCTTGAATGGGATTATTCTGTGAATTAGTTTAAGAGCATGACTTTTATATCTTGGGTACTATGGGTGAAGATATTTTGTCTGAAGATGTGAATCAGAAGGAAATGTTTCCTGTTGTTGCCAATGTTCAAACAACTCCTTGTCAAGAAAATAGGCAGCCTATTTTTTCTACCTCCCCTGTCAGATGAAAAAGAAGACTTTTTGGAGACTAATGATGCTTTGGTTACTCCCTGTTTTGGGACTCCGCACGCTACCAAATCTGCGTTCCAAGAGAATGAGGATCCTAACATTTATGGTGGAGATTTGGGAGTTGTTCAACACTCAGATCAAAGAGTTACTGGTCTGCATATTTTTCTGCAAATGGATACAAACTCTAGTACGTTTCCTGCTATTGTATTGTCCCCACATCAACCTGCCTCGTCAACCTACACTCAACCGCTTTCATGTCAGCTTTTGGGAGGGAATTTGGATGGCTCCATATCTCACGATATGGCCTCCACAGCCCTCTCTCACAAGCCTCATGATTTGAATGCTCTTGCCCCTCATTTCAAGCCTAATATAACCAATTCTTTGAAGGATATTTTTGATAAAATAAATGGATGGGTAGATTATCTTAGTGACAAGGATACAACCACCAAATAAAATTGTCCCATGTTATTTAATGATTGTTCCTATGTTCCATCTCACTCTCAATCGTTTGGGAATGAATTAGACAACCTGGATGGTCATGTTGGCCCTAATACACATCCTAGTGGCTCAAAATTAATTAAAGCCCAAAAAAAGTCATGAAAAGGAAAGAGCGACAACGTCAACTCGAACAAGACGAAACCAATAACAATTATTGTATATATCGAACAAGACGAAACCAACGTTAACTTTTTATTACTATTTTTTTTAAAACCATTTCAACTGTTTTAAAATGAGTCAATTATTGTATACTCTCCAATATAAATACATATTTTGTATATATATATATATATATATATATATATATATATATATACAGTCCTGCTCTTGTGCGGACTAGTTCGCAATTTAAGAATGCGGACTGGACATATGTCACCTGGCGGTGAGCCCAGAAAAGAGAGAGAGTGTGCCTATAATTTAGGCGATAATTTCTAAGCGCACCGTTAGGTGACATATGTCCGGTCCGCATTCTTAAAATGCGGACTAGTCCGCACAGGAGCATTAATATATATATATAGTTTAGCCTATTTTTAAAAAATGGTTAAAATAAATTTTGTGTGTCATTTAAAAGAGTTATGAGAACATTAATAGATATCTCTGTAACTCTTTTTATATATGAAAAATGGGACGAAAATGAGCAAATGAAAATTGGGAGTAAAAGCGCCTATTTTTTTTCAAATGAACGAAATAGTATTTTTTTAAGGCACCGGCTATTCACACTCCTAAAATTCTTTCAACACTCCATTTTTTTACCAAATCTCAATCATGCCCTTGCATTTATAAAATTGAAACTTGCACTTTTTTGCTTTCAATTAAAATAAATATTTATGAAAAATAATTAAATTTTTTATCTTTTTAATAAAAAATATATATATATTTTTTTATAAAAAACTGTTTTTCATAAAAATTCTAAATAACACGATCACCACCCAAATAAAACGCAACGTGGCATGTAGTCGTATTTTTTTTTCATACCGCTATCGCAGACTATTTTTTACTATTTGAATAATAATTTATAAAAAAATATATTTTTTTATTAAAAATACAAAATGAACATTTTTTCATACCGCTGGCATTTGAAAAAATACAAAATATATTTTACCCAGTTATGAATTTTTTTTTAAAACAGTTATGAAAAGTAAAAAAAATTAAACAGATTTCTATTAAAACCAGGTTTTTATAAAAAAAAAATATGTGTTTTTTTATTAAAAATACAAAATGACTCTTTTTTCATGGGGCATATACCAAATAGTCCCTCGAACATTTTTTAATACACGTTTAGTCCAAGACTTTTTGTTTTTGCTCCAAAAAGTCCTTAACCATGCCGCTGACGCGGACCTTTACAAGTAAGAGAATAAGGGACTTTTTGATACAAAACAAAGGCTTGGACTAAATGTGTATTAAAAAATATTTAAGGGACTTTTTGGTATTTGATCCTTTTGTCATACCGCTAGTTTATTAGAAATACGAAATATATTTTATACACACTACTGACGTGAACCATTTTTCCTAAATAGTAATAAGATTATTTTTAAAGTAATAAAAAATGGTGCGTCAGCGGTATGTATAAGCGGTCCGATCACCTATACATACCGTTAGTGCGGACAAACATATTAGAAAAAATGGTATAGGTGGTCGGATCATGATCGTGTTAGTTAAAAAATAAAATATTCTTAATCACATTGTATAATTTTTTAATTCACTAAGGTCCTGGAACATGTCCCAAATAAAAGCAATAAGACATTACACACAGTCTTATTTTTCACCTAACTGGAACACGACTCAAATTAAAAGTGCCCGACATAATATGACCTGACACCAATATTATTTTTTCCCCCAACACGAATTCATCTCAAATAAAACATGGCGCGAAACAAGACATGGTTTAGTCAGGACTAGACTTGTAAGTAAAAATTAATGGTAAATTTAGTATTTTCAGAAAAATGAAAAAAAAAAAGAAGAAGCTAAGAGACAAATTTAGGAAATATGTTCATGGAAACAGGGTCACTGTTAGAGACATAGTGTCATTTGGTGTAATATATGAAATTAATGTTGACTTAGATATAAATTGGGGGAAGGGGACATTTTAATTGAGTGGGTTGTAACGTGAGAATTAATTGAGGGGTGGTAAGGGTGTGAGGGAAAGTGAGAGTTAGGTGGGTGTTGGTACTAGGAAAAATGGGTGAGGAAGCCTATGGAGTTATGGTGGATTTATTAACAGGAGGATGGGGACCAGGAAAGGGTGTATTGACAATGGGAAATAGAGACTCATCAAACCACACATGTCGAATAACGTAAAAACGGCCGCTAGTTAGGCTTAGACAACAATATTTATAATATGATGTATTAGAGTTTTATTTAGCATTGAGGGTATTTTAGTATTTTCCCTTCTCCTATTATTATTAGGTGGTTGTAGTAGGTTATATATTTATTCTCTCTTCTTCCTTTGATTGAAAGACATTCTAGTGTATAGCAATATGAAACCCTAGCCCCTCTATTTTTTCGGAGGTACTTTTTCTGTTCGCTCGACTGTTTTGAAGGTAATTATGGTAGTTTTCCTCCTGTTTGTTCGATTAATTGTTTAGTTCGTTTGATTTGGTTCCGTTTGGGTACTGTTTGATTGTTTATTTTCGCAATGGCTGGTGAAAGAGATGATTCGCTGAAATCAATTAGTGTCAGATTAGATGGAAAAAATTATACGTATTGGAGTTATGTTATGAAGAATTTTTTGAAAGGGAAGAAGCTTTGGGGTTACATTAATGGCGATTTGAGTAAGCCTAATGATAAGACGAATGTTGAAAAATATGCAGAGTTGTTGGATGTTTGGGAGGCAAACAACTCGAAAATCATCACTTGGATCAACAACTCCGTTGCACCTTCTATAGGTATGCAGTTGGCTAAGTATGATTATGCAAAGGATGTTTGGGATCATTTGGGCAGATTGTATACCCAATCTAATTTCGCAAAAAAGTACCAATTGGAGTGCGATATTCGGGCTCTTGAGCAAAATAAATTGAGTATTCAGGAGTTTTATTCTGCTATAACGGATCTATGGGATCAGTTGGCTCTCACAGAGTCGGCTGAATTGCGGGCCTTTGCACCATATGTTGCCAATAGGGAGGAACAACGCCTGGTTCAGTTTCTGATGGCATTGCGTGATGATTTTGAGGGTCTTCGTGGGTCGATTCTTCATCGTAGTCCACTTCCAACCGTTGATTCCGTTGTTCACGAGTTGTTAGCCGAGGAGATTCGTCTCAAGACTCAGTCAGGGAAGGTAATTTCTTCGGACCCTAATCCCTCTGTTTTCGCAGCCTCCTCTCGGCCTCTTTCCAGTAATCAGAACAAGCCTTATTCGAGAGTTGCAAGTGATGAATGTAGTTACTGTAAGGAGAAGGGTCATTGGAAGTCTCAGTGCCCTAAGTTGCGAGCACAACAACAACAACAACAATTAAATAGTCGACCATCTCAGCAGCAGTTTTCTGGTTGGAAATCCAATAACCAATCTCAGCAGCGTTCATATAGGCCTTCACAGCCTAATACTGCAGCAGTTGTACCGCCATCAGACTCATTTGCATCTGGTTCTTCATCCTTAGCTCCATCCATGTCTTCTCTTGCTGAGCAGTTTCAAAAGTTTCTTGCCACACAGCCTCACGCCATGTCCATCTCTTCACCAGGTAAGTCCTCAGGTATTTGGATTCTAGACTCCGGCGCTTCTAATCACATGTCACCAAATTTGTCCTCTTTTGGTTCTTTTTGTCCCACTTCTTCGTTGCCCGTTATGACTGCTGATGGTACTCCCATGCCCTCAACGGGTATTGCGACTATTGAATCACCAAACTTCTCTCTCTAATGTTTACCACATTCCTAAGCTTACAATGAATCTTATCTCTGTTGATCAACTATGTGATGCCGGTTACTCAGTTTCCTTCTCTTCTACCTTTTGTCATGTGCAGGATCCACAGTCTCAGAAGGTGATTGGGACAGGCCGTAGGCAGGGGGGATTGTACATCATGGAGAAACTTAATGTACCAATGGTTGCAGCTTCCAGTGTTGACTTGTCATCCTTTCGTTTGAGTTCAGATTCGTCTAGCTTTTATTTATGGCACTCTCGTCTTGGTCATGTCTCAGGTTCACGATTAAAATATTTGGCTTCCACGGGAAAATTAGGAAATTTGCATTGCCATGATATCTCTGATTGTAGTGGTTGTAAACTTGCAAAATTTTCAGCTTTACCATTTAATAGAAGTATTTCCTCTACTTTTGTACCCTTTGATCTTATTCATTCTGATGTGTGGGGACCGTCTCCTATTATTACAAGAGGAGGGTCTCGATATTATGTCTCCTTTATTGATGATTATACGCGTTACTGTTGGGTTTTTCTCATGAAACGACGTTCGGATTTTTTTGATATTTATAATAAATTTCGTGCCTTTGTCAAAACTCAACATTCTACTATTATAAAATGCTTTAGATGCGATTTGGGTGGGGAATATACTTCTCAAAATTTCGGTGAGTTGCTTGATTTAGATGGAACTATTCACCAATCATCTTGTACTGACACTCCTCGGCAAAATGGTGTTGCTGAACGGAAACATCGGCACATTGTTGAAACTGCTCGCTCTCTTTTATTATCTGCATATGTCCCTAGTGAGTTTTGGGGAGAGGTTGTCCTTACTGCTGTTAATCTGATTAATAAGATTCCGACCTCTCATTGCCCAGGTTTGTCACCTTTTGAAAAGTTGTATGGGTGTGCCCCTGATTATTCTTCCTTAAAGGTGTTTGGTTGTACTTGTTTTGTTCTTCGACCTCGTGTGAAACGTACCAAATTATCTCCAAAGTCAGCTATTTGTGTCTTTCTTGGTTATGGTGAGGGTCAAAAGGGATATCGTTGTTATGATCCAGTTATAAAAAAATTATATGTCTCTCGCCATGTTGTGTTTCTTGAGCATATTCCTTTCTTTTCTATTCCTGATAGCCCTCATGAACTCACTAAATCTGATCTCTTCAATATTGATCCGTTCTCTGATAATGATGAGAGTGTGCCATCTGAAGTACCTTGCACCACCGATAGTGTGCCACCCCATGTTGCTCATGTTCCTATTATTTCTACTGATGCAGGTACTTTGCCATCCGATGTTACTGATGCTCCCCCTTCTCGTGTGGCCACCCAAGCACCTGCTGAAACGGTGGAACCTCCTTCTCGCTATCCAAAACGTCCACGTAAGTCCACTCAGTCACCAGATTTTGTTTATTCTTGTTATTCTGACTCTTTTGCTTCATTTTTATCCTCTGTTCACTGCCTCTCTGAGCCTTCGTCTTATAAAGAGGCAGTTCTTGATCCTCTTTGGCAACAGGCTATGGCTGAGGAACTCTCTGCTTTGCATCAGACAGATACTTGGAGTTTGGTCCCCTTACCTGCTGGTAAGCGGGCAATTGGATCTCGTTGGGTATATAAAATCAAAACCAGGTCAGATGGGTCAATTGAGCGGTACAAAGCAAGATTGGTTGCTCAGGGTTTTTCTCAGCAATATGGTATGGATTATGACGAAACCTTTGCCCCTGT
Organism: Sambucus nigra; assembly: GCA_949130495.1. Lineage (NCBI taxonomy): Eukaryota > Viridiplantae > Streptophyta > Magnoliopsida > Dipsacales > Adoxaceae > Sambucus > Sambucus nigra. Next base: position 522,023,594 of record OX422220.1, read on the forward strand.
TGCGAAATTGACTACTATTCATACTCTTATTGCTGTTGCATCTGTTCGTCAGTGGCATATATCGCAAATGGATGTTAAAAATGCGTTCTTGAATGGTGATCTTCATGAGGAGGTTTATATGACTCCTCCTCCGGGTGTTCCACATGGTCCTGGTGAAGTTTGTAGGCTTAAGAAAGCCTTATATGGTCTCAAACAGGCACCACGGGCTTGGTTTGAGAAGTTTACTGCCGTGATTACCTCTCTTAGGTTCATTCCAAGTGAGAATGATTCAGCTCTCTTTATCAGGTGCACCTCCGGTGGTCGTATTCTGGTCTCTTTGTATGTTGATGATATGATTATTACTGGGGATGATGTTGGTGGAATTACAACGTTGAAGTCTGAATTATCTCGTTATTTTGAGATGAAGGATTTGGGGCCCCTACGTTACTTTTTGGGTATTGAGGTAGATCATTCTCCAAAGGGTTATCTTCTCTCACAATCTAAGTACATCGGGGACATTAATGTTCATCTTTCCCCGTATGATGGTGTTCTTTTGTCTGATCCCACCTTCTATCGCACTATTGTGGGCAGCTTGGTTTATCTCACTATTACTCGTCCAGATATAGCTCATGCTGTCCATGTTGTTAGTCAGTTTGTTACTGCTCCTACTACAGTTCATTGGGCAGCTGTTCATCGTATATTGCGCTACTTGAGAGGCACTCGATTTCATAGTCTTTTACTTCCTTCATCTTCTTCTTTGGAGCTGCGTGCATACTCTGATGCTGATTGGGCCGGTGATCCTGCAGATCGCAAATCAGTTACTGGATTTTGTGTGTTTCTGGGTGATTCTCTTGTTTCTTGGAAGAGCAAAAAGCAAGTTGTTGTTTCTGTGTCTTCCACGGAAGCCGAGTACCGTGCTATGGCTTCTACCACTCGCGAAGTTGTTTGGCTACGCCGGTTACTTGCAGATATGGGTGTCTCTCTTTCTCAGCCCACTCCTATGTACTGTGATAATAAGAGTGCTATTCAGATTGCTCACAATTCAGTTTTTCATGAGAGGACTAAGCACATTGAGATTGATTGTCATATTACTCGTCATCATCTTACGCATGGAGCCATCACTTTGCCTTTTGTTTCTTCTTCCGCACAGATAGCTGATTTGTTTACGAAGTCTCATCCAGTTCAGCGTTTTCGTTTTTTGGTTGGCAAACTCTCAATGCTTCTCGCTGCAACATCGTGAGTTTGAGGGGGGGGGGGGGTATTAGAGTTTTATTTAGCATTGAGGGTATTTTAGTATTTTCCCTTCTCCTATTATTATTAGGTGGTTGTAGTAGGTTATATATTTATTCTCTCTTCTTCCTTTGATTGTAAGACATTCTAGTGTATAGCAATATGAAACCCTAGCCCCTCTTTTTCACTCTTTCCATTTGATTGTAGATCTTTGATATATTATCAGTACTATACCCTAAAAAAGACACACGGGGCAGAGTGGTATCTCATTTTATACACATTGCAGGGACGAAGATGAGTAAAAAAGAGGCATACAAAAACTTGAGAAATGTATAATCTTGCAGAGATTTGAATAAAACTTGATATAATGATAAATTTCCAGTGACCGAGGATGGAATACAATCTATTACGTACAAGACGGTATCAAAATAATAATTCCAAAACCCTTGGGGATTTTCTTTGGGCGAGGAGTGTGCGATAGGTTCCCACAATGTAGTGGTGGAGGTGCTCAACCGTTCCTTATTGTTCATGAATATGGTGATAGGATATAATGGGATGTACTATAGCCTAGAAAGAAACATGAGGTGGAGTGGCATCTCATTTTATGTGCATTGGAGGGACGGAGATGAGGAAAACAGAGGCATCCAAAAACATAAGAAATTTATAATCCAGTGGAGAATTGAATAAAATTTGATATGGTGATAAATTTCTAGTGAACGAGGATGAAATAAAATATATTAAGTACACGTCGGTATCAAAATAATAATTCCAAAACCTTTGGGTACATTCTTTGGGCAAGGAGTATTCGACCGATTTTCAAAATCTAGTGATGGTGGCGCTCAACAGTGCCTTTTTGTTAATGAGTATGGGAATAAGATAATCAGTGGATACTTCCACATTTAGAAAAAAAAATGTTTATTTTTCTATGTTTTCCTCCCAATTAGTTTGAACGGATTTAGTTTTAGTAGAAAATTAATGCTCAACCATCAATTGATATTTTTGAAGAATCTCAAACACTTCAGATTTTTGATATAAGGGATATAACCAAATATATTTACAGAAATGATAGATTAATATAACACAATATGTACGTCCATCACATGAAAGGGTGGGAGTAGGTCCCCAAGTTTTGTACAAAATTAAGTCTAATTCAGTGCTGTATTTATGTTGATACTTTGGTAAAGAAAGCCTAAGGGACTTACCCAACGAGCCAGCCATACAAAAGGATGATGTTGAACATGGTAAATATTTAGATTTTATATTTGTCACAGAATACGATGATGATGATGATGTCTAAGGGGGTGAGCCCAATTTTTAGGAGCGTCTTGATCGGAGAGGGTGGTCCATGCTTCATACGATGTTATCGAAACGACAATAAAGGGTAGATCATCTCCCAAGAGAGAGGAAGCAATAAGGATTATAATAGATTAGTCATGTTGACACCATTCTATTGCTGCCGTCAGTAAGTATTGGGGTTGGGTGAACGGATGTGCGTCATTAACAAAGGTGAAAATATTTTGGTAATGAAGGAATGGCAGGTCTTCAGTTTTCAAGTAAAGAAATTTTCTATAGGAATTTGATAGAGAAAAAATGATGAGCTTTGTGTAGGGAGGGAAATGTGCTTTATGTCTGGGCTTGAGAAGTGGTCATTTGAGTTAAGTTAGGGATTTCCATGGCTATCTTGTTGTGGTCTGATACCATGTGAAAGCTAAGGTTTAGTACGTGGAGTGTATGATATATATATATATATATATATATATATATATATATATACAGTCCTGCTCTTGTACGGACTAGTCCGCATTTTAAGAATGCGGACCGGACATGTGTCACCTGGCGGTGAGCCCAGAAAAAAGAGAGAGTGTGCCTATAATTTAGGCGATAATTTCTCGGCGCGCCGTTAGGTGACACATGTTTGGTCCGTATTCTTAAAATGCGGACTAGTCCGCACAGGAGCATTATTATATATATATATATGTATATGACTTTTATAGTAAATGAGTTACACCAAAGGATAGAGATGAGGGGGAGAATAAGTTACAAATTGATACCTATTCTACAGGAGTCTAGATACACTCGTTTCCTATTTTCTAGGTTGGTAGGAATTTGATAGTTATCCTTGATAGATTTACTGTATTCTTAGTCTATATAAAACAAAAAATATGAACCTTAATTTGGCAAGAAAGGTGTAATATATTTTTTTATTATCTTTCAACAAATTATTACGTTCTTACCAACTAGTTTTTACAATGATATGTTTTTATAATTAAATGATAATGATGGATAAAAATAGAAATCATTCAAGAGATTTCATTTATTTTGAAAACTCTTCTTATATATGTGTTTCATCTATTATAGCTATTATTAAATTGTCACTTACCAATTCTTATTTGAAAACCTTTATATAACCTACAGTTTGGGACCAAGGTTGAAGCCATAACTTAAACATGGAAGATGCTCAATCGAATTAGTCGGTTGGACAAAAAATGGACCATTCAAAAATTTTAGCCGATTCTTGTTGGTCAGTTTTGGTTTGGATCGATCTGGGTTGGTTAGTGACCGAGAGAATATCACTCGTAAATGGCCTCTCGTCACTAGGTTTGTTTGAAAATTGAACTAGTTTTAAAGTCAGGGTGTTCTATTCCGTATATGGGTTTCTATTCGAAATATTTGGTTTGAGTCGACAAGGATTTGCATTTGAGCACCCCATTCATTTTTTTTACTAATATCCTAATCTTATATTTTTTTATATACAATTTTTAAAAATACCCCCGTCATGCCAAAATATATTTGTCTCCGCAACGTGTCCAAAAACATACTTGCATGTCCCCAACTTTTTCAAATGCATATTTGTGTGTAAAAAAGGGGCAGTGTAGGATACATTTGTCTGTTGCACATCCCATGTCTGACATGTGTCAAATTGGATTTGTTTCCTCTGCGAGAGTGCCCATGCTTCATTATTAGAGACAAAGAAGTGAATAATATTCACAAAATCTACATAACGATCGAATGATTTCTTGTAAATTAATATAGATCGGATGCTTCATAGTTATAGACTTGTTTCCTCCGCGAGTGTCCATACTTTCTTGTAAACTAACATAAATCTAAAATATATTATCTTTTTAAATATATTTTTAAGGTGCCTTTATTTCATAGAATCTTTGTTCATGATTTTTAAAGCTCGAACAGTCTTTGACCTTTAATTCCTACTAAGTTCAATTTTAATGATTATTCAATGAAAAAACTCATAGGTCGTTTAATACAAATACAACTCGGGTGTATTTGTATTGTCGAAGGGCAATATATGAATTTTGGCCAAATTGGAGCATTTATATTCCTCTTGTTGCAAAACTTTATACGATTATTTTTCATTCTCTAGCGTCATGGTTTTGATTCTCGTTCTGATTAGGACATTCCCTTGGTGGATGTAGTTTTTATTTGTATTGAAATCTAACCATTCAATTACATATATGTGAATGAAAAAAATCATACTGTTAAATTGTTGTGATCAAGGTGTAACCAATTTAGCACGGTTATGTTGCCAATTTCTTTAGGTATGCTTCCACTAAATTCATTCTCGCTCAAGACTAAATATTTGAGCTCCCTGCACTTGCCCAAATTTGGAGGGATTGTTCCATGAAGTTGATTCGAGTTGAGAAAGAGTTTTTCTATTTTTGGGAGATTATCGCAGATATCCACTGGAATAACACCTACAAAGTGGTAATAGTCCAGATATAAATATTCTATCGAACTGTTTAATTGAAAGAAAAGAAATGAATGGTTTTTGTAGAGTAAAATTAAGGGTAATCATATAGGTACAACGAAATTATTCAAAAGTTACACTGTCACATCAGTTTTTGTAATTTTTTGTGTAATATATCTAACACGGCATTTTCCTAAAACTAAATTCTTTATTTTTCCCTTCGTTTGTGACACGACTACTTGTTGATAAGATATAATAATTGTTACATTTATATCCTATATGGTTGCATTAAAATTGCAGGCCCGTGTTAAACTGGACCTTATAGTAAATTATTAATTTTTTAGGTCAATGAGAACAATTGCAGTTCAAATTTTAAATTCATACAAAATTGTGCCAAAGTTGTTGTTTAAGACTTCAAGTCAAAATTTCTCAGACCGAACAGAGAATGGATACCCAATTAACCTTGTACCTATTTTAAATACTCTCTTACAAATGTGTTCACTAGTTTTAGAATGAGTCTCAAATGCAGTGTTGTTTTTTCTTTCTTTATTCTTGAATGTCATTATTATGTGGATGTTTTAAATTGAGGGTCATTTGAAAATGCAAATCACATGGTTCAAATGTGTGCCGAAAGCAGGCCTTTAGCTATTATACCCACTATTTCGGTTCATAACAAAATCCATCAGGTGCCTTTTGTAAAAGGTCAATGTAATGAATCAAGGAATGAGGAAGTACCTGCCCTGCTTGGAAAAAAAAAGGTGTTGATCGAAGATAAAAATGGTTCCAATGAATTTAATACCAACTCACCTTTGTTTACAGCTAATGCACTGGATATAATTTCAAAGCATACAAATGTGTGGATAGCATGAAAAAATGGTTCTTGACTCAACAGATTATATTATGATCAGAATAGGCTTTGGAATGATCGTGAAAAAAGGCATGGATTGTAATGAATTTTATAATAGTGTCTATATTTTAATTATACCAATATTTTTGTTTTCTTTATTATTATTATTGAAGGGATTGTTCCAAACAGTGTTGGGAGGGGGCAATGGTAAGGATGTTTGGAAGGTCTTGATAATGAGAAATCTATTGTATGATGACGTGCCACCGCTAAAAGAGAAAAATAATCTCTTATTCTCTTTTATGACCCGCTAGCAAGTAAAATTGAAAGCATTGCATTTATTATAAAATTTTTTGTTCTACTTTTACATTTTATTATTTTATTTCAAGATTTATGTTCTTAGTTTTTGATATATAGTTATTGATTCTATTGTACAGTTTATGATAAATGAACACTGAGTTAGTAATATACTCCAATCTTCTCGAATTAAGAGTTCACGATGTGACGACGGAGATCTAAATGTAAAGCTGTTGGAAGATAAGAACTACAGAGGGCTGGGAAATGGTCTCAATACTTAAAAAAAAGTGAACATGACCTAAATCTTTGATGGAAAATTCTTCCCCTAGTAGTTTAATGAAGCGTTGAATTTGGCGGGGACCTTTATATTGTAATTAAAATGTCATCCACATAGATCAAGATGTAAATGAACATGACGTGTGACATTTTAGAAAATAAGATGCAATCAGTTTGGACCTCATAAATTGATGTTGAAGAGAGAGTTGCATGAGATGTTGGAACCATGCTCGTGGGGCTAGTTTTAGTTTGTACAATGAGAGGCGAAGTGGGTAAGTGGGGAATTATGTTATTGGTGAGAGCGTGTGATAAGAGTGGAATGAGCAAGTGGGGAATTGTGTTATTGGTGAGAGCGTGTGGTAAGAGTGGACAGTGTAGGACACATTGTGGCATTTGGTGTAACATTTGAATTTGATGGTGACTTGGATGCGGACAATTGTGGATAGAGAAGCATAGGAGATATGGGTTATGAAGGAGGATATAAGGTGGGCGACATTTTATTGGAGTTGACTATAGCGTGAGAATTAATTGAGGGGTGGGAAGGGGGTGAGTGCAAGTGATAGTTAGATGGATGTTGGGAGGTTAAGCTACTAGGAATAATGGGGGAGTGAGGAAGCCTATAGAGTTATGGTGGATTTACTAACAGTAGGTGGGGGACTAAGAAGGGACGTATTGCCAATGGAAAGTCGCGACTCGACTAACCACACATGGCGATATATGTAGAGACGACTACTAGTAGGGTCGAGACACCAATATTTATAATGGGTGGTACTGTAGCATAAAAAGACACATGGGGAAGAGTGGTAGCTCATTTTATGCTCATTGTACTGATGAAGGTGAGGGAAACAAAGGCATCCGAAAACATTAACAGATTTATAATCTCACGGAGATTTGAATAAAATTAATATTGTGATATTTTTCCAGTTACCAAGGATGGTATCCAATTTATTAAGTACACGGAGGTTTCAAAAGAACAATACCAAAACCTCGGGGGGCTATCTTTGGGCAAGGAATGTCCGACCGGTTTCCACTATGTAGCAGTGTCGGTGCTCAACAATTCCTTGTTGTTCGCGAGTACGAGGACAAGATAATAGATGGATAATTAAAAAATTCGTAAATAGCTTGTTTAATTTTTTATATTCTCCTCCCGTTGGTTTGCACGGATTTAATTTTGATAGAAAATTGTTGCTCAACCATTAATTGAATTATTTGGAAAATCTTAAATACTTAGGATTTTTGATGCATGAGATAAAACCAAATATACTAAGAGAACTCTCATCAAACAATTGCTCGAGTCAGTGTGTGATCTTTACAATTTGGAGACATTATCATTGCGTAGTTGCAGTGAACTAGGTAAGCTACATAAAATAATTGGAAAATTAATTAATTTGCGACATCTTGACATCTCCAATACTCAAGACTTAAAAGAAATACCCTCAGGGATTAGTATCTTGACCAGTTTGCTAACATGGTCAAAGATCATTCTTAACAAGAGTATTATGTTGCGACCAAATGAGTTGAGTGGCCTATATAATAGTGGGGACACTTATGATTACAGGGTCGCACAACTTCATGAATGCCCAAGATGCAGCGGAGGCCAATCTATCGCAAAAGAAAGTCCTCAAAGAATTAATGTTGACATGGAGCAGCAAAGTGAAAGATTTTACAGGTGAAGTGCTTGATTTTGAAGTACTAAAGGCACTAAGACCTACAACAAATTTGACACAACTCCAAATTCATTCCTACGGGGGCATAAAGTTTCCTAGTTCGGTTGGGGATCCCTCATTCTCTAATATAGCACACCTAACACTCGATGGTTGTAAAAAAATTGACGTATTTGCTAGCAGTTGGACAACTGAAATTACTCAGGGGGTTGTGCATTCAAGGCATGGTTAGCGTAAAAAGTGGGTCTTGAGTTGTATGGAGCAGGTGCAGTTGTTGATTTCCTATCACCTAAAACTCTCAAGTTCAAGGAAATGGAATGTTGGGAGGAATGGTCTACTAATTCGAGTGGTGTTGATGAAACTGTTGGATGACTATTTCCTCGCCTCCGCAAGCTTACTCTGAGTCGTTGCCCGAGATTCGTCAAGGTTTCACTTCCAAGGGTTGAATTGCTGGAAACTCACGATTTTGATGACATACTGTCCAAAACTGGAGTTGGTTCCTCAAGGTCTTTGGCCTCCCAGCTTGAGAACATTTCAAATCATTAAATGTGAAAATCTCAAGGCATTTCCCAACGATCAAATACAAAGCCTAACATCTCTGGATGTAAGGATTTGTCCAAATCTGGAGCCCTTTCCTATAGGAGTTTGGCCTTCCAACCCAAGCCACCTGTTTATTGGCAACATCCAGTAGCCCATCTCAGAGTGGGGCCTACAAAGTCTTCATGCATCTCTGACATACCTCTGTATCGAGGGTATCGCAAGTATGTCCATAGTAGGCTTTCAATACCTCATGTCTCTTTAAGAGCTCCACATTTGGAACTGTTCTGAGCTTCGATCTTTGCCTAACAATCTACCTCCCACACTTGAACAACTGAAAATCTAGCGATGTCTGCTTCTGAAAGAAAGGAGTTTGAAGGACATAGGAGACTATTGGCTCCTCATATCCCACATTACCTTTTTGTACCTATTAATTGATCCAGCCAGGTACGTCATTCATAACCCTCAACTCTTTAAATCCTCGTGTGTGTGTGTGTGTGTGTGTGTCCATGTCTTTTAGAAAACAAAGAAATAATATTAATAAGACAACAAAATTTACCTTCTCTAAACATTTCAATTCAAGTCTATCACTTTTAAACATGTTTTCAGCTTCTTTTTTGCTCCACGATCTTATAACCATTACAAGCTTATCACCTCTGTGCAATTAATGTTCTACTACTCATTTGTTTCATTTTATTAATCAATAATATTTTGAGAAAAATAAATTTTTTATTTGAAAAATTATATTAAAGTATTGATTCTTAAAATCTAATTTTATATAATTAACACGTATGTGTTTCTTAAACATATCCATAAGATAGATAGACATATACAATATAAAATAATGGTTAAATATGTTACAAAGCAGCTTAATTCGAAAACAAGTGTGAGGATCTGAGTATTCTTTAGTTCCAAGATCTGAAAATACTTGAAATTGCTCACACTGTCACACATATAGTTTTCTTTGTTACTTATGTATTAACATAATAGTTTTTAGATCTCCCGTCATCATTAATTTAGAATATCGATTGTATATTACCTATGCTAAAGCCTCAACCACATGCAAACTATGACCAATCTTCCTTTTTTGCTACTTCATTTATTATAAAACTGTGGTTACTTTTTCATTTGTGTAATTTATATGATCTTTCTTCTACCTTGATACCAGTTGTTTATTTGGAAGGTGATGACAGCGATTTGTGAATGATGGCTTCGTTTCTTGCAAGATGTCAATGAAGACTTTATAATTTGGAAATAAGGAGCTTGACGGGCATTCAAGATGCAAAGGACAAAATTGTAAGGCATAAGCAAGCACCCCTTAAATTGTAGAGGACTATCCCATTATTCACTTTATAACCTACGCAGTACCATATTCTGTTTTCTTCTGTACATCAAATTGGATATTCTCTTTCTATCTATCTGTAAAAATAAATAACAAACTGGTTTTCTAATTGAGCTACAAGATGCATATTCTTGACTTGTAGATATTGTGTGCACTTCCCCGACCCTGTTAATTTCTTTAACTTCTACATGTCTGCTATTTTAAAGCATCGAGATTTTACATGAGTGCTTCTACTGTGACTTAATTTTTGACATAATTTTTTGGAATAAACTGACTTGTTAGTTTGTTATTGATTGGTTTTTAGATTCCACTGGCGTGGACTCCAAAAATCAACCAATAACAAACTCTTACGTCAGTTTGTTTCAAAAAAATATGTCAAAAATTAAGTCACAATAGTATTTTTGATTTTACATATATGGTTAAAAACTCTCTCGGCGACAGGTCATCAGAATCAAGATTGTGGGGACGATCAACGTTTGTTTTTTCATTAAAGGGCCTCTGCCTCTAAAAGACATATCTCACATATAGCTAGTTTCAGTAAAAAAAATAATAACTTCCACTCTGCTTCTTATTTATGAAAGCCTAATTTTTTAGGGCAATTTACAATTAAGTCATTTGGTAACAATTTTTAAACATTTGAGGACAATTTACAATTAGGTCCACTTGTTATGCCACTAGTGTGGACTTCTACAAGAAGAGAATTAGTGGACCTAAGTGTTTAAAATTTGTCAAAATTCCTTTAATGTTTAAAAGTTGTTTGTGAGGAACCTAAGAGTACTTTCCCCAATTTTTTATTACCTTATCTACAAAGTTTATATTGGTGCTACTGAGGTCTCAAGTGGAATAAAATAATTGGGATAATGGAGACCTTTGGGCTACAACCTGAAATTTAATTGGACATAATGATTTGAGCTTGTAAGATATTAAATTTTGTCTTGAGATCCATAAGGAATATGATGCTAGAATTATTTTAAAGAATAATTCTACATAATATGACCCATAATTAATAATAAGAGTCACTTTGGTTAATGAAAGGGTACTCCAAATACCAACAGTCAAAATGACTCTTGGATATTTACCTTGAGTCCTGTCTCTGCCTATAAATAAGTGACTGATTTCCATCATTCAGACACATGAAAAGACAACATAATGTAATTACAGGATAAGGGAGAGAAATCCAAACACTCAAATTTGTGTTTATTTTAGAATACTATTTTGGCTATAAAAGAAGATCCAATCGTCGGAACATACTGAAATTGGAGTACGTTCTTGCCGTGTATGAGAGAAAGTCGGTGTCCAAAATTCAGTCCGATCGGAGATCTCTAAGGTCGACTACTCCGTCAATCTTTCCATTTGTGACATGCTGCACTCGTCAATTCTAATGTTGACTTGGTATGTTTTCAACTCTATTTTGGACACATGTGATAATTATGTAGATTAAGGTCCTATATTTACATAATAGTTTATATGTTCATGTATTGTATTATTGATCCATAAAAACTGTTAATTGATTTATTAAATCTAAATCTAACATGTGGTATTAGAGCAATTGGTTTCTAATCTCTTGATTGTCCATTAAGAGTGTTTGCGTATAGAAGAATCCGGGTAAAAATAAAAATAAAAATAAATAAAATAAAATAAAAAATTATGAATTATTGGATTTTTTTTGCGACAAATTTTTTATTTTTACTCGGAATATTACAAAATTCACATGGTAACTTGGAAACGTCGAAATAAACAAAACCCATTGTATACAATGGGCACCACCATATCTCGACAATTTGACGTCGTTTAAACCCCTAAAAATGCATTTTTGCCATTTTTGGTAAAAATGTCAACGCTAATAACTCTTGCTTAAAAATTGATTTTACGATTCCGCGAATTGGAGAGTGACCTTGAAGAGATTATTTATGTTACTGTAGTGATAACTCAAATTTTTCCATTTTTGTAAAAATAAATTATTTTTTATATTTTATGATATAAATCACTACATATAATTTTTCTCATTAAATGGTTGCTCTAATATTCATGTTATGTATTATTTGGTATTGACCAAAAGGATCAATATAATGTCTTTGAATATTAGATGTATGATTAGGGGTTTGACAATAATAATTTCGGTAAATTTGATTATTGTGTATAATATATATTTGATTGCTGAAAGGTCCTAATATAATTATGAATTAATGTTCTTGACACTAATATTTATATGAAGTTAAATTAAGAAGAAAGTGTCTTAATTTATAGTCATAAATATTAGATTATTGTACATGCAACTACATTTGGATCGTTGATTATTAATTAAGTTTTGCGCGTAATATTATTTGGGGTCATGATTTTTATATACATTACGTAATATGTATGTGCATGTATGTTCCATGAAAGTCAAATTTATGCACAGTATATGAATTAAATATTTAAGCGCAATTAATGATAAATCAATTTAGGATAACTCTGAATGAAACCAACTAAATTAATTGGTATATCTGTATAATCACATAAAAGAAAATTTCATAAGATGAGATTTCGGGTACCAAATTTTTATGACCAAATTAGAATTGGTTTTGGTTCCCTTATTGTGATTTTCTTTTGCGACTTTTTTAATTATGTCTTTAAATATGCTTATTTTATAAAACTGTAAATCTGAATATTTTGAGACATTTTCAATAACTGTTTTCTTATGCCTCTAATAAGAAATATTTGAGATTAAAATTGTCGACTTACCCGTATTGATGAATTTTTTTATGTCAATCCGAAAGGATTTAATGATTAAAAATTACTATTTTTTTTAGTGATGAACGTTGTTTTGACTATTTTAGCACTGTTAAGCTCTCAAAACCTTAAATTTATTGTATTTGGTAATGAAGTTGACAACTATTTCTTTCTCTAATTTTTTTGTTTATTTCGCTTATTGGGTAGAGTTTTCTTATATTGGTTACTAAAATTTTTCATTATTGGAAACTATAGATTTCTCTATTTTTGTGTTTCAATAAATACATCAGTTTTCTTATCTCATTTGGCTGTCATAATATTTTCGCTATATACCAAATATTGTTACGACTGTTATAGTTATGGTTAAGGTTTTGACATTAATATTTATATTAGATTAGATTAGGTGTCCATTAAAGTGCTCTAATCTATAATTATAAATAATAAATTACTGTGTATAAATTTTGCTGCCAGTGAGTCCAATATAATGATGAATATTAGATTGTTGATGCAATGATGATGTAGCTTGTTCATTGTACCAAAGGATAATTTCTATTATCAAATGGACATTAATGAGAATTTTTTTTCACATCAACTTAACCTCGAAGGATTTAAATTTTTCCTTGAAACTGATATTTGAGTAACGTTTTATTCGGTGTTCAAAATTGTAAATATTAGATTAATGTATAAACGCTTCTTATGCTCAATATGAGTAAAGCAATATTAGAAGCATGCCCTAAAGTTTTCTTCTTAGCATTTATATCACGATTAGATTATGATTCCACCAAAGTGGTCTAGTCTAATAAACTGTAAATGTTTAATTGAATTTATGATAAAATGCAATACTAAATTTAGTCATGCCTTAAGGTTTTCATCTCAGTATTTATTTCACGATTAGGTTACGATTCCACCAAAGTGGTCTAATCTAATAAATTATAAACGCTCATTTTTGTGATAACATTCAAATATTATGTTTTGGTTGCTCCAAAGAGTCCAAATATGGTTTTGAGTGTTCAGATTATTAATAATTTCATTATGATTAAGCCATTGTGATTTAGTTGCTCCAAAGAGCTCGATTACAATGGTGAAGTTAATATTAAGGGGAATATGTTTGTTTATTAAGGTTGGTATCGGTTGCTCCAAAGAGTCCGTAACATTTCTTAATTTATAATATGTTGAAAACATTAGTGATTCTTGAAATTATTATACAATTTATAAAATAATTTAATATTCATATAATGGATAGTTTGGTAGCCACCAAAGTGACCCAACAAGAATGCTTGTGAATATTAAATTTAAAGATAAAAGTTGTAGTAATAACTTATTATGCTTATATATGTGAAGACATTAATGGGGTATATTTGATTTATTTCGTCGAGTAAGATAATTTTCCAATGGAAATTTATTTTGAGTAAATGAAACAAATATTAAGAGATTATGCAATTAGGTGGTGAAAAGTAATCCTAGATAGCATGTTCATCTAAATTACATAACATGGTACCCAATAAAGTCATATATATAAATATTCAAAGTTATTATGAAAGAATGTCCACATTTATAAAATGTTATTAATACACGTGTTGTCAACTCATAGCACTAATGCAGTGAGCTATTTATTTCATTCATTTTTTATTACTTTATTTCTCTAAAACTGCATGTTTTCCACCTTTAATGTTCTTGAGATGACTTCTTAGAATGAAATAAAGAAGCTAAGTTTCACTTAAAATTGCTAAATCGTTATAATTTTATTTTACTTGAGGATCTCATTATTAATGAATTAGTGCGTGAAACTCTTTTAAAACCTTAAAGAATTATTAAACGGATTCAACATAGAGTTTATGCAAAATCTCATAATGTTAGAGATTAAAAAGAGTACCCATTATATAACGTACATACTTTAAGCTTTATTATGTGAACTATAATATATCATTCAATATGGATGAAATCATTTGGCTTTTTTTAAAAACTAGAGTGCTACAAAACATAGTTCTAAATCGATATGAGGATACTTACAAGACAAACCATAAAACAAACGATAAATTCTTGGATTCATTTTCTTATTTTATTTTGGAATCATTTCAAAACCCCTCAGCGACCGTTCAAGATATTTTTCTCGAGTATATAAAATATCTTTACGTTTATATGAGAATATATTTTTCTTAAATATGGTATTCTCATTTGTGGTTTGTACAATTATTTTTATGAAACTTTTACACGAAAAATAATTTTGATCCTATATCATAATGTTGAACTTCAAAGTAGCTTTTCGATGTTGTAGCTCTTTTAAATCTAGACTTACTCTGATGATTAATATATTAGATTGTCTATGAATTATCACTTATGAATCTTGACACACGTGTTTGAGCTTTTAAGGTTTTATAATTTTAGAACGATCTATGTGTCTCAAGTGGGAGATTATAGTCCTTAAGTAGTGGACCTACATAGAACGTGTCATTATAAAACAATAAGTCAAACGCAATAAGACAACAAGTTAAATGCTACAAGTCGATATCGCCACAATATTTAGTCACGCGCAAATGAATATATATGGTAAAAATGTATTATATAAATTCTAATTTACTTACCCTATTTGATACGCCTGTATGATTGGGAGTGTCTAGTACATGCATGGATTTATAATCCACTAAAAGAATTATAATTTATAATTATTTTTACACTTGAAACAGATTACACTAATTACTTTCGAAATCGAAAACATCAAATGTCAAATTCTTTAAAGAATTGTGAAATTAGTGGGAGTATCAAATCACCTAATGTGGTTATAAAAGAAGTTAAGATACTCATGTCATTCCTTTAAATTTCAAAGTATTTCTTCTTTTGGTTAATGGATATGAATACTTTTAAGAAACTCTTAAATGAGTTTGCTATTTTGACTCAATGTGAGATTTATCACAAGAATGTGAATTTGACAGAGGAGTAAGAAAATATTCGATTTTGATAATCAATGATATAAAGCTAAACTTATGATCAAAGTTTTTATTACGAATAGACAAAGGGGCGTAAATAAATATTTTCACCTATATCTTAGAATATTAAAATTTTATAGCTTTAGTAGCTCCTTTTGAGTAAGAGTTACATTTAGTGTGAAAACTTATGAGAGTTTAAGAAAATAACTATAGAAGTTGAGAAATCACTATATAAACTTATGTCAGTTTTCCATTAATGGTATTTTAAGAATACTTCATGTATTTTCATTAAGTATATATATACCTTGAAGTCAGTGTGAGTAAATTTATATATTTCTTTAATTTCTCTTAATAATGAATGATAGATTAGAGAAATAAAATAGTTTAAGAGTATGAAGTAATGAGATGCTTAAAATATTATATACTCATACTTATGGTAATTGTTCTCTCTTGATTAAGTAGATTCTAGTGACCAATATTATGAAAGAGTGAGAAACAATTAAATATTGTATGTAGCGTGCTTTGGGGCTACAACTTATGAATTATGGTTGCGAAAAATTTATTTTGGGACTTGAAGTTGTCGACACTATTATCAAGTTGCTGATATATTATGATAATTCCTCTATACTCTTCGTCATGAAGAACTGATAAGTATTTTAAAGAACTTAGGCACATTAGGATATAATACATATATATATGAACGAATAATTTCAAAAACAAAAAGTGTCACTTGAACACATTATTATAAGTGTTAACATATCATATCCACTAATAAACGGGCTATCACTAAAGAACATTTATGAAACATGCTTAAGATATGAGTCTTGCGTGTAGACAATTAAGTATGAGTGTTAGTAGATTTTTTGGTGCTCATATTTTGGCACTATACTTGATATTGATTAAAGTGTATTCTCAACATTTCGATTTTTGTCTTGCAATATAGGTTTACATG
The DNA here is from genome assembly GCA_949130495.1 of Sambucus nigra. Classification (NCBI taxonomy): domain Eukaryota; kingdom Viridiplantae; phylum Streptophyta; class Magnoliopsida; order Dipsacales; family Adoxaceae; genus Sambucus; species Sambucus nigra. Next base: position 522,040,054 of record OX422220.1, read on the forward strand.
CATGTGAATTGATGAATGTGACAAAAATAGTCTTTTATATAAAACATTATTGGACCATTATTAAATAACCCGATTATAGACCTTGTTGGATGAATTATTACTATTGTGCTAAATGGAAGTGATCATGCGCTTGAATTAATATGTGAGCACCATGACCCACATTAATGGTTTGTTTGATTAAGGTGTTTATAAAAAAACATTTAAGGATGACTCAAAGATAATGCGCGCCTTATGATAATTATGGACCAAGTGGGAGAATGTTAGAATTATTTTAAAGAATAATTCTACATAATATGATCCATAATTAGATTAATACTAAGAGTCACTTTGGTTAATGAAAGGGTACTCCAAATACCAACTGTCAAAATGACTCTTGGTTATTTACCTTGATGGACTGTTAAGATTAAGTGACTTTTGGAGATTTGGGTCTTATCCCTACCTATAAATAAGTGACTGATTTCCACCATTCAGACACATGAAAAGACAACATAGTGTAATTATAGGATAAGGGAGAGAAATCCAAACACTAAAATTTGTGTTTATTTTAGAACACTATTTTGGCTATAAAAGAAGATCCAAGGGTTGGAACATACTAAAATTGAAGTATGTTCTTGCCGTGTATGAGAGAAAGTCGATGTCCAAAATTCAGTCCGATCGGACATCTCTAAGGTCGACTACTCCGTCAATCTTTTCATTTGTGACATGCTGGAGTTGGAGGCACCAATGACAACCTCTTCACTCGTCAATTCTCATGTTGACTTAGGTATGTTTTCAACTATATTTTGGACACATGTGATAATTATGTAAATTAAGGTCATATATTTACATAACAGTTTATATGTTCATGTATTGTATTATTGATCCATAAAAACTGTTAATTGATTTATTAAATCAAAATCTAACACATGATGGCGTAAATTTAATGTTAAAAGAGAATTCACATTTGAGGCTCCTTATTCTTTAAGCCTGTTATAGGTTCTCTCTGTGGAACTGAGTATCATTTCACTCAATATATTAGCTAAAGAATGAGAAATACTTCATTAATTATGTATGTAATTGCTTGCTAGATTTTGATTATCAATTAGCTGTTGAAGTATGCCAACTAGTCTGATCATTTAGCATCCTAAAGCTCAGCTAGGCTCTGCATATTTAATTCTCACAAGAAAATTATTTATTTACCAGCCCATATGGTTTTGGAATCTTTTTCTTGGTTTTCAGATCATATTGATTAATTATGTTATTTGAGTGACCATACACAGAAAATGGAAGCTATTCTTCCAAGCCTTATCAATCATATTCTCTGTCTATATGATAAAAGCAAACATGAATTTAGGTTGGATTTCAATCTTTTCATTTCCTTTTTAATTTTTCTAATTGCTCGATTAAGTTATGAGTAGAATTGTGCATATGATGGGGAACGCCTCGTTTTCCTTTTCAAATTCTAAGGACATGGAAGAGAAAGAAAGAGTGGGCTGGTTCAGGTTTTGTGTTGTGTCTGAACTCCAAACTATTGTAAAAGGTTGGGGAAGGCCTGCCCAATTGAGATTTCCACTAAAAACATTATCTTAAACTTAGTTTTGAGGGGCCTATACACTTATTTAGGGATGTAGGAAGAATTAGTTTTGGATCTCCCAACATCATTAATTTTCAAAGTCAAATGTGTATTTCGTAACTTCTGCGTGTCTGTTATTTTATAGTTTCGAGTCTTTATATATATGGTTGAAACCCATGCGGGAACAGGATAACATCATAATTAGAACTTAGGTGACGAGCTACATTTCTATATTTATAAAAGTGCCTCTTGCTTTTTCTTCTTTTTTTTTTAGCCAAAGAGAGCATCTATTATAATAACAAAATAAGGAATTGTTAGTTTTATCAATGACATTTCTTTTTTCGTTTTTTTAGACAGAGAGCATCTATTATAATAACGAAATGGGGGAAAACCTTTCCCTAATGGCTCACAACTAAAAGAAGTGTAAGATAAATAGATCTTAGGTACACATAACTATGCAAATTTGCAATAGCTCGGACCTTTTCTTTGTAGTTCTGAGATTATCTTTTCTTCTAAGCTCATTTTTCTCTTCTTTACTTTGAGATGGGAAAACTTGGAAATAGTAAGGGCTTGAAACTTGACTCGAATGTATCATAGTCAAATCTTTTGAACCACCTAAAGGATCATCTAGATTGGCCCCATAATCATTCTGTATTACTAGGCTAAGACACACATTGGACTACCCCAAATGAGCTAGCACAATCACTAATACCACCAAAATTGTTTTCAGGTGGTGTCTCAATAAACAAATCCACCAAATTTTCTTTATGCTTGGAAGTAGCAAACCAACCCTATTAGTAAAGAGAAATTATATTTAGCCCATACGTTGAAACCTCATAGAGACAGCCTTGCATATGTGGAAAAGAATGACATACACAAATGGCGGCCAAGTCAAAGCAATTGAGTTAATAAAGTTGCAGAGAAGGAGTAGATGAAGCTCGTGAGGGATTTGGAGGATGATAATGGAGGCGCTAGTGTATACTTTGCTAGCTTGAAGAAGCATCATCTCTTATGGATATGGATATATAAAGTTAAATATAAGAAAATGTAATACATCCAATACTTTAAATGACATTAAAAACACTCTCGGTGCCTCATTTATTTATATGTTTCTCTTGATTGCTTACCTTATCCATAGTTTCTAGTCCTAATTTTCTGTTGTACCTTAATTTATAGCCACAAATTTATGTTGCGCATTATTTATTGTTTTATCATGACATAACATGTATTCCTAATTCATGATTTAAATATTCTATCTGTGCATTAGTTTGATTCTTTATTTTTGAAACTGGTCTTTTATGTTATTTCGAATATTTTATATATATTTACTTGATTGTTAATAATTGCATGTTTGAAGTATCTAATTCCTCAAACACCTAATTGTAACCCTAATTAAAATCGCATCCCCAATATTGGTGCTAAATTACAACCCTCAACTGAATGTTTTAATCGGCCCTCATGTAAGTTACTATTTTTGAAGGAAAAAATAGGATTACTTGGGGTTTGACCCTCGTTAATTCTTTATAATTAAGTTTAACCCCTATAATTTTCATTATTTGGGTTTTGACTCCACAAACTTTTAGTGACATAAAAAGTGTCAAAAATAGTATTAGCAAGTATTTTTTTCATCATTTTTTCTTTATGTTAAAGGTCATTTTGGGATTCAAACCCGAAGAAGTGCAAATATTATAAGCCAAAGTCCTAATAACCCCTAAAATTAACGTGTCATTAGTGGACAAATATTAAACCTCAAAATTTTAGGTCCGAAAGATTTGCATGAGTATATAGAAATTATTAATAGTACAAATAAATCTTGTCTTTGCTTATAAAGTTTTTAGTATATGACTTTAATTAAGATATTTGAAATAACACATGATTGAACATTAGTGTGGAATATTTTTAAGACAACTTTGCATTGTATTTTTAGTTTGCTCGAGAAAATTGAGGTTTTAACTGCCTTTAACCTAAAGAGTATTGGATGGGTTGTTTGTTGTCAATTGAAGACAAAGTCATTGTTTCTCTGTCTATTTGTGTAATATTTCCACAAAAGAAGACAATCATTGATTTTGTACTTTTGCTGGAGAAAATTGTAGTTTTATTGACTTGAATCTAAAGAGTATTGCATGGGTTGCTTGCTGTCAATTGAAGACAGTCACGGATTCTCTGTCTGCATAAGAAGACAAAGTCATTGCTTGTTGTTAATTGAAAGAAATATATGGCTATGTTAATTCATTATGGTACACTAGAGATGATTGCGACTTCATAATAATGAGAAATTTACTATGTGTCACCGCTAAATGAGAAAAATAGTATCCGCATCTCTTATGACCGACTAGCAAGTAAGAATATAGCAAGTAATATTGAAAATATTAAATTATAGGTTCACCTCATCTCGTTAGATCATGAATTTACTCTTAAGAGGTCGCAGGTTCGATACCGCCCATAGTAACGAATTAAAGAGAAATCTCTGATAACGCTGCTCTAGGCTGAAGAGATTAGTCCCGTGGTACACGAAAACTGGCCCGTCGATTACCCTTCTTTTATAAAAAAAACAAAAAGAATTAAGATATTATATTTATTTTAATTTTTTTGTGCTCTTTTATAAGTTAATTATTTGTATTCATGAGGTGTGTTCTTTTTAATTTTTTCCATATATTTTGTCAGTAATTCTATTTGACAGTGTTTGATAGATGAACACTGAATTAGTAATATTCTCACCAAATGCCGAATTAATAGTCAACTATATTTTTAGATTGTCCAAAATTAATAATTCACTTTCTTTTTTTAGACACAATTAATGAACCATATTCCACGATATTGAAGAACTATGGTTTTTTATTATTGATTCAGTGTATCCTTAATCCATACGAAAAAGAGAAGGACTCTTAATTTGGGACAATGGGAGTAATATAAATTTGTTATTAGCGTTTAATAATTTATTTTTTTATAAAAAAATATTTTTAAAAAGAATGGGTTAATAATTTTGTGAAATCAATATCACTTATTGGATAATAATAGAAATCGTTGGAGGACTTTAATTTATTTTGAAAAGTCTATATATTTTTTTGTCTGTTATAGTTATTCTTTAATATCACTTACCATTTTAAGCTCCATATCTAATTTAATAAACTCTAGGTAGACTAAAATTTAGGACCAAGGTCGAAGGAAAAATTAAACATGTAGGGAGTTGAACCGACTTTGTCCGTTGGACTCGAATGGGATATTTCGAAATGGTTGGCCGACTAATGTTGGTATATTTTGGTTGTAATTGGTTTACTTCGGTTGGTGAGCCAATCTACCACTTGAAAATAATGTTGGTATATTTTGGTTGTAATCGATTTGTTTCGGTTGGTGAGCCAATCTACCACTTGAAAATAATCTATTATACCAAACTGTTAAGATTAAAAATACTATTTTAACTCTTTGGTAAAAACCTTTTAAACTTCAATGGTTGAATACACAAAAAAAAATATATATAGTTCTGGTTGGTAAGATATTCAATGTATAATGAATAAAAGTTGAAACATAATAAGATGAGAAGAAGGGGATTATACAACAATGATTTTGTAAACGAGGACATCAACGCACTAAAAAATCCCGAGTCCTTTAGTTCCAAGACCACACACACCACAAGTCCGCTATAATAATAATAATTCGTGTACGAAATATAGTTTACGATGTGTAAATGGCTTAGTAAAATCGATACACGCAGTACACCCAGGCTAGAATTAATCAACCCCATAACTACTGATATATACCAAATAACAAAATAGAGGACTTAACAGTACACACATAACTTCACACTCAAGAATAGAAAACACACCCCGCACCTCAATGCCTCCAGACGCCTTCCATCTTGTTGGGGTTGGAAATATAATTATGCGGAATTTAATAAGTATGAAGACAAATGAAGAAGATGTAGGATGAATTGCATATGTATTTTTTTCACTTGTTACAAACTAATATGAAAGCTTGCTTATATAGGGGATACAACACTTGGTGGAATTCTCCACTTAGACCACTAAGACATGGTGGATTTATCCACTTAGACTACTTAAGACACAAGATAGAACATGAATTATTCATCCACTAATTGCATATTACTTTTGACACATCTTTATCTCACCCACCTCTCCACCTTTTTCAACCGGTGGTTATCTGGACTGCCCACCCTACCCACCACAGCTCTTCGAAAGTACCTAACTCTTGATAAACAATACTCATCATCTATGATCTTACCATCCTTTTTAGATACGTCATCTTTAACATTTATAGGTGATGACGACCACAACTCTATAATGGAAGCTTGAAGGAATGACTGCTGAACCTTTTTTGCTGTCATGAGACAACCACATCTGTTCTCTGAATCAAAAAAGAAATCAATATTTCCACACATTTGAAGGCATCTCCTTTATACCCCCAACTTTTGCCCTCGGACAATTCGGTATCCGAAAGTAACTACGAGATCTTTCGATAATCACAAATATAGTAACCCATATCTCTTTACTTTTAAAAATACTGTTCATGATGATCTCACTATTCCGACTCCACCTTCATTTATAGAATCTTCCTTAACTCCTTGAAGACTCCTAGAAATAGTAGCTCAACCAAAACACCTCTCCTCTAGCAAAATAACCTTCTCGACGATAAACTCGTCATCTTTCACAAAATCAGAACAAGAAGCTATTTTCCTTACTTTTTTTACCGAGTTCAATAGATTTTCCATCTAGCTTGGAAGAACACTCTCTCTATTCGTTTCAGGTGATCTAATATATTGTGCATTTTATCTTTGTTGTTGCGGCATAACATGTTGTCATAATTCATTATTTCATTATTATATTTGTGCCATAATTTGATTGTTAATTCATTATTAAAACAAAGGTTGTATGGTTATTTATTAATATTTAAATAATTACTCGGTTATTTACGAATTGCATATTGGAGTATATATTTTCTCCAAAACCAAATAATAACCCGAATTAAAATAATTACCCCAATACTACTTTACGTCATATGTTATTAACACCTTATTTTGGAATAACTTCTGCTTGAACATTATTGTTGAAGAAAGTTAGGTAAATTTGAGAAACAAAGTGCACATATAGTCTAAGAGTAGTGGAAAGTTTGCTTGATGTCAGCTAAAGAAAATGTCATTGCTTCTCTATCTATTTGTTTAGAATTTTAACACACAGTTGTACCCATTAAAATCCATTAACACTAAGCTAATGATTCATTCATTATTTTAGTTTCAGATTTTCTCTTATTGATTCAGTCAACATTTGCTATTTAAATATTCTATTGATTTTGTAAGGTCTATGTATATTTACGCAATTAGCTTGTCTTTTTGTCACCCTAGTATAGAGGTGGCAATTTTTGACACGACACAATAACCCGACACGAACTCGACACGAAGTTAGCACCGTTAAATTTTCATCAGTTGGATAGGAATAGGTTCCATCAACAAACCGGAGCAAGTTTTGTCCTCACAGAAAGGGCTCCATTTAAGTTTTCCATAAAGATAATGGTGTGCATGGATTAAATTAATTATAGGTGGAGACAAGGAAATATCAGTTGAAGAGTTAGAGAATGTGACATTTGCCATTTTTAGGCTCTGATACCATAAACACTTGAGCAATCTAAGAAATGTTTTAATATAATTGTTGTTACATATTAACACAGTCGTGTGACTTATATGTATAAAGGTATCAGATGTAGTGAGGGATGAGGCTGTGAGGTGTGGAGCAGTTGTGTGGGTTGTTGCTGACTGGGTCAATAAGCTTCGGCATGTTCTCCTAATCACGTGTCCTCTGCGTGAACCATTATTTCAAAATCAAGTGTCTCACAATATTTCATAAAAATTGTCAAGATGACTCGAAATTTCTTAGTAAAACACATGTAATTTCTTTAATGGGAATATGTTAATATAGTTACAAAATGGAAGCATTAAAGAAAATTGGATAGATTAATTATATTATTTATTAATTTAATCGAATATGTCCTCTAAAGTTTTGTTAGCTCTCAAGTAAATCCCTCGTGTAAGTGACACATAAAATTCCATTAATGGAGTTAATGTCCCGTTTAAATTTGGATGAAATTAAAAAAATATTGTACTTCAAGGGCTTGATTTAGAAAATTTAATAATCAGAGACTCAATTCAACAGAAGCTACCAACATTCTTCAATGGATATATGTTATTGACCCTAAGGATGTGTTTAATTGACATGAAAAATTCTCCATGAAAAATAGTTATTTTGACTCACGTTTTGCTTTTGTAGTACCTTGATTGTGAATACTTAATGTATGAACAACACTCATCCACATTACAAGTGTCCATCTCAAACCTCATTTTTAATGGACAATATTTCTTATCCACCCACCAAAAAATTAATTTCCATGGAAAATAGAAAAAGTAAAACCCAAAAACTCGTATGTTTTTCCACTCATTTTTCAATTTCTCATCCAAATGAACTATTTTCCACTCATTTTTCATATTTGCAATCAAACACACCCTAAAAGTTTTTTTTGTTAGAGACTGTTTTAATGACAAGCAACCACCTTAAAGGCACATATAATTGTAGGAAAGCACCTTAATGACAAGCAACCACCTAACCAATTACCTTGGGCTATCATATATTATAGGCACATATAATTGTAGGAAAGCACATATGCACAAATATGTGTATATACATGTACAAATGAATACATTCGTAAAAAATACCTACATATTACTCTTTTTTTAAATAATTTCAAAAAATTATTTATCAATGGTTATGATAAAAAAAATTTGTCAATTATAGTGAATATTTTCAATTTTATTTTTGAAAAACAACACTTATGGGATTCACAAAAAAATATTTGTCTTAATTTGAGACATTGAGATTACAATTTTAGAATATTAAAGGCCCTGCTTGATACGGTACGATTTTAAAAAAAATTGCTTCAATGGCGTACAAATGGAAAGGTTTTATCGATATGAAACAATTAAATAAAGTTTTTATGAAGAACTTTTATTATATGAGGCAACAATATGAATATGAATATAATATTAATCAATCTACATTTTTATAAAGAAATCAATGTTATTATGCTACTCTATGTGTTGTTATTATTATCATTATAATAATATTTATTATTATTGTTATTGTTGTTGTTATAATAAGTGTTATTTTATATAAGTATATATTTGTAAATATTTGCATGCGTGTACCATTTGTTTGTACTAATATAGTAATTCTATAAATATATATTATATGTGTTCAATATTTTATGTTCAGTATATATTTTTATATTTCAGTGTGTATATTATACGAGTGTATGAGTAATGATTATAAGCATGACACGGAAACACCATAGAAGATGTTATAAATATTTATATATATAAACACAAGCAAGATCAAGTGAGGATCTAGGTTGCGTATTGTTTTTTAAAAACAGCTAAAACATTATTTTGAGTTTATTTGTGTACATACTATATAACAAAACTGAAGTAAAGCACACCTTACATTATACAGATTCATTATTCTATGTGTACTCAAGATATTGTTTCACCTTGTCACAACACTTATGCATTACCAACAAAAAATAGAAGAAACATAAATGCAAACATGTACTAAAATGTTCTGAAAAAGATAATAAATAACTTTCCCTTTTAAGCATTGTGGTCCTTGAATCTTTCAGTTTCATAGCCCCCAGTTTTGCAAAGGAAGAAGACAAGCTGCAATCACCAAACAAAAAATAATAAATGGAAGTCTAGAAATAATCTATAGAAAAATATAATGTTTTACCTGTTTTTCGTCATGTTGGACTTCAGGTTCTGCCTTCTCTTATCATTCTTTGCAAACGTCTCACATTAACCTCTACAATCAAGAAGAGCCAATCTTTTGCTTGTTTTATAAATCGAAAGTAGGCGTTTCTCCAAGACCCTTTAATTATCAAGCTACCAGTAACAATCCAAAATCCCACGATGAATCCAAATCCCACGCTAATATAATACCCTAGCTTTTCAAACTTGTCATCACTTTCATATTTAGCATAGTCTCGATCTCCACCATCTCCGCCAGTGGGTGTAAAGCACGTGGTTGGCAAGGGACTTCCGCAAAGTTTTGGATTACCCTCATAAATTGATGGATCATTAAAGGTTGCGAACTGGTTAGTTGATGGAATTGGGCCGGACAAATTGTTATGGGACAGGTTCAAATGGCTTAAGAAGGTCATATAGGTCATGCTTGGAGGAATTATCCCAGAAAGATTGTTACATGAGAGGTCAAGAGTTTCCAAATTTTTTAAATCACCAATTTGGTCTGGTATCTTTCCTATTAGCTGGTTGCTCGATAAATTCAAGGTACCCAAATATAAGAGATTTGTTATCTCATTAGAAATCACTCCTGTTAAATTATTACCCGAAAGGTCGATACTGTTTACAAGATCAAGTGAATTGTAATTGATGTAAATACAATTTTGACCCTTTAAAACCAACTCCATATCGATTTCATTAACATTCCTATCAGAGTGAAAGGTTGAATGGAAACCGCTCCCATTTCCCAAGCATGCGGGAATGCACCCTGATAAACTATTAAGTGCAAGATCTAAGACATGGAGTTTTGGAAGACGACAAAGTTCCTCAGGAATTTCTCCGCTTAATAGGTTTTTTCTCATGCTTATTTCTTCTAAGGATAAAAGTCTTTCTCCAATCCATTTTGGCATGTTCCCTGAGAATCTATTATATCCTAGATCAAGTAATGTCAACTTTGTGCAATTTTTCAACGATAAAGGAAGTTTCCCAAGAAGATTGTTGCTTCTTAGTTTCAGCTCCACAAGCGAGGGTGAACACAATGAATAAGGAATGTAACCATCAAGGTAGTTATTGGATAAATCTATGGCAGTGAGTTGCAAATCCATCCAGTGGTCATGAATGTTTCCTGATATATAGTTGTGTATTAGATGAAGTTAATATAAATGCAGTTGCTTTCTTTATATTTATTAAGTTAAACATAATAAAATGTATGCCAAATGCATTTAATAAAATCAAAACACTTTCGCTACCTGTTTTATTTTTGGAAAATTTACACTTAGGTCCCTTGTTGACAATTTTTAAACATTTAAAGGCAATTTACTATTAGGTCCTCTTGTTATGCCACTAACGTGAACTTCTACAAGAAGAGAATTAGTGGACCTAAGTGTTTAAAATTTGTTAAAATTCCTGTAGTGTTTAAAATTTATTTGCGAAGGACCTAAGAGTACTTTCCCCTTTATTTATTTGATATTCTTGACTATTTACTGAAGCTTTTGTTTCCAGTCATAATTAAATATTGTACCCTGATTTATAGCTACAAATTAGTGTTGTGCAATTTTTACATTGCTTTCGTGACCTAACATGTATCCCTAATTCATGATTTTGTTATTTTATTTGTACCATATTCTGATTGTTAATTTATTATTGAAACTAAGTTTTTATAGTCATTATTGAATATTCAAATAATTACTTAATTATTTACGAATTGCATATGGGTGTATTTATTTTATCCAAAACCTAATAATAATCTTAATTAAAATCGCAACCCAATATAACTTTACATCTTATGTTATTAAAACCATATTTTGAAATAACTTGTGCTTGAACATTACTGGGGAAGATAATGTCATTAGTGTTAACTATGCTTGTCGTGACTAAAGAAAATGTCATTTCTTCTCTATATATTTGTTTAGAATTTCAACACACAGGTATACTAACTAGGGGTGTTCGTTGTCCGGTCCGGTTCGGTTTTGTGATTTTTTTCTGACCGAACCGACTTGGTCGGTCCTCTAAAAAAATGGACCGAGACCGGACCGATAATGTCGGTTAACCGACCATAGTCGGTTCGTTTTTTTATAGGGTCGGTCCGGTCTAACCCGTCGGTCCTCACATTAATGAATTACATCATTTATAATAATAAAAAGATCCCGAGTCTATTTTTTCCAAACATTAAAAATTAAAAAATATCAAAATTTGTAATTAAAACAAACCTATTATTGGATTAGATTATAATTTAAACTAATCAAATATTAAAATTATAATTTAAACTAATCAAATATTAGATTAATGCAATTCAAATGAAAACATTAAAGAAAATGGAATAAATTAATTACATTACTTATTAATTTAAACAAAATTTTCCCCTGAAGTTTTTGTTACATCTCAAATAAGTTAATCACGAGAGTGGAACTTGCAATTCCATTCATGGAGTTAATGGTTTGTTCAAATTTGAATGAAATTGAAACAATATGATACTCTGTGGACTTGATTGCAAACATTTAAACATCAAAGACTCAACTAAAACTACCATTTGGCGTGGAGGGACATATATGTCATTACCCCTAAAAGGTTTTAGCGTTATCGACTAGTTTAATGACAAGCAATTGCCTTAGTTTCAAAACTTTTTCTTATGATGAAGTAATGCATCGTAACCAAGTACTTTAGGCAGGACCTTGGGACACCATATTCTATGCACATATATTTGTAGAAAAGCACCCATGCACAAATATATGTATATAGAGGTGCAAATGAATATATTCATAAAGAATGCATAAATATCACACCTTTTTAAATATAAACTTAAAATTTTAAAAATAATTATTTATCTATGGTTAAGATAAAATCTTTTTCAATTATTTGAATATTTTGAAATTTATTTAAAATTTATTGAATAACTATTATGTTATAATTATTATTTTGTAGGGTAAATACCCTTAGTCCCCGTCAACTATCACAAATTTACGGGTAACCACCTAAAAAGTTCGAACAAACTCACTTATTGACTACCAATTCATTGCAACTAGAAAACGGGTTGACACATTTTTAATCTAAATCGACTAAAACCCCATCCCCAATTTAAAAAAGTCAAAACTAAAAACCGAAACAAATATAAAAAAAAAATAACTCACCAAATCAAAATAAACTCAAACAAAACCATTTCAATCCTAACCCGTCAAGACATCTCTCTCTCTCTAAACCTCCACCCGAAAACCACCATCACCGCCATCATCGAAACCTCAGCCTTCACCCTCCACAACCCAAACCTCGACCTCCTTCGCTAGAAGCCAACCACTTCCACCATCATCAACCCCTCACCCACTTCCACTTCCTCCTAAAATTGTTTAACCACTGCAACTGTAAAACCCACCACCTACATCACCCACTTCCAATTCAAAATCAACTACAATCAAAGGTAATGAGAAACCCACATTCTTGCAGCTAAGAAAAGTAAAATAAAAAGAGTAATATACAAAAAGTAATGAGAAACAATTGATCGACTACAATCAAAATCAAATCTGGGAGCTAAAAAATGCTGAGTAATGAGACACCATCATCACTAATTCATACAGTAACATTTATCACCAAGACGCATGCCACCAGCTCCGGCGTACGCGATTGTTTCTGATGCCACAAGCGACGATATTAGTTTGGAGGTTCTCAAAATGAAACCTCGTTCAAAAAAGTCCCATAAATACTCTATATTTATATTATTACCTACTGAGAACTTTGGTGGTAGTTTTAACATAGGTTTCGACCATTTCTTCGTGGGAACGTTTGTGTCCTTTGGATTGGTCAGTGAGGGACGAGCGGGTGAGTGTGAGTGTTTATGGTTGTTTGTGGGAGTAGGCAGAGGGTGGAGGTGCAGGGGGTGACAGAGGGCGGTGGGGGGAGAGGGCTACATTTTTAGGAGAGAGAGAGATAGAAGAGAATTTGGGTTTGAATCGTGAGGAGAGAGAGGAAGAGCTCTTGTTTTTTATATTTGTTTTGTTATATTTTTTAGTTTTGGATTTTTTTTAAATTGGGAGAAGAGTATTTTAGTCAATTTAAACTAAAAATGGGTCGACTAGATGTTAGATGTTAAATGCAATGAGTTGGTAGATAAAAGAGAAAAGCTTTTGTTACCGGGTAAATACACCGGTTTTATTAACCGGATGATGTGGCCCTATGACATGGCAGCCACTCACCATTTAATAAGCCAAAAAATTCTATATATTTTTTGGCATATATATAACCATTATTTATTTTTACAATATATAACTTTTAAATTAAAAAAAAAACTATGAGATGGAAGCCACTCACACCATTTAATAAGCCAAAAAAATCTATTTATTGTTATAATATAAAACCATTATTTATTTTTACAATATATAACTTTCAAATTAAAAAAAAAACCAGTCTAATTAAAAAACATAAATACAAGTTGTTCTGACAATTTTTGACACGATAACCCGTTTATGGTAATAACCCGAAATGACCCGAACATGACACGATTCGCTTGTATAGATTTAAGAGTACCCAAAACTTACTCTCAACTCAAAATCAACATGACTCGAAAATGACACGACTAACCCGAATTGCCACCCCTATTATGTAAAAGAATATATATTAAAATTATATGTGTTAAAATACAACAAGACGACGCAAAATGATTTTTTTTTTACTTAACACAAACCAATTAAAAAATTACACAATGCGATTATGAATCTTTTATTTTTTAACAAACACGTTCACAATCCAAATTAAAACGTGATGCGACATTGAGTCGTACTTTTTTATACCGTTGGCGCTGACCATTTTTTACTATTAAAAAAAATTGTTTTACTATATTTGAAAAAATGGTCCGCGCCAGTAGTATGTATAGGCAGTCCGACCATCTATATATATCGCTGGCGTGTACCATTTTTTCTAATATGTTGGTCCACGTCAGCGGTATGCATAGGCAGTACGACCACCTATACATACTGTTGGCGCGGACCAACATATTAGAAAAAACGGTCAGTGATCGGTTATTGTCGTTAGCGCGGATCCGCATCGTTTAATAGATATGGGTCCGCGCCAGCGACACTAATAAATCGATTTAAATATTTTTTTTTATTTTTATAAAGTTTTTTTTAATTTTTCTGTAAAACTGTGGCAATACGCTGATATGACATGTTGCGATTGGTTATTGTATTATGAATGTGGGTCCACGCCAGCAACAATAACCATTTTTTTTGTTTTTTTTTATTAAAATAATCTTTTGTTTTTCATTAAAAACATCTTTTTACTAAAAAAATGTTTTTCTTTTATTTTTGTCGTGTCATGTTATATGTGTCAATTGACACTTCACTGTATCATTTTACTTTTTGTTCTGTCGTTTTTTTTTATCCAATAATTTATAATACTTTGTCGACATCTGTGTCGACGTAACTTTTCTCAATAAAAGAATATGTTGTTTGTGTAATATTAACACAGTAAATATAAAAATATTAATTATATAAAATTATTTCATATATCATTGTCTGTGTAATATTAACACAATAAATATATCGGTTTTGTGAAATGTCATTGTATGAAAAAAAAAATGATGTTGACATGTTTCAAACTTATTTTTCTTGGTTAAAACCTTTTTTATTTGAAAAATGATAGTTGCATCGGTTTTGTGCATCGATTTTGTGCATTTATGTTTTTTATTTTTTGGTCAAACAGTGTTTTTTTGTTGCTAAAAACTGATTTTTTTTGTGTTAAAACTAGTTTAAAAAATGTAATTTGGTAAAAATAAAATCTTTTTTTTTTTTTTTTTAAAACTGTTTTTTTCTTTTTCTAAAAGCATTTCTCATTTTTTTTTTGTAGAAAGCTACAATGTTATATACATTTTTTAAAAGTAAAAGGTATATATGTGGCCACATCAGCAACAATGGTATATATGTGGCCACCTCATGTAGTCACATCAGCCGGTTGGCTAAACCGGTGGGCTTAAGCCGGTACGAGTAGCATCGCTCTTAAGAGATTTGGATGATTGAAAAATGCTTTTGGTACAGGGTGAAAGCTACCGGATTAATCCACCGGCATATGTGGCTGCTGATGTGTCTGCCTTGTAGGAATGAGTAGGATTTTTTTTTGTGGATTGTTACAGTTGTCAATTGTTTTACCCTTTTTTTTTGAAAAACTATTTTTTAAAATTATATTATAAAAATGTTTTTTTTGTTATAAATTCTTTTTATTGTTAAAACTATTTTTTAAGAATAACTTTTTTCCCGTTATAAGTTGGCTTACTGTAAAAATTATTTTTCTTGAAACTATTTTTTTAATAACCATTTTGTGGTAGGATTTTTTTTGGGTTAAAAAATAATTTTATATATCAATTTGTTAACAATTGAGACATCAACGATAGGTTATTGTCGCCGGCGCGGATTCCCATCATTTAATGGATGTGGGTTCGCGCCAGCGACACTAACAAATCGATTTTAAAAACATTAAAAAAAAGATTAAGCTAAAATATATACGTTAAATACACGCTATATATAAATATTTTTAAAACATTTTTTGACATCACGTATATTTTTTGACAAAATTACTACAAAATTATACGTCAAAACATACATCGCGTATGTCAAAACATATACGACAAAATTATACGTCAAAATATACAACAGCGACCGGTTATTGTCGCTGTCGCGGATTCCCATCATTTAATGGATGCGGGTCCGCGCCAGCGACATTAACAACTTATGATTTTTTTTTAAATTGTTTTTTAGTGTCACTTTTTATCGCAATTGGTTAGTGTCGCTGGCACGGACCCACATCTCTTAATGAATGTGGGTCAGCGCTAGTCGCACTAATCAAATGCGATAAAAAGCGGCACTAAAAAATTTTTTTTTTTTTAACAACTTAGGATTTTTTAAAAAAATAGATTTTTTTAGTGCCACTTTTTTTCGCAATTGGTTAGTGCCGCTTTATTTTTAAAACACCAATTGTCCCAATATTCTCTTATTTTTAACGCATTTAGTCTCTCAAACACCCATTTACAGAATATTATCTTATTTTTAAAGGTCCGCGCCAGCGTCAAACATTATTTTTAAAACACCTAATTTCTCAATATTCTCTTATTTTTAAAGATCCGCGCCAACGGCACGCCTTATTTTAAAACACTAATGTTTTGATGTTTAAGAGACACCAAATTTTTTCCCCAAACTTATATAATAAGAAAATGTATGAATTGTTAACATATTGATATATAAAAAATATTTTTTAACCAAAATTTTTTTTACCGCAAGATTGTTATTAAAAAAATAATTTTTACACTAAAAGCATTCTTAGAAAATAGTTTTGAAAAACATTTTTGAAGAAAAAAAAACAGGAAAACAATTAAACACATGGAACACAAATGAAAAAACAATCTCTCTCCTACCAAGCCACCTCAGCCGGCCTCCTCAACCGGTGTAACAAACCGGTGCATCCACACCGGTACCATTAGCAGTCCTCTAGATAAAATGATGAGCTTGTCAGATATTTTTTTAGGGGTGACTTGCAAATTCGTAATAATTGAGGGATAGGTGTAATTTACTATTTTTTTTATAACAATATGTATATATATACTCGTATATTTTGACATCTTAATATTATTATATTAATATATTATATAATCTATAGATATAAGTATTAGTGTCTATAGAAAGTCTTCTGTAAGTAATTCTTAGGGTTACCATTTTTTTTAAATAGTTGCAAAAATGAGTTTTTTGATGAAACATTATGGATATGATCTCCACGACGAGAAGATCATCTCCAATTTTTTCATCAAAAATTAATAAAAAATGTTCAGATGAGATGATATGTAAAAAATGGTATAAATATTCATTTTCCTCTCTTTATATTTTGGGTATGTACCAGCTACTTGATTGATCTATTTTTTAATGGAACTTCATAGATATGATCTTCTCACTGTCGAGATCATGAAGTTTCATCAACAAATTCAATCGAAAAATGAGTGAGATGATCGCCAAAGTTTCCACAGTCGAAAATGCATATTTACACCTTTTTTTTTACGTATCGCCTCATCTCAACATTTTGTTTTTTGAATTTATTGATGAAAAAAATTGGAGATGATCTTTTCTCTATGGGGATCATATCCATGATGTTTCATCAACAAATTCATTTTTTTACTATTTAAAAAAAATGGTATATTCGTATTTATCACGTTCCTAATTAATTATCCATGATCATATCCATGATGTTTCCCAATCTTCTAATATTCGTATTTATCACGTTCCTAATTAATTATCTGATATTTATCAAGACCACATAATTGGGAAATTCATAAATTCGGAATTTAATATAATTAAAATTAAATAATTAATTTCGACACTAAATATTAATTTTCAACATGGGATATAACCAAATATATTTATAGAAATGATAACTAAATATAACAAAATATCTACATCCATCACATGAAAGGTTGCGAGTAGGTCCCCAATTATCGTACAGAATTAAGTATAATTCAGTGCTACATTTATGCTGATACTTAGGTAAAGAAAGCCTAAAGTACTTACCCAACGAGCCAGCCATACAAAAAGACGATGTTGAACATGGTAAATATTTAGATTTTATTATTTGGCACAAAATACAATGATGATGATGTCTAAGGGGGTGAGGCCTATTTTTAGGAGTGGCTTGATCGGAGAGCGTGGTCCATGCTTCATACGATGTTATCGAAACGCCAACAAAGGGTAGATCATCTTCTAAGAGAGGAAACCATAAGGATTATAATGAATTGGTCCTGTTGACACCATTCTACTGCTACCGTCAATAAGGATTTGGGTTGGGGGAATGGATGTGTGTCATTAACAAAAATGAAAATATTTTGGCAATGAAGGAATGCCAGGTCTTCAGTTTTCAAGTAAAGAAATTTTCTATAGGTGAATTTGATAGAGAAAAAATGATGATCTTTGTGTAGGGAGGGAAATGTGGTTTATGTTTGGGCTTGAGAAGTGGTCATTTGAGTTGAGTTAGGGATTTCCGTGGTTGTCTTGTTGTGGTCTGATACAATGTGAAAGTTAAGGTTTTGTACGATATAAACAAGTCTTTTATACTAAATGAGTTACACCAAATGATAGAGATGAGGGAGAGAATAAGTTACAAATTGATAGCTATTCTACCGTGGTCTAGTTACAGTCGTTTCCTATTTTCTAGGTTGGTATGGGCTTGATGGAAAATACTTGGGAGACCCTTGATTGTGACTCAAAATTGGGACTTACGTTGACACGGCGCGTTGTCATTAGTTGGTCCCTTATATATGTGGGTCTGTGCTAGCGGCGCTAACCAATCGCAACACACCATGTCAGCGAGTCGTGATTTTGAGTCCCAATTTTGAGTCGCTATAGAATCACTCGGGTTTGATTGATATCCTTGATTGATTTACTGTATTTTTAGTCTACATAAAACAAAAAATATGGACCCTTAATTTGGCACGAAAGGTGTAATATATATTTTTTATTAGCTTTTAACAAAATATTATTTTCTTACAAACTCTTTTTTAAAATGATATGTTTTTACAATTTCATGATAATGATCGATAAAAATAGAAATCGTTCAAGGGATTTCATTTATTTTCAAAACTCTTTTTTATATATGTGTTTCATCTACTATAGTTACTATTAAATTGTCACTTACCAATTCAAGTTTTCCATATCTAATTTGAAAAACTGTATGTAGCCTTCAATTTCGGACCAAGGTCGAAGCCATAATTTAAACAGGGAAGGTGCTCAATTGACTTAGTTTGTTGGAGCAAAATTAGACCATTCAAAATTGTTAGCCAATTGATGTTCGTAAGTTTTGGTTGGGATCGGTTTGGTTTGGTTAGTGACCGAGAGAATATCACTCGCAAATGGCCTTTCGTCACTAGGTTTGTTTCAAAATTCAACTAATTTCAAAGTTCGAGTGTATTATTGCGTATATGGTTTTCTATTTAAAATATTTGGTTCGAGTCTACAAGGATTTGCATTTGAGCACCCCGTTCATTTTTTTACTAATATCCTAATCTTATATTTTTTATATTCAATTTTTGAAAATACCACCGTCATGCCAAAATATATTTGTCTCCGCAACGTGTCCCAAAAAAATACTCGCATGTCCCTTACTTTTCCAAATGCATATTTGTGTGTAAAAAAGGGGCAGTGTAGGATTCATTTGTCTGTAGCACATCCCATGTTTGACATGTGTCAAACTGGATTTGTTTCCTCCGTGAGAGTGTCAAGGCTTCATAGTTAGAGATAAGGAAGTGAATAAAATTCACACAATCTACATAATGATCGAATGCTTTCATGTAAATTAATATAGATGTTTAAATCTAAAAAAAATATTATGTTTTTCAATATATCTTTAAAGTGTCTTTATTTCATAGACACCTTGTTCATGATTTTAAAGCTCGGATAGTCTTGCACCTTTAATTCCCATTAAGGTCAATTTTAATGACTATTCACTTAAAAAACTCAGAGGCCATTTAATACAAATACAAATAGGGTAGATTTGTATTATTGGAAGGGCAATAGATGAATTTTGGCCAAAGTGGAGCATTTATATTCCTCTTGTTGAAAAACTTTATAAGATAATTTTTCATTCTCTAGTGCCATATTTTTTATTCATATTTGGAGAAGGACATTCCCTTGGTCGATATAGTTTGTATTTGTATTGAAATTTAACCATTCAATTACATATATCTGGATGAAAAAAATCATACCTGTTAAATCGTTGTGATCAAGGTATAACCACTTTAGCATAGTTATGTTGCCAATTTCTTTAGGTATGCTTCCACTTAGTTCATTCCGGCTCAAGCCTAAAAATTGGAGCTCACTACACTTGTGCAAATTTGGAGGGATTGTTCCATATAGTTGATTCCAGCCTAGAAAGAGATATTTTATTTTTGGGAGATTATCGCAGATATCCCCTGGAATACCTACAAAGTAGTAATAATTCAGACATAAATATTCTGTCGAGCTGTTTAATTGAAAGAAAAGAAATGAAAGGTTTTTGTAGAGTAAAAATACGGGTAATAATTTGGGTACAAAGAGATTATTCAAAAGTTACACAAACTAATGTGGCAGTGCGATATAGTATTGTCGTAACTCACTCCAAGACAGAGTACAATACTTTATTACACTATCACATCAGTTTGTGTAATTTTTTGTATAATATGTTTAACAACATGACATTTTCCTAAAATTAAATTATTTAGGTATTTTTATATCCCATTTTTATAGGTTCTATCAGTACAACACTGCGACAAAATTCTTTGTTTTTCCTTTCGTTTGTGACGCGACTACTTGTTGATAAGCAATCAAAATTGTTACATTTATATCCTAGATAGTTGCATTAAAATTGTAGGTCCATGTTAAACTTGACCTCATATAGTAAATTATTAATTTTGATGGTCAATGATAGCAGTTGCAGTTCAAATTTTAAATTCATGCAAAATTGGGCCAAAGTTGTGGTCTAAGGCTTCAAGTCAGAATTCCTCAGACCCAACAGATAATGGATACCAAGTAAACCTTGTACCTATTTTAGAATACCCTCTTACAAATGTGTTAACTTGCCTTAGAATGAGTCTCAAATTACGTGTTGTCTTTTGTTTATTTATTCTTGAATGTGATCATTATGTGGCTGTTCTAAATTCAGGGTCATTTGAAAATGCAAATTACGTGGTTCAAATGTGTAATGAAAGCAGGCCTTTAGCTATTATACCCACTATTTCGGTGCATAAAAAAATCTATCAGGTGCCTTTTGTAAAAGGTCAGTGTAATGAATCAAGGAATGAGGTGGTGCCCGCTATTCTTGAAGAAAAAAGGTGTTGACTGAGGATAAAAATGGTTACAATGAATTGAATACCAACTCACCTTTGTTGATAGTAGTGATCAGGAAATACTATCAAAGGACCCGGATGTGTTTTTATAGCAACAAAAAATTATGAAAAAATGGTTCTTGACTCAACAGAAGCCAATATACATAATCAGAATATCTCGTTAGGGGATATATCAGGTACTGAAGAGTCCTATAATCAGATGCCTCATATAGAGAACATTCCAAAATTGTCATGTCACACAAATGATTTTTTGCCAAAAAATGACGGCCCCGAAATTAATTTATACGCTGGGATTATAAAATATGATTTAGGAATGCCTACTAATTCTGCCAAAGCTCGAGCGGTTATTACTGACTCAATTGAGAGAAACTGAGGAAAAACTGAATATCAAATGGTCAATACTCAAGTTAGCAACTCTTCGATATTTTAAGAAACATTGAAGACTCGGAAAATCAAGATAAGGTGGAAGGATTTAAAAAAAAAGGTGGAAATAAAAAGGATTAATTCTTGTTATTAACTAATGAGGAGAAATCGTATTTTAAATATAATTTAATGCCATCTCCTTCTCGTTTAAGACTTCATAAACTTTCTTAATTGTTTTCTTTTTATTAGCGCTTGTAAATGCCCTCAGTGGAGGCTATTTCTCATATATGCTAATAAATTTATTTATGTTCTTGAAAAAAAGGACATATGATGCACCGACTCGACAGAAGATATAGATTACATCCCCACTCAAGATACGCGATACCCAATTTTTTCAAGATGTTGGATATAATACGTTAGGCATACATCAAATATATTTATTCATGAAATAAAAGTTAATTTGTTACATAGAAAATATAACTAGAAATACTTAACTTTTAAATTCTGAAATTTAACAGATAAAATTAGATATACATAGGTCCGCACTGATAAAATGAAATATACAATAAGATTTTTTTAATAAACATGATTTATTTGAACCCTTCGTCGACCCTCCTTCAGTCGCGAAAGGCCCCTTCAAAATCTATGTGATAAGCACATAAAACTGTCATATTTATATCCTAAATTTGCTATATTTAATTGTTAGTTATTGTTAATGAGTCATAAATTCTTATTTCTCTAGTTATACTCAGCATGATGTGAACATATATGTATACGAAGAGTAAAATTAAGAGTTTGTAAATTTTTAATTCTAGTATTGAATAATTTATTATGGTTTTAACTCTTTCATTATCTTCCTGTAGGTTACTTCTTGGCAATGTGAAAGAGTTTTTGAAAAATTTGTGAACTTTGATTTGAGTAAAGGCCGATTTATGCATATTGATTGAAAGATCCACTTGGCTACATTATCTTAAATGGTAATTTATTCAGTCATTTGAATGTATATAAGTAGGATTACTACTCTAACGGTGCCAACATAATATGTTTTTTCCTCAGCTATTAGAGCATCCACAATGGTGAATGCTCTCAACAGGTAACGTCACAAATCTAAAAGGTGTTTTTACCTTTCGTGATTGAATGTTTCCACAGAGGTGATAAGTAAGCATGCGTAGAGGTTTTGAGGGAAATAGTTCCTACGAACTACTTTTTATCGTAGGAAGTAAAATTACATTTCTTACGAATAACATTTGTATGTAGGAAATGATATGAACAAATGTTGTTCATAAGAACCCAAAATATAATAACAATGATTATTTATATTTGTTATCAGCTTCATTTGTTCATAAGAATTCCTACGAATAAATGAAGTTCATAGGAAACATTTGCAAATTCAGCAAGCGTTCAGTAACTAACTTTACAAAACCACTACCATTTATCCTACAAAATTTGTTGCATTTAATCCCCCATTACAGAGCTTTTTATGTGCAAACTAACAATTTCTTTTGTCTTTTAGCATCCCCATTGTGAATGGTCATAGAGTTAATTGCACTAATTTTTAGTTTGTTTATTTTGCATTGGGATGCATCCAATAGCTGAAGAGGTGGATAAATTACGAACTGACATTTGGAAAATTCCTTTTAGTTTATTAGTTTATTAGGGGCGGACTTCGGGGTGGCTTTGGTGGCCAGTTGTTTCCTAGGGGCCTTGCCTCCGGTGGACTTGCAGGCGATTTTCTTGGTGCGGGCCAGAGTGAAAAAGGATGGGAATTGCTAACAGATTAAAAAGATTGAATTACTGCGGTTGGGATGTGTAGGATCAATGTTATGTATATGAATACATGGAAATTAAGTGAGGTTTAAGTTGTAAACTATTTTTTTTAAATAAAAAAACTTTTACTTTGAGCTAATTGTTTACGTGGTATCTAAATGTTTCATGGATAACTAAACACAAAATCGGGCTAAAATATATATATGTTGATCGATTTTGTTAAAATAGCAAAAAAACTTATTTTTGGCGGATTTTTTGGGTATTCGTGGTATGTTTAGATACCATATAAAAAAATTTAGCTAATTTGTACATATGACATATGTTGACTAATCTGATTTATTATGACCGATTATTAGAAAATAACAAAAAAAAAAAATTTTGGATGATTTTTTGGCTAGTTCCATGGATTATTTACATAGCATGTAAAAAAATAATATATATATATATATATATATATATATATAAATTGCTATTTAAAAAAATAGTTCTTAATTTACTGCCTTATTTTACATATGTATTTTTTTAAATTGCTCCTAAAGAGCATAAATATCATAAATAAAGGAAAATAGTGGATGCGTGAGCCCACCACCAAAGGGGTACATTGGAAGACCCAAAGAGAAAAAACAAATAACGTATCATTTACCCTTGCGGGTCTTTATATGAGTTTATGAAAGGTTAAAACTTCGCTTAAGTTTTTTGAAGCGGGCAACTCTGTACTTTTGGGCTTCCAACATAAAATGTCCCATTCTAGCTTCTTATCAAGAATGTTTCCATATTCATCCTGAATTTTTTGAAAGTCGTCCGCAATGGCTTGTTTAACTTCAACCATAATTTTGAAAATTTTAATGTCGCCCAATTTTTTATTGGTTCATCTTGCTCAAGTTGGCATTGTCACTCTTTTTTATGGCTTCGTTTTGGTTTTTGGTGCCTTTTGAATCACAAGAGCTAGATGGACCAGGGGAAAAAATGCTGCTAACTTGTTCGAATCGTTTTCTTTATTAAAATTACCCGAATGGTTTGGAGAGTGTGGAGATATTGAGGATCTATCCGTAAACAAAGTGGAATTTTTGGACACTATATTTGAGTCCTCATCACTGAAATAGCCAACCTATGAATTTTTTCTTTGAAAAATGTCGAAGTCAGAAGGTTGAGTTGAGCCATTGAGGTCTTTGGAGCTATCAATAAAGGAAAGGGATGGAACAAGTATTCCCTCCTCAAGAGGCGCATGAATTTGGGATAAAATTCCAATGTATGGCACAAATATATTAGAGGAGCAACCTAGGATCATAGTGCTAGGTGAGATATCAAGAGGAAATACAATTTTCCCCTTATCTATCCTTACTTTAGCAACTTTAGACTAACTAAAAGCCATATTGTCCTCTACTATCTCAACTAAAGTTTTGGCATTACCAAAGGCACATAAGATATTGTTGACAGGAGTGAGCTTTGTGCTGCCATTCTTGTTAGTTGCTCTTCGGTTTGGAGAGGACCCGTCTTCCAGCACATCCATGGATTGGAAACATCCAGCACAACCATGACTCTATGACCAGTCATGGCTTCGAGATTTCGAAGCTGCGAGTTGTGGTTCCCAGCGGCATGAGTTTTGGAATCTGGAGCGTTGTTGTGGTTTGGTTGGGTATCACTATCGTCACTAATTTCTTCAACCCGATGGGCTCCAACAGAGGCCGCCTCCCCAGACTTTAAATTGACTCCATTTTTATCCAGAAAACGAACTATACCTGGACCATCTCCATCAAACTGAGTTTCCTTTCGCTTCTTCCTATCATGATGATCTAATTTATCTTCATTTATGGATTTATCATGAACTTTGCATTTAACTTTTATCTCGATCAAGTCTTTTTATTTCTACTTTTTTACGCATGTGCTCAGTTTTTTATTTCTTTTTATGGTTGGTGATCAGCGTTGTACTACTAGAGTTAGGCCAGCAGCAAGCGATATCACTTGTAAAATACCTTTGTTTTGAATAAATCTTCAAAGTCATTGCTTCTTTATTTGTTCATAATTTCCACATAAAAAGACAAAGTCATTGCTGGTTTGTTTGAAGGCTGAGACGAGCTCCCTCCGTTAATATTTCGAAATTTGAATTTCAAATCTATTTTTTTTGTTCCCCCTTAATTTGTTTTCCACTTCAACATTTGTTCCCCAAGACATTTCCATCACACTCTGTTCTTTCACTCCCTTGCTCTCTCTTCCCTCCTCTCAAATTAATGCACCTGCTCTCAGGCAAGTGATCTACTTTCTCTCAACTCATTCCATTTTCTCTCTTTTTACTTATGATTTCTACTTTTTTCTTTTGCAGGTTATTTAACACAAATGAACCGGTAAGTTTTTTTTGTTTTCCAATTATTGATTTTTGCGTTCATTTAAGTGGTTTTTACATGCAAATTTACATGGAGTTTCTTTTTATTATTTGACAGTATCACATTTTTTTCTTTTAGGTACATCAATAGGTTCGCTTAATAAAAACAAATTCTCAAACATCTACCTTAGGGTACTCTATCCTTCTCTACTATTTTGTAACTTTATTGCTTTGGATACTTTTTTCCTGATTTGATCGTTATGTTTTTGAAATTTTTACGTGTAGTCTTTGGTTCTTTGTTGTTGAAAATTTTATTGTGAAACGAAATGGGAGCAATGATTTGTTTCCTATCACCATATATGATAGGTCATTAATTAGTAGTGCTATAATTTTTGTATAGCTATTGTTGAAGAATTTTAAAGTTAAATTTTTTTAATGGATTTTAAAGTTAAAACTGTGTTTCAAATGTTTGTTATATCTAATACCTGGATTTCATAGTTGAAATTGCAAAGTGTTTTAATTTTAATTTTAATTGCTTGGGAAGATTAATATCTAGTGGATGAAAGTATGTTATGAGAAGTCATTTTATCCAAACAAACCTTATTGTTTTTTCTGTTAGTAAAATCAGTTACAGATTAGTTAGAATTCTGTTATGATTTATGTTACAGTTCTATGCATATAAATATGCGTGTAGTCTCTACAATATTCTCAAGTTGAGGTATTAATGAAAAACAGTATTCTCTCTAATTCTATCTCTTACTTATTTCATTCTTCTTCTTTCTCTTGTCTTACTATATTTCTTCCTAAATTGAAGTTTCTCCATGAGGCAAAACTGTGGAGGAGATTGTGGCATTTAAACAGCTAACTAACTGACAATCGATGTTCATCCAAGTAGTATAGAGAGGATTTGGAGATTGATTACCTTCACAATCTATAATTTCTGGTTCTGGTTTATGGATTGTGCCATCAACATAACCAAGAAGATGGTTGGCACAAAGAGAATTCTTCATTTGATGTTGCGAGATCAAAAAATTTGAGGCATCCAATTTGATTGGCACAAGAGAGTTGAGATTTGAGACAAAGAATACTAGATGTGGTGGACGATTAAGAGAATTAGAGTTGATTGCCATGAAAGAATTTCAGAGAACTAGATGAAGAATAATTACAGGTAATGGAACTCCTGAAGCTACCTGTTATACTTAAGCCAAAACCTCATATGTATGGAGAGCTGCTATGTCAGATGAATTTGCTGCCTTGATGCATCAACAAACCTGGACTTTGGTTCCTCTTCCTCTTTATCACACTGCTATTGGATGTAAATGGGTGTATAAGATAAAAAAGAATGCAAATGGTACTATTGCTAGACATAAGGCAAGGTTGGTTACTAAGGGATACCATCAAACTGAAGGTATAGATTACTTTGAGACCTTCAGTCCTGTTATAAAGCAACCTACTATTCATTTGGTTATTCCGATTGCACTTCATTTTGGTTGGAAGGTTCAACAATTGGATGTTTCCAATGCATTCTTACATGGTATTCTTGATGAAGAAGTATATATGATTCAGCCAGTTGGTTTTGTGGATTCTTCTCAACCTCAAGCAGTGTGCAAATTAAAAAAGGCTTTATATGGACCTGGTATGCTACATTCTCAAAGTTTCTTCTTGAATATGGATTCTCAAATAGCACAACATATACTTCTTTATTTGTTTACAGGAAATCAGGTCATGTGGTTCTCTTATTGGTATATGTTGATGATATTCTCATCACTGGAAGTTCCTCACCTATGATTACATCTCTTATCTCCAATATGAAGTCAACTTTTGCAATAAAAGAACTAGGTTTACTTCATTATTTTCTAGGAGTTGAAGTTTCCAACATTGATGATGGGCTATTTCTGACTCAGTCCAAGTATGCTCATGACTTACTTCTTAAAGAAGGAATGGCAGATTGCAAAACTTGTATCACCCCATCTGCATCTAAGCTTCCAGCAAATGTTGACATGGCTCCCTTTTCAGATCCTTTTCTCTATAGGAGTTTAACTGGAAGTCTTCAGTATCTCACCATCACCAGACCTGATCTTGAATATGCAGTAAATTGGGTTTGTCAATACATACAAGCTCCTCTCAACCATCATTTTACTGTTGTCAAAAGGATTATCAAATATGTCAAACTCACATCTCACTTTGGGCTTCAATTTAAATCTGATCCTATATCTCTCATGGCCTATTCTGACTCTGATTGGGCAGGGGATCCATTGGATAGAAAGTCTACTTCTGGGAGTTGTGTGTTTTTGGGTCCTAACGTCATTTCTTGGTCTGCAAAGAAACAATCTTCAATGGCTAAATCTAGCACATAAGCGGAGTATAAGGCCTTATCTTCTACAGCTGCTGATCTAGTTTGGCTACATCAGTTATTAAAAGATATGGCTAATTCTATCTCTGGGATTCCTACCATTTGGTGTGATAACTTGGGGGCTCTCTCTTTGGCTGCCAATCCTGTCTTTCACGCTAGATCCACACATATAGAAGTTGATTTTCACTTCATTAAAGAAAAAGTGGCTTCTAAACAACTTAAGGTGGTTCATGTGTCCTCTATGGATCAACTTGCTGAATTTTTCACAAAGGTTCTTTCCATCTCAAGGTTCAAGTATCTCAGGTGTCATCTTATGACTTACTCATCCAAGGACTTCAATGATCAAGCTACTGCTGCCCCTAAGACGTCTTTAGCTTGAGGGGGAATGTTATGAGAAGTCATTTTATCCAAACAAACCTTATTGTTTTTTATGTTAGTAAAATCAGTTACAGATTAGTTAGAATTCTGTTATGATTTCTGTTACAGTTCTATGCATATAATTATGCGTGTAGTATCTATAATATTCTCAAGTTGAGGTATTAATGAAAAATAGTATTCTCTCTAATTCTATCTCTTACTTCTTTCATTCTTTTTCTTTCTCTTGTCTTACTATATTTCTTCCTAAATTGAAGTTTCTTCAAAGTGTGTTGGTCTTGGATGTAAAATATATATTTTTTGGAAAATTAGTTTGTAGCTGTGATTAATATTTTGGTTGTTGGGTTGATTTGTCATTTGAGAATAATTTTTTATTTATTTCCTTGCCATTTGTATTGCTAATACATTTGTGGTTCTTTCCCATTAAGATGTGTGGATAATTCTCTCTACATGACAAAACAAGGTGTCCTCAAGAGAGTATGTGTTTAATATGCCTTACATTTCAAAACAATGTTGTGTGCTTTGTTGGACATGAGCTGCTTGACAAAAAGGGAAATTGAGTATTTTAATTGTTTCAGTAGTGTTGATATAAACAATGACGTGCATTCATCCAGGGTATGAAAACTTATGGTGTAGGAGGTACTGAATGACTTTATTTGAATGGTACATGGTAAGCTGTGTTCATTATAATCATCACTTACCTCCCCCCCCCCCCCCCAAAAAAAAAAAACACTTGAATTTGTATCTTCAACCCAAATACTGTTTCATGTTTTTCGTTTATTGTAAAATACATTTGATTACTTTGGAATTTTTGCACTTGGTTTTCTTCCACATTTTAATTTTACATCTTCAATTTTGTTATATGGTTAACACGTCTTTACATTTCTTACTTGGGTGAAAGAGAGTTACGCAGAAACGAAGCTCATGGAGGAAAGTTCTTAGGTCCCAAACATTTGACTCAAAGAGTAAGAGAATTTGTTATTCTTTTCAAGTATTCTAGTTATAATGAGCATGAGGTGAGCATACATGTATATGAAGGGGAAAATTAAGAGAGTGTAAGTTTTTAATTTTTGTATTGGATAATTTATCTTGGTTTAAACTCTTTCATCATCTTCCTGTAAGTTACTTTTTGACAATGCGAAAGAGTAATTGAAAAATTTGTGAACTTTGATTCGAGTAAAGGCCAATTTGTGCATATTATTGAAAGATCCACTTTACCACTTTACCCCAAAAGGTAATTTATTCAATCATCTGAATGTAATTCAGTAGGATAACTATTCTGACAGTGCCAACATAATAGTTTCTTTCTTTCTCATACATTACTTGCTATTCCAGTTAAATTGTTCTAATTTTTAATTTGTTTTCAGGCTCTAACATCCCATTATTTTTAGGTCCCAGTTACAATTTCTTGTAAACTGATAGGTACTCATTGTTTTGCAGCTTTGAAAGATTTGACATTTTCGGTGGATAACAACATAATAACAGAGAAGATACTTCATACTCAACTCTAAGATACATGCTCCATGTACTCTTTCTTAGCAATGGAAGCATATTTATTCAAGGTGCACAGGGCTGTCACCATTCTTTTTATTTTATTTTATTTTATTTTTTTCTTATCTAACTTTATAATATTCAGGGTATATACCTCTTGACCATTCCTACCTTGATTTTCTAGCCTAGTTTTTTTCCTTGTTTATTCCGTGTAATTTTTGTCTACTAATGTTTATTAAGTTACGACCAAATTGAAATGATAAATGGTATATTTTTTCATGATTACAATACTAATATTTACCCACCATCAATAGACACAATTCCTCTTTTTTCTTCTAATTTAATAGTTTCTGTTGGACGGTCTGTTGTATGTGTATTTCCTCTCTTGAATTCTTTTTAAATTGGTAGATCAAAATGTTGTGCATGAAATTTGGGTTTACTTTATTTCTTTGCTTATTGTTGTGGAAACTGGAAAGTAAGGAAAATTATATTTTTGTAAAAAGATCACTAACACTTAACTTAGGAGATGTTAGAGGGATTTGGGCCTAAAACTATAATGTAATTTTTACAACTTAAACAAGAGATGTTTTTAATTAAGTGTTACATTGTTCAAAACAAGCATTTTTAATTTAACTTCCCTATAAGTATAGTTCAGTATATATAAAAATTATTAGCATCCCCCGAAGGGCTGGAAGGGAGAGAGAGATTTGGAAATGGATCCCTCACTATATCTTTTGACAATTTGGAGGGAGAGAAATTTGAGGTGTTTTGAAGGTAAGGAAGTCGATTTACATGTATGATACCTATTTTTGAGCACTATGCTGATTTGGTATTAAGAAACCCATAACACTTCAATTCGTGCTCTTCTTTTGGTGCTTTTGGAGGATATGCATAGAGTTATGTACTGTAGATAGGTGTCTTGGGGGGGGGGGGGGGGGGGTGTCAAGGTATTTCTTATCCTCCCCTCCCCCCGTATACGGACGGTAGACTTCATCTCATTTTTCCTTTACTGTGATTTTTGTCACTGTGACTAGTTCTAAAGTTCTATGTTTATAGAATAGTACGTGACTTAAAAAATTAAGGGGAAAATACTCTTAGGTCCATCGCGAAAATTTTTTTGGCACTTAAATTCACTAATTCTCTTGTAAAAGTTCACGCTAGTGACATGACAAGTGGACCTAATAGCAAATTGCTCTTAAATGTTTAAAAATTGTCAACAAAGGACCTAAGTGTAAATTGCCCCCAAAAAATTTCATTATATAAAAATCCAGAAGTAGTATTTGTGTTGGTTGCATCTCAAGCGGGGAGTGTCTATTTGGAAACAAGTTATGATGACTTTCATGGCCATGCCAAAGTTAATAATACATGACATCCAGAGGGTACTATTCTTAAAACACAAAAAACAACCGTTTGTGTTATATGTTTTTCTATTCACTTATTGAATTTGTTAATCATCTTGATATTTTAGTTGTTTTGTTTAAAGTTTTTGGACTTTAAATTATTTATTGTTTCAAACTTGTATAGAATAAAATTTGGTAGCCCTAGTTGAATTGAAAGGTTTTGCTAAAAAATATTAAATTGGCAAAATAACACAAATTTGGCATGAATCCTTGATACAAAAGAGACAAAAATCTATAGTTGCATCTCCATGGACCTTTCGTTGCTATTTTTGTTGCTATATTCCATTGACTATTGACCTGATATGAATAAATTAATCCTAGAAAGGCAAATACATTGTTAGTCCATCTTTAAATTCTTACTTTTCTGTTCTTTTTTTTTTCTTTTAAATTGACGACATTATTCATATCCATTAGTTGGGCAGCTGGAACAGAAAATGTTACGAGGATACATATAGTAGGGGTCAAGTATAAACAAGTCCTCTCGCCCGCGGACCTAAAAATAGGTCTACATGGTGCGAACCATTTTTTTTAAATGGAAAAAAAAAAGTGGTCGATTTTTTTGTATGGGTTTTAAATATTTCATGGTATCCCTAAAAAAATTACCTCAAAACAATCTTTTTTATGGTCGCTTGCAAACATTCTGATTCCATTCATTTAGTTATATATGATTCATCTTTATAAATAGATATATCTCTATTGTTTTGATGTCTTTCAGATGTGATGAGAAGGGGACAATGCAATCTTAATATTCAGACTTCGGAGTGATGTCTTTTCTCTTTAATATTTACTAATGGGTTTATGTCATTGATCTCTGGACATAAGATGGTTATTTTTACGACTCATTTATATATGGTGCCTGCATCTTGTTTCATCTCAATAAGGTGTGATAACAGATAACTACTAAATAAAAAACTTCACCTGTCAAACTAATTATATGTTCAAAGATGCAAATAAACTTTATATGCCTCCAATTAAGATGTGAATCAAGAGAATTATATCATCAAGTGAACTCTATTTTAACAAATATAAAGGAGTGCGTATATTCAAATATTATTAGTTAAATTCAATACATAAATGTGCTAAATATATTTTAATTGAAAATTCCATTAACAATTTTTGAAATATTTTTATCACATAATGTAAAATTACTTATTGTTTCATTTTTTTTACAAAAACGTATTTTATTTAAACTTTTTTCACATTCCACCTATGTGCACAAAAAGTATGGAAAAGAAAAATTATTGAAAAGATTGAAATTTGAAGCTTTAATAATTCAATCAATCCTGTTTATTTATGGAAATCGGTAAACCCGATTTTTTTGTAACCATGAATCTTAACTTTTAAAGATTCTTGATTTAACTTTTAAAATTGATTGAACTCATCGAAATATCCGTAGGGGCGTTCTTCCATCTTTTAGGCCTTCTCTCTAAACCTTAAACAACTCAAAACACTTGAACCCCCTGCTATATATGTTAGACATTGGTTGTTCTTAATAAAAGAATTTTCAACTTCTATAACACAAAATATGAGCTGTTGGAAACAGCTGTCGAAGACAGCTGTTAAAATGAATTGCAAAACTGAAATGATTATCTCTGTGTCCCACATCGAAAATCTTAACAAATTGAGTTGGGTATATTTATAATTTTTGTGAAATCAATGGGCAATGCTGCTACAACATGAGCATTTGTAACATAAAAAAAGTTGTTAGAATTAAAATAGGAATACACGCATTTGGAAATATATATATGTATATATACAGAGGGATCTTAAACGGGTGGCTTTTAACGGGTGCCTTTAGCGGGTCTATTAAAAAAGGAAGAAAGAAGGCATGAGTTTCAATTCTATAAGACAAAACTCATTGCTACACGTTGGATTTTAGAGCCTCCTCCTCTCTATAAAGTTGGCTTTTTCTAGCAGAATAATGATCCCAATGTGTATAAAGGGATTGCAATGTTGATTATCCATAATATATTAAATTAATATTTAATTAAGATTATATCCACAAAATTAATTAAGCAAACCCTTTAAATTAATATTTAACTTAAAAAACAGTGTTTGTAATATTTTTTAGAAAAATATTTTTTCAAAACTGTATTTTTTTATTAAAAAATAGTGCTTTATAAAAAAAATGTTTTCTATATAAAAACTGTTTTTTTATTTTAAAAAAAAAAGGCACTCCAAAAAACGTTTTGTCCAAAAAATATTTTCTATACATTATTTAATGGATGTGGGTCCGCGTCAGCGGCATTAACCACATTTTTTTTTCAAAAAAATGGTACAAGTTTTTAAAACCTATTTTATAAAAAAAATTCTTACATTGTTTTCTATAAATAGATATACAAACTAGGTTTTAAGCATTTTTGTATAATTTTTGTAAAAATGTCGCTAGCGCGGACACTTAAATATAATAGAATATTGGTTAAATGGCGCAGACATTTTACCAATATTCTCTTATCGCCATTTAACCAATATTCTCTTATTTTTAAGTGTCCGCGCTAGCGACATCCCCCTACCACACACACACACATACACACCACCAACATTCTCTTCTTTTTAAAGGTCCGTGCTAGTGTCATTCTCTTATTTTTTAAAGGTCATATTTTGAGTGTTTTTATGTGGTAAGGATTTTTTGGAACAAAATAAAAAGTCGGGGACTAAATGTGTATTAAAAAGTGTTTCCGAGACTATTTGATGTGTGCCCATATTTTTTTTGTAAATAATAACACAAGTTTTATTATATAAATAACATATAGTTTCTTAAAATTGAAGAATGTACTATTTTTTAAATAATATAAAAAAAATTCGACCTTTTACCTATTAAAAACAGTTATCTATTAAAAATAGTTAATAATAGTTTTTTCAAATTTAAAAATTGTTCTTTATAACTATTAACAAAAAATTGATAATGTACTTTCTAGTTTTTTTCTAATTGGATATATGAATTTTATAGATGTATATTCAAGAGATCCCAAATTTTAACAAAAAAAAACAATTAAAAAGTGAAGAGTTCTAATATTTCTAACTTAAACAAAGATCTAGCTTTAGCCACAAACGTGATCTAACTTTAGCAACAAACAATTCAACAGCTCATTATGTGGTTAGTCAAATGGTTTCATTTTTGCTTTTAGCAAAAACAAAGACCACGTGGTTAGTTTTGGTCAAAGAGGAAAGTCAGTGAAATGGGTTCAATCCCTTTTTTCCTAACTCCCGTTATTATGTCCATCTCTGGCACCTCTCTCTCTCTCTCTCTCTCTCTCTCTCTATCTCTCTATCTATATATAAATTTTAAGTTATTTTTAGTATTTATCAAAGTATTATTTATATTTATTTAATATAATAAAAAGATAAATAAATATTAATTGATTAAAGATTTTAAACCTAAAAAATGGAAGCATAAATAAAAAATTAAATATATTTTATAAATAGAACTTGAGAGAAACATGACATACCGTTTTTTTTAATCTCCATAAGTTAACATCAGCTTAAATGGAGGGTCTCTAACATAAATTAATATAAAATCAAAATATAATATATCAATCTCTAAATTAATCAATCACAATATACGTAACTTCGAACATTTTAATAAACATAGAACCCAATAATTTGAACCCTAAATTCAGATTTAACCCTAAAATTAAATTTAACATTAACCCTCACACTAATAATAGCAATGAAAATTAGATTCAATGCCATAAAATTTACCCTCATTGTAAAATCAAAATAAGTAAAAATAATGAGAGAGACACACACAGATATATGAGAGACTATTGTGAACTGGTGTCTACATTTCAAAGAAGGAGAACAAATGTATAGAAGGGTTAATATACTTATTAAAATTCATCCTACGCTTTTAAAATTTTGTATTTTACCCCTAGATTTTTCTTTTGGCACGTGTGTAATTTTTTTTTTTGAAAAAATCTGTGGGGGCTAAAGTCCCTACTCAGCCTCAAGTGGCTCCATTCCTATATATATATATATATATTCACCAGAAGAAACACAAGACCCTACACATTTATTTCATCTACTATAGTTATTGTTAAATTATCACTAAATAATTTAAGTTTTCCATATCTAATTTGAAAAACTCTATGTAGCCTACAATATGGGACCAAGGTTGAAGCCATAAATTAAACATGGAGGGAGATCAACCGAATTAGTTTGTTGGACCTGAATCGGACCATTCCAAATATTTGGTCGAGTGATGTAGGTTAGTTTTGGTCAGGATTAGTTTGGCTCGATCTCGACAATTAGATATGCATAATATATATTAAATTTAATTAGGAGTTATAATTTTCGACACAAAATTTATCATCACTTGAATACAGATCCAAGCTCCCAAGAATGACAATATAAACCAAAATCAATAATCAACATGCATGTTAATGTTAGATGTAAATTACCCAAAACAAGCCAAATAAAGTTGATTAGGTACTTATGTAAAAAAATAAATGTCATAATTTTATTTTTATTTTTGTATTTATTTTTAATTATTATTTGTATGATGCATAGTCAGATGAACTTTTCCATAACTTTCTTGTTGTAATTAACACTCATGATAGATGGTTGGAGTCATATATTTTTATTCTTATCGGCTTGGAGGACCACAATAAAATTTTATTTATGGCTCGTAATTTGTAAGCATTTGTGGCTTGGGATTTTCTCCAAGACCAATATTGACATGATCATAAAGAATGTAAATATAACACAATATATACATATATACAAGAGTATAGAAATAATTCTATTTTGTTGAGGGGGTCGTGGAAAGATCTGATAAAATGTGGCATGGCACCATACTTGATGAAATTATAAATTAATGAGTATTGGCTTATTGACTTCAGGTCGATATTCGATCAACGTGAAAGTTCAATTAAGATAAAGTTTTGGCCAGAGAAATTCAACACACAATTGTACACATTAAAATACGTTTACACTAAGCTACTCATTCATTCAGTATTTATGGATTTATGTTATAAAGTTTTTATGGAGGACTTTTATTGTATGAGGAAACAATATGAATGTAGCTTTAATAAAATAGGTGGCCTATTTTTTCTACCTCCCCATGTCAGATGAAAAAGAAGACTTTTTGGAGACTAATGGTGCTTTGGTTACTCCCAGTTTTGGGACTCCGCACGCTACCAAATCTGCGATCCAAGAGAATGAGGATCCTAACATTTAAGGTGGAGATTTGGGAGTTGTTCAACACTCAGATCAAAGAGTTACTGGTCTGCATATTTTTCTGCAAATGGATACAAACTCTAGTACGTTTCCTGCTATTGTATTGTCTCCACATCAACACTCAACCGCTTTCATGTCAGCTTTTGGGAGGGAATTTGGATGGCTCCATATCTCACGATATGGCCTCCACAGCCCTCTCTCACAAGCCTCATGATTTGAATGCTCTTGCCCCTCATTTCAAGCCTAATATAACCAATTCTTTGAAGGATATTTTTGATAAAATAAATGGATGGGTAGATTATCTTAGTGACAAGGATACAACCACCAAATCAAATTGTCCCATGTTATTTAATCATTGTT
This sequence comes from Sambucus nigra, assembly GCA_949130495.1. Taxonomy (NCBI): domain Eukaryota; kingdom Viridiplantae; phylum Streptophyta; class Magnoliopsida; order Dipsacales; family Adoxaceae; genus Sambucus; species Sambucus nigra. The sequence goes on from OX422220.1 coordinate 522,076,841, forward strand.
CCTATGTTCCATCTCACTCTCAATCGTTTGGGAATGAATTAGACAACCTGGATGATAATGTTGGCCCTAATACACATCCTAGTGGCTCAAAATTAATTAAAGCCCAAAAAAAGTCATGAAAAGGAAAGAGCGACAACGTCAACTCGAACAAGACGAAACCAATAACAATTATTGTATATATCGAACAAGACGAAACCAAGACGAAACCAACGTTAACTTTTTATTACTATTTTTTTTTAAAACATTTCAACTGTTTTAAAATGAGTCAATTATTGTATACTCTCCAATATAAATACATATTTGTATATATATATATATATATATATATATATATATATATATATATATATATATATATATATATACAGTCCTGCTCTTGTGCGGACTAGTTCGCAATTTAAGAATGCGGACTGGACATATGTCACCTGGCGGTGAGCCCAGAAAAGAGAGAGAGTGTGCCTATAATTTAGGCGATAATTTCTAAGCGCACCGTTAGGTGACATATGTCTGGTCCGCATTCTTAAAATGCGGACTAGTCCGCACAGGAGCATTATTATTATATATATATATATATATATAGTTTAGCCTATTTTTAAAAAATGGTTAAAATAAATTTTGTGTGTCATTTAAAAGAGTTATGAGAACATTAATAGATATCTCTGTAACTCTTTTTATATATGAAAAATGGGACGAAAATGAGCAAATGAAAATTGGGAGTAAAAGCGCCTATTTTTTTTCAAATGAACGAAATCGTATTTTTTTAAGGCACCGGCTATTAACACTCCTAAAATTCTTTCAACACTCCCTTTTTTTTACCAAATCTCAATCATGCCCTTGCATTTATAAAATTGAAATTTGCACTTTTTTGCTTTCAATTAGGGTCTGTTTGATTCAAAAGTGGGCAAAAGTTAAGATGGCAAAATTTTTCATGGGTAAAGTTTGCCTAGGGAAATTTTATCTAGTTTTTTCACACGAAGCTATCAAACAACAATTAGGCGAAATTAAAGTCAATCCAATTAGTTTTTTATTTAAATATTTTATAAAAAGTTTTCAAACAATTTTTAAAGCATTTCTAAAACAATTTTTAATCCACCCTGGCTTGGTCCAGTGGTAAGGATGGGCTTCACTCTGACCATAGGTCATGAGTTCGATCCCTCCCCACGGATACCTACCCCTGTTGGAGGGCTTTCTCAGGGCTGTGTGGTTAGGCGCACGATCGTGGGTTCGATCCCCCGCAGGGTTTACCAGTATTTAAGCGGGGCTCGTGTGTGAGGTGGACATGCACAGTGCCTCCCCTGTTTAGCTTGCACGAGGGAGTCCAAAGGGCTCGTTCGTGTGGAGGTTCAGGGTTATCAAAAAAAAAAAAAAAACAGTTTTTTTTTTTAAATTTGATAAAACAGTTTTTTAAAATAATTTTTACAATATTCGAAACAGTTTTTAAATTATCCAAAACAAATTTTAAACCTTTTAAAATAGTGTTTTTAATAGTTTTAAAACAAGTTTTTAATAAAACAGTTTTATAAAACATTTTTTTAAAACCGTTTTTAAATAGTTTTTAAAACAGTTTTAAAAACATTTTTGTAACATTTTTTATAAAACAATATTTTTTTTATAACAGTTTTTAAAACAGTTTTTTTTAAACATTATTAAAACAGTTTTTAAAATAATTTTTAAAGCAGTTTTTAACAACATTTTTATAAAATAACTTTTACAATATTCGAAACAGTTTTCTTAATTATTCAAAACTATTTTAAACATTTTAAAATAGTGTTTTAAACAGTTTTAAAACAGATTTTAATAAAATAGTTTTAAAACATATTTTTTAAACAGTTTTTAAATTGTTTTTAAAAACATTTTTTATAAAACAGTTTTTTATTTCAAACAGTTTTTTATTTCAAACAGTTTTATAAAACAGTTTGTAAAATAATTTTTAAAATATTTTAGCATAAAAATATAAAACAAACACTTGTAAGAAGTGGCAAATTGTTTGGCAAATAATTCTTCTCCAAATAGCAAAGCAAAATTTGCCCACTTTTCATGCATTAGAGGTGTTGTACATAGGCAAATGAGTTATAGGCAAATTTGTGAATCAAACAGATCAAAAAGTGGGCAAATGCCATATTTGCCCACTGATTTGACATTTGCCATGGCAAATGTGCGAATCAAACGGACCCTTAAAATAAATATTTATGAAAAATAATTAAATTTTTTATCTTTTTAAAAAAAATATATATATATATATTTTTTATAAAAAACTGTTTTTCATAAAAATTCTAAATAACACGATCACCACCCAAATAAAACGCAACGTGGCATGTAGTCGTATTTTTTTTTCATACCGCTATCGCAGACTATTTTTTACTATTTGAATAATAATTTATAAAAAAATATATTTTTTTATTAAAAATACAAAATGACCATTTTTTCATACCGCTAGCATTTGAAAAAATACAAAATATATTTTACCCAGTTATGATTTTTTTTTTTAAAACATTTATGAAAAGTAAAAAAAATTAAACAGATTTCTATTAAAACCAGGTTTTTATAAAAAAAATATGTTTTTTTTATTAAAAATACAAAATGACCCTTTTTTCATGGGGCATATACCAAATAGTCACTCGAACATTTTTTAATACACGTTTAGTCCAAGACTTTTTGTTTTTGCTCCAAAAAGTCCTTCACCATGCCGCTGAGGCGGACCTTTACAAGTAAGAGAATAAGGGACTTTTGGATACAAAATAAAGGCTTGGACTAAATGTGTATTAAAAAATATTTAAGGGACTTTTTGGTATTTGATCCTTTTGTCATACCGCTAGTGTATTAGAAATACGAAATATATTTTATACACACTACTGATGTGAACCATTTTTCCTAAATAGTATTAAGATTATTTTTAAAATAATAAAAAATGGTGCGTCAGCGGTATGTATAAGCGGTCCGATCACCTATACATACCGTTAGTGCGGACAAACATATTAGAAAAAATGGTATAGGTGGTCGGATCATGATCGTGTTAGTTAAAAAATAAAATATTCTTAATCACATTGTATAATTTTTTAATTCACTAAGGTCCTGGAACATGTCCCAAATAAAAGCAATAAGACATTACACACAGTCTTATTTTTCACCTAACTGGAACACGACTCAAATTAAAAGTGCCCGACATAATATGACCTGACACCAATATTATTTTTTCCCCCAACACGAATTCATCTCAAATAAGACATGGCGCGAACAAGACATGGTTTAGTCAGGACAAGACTTGTAAGTAAAAATTAATGGTAAATTTAGTATTTTCAGAAAAATGAAAAAAAAAAAGAAGAAGCTAAGAGACAAATTTAGGAAATATGTTCATGGAAACAGGGTCCATATTCTGTTGTGTATAAATGCAATCAATTCGGTAGCTATGGGAGAATGCCAAATGGGAAATATGTTCGCTGAAGAAAGCTAGTGGGTTCACAGGTGGGTGATCGGTCTTGGTCAAGAGTATGTTGTCGTAAGGTCATTGAGTTAGTGTAATAACCCTCTCTTCTGATAGCCAATTTTATATTTATTTACTATGGGTAGTAATTAATGATAAAATGATAGATGTTGAGTAGATATTAATTTGTTATGTCAAGGTCAATATTTACTAAAATGTTGTATAGTTACCCCGTGAGTAGATAAAATGTTCATGTTGTGATTTTTTAATGTCATAAGGATTTAAAATGATATTTTGGTTTATTATGAAACCGGAAGTAAAATGAGTTATAAAATTCCCAAATGATAATTTGGATAGTGTAGTTAGTCCCGGTAGGTGTGTGACAGTCAAAATAAGTGCCATATTGTATTTTGGCATTTCGGGCACTTTTGACTGGTTTTGGCTTAAATAGTGATATCGCGTATTATTTTTATCGCGCATTAGTTATTAGAGTTGGGCATTTTAGACTTATGGCCCGATTTAGTCTTGCTAAGACTTACTATTCCTTTTATGCCCCAAATTGTTATCTTAGAGAGGAAGAGAGAGAGGAAGAAAGCTTTGGAGAAAGAGAGAGATTGAAGATTTGGAGTTTGTTCTTGCTTTCATCTTCATCAAATCTGATCTTCCTACCTTGAGGCAAGTAACCTACTTGATCTTATATGATTTAAGTGGATTAAATTGAATGATTTGTTGTGGATTGTTAAGAATAATTTTAGTTAGGGTTTTGTTAGATTAATTGGGTATTTAACCCTTAGAAGTTGATTTGGATGATATATGGTATTGGAGATGATAGCTACATACATTTAGGATGTGTAAGTTGAATTAATTGAGGTTGGTTTGGTTGGTTTTGGGGTTTGGTAGAAATTTGGAGTTCAAGACTCCATAGCCATTCTTGGCTATTCCGCAGGGGCGAATCGATTCGGCCCCTTGGGCGAATCGATTCGCATAGATGAAGAATCCCAGGTCTTGTTATCCGAATCGATTCAGATTAAGACCGAATCGATTCGGCATTTGCAGAAACTAAATTTTGTTGTCCGAACCGATTCGCTTTCAGAGCGAATCGATTCGCTGGGGCGAATCGATTCGGCCCTTAGGGCGAATCGATTCAGTTCCAGCAGTTTTGGGGGTCTTTTCCTTTTGATTTTCCTCCTTATTCTTTAGGATTAGGACCTAGGAAACTTATTTAAAGAAGTAAACTTAGAGTCCTAGAGTAGTTATGGAGTTCGGTCGTTACCCTGGACTAGAAATGGGTTCATCTGGGGTTTATTTCGGGGAGGTTTAAAGTAATGTTAAGGCATTACTTCTTTTATTCAAACTTTTAGAAGTTTGGAAGTAAAATGCCCAAACTTGGAGATTTATGGGCTTATCAAAATTTATATGAATTTGGGGAATTTCTAGGATCATAATGATCATGTGGAGACCTAGCCTGGAATTGTAATTTGAGGAAATATAAATGATAATATTCGATGGGAATTAGGTTCGCATAAATGAACCCATAGGTGTTAAAGATGATAGGTTCAACTAGAATGAATCCCGTTGTTTAAATGATGCTAGGTTTAAATAAAAGGAACCAATCTCATGATTAATGGAAATGGAATTGATGATGAATATGATGATAAATGTAAATGTTAATTTACTGTTACACACCCCTCTAAATGACATCATAAGGGAAGTTCGCTCGTGAGGTGAAGCCCCCTGGCTAATGAATGCAGGGTGGATATAGTCCTAGGCCATGGGAGCGCTTATTGTTATTTTTTTTTCTGCGATGGGTAGGAGATTCCGGGTGTGGTCTTGACTACCCCGCAGGCTCATGGCCGCTTCCCGACGTATTTTGATAGGTGCCCAGGTTGTCTTATGTTAGGCCCTGGAAGATGATGGTCATTTAGGGGCGCGCACAGTGGGGAAACCCGGACGGGCGGTCTTAGATATCGTTATATGCATATGAATATAACTATATTTTCATCAAGTTGGACTTGATGGTTGATAAACGCCACAAAGAGCGTATGATGAATGCCATAAAGAGCATAGATATGTGCCATGAAGAGCACGGGAATAGAATATGTGCCATAAAGAGCACTTGATGTAAATGATATTCCTAATAAGAAATGGAAAGATAATATGGGAAGTTTTAATTAATGAATAGAAGTTATAACTCCTTGATTAAACCGAAAATGGTTTTATTCCTAACCAGGAATGTCAGAAGGAAATGGAAATTGTATTATTAATGAAGGGTTTTAAATTAAAGTGCTTTACTTTCAATTCTTGTTGTAATTATAGATAGCATGTCATTTTATCATCCTTATCATTCATGTATAACTATTCATATCCATCATGTTTTTTATTCTTCTGGTAATCATATAGAACCCGGCCCTGACCGGTTTACTTTCCTTGTTGTATATATATTATTGTATCCGCTCAGGTGCTCCACCGCAAGGACGCCCGACTTGACTTTCCCTAGTCTCCTTCACTCTCGACGAGCTGTAAGATTTTGCAGGTTATTACAGGATGTTGTATTAGACGCTTTCATTCTTGTTATTCTAGATATGATCGGGTCTTGTCACTCGGGCGTGTGGCCCAAACATTTGTATTTGATTAATGAATGTATTATGTAAGATATTTAAATTGTTGTACGTCGTTATGTGTAGCTGTGGACCGACAGCTTATTCGGTCCATTTGTGCACGTTCGTCTTAGTTGTATTATATTATCTTTTGGAACTCCACTTGCTTGTCAGATTGGGTTGCTTAGTTTAAATTTTCATAATCGCATTTTTAAAATTTTACACTTTTTGGCAACCCGTTTTCTGATTTATTGGGTGGTTTTCCCGTATACTCAGTTTATATTTGTGATGCTGAGAATGATATCCATCCATGATTCCTGTTATGTTTGAGTATCGGGCTGGCCACCCCTTATCTCGGATTGCGGGTTGTCACAGATGGTATCAGAGCATCAGGTTCTAGAGTACTAGGATCTGTGTGGACTTGTCTCGTTCTACCGTAGCGTTCTTTGATGTAGGGCCCTATGTTAGGACTTCTTGTTGTTGATGTTTGCAATCTTCTACAAGATAGATTGTTTTAACTAGTATTCTAATACTATTGTTCTTCCATCTCAGATGCCGCCTAAGAGAGGTCGCCCAGCGAGACGTATTAAGGTCGTAGAGAAGGAAGTAGGTCCTCCACCGCCACTACAAGGGACTGTTAATGTTGCGGATGTAGCAAGCATAGTGGCTGGAGCGATAAATGCCGCCATGACCGTAGTGATCCAACAATTGCCATGGGCTCCAGGTGTTCAAGCTCCTACGGGACTTACTCCGTGGGAAAGGGTTAGGGAGTCCTTTATAAAGGGCAATCCCCCAGAATTCGAGGGAGGCACGGATGCGGTTAAAGCCAACCAATGGAAGAAAAACATGCAACGCCACCTTCGAATGATAGAATGCAGTGAGGATAAGAAACAAGTCCTTACCACCTTTAAGCTTGTCGGATCTGCGTTTCACTGGTGGGAGACGATGACCACCCCAGAGCAAAGAGACACCATGTCAATCACTGATTTCTGGGCCTTGTTTGATCTTAAGTATTTTCCTCCCGCGGTTCAGAGGGAGATGAAGAGGAAGTTGCAAGATGTAGTGCAAGGGGAGAGGTCTGTAGCGGAGTATGAAGAGGAGTTCACCCGGTTGGCGAGTTTTATACCAGATGAGGTGACTCCGGAAGAGAGGAAGATCTCGAAGTTTATGGGAGGTCTGAACTGGAGAATCCAAAAACACTTATTGGGTAACCCAGCTTTTCAGACTTTTGGTGAGGTTATGAATGCAGCCTTACTCCATTGCCAGGAGCATCGACTATATATGCAGGGTAGCAAGAAAGCTACTGAGATGAGGCAAGTAGGGAAGCTTGGAGAGTTTATTGCGAGTGGCAATAATAGGCACGGACAAGATGCTTTGCATCAGGCAGATCGGGGTGGCCCTAGAGGTAGGGGTCATCTGGACCGAGGCATTTCCCAGTTCAGGAATATCAGAGGTCGAGGTCGGGAGGACATGAAGGGACGGTGCTTCCAATGTGGGGAGGCAGGTCATTACAAGAAAGAGTGTCCTCAGATGATTAGGGGTCAGTTTCCTAGGGCTCCGCAACAGCCATATGTTCAATTTCCACCTCCGGTACCTATTATGGTTGTTCCTCCGCAACAGGGACAACTACAGTATGGACGTGTTTGTCATGATCCGGAGGCTATGCTTCCTCCAGCCCTGCCGGCACCGCCCGTTATTGAGGGTAAGTTTTTACTTAGAGATACGTGAGTTATATGTTATTCGATGCGGTTGTTACGCGCTCAATTGTTTTATGAACTCTTCTCAGACTACGGATTTAATAATATCTTCTGAGAGCATTTTTCATTAGTATCGAGTTCTATGGGTAATGGTTCGCTCATTTCTTTTGTTTGTATGTATGTAGGAATTTCTTTTATTAAATTGTGCTTGAGGCCGACTTACTCGTCCTTAACATGGTCGAGTATGATGTGATATTGGCATGTGATTGCTATGCCTTATCTCCACGACCAACAAGTTGAGTGGTAGCGTATAGGAGGGGTTCCTTGTCTGGATTTCGCTTTGCGAGACACTCCGCCGCATGAACACTTAACGATGTTGTGAGTGAAGATATGCTATTCCTCCCTTTTATTTTATTTTGGTTTATTAAATTATTGTCGGAAGTGGGATTGGAAAGTTTAGCCGAGAATCACGTAGAAGGGTGATTGATGGCTATTAAAGTGCGACATAGAAGCGCTGCATATAGTTTTCTCCTCTGATCGATGTGAGGGAGACCGAGGTACGAAGTCGAATTGAGACCTCGGGTTATGCCTTGATAAGAAGGCTATTTGATGAGATGTATATATGTTATAGGGCATATAACCCTAGGGTTTCACGAAGGGTGAGCGTTGAGTTGCTAATTTTTATTTAATTGATAGTGTGTAGCTGTAGAATCTTTTCGGTCCCGAACATGTGTCTTAGACCTGTACCCCTCGATGACTGACAACGCGAGGTAGTAGTGTAATGGGAGGGTTCCTTGTTTGGATTTCGCTTCGGCGAGACGTCCCAAGCACGAAACTGAGCAAATGTCGGAAGTTGAGGAAGGTCATGGGGGCTAGGGATATACTTAGCAATAGGTGTACGACTTAGATAGGGTATAGGTAGATAGACTTTAGGATTGTTTGGACGTAGGGTCTTTAAGTATGGGACGTAAGTTTAGGAAGGTTGCTGGGAGTTGACCATGACTAAGTCATGCGTAACCTCTAGAAAGGGATTGGTTCCATGTTATGAGAAGTGGGAGGATTTTGAGAAGTTGGTAGTTGAGGCCGAAGGAGATGAGGCCTCTCATAGTAGAGTGTTACAAAGGTAACGAATGGGTGAATTGATTCGTACCCCTGAGCCAGGTTGTTAAGCTCGAAGGTAGATTCCATTAGCAAGTCTCTGCCATGATGGGGAGTGATAATACTGGAGTATCGATTTATTGTTGATGCGCCTCACAAGTTTAAACTTGTAAGGAGTATTATCCCCTATTTAAGTTGAAGTCCATCTTGGGGGTGATCGCTGTATAGGAAGAGAGATGCTACTTCCTAGGCAGAATTTAGTCTTTCGTGCGAACAACATTTCATTGCAAGATGTCGCAGGAGGAAACAAGGGCGGTTAAAACCATAAATAAGCTGCTGATTTAGGAAACAGAACTCTGCTCTTTTGACATTGAGGGAGGGGTGCGTTCCCGTAAGAGAATTTTGTCCCGAACAAAAGGGACTTAAGTAAAGCAGATATGGAGAAATCACGCAGTTCTAACGTTTTGGTTCATCAAGGTAATGACGAAATGTGCTAAGTTGTACGTCGCTAGTATTATTGGCTGGGCATAGTAAGGTTGTTGTTGACACACCCCAACCCAATTACTTATAATTAAGTCTGAAAGTCAAAGTGAGTCAAACCATAATTAATCTAACCAAACCATAAACACGAGTTTTGATTTCAGAATCATCATTGTAAATCCATATAACTGAAAACCTTTTTACAACAGTACACTAGTCATATTTATACAAACTTTCCTGAATGATAATTTAACTTAATTACATCATTTACATTAAAACAAAATCTTTGTTTCTCCCGCTTCTTGCTAACCCAGACCGACTTCCTAGATTTGGCAGTGACATCGCATTACCTGAAAAATGTGAACATAGGAACCATGAGCAAAAATAGCCCAGTGAATGCATCACTACTAAACTACTGCATGAATTTAAATGCAATAAATCATGTCCATATACTTATGTATTTACTTATTCGGCTCATTCATAATGAATTACCAACTTTTCCAAATCATGATTCACATATCCTGTCTAAATAGACAATTCTCCCCCATTCCTGGTCGAGGAGCAACCCCTTGTCATTAATAGACAAATCTCCCCCATTCCTGGTCGAGGAGTAACTCCTCATTTCGGTAAACCGAAATGAACAATTGTATATTCATAACATTATGATCACATTCGTAACAGTATACAAATACATCATTCCAGTGAGTACACTCACCTTGGTTGGCAACTACGTATTCAAGTTTCCTTCTGGTGGAGCTGAACTGGGTTGATTAGACCTTACACCTGTCAATCCAACTAGATCAGTTCTCAACCTCAATCACAAATATTATCCAAACATAATTATGTAACTTTCCATGACTATACATCAACAATATAATTCCAATTAAGTCACATTCCATAAAATATAGGTAAAGGCAAACAATGATGTACATGTTGATAAAGTTACGGACATTCAACTGTAGGAAATACCTTATGAGTAATTTATAACCAAAGTCAAGTAAACATGAAATTATACTCCTCAATGTATATACACATGAAACATGTACTCAAATTACCCTTTGTAAGGACAAAATACAAACATTCATTCAAGGGGTACCCAGTATGGCCTGAAATTATGGTCTTACATACTTAACCATCCTATATTCCTAAATTGTACAAATACAGGGGTCCAACCTCATCAATATGAAAACATATATGAATATACTATCCAGTACAAGTGACGGTGCAATTTTTCAAGCTTCCTAGGGCAAGTTATGAACATTTCTCTACAACACAAGAAATCTGCCCTACAAGCTCCTCTATTGTTCCTTCAACTTCCAAGAATTTTCATAATTTTTCTCCAGCATAACTTTCCATGATTTTCAACCCATTTTCATTAGACATACTTAATCGTACAGAATTAAAATTTCATAATTGTTTGACTTCATTTGCTATCTCAAAATCTTGACTAAACTCAGGGCATACCAAAATGAAGTATAAAAACAGAAACCATGTACCAACTTGAAATCATCATTACGGCCTAACCACAAGGATATAAATTCTAAATTTCAGATATGATATGAATATATGAGTCTACTTTCATATCCAATTGGAATTTCTCAATTCCAGTAATCACACAAAGAGATATGCAAGTTTGAATACAAGGGGTTTCAATACAAAGCAATTTTAAGGGTTTCTACATTCAACTTAACATAAACTTACATCTAACCATACATACATATAAAGGGCTGAAACTTTCGTAAACCTATGATGATTTATATCATATAAATCAGTAATATAAGATAAATAACAAGAATTTCAATTAGGATTACCTTCAGGGCTTTTTACGTAATTTCCACGGATTTTTCTACACTTTTTCTCCTCACTTTTCTTCCTAAACTTCTACCTTCTCTTTCCTTAAGCTCAAAACCCTTTCATGGATGATTTTGGCTGAAGGATAAGTATATTTCAAGGTTATAAGGTCGGCCAAGGCTGCCTCCCAAGCCAACCAATCAAATTAAACCATTTGGTTTAATAAAAGACAATTTACCACTTAAAGGGAATTGACCAAATTGCCCCTTGTTCGTAATTTCGGTATAACTCTTCACTCGGGTATCCATTTGATGATCCGTTTGTTGTGTTACAACCCTAACTCACATGTCTTCAACTATCTAGTTTTCACCTCAAGTCATTTATAATGTTATAAAGGTCAAAACTAGTCTCTAACGGGAACATTTCTACCGAAAACAACTAAAATTTGTGTCTGTAAATAGTTCGACCTTTCGTGATTTATGAAAGTAGGATTATAATAAACATAATCACTTAACATTAGATATACTAATATCACATTATTCATATCACATAATATAAGCATGATTTAAATATAATTTATCATAATTATATTCGGGTTGTCACAACCTCCTCCCCTTAGAAAATTTCGTCCCCGAAATTTAATATAAAGGTCACTTACCAAACAAATGGGGATACTGTTTCTTCATGCTATCCTCCGTTTCCCAAGTTGCTTCTTTAACTCCATGGCTCATCCACATAACTTTAACTAAGTGAATAACTTTATTCCTCAACACCTGCTCCTTACGATCAATAATTTCCAATGGTTCCTCGATGTACGACAAGTCTTCCTTCTGTTCAATTGGTTGAGTTTTCAACTGATGAGATGGATCCGCCAAATACTTACGAAGCATTGATACGTGAAACACATCATGCAAACGGGATAAATCTGAAGGTAATGCTAATCTATATGCGAGGTTCCCAATTCTTTCCAACACCTCATATGGTCCAATGTATCTTGGACTTAGTTTCCCCTTTTTCCCAAATCTCATAACGCCTTTCCATGGTGAAATACGTAGGAATACAAAATCTCCATTCTGAAATTCCAATGGATGCTTCCTCTTATCTGCATAAAATTTTTGCCTGCTTTGCGCTATCTTTATCCGTTCCCGAATCATTTTGATCTTTTCAGTTGTCATATCTATCAATTCAGGACCCAAAATTTTCCTTTCACCCACTTCATCCCAACACAAAGGCGTTCTACATCTCCTCCCATATAAAGCTTCATAAGGAGCCATACCAATAGTCGACTGATAACTATTATTATACGAGAATTCCATCAATGGCAAATGATCATCCCAACTACCTTTGAAGTCAAATACACAGGCTCGTAACATGTCTTCTAATATTTGAATCATCCTTTCTGATTGCCCATCAGTTTGTGGATGAAACGCAGTGCTGAACTTCAAACTTGTGCCCATGGCATTCTGGAGACGAGGCCAAAACTTAGAAGTGAATGTTGGATCTCTATTTGATACAATTGACACTGGTGCCCCATGTAAACGGATAATCTCATCAACGTACATTCGTGCATACTTGTCAACAGTGTAGGTGGTCTTAACTGGAAGAAAATGGGCTGACTTCGTCAATCGATCTACAATCACCCAAATAGAATCATGACCCTTTGGTGACCAGGGTAATCCTATAACAAAGTCCATCGTTATATGCTCCCACTTCCATTCCGGAATAGGCAACGACTGCAATAATCCTGCCGGCTTCTGATGCTCTACTTTCACTTGCTGGCATACTAAACACTTAGCTACGAACTCTGCAATCTCACGTTTCATATTGTTCCACTAGTAATACTCCTTCAAATCTCTGTACATTTTGGTACCTCCCGGATGCATAGAGTAAATAGAACTATGTGCCTCTTCTAATATATCCCTCTTTAAGGGTGGATCATTCGGTACACAAATCCTATTTTTATAACACAACGATTCATCATTCTTAATTTCAAAGTCACTCTCTTTACCATCCAGGACATCTTGTTTCTTCTTCTCAAGGAATGGATCACTGGTCTGCAAATTTCGTATGTGTTCGGCCAACAAAGGTCTCACTGTGACATGTGCTAATAATCCTCCGCTTTTTGAAAACTTCAATTCAATCCCCATTAATGCTAAGTCAAGAATATTTCCAACACGTGCACACCGTATACAACCAAGAATCCCTGATGATTTCCGACTCAAAGCATCTGCTACCACATTGGCCTTCCCAGGATGATGATGAATGGTACAGTCATAGTCTTTAATCAGCTCTATCCAACGCCTCTGTCTCAAATTCAGTTCTTTCTGTGTAAACAAGTATTTCAAACTTTGATGATCCGTAAATATTTCACAAGTTTCTCCATACAAGTAGTGTCTCCACAACTTTAAAGCAAAAACAATGGCCGTTAGCTCCAAGTCATGTGTAGGGTAATTTCGTTCATGCGTCTTTAATTGTCTGGAAGCATATGCTATTACCTTCCCATTCTGCATAAGAACACATCCTAAACCTTGAAATGAAGCATCTGTATAGATCACAAAAGACTCATTCCCACATGGAATAGTAAGTATAGGGGCTGAAACCAACCGATTCTTTAATTCTTTAAAACTCCTCTCACATTCTTCATCCCATACAAACTTCACTTCTTTACGAGTCAACTTTGTCAGTGGTAATGCTATTGCTGAAAATCCCTTAATGAATCTACGATAGTAACCTGCCAATCCTAGGAAACTCCTAATTTCTGTCACATTCTTAGGACTTTCCCATTCAACAATTGCTTCCACTTTCTTTGGATCAACATAAATCCCATTTCCCGAGACCACGTGGCCCAAAAACACAATTTCCTTCAACCAAAACTCACACTTACTGAATTTAGCAAATAATTTCTTCTCTCTCAAAATCTGCAATACAAGTCTCAAATGCTTCTCATGTTCCTCCATGCTACGTGAGTAAACCAACACATCGTCTATGAATACTATCACAAATGAATCAATGAAAGGGTGGAATACCCGGTTCATCAAATCCATAAAAATTGCCGGAGCATTAGTCAATCCAAAAGGCATCACCAAAAACTCATAGTGCCCATATCGAGTCCGAAAAGCAGTTTTGGAAATATCACAATCCTTCACTTTCAGTTGGTGGTAACCCGATCTCAAATCAATCTTCGAAAATATAGTGGCCCCCTGTAATTGGTCAAACAAATCATCGATACGAGGTAGAGGGTACTTGTTTCTAATGGTCACCTTATTCAATTGCCGATAATCAATACATAATCGCATTGTTCCATCTTTCTTTTTCACAAATAACACGGGTGCTCCCCATGGTGAAACACTAGGCCGAATGAAACCTCTACTTATCAGATCTTGTAATTGCACTTTTAATTCTTTCAACTCCGCTGGTGCCATTCTATATGGAGCAAGAGAAATTGGACCAGTACCTGGAACTAATTCAATAGAAAACTCTACTTCCCTATCGGGTGGCAATCCTGGCAATTCTTCTGGGAAGACATCAGAAAACTCTCTAACCACTGGTATATCTTCAACTTTAAGTGCTTCCTTACTAACATCAACCACATACGCTAAATACCCTGTACAACCCTTACTCAATAACTTTCTGCTCTTTATTGCTGAGATAAGACAATTAGGGACAACATTCCTTTCTCCTATAAATTGGAACTCGGGTTCACCAGGCAAATGAAATGTAACTTCTTTGCGAAAACAATCAATGGAAGCATGGTATGATGATAACCAATCCATCCCCAATATAATATCAAAATCTCGAATGGCCAACGGTATCAAATCAACATAGAAATCTCGTTCCCCCATTCGTAAGATACAATCTTTATAAACATGCTCAACCAGAATCACACTTTCCATTGGGGTAGAAATATATAAGGCACAATTAAGAAATGAACATGGTCTACCCAAATATGAAACAATATCTAATGCCACAAATGAATGCGTAGATCCAGGATCAATGAGTGAATATAAATCTTTGTTCGCAATAGAGAGTTTACCTGTAACCACTTCAGGTGTAGCATGGGCATCTTGCAGCGT
This sequence comes from Sambucus nigra, assembly GCA_949130495.1. Classification (NCBI taxonomy): domain Eukaryota; kingdom Viridiplantae; phylum Streptophyta; class Magnoliopsida; order Dipsacales; family Adoxaceae; genus Sambucus; species Sambucus nigra. The sequence goes on from OX422220.1 coordinate 522,091,998, forward strand.
CATTGCAAACACTCTTCCTCCTTCCTTTGATCCACTTGCTTGTCCTGTACCTCTTCCCCTGGTGGCACTTCCTGGAGAGGATCCTTTATGAGGCCCCACACTACTGACTGAAACTTCTCTTGATAGCATAGGGCAATTCTTTCTCAGATGGCCCTTTTGATGACAGTTGAAACATTCTATACTCTGTAACTTTGGGCAATTTCTTTTTATATGACCCGATGACCCACAAAAGAAACAAACATTAGGATCTCTTTGTGCTGAAACTCCTGAACCTCTTCCACCACTAGCCTCACCCCTTTGCAAACTACTTCCACCTCTACCCTGTTGGAATTTCTGCCCTCCAAGTCTCGAATATTCTGTATCACTACCCTTTTGATAACTTGGATCGAATCTGCTTCTCTTTACACCTCGTTCTCGATTCCCTCTTGCTTCATTCACGTCCCTTTCTACTAACATGGCTTTATTCACCAAGGCTGAATAATTAACAGTCTCTAAAGCCGACAGCCTTGATTTAATAACTAACTCTAGTCCATCGAGAAATCGGCTACACATATCTTCCTCATTCCGGATAAACCTTGAAGCAAAACGAGATAAGGCTGTAAGTTTGGCTTCATATTCCCTGACTGTCATACTCCCCTGATTCAATAGGAAATATTCTTTCTCCTTTTGTTTTTGATACATCGGAGGAAAATACTTGTCATACAAGGCTTTAACAAAAGCATCCCATGAGATCACATTCCCGCCTCCTGGAGTAATCAACAAATGTTTCATGGCATCCCACCAGTACTTAGCTTCTCCTTTCAACATATACGTCGCCAAGGTTACCTGTTGATTTTCAGGCATCTTCATTACCCCAAAGATGAGTTCAATTTCTTTTACCCATACTTCTGCCTCTGCTGGATCAACTGCTCCTTCAAATGAGGGTGGGTTCATCTTAATAAATTTCTCATGTGAAGTACTTCTTTCTTCCCGGTGTATCACCTCCTCAGCCCTAGCCAAGGCTTGTGCCTCCATTTGCCTGGTCTGTTGTTCTTCCACATGAGCCATAAATCTAGCTTGTTGCTCTGCCATTAGAGTCATAGCACGTGCCATTTTTTGCATATCTGTCAGTTGTTCTGGCTCGGGTTCAACATTTATCTGAACAGGTTGCTCAACCTCCGCTTCTGCTGGAATATTTGAAGCCTCATCATCTATTCCCACATTCACATTCCCTCGTTCCATTCTCTTATATCTGTAATGAATCAAAGATATAACAACATGCAGATATACATATCTTTCCTAACATACTCGTTAGTATCAAATAAAATATATTTCTAACATTCACTGCCAAATCTAGACTCTTCTCACTCCAGAACCTCTAAAACCTAGGCTCTGATACCAAAAGCTGACACACCCCAACCCAATTACTTATAATTAAGTCTGAAAGTCAAAGTGAGTCAAACCATAATTAATCTAACCAAACCATAAACACGAGTTTTGATTTCAGAATCATCATTGTAAATCCATATAACTGAAAACCTTTTTACAACAGTACACTAGTCATATTTATACAAACTTTCCTGAATGATAATTTAACTTAATTACATCATTTACATTAAAACAAAATCTTTGTTTCTCCCGCTTCTTGCTAACCCAGACCGACTTCCTAGATTTGGCAGTGACATCGCATTACCTGAAAAATGTGAACATAGGAACCATGAGCAAAAATAGCCCAGTGAATGCATCACTACTAAACTACTGCATGAATTTAAATGCAATAAATCATGTCCATATACTTATGTATTTACTTATTCGGCTCATTCATAATGAATGACCAACTTTTCCAAATCATGATTCACATATCCTGTCTAAATAGACAATTCTCCCCCATTCCTGGTCGAGGAGCAACCCCTTGTCATTAATAGACAAATCTCCCCCATTCCTGGTCGAGGAGTAACTCCTCATTTCGGTAAACCGAAATGAACAATTGTATATTCATAACATTATGATCACATTCGTAACAGTATACAAATACATCATTCCAGTGAGTACACTCACCTTGGTTGGCAACTACGTATTCAAGTTTCCTTCTGGTGGAGCTGAACTGGGTTGATTAGACCTTACACCTGTCAATCCAACTAGATCAGTTCTCAACCTCAATCACAAATATTATCCAAACATAATTATGTAACTTTCCATGACTATACATCAACAATATAATTCCAATTAAGTCACATTCCATAAAATATAGGTAAAGGCAAACAATGATGTACATGTTGATAAAGTTACGGACATTCAACTGTAGGAAATACCTTATGAGTAATTTATAACCAAAGTCAAGTAAACATGAAATTATACTCCTCAATGTATATACACATGAAACATGTACTCAAATTACCCTTTGTAAGGACAAAATACAAACATTCATTCAAGGGGTACCCAGTATGGCCTGAAATTATGGTCTTACATACTTAACCATCCTATATTCCTAAATTGTACAAATACAGGGGTCCAACCTCATCAATATGAAAACATATATGAATATACTATCCAGTACAAGTGACGGTGCAATTTTTCAAGCTTCCTAGGGCAAGTTATGAACATTTCTCTACAACACAAGAAATCTGCCCTACAAGCTCCTCTATTGTTCCTTCAACTTCCAAGAATTTTCATAATTTTTCTCCAGCATAACTTTCCATGATTTTCAACCCATTTTCATTAGACATACTTAATCGTACAGAATTAAAATTTCATAATTGTTTGACTTCATTTGCTATCTCAAAATCTTGACTAAACTCAGGGCATACCAAAATGAAGTATAAAAACAGAAACCATGTACCAACTTGAAATCATCATTACGGCCTAACCACAAGGATATAAATTCTAAATTTCAGATATGATATGAATATATGAGTCTACTTTCATATCCAATTGGAATTTCTCAATTCCAGTAATCACACAAAGAGATATGCAAGTTTGAATACAAGGGGTTTCAATACAAAGCAATTTTAAGGGTTTCTACATTCAACTTAACATAAACTTACATCTAACCATACATACATATAAAGGGCTGAAACTTTCGTAAACCTATGATGATTTATATCATATAAATCAGTAATATAAGATAAATAACAAGAATTTCAATTAGGATTACCTTCAGGGCTTTTTACGTAATTTCCACGGATTTTTCTACACTTTTTCTCCTCACTTTTCTTCCTAAACTTCTACCTTCTCTTTCCTTAAGCTCAAAACCCTTTCATGGATGATTTTGGCTGAAGGATAAGTATATTTCAAGGTTATAAGGTCGGCCAAGGCTGCCTCCCAAGCCAACCAATCAAATTAAACCATTTGGTTTAATAAAAGACAATTTACCACTTAAAGGGAATTGACCAAATTGCCCCTTGTTCGTAATTTCGGTATAACTCTTCACTCGGGTATCCATTTGATGATCCGTTTGTTGTGTTACAACCCTAACTCACATGTCTTCAACTATCTAGTTTTCACCTCAAGTCATTTATAATGTTATAAAGGTCAAAACTAGTCTCTAACGGGAACATTTCTACCGAAAACAACTAAAATTTGTGTCTGTAAATAGTTCGACCTTTCGTGATTTATGAAAGTAGGATTATAATAAACATAATCACTTAACATTAGATATACTAATATCACATTATTCATATCACATAATATAAGCATGATTTAAATATAATTTATCATAATTATATTCGGGTTGTCACAGTTGTACTGCGTGGGGTGCCCTTGATTATAGTCCTGACTAGAAAAATACTTCCGTTTCTCATTCTTGGCAAGTTTCCAAGAAGTCATGGGAAGCGAATTATGGTTAATCACATCTTGTCATTTTTCCAGATGGCCAGACCAATAGAATAAGCCATATGTTGGGGCATATACTCCTTATATGCGTGCTTAACTTTAAGAGTAGTCGGGGACAATGCTTTCCGCTCGTTGAATTCGCCTATAAGAATTGGTGTCGATTCACTATTAGGACGGCGCTGTAGAAGAAGCCTTGTATGGTAGGCTTTTTGGATCTCCCGCTTGTTGGTTAGAAGTGCGAGATGATGAGTCTCTCGTATAACCAAGACCGACGAAAGAGCTCAGTCGATGCGAGAATAAGGCATCTGGAGTTTGAGGTCATTAGACCAAGTGTTGTGGTGAGTATCGCCTGTGAAGGGCATTATGCGTTTCGAGGAGAAAAAGGAAAACTTGCACCGCATGATGTTGTACCTTTCCTAGAAATGTTGCGGTGGGTCCGGTAACCTATTAGCTCGCTTTATCGAAACATTTTGCGGCAAGTTCATAATATGTTCCTTGTCTCTCATGCAAGGGAGTACGAGAGATATGACGGTGCCTCTAGGCACATTCCTTTCGAAGTAGATGCAATTGACGGTTCTTATTAGATGTAGTGGGTTGCTATCTTAGAGCGTAGGGTTACGTTTGGGATCGCTGGTAGTACCTTGGGGGATGAGTTCTATATAGTCAGCGTAGTGTCGAGAAATCGACGTAGGGTCGCGAGGATGACCTGCGGGAATAGTATTCGCACTTCTTCTTGCGAGGTCTACCTGATTTTTGGGGGCAAAATTCCCTCTTAAGGGGGGGGAGTATGTAATAACCCTCTCTTCTGATAGCCCATTTTATATTTATTTACTATGGGTAGTAATTAATGATAAAATGATAGATGTTGAGTAGATATTAATTTGTTATGTCAAGGTCAATATTTACTAAAATGTTGTATAGTTACCCCGTGAGTAGATAAAATGTTCATGTGGTGATTTTTTAATGTCATAAGGATTTAAAATGATATTTTGGTTTATTATGAAACCGGAAGTAAAATGAGTTATAAAATTCCCAAATGATAATTTGGATAGTGTAGTTAGTCCCGGTAGGTGTGTGACAGTCAAAATAAGTGCCATATTGTATTTTGGCATTTCGGGCACTTTTGACTGGTTTTGGCTTAAATGGTGATATCGCGTATTATTTTTATCGCGCATTAGTTATTAGAGTCGGGCATTTTAGACTTATGGCCCGATTTAGTCTTGCTAAGACTTACTATTCCTTTTATGCCCCAAATTGTTATCTTAGAGAGGAAGAGAGAGAGGAAGAAAGCTTTGGAGAAAGAGAGAGATTGAAGATTTGGAGTTTGTTCTTGCTTTCATCTTCATCAAATCTGATCTTCCTACCTTGAGGCAAGTAACCTACTTGCTCTTATATGATTTAAGTGGATTAAATTGCATGATTTGTTGTGGATTGTTAAGAATAATTTTAGTTAGGGTTTTGTTAGATTAATTGGGTATTTAACCCTTAGAAGTTGATTTGGATGATATATGGTATTGAAGATGATAGCTACATACATTTAGGATGTGTAAGTTGAATTAATTGAGGTTGGTTTGGTTGGTTTTGGGGTTTGGTAGAAATTTGGAGTTCAAGACTCTATAGCCATTCTTGGCTATTCCGCAGGGGCGAATCGATTCGGCCCCTTGGGCGAATCGATTCGCATAGATGCAGAATCCCAGGTCTTGTTATCCGAATCGATTCGGATTAAGACCGAATCGATTCGGCATTTGCAGAAACTAAATTTTGTTGTCCGAACCGATTCGCTTTCAGAGCGAATCGATTCGCTGGGGCGAATCGATTCTGCCCTTAGGGCGAATCGATTCGGTTCCAGCAGTTTTGGGGGTCTTTTCCTTTTGATTTTCCTCCTTATTCTTTAGGATTAGGACCTAGGAAACTTCTTTAAAGAAGTAAACTTAGAGTCCTAGAGTAGTTATGGAGTTCGGTCGTTACCCTGGACTAGAAATGGGTTCATCTGGGGTTTATTTCGGGGAGGTTTAAAGTAATGTTAAGGCATTACTTCTTTTATTCAAACTTTTAGAAGTTTGGAAGTAAAATGCCCAAACTTGGAGATTTATGGGCTTATCAAAATTTATATGAATTTGGGGAATTTCTAGGATCATAATGATCATGTGGAGACCTAGCCTGGAATTGTAATTTGAGGAAATATAAATGATAATATTCGATGGGAATTAGGTTCGCATAAATGAACCCATAGGTGTTAAAAATGATAGGTTCAACTAGAATGAATCCCGTTGTTTAAATGATGCTAGGTTTAAATAAAAGGAACCAATCTCATGATTAATGGAAATGGAATTGATGATGAATATGATGATAAATGTAAATGTTAATTTACTGTTACACACCTCTCTAAATGACATCATAAGGGAAGTTCGCTCGTGAGGTGAAGCCCCCTAGCTAATGAATGCAGGGTGGATATAGTCCTAGGCCATGGGAGCGCTTATTGTTATTTTTTTTCTGCGATGGGTAGGAGATTCCGGGTGAGGTCTTGACTACCCCGCAGGCTCATGGCCGCTTCCCGACGTATTTCGATAGGTGCCCAGGTTGTCTTATGTTAGGCCCTGGAAGATGATGGTCATTTAGGGGCGCGCACAGTGGGGAAACCCGGACGGGCGGTCTTAGATATCGTTATATGTATATGAATATAACTATATTTTCATCAAGTTGGACTTGATGGTTGATAAACGCCACAAATAGCGTATAATGAATGCTATAAGGAGCATAGATATGTGCCATGAAGAGCACGGGAATAACATATGTGCCATAAAGAGCACTTGATGTAAATGATATTCCTAATAAGAAATGGAAAGATAATATGGGAAGTTTTAATTAATGAATAGACGTTATAACTCCTTGATTAAACCGAAAATGGTTTTATTCCTAATCAGGAATGTCAGAAGGAAATGGAAATTGTATTATTAAGGAAGGGTTTTAAATTAAAGTGCTTTACTTTCAATTCTTGTTGTAATTATAGATAGCATGTCATTTTATCATCCTTATCATTCATGTATAACTATTCATATCCATCATGTTTTTTATTCTTCTGGTAATCATATAGAACCCGACCCTGACCGGTTTACTTTCCTTGTTGTATATATATTATTGTATCCGCTCAGGTGCTCCACCGCAAGGACGCCCGACTTGACTTTCCCTAGTCTCCTTCACTCTCGACGAGCTGTAAGATTTTGCAGGTTATTACAGGATGTTGTATTAGACGCTTTCATTCTTGTTATTCTAGATATGATCGGGTCTTGTCTCTCGGGCGTGTGGCCCAAACATTTGTATTTGATTAATGAATGTATTATGTAAGATATTTAAATTGTTGTACGTCGTTATGTGTAGCTTTGGACCGACAGCTTATTCGGTCCATTTGTGCACGTTCGTCTTAGTTGTATTATATTATCTTTTGGAACTCCACTTGCTTGTCAGATTGGGTTGCTTAGTTTAAATTTTCATAACCGCATTTTTAAAATTTTACACTTTTTGACAACCCGTTTTCTGATTTATTGGGTGGTTTTCCCGTATACTCAGTTTATATTTGTGATGCTGAGTATGATATCCATCCATGATTCCTGTTATGTTTGAGTATCGGGCTGGCCACCCCTTATCTCGGATTGCAGGTTGTCACAGTTAGTGTGCAGGTGTGTCCGGAAAGTGGCAGTTATGTTGTGGGGAGGGGTGAGGAGGTAGGATGGCCCAGATCAACCACTAGATAGATGTAGTTATAATTGAAGAGTATCTTAATAACGGATGAAGGGATAGTGTGGAATTGGCAAGTGGGGAGTTGTATTGTTAGTGAGAGCGTGTGATAAGAGTGGTCACTGTTAGAGACATAGTGTAATTTGGTGTAATATATGAAATTAATGTTGACTTAGATATAAATTGGGGGAAGGGGACATTTTAATTGAGTGGGTTGTAACGTGAGAATTAATTGAGGGGTGGTAAGGGTGTGAGGGAAAGAGAGAGTTAGGTGGGTGTTGGTACTAGGAAAAATGGGTGAGGAAGCCTATGGAGTTATGGTGGATTTATTAACAGGAGGATGGGGACCAGGAAAGGGTGTATTGACAATGGGAAATAGAGACTCATCAAACCACACATGTCGAATAACGTAAAAACGGCCGCTAGTTAGGCTTAGACAACAATATTTATAATATGATGTACTATACCCTAAAAAAGACACACGGGGCAGAGTGGCATCTCATTTTATACACATTGCAGGGACGAAGTTGAGTAAAAAAGAGGCATACAAAAACTTGAGAAATGTATAATCTTGCAGAGATTTGAATAAAACTTGATATAATGATAAATTTCCAGTGACCGAGTATGGAATACAATCTATTACGTACAAGACGGTATCAAAATAATAATTCCAAAACCCTTGGGGGTTTTCTTTGGGCGAGGAGTGTGCGATAGGTTCCCACAATGTAGTGGTGGAGGTGCTCAACCGTTCCTTGTTGTTCATGAATATGGTGATAAAATATAATGGTATGTACTATAGCCTAGAAAGAAACATGAGGTGGAGTGGCATCTCATTTTATGTGCATTGGAGGGACGGAGATGAGGAAAACAGAGGCATCCAAAAACATAAGAAATTTATAATCCGGTGGAGAATTGAATAAAATTTGATATGGTGATAAATTTCTAGTGAACGAGGATGAAATCAAATATATTAAGTACACGTCGGTATCAAAATAATAATTCCAAAACCTTTGGGTACATTCTTTGGGCAAGGAGTATTCGACCGATTTTCAAAATCTAGTGATGGTGGCGCTCAACAGTGCCTTTTTGTTAATGAGTATGGGAATAAGATAATCCGTGGATACTTCCACATTTAGAAAAAAAATGTTTATTTTTCTATGTTTTCCTCCCAATTAGTTTGAATGGATTTAGTTTTAGTAGAAAATTAATGCTCAACCATCAATTGATATTTTTGAAGAATCTCAAACACTTCAGATTTTTGATATAAGGGATATAACCAAATATGTTTACAGAAATGATAAATTAATATAACAAAATATGTACGTCCATCACATGAAAGGGTGGGAGTAGGTCCCCAAGTGTTGTACAAAATTAAGTCTAATTCAGTGCTGCATTTATGTTGATACTTTGGTAAAGAAAGCCTAAGGGACTTACCCAACGAGCCAGCCATACAAAAAGACGATGTTGAACATGGTAAATATTTAGATTTTATATTTGGCACAGAATACGATGATGATGATGTCTAAGGGGGTGGAGTGTCTTGATTGGAGAGGGTGGTCCATGCTTCATACGATGTTATCGAAACGACAATAAAGGGTAGATCATCTCCCAAGAGAGAGGAAGCAATAAGGATTATAATCGATTAGTCATGTTGACACCATTCTATTGCTGCTGTCAGTAAGTATTGGGGTTGGGTGAACGGATGTGCGTCATTAACAAAGGTGAAAATATTTTGGTAATGAAGGAATGGCAGGTCTTCAGTTTTCAAGTAAAGAAATTTTCTATAGGAATTTGATAGAGAAAAAATGATGAGCTTTGTGTAGGGAGGGAAATGTGCTTTATGTCTGGGCTTGAGAAGTGGTCATTTGAGTTAAGTTAGGGATTTCCATGGCTATCTTGTTGTGGTCTGATACCATGTGAAAGCTAAGGTTTAGTACGTGGAGTGTATGATATATATATATATATATATATATATATATATATATATATATATATATAGAGAGAGAGAGAGAGAGAGAGAGAGAGAGAGAGAGAGAGGTTCTCATGCATACTCCAGTTTGCATACCACTGGCGCGGACCAATTTTGATAAAATAGTAAAAAAAATATTTTTGATGTAATTTTTTTTATAGTTTCTAAACATTTCAATAGGACCATAAAAAAAAATTCAACTCAAAATGAATTTTTTTGCTATTTTAAAAAAATCGGTCAAACTTTGTCAGTTAAAAACTGACAAAATTTGACCGATTTTTTTAAAATAGCAAAAAAATTCATTTTGAGTTGATTTTTTTTTTATGGTCCTATTGAAATGTTTAGAAACTATAAAAAAAAAATCAGCCCGAAATTATTTTTTTTACTATTTTAAAAAAATGGTCCGCACGGAAGGTATGCAAACTGGGTATGCATGAGATCCTTTCTGTATATATATATATATATATATATATATATATATATGCCTTTTATAGTAAATGAGTTACACCAAAGGATAGAGATGAGGGGGAGAATAAGTTACAAATTGATACCTATTCTACAGGAGTCTAGTTACGCTCGGTTCCTATTTTCTAGGTTGGTAGGAATTTGATAGTTATCCTTGATAGATTTACTGTATTCTTAGTCTATATAAAACAAAAAATATGAACCTTAATTTGGCAAGAAAGGTGTAATATATTTTTTTATTATCTTTCAACAAATTATTACGTTCTTACCAACTAGTTTTTACAATGATATGTTTTTATAATTAAATGATAATGATGGATAAAAATAGAAATCATTCAAGAGATTTCATTTATTTTGAAAACTCTTCTTATATATGTGTTTCATCTATTATAGCTATTATTAAATTGTCACTTACCAATTCTTATTTGAAAACCTTTATATAACCTACAGTTTGGGACCAAGGTTGAAGCCATAACTTAAACATGGAAGATGCTCAATCGAATTAGTCGGTTGGGCAAAAAATGGACCATTCAAAAATTTTAGCCGATTCTTGTTGGTCAGTTTTGGTTTGGATCAATCTGGGTTGGTTAGTGACCGAGAGAATATCACTCGTAAATGGCCTCTCGTCACTAGGTTTGTTTGAAAATTGAACTAGTTTTAAAGCCAGGGTGTTCTATTCCGTATATGGGTTTCTATTCGAAATATTTGGTTTGAGTCGACAAGGATTTGCATTTGAGCACCCCATTCATTTTTTTACTAATATCCTAATCTTATATTTTTTTATATACAATTTTTAAAAATACCCCCGTCATGCCAAAATATATTTGTCTCCGCAACGTGTCCAAAAACATACTTGCATGTCCCCAACTTTTTCAAATGCATATTTGTGTGTAAAAAAAGGGCAGTGTAGGATACATTTGTCTGTTGCACATGCCATGTCTGACATGTGTCAAATTGGATTTGTTTCCTCTCCGAGAGTGCCCATGCTTCATTATTAGAGACAAAGAAGTGAATAATATTCACAAAATCTACATAACGATCGAATGCTTTCTTGTAAATTAATATAGATCGGATGCTTCATAGTTATAGACTTGTTTCCTCCGCGAGTGTCCATACTTTCTTGTAAACTAACATAAATCTAAAATATATTATCTTTTTAAATATATTTTTAAGGTGCCTTTATTTCATAGAATCTTTGTTCATGATTTTTAAAGCTCGAACAGTCTTTGACCTTTAATTCCTACTAAGTTAAATTTTAATGATTATTCAATGAAAAAACTCATAGGTCGTTTAATACAAATACAACTCGGGTGTATTTGTATTGTCGAAGGGCAATATATGAATTTTGGCCAAATTGGAGCATTTATATTCCTCTTGTTGCAAAACTTTATACGATTATTTTTCATTCTCTAGCGTCATGGTTTGATTCTCATTCTGATTAGGACATTCCCTTGGTGGATGTAGTTTTTATTTGTATTGAAATCTAACCGTTCAATTACATATATGTGAATGAAAAAAATCATACCTGTTAAATTGTTGTGATCAAGGTATAACCAATTTAGAACGGTTATGTTGCCAATTTCTTTAGGTATGCTTCCACTAAATTCATTCTCGCTCAAGACTAAATATTTGAGCTCCCTGCACTTGCCCAAATTTGAAGGGATTGTTCCATGAAGTTGATTCGAGCTGAGAAAGAGGTTTTCTATTTTTGGGAGATTGTCGCAGATATCCACTGGAATAACACCTACAAAGTGGTAATAGTCCAGATATAAATATTCTATCGAACTGTTTAATTGAAAGAAAAGAAATGAATGGTTTTTGTAGAGTAAAATTAAGGGTAATCATATAGGTACAACGAAATTATTCAAAAGTTACACTGTCACATCAATTTTTGTAATTTTTTGTGTAATATATCTAACACGGCATTTTCCTAAAACTAAATTCTTTATTTTTCCCTTCGTTTGTCATACGACTACTTGTTGATAAGATATCATAATTGTTACATTTATATCCTATATGGTTGCATTAAAATTGCAGGCCCGTGTTAAACTGGACCTTATAATAAATTATTAATTTTTTAGGTCAATGAGAACAATTGCAGTTCAAATTTTAAATTCGTACAAAATTGTGCCAAAGTTGTTGTTTAAGACTTCAAGTCAAAATTTCTCAGACCGAACAGAGAATGGATACCCAATTAACCTTGTACCTATTTTAAAATACTCTCTTACAAATGTGTTCACTAGTTTTAGAATGAGTCTCAAATGCAGTGTTGTTTTTTCTTTCTTTATTCTTGAATGTCATTATTATGTGGATGTTATAAATTGAGGGTCATTTGAAAATGCAAATCACATGGTTCAAATGTGTGCCGATAGCAGGCCTTTAGCTATTATACCCACTATTTCGGTTCATAACAAAATCCATCAGGTGCCTTTTGTAAAAGGTCAATGTAATGAATCAAGGAATGAGGAAGTACCTGCCCTGCTTGAAAAAGAAAGGTGTTGATCGAGGATAAAAATGGTTCCAATGAATTTAATACCAACTCACCTTTGTTTACAGCTAATGCGGTGGATATAATTTCAAAGCATACAAATGTGTTGATAGCAAGAAAAAACTATGAAAAAATGGTTCTTGACTCAACAGATTATATTATGATCAGAATAGGCTTTGGAATGATCTTGAAAAAAGGCATGGATTGTAATGAATTTTATAATAGTGTCTATATTTTAATTATACCAATATTTTTGTTTTCTTTATTATTATTATTGAAGGGATTGTTCCAAACAGTGTTGGGAGGGGGCAATGGTAAGGATGTTTGGAAGGTCTTGATAATGAGAAATCTATTATATGATGACGTGCCACCGCTAAATGAGAAAAATAATCTCTTATTCTCTTTTATGACCCGCTAGCAAGTAAAATTGAAAGCATTGCATTTATTATAAAATTTTTTGTTCTACTTTTACAATTTATTATTTTATTTCAAGATTTTTGTTCTTAGTTTTTGATATATAGTTATTGATTCTATTGTACAGTTTATGATAAATGAACACTGAGTTAGTAATATACTCCAATCTTCTCGAATTAAGAGTTCACGATGTGACGACGAAGATCTAAATGTAAAGCTGTTGGAAGATAAGAACTACAGAGGGCTGGGAAATGGTCTCAATACATAAAAAAAAGTGAACATGACCTAAATCTTTGATGGAGAATTCTGCCCCTAGTAGTTTAATGAAGCGTTGAATTTGGTGGGGACCTTTATATTGTAATTAAAATGTCATCCACATAGATCAAGATGTAAATGATCATGCCGTGTGACATTTAGAAAATAAGATGCAATCAGTTTGGACCTCATAAATTGATGTTGAAGAGAGAGTTGCATGAGATGTTGGAACCATGCTCGTGGGGCTAGTTTTAGTTTGTACAATGAGCGGCGAAGTGGGTAAGTGGGGAATTATGTTATTGGTGAGAGCGTGTGATAAGAGTGGAATGAGCATAATTGGTGGGCGATTTGTGGCATTAATCTAGCTTATAAAAAAGGGTTGCATAAAAATGGATTCTCAAATGGCGATTTGGCTTGTCAATAAGGAGGCGACCAATCACTCGTACGCAACTATCATTGATGTCTACATTAGGATAATGAGAGACATTAAGGCTGATATTGTCCATGTACTTCGACAAACTAACCGTTGTGTTGATTTACTTTTGGAGGAAGGCCGAAATCAGGAAGAGGAGATAGTAAATTTGGGGTGACCCCTGACCAGCTGAACTAGGTGCTGGTGGAATAGGCTGCCAGTTTCTACATAATAAGGACACTAGTTCTTCATTTTTCTTTCCTAAATCACAAAAAAGATATTAAACCTATCTCTTGCCAACAACAACACCCAATTTATCTCCAAGTATGTCCTTAGCCCACTTTACCCAATGACCCCCTTATCCCATTATATATTAAAAAATCATACAAAATGAATGAAAAATAAAATTCCCAACAAAGTGACTACCTATTTTCACCCTCTTACACATTCCAAAAAAAACGCAGAAGGTAGAAATTTCATATTCCAGAGCAGAATCATATAAAAAAGGTAGAAATTTGTTGGTGGAATGTTAGTATCGTGCCTTATATGTTCTACTAGAAAGTATTTATGGATTTATGTCATAAAGTTTTTATGGAGGACTTTTATTGTATGAGGAAACAATACGAATATAGCTTTAATCAATTTATATTGTTATAAAAAATAAAAAATAAAAAATATATATTTTAAACTTGAAAGTAAGAAAAAAACATGACAATTTAAGGTTATCCCAAAAAAATTGAAAATAATGGTTTTGTTGGTAGCAAAACAATCAATAAAAAGGAAAACAAATAATGAAAATATAGGATATTTCAGAGGAAATATCCGATTTATCAAAGATTAAATATAAGTCTTTCATGAAAAAAATTTCCCTGGGCAAAATATGCCCATTCCTAGCCAATTTCCACTTTTCCTATCAAATGGTCTAATTTTTTGTCTTTTACAAATGTGCAATGCTAGACTACCGGGTCTTAACCCCGGGTTAGTACAGGGAGTGGATTTTTTTTCTTTTCTTGGATTTTTCTTTTCTTTTCTTGGTTTCTCGTGACATGAATGAGTTTTTTTAGGTTATTGGCTTTTTTTTTTTATATTTAAAAAAAGCTGTTTTATTAAAAAAAATTATAAATTAAAACAATGTATTGTTAAAAAAACACTATTTAGTACAAAAATTATATTTTTTTTGAAAAAAAATGTTTTAAAAAATACAAGTTAGTTTAATATAAATAAAAAACGTTTTTTTTTTATATATTTTTAAACTGTTTTAAATAACTGTTAAACAGGTTTTTTATTTTTCAAAAAACTGTTAATGTAAATAATTTTTTTTTCTTTCAAATAACAGTTAAATAGTTGTAAATATAAATAACTATTAAACAGTTTTCGAATTTTAATATTAATATAAATAATAAAATCTTTTTTTTACATTTTAAACAGTTTTAAAAAATAAAAAAATTGTTTTAAATGTTTAAAATTAAAATAAAAAATAAGTTTAAAAATAAGGGGTGCTGTTAGCGTGGACCTTTAAAAATAAGAGAACATTAGGTAAATGAGTGTTCGATGTACTAAATGAGTTAAAAATAATAACAAAACAACAATTTCTTATTAGATTGTTTTATTAACGCGGACATTTAAACAGTTTTAAGAAATACAAAATTTGCTTTAAATGTTGTAAAATAAAAAAAAATTAAAAATAAGGGGTGGCGCTGGCGCGAACCTTTAAAAATAAGATAATATTGGTTAAATGAGTATTTTATGGACTAAATGAGTTAAAAATAATAAGAAAAAAACTTCTTATTAAAATAGTTTTTTAACGCGGACATTTAAACAGTTTTAAGAAATACAAAAATTGTTTTAAATGTTATAAAAAAAAGTTTAAAATAAAGGTTGCTGCTGGCGCGAACCTTTAAAAATAAAAGAATATTGGGTAAATGAGTGTTTGAGGAATTAAACAAGTTAAAAATAATTTTAAAAAAAATAAAAAAAATATGAATTTAAAAAACAACTATTCTAATAAGAATTTTTTTTAAAAATTATCTTTATGATCAATTACCAAAAAGTCCCTCAAATATTTTTTGATACACATTTAGTCGAAACCTGGTTATTTTATTCCAAAAAATCCCTCAAACACTCATGTATTGTCAAAAAAACACTATTTTACATATTTAAACCGTTTTTAGAAATACAAATATTGTTTTAAATGTTGTAAAAAGAAATATTAAGTTTAAAAATAAGGGGTGTCGCTGGGGCGGACCTTTAAAAATAAGTGAATATTGGATAATGGGTGTTTAAGGGACTGAATGAGTTAAAAATAATTAAAAAACAAAACAAAAGAATAATACTAGAGAATCCGAGAGATAGTGCCGGCGTAATTAAAAAAAATAATTTTAAAAATAATGGGTGCTGTTATTATTGACCTGTAAAAATAAGAGAAGATTCGGTAAATGAGTGTTAAAGGGAATAAATGAATTAAAAATATTTTTTTTAAAAACAAACAAACTAATTCAAAAAACAATTCTAATAATTTTTTTTGTTTTTTATATTTTAAAACTAATTTTACATGAAAAATAAAAAAAAAAAGAAAAAGAATTGTCCTCCATTTACTAACCCTCGGTTAACTCCCGGGTAGTGTATCATTTTTCTCTACAAATATGTTAACTTGTTTTAAAATGGGTCGAAAAGGATGTGATGTTTTTATTTATTTATTCTTGAATGGGATCAGAGTATGACTTCTCTATCTTTGGGTATTGTGGGTGAAGATCTTTTGGCCGAAGATGTAATCAGAAAGAAATATTTCCTGTTGTTGCCAGTGAAAATAGGCAGCCTACTTTCTGCCTCTATGTCAGATGAAAAAAAAGACTCTTTGGAGCCTAATGGTGTGTCGGTTAGTCCCTGTTTTGGGACTCCACTCGTTGACAAATTTGCCAGAGAAGAGAATGAGGATCTTATCATTTATGGTGAAGATTTGGGAGCTGTTCAACACCCAGATCAAAGAGATTTTGGTCTGCATATTCTGCAAATGGATACAAACTCTAGTACGGTTCCTGTTATTGCATTGTCCCCACATCAACCTCCCTCGTCATTCTACATTGGAACCGCATATCTTACATGGCATGCCAGCTGTTTCACTAACCTGCCTTACTTTGATTACTTTGGTTTTTTATTCACCCCAAGGTTTATATTTATAGGATTTCCAACACACAAAATGACTGAAGACAATTTTTTCTTCAAAACTTTTTGAAGAAAACCAAACTGCAATTAAACTGAACTTAACTAAATGCAGAGTGTTATACTTTTTTTAACATTCCATGTCGTGTAGCCAATAAGTCATTCTTAATGCTTATAAACCGTTTAAAAAATATATTTTTAATAAAAAATTATTGTTAATAGATATCTCTGTAACTCTTTTTATATATGAAAAAATGGTTAAAATAAATTTTGTGTCATTTAAAAGAGTTATGAGAACATTAATAGATATCTCTGTAACTCTTTTTATATATGAAAAAATGGTTAAAATAAATTTTGTGTCATTTAAAAGAGTTATGAGAACATTAATAGATATCTCTGTAACTCTTTTTATATATGAAAAATGGGACGAAAACGAGCAAATGAAAATTGGGAGTAAAAGCGCCTATTTTTTTTCAAATGAACAAAATAGTATTTTTTTTAAGGCACCGGCTATTAACACTCCTAAAATTCTTTCAACACTCTATTTTTTTTTACCAAATCTCAATCATGCCCTTGCATTTATAAAATTTAAATTTTCACTTTTTTGCTTTCAACTAAAACAAATATTTATGAAAAATAATTAAAATTTTTATCTTTTTAATAAAAAATATATATATATTTTTTATAAAAAACTGTTTTTCATAAAAATTCTAAATAACACGATCACCACCCAAATAAAACGCAACGTGGCATGTAGTCGTATTTTTTTTTCATACCACTATCGCGGACTATTTTTTACTATTTGAATAATAATTTATAAAAAAATATATTTTTTTATTAAAAATACAAAATGACCATTTTTTCATACCGCTAGCATTTGAAAAAATACAAAATATATTTTACCCAGTTATGATTTTTTTTTAAAACAGTTATGAAAAGTAAAAAAAATTAAACAGATTTCTATTAAAACCAAGTTTTTATAAAAAAAAATATGTTTTTTTTATTAAAAATACAAAATGACCCTTTTTTCATGGGGTATATACCAAATAGTCCCTCAAACATTTTTTAATATACGTTTAGTCCAAAACTTTTTGTTTTTGCTCCAAAAAGTCCTTCACCATGCCGCTGACGCGGACCTTTACAAGTAAGAGAATAAGGGACTTTTGATACAAAATAAAAGGGTTGGACTAAATGTGTATTAAAAAATATTTAAGGGACTTTTTGGTATTTGATCCTTTTGTCATACCGCTAGCGTATTAAAAATACGAAATATATTTTATACACACTACTGACGTGAACCATTTTTCCTAAATAGTAATAAGACTATTTTTAAAATAATAAAAAATGGCGCGTCAGCGGTATGTATAGGCGGTCCGATCACCTATACATACCGTTAGTGCAGACCAACATATTAGAAAAAATGGTATAGGTGGTCGGATCATGATCGTGTTAGTTAAAAAATAAAATATTCTTAATCACATTGAAAATACTAAATTTACCATTAATTTGTCATTTTTCTAAACCATGTCTTGTTTCGCGCCATTACAAGTCTAGTCCTATTTACCATTAATTTATCATTTTTCTAAACCATGGTAAATTTAGTATTTTCAGAAAAATGAAAAAAAAAAAGAAAAGCTAAGAGACAAATTTAGAAAAAAAAACATTGTTGTAATACTAGTTTATTCGATGGGAATTGGTTATTACCATATTTGAACTATGAATAATGTTTTACTCAAATATGAAGTTTTTAATTATGGAAGGTAGAATCAAATGGATGACAAAAGCATGTGTCTTTCATGCCAAATAAGCTCAGGCGGGCTCCAGGCGGTTCAGTAGGCGGGTTATATAGAATTGCTCTCTCACAAGTCTCATGATTTGAATGCTCTTGCCCCTCCTTTCAAGCCTTATATAATCAATTCTTTGAAGGATATTTTTGATCAAATAGATGACTAGGCAGATTATCTTAGTGACGAGGATACAACCTCAAAATCCAATTGTCCCTATGTTATCTAATGATAGATCATATGTTCCATCTAACTCTCAATCTTTGGGGAATGAATTAGACAAGCTCGTTGATAATGTTTTGCCCTAATACACATCCTGGTGGTTCAAAATAAACTAAAGCCCCCCCCCCCCCCCCCCCCAAAAGTCATGAAATAGAAAGAGAGACAACGTCAACTCAAACAAGATGAAACCAATAAAAATCTCGCGGATCTCGAGATTTTCAAGATTATGGCAGATGCAAAAAAGGAAATTGAAGAAGGTCTTCAAAAAATTCGTGATCAATGTGGAAATTCTCTAGATGGATGAATGGAGATATATGAAATTTTATCACCATGAATAAATTCATGACTTAGAAAAAGAGAGTGTAATTTAGAAAATGTGACTGGTATGGAGCGGGTAGTGAGAGATGTGATAAGGTCCTTAAATTCCGACTGGAGGCCTTTGAAGACATGAATATAGAATTCTGTCTGAGAAAGTGGGTGTCCAACTACCCTGAGTTCATCTGATATGGATTTAGCTTTGTGAAGAAATGTGGATGCCGAGTCATCTCCTTGACAGAGACGGTGTAGGTGCAAGTGAAGATTGAGTATGCGGGTGTCAGAGGGATAGGCAAGGGCGTCCGCTACAGTTTTCCATCTTGATGAGAGGTTTGAACGCCTACTACCCGTGGTATCATGTTGGGAGAGAGGGAGCAAATGAGCATGCTCACAATTAAGTTATCTTGTTGGATCCATGTAGCAGCTAATGATGGATCTGTAGGGCAGGGATAACTGCCATCAACATACAGAAAAAGATTTTGGCCATATAAAAATGGCTCCATTTGGGTTTTCCAGTGTAGATAGTTAATATTGTCCAGATTGAGAGACAAAGTGATGTGAGATTGATAAATGGTGGGGTGAATAAAATTCAGTGGTAGAATTTGAAAAGAGATTGGATCTCTGATACCATGACACACATTGAATAATAGCTTGAACAGTTTTATAGAAGGAACTGTATTTGACAAGGAGGTTTAATAAAGGTTAGCAAATATTTTCGTAGCAGGTATTTCAGTATTTATAAGTGAAGGAACCCATTGGGTATATATTGTTATATAAAAGAGATCAGCTTAACCACACGAGCTGAGCTACTGAACAGGAGGGACGTTTGTATTAGTTTGAATTTCAAAACATGCTGATGGTGGTGGTTCCGTAATTGTAGGAGATTCAGCCGAATTGAGCTGAACAGAGGTTGACTTGGTTGATAGGTGGAAGATGAAAATGTAGGTATAATAGATGGATAAGTTTGATACTGGGTGAGGAGAGTGCGTGGAATGATAAGTGGGGAGTTGTGTCGTTGGTGTGAGGGTGTGATAAGAGTGGCCAATGTAGGAGATATTGTGGCTCTTTATGTAACATTTGAATTGGATGTTAACGTCACATGGATGCGAACAATTGTGGAGAGATATGTATGGGAGATATGGTAAAGAGCAATTACTGTCCGGGACATTTCATTGGAGTGGGATATTTTCTCTATCTCACTGTCACACTCCAAAACTCTCATCGTGAAGTATGGGATTCATTATGAAGTTTGGGTACGGGCAAACCTTGATACTAAAGGAAAATGGGTTAGTTCACTTTGATTAAGGCGTGCAGCTAGAACAAAGTGGTTATGCTATTCGAAGTTGTCAGATTGTGCGGAGCTGGGTTCTTTTCAATCATTTGGTAGTTAACGTCTACTGCTACCACTCTGGAATTTTTGTTAAGAACATATATAAGGAGGGGGGTACCTCCGAGGCAAAATTCGGTATTTAGCCATGAGCGCTCCTAGGCTCTAGACAACTTCGTGGGCATGTTGGGTTATCCATAATACCGAATGTGGGATTGGTAGTGCATGGATTTTGGGTTGTGATCGGGAATTTCTCGATCACACCTGTTATGCAACATCGGGTTGCATCGATGGGCTGAGTTGCTTATAATTTTAAGGTGGCATTGTCTTAATTCGCGGGTTGTTGCTAGTGGACTTCAAAGAGCAGTTATGCTTGTCCCAAAAACGAATTTGGGTAGTTTTCATGGGAGTTTCTGGGCTGGATAGGTGCAAAAATGGGTTTGCACCAATGTGGCACATGTGGGAGCATGAGATAACTCCTTGGACACCTGTTAGGATGCTGATGCAGCAGTTTTAGAGCAGTTTCATGGCAGTTTCGGGTTAAAACAGGTGTAAAAACGGGTATACATCAGTTGGACACTTGAAGATCATGGGTAACTTCTCTAGACACCTGTTGGAAGGATAATGCAGCAGTTTTGAAGGCAGTTTCGTGGGAGAAACCTGACAACATTTAATTAAGACACATGTCCTAGCAGTTGGGGTTGTCAACTGCATTTTTGTACCTATTTATAAGCATTAGTCCCTTGTATTTTTAGGCAGGCAGCCTTAGGACGAAATTGAGTGTTCCTATGTAATCATGGAGTGATTTAATAAAGGTTGGGAGTTGAGTTTCTGTAAATTTCGTGTCTATTGTGTGTGTGCCTCATATATGTGACTTGGTTTGCTATTTTGCTTGCTATAATCGTGTTAAAAGCAGGTCGTGTTGGTAAACCTCGTGTATTGGATGGCTGATCAGGTTTTGTGGGAGAAACTTGGTGCCTCACTGGAGTATTTCAGGGAAAAAAATATCCGTGTGATACTCACCATCGTTCGCAATTTCGATTTTGATTTTAATTTTTTTTATGTTCGTACTTGTCCTAAGTAGTTCTATTTTGGAGGTTCGTCACTCTCTCCCCCCTACCCCTTCAACTTTTTGAAAAAAAAAAAATAATAACTCGTGTTCATAGCGCAAATATATCAAGCCTTAAAATTGTAAGTACAGAGACTTGCATGAGTTGTTAGACACTATTAATTATATATCAAGATCTTATTTTTATTGTGTTTAACTTATTAGTATGGAGCTTCATCCCATACGTTAATCGTATGTGAAAAACATAATGCACATATAGTCAAGACGACTTGTCCTTGTATTTTCAATTTGCGTGGGGTAAAGGGAAATTTTATATTGGATGGGGTGCTTCTGTCAATATAAAATCATTGCTTCTTTGTCTATACGTTTAGAATTTCCACATAAGACGACAAAAGCATTGTTGCTTACTGTTAATTTTGAAAGAAACATATGGCTATGTGAATTATAATGATATAGTACAGTAGAGAGGATCGCAAGGTCTTGATAATGAGAATTCTATTGTATTGTATGATGACGTGTCACCCCTAAATGAAAATAATAATATCCTTCTATTCTTATGAACCACTAGCAAGTACGATTGAAAAAATTATATTTATTTTACATATTTTGTATACTTTAATATTTTTATTAACTTATTTCAAGATCTATATTGTTTTTATGTATATTTCCTTAGCAATTAATTTTTACAATGTTTGACAAATGAACATTGAATTAGTAGTATTTCTCACTACATCCCGAATTCAGAGTACAATATATTTTTGGGTTTTCCATATTTTAGAGTACACTTTCTTTTTTTGGACATAATTAAATAACCAAATTACAAGATATTGAACAACTATTGATCTTTAGTTATTGATTTAGTGTATCCTTAATCTATACAGAAAAAGAGGGCGAGTGACGCATATCTGTCTAGTTATTATATTTAAAAAAATGCAAATATCCCAAGCAGTGCAAATATTCTTTTTCCCTAACCCCTGGGGAGACAAGCCTCTACTGCCCAAGTCTTATTTTCATTGTCCCACTATGAAATCATACCAAAAAATCTAGTGCGTCTTTTAAAAACTTCACAATTTTAAAATGCCCAAAAAATCAAAAAATTCAAAAACTCCAAAAAAAATGGAATTTTTTTAAAAAAGTCAATTTTTTTTTCAAAATAAGTAAAAATTGAAATTTAGAATCCTTAAAAATTTCACTTAAATGTTTTGTTGTAAATCTCAATTCGTAAAAATTCCACGCATTAAGCCGAAATTGATCAAAAGCAGAAATTGAACGAGAATCGACGACTTAAACAAATTAATGTGGAGATTTTAGCCCGATGAGATGTTTTGTATGATTCCTCATTTCTGAGTAATTTAAATCAATCTGAGTTAAAAAAAATGCAAAATTTCCTCCAGCGGTAAAATCTTCGTTGATCTCTAAATCATTGTTTTAATCGGTTACGTAAAACGAGTGGAGATTTTGTTTTGAAAACGCCCCTAGGAGTTAGGCCATCGTTTGTTTACCAAAAGTATTAGCCATAAAAATTCCAAAAATATATTCAACTTTTGAAAATCCAAATTGTCCCAGAGTTGTGAAAATCGAAAAATTCTGAATTTTAAGTCCATGCGGTACAGAAAAAGGGCAGAAAAACATAAAAATGCTCAAATAAAAATAAAGATATGAAAAAATAGAAAAAAAATGAAATTAAAAAAGAAAAGAAAAGAAAAATGAGCGAAAGCCCGAAAAAGTACCAATGGACTTTCACAAGAAAATTTTCCAACTCCGAAAAATTTATGAAGTTCCATTAGTCCCTAAAATAACCTCAACCGAGGAAATGTCCTAAACTTGTCCGAATAATGAAATCGATTGCCGTGTGGGGAGATAAAACACAAGAATATAATAAAGAGATAACTCAATGCGAATAAAGAACGATATTTTCTCATTTTCCAATGACCATAATCTGTTCATGAGATCTTTTCACCATAAAAAAATTGTCTTTTAATTTGTGTGTGTGAATTCGTGCCCATTACATTTATTCTTGATTTCATGCACATCGAGAGAAAAAGTCATTATTCGAGTGATTTGTTTGTGAGTGCATCCCGTGAGAAATTGAATTAAAGAGAATTTTCAAAAAGTAACATAATGATCAATCCGTGAAAATTAGCGATTAATTACACACTCTGAAATTAGATTCATCAAATAAATTTTTTTGTGATTATTTTTATGGAATTTAAATTAAACAGTTTTTAATTATTTTGATTTTCCTTTGAGTCGTACCGTGTGGTACATAATGAATTTTGTGAATAAATTCACTACAAACCCTCGTGAGACACCACTAGTCTTACTAGGACAACCTATGGGTTTAACGGATTGTTGCATACGCAAAATACAATCGCATGCCCGCGAAAAAGGTATTACATCCCATACTCTAAGTCTTATTCATATAAGCTATGGAAGTTGGTAGATCTTGAAATGGAGCTCACCTATATTTGGAAACATGTCATGTCTTGGGTTCTCACACCCATGGGTAAATGCTACTTTAATGTTTGTTTCTCTAGTACCTCTGATTTGAATTTGGCATTATCTTCGGGTAGTTTTAAACTCTCCACTGGGTTTTTTAAAATAATTCCTTGGGTTCCTAACTTCATCCCAGAAATGAATAAAATCTCCACACCTGATATTTGGGTTAGATTTATGGGGTTGTGTCAAGATTATTGGGATCCACGGTTACTTCTGCAAATTGCAAGAGGTGTGGGTCTCCCCTTGCGTATTGATAAAGCCACCATGGACAGGTCTGTTGGCAGTTATGCAAGAGTGTTAGTTGATATTGATTTCTCTGTAAAACCATTTGATCGTATCCTTGTGGAAAGACATGATGGTTCTCTTTTTATTAACCTTATTTATTAGTCCTTGACAACATTTTATAACTATTGCAAGGTAGTTGGGCACTCTTTTAATGAGTGTAGAAACCTATAGAAAGAAGTCTATATTACTATGTCAAAAGAGAAACCCCACTAACCTGGAAGCCTGCAAGGAAATAACATTAATGATCCAAGTCATATTAGAATTTTGGCAAAAAATGATACCCAAGCTGGTAAGGGAATAAGTGCTCAAAAAGAGATTGGAGGATCATGTGGCAGCTCCGGTGAAATTAGTAATAATGGTGAGGAAAAATAGGAGCTTGTTAAATAGTCTGTAAATATTGGATCAAATGAAAAAGTGTTAAAATCTACAAGTCTACACAATGAAGCGTTACCTCCTGGACGAGTATGTTTTTTGGCTAAAAATGGAATATCTATTCAGATGGTGCCCGAAGAATCTTTTTCAGATGATGTTTTCGGTAATGGAATAATTAAGGTGCTTGCTAAAATGAACTATAAAATTTCCAATATCTTTGGTGAAAATCACTCGCAAGCAGTTAAGTTTTTTGAAGTTCAACACGTGAAAAATGACTTACCGCCCAACCCAAAATATCTGTATGGTCAAAAGTCTGGTCCTTCTAATAAGGAACAAGATATGCTTGTTCAAAAGTAAACACATGCCCCTGATTTTGTGCAAAAAGATAATAATTTATATGGAGATATCTCAGATAAAGAAGATAATTATGGTAATATGCCTCCTCTTGAGGACATCCCAAACATGTCATATGAAGGGCCCAAATTAATATATATGTGGATATTCCTAAGTTGGCAGACTCGGTTGTAAAAAGTTGTGGAAAAAAAACAAACTCAAATTACTCCAATGAGTAATTCTTTTAAGGTTCTAGGGAACATTGAAGATTTCAATAATTCAGTTTGGGCAAAAAAGGTTTCTCTAAAGAAAAATACGGAAAATTATTCCTTTTCGTATTTAACTGTTGAGGAAAAATTGGCTCTTAAACATAATTTAAGGCCATCTACCACTCGTTCGAGCTTTCATAAAGGTTCCTAATCTTATTTTTGTTTAGCCCTTGTAAGATCCCCAGGAGAGGTTTTTTCTCCTATTTTGTTTATAAATAAAATTTATTTCTTGAAAAAAAGTGTTATTCATAGACCCTATTTTTTTTATTCTTTTACATTGCTCAGGACTAGTAACTTTCTAAGTTTCCATATTTATCCCTTTAATTTCGGTATTTTTACGATTCTGAGCATCACATGTTCCTGGATGTATCTTATATTTATTAAAACTAACTTTTTGGCAATTATTTCATGTTTTACGTAATTCTCATGTGATTTATCTGTAAATCATACAATCGAATGGAAGAGAATAACCAAAACATTGAAAACAATGTGAGAAAGGGAAGTCAAGGGAAAAACGAGATTTTTTAGCCAGAACCCGGGGAAGGTGCCAACATCAAAGTTGAAGATCTCGAGTTCACGAGAAGATAGGAAGAAACGACACCTCAATTTGAGTTAAGTTGAAGAAGTTATGGGTGTTTGAAGTTGGAGAAAAGTCCAAGGGGTAAAACTTCAAATGAAGGAAATAAGCAAGTTAAAGTGCAATAGTCAAACCTAGAGACCGAACTGGTTCGATTTCTAGAGCAAACAGGTTCGCTTGGCCATGAGGGTTCGGTCCCAGGGTTTGGTTTGGTCTAAGGGTTCAATTTTCAGCGAGATTTTTTATCCTTTCCTAAATTGTTCCTTTTTTATCCCTTGGTCAATGTTTATCCTTTCCTAAATTGTAGCTATATTTATCGATAAGGCTCTCACATTATATTTTCAATTTTTTTAGTTACTTTTTAGTTTTATTTAATTAGTCTAGTTTAGTCTGAACTTGTTAGAATCGTATCATATCATTTGATTTTTGATATATGTAATAAATGAATATTAATTCTAAAATACTCTCCTACGTGGATACGATCCTTTACTTTCCTCTGTACATAATAGTAAGGAATTTATGTTTTGATTGAAAGACGGTTGACGCAACGATCGATAACATATCACTAGCAAATCGCCTCTCATCACTAGGTTTGTTTGAACTTTGAACCAATTCTAAAGATTTGTTTCCATGTAATTTTTCAGTTGGAATGAATTTGTTCAATTAGGCCGGGACTTGCATTT
Source organism: Sambucus nigra (assembly GCA_949130495.1). NCBI lineage: Eukaryota > Viridiplantae > Streptophyta > Magnoliopsida > Dipsacales > Adoxaceae > Sambucus > Sambucus nigra. The sequence continues at coordinate 522,118,440 of OX422220.1, forward strand.
GGGAAGCCCGCTCTGTTTTCTATTGATATCCTAATCTTATGTTTTTTAAATATTTAATCTTTTAAAATACTAATAACTGCCATTGTCATGCAAAACAATCTTTGTCTCTCTGTAACATGCTCGGAAAAAAATACCCGCATGTCCCTAACTTGTCATTATGAATATTTGTGTGTCAAAATATGGAACAATAGGATACCCATGTCGCTAACATATCCCATGCCCAACATATGCCAAATTGGAATTGTTTCCTTCATGAGAGTATCAATACTTCAGAGGTAGAGAGACCAAAAAAATGAGTAAAATTAACAAAATTTACATAGTTATTGAATGTATTTTTGTAAATTAATATAGTTTTTTAAATTGCCAAAATTTTAGGTGATTAAATATATTTTTATGGTTCCTTTATTGCTGACATAGTTTGTTCATGAATTTTGAAGCTCGAATAGTCTTTGACCTTTAATTCCCACTATGGTCAATTTTAGTGGTTATTCACTCAAAAACATCATTGTCATTTAACACCAATACAACGAGGGTGGAATTATATTTTTGGAAGGGTAATGGGTGAATTCGAGCCAATTTGGAGCATTTATATTCTGCTTGTGGAAAAATAATATAGCATTACTTTTCATTATTTGGTGTCTTGGTTTTGATTCAAGTTTGGAGACGTGCAATCCATTGGTGGTGAAAGGTTTCCTTTGTTTTGAAAAATGGCCATTTGATTACATATAAGTGAATGACAAAAATCATACCTGTTAATTTGTTCTCATAAAGGTATAACTCCTTGATCACAGTCATGTTGCCAATTTCTTCAGGTATACTTCCACTAAATTCATTGGAATTCAATCCTAAATATTGTAGCTGCCTGCATTTGTACAAATTCGGAGGTATTGTTCCATGAAGCAGATTCGAGGAGAGAGAGAGGAGTTGTATTTTAGTGAGATTATCGCAGATGTCGACTGGAATTACACCTACAAAGTTATAATAATTAATACATAAATATCATGTCCAACTATTTAAATTCAAGAAAATAAATGAAGGATTTTTGTAGAGTAAATTAAGTGTTAATGCTATGGGTACAAATAAATTATACAAAAAGTTACACAAATTGACGTGGCTATACAATAGGTTATTTTACATACTCACTCCAAGACAATGTACCGTACTTTATTGCACTGCCAATTCTATTTGTATAATTTGTTTGTCTACGTAGAATTTTCCTTAAATTATTTAATGTAGGTATTTTTTAATCCCATTATTATAGGTTCAATCCATGCAACACAACGAATAGATTATTTATTTTTCCTATCAACTGTGGCGCTTCAACGAGCTGTTCAGAATATCTAAAATTCAATCAAGTTGCTTGGTGATTTTTTTTTCCAGAGGAAAACATGAAAATTTTATGCGCGATTAAATAACACAGTTTCACCCAACACTGATCAAAACAACTGCATTGAAGCGCATTTCTCCGCAAAAAAAAGGCAACAAGCAGTCTCCTTATAAGTATGAAGCAAAGGAGCCGCAGAGAAAGAGGAACATAAGGACAGGTAAAGGGCAATGTACTAGAAAGTGACCCCTGCATATATCTGGTATAGGGGAGCTTTTTTTAAAATAATAATGCGTATGCGTACTGCTGTGCCAAGTAGTCTCCCTACAAGTCAGATCATATTACAGAGGTTTGCTTTACCAAGGGCCTATCTGCGTAAAGTTGAACCCAATTTGTATCAATATGTTAGGATTACCCAATTTCCCAACAGGTCTGACCAATCATAATGTTTTCTCGAGAATAATGCACCATGAAAAAAAATATTTATGTCCGCAACATGTCCGAAAAAAAATTACTCCCATGTCCCCAACTTGTCCTATGAATATTTGTATGTTAAAAAGGTACCGTTTAGGATACATGTGTCTGGAGCACATGGCACCTCCCCCAACGTTTCTGCCCTGTCTCTCTCTCGCTTGCTCTCTCACACATACACACTCAAACCACTTACATCTCTGTCACCCAACCCCTGATATCCCAAACCCCTTACAACCTACAAATCTCACCATTGGAGATCGATCTCAACACAATGTGCAACGACAGTGAATTTAAACGAAGCTGTGAAGACCAATTCAATTTTAGATTTTATATTTTATTTTATAGTTTGATGGGTTTTTGGTCTGATTTGCAGGTGGTTTCGGTGGTGTTAGAGGTGGAGGGAGGGTGGAGGCTGTGGTGGGTGGAGAGTGAGGAGGTAATTGGGGGTGGGTTGGGGGGGGGGGGGGGGAGTTGGGTTTGTCGGGTTTGGCTCAATCTTATCTCACATTGGTTTTGTTTGGGGTTGCTGGGGATGTGGTTTGATGCCGGTGATGAGGCTTACTGGCGAGAAGGAGGGGGTGGGCGTGGGGGTGGGCAGGATCAAAGAAGATGCCAAATTTTATTTGTTTTTTATTTTGTTGTTTGGATTTTTTTAGTTCGTTGAGTTTTCTTTTATTTTTTTTAATCTTTTTTTGTGTTTTTCTATGATTTTCAAATTACTTTTAATTTTAAATGACACGTGTCTATTAGACTTGATAAATTTTCAAATGATTTTGGAAAAGGACTAATTTTTAATTAAAATAATGCTGAAGTCTAAAATTGATAATTTATAATATATTAAAGCTAAAAAAATTCTTTTTTTTTGGGTTCATAATTATTTGAGTTAAGTTCTTAACGTTTTAAATCAATTATTATATTATATGTTTTGCATTTTGTTGCATTAATTTCATATTTGGGGTTCTCATTCAAAAATGATAATTCATATATGGGTTATTTCAAATAGCCATGTGTTTTTCCCCATATAGCAGTCTCATAATGATTGCCTTTTTCTTTTCTTTGGTTTTCTTTTTTCTTTCCATATTTAATTGATTGGTTTTAGAAATATGTTTGAGAATTGTTCAAAGGGGGTATGGTATTCCATTTTAATCCTCTCTACGAAATTCATCAACTTTTGGTTTTTGTTTTCGCTGAACTGATAGAAATAAAAGATTACTATAGATGAAACAAGGAAATTATATTGTATTTCTTTTCATAGTTTTACAGAAGCAGTGGTATGATTTATTTATACATGAAAAGAAATATTTAAATAACCAAGAGATATGGAGAATCCCTAATAGTTACGGAACTGCTTGCTGACTGACTGAGTTTAGTAGCCAAAAGAATAGTTCTTCCATGCACAGATGTTATGCCAAGAAAGAAGTCTAAATCTTGCTCCACTGTTTTTGGTTTTATATAGGTGATATTGAGTTGATGTTGACAAGTGGAATTTGGAAGGGATTCCTGATACGTTGTTTGTAATTGCCATTTGTAGATCCTAATAAAGTTCCACTGCGTCGGACCATTTATAGTTTTGGTATTATTATCAATAATGCGCGTGTTTCCTTTTGAAGATTGAAGTTTGCAAACTTAAAATTATTTTTTTAAATAACTCAAATTGCCATCTAATATTTAAAAATTTATTATTGGAAAAATGTAAAATGACCCTTTTATACTAATTTGGTTGTCTTTCTCTGAAATCTATAATTAATCATAGCACGTTGTAGTCACATAATACTTAAAACAATAAGATCTATCAAAAATACGGAGACGATTAAATTGAGTTACGATTTTGACATGACATGACATATACTTAAGTATAGTATATTATAATAATATTCCTATTTTTTCAATAAAGATGGTTACATTTTTTTGATTGTATTACCTTTGGTTTATTTGTGTGGATATTACCCCACTAATTTTTTTAAGGCTCCGTTTGGTTCGTGGTAATATTTTGGGTGAATTGCGATTGTACTGAAAATTTAGAAATATTCTACTGAAAATTGAAATCCTATCACCTCGTTTGGTTGACAAGTGACCTAGAATCAAAATTTTGTGTTTGGTTTATACATGAAAAATAACATAGAAAAATGAATTAAATACCAACAATACCCTTTTGTAAATCTTGTTTGTATGAATTAATATAAAACAGGGATCTCTAATATCAAGTCTCCTTTTTAAGGTTTATTTGTAGTCGCTCCCATTTTTTATTTTTTAGGTTTTGGTCATGTTATAATAAATATGGCATAAATGTCAATCTCTGCAAAAAAGAGAAGGAACGATTAGAGGCTGTTACAAGGTGGTTCAGAGTGGTTTTGGGTGGTTATGAGATCTAATACTATTTAAAAAAACACATGGGATGAGAGACCAACACAATTTTAGATATGTGACTAAATCCAAAAAAATTATATAAAATAATAAATATTAATTATATTAAAACACAACCGTATAACTTGTTCATAATTTTGATATGAAGTTGGGTTGTATCGTATTCGTATCAAAATTATATATCGTGTCCGTGTCAAAATTATGAGTCGTGTTCATATCACATATGAATGAAAATATTTTATACACAAATAATATAGAGTCTAAAAGTGCCATAATATTAAACATAATGTTTTTTTAATTCAATACGTAAATCATATGTATGTACAAGAGGCTATAGTCAAAGTTAATGCTTGTTAAATCATAAATAAAGTTATATAATGCAAAATGCCTTTATACATAAAAAATGGCAACGTCATATAATATTTCAATCATATTCATATAATCAATGTTTTCAACATTTCTCACGGGTTACTGATTAAAAAAAAGGTTATGTTACGAGCCTAGGCAATTCGTAGTAATTAACGTAGGTATAGTGGCAATACTATTTTGAAGGCAACCTTCGTAATTTTATATGTTTGTTACAGGAGTTTTTTGTTTTTGAAAAAAATATATTTTTAAGGATTCTCGTGGGAAAGTTAAAATCTCACCTATATTGATGAATGTTGATCCCATCTACTTTCCAACCAATTTGGTAAATAATTCCATTGGGACCCACATTCCCATCTAACTTAACCTCAAATCAAACAATATAATCTTGCACTTTCCTAGGAATCGGCCAGTGGAATCAGATTCTATCCAACTTTATCAAGAACCAAACGTGGCATATTTGTGTTTCAAAGTGTTGGACATGACAAAATACACTTTGATCATATCTAGTAGGTTTAGTTGCGTAGAAATACACTATAGATTTAGGCTTGTGTAATTTGTGTGTGGCAATTTTGATGGCGCACTGTAATAATTAATAGTACCCATAGTCACATTGGATACTGCAAAAGCTACAAAAAAAGTAATGATATAAACACAAGAATTCATGTATAGTATTTGAATTTTTTGTGTATAGGAATAGTATTAAAAGAATAAAATTATTTCGCATTATAATTCGAAAATTTTATACACATGATAATTTCCCATAATTTTTTATTTTGGACAGTATTACATGACTATGTATACGTAATTACTAAAAATGCAAGGTTGGGTTTGGAAAAGAAACTACTTTTGATATTAATTTGAAAAGCAAGCGAGCTTAGTATATTGGAAAACATGAAAGTTATTTTCTCTCTCTCTCCCTCTCTCTCTCTCTCTCTCTCTATATATATATATATATATATATATATATATATATATATATATATATATACACGATCTCCAACATTCCCAAAATCGAACAATGCCATGGAAACAATTTATACCGAAGTCACTCAAATCTATGACCAACAACCGAACTACGTGCAAATCTACCCATATCCGCCCTTTCAATTGTTCTACGTCTTTCGTTGTTCATTCATCGTTCATCGTTTTCACTCTTTTATCTTATGAGTGCGGGATACCATTGGGGTTTTATTTAGTACCTTCTTACTCCTTTTTTTTCTTTATTTTTTGTTGCAAACACAATGACTCATTTTTTTCCTTCATACTTCGTGACTTTTTTTGTTAATCAGAAAAGTCTTCATGTACGTGTCAACACTGAACGCCAAGAAAGTGGGTCGAAGTTGAGTCATACGCAGTGCTGAACGCCAAGAAAGTGACCAAATTCATCAAGAAAAACATTATCTGTCGATATGGGGTCCCGCACGAGTTAGTGTCAGATAACGGGTTGCATTTCGAGTCAGAAGTAATAGAAGTGGACAACGAGTATGGGATTCTGATACACAAATCTTCTCCCTACCGACCTCAGACCAATGGTGCAGTTGAAGCCGCCAAGAATAACCTCAAAGCCATCATCAGCAAAATGACTGAAGGCTGTCAGGATTGGGCCGATCGGATCCCGTACGCCCTCTGGGGCTATCGAACCTCAATTCGAACCTCTGCTGGGGCTACCCCTTACTCTATGGTTTACGGTATGGAATCAGTCCTACTCGTGGAGCTATAAATACCCTCATTGCGCATCATGCTTGAGAGCAAGGTCAGTGAAGAAGACTAGTACCAAAGCCGTATTGACGAGCTGACCCTCCTAGACTAAAGGAGATTAAAAGCGCTATACCACATACAAGGGTACCATCGCCGAATAGCGCGTTCATTCAACAAGAGAGTCAAGGACCACGGTGTTCGAGAAGGGGACCTATCCCTTAAAGAAATCATAGAACCCATCTCGAACCTCAGAGGGAAATTCAAGTCTAATTGGAGCGGCCCCTACATTGTCAAGAAGATCTTATCTCACCGACTTAGATGGGGAGGAGATGGCTCGTCCAGTCAAACTGGACCGTCTCAAGAAATTCTACCCCTAGTCCGAAATCTCGGCGCGCTATGACTTTTCTCATCTCCATTCTATTCTAAAAAAAAAAACAAAAAATCTCCTCATTTCCTTCTACCCAGAATTATGTGGGACTGATCCTCTACAAAAAAATCATTTTCAAACAAATTAAAACTTTTCAAAAAAAAACCCAGAGGTACGTAGGCAGCTCATACACCTTACATGAGCACGGCCCTTTCTTTTTCACAAAATATTATTCTTTTCTTACCTCCGAGAACAACTGTCCATTATAGCATATACTTGAACAAAAGGATTATGTATAACTTAGCGATCGGTATAGATAATTCAACACAAAACTCATCAAAGGCACAGCTGGATGATCAGAAACTTATTTATTTCACTAATAAGAAATTATGGTACAGATTACATAAGAAAATGAACGAATAACTTTTTTTCCCCTACTTTACTAAAAAGCCAAAATAAAATCCCCACCTTCATCCACCATTACACAATAAACTCTCAAAGAGTCCTATCTACCGAAAAGAAATTTAGTGTCCGAGGTGGCATGACCCCTGCCCAACCAAATTGGCGCAAAAGCCGCCAAGGGAAATAAAAAGAGATCTGTTTGAGACCAACCATCCGCACATATGAGTATTCTCCTAGCTCCAGAACAGGCAGCAACTATCCCTACCAAGGCACTGACCAATACAGATTTCAAGCCCCATGCTCCACAAGCCAATTCTCCCAGCTCTCAATATCCAGGCCAACACTGAAGAAGTGACGCGAAAAGAAGTTTGGTACAACCGACAAGGAATATTCTGGAAGGGTAACCAGGCGGAGTCTTTCAGATAACCACATGAATAGCATCACAGGGCTACCCCGCAGGAAGTCAGAAACGACCTTCTCGCCAGGCATCCAACCAGTATCATTGTCACAGGATTGCGACGGTATGACATCCATGAAGTAATGGCTGCAAGTTGCTAATCCACCAGTAGTTCCCAGTCACCAACATCAACTTTGAAACCAAGCCCAAAACAACGGGACTCAGCCCGAACCCGCATTCTCTCTCTCTCACCTACCCTTCACCCCTAAGAGCTTCCACCCCTGTGACGCGCTCTCTTTCCCCTACGACGGGACGATGCACCACCGCTACTCGAGCCAGAGTCCTCCCCGAACGAAGCAGACGACACCAAATAAGAAGGAATCGGGACCGCATCCTGAATATAGGTAGTCACCGAGGATATCCAGTCTCTGATGGCCCTCAACTAAGTGGTCTCACACGGACTTGCTGCAAGTAAAAGGAAAAATCAATATAAAAAAAGGGATCAAAACAGAAAAGGAACCAAAAAAAGGAAAAGAACAGAAAGGTATACCGCAGGGCGAAGGACCTCCTCTGTCAAACCCAACTCCTCCGGATCCATCGCGTAAGGATGGTGTAACATAGGCACCATCCCTCCATCAACCCGCCGAATGTTGTATGAAGTGGTACGCAACCGCACGAAGGGGATCTCTAAAGTCGCCAGTTTCGCAGACGTAGACGGACCACCGCCGCTGTGGGAAGACCCCACCGCCCGACTCGAACCCGTAGGAGGGAAAGGCAAGGCATCATATATGTTGGGCGCCATCGACCAGCTCGTCAAAAAGTCCATATAGTCATATGGCACAGCTGTATCAGTGTACAACAAGTAGGACTCGCCGATCATCGTCGCAATCCTCGCATCCTCCGGAAGCAACCGCTCCCGCCTCATAGACGTAGGAGGCTGCGCAGGTGGCACCACCACTTCCTCCTCCACAATCTGCCGAACCACCTGCTCCCCTAGATACTAAGAATGACCGAACTCATGCGCCAGCAGACGCCTCATCTGCGCGTTCATCCTAGTCACCCCCGTATCTTGAATGGCTGTCCCCCAAGGGTAAAAAGTCACCTGAAAATCCCCGACAGACATAAGTCAATACAAAATTAGAAAATGCCAAAAACCAAGATTAAAAAGGAAAGAATCTTACCCTACCACTGGTCAGGCCATTCAAGACCTGACGCAGCGCCTTCAGAGAGAGGAATCCCTTCGACTGCCGATTGGCCTTACGCCATCGATACAATCGACAAAAGTCCCCAACGATATCGTCCTTCAAGGCGATCAGTGGGGTATTGCACCGAATCTCCTCATAGAACCACGTTTGCCAAAGACAGGAATTCACAATAAAAAAGAGACGCGTAAGGAAAATGCGAATGCATAAAAGGAAAATGCGCAAAATTAAATGATACCTCGAGGAGATACGTGGCTCAAGTAAAAGTTTACTGGCAACACCGGCTGAATGCATCCAGAAAAAAGTAGAGGGTCGCCAAAGTCAGGCTCCCCCAATCATAGAGAGGGATGTTCGAAAACATCCTCAAGTACGGCAGAAATCACAAATGGACAACGTCGCTGTTGATGTAAAAAACTAGATCACTCTAATTCTTCAATCACAGATAAATAAATAAGACAAAGATTTTTAAAGTGGTTCGGCTAGGAATAAAGCCTACGTCCACTGTTATGTTATTGCTGAGTGTTTGTGGAATTCTTGATTACAAGTTCTCTCAAGAAATTCCGGTCCCTTTGAATGGGATCGATACCAGGTATTTATAGCCTCAAGGCTGTACATGAAAGGTCCAATACATTAAATGATATACATATGAATGGGTAATACATTTAATGCAGCGTGTGCGTCAAGAATCTAATGAATAGTTGAACAGTTGTCCGTCTGATAATTGATGACACGGCCGAGGTGCAGTTCGGACCGCCTTAGTTGCTCGTCGATCAAGAGTTCCTCGGAGTACTTAGAGTATCTCGGGATGAAAGAGTTCCTCGGATGGAGTTCCTCGGCATGATAGAGCTCCTCGGTGTATTCTCGTTGCTCGGTACCAACCATGGTTGTTCAGTAAATGATCTTCCTCGCTGTTAATGTGCCACGTAGATTGACACGTGTCTTCATACTATTCGTCTACATCAGCATATTAATTTTGGTATCAACAGAAGCCCCCAATGTTTCATATTTCGAACTTTTGAGGAGTATGGGACATTCTTTCTCGTTATATGGTAATATTAAATGACCTTCCTGGGTTTTAGGAGCATTGTATTCAAATTTCCTTCTCATTTCGCAGTTTCCGCCTTTTTATAAGCGCTTCGATCTTCGTGCAACTTTTGTCTTTTTAGCCGCCGGAAGTTTAGTAGTTTCTTTTTAGTAATCATTTCTTTCGCCGTTTCCCAATGCAAAGTATTTAAACTCCTTTGGTAACCATACCGTCGTCTACACTTTCCATTTTTCTGCATTCAAGTTTTCTATTCTCTTCTTCTCTCTTGTGTGTTCATCATTGTTTCCGTTCGTTGTCAACATATCTCTTTTCTTTCTGTAAGCTCTTCTTCCTTTCTTCTGCATCTCTTTTATTCAATATGGTTTATATTGTTGAATCTGCTGAGAAATTTCGTTCTGACTTTTCCATTCCTTCTTGGGTAATTCTAGAGGTTCTTTCTGAGCCTTTAGATTACTTTCGATTGGCTGAGGGACATTGGTTCCCCAGTCTTTTCATTGCTGAATGTGGTTTTTCTTTTCCCCCAAATCCATTATGTCTTGAGTTTTGTCAATATTTTGACCTTGTTCCTGCAAAAATAGCCCCCAATTCATGGAGAATAATTAACGGGGTGCATAAGTTAAATCTAACTCATGGGACTCGTATAGGGATCCCAGAAATCATGTACTGCTATAAATGGGCCACTTTAGATAATATTTATTATTTAAAAACTAGGTTTTTAAATAGAGCCCTTGTAGTTAACCTCCCTGATTCAAATAGAGATTATTTTGAGCATGGGTTGGTCATAAAAAATTGGCAACACGTGCCTTTATCTGGGAATGAAGTATACAACGGTCCCAGATGCCCCCCATACGGCAATGGGATAGGTTTATTTTTCATTTTTATTTTACTTATGAAATTGCGTATTCATCATGTTTGACAAAATGTGTGACTGAGATTTATGTATTTATTTGCAGTTGATAGTAAAAGAAAAACTCCAAAAGAGTCGGAAGTGAATATCAAGCATTTAAAACTTATCTGGAATTTGCATAAGACGATTGCAGACGAGCATATTAGATCTGCATCATATTTGCTGCAGTATAAGAGCTACACAACCTCTTATACTGCTCGCCCTGTTGAACCAGCTTCAACACCAGAAAGTTCATCTTCAGATTCTCATATCCCCCTATCTCAGAGAATGGGCAAGAAAAGAGCTCCTCCTGCTCTATTTGGTGACACTTCCTCTGCTGTTGGAGCCCAGAAAGGCAAAATTGATGTCCCAGAGGGGACTAAAAAAGTAGATGCTGGTTCCTCCAAAATTGCCGAGAAGCCCCCAGTGGCCCCGAGCAAGAAAAATGCTCCTGCTGATGTAATTGCCATCTCTCCGACCAAGACTTCTTCCTTGGTTGATGCTGCTGACCGTCCTTTGAAGAGATTGAGGAAATCATCCTCGGTTAATCTTGCTGGAACTGCGTCTTCTCTACCCGCTGGTGGTAGTAGTATTTCAAAAATCATTCTTCCGAGCTCTTCAACGAGCTCAGTTATACCCGAGGTTCTCGGGGTTGATGAAAAGATTCCTAGGGATACACTGACATCCCTTGCTGCTCGCCATCTTTCTTCAGTAAATTTCTCATACCTTTAGTCTTTCTTTTCTTTTTCCTGAAATCTTGTATTTGTGTTAACTCTATTGTTTTTCTTACCTTTCAGCTGGTTAACTGTTTCAATACCATTGTGAAGAAAGATCAAGCTATTAAAGCTTCCACTTCCTCGTCCGATGTTGACGATGCTTTGTTGGGTTTAACCCAATCTGTCAAGGAATCTCACCAACAGTACATCGAGGAGAAAACTGTTTGGGAGACAAAATTGGCTGTGGCTGAGGCTGATAAGATGAAGATGGCCGAAACCTCCAAGAATTTGGAGGAGAAAATTAAAGATCTGGAAGTTAAACATCAGGAATCTGATGATAAATTGAAGAAGGCAGAAGAAGAAATATCTACTCTGCGAGATATTAAAGTTAAGAAAGAGGAACTGGAGGTGAAGCTTTCCTCGGAGAAATCGAGGAGAAAAGTTGCTATCAAGAAACATTTCAGTGTTGGTTGGGAGAAAGGATGGGAGAGAGGGATAGCTGCAATGACGTCCCAAGTCCAATATGGGGAGTTGAAATACTTCTATGATGGTTGGGTAGCTGCTCTGCAAGAGCTAAAAGTCCAAGATAATTCTGAGCTATTCCAAAGGCATCTCCCTGGTCCTCCTCCACCAATTGAGGAAGAAGAAGAAGATGAACCTGCATCAGATGAATCTTCCATAGCTGTGGATGTCCCAATCTCTGCTTCTCAACCCTCTGTCATTGAGGACATTTCTTCTATGCCTCCTCCTGCTGAGAGGATTTCTGCCGACCAAGCTGTTGTTATCACCGAGCAACCGAGCTCCTCGTCCCAGCCTCCCGAGAAAGTCTTGGGAGACAAGGAAAAGGTGTGAAGTTGTTCGGTATCATTCTTATCTTTTATTATTTGTAATCGAACACTGTAATCCTTTTATGATCTAATAAAATACTTCTTTACTCATCGCCGTTATTGATGATTCTTTGTTGATTGTTGTCTTTTTCTTGTCTTTAGTTTGTTGCTAGAATGGAACTAATCTCTTCTCATGATACCGAGCTGATGCAACAATGTCACCAATACTATAGGGCTGGTCATACAGACCTTAGTTCTTCTGAAATTGCTGACATTCTTGGTCATGATGCTTCAGAGCAGGCGACTGAGGCTTATCGGTATTTGAAAAGTTTACTCGACCGAGCTGTAGCTAACAATATCGCTTATTATGAATTGATTGAAGAGCTGCATTGTTCTTTAAAGGATCTTCAAAATCAACATAACGAATCAATGGCTTTGTTGCATGAAGATTATGAAAATAGATACCAGCAGCTTTCTTCAGAAACAGGCCACAAGAAAATCATTGCTGGGTATGACGTCAGGGAGAGGACTTTAAAAGGTGAAATTGAAGCCTGCAGACAAATCGCTGAGATCCTGGAGCAAGAAAATAACAATTTGCAGAAAAAATTAGCTCAGTATGAATCTGCTGCTTCATCCTCTACTGCATTAATACCAGTCACTGATGAAGGTTTCTCATTCTTAGAAGTCGAAAACGCCAAACTGAGGCAAGAGCTAGAGGATTTAAGAAGATCTTCCATTTCTGGGACTGCTCGGGGACGAGGAAGGAGTTCTCGGGGACGAGGAAGAATCGTCGAGGAGCAAAATCCTCCAATTGCTTCTCGGAGCCGATCAAGAGTTCTTAGCCATAATGTTGAAGAATCTCGCACCCAATCTACTCTGGAAACTCAAGCATTCCAACTGAATGTTAAAGATCGTGCTCTATCTGATTTGTCTAAGAAAAATTTATCTTTAGAGGATCAATTGACTGCGATGAAATCTGATCTGAATAATAAAGATGCTCTTATCAAGAACTTTCTCGAGCAAGTAGATAGATTAACTTTCCAATTCCATAAACAACCTCGGGAGTTCTGGAATGCAGGTTATAATGAAGCTCTTTACCATTTGGATGATCGCCTTGAAAATGCTAACAACGAAGGTTATAAGCAGGGATGGTTGAACGCCCTGGGTGTATTAAAATTGGAACAAGGTCATTATTTATGGGATTATCATGCTCCTGGATTGCTAGACTTGCCTGTTCCTCCCTATAAATTGGATATGGCATGGATTCCTGCTCGCTCCATTCCTCGGAGTTTGATCTCTAAATATCTTGGTGATTATAACCTTCATTCTCAAGTTGAAGTATCTCGTCCTGAGCACCTGTTGGACACTCCGACAATAATGAATGTCAGAATGTTGAAGGACATGAACTTTATTAATTCTCCTCTTTGTCTAGAGGATGCTCCTGCCGGCGAAGAACCTGTCTCAAAGGATAAAGGAAAGAAACCAATAGAGTAGGAATCTTTAATGTAATAGTTAGCACATATATATGTAACATGTAATACATTTTTATCTTAATGAAAGAATTTCATTTTCTGTTTTGCCAATAGCTATTTTTCTGTTTGCAAATTATATGGTTCATCAACCAAATTAGAATTTATAATAAGCATAAATTGTTCAAAATTGTTTCCAACCAACCAAGGTGGATAAATAATGTTTGTCGACCAACCATAGTTGATGGGTTTCTATCCCTGACCAACCATACTTGGTTCAATTTTCAAATATAAACATGTGTCCGACCAACTAAGGTCAATACTTTTATCCTCGTCGACCAACTACAATTAGTGGGTTTTTATCCCCGACCAACCATACTTGGTACAGTTTTCAATATTTTGTTCTTTAAAGAACTTTTTGTAATAATGTTACCTCCCGACAAACATAAGTTGTAATGCGAGAGTATATAAAGTCTTACTAACCGTAGTTGATCATGCTGGTCTACACCTCCTAATCAAAGGAGTAGTAGGGTTCTTTCGAACTTTTTGGCTCCTCGGAGCATATCCTCCTAACCAAAGGAGGTTGGCTACTTATAGCACTTTTGCTCCGTAGAGCGCTCCGGAGAGCTTATCCTCCTAACCAAAGGAGGTTGGCTACTTATAGCACTTTTGCTCCGTAGAGCGCTCCGGAGAGCTTATCCTCCTAACCAAAGGAGGTTGGCTACTTATAGCACTTTTGCTCCGTAGAGCGCTCCGGAGAGCTTATCCTCCTAACCAAAGGAGGTTGGCTACTTATAGCACTTTTGCTCCGTAGAGCGCTCCGGAGAGCTTGACTCCGTAGAGCATGACTCCGTAGAGCATGACTCCGTAGAGCAGTCTTCTTCTTGTCTAGCAGTGTAGTGTTCTTCTTGGCTACTTATAGCACTTTTGCTCCGTAGAGCGCTCCGGAGAGCTTATCCTCCTAACCAAAGGAGGTTGGCTACTTATAGCACTTTTGCTCCGTAGAGCGCTCCGAAGAGCTTGACTCCGTAGAGCATGACTCCGTAGAGCATGACTCCGTAGAGCATGACTCCGTAGAGCAGTCTTCTTCTTGTCTAGCAGTGTAGTGTTCAACACTAATATTCCCCGAAAAACTTTCAACAGAAAGAAAATGGTGAACCATCCTCGTTTTATTCATAATGAAGGAAATACTTTACATTTTTCATTACTGATAATACTTTCGCAGGTGTTCAGCATTCCATGCATTCTGAAATTCTTCTCCTTCTAGAGTTGCTATTCTGTAGGTTCCAGGTCGAACAACCTCTGTAACTCGGTAAGGTCCATGCCAGTTTGCTTCCAGTTTATTCTGTTTCTGAATGACTTTCTTCAGCACATAATCACCCTCCTTCAAATCGCATTTCTTCACCCTTTTGTTGTAGAACAGAGCTGTTCGTTGTTGATAAGCAGCATTCCTAATGGCTGCCTCTTCTCTTACTTCTTCGAGCATGTCCAAATCCATTCTTCTCATCAAATCACTGATCGGAGAGTTGAAATTCAGCACTCTATGCGTTGGGAGACCCAACTCGGCCGGTATCACAGCCTCACTTCCAAATGCTAGCATATATGGTGATTCTCCAGTTGCTGCTCGGGGTATTGTTCGGTAGGCCCATAATACTGATTGGAGCTCATTAATCCAATTTGCTTTAGCTTCACTTAGCCTCTTTTTCAACCCATTCAGTAATGTTCTGTTCGTCACTTCAGTCTGTCCATTGCTTTGGGGATGTCCTGGTGCTGAATGAAACTTCAAAACGTTCGACTGATGACAATAGGCAGCAAATTCTTCATTATCAAATTGTGTTCCATGATCTGTGATGAAAGCATGAGGGAGACCATATCGACAAATGATATTCTTCCATACAAACTGGTATACCTTCTCGTACGTCATATTGATAAGAGGCTCAGCTTCCACCCACTTAGTAAAATAGTCCACTGCAACTACGAGATACTTGAATCTTCCTCGGGTGATCGGCAGTGGTCCAACCAAATCAATTCCCCACATGGCAAATGGCCAAGGGGAAGTTATTGGTGTTAGCAATGCTTGTGGAGTTCGTCGGATGGAGGAAAAACGTTGGCACTTGTCACATTTCTTGGCATAGGCTATACAATCAGCCCTCATT
Organism: Sambucus nigra; assembly: GCA_949130495.1. Classification (NCBI taxonomy): domain Eukaryota; kingdom Viridiplantae; phylum Streptophyta; class Magnoliopsida; order Dipsacales; family Adoxaceae; genus Sambucus; species Sambucus nigra. The sequence goes on from OX422220.1 coordinate 522,134,136, forward strand.
GTTGGCCAGTAATATCCCTGTGTCATCACTCTTTGTAAAAGTGTTCGACCTGCTACATGAGCTCCACAAGATCCTTCATGGATTTCTTCAATCAATTCTTTCACCTCGGTAGGATGTACACATCTCTGCAAACCTGCCATAATTCCTCGTCTATACAAAATACCATTAGTTAATACATACCGAGCAGCTTTATACTTCAGTTTCTTGGCAGCGAGTTTGTCCTCCGGCAATTCGCCCTCTTCAACATATTTCCTGATTGGATCCATCCAAGATGGTCCTAAATCAAGAGTAATCACATTCGTTGTCAGATCTTCATCTATGCTCCGACCTTCTAATACTTCAATCGGTATGGTTCTTCGCATCTCGGTACGAGTAGCTGATGCTAGTCGAGCCAGTGCATCTGCTTGTACATTCTCCATCCTCGGTATTCTCACCAATTGAATGGCATCAAATTCTGTCAACAATTTCATCACCTTTGCATGATATTTGATCATTAAGTCTCCTTTAATCGCATATATTCCCATCATCTGATTCACAATTAATTGAGAATCACTGAATACCATCACCTGTTGTGCTTCCATAGTCTTTGCTAGATTAAGACCTGCTATCATGGCCTCATACTCCGCTTCATTGTTAGAGGCTTTGAATTGGAATCGCAAAGCATATTCCATGTCAATCTCGTCTGGGGTGATCAAAACAATTCCTGCTCCACAACCAGCTGTGCAGGATGATCCATCTACATATAATCTCCATGTAGGTATTTCGTCTTCAAATTTCTTATCTGTCAGAGTTCCTCGATAAAATATCTGCTGTTTTCTTCCATCATCCCCCGGTATCTTTCGCTCCTCGTCAGTCATCTGCTCGTACTCTTTTACCAACCGTGGCTGGTCTGAATTTGAATACAATGATTTCTCTACATCCACAAGTCCTTTTACCAACCTTGGTTGGTTTGGACCTATTTCTGCTGATCCTGTATCGTCCACAGGTAGGTCAGCAAATGTTTCTGTTGATCCTGTATCGTCCACAGGTAACTCAGCAGGCATCTTTTGCTCCTCGGGGGTATCAGGGTATGTGAACTCTGCTATAAAATCTGCTACAGCCTGCCCCTTCAATGATGATCTGGGCTCATACACAATATCGTATTCACCAAGTTCTACTGCCCAGTACATCAGTCTCCCTGATTTTTCTGGCTTATGGAGGGCTTGTCTCAATGGCATATCAGTATAAACAATGATGGTATGGGCTTGGAAATATGGCCTCATTCTTCTGCTTGCCTCAATTAGTGCCAATGCCAATTTTTCTAGCTTTGGGTACCTGATTTCTGCACCTCGGAAAGCCTTACTTGTGTAATAAATTGGCTTCTGGACTCCATTCTCCAATCTGATCAACGCTGAACTGACTGCGTTCTCTGATACTGCCAAATACAAATACAACTTTTCTCCTGTTATTGGTCTGGACAACAGTGGAGGTGTTCCCAAATATTTCTTCAAGTCTTGAAAAGCTTTTTCACATTCCTCATTCCACTCAAAGGTTTTTCGAAGTGTTTTGAAGAATGGTATGCATTTATCAGTTGCTCGAGATACAAATCTGTTGAGCGCTGCAACTCGTCCGGTAAGACTCTGCACTTCTTTCTTCGTCGTCGGAGATCGCAGCCCTAGAAGAGCTTTGATCTTATCTGGATTTGCCTCAATACCTCGCTGATTGACGATGTATCCGAGGAACATTCCTTCTCGTACTCCAAAGGTGCACTTCGTCGGGTTAAGCTTCATTTGGTATTTATCCAATTGATCAAAAGTTTGACTCAAGTCAATCAAATGATCAGTAGCTTTCTTGCTTTTAGTGAGCATGTCATCGACATAGACCTCCATGTTGCGGCTGATTTGTTCGGTAAAAACCTTGTTCATCAACCGCTGATATGTTGCACCTGCATTTTTTAAACCAAAAGGCATAACATTATAACAATAAGTTCCCCTAGGGGTAATAAAAGAAGTACTTTCCCTGTCTTCAGGTTTCATTTTGATCTGGTTGTAGCCAGAGTAAGCATCCATGAAGCTGAGTAGCTCGTGTCCCGAGGTAGCATCCACCAGTTGATCAATTCTGGGCAATGGAAAATGATCCTTGGGGCATGCCTTATTGAGATCGGTGAAATCGACACACATTCTCCATTTGTTGTTTTTCTTCTTTACCATCACCACATTAGCCAACCAATCTGGATATTTTACATCTTCAATGAATTGGGCTTTCTGGAGTTTCTCGACTTCCTCCTGTATGGCCTCATTCTTCTCGGGACTAAACACCCTTCTTCTCTGCTTTACAGGTTTAATCTCCTTATTCACATTGAGTTCATGACATAAGAAGTTTGGATCTATTCCTGGCATGTCTTCATGACTCCAAGCAAAAGTATTTTTCCTATTCTTCAAGAAAGCTATCAACTCCTCTTTTATCGACATATCCAACGATGAACCTATCTGGGTTATTCGTTCAGGATGTTCGTCGTCCAAAATAACGTTTTCTGTAGATTCCATCACTTGTCCTTTTACAAGTTGAGACTCATCCCTGGGATCGAGAGTTTCAATTTCTGTACCTTCCTCCACCTGGTAAGTAGTAGTCTTTTTCATCGATCCTTCTAATTCTTCTTGCTCGGCCGACGAATAATAGCATTCCCGAGCTACTTTTTGATCACCTTTCACCACTCCAACTCCAAAATTTGTTGGGAATTTCAAACATTGATGTACTGTAGAAGGAACGGCTTCGAACTTCTTCAATCCAACTCTTCCCATGATGATGTTGTAGGCTGACTGCACATTCTTATCCATCACAAAGAATCGTATTCTTTCTGTTCGACAAACAGGCCAGGTTCCAATGAATATATCCAACTTGATCGTCCCAAGTGGAAAAACTTTCTCGCCAGCAAAACCTAGAAGGGGTCTGTGATAAGGTTCTAATTGGGATAATTTCAAATTCAGGCTATCAAAGCATGAATAGTACATGATGTCTGCCGAACTACCATTATCTACCAACACCCTTGAAATGATCACGTCCTTCATTCTCATTTTAATCACCAAAGGATCATCATGAGGGTAAAGAACACCTGCCAGGTCATTTTTTGAAAAACCAATTACTAGCTTCTCTTTGTTTACCTTCCTCGGACGATCATCCTCGGCCAGGTTTATTCGCTGAATATATGAGCAAGCTTGAGCCTCTCCGAGATAAGCTTTTCTTTCTGCAGTAAGGTCTCCTCCTCCTGCATCTCCCCCTGTAATAACGTTACAATGAAATGATCCAAAACGTATGGAAAATACCTCTCGTTCAGGTTTTCTTGGCTTCTTGGGAAGATCGGGGTCATCATCTGGATCCTCTTCATGGTCCTTCCTCTTATTCTCCTCTGCACGACGAGGAGATCTAGATCTCTTTCTAATTCTGTCCTCATTTGTCCTCTCACCTCTGCGATCTACATACTTTGATAATTTTCCTCTTCGAATGAGTGTTTCAATCTCGTTCTGAAGGGCTATACAATTTTTGGTCATATGGCCATGATCTTTGTGAAACTCGCAATATTTGGTCTTATTCCTCATGTCTGGATCTGACTTCAGTTTCTCTGGCCATTTGATTTCCTCGTTATTCCTGATTTCTTCTAAAACATGATTAATACCCATTCTCAATGGAGTATAATTATCATACTTCTTTAGGGCTTCCAACTTTATCCTGTTATTCCTGGAATATTTGTCACCACCATTGCCTTTCTGATCTTTCTTCTTAGAATTGTCGACCTCCACTTTAACTTCTTTATCCATATTCTTCTTCGCAGTCATAGCCTCCTCGGCATTCATGATTTTGGCCGCCTTTGCCATCAATTCCGACATATTTTTAGGCGGATCTTTGGCCAGAGTATAGTATAGCTTGTTAGGCAGCAAACCACTCATCAAAGCAGTGATTGCTGTCTTTTCTTCATAATCTATGACTTCCAACTTTTCGTTATTGAAACGAGTTATGTAATCTCTAGTACTTTCACCTGATTTCTGTCTAACACTTAGCAAGTGTGCTACTCGCTTTACCGGCTTTGCTCCAAAACAAAAATTACCAATAAACAGCTCGGCTAACTGAACAAAAGTTGAAATCTTACCCCGAGGAAGATTATTGTACCATATCTGTGCAGATCCGGTAAGAGTTCCCGAGAATGCTCTACACCTCATCTCGTCGGGGACAGCATAAATATCTGCAGCAGCTTGGTACTGTTCTATATGAAGTACAGGATCTGTCTTACCATCGTACTTGGGGGTCACTACAGGTGCTTTGAATTTCGACGGTGTAGGGAAATCCACAATGGTTTGCACAAAAGGTGTCCCTTGAACAAAAGTTCTCTGTAAGGGGTTCCTCGCTTTAGCCATTTCTCCCAGTCTATCCTCCAATCGTTGAATGGAACCTTTCCATGCTTCATTCCCTTCCTCGGGCCGCCTAGTCCGAGCAACTGATTGCCCTGACGTAGCTTCCTGAGATTTATCTCGACGAGTAATTGGTCGTGATTGTGCAGATCTGTTTCTCGAACCTGGTGGTGGTCGAAAACTTCCTGATGGATCCCTAGGTGGACTCATGTTCCTCCTTGGTCCTAACCGACTGAAAGGAGACACCCTGCTTAATCTTTCTAAAGCGCTAGTTCTCTCAGGAGAAAGAGAGATATGTTGATCTGTATCCGTAGCCTGTATTGATGAAGTTCGTCCAGGTTGATAAGAAAAATCATTGGATTCCCCATTGCGATATGACCCAATACGTCTGGATCGTGATTGCCCATGATCAGTCCTTTGCCCTGAATAAGTAGGTATACCGCCTTGAAGAGTTTGAAGGAGTTGCCTCATAGATTCTTGCATGGCGGTTTGTCCCTGAGCCAGATTCGTCATAATTCCGGCCAGATCGGGAGATGTAGATAGATTTGGAAGATTTCCAATATTTCCAGCATTCCGATTACTGGATTCTGGATTATCTGCCATTGGTGACAAATGATTTTTATGAAAAACGATAACAACAGTCGTTTCCCACAGACGGCGCCAATCTGTTGATGTAAAAAACTAGATCACTCTAATTCTTCAATCACAGATAAATAAATAAGACAAAGATTTTTAAAGTGGTTCGGCTAGGAATAAAGCCTACGTCCACTGTTATGTTATTGCTGAGTGTTTGTGGAATTCTTGATTACAAGTTCTCTCAAGAAATTCCGGTCCCTTTGAATGGGATCGATACCAGGTATTTATAGCCTCAAGGCTGTACATGAAAGGTCCAATACATTAAATGATATACATATGAATGGGTAATACATTTAATGCAGCGTGTGCGTCAAGAATCTAATGAATAGTTGAACAGTTGTCCGTCTGATAATTGATGACACGGCCGAGGTGCAGTTCGGACCGCCTTAGTTGCTCGTCGATCAAGAGTTCCTCGGAGTACTTAGAGTATCTCGGGATGAAAGAGTTCCTCGGATGGAGTTCCTCGGCATGATAGAGCTCCTCGGTGTATTCTCGTTGCTCGGTACCAACCATGGTTGTTCAGTAAATGATCTTCCTCGCTGTTAATGTGCCACGTAGATTGACACGTGTCTTCATACTATTCGTCTACATCAGCATATTAATTTTGGTATCAACAGTCGCCGTTCGACGCCACCATGAAGCCTCCCAGCACACTCCGTAGGTCCTCAGAATCAGCCTCGACCCTCTGAATTGGTCATCCTCACTACCTTAGGTCCTCAGAATGGGACTTGACCCTCTGAATTGGTCATCCTCGCTCCCTTAGGTCCTCAGAATCGGCCTCGACCCTCTTAATTGGTCATCCTCCCTCAAAAGCATCATGCGGTGTCTATTCGACGACTATCATTTGTTCCAAATTACCCGTCGAGGGGCTCTATAGACAACCCATTCTATTACCCGCTAAACTCTTCTTAGGTCCCTAGCACCTCCCTTCATCACTACAGGTCATACCCCGAGTACTGACCTGGAAGCCACCGGGAGCTCTCGGGCTCCGTTTGACTAAAAGTCAAAGTATTCAGCTCGATCGAAACTGAATGAATCTTCTAAGGGTACCAAAACACCTTTTCAACAGTCCGTCCCGTGCGCAATTCTGACTTACCATGCGGACGAACGACCTGTTTTCCCCCGAAACTCAATCAGGAGGCCACCGGGCGCTCCCGGGCTCTATTTGACCTAAGTCAAGTCTTCAGCTAGATCGAGACAGAATGAATCTCTGAAGGGAACTAAAACCCCTTTCCAATGGTCCACTCCATGCGCGATTCCAACTTACAGTACCGACGAACGTTCCGTTTTACTCCGAGAGGTTACCGAATGCTTCCAGGGTCGCGTTGACCGAAGTCAACTCCTTGAACCGGATCAAACTCTTTGGAATGTCGAACTGCATCTCCTAACATTTCTAATGGTCTACCCCGTGCATGATTCAGACATACCCTGCGGATGAACGATCCGTTTGCGTCTGACGATTCCCCGTCCAATGGACCTACGAATGCTTTCGAGCCATATTTGACCCAAAGCCAACTCCCAAACCCGGGAGAAGTCCAAAGGACTTTCGAAGGTATCTGAATTAAATTTTCAATGGTCTGCCTCATTCACGAGTCTGATCAACGGTTTGCGCTCTGTGGCCAATTTTCCGAAAAGGCCTGAAAGACACTACGAAACGGCAAGTCTCAGACCCTGCCTATCGGCAGTGTGCCTAAACGCACCTGCCGAACGACAGGAATAGGGCTATGACGATCGAAAATGCCTTGGACCTATAAAAAGGAGGCCTGGCCTCACTTGCAAAGGGATCCCAGATCTGAGAGAAATCACTCTCAGCAAATCTAGAAAACCACTCTCGAAGTCAGCGTGATTTCCACACCCAAATCCCTTTCCAACCTTCACTTTTCATCATCATTTTCATCAAACTTGGTGAATTCACTACCCTCCATCATCATCCAAGTCTAAGGGCTACTCTCCAACATTCAAGATCAAGCTCAAGATCTTCAAGAAGGTCCAATTTTCTCAACTCTCTCCTTAAATTCTCATAAATTCGCAATAACTTGTTTTATTACTTAGTACTTTTATCATCTCATCTCATACATCCTAATATACTTTTTACTTAGCATTATTGCACATCTCTTATTTTCATATAAATAAAAACTCAAAAAATAAGAAAAAGGGGGTTTGCTCATAAATTTCAAACGGGAATTCTCATACTTCTCTTATACTTTTCTCACAACTAAAACACTTTTTCTACACACACACACACACACAAATAAGAGAATCACCCCGATTGGATTTATTGGATAAACCCGCCCCTCATTTTGCATGCGAACTACGTGGACTTTGATGCCTCTATAGGCTACGTAGGCGTCTCGGGGTAAAACCCGAGACTAGAGTCCTATTTTTACTTTTACTCTCATTTTCTATTTTCTCTAAACTCCACTCTATCATATTATATATATACATATATTTGTTCTTAATGGCGTATTATTCCCCATGCGTTACGTTTCCATCATAACGGTCAACGTAAGGATAATCGCGTAAATCCTATTTTCTAATATTTTTATACATTCCTACGGATGACTCGCTTTACCTCTTTCATGGTACAAGTCGAAGATTCCTATCTCCAATATATACACACTACATGCACACATATCACGGGAAAAATAACGAAAAATAACAAAAATCCATGAGAGGCCGAAAGGGCGGAATGGGTGCCTAACACCTTCCCATTTCATAACTTAGCCTCTGGACCCTTTTCGAATCATTTTGGTTTCGTATGCATCAGTATGTATTTGGATGTTGTCCTGCGGGATGGCTTCCCCTTTTCTTTTGTCTGTTTTGAATAAAATAGACTGGCGACTCTAATCTCTTTACATCTTTCACCTCATCCAAATGACGCCGGCCGAAGCCCTCCCGAGAGGGACGCGCGGGACCTTAGGATCCACCCATCGCCCGCCCGCCCGCCGTGAGGATCCGGGGAGGGATGGCCACAATAATGACTATTAAAAAAATTCTTATTTTCATGGGTGGGATACAACCCTGGTTTGCCTACCCCAACTCCGCCCTTGGTTGGTCGAAGAAGTGGGTATAATAGACGGATATGTTGATAGTGGGTGAGGGGCTGGCATGTAGGGATAAAGTGGGGAGTTGTGTTGTTGGTGAGAGAGGGATAAGATTGGCCACTGTAGGATGCATTTTGGCATTTGGTGTAACATTTGAATTTGATGGTGACTTGTATTTGGACAATTGTGGAGAGAGAGGAATGGGAGATATGGGTTGTGAACAGGGCTGGTCCTAAGATTGGGAGTACCATGTGCAAAAATAAATTTAGGGCCCTTCTAAAAAATATTGTACAAAGATATTAAATACCTAAAATTGGCCCCTAAAAAAAATAAACTTAGTTGTTTGTCCTCTTGTAACAACTATTAGACTAGTGCCATTTTCCGTGGAAAGGAAGAGAAGTGGTTAGATGCGATTTTGAGTGGTTATGGAACTTAACACAATTTAAAATTACACGGGATTGAAGCCTAACAAGCTTTTGAAATGGGACTGAACCCCCAAAAAATAATATTCTATAAATATATATTATGTGTTTAGTATAATTTATTATATTTACCAATGAACTTTACAAGGTAAATGTAAGCGCTGGGTCTTGATGTGTATTTAATATATACATATATGTCTGATTACGTGATACGTTATTATGTTTTTACATGTGTTGGTATCATCATCATCATTATTATTATAGGTCATATTTTATATAAGTACAAACTTATTTGTATGTATATTCCATTTGTTCATATTATGTGTTTAGCTATAAGGCAAGTCACATTCCCCCCCCCCCCCCCTCGAAATTTACACTCTTTTCACTTCATCACCGCTACTTTTATTTTCTACACTAAACCACTAAATTTTCCAAATGGGTCAAATTACCACCAAATCCTAATCGTGCTATGTTTTAGACGGAAACTTTATCGTCCGTGTGGTACATGAGAATATTTTTATAGGAAAATACCCTCACATGCCATGCACATGACCAATTTATTTATCATGAGCACAACAATGTTAGGGTCTTGACTATATTCATCATTTTTAAAAAGTTTAGGAGGTCTAGTGCAAGAACAAAGGTATGAGTGGTGAAGTGAAAATTTGATAAAAGTTGAAGGGGTCAAAGTGTAATTAACCCATGTTATTATATTTATGTGTGTATATAATTGAGTATAGGAATAATAAGTCGAAATATTACCGATTTTTTAAAATCAGATTTTTTTTCCTAAGTTTTGGACCAAATTTTTTAAAATATAAAAAAAATCATTTGACAATATTTTTTGTGCTATTTAAAAAAAATGGTCTGCAACTTAGGATCTCATTTTAGGACTTAAATAATGGGTTGTTCTAAATGCGCCTCCATTTTTTCTCATAGGCACTACACACTATTTCAATGTGATCGTATATTGTGTTTTAAAAGACTGCGATGTGGTGTTGAAAAGAAAAAAATGGGGCTCTTTAGGACATCCTTAAAAATGACATATGTTGAATGATATTTTTTTTAAATTGCAAATAAATAAATAAATAAATTTTGGGCTTTTTTCCCATCAAATGTTTAGATGACATGTAAAAAAAAGCTCAAAATAATTTATTTTTGTTATTTTAGAAAAACAATGTCCACAATTTAGCCATTTTAGGTATGCATTTGAATGAAATTATATATATATATATATATATATATATATATATATATATATATATATATATATATATATATATATAGAGAGAGAGAGAGAGAGAGAGAGAGAGAGGCAGACTCCTGTGCACACTAATTTTGCATAGTGCTGGCGCACACTTGAGCCTGTCTGTCTGTCTCTCTCTCTCTCTCTTTATATATATATATAGAAAATCCATGGGTTAAGAGAACCATCATGAACTTTTAATCATATTATTTGGAAATACCAATATCCCCAAGCAGTGAGAAGATTATATACTTGTCAGATTAGGTTTTGGAATGATCCTGAAGAAAGGCTTCGGTTGTAATGAATTTTATAATAATGTGTATATATTATACTAATATTTTTATTTTCTTTATTATTATTATTATTATTTTTATTTTTATTATTATTATTGAAGGGGTTGTTCCAAATAGTGCTATGGGATAATGGTAGGGAAGTCTGGAAGGTCTTGATAATGAGAAATCTATTGTATGGTGACGTGTCACTGCTAAATGTGAAAAATAATCTCTTATTCTCTCTTACGACCCAATACTGAGTAAGAAACTTTGAATTTATTATAAATGTTTTTTGTTGTGCTTTTACATTTTATTATTTTATTTCAAGATTTATGTTCTTTTTAGTTTTTGATATATTGTTATTGATTCCATTGGACAATTTTTGGAAAATGAGCACTGAGTTAGTAATATACTCCATTCTTCTCTTATCAAAAGTCAATAATGTGGTGGCGGAGATCTAAAATGTAATGTTATTGGAAGAGAATAAGCTTGAAGGGCTATGAAATGGACTCAATAAATACAAAGAAGTGAAGAGGACCTAAATCATAGATGGAGAATTCTCCCCCTAGTAGTTAAATGATGCATTGGATTTGGTGGAGCATTTTTTGCTGTAATTAAAATGTCATCCACATAGATCAAGATGTAAATGATTATGTTGTGTGACATTTAAAAAAAACTGGAATCAGTTCGGAGCTCATAAATTGGCGTTGAAGAAGAAATTGCATGAGATGTTAGAACCATGCTCCTAGGGTTAGTTTTAGTCCGTAAAATGAGATGTAAAGCTTGCACACGTGGTAGGGATGCACATTGTCAACAAATTCAGGTGGTTGTGCCATGTACACGTCTTCATTGAGATATCCATGTAGCAACACATTTACTGAGTTGAGTTGAGAGATACACCATTCTTGCGATATAGCAATGGAGAGGACTAGTCAGACGGTTGTCGGCTTAAGGACAGAGCTAAATATATCATTGTAATCAATCTCGTGTTGCTAGTGGTATTATGGCAACGAGATAAGCTTTATAACTCTGAATGGTTTCGTCTGCATTTATTTTAACTCGAAAAATCCATATTCAACTGACAATATTCATGGAGGATGTGCGCGGGATAAGAGTCCATGTCCCATTGCATATCAATGCAATCGGTTAGGTAGCCATGTCATAATGCCAAATAAGAAATTTTTTCACCGAAGAAAAGAAAGTGGGTTCACATGTGGGTGTGGGTTGACATGTTAAAGTAGAAGGTGTTGGGTCTTAGTCACATAGTATGTTGTCGTAAGGTCATCGGATGGGCACGAGTGTGTCCGGTAGGAGGCGGTTGTGTTGTGGGGATGGGTGAGGAGTTAGGATGATCATGATCAACTTCAATGTAGGTTACGAACTCCATGCGGGTCGGTTAAACATGTACGTAAAATTAACATATATGTTGATAGTGGGTGTGGAGATGGCATGGATTGAGCAAGTTGGGAGTTGTCTTGTTGGTGAGAGCGTGTGATAAGAGTGGACACTGTAGGACACATTGTGGCATTTGTAGTAACGTTTAAATTTGATGGTGATTTGGATGCGGATAATTATTGAGAGAGAAGCATGGGAGAAATGGGTTATGATGGTGGATATAAGGTGGGGGACATTTCATTGGGGTGGTCTATAGCATGAGAATTAATTGAGGGGTGGGAAGCGTGTAAGTGCAAGTGATAGTTAGATGGATATTGGTAGGTTAACCTATTAGGAATAATGGTGGGTGAGGAAGACCATGGAGTTATGGTAGATTTATTAACAGGAGGTTGGGTACTAGGAAGGGCCGTATTGCCAAAGGGAAATCGCGAATCATCAAATCACACAGTGAGCAATGTAGAGACAATCTCTAGTAGGGTCAAGACACTAATATTTATAATGGGTGGTACTGTAGGATAAAGAGACACACGGGGAAGAGTGGTAGCTCATTTTATGCTCATTGTATGGACGAAGATGAAGGAAACAAAAGCATTTGAAAACTTAGAGAAATTTATAATTCGGCGGATATTTGAATAATATTAATATGGTCATACATTTCTAGTTAATGAGGATGGCATCCAATTTATTAAGTACACGGTGGTTTCAAAAGCATAATACTAAAACCTTTGGGGACTTTCTTTGGGCAAGGAGTGTGTGAACGGTTTCCACTATGCAACGACGGTACCGCTCAACGGTTCACTGTTGTTTATGAGTACGGGGACAAGATAATCGATGGATAATTCAGAAATTAGTGAAAAAACTTATTTAATTATCTATATTCTCTGCCCCAATTGGTTTTTGCGTATTTAATTTACGTAGAAAATTTCCACTAAACCATTAATTGGATTTTTTGGAAAATATTAAACACTTCAGATTTTTGATCCATGAGATAAAACCAAATATATTGTCTTGGTTCAGAATTCTGAGCCTCCTTATATAGGCATGAATGAGGAGACATATTGTAGAAAAGTGGAGCAAGTTATGGATGAAGAGGGCCAAAAGCCAATAAAAGCATCTTTATTTTCTGCCCACCAACCAAAGGAATGTATGCTCTTTTTTTTCCAACAGGTTTGAGGTGGAGAATTGTTCATGTTGGGAAAGGTTGGAAGTTGGTTATATTTTATGAAGAGGGGTTTTTTAGAGAAAAGGATGAAAGTTGATTGGAATGAATAAACTCATGGCTTAGTAAAAGAGCAAAGAGTTCTGAATAGGACACGAGTTCTAGACATGTGAAGAGGGTGGTTACCAAGTCCTTGAACTTTGGGCAAAGACCCTGAATGAAGTGAACGTTGATTCATTGACATGGGATTTTGCAAGTCGAAGGTAGTGAGAGCCGGGAAGGTCACGTTAAGATAAGTTGTGAAGATTTAAATGTAGATTTAGGATTCGGGTATTTGAGGGATAAGAAATTATGGTGGAGAATGTGATCCATACTTCATGCGATATTTTCGCACGTACAACAAGTTGTAGAACATCTTCCGAGAGAGGGGAAACAACAAGCCTTTGAAGGGATTAGTCCTGTTAACAGCCTTTTGTTGCAGTCGGATTTTTATGGGATTTCTTATCGACAAGGATTTCACGGTGAGGGGGATTTATGTCGTCTATAAATCAAAAAATATTTCGGCCACAAAGAAATGGAAGGATTCAAAGAAAATTCATATGGGTTAATTTTATAGGGAGAAAATGATGAGCTTGGCTTAGAGAGTCGAATGGGGTTTGCGTTTGGGCTTGAGATCCAGTCATTTGAGTTGAGTAAGGGGTTTCCATGGATGGATTGTAGTGCTCTTATACCATGTCAAAGATCCACTTTATTGTTTGTAAATAACTCTCATGTTCTCTACTACCTCGAGTGTATGATATATACAAGCCTCATATAGTAAAGGAGTTACATAAAAGAATAGAGATGAGTGAGAGAATAAGTTACAAGTTGATACCTACTATACATGAATCTACTTATGCTCATTTTCTATTTTATAGGTTTTCATGGGTTTGATAGTTATCGTTGATAGATATAGTGTATCTTTAATCCACTGTTCTAAAAAATACGCCAAGGCTCCGCCTAGGCTTGAGGTTTGGAAGAAACGCCCCATCTTAAGCTTTTCACGCCTTATTCTTGGTAAAACCTTTAAGGCGCACTTTTTTCTAAAAACAACAATGCTTTAGTGAAACGATATGCATTTTAAAGATTTTTTTACAGACCGGACCATTATCTCATCCAAAAATAATCAAATAGTATTTTAATAGCTTTGCTATGGTTAAAAAATATTAAAATATATTAAGAAGGCCTAAATGCCTTTTCACGCCTTTTTACACCTAAGGCCCGCCTAGGCTTCTAAGGCTTAAGGCTTGACCTCCACGCCTCGATCACGCTCCGCATTTTTTAGAACCTTGCTTTAATCTATATAAAACAAAATATCGGGACCCTTAATTTGGTAAGGAATAGAAATCGTTCGAGGGCTTTCATTTATTTTGAAAAGTCTTCTTATACATTTGTTTCATCTACTATAGTTATTGTTAAATTATCACTAAATAATTTAAGTTTTCCATATCTAATATGAAAAACTCTATGTAGCCTACAATATGGGACCAAGGTTGAAGCCATAAATTAAACATGGAGGGAGATCAACCGACTTAGTTTGTTGGACCTGAATCGGACCATTCCAAATATTTGGTCGAGTGATGTAGGTTAGTTTTGGTCAGGATTAGTTTGGCTCGATCTCGACAATTAGATATGCATGATATATATTAAATTTAATTAGGAATTCTAATTTTTGACACAAAATTTATCATCACTTGAATACAGATCGAAGCTCCCAAGAATGACAATATAAACCAAAATCAATAATCAACATGCATGTTAATGTTAGATGTAAATTACCCAAAACAAGCCAAATAAAGTTGATTAGGTACTTATGTAAAAAAATAAATATCATATTTTTATTTTTATTTTTGTATTTATTTTTAATTATTATTTGTATGATGCATAGTCAGACGAACTTTTCCATAACTTTATTGTTGTAATTAACACTCATGATAGATGGTTGGAGTCATATATTTTTATTCTTATCGTCTTGGAGGACCACAATAAAATTTTATTTATGGCTCGTAATTTGTAAGCATTTGTGGCTTGGGATTTTCTCGAAGACCAATATTGACATGATCATAAAGAATGTAAATATAACACAATATATACATATATACAAGAGTATATAAATAATTCTATTTTGTTGAGGGGGTCGTGGAAAGATCTGATAAAATGTGGCATGGCACCATACTTGATGAAATTATAAATTAATGAGTATTGGCTTATTGACTTCAGGTCGATATTCGATCAACGTGAAAGTTCAATTAAGATAAAGTTTTGGCCGGAGAAATTCAACACACAATTGTACACATTAAAATACGTTTACACTAAGCTACTCATTCATTCAATATTTTAGTTTTAGACAATCTTCTGTTGATTCATGCAATATTTGTTATTTAAATATTCAATTGATTTTTTGAGATCTATTTACATTTACACAATAATACCACGATTAATAATGTTTATCCTTAAGAATTTATGTAACATTTTTATGACTTCTTCACTGCTGTTATCAATTACGGGAATGGGCACCAAGCTAAGTGGCCCCCACGTGAACCAAGCTGAGTAACCTTTTAACATGCAGTGATGGTGTTGAGGCTTTGCTTGGGATGATTTACAGTTTTGAAAAATTTTGTTTGGAAAATTTACAGTTCAATTTGCTTTTTGATAGTCTTGTACAAATTTAGCGATTTTGTCTAAACTTTGTTTAATTTCGGGAACAATTGCAAAAAAGTCATCGGAATTCATCTTGATAGGATTTTTTTCGCCTTTTAATTTATTTGATTAGCTTGTTCAATCCCTTTTGTGGATGTTTTTTTTACAATTTTGTTTCGTATTTATTGGACTCCCATCGTTCAAGCATATCAATGTGATTCGAAAAATAACCATTAGTTGTTGTCATATGAAACAAATTTATAATAAGATTTAAAACTAGTTTTGTAGATGTTTCAATTGCATTCAACCTCGTAAAACTGCTCTTTTTTGGTGGAATGTAATTTTCGTGCCTTACATATTCTAATAGAAAGTATTTATGGATTTATGTTATAAAGTTTTTATGGAGGACTTTTATTGTATCAGGAAACAATATGAATATAGCTTTAATCAATCAATGTTATTATAAAAAATATATATATTAAACTTGAAAGCAGGAAAAAAAGTATGGCAATTTAAAGCTATCAAAAAACAAAATTTTGAAAATTGGGGTTTCGCAGGTAGAAAAACAATCAATAAACAGGAAAAAAATAAATAAAATATCAGATATTCCAGAGGGAATATTCAGTCTATCAAAGAGTAAATATAAGTCTTTCATGGAAAAAAATTCCCTAGAAAAATATGCTCATTCCTAGCCAATTTCCAGTTTTCCTATCAAATGGCCTAATTTGCTGTCTTTTACAAATATGCTCACTTGTTTTAGAATGTGTCGGAAAGGATGTGGTGTTTTTATTTATTTATTTATTCTTGAATGGGATTATTCTGTGAATTAGTTTAAGAGTATGACTTTTATATCTTTGGTACTATGGGTGAAGATCTTTTGGCTGAAGATGTGAATCAGAAGGAAATGTTTCCTGTTGTTGCCAATGTTCAAACAACTCCCCATGTCAGATGAAAAAGAAGACTTTTTGGAGACTAATGATGCTTCGATTACTCCCTGTTTTGGGACTCCGCACGCTACCAAATCTGCGTTCCAAGAGAATGAGGATCCTAACATTTATGGTGGAGATTTGGGAGTTGTTCAACACTCAGATCAAAGAGTTACTGGTCTGCATATTTTTCTGCAAATGGATACAAACTCTAGTACGTTTCCTGCTATTGTATTGTCCCCACATCAACCTGCCTCGTCAACCCACACTCAACCGCTTTCATGTCAGCTTTTGGGAGGGAATTTGGATGGCTCCATATCTCACGATATGGCCTCCACAGCCCTCTCTCACAAGCCTCATGATTTGAATGCTCTTGCCCCTCATTTCAAGCCTAATATAACCAATTCTTTGAAGGATATTTTTGATAAAATAAATGGATGGGTAGATTATCTTAGTGACAAGGATACAACCACCAAATCAAATTGTCCCATGTTATTTAATGATTGTTCCTATGTTCCATCTCACTCTCAATCGTTTGGGAATGAATTAGACAATCTGGATGATAATGTTGGCCCTAATACACATCCTAGTGGCTCAAAATTAATTAAAGCCCAAAAAAAGTCATGAAAAGGAAAGAGCGACAACGTCAACTCGAACAAGACGAAACCAATAACAATTATTGTATGTATCGAACAAGACGAAACCAAGACGAAACCAACGTTAACTTTTTATTACTATTTTTTTTAAAAACATTTCAACTGTTTTAAAATGAGTCAATTATTGTATACTCTCCAATATAAATACATATTTTGTATATATATCTATATATATATATACAGTCCTGCTCTTGTGCGGACTAGTTCGCAATTTAAGAATGCGGACTGGACATATGTCACCTGGCGGTGAGCCCAGAAAAGAGATAGAGTGTGCCTATAATTTAGGCGATAATTTCTAAGCGCACCGTTAGGTGACATATATCCGGTCCGCATTCTTAAAATGCGGACTAGTCCGCACATGAGCATTATTATATATATATATATATATATATATATATATATATAGTTTAGCCTATTTTTAAAAAATGGTTAAAATAAATTTTGTGTGTCATTTAAAAGAGTTATGAGAACATTAATAGATATCTCTGTAACTCTTTTTATATATGAAAAATGGGACGAAAATGAGCAAATGAAAATTGGGAGTAAAAGCGCCTATTTTTTTTCAAATGAACGAAATAGTATTTTTTTAAGGCACCGGCTATTAAAACTCCTAAAATTCTTTCAACACTCCATTTTTTTTACCAAATCTCAATCATGCCCTTGCATTTATAAAATTGAAATTTGCACTTTTTTGCTTTCAATTAAAATAAATATTTATGAAAAATAATTAATTTTTTTATCTTTTTAATAAAAAATATATATATATTTTTTATAAAAAACTGTTTTTCATAAAAATTCTAAATAACACGATCACCACGCAAATAAAACGCAACGTGTCATGTAGTCTTATTTTGTTTTCATACCGCTATCGCAGACTATTTTTTACTATTTGAATAATAATTTATAAAAAAATATATTTTTTTATTAAAAATACAAAATGACCATTTTTTCATACCGCTGACATTTGAAAAAATACAAAATATATTTTACCCAATTATGAATTTTTTTTTAAAACAGTTATGAAAAGTAAAAAAAATTAAACAGATTTCTATTAAAACCAGGTTTTTATAAAAAAAAAATATGTTTTTTTTATTAAAAATACAAAATGACCCTTTTTTCATGGGGCATATACCAAATAGTTCCTCGAACATTTTTTAATACACGTTTAGTCCAAGACTTTTTGTTTTTGCTCCAAAAAGTCCTTCACCATGCCGCTGACGCGGACCTTTACAAGTAAGAGAATAAGGGACTTTTTGATACAAAATAAAGGCTTGGACTAAATGTGTATTAAAAAATATTTAAGGGACTTTTTGGTATTTGATCCTTTTGTCATACCGCTAGCGTATTAGAAATACGAAATATATTTTATACACACTACTGACGTGAACCATTTTTCCTAAATAGTAATAAGATTATTTTTAAAGTAATAAAAAATGGTGCGTCAGCGGTATGTATAAGCGGTCCGATCACCTATACATACCGTTAGTGCGGACAAACATATTAGAAAAAATGGTATAGGTGGTCGGATCATGATCGTGTTAGTTAAAAAATAAAATATTCTTAATCACATTGTATAATTTTTTAATTCACTAAGGTCCTGGAACATGTCCCAAATAAAAGCAATAAGACATTACACACAGTCTTATTTTTCACCTAACTGGAACCCGACTCAAATTAAAAGTGCCCGACATAATATGACCTGACACCAATATTATTTTTTCCCCCAACACGAATTCATCTCAAATAAGACATGGCGCGAAACAAGACATGGTTTAGTCAGGACTAGACTTGTAAGTAAAAATTAATGGTAAATTTAGTATTTTCAGAAAAATGAAAAAAAAAAAGAAGAAGCTAAGAGACAAATTTAGGAAATATGCTCATGGAAACAGGGTCCATATTCTGTTGTGTATAAATGCAATCAATTCGGTAGCTATGGGAGAATGCCAAATGGGAAATATGTTCGCTGAAGAAAGCTAGTGGGTTCACAGGTGGGTGATCGGTCTTGGTCAAGAGTATGTTGTCGTAAGGTCATTGAGTTAGTGTGCAGGTGTGTCCGGAAAGTGGCAGTTATGTTGTGGGGAGGGGTGAGGAGGTAGGATGGCCCAGATCAACCACTAGATAGATGTAGTTATAATTGAAGAGTATGTTAATAACGGGTGAAGGGATAGTGTGGAATTGGCAAGTGGGGAGTTGTATTGTTAGTGAGAGCGTGTGATAAGAGTGGTCACTGTTAGAGACATAGTGTCATTTGGTGTAATATATGAAATTAATGTTGACTTAAATATAAATTGGGGGAAGGGGACATTTTAATTGAGTGGGTTGTAACGTGAGAATTAATTGAGGGGTGGTAAGGGTGTGAGGGAAAGTGAGAGTTAGGTGGGTGTTGGTACTAGGAAAAATGGGTGAGGAAGCCTATGGAGTTATGGTGGATTTATTAACAGGAGGATGGGGACCAAGAAAGGGTGTATTGACAATGGGAAATAGAGACTCATCAAACCACACATGTCGAATAACGTAAAAACGGCCGCTAGTTAGGCTTAGACAACAATATTTATAATATGATGTACTATACCCTAAAAAAGACACACGGGGCAGAGTGGTATCTCATTTTATACACATTGCAGGGACGAAGATGAGTAAAAAAGAGGCATACAAAAACTTGAGAAATGTATAATCTTGCAGAGATTTGAATAAAACTTGATATAATGATAAATTTCCAGTGACCGAGGATGGAATACAATCTATTACGTACAAGACGGTATCAAAATAATAATTCCAAAAGCCTTGGGGATTTTCTTTGGGCGAGGAGTGTGAGATAGGTTCCCACAATGTAGTGGTGGAGGTGCTCAACCGTTCCTTGTTGTTCATGAATATGGTGATAAGATATAATGGGATGTACTATAGCCTAGAAAGAAACATGAGGTGGAGTGGCATCTCATTTTATGTGCATTGGAGGGACGGAGATGAGGAAAACAGAGGCATCCAAAAACATAAGAAATTTATAATCCGGTGGAGAATTGAATAAAATTTGATATGGTGATAAATTTCTAGTGAACGAGGATGAAATCAAATATATTAAGTACACGTCGGTATCAAAATAATAATTCCAAAACCTTTGGGTACATTCTTTGGGCAAGGAGTATTCGACCGATTTTCAAAATCTAGTGATGGTGGCGCTCAACAGTGCCTTTTTGTTAATGAGTATGGGAATAAGATAATCAGTGGATACTTCCACATTTAGAAAAAAAATGTTTATTTTTCTATGTTTTCCTCCCAATTAGTTTGAACGGATTTAGTTTTAGTAGAAAATTAATGCTCAACCATCAATTGATATTTTTGAAGAATCTCAAACACTTCAGATTTTTGATATAAGGGATATAACCAAATATGTTTACAGAAATGATAGATTAATATAACAAAATATGTACGTCCATCACATGAAAGGGTGGGAGTAGGTCCCCAAGTGTTGTACAAAATTAAGTCTAATTCAGTGCTGCATTTATGTTGATACTTTGGTAAAGAAAGCCTAAGGGACTTACCCAACGAGCCAGCCATACAAAAAGACGATGTTGAACATGGTAAATATTTAGATTTTATATTTGGCACAGAATACGATGATGATGATGTCTAAGGGGGTGGAGTGTCTTGATTGGAGAGGGTGGTCCATGCTTCATACGATGTTATCGAAACGACAATAAAGGGTACATCATCTCCCAAGAGAGAGGAAGCAATAAGGATTATAATCGATTAGTCATGTTGACACCATTCTATTGCTGCCGTCAGTAAGTATTGGGGTTGGGTCAACGGATGTGCGTCATTAACAAAGGTGAAAATATTTTGGTAATGAAGGAATGGCAGGTCTTCAGTTTTCAAGTAAAGAAATTTTCTATAGGAATTTGATAGAGAAAAAATGATGAGCTTTGTGTAGGGAGGGAAATGTGCTTTATGTCTGGGCTTGAGAAGTGGTCATTTGAGTTAAGTTAGGGATTTCCATGGCTATCTTGTTGTGGTCTGATACCATGTGAAAGCTAAGGTTTAGTACATGGAGTGTATGATATATATATATATATATATATATATATATATATATATATATATATATATGCCTTTTATAGTAAATGAGTTACACCAAAGGATAGAGATGAGGGAGAGAATAAGTTACAAATTGATACCTATTCTACAGGAGTATAGTTACACTCGTTTCCTATTTTCTAGGTTGGCATGGATTTGATAGTTATCCTTGATAGATTTACTGTATTCTTAGTCTATATAAAACAAAAAATGTGAACCTTAATTTGGCAAGAAAGGCGTAATATTTTTTTTATTATCTTTTAACAAAATATTACGTTCTAACCAACTAGTTTTTACAATGATATGTTTTTATAATTAAATGATAATAATGGATACAAATAGAAATCATTCAAGGGATTTCATTTATTTTGAAAACTCTTCTTATATATGTGTTTCATCTATTATAGCTATTATTAAATTGTCACTTACCAATTCTAATTTGAAAACCTTTATATAACCTACAGTTTGGGACCAAGGTTGAAGCCATAACTTAAACATGGAAGATGCTCAATCGAATTAGTCGGTTGGACAAAAAATGGACCATTCAAAAATTTTAGCCGATTGTTGTTGGTCAGTTTTGGTTTGGATCGATCTGGGTTGGTTAGTGACCGAGAGAATATCACTCGTAAATGGCCTCTCGTCACTAGGTTTGTTTGAAAATTGAACTAGTTTTAAAGTCAGGGTGTTCTATTCCGTATATGGGTTTCTATTCGAAATATTTGGTTTGAGTCGACAAGGATTTGCATTTGAGCACCCCGTTCATTTTTTTTACTAATATCCTAATCTTATATTTTTTTATATACAATTTTTAAAAATACCCCCGTCATGCCAAAATATATTTGTCTCCGCAACGTGTCCAAAAACATACTTGCATGTCCCCAACTTTTTCAAATGCATATTTGTGTGTAAAAAAGGGGCAGTGTAGGATACATTTGTCTGCACATCCCATGTCTGACATGTGTCAAATTGGATTTGTTTCCTCTGCGAGAGTGCGCATGCTTAATTATTAGAGACAAAGAAGTGAATAATATTCACAAAATCTACATAACGATCGAATGCTTTCCTGTAAATTAATATAGATCGGATGCTTCATAGTTATAGACTTGTTTCCTCTGCGAGTGTCCATACTTTCTTGTAAACTAACATAAATCTAAAATATATTATCTTTTTAAATATATTTTTAAGGTGCCTTTATTTCATAGAATCTTTGTTCATGATTTTTAAAGCTCGAACAGTCTTTGACCTTTAATTCCTACTAAGTTCAATTTTAATGATTATTCAATGAAAAAACTCATAGGTCGTTTAATACAAATACAACTCGGGTGTATTTGTATTGTCGAAGGGCAATATATGAATTTTGGCCAAATTGGAGCATTTATATTCCTCTTGTTGCAAAACTTTATACGATTATTTTTCATTCTCTAGCGTCATGGTTTTGATTCTCATTCTGATTAGGACATTCCCTTGGTGGATGTAGTTTTTATTTGTATTGAAATCTAACAATTCAATTACATATATGTGAATATAAAAAACATACCTGTTAAATTGTTGTGATCAAGGTATAACCAATTTAGCACGGTTATGTTGCCAATTTCTTTAGGTATGCTTCCACTAAATTCATTCTCGCTCAAGACTAAATATTTGAGCTCCCTGCACTTGCCCAAATTTGGAGGGATTGTTCCATGAAGTTGATTCGAGGTGAGAAAGAGTTTTTCTATTTTTGAGAGATTATCGCAGATATCCACTGGAATAACACCTACAAAGTGGTAATAGTCCAGATATAAATATTCTATCGAACTGTTTAATTGAAAGAAAAGAAATGAATGGTTTTTGTAGAGTAAAATTAAGGGTAATCATATAGGTACAACGAAATTATTCAAAAGTTACACTGTCACATCAATTTTTGTAATTTTTTGTGTAATATATCTAACACGGCATTTTCCTAAAACTAAATTCTTTATTTTTCCCTTCGTTTGTGACACGACTACTTGTTGATAAGATATCATAATTGTTACATTTATATCCTATATGGTTGCATTAAAATTGCAGGCCCGTGTTAAACTGGACCTTATAATAAATTATTAATTTTTTAGGTCAATGAGAACAATTGCAGTTCAAATTTTAAATTCATACAAAATTGTGCCAAAGTTGTTGTTTAAGACTTCAAGTCAAAATTTCTCAGACCGAACAGAGAATGGATACCGAATTAACCTTGTACCTATTTTAAAATACTCTCTTACAAATGTGTTCACTAGTTTTAGAATGAGTCTCAAATGCAGTGTTGTTTTTTCTTTCTTTATTCTTGAGTGTCATTATTATGTGGATGTTTTAAATTGAGGGTCATTTGAAAATGCAAATCACATGGTTCAAATGTGTGCCGATAGCAGGCCTTTAGCTATTATACCCACTATTTCGGTTCATAACAAAATCCATCAAGTGCCTTTTGTAAAAGGTCAATGTAATGAATCAAGGAATGAGGAAGTACCTGCCCTGCTTGAAAAAAAAAGGTGTTGATCGAGGATAAAAATGGTTCCAATGAATTTAATACCAACTCACCTTTGTTTACAGCTAATGCACTGGATATAATTTCAAAGCATACAAATGTGTTGATAGCAAGAAAAAATTATGAAAAAATGGTTCTTGACTCAACAGATTATATTATGATCAGAATAGGCTTTGGAATGATCTTGAAAAAAGGCATGGATTGTAATGAATTTTATAATAGTGTCTATATTTTAATTATACCAATATTTTTGTTTTCTTTATTATTATTATTGAAGGGATTGTTCCAAACAGTGTTGGGAGGGGGCAATGGTAAGGATGTTTGGAAGGTCTTGATAATGAGAAATCTATTGTATGATGACGTGCCACCGCTAAATGAGAAAAATAATCTCTTATTCTCTTTTATGACCCGCTAGCAAGTAAAATTGAAAGCATTGCATTTATTAATAAATTTTTTGTTCTACTTTTACATTTTATTATTTTATTTCAAGATTTATGTTCTTAGTTTTTGATATATAGTTATTGATTCTATTGTACAGTTTATGATAAATGAACACTGAGTTAGTAATATACTCCAATCTTCTCGAATTAAGAGTTCACGATGTGACGATGAAGATCTAAATGTAAAGCTGTTGGAAGATAAGAACTACAGAGGGCTGGGAAATGGTCTCAATACATAAAAAAAAGTGAACATGACCTAAATCTTTGATGGAGAATTCTGCCCCTAGTAGTTTAATGAAGCGTTGAATTTGGTGGGGACCTTTATATTGTAATTAAAATGTCATCCACATAGATCAAGATGTAAATGATCATGCCGTGTGACATTTAGAAAATAAGATGCAATCAGTTTGGACCTCATAAATTGATGTTGAAGAGAGAGTTGCATGAGATGTTGGAACCATGCTCGTGGGGCTAGTTTTAGTTTGTACAATGAGCGGCGAAGTGGGTAAGTGGGGAATTATGTTATTGGTGAGAGCGTGTGATAAGAGTGGAATGAGCATAATTTGTGGGCGATTTGTGGCATTAATCTAGCTTATAAAAAAGGGTTGCATAAAAATGGATTCTCAAATGGCGATTTGGCTTGTCAATAAGGAGGCGACCAATCACTCGTACGCAACTATCATTGATGTCTACATTAGGATAATGAGAGACATTAAGGCTGATATTGTCCATGTACTTCGACAAACTAACCGTTGTGTTGATTTACTTTTGGAGGAAGGCCGAAATCAGGAAGAGGAGATAGTAAATTTGGGGTGACCCCTGACCAGCTGAACTAGGTGCTGGTGGAATAGGCTGCCAGTTTCTACATAATAAGGACACTAGTTCTTCATTTTTCTTTCCTAAATCACAAAAAAGATATTAAACCTATCTCTTGCCAACAACAACACCCAATTTATCTCCAAGTATGTCCTTAGCCCACTTTACCCAATGACCCCCTTATCCCATTATATATTAAAAAATCATACAAAATGAATGAAAAATAAAATTCCCAACAAAGTGACTACCTATTTTCACCCTCTTACACATTCCAAAAAAAACGCAGAAGGTAGAAATTTCATATTCCAGAGCAGAATCATATAAAAAAGGTAGAAATTTGTTGGTGGAATGTTAGTATCGTGCCTTATATGTTCTACTAGAAAGTATTTATGGATTTATGTCATAAAGTTTTTATGGAGGACTTTTATTGTATGAGGAAACAATACGAATATAGCTTTAATCAATTTATATTGTTATAAAAAATAAAAAATAAAAAATATATATTTTAAACTTGAAAGTAAGAAAAAAACATGACAATTTAAGGTTATCCCAAAAAAATTGAAAATAATGGTTTTGCTGGTAGCAAAACAGTCAATAAAAAGGAAAGCAAATAATGAAAATATAGGATATTTCAGAGGAAATATCCGATTTATCAAAGATTAAATATAAGTCTTTCATGAAAAAAATTTCCCTGGGCAAAATATGCCCATTCCTAGCCAATTTCCACTTTTCCTATCAAATGGTCTAATTTTTTGTCTTTTACAAATGTGCAATGCTAGACTACCGAGTCTTAACCCCGGGTTAGTACAGGGAGTGGATTTTTTTTCTTTTCTTGGATTTTTCTTTTCTTTTCTTGGTTTCTCGTGACATGAATGAGTTTTTTTAGGTTATTGGCTTTTTTTTTTATATTTAAAAAAAGCTGTTTTATTAAAAAAAAATTATAAATTAAAACAATGTATTGTTAAAAAAACACTATTTAGTACAAAAATTATATTTTTTTTGAAAAAAATGTTTTAAAAAATACAAGTTAGTTTAATATAAATAAAAAACGTTTTTTTTTTATATATTTTTAAACTGTTTTAAATAACTGTTAAACAGGTTTTTTATTTTTCAAAAAACTGTTAATGTAAATAATTTTTTTTTCTTTCAAATAACAGTTAAATAGTTGTAAATATAAATAACTATTAAACAGTTTTCGAATTTTAATATTAATATAAATAATAAAATCTTTTTTTTACATTTTAAACAGTTTTAAAAAATAAAAAAAAATTGTTTTAAATGTTTAAAATTAAAATAAAAAATAAGTTTAAAAATAAGGGGTGCTGTTAGCGTGGACCTTTAAAAATAAGAGAACATTAGGTAATGAGTGTTCGATGTACTAAATGAGTTAAAAATAATAACAAAACAACAATTTCTTATTAGATTGTTTTATTAACGCGGACATTTAAACAGTTTTAAGAAATACAAAATTTGCTTTAAATGTTGTAAAATAAAAAAAAATTAAAAATAAGGGGTGCCGCTGGCGCGAACCTTTAAAAATAAGATAATATTGGTTAAATGAGTATTTTATGGACTAAATGAGTTAAAAATAATAAGAAAAAAACTTCTTATTAAAATAGTTTTTTAACGCGGGCATTTAAACAGTTTTAAGAAATACAAAAATTGTTTTAAATGTTATAAAAAAAAGTTTAAAATAAAGGTTGCTGCTGGCGCGGACCTTTAAAAATAAAAGAATATTGGGTAAATGAGTGTTTGAGGAATTAAACAAGTTAAAAATAATTTTAAAAAAAAATAAAAAAAATATGAATTTAAAAAACAACTATTCTAATAAGAATTTTTTTTAAAAATTATCTTTATGATCAAATACCAAAAAGTCCCTCAAATATTTTTTGATACACATTTAGTCGAAACCTGGTTATTTTATTCCAAAAAATCCCTCAAACACTCATGTATTGTCAAAAAAACACTATTTTACATATTTAAACCGTTTTTAGAAATACAAATATTGTTTTAAATGTTGTAAAAAGAAATATTAAGTTTAAAAATAAGGGGTGTCGCTGGGGCGGACCTTTAAAAATAAGTGAATATTGGATAATAGGTGTTTAAGGGAATGAGTTAAAAATAATTAAAAAACAAAACAAAAGAATAATACTAGAGAATCCGAGAGATAGTGCCGGCGTAATTAAAAAAAAATAATTTTAAAAATTATGGGTGCTGTTATTACTGACCTGTAAAAATAAGAGAAGATTGGGTAAATGAGTGTTAAAGGGAATAAATGAATTAAAAATATTTTTTTTAAAAACAAACAAACTAATTCAAAAAACAATTCTAATAATTTTTTTTGTTTTTTATATTTTTAAACTAATTTTACATGAAAAATATAAAAAAAAAGAAAAAGAATTGTCCTCCATTTACTAACCCTCGGTTAACTCCCGGGTAGTGTATCATTTTTCTCTACAAATATGTTAACTTGTTTTAAAATGGGTCGAAAAGGATGTGATGTTTTTATTTATTTATTCTTGAATGGGATCAGAGTATGACTTCTCTATCTTTGGGTATTGTGGGTGAAGATCTTTTGGCCGAAGATGTAATCAGAAAGAAATATTTCCTGTTGTTGCCAGTGAAAATAGGCAGCCTACTTTCTGCCTCTATGTCAGATGAAAAAAAAGACTCTTTGGAGCCTAATGGTGTGTCGGTTAGTCCCTGTTTTGGGACTCCACTCGTTGACAAATTTGCCAGAGAAGAGAATGAGGATCTTATCATTTATGGTGAAGATTTGGGAGCTGTTCAACACCCAGATCAAAGAGATTTTAGTCTGCATATTCTGCAAATGGATACAAACTCTAGTACGGTTCCTGTTATTGCATTGTCCCCACATCAACCTCCCTCGTCATTCTACATTGGAACCGCATATCTTACATGGCATGCCAGCTGTTTCACTAACCTGCCTTACTTTGATTACTTTGGTTTTTTATTCACCCCAAGGTTTATATTTATAGGATTTCCAACACACAAAATTACTGAACACAATTTTTTCTTCAAAACTTTTTGAAGAAAACCAAACTGCAATTAAACTGAACTTAACTAAATGCAGAGTGTTATACTTTTTTTAACATTCCATGTCGTGTAGCCAATAAGTCATTCTTAATGCTTATAAACCGTTTAAAAAATATATTTTTAATAAAAAATTATTGTTAATAGATATCTCTGTAACTCTTTTTATATATGAAAAAATGGTTAAAATAAATTTTGTGTCATTTAAAAGAGTTATGAGAACATTAATAGATATCTCTGTAACTCTTTTTATATATGAAAAAATGGTTAAAATAAATTTTGTGTCATTTAAAAGAGTTATGAGAACATTAATAGATATCTCTGTAACTCTTTTTATATATGAAAAATGGGACGAAAACGAGCAAATGAAAATTGGGAGTAAAAGCGCCTATTTTTTTTCAAATGAACAAAATAGTATTTTTTTTAAGGCACCGGCTATTAACACTCCTAAAATTCTTTCAACACTCTATTTTTTTTTACCAAATCTCAATCATGCCCTTGCATTTATAAAATTTAAATTTTCACTTTTTTGCTTTCAACTAAAACAAATATTTATGAAAAATAATTAAAATTTTTATCTTTTTAATAAAAAATATATATATATTTTTTATAAAAAACTGTTTTTCATAAAAATTCTAAATAACACGATCACCACCCAAATAAAACGCAACGTGGCATGTAGTCGTATTTTTTTTTCATACCACTATCGCGGACTATTTTTTACTATTTGAATAATAATTTATAAAAAAATATATTTTTTTATTAAAAATACAAAATGACCATTTTTTCATACCGCTAGCATTTGAAAAAATACAAAATATATTTTACCCAGTTATGATTTTTTTTTAAAACAGTTATGAAAAGTAAAAAAAATTAAACAGATTTCTATTAAAACCAAGTTTTTATAAAAAAAAATATGTTTTTTTTATTAAAAATACAAAATGACCCTTTTTTCATGGGGTATATACCAAATAGTCCCTCAAACATTTTTTAATATACGTTTAGTCCAAAACTTTTTGTTTTTGCTCCAAAAAGTCCTTCACCATGCCGCTGACGCGGACCTTTACAAGTAAGAGAATAAGGGACTTTTGATACAAAATAAAAGGGTTGGACTAAATGTGTATTAAAAAATATTTAAGGGACTTTTTGGTATTTGATCCTTTTGTCATACCGCTAGCGTATTAAAAATACGAAATATATTTTATACACACTACTGACGTGAACCATTTTTCCTAAATAGTAATAAGACTATTTTTAAAATAATAAAAAATGGCGCGTCAGCGGTATGTATAGGCGGTCCGATCACCTATACATACCGTTAGTGCAGACCAACATATTAGAAAAAATGGTATAGGTGGTCGGATCATGATCGTGTTAGTTAAAAAATAAAATATTCTTAATCACATTGAAAATACTAAATTTACCATTAATTTGTCATTTTTCTAAACCATGTCTTGTTTCGCGCCATTACAAGTCTAGTCCTATTTACCATTAATTTATCATTTTTCTAAACCATGGTAAATTTAGTATTTTCAGAAAAATGAAAAAAAAAAAAGAAAAGCTAAGAGACAAATTTAGAAAAAAAAACATTGTTGTAATACTAGTTTATTCGATGGGAATTGGTTATTACCATATTTGAACTATGAATAATGTTTTACTCAAATATGAAGTTTTTAATTATGGAAGGTAGAATCAAATGGATGACAAAAGCATGTGTCTTTCATGCCAAATAAGCTCAGGCGGGCTCCAGGCGGTTCAGTAGGCGGGTTATATAGAATTGCTCTCTCACAAGTCTCATGATTTGAATGCTCTTGCCCCTCCTTTCAAGCCTTATATAATCAATTCTTTGAAGGATATTTTTGATCAAATAGATGACTAGGCAGATTATCTTAGTGACGAGGATACAACCTCAAAATCCAATTGTCCCTATGTTATCTAATGATAGATCATATGTTCCATCTAACTCTCAATCTTTGGGGAATGAATTAGACAAGCTCGTTGATAATGTTTTGCCCTAATACACATCCTGGTGGTTCAAAATAAACTAAAGCCCCCCCCCCCCCCCCAAAAGTCATGAAATAGAAAGAGAGACAACGTCAACTCAAACAAGATGAAACCAATAAAAATCTCGCGGATCTCGAGATTTTCAAGATTATGGCAGATGCAAAAAAGGAAATTGAAGAAGGTCTTCAAAAAATTCGTGATCAATGTGGAAATTCTCTAGATGGATGAATGGAGATATATGAAATTTTATCACCATGAATAAATTCATGACTTAGAAAAAGAGAGTGTAATTTAGAAAATGTGACTGGTATGGAGCGGGTAGTGAGAGATGTGATAAGGTCCTTAAATTCCGACTGGAGGCCTTTGAAGACATGAATATAGAATTATGTCTGAGAAAGTGGGTGTCCAACTACCCTGAGTTCATCTGATATGGATTTAGCTTTGTGAAGAAATGTGGATGCCGAGTCATCTCCTTGACAGAGACGGTGTAGGTGCAAGTGAAGATTGAGTATGCGGGTGTCAGAGGGATAGGCAAGGGCGTCCGCTACAGTTTTCCATCTTGATGAGAGGTTTGAACGCCTACTACCCGTGGTATCATGTTGGGAGAGAGGGAGCAAATGAGCATGCTCACAATTAAGTTATCTTGTTGGATCCATGTAGCAGCTAATGATGGATCTGTAGGGCAGGGATAACTGCCATCAACATACAGAAAAAGATTTTGGCCATATAAAAATGGCTCCATTTGGGTTTTCCAGTGTAGATAGTTAATATTGTCCAGATTGAGAGACAAAGTGATGTGAGATTGATAAATGGTGGGGTGAATAAAATTCAGTGGTAGAATTTGAAAAGAGATTGGATCTCTGATACCATGACACACATTGAATAATAGCTTGAACAGTTTTATAGAAGGAACTGTATTTGACAAGGAGGTTTAATAAAGGTTAGCAAATATTTTCGTAGCAGGTATTTCAGTATTTATAAGTGAAGGAACCCATTGGGTATATATTGTTATATAAAAGAGATCAGCTTAACCACACGAGCTGAGCTACTGAACAGGAGGGACG
Organism: Sambucus nigra; assembly: GCA_949130495.1. Lineage (NCBI taxonomy): Eukaryota > Viridiplantae > Streptophyta > Magnoliopsida > Dipsacales > Adoxaceae > Sambucus > Sambucus nigra. The sequence goes on from OX422220.1 coordinate 522,164,905, forward strand.
TTTGTATTAGTTTGAATTTCAAAACATGCTGCTGGTGGTGGTTCCGTAATTGTAGGAGATTCAGCCGAATTGAGCTGAACAGAGGTTGACTTGGTTGATAGGTGGAAGATGAAAATGTAGGTATAATAGATGGATAAGTTTGATACTGGGTGAGGAGAGTGCGTGGAATGATAAGTGGGGAGTTGTGTCGTTGGTGTGAGGGTGTGATAAGAGTGGCCAATGTAGGAGATATTGTGGCTCTTTATGTAACATTTGAATTGGATGTTAACGTCACATGGATGCGAACAATTGTGGAGAGATATGTATGGGAGATATGGTAAAGAGCAATTACTGTCCGGGACATTTCATTGGAGTGGGATATTTTCTCTATCTCACTGTCACACTCCAAAACTCTCATCGTGAAGTATGGGATTCATTATGAAGTTTGGGTACGGGCAAACCTTGATACTAAAGGAAAATGGGTTAGTTCACTTTGATTAAGGCGTGCAGCTAGAACAAAGTGGTTATGCTATTCGAAGTTGTCAGATTGTGCGGAGCTGGGTTCTTTTCAATCATTTGGTAGTTAACGTCTACTGCTACCACTCTGGAATTTTTGTTAAGAACATATATAAGGAGGGGGGTACCTCCGAGGCAAAATTCGGTATTTAGCCATGAGCGCTCCTAGGCTCTAGACAACTTCGTGGGCATGTTGGGTTATCCATAATACCGAATGTGGGATTGGTAGTGCATGGATTTTGGGTTGTGATCGGGAATTTCTCGATCACACCTGTTATGCAACATCGGGTTGCATCGATGGGCTGAGTTGCTTATAATTTTAAGGTGGCATTGTCTTAATTCGCGGGTTGTTGCTAGTGGACTTCAAAGAGCAGTTATGCTTGTCCCAAAAACGAATTTGGGTAGTTTTCATGGGAGTTTCTGGGCTGGATAGGTGCAAAAATCGGTTTGCACCAATGTGGCACATGTGGGAGCATGAGATAACTCCTTGGACACCTGTTAGGATGCTGATGCAGCAGTTTTAGAGCAGTTTCATGGCAGTTTCGGGTTAAAACAGGTGTAAAAACGGGTATACATCAGTTGGACACTTGAAGATCATGGGTAACTTCTCTAGACACCTGTTGGAAGGATAATGCAGCAGTTTTGAAGGCAGTTTCGTGGGAGAAACCTGACAACATTTAATTAAGACACATGTCCTAGCAGTTGGGGTTGTCAACTGCATTTTTGTACCTATTTATAAGCATTAGTCCCTTGTATTTTTAGGCAGGCAGCCTTAGGACGAAATTGAGTGTTCCTATGTAATCATGGAGTGATTTAATAAAGGTTGGGAGTTGAGTTTCTGTAAATTTCGTGTCTATTGTGTGTGTGCCTCATATATGTGACTTGGTTTGCTATTTTGCTTGCTATAATCGTGTTAAAAGCAGGTCGTGTTGGTAAACCTCGTGTATTGGATGGCTGATCAGGTTTTGTGGGAGAAACTTGGTGCCTCACCGGAGTATTTCAGGGAAAAAAATATCCGTGTGATACTCACCATCGTTCGCAATTTCGATTTTGATTTTAATTTTTTTTATGTTCGTACTTGTCCTAAGTAGTTCTATTTTGGAGGTTCGTCACTCTCTCCCCCCTACCCCTTCAACTTTTTGAAAAAAAAAAAATAATAACTCGTGTTCATAGCGCAAATATATCAAGCCTTAAAATTGTAAGTACAGAGACTTGCATGAGTTGTTAGACACTATTAATTATATATCAAGATCTTATTTTTATTGTGTTTAACTTATTAGTATGGAGCTTCATCCCATACGTTAATCGTATGTGAAAAACATAATGCACATATAGTCAAGACGACTTGTCCTTGTATTTTCAATTTGCGTGGGGTAAAGGGAAATTTTATATTGGATGGGGTGCTTCTGTCAATATAAAATCATTGCTTCTTTGTCTATACGTTTAGAATTTCCACATAAGACGACAAAAGCATTGTTGCTTACTGTTAATTTTGAAAGAAACATATGGCTATGTGAATTATAATGATATAGTACAGTAGAGAGGATCGCAAGGTCTTGATAATGAGAATTCTATTGTATTGTATGATGACGTGTCACCCCTAAATGAAAATAATAATATCCTTCTATTCTTATGAACCACTAGCAAGTACGATTGAAAAAATTATATTTATTTTACATATTTTGTATACTTTAATATTTTTATTAACTTATTTCAAGATCTATATTGTTTTTATGTATATTTCCTTAGCAATTAATTTTTACAATGTTTGACAAATGAACATTGAATTAGTAGTATTTCTCACTACATCCCGAATTCAGAGTACAATATATTTTTGGGTTTTCCATATTTTAGAGTACACTTTCTTTTTTTGGACATAATTAAATAACCAAATTACAAGATATTGAACAACTATTGATCTTTAGTTATTGATTTAGTGTATCCTTAATCTATACAGAAAAAGAGGGCGAGTGACGCATATCTGTCTAGTTATTATATTTAAAAAAATGCAAATATCCCAAGCAGTGCAAATATTCTTTTTCCCTAACCCCTGGGGAGACAAGCCTCTACTGCCCAAGTCTTATTTTCATTGTCCCACTATGAAATCATACCAAAAAATCTAGTGCGTCTTTTAAAAACTTCACAATTTTAAAATGCCCAAAAAATCAAAAAATTCAAAAACTCCAAAAAAAATGGAATTTTTTTAAAAAAGTCAATTTTTTTTTCAAAATAAGTAAAAATTGAAATTTAGAATCCTTAAAAATTTCACTTAAATGTTTTGTTGTAAATCTCAATTCGTAAAAATTCCACGCATTAAGCCGAAATTGATCAAAAGCAGAAATTGAACGAGAATCGACGACTTAAACAAATTAATGTGGAGATTTTAGCCCGATGAGATGTTTTGTATGATTCCTCATTTCTGAGTAATTTAAATCAATCTGAGTTAAAAAAAATGCAAAATTTCCTCCAGCGGTAAAATCTTCGTTGATCTCTAAATCATTGTTTTAATCGGTTACGTAAAACGAGTGGAGATTTTGTTTTGAAAACGCCCCTAGGAGTTAGGCCATCGTTTGTTTACCAAAAGTATTAGCCATAAAAATTCCAAAAATATATTCAACTTTTGAAAATCCAAATTGTCCCAGAGTTGTGAAAATCGAAAAATTCTGAATTTTAAGTCCATGCGGTACAGAAAAAGGGCAGAAAAACATAAAAATGCTCAAATAAAAATAAAGATATGAAAAAATAGAAAAAAAATGAAATTAAAAAAGAAAAGAAAAGAAAAATGAGCGAAAGCCCGAAAAAGTACCAATGGACTTTCACAAGAAAATTTTCCAACTCCGAAAAATTTATGAAGTTCCATTAGTCCCTAAAATAACCTCAACCGAGGAAATGTCCTAAACTTGTCCGAATAATGAAATCGATTGCCGTGTGGGGAGATAAAACACAAGAATATAATAAAGAGATAACTCAATGCGAATAAAGAACGATATTTTCTCATTTTCCAATGACCATAATCTGTTCATGAGATCTTTTCACCATAAAAAAATTGTCTTTTAATTTGTGTGTGTGAATTCGTGCCCATTACATTTATTCTTGATTTCATGCACATCGAGAGAAAAAGTCATTATTCGAGTGATTTGTTTGTGAGTGCATCCCGTGAGAAATTGAATTAAAGAGAATTTTCAAAAAGTAACATAATGATCAATCCGTGAAAATTAGCGATTAATTACACACTCTGAAATTAGATTCATCAAATAAATTTTTTTGTGATTATTTTTATGGAATTTAAATTAAACAGTTTTTAATTATTTTGATTTTCCTTTGAGTCGTACCGTGTGGTACATAATGAATTTTGTGAATAAATTCACTACAAACCCTCGTGAGACACCACTAGTCTTACTAGGACAACCTATGGGTTTAACGGATTGTTGCATACGCAAAATACAATCGCATGCCCGCGAAAAAGGTATTACATCCCATACTCTAAGTCTTATTCATATAAGCTATGGAAGTTGGTAGATCTTGAAATGGAGCTCACCTATATTTGGAAACATGTCATGTCTTGGGTTCTCACACCCATGGGTAAATGCTACTTTAATGTTTGTTTCTCTAGTACCTCTGATTTGAATTTGGCATTATCTTCGGGTAGTTTTAAACTCTCCACTGGGTTTTTTAAAATAATTCCTTGGGTTCCTAACTTCATCCCAGAAATGAATAAAATCTCCACACCTGATATTTGGGTTAGATTTATGGGGTTGTGTCAAGATTATTGGGATCCACGGTTACTTCTGCAAATTGCAAGAGGTGTGGGTCTCCCCTTGCGTATTGATAAAGCCACCATGGACAGGTCTGTTGGCAGTTATGCAAGAGTGTTAGTTGATATTGATTTCTCAGTAAAACCATTTGATCGTATCCTTGTGGAAAGACATGATGGTTCTCTTTTTATTAACCTTATTTATTAGTCCTTGACAACATTTTATAACTATTGCAAGGTAGTTGGGCACTCTTTTAATGAGTGTAGAAACCTATAGAAAGAAGTCTATATTACTATGTCAAAAGAGAAACCCCACTAACCTGGAAGCCTGCAAGGAAATAACATTAATGATCCAAGTCATATTAGAATTTTGGCAAAAAATGATACCCAAGCTGGTAAGGGAATAAGTGCTCAAAAAGAGATTGGAGGATCATGTGGCAGCTCCGGTGAAATTAGTAATAATGGTGAGGAAAAATAGGAGCTTGTTAAATAGTCTGTAAATATTGGATCAAATGAAAAAGTGTTAAAATCTACAAGTCTACACAATGAAGCGTTACCTCCTGGACGAGTATGTTTTTTGGCTAAAAATGGAATATCTATTCAGATGGTGCCCGAAGAATCTTTTTCAGATGATGTTTTCGGTAATGGAATAATTAAGGTGCTTGCTAAAATGAACTATAAAATTTCCAATATCTTTGGTGAAAATCACTCGCAAGCAGTTAAGTTTTTTGAAGTTCAACACGTGAAAAATGACTTACCGCCCAACCCAAAATATCTGTATGGTCAAAAGTCTGGTCCTTCTAATAAGGAACAAGATATGCTTGTTCAAAAGTAAACACATGCCCCTGATTTTGTGCAAAAAGATAATAATTTATATGGAGATATCTCAGATAAAGAAGATAATTATGGTAATATGCCTCCTCTTGAGGACATCCCAAACATGTCATATGAAGGGCCCAAATTAATATATATGTGGATATTCCTAAGTTGGCAGACTCGGTTGTAAAAAGTTGTGGAAAAAAAACAAACTCAAATTACTCCAATGAGTAATTCTTTTAAGGTTCTAGGGAACATTGAAGATTTCAATAATTCAGTTTGGGCAAAAAAGGTTTCTCTAAAGAAAAATACGGAAAATTATTCCTTTTCGTATTTAACTGTTGAGGAAAAATTGGCTCTTAAACATAATTTAAGGCCATCTACCACTCGTTCGAGCTTTCATAAAGGTTCCTAATCTTATTTTTGTTTAGCCCTTGTAAGATCCCCAGGAGAGGTTTTTTCTCCTATTTTGTTTATAAATAAAATTTATTTCTTGAAAAAAAGTGTTATTCATAGACCCTATTTTTTTTATTCTTTTACATTGCTCAGGACTAGTAACTTTCTAAGTTTCCATATTTATCCCTTTAATTTCGGTATTTTTACGATTCTGAGCATCACATGTTCCTGGATGTATCTTATATTTATTAAAACTAACTTTTTGGCAATTATTTCATGTTTTACGTAATTCTCATGTGATTTATCTGTAAATCATACAATCGAATGGAAGAGAATAACCAAAACATTGAAAACAATGTGAGAAAGGGAAGTCAAGGGAAAAACGAGATTTTTTAGCCAGAACCCGGGGAAGGTGCCAACATCAAAGTTGAAGATCTCGAGTTCACGAGAAGATAGGAAGAAACGACACCTCAATTTGAGTTAAGTTGAAGAAGTTATGGGTGTTTGAAGTTGGAGAAAAGTCCAAGGGGTAAAACTTCAAATGAAGGAAATAAGCAAGTTAAAGTGCAATAGTCAAACCTAGAGACCGAACTGGTTCGATTTCTAGAGCAAACAGGTTCGCTTGGCCATGAGGGTTCGGTCCCAGGGTTTGGTTTGGTCTAAGGGTTCAATTTTCAGCGAGATTTTTTATCCTTTCCTAAATTGTTCCTTTTTTATCCCTTGGTCAATGTTTATCCTTTCCTAAATTGTAGCTATATTTATCGATAAGGCTCTCACATTATATTTTCAATTTTTTTAGTTACTTTTTAGTTTTATTTAATTAGTCTAGTTTAGTCTGAACTTGTTAGAATCGTATCATATCATTTGATTTTTGATATATGTAATAAATGAATATTAATTCTAAAATACTCTCCTACGTGGATACGATCCTTTACTTTCCTCTGTACATAATAGTAAGGAATTTATGTTTTGATTGAAAGACGGTTGACGCAACGATCGATAACATATCACTAGCAAATCGCCTCTCATCACTAGGTTTGTTTGAACTTTGAACCAATTCTAAAGATTTGTTTCCATGTAATTTTTCAGTTGGAATGAATTTGTTCAATTAGGCCGGGACTTGCATTTGGGAAGCCCGCTCTGTTTTCTATTGATATCCTAATCTTATGTTTTTTAAATATTTAATCTTTTAAAATACTAATAACTGCCATTGTCATGCAAAACAATCTTTGTCTCTCTGTAACATGCTCGGAAAAAAATACCCGCATGTCCCTAACTTGTCATTATGAATATTTGTGTGTCAAAATATGGAACAATAGGATACCCATGTCGCTAACATATCCCATGCCCAACATATGCCAAATTGGAATTGTTTCCTTCATGAGAGTATCAATACTTCAGAGGTAGAGAGACCAAAAAAATGAGTAAAATTAACAAAATTTACATAGTTATTGAATGTATTTTTGTAAATTACTATAGTTTTTTAAATTGCCAAAATTTTAGGTGATTAAATATATTTTTATGGTTCCTTTATTGCTGACATAGTTTGTTCATGAATTTTGAAGCTCGAATAGTCTTTGACCTTTAATTCCCACTATGGTCAATTTTAGTGGTTATTCACTCAAAAACATCATTGTCATTTAACACCAATACAACGAGGGTGGAATTATATTTTTGGAAGGGTAATGGGTGAATTCGAGCCAATTTGGAGCATTTATATTCTGCTTGTGGAAAAATAATATAGCATTACTTTTCATTATTTGGTGTCTTGGTTTTGATTCAAGTTTGGAGACGTGCAATCCATTGGTGGTGAAAGGTTTCCTTTGTTTTGAAAAATGGCCATTTGATTACATATAAGTGAATGACAAAAATCATACCTGTTAATTTGTTCTCATAAAGGTATAACTCCTTGATCACAGTCATGTTGCCAATTTCTTCAGGTATACTTCCACTAAATTCATTGGAATTCAATCCTAAATATTGTAGCTGCCTGCATTTGTACAAATTCGGAGGTATTGTTCCATGAAGCAGATTCGAGGAGAGAGAGAGGAGTTGTATTTTAGTGAGATTATCGCAGATGTCGACTGGAATTACACCTACAAAGTTATAATAATTAATACATAAATATCATGTCCAACTATTTAAATTCAAGAAAATAAATGAAGGATTTTGGTAGAGTAAATTAAGTGTTAATGCTATGGGTACAAATAAATTATACAAAAAGTTACACAAATTGACGTGGCTATACAATAGGTTATTTTACATACTCACTCCAAGACAATGTACCGTACTTTATTGCACTGCCAATTCTATTTGTATAATTTGTTTGTCTACGTAGAATTTTCCTTAAATTATTTAATGTAGGTATTTTTTAATCCCATTATTATAGGTTCAATCCATGCAACACAACGAATAGATTATTTATTTTTCCTATCAACTGTGGCGCTTCAACGAGCTGTTCAGAATATCTAAAATTCAATCAAGTTGCTTGGTGATTTTTTTTTCCAGAGGAAAACATGAAAATTTTATGCGCGATTAAATAACACAGTTTCACCCAACACTGATCAAAACAACTGCATTGAAGCGCATTTCTCCGCAAAAAAAAGGCAACAAGCAGTCTCCTTATAAGTATGAAGCAAAGGAGCCGCAGAGAAAGAGGAACATAAGGACAGGTAAAGGGCAATGTACTAGAAAGTGACCCCTGCATATATCTGGTATAGGGGAGCTTTTTTTAAAATAATAATGCGTATGCGTACTGCTGTGCCAAGTAGTCTCCCTACAAGTCAGATCATATTACAGAGGTTTGCTTTACCAAGGGCCTATCTGCGTAAAGTTGAACCCAATTTGTATCAATATGTTAGGATTACCCAATTTCCCAACAGGTCTGACCAATCATAATGTTTTCTCGAGAATAATGCACCATGAAAAAAAATATTTATGTCCGCAACATGTCCGAAAAAAAATTACTCCCATGTCCTATGAATATTTGTATGTTAGAAAGGTACCGTTTAGGATACATGTGTCTGGAGCACATCCCAAGCCCAAATACACAAAAAGATATTAAAAAGAGAGAACAATATACTCTCTCTTCACTACTCACTTTCTATCTATTCACCTCCCCCAACGTTTCTGCCCTCTCTCTCTCTCGCTTGCTCTCTCACACACACACACTCAAACCACTTACATCTCTGTCACCCAACCCCTGATATCCCAAACCCCTTACAACCTACAAATCTCACCATTGGAGATCGATCTCAACACAATGTGCAACGACAGTCAATTTAAACGAAGCTGTGAAGACCAAATCAAATTTAGATTTTATATTTTATTTTATAGTTTGATGGATTTTTGGTTTGATTTGTAGGTGGTTTCAGTGGTGTTAGAGGTGGAGGTTGTGGTGGGTGGAGAGTAAGGAGGTAATTGGGGGTGGGTTGGGGGGGGGGGGGGGGGGGGGGGGAGAGGGGGATAGTTGGGTTTGTCGGGTTCGGCTCAATCTTATCTCACATTGGTTTTGTTTGGGGTTGCTATTTGATGCCGGTGATGAGGGATTGTGTTGCCAACGGGTGGATTTAGGGTGGAGGCTTACTGGCGAGAAGGAGGGGGTGGGGTTGGGTAGGATCAAAGAAGATGCCAAATTTTATTTGTTTTTTATTTTGCTGTTTGGATTTTTTTAGTTCGTTGAGTTTTCTTTTATTTATTTTTTAATCTTTTTTTGTGTTTTTTTATGATTTTCAAATTACTTTTAATTTTAAATGACACGTGTCTATTAAACTTGATAAATTTTCAAATGATTTTGGAAAAAGACTAATTTTTAATTAAAATAATGCTGAAGTCTAAAATTGATAATTTATAATATATTAAAGCTAAAAAAATTCTTTTTTTTTGGGTTCAAAATTATTTGAGTTAAGTTCTTAACGTTTTAAACCAATTATTATATTATATGTTTTGCATTTTTTTGCATTAATTTCATATTTGGGGTTCTCATTCAAAAATGATAATTCATATATGGGTAGCCATGTGTTTTTCCCCATATAGCAGTCTCATAATGATTGGCTTTTTCTTTTCTTTGGTTTTCTTTTTTCTTTCCATATTTAATTGATTGGTTTTGGAAATATGTTTGAGAATTGTTCAAATGGGCATAGTATTCCATTTTAATCCTCTCTATGAAATTCATCAACTTTTGGTTTCCGTTTTCGCTGAAATGTTAGAAATAAAAGATTATTGTAAATGAAACAAGGAAACTAGATTGAATTTCTTTTCATAGTTGTACATAAGCAGTGGTATGATTTATTTATACATGAAAAGAAATATTCAAATAACCAAGAGATATGGAGAATCCCCAATAGTTACGGAACTGTTTGCTGACTGATTGAGTTTAGTAGCCAAAAGAATAGTTCTTCATAAAGTATCAAAAAAAAATTCAGAAGTATCATAAAAATCATTAAAAACTATCACTAAATATTATTTTTGGAGTGCTAAAGTATGCACCCAGAATGTATTTAGCCATATATTTATAAAAAATTTAAGATATGCCTTTAGGTCCCAAATTATTAAGATCTTATTTTGAAATAACTCGTACCTAGAAATTTTAGTGTCCGAGATGAAAGTTAGCCAAATTTGAGAAACAAAGCAAACACGCATGTGCCCAGTTTTTTATTGCTTCTTTATTTGTTCATAATTTCCACCTAAAAAGACAAAGTCATTGCTGGTTTGTTTGAAGAGCCTTTCTATTTGCACAGAGCATCTTTGGACAGAAAATGTACATAGTGACGTGGCAACCTCTTCTTAAAAATCACCCCACATAATTACAAATAAAAGCAAAAAAATGCTTACACTCTTAATATTTGACTTATTTTTAAATAAAAATTAAAAATATATATCTTCAAATAAAAGAAACATTTTTTTTAAAAACTGTTTTTTAACTGCTTTCAAAAAAAATGTTTTTAACTTTTTATAATTGTTTTAAAAAACAAACAAAAAAACATTTCAATGTTTAAAAAAAGATTTTTATTAAAAAATTGTATTTTCAATAAAATCCATTTAAAATTTTTTTATAAAATAACGTGGGTCCGCGCCAGCGGCACTAACCAATCGTGATAATGATATGGGTCCGCATCAGCATCACTAACCAATCGCGATATCGTGTAAAAATATTTTATTTTCAAAAAAAAATTTGAAATCTTATTTTAATTTCAAAAAATAATTTTTATTTTTATTTTTTAAAAACAGTTTCTTATTAAAAAAAAATAATTTTTTTTTATTAAAAATATGAAAAATAATTTCTTAAAAGATGACGTGGACCCACAATATCGCGATTGGTAAGTGCGGCTGGCGTGGACTCACATCATCATCGAGATTGGTTAGTACCGCTGGCGCGGACCCACAACATCAACGCGTTTGATTAATGTCGCTGGCGCGGATTCATCATCATCGCGGTAAGTTAGTGCCGCTGGGGCGGAGCTACATCATCATCGCGATTGTTAGTGCCACTGGTGCGGCCCCGTATCAGTACCGCTGACACGGACCCACATCATTTAATAAAATGACTTTTATTGAAAATTTGTATTTTTAATAAAAGTTATTTTAAAAAAATTAGTGAAATGTTTTTTTGTCTTTTAAAACAGTTATACAAAGTTATAAACATTTTTTTTTTAATTTTAATTTTTTTTATTGAAAATACAAAATTTTTATTTTTATTTAAAAAAAAAAACTCAACAGTTGGACAAATCTGGACAAAAGTATCCATTAACTCTCCTCCTTTTCTTTCTTCTAGTCATCCACCTGTACAAATTATGTCGGTGCAAGTAGTGTTTTTCTTGTTTGAAGGCAAAGGCGAGCTCCCTCCGCTAATATTTAAAAATTTGAATTTCAAATCCACCTTTTTTGTTCCCCCTTAATTTGTTTTCAACTTTAACATTTGTTCCCCTAGACATTTCCATCACACTCTCTTATTTCACTCCCTTGCTCTCTCTTCCCTCCTCTCAAATTAACGGACCTGACTCTATCTGCTCTCAGGCAAGTGATCAGCTTTCTCTCAACTCATTCCATTTTCTCTCTTTTTACTCAAGATTTCTACTTTTTTCTTTTGCAGGTTATTTAACACAAACGAACCGGTAAGTTTTTTTAGTTTTCCAATGATTGATTTTTTTGTTCATTTAAGTGGTTTTTACATGCAAATTTACATGGAGTTTCTTTTTATTATTTGACAGTATAGCATTTTGTGTTTTTTTTCTTTTAGGTACATCAATCGGTTTCCTTAATAAAAAAAAATTCTCAATCAGCTACCTTAGGGGACTCTATCCTACTCTACTATTTTGTAATTTTATTGCTTTTGATACCTTTTTTTTTTTTTCTGATTTGATCTTTATGTTTTTGAAAATTTTACGTGCTGTCTTTGGTCCTTTGTTGTTGAAATGGGAGCAATGGTTTGTTCCCTATCACCATATATGATAGGTCGTTAATTACTAGTGCTATAATTTTTGTATTGCTAGTGTTGATGAATTTTAAAGTTAATTACTAGTGCTATAATTTGAAAGATTTGACATTTTCGGTAGATAACATCATAATGACATAGAAGATACTCCATACTCAACTCTAAGATACATGCTCCATGTACTTTTTCTTAGCAATGGAAGCATATTTATTCAAGGTGCACAGGGCATATTTATTCAAGGTGCCCAATATGTAGAAGGGTGTCTACCTATAAAAAAGTAAAAATATTATTTTATTAGAAATACTGAGAAGAAACCCAGGGTCCCGACAGAAACTCATATTGAGCAGGACCCCCCCCCCCCCCCCGGAGTCCCGGTGAAACTCATATTGAGCAGGAACCCCCCGGGGTCCCGGCAGAAACTCATATTGGGCAGGAACCCCCTAGGGTCTCGACAGAAACTCATATTCAGCAGGAACCCCCAGCGCCGCTGCAAGTGTCAACGACGCTGCAAGTGTTAGCGCCGCTACAAGTGCCAATGCCGTTGCAAGGTCCAGCGCCGCTTCAAGTACCAGCGCCGACAGAAGGGTCAGCGCCGCTTCAAGTATCGGCGCCGCTTCAGGTGTCGGCGCCGCGACAAGGGTCGCCGCCGCCTCAAGTATCAGCGCCGCTTCAAGTGTCAGCGCCACTTCAAGCGTCAACGTTACTTCAAGTGTCGGCGTCGCGACAAGGGTCGGCGCCGCCTCAGGTATCAGCGACCGCTTCAAGTGTCAGCGCCACTTCAAGCGTCAGCGCGACCTCAAGTATCAGCGCCACTTCAAGCGTCAGCGCCGCTTCGAGCGTCGACGCCGCTTCGAGCGTCGACGCCGCGACAAGGGTCGGTGCCACCTCAAGCGTCAGCGCCGCTTCAAGTGTCGGCGCCGCAACAAGAGTCGACGCCGCCTCAGGTATCAGCGACCGCTTCAAGTGTCAGCGCCACTTCAAGTGTCGGCGCTACCTCAAGTATCAGCGCCACTTCAAGCGTCGGCTCCGCTTCGAGCGTCGACGCCGTGACAAGGGTCTGCGCCTCCTCAAGCGTCAGCGCCGCAACAAGGGTCGGCTCCGCCTCAGGTATCAGTGACCGCTTCAAGTGCCAGCGCCACTTCAAGCATCAGCGCCACTTCAAGCATCAGCGCTACCTCAAGTATCAGCGCCACTTCAAGCGCCAGCGCCGCTTCAAGCGCCGGCACCGCTTCGAGCGTCGACACCGTGACAAGGGTCGGCGCCGCCTCAAGCGTCAGCGCCGCTTTAAGCGTCAGTGCCGCTTCAAGTGTCGGCGCCGCAACAAGGGTTGGCGCCGCCTCAGGCATCAGCGACCACTTCAAGGGTCAGCGTCACTGCAAGGCTCAGCGCCACCGCAAGGGTCACTGTAGAAATGTTATTCGAGAAGTGCTGCTACAGGGGTTTTCATCATGAAATAGCAGTCTCTAAATAAACAATAACACTAACACTTTACTTTCTTGTATAGGTTGCCTAGTCGAGCAAGCAAGGCTCGAACAGGCGCGTTGGGACCTCCTGGGAGTTTTGGCTTTGCGGCTGAGGGACAAGGTATGTTGAGCAAGCTCAACCACTTAGCACTATAGGATTGAGAGAATACTAGTAGGAGACCCTAGGGTCATCCAGTCCTCACACACCTCACACTTAGTCACAAGTGAAGTGAGCAGTCAAAGGGCTGGCTGCTCACAAGAAAAGAACTGTTTATAAAATGATTTTAAAGGAGAGGGTCCTCTAAACCCCTCTCAAGAAAAATGATTTTAGAAGGGGGTCCTCGAGACCCCCCTCAAGCTTGCAAATATTTTAGAGGAGGTGGTCCTCGAGACCCCCCCTCAAGTTTACAAAGTTTGTATCAAAGTTATCGTTTCAAAAGATATTTAGCAAATCAGATATTTTGTCTCCATTAGAAGACATACTTTCTTTTGAACTTTGGTCGGCGCCAGGGGGCATCTGCCAGAGGGGACAGGCAGACCTGCCTGCAGGTAGGGACAAATAGTACACTGCAGACTTTGTCCCTCACCAACCCTCTAAGTTTTGGCGCCAAAAGTGCCAACCCAGCCTTAGTGCCCAAGTATAAATAGGACCCCTGGGCAAGGTCATAGGGATATAGACAGATAGAGATAGAAAATTGCATTGTTACTCTGCTAAAATATCACCAGACCTACCTAGTATTCTCTCCCTGCTCATTCTCTTAGTGCTGAGTGCCTTGTTCCTTCACTCCCCACTGACAGCCATCACTCTCAGGTGTTTCCCTTGAGAAAATTGCTATTTTTGCTGTGAAAGTTCATCTTCTTGCAGGGAGTGAGTTAAAGCTTGAGTTCCATTGTTACCAGAAGGAGAAGTTTTCTTCAAAAGTTTCACCAGGAGACCTTGAAGACTTGCAGACAGCGTCCATTGGAGTGGGTCACGCCTCACCCTTTCCAGTTATTCATAGACCTCAGTCTCACTACCCTCCTACATTTAGCGACTCTGCTGGGGAGGTATCCTCACTTCCATGGACAAAGAAGGTTTTAATGTTTCTAGGCAGCCAGTGTTTGAAGACATTCCATCTGGAAATGGATCTCAAAGAGACAAGGCCACTCAGGTGGATGTGGTGGTGACCGGAGCAAAGGTACCTGCTCCCCCGGAGGGCAGACCGGCTCACCGGCAGCAGCTCCGGTGGTAGAGGCTTATGAGTATGTTTTTTGAGACTTGGCAAGTTTGGGTTAAGATTGTGTAACACCAGCAGCAACCCCCTCTGGAGGGGCAGCCGTTCCGGCAGCGATTCCGGCAGAAGTAACTCAGCCGCAAAGGACGGCGCTGGAGCAAGTTGTGACAATCGTCAAGTTCACTGGCAGAACCCCCGGAACCCTAAGTGTTTGGTGAGGAACTCCTCTCGCTCATTAATAACAATGAGGAACCCTTAAGAAAAGAACCCATGGCAGCAGCAACATACCCTCCATGACGCCAACAATGGGCGAGACACCCTGGGTCGTGGAACCCTTGCCGTGATAAGAGGTCGAGACACCCTGGGTTGAGGAACCCTCGACGGGACAAGATGCCGAGACACCCCCAATTCCTGACGAGGGACCCGTAGGTTTGAAGATCTCCTACAAGTTCTTCTAACTTAAGTGATTTCAAATTTCCCAAAGAGTTCAAAACAGTGACTTTAGGAATAAAGCGTTTTGGAAGAGATCTCAAAATATTTTTAACGACACGCGTGTTATCAATCAACTCACCCAAATTAAAACATGTGTTAACAATGTCTAACAAACGAGCATAAAAATCATCAAAGCATTCTGACTCGGACATGGTAATAGTCTCAAATTGGTTGGCAAAATTTTGTAATTTTGAGTCTTTAACCGCGTACGTACCCTCATGTGTCAATTTCAAAACATCCCATGCCTCTTTAGACGTGGTGCATGTCATATTTCAGTGGAACTCGTCGGGAGTGACGGCTCCAGAAATAGAACTCAAACCACGGGAATTAAAATTAGACATTTTATAATCATCTTCAGTCTAGGCTGACACGGGTTTTAAAAAGGTGATATTATCAACGGTGACCGTGGGAGGAGTCCACCCATTTTCACCGAGCAACCAAACACGCTCGTCAATAGATTTTAAAACATATTTCATACGAGCTTTCCAGTAGACATAATTAGACCCGTCAAAAGTAGGCATCTGATTATATAAGTGCTCTATAGGAAAAATTGTGAATTTTCACAATCTTGATTTAAAAAGGAATCAATATCACACAAATTATGCGAAAAATAAGAATACGCGATAAGTTAGCGTAACCTACTCTGATACCAATTTGAAACAAAAACGTATGATGTTGTGTGATAATTGGTTAAATTAAATTCGCAAGTTTCCAAGTAAACCTTATTTAATTAGAGTCTACTTTTAAAGAGAATAAAGTTTGCCCTTAATCATGCATCTAAAGTGCGTGTGTCAACCCATAAATAAATAACGCATGCGACACAAATTTAAGGAAAAATCCCCGTAGGGCAAAACCTTTTATTTCTAGAACTTTGAAAAGTTTACAAGACCATTGAATTATATACAACTTGATAATCAATGACTTCACTTTAGCTCGGATTAAGTTTTCGTTTCTTCCAGTATCTTCATTGCGTCGAGCTCTTCAACTTTCCATTTGACTGAACCTCTGTACGGTGGCTGTAATATTACCAAAATGCCCTTGAACTTTCATATCTTGCTTTATTTTACTGTTTTGACTTCTCTTGCGTACCACTTGCATAAAGTCCCTAAAATCGTGGAACGTGAAGGCATTGAGCATATGTGGGACACATGATGGAGATGATGAATGCTTGATTCCCAGAATTCGAATTGAGGCCGTCATGTGAGATCGTGAAGAGACGTGCATTTTGTATCGGCGTACGACATATACAAATGTAAGATAACAGACATGAAAAATATGTCCTTACAATATGATAACTCATTTTTTTTTCCTTAACCGTCACTTTTAATGTGATATTTTACTTAACTCCCACTTTGTTAATCTCTTTGATATACCCCATGCACGAGAGGGTTGTCTCAAAATATTGAATAAAAATAGGAGTTTAAGTCTAAGGACTTATTTGGCTTTATCCACTCTTTATATGACATAAATTATACGTCAATGACCAAAATCAAAATAAACACCAATTCTAGGGAGAGAAACTAAGGATTTATAATATTCAAAATCGAGGAATGTTCTAAAATGAGGAGTACATGGGGTATTTATATGGGGGAAATACTTATTAATCAAGTAATTACCTAAATGACTAAAAAAGATAATCATTAACAAAAATATACCTAATTAGTCCTAAACATGCTTGGGGACCACATAAAGATATTAAAGGAAATAAAAAAACAAAAATAAATGAAAACTAATAACAAATATTAGAATTAGTAATATGCCCTAATTATGAACCCATTTCCATCATTCTCCCTGACTTAAAGAAAGTTCATCCTCGAACTTAAAATGAAAAATTGGAGTTGCCTGAGTCGCACCAACAATGCTTGCCGAGAGGATTCATGCGATCTTTCAGGGATCTTAGACTTTCTTGATTTAGGGTTTGGTTCCACGGGTATCTGGCTAGGGCTTATGGATTTGTGGTAATAAATTTGAGGGAGGCTAGAGTTTGTAAGTAGTGGAGTGGATAGTGAATTGGGAGATGAAACCCTAGATTTGGATTGTTGTGAATCTTGGGTTGGATTTTGGAGTAACGAGGCCAAATTAGGGTTCAAAAATTGGGTGGGGTTGATCGGAGAGGGCAGAGGTTTAATCGCGCCCCGTGAGATAATGGTGGGGCCGTCGCATGCTATCGGTATAGGCGGTGGTGCCCTCTGATCTCCATCAGGTTCGATTGGGGATTTTTCAATGCCGACAGGGTGGGCTAGATAGGTTTCGGCCTTTTTGAAGGTTCTGACTGATTTTCGATGGTATTCGTGGTGGTGGCTTATTGAATTTTGGCTGAGAGGAGTTGGAAGAGGGAATCAAATTTCTTATTGAGTTCTTGAATGCTTCCTCACAATTCTTGAATTTCTTCTTCTTCTTCTTGTTTGGATTTCTTCGGAGCCATAGAGAATGTAACGTACGATTTATTGATAATTCAACACATCGATACACCAATACACCAATGTTGGAGTAACACTTGCTCTGATACTAATTTGACGTAAACTATATGTCACTGGCTAAAAACAAAACAAACACCAATCCTAAAGAGAGAAATTAAGAATTTCTTATATTCAAAGTCAAAGAATGTCTTCGAATGAAGAGTACATGGGGTATATATATATAGGAAATACTTGCTAATCAAGTAATTACCTATATGACTAAAAAAGACAATCATTAACAAAAATATACCTAATTAGTCCCAAACATGTTTGAAGACCAATTAAAAAACATAAAAGGAAATAAAAGAACTAATATAAAGGAAAACTAATAACAAATATTAAAATAATTAATATGCCCTAATTATGAACCCATTCCCATCATTAAAGTTTATATGTCAAATTAGACATAACCCCTATGTTGGGTTCAAAGCTAAAGGATTATAAAAATGAAGGGTTCAGTGAAATTAGGCATTAATATTTGGAGGTAAAATGAAAGAGACCTTATTGATTTTAATAGGATATCCTAATACTATTGCAATTTTTTGGTGAATAGAGGAGTCACAATATTCAATTTGTAGTTTAGTAGCTGAAGAAATAATATCAGTTTATTTATCTTTTTTTTGAATAAAATGAAATTTCTATGCAACTTGAATAGTGGGAGTTTATGTTGGCCAGAGAACATGGTACTCCAATCGTCTCGTTGTAAAAAACTAACATAGTTATACCTCAGCCCTGGGTCTGAGTTAGCAGTGTCAACCATTGAGGCATTTCCAGAATAAATGTAATTGTTAGTGTAAGGGATGAAGGGGTCGGAGGGAAGGGGATTTTCTGGATCCTCTTCGAGATCCATGTGTTGCTCAGACTGATGTATGTCGTCATCGGTTGTATATTAATCATTGTCTTCTGAGACATTTCCCACTATTTTTTATTTTGTAACGGTGTATGAGTTTTTAAATGAGATGAAAATATTGGAATAACATACCTCTTTTATTGTTAATTTTCGTGGGCTACGGTCACACCGTAGCTATTTGCGTGTATTTTTTTATACAAATTGCGTGTAGTCTTACAACTTGTTTGAGAGTTTTTTTAGAGGAAGGAAAGTAAAGTTTTAGTAGGAGAGAAAGGAAAGGAATGAAAAAATTATAAGAGGGAAAAGAAAGAAACAGAATAAAAAGGATTTATGAAGGAAGATAAAATAATTTTCTTTTCTAGTACTTGGAAGTTGGAAGGAAAATAATTTTTTTAAGGGAAATAAGATGCACTCTTTATAAAACTCTCCTTTCTCTCAATTTCTTTCCGATTTGGAAGGAAAGTTTTGGAGAGAAAGGAAGGGAGATTTTTTAAAAATTTCCTTTCTTTTATCTCATTTTAAACTCACAAACGACGAAAAATGGTGAAACAACATTCTCTCCTATATAAACTCCCAAACAACGGAAGGAAGCATAATTTCCCTTCATTTCCTTTCTTTTCTCTCCAAAATAAAACTCCCAAACAAGCTTTTGTTCGTGCTTGATTATATTTGCGTGCACATTGTTCGTCGCGTGTGTACTTTGATTATGTTTTGCATGTAACAATTTAGGGTCTTTTATGTTCTTGTGCATGTAGTATTTTCTATCCGGTTTGTAAATTTTGCATGTAGTTTTTGTGTCCACGCGTACTATGTGAACTTTGTGTGTAAATTGTTCGATTTTCTTTTGAGCTTCCAGGGTATTTTGGGGAATTTATGATATGAAGTTGTTCACACTCAGATAATGGAACATATAGACAAACGTTTTGTAAAGTAATTTATAGTATGTACACACACACACATACACACACACACACACACACACACACACACACATATATATATATATATATATATATATATATATATATATATATATATATATATATATATATATATATATATATATCAATTATGACAAGTTTCGTATAATTTGTAGTGTTGCGATGTAAGTTCATGTTTATTTAACTACAGTTTCAAGTTTTACATAAATTACTAGACATGAAAAATGTATGAGTTATACAGTAGGATTTTAGTTATACATAGTGTATGCAATGCAGGGTGCTGATGTAAGAAGATATAGTATAAAACATTGGACTAGTTACTGTTATAAAAGCAGGGTGCCTATATTGCCCTCATCCCCAAAAAAGAGAATGTTGATTCCATAACTGACTTCAGACATATTGCGATGGGTAACTTTGTTTTTAAATTAATTCCAAAGATTATACCTGACACAATCTATTTGATTACTGGAAATATTTTTTCCCATAATAAAAAAAATCATCATAGGTACATGAATTCATGAACCCATTACTATTGTTTTTTAAAACTATAATTTGTTGGGTTTAAATCATATGGATGTAATGTTGGTATATGTTTGATGTGGCATTACTATACTTCATATACATAAGGTATACAAAGATAAGATTAAAAAGTTATACCCAGAATTTTTAGTCACCTTGCTACCCTACATGTTATTAGTTGTCATAGCTTGATATTACTTATCAAAATCAAATTGTTTAAATAAGTTGAGACACGAATTAGGTTGTTATCTTTAACGATATTTGTTCCAATACATGTTATTAGTCTACGTACCTTCAAATTATTTATTAAATATCAAATTGTATAAATAGGTTGAGACATGAATTAGGTTGTTATCTTTAAGGATATTTGAACCAAATAGACAAATTTTCAACGCATTAGAGTGACAATTGTATCTACGATACACCAAATTAACACTAAGTTTTCTCATTGTTTCAATATAAAAGATATGTAGAGAATAAGAATACACGTTTGTATTACATGTTGTCAATCCTGAGTCATTATCAGTTGATCACATGTTATCTACATGCGATACATCAACTAAAGTGTGGCACTACTTCAGTGGGATTATGGGAGATAAAAACTCATGTCTTCTTTACTAAATTTCCTCTAATAATTACTGGACACTTTTTTTAGAGGCAAAACATTACTATTTTATAT
This sequence comes from Sambucus nigra, assembly GCA_949130495.1. Taxonomy (NCBI): domain Eukaryota; kingdom Viridiplantae; phylum Streptophyta; class Magnoliopsida; order Dipsacales; family Adoxaceae; genus Sambucus; species Sambucus nigra. The sequence continues at coordinate 522,185,416 of OX422220.1, forward strand.
CTACACATACATATTAAAAAAAATATTCTACTAACGTTTCTTGGTTGCAACATATAAGACAAAAAAAAATACCGGGTGTATGTTTCATTTTACATATTTCCCCAAACCTTTTTTGGCCACTATTTTTATACGAAATAAATCATGTCCTCTCAAAGTTTGACACATTTCATCAAACACTTACTGCGCACAATTTTTATTTAGAAATGCTAATGTACGAAATAAATATGCCTTCTCAAAGATATATAGGTTATGTGTTATTTCACACATTTCGTCAAACACTTACTGGACACAATTTTTATGTAGAAACTACTAATGTCTTCTCAAATACACATACACCTAATGAGAATTCGAAAATTTTTATTAGAATTTTGTAAATTAAAATTAAGGTTAACTAAATATTCAACTCCACATTGATAATGAAAATAGGGCATGATAAAATACAGTACACTTGTACAAATGAGAATTCGACAAGCGTTTTATTTCTATATTTCTTTAATGCTAGGTCACGAAATTTTCACTTTTCTCGCAAGCAGCGCATCATTCTCAAGCACCTTTATTTGATAAGTGCACAATAAGTGCACAAGACACGATAATTAATCACATATATTGGCATTTATACAACCAAATGAAACCATACGCAGTAAAAAATTAACATATATATAATTAATACTAGTGAGAACATAATTGATAAATCTTAATAAACATAAATCTGCCAAAAAAATAAAGCGTTCTCATTACGAGACTAAAACCAAAATCACATTCAATCATTAACCCAAACCAACACTCTTTCCCAAATCAGAGACAAAGCCAAAACGTAACTCAATTGTAAAACAAAAAAAAACAGAGTTCTAATTTCAAGGTAACCTAAATCTTAGAACATAATACACAAACACGCCTGAATCGTACACTAACCCTAGGACGTAATACATAAACCCAAATCTTATGTTCACAGTACACAAACAGATATTCAGATTTCAACCAATCTTAGAGCGAAAAAAGCAATGATCAACAATCAGAAGATATTTCGTACCCTAAAAAAAATGGTGACATAAAACGAGCAATAAAAAACGGACATTACCTGAGAAGAGAGAGAGAGAGAGAGAGAGAGAGAGAGAGATGCTGAGTCACTGTCGAGATTTCGTACAAAGCTGCAATTTATGTATACTTGGCAACAACGTACCCAGCGGGAGTCCTGACATTACCAAAGCAGGAGTTCTAACGGCGATTTACAAAAGACTCCTATCAAGATTTCATAAATCTTGATTTTGATTTTATGAAAGGAGTTCCAAACAAAGGGGTAATAGGGCACTGTCAAGATTTCGCAACAACGTACCCACTGGGAATGATTTGATTTCTACCAAAAAAAAAGAGGTTCGTAGTCGTACCCAAGCGGGAAGGGTTTTGATTAGCAAAGCGGGTGGTTCTCTCTAGCGGGAAAGATGAAAATACATGGAATGAAATTTTTTTAACACTTTGTAGGGGTGCAAACGGTTCGGATTCGATCGGTTTTGGTACTAATCGGAGAATCGAATCGAGTTGGGTCGGTTTTGAATTTTTAGAATCGGAACCGAACCGACAATTATGCCGAATCGAACCAACGGTTCTCGGATCGGATTGGATCGGTTTTCGGTTCCAAAGTCCTATTTCAAACTTAGAAAAATCTTAAGATTAATGTATTTCATAAATATTTTATTTAAGTTCAAAATTAATTTTGATCCTCAATAACATAGGTTAATAACTCAGGTAATCACAAAAATATTTATAGTATGTACACACACACACATACACACAGACACACACACACAGACACACACACACACATATATATATATATATATATATATATATATATATATATATATATCAATTATGACAAGTTTCGTATAATTTGTAGTGTTGCGATGTAAGTTCATGTTTATTTAACTGCAGTTTCAAGTTTTAGATAAATTACCAGACATGCAAAATGTATGTGTTATAATTAGGTTTTCCACAGTAGGATTTTAGTTATACATAGTGTATGCAATGCAGTTGGAATTGGGCTTAATAAATTGGATCGTAATGATGTGAATTCAGATTTATGCTGTTTAGTCTGAAAATTGAAGATCATATGGGAGTTTTGAATAATAAAGCGTGTTGGTGGTGGTTTGCGTCGGAATGACCACATACAAAGGACAGGGAATTTAGGATGCACAAGTGCTAAGGACTTAACTGTATATTTTCAATGATCTTGGAGTTGCGCATCCCAAAAAGTTTGACAGGAGACTGAAGCGTGCATGCCCCTTACTAAAAATATAGGAAAGGCTATTACCCCTTGACTAAACTTTCAGCATAAAAACAATCCCGTTGAATCTTTCATTATAGCTACACCGCTAAGAAATAGTTCCGAAGAAAGATTATCTGAGTAATTATAATTGTGTAGTAATTTTATTCTACAAATATCCTATCATTATATCGACAATAGGATTTTAGTGATGCATAGTATAGTGTATGCAGTTTGGAATTGGGGGCAATGAATTGGATTGTAATGATGTGAAATCAGATTTGTGTTTTTTGGTCTGAGAATTGAAGAAGAAGATAAGTTTTCATATGAGAGTTTTGAAGAAGAAGACGTTTTAGTGGTGGTTTGCATCGGAATTGCCGCATATAAAGGAGGGGAATTTTGGTGCGTATAAGTGCCAAAAACTTAACCATATATTTTCGATGATCGTGGAGTTGCGTGTCCCAAAAAGTTTGATGGGAGATTGAAGCGTGCAAGCCCCTTACTAAAAATATAGGAAATTAAGCTATTACCCCTTGACTAAATTAAGTTATTATCTCGTAGAATCTTTTATTATATATACACCCCTAAAAATTCGTTTTGAGGAGAGATTATGTCGGTGATTAATTATCATTGTATAGTAATTTTATTCTACAAATATCCTATCATTATATCGACAATAGGATTTTAGTTATGCATAGTTGTATCCTGTTGGAATTGGTGGAGATAAATTGGATCATAATGATGTGAAATCAGGTTTATGTTGTTTGGTCTGAGAATTAAAGAAGAAGAATATAGTTTTTTATATGTGAGTTTTGAAGAAGAAGAAGAAGACGCTTTGTTGGTGGTTTGCGTTAGAATGACCGCATATAAATGAGGGGAATTTAGGATCGTTTAAGTGCCAAGTATTTAGCCGGTTATTTTCAATGATCGTGGAGTTTCGCATCCCAAAACGTTTGACGAGAGATTGAAGTGTGCAAACCCCTAATTAAAAATATTGGAAATTAGGCTATTATCCCTTGGCTAAACTTTCTGCATAAAAGCAAGGGCGAAAACCCAATCAGTCCCATTTACAAAATTGGTGATGAAATTAGTTCCGTTAAATAAATTTTTTTCAAGTTAGTCCGACTCTTTTATAATAATAATGATTTAACTAGACCTAAAAAACATGTTTTTTAAAACAATCATACCCGCCCACTACCACCACCACCACCGTCACTAACACTGCGCTTCCACCATTACTACAGTCCCACCACATCACCGCATCGTCACTACCACTACTCTGCACCATTACCACCGCGCTGTCACCACCGCATCCTCCGAGATGCCACCAACATCACCATCACCATCACCACAATGCATCACCACCCATAAAAAAACCGCCACCCTGCAATCGCTGCCACCACTAAGAAAAGTTGGCATTTTAGCCAAAATTACATAAACTGTAAATAGTTATGGTTTGTGTCTTGAGCATTAAACATTAATTATTTGTCTAAATGACACAAAGAGTAAATGTTAATGTATGCATGTAAGTTACATTATGTAACACAACTAGTAAATCTTTACTGTTTGCATTAAATGTGTATAATTCGATTAGAAGTAGGAGAAGAAAAGAACAACCACCACCACGATCACACATCCAACACAACCACCATCAACATTGATACCTATGAACCCTGAAATCTAGATATGAAGCACAATAAATATTTACTGTTTGTGTAGATGATACAAGTAGTAAATGTTTATTGTTTAAATGTTTACCATTTGATTAGAAGTAGAACAAGAAGAGAACCACCACGACCACACACAACCCCCATCACCATCGACACCTTCCAACCACGACATTTAGATTTGATCTAAGTGATCAAACACAATGCACCACCATGGTCATATCTGAATGCCACGCGCCCGGAGAAAGAGAAAGAGTTTAAAATTGGTAGAGGGTTTGGAAGAATTGTGTACTAATTTGACAAAATGTTGATGAAAGTGTAGGTGTCTTTCCTAGCCTTCGGGAGCTTAGTATAATTGTGTCCCCCCAATTGCTGAAGGTCTAACTTCCAATGCATCCATCTCTATGGGTGTTGCATATAAGGACCTGTTGCAAGGTGGCGTTGAGAAGTACGCTTAGGGTCGCCTCAGTCACAACCTTATATATTTATAGTATTTTTGGGAATGATAAACTAAATGAAGGGATTGTACGGTCTCTGGGAGCACTTGGAAGATTAGAAATTGAAAGATGTAACGAGTTAAGCTATTTGTTGCAGGATGAATGTTCATGTCAGAATCTTGGAAATCTGAGATGTTGAAGTGTTAGAGATGTAGGCAACTTGTATCCTTGACAGAGGGAGAGCACGTGTGGCCTTCTTATTTTGAAGATTTATATATAGGAAAGTGTGGGAACAGACTCATGCTTCTCAGGTCCTATCCAGTGACAATATCAAGAGATGTGATATATCAGAGCAACAACAAAGGCCATATGGAAAGCTTTTCTCATGTTGAATAGTTGTATATGGATGATTGTTCATTTCTGACGTGCTTTCCAAAAGGCCCGAAGCTACTCATCACCCTTAAGTCACTTAACGTTCTCAATTGCAAAAATCTGGAGGCAGATTCAGAAGAATTTTGACTACTCAACGGGTCCTCACTTGAAAGGATAATAATTGATAAATGGATGAACCTGAAATCCTTACCCGTGTGTCTGTTCACCTTTGATTATCTCACGACATTGTCTATGTGGTATTGTCTGGGCATAGAGTCGATTTCGGGAAGAGGTTTGCCTCCCAGCCCGAGAAAACTCGAAATCCGAGGATGTGAGAATCGGAAGTCATTGGGTGATGATGGTGATCAGATGCGAAGCCTCAATTGTTTGGAAGATATTGAAATCACATACTGTCCAAAACTGGAGTCTTTTCCTCAAGGGCTTTGGCCTCCCAGCCTGAGAACACTTCAAATCCTTAAATGTGAAAATCTCAAGGCATTTCCCATTAATCAAATTCAAAGCCTCTGGATGTAAGGATTTATCCAAATCTGGAGTCCTTTCCTCGAGGTGTTTGGCCTCCCAACCCAAGCCACCTGTTTATTGGGAACATCAAGAAGCCCATCTCAGAGTGGGGCCTATAAAGGCTTCATGCGTCCCTGATATACCTCTGTATCGAGGGTATTACGAGTCTGTCCATAGTAGGCCTCCAAAACCTCACGTCTCTTCAAGAGCTCCACATCTGGGACTGTTCTGAGCTTCAATCTTTGCCTGACAATCTGCCTACCACACTTGAACTAGAAATCTGGCGATGTTCGCTTCTGAAAGAAAGGTGTTTGAAGGACAAAGGAGATTATTGGCCCCTCATAGCCCACATTCCCTTCCTATATATCAGTCCATGAGATATGTGAATGAGTACCTAGTTATTGATCCAGGCAGGTATGTCATTCCTAGCCCTCAACTCTTTAAATCCATGTGTGTGTGTGTGTCCATGTCCTTTAGAAAACAAAGAAATAATATTAATAAGACGACAAAATTTCCCCAATTCTCTGACCATTTCAATTCAAGTCCATCACTTCTAAACATGTTTTCAGTTTCTTTTTTGCTCCACAATCTCAAAACCATTCCAAGCATATCTCCTTTGTGAAGTTAATTTTCTACTGCTCATTCATTTCATTTTATTAATCAATAATATTTTGAGAAAAATAATTTTTTTATTTCAAAATTTATATTACAATATTGATTCTTACAATTAAATTTTATATAATTAACACGTACGTGTTTCTCAAACATATCCATGAGATGGATAGACATATACAATGTAAAATAATGGTTAAATATGTTACAAAGCAATTTAATTAAAAAACAATTGTGAGGATCCCAACATTCTTTAGTTCCAAGATCTGAAAATACTAGAAATTGGTCACACATATAGTTTTCTTTGTTACTTATGTATTAACTTAATAGTTTTTAGACCTCCCATCATCATTAATTTAGAATATCGATTTTATATTGCCTGCGCTAAACTCTCAACGACATGCAAACTATGAGCAATATTCCTTTTTTTCTGCTTCATTTATTATACAACTGTGGTTACTTTTTCATTTGTGTAATTTATATGATGTTTCTTGGAGCTGGATACCAGATGTTTATTTAGAAGCTGATGGCAAAGAGATTTGAGAATGATGGCTTCGTTTCTAACAAGATGACAAGGGAGACTTTATAATTTGGAAATAAAGAGTTTGACGGACATTCAAGATGCAAAGGACAAAATCCTAAGGCATAAGCAAGTACCCCCTTAAATTGTAAAGGACTATCCCATTATTCATTTTATAATCTACGTAGTACCATATTCTTTCTTTTTTTTTCTGTACATCAAATATGATATTCTCTCTCTCCCTCTCTCTCTCTCTGTGTGTGTGTGTGTGTGTGTACAAATAACAAACAGATTGGTCATCTAATTGAGCTGCATGTTGCATATTCTTGACTTGTAGATAATGTGCACTTCACTGCCCCTGTTAATTTGCTCACTTCTACGTGTCTTTACAGCTTCGAGACTTCACATATATGGTTAAAAACTCCAGCGGCGACAGGACATCAGAATCCAGACTTTGGTGATGATCAACTTTTGCTTTTTCATTAAACTACCTCTTCCTCTAAATGACTGTTGGTAGTTCATTCACGACATATCTCGCATAAAGCTAATTTCAGTAAAATAATAATGATAACTTCCACTCTGCTTCTTATTTATGAAAGCCTAATTTTTTAATACCTTCTCTACAGAGTTTATATTGGTGCTACTGAGGTCTCAAGTGGAATAAAATAATTCAGAGAACAGAGACCTTTAGGGCTACAACCTGAAATTTAATTGGACATGATGATTTGAGCCGGTAAGATATCAAATTTTGTCTTGAGATCCATAAGGAACATTGTGTTGTATATTTAATGTTAAAAGAGAATTCACACTGGAGGCTCCTTATCCTTTTAGGCCTATTATAGGTACTCTCTGTGGAACCAAGTATCATTTCACTCTATATATCTCAGCTAAAGAATAAGAAATAGTTCATTAATTATGTATGTAATTGCTAGCTAGATTTTGATTATCAATTAGCTGTTGAAGTATGCCAACTAGTCCAATCATTGAACATCCTAAAGCTCAGCTTGGCTCTGCATGTTTAATTAATTCTTACAAGAAAATTATTGATTTACCCACCTGTATGGTTTTAGAATCTTTTTCTTGGTTTTCAGATCATATTGACTAATTTTGCTATTTGAGTGACCATATGCAGAAAAAGGAAGCTATTGTTCCTAGCCTTATCAATCTTGTTCTGTTTTTATGATAAAGGCAAACATGAATTTAGATTGGATTTGAATATTTTAATTTTTCTGATAGATCGCTTGAGGTCGGAGTAGGAATTGTGCTTATGATGGGGGAACACCTCGTTTTCCTTTTCAAATTCAAAGAACATGGAAGAGAAACAAAAAGTGGGCTGGTTCATGTTTTGTGTTGGGTCTGAACTTCAAACTACTTTAAAAGGTTGCTGAAGGCCTGCCCAACTGAGATATCCACTAAAAACATAATCCCTAAACTTAGTTTTGAGGGAACTATACTCTTATTTAGGGACTTAGGGAGTATTCATTTTGGATCTCCCAACATTATTATTTTAGAATGTCAAATGTGTATTTCTTACCTTCTACGTGTCAGTTATTTTATAGATTCGAGACACTCATGAGGTAACGGGATAACATCATAATTCAAACTTAGGTGATGAGCAACATTTATGTGTATGACTTCCGATATCATACAAAGGCTTGAGGAGTTTGAGAGAGAAGGTCTTAGGGAGGAGGAAGGTGGAGATGAAGATTTGGATATGGACGATAATGAATTAACTCCAGAAGAGAAAATAGCACTGACTGAGATTAGGACAACATAGGATCAATTATTATTTTTACATTATTAGAAATATTTAATTAATAATTTATATTTTTAGACAATTATAACTCAAATTTTTAGTGCAACAATTTGGTAAAAAAAACAATGGCATATTTAAAAACTTATTATACTAAAATTTAGGATAAATACCTCAATAGAGACCACATAAGCAAATCTTAATCCAAGAATTAATCTAAATTAGCAATTCACCTCACCACTTGAAGCCTAAAATAAATAGGAAAAAAATTAACTTATACTTTATACATAATATCAAAGCCCTAACATAAAAAAGGGCAAATCCAGTGCACGAGGCTCCCGCCACTGCGGGGTACTGGGGGTTGGATGTACGCAGCCTTACCCCTGCATACGCAGATAGGCTGTTTCCGTGACTCGAACCCGTCAAACACTAACCTCAATAACAAAAAAAATTAATATTTTCTCCCTTAATCTAATTAACAACAAAATTTCACTCAATCGGAAGTTGAGACATGGGTACCCAATGCCATTGGCTGACTGAGATAATGAATTAACTCCGGGAAGGAAAGGCTGACAGAGTCATTCCTACTCTTAAACCCAAGCATTTGTTTTCTGGCAAGCGTGGGATCGGGTTGACATCTATGTTTTGCAGGGAAGGTATACTCAAGACTGTAGTACTGGAGTTGGCAGTTGCTAATGAAAGCTTGCATCTTGCTTTGCTTAATACGTTTTGCAGTTATGTCTAGAGGGGTGAACTATTTTTTTATTTGCAATTTGAAAGATATGTTTTTTCTTTTTTTGTTTTGAGAAGGCAATTTTGGATGATGTTTAAGTTAATAATTTTGTTAGCAGATTTAAAAAAAAAATATGCGAGGGTGGGGTCGTCATCCCCCGAACTTTTGTAAATTTCAATTAAGTACATATAATTTTTTTTTAGAAAAATTGCATATGGATATATAAAGTTAAATGTAAGAAAATATAATACAACCAATACTTTAAATGACATAAAAAACACGCTTGGTGCCTCACTTATTTATATGTTTCTCTTGATTGCTTATGTTAACCATAGTTTCTTGTCCTAATTTTCTGTTGTACCTTAATTTATTGCCACAAATTTGTGTTGTGCGTTCTTTATTGTGTTATCATGCGATAACATGTATTCCTAATGAGTTCTTTTACATCGACTTAAAATTGGGATTCAAAATCGCCACTCGCTAATATGGCATGTCGTGATGGGTTAGTGCCTCTAACGTGGACTTACATTTATAATCAATCAATGAATGACAGCACACCATGTATTAGAATCCCAATTTTGAGTCATAATCAAGAGTTAGCCTATAATTTTTTATTCCTAATTAATGATTTAAATATTCTCTCTGTGCCATAGTATGATTCTTTATATTTGTAACTGATCTTTTATGATATTTTTGAATATTTTATATATTTACTTGATTGTTTAATAATTGCATGTTGGAAGTATCTAATTCCTCCAAAACCTAATTGTAACCATAATTAAAACCACATACCCAATATTGGTGCTAAATTCCAACCCTCAAGTGAGTTCTTTAATCTACCCTCATGCAACCCTCATGCAAGTTACTATTGTGAAGGGAAAAAATAGGATTATTTGGGGTTTGAGCCCCGTTAATTCTTTGTAATTGAGTTTAACCCCTATAATTTTCATTATTTGGGCTTTGACTCCACAATTGACTTTTAAAGATATAAAAAGTGTCAAAATAGTATTACCAAGTTTTTTTTGCGTCATTTTTTTCATATGTTAAAAGAAATTTTTTGGAGTTAAACCCGAAGAAGTGCAAATGTTAGAAACTCAAGGTCAATATCAAATAATAAATGGAAGTTTAAATCCAAATAACCCCAAAAATTAACGTCTCATTAGTGGTCAAATTTTAAACCCCAAAATTTCATGTCCGAAAGATTTGCATGAGTATATAGGAATTGTTAATTGTACACCTAAATCTTGTCTTTATTTATAATGTTTTTAGTACATGACTTTAATTAAGGCAAAATAACAATTGATTGAACATTATTGTGGAATATTTTTAAGACAACTTCGCATTGTATTTTTAGTTTGCTTGAGAAAATTGAAGTTTTAATTGCCTTTCACCTAAAGAATATTGGATGGGTTGCTTGCTGTCAATTGAAGACAAAGTCATTGATTCTGTCTCTATTTGTATAACATTTCCACATAAGAAGACAGTCATTGCTTTTTTCGTTTGCCGGAGAAAATTAAAGTTTTATTGACATGAACCTAAAGAGTATTGGATGGGTTGATTATTGTCAATTGAAGACAAAGTCATGGATTCTCAGTCTATTTGTGTAATATTTCCACATAAGAAGACAAAGTCATTGCTTCTTGTTAATTGAAATAAATATATGACTATGTTAATTATAAGAATAAAACTTTGTGTACCTACTTTCCTACCCATTTTTCATACTTACTGCATTCAAATCTTATACCTTGTTGTTGTGGGTCCTGTCAGGACATAAAGTACAACCTCTTATTGCCTTATCTTATTTGATGGTTATGAAAGTGAAATTTACTATGGGATGATGTGTTGTCGCTAAATGAGAAAAATAATATCCTCGTCTCTTATGGCCCATTAGCAAGTAAGACTGTAGCAAGTAAGACTGAAAATATCAAATTACAGGGTCACCTCACCTCATTAGATCATAGGTTTACTCTCTAGAGGTCGTCTGCTGATGCAAAAAATTGGACCGAATCCCATTTTTATGATCACAGATAAATAGATAAAAGCAATCCAATCAAGCACATGAGAGACAAAGATTTTTAAAGTGGTTCGGCTATAAGGAAAAGCCTACGTCCACTGTTATTTTATTCCCAGTGGTTTACAATAGCACAATGTGGTGCAGAGAGAGAAAAAGGTGTTAATCTCGTGTATGGTGTTTCTCATCGTTGTCGGATCTCTCCTCCATTTGGCTAAGGGAATACATGTATTTATAGTGATGGGAGATAAAGAGATTCATTGTATGTTGACATTTATACATTATGTCTATATACAATGAATCTAATTGTTAGCCTTCTATGATGGTTGGTCTTCCTTGAATTGCTTGGTATGCTATGTATTATCATCTACAGTATAAATGTACATTAATGCTCATTAAATGCATAGTTATCCTTTGATCTTCCTGGTTGGTATGCTGACCAACTCTCCTCAGGTGCCGACTAACTCTCCTCGGGTGTCGACTAACTCTCCTCGAGTACCGACCAACTCTCCTCGAGTACCGACCAACTCTCCTCGGATGCCGACTAACACTCCTCGGGTGCCTACCAACTCTCCTCGGGTGTCGAATATTACCACGTAGGATGACATGTGTCCTTTTCTGATTGGTCCTCGTAGATGGAGAATTTTTGGGTTAACAGAAGCCCCCAATGCTCCATGCTTGATGGTTTACTTGAAAGGATGGAGTATTTATTCTGCAGTGTTGCTCGGTGCTCGTGAAATTCTTGATCTACCTTCTTGATTTGTTCAACATAAAGTGCATTATATCCTGGACAACATATGATGCAGGCTGATCGATGGTTGTTAATCTTTCTTTTGAGGAACTCCGTGTGTTATGTATCACCCCTGGGAATTTGGATGCAGCCATGCCATAGTATGCAGCTTGTAGCTTGTCATAATCTTCAAGTATGTTGATTGGTTTGCTAGCCGACCGACTGCTGACTGTGCCGAGGAACTGAATGATAACTTCACGTGCTTGATTCTTCTTAGGGGTGGCAATTCGGGTTAGTCGTGTCATTTTCGGGTCGCGTTAATTTTTATTTGAGTATAAGTTTTGGGTAGTCTTAAATCTATAGAAGTTAATCGTGTCAATTTAGTGTCGTTTCGGGTTATTACCATAAACGGGTTATCGTGTCAAAAATTGCCAGCTTCTTCTGATTTATGCTCCTCTGAATACTTTGTCGAGTAACATACTGGCTTTTGAACCCAACCTTCAATCTGATTAGTACCAAGTTTACGGTGGACTTCGAAACATTTCATACAACTTCTTCTTCAATATTGGTCGAGACACTAGTAGCAAAGATCTCAGTGCTGTAGATGCTGAATTTGACTTTTGACTTCAATAGCATGTGAATAATAACTTCTGAATATGCCTCCTGAACTTCAATATGCCTCCTGAACTTCAGTAGCATGTGCATAATAACTCCTGAATATGCCTCCTGAACTCCTGAATATGCCTCTTGAACTTCAATATGCCTCCTGAACTTCAATAGCATGTGCATAATAGCTCCTGAATATGCCTCCTGAACTTCAATAGCCTCTTGAACTTCAATAGCATGTGCATAATAACTCATGAATATGCCTCCTGAACTTCATAAGCAAAATTAGCTCCTGAGCAAGAAAAATAACTTCTGAATGATAATTAGTTGGGGTTGAATCTGATGCTCGACTGCATGATGTTATAAGACTGTGCCACCGAATGAACAACTGGATTTTTAATAGAGCCCCCATGTGTGGAATATGATCTTTGAATGTTTTCTCCGCCTTGAAGTATGTTATTTGATAAATTTTCCTGTTCTGCATAGACAATAAGATTTGTTCCACCTGTTGTTTGCTGTTCGACCAACCGGAGTTGATGGAGATTGATTCCCGACCAACTTGAGTTGGTGGATTTTTTCTTCCCGACCAACTTTAGCACTTTTTGAAAAATATTTTTCTTCCCAACCAACCTTAGTTGGCATTTTTGGAAAATATTTTTCTTCCTAACCAACCTTAGTTGGCATTTTTAGGAATAGTTTTACTTCCTAACCAACCTGAGTTGGCATTTTTAGGAATATTTTGTTTCCTAACCAAACCGAGTTGGCATTTTTAGGAATATTTTGTTTCGTAACCAAACTGAGTTGGCATTTTTAGGAATATTCTTGTTTCCTAACCAAACCGAGTTGGCATTTTTAGGAATATTCTTGTTTCCTAACCAAACCGAGTTGGCATTTTATGAATATTTTGTTTCCTAACCAAACCGAGTTGGCATTTTTAGGAATATTTTTCTTCCTAACCAACCTAAGTTGGCATTTTTAGGAATATTTTTTGATAATAAATGATGGAGACTTCCTCGAAGCTGAATATATATAGAGAGAAGAAATTTTCCGAGCATTCGTCGGCGTTGAGTCTTGTACCTGTAAAAATTATTATCTTGCTCTACCATATGTGTAGGCTGAATTGATTAGTCATGAGAATAATTTAATCATCCAATAACTATATGATAGGTATATATTTGAGAAATAAAAATATTAATTTCAAAAAATGAAATAATATATGTTGGCTGACATGTCGAGGCAAAATTGCCTGATGTGGAGCAATAATACTTTTTCAGAGGTTTACGAGAGCTTTCATCGGGATTGAATCTCGTCCCTATGAAATTTTAATAAGCTGCCCGAGCACCTGTCGAGACTAGAGAAAATAATTATTATCATGAGAATAATTATTTAGCCAAACAATATGTGATGTGTATCAGCATAAAATAATACAAATTTCAAAATATGAAATAATATTTTTGTGCCACACGTGTATTTCATGAGCAAATTTTGATAAAAATGCTAGGCATTTTAATTTTAAGTAAAAGACCAAATGTACGTTGATTTTTTAGAAATTGTTTATCACTCTAGGAATTATTTGAAATTCAGTAAATGCTCAAATATAATTTTTTGGTCTTGAAATATTTTTCACATAAAGTTTCTGTGAATTAATAAATCAGAAAAGAACCAAGTATGCATTTTAATTTTTCAAGTAGGAATTTCGTATTTTGAATTAATAAAGGATAAGGATAAGAATAAGGGGATAGTCTTGTCCTTTGGCAGCGAAGTAGTGATTTTGTCAAAATCAAAAAGAGTGAACCAACGGAATCATCAATTTTCAATTCTGGTATTAGCTTTCTACTGCCTCCGACCATGATGTTGCTGACCAACAATTAATTTTCTCGACCAACTATATACATGCCGACCAACAATAGGTACATCCGAGTAGAAATAGATGTAGCCGATCAACGAATGGGAGCTCGGGAACTCCTCAAATCGCATAATATCCATCACCGATCATAATGAAATGCCTCCGACCAACATTTGATTTTTCCGACTAGCTATATATAGTGGACCAACACAATTGGTGCTGGTGATGTTTATTGTTGTAGTACTGGTTGTCGACCTGCTCTCCAATAATCATTCAGTCATACTTACGATAATGAAGTGCCCCGACCTTTTACAGTCGACCTATGGCAGAAGTTTTTCAATCGTTCTTTGTTGATGACTGGAATTGGTAAACTGAAATTCGGTGGAGGATTGTTGCCGACTTGATGCCGACCAAGTGTATGAGAACTGCCGAGTAGAAATAGATGCCATCGACCAACAAATAGTAAGTCGTGGAGCTCCTCTTGATGTATAATACATGATAAAAGGATAACTGTTGGGGGTGAAATGTGTACATGCAGCATTTAATAAGTTGCTCGAACACCTGTTGAGATTGATTCTCATAAAAATTATCATTAGCAAAATTTTTCAGCTAAATATCATATAATATGTATCAGATCAGACATAAGGTAATAAAAATTTTAAAATATGAAATAAAATGTTTTCTGCCAAATGTGTGTCAATGTGAGCAATTTTTTATCAACTAGATGTCATAAGGTTTGATTTGGGCTTTTATAAAATAATTTTATTTTTAAATAAATGCTCAAATATGGGATGAAAAGATTTATTCTAAGATAAAGTTCAGGGATATATTTTATTTAATTTTAAAACATTTATTTTGTTAGAGAAGTGTGAGAAAAATAAATAGGTAGCAATGGTAATAATTTTGACTTTGTCAAAATTAATAATCTGGGCAAATAAATTTGTTATCCCTCCATTCCAGCATTCCTCGTCAATAGGTGATAACCATTTCTCACCAGTGGTATCGCCGATCAGCATCGTGTGACGTCGGTGTTGGGATGCCTTTGTTTTGATCTGCCGACTATGTACATACGATCAAGAAGCCTTTGTTTTGGCTAAAACTTGTTTCCGACCAACTTTGGCCTTTTAAGTTGTTGACCAACTATTTCTTTGTTATCAAAAGTAGATGTCGACCAGATGTTCTTGTTTTGAAACAACCACCGAGGTGTTGTCGATCTATTCCAATGTTGCTGATGGATCTTCACAGCCTACCACCGACCAAGAAAAATAGTCTGGTGAAATTCTCGATCAACAAATAGGTTCACCAACCAATTGCATACCACCATTAGATGTCTCCGAACAATAAAATTTCACCTAGTTTAGTTGCTTGGGAGGCATTTCAACCTGGGTGAAGCCCTCCACCGACTAATATATAACTGTTGCCAACTAGAATCAGGTGCCTCCGACCAAAAGATTTTATTGACCGTGATTGGAAAATTTGGTGAAGTTGTTCGTGTTTTCTTCGCAAATGACCACCGACCAGCAAGGATGGTCCGGTAAATAAATTTTGGTCTGGGTAACGACCAGATGTCGCCGACCAACAGTAGATGGTTCCGACCAACAAAAATGCTGCCAACCAATAATACTTGTCAATGAGATATACCGAGGAGATTACTTCTTTATTCCGATTAAGTAGCGAAAAAATTCACATAGTTTTTCTCCGACCAGAAATACTCATCCGGCGACCTTCTTCTGGATTTTTCATCCTCACACAATTGATGCTAAACAGTAGTTGCAGATTCATGGGACCTTTGAGCCCAAGGCAGGCAGACTTTGAATCGGAGAGTAATATAATCCTGGGATTGAAATTTTTTGTTGATCTGAAACCGAATCAAGTTGTGAGGTGGATGATCGTCCTTGAATTGTAGGTTATTTTTTTTATGCCGCCCAGTTTCATTATTTTTGTTGCTGTAGACAGTTGAACTCAAAACGATTGATATGAATTTAATAAATCCAAAATTTCTTCATCTTCCTAGGAAAGTTTCTCCATTGCCATTTCTTGAGCGACTGTTCATTTTTCATCTTCTTTACGAAAGTGGGTAAAGGTTTTTCAGGAGAGAGAAGGTTATTTTGGGTTTCCTTCCTATTTTCCATTTGTGGAGATAAAAAATACGGTGGATGATAAAAATCATTACGAAAATTATACCCAAAATCAATCATCGAACCAATAAATCAATCTTTATCAGAATTACTAAATCGTAACAAATCAAAATTCGTAGATCTAAGAGATAACCAATAGAAATCATCAGATCTAAGCGATAATATGATCAATATCCAAGAGGAAAAAGAATGGTTTTGAATTTTTACTCCCTTGTAGAAGATGTGAAAAATGTGAATCAACATATGTCTAATCTTTTTCCTTGATGTAACTCATTACATAAACGTGTTTGCCCAGAACATTTTCAAGAAGAGTCATAGATGCTTAACGTTCATGATGAAAATTGTCCAACACTGAATATAAATATATATATATATATATATATATATATATATATTATTATTTTATGAATCAAATTGATGAGAACTTTTGAAGCAAATCTGGGTCAGAATTGTGATTATCTCGAGAGAGAAATTGTTCTTGATTTTAACTTTTCCCATTCTCTGATTAAAAATATGATGGGAATTTGAATAGACATCAAAGATCTTACAAAATTTATAATGAAAATGATCAAATCTTACCACCGTCATATATATTGGTATATGTAATCATTTAAAATATTTATTCCATGATATAAAATTGAAACTTGAGAATCAAGCAAAAAGTTATGATTTATGAAATCCATTATTTTTCGGATTTCCAAATAAGAATTAATCTAACAGTTATGATTTTAAAATCATGATATGCAATATTTTGCAGATAAAAATTGGACAATTAATTTATGTATATAAACATAAAAATCATGATTGAATCAAAAGATGTATGTATAATTGATTATACGTAGAGAAAATAAAAACTTAACTTTTGATGGAGAACAATGCTTGTAACACGTTCCCACAGACGGCGCCAATCTGTTGATGCAAAAAATTGGACCGAATCTCATTTTTATGATCACAGATAAATAGATAAAAGCAATTCAATCAAGCACATGAGAGACAAAGATTTTTAAAGTGGTTCGGATATAAGGAAAAGCCTACGTCCACTGTTATTTTATTCTCAGGGGTTTACAATAGCACAATGTGGTGTAGAGAGAGAAAAAGGTGTGGATCTCGTGTATGGTGTCTCTCATCGTTGTCGGATCTCTCCTCCATTTGGCTAAGGGAATACATGTATTTATAGTGATGAGAGATAAAGAGATTCATTGTATGTAGACATTTATACATTATGTCTATTTACAATGAATCTAATTCTTAGAAATCTATGATGGTTGGTCTTCCTTGAATTGCTTGGTATGCTATGTGTTGTCATCTACATTATAAATGTATATTAATGCTCATTAAATGCGTAGTTATCCTTTGATCTTCCTGGTTGGTATGCTGACCAACTCTCCTCGGGTGCCGACTAACTCTCCTCGAGTACCGACCAACTCTCCTCGAGTACCGACCAACTCTCCTCAGGTGTCGAATACTGCCACGTAGGATGACATGTGTCCTTTTCTGATTGGTCCTCGTAGATGGAGAATTTTTGCGTTAACAGTCAGTTCGATATCGTCCATAGCAAGGAGTCAAAGAGAAATCTCTGATAAGGTTATTCTGGGCCGAAGGGATTAGTCTTGTGGTACACAAAAACTGGTCCCACGATTACCCTTCTTTATAAAAAACAAAAATATTGAATATATTATATTTATTTTAATCTTTTTGTACACTTTTATAAGTTAATTATGTGTGTTCATGATGTGTATTCTTTTTAAATTTTTTTTTATATATTTCGTCTGTAATTCTATTTGACAATGTTTGATAGATGAACATTGAATTAGTAATATTCTCACCATATCCCGAATTAATAGTCGACTATTTTTTTGGATTGTCCAAAATTAATAATTCACTTCCTTTTTTCGACACAATTAATGAACCAGTCTCTAGAAAAATAACCTTCTCGGCGATAAACTCGTCCTCCTCACAAAATCAGAACAAGAAGCTATTTTCCTTACTTTCTTTATTGAGTTCAAATGATTTCCATCCAGCTTGGAAGAACACTCTCTCTATTCTTTTCTGGTAACCTAATATATTGTGCATTTTTTACTTTGTTGTTGTGACATAACATGTTGTCCTAATTGATGATTTCATTATTATATTTGTGCCATAATTTGATTATTAATTCATTATTGAAACAAAGGTTGTCTAGTTATTTTTTAATATTCAAATAATTACATGATTGTTTACGAATTGCATATTGGAGTATATATTTTCTCCAAAACCAAATAATAACTGTTGATGTAAAAAACTAGATCATTCTAATTTCTCAATCACAGATAAATAAATAATACAAAGATTTTTAAAGTGGTTCGGCTAGGAATAAAGCCTACGTCCACTGTTATGTTATTACTGAGTGTTTGCAGAATTCTTGATTACAAGTTCCCTCAAGAAATTCCCCTCCCCTTGAATGGGTATGATACAAGGTATTTATAGCCTTGAGGCTGTACATGAAAGGTTCGATACATTAAATGACAAACATGTGAAATGGTAATACATTTAATGCAGCGTGCGTGCTAAGAATATAAGCATTCAATGAATATCTGAACTGTTGATTATCTGGCAATTAATGATATGACCGAGATGCAGCTCGGACCGCCATAGCTGTTAGCTGATTAGGAGTTCCTCGGAGCATTAGAGTACCTCGGTGCGCTAGAGTTCCTTGGTGTGCAAGACTTCCTCGGTGTGCTAGAGTTCCTCGGTGCATTCTTCGTTGCTTGGAAAGAAGCATGGTTGGTCGGGAAATGATCTTCCTCGCTGCTATTGTGCCACGTAGATTGACACGTGTCTTCGTATTATTCGTCCACATCAGCATATTAATTTTGGTATCAACAGAAGCCCCCAATGTTTCATATTTCGAACTTTGAGGAGTATGGAACATTCTTTCTCGGTATATGGCAATATTAAATAATCTTCCTGGGTTTCGGGAACATTATATTCAAATTTCCTTCTTATTTCGCAGTTTCCGCCTTTTTTATAAGCGTTTCGATCTTTGTGCAATTTTTGTCCTTTTAGCCGCCGGAAGTTCAGTAATTTCTTTTTGGTAATCATTTCTTTCGCCGCTTCCCAATGCAAAGTATTTAAACTTCTTTGGTAACCATACCGTCGTCTACGTTTTCCATTTTCTGCATTCAAGCTTTCTATTCTCTTCTTCTCTTGTGCGTTCATCCTTGTTTCCGTTCGTTGTCAACACACCTCCTTTCTTTCTGTAAGATCTTCTTCCTTTCTTCTGTATCTCTTTTATTCAATATGGTTTATATCGTGGAGTCTGTTGAGAAATTCCGTTCTGATTTTTCCATTCCTTCGTGGGTAACTCTAGAGGTTCTTTCTGAGCCTTTAGATTACTTTCGATTGGCTGAGGGACATTGGTTCCCTAGTCTTTTTGTTGCTGAATGTGGTTTTTCCTTTCCACCAAACCCATTATGTCTTGAGTTTTGTCAATTTTTTGATCTTGTTCCTGCAAAAATAGCCCCCAATTCATGGAGAATAATTAACGGGGTGCACAAATTAAATCTAACTCATGGGACTCGTATTGGGATCCCTGAAATTATGTTTTGTTATAAATGGGCCACTCTAGATAATATTTATTATTTAAAAACTAGGTATCTGAATAGGGCTCTTGTAGTTAATCTCCCTGACTCAAATAGGGATTATTTTGAGCATGGGTTGGTCATAAAAAATTGGCAACATGCGCCTTTAGCTGGGAATGAAGTATACAACGGTCCCAGATGCCCCCCATATGGCAATGGGATAGGTTTATTTTTCATTTTATTTTACTTATAAACTTATGCTTTCATCATGTTTGATAAAATGTATGACCGATATTTCATTATGTATTTATTTGCATTTGATAGCAAAAGAAAAACTCCAAAGGAATCAGAAGTGAATATTAAACATCTGAAACTTATCTGGGGTTTGCATAAGAACATTGCAGACGAACACATCAGATCTGCCTCATATTTGCTACAGTATAAGAATTACACAACCTCTTATACTGCTCGCCCTGTTGAACCAGCTTCAACACCAGAAGGTTCATCTTCAGATTCTCATATCCCCTTATCTCAGAGAATGGGCAAGAAAAGAGCTCTTCCTGCTCTATTTGATGAAATTTCCTCTGCTGTTGGAGCCAAGAAAGGCAAAACTGATGTCCCAGAAGGGACTAAAAAAGTAGATGCTGGGTCCTCCAAAGCTGCCGAGAAGCCCCCAGTGTCCCCGAGCAAGAAAAATGCTCCTGCAGATGTAATTACAATCTCCCCGACCAAGATCTCTCTGGTTGAAAGTTCTGACCGCCCGTTGAAGAGATTGAGGAAATCATCCTTGGTTACTCCGGCTGAAACTGCCTCTTCTTTACCTGCTAGTGGTACTGATGTTCCAAACATCATTCTTCCAAGCTCTGCAATGAGCTCGGTCGTACCCGAGGTCCATGGTCTTGATGAAAGAATTCCTAGGGATACGCTGACATCCCTAGCTGCTCGTCACCTTGCTTCAGTAAGTTTCTCATACTTATGATTTCTCTTTCTCCGAAAGTTTGCATTTTATATTGACTTCGCTATTCTTCTCATCTTTCAGCTGGTGAATTGTTTCAATAATATTGTGAAGAAGGATGAAGCTATTAAAGCTTCAAGCTCCTCGTCAGGTGTAGAGGATGCTCTGTTGGGTTTGTCCCAATCTTTAAAGGAATCTCGTCAACAATATATTGACGAAAAAGCTGTTTGGGAGAAGAAATTAGCTGCGGCTGAGGCTGAGAAGGTAAAAATGGCCGAAACCTCCAAGAATTTGGAGGAGAAAGTAAAGGGTTTAGAGGTTAAACATCAAGAATATGATGGCCACCTGAAAAAGGCAAATGAAGAGTTTTCTACCTTGCAAGATATCAAGGTCAAAAAAGAGGAATTGGAGGTGAAACTCTCCTCGGAGAGAGTGAGGAGAAAGGTCGCAATCAAGAAACATTTCAGTGCTGGTTGGGAGAAAGGATGGGAGAGAGGGATAGCTGCAATGACATCCCAAGTCCAATATGGGAAGTCGAAATACTTCCATGATGGCTGGGTAGCTGCTCTGCAAGAGCTGAAGATCCAAGACGATTCTGAGCTATTCCAACAACATCTTCCTGGTCCTCCTCCACCAATTGTGAAAGAAGAAGAAGATGAGCCTGCCTCAGATGAGTCTTCTATGGCTATGGGTGACCCAGTCTCTGCTTCTCAACCCTCTGTCAACGAGGACGTTTCTTCCATGCCTCCTCCTCCCGAGAAGATTCATGCTGATCAAACCGTTGTTACCACCGAGCAACCGAGCTCCTCATCCCAGCCTCCCGAGAAAGTCTTGGGGGATAAGGAAAAGGTGTGAAGTTGTTCGGTATCATTTCTATATTTCTTTACTTGTAATCGAACAATGTAATTTTTTGATGATCTAATAAAATACATCTTCGTTTCTCTTCTTTGTTGATACTCTGTCTGCTCTTGTTTATTAATTCCTTCTTCCTCTTCTTTATTAGTTTTTGGCCAAAATGGAATTGATATCTGCTCCTGATACTGAGTTGATGCGACAATGCAATGGATATTATAAAGTTGGTCATACTGACCTAAGTGTATCAGAGATTGTCGACATCCTTGGTCACGATGCCTCAGAACAAGCAGTTGAAGCTTACCGGTATCTGAAGGATTTGCTTGATAGATCGGTGGCCAATAATGTGGCATATTACGAACTGATCGAGGAACTTCATGATTCCATAAAGGATCTCCAAGGTCAGCACAATGAATCAATGGCTTTGTTACACAAAGATTATGAAAATAGATACCAACAACTTTCTTCTGAAACAGGCCATAAGAAGATCATTGCTGGGTATGATATTAGGGAAAGGACCCTAAAAGGTGAAGTTGAAGCTTGCAGGCAGATTGCCGAGATCCTGGAACAAGAAAATAATAATTTGCAGAAAAAATTGGCTCAATATGAATCTGCTGCTTCATCTTCTACTGCATTAATACCAGTTACTGATGAAGGCTTCTCGTTCTTAGAGGTCGAAAACGCCAAACTAAGGCAAGAGCTGGAGGACTTAAGAAGATCTGCCATTTCTGGAACTGCTCGGGGACGAGGAAGAGGTTCTCGGGGGCGAGGAAGAGTCCTCAGTCAAAATGTTGAAGAGGCTCGCACTCAGTCTACTCTGGAAACTCAAGCATTCCAGTTGAAAGTAAAAGACCGTGCTCTGACTGAAATGTCCAATAAAAATCTGTCTCTGGAAGATCAGCTTACATCGACGAAATCTGCCTTGCACAATAAGAATCTTTTTGCCAAAAGCCTTCATGAACAAATGGATAGATTAACCTTCCAATTCCATAAACAGCCAAGGGAATTCTGGATGGCAGGATACAATGAAGCCCTTGTTCACCTGGATGCTCGTATTGAACATGCCAACAATGAAGGTTACAAGCAAGGATGGTTGAACGCACTGGGTGTGTTAAAATTGGAGCAAGGACATTTTTTATGGGATTATCATGCTCCATCATTATTAGACCTGCCTGTACCACCTTTCAAATTGGACATGGCATGGATCCCAGCTCGTTCCATTCCTCGTAGCTTGATTTCAAAGTACCTTGGTGATTACAGCCTTCATTCTCAGGTTGAATTATCTCGTCCTAAGCATCTCTTGGATACACCTTCTGTGATGAACGTCAGAATGCTCAGGGATGTTAATTTCATCAATTCTCCTCTTTGCCTAGAGGATCCTCCTGCTGGCGAGGAGCCTGTTTCACAAAATAAAGGAAAGACACCAATATAATAGGTTTTCAATGTAACAGTTAGTACATTTATGTAACTTGTAATTTATTCCAGATTTTTAATGAAAAGACTTTCATTTTCCGTTTGCCAATTTTGCTATTGTCTTGTGTTTATCAAACACCTCTATATTTGTGCATATGTATCTATGTATCTTTTAAAAAGATAACAATATTGTGCTAATCAGCAACCAACTTAAAAAATTACAAGTATCAATGTTGTTCAATCACTTAATAAAGTAAATTGTTCAAACTGTTTCCAACCAACCAAGGTGGATAAATAATGTTTGTCGACCAACTATAGTTGATGGATTTTGTTCTTCAAAGAACTTTTTGTAATAATATTACCTCCCGACCAACATAAGTTGTAATATGAAAGTACATTTTTATCATACCAACCGTAGTTGATCATGCTGGTGTACACCTTTTAACCAAAGGAATATTTCTTGGCTCCTTAAAGCTTTTGGCTACTTATAGCACTTTTTGGCTCCTTAGAGCTGTCCTCCTAACCAAAGGAGATTGGATACTTATAGCACTTTTGCTCCTTAGAGCTGTCCTCCTAACCAAAGGAGGTTGGCTACTTATAGCACTTTTGCTCCTTAGAGCTGTCCTCCTAACCAAAGGAGGTTGGCTACTTATAGCACTTTTGCTCCTTAGAGCTGTCTTGGCTACTTATAGCACTTTTGCTCCTTAGAGCTGTCTTGGCTACTTATAGCACTTTTTGGCTCCTTAGAGCTGTTTTGTAGTGTATTACACTAGTATTCCCCGAAAAACTTTCAACAGAGAGAAAATGGTGAAACATCCTCGTTTTATTCATACTGAAGGAAAAGCTTTACATTTTAAATTACTGATAATACTTGCGTAGGTGTTCAGCATTCCACGCATTCTTAAATTCTTATCCTTCTAGAGTTGCTATTCTGTAAGTTCCTGGACGAACAACCTCTGTAACTCGGTAAGGTCCATGCCAGTTTGCTTCCAACTTATTTTGCTTCTGAATGACTTTCTTCAGTACATAATCTCCTTCTTTTAGATCGCATTTCTTCACCCTTTTGTTGTAAAACAAAGCTGTTCGTTGTTGATAAGCGGCATTCCTAATAGCTGCCTCTTCTCTAACCTCCTCGAGCATATTCAAATCCAATCTTCTCATCAAATCACTGATCGGAGAGTTGAAATTCAACACCCTGTGTGTCGGTAGGCCTAACTCGGCAGGTATTACAGCCTCACTTCCAAATGCCAGCATGTATGGTGATTCTCCAGTTGCTGCTCGGGGAGTTGTTCGGTAAGCCCACAAAACTGACTGTAGCTAATTAATCCAATTTGCTTTGGCCTCACTTAGCCTCTTCTTCAATCAATTTAATAATGTTCTATTCGTCACCTCAGTCTGTCCATTGCTTTGGGGATGGCCTGGTGCTGAATGAAACTTCGAAATGTTCGACTGATGACAGTAGGCAGCAAATTCTTCATTATCGAATTGTGTTCCATGGTCTGTGATAAAAGCATGTGGGAGACCATATCGACAAATGATATTCTTCCAAATGAACTGATATACCTTCTCGTACGTCATATCAATTAGTGGTTCAGCCTCTACCCACTTAGTAAAATAATCCACTGCAACGACGAGGTACTTGAATCTTCCTCGGGTGGTCGGCAGTGGTCCAACAAAATCAATTCCCCACATGGCAAATGGCCAAGGGGAAGTTATTGGTGTCAGCAATGCTTGTGGAGTTCGTCGGATGGAGGAAAAACGTTGGCACTTGTCACACTTCTTAGCATACGCTATACAATCAGCCCTCATCGTCGGCCAGTAATATCCTTGTGTCATCACCCTTTGCAAAAGAGTCCGACCTGCTACATGAGCTCCGCATGATCCTTCATGGATTTCTTCAATCAATTCCCTGACTTCTAATGGATGTACGCATCTCTGCAAACCTGCCATAATTCCCCGTCTATACAAAACACCATTAATTAATATATACCGAGCAGCTTTATACTTCAGTTTCTTGGCAATGAGCTTATCCTCCGGTAGCACTCCTTCTTCAACATATGCCCTGATAGAATCCATCCAAGATGGTCCTAAATCAAGGGTTATTATATTCACCATCAGGTCTTCTTCTATGCTCCGACTTTCCAGTACTTCAATTGGTATTGTCCTTCGCATCTCGGTGCGCGTAGCTGATGCCAATCGGGCCAATGCATCTGCTTTAGCATTCTCCATCCTTGGTATTCTTACCAATTGAATGGCATCAAAGTCTGCCAATAATTCCATCACCTTTGCATGGTACTTCATCATTAATTCCCCTTTAACTGCATATGTTCCCATCATTTGATTCACAATTAATTGAGAATCACTGTAAACAATTACTTGCTGTGCTTCCATAACTTTCGCCAAATGAAAACCTGCTATCATAGCCTCATACTCAGCCTCATTATTGGAAGCTTTGAATTGAAATCTCAAGGCATACTCCATGTCGATATCATCTGGGGTGTTTAAAACAATCACTGCTCCACAACCAGCTGTGCAAGATGATCCATCTACATATAATCTCCATGTAGGTACTTCGTCTTCAAATTTCTTGTCTGTCAGAGTTCCTCGGCAAAATATTTGTAATTTTCTTTCATCATCCCCTGCTATCTTTCTCTCCTCGTCTGTCATCTGTTCGCACCCTTTTACCAACCTTAGTTGGTCTGGGTTTGAACATGATGATTTTTCTACATCCACAAGTCCTTTTACCAACCTTGGTTGGTTTGGACCTGTGTCTGTTGATTCTGTATCGTCCACAGGTAGGTCAGCAAGCACCTTTTGCTTCTCGGGGATATCAGGGTATGTGAACTCTGCTATAAAATCTGCTACAGCTTGCCCTTTCAATGATGATCTGGGTTCATACACAATATCATATTCACCGAGTTCTATTGCCTAATACATTAATCTTCCTGATTTTTCTGGCTTGTGAAGGGCTTGTCTTAAAGGCATGTCGGTATACACAATGATGGTATGGGCCTGGAAATATGGCCTCATTCTTCTACTTGCTTCAATTAATGCCAATGCCAATTTTTCTAGCTTTGGGTACCTGATTTCGGCACCTCGGAAAGCCTTGCTTGTGTAATAAATTGGCTTCTGGATTCCATTCTCCAATCTGATCAACGCCGAGCTAACTGCATTTTCTGATACTGCTAAATATAAGTACAACTTCTCTCCAGTTATTGGCCTGGACAACAATGGTGGTGCTCCCAAATACTTTTTCAAGTCTTGAAAAGCTTTTTCACATTCATCAGTCCACTCAAAACTTTTTCGCAGTGTTTTGAAGAATGGAAGGCATTTATCAGTTGCTCGGGATACAAATCTGTTGAGTGCTGCAACCCGTCCGGTAAGACTCTGCACTTCTTTCCTCGTCGTCGGGGATCGCAGCCCTAAAAGAGCCTTGATCTTTTCTGGATTTGCCTCAATACCTCGTTGGTTGACGATGTATCCGAGGAACATTCCTTCTCGTAATCCAAAGGTACACTTCGTCGGATTAAGCTTCATCTGGTATTTATCCAGTTGATCAAAAGTTTGACTCAAGTCAACTAAATGATCAGCAGCTCTCTTGCTTTTGGTGAGCATGTCGTCAATATAGACCTCCATGTTGCGGCTGATTTGTTCGGTAAAAACATTGTTCATCAACCGCTGATATGTTGCACCTGCATTTTTTAAACCAAAAGGCATAACATTATAACAATAAGTTCCCCTTGGGGTAATAAAAGAAGTACTTTCCCTGTCTTCAGGTTTCATTTTGATCTGGTTGTAGCCAGAATAAGCATCCATGAAGCTGAGTAGCTCGTGTCCCGAGGTAGCATCTACTAGTTGATCAATTCTAGGCAATGGAAAGTGATCTTTTGGGCACGCTTTGTTGAGATCAGTGAAATCAACGCACATTCTCCATTTGTTATTCTTCTTCTTTACCATCACCACATTCGCCAACCAGTCTGGATATTTCACATCTTCAATGAATTGGGCTTTCTGGAGCTTCTCGACCTCCTCTTGTATGGCCTGGTTCTTCTCGGGACTAAACACTCTTCTCCTCTGCTTCACAGGCTTGATCTCCTTATTCACATTGAGCTCGTGACATAAGAAGTTTGGATCTATTCCTGGCATGTCTTCATGGCTCCAAGCAAAAGTATTCTTCCTGTTTCTCAAGAAATTTATCAACTCCTGTTTTATTGAAACATCCAACGACGATCCTATCTGAGTTGTTCGTTCAGGATGCTCGTCGTCCAGAATAACATTTTCTGTAGACTCCACCACCTGTCCTTTTACAAGTTGAGATTCATCCCTGGGATCAAGAGTTTCAATTTCTGTACCTTCCTCCACTTGGTAAGTAGTAGTCTTTTTCTTTGACTCTTCAAATTCCTCTTGCTCGCCAGACGAATAATAGCATTCCCGAGCTACTTTTTGATCACCTTTCATAATTCCAACTCCAAAATTCGTTGGGAATTTCAAACACTGATGTACTGTAGATGGAACTGCTTCGAACTTCTTCAATCCAACTCTTCCCATGATGATGTTGTAGGCTGACTGCACATTCTTATCCATCACAAAGAAGCGTATTCTTTCGGTTCGACAAGCAGGCCAAGTTCCAATGAGTATATCCAACTTGATCGTCCCAAGTGGAAAAACTTTCTCGCCAGCAAAACCCAGAAGGGGTCTGTGATAAGGTTCCAGTTGAGATAATTTTAAATTCAAGCTATCAAAGCACGAATAGTACATGATGTCTGCCGAGCTACCATTGTCTACTAACACCCTTGAAATGACCACATCCTTCATCCTCATTTTGATCACCAAAGGATCATCATGAGGGTAAAGAACACCTGCCAGGTCGTTTTTTGAAAAACCAATCACTAGCTTCTCTTTATTTACCTTCCTCGGACGATCATCCTCGGCCAGGTTTATTCGCTGAATGTATGAACAAGCTTGAGCCTCTCCGAGGTAAGCTTTTCTTTCTGCAGTAATATCTCCTCCTCCTGCATCTCCTCCTGTAATAACATTACAATCAAATGACCCAAAACGTATGGAAAATACCTCTCGTTCAGGTTTCCTTGGCTTCTTGGGAAGATCGCGGTCATCATCTGGATCCTCTTCATGGTCCCTCCTCTTTTTCTCCTCTGCACGACGAGGAGATCTAGATCTCTCTCTAGTTCTATCATCATTCTTTCTTTCACCTCTGCGATCTACATACTTTGATAATTTCCCTCTTCGGATGAGTGTTTCAATCTCGTTCTGAAGGGCTATACAATTTTTGGTCATATGGCCATGATCTTTGTGAAACTCGCAATATTTGGCCTTATTCCTCAGGTCGGGATTTGTCTTCAGTTTCTCTGGCCACTTGATTTCCTCGTTATTCCTGATTTCTTCCAAAACATGATTAATACCCATTTTCAATGGAGTATAATTATCATACTTCTTTAGGACTTCCAACTTCATCCTGTTATTCCTGGAATGTTTGTCACCACCATTACCTTTCTGATCTTTCTTCTTAGAGTTGTCGACCTCCACTTTAACTTCTTTATCCATATTCTTCTTCGCAGCCATAGCCTCCTCAGCATTCATGATTTTGGCCGCCTTTGCCATCAACTCCGACATATTTTTAGGTGGATCTTTGGCCAAAGTGTAGTACAGCTTGTTAGGCAGCAAACCACTCATCAGAGCAGTGATTGCCGTCTTTTCTTCATAATCTATGACTTCCAACTTCTCGTTATTGAAACGAGTTATGTAATCTCTAGTACTTTCACCTGATTTTTGTCTAACACTTAGCAAGTGTGCTACTCGCTTTACCGGCTTTGCTCCAAAACAAAAATTGCCAATGAACAATTCGGCTAACTGAACAAAAGTTGAAATCTTACCCCGAGGAAGATTATTTTACCATATCTGTGCAGATCCGGTAAGAGTTCCCGAGAATGCTCTACACCTCATCTCGTCGGGGACAGCGTAGATATCTGCAGCAGCTTGGTATTGTTCTATATGAAGTACGGGATCTGTCTTTCCATCGTACTTGGGGGTCACTACAGGTGCTTTGAATTTCGACGGTGTAGGGAAATCCACAATGGCTTGCACAAAAGGTGTCCCTTGAACAAAAGTTCTCTGTAAGGGGTTCCTCGCTTTAGCCATTTCTCCCAGTCTATCCTCCAACCGTTGAATGGAACCTTTCCATGCTTCATTCCCTTCCTCGGGCCGCTTAGTCCGAGCAACTGATTGCTCTGACGTAGCTTCCTGAGATTTATCTCGACGAGTAGTTGGTCGTGATTGTGCAGATCCTTCTCTCAAACCTGGTGGTGGTCGAAAACTTCTTGATGGAGCCCTAAGTGGACTCATGTTCCTCCTTGGTCCTAACCGACTGAAAGGAGACACCCTGCTTAATCTTTCCAAAGCGCTAGTTCTCTCCGGAGAAAGAGTGATATGTTGATCTGTATCCGTAGCCCGTATTGATGAAGTTCGTCCAGGTTGATAAGAAGAATCATTAGATTCCCCTTGACGATATGACCCAGTACGTCTGGATCGTGAATGCCCATGATCACTCCTTTGCCCTGAATGGGTAGGTGCACCGCCTTGAAGAGTTTGAATGAGTTGCCTCATAGATTCTTGCATAGCGGTTTGTCCTTGAGCCAGATTCGTCATAATTCTGGCCAGATCTGGAGATGCAGATGGATTTGGAAGATTTCCAGTATTTCCAGCATTTCGATTACTGGATTCTGGTTTATCTGCCATTGGTGATAAATGATTTTTATGAAAAACGATAGTAACAGTCGTTTCCCACAGACGGCGCCAATCTGTTGATGTAAAAAACTAGATCATTCTAATTTCTCAATCACAGATAAATAAATAATACAAAGATTTTTAAAGTGGTTCGGCTAGGAATAAAGCCTACGTCCACTGTTATGTTATTACTGAGTGTTTGCAGAATTATTGATTACAAGTTCTCTCAAGAAATTCCCCTCCCCTTGAATGGGTATGATACAAGGTATTTATAGCCTTGAGGCTGTACATGAAAGGTTCGATACATTAAATGACAAACATGTGAAATGGTAATACATTTAATGCAGCGTGCGTGCTAAGAATATAAGCATTCAATGAATATCTGAACTGTTGATTATCTGGCAATTAATGATATGACCGAGATGCAGCTCGGACCGCCATAGCTGTTAGCTGATTAGGAGTTCCTCGGAGCATTAGAGTACCTCGGTGCGCTAGAGTTCCTTGGTGTGCAAGACTTCCTCGGTGTGCTAGAGTTCCTCGGTGCATTCTTCGTTGCTTGGAAAGAAGCATGGTTGGTCGGGAAATGATCTTCCTCGCTGCTATTGTGCCACGTAGATTGACACGTGTCTTCGTATTATTCGTCCACATCAGCATATTAATTTTGGTATCAACAATAACCATAATTAAAATAACAACCCCAATAATACTTTACGTCATATGTCATTAACAACTTATTTTGGAATAACTTCTGCTTGAACATTAGTGTTGAAGAAAGTTAGTTAAATTTGAGAATCAAAGTGCACATATAGTCTTAGAGTAGTGGAAAGTTTGCTTGATGTCAACTAAAGACAATGTCATTGCTTCCCTATCTATTTGTGTAGAATTTTGACACACACTTGCACCCATGAAAAGCCATTAACACTAAGCTATTAATCCATTCATTATTTTAGTTCTAGATTTTCTCCTATTGATTTGCTCAATATTTGTTATTTAAATATTCTATTGATTTTTTAAGGTCTGTTGATATTTACGCAATATTATCGGGATTAATTATAATTTTCCTCCAGATTTTAGGTAACATTTTTATGGTGAATTCTTTACAATTGCTTTGAAGTCGAGGGAGATGAAGATGGATGTTCAAAATGAGTGTTTCTGATGGTGATGCAAAGGGAATCGACAATGTTGTCCAGATTTTATGAGAGGTATGCAAACCAACTGAAAGTGGGAGAGTGTCTTCAGATATAGAGGAGACTAGCATGCTAACAATTATCTTGTCTTGTTGTCTCCATAGCACGGCTGCATTTTCATCAGTTGGACAAGGATAAGTTCCATTAACAAATCGGATAAAGTTTTGTCCACACAGAAAGGGTTGCATTTGAGTTTGCCAGAAAAGATAATTTGTGTTGGTAAGTTTTATGGAGAGATAATGGTGTGCGTGGCTTTTATTAATTGCATGTTGAGATGAGAAAATACCAGTTGAAGAGTTAGAGGATGTGACATTTGCCATTTTTTGGCTCTGATACATACTAACACAGTCATGTGACTTATATATATAAAGGAAACAAAGACAACAGTTGGTAGCAGGTAACTGGAGGTGGTTTCAGAAGTGGTGGGGGAAGAGGCCGTGAGATGTGGAGCAATTGTGTGGGTTGTGGCTGATTGGGTCAATAAGCCTCGGGCATGGTCTCCAGACCACGCAACCTCTGTGTGAACCATAATTTCAAAATGAAGTGTCCCACAATATTTCATAAAAAATGTCAAGATGATTCGAAATTTCTTAGTAAAACCCATGTAATTTCTTTTATGAGAATGTGTTAGTACAATTACAAAATGGAAGCATTAAAGAAAATGGGATAGATTAATTACATTATTTATTAATTTAAACAAATATGTTCGCAAAAGTTTTGTTAGGTCTCAAGTAAATCCCTCGCGTGAGTGGAAAATACAATTCCATTAATGGAGTTAATGGCCGGTTTAAATTTGGATGAAATTAGAAAAATATAGTAATTTGAGGGCTTGATTTAGAAAATCTAATAATCATAGGCTGAACTCAACGAAAGCTACCACCATTCTTCAATGGATATATGTTATTAACCCTAAGGGTGTGTTTGATTGACTTGGAAAAAATTTCATGGAAAATACTTGTTTTGACTCACGTTTTGCCTTTGTAGTACCTTAATTATGAATACTTACGGTAAGAACCACACTCATCCACATTACAAGTGTCCATCTCAAACCTCATTTTTAGTGGAAAATATTTCTTATCCACCCACCAAAGAATTAATTTTCATGGAAAATAGAAAAAGTAAGAAAAAAAACTCGTTCGTTTTTCCACTCATTTTTCAACTTCTCATCCAAATGAACTATTTTCCACGCATTTTTCATATTTGCAATCAAACACGCCCTAAAAGTTATTATTATTTTTTTGTTAGAGACTAGTTTAACGACAAGCAACCACCTTACTATAAACTTTTTATTACAGTGAAGTAAGGCATCCTAACCAAGTACCTTGGGCTACCATATTTTATAGGTACGTATAATTGTAGGAAATCACATATGCACAAATATGTGTATATAGATGTACAAATGAATACATTCGTAAACAATACCTACATATTATTTTTTTTACAAATAATTTAAAAAAATTATTTATCAATGGTTATGATAAAAAAAATTGTCAATTATAGTGAATATTTTCAATTTTATTTCTGAAAAATAACACTTAATTTGGGATTCACAAAAAAATATTTGTCTTAATTGAGAGATTGGGATTACAATTTTCAAATATTGCAAGGCCCTGCTTGATACGGGACAATTTAAAAAAAATGCTTCAATTTTATCGATATGAAACCATTAAATATGAGTAGGTTGCTTGAGTTTAAAATTTTTAACCTCTTAACATGTTATAATTTTTTTATGAAGAACTTTTATGATATCAGGAAACAATATTAATATGAATACAATATTAATCAATCTACATTATTATAAAAAAAATCAATGTTATTATAAAAAAATCAATGTTATTATGCTACTCTATGTGTTGTTATTATTATAAATATAATAATAGTTATTATTATTATTATTATTATTGTTGTTGTTGTTGTTGTTGTTGATATAATAAGTGTTATTTTATATAAGTATATATTTGTAATTATTTGCATGCATGTACCATTTGTTTGTATTAATATAATAATTCTATAAATATATATTATATGTGTTCAATATTTTATGTTCAGTATATATTATTATATTTAAGTGTGTATTTTATACGAGTGTATGAGTAATAATTCTAAGCACTACACGGAAACACCATAGAACATGTTATAAATATTTACATATATAAACACACGCAAGATCAGGTGAGTATCTATGTTGCGGATTGTTTTTTTTAAATAGCTAAAATACCTTACCCCTCCCCCTAGCAAAAAAAAAAAAAACATTCCAAAATTACTATATAAGAGTACAAGAACGCCTTACATTATACATATTCATTATTCTATGTTTACGCAAGATATTGTTTCCTTTCCAAACCCATCTTAAGCCAAACACACTTCACCTTGTCACAACACTTGTGCATTACCAACACAAAATAGAAGAAACATAAATGCAAACAACATGTTCTAAAACGTTCCCTTCTAGGCATTGTGGTCCTTGAGTCATTCAGTTTCATATCCCCCAGTTCTGCAAAAAAAAAGAAGGCAAGCTGCAATCAACAAACAAAAAATTTGGAAGTTCGGAAATAATATTTAGAAAAAAATATATTTTTTTACCTTTTTTTAGTCATGTTGGACTTCAGGTTTTGCCTTATCCTATCATTCTTTGCAAATGTCTCACATTAACCTCTACAATCAAGAAGAGCCAATCTTTTGCTTGTATTAGAAATCGAAAGTAAGCATTTCTCCAAGTCCCTTTAATTATCAAACTACCAGTAACAATCCAAAATCCAACGATGAATCCAAGTCCCACGCTAATATAATACCCTAGCTTTTCATACTTGTCCTCACTTTCATATTTAGCATAGTCTCGATCTCCACCATCTCCTCCAATGGGTGTAAAGCACGTGGTTGGCAAGGGACTTCCGCAAAGTTTTGGATTACCCTCATAAATTGATGGATCATTAAAGGTTGTGAACTGCTTAGTTGATGGAATTGGGCCGGACAAATTGTTATGGGACAGGTTCAAATGGCTTAAGAAGGTCATATAGGTCATGCTTGGAGGAATTATCCCAGAAAGATTGTTACATGAGAGGTCAAGAGTTTCCAAATTTTTTAAATCTCCAATTTGGTCTGGTATCTTTCCTATTAGCTGGTTGCTCGATAAATTCAAGGTACCCAAATAAAAGAGATTTGTTATCTCATTAGAAATCACTCCTGTTAAATTATTACCCGAAAGGTCGATACTGTTTACAAGATCAAGTGAATTGTAATTGATGTAAATACAATTTTGACCCTTTAAAACCAACTCCATATCGATTTCATTAACATTCTTATCAGAGTGAAAGGTTGAATGGAAACCGCTCCCATTTCCCAAGCATGCGGGAATGCACCCTGATAAACTATTAAGTGCAAGATCTAAGACATGGAGTTTTGGAAGACGACAAAGTTCCTCAGGAATTTCTCCGCTTAATAGGTTTTTTCTCATGCTTATTTCTTCTAAGGATAAAAGTCTTTCTCCAATCCATTTTGGCATGTTCCCTGAGAATCTATTATATCCTAGATCAAGTAATGTCAACTTTGTGCAATTTTTCAACGATAAAGGAAGTTTCCCAAGAAGATTGTTGCTTCTTAGTTTCAGCTCCACAAGCGAGGGTGAACACAATGAATAAGGAATGTAACCATCAAGGTAGTTATTGGATAAATCTATGGCAGTGAGTTGCAAATCCATCCAGTGGTCATGAATGTTTCCTGATATATAGTTGTGTATTAGATGAAGTTAATATAAATGCAGTTGCTTTCTTTATATTTATTAAGTTAAACATAATAAAATGTATGCCAAATGCATTTAATAAAATCAAAACACTTTCGCTACCTGTTTTATTTTTGGAAAATTTACACTTAGGTCCCTTGTTGACAATTTTTAAACATTTAAAGGCAATTTACTATTAGGTCCTCTTGTTATGCCACTAACGTGGACTTCTACAAGAAGAGAAGTGGACCTAAGTGTTTAAAATTTGTCAAAATTCCTGTTGTGTTTAAAATTTATTTGCGAAGGACCTAAGAGTACTTTCCCCTTTATTTATTTGATATTCTTGACTATTTACTGAAGCTTTTGTTTCCAGTCGTAATTAAATATTGTACCCTGATTTATAGCTACAAATTAGTGTTGTGCAATTTTTACATTGCTTTCGTGACCTAACATGTATCCCTAATTCATGATTTTGTTATTTTATTTGTACCATATTCTGATTGTTTATTTATTATTGAAACTAAGTTTTTATAGTCATTATTGAATATTCAAATAATTACTTAATTATTTACGAATTGCATATGGGTGTATTTATTTTATCCAAAACCTAATAATAATCTTAATTAAAATCGCAACCCAATATAACTTTACATCTTATGTTATTAAAACCATATTTTGAAATAACTTGTGCTTGAACATTAGTGGGGAAGATAATGTCATTAGTTTTAACTATGCTTGTTGTGACTAAAGAAAATGTCATTTCTTCTCTATATATTTGTTTAGAATTTCAACACACAGGTATACTAACTAGGGGTGTTCGTTGTCCGGTCCGGTTCGGTTTTGTGATTTTTTTCTGACGTAACCGACTTGGTCGGTCCTCTAAAAAAATGGACCGAGACCGGACCGATAATGTCGGTTAACCGACCCTAGTCGGTTCGATTTTTTATAGGGTCGGTCCGGTCTAACCCGTCGGTCCTCACATTAATGAATTACATCATTTATAATAATAAAAAGATCCCGAGTCTATTTTTTCCAAACATTAAAAATTAAAAAATATCAGAATTTGTAATTAAAACAAACCTATTATTGGATTAGATTATAATTTAAACTAATCAAATATTAAAATTATAATTTAAATTAATCAAATATTAGATTAATGCAATTCAAATGAAAACATTAAAGAAAATGGAATAAATTAATTACATTACTTATTAATTTAAACAAAATTTTCCCCTGAAGTTTTTGTTACATCTCAAATAAGTTAATCACGAGAGTGGAACTTGCAATTCCATTCATGGAGTTAATGGTTTGTTCAAATTTGAATGAAATTGAAACAATATGATACTCTGTGGACTTGATTGCAAACATTTAAACATCAAAGACTCAACTAAAACTACCATTTGGCGTGGAGGGACATATATGTCATTACCCCTAAAAGGTTTTAGCGTTATCGACTAGTTTAAGGACAAGAAATTGCCTTAGTTTCAAAACTTTTTCTTATGATGAAGTAATGCATCGTAACCAAGTACTTTAGGCAGGACCTTGGGACACCATATTATATGCACATATATTTGTAGAAAAGCACCCATGCACAAATATATGTATATAGAGGTGCAAATGAATATATTCATAAAGAATGCATAAATATCACACCTTTTTAAATATAAACTTAAAATTTTAAAAATAATTATTTATCTATGGTTAAGATAAAATCTTTTTCAATTATAGTGAATATTTTCAAATTTATTTAAAATTTATTGAATAACTATTATGTTATAATTATTATTTTGTAGGGTAAATACCCTTAGTCCCCGTCAACTATCACAAATTTACGGGTAACCACCTAAAAAGTTCGAACAAACTCACTTATTGACTACCAATTCATTGCAACTAGAAAACGGGTTGACACATTTTTAATCTAAATCGACTAAAACCCCATCCCCAATTTAAAAAAGTCAAAACTAAAAACCGAAACAAATATAAAAAAAAAATAACTCACCAAATCAAAATAAACTCAAACAAAACCATTTCAATCCTAACCCGTCAAGACATCTCTCTCTCTCTAAACCTCCACCCGAAAACCACCATCACCGCCATCATCGAAACCTCAGCCTTCACCCTCCACAACCCAAACCTCGACCTCCTTCGCTAGAAGCCAACCACTTCCACCATCATCAACCCCTCACCCACTTCCACTTCCTCCTAAAATTGTTTAACCACTGCAACTGTAAAACCCACCACCTACATCACCCACTTCCAATTCAAAATCAACTACAATCAAAGGTAATGAGAAACCCACATTCTTGCAGCTAAGAAAAGTAAAATAAAAAGAGTAATATACAAAAAGTAATGAGAAACAATTGATCGACTACAATCAAAATCAAATCTGGGAGCTAAAAAATGCTGAGTAATGAGACACCATCATCACTAATTCATACAGTAACATTTATCACCAAGACGCATGCCACCAGCTCCGGCGTACGCGATTGTTTCTGATGCCACAAGCGACGATATTAGTTTGCGAATTCTCAAAATGAAACCTCGTTCCAAAAAGTCCCATAAATACTCTATATTTATATTATTACCTACTGAGAACTTTGGTGGTAGTTTTAACATAGGTTTCGACCATTTCTTCGTGGGAACGTTTGTGTCCTTTGGATTGGTCAGTGAGGGACGAGCGGGTGAGTGTGAGTGTTTATGGTTGTTTGTGGGAGTAGGCAGAGGGTGGAGGTGGAGGGGGTGACAGAGGGCGGTGGGGGGAGAGGGCACATTTTTAGGAGAGAGAGAGATAGAAGATAATTTGGGTTTGAATCGTGAGGAGAGAGAGGAAGAGCTCTTGTTTTTTATATTTGTTTTGTTATATTTTTTAGTTTTGGATTTTTTTTAAATTGGGAGAAGAGTATTTTAGTCAATTTAAACTAAAAATGGGTCGACTAGATGTTAGATGTTAAATGCAATGAGTTGGTAGATAAAAGAGAAAAGCTTTTGTTACCGGGTAAATACACCGGTTTTATTAACCGGATGATGTGGCCCTATGACATGGCAGCCACTCACCATTTAATAAGCCAAAAAATTCTATATATTTTTTGGCATATATATAACCATTATTTATTTTTACAATATATAACTTTTAAATTAAAAAAAAAAACTATGAGATGGAAGCCACTCACACCATTTAATAAGCCAAAAAAATCTATTTATTGTTATAATATATAACCATTATTTATTTTTACAATATATAACTTTCAAATTAAAAAAAAAAACCAGTCTAATTAAAAAACATAAATACAAGTTGTTCTGACAATTTTTGACACGATAACCCGTGTATGGTAATAACCCGAAATGACCCGAATATGACACGATTCGCTTGTATAGATTTAAGAGTACCCAAAACTTACTCTCAACTCAAAATCAACATGACTCGAAAATGACACGACTAACCCGAATTGCCACTCCTATTATGTAAAAGAATATATATTAAAATTATATGTGTTAAAATACAACAAGACGACACAAAATGATTTTTTTTTTACTTAACACAAACTAATTAAAAAATTACACAATGCGATTATGAATCTTTTATGTTTTAACAAACACGTTCACAATCCAAATTAAAACGTGATGCGACATTGAGTCGTACTTTTTTATACCGTTGGCGCTGACCATTTTTTACAATTAAAAAAAATTGTTTTACTATATTTGAAAAAATGGTCCGCGCAAGTAGTATGTATAGGCAATCCGACCATCTATATATATCGCTGGCGTGTACACTTTTTTCTAATATGTTGGTCCACGTCAGCGGTATG
Organism: Sambucus nigra; assembly: GCA_949130495.1. Taxonomy (NCBI): domain Eukaryota; kingdom Viridiplantae; phylum Streptophyta; class Magnoliopsida; order Dipsacales; family Adoxaceae; genus Sambucus; species Sambucus nigra. Next base: position 522,223,855 of record OX422220.1, read on the forward strand.
CATAGGCAGTACGACCACCTATACATACTGTTGGCGCGGACCAACATATTAGAAAAAACGGTCAGTGATCGGTTATTGTCGCTAGCGCGGATCCGCATCGTTTAATAGTTATGGGTCCGCGCCAGCGACACTAATAAATCGATTTAAATATTTTTTTTTATTTTGATAATGTTTTTTTTAAAATTTTTCTGTAAAACTGTGGCAATACGCTGATATGACATGTTGCGATTGGTTATTGTATTATGAATGTGGGTCCGCGCCAGCGACAATAACCATTTTTTTTTGTTTTTTTTTTCATTAAAAAAATCATTTGTTTTTCATTAAAAACATCTTTTTGCTAAAAAAATGTTTTTCTTTTATTTTTGTCGTGTCATGTTATATGTGTCAATTGACACTTCACTGTATCATTTTACTTTTTGTTCTGTCGTTTTTTTTTATCCAATAATTTATAATACTTTGTCGACATCTGTGTCGACGTAACTTTTCTCAATAAAAGAATATGTTGTTTGTGTAATATTAATACAGTAAATGCTACTGCTTATAAAAATATTAATTATATAAAATTATTTCATATATCATTGTCTGTGTAATATTAACACAATAAATATATCGATTTTGTGAAATGTCATTTTATGAAAAAAAAAAATGATGTTGACATGTTTCAAACTTATTTTTCTTGTTTAAAACCTTTTTTATTTGAAAAATGATAGTTGCACCGGTTTTGTGCATTTATGTTTTTTTTTATTTTTTGGTCAAACAGTGTTTTTCTGTTGCTAAAAACTGATTTTTTTTGTGTTAAAACTAGTTTAAAAAATGTAATTTGGTAAAAAAAAAATCGTTATTTATTTATATTTTTTAAAACTGTTTTTTCTTTTTCTAAAAGCATTTCTCATTTTTTTTTCTAGAAAGCTACAATGTTATATACATTTTTTAAAAGTAAAAGGTATATATGTGGCCACATCAGCAGCAATTGTATATATGTGGCCACCTCATGTAGTCACATCAGCCGATTGGCTAAACCGGTGGGCTTAAGCCGGTACGAGTAGCATCGCTCTTAAGAGATTTGGATGATTGAAAAATGCTTTTGGTACAGGGTGAAAGCTACCGGATTAATCCACCGGCATATGTGGCTGCTGATGTGTCTGCCTTGTAGGAATGAGTAGGATTTTTTTTTGTGGATTGTTACAGTTGTCAATTGTTTTACCCTTTTTTTTTGAAAAACTATTTTTTAAAATTATATTATAAAAATGTTTTTTTTGTTATAAATTCTTTTTATTGTTAAAACTATTTTTTAAGAATAACTTTTTTCCCGTTATAAGTTGGCTTACTGTAAAAATTATTTTTCTTGAAACTATTTTTTTAATAACCATTTTGTGGTAGGATTTTTTTTGGGTTAAAAAATAATTTTATATATCAATTTGTTAACAATTGAGACATCAACGATAGGTTATTGTCGCCGGCGCGGATTCCCATCATTTAATGGATGTGGGTTCGCGCCAGCGACACTAACAAATCGATTTTAAAAACATTAAAAAAAAGATTAAGCTAAAATATATACGTTAAATACACGCTATATATAAATATTTTTAAAACATTTTTTGACATCACGTATATTTTTTGACAAAATTACTACAAAATTATACGTCAAAACATACATCGCGTATGTCAAAACATATACGACAAAATTATACGTCAAAATATACAACAGCGACCGGTTATTGTCGCTGTCGCGGATTCCCATCATTTAATGGATGCGGGTCCGCGCCAGCGACATTAACAACTTATGATTTTTTTTAAAATTGTTTTTTAGTGTCACTTTTTATCGCAATTGGTTAGTGTCGCTGGCACGGACCCACATCTCTTAATGAATGTGGGTCAGCGCTAGTCGCACTAATCAAATGCGATAAAAAGCGGCACTAAAAAATATTTTTTTTTTTAACAACTTAGGATTTTTTAAAAAAATAGATTTTTTTAGTGCCACTTTTTTTCGCAATTGGTTAGTGCCGCTTTATTTTTAAAACACCAATTGTCCCAATATTCTCTTATTTTTAACGCATTTAGTCTCTCAAACACCCATTTACAGAATATTATCTTATTTTTAAAGGTCCGCGCCAGCGTCAAACATTATTTTTAAAACACCTAATTTCTCAATATTCTCTTATTTTTAAAGATCCGCGCCAACGGCACGCCTTATTTTAAAACACTAATGTTTTGATGTTTAAGAGACACCAAATTTTTTCCCCAAACTTATATAATAAGAAAATGTATGAATTGTTAACATATTGATATATAAAAAATATTTTTTAACCAAAATTTTTTTTACCGCAAGATTGTTATTAAAAAAATAATTTTTACACTAAAAGCATTCTTAGAAAATAGTTTTGAAAAACATTTTTGAAGAAAAAAAAACAGGAAAACAATTAAACACATGGAACACAAATGAAAAAACAATCTCTCTCCTACCAAGCCACCTCAGCCGGCCTCCTCAACCGGTGTAACAAACCGGTGCATCCACACCGGTACCATTAGCAGTCCTCTAGATAAAATGATGAGCTTGTCAGATATTTTTTTAGGGGTGACTTGCAAATTCGTAATAATTGAGGGATAGGTGTAATTTACTATTTTTTTTATAACAATATGTATATATATACTCGTATATTTTGACATCTTAATATTATTATATTAATATATTATATAATCTATAGATATAAGTATTAGTGTCTATAGAAAGTCTTCTGTAAGTAATTCTTAGGGTTACCATTTTTTTTAAATAGTTGCAAAAATGAGTTTTTTGATGAAACATTATGGATATGATCTCCACGACGAGAAGATCATCTCCAATTTTTTCATCAAAAATTAATAAAAAATGTTCAGATGAGATGATATGTAAAAAATGGTATAAATATTCATTTTCCTCTCTTTATATTTTGGGTATGTACCAGCTACTTGATTGATCTATTTTTTAATGGAACTTCATAGATATGATCTTCTCACTGTCGAGATCATGAAGTTTCATCAACAAATTCAATCGAAAAATGAGTGAGATGATCGCCAAAGTTTCCACAGTCGAAAATGCATATTTACACCTTTTTTTTTACGTATCGCCTCATCTCAACATTTTGTTTTTTGAATTTATTGATGAAAAAAATTGGAGATGATCTTTTCTCTATGGGGATCATATCCATGATGTTTCATCAACAAATTCATTTTTTTACTATTTAAAAAAAATGGTATATTCGTATTTATCACGTTCCTAATTAATTATCCATGATCATATCCATGATGTTTCCCAATCTTCTAATATTCGTATTTATCACGTTCCTAATTAATTATCTGATATTTATCAAGACCACATAATTGGGAAATTCATAAATTCGGAATTTAATATAATTAAAATTAAATAATTAATTTCGACACTAAATATTAATTTTCAACATGGGATATAACCAAATATATTTATAGAAATGATAACTAAATATAACAAAATATCTACATCCATCACATGAAAGGTTGCGAGTAGGTCCCCAATTATCGTACAGAATTAAGTATAATTCAGTGCTACATTTATGCTGATACTTAGGTAAAGAAAGCCTAAAGTACTTACCCAACGAGCCAGCCATACAAAAAGACGATGTTGAACATGGTAAATATTTAGATTTTATTATTTGGCACAAAATACAATGATGATGATGTCTAAGGGGGTGAGGCCTATTTTTAGGAGTGGCTTGATCGGAGAGCGTGGTCCATGCTTCATACGATGTTATCGAAACGCCAACAAAGGGTAGATCATCTTCTAAGAGAGGAAACCATAAGGATTATAATGAATTGGTCCTGTTGACACCATTCTACTGCTACCGTCAATAAGGATTTGGGTTGGGGGAATGGATGTGTGTCATTAACAAAAATGAAAATATTTTGGCAATGAAGGAATGCCAGGTCTTCAGTTTTCAAGTAAAGAAATTTTCTATAGGTGAATTTGATAGAGAAAAAATGATGATCTTTGTGTAGGGAGGGAAATGTGGTTTATGTTTGGGCTTGAGAAGTGGTCATTTGAGTTGAGTTAGGGATTTCCGTGGCTGTCTTGTTGTGGTCTGATACAATGTGAAAGTTAAGGTTTTGTACGATATAAACAAGTCTTTTATACTAAATGAGTTACACCAAATGATAGAGATGAGGGAGAGAATAAGTTACAAATTGATAGCTATTCTACCGTGGTCTAGTTACAGTCGTTTCCTATTTTCTAGGTTGGTATGGGCTTGATGGAAAATACTTGGGAGACCCTTGATTGTGACTCAAAATTGGGACTTACGTTGACACGGCGCGTTGTCATTAGTTGGTCCCTTATATATGTGGGTCTGTGCTAGCGGCGCTAACCAATCGCAACACACCATGTCAGCGAGTCGTGATTTTGAGTCCCAATTTTGAGTCGCTGTAGAATCACTCGGGTTTGATTGATATCCTTGATTGATTTACTGTATTTTTAGTCTACATAAAACAAAAAATATGGACCCTTAATTTGGCACGAAAGGTGTAATATATATTTTTTATTAGCTTTTAACAAAATATTATTTTCTTACAAACTCTTTTTTAAAATGATATGTTTTTACAATTTCATGATAATGATCGATAAAAATAGAAATCGTTCAAGGGATTTCATTTATTTTCAAAACTCTTTTTTATATATGTGTTTCATCTACTATAGTTACTATTAAATTGTCACTTACCAATTCAAGTTTTCCATATCTAATTTGAAAAACTGTATGTAGCCTTCAATTTCGGACCAAGGTCGAAGCCATAATTTAAACAGGGAAGGTGCTCAATTGACTTAGTTTGTTGGAGCAAAATTAGACCATTCAAAATTGTTAGCCAATTGATGTTCGTAAGTTTTGGTTGGGATCGGTTTGGTTTGGTTAGTGACCGAGAGAATATCACTCGCAAATGGCCTTTCGTCACTAGGTTTGTTTCAAAATTCAACTAATTTCAAAGTTCGAGTGTATTATTGCGTATATGGTTTTCTATTTAAAATATTTGGTTCGAGTCTACAAGGATTTGCATTTGAGCACCCCGTTCATTTTTTTACTAATATCCTAATCTTATATTTTTTATATTCAATTTTTGAAAATACCACCGTCATGCCAAAATATATTTGTCTCCGCAACGTGTCCCAAAAAAATACTCGCATGTCCCTTACTTTTCCAAATGCATATTTGTGTGTAAAAAAGGGGCAGTGTAGGATTCATTTGTCTGTAGCACATCCCATGTTTGACATGTGTCAAACTGGATTTGTTTCCTCCGTGAGAGTGTCAAGGCTTCATAGTTAGAGATAAGGAAGTGAATAAAATTCACACAATCTACATAATGATCGAATGCTTTCATGTAAATTAATATAGATGTTTAAATCTAAAAAAAATATTATGTTTTTCAATATATCTTTAAAGTGTCTTTATTTCATAGACACCTTGTTCATGATTTTAAAGCTCGGATAGTCTTGCACCTTTAATTCCCATTAAGGTCAATTTTAATGACTATTCACTTAAAAAACTCAGAGGCCATTTAATACAAATACAAATAGGGTAGATTTGTATTATTGGAAGGGCAATAGATGAATTTTGGCCAAAGTGGAGCATTTATATTCCTCTTGTTGAAAAACTTTATAAGATAATTTTTCATTCTCTAGTGCCATATTTTTTATTCATATTTGGAGAAGGACATTCCCTTGGTCGATATAGTTTGTATTTGTATTGAAATTTAACCATTCAATTACATATATCTGGATGAAAAAAATCATACCTGTTAAATCGTTGTGATCAAGGTATAACCACTTTAGCATAGTTATGTTGCCAATTTCTTTAGGTATGCTTCCACTTAGTTCATTCCGGCTCAAGCCTAAAAATTGGAGCTCACTACACTTGTGCAAATTTGGAGGGATTGTTCCATATAGTTGATTCCAGCCTAGAAAGAGATATTTTATTTTTGGGAGATTATCGCAGATATCCCCTGGAATACCTACAAAGTAGTAATAATTCAGACATAAATATTCTGTCGAGCTGTTTAATTGAAAGAAAAGAAATGAAAGGTTTTTGTAGAGTAAAAATACGGGTAATAATTTGGGTACAAAGAGATTATTCAAAAGTTACACAAACTAATGTGGCAGTGCGATATAGTATTGTCGTAACTCACTCCAAGACAGAGTACAATACTTTATTACACTATCACATCAGTTTGTGTAATTTTTTGTATAATATGTTTAACAACATGACATTTTCCTAAAATTAAATTATTTAGGTATTTTTATATCCCATTTTTATAGGTTCTATCAGTACAACACTGCGACAAAATTCTTTGTTTTTCCTTTCGTTTGTGACGCGACTACTTGTTGATAAGCAATCAAAATTGTTACATTTATATCCTAGATAGTTGCATTAAAATTGTAGGTCCATGTTAAACTTGACCTCATATAGTAAATTATTAATTTTGATGGTCAATGATAGCAGTTGCAGTTCAAATTTTAAATTCATGCAAAATTGGGCCAAAGTTGTGGTCTAAGGCTTCAAGTCAGAATTCCTCAGACCCAACAGATAATGGATACCAAGTAAACCTTGTACCTATTTTAGAATACCCTCTTACAAATGTGTTAACTTGCCTTAGAATGAGTCTCAAATTACGTGTTGTCTTTTGTTTATTTATTCTTGAATGTGATCATTATGTGGCTGTTCTAAATTCAGGGTCATTTGAAAATGCAAATTACGTGGTTCAAATGTGTAATGAAAGCAGGCCTTTAGCTATTATACCCACTATTTCGGTCCATAAAAAAATCTATCAGGTGCCTTTTGTAAAAGGTCAGTGTAATGAATCAAGGAATGAGGTGGTGCCCGCTATTCTTGAAGAAAAAAGGTGTTGACTGAGGATAAAAATGGTTACAATGAATTGAATACCAACTCACCTTTGTTGATAGTAGTGATCAGGAAATACTATCAAAGGACCCGGATGTGTTTTTATAGCAACAAAAAATTATGAAAAAATGGTTCTTGACTCAACAGAAGCCAATATACATAATCAGAATATCTCGTTAGGGGATATATCAGGTACTGAAGAGTCCTATAATCAGATGCCTCATATAGAGAACATTCCAAAATTGTCATGTCACACAAATGATTTTTTGCCAAAAAATGACGGCCCCGAAATTAATTTATACGCTGGGATTATAAAATATGATTTAGGAATGCCTACTAATTCTGCCAAAGCTCGAGCGGTTATTACTGACTCAATTGAGAGAAACTGAGGAAAAACTGAATATCAAATGGTCAATACTCAAGTTAGCAACTCTTCGATATTTTAAGAAACATTGAAGACTCGGAAAATCAAGATAAGGTGGAAGGATTTAAAAAAAAAGGTGGAAATAAAAAGGATTAATTCTTGTTATTAACTAATGAGGAGAAATCGTATTTTAAATATAATTTAATGCCATCTCCTTCTTGTTTAAGACTTCATAAACTTTCTTAATTGTTTTCTTTTTATTAGCGCTTGTAAATGCCCTCAATGGAGGCTATTTCTCATATATGCTAATAAATTTATTTATGTTCTTGAAAAAAAGGACATATGATGCACCGACTCGACAGAAGATATAGATTACATCCCCACTCAAGATACGCGATACCCAATTTTTTCAAGATGTTGGATATAATACGTTAGGCATACATCAAATATATTTATTCATGAAATAAAAGTTAATTTGTTACATAGAAAATATAACTAGAAATACTTAACTTTTAAATTCTGAAATTTAACAGATAAAATTAGATATACATAGGTCCGCACTGATAAAATGAAATATACAATAAGATTTTTTTAATAAACATGATTTATTTGAACCCTTCGCCGACCCTCCTTCAGTCGCGAAAGGCCCCTTCAAAATCTATGTGATAAGCACATAAAACTGTCATATTTATATCCTAAATTTGCTATATTTAATTGTTAGTTATTGTTAATGAGTCATAAATTCTTATTTCTCTAGTTATACTCAGCATGATGTGAACATATATGTATACGAAGAGTAAAATTAAGAGTTTGTAAATTTTTAATTCTAGTATTGAATAATTTATTATGGTTTTAACTCTTTCATTATCTTCCTGTAGGTTACTTCTTGGCAATGTGAAAGAGTTTTTGAAAAATTTGTGAACTTTGATTTGAGTAAAGGCCGATTTATGCATATTGATTGAAAGATCCACTTGGCTACATTATCTTAAATGGTAATTTATTCAGTCATTTGAATGTATATAAGTAGGATTACTACTCTAACGGTGCCAACATAATATGTTTTTTCCTCAGCTATTAGAGCATCCACAATGGTGAATGCTCTCAACAGGTAACGTCACAAATCTAAAAGGTGTTTTTACCTTTCGTGATTGAATGTTTCCACAGAGGTGATAAGTAAGCATGCGTAGAGGTTTTGAGGGAAATAGTTCCTACGAACTACTTTTTATCGTAGGAAGTAAAATTACATTTCTTACGAATAACATTTGTATGTAGGAAATGATATGAACAAATGTTGTTCATAAGAACCCAAAATATAATAACAATGATTATTTATATTTGTTATCAGCTTCATTTGTTCATAAGAATTCCTACGAATAAATGAAGTTCATAGGAAACATTTGCAAATTCAGCAAGCGTTCAGTAACTAACTTTACAAAACCACTACCATTTATCCTACAAAATTTGTTGCATTTAATCCCCCATTACAGAGCTTTTTATGTGCAAACTAACAATTTCTTTTGTCTTTTAGCATCCCCATTGTGAATGGTCATAGAGTTAATTGCACTAATTTTTAGTTTGTTTATTTTGCATTGGGATGCATCCAATAGCTGAAGAGGTGGATAAATTACGAACTGACATTTGGAAAATTCCTTTTAGTTTATTAGTTTATTAGGGGCGGACTTCCGGGTGGCTTTGGTGGCCAGTTGTTTCCTAGGGGCCTTGCCTCCGGTGGACTTGCAGGCGATTTTCTTGGTGCGGGCCAGAGTGAAAAAGGATGGGAATTGCTAACAGATTAAAAAGATTGAATTACTGCGGTTGGGATGTGTAGGATCAATGTTATGTATATGAATACATGGAAATTAAGTGAGGTTTAAGTTGTAAACTATTTTTTTTAAATAAAAAAACTTTTACTTTGAGCTAATTGTTTACGTGGTATCTAAATGTTTCATGGATAACTAAACACAAAATCGGGCTAAAATATATATATGTTGATCGATTTTGTTAAAATAGCAAAAAAACTTATTTTTGGCGGATTTTTTGGGTATTCGTGGTATGTTTAGATACCATATAAAAAAATTTAGCTAATTTGTACATATGACATATGTTGACGAATCTGATTTATTATGACCGATTATTAGAAAATAACAAAAAAAAAATTTTGGATGATTTTTTGGCTAGTTCCATGGATTATTTACATAGCATGTAAAAAATATATATATATATATATATATATATATATATATATATATATATATATATATATATATATATATATATATATATATATATATATATATATATATATATAAATTGCTATTTAAAAAAATAGTTCTTAATTTACTGCCTTATTTTACATATGTATTTTTTTAAATTGCTCCTAAAGAGCATAAATATCATAAATAAAGGAAAATAGTGGATGCGTGAGCCCACCACCAAAGGGGTACATTGGAAGACCCAAAGAGAAAAAACAAATAACGTATCATTTACCCTTGCGGGTCTTTATATGAGTTTATGAAAGGTTAAAACTTCGCTTAAGTTTTTTGAAGCGGGCAACTCTGTACTTTTGGGCTTCCAACATAAAATGTCCCATTCTAGCTTCTTATCAAGAATGTTTCCATATTCATCCTGAATTTTTTGAAAGTCGTCCGCAATGGCTTGTTTAACTTCAACCATAATTTTGAAAATTTTAATGTCGCCCAATTTTTTATTGGTTCATCTTGCTCAAGTTGGCATTGTCACTCTTTTTTATGGCTTCGTTTTGGTTTTTGGTGCCTTTTGAATCACAAGAGCTAGATGGACCAGGGGAAAAAATGCTGCTAACTTGTTCGAATTGTTTTCTTTATTAAAATTACCCGAATGGTTTGGAGAGTGTGGAGATATTGAGGATCTATCCGTAAACAAAGTGGAATTTTTGGACACTATATTTGAGTCCTCATCACTGAAATAGCCAACCTATGAATTTTTTCTTTGAAAAATGTCGAAGTCAGAAGGTTGAGTTGAGCCATTGAGGTCTTTGGAGCTATCAATAAAGGAAAGGGATGGAACAAGTATTCCCTCCTCAAGAGGCGCATGAATTTGGGATAAAATTCCAATGTATGGCACAAATATATTAGAGGAGCAACCTAGGATCATAGTGCTAGGTGAGATATCAAGAGGAAATACAATTTTCCCCTTATCTATCCTTACTTTAGCAACTTTAGACTAACTAAAAGCCATATTGTCCTCTACTATCTCAACTAAAGTTTTGGCATTACCAAAGGCACATAAGATATTGTTGACAGGAGTGAGCTTTGTGCTGCCATTCTTGTTAGTTGCTCTTCGGTTTGGAGAGGACCCGTCTTCCAGCACATCCATGGATTGGAAACATCCAGCACAACCATGACTCTATGACCAGTCATGGCTTCGAGATTTCGAAGCTGCGAGTTGTGGTTCCCAGCGGCATGAGTTTTGGAATCTGGAGCGTTGTTGTGGTTTGGTTGGGTATCACTATCGTCACTAATTTCTTCAACCCGATGGGCTCCAACAGAGGCCGCCTCCCCAGACTTTAAATTGACTCCATTTTTATCCAGAAAACGAACTATACCTGGACCATCTCCATCAAACTGAGTTTCCTTTCGCTTCTTCCTATCATGATGATCTAATTTATCTTCATTTATGGATTTATCATGAACTTTGCATTTAACTTTTATCTCGATCAAGTCTTTTTATTTCTACTTTTTTACGCATGTGCTCAGTTTTTTATTTCTTTTTATGGTTGGTGATCAGCGTTGTACTACTAGAGTTAGGCCAGCAGCAAGCGATATCACTTGTAAAATACCTTTGTTTTGAATAAATCTTCAAAGTCATTGCTTCTTTATTTGTTCATAATTTCCACATAAAAAGACAAAGTCATTGCTGGTTTGTTTGAAGGCTGAGACGAGCTCCCTCCGTTAATATTTCGAAATTTGAATTTCAAATCTATTTTTTTTGTTCCCCCTTAATTTGTTTTCCACTTCAACATTTGTTCCCCAAGACATTTCCATCACACTCTGTTCTTTCACTCCCTTGCTCTCTCTTCCCTCCTCTCAAATTAATGCACCTGCTCTCAGGCAAGTGATCTACTTTCTCTCAACTCATTCCATTTTCTCTCTTTTTACTTATGATTTCTACTTTTTTCTTTTGCAGGTTATTTAACACAAATGAACCGGTAAGTTTTTTTTGTTTTCCAATTATTGATTTTTGCGTTCATTTAAGTGGTTTTTACATGCAAATTTACATGGAGTTTCTTTTTATTATTTGACAGTATCACATTTTTTTCTTTTAGGTACATCAATAGGTTCGCTTAATAAAAACAAATTCTCAAACATCTACCTTAGGGTACTCTATCCTTCTCTACTATTTTGTAACTTTATTGCTTTGGATACTTTTTTCCTGATTTGATCGTTATGTTTTTGAAATTTTTACGTGTAGTCTTTGGTTCTTTGTTGTTGAAAATTTTATTGTGAAACGAAATGGGAGCAATGATTTGTTTCCTATCACCATATATGATAGGTCATTAATTAGTAGTGCTATAATTTTTGTATAGCTATTGTTGAAGAATTTTAAAGTTAAATTTTTTTAATGGATTTTAAAGTTAAAACTGTGTTTCAAATGTTTGTTATATCTAATACCTGGATTTCATAGTTGAAATTGCAAAGTGTTTTAATTTTAATTTTAATTGCTTGGGAAGATTAATATCTAGTGGATGAAAGTATGTTATGAGAAGTCATTTTATCCAAACAAACCTTATTGTTTTTTCTGTTAGTAAAATCAGTTACAGATTAGTTAGAATTCTGTTATGATTTATGTTACAGTTCTATGCATATAAATATGCGTGTAGTCTCTACAATATTCTCAAGTTGAGGTATTAATGAAAAACAGTATTCTCTCTAATTCTATCTCTTACTTATTTCATTCTTCTTCTTTCTCTTGTCTTACTATATTTCTTCCTAAATTGAAGTTTCTCCATGAGGCAAAACTGTGGAGGAGATTGTGGCATTTAAACAGCTAACTAACTGACAATCGATGTTCATCCAAGTAGTATAGAGAGGATTTGGAGATTGATTACCTTCACAATCTATAATTTCTGGTTCTGGTTTATGGATTGTGCCATCAACATAACCAAGAAGATGGTTGGCACAAAGAGAATTCTTCATTTGATGTTGCGAGATCAAAAAATTTGAGGCATCCAATTTGATTGGCACAAGAGAGTTGAGATTTGAGACAAAGAATACTAGATGTGGTGGACGATTAAGAGAATTAGAGTTGATTGCCATGAAAGAATTTCAGAGAACTAGATGAAGAATAATTACAGGTAATGGAACTCCTGAAGCTACCTGTTATACTTAAGCCAAAACCTCATATGTATGGAGAGCTGCTATGTCAGATGAATTTGCTGCCTTGATGCATCAACAAACCTGGACTTTGGTTCCTCTTCCTCTTTATCACACTGCTATTGGATGTAAATGGGTGTATAAGATAAAAAAGAATGCAAATGGTACTATTGCTAGACATAAGGCAAGGTTGGTTACTAAGGGATACCATCAAACTGAAGGTATAGATTACTTTGAGACCTTCAGTCCTGTTATAAAGCAACCTACTATTCATTTGGTTATTCCGATTGCACTTCATTTTGGTTGGAAGGTTCAACAATTGGATGTTTCCAATGCATTCTTACATGGTATTCTTGATGAAGAAGTATATATGATTCAGCCAGTTGGTTTTGTGGATTCTTCTCAACCTCAAGCAGTGTGCAAATTAAAAAAGGCTTTATATGGACCTGGTATGCTACATTCTCAAAGTTTCTTCTTGAATATGGATTCTCAAATAGCACAACATATACTTCTTTATTTGTTTACAGGAAATCAGGTCATGTGGTTCTCTTATTGGTATATGTTGATGATATTCTCATCACTGGAAGTTCCTCACCTATGATTACATCTCTTATCTCCAATATGAAGTCAACTTTTGCAATAAAAGAACTAGGTTTACTTCATTATTTTCTAGGAGTTGAAGTTTCCAACATTGATGATGGGCTATTTCTGACTCAGTCCAAGTATGCTCATGACTTACTTCTTAAAGAAGGAATGGCAGATTGCAAAACTTGTATCACCCCATCTGCATCTAAGCTTCCAGCAAATGTTGACATGGCTCCCTTTTCAGATCCTTTTCTCTATAGGAGTTTAACTGGAAGTCTTCAGTATCTCACCATCACCAGACCTGATCTTGAATATGCAGTAAATTGGGTTTGTCAATACATACAAGCTCCTCTCAACCATCATTTTACTGCTGTCAAAAGGATTATCAAATATGTCAAACTCACATCTCACTTTGGGCTTCAATTTAAATCTGATCCTATATCTCTCATGGCCTATTCTGACTCTGATTGGGCAGGGGATCCATTGGATAGAAAGTCTACTTCTGGGAGTTGTGTGTTTTTGGGTCCTAACGTCATTTCTTGGTCTGCAAAGAAACAATCTTCAATGGCTAAATCTAGCACATAAGCGGAGTATAAGGCCTTATCTTCTACAGCTGCTGATCTAGTTTGGCTACATCAGTTATTAAAAGATATGGCTAATTCTATCTCTGGGATTCCTACCATTTGGTGTGATAACTTGGGGGCTCTCTCTTTGGCTGCCAATCCTGTCTTTCACGCTAGATCCACACATATAGAAGTTGATTTTCACTTCATTAAAGAAAAAGTGGCTTCTAAACAACTTAAGGTGGTTCATGTGTCCTCTATGGATCAACTTGCTGAATTTTTCACAAAGGTTCTTTCCATCTCAAGGTTCAAGTATCTCAGGTGTCATCTTATGACTTACTCATCCAAGGACTTCAATGATCAAGCTACTGCTGCCCCTAAGACGTCTTTAGCTTGAGGGGGAATGTTATGAGAAGTCATTTTATCCAAACAAACCTTATTGTTTTTTATGTTAGTAAAATCAGTTACAGATTAGTTAGAATTCTGTTATGATTTCTGTTACAGTTCTATGCATATAATTATGCGTGTAGTATCTATAATATTCTCAAGTTGAGGTATTAATGAAAAATAGTATTCTCTCTAATTCTATCTCTTACTTCTTTCATTCTTTTTCTTTCTCTTGTCTTACTATATTTCTTCCTAAATTGAAGTTTCTTCAAAGTGTGTTGGTCTTGGATGTAAAATATATATTTTTTGGAAAATTAGTTTGTAGCTGTGATTAATATTTTGGTTGTTGGGTTGATTTGTCATTTGAGAATAATTTTTTATTTATTTCCTTGCCATTTGTATTGCTAATACATTTGTGGTTCTTTCCCATTAAGATGTGTGGATAATTCTCTCTACATGACAAAACAAGGTGTCCTCAAGAGAGTATGTGTTTAATATGCCTTACATTTCAAAACAATGTTGTGTGCTTTGTTGGACATGAGCTCCTTGACAAAAAGGGAAATTGAGTATTTTAATTGTTTCAGTAGTGTTGATATAAACAATGACGTGCATTCATCCAGGGTATGAAAACTTATGGTGTAGGAGGTACTGAATGACTTTATTTGAATGGTACATGGTAAGCTGTGTTCATTATAATCATCACTTACCTCCCCCCCCCTCCCCCCCCCCAAAAAAAAACACTTGAATTTGTATCTTCAACCCAAATACTGTTTCATGTTTTTCGTTTATTGTAAAATACATTTGATTACTTTGGAATTTTTGCACTTGGTTTTCTTCCACATTTTAATTTTACATCTTCAATTTTGTTATATGGTTAACACGTCTTTACATTTCTTACTTGGGTGAAAGAGAGTTACGCAGAAACGAAGCTCATGGAGGAAAGTTCTTAGGTCCCAAACATTTGACTCAAAGAGTAAGAGAATTTGTTATTCTTTTCAAGTATTCTAGTTATAATGAGCATGAGGTGAGCATACATGTATATGAAGGGGAAAATTAAGAGAGTGTAAGTTTTTAATTTTTGTATTGGATAATTTATCTTGGTTTAAACTCTTTCATCATCTTCCTGTAAGTTACTTTTTGACAATGCGAAAGAGTAATTGAAAAATTTGTGAACTTTGATTCGAGTAAAGGCCAATTTGTGCATATTATTGAAAGATCCACTTTACCACTTTACCCCAAAAGGTAATTTATTCAATCATCTGAATGTAATTCAGTAGGATAACTATTCTGACAGTGCCAACATAATAGTTTCTTTCTTTCTCATACATTACTTGCTATTCCAGTTAAATTGTTCTAATTTTTAATTTGTTTTCAGGCTCTAACATCCCAGTATTTTTAGGTCCCAGTTACAATTTCTTGTAAACTGATAGGTACTCATTGTTTTGCAGCTTTGAAAGATTTGACATTTTCGGTGGATAACAACATAATAACAGAGAAGATACTTCATACTCAACTCTAAGATACATGCTCCATGTACTCTTTCTTAGCAATGGAAGCATATTTATTCAAGGTGCACAGGGCTGTCACCATTCTTTTTATTTTATTTTATTTTATTTTTTTCTTATCTAACTTTATAATATTCAGGGTATATACCTCTTGACCATTCCTACCTTGATTTTCTAGCCTAGTTTTTTTCCTTGTTTATTCCGTGTAATTTTTGTCTACTAATGTTTATTAAGTTACGACCAAATTGAAATGATAAATGGTATATTTTTTCATGATTACAATACTAATATTTACCCACCATCAATAGACACAATTCCTCTTTTTTCTTCTAATTTAATAGTTTCTGTTGGACGGTCTGTTGTATGTGTATTTCCTCTCTTGAATTCTTTTTAAATTGGTAGATCAGAATGTTGTGCATGAAATTTGGGTTTACTTTATTTCTTTGCTTATTGTTGTGGAAACTGGAAAGTAAGGAAAATTATATTTTTGTAAAAAGATCACTAACACTTAACTTAGGAGATGTTAGAGGGATTTGGGCCTAAAACTATAATGTAATTTTTACAACTTAAACAAGAGATGTTTTTAATTAAGTGTTACATTGTTCAAAACAAGCATTTTTAATTTAACTTCCCTATAAGTATAGTTCAGTATATATAAAAATTATTAGCATCCCCCGAAGGGCTGGAAGGGAGAGAGAGATTTGGAAATGGATCCCTCACTATATCTTTTGACAATTTGGAGGGAGAGAAATTTGAGGTGTTTTGAAGGTAAGGAAGTCGATTTACATGTATGATACCTATTTTTGAGCACTATGCTGATTTGGTATTAAGAAACCCATAACACTTCAATTCGTGCTCTTCTTTTGGTGCTTTTGGAGGATATGCATAGAGTTATGTACTGTAGATAGGTGTCTTGGGGGGGGGGGGTGTCAAGGTATTTCTTATCCTCCCCTCCCCCCGTATACGGACGGTAGACTTCATCTCATTTTTCCTTTACTGTGATTTTTGTCACTGTGACTAGTTCTAAAGTTCTATGTTTATAGAATAGTACGTGACTTAAAAAATTAAGGGGAAAATACTCTTAGGTCCATCGCGAAAATTTTTTTGGCACTTAAATTCACTAATTCTCTTGTAAAAGTTCACGCTAGTGACATGACAAGTGGACCTAATAGCAAATTGCTCTTAAATGTTTAAAAATTGTCAACAAAGGACCTAAGTGTAAATTGCCCCCAAAAAATTTCATTATATAAAAATCCAGAAGTAGTATTTGTGTTGGTTGCATCTCAGGCGGGGAGTGTCTATTTGGAAACAAGTTATGATGACTTTCATGGCCATGCCAAAGTTAATAATACATGACATCCAGAGGGTACTATTCTTAAAACACAAAAAACAACCGTTTGTGTTATATGTTTTTCTATTCACTTATTGAATTTGTTAATCATCTTGATATTTTAGTTGTTTTGTTTAAAGTTTTTGGACTTTAAATTATTTATTGTTTCAAACTTGGATAGAATAAAATTTGGTAGCCCTAGTTGAATTGAAAGGTTTTGCTAAAAAATATTAAATTGGCAAAATAACACAAATTTGGCATGAATCCTTGATACAAAAGAGACAAAAATCTATAGTTGCATCTCCATGGACCTTTCGTTGCTATTTTTGTTGCTATATTCCATTGACTATTGACCTGATATGAATAAATTAATCCTAGAAAGGCAAATACATTGTTAGTCCATCTTTAAATTCTTACTTTTCTGTTCTTTTTTTTTTCTTTTAAATTGACGACATTATTCATATCCATTAGTTGGGCAGCTGGAACAGAAAATGTTACGAGGATACATATAGTAGGGGTCAAGTATAAACAAGTCCTCTCGCCCGCGGACCTAAAAATAGGTCTACATGGTGCGAACCATTTTTTTTAAATGGAAAAAAAAAAGTGGTCGATTTTTTTGTATGGGTTTTAAATATTTCATGGTATCCCTAAAAAAATTACCTCAAAACAATCTTTTTTATGGTCGCTTGCAAACATTCTGATTCCATTCATTTAGTTATATATGATTCATCTTTATAAATAGATATATCTCTATTGTTTTGATGTCTTTCAGATGTGATGAGAAGGGGACAATGCAATCTTAATATTCAGACTTCGGAGTGATGTCTTTTCTCTTTAATATTTACTAATGGGTTTATGTCATTGATCTCTGGACATAAGATGGTTATTTTTACGACTCATTTATATATGGTGCCTGCATCTTGTTTCATCTCAATAAGGTGTGATAACAGATAACTACTAAATAAAAAACTTCACCTGTCAAACTAATTATATGTTCAAAGATGCAAATAAACTTTATATGCCTCCAATTAAGATGTGAATCAAGAGAATTATATCATCAAGTGAACTCTATTTTAACAAATATAAAGGAGTGCGTATATTCAAATATTATTAGTTAAATTCAATACATAAATGTGCTAAATATATTTTAATTGAAAATTCCATTAACAATTTTTGAAATATTTTTATCACATAATGTAAAATTACTTATTGTTTCATTTTTTTTACAAAAACGTATTTTATTTAAACTTTTTTCACATTCCACCTATGTGCACAAAAAGTATGGAAAAGAAAAATTATTGAAAAGATTGAAATTTGAAGCTTTAATAATTCAATCAATCCTGTTTATTTATGGAAATCGGTAAACCCGATTTTTTTGTAACCATGAATCTTAACTTTTAAAGATTCTTGATTTAACTTTTAAAATTGATTGAACTCATCGAAATATCCGTAGGGGCGTTCTTCCATCTTTTAGGCCTTCTCTCTAAACCTTAAACAACTCAAAACACTTGAACCCCCTGCTATATATGTTAGACATTGGTTGTTCTTAATAAAAGAATTTTCAACTTCTATAACACAAAATATGAGCTGTTGGAAACAGCTGTCGAAGACAGCTGTTAAAATGAGTTGCAAAACTGAAATGATTATCTCTGTGTCCCACATCGAAAATCTTAACAAATTGAGTTGGGTATATTTATAATTTTTGTGAAATCAATGGGCAATGCTGCTACAACATGAGCATTTGTAACATAAAAAAAGTTGTTAGAATTAAAATAGGAATACACGCATTTGGAAATATATATATATGTATATATACAGAGGGATCTTAAACGGGTGGCTTTTAACGGGTGCCTTTAGCGGGTCTATTAAAAAAGGAAGAAAGAAGGCATGAGTTTCAATTCTATAAGACAAAACTCATTGCTACACGTTGGATTTTAGAGCCTCCTCCTCTCTATAAAGTTGGCTTTTTCTAGCAGAATAATGATCCCAATGTGTATAAAGGGATTGCAATGTTGATTATCCATAATATATTAAATTAATATTTAATTAAGATTATATCCACAAAATTAATTAAGCAAACCCTTTAAATTAATATTTAACTTAAAAAACAGTGTTTGTAATATTTTTTAGAAAAATATTTTTTCAAAACTGTATTTTTTTATTAAAAAATAGTGCTTTATAAAAAAAATGTTTTCTATATAAAAACTGTTTTTTTATTTTAAAAAAAAAAGGCACTCCAAAAAACGTTTTGTCCAAAAAATATTTTCTATACATTATTTAATGGATGTGGGTCCGCGTCAGCGGCATTAACCACATTTTTTTTTCAAAAAAATGGTACAAGTTTTTAAAACCTATTTTATAAAAAAAATTCTTACATTGTTTTCTATAAATAGATATACAAACTAGGTTTTAAGCATTTTTGTATAATTTTTGTAAAAATGCCGCTAGCGCGGACACTTAAATATAATAGAATATTGGTTAAATGGCGCAGACATTTTACCAATATTCTCTTATCGCCATTTAACCAATATTCTCTTATTTTTAAGTGTCCGCGCTAGCGACATCCCCCTACCACACACACACACATACACACCACCAACATTCTCTTCTTTTTAAAGGTCCGTGCTAGTGTCATTCTCTTATTTTTTAAAGGTCATATTTTGAGTGTTTTTATGTGGTAAGGATTTTTTGGAACAAAATAAAAAGTCGGGGACTAAATGTGTATTAAAAAGTGTTTCCGAGACTATTTGATGTGTGCCCATATTTTTTTTGTAAATAATAACACAAGTTTTATTATATAAATAACATATAGTTTCTTAAAATTGAAGAATGTACTATTTTTTAAATAATATAAAAAAAATTCGACCTTTTACCTATTAAAAACAGTTATCTATTAAAAATAGTTAATAATAGTTTTTTCAAATTTAAAAATTGTTCTTTATAACTATTAACAAAAAATTGATAATGTACTTTCTAGTTTTTTTCTAATTGGATATATGAATTTTATAGATGTATATTCAAGAGATCCCAAATTTTAACAAAAAAAAACAATTAAAAAGTGAAGAGTTCTAATATTTCTAACTTAAACAAAGATCTAGCTTTAGCCACAAACGTGATCTAACTTTAGCAACAAACAATTCAACAGCTCATTATGTGGTTAGTCAAATGGTTTCATTTTTGCTTTTAGCAAAAACAAAGACCACGTGGTTAGTTTTGGTCAAAGAGGAAAGTCAGTGAAATGGGTTCAATCCCTTTTTTCCTAACTCCCGTTATTATGTCCATCTCTCTCTCTCTCTCTCTCTCTCTCTCTCTCTCTATCTATCTATATATAAATTTTAAGTTATTTTTAGTATTTATCAAAGTATTATTTATATTTATTTAATATAATAAAAAGATAAATAAATATTAATTGATTAAAGATTTTAAACCTAAAAAATGGAAGCATAAATAAAAAATTAAATATATTTTATAAATAGAACTTGAGAGAAACATGACATACCGTTTTTTTTAATCTCCATAAGTTAACATCAGCTTAAATGGAGGGTCTCTAACATAAATTAATATAAAATCAAAATATAATATATCAATCTCTAAATTAATCAATCACAATATACGTAACTTCGAACATTTTAATAAACATAGAACCCAATAATTTGAACCCTAAATTCAGATTTAACCCTAAAATTAAATTTAACATTAACCCTCACACTAATAATAGCAATGAAAATTAGATTCAATGCCATAAAATTTACCCTCATTGTAAAATCAAAATAAGTAAAAATAATGAGAGAGACACACACAGATATATGAGAGACTATTGTGAACTGGTGTCTACATTTCAAAGAAGGAGAACAAATGTATAGAAGGGTTAATATACTTATTAAAATTCATCCTACGCTTTTAAAATTTTGTATTTTACCCCTAGATTTTTCTTTTGGCACGTGTGTAATTTTTTTTTTTGAAAAAATCTGTGGGGGCTAAAGTCCCTACTCAGCCTCAAGTGGCTCCATTCCTATATATATATATATATTCACCAGAAGAAACACAAGACCCTACACATTTATTTCATCTACTATAGTTATTGTTAAATTATCACTAAATAATTTAAGTTTTCCATATCTAATTTGAAAAACTCTATGTAGCCTACAATATGGGACCAAGGTTGAAGCCATAAATTAAACATGGAGGGAGATCAACCGAATTAGTTTGTTGGACCTGAATCGGACCATTCCAAATATTTGGTCGAGTGATGTAGGTTAGTTTTGGTCAGGATTAGTTTGGCTCGATCTCGACAATTAGATATGCATAATATATATTAAATTTAATTAGGAGTTATAATTTTCGACACAAAATTTATCATCACTTGAATACAGATCCAAGCTCCCAAGAATGACAATATAAACCAAAATCAATAATCAACATGCATGTTAATGTTAGATGTAAATTACCCAAAACAAGCCAAATAAAGTTGATTAGGTACTTATGTAAAAAAATAAATGTCATAATTTTATTTTTATTTTTGTATTTATTTTTAATTATTATTTGTATGATGCATAGTCAGATGAACTTTTCCATAACTTTCTTGTTGTAATTAGCACTCATGATAGATGGTTGGAGTCATATATTTTTATTCTTATCGGCTTGGAGGACCACAATAAAATTTTATTTATGGCTCGTAATTTGTAAGCATTTGTGGCTTGGGATTTTCTCCAAGACCAATATTGACATGATCATAAAGAATGTAAATATAACACAATATATACATATATACAAGAGTATAGAAATAATTCTATTTTGTTGAGGGGGTCGTGGAAAGATCTGATAAAATGTGGCATGGCACCATACTTGATGAAATTATAAATTAATGAGTATTGGCTTATTGACTTCAGGTCGATATTCGATCAACGTGAAAGTTCAATTAAGATAAAGTTTTGGCCAGAGAAATTCAACACACAATTGTACACATTAAAATACGTTTACACTAAGCTACTCATTCATTCAGTATTTATGGATTTATGTTATAAAGTTTTTATGGAGGACTTTTATTGTATGAGGAAACAATATGAATGTAGCTTTAATAAAATAGGTGGCCTATTTTTTCTACCTCCCCATGTCAGATGAAAAAGAAGACTTTTTGGAGACTAATGGTGCTTTGGTTACTCCCAGTTTTGGGACTCCGCACGCTACCAAATCTGCGATCCAAGAGAATGAGGATCCTAACATTTAAGGTGGAGATTTGGGAGTTGTTCAACACTCAGATCAAAGAGTTACTGGTCTGCATATTTTTCTGCAAATGGATACAAACTCTAGTACGTTTCCTGCTATTGTATTGTCTCCACATCAACACTCAACCGCTTTCATGTCAGCTTTTGGGAGGGAATTTGGATGGCTCCATATCTCACGATATGGCCTCCACAGCCCTCTCTCACAAGCCTCATGATTTGAATGCTCTTGCCCCTCATTTCAAGCCTAATATAACCAATTCTTTGAAGGATATTTTTGATAAAATAAATGGATGGGTAGATTATCTTAGTGACAAGGATACAACCACCAAATCAAATTGTCCCATGTTATTTAATCATTGTTCCTATGTTCCATCTCACTCTCAATCGTTTGGGAATGAATTAGACAACCTGGATGATAATGTTGGCCCTAATACACATCCTAGTGGCTCAAAATTAATTAAAGCCCAAAAAAAGTCATGAAAAGGAAAGAGCGACAACGTCAACTCGAACAAGACGAAACCAATAACAATTATTGTATATATCGAACAAGACGAAACCAAGACGAAACCAACGTTAACTTTTTATTACTATTTTTTTTTAAAACATTTCAACTGTTTTAAAATGAGTCAATTATTGTATACTCTCCAATATAAATACATATTTTGTATATATATATATATATATATATATATATATATATATATATATATATATATATATATATATATATATATATATATATATATATATATATATATACAGTCCTGCTCTTGTGCGGACTAGTTCGCAATTTAAGAATGCGGACTGGACATATGTCACCTGGCGGTGAGCCCAGAAAAGAGAGAGAGTGTGCCTATAATTTAGGCGATAATTTCTAAGCGCACCGTTAGGTGACATATGTCTGGTCCGCATTCTTAAAATGCGGACTAGTCCGCACAGGAGCATTATTATTATATATATATATATATATATATATAGTTTAGCCTATTTTTAAAAAATGGTTAAAATAAATTTTGTGTGTCATTTAAAAGAGTTATGAGAACATTAATAGATATCTCTGTAACTCTTTTTATATATGAAAAATGGGACGAAAATGAGCAAATGAAAATTGGGAGTAAAAGCGCCTATTTTTTTTCAAATGAACGAAATCGTATTTTTTTAAGGCACCGGCTATTAACACTCCTAAAATTCTTTCAACACTCCCTTTTTTTTACCAAATCTCAATCATGCCCTTGCATTTATAAAATTGAAATTTGCACTTTTTTGCTTTCAATTAGGGTCTGTTTGATTCAAAAGTGGGCAAAAGTTAAGATGGCAAAATTTTTCATGGGTAAAGTTTGCCTAGGGAAATTTTATCTAGTTTTTTCACACGAAGCTATCAAACAACAATTAGGCGAAATTAAAGTCAATCCAATTAGTTTTTTATTTAAATATTTTATAAAAAGTTTTCAAACAATTTTTAAAGCATTTCTAAAACAATTTTTAATCCACCCTGGCTTGGTCCAGTGGTAAGGATGGGCTTCACTCTGACCATAGGTCATGAGTTCGATCCCTCCCCACGGATACCTACCCCTGTTGGAGGGCTTTCTCAGGGCTGTGTGGTTAGGCGCACGATCGTGGGTTCGATCCCCCGCAGGGTTTACCAGTATTTAAGCGGGGCTCGTGTGTGAGGTGGACATGCACAGTGCCTCCCCTGTTTAGCTTGCACGAGGGAGTCCAAAGGGCTCGTTCGTGTGGAGGTTCAGGGTTATCAAAAAAAAAAAAAAACAGTTTTTTTTTTTAAATTTGATAAAACAGTTTTTTAAAATAATTTTTACAATATTCGAAACAGTTTTTAAATTATCCAAAACAAATTTTAAACCTTTTAAAATAGTGTTTTTAATAGTTTTAAAACAAGTTTTTAATAAAACAGTTTTATAAAACATTTTTTTAAAACCGTTTTTAAATAGTTTTTAAAACAGTTTTAAAAACATTTTTGTAACATTTTTTATAAAACAATATTTTTTTTATAACAGTTTTTAAAACAGTTTTTTTTAAACATTATTAAAACAGTTTTTAAAATAATTTTTAAAGCAGTTTTTAACAACATTTTTATAAAATAACTTTTACAATATTCGAAACAGTTTTCTTAATTATTCAAAACTATTTTAAACATTTTAAAATAGTGTTTTAAACAGTTTTAAAACAGATTTTAATAAAATAGTTTTAAAACATATTTTTTAAACAGTTTTTAAATTGTTTTTAAAAACATTTTTTATAAAACAGTTTTTTATTTCAAACAGTTTTATAAAACAGTTTGTAAAATAATTTTTAAAATATTTTAGCATAAAAATATAAAACAAACACTTGTAAGAAGTGGCAAATTGTTTGGCAAATAATTCTTCTCCAAATAGCAAAGCAAAATTTGCCCACTTTTCATGCATTAGAGGTGTTGTACATAGGCAAATGAGTTATAGGCAAATTTGTGAATCAAACAGATCAAAAAGTGGGCAAATGCCATATTTGCCCACTGATTTGACATTTGCCATGGCAAATGTGCGAATCAAACGGACCCTTAAAATAAATATTTATGAAAAATAATTAAATTTTTTATCTTTTTAAAAAATATATATATATATATATTTTTTATAAAAAACTGTTTTTCATAAAAATTCTAAATAACACGATCACCACCCAAATAAAACGCAACGTGGCATGTAGTCGTATTTTTTTTTCATACCGCTATCGCAGACTATTTTTTACTATTTGAATAATAATTTATAAAAAAATATATTTTTTTATTAAAAATACAAAATGACCATTTTTTCATACCGCTAGCATTTGAAAAAATACAAAATATATTTTACCCAGTTATGATTTTTTTTTTTAAAACATTTATGAAAAGTAAAAAAAATTAAACAGATTTCTATTAAAACCAGGTTTTTATAAAAAAAAATATGTTTTTTTTATTAAAAATACAAAATGACCCTTTTTTCATGGGGCATATACCAAATAGTCCCTCGAACATTTTTTAATACACGTTTAGTCCAAGACTTTTTGTTTTTGCTCCAAAAAGTCCTTCACCATGCCGCTGAGGCGGACCTTTACAAGTAAGAGAATAAGGGACTTTTTGATACAAAATAAAGGCTTGGACTAAATGTGTATTAAAAAATATTTAAGGGACTTTTTGGTATTTGATCCTTTTGTCATACCGCTAGTGTATTAGAAATACGAAATATATTTTATACACACTACTGATGTGAACCATTTTTCCTAAATAGTATTAAGATTATTTTTAAAATAATAAAAAATGGTGCGTCAGCGGTATGTATAAGCGGTCCGATCACCTATACATACCGTTAGTGCGGACAAACATATTAGAAAAAATGGTATAGGTGGTCGGATCATGATCGTGTTAGTTAAAAAATAAAATATTCTTAATCACATTGTATAATTTTTTAATTCACTAAGGTCCTGGAACATGTCCCAAATAAAAGCAATAAGACATTACACACAGTCTTATTTTTCACCTAACTGGAACACGACTCAAATTAAAAGTGCCCGACATAATATGACCTGACACCAATATTATTTTTTCCCCCAACACGAATTCATCTCAAATAAGACATGGCGCGAACAAGACATGGTTTAGTCAGGACAAGACTTGTAAGTAAAAATTAATGGTAAATTTAGTATTTTCAGAAAAATGAAAAAAAAAAAGAAGAAGCTAAGAGACAAATTTAGGAAATATGTTCATGGAAACAGGGTCCATATTCTGTTGTGTATAAATGCAATCAATTCGGTAGCTATGGGAGAATGCCAAATGGGAAATATGTTCGCTGAAGAAAGCTAGTGGGTTCACAGGTGGGTGATCGGTCTTGGTCAAGAGTATGTTGTCGTAAGGTCATTGAGTTAGTGTAATAACCCTCTCTTCTGATAGCCAATTTTATATTTATTTACTATGGGTAGTAATTAATGATAAAATGATAGATGTTGAGTAGATATTAATTTGTTATGTCAAGGTCAATATTTACTAAAATGTTGTATAGTTACCCCGTGAGTAGATAAAATGTTCATGTTGTGATTTTTTAATGTCATAAGGATTTAAAATGATATTTTGGTTTATTATGAAACCGGAAGTAAAATGAGTTATAAAATTCCCAAATGATAATTTGGATAGTGTAGTTAGTCCCGGTAGGTGTGTGACAGTCAAAATAAGTGCCATATTGTATTTTGGCATTTCGGGCACTTTTGACTGGTTTTGGCTTAAATAGTGATATCGCGTATTATTTTTATCGCGCATTAGTTATTAGAGTTGGGCATTTTAGACTTATGGCCCGATTTAGTCTTGCTAAGACTTACTATTCCTTTTATGCCCCAAATTGTTATCTTAGAGAGGAAGAGAGAGAGGAAGAAAGCTTTGGAGAAAGAGAGAGATTGAAGATTTGGAGTTTGTTCTTGCTTTCATCTTCATCAAATCTGATCTTCCTACCTTGAGGAAAGTAACCTACTTGATCTTATATGATTTAAGTGGATTAAATTGAATGATTTGTTGTGGATTGTTAAGAATAATTTTAGTTAGGGTTTTGTTAGATTAATTGGGTATTTAACCCTTAGAAGTTGATTTGGATGATATATGGTATTGGAGATGATAGCTACATACATTTAGGATGTGTAAGTTGAATTAATTGAGGTTGGTTTGGTTGGTTTTGGGGTTTGGTAGAAATTTGGAGTTCAAGACTCCATAGCCATTCTTGGCTATTCCGCAGGGGCGAATCGATTCGGCCCCTTGGGCGAATCGATTCGCATAGATGAAGAATCCCAGGTCTTGTTATCCGAATCGATTCAGATTAAGACCGAATCGATTCGGCATTTGCAGAAACTAAATTTTGTTGTCCGAACCGATTCGCTTTCAGAGCGAATCGATTCGCTGGGGCGAATCGATTCGGCCCTTAGGGCGAATCGATTCAGTTCCAGCAGTTTTGGGGGTCTTTTCCTTTTGATTTTCCTCCTTATTCTTTAGGATTAGGACCTAGGAAACTTCTTTAAAGAAGTAAACTTAGAGTCCTAGAGTAGTTATGGAGTTCGGTCGTTACCCTGGACTAGAAATGGGTTCACCTGGGGTTTATTTCGGGGAGGTTTAAAGTAATGTTAAGGCATTACTTCTTTTATTCAAACTTTTAGAAGTTTGGAAGTAAAATGCCCAAACTTGGAGATTTATGGGCTTATCAAAATTTATATGAATTTGGGGAATTTCTAGGATCATAATGATCATGTGGAGACCTAGCCTGGAATTGTAATTTGAGGAAATATAAATGATAATATTCGATGGGAATTAGGTTCGCATAAATGAACCCATAGGTGTTAAAGATGATAGGTTCAACTAGAATGAATCCCGTTGTTTAAATGATGCTAGGTTTAAATAAAAGGAACCAATCTCATGATTAATGGAAATGGAATTGATGATGAATATGATGATAAATGTAAATGTTAATTTACTGTTACACACCCCTCTAAATGACATCATAAGGGAAGTTCGCTCGTGAGGTGAAGCCCCCTGGCTAATGAATGCAGGGTGGATATAGTCCTAGGCCATGGGAGCGCTTATTGTTATTTTTTTTTCTGCGATGGGTAGGAGATTCCGGGTGTGGTCTTGACTACCCCGCAGGCTCATGGCCGCTTCCCGACGTATTTTGATAGGTGCCCAGGTTGTCTTATGTTAGGCCCTGGAAGATGATGGTCATTTAGGGGCGCGCACAGTGGGGAAACCCGGACGGGCGGTCTTAGATATCGTTATATGCATATGAATATAACTATATTTTCATCAAGTTGGACTTGATGGTTGATAAACGCCACAAAGAGCGTATGATGAATGCCATAAAGAGCATAGATATGTGCCATGAAGAGCACGGGAATAGAATATGTGCCATAAAGAGCACTTGATGTAAATGATATTCCTAATAAGAAATGGAAAGATAATATGGGAAGTTTTAATTAATGAATAGAAGTTATAACTCCTTGATTAAACCGAAAATGGTTTTATTCCTAACCAGGAATGTCAGAAGGAAATGGAAATTGTATTATTAATGAAGGGTTTTAAATTAAAGTGCTTTACTTTCAATTCTTGTTGTAATTATAGATAGCATGTCATTTTATCATCCTTATCATTCATGTATAACTATTCATATCCATCATGTTTTTTATTCTTCTGGTAATCATATAGAACCCGGCCCTGACCGGTTTACTTTCCTTGTTGTATATATATTATTGTATCCGCTCAGGTGCTCCACCGCAAGGACGCCCGACTTGACTTTCCCTAGTCTCCTTCACTCTCGACGAGCTGTAAGATTTTGCAGGTTATTACAGGATGTTGTATTAGACGCTTTCATTCTTGTTATTCTAGATATGATCGGGTCTTGTCACTCGGGCGTGTGGCCCAAACATTTGTATTTGATTAATGAATGTATTATGTAAGATATTTAAATTGTTGTACGTCGTTATGTGTAGCTGTGGACCGACAGCTTATTCGGTCCATTTGTGCACGTTCGTCTTAGTTGTATTATATTATCTTTTGGAACTCCACTTGCTTGTCAGATTGGGTTGCTTAGTTTAAATTTTCATAATCGCATTTTTAAAATTTTACACTTTTTGGCAACCCGTTTTCTGATTTATTGGGTGGTTTTCCCGTATACTCAGTTTATATTTGTGATGCTGAGAATGATATCCATCCATGATTCCTGTTATGTTTGAGTATCGGGCTGGCCACCCCTTATCTCGGATTGCGGGTTGTCACAGATGGTATCAGAGCATCAGGTTCTAGAGTACTAGGATCTGTGTGGACTTGTCTCGTTCTACCGTAGCGTTCTTTGATGTAGGGCCCTATGTTAGGACTTCTTGTTGTTGATGTTTGCAATCTTCTACAAGATAGATTGTTTTAACTAGTATTCTAATACTATTGTTCTTCCATCTCAGATGCCGCCTAAGAGAGGTCGCCCAGCGAGACGTATTAAGGTCGTAGAGAAGGAAGTAGGTCCTCCACCGCCACTACAAGGGACTGTTAATGTTGCGGATGTAGCAAGCATAGTGGCTGGAGCGATAAATGCCGCCATGACCGTAGTGATCCAACAATTGCCATGGGCTCCAGGTGTTCAAGCTCCTACGGGACTTACTCCGTGGGAAAGGGTTAGGGAGTCCTTTCTAAAGGGCAATCCCCCAGAATTCGAGGGAGGCACGGATGCGGTTAAAGCCAACCAATGGAAGAAAAACATGCAACGCCACCTTCGAATGATAGAATGCAGTGAGGATAAGAAACAAGTCCTTACCACCTTTAAGCTTGTCGGATCTGCGTTTCACTGGTGGGAGACGATGACCACCCCAGAGCAAAGAGACACCATGTCAATCACTGATTTCTGGGCCTTGTTTGATCTTAAGTATTTTCCTCCCGCGGTTCAGAGGGAGATGAAGAGGAAGTTGCAAGATGTAGTGCAAGGGGAGAGGTCTGTAGCGGAGTATGAAGAGGAGTTCACCCGGTTGGCGAGTTTTATACCAGATGAGGTGACTCCGGAAGAGAGGAAGATCTCGAAGTTTATGGGAGGTCTGAACTGGAGAATCCAAAAACACTTATTGGGTAACCCAGCTTTTCAGACTTTTGGTGAGGTTATGAATGCAGCCTTACTCCATTGCCAGGAGCATCGACTATATATGCAGGGTAGCAAGAAAGCTACTGAGATGAGGCAAGTAGGGAAGCTTGGAGAGTTTATTGCGAGTGGCAATAATAGGCACGGACAAGATGCTTTGCATCAGGCAGATCGGGGTGGCCCTAGAGGTAGGGGTCATCTGGACCGAGGCATTTCCCAGTTCAGGAATATCAGAGGTCGAGGTCGGGAGGACATGAAGGGACGGTGCTTCCAATGTGGGGAGGCAGGTCATTACAAGAAAGAGTGTCCTCAGATGATTAGGGGTCAGTTTCCTAGGGCTCCGCAACAGCCATATGTTCAGTTTCCACCTCCGGTACCTATTATGGTTGTTCCTCCGCAACAGGGACAACTACAGTATGGACGTGTTTGTCATGATCCGGAGGCTATGCTTCCTCCAGCCCTGCCGGCACCGCCCGTTATTGAGGGTAAGTTTTTACTTAGAGATACGTGAGTTATATGTTATTCGATGCGGTTGTTACGCGCTCAATTGTTTTATGAACTCTTCTCAGACTACGGATTTAATAATATCTTCTGAGAGCATTTTTCATTAGTATCGAGTTCTATGGGTAATGGTTCGCTCATTTCTTTTGTTTGTATGTATGTAGGAATTTCTTTTATTAAATTGTGCTTGAGGCCGACTTACTCGTCCTTAACATGGTCGAGTATGATGTGATATTGGCATGTGATTGCTATGCCTTATCTCCACGACCAACAAGTTGAGTGGTAGCGTATAGGAGGGGTTCCTTGTCTGGATTTCGCTTTGCGAGACACTCCGCCGCATGAACACTTAACGATGTTGTGAGTGAAGATATGCTATTCCTCCCTTTTATTTTATTTTGGTTTATTAAATTATTGTCGGAAGTGGGATTGGAAAGTTTAGCCGAGAATCACGTAGAAGGGTGATTGATGGCTATTAAAGTGCGACATAGAAGCGCTGCATATAGTTTTCTCCTCTGATCGATGTGAGGGAGACCGAGGTACGAAGTCGAATTGAGACCTCGGGTTATGCCTTGATAAGAAGGCTATTTGATGAGATGTATATATGTTATAGGGCATATAACCCTAGGGTTTCACGAAGGGTGAGCGTTGAGTTGCTAATTTTTATTTAATTGATAGTGTGTAGCTGTAGAATCTTTTCGGTCCCGAACATGTGTCTTAGACCTGTACCCCTCGATGACTGACAACGCGAGGTAGTAGTGTAATGGGAGGGTTCCTTGTTTGGATTTCGCTTCGGCGAGACGTCCCAAGCACGAAACTGAGCAAATGTCGGAAGTTGAGGAAGGTCATGGGGGCTAGGGATATACTTAGCAATAGGTGTACGACTTAGATAGGGTATAGGTAGATAGACTTTAGGATTGTTTGGACGTAGGGTCTTTAAGTATGGGACGTAAGTTTAGGAAGGTTGCTGGGAGTTGACCATGACTAAGTCATGCGTAACCTCTAGAAAGGGATTGGTTCCATGTTATGAGAAGTGGGAGGATTTTGAGAAGTTGGTAGTTGAGGCCGAAGGAGATGAGGCCTCTCATAGTAGAGTGTTACAAAGGTAACGAATGGGTGAATTGATTCGTACCCCTGAGCCAGGTTGTTAAGCTCGAAGGTAGATTCCATTAGCAAGTCTCTGCCATGATGGGGAGTGATAATACTGGAGTATCGATTTATTGTTGATGCGCCTCACAAGTTTAAACTTGTAAGGAGTATTATCCCCTATTTAAGTTGAAGTCCATCTTGGGGGTGATCGCTGTATAGGAAGAGAGATGCTACTTCCTAGGCAGAATTTAGTCTTTCGTGCGAACAACATTTCATTGCAAGATGTCGCAGGAGGAAACAAGGGCGGTTAAAACCATAAATAAGCTGCTGATTTAGGAAACAGAACTCTGCTCTTTTGACATTGAGGGAGGGGTGCGTTCCCGTAAGAGAATTTTGTCCCGAACAAAAGGGACTTAAGTAAAGCAGATATGGAGAAATCACGCAGTTCTAACGTTTTGGTTCATCAAGGTAATGACGAAATGTGCTAAGTTGTACGTCGCTAGTATTATTGGCTGGGCATAGTAAGGTTGTTGTACTGCGTGGGGTGCCCTTGATTATAGTCCTGACTAGAATAAGACTTCCGTTTCTCATTCTTGGCAAGTTTCCAAGAAGTCATGGGAAGCGAATTATGGTTAATCACATCTTGTCATTTTTCCAGATGGCCAGACCAATAGAATAAGCCATATGTTGGGGCATATACTCCTTATATGCGTGCTTAACTTTAAGAGTAGTCGGGGACAATGCTTTCCGCTCGTTGAATTCGCCTATAAGAATTGGTGTCGATTCACTATTAGGACGGCGCTGTAGAAGAAGCCTTGTATGGTAGGCTTTTTGGATCTCCCGCTTGTTGGTTAGAAGTGCGAGATGATGAGTCTCTCGTATAACCAAGACCGACGAAAGAGCTCAGTCGATGCGAGAATAAGGCATCTGGGGTTTGAGGTCATTAGACCAAGTGTTGTGGTGAGTATCGCCTGTGAAGGGCATTATGCGTTTCGAGGAGAAAAAGAAAAACTTGCACCGCATGATGTTGTACCTTTCCTAGAAATGTTGCGGTGGGTCCGGTAACCTATTAGCTCGCTTTATCGAAACATTTTGCGGCAAGTTCATAATATGTTCCTTGTCTCTCATGCAAGGGAGTACGAGAGATATGACGGTGCCTCTAGGCACATTCCTTTCGAAGTAGATGCAATTGACGGTTCTTATTAGATGTAGTGGGTTGCTATCTTAGAGCGTAGGGTTACGTTTGGGATCGCTGGTAGTACCTTGGGGGATGAGTTCTATATAGTCAGCGTAGTGTCGAGAAATCGACGTAGGGTCGCGAGGATGACCTGCGGGAATAGTATTCGCACTTCTTCTTGCGAGGTCTACCTGATTTTTGGGGGCAAAATTCCCTCTTAAGGGGGGGGAGTATGTAATAACCCTCTCTTCTGATAGCCCATTTTATATTTATTTACTATGGGTAGTAATTAATGATAAAATGATAGATGTTGAGTAGATATTAATTTGTTATGTCAAGGTCAATATTTACTAAAATGTTGTATAGTTACCCCGTGAGTAGATAAAATGTTCATGTGGTGATTTTTTAATGTCATAAGGATTTAAAATGATATTTTGGTTTATTATGAAACCGGAAGTAAAATGAGTTATAAAATTCCCAAATGATAATTTGGATAGTGTAGTTAGTCCCGGTAGGTGTGTGACAGTCAAAATAAGTGCCATATTGTATTTTGGCATTTCGGGCACTTTTGACTGGTTTTGGCTTAAATGGTGATATCGCGTATTATTTTTATCGCGCATTAGTTATTAGAGTCGGGCATTTTAGACTTATGGCCCGATTTAGTCTTGCTAAGACTTACTATTCCTTTTATGCCCCAAATTGTTATCTTAGAGAGGAAGAGAGAGAGGAAGAAAGCTTTGGAGAAAGAGAGAGATTGAAGATTTGGAGTTTGTTCTTGCTTTCATCTTCATCAAATCTGATCTTCCTACCTTGAGGCAAGTAACCTACTTGCTCTTATATGATTTAAGTGGATTAAATTGCATGATTTGTTGTGGATTGTTAAGAATAATTTTAGTTAGGGTTTTGTTAGATTAATTGGGTATTTAACCCTTAGAAGTTGATTTGGATGATATATGGTATTGAAGATGATAGCTACATACATTTAGGATGTGTAAGTTGAATTAATTGAGGTTGGTTTGGTTGGTTTTGGGGTTTGGTAGAAATTTGGAGTTCAAGACTCTATAGCCATTCTTGGCTATTCCGCAGGGGCGAATCGATTCGGCCCCTTGGGCGAATCGATTCGCATAGATGCAGAATCCCAGGTCTTGTTATCCGAATCGATTCGGATTAAGACCGAATCGATTCGGCATTTGCAGAAACTAAATTTTGTTGTCCGAACCGATTCGCTTTCAGAGCGAATCGATTCGCTGGGGCGAATCGATTCTGCCCTTAGGGCGAATCGATTCGGTTCCAGCAGTTTTGGGGGTCTTTTCCTTTTGATTTTCCTCCTTATTCTTTAGGATTAGGACCTAGGAAACTTCTTTAAAGAAGTAAACTTAGAGTCCTAGAGTAGTTATGGAGTTCGGTCGTTACCCTGGACTAGAAATGGGTTCATCTGGGGTTTATTTCGGGGAGGTTTAAAGTAATGTTAAGGCATTACTTCTTTTATTCAAACTTTTAGAAGTTTGGAAGTAAAATGCCCAAACTTGGAGATTTATGGGCTTATCAAAATTTATATGAATTTGGGGAATTTCTAGGATCATAATGATCATGTGGAGACCTAGCCTGGAATTGTAATTTGAGGAAATATAAATGATAATATTCGATGGGAATTAGGTTCGCATAAATGAACCCATAGGTGTTAAAAATGATAGGTTCAACTAGAATGAATCCCGTTGTTTAAATGATGCTAGGTTTAAATAAAAGGAACCAATCTTATGATTAATGGAAATGGAATTGATGATGAATATGATGATAAATGTAAATGTTAATTTACTGTTACACACCTCTCTAAATGACATCATAAGGGAAGTTCGCTCGTGAGGTGAAGCCCCCTAGCTAATGAATGCAGGGTGGATATAGTCCTAGGCCATGGGAGCGCTTATTGTTATTTTTTTTCTGCGATGGGTAGGAGATTCCGGGTGAGGTCTTGACTACCCCGCAGGCTCATGGCCGCTTCCCGACGTATTTCGATAGGTGCCCAGGTTGTCTTATGTTAGGCCCTGGAAGATGATGGTCATTTAGGGGCGCGCACAGTGGGGAAACCCGGACGGGCGGTCTTAGATATCGTTATATGTATATGAATATAACTATATTTTCATCAAGTTGGACTTGATGGTTGATAAACGCCACAAATAGCGTATAATGAATGCTATAAGGAGCATAGATATGTGCCATGAAGAGCACGGGAATAACATATGTGCCATAAAGAGCACTTGATGTAAATGATATTCCTAATAAGAAATGGAAAGATAATATGGGAAGTTTTAATTAATGAATAGACGTTATAACTCCTTGATTAAACCGAAAATGGTTTTATTCCTAATCAGGAATGTCAGAAGGAAATGGAAATTGTATTATTAAGGAAGGGTTTTAAATTAAAGTGCTTTACTTTCAATTCTTGTTGTAATTATAGATAGCATGTCATTTTATCATCCTTATCATTCATGTATAACTATTCATATCCATCATGTTTTTTATTCTTCTGGTAATCATATAGAACCCGGCCCTGACCGGTTTACTTTCCTTGTTGTATATATATTATTGTATCCGCTCAGGTGCTCCACCGCAAGGACGCCCGACTTGACTTTCCCTAGTCTCCTTCACTCTCGACGAGCTGTAAGATTTTGCAGGTTATTACAGGATGTTGTATTAGACGCTTTCATTCTTGTTATTCTAGATATGATCGGGTCTTGTCTCTCGGGCGTGTGGCCCAAACATTTGTATTTGATTAATGAATGTATTATGTAAGATATTTAAATTGTTGTACGTCGTTATGTGTAGCTTTGGACCGACAGCTTATTCGGTCCATTTGTGCACGTTCGTCTTAGTTGTATTATATTATCTTTTGGAACTCCACTTGCTTGTCAGATTGGGTTGCTTAGTTTAAATTTTCATAACCGCATTTTTAAAATTTTACACTTTTTGACAACCCGTTTTCTGATTTATTGGGTGGTTTTCCCGTATACTCAGTTTATATTTGTTATGCTGAGTATGATATCCATCCATGATTCCTGTTATGTTTGAGTATCGGGCTGGCCACCCCTTATCTCGGATTGCAGGTTGTCACAGTTAGTGTGCAGGTGTGTCCGGAAAGTGGCAGTTATGTTGTGGGGAGGGGTGAGGAGGTAGGATGGCCCAGATCAACCACTAGATAGATGTAGTTATAATTGAAGAGTATCTTAATAACGGATGAAGGGATAGTGTGGAATTGGCAAGTGGGGAGTTGTATTGTTAGTGAGAGCGTGTGATAAGAGTGGTCACTGTTAGAGACATAGTGTAATTTGGTGTAATATATGAAATTAATGTTGACTTAGATATAAATTGGGGGAAGGGGACATTTTAATTGAGTGGGTTGTAACGTGAGAATTAATTGAGGGGTGGTAAGGGTGTGAGGGAAAGAGAGAGTTAGGTGGGTGTTGGTACTAGGAAAAATGGGTGAGGAAGCCTATGGAGTTATGGTGGATTTATTAACAGGAGGATGGGGACCAGGAAAGGGTGTATTGACAATGGGAAATAGAGACTCATCAAACCACACATGTCGAATAACGTAAAAACGGCCGCTAGTTAGGCTTAGACAACAATATTTATAATATGATGTACTATACCCTAAAAAAGACACACGGGGCAGAGTGGCATCTCATTTTATACACATTGCAGGGACGAAGTTGAGTAAAAAAGAGGCATACAAAAACTTGAGAAATGTATAATCTTGCAGAGATTTGAATAAAACTTGATATAATGATAAATTTCCAGTGACCGAGTATGGAATACAATCTATTACGTACAAGACGGTATCAAAATAATAATTCCAAAACCCTTGGGGGTTTTCTTTGGGCGAGGAGTGTGCGATAGGTTCCCACAATGTAGTGGTGGAGGTGCTCAACCGTTCCTTGTTGTTCATGAATATGGTGATAAAATATAATGGTATGTACTATAGCCTAGAAAGAAACATGAGGTGGAGTGGCATCTCATTTTATGTGCATTGGAGGGACGGAGATGAGGAAAACAGAGGCATCCAAAAACATAAGAAATTTATAATCCGGTGGAGAATTGAATAAAATTTGATATGGTGATAAATTTCTAGTGAACGAGGATGAAATCAAATATATTAAGTACACGTCGGTATCAAAATAATAATTCCAAAACCTTTGGGTACATTCTTTGGGCAAGGAGTATTCGACCGATTTTCAAAATCTAGTGATGGTGGCGCTCAACAGTGCCTTTTTGTTAATGAGTATGGGAATAAGATAATCCGTGGATACTTCCACATTTAGAAAAAAAATGTTTATTTTTCTATGTTTTCCTCCCAATTAGTTTGAATGGATTTAGTTTTAGTAGAAAATTAATGCTCAACCATCAATTGATATTTTTGAAGAATCTCAAACACTTCAGATTTTTGATATAAGGGATATAACCAAATATGTTTACAGAAATGATAAATTAATATAACAAAATATGTACGTCCATCACATGAAAGGGTGGGAGTAGGTCCCCAAGTGTTGTACAAAATTAAGTCTAATTCAGTGCTGCATTTATGTTGATACTTTGGTAAAGAAAGCCTAAGGGACTTACCCAACGAGCCAGCCATACAAAAAGACGATGTTGAACATGGTAAATATTTAGATTTTATATTTGGCACAGAATACGATGATGATGATGTCTAAGGGGGTGGAGTGTCTTGATTGGAGAGGGTGGTCCATGCTTCATACGATGTTATCGAAACGACAATAAAGGGTAGATCATCTCCCAAGAGAGAGGAAGCAATAAGGATTATAATCGATTAGTCATGTTGACACCATTCTATTGCTGCTGTCAGTAAGTATTGGGGTTGGGTGAACGGATGTGCGTCATTAACAAAGGTGAAAATATTTTGGTAATGAAGGAATGGCAGGTCTTCAGTTTTCAAGTAAAGAAATTTTCTATAGGAATTTGATAGAGAAAAAATGATGAGCTTTGTGTAGGGAGGGAAATGTGCTTTATGTCTGGGCTTGAGAAGTGGTCATTTGAGTTAAGTTAGGGATTTCCATGGCTATCTTGTTGTGGTCTGATACCATGTGAAAGCTAAGGTTTAGTACGTGGAGTGTATGATATATATATATATATATATATATATATATATATATATATATATATATATATATATATATATATATATATATATATATATATATATATATATATATATATATATATATATATATATATATATATATATAGAGAGAGAGAGAGAGAGAGAGAGAGAGAGAGAGAGAGAGAGAGAGAGGTTCTCATGCATACTCCAGTTTGCATACCACTGGCGCGGACCAATTTTGATAAAATAGTAAAAAAAATATTTTTGATGTAATTTTTTTTATAGTTTCTAAACATTTCAATAGGACCATAAAAAAAAATTCAACTCAAAATGAATTTTTTTGCTATTTTAAAAAAATCGGTCAAACTTTGTCAGTTAAAAACAACTTAAAAACTGACAAAATTTGACCGATTTTTTTAAAATAGCAAAAAAATTCATTTTGAGTTGATTTTTTTTTTTATGGTCCTATTGAAATGTTTAGAAACTATAAAAAAAAAATCAGCCCGAAATTATTTTTTTTACTATTTTAAAAAAATGGTCCGCACGGAAGGTATGCAAACTGGGTATGCATGAGATCCTTTCTGTATATATATATATATATATATATATATATATATGCCTTTTATAGTAAATGAGTTACACCAAAGGATAGAGATGAGGGGGAGAATAAGTTACAAATTGATACCTATTCTACAGGAGTCTAGTTACGCTCGGTTCCTATTTTCTAGGTTGGTAGGAATTTGATAGTTATCCTTGATAGATTTACTGTATTCTTAGTCTATATAAAACAAAAAATATGAACCTTAATTTGGCAAGAAAGGTGTAATATATTTTTTTATTATCTTTCAACAAATTATTACGTTCTTACCAACTAGTTTTTACAATGATATGTTTTTATAATTAAATGATAATGATGGATAAAAATAGAAATCATTCAAGAGATTTCATTTATTTTGAAAACTCTTCTTATATATGTGTTTCATCTATTATAGCTATTATTAAATTGTCACTTACCAATTCTTATTTGAAAACCTTTATATAACCTACAGTTTGGGACCAAGGTTGAAGCCATAACTTAAACATGGAAGATGCTCAATCGAATTAGTCGGTTGGGCAAAAAATGGACCATTCAAAAATTTTAGCCGATTCTTGTTGGTCAGTTTTGGTTTGGATCAATCTGGGTTGGTTAGTGACCGAGAGAATATCACTCGTAAATGGCCTCTCGTCACTAGGTTTGTTTGAAAATTGAACTAGTTTTAAAGCCAGGGTGTTCTATTCCGTATATGGGTTTCTATTCGAAATATTTGGTTTGAGTCGACAAGGATTTGCATTTGAGCACCCCATTCATTTTTTTACTAATATCCTAATCTTATATTTTTTTATATACAATTTTTAAAAATACCCCCGTCATGCCAAAATATATTTGTCTCCGCAACGTGTCCAAAAACATACTTGCATGTCCCCAACTTTTTCAAATGCATATTTGTGTGTAAAAAAAGGGCAGTGTAGGATACATTTGTCTGTTGCACATGCCATGTCTGACATGTGTCAAATTGGATTTGTTTCCTCTCCGAGAGTGCCCATGCTTCATTATTAGAGACAAAGAAGTGAATAATATTCACAAAATCTACATAACGATCGAATGCTTTCTTGTAAATTAATATAGATCGGATGCTTCATAGTTATAGACTTGTTTCCTCCGCGAGTGTCCATACTTTCTTGTAAACTAACATAAATCTAAAATATATTATCTTTTTAAATATATTTTTAAGGTGCCTTTATTTCATAGAATCTTTGTTCATGATTTTTAAAGCTCGAACAGTCTTTGACCTTTAATTCCTACTAAGTTAAATTTTAATGATTATTCAATGAAAAAACTCATAGGTCGTTTAATACAAATACAACTCGGGTGTATTTGTATTGTCGAAGGGCAATATATGAATTTTGGCCAAATTGGAGCATTTATATTCCTCTTGTTGCAAAACTTTATACGATTATTTTTCATTCTCTAGCGTCATGGTTTGATTCTCATTCTGATTAGGACATTCCCTTGGTGGATGTAGTTTTTATTTGTATTGAAATCTAACCATTCAATTACATATATGTGAATGAAAAAAATCATACCTGTTAAATTGTTGTGATCAAGGTATAACCAATTTAGAACGGTTATGTTGCCAATTTCTTTAGGTATGCTTCCACTAAATTCATTCTCGCTCAAGACTAAATATTTGAGCTCCCTGCACTTGCCCAAATTTGAAGGGATTGTTCCATGAAGTTGATTCGAGCTGAGAAAGAGTTTTTCTATTTTTGGGAGATTGTCGCAGATATCCACTGGAATAACACCTACAAAGTGGTAATAGTCCAGATATAAATATTCTATCGAACTGTTTAATTGAAAGAAAAGAAATGAATGGTTTTTGTAGAGTAAAATTAAGGGTAATCATATAGGTACAACGAAATTATTCAAAAGTTACACTGTCACATCAATTTTTGTAATTTTTTGTGTAATATATCTAACACGGCATTTTCCTAAAACTAAATTCTTTATTTTTCCCTTCGTTTGTCATACGACTACTTGTTGATAAGATATCATAATTGTTACATTTATATCCTATATGGTTGCATTAAAATTGCAGGCCCGTGTTAAACTGGACCTTATAATAAATTATTAATTTTTTAGGTCAATGAGAACAATTGCAGTTCAAATTTTAAATTCATACAAAATTGTGCCAAAGTTGTTGTTTAAGACTTCAAGTCAAAATTTCTCAGACCGAACAGAGAATGGATACCCAATTAACCTTGTACCTATTTTAAAATACTCTCTTACAAATGTGTTCACTAGTTTTAGAATGAGTCTCAAATGCAGTGTTGTTTTTTCTTTCTTTATTCTTGAATGTCATTATTATGTGGATGTTATAAATTGAGGGTCATTTGAAAATGCAAATCACATGGTTCAAATGTGTGCCGATAGCAGGCCTTTAGCTATTATACCCACTATTTCGGTTCATAACAAAATCCATCAGGTGCCTTTTGTAAAAGGTCAATGTAATGAATCAAGGAATGAGGAAGTACCTGCCCTGCTTGAAAAAGAAAGGTGTTGATCGAGGATAAAAATGGTTCCAATGAATTTAATACCAACTCACCTTTGTTTACAGCTAATGCGGTGGATATAATTTCAAAGCATACAAATGTGTTGATAGCAAGAAAAAACTATGAAAAAATGGTTCTTGACTCAACAGATTATATTATGATCAGAATAGGCTTTGGAATGATCTTGAAAAAAGGCATGGATTGTAATGAATTTTATAATAGTGTCTATATTTTAATTATACCAATATTTTTGTTTTCTTTATTATTATTATTGAAGGGATTGTTCCAAACAGTGTTGGGAGGGGGCAATGGTAAGGATGTTTGGAAGGTCTTGATAATGAGAAATCTATTATATGATGACGTGCCACCGCTAAATGAGAAAAATAATCTCTTATTCTCTTTTATGACCCGCTAGCAAGTAAAATTGAAAGCATTGCATTTATTATAAAATTTTTTGTTCTACTTTTACAATTTATTATTTTATTTCAAGATTTATGTTCTTAGTTTTTGATATATAGTTATTGATTCTATTGTACAGTTTATGATAAATGAACACTGAGTTAGTAATATACTCCAATCTTCTCGAATTAAGAGTTCACGATGTGACGACGAAGATCTAAATGTAAAGCTGTTGGAAGATAAGAACTACAGAGGGCTGGGAAATGGTCTCAATACATAAAAAAAAGTGAACATGACCTAAATCTTTGATGGAGAATTCTGCCCCTAGTAGTTTAATGAAGCGTTGAATTTGGTGGGGCCCTTTATATTGTAATTAAAATGTCATCCACAGAGATCAAGATGTAAATGATCATGCCGTGTGACATTTAGAAAATAAGATGCAATCAGTTTGGACCTCATAAATTGATGTTGAAGAGAGAGTTGCATGAGATGTTGGAACCATGCTCGTGGGGCTAGTTTTAGTTTGTACAATGAGCGGCGAAGTGGGTAAGTGGGGAATTATGTTATTGGTGAGAGCGTGTGATAAGAGTGGAATGAGCATAATTGGTGGGCGATTTGTGGCATTAATCTAGCTTATAAAAAAGGGTTGCATAAAAATGGATTCTCAAATGGCGATTTGGCTTGTCAATAAGGAGGCGACCAATCACTCGTACGCAACTATCATTGATGTCTACATTAGGATAATGAGAGACATTAAGGCTGATATTGTCCATGTACTTCGACAAACTAACCGTTGTGTTGATTTACTTTTGGAGGAAGGCCGAAATCAGGAAGAGGAGATAGTAAATTTGGGGTGACCCCTGACCAGCTGAACTAGGTGCTGGTGGAATAGGCTGCCAGTTTCTACATAATAAGGACACTAGTTCTTCATTTTTCTTTCCTAAATCACAAAAAAGATATTAAACCTATCTCTTGCCAACAACAACACCCAATTTATCTCCAAGTATGTCCTTAGCCCACTTTACCCAATGACCCCCTTATCCCATTATATATTAAAAAATCATACAAAATGAATGAAAAATAAAATTCCCAACAAAGTGACTACCTATTTTCACCCTCTTACACATTCCAAAAAAAACGCAGAAGGTAGAAATTTCATATTCCAGAGCAGAATCATATAAAAAAGGTAGAAATTTGTTGGTGGAATGTTAGTATCGTGCCTTATATGTTCTACTAGAAAGTATTTATGGATTTATGTCATAAAGTTTTTATGGAGGACTTTTATTGTATGAGGAAACAATACGAATATAGCTTTAATCAATTTATATTGTTATAAAAAATAAAAAATAAAAAATATATATTTTAAACTTGAAAGTAAGAAAAAAACATGACAATTTAAGGTTATCCCAAAAAAATTGAAAATAATGGTTTTGTTGGTAGCAAAACAATCAATAAAAAGGAAAACAAATAATGAAAATATAGGATATTTCAGAGGAAATATCCAATTTATCAAAGATTAAATATAAGTCTTTCATGAAAAAAATTTCCCTGGGCAAAATATGCCCATTCCTAGCCAATTTCCACTTTTCCTATCAAATGGTCTAATTTTTTGTCTTTTACAAATGTGCAATGCTAGACTACCGGGTCTTAACCCCGGGTTAGTACAGGGAGTGGATTTTTTTTCTTTTCTTGGATTTTTCTTTTCTTTTCTTGGTTTCTCGTGACATGAATGAGTTTTTTTAGGTTATTGGCTTTTTTTTTTATATTTAAAAAAAGCTGTTTTATTAAAAAAAATTATAAATTAAAACAATGTATTGTTAAAAAAACACTATTTAGTACAAAAATTATATTTTTTTTGAAAAAAAATGTTTTAAAAAATACAAGTTAGTTTAATATAAATAAAAAACGTTTTTTTTTTATATATTTTTAAACTGTTTTAAATAACTGTTAAACAGGTTTTTTATTTTTCAAAAAACTGTTAATGTAAATAATTTTTTTTTCTTTCAAATAACAGTTAAATAGTTGTAAATATAAATAACTATTAAACAGTTTTCGAATTTTAATATTAATATAAATAATAAAATCTTTTTTTTACATTTTAAACAGTTTTAAAAAATAAAAAAATTGTTTTAAATGTTTAAAATTAAAATAAAAAATAAGTTTAAAAATAAGGGGTGCTGTTAGCGTGGACCTTTAAAAATAAGAGAACATTAGGTAAATGAGTGTTCGATGTACTAAATGAGTTAAAAATAATAACAAAACAACAATTTCTTATTAGATTGTTTTATTAACGCGGACATTTAAACAGTTTTAAGAAATACAAAATTTGCTTTAAATGTTGTAAAATAAAAAAAAATTAAAAATAAGGGGTGGCGCTGGCGCGAACCTTTAAAAATAAGATAATATTGGTTAAATGAGTATTTTATGGACTAAATGAGTTAAAAATAATAAGAAAAAAACTTCTTATTAAAATAGTTTTTTAACGCGGGCATTTAAACAGTTTTAAGAAATACAAAAATTGTTTTAAATGTTATAAAAAAAAGTTTAAAATAAAGGTTGCTGCTGGCGCGAACCTTTAAAAATAAAAGAATATTGGGTAAATGAGTGTTTGAGGAATTAAACAAGTTAAAAATAATTTTAAAAAAAATAAAAAAAATATGAATTTAAAAAACAACTATTCTAATAAGAATTTTTTTTAAAAATTATCTTTATGATCAATTACCAAAAAGTCCCTCAAATATTTTTTGATACACATTTAGTCGAAACCTGGTTATTTTATTCCAAAAAATCCCTCAAACACTCATGTATTGTCAAAAAAACACTATTTTACATATTTAAACCGTTTTTAGAAATACAAATATTGTTTTAAATGTTGTAAAAAGAAATATTAAGTTTAAAAATAAGGGGTGTCGCTGGGGCGGACCTTTAAAAATAAGTGAATATTGGATAATGGGTGTTTAAGGGACTGAATGAGTTAAAAATAATTAAAAAACAAAACAAAAGAATAATACTAGAGAATCCGAGAGATAGTGCCGGCGTAATTAAAAAAAAATAATTTTAAAAATAATGGGTGCTGTTATTATTGACCTGTAAAAATAAGAGAAGATTCGGTAAATGAGTGTTAAAGGGAATAAATGAATTAAAAATATTTTTTTTTAAAAACAAACAAACTAATTCAAAAAACAATTCTAATAATTTTTTTTGTTTTTTATATTTTTAAACTAATTTTACATGAAAAATAAAAAAAAAAGAAAAAGAATTGTCCTCCATTTACTAACCCTCGGTTAACTCCCGGGTAGTGTATCATTTTTCTCTACAAATATGTTAACTTGTTTTAAAATGGGTCGAAAAGGATGTGATGTTTTTATTTATTTATTCTTGAATGGGATTAGAGTATGACTTCTCTATCTTTGGGTATTG
Organism: Sambucus nigra; assembly: GCA_949130495.1. Classification (NCBI taxonomy): domain Eukaryota; kingdom Viridiplantae; phylum Streptophyta; class Magnoliopsida; order Dipsacales; family Adoxaceae; genus Sambucus; species Sambucus nigra. The sequence goes on from OX422220.1 coordinate 522,268,460, forward strand.
TGGGTGAAGATCTTTTGGCCGAAGATGTAATCAGAAAGAAATATTTCCTGTTGTTGCCAGTGAAAATAGGCAGCCTACTTTCTGCCTCTATGTCAGATGAAAAAAAAGACTCTTTGGAGCCTAATGGTGTGTCGGTTAGTCCCTGTTTTGGGACTCCACTCGTTGACAAATTTGCCAGAGAAGAGAATGAGGATCTTATCATTTATGGTGAAGATTTGGGAGCTGTTCAACACCCAGATCAAAGAGATTTTGGTCTGCATATTCTGCAAATGGATACAAACTCTAGTACGGTTCCTGTTATTGCATTGTCCCCGCATCAACCTCCCTCGTCATTCTACATTGGAACCGCATATCTTACATGGCATGCCAGCTGTTTCACTAACCTGCCTTACTTTGATTACTTTGGTTTTTTATTCACCCCAAGGTTTATATTTATAGGATTTCCAACACACAAAATGACTGAAGACAATTTTTTCTTCAAAACTTTTTGAAGAAAACCAAACTGCAATTAAACTGAACTTAACTAAATACAGAGTGCTATACTTTTTTTAACATTCCATGTCGTGTAGCCAATAAGTCATTCTTAATGCTTATAAACCGTTTAAAAAATATACTTTTAATAAAAAATTGTTGTTAACTTTTTATTACTATTTTTTTTAAAAACATTTCAACTGTTTTAAAATGAGTCAATTATTGTATACTCTCCAATATAAATACATATTTGTATATATATATATATATATATATATATATATATATATATATATATATATATATATATATATATATATATATATATTTTAGTTTAACTTATTTTTAGAAAATGGTTAAAATAAATTTTGTATGTCATTTAAAAGAGTTATGAACATTAATAGATATCTCTGTAACTCTTTTTATATATGAAAAAGGGGACGAAAACGAGCAAATGAAAATTGGGAGTAAAAGCGCCTTTTTTTTCAAATGAACGAAATAGTATTTTTTTAAGGCACCGGCTATTAACACTCCTAAAATTCTTTCAATACTCCATTTTTTTTACCAAATCTCAATCATGCCCTTGCATTTATAAAATTTAAATTATCACTTTTTTGCTTTCAATTAAAACAAATATTTAAGAAAAATAATTAATTTTTTTATCTTTTTAATAAAAAAAAAAAATATTTTTTTTATAAAAAACTGTTTTTCATAAAAATTCTAAATAACACGATCACCACCCAAATAAAACGCAACGTGGCATGTAGTCGTATTTTTTTTCATACCGCTATCGCGGAGTATTTTTTACTATTTGAATAATAATTTATAAAAAAATATATTTTACCCAGTTATGATTTTTTTTTAAAACAGTTATGAAAAGTAAAAAAAATTAAACAGATTTCTATTAAAACCAAGTTTTTATAAAAAAAAAATATGTTTTTTTTATTAAAAATACAAAATGACCCTTTTTTCATGGGGTATATACCAAATAGTCCCTCGAACATTTTTTAATATACGTTTAGTCCAAGACTTTTTGTTTTTGCTCCAAAAAGTCCTTCACCATGCCGCTGACGCGGACCTTTACAAGTAAGAGAATAAGGGACTTTTTGATACAAAATAAAAGGGTTGGACTAAATGTATATTAAAAAATATTTAAGGGACTTTTTGGTATTTGATCCTTTTGTCATACCGCTAGCGTATTAAAAATACGAAATATATTTTATACACACTACTGACGTGAACCATTTTTCCTAAATAGTAATAAGACTATTTTTAAAATAATAAAAAATGGCGCGTCAGCGGTACGTATAGGCGGTCCGATCACCTATACATACCGTTAGTGCGGACCAACATATTAGAAAAAATGGTATAGGTGGTCGGATCATGATCGTGTTAGTTAAAAAATGAAATATTCTTAATCACATTGAAAATACTAAATTTACCATTAATTTATCATTTTTCTAAACCATGTCTTGTTTCGCGCCATTACAAGTTTCGCGCCATTACAAGTTTCGCGCCATTACAAGCCTAGTCCTATTTACCATTAATTTATCATTTTTCTAAACCATGGTAAATTTAGTATTTTCAGAAAAATGAAAAAAAATAGAAAAGCTAAGAGACAAATTTAGAAAAAAAAACATTGTTGTAATACTAGTTTATTCGATGGGAATTGGTTATTACCATATTTGAACTATGAATAATGTTTTACTGAAATATGAAGTTGTTAATTATGAAGGTAGAATCAAATGGATGACAAAAGCATGTGTCTTTCATGCCAAATAAGCTTAGGCGGGCTCCAGGCGGTTCAGTAGGCGGGTTATATAGAATTGCTCTCTCACAAGTCTCATGATTTGAATGCTCTTGCCCCTCCTTTCAAGCCTTATATAATCAATTCTTTGAAGGATATTCTTGATCAAATAGATGACTAGGCAGATTATCTTAGTGACGAGCATACAACCTAAAAATCCAATTGTCCCTATGTTATCTAATGATAGATCATATGTTCCATCTAACTCTCAATCTTTGGGGAATGAATTAGACAAGCTCGTTGATAATGTTTTGCCCTAATACACATCCTGGTGGTTCAAAATAAACTAAAGCCCCCCCCCCCCCCCCCCCCAAAAAAAAAAAAAAAGTCATGAAATAGGAAGAGAGACAACGTCAACTCAAACAAGATGAAACCAATAAAAAACTCGCGGATCTCGAGATTTTCAAGATTATGGCAAATGCAAAAAAGGAAATTGAAGAAGGTCTTCAAAAAATTCGTGATCAATGTGGAAATTCTCTAGATGGATGAATGGAGATATATGAAATTTTATCACCATGAATAAATTCATGACTTAGAAAAAGAGAGTGTAATTCAGAAAATGTGACTGGTATGGAGCGGGTAGTGAGAGATGTGATAAGGTCCTTAAATTCCGACGGGAGGCCTTTGAAGACATGAATATAGAATTCTGTCTGAGAAAGTAGGTGTCCAGCTACCCTGAGTTCATCTGATATGGATTTAGCTTTGTGAAGAAATGTGGATGCCGAGTCATCTCCTTGACAGAGACGGTGTAGGTGCAAGTGAAGATTGAGTATGCGGGTGTCAGAGGGATAGGCAAGGGTGTCCGCTACAGTTTTCCATCTTGATGAGAGGTTTGAACGCCTACTACCCGTGGTATCATGTTGGGAGAGAGGGAGCAAATGAGCATGCTCACAATTAAGTTATCTTATTGGATCCATGTAGCAGCTAATGATGGATCTGTAGGGCAGGGATAACTGCCATCAACATACAGAAAAAGATTTTGGCCATATAAAAATGGCTCCATTTGGGTTTTCCAGTGTAGATAGTTATTATTGTCCAGATTGAGAGACAAAGTGATGTGAGATTGATAAATGGTGGGGTGAATAAAATTCAGTGGTAGAATTTGAAAAGAGATTGGATCTCTGATACCATGACACACATTGAATAATAGCTTGAACAGTTTTATAGAAGGAACTGTATTTGACAAGGAGGTTTAATAAAGGTTAGCAAATATTTTCGTAGCGGGTATTTTAGTATTTATAAGTGAAGGAACCCATTGGGTATATATTGTTATATAAAAGAGATCAGCTTAACCACACGTGCTGAGCTACTGAACAGGAGGGACGTTTGTATTAGTTTGAATTTCAAAACATGCTGCTGGTGGTGGTTCCGTAATTGTAGGAGATTCAGCCGAATTGAGCTGAACAGAGGTTGACTTGGTTGATAGGTGGAAGATGAAAATGTAGGTATAATAGATGGATAAGTTTGATAGTGGGTGAGGAGAGTGCGTGGAATGATAAGTGGGGAGTTGTGTCGTTGGTGTGAGGGTGTGATAAGAGTGGCCAATGTAGGAGATATTGTGGCGCTTTATGTAACATTTGAATTGGATGTTAACGTCACATGGATGCGAACAATTGTGGAGAGATATGTATGGGAGATATGGTAAAGAGCAAATACTGTCCGGGACATTTCATTGGAGTGGGATATTTTCTCTATCTCACTGTCACACCCCAAAACTCTCATCGTGAAGTATGGGATTCATTATGAAGTTTGGGTACGGGCAAACCTTAATACTAAAGGAAAATGGGTTAGTTCACTTTGATTAAGGCGTGCAGCTAGAACAAAGTGGTTATGCTATTCGAAGTTGTCAGATTGTGCGGAGCTGGGTTCTTTTCAATCATTTGGTAGTTAACGTCTACTGCTACCACTCTGGAATTTTTGTTAAGAACATATATAAGGAGGGGGGTACCTCCGAGGCAAAATTCGGTATTTAGCCATGAGCGCTCCTAGGCTCTAGGCAACTTCGTGGGCATGTTGGGTTATCCATAATACCGAATGTGGGATTGGTAGTGCATGGATTTTGGGTTGTGATCGGGAATTTCTCGATCACACCTGTTATGCAACATCAGATTGCATCGGTGGGCTGAGTTGCTTATAATTTTAAGGTGGCATTGTCTTAATTCGTGGGTTGTTGCTAGTGCACTTCAAAGAGCAGTTATGCTTGTCCCAAAAATGAATTTGGGTAGTTTTCATGGGAGTTGCTGGGCTGGATAGGTGCAAAAATGGGTTTGCACCAATGTGGCACATGTGGGAGCATGAGATAACTCCTTGGACACCTGTTGGGATGCTGATGCAGCAGTTTTAGAGCAGTTTCATGGCAGTTTCGGGTTAGAACAGGTGTAAAAACGGGAATACATCACTTGGACACTTGAAGATCATGGGTAACTTCTCTAGACACCTGTTGGAAGGATAATGCAGCAGTTTTGAAGGCAGTTTCGTGGGAGAAACCTGACAGCATTTAATTAAGACACATGTCCTAGCAGTTGGGGTTGTCAACTGCATTTTTGTACCTATTTATAAGCATTAGTCCCTTGTATTTTTAGGCAGGCAGCCTTAGGACGAAATTGAGTGTTCCTATGTAATCGTGGAGTGATTTAATAAAGGTTGGGAGTTGAGTTCCTGTAAATTTCGTGTCTATTTTGTGTGTGCCTCATATATGTGACTTGGTTTGCTATTTTTCTTGCTATAATCGTGTTAAAAGCAGGTCGTGTTGGTAAACCTCGTGTATTGGATGGCTGATCAGGTTTTGTGGGAGAAACTTGGTGCCTCACCGGAGTATTTCAGGAAAAAAAATATCCGTGTGACACTCACCATCGTTCGCAATTTGGATTTTGATTTTAATTTTTTTTACGTTCGTACTTGTCCTAAGTAGTTCTATTTTGGAGGTTCGTCACTCTCTCCCCCCTACCCCTTCAACTTTTTGAAAAAAAAAAATAATAACTCGTGTTCATAGCGCAAATATATCAAGCCTTAAAATTGTAAGTACAGAGACTTGCATGAGTTGTTAGACACTATTAATTATATATCAAGATCTTATTTTTATTGTGTTTAACTTATTAGTATGGAGCTTCATCCCATCCGTCAATCGTATGTGAAAAACATAATGCACATATAGTCAAGACGACTTGTCCTTGTATTTTCAATTTGCGTGGGGTAAAGGGAAATTTTATATTGGATGGGGTGCTTCTGTCAATATAAAATCATTGCTTCTTTGTCTATACGTTTAGAATTTCCACATAAGACGACAAAAGCATTGCTGCTTACTGTTAATTTTGAAAGAAACATATGGCTATGTGAATTATAATGATATAGTACAGTAGAGAGGATCGCAAGGTCTTGATAATGAGAATTCTATTGTATTGTATGATGATGTGTCACCCCTAAATGAAAATAATAATATCCTTCTATTCTTATGAACCACTAGCAAGTACGATTGAAAAAATTATATTTATTTTACATATTTTGTATACTTTTATATTTTTATTAATTTATTTCAAGATCTATATTGTTTTTATGTATATTTCGTTAGCAATTAATTTTTACAATGTTTGACAAATGAACATTGAATTAGTAGTATTTCTCACTACATCCCGAATTCAGAGTACAATATATTTTTGGGTTGTCCATATTTTAGAGTACACTTTCTTTTTTTGGACATAATTAAATAACCAAATTACAAGATATTGAACAACTATTGATCTTTAGTTATTGATTTAGTGTATCCTTAATCTATACAGAAAAAGAGGGCGAGTGACGCATATCTGTCTAGTTATTATATTTAAAAAAAATGCAAATATCCCAAGCAGTGCAAATATTCTTTTTCCCTAACCCCTGGGGAGACAAGCCTCTACTGCCCAAGTCTTATTTTCATTGTCCCACTATGAAATCATACCAAAAAATCTAGTGCGTCTTTTAAAAACTTCACAATTTTAAAATGCCCAAAAAATTGAAAAATTCAAAAACTCCAAAAAAATGGAATTTTTTTAAAAAAGTCAATTTTATTTTCAAAATAAGTAAAAATTGAAATTTAGAATCCTTAAAAATTTCACTTAAATGTTTTGTTGTAAATCTCAATTCGTAAAAATTCCACGCATTAAGCCGAAATTGATCAAAAGCAGAAATTGAACGAGAATCGACGACTTAAACAAATTAATGTGGAGATTTTAGCCCGATGAGATGTTTTGTATGATTCCTCATTTCTGAGTAATTTAAATCAATCTGAGTTAAAAAAACGCAAAATTTCCTCCAGCGGTAAAATCTTCGTTGATCTCTAAATCATTGTTTTGATCGGTTACGTAAAACGAGTGAAGATTTTGTTTTGAAAACACCCCTAGGAGTTAGGCCATCGTTTGTTTACCAAAAGTATTAGCCATAAAAATTCCAAAAATATATTCAACTTTTGAAAATTCAAATTGTCCCAGAGTTGTGAAAATCGAAAAATTCTGAATTTTAAGTCCATGCGGTACAGAAAAAGGGCAGAAAAACATAAAAATGCTCAAATAAAAATAAAGATATGAAAAAATAGAAAAAAAATGAAATTAAAAAAAAAAAGAGAAGAAAAATGAGCGAAAGCCCGAAAAAGTACCAATGGACTTTCACAAGAAAATTTTCCAACTCCGAAAAATTTATGAAGTTCCATTAGTCCCTAAAATAACCTCAACCGAGGAAATGTCATAAACTTGTCCGAATAATGAAATCGATTGCCGTGTGGGGAGATAAAACACAAGAATATAATAAAGAGATAACTCAATGCGAATAAAGAACGATATTTTCTCATTTTCCAATGACCATAATCTGTTCATGAGATCTTTTCACAATAAAAAAATTGTCTTTTAATTTGTGTGTGTGAATTCGTGCCCATTACATTTATTCTTGATTTCATGCACATCGAGAGAAAAAGTCATTATTCGAGTGATTTGTTTATGAGTGCATCCCGTGAGAAATTGAATTAAAGAGAATTTTCAAAAAGTAACATAATGATCAATCCGTGGAAATTAGCGATTAATTACACACTCTGAAATTAGATTCATTAAATAAATTTTTTTGTGATTATTTTTTTGGAATTTAAATTAAACAGTTTTTAAGTATTTTGATTTTCCTTTGAGTCGTACCGTGTGGTACATAATGAATTTTGTGAATAAATTCACTACAAACCCTCGTGAGACACCACTAGTCCTACTAGGGCAACCTATGGATTTAACGGATTGTTGCATACGCAAAATACAATCGCATGTCCGCGAAAAAGGTATTACATCCCATACTCTAAGTCTTATTCATATAAGTAAGATATGGAAGTTGGTAGATCTTGAAATGGAGCTCACCTATATATATGGAAACATGTCATGTCTTGGGTTCTCACACCCATAGGTAAATGCTACTTTAATGTTTGTTTCTCTAGTACCTCTGATTTGAATTTGGCATTATCTTCGGGTAGTTTTAAACTTTCCACTGGTTTTTTTAAAATAATTCCTTGGGTTCCTAACTTCATCCCAGAAATGAATAAAATCTCCACACCTGATATTTGGGTTAGATTTATAGGTCTGTGTCAAGATTATTGGGATCCACGTTTACTTCTGCAAATTGCAAGAGGTGTGGGTCTCCCCTTGCGTATTGATAAAGCCACCATGGACAGGTCTGTTGGCAGCTATGCAAGAGTGTTAGTTGATATTGATTTCTCAATAAAACCATTTGATCGTATCCCTGTGGAAAGACATGATGGTTCTCTTTTTATTAACCTTATTTATTAGTCCTTGACAACATTTTATAACTATTGCAAGGTAGTTGGGCACTCTTTTAATGAGTGTAGAAACCTATAGAAAGAAGTCTATATTACTATGTCAAAAGAGAAACCCCACTAACCTGGAAGCCTGCAAGGAAATAACATTAATGATCCAAGTCATATTAGAATTTTGGCAAAAACTGGTACCCAAGCTGGTAAGGGAATAAGTGCTCAAAAAGAGACTGGAGGATCATGTGGCAGCTCCGGTGAAATTAGTAATAATGGTGAGGAAAAATAGGAGCTTGTTAAATAGTCTGTAAATATTGGATCAAATGAAAAAGTGTTAAAATCTACAAGTCTACACAATGAAGCGTTACCTCCTGGACGAGTATGTTTTTTGGCTAAAAATGGAATATCTATTCAGATGGTGCCCGAAGAATCTTTTTCAGATGATGTTTTCGGTAATGGAATAATTAAGGTGCTTGCTAAAATGAACTATAAAATTTCCAATATCTTTGGTGAAAATCACTCGCAAGCAGTTAAGTTTTTTGAAGTCCAACACGTGAAAAATGACTTACCGCCCAACCCAAAATATCTGTATGGTCAAAAGTCTGGTCCTTCTAATAAGGAACAAGATATGCTTGTTCAAAAGTAAACACATGCCCCTGATTTTGTGCAAAAAGATAATAATTTATATGGAGATATCTCAGATCTTGAGGACATCCCAAACATGTCATATGAAGGGCCCAAATTAATATATATGTGGATATTCCTAAGTTGGCAGACTCGGTTGTAAAAAGTTGTGGAAAAAAAACAAACTCAAATTACTCCAATGAGTAATTCTTTTAAGGTTCTAGGGAACATTGAAGATTTCAATAATTCAGTTTAGGCAAAAAAGGTTTCTCTAAAGAAAAATACGGAAAATTATTCCTTTTCGTATTTAACTGTTGAGGAAAAATTGGCTCTTAAACATAATTTAAGGCCATCTACCACTCGTTCGAGGTTTCATAAAGGTTCCTAATCTTATTTTTGTTTAGCCCTTGTAAGATCCCCAGGAGAGGTTTTTTCTCCTATTTTGTTTATAAATAAAATTTATTTCTTGAAAAAAAGTGTTATTCATAGACCCTATTTTTTTATTCTTTTACATTGCTCAGGACTAGTAACTTTCTAAGTTTCCATATTTATCCCTTTAATTTCGGTATTTTTACGATTCTGAGCATCACATGTTCCTGGATGTATCTTATATTTATTAAAACTAACTTTTTGGCAATTATTTCATGTTTTACGTAATTCTCATGTGATTTATCTGTAAATCATACAATCGAATGGAAGAGAATAACCAAAACATTGAAAACAATGTGAGAAAGGGAAGCCAAGGGAAAAACGAGATTTTTTAGCCAGAACCCGGTGAAGGGGCCAACATCAAAGTTGAAGATCTCGAGTTCACGAGAAGATAGGAAGAAACGACACCTCAATTTGAGTTAAGTTGAAGAAGTTATGGGTGTTTGAAGTTGGAGAAAAGTTCAAGGGGTAAAACTTCAAATGAAGGAAATAAGCAAGTTAAAGTGCAATAGTCAAACCTAGAGACCGAACTGGTTCGATTTCTAGAGCAAACAGGTTCGCTTGGCCATGAGGGTTCGGTCCCAGGGTTTGGTTTGGTCTAAGGGTTCAATTTTCAGCGAGATTTTTTATCCTTTCCTAAATTGTAGCTATAATTGTTAGGATCAATGTTTATCCCTTGGTCTATTTTTTGCTACTCGTATAAATCATTTAGGAGTCTTAATATTTGTAGGTTAAAAAGGAACAATTTAGGATACATGTGTTTGGAGCACATCCAAGCCTGACATGTGTCAAATACACAAAAAGATATTTAAAAAAGAGAGTTATATACTCTCTCTTGACTACTCACTTTCTATCTATTCACCTCCCCCAACGTTTCTGCCCTCTCTCTCTCTCTCTCTCTCTCTCTCTTGCTCTCTCTCACACACACACACACACACACACACACACTCAAACCACTTTCATCTCTGTCGCCCAACCCCTGATATCCCAAACCCCTTACAACCTACAAATCTCACCATTGGAGATCCATCTCAACACAATGAGCAACCACAGTCAACTTAAACGAATCTATGAAGACCAATTCAAATTTAGATTTTATATTTTGTTTTATAATTTGATGGGTTTTTGGTCTGATTTGCAGGTGGTTTCGGTGGTGTTAGAGGCGGAGGGAGGGTGGAGGCTGTGGTGGGTGGAGATTGAGGAGGTAATTGGGGGTGGGGGTAGGTGGGGGGGGGGGGGGGGGAGTTGGGTTTGTCGGGTTTGGCTCAATCTTATCTCACATTGGTTTTGTTTGGGGTTGCTGGGGATGTGGTTTGATGCCGGTGATGAGGGGTTGTGTTGCCAACGGGTGGATTTAGGGTGGAGGCTTACTGGCGAGGAGGAGGGGGTGGGGGTGGGTAGGATCCAAGAAGACGCCAAATTTTATTTGTTTTTTATTTTGCTGTTTGGATTTTTTTAGTTCGTTGAGTTTTCTTTTATTTTTTTTAATCTTTTTTTGTGGTTTTTTTATGATTTTCAAATTACTTTTAATTTTAAATGACACGTGTCTATTAAACTTGATAAATTTTCAAATTATTTTGGAAAAAGACTAATTTTTAATTAAAATAATGCTGAAGTCTAAAATTGATAATTTATAATATATTAAAGCTAGAAAAATCCTTTTTTTTGGGTTTATAATTATTTGAGTTAAGTTCCTAACGTTTTAAACCAATTATTATATTATATGTTTTGCATTTTTTTGCATTAATTTCATATTTGGGGTTCTCATTCAAAAATGATAATTCATATATGGGTTATTTCAAATAGCCATGTATTTTTCCCCATATAGCAATCTCATAATGGTTGGCTTTTTCTTTTCTTTGGTTTTCTTTTTTCTTTCCATATTTAATTGATTGGTTTTAGAAATATGCTTGAGAATTGTTCAAAGGGGCATAGTATTCCATTTTAATCCTCTCTATGAAATTCATCAACTTTTGGTTTCTGTTTTCGCTGAACTGTTATAAATAAAAGATTACTGTAGATGAAACAAGGAAACTAGATTGTATTTCTTTTCATAGTTGTACAGAAGCAGTAGTTGATTTATTTATACATGGAAAGAAATATTCAAATAACCAAGAGATATGGAGAATCCCAACAGTTACGGAACTTTTTGCTGAAGTCTAAATCTTGCACCACTGTTTTTGGTTCTATATAGCTGATATTGAGTTGATGTTGACAAGTGGAATTTGGAAGGGATTCCTGATACGTTGTTTGTAATTGCCATTTGTAGATCCTAATAATAAAGTTCTACTGCGTGGGACCATTTATAATTTTGGTATTATTATCAACAATGCGCATGTTAACGGTTTCTTTTCCTTTTGAAGATTAAAGTGTGCAAACTTAAAATTATTTTTTTAAATAACTCAAATTGCCATCTAATATTTAAAAATTTATTCTTGGAAAAATGTAAAATGAGCCTTTTATATTAATTTGGTTGTCTTTCTCTGAAATCATAGCACGTTATAGGCACATAATACTTAAAACAATAAGACCTATAAAAAATATGGAGACGATTCACGACTTTGTAATTTTACTTCACATGAACACGATACATTAAAAACATGATAAAAATTGGCTAACACGATTACTGATTGTCACCCATTTAAATTTTGAAAAAAAATGGATAAAAACATGAACACCTCACATGCCACGATTAAATTGAGTTATCATTGTGACATGACATAGCATATGCATATACTTAAGTATAGTATATTATAATAATATTCCGATTTTTTCAATAAAGATGGTTACATTTTTTTTATTGTATTACCTTTGGTCTATTTGCGTGGATATTACCACACTAATTTTTTTAAGGCTCCGTTTGGTTCGTGGCAATATTTTGGGTGGATTCTGATTATCGGGAAAGTTATTATTGAAAAATATTTTTGCTGAAAATTGAAATCCTATCACCTCCTTTGGTTGACAAGTGACCTAGAATAAAAATTTTGTATTTGGTTTATACATGAAAAATGACATAGAAAAATGAATTAAATACTAACAATAATCTTTTGTAAATTTTGTTTGTATAAATTAATATAAAATAGGGATCTTTAATATCAAGTCTCCTTTTTAAGGTTTATTTGTAGCCACTCCCATTTTTCATTTTTTATTTTTTAGGTTTTGGTCATGTTATAATAAATATGGTATAAGCGTCATTCTCTGTGAAAAAGAGAAGGAACGGTTATAGGGTGTTACAAGGTGGTTCAGAGTGGTTTTGAGTGGTTATGAGATTTAATACTATTTAAAAAATACATGGGATGAGAGACCAAATTTTTTTAGATATGAGACTAAACCAAAAAAAACTATATAAAATAATAAATATTAATTACATTAAAACACAGCCGTAGAATTTGTTCATAATTTTGATACGAAGTTGTGTTGTATTGTATTCGTGTCAAAATTATATATCGTATTCGTGTCAAAATTATGAGTCGTGTTCATGTCACATATGAACGAAAATATTTTATATACAAATAATATAGAGTCTAAAAGTGCCATAATTAAGCAAAATATTTTTCTAATGCTATATGTAAATCATATGTATGTGCAATAGGCTATAGTCAAAGTTAATGCTTGTTAAATCATAAATACAGTTATATAATGCAAAACGTCTTTATACATATGAAATGGCAACATCATATAATATTTCAATCATATTCATATAATCAATGTTTTCAACGTTTTTCATGAGCTACCAATTAAAAATAGGTTATGTTATGAGCCTAGGCAATTCGTATTAATTAACGTAGGTATAGTGGCGAGACTATTTTGAAGGCAACCTTCGTAATTTTATATGTTTGTTAGAGGAGTTTTTTGTTTTTGAAAAAAATATATTTTTAAGGATTCCCGTGGGAAAGTTAAAATCTAACCTATATGGATGAATTTTGATCCCATCTACTTTCCAACCAATGTGGTAAATAATTCCATTGGGACCCACATTCCCATCTAACTTAATCTCAAACCAAACAATATAATCTTGCACTTTCCTAGGAATCGGCGAGTGGAATCAGATTCCATCCAACTTTATGACGAACCAAACGGGGCATATTTGTATTTCAAAGTGTTGGACACAACAAAATACAGTTTGATCATATGTTTAGTTGTGTATAAATACACTATACATTTAGATTTGTGTAATTTGTGTGTGGCAATTTTGATGGCGTAGTGTAATAATTAATAGTAACCATAGTCACATTGGATATTGCAAAAGGTACAAAAAAAGTAATGATATAAACACAAGAATTCATGTATTGTGTTTGAATTTTTTGTGCATAGAAATAGTATTATAAGAAAAAAACTATTTCGCACTATAATTTCAAAATTTTATACACATGATAATTTTTCATAACTTATATTTTGGATAGTATTACATGACTAAGTATACGTAATTACTAAATGTGCAAGGTTGGGTTTCGAAAAGAAACTACCTTTGATATTAATTTGAATAACAAGCTAGCTTAGGATATTGACAAACATGAAAGTTATTTTCAACAATTACAGTCGTGACTTTAGGCACAATCATCCGCTAGTCTCTGTGTGTGTGTGTATATATATATATTCATGATCTCTAAGATGCCCAAAATCAAACATTGCCATGGAAACAATTTATACAGAAGTCACTCAAATCTACGATCGACAATCGACGTACGTGCATATCTACCCATCTCCCCCCTCCAATTGTTCTGCATCTTTTGTTGTTCATTCATCGTTCATCGTCTTCACACTTTTATTTTACGAGTTCAGGATACCATTGTGGGTTTACTTAGTACCTTCTTACTCTTATTTTTTCTTTATTTTTTGTTGCAAATACAATGACTCATTTTTTTCATTCATACTTCGTGAGTTTTTTTGTTAATCAGAAAAGTCTTTGTGTACGTGTCAGCGCACTGGTGGCAACACCAGATGAGAAGATGAAGCTCTTTTTGGATTTTTTTTATGACGACAATGAAACCATCGATATCGAGGGGTGAGTTAATGGTTTGATTGCAAATCTTTTTATTTCACTCATCTATTTATATATGATTCATCTCTCTCTCTCTCTCTCTCTCTCTCTCTCTCTCTCTCTCTCTCTGTGTGTGTGTATATATATATATATATATATATAGGTCCTCTCCTGTAAGGACTCCTTATGGTGCAGACTCCGGTACATATTATTTTTTTAAAATAGTAAAAAAATGAATTTTTTGATGAAACTTCATGGATATGATCTTCATGGTAGGAAGATCATCTCCAATTTTTTTCATCAAAAAATTGAATAAAAAACCCGTTGAGATGAAGTGATATGTAAAAAAATGGACTAAATATGCATTTTCAACCGTTGAAATGTTAGCGATCATCTCACCCACTTTTTGATTGAATTTTTTGATGAAACTTCATGGATATGATCTCGATAGTGAGAAGATCATATCCATGAAGTTTCATCAAAAAATTCAAGTAATAAAGTGGCTGGCGCCGACCAAACATTTCAACGGTTGAAAATGCATATTTATACTATTTTTTTACATATCACCTCATCTCAACGGTTTTTTATTGAATTTTTCGACGAAAAAAATTGGAGATGATCTTCTCACCATGAAGATCATATCCATGAAGTTTCATCAAAAAATTCATTTTTTTACTATTATAAAAAAATGGTATGTACCGGGGTCTGCACTATAAGGAGTCCTTACAGGAGACTTTCTGTATATATATATTGCTTTGCCCACTTCCAGATCTCACCTACGAAATGTGATGAGAAGGGGACAATGTAATCTTAATATTAAAACTTGGGGACATAGATCTATGTTGTTTTCTTCAAAGAATGATGGCTTCTCTCTAATCAACTATCTTATGGTTGATTTCTAGACATATGTTGATAATTTTTACGACTCATTTACGCATGATGCCTGCGTATTTTTTCATTTCAATAAGGTGTGACAATAGATAACAACTAAATAAAAAAACTTCACATCTCAAAATAATTGCATATTTAAAGATACAAATAAAATTTACAAGCTTCCAATTAGGATGTGAATCAAGAGAAATATATCATCGAATGAACTCTATTTTAATACATATAAAGAAGTGGGTATATTCAAATATTATTTGTAAAATTCAATTTATAAATCTGTCAAGTATATTTAAATTAAAATTTCCATAAATATTTTTTTAAATATTTTTGTCAATTAATTTATAATTAACTTATATTTTTTTTTTTACAAAAAAAGTATTTTATTTTAACATTCTTCATGCTTTCCACATTCCATATATTTGCACAAAAAACTTGGAAAAGAATGGCTTTTATTACTTAGCCCCCTTATCGTAATGTCGTATTTTGACATAATCTCTCAAAGGAGGACATTTTCGTTCGAAATATAGAACGAGTTAAGTCAAAATACAAATTAATTTAGTTTTACAACATATAGAAACGCCTGTCATACTTTTTAGGGTTATGCCTGATTTTTCATCTTTGTCTCAAAATACACATCATTATATGGGGTAAAGTCAAAAAAGTCTTACAAACATTGTTCTTCATGTAGTAGAGTAATTTCATTAAAAGATATAATTATATATTATTTTCAAAGTGATAGGGTCCCCACCTGAATTTCATTTAGCCATACCCTTTAAGACACGCCTTTGTTTGTTTTAAGTTATGAATACCGTATTTTGAAAGATTAGTGTCGAGATGATAGTTAGTCAAGTTTGATAACAAAGGGCACATATAGTGAAGACGACTTGGCATTGTATTTTCAGTTTGCATGGAGAAAAGAGAAGTTTTATTGACTTGAGTAAGAGTATTTGACAGATTGCTTTGCTTGCTGTCAATTGAAGACAAAGTCATGTCTTCTCGACAAAGTCATTTCTTCTCTGTATTTATTTAGAATTTTCATATAAAACAACAAAGTCACTTCTTCTGATTAATTGGAAGAAATATATGGCTATGTGAATTATAATGGTATGGTACACTAGAGACGACCACATACTTTGATACCAAGAAATCTATTCTATGATGATGTGTCACCATAAGATAAGAAAGATAATCCCCTCCTCTCCCTTATGATGATCCACTCGCACGCAGCATTGCGCATATTTTTAAAAAGTTGTATACTTTTATGTTTTTATTATTTTATTTCAAGATTATGTTATTTTTATTTTTTGATATATTCCGTCAGTAATTCTATTTGACACTGTTTGATAGATGAGCATTGAATTAGTAATATACTCTTTACATCCCAAATCAACAATCCAATATTTTTTTGGGTTGTCCAAAACTAATAGGTTATTTTTTAAATATAATTATTAAACAAAATTCGACCATACTGAACAAGTATTGATCTTGGCCACTGAGTTACTGTATCATTTGCACATATAAAAAAATGAATAGTTTTTTTTTGGCTCTAGTCCCATCTACAAAGATGTATTTAGGCTCCACTCCCATGTATTTTTAGAATTGTAAAAAAATCCATAACCACCAAAAATCGCATATAATGTAATACCTCGTATTTTTTGGCATTTATTAATCAATTAATTAACTAGATATCAAAATTAAGAAGTGGGCAAAGAGGTACATATTTTAGTTTTCACGAATGGCTTATTGATAATATTTAGAGTCGTAATGATAACACTTTGCACTTTCTCTTCATCTCCGGTATGTTGAACATTTGGAAAGTTCGTAACTTGATCACCTATGAAAAAAAAGACCCCCACTCGTACTTGATTGCGCACCTTAGCCAAAGCTTGCCCTTGACATTAGGGCACTTTTTGATCATGATATCAATAAATAATGGGAGAGTAGAAATGTACAAAATTCTAAGGTTTCTCCCATTTCAGGTGGAAGAAAAATCAATACCGATGGAACTTGGGATGAGGCAACGAAGAAATGAGCTTTTGGTTGTTTAGCTAGAGATGATCACGAAGGGTGGATGCCCACTAAAGGCTAAGTTAGAGGGCATATTTTGTGTCATTAATCTAGCTTATAAAAAGGGGTTGCATAATCTCCAAATAAAAATGGACTCTCAAATGGTGATTTGGTTTGTCAATAAGGAGGAGGCGACCAATCACTTGTACGCAAGTATCGCTGACGTCTACATTGGGATAAGGAGGGATATTAAGGATGATAATGTCCATGTACTTCGACAGGCTAACCACTGTGTTGACGGACTTGTGAAGGAAGGCTGAAACCAGCTGAGCAAGATGCTAGAGGAATAGGCTGCTAGTTTCTTCATTTTTCTTTCCTAAATCACAAAAACGATGTTAAACCTACCTCCTGCCAAAAACACCACCCCAATTTATCTCCAAGTATGTCCTTAACCCACTTTACCCAATGACCCCCTCACCCCTTTATATATTAGAAAATCATATAAAATGAATGAAAAATAAAATTCCCAACAAAGTGAATACTACCTATTTTCACCCTCTTACACATTAAAAAAAACGCAAAAGGGAGAAATTTCATATTCCGGAGCAAAATCATAACAAAGTGGGGGACCACCACATAAAAGACAAAAAATTCATTGAGAGGGGGGCTTTGCCCCTATTTTTCTATTATATTTTTTTATTTTTATTTTTATTTATATTATGAAGAGGATAATACATGGTAAAAATTATCTTATATTTGAGAGATATTTTTTAGCACCTTGGTGTATCATTTCTTCTCTCATTAGTGTGTAATTTGGAGGAATAGTAATGGAACCATTTTCCTATCATTAAATGTGTTCATATATTATGAAATTAGGATAATTGTCAGTTGAATAGGATAAATGAAGCCACTATTGCATTGTCATTTATTTTATTTACTTCTTAATTTTATTGCTCATAAATAAATTTAATTGAATTTTTTATATTTAATGTCGGTCTTTGCGAAAAGGTAGAGGGTTTTAGTTATCAATTGAGTCACACTGATTAACTTTCAATAATTCGATAAATTCCGCTCCCATAGGAGATGGGGTTATCTAGTCATTGAGAAAGAACTCAAGATTTAAATTCATATTTTTTCTTAAAAATAAAACTAGATATAGACTTTCTTGAGTTAAAAGGTTTTTTTTTTATAAATTTCACTTCTTGTGATAAAATATGAAATTGGTTAAATGATAATTTATTGGTTGTACCCCAAGAGAGGTTGAGTGTAAATTGTTATTTTATCTCAAATTTTCAAAGAATATGTCTTGGAGAATTCAAATAAATTTCTTAATGAGTAAATTATTATCTTGTATCATCTAGCATTAATATTGAGTGATACATTATTCACGGGGGAATTTTAAATTTTGAAATTAATTTTCTAAACTATTTTGATATAGTGGAAGTTGATTATTTATCGATAAGGCTCCCACATTATATTTTCAATTTTTTTAGTTACTTTTTAGTTTTATTTAATTAGTCTAGTTTAGTCTGAACTTGTTAGAATCGTATCATATCATTTGATTTTTGATATATGTAATAAATGAATATTAATTCTAAAATACTCTCGTACGTGGATACGATCCTTTACTTTCCTCTGTACATAATAGTAAGGAATTTATGTTTTGATTGAAAGACGGTTGACGCAACGATCGATAACATATCACTAGCAAATCGCCTTTCATCACTAGGTTTGTTTGAACTTTGAACCAATTCTAAAGATTTGTTTCCATGTAATTTTTCAGTTGGAATGAATTTGTTCAATTAGGCCGGGACTTGCATTTGGGAAGCCCGCTCTGTTTTCTATTGATATCCTAATCTTATGTTTTTTAAATATTTAATCTTTTAAAATACTAATAACTGCCATTGTCATGCAAAACAATCTTTGTCTCTCTGTAACATGCTCCAAAAAAAATACCCGCATGTCCCTAACTTGTCATTATGAATATTTGTGTGTCAAAATAAGGAACAATAGGATACCCATGTCGCTAACATATCCCATGCCCAACATATGCCAAATTGGAATTGTTTCCTTCATGAGAGTATCAATACTTCAGAGGTAGAAAGACCAAAAAAATGTGTAAAATTAACAAAATTTACATAGTTATTGAATGTTTTTTTGTAAATTAATATAGTTTTTTAAATTGCCAAAATTTTAGGTGATTAACTATATTTTTATGGTTCCTTTATTGCTGACATAGTTTGTTCATGAATTTTGAAGCTCGAATAGTCTTTGACCTTTAATTCCCACTATGGTCAATTTTAGTGGTTATTCACTCAAAAACATCATTGTCATTTAACACCAATACAACGAGGGTGGAATTATATTTTTGGAAGGGTAATGGGTGAATTCGAGCCAATTTGGAGCATTTATATTCTGCTTGTGGAAAAATAATATAGCATTACTTTTCATTATTTGGTGTCTTGGTTTTGATTCAAGTTTGGAGACGTGCAATCCATTGGTGGTGAAAGGTTTCCTTTGTTTTGAAAAATGGCCATTTGATTACATATACGTGAATGACAAAAATCATACCTGTTAATTTGTTCTCATAAAGGTAAAAATCCTTGATCACAGTCATGTTGCCAATTTCTTCAGGTATACTTCCACTAAATTCATTGGAATTCAATCCTAAATATTGTAGCTCCCTGCATTTGTACAAATTCGGAGGTATTGTTCCATGAAGCAGATTCGAGGAGAGAGAGAGGAGTTGTATTTTAGTGAGATTATCGCAGATGTCCACTGGAATTACACCTACAAAGTTATAATAATTAAGACATAAATATCATGTCCAACTATTTAAATTCAAGAAAATAAATGAAGGATTTTTGTAGAGTAAATTAAGTGTTAATGCTATGGGTACAAATAAATTTTACAAAAAGTTACACAAATTGACGTGGCTATACAATAGGTTATTTTACATACTCACTCCAAGACAATGTACCGTACTTTATTGCACTGTCAATTCTATTTGTATAATTTGTTTGTCTACGTAGAATTTTCCTTAAATTATTTCATGTAGGTATTTTTTAATCCCATTATTATAGGTTCAATCCATGCAACACAACGAACAGATTATTTATTTTTCCTATCAACTGTGGCGCTTCAACAAGCTGTTTAGAATATCTAAAATTCAATCAAGTTGCTTGGTGATTTTTTTTTTCCGGAGGAAAACATGAAAATTTTATGCGCGATTAAATAACACAGTTTCACCCAACACTGATCAAAACAACTGCATTGAAGCGCTTTTCTCCGCAAAAAAAAAGGCAACAAGCAGTCTCCCTACAAGTCTGAAGCAAAGGAGCCGCAGAGAAAGAGGAACATAAGGACAGGTAAAGGGCAATGTACTAGAAAGTGACCCCTGCATATATCTGGTACAGGGGAGCTTTTTTTAAAATAATAATGCGTATGCGTACTGCTGTGCCAAGTAGTCTCCCTACAATTCAGATCATATTACAGAGGTTTGCTTTACCAAGGGCCTATCTGCGTAAAGTTAAACCCAATTTGTATCAATATGTTAGGATTACCCAATTTCCCAGCAGGTCTGACCAATCATAATGTTTTCTCGAGAATAAACAAAAAATATTTATGTCCGCAACATGTCCGAAAAAAAATTACTCCCATGTCCCCAACTTGTCCTATGAATATTTGTATGTTAAAAAGGTACAGTTTAGGATACACAAAAAGATATTAAAAAGAGAGAACAATATACTCTCTCTTCACTACTCACTTTCTATCTATTCACCTCCCCCAACGTTTCTGCCCTCTCTCTCTCTTGCTTGCTCTCTCTCACACACACACACTCAAACCACTTACATCTCTGTCACCTAACCCCTGATATCCCAAACCCCTTACAACCTACAAATCTCACCATTGGAGATCGATCTCAACACAATGTGCAACGACCGTCAATTTAAACGAAGCTGTGAAAACCAATTCAATTTTTGATTTTATATTTTATTTTATAGTTTGATGGGTTTTTGGTCTGATTTGCAGGTGGTTTCGGTGGTGTTAGAGGTGGCGGGAGGGTGGAGAGTAAGGAGGTAATTGGGGGTGGGTTGGGGGGGGGGGGGGGGGGAGTTGGGTTTGTCGGGTTTGGCTCAATCTTATCTCACATTGGTTTTGTTTGGGGTTGCTGGGGATGTGGTTTGATGCCGGTGATGAGGCTTACTGGCGAGAAGGAGGGGGTGGGCGTGGGGGTGGGCAGGATCAAAGAAGATGCCAAATTTTGTTTGTTTTTTATTTTGCTGTTTGGATTTTTTTAGTTCGTTGAGTTTTCTTTTATTTTTTTTAATCTTTTTTTGTGTTTTTTTTATGATTTTCAAATTACTTTTAATTTTAAATGACACGTGTCTATTAAACTTGATAAATTTTCAAATGATTTTGGAAAAAGACTAATTTTTAATTAAAATAATGCTGAAGTCTAAAATTGATAATTTATAATATATGAAAGCTAAAAAAGTTCTTTTTTTTTGGGTTCATAATTATTTGAGTTAAGTTCTTAACGTTTTAAACCAATTATTATATTATATGTTTTGCATTTTTTTGCATTAATTTCATATTTGGGGTTCTCATTCAAAAATGATAATTGATATATGGGTTATTTCAAATAGCCATGTATTTTTCCCCATATAGCAGTCTCATAATGATTGCCTTTTTCTTTTCTTTGGTTTTCTTTTTTCTTTCCATATTTAATTGATTGGTTTTAGAAATATGTTTGAGAATTGTTCAAAGGGGGTATGGTATTCCATTTTAATCCTCTCTACGAAATTCATCAACTTTTGATTTCTGTTTTCGCTGAACTGATAGAAATAAAAGATTACTATAAATGAAACAAGGAAATTATATTGTATTTCTTTTCATAGTTCTACAGAAGCACTGGTATGATTTATTTATACATGAAAAGAAATATTCAAATAACCAAGAGATATGGAGAATCCCCAACAGTTACGGAACTGTTTGCTGACTGACTGAGTTTAGTAGCCAAAAGAATAGTTCTTCCATGCACAGATGTTATGCCAAGAAAGAAGTCTAAATCTTGCACCACTGTTTTTGGTTCTATATAGCTTATATTGAGTTGATGTTGACAAGTGGAATTTGGAAGGGATTCCTGATACGTTGTTTGTAATTGCCATTTGTAGATCCTAATAAAGTTCCACTGCGTCGGACCATTTATAGTTTTGGTATTATTATCAATAATGCGCGTGTTAACGGTTTCTTTTCCTTTTGAAGATTGAAGTTTACAAACTTAAAATTATTTTTTTAAATAACTCAAATTGCCATCTAATATTTAAAAAATTATTCTTGGAAAAATGTAAAATGACCCTTTTATATTAATTTGGTTGTCTTTCTCTGAAATCTATAATTAATCATAGCACGTTGTAGTCACATAATACTTAACACAATAAGATCTATCAAAAATACGGAGACGATTAAATTGAGTTACGATTTTGACATGACATGACATGTACTTAAGTATAGTATATTATAATAATATTCCTATTTTTTCAATAAAGATGGTTACATTTTTTTGATTGTATTACCTTTGGTTTATTTGTGTGGATATTACCCCACTAATTTTTTTAAGGCTCCGTTTGGTTCGTGGTAATATTTTGGGTGAATTGCGATTGTACTGAAAATTGAGAAATATTCTACTGAAAATTGAAATCCTATCACCTCGTTTGGTTGACAAGTGACCTAGAATCAAAATTTTGTGTTTGGTTTATACATGAAAAATAACATAGAAAAATGAATTAAATACCAACAATACCCTTTTGTAAATCTTGTTTGTATGAATTAATATATAACAGGGATCTCTAATATCTAGTCTCCTTTTTAAGGTTTATTTGTAGCCGCTCCCATTTTTTATTTTTTAGGTTTTGGTCATGTTATAATAAATATGGCATAAATGTCAATCTTTGCGAAAAAGAGAAGGAACGATTAGAGGCTGTTACAAGGTGGTTCAGAGTGGTTTTGGGTGGTTATGAGATTTAATACTATTTGAAAAACACATGGGATGAGAGACCAACAAAATTTTAGATATGTGACTAAATGCAAAAAAATTCTATAAAATAAAGATATTAATTATATTAAAACACAACCATATAACTTGTTCATAATTTTGATATGAAGTTGTGTTGTATCGTATTCGTATCAAAATTATATATCGTGTTCGTGTCAAAATTATGAGTCGTGTTCATATCACATATGAATGAAAATATTTTATACACGAATAATATAGAGTCTAAAAGTGCCATAATATTAAGCATAATGTTTTTTTAATGCAATACGTAAATCATATGTATGTACAAGAGGCTATAGTCAAAGTTAATGCTTGTTAAATCATAAATAAAGTTATATAATGCAAAATGCCTTTATACATAAAAAAATGGCAACATCATATAATATTTCAATCATATTCATATAATCAATGTTTTCAACATTTCTCACGGGCTACTGATTAAAAAAAAGGTTATGTTACGAGCCTAGGCAATTCGTAGTAATTAACGTAGGTATAGTGGCAAGACTATTTTGAAGGCGACCTTCGTAATTTTATATGTTTGTTACAGGAGTTTTTTGTTTTTGAAAAAAATATATTTTTAAGGATTCTCGTGGGAAAGTTAAAATCTCACCCATATTGATGAATGTTGATCCCATCAACTTTCCAACCAATTTGGTAAATAATTCCATTGGGACCCACATTCCCATCTAACTTAACCTCAAATCAAACAATATAATCTTGCACTTTCCTAGGAATCGACCAGTGGAACCAGATTCCATCCAACTTTATCAAGAACCAAACGGGGCATATTTGTGTTTCAAAGTGTTGGACATGACAAAATACACTTTGATCATATCTAGTAGGTTTAGTTGCGTAGAAATACACTATAGATTTAGGCTTGTGTAATTTGTGTGTGGCAATTTTGATGGCGGACTGTAATAATTAATAGTACCCATAGTCACATTGGATACTGCAAAAGCTACAAAAAAAGTAATGATATAAACACAAGAGTTCATGTATAGTATTTGAATTTTTTGTGTATAGGAATAGTATTAAAAGAATAAAATTATTTCGCATTATAATTCAAAAAATTTATACACATGATAATTTCCCATAATTTTTTATTTTCGATAGTATTACATGACTATGTATAGGTAATTACTAAAAATGCAAGGTTGGGTTTGGAAAAGAAACTACTTTTGATATTAATTTGAAAAGCAAGCGAGCTTAGTATATTGGAAAACATGAAAGTTATTTTCTCTCTCTCTCTCTCTCTATATATATATATATATACACGATCTCCAACCTTCCCAAAATCGAACAATGCCATGGAAACAATTTATACCGAAGTCACTCAAATCTACGACCAACGTGCATATCTACCCATATCCGCCCTTTCAATTGTTCTACGTCTTTCGTTGTTCATTCATCGTTCATCGTCTTCACTCTTTTATCTTATGAGTGCGGGATACCATTGGGGGTTTATTTAGTACATTCTTACTCCTTTTTTTCTTTATTTTTTATTGCAAATACAATGACTCATTTTTTTCCTTCATACTTCGTGACTTTTTTTGTTAATCAGAAAAGTCTTCATGTACGTGTCAACATTGAACGCCAAGAAAGTGGGTCAAAGTTGAGTCATACGCAGTGCTGAATGCCAAGAAAGTGACCAAATTCATCAAGACAAACATTATTTGCCGATATGGGGTCCCGCACGAGTTAGTGTCAGATAACGGGTTGCATTTCGAGGCAGAAGTAACAGAAGTGGACAACGAGTATGAGATTCTGAGACACAAATCTTCTCCCTTCCGACCTCAGACCAACGGTGCAGTTGAAGCCGCCAAGAATAACCTCAAAGCCATCATCAGCAAAATGACTGAAGGCTGTCAGGATTGGGCCGACCGGATCCCGTACGCCCTCTAGGGCTATTGAACCTCAATTTGAACCTCTGCTGGGGCTACCCCATACTCTACGGTTTACGGTATGGAATCAGTCCTACTCGTGGAGCTATAAATACCCTCATTGCGCGTCATGCTTGAGAGCAAGGTCAGTGAAGAAGACTAGTACCAAAGCCGTATTGACGAGCTGACCCTCCTAGACGAAAGGAGATTAAAAGCGCAATACCACATACAAGGGTACCATCGCCAAATAGCGCGTTCATTCAACAAGAGAGCCAAGGACCACGGTGTTCGAGAAGGGGACCTATCCCTTAAAGAAATCATAGAACCCATCTCGAACCTCAGAGGGAAATTCAAGTCTAATTGGAGCGGCCCCTACATTGTCAAGAAGATCTTATCCCACCGACTTAGATGGGGAGGAGATGGCTCGTCCAGTCAACCTGGACCGTCTCAATAAATTCTACCCCTAGTCCGAAATCTCAGCGCGCTATGACTTTTCTCATCTCCATTCTATTCTAAAAAAAAATAAAAAATCTCCCCATTTCCTTCTACCCAGAATTACGTGGGACTAATCCTCTACAAAAAATCATTTTCAAACAAATTAAAACTTTTCAAAAAAAAAAACCCAGAGGTACGTAGGCAGCTCATACACCTTACATGAGCACGACCCTTTCTTTTTCACAAAATATTATTCTTTTCTTAGCTCCGAGAACAACTGTTCATTCTAGCATATACTTGAACAAAAGGATTATGTACGCCTTAGCGATCGGTATAGATAATTCAACACAAAACTCATCAAAGGCACAGCTGGATGATCAGAAACTTATTTATTTCACTAATAAGAAATTATGGTACAAATTACATAAGAAAATGAACGGATAACTTTTTTTCCCCTACTTTACTAAAAAGCCAAAATAAAATCCCCACCTTTATCCACCATTACACAATAAACTCTCAAAGAGTCCTATCTACCGAAAAGAAATTTAGTGTCCGAGGTGGCATGACCCGTGCCCAGCCAAATTGGCGCAGAAGCCGCCAAGGGAAATAAAAAGAGATCTGTTTGAGACCAACTAGCCGCACATATGATTATTCTCCTAGCTCCAGAACAGGCAGCAACTGTCCCTACCAAGGCACTGACCAATACAGATTTCGAGCCCCATGCTCCACAAGCCAATTCTCTCAGCTCTCAATATCCAGGCCAACACTGAAGAAGTGACGCGAAAAGAAGTTTTGTAGAACCGACAAGGAATATTCTGGAAGGGTCACCAGACAGAGTCTTTCAGATAACCACATGAATAGCATCACGGGGCTACCCCGCAGGAAGTCTGAACGACCTTCTCGCCAGGCATCCAGCCAGTATCATTGTCACAGGATTGCGACGGTATGACATCCATGAAGTAATGACTGCAAGTTGCGAATCCAGCAGTAGTTCCCCAGTCAACAGCATCAACTTTGAAACCAAGCCCAAAACAACGGGACTTAGCCCGAACCCGCATTTTCTCTCTCTCACCTACCCTTCACCCCTAACAGCTTCCACCCCTGTGACGCGCTCTCTTTCCCTTACGGCGGGACGACGCACCACTGCTGCTCGAGCCAGAGTCCTCCCCGAACGAAGCAGACGACACCAAACAAGAAGGAATCGGGACAGCATCCTGAATATAGGCAGTCACCGAGGATATCCAGTCTCTGATGGCCCTTAGCTAAGTGGTCGCACACGGACTTACTGCAGGTAAAAGGCAAAATCAATATAAAAAAGGATCAAAACAGAAAAGGAACCAAAAAAGGAAAAGAACAGAAAGGTATACCGCAGGGCGAAGGACCTCCTCGGTCAAACCCAACTCCTCCGGATCCATCGCGTGAGGATCGTGTAACATAGGCACCTTCCCTCCATCAACCCGCCGAATGTTGTATGAAGTGGTATGCAACCGCACGAAAGAGACCTCTAAAGTCGCCAGTTTTGCAGACGTAGACGGACCACCGCCGATGTGGGAAGACCCCACCGCCCAACTCGAACCCGCAGGAGGGAAAGGCAAGGCATCATATATGTTGGGCGCCATCGACCAGCTCGTGACAAAGTCCATATAGTCATATGGCACAGCTGTATCAGTGTACAACAAGTAGGACTCGACGATCATCGTCGCGATCCTCGCATCCTTCGGCAGCAACCGCTCCCGCCTCATAGACGTAGGAGGCTGCGCAGGTGGCACCACCACTTCCTCTTCCACAATCTTCCGAACCACCCGCTCCCCTAGATACCAAGAATAGTCGAACTCATGCGCCAGCAAACGCCTTATCTGCGCGTTCATCCTAGTCACCCCCCTATCTTGAATGGCTGTCCCCCAAGGGTAAAAAGTCACCTGAAACCCAACAGACATAAGTCAATACAAAATTAGAACATGTCAAAAACAAAGATTGAAAAGGAAAGAGTCTTACCCTACCACTGGTCAGGCCATTCAAGACCTGACGCACCGCCTTCAGAGAGAGGAATCCCTTCGACTGCCGATTGGCCTTACGCCATCGATACAATCGACAAAAGTCCCTAACGGTATCGTCCTTCAAGGCGATCAGTGGGGTATTGCACCCAATCTCCTCATAGAACCACGTTTGCCAAAGGCAGGAATTCACAATAAAAAAGAGACGCATAAGGAAATTGCGAATACATAAAAGGAAAATTCGCAAAATTAAATGATACCTCGAGGAGATACGTGGCTCAAGTAAAAGTTTACTGGCAACACCGGCTGAATGCATCCAGAAAAAAGTAGAGGGTCGCCAAAGTCAGGCTCAACCAATCATAGAGAGGGATGTTCGAAAACATCCTCAAGTACGGCAAAAATCACAAATGGACAACGTCGCCGCTCGACACCACCATGAAGCCTCCCAGCACACTCCGTAGGTCCTCAGAATCAGCCTCGACCCTCTGAATTGGTCATCCTCGCTACCTTAGGTCCTTAGAATGGGACTTGACCCTCTGAATTGGTCATCCTCGCTCCCTTAGGTCCTCAGAATCGGCCTCGACCCTCTGAATTGGTCATCCTCCCTCAAAAGCATCACGCGGTGTCTATTCGACGGCTATCATTTGTTCCAAACTCACCCGTCGAGGGGCTCTGTAGACACCCCATTCCATTACCCGCTAAACTCTCCTTAGGTCCCTAGCACCTCCCTTCATCACTACGGGTCATACCCCGAGTACTGACCTGGAAGCTACCTTGCGCTCTCGGGTTCCATTTGACCAAAAGTCAAAGTCTTCAGCTCGATCGGAACTGAATGAATCTTCTAAGGGTACTAAAACCCCTTTTCAACGGTCCGTCCCGTGCGCGATTCTGACTTACCATGCGGACGAACGACCTTTTTCCCCCGAAACTCAATCAAGAGGCCACCGGGCGCTCCCGGACTCTATTTGACCTAAGTCAAGTCTTTAGCTAGACCGAAACATAATGAATCTCTGAAGGGAACTAAAACCCCTTTCCAACGGTCCACTCCGTGCGCAATTTCGACTTACAGTACCGATGAACGTTCCGTTTTACTCCGAGAGGTTACCGAATGCTTCCAGGGTCCGGTTGACCGAAATCAACTCCTTGAACCGGATCAAACTCTTTGGAATGTCGAACTGCATCTCCTAACATTTCTAATGGTCTACCCCGTGCATGATTCGGACGTACCCTGCGGACGAACGATCCATTTGCGTCTGACGATTCCCTGTTCAATGGACCTACAAATACTTCCGAGCCATATTTGACCCAAAGCCAACTCCCAAACCCGGGAGCAGTCCAAATGACTTTCGGAGGTATTTGAATTAAATTTCCAACAGTCTTCCTCATGCGTGAGTCTAATCAACGGTTTGCGCTCTGCTGCCAATTTTCCGAAAAGGCCTGAAAGACACTTCGAAACGGCAAGTCTCAGACCCTGCCTATCGGCAGTGTGCCTAAACGCACCTGCCGAACGACAGGAACATGTCTATGACGATCGACAATGACTTGGACCTATAAAAAGGAGGCCTGACCTCACTTGCAAAGGGATCCCATATCTGAGAGAAATCACTCTCAGCAAATCCAGAAAACCTCTCTCAAAGTCAGCGTGATTTCCACACCCAAATCCCTTTCCAACCTTCACTTCTCATCATCATTTTCATCAAACTTGGTGAATTCATTACCCTCCATCATCATCCAAGTCTAAGGGCTACTCTCCAACATTCAAGATCAAGCTCAAGATCTTCAAGAAGGTCCAATTTTCTCAACTCTCTCCTTAAATTCTCATAAATTCGCAATAACTTGTTTTATTACTTAGTACTTTTATCATCTCATCTCACACATCCTAATATACTTTTTACTTAGCATTATTGCACATCTCTTATTTTCATATAAATAAAAACTCAAAAAATAAGAAAAGGGGGGTTTGCTCATAAATTCCAAACGGGAATTCTCATACTTCTCTTATACTTTTTTCACAACTAAAACACTTTTTCTACACACACACACACACACAAATAAGAGAATCACCCCGATTGGATTTATTGGATAAACCCACCCCTCATTTTGCATGCGAACTACGTGGACTTTGATGCCTCTATAGGCTACGTAGGCGTCTCGGGGTAATACCCGAGACTCGAGTCCTATTTTTACTTTTTCTCTCATTTTCTATTTTCTCTAAACTCCACTGTATTATATTATATATATATATAAATATATTTGTTCTTAATGACGTATTATTCCCCATGCGTTACGTTTCCATCATAACGGTCAACGTAAGGAGAATCGCGTAAATCCTATTTTCTAATATTTTTATACATTCCTACGGTTGACTCGCTTTACCTCTTCCATGGTACAAGTCGAAGATTCCTATCTCCAATATATATACACATGCACACATATCACGGGAAAAACAAAGGAAAATAACAAAAATCCATGAGATGCCGAAAGGGCGAAATGGGTGCCTAACACCTTCCCATTTCGTAACTTAGCCTCTGGACCCTTTTCAAATCATTTTGGTTTCGTATGCATCAGTATGTATTTGGATGTTGTCCTGCGGGATGGCTTCCCCTTTTCTTTTGTCTGTTTTGAGTAAAATAGACTGGCGACTCTAATCTCTCTACATCTTTCACCTCATCCAAATGACGCCGATCGAAGCGCTCCCGAGAGGGACGCGCGGGACCTTAGGATCCACCCATCGCCCGCCCGCCCGCCGTGAGGATCCGGGGAGGGATGGCCACAAGAATGACTATTAAAAAATTCTTATTTTCATGGGTGGGATACAACCCTGGTTTGCCTACCCCAACTCCGCCCTTAGTTGGTCGAAGAAGTGGGTATAATAGACGGATATGTTGATAGTGGGTGAGGGGCTGGCATGTAGGGATAAAGTGGGGAGTTGTGTTGTTGGTGAGAGAGGGATAAGATTGGCCACTGTAGGATGCATTGTGGCATTTGATGTAACATTTGAATTTGATGGTGACTTGTATTTGGACAATTGTGGAGAGAGAGGAATGGGAGATATGGTTTGTGAACAGGGCCGATCCTAAGATTGGGAGTACCATGTGCAAAAATCAATTTAGGGCCCTTCTAAAAAATATTGTACAAAGATATTAAATACCTAAAATGGGCCCCTAAAAAAATAAACTTAATTTTTAGAGGCCTATTTTAGTTGGGTCAGATTTTTGGATAGTTGAATAATTCTTTGTACAGATTATTTTTGGATAGTTAAAAAATGGGCCCCTAAAAATTACACTTATTTTAAAAATTGATATTTTTAATATTCATAAAATATTTTTGGCCCCTATAATATACATGTATAGGTGCATACTCTAAAATGGGTCCTGTGCCGTTGCCCATTTGGCACATGGCCAGGGGCGGCCATGGTTGTGATTAAGGATATAAGGTGGGTGGGGTGGGGTGGGGGGGTGGGGGCAATTCATTCGAGTAGGGTGTAGCATGAGAGTTGATGGAGGGGTGGGAAGGGTGTGAGAATTATATGGGTGTTGGGAGGTTAGGCTAGTGGTGAGTGAAGAAGCCCACGGAGTTATGGGGGATTTATTAATAGCAGGTGAGGGACAAGGAATGAATGAATTGGAAAAGGAACATTGCGACTCATCAAACCACACATGGCAAGTAATGTAGAGACGATCACTAATAGGGCAGGGACACCAATATCTATAGTGGGTGGTACTATAACCTAAAAAGACACATATGGGGGGGGGGGGGGGGGGTGCTAGTTTATTTTATGCACATTGTAAGGACGAAGACGAGGGAATCATAGGCATCAAAAAAATTGAGAAATTTATAATCCTGTGGAGATTTGAATAAAATTTTATATGGTGATAAATTTCAAGTGACCAAGGATGGCATCCGATTATTAAATACACGATGGTACCAAAAGCATAATTCCAAAATCTTTGAGTGCTTTCGTTTTGGGCAAGGAGGGTGAGGTCGCTTTCCACAATGTAGTGCTTATGACGCTCAACAGTTCTTTGTTGTTTATGGGTTTGGGGAGAAGATAATAGATGGATAATTCCACAATTAGCAAAGAATTTATTTGATTTTCTATATTCTCTGCCCCAATAAGTTTGCTCGGATTTAATTTTAGTAGAAAATTGCCGCTCAACTATTAATTGAAAATTTTGAAAAATCTCAAAGACGTTGGATTTTTTATCCATTGGATATAACTAAATATATTAAGATAAATGATAAATAAATATATGCTTATTTATTTATTTTGTAGGCCAAGACATGCACTTGCGGAATTAAAAGCCCAATTCAGTGTCAAATACGACAGAAATGCGGTCAAGGCGTTTGTTTCAAGTCAAATATACCCCAAATTGACCCGAGACACCATGCAACCCAAATAAAATCCTTCGACCCTTATCATAACCCATATACCATTTCCATTATAATTTTTTTTATCAATCTATCTATAAATATGTATGTTATTACTATTAGTATTGTTGTTATATGATATTTACTATTTTTACTTCTCTTTATCTTTTTACCAACCTATTCTCACTACGATTTTTATTTTATTTTTATTATGTTATAATAGTATGTATATATTATCCTAGTATTTTTTGCATATTACTATTATCATATTAGTACATTACATAATCTATAAGTATTAGTGTGTATATATATACGTATTTTCATACTAGTAATATATGTAATATTAATCACCAAATGCTCTCAGTACACATTTCTAGCCAATCTGATTAAACCCACCTTCTGCCAACAATAACACGCCGTTTTATCTCAAAATCCGTCGTTAACCTACTTTACCCAATGACCACTCACCCTACCTTATACCTTATTTTCCACGTAGGTCGGCTGCATAGCAGCGTACAACAACCACCTCTCTCTCTCTCTCTATATATATATATATATATATATATATATATATATATATATATATATATATATATATATATGTGTGTGTGTGTGTGTGTGTGTGTGTGTGTGTGTGTGTGTATTAGAAAATCAAAGAAAATGAAGGAAAATTCAAATTCCATTTTTCTCTCTCTTCGCATGTAGCGTGTGAACTTCACCCACCTTACACCCCCTGCATTTTTCATACCTCAAAATGTCTCAACAAAGCCTCTATCCATTTCACCCTCTTACACACTCCAAAAAAAAATGCAAGAGAAAGTGAACTCTCATTTTCTACATATTCTGGATAAAAAGCATTTCAATGTTGGGGAACCATCACACAGAAGACATACGTTTCATTGAGAGCTACATAGGATAGCACAGCATAGGGAGGGGGGCTTTCCCCCCACATTTTTCTTTTCTTTTCTTTATTTTTTTCTTTAGGTATTTATTTTTATTATGAAGAGGATAATATGTGGTGATAATTTACAGTATATTTGAACGAAATTTTGGAGCATAATGTTGTATTATTTATTCGCTCATTATTCAGTAAGTTTGAGGAATATTAATGGAACCATTTTGATGCCATAAAATATGTTGATATATTATAAAATTAAGCTAATATTCATTTTAATGGGAGAAAAAAGCCTCCATTACAGTGTCATTTATTTTATTAACTTCGTATGCCCATTATTAAATTTCTTTGAATTTATTTATGATTGACGTTGCTCTTCGAGAGAAGGCAGTGGGTTCTAGTTATGACTTCAGATAGGGTGATTAATTTTTAGTAAGTCAAAAAATTCCCCTCCGATGAGAGATGTGGTAATCTAGTCATTGAGATGGAACCCAAGGTTTAAATTCATTTTATGTCTTGAGAATAAAACTAGAGATAGACTTTTCTTGAGTTAAAATGCGTTTTTTTTCTTCGAAATCTCACTTATGGTATTAAAATACAAAATTGGTTAAGTGACAATTTATTGGTTATGCCTCGAGAGAGTTATTTTATCTCAAATTGTAAGAGAAGATGTCATGGAGATTTCAAATATATTTCTCAATGAGTAAATTATGATCTTGTATCAACCAACGCTAATATTGGATAATATTTTATTCAAGGGGCATTTTCAAATTTGAAATTATATCTAAGTTATTTTAATATAGTGGAAGATAATTATGCTTCATTAAAGTCTCCCTCAATACCATATCATAATATTTTAGGTTAACATTATTTAATTAGTCTACTTTAGTCTTAACTTGTTGAACTCCTATCATATTGTTTTTTTAATATAAGTAATAAATAAATATTAATTCTAAAATACCATTCTTTGTTGATACGATCCTTTATTTGCCACTATACATAATAGAAGGGAGTTTAGTTTTTGATTGAACGATGATTAACTCAACAACCGAGAACATATCACTCGCAAATCACCTATCTTCATAGGTTTGTCCGGGCTTCGAACTTGTTCGAATGTTGGGGCATTCTATTTCATGTTGGGTTTTCTGTTAGAAAGCTTTTGTTTAATTAGGTGCGGATTTGCATTTGAGAAACTCACTCAATTTTTTATTAATATCCTAATGTTATTTTTTTATTTTTTATATATGATTTTGAAATACTAAAAACTACCCCCGCCATGCAAAAAACAATTGTGTCCACAACATGCCGAAAATAAATACTCGCAGGACCCCAACTTGTCTAAATGAATGTTTTTGTGTCAAAAAGGGCATTGTAGGATACACGTGTCACTAGCATATCACATGTCTAACATGTGTGAAATTGGATTTCTTTAATTTGGTAGAGTGTCCATCTTTAATAGGCAAAGACAAAAAAAAAAGGTGAATAAAATTCAGAAAAGCTAGATAGCGCTTGGAAGTTTTCTTGTAAATTAATATAGATGTTTAAATATCCAAAATATTTGGTGATTAAATATATTTTTATTGTTCCTTTATTGCTTACACGGTTTGCTCATGAATTTTGAAGCTTGAATAGTCTTTGACCATAATTCACTTGAAAAAACTTCCAGATCGTTTAATACAAATACAATTAGGGTGAATTTGTATTTTGGAAGGGTAACAGATGAATTTCAACAAATTTGGAGTATTTATATTCCGCTTTATAAGATTACTTTTCATTATCTAGTGTCATGATTTTGATTCACACTTGAAGATGTGCATTCCACTCGTGAAGAAAAAATTGCTTTGTATTGAAATCTTACCATTTGGTTACATATATGTGAATGACAAAAATCATACCTGTCAATTTGTTGTCGCTAAGGTCCAACGACTTGAGCAAGGCCATGTTTCCAATTTCTTTGGGTATGTTTCCACTAAATTCATTCTTTTGCAATTCCAAATGTCGGAGCTCCATGCACTTGTGAAAATTTAGAGGGATTGTTCCATGAAGATGATTCCATCCAAGAGAGAGATATTCTATTTTATTGAGATTATCGCAGATATCTACATGAATTGTACCTACAGTATTGTAATGACTCAGATATAAATCTCCTATCCAAATGTTTAATTGCAAGAAAATAAATGAAGGATTTTTGTAGAGAAAAATTAAAAGGTATTTTTGAATCCCATTATTATAGGTCTTATCCATACACCACTACAAATAAAAAAAAATCCTATCATTTGTGATACTTCACAAAGCTATTAAGGACATGTGAAATTCAATTAAGTTGCTTGTTGTTAAACACCCAAACTGTTATATTTATGTCTCAAATAGCCGCATTGCAATTGCTAGCTAATGTTAAAATTTACCTTATATAATAAATTGTTAGGTTTGTAGGTCAATGTGCGCACATGGAGTTCAAATGGTGAATGCTTACAAAATTGAGACAAAGTTGTGGTCTAAATCCTCAAGTAAGAATTTCTAAGACCCGATACACAATGGATACGAAATAAACCGTGTCATGTACCACTTCCATCCATCTCTAACCTTACTCACATCTTGTGTGTTGGAAATATTTCATATTTCATATAAATATGTGTGATATATTATATTTTCTATTTTATGTATGTGTATGTAATATATGCATATGTGTGTTATTACGTGTTATGTTATTATGACTTTCTATACGTTGGTATTCTTCTTCTTCTTCTTCTTCTTCTTCTTCTTCTTCTTATTATTATTATTATTATTATTATTATTATTATTATTATATTTCTTTAGTTATTTCTATCATTGTTCCAATTTTGTACTAGTATAACAATCATATAAATATTTATTACATGTTTTGTATATATTATTATATTTATCTGTGTATGTTATACGAGTGTAGAAGTACTAACTCTAAACATGAAACGACAATATGATATGAAATATTTATATATATATAAGCAGTATCAAGTGACGTCCTATGTTGCGAACAATTTTTTTTTATAATATTTCATTATTATGATATTATTTGTTTACGTTGTATGTAAACATTCCATGGGTACCCCCCTAAAACAATTAGCACTAAATTGACATTTGTTGACCGATTTTATTTTGAGATAGCAAAAATATGTATAATGGGTTGTGCTTTATTATTTATTATTATTATTATTATTATTATTATTATTTATTTTGTGTTTCTGTTGTGGCCGGGGGGGGGGGGGGGGGGGTATTCATGGAATGTTTACATACCATGCAAAAGCATTTCATCTCAAAATGTATTTTTTTTGCTAATGTAAAAAAATGGTGCGCAACTTAAGCCTTAAAAGTTGACATAAGTTAATCAATTTTTTTGGAAAGGCAATTTATTTTATTTTATTTTGGACTGCCTTTTTTGGGTGTTCATATAATATGTAGATACCATGTAAAAAATTTCAACTTAAAAAATATTTTTATTCTATTTAAAACAAATGATCCGAACTTTGGACCTCATATTAAGCCTGCATTTGAACTGGACATTTATATGCATACATACATGCATATATATACACACCAAACGACTCTCAATTTTTTTCCTTCCTCAAACCTTTCATCTCTAAACTAAACCAGACACAATAGCCTTCACCCCTCATTTCATTTTTCATCTCTATATTATCTCTTCGCTCTTTTATTTTTGTCTGTCACTACTTTCTCTCAACTACACGCAATATGTATCTCTCTCTTTTACCTCATTTTTCTTTCTTCTATCAATCACACTCTATTCTGATAGATGCAAACTCAAATAAAGGGATTCAATAGGCAAACTCAAAAAGTTTCTTTTTATTTAATTTATAATTTTGTCAATTTCAAAACCTGGAATATATTTTGAAGAATAAAAAAACTTTAAAGATTTGTGGTCTTTCTAGGCTTATCTTTTGGGGATGGGTTCATTTTTGTTGGTTTAGTATAATTAACGCTCAACACCAAAACTTCTTCAATTATTGTTTCATCATTCTTTTATTTTTTGGATGTGGTGGATTTGGATTTTTTCTTGACCGAGGATGTTTGTGAGTGGTTTTTTCTTTGTGTTGTTTTCAAGTGTGTAGAGAGAGAAGGAACAAATGAAATGGGTCAAGAAACCAAAAACAAAATATCGTAACTAATTAAAAATGACCAATGGGATGCTTTCTAAATGAACAATGGAGCATTCACATGGTGTTAATGAAAAAATTTTGCTCACTCACTGCAACAATCATACCTGTCAAATTGTTTGCACCAAGATATAACTCCTTAAGCATAGTTAAATGCCAAATTTCTGTTGGTATGTTGCCAGTAAATTCATTATAGTCCAATGATAGATATTCGAGCTTTCTGCACTTGTAAAGATTACGTGGAATTGGCCCGTGAAGTTGATTTTGTGAGAGTAAGAGTAGTTTGAGTTTAGGAAGATGATCACAAATATCTAATGGGAGAGCATCATACAAGCTGTTAACGCCGAGATTAAGTTCTTTGAGTGACGACATATTGAATATGACAAGTGGTATATAACCCGTAAGCTGGTTATGACTCAAATTCAATGTTCTCAAGTTGGGAAGATTTCCAACCTCTTCTGGTATGCCTCCATGTAATAAATTGAATTTCAAATCCAATGTCTCCAGCTTTGAAAGGTTAGATAGAGAGGTTGGGATTGTACCACTGAAACTATTATTACGTAGAAGCATATGTTGAAGCTTGGGTAAGCTCCCGAGCCATGATGGTATCGCTCCTCTAAACTGGTTATAGCGAAAATCGATTATTTTCAATCGGTGCAAATGAGCCAACTCTTGGGGTATAAAGCCACCAAAATTGTTGAAACTAACGTCAAGTGAACTGAGGAACGTGAGGTTTCCAAGATGTGGAGCTATTGTTCCGCTAAGACCCATGTTGGAGAGACTCAAGGCTACTACCCTTTGGTGGCGGACACCGCAAGAGACACCGATCCAATTGCAAATTGAGGTAGCAATGGACCAATTGTTAGCTAAGATATCATAAGGGCCATCAGTAATATAGGCTTTAAAGGCGAGAAGAGCAGATTGATCGGTGGTTAAGTTAGTTAGTTTCATGGCTGAATTACAAGCCGTGAAACAACTCAACCAAAACACCAAAATAGCAAATTGAAAACATGTTTTCTCCGCTACTTTGAGTGAACCGGAGTGTGGACTCATAGCTGGTAAATTAAGATGATCAGAGATGCAGGTGATGAATACATATAAATAGCACGGATAATTTCCCTACATACTACGTTTAGGCTTGTTATAAATTTCCACAAATTTTGTTTGTTATTGTGGAAACTTAGTTAGAAACAAAAAAGTTGAAATTATGAGGTGCAAGCAATTCCATTCTCAATTTGTTTGGGAGCGAGGACAAAATTTTGGTTACTTAGGATCACACATTTATTATCTTGTAAATGAGTCAAAATGAGAATAGATTTTTATAAAAACAAAATATATTAAAGCAGGGCACATTGAATAAACAAAACTATTGAAAACAAAAGTGCCTTCACCTTTATGGTATATCAATTTAGTATCTGATCAACTTGAACGACGTACCAGTGAACAACATCAAATGTCATCTTAGTTCTACTAAGTATTAAAATTGGGTACAATTTCATCTTTGAAATAATTGATGACACTAATACTCTTGGAAATTTTGTATCCTTCCACTTCAACTGATAATCAAATTCATGTGTTTTGTTTTCTAGGAAGGAGAAAGAAATCCATTTGGTATTATTACACCTTAACACATGTACTGTTCCCGTAACTATCATCACAAGGCAATGTAAAAAAAATGACTTAGTTAATTTTTTCATTATATTTATATCACATATAATAATTTTATTCTAAAATTAGTCCTTCAAGTTATTCAATAATAAAAATGACCTTTTACTATATTAAAATACAACTGATTTTGTATCTTCTTAATTTTGTTAGACCCATAGTCTACACCACGAAAGGACAATCAATTTTTTATTTTTTTACAAAAATAGTTCCTATTTTATTTGTTTTCAATTTCAATTTTTTACTTTTAAAAAAACTAATTTTATCATTTATTTTTCTTCATAGATCTTGCACCAATTTTTTGGCTTAGAATGAGGTGTTTTTTTTTAAAAAATTATTAAATTTGCATTCTTTTCAAGCATTGGAGTAAAAATGTCACCGAACCGCTTGTCATCAAAACTCCCTAGACAAATAATCATTCGTCATTGTGCAAAAATAACTTTGCGCGCGCGCGCGCACACACACACACACACACACACACACACACACATATATATATATATATATATATATATATATATATATATATATATATATATATATATATATTCTACTTGATTTATAATGTTTTAGGTGTTAAGACGTTGAACCAATGTTAATCATTTTATTATCGTTGTTCTGTCATTGGATTACAAAATTATATTTGCATTTTTTCGGTGCAAAAATAAATTTACATTGTTAATACAACAAACTCCTTTCGCAGTGTAATGCTAAAAAATGAGTATGCCGTATTTAAAAAAAATTATGAAAAAGAAAAATGAAGGATATAAAACATTAAAAACAACTGAAAAATAAACAATAAAACATAGTGCGGATTTATTTTAAAAAAAACATAGTGCGGATTTAATTTTAAAAAAACACATTCCAAATTTAATTTTACACTTTGATGAAGGAGCACTAATGAGTGGACTTTAATGATTGGAAGCTCAAAGACATCCATTATCCAATATTTGAAAATATTGTGGCATTAGTATATATTATTTTTTTAATAAAACAACTCATTTTAGGAAAATAAAAATAAGGAGTATATTTCTGAAGATAAAACAACTTATAAAACGGTATTTTAAATATAATTTTTTTTTCTTACGAAGAAAAGAACTAGGGATCATTTTTATAAAAGAAAAGTTGATTGTCCAAGGACTATAATAGAGATTTAAACTTTACACAGTATACTAATAAGGGTAAATTTGGAATTTAAAAAAAAATAAAATCAACTTAAAAAAATTGGGACTATTTCTACGAAAATAAAGTCGAATGTCCTCTATCCATAACAAACAATATTTTAAATCCTAAAAGTGTATAATTTGTTTTTTTATTCAAAATATTTTGGAAAACAAGTACCCTTAGGCATTAAGGAGATTATATTTTGCTCAAATTAGATTTGGAGTTATCTTGCATTAAGGCATGGGTTATAATTAATTTTAATAAACTATTTAATTGTAAACAAAATATAAATAAAAATAAAATTGTGGAAACCATGAGCTGTTTCGCTGTAGGCAGGGGTGGGGTGATCACCCTTGAACTTTTGTAATATAACTTGTATCCCTAACTCAAAATTTAAATATTATATTTTTCCATAATTTGATTTTACATTATTGAAACTAAGAATTTATGGTTATTTTTGAGTATGTATATAAATATTGATTGTCTACTAATTGCATATTGGACTATCTATTTTCTCCAAAACCTAGTAAACCTAATTAAACCGCAACAATATGGGTGCTAATATCTGACCCTCAACGGAATTGCTTGATCGACCTTGATGCAAAGCTGCATTGGGTTGAAAAAAATAATGTGTCCATACCACAATTAATGGGGAGAAGGCCCCGAATGAGTTTCCCCCAGAAAATACATATAGGGGTACTATATGTAAATGTGGAAAGTTAAAAGCATAGATAATGAGGATTTTTCAACTTTTAGGATAAAAAACGTAATAATTTTGTATAAACCTCGAATTAAAATTATAATTTGTATAAAATTCGAATTAACAAAAAAAATCGCATAGAGGGCTCCCGAATGCCCGACACCACTTGAAACTTGGGATTCCCAACTAAAAATTCTTGATCCGCCAATGACGCAAGTATATTAAGCGTCAAATAATACGTGCGAGAGACTTGCCTGAGCTATTAATTATTTATCAAGATCTTATCATTAGTGTTTATTACTTATTAGTATATGCCTATTATTTCATATGTTAATCAAATTTGAGAAACAAAGTGCACATATGGTCATGACGACTTGGTGTTGTATTTTCAGTTTGCATGGAGAAAAGGGAATTTTTATATCGGGTGGGTTGCTTGCTATCAACTGAAGATCAAGTCATTTCTTCTTTGTCTATTTGTTTAGAATTTCCACATAAGAAGACAAAGTCACTGCTTGTTTTGAATTGGAAGAAATATATGGCTATGAATTAGGTTGGTATGGTACACTAGAGATGACCACAAGGTCTTGATAACGAGAAATCTATTGTGTGATGATGTGTCAAGAGAAAATGAGTAAAATAATCTGCACTTCTCTCTTATGATCCTCTAACAAGTTACATTGAAAATATTGAATTTATTTTAAATATTTTGTATACTTTTATAGTTTAACCATTTTATTTCAAGATTTATGTTTTTTTATTTTATATATTTCATCATTAATTCTATTTTAGAGTGATTTATAAGTGAACATTGAACTAGTATTTTACTCATTACATCCAGATTTTAGAGTTATTTTTTTTATATTGATCAAAGTTAATAGTCCACTTTCCTTTCTGGACATAATTAAATAACCATATCTCATGATATTGAACAACTATTGATCTTTAGTCATTGGAACGAAGAGAGAAACTTTGAATTTTAGACGAAGAGAGTAATATAAATTTGTTATTAGCTATTAGTAATTTATTATTTTTATAAAAAGTATTTTTTACAATTTTTTTATAACTTCATGAAATGAATATCAAATGTTCGGTAATATTAGAAATAGTTTGAGGGCTTCCATTTATTTTGAAAAATCTTCTTATATATCCATTTCGTCTACTATAGTTCTTGTTAATATATCACTTGCCAATTTAGCTATTTCGTGTCTAATTGAAAAACTCTATGTAGGCTACAATTTGACCAAGGTCGAAGCCAAATATTAAACGTGGAAAGGAATTGAACCTACTTATGTTGAACCAAAACGGGACTGTTTTAGATCGTTGCACGATTGATTTTGATTAGTTTTGGTTGAGTTGGAGTTGGTTCAATTGTTAAGTTAGCCTTGATAATTAGATATGCATGTTATATATTAATTTTAATTACAAATTATAAATTTCGACACAACATTTTAACATGGCTTAGAACATTACCCAAAGCTCCCAAAAATGACAAGATAAACCAACATAAATATTCAACATACCATGTCAATGTTAAAAATGAATATTACCCAAAAATAACAAAAATTATATTGTATGATGATTAGTTAGATGGCATTTTCAATAACCTTGTTGCCTTATTCAAGACTCTTCATATATGGTTGTAATATCACACACACACACACACACACACACACACACACACACACACACACACAC
Source organism: Sambucus nigra (assembly GCA_949130495.1). Classification (NCBI taxonomy): domain Eukaryota; kingdom Viridiplantae; phylum Streptophyta; class Magnoliopsida; order Dipsacales; family Adoxaceae; genus Sambucus; species Sambucus nigra. The sequence continues at coordinate 522,310,442 of OX422220.1, forward strand.
ATATATATAGGAAGACTTTTCTACATCATACTCTATCTATCATACCATACATCATACCTAGTTTTAGGCCCTAAAAAATCTTTTTTCTAAATTTTTATTTTTTTATTGAAATTAACTTTTGATTCAATACATGTTCAAAAATTAGGTCAAATTACAGTTTCTAGCTATTTTTAAAAAATTCACAAATTTTTAGTGGCCCAAACCCATATAAATAAGATATTCAACAGTTTTTTGTTGAATTTTTAAAAAATAGCTAGAAATTATATTTTGACCTAATTTTTTAAACATGTATATATATATATATATATATATATATATATATATATATACCTTTCAATCAATACATGTTTAATATATGTGTGTGTGTGTGTGTGTGTGTGGATACATATAAATGTTTAAATACCACACAAAAAATCAACTCAAAATAAAGTTTTTTAATATTTTAGAAAATTTTGTTCATATAGAAATGGTGAAAATATGTATAAATTCAACCTCGCAATAATTTACATTTTTCCACTTATATATTTTTGTTAAAAATATCTATAATTTTGGTCAAATGACCTATAAATTTTGTCAAAGTGTCTTTTAATTGAATCAAGGCACTAACAAAGTATCTGTTGGTCGTCTAAGTATCAACAAATTTCTTAAAAATTTACAATAGACTCAATTAAAATAATATTACAAGGCAAATGGTAATATTACAGTAGTAGTGCAAAAGAGAAAATGTGGAGTAAAGTGGGTTGATATGATACTGGAGGGGCCTATTTGCCAAAGTCCCAAATTAAAATGCTAAATTTAGATTTGTTTGTAATCAAAACTAGTAACAAAACAAAAAACAACAAAATCGGATTATGACAAGATCTCACGATTTACTCAAATTGCCACTGTACATTGCATCAGCCACCAACTCAATACACGATAATGGAAATGTTTGAAAATATTCATCGTGAGCCATAAATCTTTTTCCTAGTCCAATACCTTAGCAACCGTCTTGTCTTTCAAAAAATCTATTAATAATTTCCATCCAAATCGTCAAAATTAACGCTAGAAAAGAACACCTCCTAGATTATTTCCCTTGGAATTTATCAGAAAGCTTGAATATTTCGTGCTAAACTACGTATTCTTCAATAGTGTCAAGTTTCTGCATGACACAATAACACATCACGGAACAATACGATATGTTATGTTCATGTTGTGTTTTCCTGCCAGGAAGACGTGTCGTGTTCAATTCAAAATTATGAATCATGTTAGTCATATTATTGTGTCTTGTCAACTTTTTGGTGTTGTTTTTGTGTATAATCTTGTTTAATTGAGTGTAAAAATTATTATCCATGTTAATCATGTCATGTCGTATTTTAAAAACATTGTATTTGTGTTAAGTAAAAAAATATAATTTCATGTCGTGGTGTGTCAGGGCCAAACATGACTGAAAAATATGATTTTGAACTCCTAATTAACGAACAGGAAGTAAATTTATGGTCAAGAGTCTCCCTCTTCTTTCAAAAAAAAAATAAAACAACTTAGATATAATGAATTCAACATAGGGTTGTATAGTTAAACCCCTGGTATCCATATGAATTCAACACCTTTTAATGTCAAACACTACAATAAAACAGCTTAGATATAATGATGTAGAACGAACTTAATAAAAGTCTCTTCCAATAAACCAATGTAAAGGGAGGTACAAATATAATACTTTTGTTGGTTGTACCTTGGCACACTCAAGGTAATGAAATCTTTATTATACCCCTAATACGATAGTATTAGAGGAGTTAACTTTAATACTTACTATAATTTTCTGTCTCATCGTGTTCTTTGAAACCAAAAAAAAATTAGATAAATCAAAATCTCTTTGAAACAAAAAAATGAATAAATCAAAAGCCTCTTCAAAATTAAAAAGATGATGCATTCTAAACTGCATTAATTGATTTCTCGATTCAACACAATTTAAATTCAATTAAACTCTTTTCATCATTCTCCACTCAAATCACATTACACAGTACTACGAATACTACTACATCTATATAACGTTTTTATTTGTAAAAAAAAAGTTTGAAAAAGTTTTCAATATTTCAAATTATTTTTTATATAAATAAAAAAAATATTTTGGGTTATAAAAATATTTTTAACATTGTATTTATAGATTTTTTTAAAGTTTTTATCTATAAATGCCATAAATTTTTAAACTAAAAACAAATAAAAATATGTATAATTTTATATATAAAATTTGTATAGTTTTTAATTGTATATCAAGGCCTTATTAATTGTATATAAAGATCTTATTTTATTGTTTATAACTTATTAGTATTTGATATTATCTCATATGTTATTCGAATTTGAGAAACAAAGTGCACATAGACGACTTGGCGTTGTATTTTCATTTTGCATGGAGAGAAGGGAAGATTTATATAGGGTGGGTTGCTAGCTATCAACAGAAGATAAAGTCATTTCTTCTTTGTCTATATGTTTGGAATTTCCACATAAGAAGAGAAAGTTAGTGCTGGTTGTGAATTGGAAGAAATATGTGGTGAACTATAATGATATGGCCCACACGACCCATTTTAAATTCCTCTTCTCTCTTATGAGTCATGACCCAGTAGCAACTAAATTGAAAACATTGAATTTATTTTAAAAATTTTATACTTTTACATTTTAATAATTTTATTTCAAGATTTATGTTCTTTTTTTTTTGTTTTTTTTTTATATATTTTGCCAGTAATTATATTCAACAATTTTTAATAAATGAACATTGAATTACTAATATACTCACTACATCCCGAATTAAGAGTCCACTATTTTTTTGGATTGTCCAAATTTTATAGTTCACTTTCTTCTTTTGGACATAATTAAAAATTCATATTCTATGATATTGAACAACTATTGATCATGGTCATTGATTTAGTGTATTCTTAAATTATATATAAAAAAGAGGTACTTTGAATTTGGGATGGAGAGAGTAATATAAATTCGTTATTATAGGTGTTTTTTTTTTTCTTGTAAATTTATATAGTTTATGTGTATGAAAATGTAATACCCCCAATACTTGTAATAAAATCAAAAGACTTTTGGTACCTCATTTATTTATTTGAATATATTTAGTATTTACTTTGTGAATAATCTTCGGTATACTCTTTTGTGTGACCCTTATTTGTTATCCAGCTAATGTGTCAAACACAAATTGACTAATGTTTGTAGCGAGGTCATGTGAATTACAAACATCAATCAATGTGTATTAGACACATCAATCGGATAACAAAAAAGAATCACAGAAAATGATATACTATTATTCTTATTTTCTAGTCCTACTTTTTTGTTGTACCCTAATTTATAGCCATAACTTCGTGTTGAGCATTTTTAACTTTGTAGCCCTAATTTATGATTTCGTTATTATTTTGTGCCATAATATGATCGTTAATTTATTATTAAAATTGAGGTTTTGTAGTTACTTTTGAATGTTCAAATAATAGTTTTATTGTTTACGACTTGCTATTGGAGTATCTATTTTGTCCAAAATCTAATAGTAATCCTAATAAAACCGCAACCCCAATATTTGGTGCAAAACTCAACCCTTGAAAGGCGTCTCCCACAAATCTAAAGGACGCTAGCATTTTCTTCCGAACTAGCATGCACTCCAACATCCGCAAGTGCATCTTGATGTCTTTATTCCAACGACTAGCAATCAGAAAATCAGCACCTCCTGCAAACTCTGAAGGCTGACCCTTAACAAAGGCTTCCTTCGCTCGGTCACATGCGTAGCCTGGTGCTCGTGCTGGAATAGCCACCTGTTGTGGTGGTGGCTGATGTGGTGCCTGAGGCGGCGGAAAATTCTGTAGCGTGGCCTCCATCGCTGTGGATACTGCCTATGATACTATAGTGGCTATCTCCGCTGGTCTGATCAATTGTGGGGCCTACGGGACCTGTGGAGCTTGTGGTGGATGCGGTGGCTGTGGTGGCTTTGGGCGATCCTCCTCCTCCCCAAATGGTGGGACTACTCTCCTGGGTCTGCCCCTACGTCTATTTGCCATCCGAAAGGAAACAAGACTCGAATGAGTATCAATCGTAAGAATACAACGAGTCCTAAGTATAAGCAATATATATCAAAGAACGCAACGTAGCACGTAATGAGCGCAAACACAGATCCTAAGGATACTAAAAGCGTGGTATGATACCAACTTTAACAACCCCTATTTTCTAACGTAAAGGCTAGCATGAAATGCTACACCGAAGATAGGGCTTGCCGGTCAATTAATACCATCATTAGCACAATTGCGAAAATAAATAGTTTATATTTAAAGTCCCAAGGTTAAAAAGTCACGATCACATTCATAATTAATAAATAAATCCAAACCACCAACAATAACATAAACATCCAACTAGAGTAGCATAATCTCTATCGACATAAAAATAAATATTGGGGCTTATGATCCTACAAAGTTCCAAACAGATAAAGGACTAAAGTTGAGAAGCACCTATACTAGAGCCAACTGAGCTGAAATCGGAGAGCAAGTAAAGCTGAAAAACTACTAGAGAAGCACCTGGGTGAAAACATTTAAATTTGGGTCAGAGCCCGAGGTGCGCAAGAATTAACTTGAATAGTTTATGAATACAATAGTACAGTCAATGCAAAATGAAATACCCCCATTTCTGCCACTCACATGCGTATAACACCTCACCTCTCTTCTAAGTATGATATTATTCGCATCTCAAAACATCCCAAATAATAATTTACGACATGATCTCAAGTGTAGAAGGAATTCATTCCTAATTAATTTAATTAAATGAAATTCCTACATTTAAATTATCAACTTACGTTAATTCCAGTTTCCTCAATATCAAGTGTAAGGCATAAACATCTATTATGCGTTATAGAGTCAAAATATTATTTAGTGTCCATATCCTTAGACAATTTAATTTATTTCCATAATATCCGGGTAATTAATAATATATGTCCTTCCATATATGTGCCACACATGGGCATCTATTGTTAGTGTCAAATTCGTGCTCTATTGACAAGTCCGAAGGAATCTTGACATCCTAAACGACAAGCCGAAGGAATCGTGACATCTTAAGCGGACACCACGTAACACACATAAATTGGGGGAGGTCCCTATGCAGTTGACCTGTATACGACCCACACCCAGCGGTAATACAAGAAGGGTCAGTGCCACACCTACCCCCCGAGGGTGGAGCCTCTACGTAGTACCTATATGACCTACACATCGTCAAGCCCACCTGTACCGACGTGTAGTCTATGGCCCGAAGGCACGAACCCCCAAGCCGATAGGTCGGTCCACTGGTATGCCCACATAAAAATACATAATAGTACATATTATTTTTCCCTATAATATGTAAAAGTAATTATCCTATAATTACCATAAAGTCCAATTTAATATTCACACAATCACATTTATTTATAATTTATTCGTCTAATAGATTATTAACTATATCTTATAACGATTCCATAATTCTCCAGTTATTGATAATTATTAACCTCTTGTGGGTAATATTGTTCCATTATTTTATATAATCCATATAATCGATATCATCAAAATCTTCTTTATCAACCCTTATTCCCTTACTGTACGAAAGCCAAATATAAGACATAAATTGAATTCCAAAATCCCAAAGTTATAGCAGAAGACGAAAGGAGAGAGCAGGAGGCGTATCCCTCTCTTCGTTCAAACGACATACATGGTCGTTCGAACTACTTCATGTGTCCTTTGAATGACTGCAGGGTCGTTTGAACGACCTTACCGTCTTCACCCTTTGTCCCAAATTCCCCAACGCAGTTCTCAACCCCAAAACCCATAACGCAATAACAACTATAAAAATTCATAAAGGACTCTATTCAACCTCTGTGTATTCATGGCCACTAGATTTCTACAATTAGAATTTAAACAATGAATCATTCTTCCAATATTTGACGATTTTTATCTCTATTCACAAAGATATTTAAATTAGGGATTTACGACCATTACAATTCAGTCCTTTATTTACCATAACAGTCCTTACAGTAAGAATTTATTTTGTCTCCCAAAAACATCAAAACTTAAAGAGATCTAATACCCAAAAGTCAGATTTTAAATACTTAATTTCTTGGACTATTCCCACATATGAATTTTTCCTCTACATGCAATATTCATCATCATCATCAAATCAAATATAATAAGCCCTAAATTCTAGAAATCTAAAAGGGGCAATTGGAAACATATGCAATGAGAAATGAATTTGAAACATAAGTTATGCAAGAAAATTCTTGCCTTAAAAATCTAGAGAAGATCCCTTTTGAGGTTCGTCTTTGATTCCTCTTCAATTCTAGCCCTTTTATCCCTCTCTTGGTATTTCTCCTAATATCTCCCGTAACTGGACTTTTAAGTTTGTGGAATAATGGTGGGGGGAGTGGTTTACCCCCACTTAACCTCTAATCAAATGCCTAATCCCGAGTTGGACCATAGGCCCAACTTTTGGGCCCCCAAATGAGCCTGAATTCATTATCTAATTGGCCCAAAACTTCCCCAACCCATATGTTATTAACCCAGGACGATTTTTAAAGGTTTAAACCACCTAAACGAGTTCATATGAATCCCAAAATGTGATCCGAATTATTTATGCCAAAAAGAAAATTACTTTTAATTTGTGTCGCACATAAATTATATATTTATCTTTTATTATATTCAAATGACATATCCATGCACAAAATTAATCACACACAAGCATACTAACTACCAAGTTTCCACTTAACATTTTTGAGTAAAATGTAATTATTCAAATTAAATTTCCAAAATTAATTATTCATTCCAAACTAATATTTCAGTAACTATTTCAGAAAAATGCGGGGTATTACATTCTTCCCCCCTAACAATGAGATTATTTTCTCGGAATCAATAAAAGTAAGTACCTAGATAGAAGAGTTTGGGATACTTCGCGCGCATGTCGTCCTCCCTCTCCCAAGTCGACTCATCCTCCCAGTGGTGCCCTCACTGCACCGTAACTAAAGGAATAATCTTGGACCGCAATCGGTGGTCCCGTCTATCCAAAATGGCTACCGGTCTCTACTCATAAGTAGCATCTAGCTGGATCTCAATATCGTCTATATCGACATGCTGGTACGCCACCTCATCTCTAAGGAATCTCCACAGTGAGGATATATGAAACACATCATGCATTCGCTGCTAGTGGTCCGGCAGTCCCAACCAGTATGCTACTGGCCCAATCCTCTCCAAAATAGGGAACGGTCCGACGTATTGAGGATCCAACCTCCTTTTATTCCCAAATATAAGTGTCTCTGGCCCGTATGCATGTAGCTCTTTTGCCTATGTTGGGCAATGCATATCTTGGCCTAAATCATCTCTACCTTCTCTGAGGTGTAAATTAAGTCTGGCCCAAGTAATTTGTTTTCCCCCACCTCTAACCATCATAAGGACGAATGGCAAGGTCTCCCATAGAGTGCCTCAACTGGCGCCATCCCTATCGTGAACTGGTAACTGTTGTTGTAGGCAAACTCCACCAACGACAAATAATACTCCCAACTCGCCTTAAAATCCAAAATACACATACGCAACTTGTCCTCCAGCATCAGGTTTACCCTCTTCGTCTTCCTTTTTATCTGAGGATGATACGAAGTGCTCGGTCTCAACTCGGCCCCGATAACCTACTGGAAGCTCCTCCAAAAGTGGGACACAAACGTCCTGTCCCTGTCTGACGCTATTTTGAGCGGCACCCCATGCAGCTTAACAATCTCTGTAATGAAGAGTCTGGCGTACAACTTTGAGCTATAGTCTGTCCTAGCCGATAAAAAATGAGCCACCTTTTCCCATCTATCGACAATCACCCATATCAAATTATGACATGTCTACGAAGTAGGTATCCCAGTAATAAAGTCCATAGATATGCTTTCCCATTTCCACACTGGGATATCCAAAGGTTACAAAGTACCTGTGGGACACTGATGATCCGCCTTCACCAGCTGACATGTAGCACATCTCAACACAAACTCAGCTATATCTCTCCTCATACCGACCCACCAATACTGACGGTGCATATTATGGTACATATTATCCCCATCGCGATGCACCATATATAGTGAACCGTGGGCCTCCGACATGATGGCTCACCTCAACTCCTCATCATCTGGAATAACCAATCTCCCCTAGAACCTCAAACCGCCATCAAACACGATAGAAAAATGTGCCACCCCTCGTCTAGCAACTGTCTCACCCGCTCCTGACAAAACTGATCCTCCGCCTGTGCCTTCACCACATGAATAATGATCTCGGGGGTAATGGTGAGAATTGACATAAACGCTCGGGTCAACTCATCATCTCCACGAAGTGACTTCCACTTCGCCTTCCACACTACTGCCAACTCCAGAAATAGTTTTTGGCTCAGCTCATCTTCTTTGACATTTGCTTTCCCCGGGTGGTACTGAATGTCGAACTCATAGTCCTTCACAAACTCGAGACACCTCCTCTGTCGCATGTTCAACTCCCGTTGTGTGAACAAATACTTCAAGATCTTATGGTTTGTGAAAATCTGAAACTTCTCTCCCAGAAGGTAATGTCTCCACACTCGTAAGGCAAAAACCACGTTTGCCAACTCTAAGTCGTGGGTGGGGTAATGTCCCTCGTGAGGCTTATTATTTCGAGAAGCGTAAGCTATTGGACTCTCCTCCTGCATTAGAACTACACCAAGTCCCCTTAGGGAGGTATCAGTGTAAACTCCCTAGTCAACTGCTACCCGAGGTACAGCTAAAACTGGTGTTGTAATCAATCTCGTCTTCAGCGTGCTGTCACATCTCATCCCAAACAAAAGGTACCCCCTTCCTCATCAAATTCATTAATGACTGGGCTATCTTAGAGAACCCTTGAATGAATCTATGGTAGTACCTAGACAATTCTGAGAAATTACGCACTTTGGTGGGTGTAGTGGTCTTCCCCCACTCCATCATCGCAGAAACTTTCCCTGGGTCCTCGGATATCCCCTGCTCGGACATAATGTGACCCAAGAACTATACTTCCATCTACTAAAACCCGCACTTATCAAACTTCACATACAGCTAGTGACCCTGAAGTGTCTGTAAGACCACCCGTAGATGATCCGAGTGCTCCTCCATAGTCTGAGAATATATCAGAATATCGTCTATGATTACTATGACAAACCGGTCCAAAAAGTCCCTAAAAACATGGTTCATCAAATCCATGAATACCGCTGGTGCATTGTTAAGTCGGAATGGCATCACCAAAAACTCGTACGACCTATAACGAGTAAGAAAGGCTATCTTTGAGACGTCTTGCTCCCGAACTCTCAACTGATGGTATCCCTACCTCGAGTCAATCTTCAAAAAATATGCAGCACCCCTCAACTTATCGAACAAGTCATATATATGTGGAGATGGGTATTTATGTCGAATCATGACTTTGTTCAACTCCCTGTAGTTGACACAAAGCCATAAGGATCCGTCCCTCTTCTTGATGAACAACACTGGAGAAACCCAGGGCGAAGTAATCCTCCTGATGAACCCCTACCCTAATAACTGTTCAATTTTCTCTCGCATCTCCCTCATCTTAAATGGAGCCATCCTATACAGAGTGCGGGTAATAAGATTCGTGCCCAGAATCAGATCTATCACGAAATCAATCTCCCGACTCGGTGGTAATCCCGAAATATCTCCAAATACATAAGAAAATTCCCTTACCACTGGAAAGTAATCTAGCGTCACCAAATCCTCTGAAGAGGTATCCTCCTCAATGTAATAGAAGTGAGTGATCGACCCACCCTCGGTGTGCGACATCGTAACTAGGTACATCTCCTGCCCCAGAAGGGAGAAGATGATGGACCACCCAATGTAATCCACACATGCCCTATAACTAGCTAGCCAATCCATCCCTAAAATGATGTCGTACACATGCATGTCAGGTACTCCTAAATCCGCAACAAAAGTAAATCGACCGATTTCAATACGAATACCTCGACACACTGACCGTATGGGTGCCCCTCTACCCACTAGTGAGTCTATGTGAAACACTATATCCGAGGCAAAGTCTATCATGCCTGACTCCCGTGCAAACCCTGTGCTAACAAAAGAGTGTGACGCACCCGTATCAAAAAGTATACGACCAAGATGACCAAAAATGGGAAACATACTCTCAACTACCTGTGGAGGTGTAGGTCCATCTGCTACTGCTACATGGTAGATCTGGCTATACTGCAATGGTTTTTGCCCCTGAGGTGGGGCGATGGGTACTGGAGCGGTTGGTGCAGCGACTCCTTGAGATGGAATGGGTGGGTACTGTTCCTGAGACGCCTACTATCCCCTAAACCTCCTAGCCCCCTAGGCTGCCTGATCACCTCACGGCAATACCTCGAAGAGTGACCCTCTCCTCACAAGTATAGCACTTCCCCTGAAAGGGTACATGTGGATATCGTCAGCCCTACTGGCCTATGTCCTGCTGGCCCTGATGGCCTCTGAACTACTGGCCTTGATGGCCCCTATACTACTAGCCCTGATGGCCCTTACCTGCCTGACCTTGGCCCCACTGGCGATGCCTCTATCTATCATCTGTACCCCTAAACCTCTAATGCTGCTCAACGGATGGGGTGCCATAGTGCTGCTGGGACCCAACAACCACCTCCACTAATCTTTCCCTACTGGATAGATGACTCTCCTCCGTGTCGTTCCTCCCCTTAGTATTCAAAAAGTCCCGATGATCCTGGTAGTGAAGAAGTGCAACATTAATCATCTGGTTGTATGTTGAGAAGGCTGGATTTCCCAGAACAGCCTTCTTAATATGCCAAGCTGACCCCTAATGAAATGGTACGTCCTCATCTGCTATGTCCGAGCATCCTCCTTTGTAAAATACGAGAGGGCGGTGACCTCCTCCTCGTACTCTGTAATAGTGCCTCCCTCCTTCTTTAGGTTCATAAACCTAGTCCTCATGTTGAAATGCATAGCTAGAGGGAAGATTTTACCCTCAAACCACTCCCAGAACTAATCAATCGTGAGTCTGTCCCTCCCCTCTAATGTCTAAACTGCCTCCCACCCCTAAAAGGCAGCTCCGACCAATCTAAAGGAAGATATCATTTTCTTCTGAACTAGCGTGCACTCCAACTTCCGCAAGTGCCTCTCGATATCTTTCTTCCAACGACTAACAATCAGAATATCATACCCTCTTGCAAACTTTAGAGGCTGGATCTTAACAAAGGCCTCCCTCAGTTGGTCCCATACATAGCCCGGTGCCTGTGCTTGAATAACCACGTGCTACGGTGGTGGCTGCTGTGGTGCCTGAGGTAAAGAAAAATGCTGTAGCATGGTTCCATCACCGTGAATACCGCCTGTGACACTATAGTGGCTATCTCCGCTTGTGTGATCAACCGTGGGGCCTGCGGTGGCTCCAAGCGAGGCTCTTCCTCCCGAAGTGGTGGGACTACTCTCCTGGATCTGCTCCTATGTCCATTTGCCATCTGAAAGGAAACAAGGCTCGAATTAGTATCAATCGTAAGAATTCAACGAGTCCAAAGTATAGGCTCTATATATCAAAGAACACAACGCAGATAATAATGAGCGCAAACACAGATCCTAAGGATACCAGAACCGTGCTCTAATACCAACTGTAACAACCCCTATTTTCTCACATAAAGGCTGGTATGGCACGATACATCGAAGATAGGGCTTGTCAGTCAATTAATACCATCGTTAGCACAATTATGAAAATAAATAGTTTATATTTAAAGTCTCAAGGTTGAAAAGTCACGAACACACATATAATTAATAAGTAAATCCAAACCACCAACAATAACATAAACATCCAACTAGAGTAGCATAATCTCCATCAACATAAAAATAAATATTTGGGCTTATGCCCTTACAAAGTTCCAAATAGATAAAGGCCTAAAGCTGAGAAGCACCTATACTAGAGCCAATTGAGAAGAAATTGGAGAGCAAAGTAAATCTGCAAGACTACTATGCATAATCCCGTTGTTCCTGTCTATGAACACCTGGGGGGGGGGGGGGACATTTAAATTTGGGTTAAAGCCCGAGGTGTGCAAGAATTAACTTGAATAATTTATGAATACAATAGTACAGTCAATGCACAATTAAATACCCCCATTTCCGCCACTCACATGCGTATAACACCTCATCTCTCATCTAAGTGTGATATTATTCGCACCTCAAAACATCCCAAATAATAATTTATGACACGATCTCAATTTTAGAATGAATTCATTCCTAATTAATTAAATGAAATGCAGTCCCTACATTTAAATTACCAACTTACGTTAATTCCCGTTTCCTCAATATCAAGTGTAAGGCATAAACATCTATTATGCGTTATAGAGTCAAAATATTATTTAGTGTCCATATCCTCAGACAATTTAATTTATTTCCATCATATCCGGGTAATTAAGAATATATGTCCTTCCATATATGTGACACACAAGGGCATCTACCGTTGGTGTCAAATTCGTGCTCTATCGACAAGTCCTAAGGATCCTGACATCTTGAACGGACAGTCCGAAGGAATCCTGACATCCTAAACGGACATCACGTAACACACATAAATTGGCGGCGGTCCCTACGCAGGGCACCTGTATAAGACGCATACCCGACGATAATACAGGAAGGCTCAACGCCACACCTACCCCTCGAGGGTGGAGCCTCTACGTAGTACCTATATGCCCTACACATCATCAAGTCCACCTGTGCTGACATGTGGTCTACGACCCAAACGTAAGAACCCCCAAGCCGATAGGTCGGTCCACTGGTATGCCCACACAAAAATACATAATAGTACATATTATTTTCCCCTATAATATGTAAAGGTAATTATCCTATAATTACCATAAAGTCCAATTTAATTTTCACACAATCTCATTTATTTATAATTTATCTGTCTAATATATTATTAACTATATCCCATAACGTTTCCATAATTCTCAAGTTATTGATAATTATTAGCCTCTTGTGGGTAATATTATTCCATTATTTTATATAATCCATATCATCAAAATTTCCTTTCTTAACCCTTATTCCCTTACTGTACGAAAGCCAAATATAGGACGAAAATTGAATTCCAAAATCCCAAATTTACAGCAGAAGAAGAAAGGAGAGAGAAGGAGCAGGATCCTTCTCATTGTTCAAACGACATACATGGTCGTTCGAATGACTTCATGCGTTCTTTGAACGACAACAGGGTCTTTTGAATGACCTTACCGCCTTCCCCCTTTTTCCTAAATTCCCCAACGCAGTTCTCAGCCCAAAAACCCATAACGCAATAACAGTTATAAAAATTCATAAAGGTCTCTATTTAACCTCCGTGTATTCATGGCCACTAAATTTCTACAATTAGAATTTAAACAATGAATCATTCTTCCAACATTTGAAGATTTTTATCTCTATTCTCACAGATATCTAAATCAGGGAATTATGTCCATTACAATTCAGTCCTTCATTTACCATAACAGTCCTTACAGTAAGCATTTATTTGTCTCTAAAAAAACATCAAAACTTAAGGAGGTCTAATACCCAAAAATCAGAGTTTAAATACTTAATTTCTGGGATTATTCCTACATATGAATTTTTTCCCTACATGCAATATTTATCATCATCAAATAAAATATAATAAGCCTTAAATCCCAGATATATAAAGGGGCAATTACTATACAATGAGAAATAAATTTGAAACATAAGTTATGCGAGAAAATTCTTGCCATATAAATGTAGAGAAGATCCCTTTTGATGTTCCTCTATGATTGTTCTTCAATTCTAACCCTTTTCTTCCTCTCTTGGTATTTCTCCCAATATCTCCCGTAAAAACACTTTTAGGTTTCTGAAAGAATGGTGGAGGGAGTGGTTTACCCCCACTTAACCTCTAATCAGATGCCTAATCCCGAGTTGGACCATAGGCCCAACTTTTGGACCCCCAAATGAGCCCGAATTCATTATCTAATTGGCCCAAAACTTCCCCAATCCATATGTTCTTGACCCAAGACCATTTTTAAAGTTTTAAACCACCTAAACGACTTCATATGAGTTCCAAAATGTGCTCCGAATTATTTATGCCAAAAAAAAAAAACTTTTAATTTGTGTCGCACATAATTATATATTTATCTTTTATTTTATGCAAATGACATATCCATGCACAAAATGAATCACACACAATCATACTAACTAAAAAGTTTCCACATAACATTTTCGAGTAAAAAATATATAATTAGATTAAATTTCCAAAACTAATTATTTATTCCAAAATAATATTTCATTAACTATTTAAGAAAAATGCGGGGTATTGCATTCTTCCCCCTAACAACGGGATTCCATCCTCAGAATCAAGAAAGTACGTACCTAGATAGAAGAGTTCGGAATACTTCATACGCATGTCATCCTCCCTCTCCCAAGTCGACTCGTCCTCCCGGGAGTGCCCCAACTGCACCCAAACTTAAAGAACAATCTTGGACAACAGACGACGCTCCCGTCTATCAAAAATGACTACCAGTCTCTCCTCACTAGTAGCATCTGGATGGATCTCAATCTCATCTATATCGATATGCTGGTACGCCACCTCATCTCTAAGGAATCTCCATAATGAGGATATATGAAACACATCATTCATTCACTATAAGTGGTCCAGTAGTCCCAACCGGTATGCTACTGGCCCAATCCTCTACATAATAGGGAACGGTCCCACGTATCAAGGAGACAACTTCCCTTTCTTCCCAAATCTCATCACACCCTTCATGGGACACACTTTGATCGACACCTGGTCTCCAACATCGCAATATAAGTGTCTCCGACCCGCATCCACATATCTCTTCTGCCTATCTTGGGCAATTCGTATCATGGCCCGAATCATCTCTACCTTCTCTGAGGTAACCTAAATGAAGTTTGGCCCACGTGATTTGTTCTCTACCACCTTTAACCTATATGAGGGTGAACGATAAGGTCTCCCGTAGAGTGCCTCAACTGGATCTATCCCTATCCTGAAGTGGTAACTGATGTTGTAGGAAAACTCCACCAACGACAGATGCTGCTCCGAACTCCCCTTAAAATCTAAAATACACATACGCAACATGTCCTCCAGCATCATCAGGTTCACCCTCTTCGTATTCCTATTAGTATTAGGATGATATGAAGTGCTTGGTCTTAACTCTGCCCCCATAGCCTGTTGGAAGCTCCTCCAAAACGGGGACACAAACGTCCTATCCATGTCTGACGCTATATTGAGCGGTACCCCATGCAACTTAATAATCTCTGCAATGAAGAGTCTGGCATACTGCTCTGAGATATAGTCTATCCTGACCAGTAAGAAATGAGACACTTTTGTCAATCTATCAACAATCCCCCATATCGAATCATGCGCTCTCTGCGAAGTGTAATACCCTATAATTTTAATAAATTTTATTATGAGATTAATTTAAAGTTAATGGGCCAAATAAATGGGGATTAGTTGGAATTAATTATGAAAAATTAATTGTCATTAATTCGAATTTAATATTACTAGTGATTAATGTAATATATGATTTTGAATATTACTTAGCAATATTGAAGTAAAATCTGAATACAATAATTGTTGTCGGGAGCTACAAATACGACAATAATGGAAATTAAGTTGGGATGCGCTTATGAGTCGTGTCGGGACTAAAGTTAGGTTATAGAATGCAATTTATTTTAAGTCATTCGGATGCTGATTTTGAGTACGCCGTTGAGTCCGAAAGGATTAAAATAGGTAGAAAATTCTACCTGGGGGTTTGATTTGGGTCTCGGGTCACTTGGAAGATGAAAGGACACCCCGAAGGGGCATTTTAGTCATTTGGCTTGGGAGATGAATAGTATACATGTTTTTGTCTTTTATCTATCCTTGGAGACTTGTTATATATCTGGGTTTAGACTCTAGGTATTGTTCATTTTCATCATATCACTTGAGAGGACTTTTGAGAGAGAGTGAAAAGTCATCTAGAGAAAGTGAAAGGGTTTTTGTGGAGAGGAAGAGTCATCTAGTGGAAACCAAGGGCCAACCACCATCTCTACACCTTGCGCCACCCCCGAGGAGTCTCAGAAATGTCACCTAAAAAAGGGAAAAGGAAGTTCTAACATTATCTTGTCTAAAGGTTCTACCCTACACTAAGAGGCAAGTGAAATTCTTGTTTTATCTTAGTGCTTATATTATCCATGTTAGAATAGGATTTTTATGAATCAATGGAAGTTATGAATTTGGGATTAAAATGATAGATAAATCAAGTTTACTGGTTACATAAATTCATGTAGTTGAAATATTTACATGTAGAAGCTATGAACATGATGAAAGTGATAGGTTTTACATGTAGAGGAGATATATGAGAACATAAAAATGATGATAGGTAGTGCACTTAGATGAATACTATTCATGTTGAATATGTAAATTGATGATTTAGATAAGAAATTTTAAGTTCTAAATTCTGGGTTTATAGGAGTGTTAAAAATGGAGAATTTAGATAATTGACATTTTAAGGATTTAACAACTTTTATGATAATACCCTTATGACATTTGAAATTGATGTTTCTCTTATGTGAAAATCACCCGTGAACATGTTTAGATAATATTCGAATATCTGGGTTTGGTTAGATTAGAATCCATATGTATTTGGGTGTAAGAAACTAAGAAAAACGTAGAAATCTAGGGGTTGTTTTCGAGTTGTTGAAAAGTCGTTCGAACGACCGGGGGAACTCATTTGAATGACATCATTCGAACGAGATTACTAACGAGATTAATAACGAAATTTCCAACAAGAATTCAAAAGAAATGCCGTTCAAATGAGAATTTTGGGACTTCGAACGAGATTTTAGAATTTACCAGTTTAGCCCAGAAAAGTTTGGAAAATTATATTTTGGCCCTGGATGAGACTTAAATAATTTTAGTTCAATAACGTGGAGTCAGGGACTTAGGTTAATATTGGAAAATTATATGATATTGAGGAGTAAAACTATGTGAGAGATATCTACATAATTACTGTACGATTTAGAGGAGAATGATCGTTATAACAGGTACGGGTAATATTGAGGATATATATATATATATATATATATATATATATATATATATATATATATATATATATATATATATATATACGGGTACTTGGGTTGAATAAAATATTATGTAAGTGATAATTACATAATAAAAATATGATAATAATCATGAATGACAAGTACGGGTGGTAATCGAGAAATACGACAGGTACTTGGGATATGATGAATTCCTAATATGATATAGGTCGTTTGAGTACCTAATTT
This sequence comes from Sambucus nigra, assembly GCA_949130495.1. Taxonomy (NCBI): domain Eukaryota; kingdom Viridiplantae; phylum Streptophyta; class Magnoliopsida; order Dipsacales; family Adoxaceae; genus Sambucus; species Sambucus nigra. The sequence goes on from OX422220.1 coordinate 522,327,708, forward strand.
TATATAGGTTGATGTGTACACCTATTGTTAATTTAATTTATGTTTATAATATACCTAGCCTACTTACTATCTATGGGAGGTTTATGCGTAGAGGGCAGTCATATCTTGATGAGCCTTAAGGAGGATTTTTGACTTGTTGCCTCAGAACACAAGACTTAGGTTGGATTGCCATTAGTGAGAACAATGGTATTGAACGGTCTTTTGGGTGCATAGGTACGTGCGTATCCCAAAGACTTATGACTATGTTCGCCTCTACTATTTGTGATTTGTTAATTATGGCTCTTGGGACATACTGAACCTATAGTCCTTTATACAGTGATGAGATGTACTGAGAAATGATAGCACAGTACGCATGCACCGCACCTGAGCCTGGGGTGAAGTTTAGTATATATATTATAGAGTGAATGTATATATATACTTTTGATAGTGTTTACTGTGTGAATTAAGTAGACATAAAAGATAATAAAATCTAAAATGAATTAAGTAGATGAATACTTAATTATATTGAATTGTAAAAATGATTATCCATGCTATAAATAAATTTGATATATATGTATTACCTGTATCACGAGAGAAAAACGTGGGAATGATATGGGCTATGGATAGTTGGCACTGATATGAACTAGTTAGCAGGGAATAGTAACTATTATGATGTTAAGGTACGTTAGGTGTGCGCTCTAAATGAGAGGTGAGAATCTCAAGAGAGAGTCCGATAAATCTAACATGTATATAATAATTGTTGAATATATCATTTATTCGCTTGCTATTTTCTAAACTATTTTTACAATTGGGCTCTGACTCGTTTTCTTGCATATTCTTTTCTCTCTTATATCTCCTATATAAGGTGTCCAGCCGCAGGGACGCCAACGGTAGAGGATTGAGACTTTTGACGAGCTATGGATGCTATGGAGTCTTGGACTTTGTTTAGACGCTTTCATATTCATTGATTCGTACTCTGTAGTTAATCTTTTATTTAGGGCATGTCGCCCAAGAGGATTTAAGTATTACCATTCTATTCCAGTCAGTTAAATGTCAGTTTTTGATACATTTGGTTTTATTGGAGTTTATTGTATTGAGACCTTTAAACTGGAGAGTTTTATTCCAGTTATATATATTCAGTGGTGATGTTATCTAGTCATTATTCATTGGTGTGGAATGGTTATTATGTTTAACTACTTTTTTTGTTAAAATGACATTTTATTAAGTTAAAATTTGGAATAATTTTGACACCTACTTAGTTGGATATTAGGTGATTTATTTAACCAAAATGTTTCTCGACAGTGATGCTAAGAATGAACCAACTGTAAATTGTATTTTAATTGGGTATATGACTGATCACCTGGTATTTAATTAAGCGGGGTGTTACACGAAGTATGTAGCCCAATAATAAAGTCCATAGATACGCTTTCCTATTTCCACACATGGATCTCCAAAAGCGGTAGAGTACCTACAGGACGCTGATGATCAACCTTCATTAGCTGATAAATAGCACATCTGGACATAAACTCAACTTTATCTCTCTTCATACCGGCCCACCAATACTGACGGTGCATATCGTGGTACATCTTATCCCCATAGGGATGCACCGTATATAGTGAATATTGAGCTCGAACATGATGGCTCGCCTCAACTTCTCATCATTCGAAATAACCAGTCTCCCCTGGAACCTCAAACCGCCATCAGACCTAATAGAAAAGTACGCCACCCCCTCGTCTAGAAACTGTCTCACCAGCTTCTGACAAAACTGATCCTACGCCTATGCCTTCACCACCCGAATAATGATCTCAGGGGTGATGCTGAGAACTAACATAAAAACCTGGGTCAACTCATCATCTCCACGAAGTGACTTCCACTTTGCCTTCCACACTGCTGCCAACTCCAAAAATGGTTTATGGCTCAGCGCATCTACTACGACATTCGCTTTCCCCGGGTGGTACTGAATGTCGAACTGATTGTCCTTTATAAACTCGAGCCACCTCCTCTGTCACATGTTCAGCTCCCGTTGTGTGAAAAAATACTGCAAGCTCTTATGGTTTGTGAAAATCTGAAACTTCTCTCCCCAAAGGTAATGTCTCCACACTCGCAAGGTAAAAACCACGGTTACCAGCTCTAAGTCGTGGGTGGGGTAATGTCCCTCGTGAGGCTTAATCTTTCGAGAAGCGTAAGATATTGGCCTCTCATCCTGCATCAGAACCTCGCCAAACCGATCCAAAAAGTCCCTAAAAACACGTCTCATCAAATCCATGAATACCGTCGATGCATTGGGTAGCCTTAATGGCATCACCAAAAACTCGTACGATCCATACCGAGTAAGAAAGGCTGTCTTTGAGATGTCATGGTCCCGAACTCTCAACTGAAGGTATCTCGACCTCGAGCAATCTTTTAAAAATATGCAGCACACCTCAACTGATCGAATACGCGGAAACATGTATTTATTTTTAATCATGTCATCGTTCAACTCCCAGTAGTCGGCACAAATCCGTAAGGATCCCTCCCTCTTCTTTACGAACAACACTGGAGCAACATAGGGTGAAGTACTCCTCCAGATGAATCCCTGCCCTAATAGCTATTCAATATGCTCTAGTAGCTCCCTAATCTCAAATGGATCCATCCTCTATGGAGTGCCTATAATAGGATTCGCGCCTATAATCAGATCTATCACGAAATCAATCTACCGACTCGGTGGTAACCCCGAAATCTCTCCAAAGACATCGAAAAATTCCCTCCCCGCTGGAATGGAATCTAGTATCACCAAAACCTCTAGAGAGGTATCCTCCTCGATGTAATAGAAATGAGTACTCGACCCATCCCCCGGGTATGACATCGTAACTAGGTACATCTCCTGCCCTGGAATGGCAAAGATGATGGACCTCCCAAAGTAATCCACACATGCCTTATAAGTGGCTAGCCAATCCATCCCCATAATGATGTCGTACTCATGCATGTCAAGGACTCGTAAATCCTCAACAAAAGTAAGTCGGTCGATCTCAATACCGATACCCCGACACACTGACCGTATGGCTGACCCTCTATCCATTGGCGAGTCTACGTTATCTGAGGAAAATTCTATCATGCCCGAATCCCATGCAAACCCGTGCTAACAAAAGAATGTGATGCACCCGTATCAAAAGTATACAACCAACATGACCAAAAATGGGAAACATACTCTCAACTGCATGTGAAGGTGCTGGTCCATACTGCAATGGTTTTTTCCCCTGAGGTGGGGCGGTGGGTGCTGGAGCGACTGGTGCAGTGGCTCCCTGAGCTGGAATGGGTGGGTGTTCTCCCTAAGGTGCTTGTTGTTCCCTAAAACCTCCTAGCCCCCTGGGCTTCCTGATCACCTCGTGGGCAATACCTCAAAGAGTGACCCCTATCCTCAAAAGTATAGCAGTTCCCCTGAAAGGGTACCTACGGATATCGTTGGTCCTATTTGCCTCTATCCTGCTGGCCCTAATGGACTCTGAACTGCTGGCATGATGGCCCCTATACTACTAGCCCTGACCCGCCTGACCTTGGCCCTTTTGGCGCTGGTTCTATCTGTCATCTATACCCTTAAACCTCTAATGCCACTCAGTGGATGGAGTTCCCCGGATCTGCTGGGCCCCAGCCACAACCTCCACTCGTCTTACCCTACTATCTAGATGAATATCCTCCGTGTCGTTCCTCCCCTTAGTCTTCAAAAAGGCCTAGTGATCCTAGAAGTGAAGAAGTGAAACATTTATCATCTGGTTGTACGTCGAGAAGGCTGGATTGCCCAAAAGAGCCTTCCTAATATGCCAGGCTAACCCCCTAATGAAATGGTCCATCTTCATCTTCTCTGTCCGAACATCCTCATTTGCAAAATACGAGAGGGCGGGGAACTCCTCCTCGTACTCTGCAATAATGCCTCCCTCCTGCTTTAGTTTCATAAACCTAGTCCTCATCTCGGACTGCATCGCTAGGGGAAAGTATTTACCCTCAAACCTCTCCCAGAACTGATCAATCGTGAGGCTGTCGATATCCTCTACTGTATAAACTGCCTCACACCACTATAGGGCGGCTCCCACGAATCTAAAGGAAGCTAACATTTTCTTCTGAACTAGCGTGCACTCCAACATCCGCAAGTGCCTCTCGATGTATTTCTTCTAATGACTAGTAATAAGAATATCATACCCTCTTGCAAACTCTAGAGGCTAGCTCTTAACAAAGGACCCCCTCACTCGTTCACATGCGTAGCCCGGTGCCTATGCTGGAATAGCCACCTTTTGCGATGGAGGCTACTGTGGTGCCTGATGTGGCAGAAAATGCTGTAGCTTGGCCTCATCATCGTGAATACTGTCTGCGATACTATAATGGCTATCTCCACTGGTGTGATCAACTGTGGGGCCTATGGGGCCTGCGGTACCTGTGGAGCCTGTGGTGGCTCCGAGCGAGCCTCCTCCTCTCTAATTGGTGGGACTACTCACCTGGGTCTGCCCCTACGTCCATTTTCCATATGAAAACAAACAAGTTTTGAATTAGTATCAATCGTAAGAATACAACGAGTCCAAAGTATAGGCTCTATATATCAAATAATGCAACGCAGAATATAATGAGCTCAAACAGAGATTTTAAGGATACTAGAACCGTGCTCTGATACCAACTGTAACAACCCCTATTTTCTCACGTAAAGGCTGGCAATAACGATACGCCGAGGATAATGATTATCGATCAATTAATACCAGCCTTAGCATAATTGCGAAAATAAATAGTTTATATTTAAAGGACCAAGGTTGAAAAGTCCAGAACACATTTATAATTAATAAATAACTCCAAACCACTAACAAAAACATAAACATCCAACTAGAGTAGCATAATCTCTATCAACATAAAAATAATTATTCGGGCTTATGCCCTTACAAAGTTCAAAATAGATAAAGGACTAAAGCTGAGAAGCACCTATACTAGATCCAACTGAGCTGAAATCGAAGTGTAAGTAAAGCTGGAAGACTGCTATGCACAATCCCGTTGTCCCTGTCTATGAACACCTGGGGGAAAAACATTGAAATTTGGGTGTGATCCCGAGGTGTGAAGAATTAACATGAATAATTTATGAATATAATAGTACAATCAATGCACAATTAAATTCCCCCATTTCTGCCACTCACATGCATATAACACCTCTCCTCTCATCTAAGTGTGATATTATTCGCACCTCCAAACATCCCAAATAATAATTTATGACATGATCTCAATTGTAGAAGGAATTCATTCCTAATTAATTTTATTTAAATGCAATCCCTACATTTAAAATACCAACTTACGTTAATCCCAGTTTCCTTAATATCAAGTGTAAGGCATAAACATATATTATGCGTTATAGGGTCAAAATATTATTTAGTGTCCATATCCTTAGACAATTTAATTTATTTCCATAATATCCAGGTAATTTATAATATATGTCCTTCCATATATATGACACACAAGGGCATCTACCATTGGTGTCAAATTCGTGCTCTATCGGTAAGTCCAATGGAATCTTCACATCCTAAACGGACAGTCCGAAGGAATCCTGACATCCTAAGCGGACAACACATAAGACACATAAATTAGGGGAGGTGCCTACGCAGGACACCTGTATACGGCCCATACTAAGCAATAATACAGGAAGGGTCAGCGCCACACCTACCCCTAAAGGGTGGAGCCTCTACGTAGTACCTATATGGCCTACACATCGTCAAGCCCACCTATTTCGACTTGTAGTCGACGGCCCGTCGGTCCACTGGTATGTCCACACAAAAATACATAATAGTACATATTATTTTTCCCTATAATACGTAAAGGTAATTATCTTATAATTACCATAAAGTCCAATTTAATATTCACACAATAGCATTTATTTATAATTTATTCGTATAATGGATTATTAACTATATTCCATAACGATTCCATAATTCTCAAGTTATTAATAATTATTAACCTCTTGTGGGTAATATTGTTCCATTATTTTATATAATCCGTATCATCAAAATCTCCTTTCTTAACCCTTATTCCCTTACTGTACGAAAGTTAAATATAAGATAGAAATTGAATTCCAAAATCCCAAAGTTACAGGAGAAAAAGAAAGGAGAGAGAAGGAGCAGGATTCCTCTCGTCGTTCAAACGACATATATGGTCATTCGAACGACTTCATGCGTCGTTTGAATGGCAACAATGTTGTTTCAATAACCTTACCGTATCCCCCCTTTGTCCCAAATTCCCAAACGCAGTTCTCAGCCCAAAAACCCATAATGAAATAACAGTTATAAAAATTCATAAAGGTCTCTATTAAACCTCTATGTATTCATGGCCACTAAATTTCTATAATTAGAATTTAAATAATGAATCATTCTTCCAATATTTCACGATTTTTATCTCTATTCACACAGATACCTAAATCAGGGATTTACGACCATTACAATTTAGTCTTTTATTTACCATAACAGTCCTCACAGTAAGCGTTTATTTTGTCTCCCAAAAAACATTAAAACTTAAGGAGATCTAATACCTAAAAATCAGAGTTTAATTACTTAATTTCTGGGACTATTCCTACATATGAGTTTTTCTTCTACATGAAATATTCATAATCATGAAATCAAATATAATATGCCCTGAATCCCAGAAATCTAAAAGGGGCAATTATTATGTAATGAGAAATAAATTGGAAACATAAGTTATGCTAGAAAATTCTTTCCCTATAAATATAGAGAAGATCCCTTTTGATGTTCCTCTTTGATTCCTCTTAAATTCTAGCACTTATCTCCCTCTCATGGTATTTCTCCCAATATCTCCCGTAACTGCACTTTTAGGTTTGTGTAATAATGGTGGTGGTGGTGGGGGGGGGGGGGTGGTTTACCCCCACTTAACCTCTAATCAGATGCCTAATCCCGAGTTCGACCATAGACCCCCAAATGAGTCCGAATTCATTATCTAATTGGCCGAAAACTTCCCCAACCCATATGTTATTGACCCGAGACAATTTTTAAAGGTTTAAGCCACCTAAACGAGTTCACATGAGTCCCAAAATGTGCTTCGAATTATTTATGCCAAAAAAAAATAATTACTTTTAATTTGTGTCGCTCATAAATTAAATATTTATCTTTTATTATATGCATGTGACATATCCATGCACAAAATGAATCACACACAAGCATACTAACTAACAAGTTTCTACATAACAATTTCGAGTAAAAAATATTTATTTAGATTAAATTTCCAAAATTAATTATTTATTCCAAAATAATATTTCATTAACTATTTAAGAAAAATGCGTGGTATTACATTCTTCCCCCCAACAACGGGATTCCGTCCTCAAAATCATGAAAGTACATGCCTAGCTAGAAGAGTGTGGGATACTTCAGGCGCAAGTCATCCTCCTTCTCCTAAGTCGACTCGTTCTCTCAGGGGTTCCCCCACTGCAACCGAACTAAGGGAATAATCTTGGACCGCAGTCGGCGCTCCCGTCTATCCAAAATAGCTACTGATCTATCCTCATAGGCAACATATGGTTGGATATCAATCTTGTCTGTATCAATATGCTTGTACACCACCTTAACTTTAAGGAATATCCACAATGAGGATATATGGAACATATTATGCATTCGCTACAAGTGGTCCGGTAGTCCCAACCAGTACGCTACTGACCCAATCCTCTCCAAAATAAGGAACGGTCCCATGTATCGAGGAGTCCACTTCCCTTTCTTCTCAAATATCATCGCCCCCTTCATGGAAGACACTTTGATCAACACTTGGTCTCCAACATCAAAATATAAGTGTCTCCGACCCGCATCCACGTAGGTCTTCTGCCTATCTTGGGCAATTCGTATCATGGTCCGAATCATCTCTACCTTCTCTGAGGTAACCTAAATGAAGTCTGACCCACGTGATTTGTTCTCTACCACCTTTAACCTATATGAGGGTGAACGATAAGGTATCCCGTAGAGTGCCTCAACTGGAGCCATCCCTATCGTGAACTGGTAACTGTTGTAGGCAAACTCCACCAACGGAAAATACTGCTCCCAACTCCCCTTAAAATCTAAAATACACATACACAACATGTCCTCCAGCATCAGGTTCACCCTCTCTGTCTTCCTATTGGTCTAAGGATGATACGAAGTACTCGGTCAAAACCTTGCCCCCATAGCCTACTGGAAGCTCCTCCAAAAGTGGGATACAAATGTCCTGTCCATGTCTGTTTATATATTGAGTGACACCCCATATAGCTTAACAATCTCTACAATGAAGAGTCTGGCATACTTCTCTAAGCTATAGTCTATCCTAGACGGTAATAAATAAGCCACCTTTGTTAATTTATCGACAATCACCTATATCAAATCATGCCCTTTCTGCGAAGTAGGTATCCAGTAATAAAGTCCGTAGATATACTTTCCCATTTCCACATCGGGCTCTCCAAAGGCTGTAGAGTACCTGCAGGACACTGATGATCCACCTTCATCAGCTGACAAGTAGCAAATCTGGACACAAACTCAGCTATCTCTCTCTTCATACTAGCCCACCAATACTGACGGCGCAGATCGGGGTACATCTTATCCCCACCGAGATGCACTATATATAGTGAACCGTGAGCCTCCCATATGATGGATCACCTCAACTCCTGATCATCTGGAACAGCCAGTCTCACCTGGAACCACAAACCGCTATCAGACCCGATAAGAAAATGTGCCACCCCCTCATCTAGAAACTGTCTCACCCGCTCCTGACAAAACTGATCCCCCGCCTGTGCCTTCACCACGCAAATAATGATCTCAGGGGTGATGGTGAGAACTGACATAAACGCTCGGGTCAACTCATTATCTCCACAAAGTGACTTCCACTTCACCTTCCACACTGCTGCCAACTCTATAAACAATTTACGGTTCAGCGCATCTGCTACCACATTCACTTTCCCTGGGTGGTACTGAATGTCGAACTGATAGTCCTTCACATACTCAAGCCACCTTCTCTGTCGCATGTTCAACTCCCGTTGTGTGAACAAATACTGCAAGCTCTTATGGTTTGTGAAAAGATGAAACTTATCTGCCAGAAGTTAATGTCTCCACACTCGTAAGGCAAAAACCACGACTGCCAGCTCTAAGTCATGGATAGGGTAAAGTCCTTCGTGAGGCTTAATATTTTTGGAAGCGTAAGCTATTGGCCTCTCCTCCTGCATCATAACCCCGCTAAGTCCCCTTAGGGACTCATTAGTGTAATGTCTGTAGTCAACTCCTGCCCGAGGTAAGGCTCAAACTAGTGCAGTAGTCAATCTCATCTTTAGCACCTCAAAGGCATGCTGGCACATCTCATCCCAAACAAAAGGTACCCCCTTCCTCCTCAAATTCGTTAAGACCCGGCTATCTTGGAGAAACTTTGAATGAATTGATAGTAGTACCCAACCAATTCTAAGAAAATACACACCTAGTTAGGTGTAGTGGTATGTACCCACTCCATCACGACAGAAACTTTCCCTTGGTCCATGGATATCCCCTGCTCGGACACAATGTGTCCCAATAACTATATTTCCCTCGAACAAAACTCGCACTTCTTGAACTTCGCATACAACTGGTGACCCCGAAGTGTCTATAAGACCACCCATAGATGCTTCGCATGCTCCTCCATAGTTTGAGAATACATCAGAATATGATCTATGAATACTATGACAAATCGGTCCAAAGAGTCCTTGAAAACACGGTTCATCAAATTTATGAATACTGTCGGTGCTTTGGTTAGCCCTAATGGCATCACCAAAAACTCGTACGACCCATAACGATTAAGAAAGGTTGTCTTTGAGACGTCTTGCTCCCGAACACTCAAGTGATGGTATCCCGGCCTTGAGTTAATCTTCAAAAAATATGCAGCACCCCTCAACTTCTAGAACAAGTCATCTATACACGGCAACGGGTATTTATTTTGAATCGTGACTCTATTTAACTTCATGTAGTCAACATAAAGCCGTAAGTATCCGTTCCTATACTTGACGACCAACACTAGAGCAACCCAAGGCGAAGTACTCCGCTTGATGAACTCCAGCCCTAATAACTGTTCAATATGCTCTCATAGCTCCCTCATCTCAAATGGATCCATCCTATACGCAGTGCGAGCAATAGGTCTCGTGCCCAGAATCAGGTTTATCACAAAATCAATCTCTCAAGTTGGTGGTAACCCCAGAGTCTCTCCAAAGACATCATAAAAGTCCCTCACCACTGGAATGGAATCTAGCCTCACCAAAACCTCTGAAAAGGTATCCTCCTCATTGTAATAGAAATGAGTGCTCAACCTACCCCCCAGGTGCAACATCATAACTAGGTACATCTCCAGCCTCGAAATAGAGAGGATGATGGACCTCCCAAAGTAATCCACACATTCCCTATAAGTGGCTAGCCAATCCATCCCCAGAATGACGTCGTACTCATGCATGTCAAGTACCTATAAATCCAGAACAAAAGTAAGTCGATTGATCTTAATACCGATACCTCGACACACTAACTGTATGGGTGCCCCTCTGCCTACTAGTGAGTCTATATGCAACACTATATCTGAGGCAAAGTCTATCATACCCGACTCCTGTGTAAAACCCGTGCTAACAAAAGAGTGTGATGCATCCGTATAAAAAAGTATACGGCCAACATGATAGAAAATGGGAAACATATTCTCAACTACCCGTGGAGGTGCAGGTCCATCTGCTGCTGCTACATGGCAGATCCGACCATACTGCAATGGCTATTGCCCCTGAGGTGGGGCAGAGGGTGCTGGATCGAGTGGTGCAGCGGATCCTTCAGCTCGAATGGGTGGGAGCTGTCTCTGAGGTGCCTGTTGTCCCTTGAAACCTCCTAGCCCCCTAGGCTTCCTGATCCCCTCGTGGGTAGTACGTTGAAGAGAGAGCCCTCTCCTCACAAGTACAGTAGTTCCCCTAAAAGGGTACCCATGGATATCGTCGGCCTTATTGGCCTCTGTCCTGCTGGCCCCGGTGGTCTCTAAACTGCTGGCCCTGATGGCTAGATGACTTTCCTCCATGTTGTTCTTCCATTTAGTCTTTAAAACGGTCCGGTGATCATAGCAGTGAAGAAGTGCAACATTAATCATCTGGTTTTTTGTTGACAAGGCTGGATTTCCCAAAGGAGCCTTCCTAATATGCAAGGATGACCCCCTAATGACTTATTCCATCCTCATCTACTCTGTACGAACATTCTCCTTTGCAAAATACGAGAGGGCGGTGAACTCCTCCTTGTACTCTTCAACAATGCGTCCCTCCTGCTTTAGGTTCATAAACCTAGTCCTCATCTCGGATTGCATAGCTAGGGTAAAGTATTTCCCCTCAAACCTCACCCAGAACTAATGATTCATGAGGTTGTCCATATCATCTATGGTCTAAACTGCCTCCCACCACTGAAGGGCAGCTCCCACCAATCTAAAGGAAGCTAGCATTTTCTCCTGAACGGGCGTGCACTGCAACATCGGTAAGTGCCTCTCGATCTCTTTCTTCCAACAACAAGTCATCAGAATATCAGACCCTCTTACAAACTCTAGAGGCTAGACCTTAACAAAGGCCTCCCTCACTCGGCCCCATGCACAACTCGGTGCCTGCGCTGGAATAGCCACCTGCTGTGGTGGTGGTTGTTGTGGCACATGAGGCGGGGAAAATGTTATAGTATGGCCTCCATCATTGTGGATACTTCCTGTGACACTATATGGGCTATCTTCACTGGTGTGATCAACAGTGGGGCCTGCTGTACCTATGGAGCCTGTGGTGGTTGCGGTGGCTCCGAGCGAGCCTCCTCCTCCCCAACTGGTGGGACTACTCTCCCGGGTCTACCCCTACATCCATTTTCCATCTGAAAGTAAACAAGGTTCGAATTAGTATCAATCATAAGAATACAACGAGTCCTAAGTATAGTCTCTATATATCAAAGAACGCAATGTAAAACGTAATGCGCACAAACACATATCCTAAGGATACTAGAACCGTGCTCTGATACCAACTGTAACAACCCATATTTTCTCATGTAAAGGCTGGCTAATAATGATACACTGAATATAGTAATTTTCGGTCAATTAATACCATCCTTAGAACAATTATGAAAATAAATAATTTATATTTGAGGTCCCATGGTTGAAAAGTCACGAACACATTTATAATTAATAAATAAATCCAAACAGCCAACAATAACATAAACATCCAACTAGAGTAGGATAATCTCCATCAACATAAAAATAAATATTCGGGCTTATGGACTTAAAAGTTCCAAATAGATAAAGGACTAACTGAGAAACACCTATACTAGACCCAACTGAGCTGAAATCGAAGAGCAAGTAAAGCTAAAGACTGCTATGCACAATCCCGCTCTCCATGTCTATGAACACCTGGGGGGAACATTTAAATTTGGGTCAGAGCCCGAGGTATGCAAGAATTAACTTGAATAATTTATGAATACAATAGTACAGTCAATGCACAATTAATTACCCCCTTTCCACCACTCACATGCGTATAACACCTCACCTCTCATCTAAGTGTGATATTATTCGCACCCTAAAACATCCCAAATAATAATTTATGACATTATCTCAATTCTAGAAGGAATTCATTCCTAAATAATATAATTCAATGAAATCCCTACATTTAAATTACCAACTTACGTTAATTACAGTTTCCTCAATATCATGTGTAAGGCATAAACATCTATTATGCGTTATAGGGTCAAAATGTTATTTAGTGTCCATATCCTTAGACAATTTAATTTATTTCAATAATATCCGGGTATGTAGTAATATATGTCCTTCCATATATGTGACACACCAGGGCATCTACCGTTGGTGTCAAATTTGTGCTCTATCAGTAAGTCCGAAGGAATCCTGATATCCAAAACAGACACCACATAACACATATAAATTGGGGGCAAACCCTACGCAGGACACCAGTATAGAGCCCGTACCCAGCGGTAATACATGAATGGTTTGCTCAACACCTAGCCCTTGAGGGTGGAGCCTCTACGTAGTACCTATATGGCCTACTCATCGTTAAGCCCACCTGTGTTGACGTGTGGTCTACAGCTAAAAGAATGAACCCCCAAGCCGATAGATCGATCCACTGGTATGTGCACGAAAATGACGTAATAGTACATATTATTTTCCCTATAATATGTAAAGCTGATTATCCTATAATTACCATCACGTTGAATTTAATATTTGCACAATCGCATTTATTAATAATTTATTCGTCTAACAGATTATTAATTACATTACTGTACGAAAGCCAAATATAAGACATAAATTGAATTCCAAAATCCCAAAGTTACAGCGGAAGAAGAAAGGAGAGAGAAGGAGTAGGACCCCCCTCGTTGTTCAAATTACATACATGGTCGTTCAAAAGACTTTATGCATCGTTTGAATGATAGACGGGTCGTTTGAATGACCTTATCGTCTCCCCCCTCTATCCTAAATTCCTCAACGCAGTTCTCAGTCCAAAACCCAGAACGCAGTAATAGTTCTAAAAGTTCATAAAGGTCTCTATTCTATTCAACCTATGTGTATTCATGGCCACTAAATTTCTACAATTATAGTTTAAACAATGAATCATTATTGAAATTAATCTAAGAGACTCTCTCTCTCTCTCTCTCCCTCTATCTCGTAAACCCTGTCTAGGGTTTGCATGTCATGTCCGCCACTTCTTCCCTCCAACCATCATCTTCTAAACCTCCTGATCCCCCTAACCCTTGGCAGAAATAATTTGTAGATGTCCTTCAAGGATCATGAAAAACTTCAGCCATTGAAATGCAACCTATTCACAAGCATCGTGGCGATCCATCCATTTCTTTTAACCAAGACCAAGTGGAAATACTATCCAATCCTTTCAAACATGCCATTGTGGGGAAGTTTTCTCACGGTAAACCCTCTATGGAATTCATTCGGAGAAACTTTGAAAACTTTGGGTTGAAATCATTGGTAAATATTGGTTTATTAGACCATAAACATATCCTTATTAAAGTTCACTACGAAGAAGACTTTATCAGGCTTTGGATGTGTAATCAGTGGTACATTATTAAAAGCCCAATGCGTACTTTCAAATGGTCTCCAACTTGTAGAATTGATCAGGAGAGTCCATTAGTTACTGTGTGGATAAATCTTCCTGGATTACCCGTGCACCTATTTGCTAAAGAGGCACTTTTTGTCATTGCTCAGGCTGCAGGTAAACCTATTAAACTTGATTCTGCTACTTTAAATGTCTCCAGACCCAGTATGGCTAGGGTGTGTATTGAACTTAATTTTCTACATAATCATCCTAATAGAATATGGATTAATAATGGGGATTTGGGATTCTGGCAACCGATTGTGTATGAGTCTATTCCTAAGTACTGTGTGAGTTGCCATAAACTAGGTTATGATGAAGACAATTGCCTCATTTCCAGTTCTAAGGAAGTCAAAGCTAAAGCAGGTCCCACGACTGCCCAAGATAAAGAAAAATTGATCCATGATGCTAACAAGAATGTTTTAGCTATTAAAAAAGTTTATAAGGAAAAATATCCATCATGTAGCAAGGTGAATGTGAATATTACAATTGGTGATACTTTTTTGGTAGATCAAGCTGAGGCACAAGTCAATATCCCATTAGAAGTTAAAGTTCAAGAGAAAAATCTAGAAATAACATCAGCAATTGGTACAGTTCAGGTAGAACAAGAAGAGGCCCAATCCAATGTTCTTAGAAAGGTAGAAGATCAAGGAAGGCATATTCAATCGAATCCTATAATTCTGTCAAAGAATAATATCAATGATCATTCTATGGTTCAAGTCAACCTAGAAGAAGGAGAAATTCCAGAAATATTTGAGGAGATTAGATTCAATTCAGAGCTGTTTGAGACAAAGTATAACTATGATTCTAAAAGCAATTACCAGAAGAACCATATTGAAGATGTTAAAAATGTAAGTTCAGATTCTGAAGATGAAAGGGTTAAGACTACTCCCATTATTAAGGAATTAAAGTAATTTTCTAATTTACTTAATGAAAAACTGAATTCGAATAAGAAGCACATGGAACTCCAGTTGAGGAATCAAAAGGAATTTCAAAATGAAGATCAAGAGTTTACTGTTGTCAAAAAGAAGAAAAGAGCATCTGGAAAGCAGTTTACTCCAGTTACTGGTAACAGAAGGAACATAAGAGAAAATGCTCAAATTTTTACTTCAGTCTCCTGCCAAAACTCCAATGATTAGTTCTCTTATCTGGAATGCTAGAGGGGTGGGCAATAAGCCTACCAAAAGAAGAATAAAAAAGCTCAGTAAGTATCATAATTTATCATTTCTAAAAATCTTTGAACCTATGATTAGTGAGGATGAGATAGATGCTTTTAGAGTTTCTATAAATTTTGATGGGAGCTCATTTAACTCTTCCAATAAAATATGGTTTTTCTGGAGGCATGGTATAGAATGCAATGTGGAGAATGATTACAATCAAAGCCTGTTTCTTAAAGTATCTCACCCCCTGCTTACCAATAGTATAATACTGCAGATTGTCTATGCTAAATGCAATAGACTAAAGAGGCTTCCTCTTTGGGAGACAATAAATGTCAGCTCAAACTTATGTGAAATTATTCCTCTAATGGTTGTTGGTGACTTCAATATAGTGTGTAATGCAGAGGAGAAAGTAGGAGGTATACCTATAGATCTAGATGCAACAGCTGATTTTAATGAATGCATTCAGGATAATCATCTGGTGGATATGGGGTTCATTGGTTCAAAATTTACTTGGCAAAGAAATTTTAATAGATCTTTGGTTTTAGAAAGACTTGACAGAGGTCTTATTAACCCTTCTTGGCTTTATTCATTCCCTCAATCTTCCCTTAAATACCTGCAGAAAAGTTGTTCTGATCATAGCCCTCTTCTTATCTCTATCCCCAGTCCTAATGATTCTATAATATATCCTTTCAAGTTTCTCACGATTCATTCAAGTAGGTTGTTTCAAACAGTTGGGCTCTTCCTTCCTCTGGAAGACCCTTACAAGTGTTTACATCAAAGTTGAAAAGACTTAGAAGTACTCTAAGTTTTTTGGAGTAGACAAACCTTCAAAGATATATTTCATCATTCTAAAGAGCTAGAAGATAAAGTAGCTGGGGTAGAGGTTTCTTTTGAAGAAGATCCATCTACAGTAAAGAGGGAAGCTCTTAATAAAACTAAAGCTGAATTGAATGCAACCATGGTTATAGAGGAAAATTTTTGGTTTCAGAAATCTAAAAGTGAATGGATTAAAGATGGAGACAAAAATACTAAATACCATCATGCCTTGGTCAAGCAGAAGAGAAGTCAATCTTGGATTCAGAGCATCAAAAATAAAGATGGAAATACTGTGGAGTCCAATGAAGACATTTCTAACAGTTTTCAATCTTTATTTTCTGTAGGTATCTCCAACTCATATGAGGTGATTGATCATATTCCTTCTCTGGTGTCTACTGATATGAATGAAGCCTTAGAGAAAATGCCAGTTGAACAAGAGATATCACAAGCTATTAGGAGCATGAATTCAAATAGTGCTGCTGGTCCAGATGGTTATAATAACTATTTTTATGTTGAGAGTTAGGATATCATCAAGCCAGACCTTATTGCTGCAGTTCAATCCTTATTCGTAAGTGCAGACATTCCTAAATCTTAGGAATCATCCCTCATCTGCCTCATTCCAAAAATTCCCAACCCTTCTACTTGCAAGGACTATATGCTAATTAGTCTTTGCAATGTATGTTATAAAATCTTCTCCAAAATTCTCAATTCTAGACTATCCTCATTCCTTCCCAATCTTATATCTCCATTTCAATCAGGCTTTGTTAAGAATAGGAGCATCTTGGATAATATTCTTCTGAGTCAAGAGATTTTGCAGCTTATGGATAGAAAGAACCTAGGTGGTAATGTGTTACTGAAGATTGACATGAACAAAGCTTATGATAGGATCTCATGGATGTTTTTGCTAAAGTCTCTAAGGAAGTTTGGTTTCTCTGAAGTTGTGATTGATTTGGTGTGGAGGTGTATATCTTCTTCATGGTTCTCTATAGTGGTGAATGGTCATGCTAGAGGTTTTTTTAAGCCATCTAGAGGGCTTAGGTAGGGTGACCCATTGTCCCCTAGACTTTTTGTTTTAGTTTCTTAATCTCTTAGCAGAGGTATTCATCAGATGATGATAGATGGTTCTATAAAACCCTTTTCTCATCCAAGAGGATGTAATCTAATTAGCCACCTCAGTTTTGCTGATGACTTAATTATTTTCATAGCTGGATTTAAGAGAAGTCTATCCAATTTAATGGGACTCCTCAATATATACCAGTTCCAATCAGGCCAAGAAATCAATAAGGACAAGAGTATTTTTTTCATGAGCATCAAAGTGCAAAGAAGATGTGTAAAGAATGTAGCAGAGGTTACATGTTTCAAGAAAGAAAAAGCTTGTTTAAAATACTTGGGTTGCCCTCTCTTCAAAGGTAGGAAAAAAGAAATGTACTTTGACCACATGATCCATTCTTTGAATTCTAAAATCAATAGTTGGAGATCCAAATTCCTTTCTATGGGAGGTAGGATAACCCTATTGACCTTAGTCCTTCAATCAATGTTTATCTACATCCTTTTTGTTCTTAGCCCTCCCAAAAAATCTATTTCTTTGATTAATAAAATCCTAAGCAACTTTCTTTGGGGTTCTCATAAAATATATGGGAATAAATGTCATTGGAAAGGATGGAATATCATTTGTTCTCCTAAGAATGAGGGAGGTCTGGGTATTAGAAACTTGAAATCCCTTGTTCTTGCCTCAAATCTAAAGATTGCATGGGAGTTTAAATCAAGTAATTCTCTGTGGGCTTCTTTCATCAGAAATAAGTATTCTTTAATGCCTTTGAGAGCTACTTCAATGGCAGCTAAAAGGATAGCTCAAGCTTTGTCTGTCTGTGAAGAAAATTCTGAAGTTATTAATGGCATTCAAGTTTGGAAACTCTCTAATTCAGGAGGTTTTTATTTCTCTTCAGCTTATGAGATTATAAGATCTCCTAAGCTTCCTTCTATCTCGTAAACCTTCATTTGGGATCCTCATATTCCTTCTAACTTATCATATTTTCCCTGGAGGATCTTAAATAATTCTATCCCTCTTGATTTTGAATGTTAAAAAGATTGGAATTCATCTCACTTCTCGATGTTTGTGATGTCTTAATTCTGAAGATCACCCCGAGCATTTCTTTTTGAAAGGTCCCATGGCTTCTAAAATTTGGAATCTTTTTAGGAATTCAATGGGAATTCAACAATCATTTTTGATCCATTCCTAAATCTTAAAATGGTGGATGCACATGGGCTCTAGTCAGTTCTCAAAGTGGATTCATAAGATAATTCCCATTTGCATTTTCTACGAGCTATGGTTGGGGATAAATAAAGCTCTTTTTGATGGAATTCCAATGTATCTGAATGTGATTATTGATAGAATTAAGAGGAGAATCAGAGAAATAGCTTCAACCATTCATTTCAAACCTTCTTCTTATCAAAACTACACTCAGATCATTCAATTTATGAACCTAGTTCCTCCTAAACCTCATCAATATACCTTGACTCCCATTAGCTAGTCTAAACCTTCAAAATTTTTCTTAAAGCTTAACTCTGACGGTGCTTGTGATAGAGACGGTAACATGGGTATTGGTGCAGTAATTAGAAACGATAAGGGTCATTTTATTTGGGGTGTTGCTTCATTTGTTTCAGGAGGGTCCAGTATCATGGATGAAGTTTTAGCATTGAAAGAAGGTATAAATCATGGAGTTTATTGTTATGGTCACAACTTGGAAGTGGAATCGGATTCTCAAATAGTAGTGAATTGCATAAACCCCAAATCTAAGTCCTCTTGGAAAACTAGAAGCTGTATAGAAGAAATTCAAAATATCATAGCTCTTTGGAACATTAAGGTTTCTCACATTTATAGGGAAGCTAATCATGTAGCTGATATTTTGTCTAAACATGACCTTAATTCCAAGAAGACACCCATTTCTATCATTTTGAAGATCTTCCGAGGATGATTAGGGGAGCTTTAAGACTTGATGTTAATAGTTTGCCTTATATTAGAAAGTGTAATTGACTTGGCTCCTTTTTGTATTCCCACATAGAGAGGGCTTTTCTCTTTAATTATTAATAAATATATTTTTCTTTTAAAAAAAATGAATCATTCTTCCAATATTTGACGATTTTTATCTCTATTGACACAAATATCTAAATATTTACAACCGTTACAATTCAGTTCTTTATTTACCATAACAGTAGTTACAGTAAGCATTTATTTTGTCTCCCAATAAACATCAAAACTTAAGGAGATCTAATACCCAAAAATCAGAGTTTAAATACCTAATTTTTGGGACTATTCCTATATATGAATTTTTCCTCTACATGTAATATTCATCATCATCATATGAAATATAATAAGCCCTAAATCCCAGAAATCCGAACGGGGAAATTAATTATGCAATGAGAAAATAAATTGTAAACATAAGTTATGCAAGAAAATTCTTTCCTTATAAATGTAGAGAAGATCCGTTTTGACGTTCCTCTTTAATTACTCTTAATTCTAGCCCTTTTCACCCTCTCTTGGTATTTCCCCCAATATCTCCCGTAAATGCACTTTTAGGTTTGTGGAGTAATGGTGGGGGAGTGGTTTACCCTCACTTAACCTCTAATAAGGAGACTAATCCCGATTTAGACCATAGGCCCAACTTTTGGACCCCCAAATGAGCCTGAATTCATTATCTAATTGGCCCAAAACTTCTCCAACCCATATTGTATTGACCCAAGGCCATTTTTAAAGTTTTAAACCACCTAAACGAGTTCATGTGAGTCCCAAAATGTGCTCTGAATTATTTATGCAAAAAAAAAGTATTTACTTTTGATTTATGTCACACATAAATTATATATTTATCTTTTATTATATGCAAATGACATATCCATGCACAAAATGAATCAGACACAAGCATACTAACTAACAAGTTTCCAATTAACATTTTTTGGGTCAAAAATATTTATTTAGATTAAATTTCCAAAATTAATTATTTATTCCAAAATAATATTTCATTAACTATTTAAGAAAAATGCGGGGTATTACATTCTTCCCCCCCTAACAATGGGATTTCATCCTCGGAATGAAGAAAGTTCGTACCTAGTTAGAAGAGTTAGGGATACTTTACGCGCATGTCATCCTCCCTCTCCCAAGTCGACTCATCCTCCATGTGGTGCCCCCACTACACCCCAACTAAAGGAACAATCTTGGATGGCAGTCGACCCTCCCGTCTATCCAAAATGGCTATCATTATCTCCTCATAAGTAGTATCTAGATGGATCTCAATCTCATCTATATTGATATTCTTGTACTCCACCTTATCTCAATGGAACCTCCACAATGAGGATTTATGAAACGCATCATGCATCCATTGCAAGTTGTCCGATTGTCCCAATCGGTGCGCTACGAGCCTAATCCTC
The DNA here is from genome assembly GCA_949130495.1 of Sambucus nigra. Lineage (NCBI taxonomy): Eukaryota > Viridiplantae > Streptophyta > Magnoliopsida > Dipsacales > Adoxaceae > Sambucus > Sambucus nigra. The sequence goes on from OX422220.1 coordinate 522,348,162, forward strand.
TCTAAAATAGGTAACGGTCCCACGTATCGAGGAGACAACTTTGATTTCTTCCCAAATCTCATTACCCCCTTCACGGGAGACACTTTGATCAACACTTGGTCTCCAACATCGAAATTTAAGTTTCTCCGTCCCTTATCCACATAGCTTTTCTGCTTATCTTGGGTAATCCGTATCCTGGTTCGAATCATCACTACCTTATGAGAGGTGTCCTAAATGAATTTTGGCCCAAGTAATTTGTTCTCCCCGACTTCTAACCAGCATGAGGGCGAATGGCAAGGTCTCTCGTAGAGTGCCTCAACTGGTGCCATCCCTATCATGAACTGGTAACTATTGTTGTAGACAAACTCCACCAAGGGCAAATACTGCTCCCAACTCCCCTTAAAATCCAAAATACACATACATAACATGTCCTCCAGCATTAGGTTTACCCTCTCCATCTTCCTATTGGTCTGAGGATGATACGAAGTGCTCGGTCTCAACTTTGCCCTCATAACCTGCTGGAAGCTCCTCCAAAAGTGGGGCACAAACATCCTGTCCCTATCTGACTCTATATTGAGCGGCACCCCATGCATCTTAACAATCTCGGCAATAAAGAGTCTGGCGTACTTGTCTGAGCTATAGTCTGTCCTGACCGGTAAGAAATGAGCCACCTTTGTCAATCTATCGATAATCACCCATATCGAATCATGCCCTGTCTGCGAAGTAGGTAGCCCAGTAATAAAGTCCATAGATATGCTTTCCCATTTACACACCGGGTTCTCCAAAGGCTACAGAGTACCTACGGGATGCTCATGATCCACCTTCACCAGCTAACAAGTAGCATATCTGAACACAAACTCACCTATATCTCTCTTCATACCAGCCCATCAATACTGACGGCGCATATCGTGGTACATCTTATGCCCACCGGGATGCATCGTATATAGTGAATTGCGAGCCTTCGACATGACGTCTCGCCTCAACTGCTCATCATTCGAAATAACCAGTCTCCCCTGCAACCTCAAATCGCCATTAGACTCGATAGAAAAATTCTCCACCCCCTCGTCTAGAAACTATCTCCACCGCTCCTGAAGAAAATGATCATCCACCTGTGCCTTCACCACCCGAATAATGATCTCGGGGGTGATGGTCAGAACTGACATAAACTCTCGAGTCAACTCATCATATCCATAAAGGTAATTTCACTTCGCCTTCCACACTGCTGCCAACTCCATAAACTATTTACGGCTCAGCACATCTGCTACCACATTCGCTTTCCTCCGGTGGTACTAAATGTCGAACTGATACTACTTCACAAGCTCGATCCACCTCCACTATCTCATGTTTAGCTGACGTTGTGTGAAAAATAACTGCAAGCTCTTATGGTCTGTGAAAAGCTGAAACTTTTCTCCCAGTAGGTAATGTCTCCACACTCGTAAGGAAAAAACCACGGTTGCCTGCTCTAAGTCATGGGTAGGGTAATGTCCCTCATGAGGCTTAATATTTCAGGAAGCTTAAGCTATTGGCCTCTTCTCCTTCATCAGAACCTCACCAAGTCCCCTTAGGAACACATCAGTGTGAACTCTGTTGTCAACTCCTTCCCGAGGTAACACTAAAACTGGTGCTGTACTCAATCTTGTCTTCAGCTCCTAAAATGCCTTCTGGCACATCTCATACCAAATAAAAGGTACCCCCTTCCCCATCAAATTCGTTAAGGTCCCGACTATCTTGGAGAACCCTTGAATGAATCGACGGTAGTACCCAGCTAATCCCAAGAAACTGCGTAACTCGGTGGGTGTACTGGGTTTTCCCCACTCCTTCACGGCAGAAACTTTCCCTGGGTCCACGGATATCCCCTTCTCGAACATAATGTGCCCCAGGTACTATACTTCCCTCAACCAAAACCGGCACTTCTCAAACTTCGTATACATCTGGTGATCCTGAAGTGTCTGTAAGACCACTCTTAGATGGTCCGAGTGCTCCTCCGTAGTCCGAGAATATATCAGAATATCATCTATGAATACTATGACAAACTGGTCCAAAAAGTCCCTGAAAATACAGTTCATCAAATCCATGAATACTGCCAATGCATTGCTTAGCCCGAATGACATCACCAAAAACTCGTACGATCCATAACCAGTAAGAAAGGATGTCTTTAAGACATCCTTCTCCCAAACTCTCAACTGATGGTATCCCCACTTCAAGTCAATCTTCGAAAAATATGCAGCACCCCTCAACTGATCGAACAAGTCATCTATACACGACAATGGGTATTTATTTCAAATCGTGACTTTGTTCAACTCCCCGTAGTCAACACAAAGCCGTAAGGATCCATCCCTCTTCTTGCCGAACAACAATAGAGCAACCCGGGTGTGACACCCAGCCTAATAAAATTACGGGTGATCTGTCCTATATCAAATTAAATAAGAATCTCATTTAGTTCATTCTTAGCATCACTATCGTACATTTATTAATTAAAACCACTTAGTCTTTCGTTAAGATGATATCAAATTTTATCCTTATTAATACAACCCAACCATCTACTACAATAGCAAATAAACTAGAACAATAGTGAAACAAATACATGCCACAAAGTAAGTACAATAGGTCTATCGAACAACGTCGACTACAAGTCATCCACAAATGCGAATATAACAGTATCTTAATACATGCCAATACCAAAAAATACAAGTCCGAAAGTACAATTGACAAGATCCCTATCTAAGAAATAAGGATATAAACGATTATATCAAATAAACCACAACACTCCACATATCTGCAACCACGTACTCTGTAAGAAGGAGTCAAGCCTAGCGCCCTTCTGGGAGGACACCTACAAGGTTTTTTTGAAAATATTTTACAGCAAGGGTTAGAACACAAAACATTTGAAAATATTTAGCAAGTGAATTTAAATGCAATAAGTAAATATGAAAATTCTCTTCATATTTAAATTAGTGTCGTGCACTCCCTTGAGTTTACCTCACCCCTTAACTAATGCGCACGCCTATCGACTATAAATGCCCCATCTAGCTAAACCTCCATAACTAAACTTGTCTCATATATTTCACTAAGCCACACTATCCGAACTTGAGTGAGTATCGTATACATTTCATGGTTTATTAGCCCCATTAGCTTATTCAAATCAATTCCTATTTAATGCCATATAACGTTCTCATAAGTTATATCCTTTAGAATATTCACATCATGTATACGAGTTATAAGTTATATTTCACACTAACTTATTTATATCCATAACCATCTTGATAACGTATAGAAATTTCACAAGTTATATTATTTACATTTCACACCATGCATACATATAAATTCCCGTATATAATTCTGCACTATATATACGTATCATATCTGAACATTCACACATATGTCAGATATAAAATGCTATCATCAAACGCATAGGAGGTGGCCATAGTTCCCGCCGAAAGTGTTCGCTCCATACCAATGGTCCACCCCTAAGTCACAGACGCTATGGCCTGGGGATTATACTTGCCTTGCTCCTGAAGTCAGGGGGATTAGCCCTCATCGCGCAACCTCCTATGATAGCATTTATATTGGTATAGCTTTACTATATATATTATTCACACAAATATTTATATAACTCATATATGTACTACACACCGACATATATAGAAATCCAGGCTATTGGAGTATCGTGCCCATACCCAAGCCTAAAATATTTAAGTCTACACTCCGACTTCCTTGTTATTATTATTTACACATTAATTTCCCTTATCTTAATGTAACCCCCTTTCAAGTATAATCGGACTCCCTATCTCTAGGCCTGAAACTAGGTGAGTCTAGTCCACCCTTTGATTTACTACCATTAATTTTACTCCTTTTAAATGAATAGATTATAATATACTAAATCATGAACTTATATCTCCAATATCATATAATTTAGTCAAATAATTCCAAGGTTAAGAAGTTCCAAATTAACCCTATTTCAATATTAATTTTCATAATTTCAGTTAGGGAAGAAACTATAAATTTCTAACATAACAGGTCTGAACCAGGGGATTTCACAAATCTGATAATCATCAGATCTCATTCGAACGAAGAGCCCTGTCGTTCGAACGAAAGTGGATCTCGTTCGAACGAATTACCCTGTCATTCAAATGACGGTGGTAATTCCTCCTCTCTCTTGCTTCTGTATAAACCCAATCCGCCATTGATGAATTTACAAACCCTATTTTGAACAGGTTTCTGCATAAACGTTTCCCCAAATTCACCCTAAGCCCCTTTATCCATTACCACAATACTAGCCCTAATAATCTCATAAATTTTCAAATCCTCAATCATTAAATTCATCATTTATCAAATCATCTACAAATTTATACCCCTTATAAGTAGAAAACCCCAATTTATGCAAGAACTAACCCTAGTATTTCAATTGGATTACACCTCATTTGATATGAATAGCTAGATACAAATGAACACTCAAAAATTTAAACCACTTGCCTTAACCAAGATTATCTAGTGCTTTGAAAGATGAAGTTGAATTGCAATTACCTCTTCAAGATCCCCAAATTCACTTTTCCTTTGGCTCTTCCTTTCTTCTCTCCCTTTAGTCTTCTATTATGACTTACTGATGCCTAACCCCTTACACATCTTAGGGTAAAAACAATATTCACGTTTTGGGCCTATGGGCCCCAATTAAAATGGCCCAAACTCTCTTTATTAAGTTCACACATGTATAATTGGACCCCAATTCCCAATATATGTATGTGCCCACTTCTTCTGGACTAATTCCACTCTATCGGACTCAACTCCACACTAAAAATTGCCATCCGGATTATATTTTTAAAATAAGTCCACACTCGTAACTTATTTGAAATATAATCACTTTTAAATATCCCCATTAATTAATTCTCATTAATTAAGGATCACTAATTACCGAATTAGTTATTTAAAATAATTACCTAGAATTTTTGAGTTGTTACATACTTCCCCCATTACAAGGGAATTTCGTCCTCAAAATTCGAACATACCTGAAGTAAATAGCTCTGGATATTGTTGCCACATTTCTTCCTCACCCTCCTAAGTGGACTCATCCATGCTATGATGACCCCATTAAACCCGAACAAGCGGTACTACTTTGGATCGTAACTTGCTCTCACTGTGATCTAAGATTTCTACTGGCCTCTCCTCATAAATATACCGGGCTGTAAATCTATCTTTTCAAGTGGGAAATTCCAAAATTCCCTTGGACTACTCTTATATTTCTTCAACGACGTAACATGAAACACATCGTGAATACGCTGTAATTGATCGGGCAAACACAAACGGTACGCCACCGGTCCAACTCTCTCAATGATGGGAAAAAGGGCCTACTCGTACTAACACCCGATCCCCGATCTCCAACTCTATATGCTTTCGATTTGCATCCGCGTAGCTCTTTTGTCTATCTTGGGCGATACAAATATGCCCCCGAATTAACTCAATCTTCACGGAATTATCCCGAATCATCTCCGGCCCCAAAATTTTATTATCCCCCACCTCCAACTAACAAGCTGGTGAGTGACAAGGTCTACTGTACAACAGCTCAAATGGGGCCATGCCTATGGTAAATTGGTATGAGTTGTTATAAACGAACTCAACCAAAGGAAGGTACATCTCCTATCCTCCCTTACTTCTGATCATGAATTATTGGCAACAATCAGATTAATTAACAAGAGTGCCCCTACACCCTATGCCCGTGTTTAAACACATGAGATGAAACCCGAATTTTTGCAACACTTAAAACCGTAGTATAAACTTAATCTCACCGTTATAACATTCCTAATACCCCTTTCTCGTCATAATGCTATACATATCCACTCTTATGTAAAAAAGACAACACCTACTACCGAACCCTTACCATCACTAGCTTGCTGGCATGAAAGTAAAACCCGAGCTACATCTCCCCACTCGATAATAAGTCCAACGACTCAGAATTTCCTCAGGGATGTCCCTATTCTCTGGGGCTTCAATTTTAACAATATTAACACAATAGCATGTAACACATTTTATCATACGATACCCTATATATACGTTAGTCCCTCTCTCAGGATGATACCTAACAATGATAATTCATACCCTAGTGCCGCTAACACCGAGTCTTACTATAGCTATTCACTATAGCCCCAACTATAGTTACACCACTTAAATTTGGAAAGATATCCACACTATTCCTATAATCCTCAAAATTCGATATCTCTCATATATTACAACCATCCTCCTAGTGTAACCCCCACCCTCACGTGGTTAACACCAAGGAATCCCCGCTATCCCAAGGTACTTAGACATATAAATTATGGCTATTACAGTCAACACATCCACTAATATTCGTCGTACTCACTAATCCTAGTGATAGCACACCATAGGTTGTGACGCACCCACCATCACTTCTAAACATATTCATGCTTAATTATTCCATAATTCAGGGAACCACTTATTACAATTCCTCCGGAATCTTCCCAATCATTGCATCTGCATTTTCTCCTCGAATATACTAAATATCTGCATCGTAGAGGTTCTGGTTCCTCCCAGGGTACCCATACACCTTGTAACTCGAGCCTAAGTGCACAAACCTCCGGTCATCACTTACGTAACTATATTTGTCTCAACATCGGCTCCTGCATTATCGGCGTGACTATATCCTCCAAATATTTTTGATGACTTACTCATTACCATGTGATTCCCCCCAATATCACCCCACCTTTATTATCGATGTGAGATACTCCAATTTCTCCCTTAACCGCACACCTAAGGGTCCTTGCGATGGCAAAAGTGTCCAAAATAAATCACACAAAACACATCTCAATATACAACATAGCAACTTGTGGTGCCAAAACTTCACAGTGTTTCTTTCACAACATCTTCAGGCTCCACTAGCCCATTACTTAGTGGCTTTTCACTCAATGTATTTTCCCCACACGTTCACTAATTGTCATTAAATTTAATGACCTAGAATCCAATGTCGTCTTCACCTTTTGAAATTTTATTAGGGCTTATGCTATAGGACTTCCCAACAAAGCCCAAAAGAACTTTTCCTAGTGCATTATACCTCAGCATCGTTGGTCCTTGATTTCCACAGAACCCAAAGCATAACCCCGGGACTCTTGAATCTAGCCCCTATACTCACAAGTCTATCATGGATCCTTGCGTCTCTAAGGAGTTATATACTAATGCGCTCGTACTATCACTGAGCCCTCAGCGCTAAACATTAATAACGAGCTAAATCTCTCCGCTCCATGACAACCCTACATCCCTTGTATCTCCTTTGTAAAAATCCTACGCCCCGAGATCCAACATAACTGGACCACTGTACCCTATGAATCCTTCTTCACATAATATTATCGCTATGACATTTCTCAACCCTCTTCCAGGTGAGACATCTCAAGAGAATATACATCCGGTAGTGAAACAATGAACACGATAGCCTTACTATGATCGCCTCCCCCATTGCGATCTTATCCGTACCCAAGATTAAACCATACCTCAATTATTACTTCACAAAGGAGCTAGTACTCAAGAAATACATCGTTTCAATGTACCCCAGCCATTCCTCTTAGATGGAACCGAAGAGTACCCCGTTACTCTATGCTAAAAATACGCATACTAGTGACTTTAACAATACTTCCACTAGATCCAATTCTCATGCGAATATAATACTAATACATTATCGTGACCTTCTTGCATCACATAAAACATACCCCAATCATCTCGCAATAAGACTTATAGATTCAGTTACTCGCAATACTTCTAGCTCAATGGTTAATGTGCATAACACTCGCGTCCTAACCAAACCAAAACTTCTTCAATATATTCTCCTACTAGGCACCTAGCTCCTGTACCCTGACTCGCTGCGGATAAAATCCATCCATGTGTTTCTACTATTTTACACATATAACACCTCTCTGTGCCATCCCCCCTTTCTCCTTCCTCTGGCCCCACCATCCATGTTGAGGTTGTCCTTCTCATAGGCATGTATCTGGACCCTGTTGGTTACTCCAAATGTCCCTTTAGATCCACTGATCCAATGGATGGGTTAGTGGCCCTGATGGTCCTGAGTAAACCCATCATCACGCGGTAGAGATTTTTATTGATCTCAATTATTAATCTCGGTCCTCTACTGGGTATTCCTTCCCTTGGGATCTTACTAGCACTAAAAATTTAATCTTACTCTTCTCATGGATTTTTCAATTCCCTTAGCCCCCCTCTCTTCAGAGCATTGATACGAATGTTAAGATACAACTTGAGGATAATGACACCAGTCATCCTAGCGAGGCCTCCTATCCATGCTTGTATATTCTACTCATGGGCCTACTATCAACTTACAAACCCTACTCATTCTTTGTATTCCTCTCATTGGTTATTTAGTTTGTGAATCATGTCATCTTTCCTTACCACTCAGTCACTGTCCGACCCTCATTGGAAAGATTTCTGAAATTTCCCTCATCTCTCAATTTAACATCTAATGAGAGTATTCATAGTAATTCGCACATACATGCTTCGTTCTTTACGGTATCACTCCATGGGTGTGGTGACTGGCTCCCATCACTCTATACTGTTTCTAAGAGCGACTTCCTTGCCTAAAATTTTGACTTGAGTTACACTACACTCCCCCACATGTGATCCTAATTGGATGTACTCTACCTATTGGTAAATCAATCTTTCGCACCTCCCTCGAATCATACCAAGTTGCTTTCTTGAAGAATTTTTTTTTTCTTCAACCCTTACCCCTTGCCGTCCACAGTTAGGGTTTTGACTGTGCACCATCATCCTTCCTGACTGTTTTTGGGGCAACTACTGCACCCCAGCAGTTTCTCCAACTTCAATTATTCGAACAATTATCATAGTGACTCTTGTCGCGTCACTATTTCTAGAACTCCCCATGGCTCCGATTGAGTCCTCCCTCCTGCAATTCTTCTAACGTCTCACGTTGGTTGTTCTATAATGTTCGATTTACCACACTCGATCGGAACCCTATGTGAATCATATGACCTATACCCTATCGCATTATAACGTAACTCGCATACGTGAAAGAATACAACAATCCTATAATAAGGCTCTATATCAAAGAACGGTACGCTGAAACGTGAAAAGATGCACATATCCTAAGGACACTAGAACCTAATGTTCTGATACCATATGTGACACCCCGCCTAATAAAATACCGGGCGATCAGTCCTAAATCAAATTAAACAAGACTCTCACTTGGTTCATTCTTAGCATCACTGTCATACATTCATTAATTACTAAGCACCTAGTCTTTCATTAAACTGATATTAAAATTTATCCTTATTAATCAAACCCAACCACCTACTACAACAACAGATAAACCAGAGCAAGAGTGAAACTAATAGATGCCACAAAGTAAGTACAATAGTCTGTCAAACAACGTTGAATCCAAGCCATCCACAAATGAGAATATAAAAGTGTCTTAATACATGCCAATACCAAAAAATCAAAGTTCGAAAGTACAACTGACAGGATCCCTATCTAAGATAGAAGGATATAAACGACTATATCACAGAAACCACAACACTCTACATAGCTGCAGCCACGTACCCTGTACTAAGGAGTCAAGCCTGGCGCCCTTGTGGGAGAACACCTAAAAGGTTTTATTGAAAAGATTTTATATTAAGGGTTAGAATATTATGCAAGTGAATTTAAATGCAATAAGTAAATATGCAAATGCTCTTCATATTTAAATTAGTGTCGCGCACTCCCTTGAGTTTACCTCACCCCTCAACTAATGTGCACGCATACCGACTATAAACACTCCATCTAGCTAACCCTCCATAACTAAACTTGTCTCATATATTTCACTACGCCCCACTATCCCAACTTGAGTGAGTATCATATACGTTTTATGGTTTATTAGCCACATTAGCTTATTCAAATCAATTCCTATTTAATGCCATATAACTTTCTCATAAGTTATATCCTTTAGACCATTCACATCATCTATACGTGTTATAATTTATATTTCACACTAACTTATTTATATCCATAATCAACTTGATATATAAATTGCCGTATATAATGATGAATTATATATACATATCATATCTCAACATTTACACTTATGTCGGATATATAATCCTATCACCTAATTCTTAGGAGGCGGCCATAGTTCCCGTCGAAAGTGTCCCCTCCATACCAACGGTCCACCCCTAACTCACAGACGCTATGCCCTGGGGATTATACTCGCCCTACTCCTCAAGTTAGGGGGATTCACCCTCATCGCGCTACCTCATATGATAGCATTTATATTGGTATGGCTTTACTATATATATTATTCACACACACACACACACACACACACACACACACATATATATATATATATATATATATATAACTCATATATGTACTACACACTGACATATATATAAATTCAGGCTATTGGAGTATCATGGCCATACCGAAGCCTAAGATATTTAAGTCTACACCCCGACTTCCTTATTATTATTATTATTATTTACACATTAATTTCTCTTATCTTAATGGAACCCCGTTTTCAAGTATAACCGTACTCCCCATATCTCGGCCCGAAACTAAGTGATTCTAGTCCACCCTCTAATTTACTACAATCAAGTTTACTTCGTTTAGATGAATAGATTATAATATACTGAATCATGAACTTGTATCTCCCATATCATGCAATTTAGTCAAATAATTCCAAGGTTAAGAAATTCCAAATTAACCTTATTTCAATATTAATTTTCACAATTTCAGTTAGGGCAGAAACTATAAATTTCTAGCATAGCAGATCTGAATCAAGATTGTTAGATCTCGTTCGAACGAAGAGCCCTGTTGTTCAAATGACAGTGGATCTCATTCGAACGAATTACCCTGTCGTTCGAACGATGGTGGTAATTCCTCCTCTCTCTTGCTTCTGCGTAAACCCAATTCGCCATTGATGAATTTACAACCCCTATTTTGAACAGGTTTCTGCAGAAACATTTCCCCAAATTCACCCTAAACCCCCTTCTCCATTACCACAATACTAGTCCTAATAATATCATAAATTTTCAAATCATAAAATGCATCATTTATCAAATCATATACAGATTTATACCCCTTATAAGTAGAAAACCCCAATTTATGCAAGAACTATCCCTAGAATTTCAATTGGATTACACCTCATTTGATATGAATAGCTAGATACAAATTAATACTCAAAAATTTAAACCACTTTCCTTAACCAAGATGATCTAGAGCTTCGAAATATGAAGTTGAATTGCAATTGCATCTTCGAGATCCCCAAATTCACTTTTCCTTTGGCTCTTCCTTTCTTCTCTCCCTTTAGTCTTCTATTATGACTTAATGATGCCTAACCCCTTACACATCTTAGGGTAAAAACACTATTCACATTTTGGGCTAATGGGCCCCAATTAAAATGGCCCAAACTCTCTTTATTAAGTTCACACATGTATAATTGGATCCCAATACCCAATATATGTATGTACCCACTTCTTCTGGACTAATTCCACTGTACCGGACTTAACCGCGCACTAAAAATTGCCATCCGGATTATATTTTTAAAATAAATCGTCACTCGTTAAGTTATTTTAAATATAATCACTTTTAAATATTCCCATTAATTAATTCTCATCAATTAAGGATCACTAATTATCGAATTAGTTATTTAAAATAATTACCAAGAATTTACGAGGTGTTACACCGGGGTGAAGTACTCCTCCTAATGAACCCCTACCCTAATAACTGTTCAATTAGCTCTCGTAGCTCTGTCATCTCTAATGGATCCATCCTATACAGAGTGCGGGCGATAGGTCTCTTGCTCAGAATCAGATCCATCACAAAATTAATCTCCGAACTCGGTGGTAATGCCAAAATCTCTCTAAAGACATTAGAAAAGTCCATTAACACTAGAATGGAATATAGCATCACCAAAACCTCTGAAGAGGTATCCTCCTCAATATAGTATAAATTCATGCTCAACCAACCCCTGGTGTACGACATCGCAACTAGGTACATCTCCTGCCCCAGAATGGAGAAGATGATGGACCTCCCAAAGTAATCCACACATGACCTATAAGTGTGTTTCCATTCCATCCCGAGAATGACATCGTATTCATGTATGTCAAGTACTCATAAATCTGTAACAAAAGTAAGTCGGTCGATCTCAATATCAATACCCCAACACACTGACCGTATGGGTACCCCTCTACCATTTGGTGAGTCTATATGCAAAACTATATCTGAGGCAAAGTCTATCATGCCCGCCTCCCGTGCAAACTCTATGCTAACAAAAGAGTGTGATGCACACGTATCAAAAAGTATACGACCAACATGACCAAAAATGGTAAACATACCCTCAATTTATTATGGAGGTGTAAGTCTATCTATTGCTGCTACAGGGTATATCTGACCATACAGTAATGGTTGTTGCCCCTGAGGTGGGGCATCGAGTGATGGAGCGGCTGGTGCAGTGGCTCCCTGCGCTGGAATGGGTACGTACTGTCCCTGAGGTGCCTACTTTCCCTTGAAACCTCGTTGCCCCTCGGCTTCTTGATCCTTATGCGAGCATTACCTCGAAGAGTGACCCCTCTCCTCACATGTATATGTATAGCAGTTCCCCTGAAAAGTACCCGTGGATATCGTCGGCCCTAATGGCCTCTGTCCTGCTGACTTTGATGGACACCTATGCTACTGGCCCTGATGGCCTTGACCTGCCTGAGCCTAGCCCCGCCTCTGTCTATCATATGTACCACTAAACCTCTTATGATGCTCGGCGAATGGGGTACCCTTGTGCTGTTGGTTCTCATATCCACCACCCCCACTCATCTTGCCCTGTTGGATAGATGACTCTCCTCCGTGTCGTTCTTCCCTTTAGTCTTTAAAAAGTCCCAATGATCTTGACAGCGAAGAAGTGAAACTTTAATCATGTGGTTGTATGTCGAGAGGGCTGGATTTCTCAGAAGAGCCTTCCTAATATACCAGACTGACCCCCTAATGAAATGGTCCATCCTCATCTACTCTGTCCGAGCATCCTCCTTTGCAAAATACGAGAGGGCGATGAACTCCTCCTCGTACTCTACAAGAGTGCGTCCCTCCTTCTTTAGGTTCATAAACGTAGTCCTCATCTGAGACTGCATAGCTAGGGAAAAGTATCTTTCCTCAAATCTCTCCCAGAATTGATCAATCATGAGGCCGTCCCTCTCCTCTACTGTCTAACCTGCCTCCCACCACTGAAGGGCGACTCCCACCAATCTAAAGGAAGCTATCATTTTCTTTTAAACTGGCGTGCACTCCAACATCCGCAAGTGATTCTCGATGTATTTTTTCTAACGAGTAGCAATCAGAATATCATACCCTCTTGCAAACTATGGAGGTTGGCCCTTAACAAAGGCCTTCCTCGCTCGATCCAATGCGCAACCCGGTGCATGTACTGGAATAGCCACCTGTTACGGTGGTGGCTGCTGTGGTGCCTGAGGCAGTGAAAAATGCTGTAGCATGGACGCCATCATCATGGATTATTCGTGTGACACTATAGGGGCTATCTCCACTGGTGTGATCAACCATGGGGCCTGCGGTACCCATGGAGCCCGTGGTGGCTACGGTGGCTCCGAGCGAGCCTCCTCCTCCCCATCTGGTGGGACTACTCTCCTAGGTCTACCCCTATGTTCGTTTTCCATATTAAAGAAAACAAGGTTAGAATTAGTATCAATCGTAAGAATACAACGAGTCCTAAGTATATGCTCTATATATCAAAGAACGCAACGCTGAACATAAGGAGCGCAAACACAGATCCTAAGGATACCAGAACCGTGCTCTGATATCAACTGTAAGAACCCCTATTTTCTCATGTAAAGGTTGGCCAATAACGATACACCGAAGATATGGATTGTCGGTCAATTAATACCATCCTTAGCACAATTGCGAAAATAAACAGTTTATATTTAAAGGACAAAGGTTGAAAAGTCACAAACACATTTATAAATAATAAATAATTTGAAACCCCCAACAATAACCTAAACATCCAACTAGAGTAGAGTAATCTCCATCAACATAAAAATAAATATTCGAGTTTATGCCCTTACAAAGTTCCAAATAGTTAAAGGACTAAAGCTGATAATCACCTATACTAGGCCCAACTGAGCTGAAATCGGAGAGTAAGTAAAACTGTAAGACTACAATGCACAATTCCGCTGTCCTTGTCTATGAACACTAGGGGAAAATATTTAAATTTGGGTCAGAGCCCGAGGTGGGAAAGAATTAACTTGAATAATTAATGAATACAATAGTACAGTCAATGCACAATTAAATACCTCCCTTTTCATCACTCACATGCATATAACACCTCACCTCTCATCTAAGTGTGATATTATTCGCACCCCAAAAGATCCCAAATAATAATTTATGACATCATCTCAATTCTAGAAGAAATTTGTTCCTAATTAATTTAATTGAATGCAATTCTTACATTTAAATTACCAACTTACGTTAATTCAAGCTTCCTCAATATCAAGTGCAAGGCATAAACATCTATTATGTGTTATAGGGTCAAAATATTATTTAGTGTCCATATCCTTAGACAATATAATTTATTTCAATAAAATCCGAGTAAGTAGTAATATATGTCCTTCCATATATGTGACACACAAGGGAATCTACCATTGGTGTCAAATTCGCGCTCTATCGGCAAGTTCGAAGGAATCCTGGCATCCTAAATGAATAGTCCGAAGGTATCCTAACATCCTAAGCGGACACCACATAACACACATAAATTGGGGGCAGTCCCTATGCAGGACACCTATTTCCAGCCCATACCCAGCGGTAATACATGAATGGTCAGCTCCACATATACCGCTCGAGGGTGGATCCTCTACGTAGTACCTATATGGCCTACACATCGTTAAGCCCACCTATGCCGATGTGTTATCTGCAGCCTGAACGAACGAACCCCAAGCCGATAGATCGATCCACTTGTATGTCCACACAAAAATACATAATAGTACAAATTATTTTCCTTACATATGTAAAGGTAATTATCCTATAATTACCATAAAGTCCAATTGAATATTCACACAATCGTATTTATTAATAATTTATTCGTCTAATTAATTATTAATTCCCTTACTGTACGAAAGCCAATTATGATACCTAAATTGAATTCCAAAATCCCAAAGTTACAGCAGAAGAATAAAGAAGAGGGAAGGAGCAGGACCCCTCTCGTCGTTCGGACGACATACATGGTTGTTCGAACAACTTCACGCATCGTTTAAATGATAGCAGGATCGTTTGAACGACCTTACCATCTTCTCCCTCTATCCAGAATTCTCTAGCGCAACTCTCCATCCAAAACTGATAACGTAGTAACAGTGCTAAAAAGTTACAAAGGTCTCTAGTCTATTCAACCTCTCTGTATTCATGGCCACTAAATTTCTATAATTAGAGTTTAAAAAATGAATCATTCTTCCAATATTTGTCGATTTTTATCTCTATTCACACAAATATCTAAATAATGGATTTACAACCATTACAATTAAATCCTTCATTTAACATAACAGCACTTATAGTAAGCATCTATTTTGTCTCCCACTAAACATCAAAACATAAGGATATCTAATACCCAAAAATCAAAGTTTAAATACCTAATTTTTAGGATTATTCCTATATATGAATTTTTCCTCTACATGTAATATTCATCATCCTCAAATGAAATATAATCAACCCTAAATCCCAGAAATCTAAAAGGGGTAATTATTATGCAATGAGAAATAAATTGGAAACATGAGTTATGAAAGAAAATTCTTCCTTTATAAATGTAGAGAAGATCCGTTTTGATGTTCCTCCTTAATTCCTCTTAATTGTAGCCCTTTTGTCCCTCTCTTGGTATTTCCCCCAATATCTCTCGTGACTGCACTTTTAGGTTTGTGGAGTGATAATGGGGGGAGTGGTTTACCCCCACTTAACCTATAATGAGGAGCCTAATATCGAGTTGGACCATAGGCCCAACGTTTGGACCCCCAAATGAGCCCAAATCATTATCGAATTGGCCCAAAAAATCCCCAACCCATATGGTATTGACCCAAGACCATTTTTAATGGTTTAAACCCCCTAAACGAGTTCATATGAGTCCCAAAATGTGCTCCGAATGATTTATGCCTAGTGAAAAATAATTACTTTTATTCTGTGCCTCACATAACTGATATATTTATCTTTTATTATATGCAAATGACATATCCACGCACAAAAAATAACCACACACAAGCATACTAACTAACAACTTTCCACTTAGCATTTTTGAGTAAAAAATATTTATTTAGATTAAATTTCAAATATTAATTATTTATTCCAAAATAATATTTCGTTAACTATTTAAGAAAAATTCGGGGTATTACATTATTCCCCCCTAATAACGGGATTCCATCCTCGGAATAAAGAAAGTAGGTACCTAGCTAGAAGATTTAGGGATATTTCGCGAGCATGTCGTCCTCCATCTCCCAAGTCGACTCATCCTCCCAGTGGTGCCCCCACTGCACCCAAACTAAAAGAGAAATCTTGGATCGTAGTCGGCGCTCTGGTCTATCCAAAATGGCTACCGTTATCTCCTCGTAAGTAGTATCTGTATCAATCTCGATATCATCTATATCGATATGCTGGTATGCCACCTCATCTCTAAGGACTCTCCATAATGAGGATATACGAAACACATCATGCATCCATTGCAAGTGGTCCGATAGTCCCAACCGGTACGCTACGAGCCCAATCCTCTCTAAAATAGGGAACGGTCCCACGTATCGAGGACCCAACATATATTTCTTCCCAAATCTCATTACCCCCTTAATGGGAGACACTTTTATCAACACCTGGTCTCCAACATCAAAATTTAAGTGTCTTTGGCCCACATGCACGTAGCTCTTCTACCTATCTTGGACAATCCGTATCCTGGCCCGAGTCATCTCTACCTTATCAGAGGTGTCATGAATGAAGTCTGGACCAAGTAATATATTCACCTCCACTTCTAACTAGCATGAGGGAGAATGACAAGGTCTCCCGTAGAGTGCCTCAACTGGCGCCATCCCTATCGTGATCTGGTAACTGTTGTTGTAGACAAACACTACCAAGGGAAAATACTGCTCCCAACTCCCCTTAAAATAAAAAATATGTATACGCAACATGTCCTCCAGAATCAAGTTCACCCTCTCCGTCTTCCTATTGGTTTGAGGATGATACGAAGTGCTCGGTCTCAACTTTTCCCCCAATACCTACTGGAAGCTCCTCCAAAAGTTGAACACAAACGTACTGTCCCTCTCTGATGCTATACTGAGCGGAACCCTATGCATCTTAACAATCTTTGCAATAAAGAGTCTGGAGTACTACTCTGAGATGTAGTCTGTTCTGACCGGTAAGAAATTTGCCACCTTTGTCAATCTATCGACAATCATCCATATCGAATCATGCCCTATCTGCGAAGTAGGTAGCCCAGTAATAAAGTCCATAGATATCCTTTCCCATTTCCACACCGATATCTCGAAAGGCTGTAGAGTACTTGCGGAACGCTGATGATCCACCTTCACCAGCTGACAAGTTACACATCTAGACACAAACGCACCTATATCTCTCTTCCACTGGCCCATCAATACTGACGGTGCATATTGTGGTACATCTTATCCCCACCGGGATGCACCGTATATAGTGAATTGTAAGCCTCTGACATGATAGATCGCCTCAACTCCTCATCATCTGAAATAACCAGTCTCCCTTGGAACCTCAAACCGGCATCAGACCTGATTGAAAAATGATCCACCCCCTCATTTAGCAACTGTTTCATCCCCTCCTGACAAAACGGATCCTCCACATGTGCCTTCACCACTCGAATAATGATCTCGAGGGTGATGGTGAGACCTGACATAAATGCTCGAGTCAACTCATCATCTCCACGAAGTGAATTTCACTTTGCCTTCCACACTGGTGCCAAAATTAAAAACGATTTACGGCTCAGCACATCTACTACCTCATTCCCTTTCCTCGGGTGGTACTTAATGTCGAACTGATAGTCCTTCACAAAATAGAGCCACCTATTATATCCCATGTTCATCTCCCGTTGTGTGAACAATAACTGCAAGCTCTTATGGTCTGTGGAAAGATGAAATGTATATCTAAGAAGGTAATGGGTCCACACTCGAAAGGCTAAAACCATGGCTGCCTGCTCTAAGTCATGGGTGGGGTAATATCCCTCGTGAGTCTTAATATTTTGGGAAGCATAAGCTATTGGACTCTCCTCTTGCATCATAACCTCGCCAAGTCCCCTTAGGGACGCATCAGTGTAAACTCTATAGTCAACTCCTCCCCAAGGTAACGCTAAAACTAGTGCTGTAGTTAATCTCGTCTTCAGCTTCTGAAATCCCTGCTGGCACATATCATTCCAAATAAAAGGTACCCCCTTCCCCATCAAATTCGTTAAGGGCCCGGCTATCTTGGAGAACCCTTAAATGAATTGACAGTAGTACCCAATCAATCTCAAGAAACTGCACATCTCAGTGGGTGTAGTGGGTTATCCCCACTCCATCATGGTAGAAACTTTCCCTGGGTCCACAGATATCCCCTTCTCGGACACTATGTGACCCAAGAACTATATTTACCTCAACCAAAACCCACACTTCTTGAACTTCGCATAGAGCTAGTGATCCTGAAGAGTTTGTAAGACCACCCGTAGATGCTCCGGGTGCTCCTCTGCAGTCCGAGAATATATTAGAATATCGTCTATGAATACTATCACAAACCGGTACAAAAGTCCCTAAAAATATAGTTCATCAAATCCATAAATATTTCTAGTGAATTGGTTAGCCCGAATGGCATCACAAAAAACTCGTACGACCCATAACAAGTAAGAAAGGCTGTCTTTTAGATGTCCTGCTCCGGGACTCTCAACTGATGGTATCCCAACCTCAAGTCAATCTTCACAAAAAATATGCAACACCCCTCAACTGATTGAACAAGTCCTCTATACACAACAACAGGTATTTATTTCAAATCATGACTTTCTTCAACTCCCCGTAGTCGACACAATGCCGTAAGGATTCGTCCCTCTTCTTGACGAAAAACATTAGAGCAACCCGAGGTGAATTACTCCTCCAGATGAACCCCTATCCCAATAAATATTCAATCTCCTCTTGTAGCTCCGTCATCTCCAATGGATCCATCCGATATAGAGTGCGGGCTATAGGTCTCTTGCCCGGAATCGGATTTAGCACAAAATTAATATCTTTACTTGGTGCTAATCCCAAAATCTCTCCAAAGATATAAAAAAAATCCATAACCACCGGAATGGAATCTAGCGTCACCAAAACCTCTGAAGAGGTATCCTCCTCAATGTAGTACAAATGCGTGCTCGACCAACCCTTGGGGTGCGACATTGAAACTAGGTACATATCCTGCCTCAGAATGGAGAAGATGATGGACCTTCCAAAGCAATCCACACATGCCCTATAAGTGTCTATTCAATCCATCCCTAGAATGATGTCGTATCGATCTAGGCCAAGTACTAGTAAATCCTCAACAAAAGTAAGTCGGATGATCTCAATATCGATACCCCGACACACTGACCATATGGGTGCCCCTCTACCCATTGGTGAGTCTATGTGAAAAACTATATCTAAGGGAAAGTCTATCATGCCCGCCTCCCGTGAAAACTCCGTGCTAACAAAAGAGTGAGATGCACCCGTATCAAAACATATACGACCAACATGACCAAAAATGGGAAACATACCCTCAACTGCTTGAGGAGGTGCAGGTCCATCTACTGTTGTTAGATGGTAGATCCATCCATACTGCAATGTTTGTTGCCCTGAGTGGGTTAGTGGGTGCTGGAGCAGCGGCTCCCTGAGTTGGAATGGGTGTGCACTGTCCCTAAGGTGCCTGCTGTACCTTGAAACCTCCTTGCCCCCTCGGCTGCCTGATCCCCTCATGGGTAATACCTCGAAGAGTGACCCCTCTCCTCATAAGTATATAAGTTCCCTTGAAAGAGTACCCGTGGATATCGTTTGCCCTGCTGGCCTCTGTCCTACTGGCCCTGATTGCCTCTGAACTGCTAGATGTAATGGACCCTGTACTACTGGCCCTGATGGCCTTGACCTGCCTGATCCTAACCCTACCTCTGTCTGTCATCTGTACCGCTAAACCTTTTATGTTTCTCGGTGGATGGGGTGCCCCTGTGCTGCTGGCCCTCAGATCTACCACCCCCACTCGTCTTACCCTGATGTCTAGGCGACTCTCCTCCGTATCGTTTCTCCCCCTTAGTCTTCAGAAAGGCTCGGTGATCTTGGTAGTGGAGAAGTAAAGCATTAATCATCTGGTTGTACATCGAGAAGGTTGGATTTCCCAGAAGAGACTTTCTAATATTCCAGGCTGACCCCCTAATGAAATGGTCCATCCTCATTTTAGCTCTCCGAACATCCTCCTTTGCAAAATATGAGAGGGCGGTGAACTCCTCCACGTACTCTGCTAAAGTGTGTCCCTCATGCTTTAGGTTCATAAACCTAGTCCCCATCTTGGACTGCATAGCTAGGGGAAAGTATTTCCCCTCAAACGTCTCCCAGAACTGATCAATCGTGAGGTTGTCCCTCTCATCTACCGTCTAAACTGCTAACCACCAATAAAGGGCGACTCCCACCAATATAAGGGAAGCTTGAATTTTCTTCTGAACTGACCTGCACTCCAATATCTGCAAGTACCTCTCGATGTCTTTCTTCCAACGATTAGCAATCAGAATATCAGACCCTCATGCAAACTCTGGAGGCTGGCCTTTAATAAAGGCCTCCCTCACTTCGTCCCATGTGTAGCCCAGTGCCTGTGCTGGAATAGCCACCTACTGCGGTGGTGGCTGCAGTGGTGCCTAAGGTTGCAAAAAATGCTGTAGCATGGCCGCCATCGCCGTGGATACTGTATGTGGTACTATAGTGGTTATCTCCATTCCTGTGATCAATTGAGGGGCCTATGGGACCTGCGGGACCTGTGGAGCCTGTGGTGGCTCCAAGAGAGCGTCCTCCTCCCCAACTGGTGGGACTACTCTCCTAGGTCTTCCCCTACGTACTTTTGTGATCTGAAAGCAAACAAGTTTGGAATTAGTATCAATCGTAAGAATACAACGAGTTCTAAGTATAGTCTCTATATATCAAAGAACTCAACGAAGAACATAATGAGCACAAACACAAATCCAAAGGACACTAGAATCGTTCAGTGGTACTAGCTGTAACAACCCCTATTTTCTCACATAATGGCTAGCCAGGAACGATACACCGAAGATAGGGCTTGTCGGTCAATTAATACCATCCTTAGCACCATTGCAAAAATAAAAGACCAAGGTTGGAAATTCACGAACATATTTATAATTAATAAATAAATCCAACTGAGGTGAAATCGAAAAACAAGTAAAGTAGCCAGGCTGTTGTGCACAATCCCGTTGTCCCTGTCTATGAACACATTGGGGGAAAACATTTAAATTTGGGTCAGAGCCCGAGGTGTGCAAGAATTAACTTGAATAATTTATGTATACAACAATACAGTTAATGCACAATTAAATACCCCCATTTTCGTCACTCACATGCGTATAACACCTCACCTCTCATCTAAGTGAGATCGTACCCCAAAACATCCCAAATAATAATTTATGACATCATCTTAATTCTAGAAGGAATTCATTCCTAATTGATTTAGTTAAATTCAATCCCTAAATTTAAATTACCAACATATATTAATTCCAGTTTCCTCAATATCAAGTGTAAGTCATGAACATCTATTATACATTATAGGATGAAAATATTATTTAGTGTCCATATCCTTGGATAATTTAATTTATTTCCACAATATCCGGGCAAGTAATAACATATATTCTTCCATATATGTGACACTCAAGGGCATCTACCGTTTATGTCAAATTCGTGGTCTATCGGCAAGTCCGAAGGAATCCTGACATCCTAAACCGACAGTCCGAAGGAATCCTGACATCCTAAGTGGACACTATATTACACACATAAATTGAAGGCGGTCCCTACACAGGACACCTATATAAGGCCCATACCCAACTGTAATACAGGAAGGGTCAGAGCCAAACCTACCCCTCGAGGGTGGAGCCTCTACATAGTACCTATATGTCCTACAAATCGTCAATCCCACCTATGTCGATGTGTGGTCTACGACCCGAACGCATGAACCACCAGGCCGATAGGTCGGTCCACTGGTATGTCCACACAAAAATACATAATAGTACATATTATTTTTCCCAATAATATGTATAGATAATTATCCTATAATTACCATAAACTCCAATTTAATATTCACACAATCACATTTATTAATAATTTATTCGTCTAATAGTTTATTAACTATATCCCATAACGATTCCATAATTCTCAAGTTATTGATAATTATTAACCTCTTATGGGTAATATTGTTCCATTATTTTATATAATCCCTATCATCAAAATATCCTTTCTTAACCCTTATTCCCTTACTGTACGAAAGCCAAATATAAGATAGAAATCGAATTCCCAAATCCCGAAGTTACAGCAGAAGAAGAAAGGAGAGAGAAGGAGCAGGATCCCTCTCATCGTTCAAACGATACATGGTCATTCGAACGACTTCATGCGTCGTTCGAATGATAGCAGGGTCGTTGGAGCGACCTTAGCATCTTCCCCCTCTTTTCCAAATTCCCTAGCGCAGTTCTCTGCCCAAAATCCAGAACGCAGTAACAGTTCTAAAAATTCATAAAGGTCTCTATTCTATTCAACCTCTGTGTATTCATGGCCACTAAACTTCTACAATTAGAATTTAAATAATGAATCATTCTTCCTATATTTGACGATTTTTATCTCTATTCACACAGATATCTAAATAAGGGATTTACAACCATTACAATTCAGTCCTTTATTTACCATAATAGTTCTTACAGTAAGCATTTTTTTGTCTCCCAATAAACATCAAAATTTAAGGAGATCTAATACCCAAAAATCAGAGTCTAAATACTTAATCTCTGGGACTATTCCTAAATATGAATTTGCCCTCTGCATGCAATATTCATCATCATCAAATAAAATATAATAAGCCCTAAATCCCAGAAATTTATAAGGGGCAATTATTATGAAATTAGAAATAAATTGGAAACATAAGTTTTGCAAAAAAGTTCTTGCCTTATAAATGTAGAGATGATCTCTTTTGATGTTCCTCTTTGATTCATGTTCAATTCTAGCCGTTTTCTCCCTCTCTTGGTATTTCTCCCTATATCTCCCCTAATTGCACTCTTAGGTTTGTGGAATAATGATGGGGGGAGTGGTTTACCCCCACTTAACCTCTAATCAGGAGCCTTATCCCGAGTTGGACCATATGCCCAACCTTTGGACCCCCAAATGAGCCCGAAATCATTATCTAATTGGCCAAAAACTTCCCCAACCCATATGTTATTGACCCAAGATCATTTTTAAAGGTTTAACTACCTAAACGAGTTCATATGAGTCCCAAAATGTGCTCCGAATTATTTATGCCAAAAAAATAATTACTTTTAATTTAAGTCACTTAAATTATATATTTATCTTTTATTATATACAAATAACATATCCACGCATAAAATGAATCACACACAAGCATACTAACTAACAAGTTTCCACTTAATATTTTTGAGTAAAAAATATTTATTTAGATTAAATTTCCAAAATTAATTATTTATTCCGAAATAATATTTCATTAATTATTTAAGAAAAATGTGGGGTATTACAGTTCCCAAATAAATAAATCAGTACGGCAGAATAAGCACATATACTAGAATTGAAGAATCTGAAATCTGAAGCCCAAGTGAGACTGTAGGACTGATAGAGCACAATCCGGCTATCCCCATCTAGGAGCACCTGGGAAAAACATTTATATTTGGGTCAGAGCCCGAGGCGTGAAAGAATTAACTTAATTAAT
This sequence comes from Sambucus nigra, assembly GCA_949130495.1. Classification (NCBI taxonomy): domain Eukaryota; kingdom Viridiplantae; phylum Streptophyta; class Magnoliopsida; order Dipsacales; family Adoxaceae; genus Sambucus; species Sambucus nigra. The sequence continues at coordinate 522,372,075 of OX422220.1, forward strand.
TTATGATACAATAATACAGTCAATGCATAATAAATATTTCCCCTTTCGCACTGACATGCGTATAACACCTCACCCCTCATCTAAGTATGATATTATTTGTACCCTAATTCCTAAATAATGGATTGTGACTTCGTCCCAAATTATAAAATGGATATATCGATAAATAATTATATAAATGTAATTCCAAGATTTAATTGCCTACTCCGATTTATTCCAGTCTTATAAGTATCACATATAAGGCAAAAACATTTATTATGCTTTATAGGGTCAATAATAATAATTATTGTCCACATTCTTAAACAATTAAATTTATTAGATTAATGTTTAGGTAATTATTAATATATGTCCTTCCATATTTTTTACACACAGGGGTATCTACCGTTAATCCCTAATTCCAGCTCTATCGACAAGTCCGGAGTAATCCCTTATCCTAAGCGGATAACACAAATACACATAAATTGGGGGTGGTCCTTACGGAGGACACCTGTACACAGTCCATACCTAATGGTGGGACAGTAGGTGTTAGTGCCGGCATCTACCTCTTGTAGGTGATTCCTCCACATAGTACTTATATGAACTACACATAGTCAAGCCCACCTGTGCCGACGTATGATACACGGTCCGAACGCGTGAACCCCTGAGCCTATATAACGGTCCACTGGTATGTCAACATAAATACATAATAGTACTTGTTATTAACCCATATAATATATATAAGTTATTACTCTATAATTAAAATAAAAGTCCAATCCAAAGACCACAATATTTTTCCAATTATTAATAATTTATCATCTAATAAATTATTACTTCCATTCATAGAATAATTACATAACCACTAGTTATTTGTAACTATTATCAATTAAAAGTGGACATCTTATTACTTAACCACTAATTCAAGTTTCCCATTTTCCATTCCATCTTTTACTCAATTCTAATATGCCGGATGAGTCTTCCCATTTAATACATAAGTTTCAGACTTCCCAGTTAATTATTCAACTCTTAAAATATGCCTTCAGGTGCAAATATAAAAGGAACAAAGTGGCAGAAAATTCAGCACGTCGCTCGAACGAAGGTCATGGTCCTTCACGCGACACCATGCATTATTCGAATGACATGCCATGTCATTTGAATGACCCCTTCTTCTTCCCCACACTCCCTTCTCCATTTCTGTTTTCCCAGATCCGTTTCTAAACTAGCCTTTATTCATCCGAAGCCTAGAAATTATATGTACAGAACCCCAACTTCTCCGCCCAAAACCAACCTAATATTTATCTTTATTAATGTTGGAAAATTTAATTCCTCAGCCCCAAAGTCACCCCAACATTTATGTTATTTAAGGGTTTTAATCGATAAAGAAAATCTCCTGATTTTAGTCCCGGCTTTCTAAAAATATGAACATTTATTATGGGATTCATAACAATATTTAGTCCATAAAGCCACAGTAATATTATCTACATTAATTCATTCAAATACTCCGAAATAATCATCAAATCTTAAGGACCGTGCCATCCATTTTCGGATCTAAATTACCTAAATTCGTAGGATAATTTCTACATAAATATCAATCCTCTACATGCATTATTCATCATCAATTCCATCAAGTTAAACCTAATTCCTAGGAATTTGAAGGGGAATATTATATGCATTAAGAAATATATTAGAACATAAATTAAGCAAGATAATTCTTGCCCTAAAATCTATTGAAGAGAAGCCCCTTGAAAACCTTTGATTTCTTCCTTGGTTTCCCTTTTGTTCTTTCCCCTTTTCTCCTCTTTTGGTATTTGTCCTTTTCTCTTCCGTAACTGTGATTTTAGATATTGTGGAACGATAGTGGGGGTGTGGTCTATCCTAACATATACTCTAATTAAATGGTTAATCCAGAGTTGGGCCCAAAACCCAAGTTTTGGACCCCCAAATGGAACCGAATCCAAAATCTAATTGGCCTAAAACATTCCAACAAAGGCCTAAATTATCTGAACGATCCCATATGTGTCCCTTAATATGTTCCGAATTATTTATGTCAATAATAGGTACTTTTAATCCGTGTCGCATATTCGTTTCGTATTTTTTTCTTCATTATATGCAAATGTCATATTTATGCAAATAAAAATTAATCACACACAATTATGACTAAATAACAAATTTCAAGTGGGAAATTTTTAAATTAAAATTTAATTAGGTCCAAATTCTAAAATTAATTATTTCTTCCAAAAATTTTATTTCATTATTTATTTAGAAGAAAATGCGAGGTATTACATTTTCCCTCCTAATACTGGGATTCTGTCCTCAGAATCGAGAAAAGTACATACCTAGCTAGAAGGGTTCCCGATGGTGTCCCAATAACACCTAAACTAAATGAATAACCTTGGATTATAGTCAGCGCTCCTGTTGGTATAGAATGGCTACCGTTCTCTCCTTGTAATTAACATCTGGCTGGAGATCAATCTCGTTGATATCAATGTGCTAGTACGCCACCTCATCTCTAAGGAATTTGCGCAGCGAAGATATGTGAAAGGCATCGTGCATCCGCTGTAAGTGATTCGGTAATCCTAACCGGTATTCTATGGGACCAATCCTCTCTAGAATAGGGAATGATCCCACGTATCGAGAAGCCAATTTCCCTTTCTTCACAAATCTCATCACCCATTTCATGGGAGACACTCTAACCAACACCTGGTCTCCAACATAGAAGTTTAGGTGTCTCCAACCCTCATTCACAGATCTCTTTTGTCTATCCTGGGCAATCCGTGTCCTGGCCCAAATCATATTCACCTTCTCTGAGGTGTCCTAAATGAAATCTGCCAAAGTAATTTGTTCTCCCCCACCTCTAACCAATATTAGGGTGAATGACATGGTCTCCTATAGAGTGCCTTAAATGGTGACATCCCTATCGTGAATTGGTAGTTGTTGTTGTAGGCAAACCCCACCAATGACAAATATTGCTCCCAGCTCCCCTTAAAATCCAAAATACATAGACGCATCATGTCCTCCAACATCAGGTTCACCCTCTCCATTTGCCCATCAGTCTGAGTATGATATGACGTGCTCAGTCTCAATTTTTACCCCAAAGCCTGCTGGAAGATCCTCCTAAAGTGGGACACAAACGTCTTGTCCTTATTTGAAACTATGTTGAGCGGTACCCCATGCAGATTAGAAATCTCTAAAAGTAAGAGTCTGGCGTACTGCTTGGAGCTATAATATGTCCTGACTGGTAGAAATGGGCCTCCTTTGTCAATCTGTCGACAATCACCCATATCAAATCATGCCCCCTTTATGAAATAGGCAGCCCAATGATGAAGTCCATGGAGAGGATTTTCCCACCAGTACTGTCCATGCATGTCATGGTACATCTTATATCCTCCGGGATATACCGTAAAAAGTGAACTATGAGCCTTTGACAGGCCTGCTCACCTCAACTCCTCATCATCCGAAATAACCAGTCTCCCTTGGAATCTCAAACCACCATATGACCCAAAAAAAAGTGCTCCACCCCCTCGTCTAGCAACTGTCTCACCTAATATTGGAAAAACTAATCTCCCGCCTATGCCTTCACCACCCCAATAATGATCTCGGGGTGATAGTGAGAACTGACATAAATGCTCGGGTCAAGTTATCGTCCCCACGAAGTGACTTCCACTTTGCCTTCCACATTTCTACCAACTACATAAACATTTTATGACTCAACACATTGCTACGACATTCGCTTCCCCAGGTGGTACTGAATGTCGAAATGATAGTCTTTAAAAAACTCTAGCCACCTCCTCTGTCACATGTTCAACTCTCGATATGTGAACAAATAATGTAGTCTCTTATGGTCTGTTATAAGCTGAAATTTCTCCCCCATGAGATAATGTCTCCACGCTCGCAAGGAAAAAACCACAGATGCCAACTCCAAGTCATAGGTGGGGTAATGTCCCTTGTGATGCTTAAGCTTTCGAGAAGCATAAGCTATCGGCCTCTCCTCCTGCATCAAAACCCCACCAAGTCCCCTTAGGGATGCATCTGTATAAACTCTATGATCAACCACTGCCCGAGGTAACGCCAAAGCTGGTGCTATAGTCAATCTAGTCTTCAGCTACTCAAATGCCTGCTGGAACATCTCATCCTAAACAAATGGCACCCCATTCCTCATCAAAGTTGTTAAGGGTCTGACTATCTTGGAGAACCCCTGGATGAATTGACAGTACTACCCATCCAATCCTAAGTAGCTACGCACCTCGGTGGGTGTAGTGGGCTATCCCCACTCCATCACGGTAGAAAATTTCTCTGGGGCCACGGATATCCCCCGCTCAGACACAATGTGGCCTAAGAATTGTACCTCTCTCAGCCAAAATCCACATTTCTCAAAATTTGCACATAGTTAGTGATCTCGAAACGTTTGTAAGATAACCCATAGATGTTCTGCATGCTCCTTTACTGTTCAAGAATATATCAAAATATCGTCTATGAATACGATAACAAATCGATCCAAATGATCCCTAAATACTCGGTTCATTAAATCCATAAATAATGTCGGTGCATTGGTCAGCCTGAACATCACCAAAAACTCATACGACCCATATCGAGTAAAGAAGGATGTCTTTGAGACGTCCTACTCCCGAACTCTCAACCGGTGGTACCCTGACATCAAATTAATCTTCAAAAAAATATGTACCACCCCTCAGCTAGTAAAATAAATAATCTATACGTGGCAGTGGGTATTTATTTCGGATAGTCATCATGTTAAACTCTCGGTAGTCGACACAAAACCATAAAGGTTCATCCCTCTTCTTGATGAATAACACTGGAGCACCCTCGGGATAAGTACTCCTCCTAATAAAACCTTGCCCTAATAACTTTTCAATCTGCTCTCATAGCTCCCTTATCTCCAACAGAGCCATCCGATACGGAGTACGAGAAATAGGTCTCGTGCCCAAAAATAAATTGATCATGAAGCCGATCTCCCGACTCGGTGGTAACCTCGAAATCTCCCCAAAAATATCAAAAAAGTTCCTCAGCACCGGGATAGACTATTGAGTCACTATAATATATGAAGAAGCATCCTCCTCATTGTAATACAAATGCATGCTCGACCCACCCCCGGGGTGAGTCATCGCAACTAGGTACATCTCCTGCCCCAGAATGGCAAAGACGATGAACCTCCAATGGCAGTCCACACAAATTCTATAAGTAGCTAACCAGTCCATCCGCAAAATGCCATGGTATTCGTGCCTGTCAAGTACTAGTAAATCCGCTACAAAGGTAAGTCGACCTATCTCAATCCCGATACCCAACATACTGATCGTATGGGCTCCCCTCTACTCACTAGTGAGTTTATGTGTACCACAATGTCTGAAGCAAAATCTACCATACCCATCTCCCGTATAAACTCGTGTAAAAAAGAATGTGATGAAACCGTCTCAAAAGTAATACGATCGATATGGCCAAAGATGGGAAACAAACCCTAGATTACCTGTGGAGGTGCCGGCCCATCTGCAGTTGCGACATGATATACCCGCCCATACTGCAATGGTTGTTGCCCCTGAGGTGGAGCGACGAGCGATGGAGTGGCTAGTGCAGCGGCTCCTTGAGCTGGGATGGTCGGGACCTATTACTGAGGTGATTGCTTTCCTCTAAAACATCCTTGTCCCTAGAATTCCTGGTACACTCATGTGGAATTCCTCAAAGTGTGGCTTTTCTCACCACAAGTATAGAATTTCCCTGGAACAGGCCTCGCTCAATCCGTCAGCCTTGCTGGCCTCTACCCTGCTGTCCATGGCCCTAATGGCCTCTGAAATGCTGGACCTAATGGCCCTATAATGTTGGCCCTGATGTCCCTATCCTGTCTGGCCCTAGCCCTGCCTCTGACGGTCATTTGTACACCAAAAACTCTTATGCTGCTCAGCGGATGGGGTGACCTTGTGCTGCTGAGACCCAGATCCACTTCCCCCACTCGCCTTACCTTGCTGTCTAAATGATTCTCCTCTGTGTTTATTCTCCCCCATGGTATTCAGAAACACTTTGTGATCCTGGAAATGGATAAGTGCAACATTAACCATCTGGTTGTATGTCACGGAGGCTAGATTTCCTACATAGCCTTCCTAATACGCTAGGCCGACCCCTTAATAAAATGATTCATCCTTATCTTCTATGTTCGAACATCCTCCATTGCAAAGTACGAGAGGGCAGTGAATTCCTCCTCGTACTCTACAATAGTACATCCCTCCTACTTAGTGTCCATAAATTTGGTCCTCATCTCGAACTGCATAGCTAAGGGAAAGTATTTCCCCTCAAATCTCTCCCATAACTTGTTAATCGTGAGGCTGTCCCTCTCCTTAACAAACGTAACTATCTTCCACCACTAAAGAGCATCCCCAACTAATATGAATGAAGTTAGCATCTGCTTCTGAACCAGAATGTAGTCAACCACCCGTAAGTGCCTTTCGACGTCCTTCTTCCATAGGCTACCAACTAATATGTCAGATCCTCCTATAAACTTGGGAGGCTGGACCATAACAAAGGCCTCCTTCGCTCGGTCCCACGTGTAGCCTAGTGCCTATGATGGTATAGCCACCTACTGGGGTGGTGGCTGTTGAGGTGCCTGTGGCGATGGAAAATGCTGAAGCATGTCTACCATCACTGTAGATACTGCCTGAGACATAATTATGGCCATCTCAGTGTGGGTAATAAGCTGTGCGGCCGCTGGGGTATTTGGGGCCTGTGGCGGTTCCTGGTGAGCCTCCTCCTCGTCAACATGTGTTACTAATCTCCATGGTCTGCCCCTATATGCGCTTTCCATCTGAAAGAAAATAAGATTTTTGAATTAGTATCAATCATAAGAATACAACGAATCCTAAGTATGGTCTCTATATATCAAAGAACGCAACACATAATGTAATCAGCACAAACAAAGATCCTAAGGATACTAGAACCGTGCTGTGATACCAGATGTAACAACTCCTATTTTCCCGCATAAAGGTTGACCAGGCAAGATACGCCAAAGATAGGGGTTGCTTGTCAATTCGTACCATCCTTAGCACAAATGGGAAAATAAAATAATTAGTAATTGGGGACCAAGTTCCAAATGTCACAAATACATCCACATTAATAAATAATTCCAAACAACCAACAATAAGATAATGAATCCAACCAGAGTAATATAAGTCTCAACCAACATAAAATAAAAGTCTCGGGCTTATGCCCTTACAAATGTTCCGAAATAAATAAATAAGTACGACATAATAGGCACCTGTACTAGAATCGAATACTCTGAAATTTGAAGCACATGTGAGACTGTAGGACTGATACAACACAATCCATCTATCCCTATCTAGGATCATCTGGGGGAGAATAATTTAAATTTTGTTAAGAGACCTAGGTGTACAAGAATTATCTTAATTAATTTATGATGAAATAATACAGTCAATGCATAATAAATATTCCACCTTTCGTCACTCACCTGCGTATAACACCTCACCCCTTATCTATGTATGATATTATTCACACCCCAATACATTCCCAAACAATGGATTATGACTTCGTCTAAATTTATAAATGGATATATCGATAAATAGTTATATAAATGCAATTCCTACATTTAATTACCATCTCCCACTTATTCCAGTCTTATAAGTATCACATGTAAGGCATAAACATCTATTATGCTTTATAGGGTCAAGAATAATAATTATTGTCCACATTCTTAGACAATTAAATTTATTACAATAAAGTTCGGGTAATTATTAATATATGTCCTTCCATATATTTGACGCACAAGAGAATCTACGGTTGGTGTCTAATTCGTGCTATATCGACAAGTCCAGAGGAATCCCTTATTCTAAGCGGACAACACAAAAACACATAAATTGGGGGTGGTCCCTATGCAGGACACCTCTACACGGCCAATACCTAGCGGTGACACAGGAAGGGTAAGCTCCAATAACTACCTCTTGTAGGTGTCGCCTCCATGTAATACCTATTTGACCTACCCATCATCAAGCCCACCTGTGCCGATGTGTGGTACACGATCCGAACGCGCAAACCCCCGAGCCGATAAGATGATCCGCTGATATGTCCACACAAATGCATAAGAGTACCTATTCATATCCCATATAACATGTATAGGTAATTACTCTATAATTACCATAAAAGTCCATTCCAAAGTTCACAACAGTTTTCCAATTATTAATAATTTATCATCTAATAAATTACTACTTCCATTCATAGAATAATTACATAACCACTAGTTATTTGTAATTATTATCAATTAAAAGTGGACATCTTATTACTTAAGCACTAATTAAAGTTTTCCATTTTCCAGTCCCTCTTTTACTCGTTTCCAACAGGCCGGATGAGTCTTTCCAGTTAAATATATAAGTTTCAGACTTCCCAGTTTATTATACAACTCTTAAAATATGTCTTCAAGTCCAAACAAAAAAGGAACGAAGTGGCAGAAAATTTTGAACATCACTCGAACGAAGGGCATGGTCATTCACACGACACCATATGTCGTTCGAACGACATGTTAGGTTGTTTGAATGACCCCTTCTTCCCCACACTCCCTTCTCCATTTCTATTTTCCCAGATCAGTTTCTAAACTAGCCTTTGTTCATTCGAAGCCCAAAATTGTAATGTACATAACCCCAACTTCTCCTTCCAAAACCAACCCAACATTTATCTTTATTAATGGTGAAAAATTAAATTCCTCAATCCCAAAGTCACCCTAACATTTATGTTATTTAAGGGTTTTAATCAATAAAGAAAATCTCCAGATTTTAGTCCTAGATTTATCAAAATATGGGCAATTATTGTGGGATTCATAACTAGATTTAGTCCATAAATTCACAACAATACTATCTACAATAATTCATTCAAATACTCCAAAATAATCATCAAATCTTAAAGAATATGCCATCCATTTCCAGATCTAAATTACCTAAATTACTAGGATAATTTCTACATAAATTTCAATCCTCTACATGCATTGTTCATCATCAATTCTATAAATTTCAACCTAATTCCTAGGAATTTAAAGGGGATAAATATGTTCATCAATAAATATATTGGAACATAAATTAAGCAACATAATTCTTGCCTTAAAATCTATAGAAGAGAAGCCCCTTGAAAACCCTTGATTTCTTCCTTGGTTTCCCTTTTGTTCTTGCCCCCTTTATCCTCTTTTGGTATTTCTCCTTTCATCTCCCATAACTGTAATTTTAGGTTTTGTGCAATGATAGAGGGGGAGTGTTTTACCTCGACTTAAACTCTAATTAAATGGTTAATCCCGAGTTGGACTTTAAACCCAACTTTTGGACCCCCAAATGAACCCGAAACCAAAATTCAATTGGCCCTAAACTTCCCTAACTTTTTATATTAATTAGCCGGGACTATTTTTAAAGGCCTAAATCATCTAAACGAGCCCAGATGTGTCCCAAAATATTTATGTCAATAATAGGTACTTTTAATTTGTGTCACATATTAATTTCATATTCTTATCTTTATTATGTGCAAATGTCATATACATGCACATAAAAATTAATCACACACAATTATAACTAAATAACAAATTTCAACTCGGAAATTTTTACATAAAAAATTAATTATTTCCAAATTCCAAAATTAATTATTTCTTCTAAAAATTTATTTCATTATTTATTTAGAAGAAAATGCGAGGTATTACAGTTCGTGGGTATAAGGGTTATAATGTTTGACACAACACTTTAATCGGACTTGAACAAGACCTAAGTTCCAAAAATTTACAATATAAACAAATATATGTAATCAACATGATGTGTTAATATTGAATATGAATCACCTGAAAAGAACTCGAATAAAGTTGATTAGGTACTCATGTAAACAAAATTAAATTCTTATTTTTAATTTTTATCATGGTATTGTATGATGCATAGCTAGATGAACTTTTCAATTACTTTGCGGGTTTAACTAAGACTCCTAATAGATGGTTTCAATCACATAAGTTGTGTAATAAAGTAAAAGTATGATGAGTAATTCTAAAGAGACACTCGTCTAAAAATCAGATATGGTTATGTATCAAAGATGCATTAATTAGTGTTTTAAATTAACCCCACATGAACTCTACAAATTAATCAGTCAAGGTTTAACACATTGTCGAGTATAACTTTTTGGTATTATTTGAGGATCTATAGAATTATTCTGGAATGATTCTTAAACACGCTAAAAACATGGAATAAGTTAGGAATGTCGATAAATAAATGGAACCAAAAAAACCAAGTCTAGCCCCCAACTAAAAAGTACAAAAAAAATGTATTGTTGAATACTTCTAATATATCAATGAAATAACTATTGGTGTCCCTCCTTATTCAAAGATTCATGAATCAACACATGTAATTTGGGAATCCTCATCTTGGAACTTTTGATCAAAGTCTTGAAAATAAATATAATTAGCTTTGATATTTTGGAAGGATCAAATTCATTGAACCTTTGATATGGTCTTTGGAACCTATATAAGGAGTGTTCTCCTTTTGTAAATTGCTCATTCAAGCAAAATTAAATTATTAGAGTTTTGTGAGAAATAACTTTGTGCTATTTTCTATCTTGAGTCTCTTGTAAGCCATTTGTAATTCGAACTTTGTGATAGTGAAGGAACGAACCTTAGGATCCTGTGGATGTAGCCTAAACTTTTTAGGTGAACCACGTAAATCCGTACCTCCTTTATTTTTACTGCACTATTTTTTTATTTACACTTGTGAAATTTTTTTCTATTTACCCAACTACTGTTATCAGAGCTTTAGTTGTTTCCTTGCGCATAAATCAAGAAAGGAAATGTTGATCGCATGATCAGTCTCAATGGAGACAATTGGATGACATGGAAAACTAACATGGAAGATCTATTATATTGTAAAGATCTGTATGGACCCATTGAAGGTAACACTAAATGAAGAAACTCAGAGATAATCAAATGTCTCTTCTTAGTATGAAGATCTTTCCACTGAAAATCAGGGGAGAGGCTGAAGTAGATCATCTCGCCACCGCAACAAAAGTTGTAACAATCATGACAAAAGCTGTGATAGTAAAGGAACACCAGATTAGAAGAAAAATATAGAGTGTAATTATTGCCACAAGAAAGGACACATGAAGATGGAATGCAAAAAACTCAAGTCAAAAGAAAATGGTCAAGACATAGGTAATGAGAAGAAGCATGAAAACATAGTTGCAGTTTCTTTTGATGGTGAGCTTATGACTATTTGTGACAATGTTTTGTTAATCTAATAAGTTAAGAGACCAATTGGGTTATTGACCTTGGTGCTTCGTTTCATGTCACTTTTCAGTCGATTACCTCACTTTTGATGGTGAGCTTATGATTATTTGTGACAATTATTGTGTTAATCTGATAACCCAAGAGACTACATGGGTGATTGACTCTAGTGATTCATTTCATGTCACTTCACGAGTTGATTACTTAACTTACAACACTCAAGAGGATTATGGATGTGTTCATATGGGAAATGAAGGTTTGTCTAAAATTATTGGTACGAGATATATCTATTTGGAAACTAATATTGGGTGCAGGTTGCTTCTTAAAGGTACAAGGAAAGTATAAAATATTCATCTGAATTTGATATCTACCAATAAGCTTGGTGATAAATGCTTCAGCAACCAATTTGGTGATGGAAGGTGGAAGCTATCCAAGGGCTCTTTAGTGGTGGCTAAAGGGAACAAAAGTTACACCCTTTATACAGTGAAAGAAAAAATTAGCAAGGGTAGTTGTTAATGCATTAGAAGATGATTCTTCTACTGAACTATGACACAAAATAATCGAACATTTGGGTGAAAAGGAACTGCAATTTTTGTCAAATAAAGAGCTTATAACCTGCATGAAAGGTACTCCACTTAAGACTTGTGTTTACTGTTCAGCCGGTAAATAAAATAGAGTTTCTTTTTGTAAAAACTTTGCATCAAGAAAATATAATGTTGTGGATTTTGTACATTCTCGTGAGTATGGCCCTATAAAAGTTTGGACGATTGGTGGTTCTCTCTATTTTGTCACCTTTATTGACGATCACCCCAGGAATTTGTGGACTTACCCTATGAAAACTAAATATCAAGTGCTAGATGTGTTCAAGCACTCTCTAGCCAAAGTTAAAAGAGAAAAGGGGAGAAAATTAAAATGTGTTCACCCCAACAATGGAGGTGAGTACATTGGGAGCTTTGATGAGTATTTCAAAATTCATAGTATCTGTTATCAAAGGACCGTTAAAAGGACCACTCAATAAAAGGGAGTTGTCGATAAGATAAACCCACAATTGTTGAAAAACTCAGATGTATGCTTTCTCATGACAAATTGATAACATCCTTTTGGGGAGAGGCTATACAAACAACCCCACACATAATTAATTTGTCTCCTTCATCACCTCTGTAAGGTGATGTGCTAGAGAAAGTTTGGGCAGGTAAACAACCCTTTTATGATCATTTAAAGGTTTTTGGTTACAGGGCATTTGTTCACATCCCAAAAGATGAGAGGTCTAAACTTGATGATAAGGCAAAGCACTGCAAATTTATTGGATATGGACATGGAGAGTTTAGCTACAGATTATGCGACCAAGTAGACAAGAAACTAGTGAGAAATAGAGATGAGAATACCTTACATGCAATACTGATTCGAATAGATGCGCAAATTCCAATCACAAAATTATTTAAGTAGAGTCAATTTATTAATCAAATCAATTCAGCCCTTAAACTCAAATAGAAACATGCGTGCAGTGTCAAACCAACATAAATAAAATATACGACACAAAGGTCAGGAAAAATCCCCTCAAGTTAAAACCTTTTTATTCCACTATAATTGTAAATAGCAACTTACACGGTTAGAATGAAATATAATTTGACACTCGAATACCCGCAGGCGTCGATCGATGTCGTTAGTAATAAGTTCTCATGCGGGGAACCTACATGAACCGCAGTCCCGTCTTCAACCAAGGAACACCACAGCACTCCCTTATAACATGCAGTCAAAAAACTCCATCGACTCACTCCATAATAGCACCCAGCCCACGGTTGTAGAGATCTGCCCACAAAGTATGAACATTAGAAAACTATGCTTTGGGTTCCATAAAACAACTCATACAAAAGCTATTGGAATTGTCAATTGTAAAACAAAAGTTATGAATCCTCAAATGTGTTGGAAAATAATAGAAAAACGTATTCTGTGAAAACCACTATTTCTCCACACGAAAATAATAATCCTGACACCCTTATTTAGATTGAAAAATAAGAAGGTGACGTGTCAGCATAAAACACATCTCGTTCGAATGATATAAGCTGTCGTTTGAGCAAGATACGATCTCGTTCGAACCATTTACGACGTCGTTCGAACGACAGCGTACATGTGTCCCAGAAAAATTCAGTCTTTTGAAAACTTGGAAACCTTAAACTTTAGACCATCTACGAGATTAGAAGCATTTATCCAAACCTTTTATGATTAAATATTTTGAAAATAAAAACCATTTATTAAAAATTCCAAAAATAATTTTAACTTTTATAAAAAATATCCTAACACTTTTAATGTGAAATGTAAATGAAACTTAAACACATTTTACAATATTCATCCTTATTGAGCTTCAATGTTGAAGACTTCTTAAGTTCGTATTCGTCTTTGTAGATGGAAGCTTATCAATCCTTCGACGACTTGTAGCAACTTGTAGCGGTATATGACATACTAAATTGTGACGGACAAAGTCCTTACAAATCTCCCCCTATGTCTATGTTGGTACAAAAAAAAAACATATAATTATCAAACTTAAAATGACATATACAAATCTACCTTCCCATAAACTTAAACGTGGAAAGATGAACTATCAAGTCTTCAAAAAAAAATTCAAATGATGCTTTAACAATAAATTCTTAAAACCTTTAAACTTTTCTCATAAGGGTGTGCAACATAATGTTCTTCAATTGTACCTACACACATGAGCAAAGAAAAATAACTTGTGACGTATCGAGTTTGAAATGATATAAACATAAAACATGTAAGTATAATCAAATCTCCTCCATACTAAAACTTCCCCATAAAATCATAATTCGTTCTCCCCTTTTTTAGTTGTCCGAAATAGATAAGGAAAAGAATAAATCACATAAAGAAAATTAGGGTGACACGGTAAACCAAGAAAACAAACTATTTTTTGAATTTTTCAATTTTTATACAAAAATGCAAAAATGATGTTACGAAAATCACACACCATGAATTTATACTAAGATAACCAAATCGTGGAAACGGAATGAATGGATGTGAACACATTCGATAGGAAACTCAACTCAATCATATCATATAAGTGTGATGCATAAGTGTACTCCTAACGAATGAACATAGAAATTAGTCCTTAGGTATAGAATTTCTTGAATTTAGATGATATCGTCTTAATCATATCACAAATCAAAGTATAAATGATTTCCACACCAATAACGTCAAAAACTATGTAATGCTTTTTCATGACTTTCAAGGACGTGCAAACCGTTGAAAATTCCATCCAAACTCCCTCATTAAAAGATAATGCTTTTTATTTTTTTTATGAGGTGATGAAACTAAAAAGTATTGGCCCCATTTTTGGCATAATATTTCTTCTTATTGCCTTTCAATTTTTCAGGCGCTTTTAAACCTCATTGGACCCCGAATAATTTTGATCTCCTGACCTTTTTAGGTCCGTCTAAATGGTGGCTTAATCTAAAGGATAAATGAGTTCCTTTCGTAGCCCTTCCCTATTTTTCAAAACAAAATCACATAATCTCACAAATGATTTATATCATGCACTACCTTTTGCCAAGATTTATCGCATTTAGTTCATTGTATAGATAGAATTGAGATGGAAACACTCAACCAATATGTGATAGACAAGCACAATATTCTAACAAATCCATGCATGTGTGCAATAAAGGAAAAATAGAGTCAATCTTGTAGGTAGTAACACTTTCTCTTTGTAAAGCACATGAATGACACAACATATTATCTCAAAAACACTATCAAATAGTCACATAGATAAGGCATGAAGTTGTGGATTGGTCATCCTAAGTGTAATCATATAAGATGTAAACAAAATATAAAACCCTTTTTTAATTTTTCAAAGTTTTATAAAACATAAAATATTTTTGTATTTTTCAAACACTATTCAGAAACAACCCAGCAATACTAAAAATATAGCAATATGAACGAGGGGACTACAAACAGATAAATCAAGAAAACCACACAGGTCTTTGAAACGAGAATTAATGTCGCTCGAACAAAAATGCATGTCGTTAGAACGATAGCTTTGCGCGACAACTGATGTCGCTTGAACGAGAATTGATCTTGCTCGAACGAGAAAGATATTTTTCACAGGATTCCCAGAATGACATGTAGTTTTGTCCAACGAAAAAAATTCGTGAAAATAGTTTCTGGAATGGGCTAACAGAACCAAAACAGTGCTCAAACAGTACCGAAAAATAAGAAAAGTAAAAAAAATCAACTAAATATAAAACAAATGGTACATACTAGCAATAGGCTAAAGATAACATCATGTAAATCACCCTATGCTAGCAAATATGTCTAGATCTCATCCATTAGGTGCAGTGGAGTTTTCCAAAGAAGGTAATATCTTTTGAAACAACTCCATCAAATCATGAGAAGTCTTGACCAAAAACTTTACTTGATCTCGAAATGTGCAAACTCTCTATCATTATGTGCAAGCAAAGTATCATGGGTGGGTGCATGTGTGCGAACATGTTTAGGAGCAAAGAGTGACACATAACTCAATTTAAAGAAAAACTCCCTAAGGTGTCCTCTCTTTTTGCAATGGGAGAAAACATAAATCGGCCTAGGTAC
This sequence comes from Sambucus nigra, assembly GCA_949130495.1. Taxonomy (NCBI): domain Eukaryota; kingdom Viridiplantae; phylum Streptophyta; class Magnoliopsida; order Dipsacales; family Adoxaceae; genus Sambucus; species Sambucus nigra. The sequence continues at coordinate 522,387,886 of OX422220.1, forward strand.
ACCTCTCTCAAAAACTCTAGGATGTGATCTCCTAACATGAACCAGATGCTTAGGTGGGTTGGGTCGAGAGTCATGTGAATCTAACTCAAAAGTAGGAACCGACTCGGGTGGAATAAAAGAAGTAGATGCACCATCATAACTTATTCCGAAAATCTCACCACACCCTGAAACAGGATTAAGAACCATCTTTCCCACCTTCTTAGATGCGTTATCTAAAGTGACTTTAGCCTCCAGAACGTGCTTAAGACCTGTCTCTAATTATGACACACGTGCTATAAGCTCACTCTTTTCCCTATTCAAAGAAAATAACTGCTTACTCAAAGAAACCTTTACGTTCTCGAGTTGAATTGCTTTTTCCTTAAACTCCTTCAAAATCGTAATCTCACTCCCCAAATCTTTCACCTTGAGACCCAACTTGTTATTCAATTTTTTAGTCTTTAAGGTCTCGGCGTAAAACTCTCGAAACGTAATTTGGAGCTCACTCTCATCATCACTAGTGCACTCACTCTCAGACTCACTAGAAACACTCAAAACCTCCTCGGGGGTATCACTTTCACGATTGTCCTCATCATCGTGGGACAAAGTGGGTGTGCTCTCGTGACTTGATAAAAAGGCAATACACTTTCCTTGTGAAGACTCATCCTCAGAATCATTCACATCTTCCTCACTATCACTCAGGGTGGCTGGCATGGAAACTTTCTTTCCCGCTCTCCCAAGTCTAGTGGGACACTCAAATGACTTATTCCCTTTCCTCTCACATTCAAAACATTTTAAATTTTCAAACTTATCTTCACCCTCTTTCTCTTTCTCACCGCTTTCTTTGGCATTGACTTTCTTTTTATTTTTCTCCACAAATCGTTTATTGGTAGAATTTTATTTTGACAACTTGAGAAACTTTTTAAAATTCTTTGCAAACAGGGCCATGTCAAAATTAGACTCGGACTTCGACTCGGACTCACAAAAACTCACTTTCTTTTTCTTAGATTGGGCTGTAAGTGAGATACCTCTATCCTTAGGTTTGACAGTGTCGGGAAACATGTCAATTTCGTACGTCTGTATGTCTCCTACCAACTCTTATAATTTCAGACGATTTAAATTTCCAAAGGTATTGAAAACAACCACTTTAGGGATAAAATGTTTAATCAATGATCTTAATATCTTTTTAACCACTCGTGCATCAAGAATCGGCTCATTAAGATTATAACTAGTTTTGATAATGTCAGGCAAACGTGCATAAAATTCATAAAAACACTCATTCTCTAGCATGGTGATGATCTAAAATTGAGTGGTCAAATTTTTAATTTTAGACTCTTCGACCGCGCTAGTGCCTTCATGGGTGAGTTGCAAACCATCCCATGCTTCTTTAGATGTGGTGCATGTCATAATACATCAGAACTTGTCAGGGGTGATCTGCCAAAAAATTTCACGAATATCTCATGAATTATAAGTGCTCCACGTAAACTCATCCTCAGTCCAGTCCGACACAGGTTTTAAATTCTTGACATTATTTGCGGTGACAGTGGGAGGAGTCCAGCCTCTTTCACAAATGATCCAAACTATTTCATCGATTGCTTTTAAATGGGATTTCATTCGGGCTTTCCATTATGCATAATTAGACCCATCAAAAATTGGCAACCAACTATAAAAGTTTTCATTTGGAAACATTGCGACAAATTTTCAAAAATCAGATTTTTCAAAAAAAAATCAATATCACACAATTTATGCGAAAAATAGGAATACGCGATAAATTAACATAACCTTCTCTGATACCAATTTGAGAATGCCCTACGTGCCATACTGATTCGAATAGAGCGCAAATTCCAATCACAAACTTATTTAATTAGTGTCAATTTATGAATCAAATCAATTTATCCCTTAAACTCAAATAACAACGTGTGTGCAGTGTCAAACCAACATAAATAAAATATGCAACATAAAGTTACGAAAATATACCCTCAGGGCAAATTTTTTTTATTTCATTATAATTATAAATCGCAACTTACACGGTTACAATGAAATACAATTGACACTCGAATAGGTGTCGGTCGATGTCGTTGGCAATAAGTTCACATGCAACGAACCTACATGAACCGCAGTTCGGTCTTCAACCCAGGAATACCGCAGCACTCCATTATGACAAGCAGTCACAAAAATCCGTCAAGACTCACTCCACAATAGCACGGAGCCCTAAGTTGTAGATATCTCCCCACAAAGTAAGAACAATACCAAATTATGCTTTGGGTTCCATAAAAAAACTCACACAAAAGCTATTGGGATTGTGAAATATAAAATAAAAGTTATGAATCCTCAAATGTGTTTGAGAATAATAAAAAATGTATTCTGTTAAAACTAGTATTTCTCCGCACGAAAATAAGAAGCCTAACACCCTTATTTATATTAAAAAATAAGGCGGTGATGTGTAAACTTAAAGCACATCTCGTTCGAACGACATACATTTTCGTTTGAGGGAGATACGATCTCATTCGAACCATGTATGGTGTCGTTCGAATGACAGCATACACGTGTCCCAAAAAACTTCAGTCTTTTGACAAACTTGGAAACCTCAAACTTTAGACTGTTTACGTGATCAGAAATATTTATCCAAACCTTTTATGATTAAATATTTTTGAAAACAAAAACCATTTATTAAAAATTTCTAAAATCACTTTAACTTTTATAAAAAATATCCCAACACTTTTAATGTGAAATGCAAATGAAATTTAAACACATTTTACCAGATTCATCCTTATTGGGATTGAATGTTGAAGACTTCTTGAAATTCGGATTCGTATTTGTATATGTAAGCTTCTCGATCCTTCGACGACTTGTAGAAACTTGTAGCGATATACAACACACTAAATTGTGATGGACAATATCCTTATAAGAGATGTTATGGTTTTTAAAGTTCAAACATATTTCGATTTATAAAGAGGTGCTCAACCCGAGTCTCACAGTGGTCTAAAGTCCACTAGTAGTGATGGCCTTATTGATTTGGATCCTATGTCTTCACCTACAGAGCATCCATATGAAAAAGGTATATTAGGAAATGAGTTTCCTAATGATGACGAATATCCTCCTAGTAATGTCGAAGAAAAAAATTAGGGGGAGCAATAACCAGAAAAGCAACCACCACAACTCGAGTTGAGAAGGTCATCTAGAGTAAGTAAACCTTCTACAAAATATTCTACTAATGAGTTTGTTTTGTTATTAGATCGGGGGAGACAAAAACTTACCAAGAATCCATAGAACATCAAAACAAACAAGAGTGGATGAAGGCAATATGACACCCCGCCTATTCTAATCCTGGGTGATCAGTCCATTATTAAATTAAATAGGAATCATCAACGGTTTCACTCTTAGCATCACTGTTAAAATATAAATATGTTGATAATACCCTAATGCCCAGGTGTCCAAACTTTAATCTTTTTATTAACATGCAATAATTTAAAGTACTAAACCACATTCACCATACCAGTAAGCAATGTAATAAATGACAAAATAATTGACCAAATAAATATGATGGGAATAAACACTCTAGACTGAAGTCCGCATACAATCGTCCATAATTAAAACCAAATACAATAATTTGAAATAAAATGGAAATACATAGCTATGAAATAACCACTAACTAATGATGGGCGGCATGCCCGACTGAGATAACTCAATAATGAAAATGAATTGGTAAAAGTTGAAGCGTCTACTATCGAGTTCCTGCAAAGTCCACAACAGCTGCAGCATGTCAAATAAGAATGGACTCCTAAGTTTGGTGCCCCTGTGGCCAGGCCCCTAAAAGGTTTTTAGAAAAATAGATTTAAAATTAGCCAGAGCCCAAAAACATTTGAAAAATATTTACAAATATTTAAAATGTAGTAAGAGAAGATATTGTATACATGTTTACTTCACATGCCCTAGATTGAGATCCGCACCTGTCAACTATTTTTCACACCTAACGTATTCTCCTAAATTAACCTAGTTATGCTACCCTGCCTAACTAGTTTGAACTAAGTCTCTCCCGACCTACTGACTCATTGTACCCACCCATATTACCCATAATACACGTTACCAAATTTCTAAACCCCGTTATCCAGTAAAATCACCATGTAGGTATTAAGTTTCCACACAATTAGGTTACCTTAGATATCACTATCTATCTTATATACTAATGCACGCACTGTAGAATAAATCACACACATACACACACAGATACACACACACACATATACATACACACACAGAGATATATATACACACCACTCTTATAATATATATGAATACGACATCCTTGGGTCGAGACCCACGATGCGTGCACACTCTGATGTCGAGTACTAGTACATCACGTACTAGGTAAAGGACTTCCGATTCACAATCTCTCTCGAACCATAAATTTACGATTCACACAATTTGGAGGCGAACGTAGTCCTAAGCCTTTAGGCTACGCACACACCCAACACACCCAAATGATCGGTCACACTATCATACACACAAGTAGTGCTCAACCCTAAGTTCTATGTCATGTGGCACAAGTTTAAAATACCCCTAAATGGTCTTATCAGGATAAGACTGTCAATGACAGGAACCTCCCATGATAGCAGGTAGCGTAGGTATGTTCACACATATAATAAGTCACACAATAGGTATTCACATAACATATATATATCATCAATATAGCTATACATGTAACCCATAATATATCCCGTATGCAATATATAACTCTCGAAAATCCCACATATTATCAATTTACAATTACACTTATCATCGTATATTCCCGAGTAGTTCCCACTACTCGAAGGGTCCCAATTACCCCTTAAAATTATTTCAGTAGTTATAACATCTCTCTACTACTGGTATAGTCGTAGGTTCACTCATACTCTTCGTGACCCGTCTAATTCTCATGAATTCATTGAATATCAAAACATGCCCAATAATTCCTAGTATTAATTATCCTCAATTGGGGAAACCTCAACCCTACCGTATGCTTAATGAAATTTCTATCTCCCTCATTGTCGTTTAATAATGTCCTAAAACTCTCCTTGCAATTTATTTGTGGATTTAGGGCATAAAATAAGAAAAAAAATTGGCAAATCTTGGCAGTTGAATTGATTCAGTGGAGAAATCGAATCGATTCACCTACCGAATTGATTCACACCTTAGAGTTTCGTCTTATTCATTTAACTCCACTAATTTTCACCATTTTTAACCCTCTAAACCATCATAATACAGTACCAAACTACTAACCAAGTGTACAAAACCTTATAATAACATATATATAAACGATTTATAATGTAACCAAATCATTAAAATCATAAAGGGGAATCATTTAAACCGGATTAAACCTACAATTTAAATGCAAAACCCTTAATTATTCCTCCTTTGTTCAAGAACATCAAAAAACCGAGATTTGTCCACATTCTCATGTTGTTAATTATCAGTGTCGTGCAGCATACATAAGTGGATTATATCTATCGTGATTTCTACGCAAGAACATGGATTGAATCTCCAATCTAAATCTAATAATCATTTATTGATGAAAATATTCAATCTTACACTAACATGGATAGTATATGCGCTCAAAGTTTTTGAATATAAACACTTTCCTTGAGTTTGTAGGTCTCATTTGTGTAAAAAAAATGGTGTAGTTGTCTTCCTCTCCTTCCGATCTAAACTCCGTTGGTGGTGGTAGTGCAAAAGTGGTGTGGGGAGCCTTGGAATCCTTCACCTTCCTCCTCTAATGGCCTCTCTCTGTTTTTCTAACTGTTAATCCTAGCACTCTAAACACACCTACTGATATAATGCTATTAATTTCGGTGGTCCTTTTACTCTAAAAAGCTAAAAGACAAAAATACCCTTTTGGGGTGCTAGTTTTGCCTAAGAATGCGCCGGGACCCAATCTAAATCCTTGAGTACACTTTTCTGACTATCTAAACCCTTTGGGGCACACTGGTGTACTCAAAATGACCATTTCAATGACCTATAAATAAATCACATTTTATCTCAAAAATTTAAGTCCCGAACAAGATTGATACGCGCGTCCCGACTAAATTACCGTAACTACCGTGTTTCTTACTCACAACAATCATAATTCATTCTTACTATATTGTTACTCGTTCACTAAGTAATTCTCAATATAATTCAATCAAATAAATATTAACCCTTGTCATGCTAATTAATATTTATTTTAATCCCAATCAATTTCCTATTAATTTCCCATTTTTTAATTTAATTAATTGAAATATAAAAATTATTAAAAATATGAGGTGTTAGATACACCCCCCCCTAATAATGGAATTTCATCCTGAAATTCAGAAAAATACCTGGTACAAATTGCTCTGGATATTTGTCGCGCATCTTATCCTCGTGCTCCCAAGTAGACTCGTCGACATTATGATGCCCCCACTGAACACGTATAAGTGGAGCTACCTTCGACCTCAGCCTCCTCTCACTATGGTCTAGAATAGCAACTGACCTTTTCTCGTATGAAATATCAGGCTACAAATCAATCTCCTCAAATGCAATGTGAGTGGGAGCTAACTCATCTCGGAGATATCACCTCAGCGAAGAAATGTGGAATACTCAGGAATCTGATGCAAGTGCTCCGACAATTCGAGTCTATATGAAACCGACCCAATCCGGTCGATGATAGGGAATGGCGCGACATACCTTGGTTCCAACTTCCCTTTTTTCCCGAATCTCATTATCCTCTTCATAGGAGATACACGTAGTAATACCTGGTCCCCTACATTAAACTCTAGGAAGAACCGATTGGCATCGTTATAACTCTTTTGTCTATCCTAATATATCCATATATGACTCCAAATCAACTCAATCTTAGTCAAAATATCCTGAATCAACTCTAGTCTGAGAATCTTGTTGGCCCCCACCTCTAACGAACAAGCGATCGAACGATAAGGTCTACCGTACAATGCCTTAAATGGTGTCATTCCAATCTTAAATCGATAGGAGTTACGATACTCAAACTCCATCAGTGGAAGATACTGCTCCCAACCTTCACTAAAGTTAAGGATACACATCCCTCATGACAATCAGGGGGTAATGGGCCACCTTAATCAATTGATCCACTATCACCCAAATGGAATAATGACCCCACTAAGATGTAGGCAACCCAGTAATGAAATCCATTAAAATGCTTTCTTATTTGCGCAGTGGAGTCTCTAATGACTATAGAACCCCTGCTGGTTTCTGATGGTCCACCTTCACTAGCTAATAAGTGGTACACTTAAAGAAAAACTCTATAATGTCTTTCTTTATTCCACTCCACTAATACTATCATCTTATATCCTAGTACATATTATCCCCTCTAGGATGTACCGCAAACCATGATCCATGCGACTCTGCCATCACTGCGTGTCACAATTCGTCCCCTTGTGGGACAATCAATCTACTGTTGAAGCGTAAGTGTCCCTCTGAACTCATGGAGTAATACTTTGCTCCCCGACTAAAATTTGTCAAATCCGGTCCTGACAAAACAAATCTATTGCCTGGGCGTGTACATCCCTCATGACATTCAGGGGGTAATGGTCATAACTAACATGAAGGATTTGACAACTAAATCATGGTGTCCCATCTCCTTCCATTTCACATTCCAAACTTCTTCCACATCCCCCACTGGGCTACTACTCAATGCATCTACCACCATGTTAACCATCCCCGGATGGTACTTAATTTTGAACTGATAGTCTTTTATAAATTCTCGCCACTTACGCTGACGCATATTCAGCTCTCTTTGAGTGAAAAAATACTGTAATGACTTATGATCTGTGTACAGATGAAAACTCTATCCTATAAGGTAATACCTCTATATCCGTAGAGAAAATACGATGTCGCTAACTCCAAGTCGTGGGTGGGGTAATTCCTTTAGTGAGGCTTAAGCATACAATAAGCATAAGTTATAGCCTGGTTATCCTATTGTAGCACACAACCAAGTCTCTATAGGCGCGCGTCAGTAAAAACAAAATACTCCACTCCTATCTTGGGTGAGAGTACTGGAGCTGAATTCACCTTGTCCTTTAGCTCATTGAAAGATGACGAACCATATTTATCCCAAATAATGGGTACCCCTTTGCGAGACAAGTTGGTTAATGAACACATAATATTTCAAAAACCCCGAATAAATCATTGGTAGTACCGGTCTACCCCCAAGAAACTGTGCACCTCCATCGGTGTCGTGGGATATCCCCACTCCCTCACCGCTGACACCTTACTCGGATCCAATTATATCCCCATCTTCCATATAATATGACCCAAGAATTATACCTCACACGGTCGAAATATGCAATTATCAAAATTATCATACAACTGGTGCTTGTGCAATGTTTGTAAGATCCTATGCAGATGCTCTGCATGCTCCTCCTCAGTTCGAGATTAAATCAGGATGTCGTTTATGAAAACAATGACAAACTGATCAAAGAACTCCTTGAAAATCCAATTTATCAAGTCCATAAACTCCATTGGCACATTGGTTAGCCTAAATGGCACAACCCGAAACTCTAAGACCCATATCAAGTCATAAAGTAAATCTTAGATACATTTTTCTCCTGGATGCGCAACTAGTGGTACCCTGATCTTAAATCTATCTTAGAGAAGTGGGTGGATCCTCTTAAATGGTCGAATAAGTCATAGATTTGGATCAACGGATATTTATTCCGCACGTAACCTTATTCAACTCCCCTTAATCCACACATAGGCGTAAATATCCATCTCTTTTCTTCACAAATAACACTGGGGTACCCCAAGGTGAAGTACTCCTACACATAAAACCCTATCACAAAAGCTTCTCTATCTGATCCTGTAGGTTCCTTATATCCATAGGGTCCATATGATAAGGCACATGATCTATCAGTCGAGTTCCTGATGCTAAATCAATGATAAAATTTATCCTTATGCTAGGTGGAAATCCAGGTATCTCCTGAAATTATTCGGCGAACTTACACATAGCTATGATCGAATCTAGGGAGACCACTACCCCCTTAGAGGTCTCCTCTTCTATATATTATATGTGGGTCAACGATCCTCCTTAGGGATGGGGCATCACCACTAAGAATGGTGTCATACTCTGACATATCTCACACAAGCATAGCAACAAGCAAAATAAGTCTCCCAATGTCTATACTCATGCCCCTAAAAATAAAGAAAATAAGTGTCCCGTTACCCAATGGTGAGACTATGCACGTGACTATACTATCGACCATATCTAATAACCCTGCGACTCGTGAAAATCAAGCAGCTATAAATGAGTGTGAAGCCTCAGTGTTAAACAATATACACCCCAAAGTCCCATGTATAAGAAACGTACCCTCAACTGTGGGTGATATTTATCGAATCACGACCTGGTGGACATTGTACACATGTATGTACTGTAACTTCCCTTGCCGTGGTGGGGCTGTTGGGATGAATGGTATGGCGAGCAGTGTTGTTGCTAGTGCTCGAAGGAAGACGGGAAAAATTAGCCTCTGGGGCTCCTGGAGAATGCCCTGCTACTGTAGACCCCTACCCCTATTTGGGTATTCCTGACATTTGTGGCCATTCTTGCCACATATGAAGCATCTACCAGTGAAATTTCCACCTCTCTGGCCCTGCTGGTCGGTACCACCTATCCCTTAGCCCTACTATCCCTACTAAAAACACTGTTGGCCCTGCTGGTCCTATTGACCCTGATGGACATGCCTCAATCCGCCCTACCCCTGCCTGAAATCTCCTGATAAAAAATGCTTAATAGAATTCCCCTGTTGGGAACCCTGCTCACCCTGTCTCATCTGAGTCTGAGTTAATTGTGCCCCATCGGCACTACCACGGCCTGTCCTGCCCTACTAGTCGGACTCTCCTATGCACTTGCTTCCTTTTATGTGGAAGAAGTGATCCTAACAATAAAGTAAAGAGTCATTAAAAACATCCTTATACGTCTTCAGAGTGGGATTAACCAACAAATGTTGTCGGATTCTCTAGCTAAGACCATCAACAAAGAGTTATACTGTCTTTTCCTCTATGCTCATCTCATCTGGGACTAAATTTTCCAATCGAGTGAATTCCTCCTCGTATTCGGCCACTTTCCTTCCATCCTACGAGATGTCTAGGAACTTCTGTCTCATCTCTGTCTGAATGGAGGATGGAAAGTACTTGCGATTGAGATGCTCCTAGAACTCCTGAATAAGCATCCTATCCCTCTCTTGGGCGATTGTAACAGACTCAAACCACTTCAAGGCTACCCCCACTAGCTTAAAGTAGCTAGTATTTGTCTCTTCATATCAGTGCACTCGTACATCCGTAAATGTCGTTAAATGTCCTTATTTCATTGGCAAGCACCAATAACATCTGAGCTTCCTTGAAACTCAAGTGGATGAGCCTTCTGAAAGGCGTCTCTGACTCTCTCCTAGGTATAAGGAGATGATTGTTTCTAGTGTGGAGCCACAACCTGTGGCTGAGGTGGAACCTATGGTTCCTGCTGAGAAAATGTGGTCAAGGTTGCATTAACTGCCCGTGCAACATTAACATCAACCTTAGCAGCGTTCATTGTCCATTGTGCCTGAGCTGGTTGTGGATCGGGCTGTGCATCTCTGATGGCTAGTGGTTCACATCTGGGTGTCATCTGAAACAAAAGAGAATTTCTTTAACTCTGAAGTTCAATATATCTCAAAATAGTTGAAGACGTAAATGCGTACTCATGAATACAATAATCCTAATAGTAGGGCTCTATATCAACGAATGCTTTGGAAATGTGACAAGTTCTCGATGATAAGATACCATCTGTGACACCCCGCCTATTCTAATCCTGGGTGATCAGTCCATTATTAAATTAAATATGAATCATCAATAGTTTCATTCTTAGCATCATTGTCAAAGCATAATTATGTTACTAATACTCTAACGACTCGATGTCAAAATTGTAATCTTTTTATTAACATGCAATAATTTTAAGTATCAAACCACATTCACCATACCAGTAACCAACATAATAAGTGATAAAACAATGAGAGGAGAATAAACCCTCCAGACTGAAGTCCACATACAATAGTCCATAATTAAAACGAAATCCAACAACTGGAAATAAAATGGAAATGCAGTAGCTCTAAAATAACCCCAAACTAAAGATGGATGACATGCCCAAGTGAGATAACTGAATTATGAAAATGAACTAATAAAAGTGGAAGAATCTACTACCAAGGTCCTATAATGTCCACAGTAGCTGTAACATGTTAAATAAGAATGGACTCCTAAGCTTGTCGTCCCTATGGCTCAGCACCTAAAAGGTTTTTACAAAAATAGATTTGAAACGGGTCAGAGCCCAAAACATTTGAAAAATATTTGCAAGTATTTAAAATGCAGTAAGAGCAGATATTATATACATGTTAACTTCACGTGCCCTCGCTTGGGATCCTCACCTCTCAATTATTGTGCACACCTAACGTATTCTCCTAAACCAATATAGTTATGCTACCCCTCCTAACTAGTTTGAACAAAAGGATCGGACATTTGGATAAAAAGGGATTGAAAATTTTGTTAACGAAAGGGCTTCTAGCAGGCATGAAAGGTACCACACTTAAGACTTGTGTTAATTATTTAGCCAGTGACCAAAATATATTTTCTTGTAAAAATTTTGCTACAAGAAAATCTAATGTTTTGGATATTGTACATTCTGATGAGTGTGGCCCTACCAAAGTATGGACGCTTGGTGGTTCTCTCTATTTTTTCACCTTTATCGATGATCGCTCCAGGCAATGGTGGACTTACCCTATGAAAACTAAAGATAAAGTTCTAGATGTGTTTAAGAACATTCAAGCCAAAGTTAAAAGAAAAATGGGGATAAAAATAAAATGTGTTCGCCCCTATAATGGAGGTGAGAACATTGGGCCCTTTGATGAGTATTTCAAGATTCATGGTATCTATCATCAAAGGACCATTAAAAGGACCACTCAATAAAATTGAGTTGACGAGAGGATGAACCCACCATTGTTGAAAAAATGAGATGTATGCTTTCACATAATAATTTGTTAAGATCCTTTTGGGGAGAGGTGACGTGAACAACCACGAACATAATTAATTTGTCTCCTTCAGCACCTCTTCAAAGTGATGTGCCAGAGAAAGTTTGGACATGTAAAGAACCCTATTATGATCATTTAAAAGTTTTTGGTTACAGGGCATTTGTTCACATCCCAAAAGATGAGACGTCGAAACTTGATTATAAGGCAAAGCAGTGTATATTTATTGACTATGGACATGAAGATTTTATCTATATATTATGCGACCCAGTAGATAAGAAACATGTAAGAAGTAGAGATGTTGTGTTTTTTAAAGTTCAAACACCTGCAGATTTTGAAATAGGTGCTCAACCTGAGTTTCATAATGATCAAAAATCCACTAATAGTAATGATATTATGGATTTGGATCATATGTATTCACTTACGGAGCAACCAAATGGAAATGTTATATTAGGAAATGATTTTCTTAATGATGATGAAGATACTACTAGTAATGTCGAAGCAAAAAATCAGGGGGAGCAACTACCACAAAATCAAGTTAAGAAGGTCATCAAGAGTAAGTATAGCTTCTAGAAAATATTCTAGTAATGAGTTTGTTTTGTTATTTTATTAGGGGGAGATTGAAACTTACCAAGAAGTCATAGAACATAAAAAAAATAAGAATGGATTAAGGCAATATGACACCTCACCTATTCTAATCCTCAGTGATGATTCCATTGTTAAATTAAACAGGAATCATCAATGGTTTCATTCTTAGCATCACTGTCAAAACATAATTATGTTACTAATACCCTAATGGCCTAGTGTCGAAATTTTTATATTTTTATTAACATGGAATAATTTAAACTACTAAATCACATTCACCATACCAGTAAACAATGTAATAAATGATAAAACAACTGACTAAATAAATGTGTCGGGAATAAACACTCCAGATTGAAATCCACATACAATAGTCCATAATTAAAACCAAATCCAACAACTGGAAATAAAATGGAAACGCAGTAGCTCTGAAATAACCCCTAACTAAAGATGACCGACATGGCCAACTGAGATAATTTAATGATGAAAATGAACTAATGAAAGTGGAAGCATCTACTACCGAGGTCCTGCAATGTCCACAGTAGCTGAAACACGCCAAATAAGAATTTACTCGTAAGCTTGGCGTCCCTGTGTCTGGTAGCCTAAAATGTTTTGACAAAAATAGATTTGAAACAAGTCAGAGCCCAAAAACATTTGAAAAATATTTTCAAGTATTTAAAATGCAGTAAGAGAAGATATTCTATACATATTAACCTCACGTGCCTTCGCTTGAGATCCTCACCTCTCAACTATTGTGCACACCTAACGTATTCTCCTAAACCAACCTCGTTATGCTACCCAGCAAAACTAGTTTAACTAAGTCTATATCTACCTACTAACTCATTGTGCCCACCCGTATTTCCCATACAATATGTTACCGAATTTCCAAACCCCTTTAACCAGTAAAAATCATCATGTAAGTATTAAGTTTCGACATACTTATATTAATTTAGATATCACTATCTATCTTATCTACTAATGCATTAACATTTGAATAAATCACACACACACACACACACACACACACACACACACACACACATATATATATATATATATATATATATATATATATATATACACACACACACACACACACACACACACACCACTCTTATAATATATACGAATACGGCATCTCCGAGTGTAGACCCATGATGCGTGCACACTTTACTGTCGAGTACTGGTACATCACCTACTAGGTAAAAGGACTTTTGGTTCGAAACAACTCTCAAACCATAAATTTACGATACACACAATTTCGAGGCGAATATATTTCGAAGCCTTTGGACTACGCACAAACCTAGCGTACCCAAATAACCGATCACACTATAATACACACAAGTATTACTCAAACCTAAGTTCTATGTTTTGAGGCACACGTCTAAAATCCCCCCCCCCCCCCCAGTGGGATTATAAGGATAAGACTGTCCATGATGCGAAACCTCCCGTGATAGCAGGTAGCATAGGTATGTTCACACATATATAGGTATTCACATAACCAAAAAATATATATATAAAATAAGGAGTAGAAGTTTTAACACTATTCCATCAGTTGATAAGCTATGTAGAAGCTAAGATTAAACCAACAATATAAGAATCCAAGGGTTGAGACTATTTTGTTGCATTTTCCTCTTTTTCCCTTTTATTTTTTATTTGCCCTTCTTTTTTACCACTTGATTTCCTTTCTTCCTCTTATTCAAAATTCAAATATAAGGTTAAAATAGGAAAATACACGTTCCATAAATATTTTAGCTGGATTCTCAATTCAAATTAGCAAGTAACTCTCTCCTCTCTCTTTCTAACTCAGATCGATCATATGCATTTTGGGTAAAATATAGGGTTTAAAGATTTGGGTAAACTCTCTACCATTCTCTCACGAACTGGTAGTCTCTCTCCTCTGTGAGGTTTCTCACTATTGGTTTCTATTTCATTTTATTTTTTGCACGTTATTCAAGGAAGCCAAAAACGGGTATCTTTGTAGAAGATATTGTCAACCCTCTTACCTTCGCTCTCTTATTAATTTGTATATTGACTAACCTTGGTTTTGTGTATACCTCAGAAAGTTAATAGGTAAGTAGTTCGCTTATCTTTGAGATTTGTTTTGTTCATATTAAAATAAATTTTTAGGGTTTATGTTTACTTTTTTTTCTTCTTATTTGATGTCTTGACAAGTTGTTGAAATGGGTATTCATTTGGGGTGATTGTTTGAACACTCTATCTCTTTATCCCTAAATATATGATGTAATGTTCTTTTTCTATGTTGGTTCCTTGGCACCTATATGTTCTCTATTTTGTATAGATATATGGGTTCATAGTGTTTTTATTGTTTGTTTCAAACTCATGGTGATTTGGGTTCCACTCAAGTTTGAGGTGTTTTAAGGTTCTTTTAGTTCTATTAGTGTTCTGAATTTATTCTCATCTAAATTTGTTTAATATATGCTTTGCATGATATATTAGATTTAGTCATGTTGAATTCATTATCTTTGAAAATTTGTTGAACAAAGACAGTTAAAGTTTTGAAAAGAAACATAGGCTACGGTAAACATGAGTTTGTAGTTGTAAAGTTGAGTTTAAAAAAAATATTTATTCATGTGGTTAGATCTCCACTATGTATGTTTATTTGAAAATTTGATCTCACTTATAGATGAATATAAATGAAGTTTGCAGGGATGTTCCATTCCTTACAATTTTTAAACGCAGAAAATGGTTGACCTTATGACTATTAATATGGATCTACATGAATGAGGGTGTGAGAAAAGATCCCATTAAAAAATTGGTTCTTTTAAAAATTAGAGATAAAAAGATGTTTTAGGCGACCCTTATTTTTTGTGTCTTTTTCTCTAGTTCTGCTTGAAATACTACCAAAAAATGGGTTAGTTTTAAATTAGTGGCTTTGGAGCCCGTTGATTGAAGAAAAGGGTTTTGGAGTTTGAACTACAATTTCCTCCTATGATCCTTTCAAAGTTATATTTGTGGATTTTGTGACATTTGATCGTCATCGTTTCATTGTACATATCGATATTTTGTTAGAAATTGGTACTTTGACTTGAATTTAAATCTCAAGCATTTGTATGTTGAATGATTGAACGTTTAAAAGTGTTTAGACACGGGAAATATCTATGCTTTGAGTTCTTTATACTCTTTCGTCTATTCATTGAATTTTGTTTTAGTTTCAGGGTTTGTTTGGATGGTTTTGACCAACGATAATGTTCTAAAGGGTTTGAGGTAATTTTAAGGGAGTCTAACATTTATATTTCTTTGTTGAACATTAGGTGTTTGATAAAATGTTCAAATGAGTTGATTTTAATTTTTAACGAATGTTTATATTTCTTTATTTTTGTTTATTTGTTCATTATTAATTGTTTTTTGAGTTTATGATTCTGGGGATTATCAATACGTGGGCATTACGTGTTTTATGGTAATATTTCATCTCAATTTCATACTAATATGTTTTAGGAGAATATTGTTTTAGGTTTTCTTTTTTCTTTTCCCTCATTTTTTCATTTTCTATTTTTATAGATATTTTAAAAATGTAATATTGTTCCATTATTTGATTCAGATATTTCACAAATAGCAAATGTTTTACAAATATTTTACAGATAATTCTCCTCCATTTTTCATTTCCTATCTTTTACAGATATTTTCATGTGCTATCTTTTACAGAAGATTTCATCTCATTTTTGATGAAGTCTTAAAGGCACTACAATTGCTTATGCTTATAATATACGGTCTATTGGATACTAAACTGGAATGGAGAATAAATTTCTAGAATCTTGGGTGGACACCATGTTTGAAAATTGGCTTAATAATAGAAAAGCCTGACACAGGGACAGTGGTATTTTCATACACTTATAGATATTTCCATCAAAACTCCCATGTGAGGACCTTGCTAACTTGCTGACCTATTTAGATAGTGATGAGGATCTCTCCAATTTAGTTCATTTCATGTTTAGTTCACATGCTCTGTTATAGCCCCTAATCTATTTCACACTATTTACATTATTTTGCATTCACACTGTGATTTTGAGTTATCAAATAGGAAGATGGAGACCTTTTATGCCCTCTTTTTAAACTAGTTATTTTGTATTCATGCTACTTTACTGATTCAACTTTACATAAGTTTAAAATAAAAGTATTTACTGTCTATTACTAAGAAACACATGGCCTAGTAACACAAATGAGTTCCTTTCGTATTTCATTCTAAATCATCGCTACTACTTTTGTATTTTAGAACTGTGATACTGAGTAGGCCTGCATATTAGTGTTATCCGCATAGGTGAATATACACCTATTCAACATTAATGCCTGTGCACTAATGGGAAATGATTTTTTGTTTCATTTTTTAGGGAGACGGTAGAATTACAATAAAGTTCGAAGAGGTATTTTTAGGAACGTTGTTGGAGATGCCACAAAGGTTGTTGTTCAAAATCTTTAACTCCAGGAATGAAAGCTTCTTCTTGATTACCTACTCGATCATGATTGGAACACCTTCTTCCATCGGATGCGACGTTGATTTCACACGTAACTACCCTCCCCATTATTATTTCGTTATCCTCACACCTCGCCACTTCCACGACCATCGCCACTATATACAACAATACCAATTCCTTTCGCCTCATTCACTATCTATTCCATTGCATATTTGATTTGGAATTTCCAAAGATTGAACTTAGGTTTCAGCATTTGATCGTTGAAACTTTTGTCCATGTTGGAAGTAGAGCATTGTCCACTATTCCTAATTTCATATTTAATATGACGGAGGTAAGCTCTGTTTTGCACAAATGTTCTTATTGTATTACTGATGTTCCTCTAATTCCATGTCTTTTAAAATCTCATCAACCATATCCTAGACATTGGACTGCATTGTTTGATAATTAGATGATGATTTGAATTAGTGGTTTCATATAGGTTAGTTAACGTGGGTTCAATGATAGGGGACGGGTTTGGGATACATTCATGTGGGTTTGACAGTGCCTGTAGATTTTATAGGCTGTCGTGCCTTCATATTTTATAAATATCCTATGGGTTTGATAGTGTAGCCAATAAAACTTTGCCCATTTCAATGACATTTCTTCCTACATTAGCAATGGCTTTGACTTTATTTCACTCTCTTACATGTAATGTACCAATAAACATTTTGGCCCATTTCAATGGCATTAGTTGTATATTTATGAGTTGCACTTATGGTTTCTTTCCTTATATATTATAAGCTAACCTATGGTTGTCTGATTCATCTATTTTTTTCATGTATTGAACTCAACTTCCGAAAAATTTGTCTCTGTTATAATTTCATTTGCATTTACAAATAGTGAATTCAAGTCTTTATTTTTTGTGCCTCATTTTTTGTGCCACTCTCCCTTTTGCCTCAGCACACTTCACTTGAACCCTTGGGCGATAGAGTGTTGATGAAGATTAAGGTTGCAGAGTCTTAAGATTATGAAAATTGTCTCTTACTCTAAGTTAATATATTAATATATTAATTCATCTGCCCACACCCACTGGAGCGACTTGAACTTGCAGTCTATTTCTTTTTTTTCTTACTCCGCTTTGTGACAAGAAGTGAGATGTGAGAAAAACCAAGATTCTTTCTCTTTATATGGAGCTGCTTATGTCCACTCTCCTTCTCACCCTCCTTCTGGGAAGAGTGTATGTCAACACCATTACTAGGTTTATTAAGAATTTTACCAAGAGAAACCTTTTTTTTTAACCTTGGCCTTTTCTGCCTCCATCTCATTCTCATATTCTACAGTTAACAACAACTTCATCCTCAGTATTTGCCCAATTGAAAGAGTTGGATTCAACATAGGCATTGAAATTGTTAAAAAGAGAACTACAAAGAGAAATTCATTGGAGATGAATTTTTTTGGAATTGACATAGGCATTGATACAATTCTATCTGTAGCAATGGTGTTGAATTATCCCCAGTTTGTAGCGTGTTTACAATTATATCTTTAACAATCTCATATAACCTTTTCATTTGTTATGATACTTACTGGCAGTTGTCTATTGTCCATCCTAATCTTGAAGAATAAACACACATCCAAATTCACAATTGTACGGTAAGTGTTTGAACAAATGTCTATGGGAAGTTTTCTATTTTTACTTGGTTCTTTTTATGCCTATTGGAGGGAAAGAATTAAATGTACTATTACGGGTCATTCAATAAAAATAACTTATTATGAAACATTCATTTGATTAAATTATAAGTTAAATGTAATTTGTATAGTTCAATTAATACTCTGTATGACTTTGTGCATGAATACTTCATCCACTAATTTTGGGTGAACATTCAGCTAACAATGGATGTTATATGTAGATTTATAATTTTGGGTGGAGCTATTGTCTACCCATGGATTTGATTACCACAAGGCCAGTTTTAAGTGCAGTCACTGCAATGGAACACTTATGTTTAGTAATTACTCCTCAATCGAAGGTGATCAGTAATCTACAAAGTCAACTAGAAGTTAACTCTTGCCCTGACCAGGACACCGAGCAATGCTGCTAGCATGTTTTCTGGGACACGAGAAATATGTGTTACTTGCAGTAAAATACCATATCCTCTGGAGAACGTGACCGTGGAGAGACAGTCTTATCACACGACATGTTTTAACTTCTCTCATGGTGGATGCTCTATCTCTCTCAAATTATGAAACTCTCGAGGGCTTGTTGTGTTGCAAGTCTAATTTATCCTAGCTTTTCAAGGAGAAAGGCAGATACAATTATCTTCTTAAGCCCACCTCGATTAAGCATCCAACTTATATTCCAGAAGCTTAAACTCCATTCCATGATGAATTTGTGTGTCCAGATTACACATTTAGATGTAAAGAACTTCGTTGGAGAGTTGCATTGCATTGAGTGAATAACCAACTCTGATTGGGTATGCTACTCCCATTTTCATTAAAGGCCTTTGATGTACAATTAATGTCTATATATATATAGGTAATAACATGTAGATTCAACTATTCATTAGAAAATATGGGATAACATTGATTGTAAAGAGTTATGGATGTTTGATGGACGATTCTAACATAACATTATTTTTACCATTTACATATTTGCATTAGAAGTTAATGCATTGCTTTATGTACTTTACGTTTTGTGGTTAGTAAATTGAAAGGGTGAAAATGCACACTTTAGAACCGAACATTATATGATCATGTGTATTTGTTGCCAATAACAGAATCAAAATGAGTGCATTTTTTTGTCATCTTAGCCCCTAGCAAATTATTTGTTTGTACGAGGTTTATAATAGACTATTAGTTTTGTTGTTAGAGTATTTGTTATTTCTTAAATAGGGTGGATAGTATTATAAACAGAGGAAATTATGCCAAATTTTTTAAATTGTTTACAATTATTTTTGTTATGTTAAATATATTTTTCATAGAAATTATACACTACTTAATACTTTTATAAATTATCGCCGTGCCTTAAAGGTGAATAGTCCTATAAATAAAGGAGATTATGGCCATTATTCTTAAATTTTACTTTGTTTTGTTGGGGAATGAGATTTTTACCGTTTTATAATTACGTACTTTGGAAATTTTTGTCGTGCCTTCAGGCACGGGCATTACACTAGTGTGTGTGTGTATATATATATATATATATATATATATATATATATATATATCATCAGTATAAGTATACACGTAACCTATAATATATCTTGTACGTAGTGTATAACTCCCGAAAATCCTACATATTCTCAATTTAACATTACACTTCTCATCATTTATTCTCGAGTATTTCCCACTACTCGAAGGGTCCTAATCACCCCTTAAAATTATTTTAGTAGTTATAAAAACTCTCTACATCTGGTCTGGTCTTAGATTCACTCATGCTCTCCGTAACTCGTTCAAATTCTCGTGAACTCATTAAATATCAAAATTTCTCCTCAAATGGGAAAACCTCAACTCTACCATATGTTTACTGAAATTTTTATCTCACTCATTGACATTTAGTAATGTCCTAAATGTCTCTCTGTAATTTATTTGTGGATTAAGGGCATAAAATAAGAAAAAAAAAACAGGCCAAATTTGGGAAGCCGAATCCATTCGGTGGAGAACCCGAACCAATTTGCGTGCCAAATCGATTCCATTGTAAGGCCGAATCGATTCAAACTTGACAGTTTTGTCTTCTTCGTTTAACTGCTACGATTTTCACCATTTTTAACCCTCTAAACCTTCATAATATAGCCCCAAACTACTAACCAAGTGTACAAAACCTTATAATAACATATATATAAACGATTTATAATGTAACCAAATCATTAAAATCATCAAGGGGAATCATTTAAACCGGATTAATCCTACAATTTAAATTCAAAACCCTTAATTATTCTTCCTTTGTTCAAGAACATCAACAAATCGGGATTTGTCCACATTCTCATGTTGTTAATTATCAGTGTCGTGCTACATACATAAGTGGATTATATCTATCATGATTTTTACTCAAGAACATGGATTTAATCTCCAATCTATATCCAATAATCATTTATTCGTGAAAATATTCAATCCTACACTAACATGGATAGTATATGCACTCAAAGTTTTGGAAAATAAGCACTTTCCTTGAGTTTGTAGGTCTGATTTGTGCAAAAAAATGGTGGAGTTGTCTTCCTCTCATTCCAATCTAAACTCCGGTGGTGGTGGTGGTGCAAAAGTTGTGTGAGGATCCTTGGAATCCTTCACCTTACTCCTATAATGTCTCTCTCTATTTTCCTAACCGTTAACCCTAGAACCTTCAACACTCCTGCTAATATAACCCTAGTAAATAAGTTGTTCCCTTTACTCTAGAAAGATAAAACACCAAAATACCCTTTCGGGGAGCTGAATTCGCCTAAAATGCCCGGGACCCAATCCAAACCCCGAGTATATTTTTCTGACTATCTCGAAACCTTTCAGACACACTAGTGTAGTCGAAATGACCATTTGGATGACCCATAAATTAATCAAATTTTATCTCATTAATTTAAGTCCCGACACGAATGACACGCGCGTCCCGACTAAATTATCGTAATCGCCATATTTCTCACTCACGACAATCATAATGCATTCTTACCAATTTATTACTCGTTCATTAAGTAATACTCAATACAATTCATACAAATAAATATTAACCCTTGTCTCGCTAATTAATATTTTTAATCCAAATTGATTTCCTATTAATTTTCCATTATAATTTAATTAATTCAAATAAAAAAATCATTAAAAATACGGGGTGTTACGGTCAATGGAAGAAGAAATGAAGTCATTGCATGAAAATGACGCCTTTGAACATGTGACGTTACCCAATGGTAAGGAGCAATTGAAAATAAATGGGTTTATCGATTAAAGAATGGTAAGGAAAACTCACAACCTCGGTATAAGGCACGCCTTGTTGTGAAAAACTTTGGACACAAAAGGGTGTTGATTTTTATGAGACTTTTTCACAAGTTACGATAATGTCATCCATTCGGGTTATGCTTGTCATGGATGCATGCATGAACTTAGAGCTTGAACAACTTGAAGTTAAAACTGCATTTCTCCATGGAGACCTTGAAGTAGAAATTTTCATGGAACAATCTAAAGGTTTTTAAGCAAAGGGAAACATAATATTGTCTACAAATTGAAGAAAAAATTCTATAGCTTGAAGTAAGCACTAAGGAATTGGTATAAGAATCTTGACTCTTTTATGATTGAAAATGGGTATTCTCACACCTCTTCAAAACATTGTGTTCTTGTGAAGCAGTTTCCTGATGGGAAATTTATTGTCTTATTACTCTATGTTGATGATATGTTAATTGTTGGTCAAGATTCTTTCAAAATTAACAACTTGAAATTTAAATTGATCAAGTCTTTTACCATGAAAGAATTGGGACCCGCAAAGAAAATTCTTGGTATGAAAATTACTCGTGATCGAAAGGAAGAACATATTTGACTATCTCAAGAAATGTGCATTAAAAAAGCTCTTGAAAGATTCAATATGAAAAATGCAAATCCTATCAGTTGTGCACTTGAAGGCCACTTCAATCTCAGAAAAAGTCAATGTTCTACAAGAAAGAAAGATAAAAAATAGATGCATAATATTCCTTATGCTTCAGCTATTGGTTCGTTAATGTTTGCCATGATTTTTACAAGGCTAGATATTTCTCACGTCTTGGGCATTATAAATCGATTGCTCTCAAATCCAGGTATAAAACATTGGGCAGCTGTAAAATGGACACTTCGGTATCTCAAAGGTACTTCAAAGATGTGCTTATGTTTTGGAAATTGTGAACTTGTGTTTGAAGGATTTAAAGAAATTGACATGGGTGGTGATGTTAATTCGAGAAACTCTACTTCGAGCTATTTAACGACCTTTGCAGGGGTAGCTGTGGCTTGGCAATACAGGTTGCAATAATGTGTTGGTCTGTCTACAATAGAGGCTGAATTTAATGTTTTCACTTAAGCGCGCAAAGAAATATTTTGGTTGAAAAAATTATTACAAGAATTTGGTTTGGAGCAAGAAAAAGTATGTTCTTTATTGCAACAGTCAAAGTGCAATTCATTTAAGTAAAAACTCAAGTTTTCATGCAAGGTCTAAACACATTAATTTGAGGTGTGGGTGCAAAACCATAACGACCCAATATTCAACAGCCGAAACAATCCCAACATGTTGACCAAGTCAGATTTAGCATTACGTGGAAAAGTATGAAGACATACAATATGGATAACTATGAAGAATCATTCTTGATATCTTTATTCTTGGAAGAAATAAACATGGATCAACCAACGAGCTAATAAGCAGTTGCAAGAGCTCGAGCACATCTCAACCACTCTTATCACTATAAATAAAACCCTCACCTAGGGCAATGGGTCAAGTAATTATGAATATCTGAAAGAACTAATAAAAACTGAGAAACCCTTCATGTACAAAGGCTGTTACTGAACCACATAAATCTTGTGTATTGTGAGCTTAATTGCTCTTTAAATTCCTTTTCTTTTAGAATTATTAATTGTGAGCTCTTGCCCTCACAATTGGCGTCGTCTATGGGAAATAATTCACTTTTCTAAATGAAAATGGAAATTAGAGAGTGAAAAGAATGTTTCATCCACATAATGCACCCATTGTTGGAGACTTATGAGCTGAGTTGTCCTTACTCAGAGTTAAATTTGAGGTTCATTAAGACAGAAATCCACAATTTCACCCCCAATAACATCTTTTTTAGCAGAGCAACGAGTAACCCAGATCAACACATATCTCATAGGTGGTCGACACTTATGAGGGAAGAATCCATCAGTAAGAGGATGAAATACGCCTCAAAATAGAAGAGAATGCACGTCTCTAGCGATGTTGGGAGATGATGGAGTGTAAGGACATATTTTACATAGTCCGTTTTACATTGCATATGTCGTATGCCACTACACCCGTTGAAGTAAGTTCAAGTGCATACAATCAACGAGACAAATTGGAATGTTGAAGTTATTCAATAACAAGCCTCTACGAGAATAATTTTGGTAAGGATGTGTTTAAGTTCCTTAATGTTTCATTTTAGTGTTGGGATATTTTTTCTGAAATGTTTTTATCAAGTTGAGGCATTTTATTGAGTCAAAATAATTTTTACAAGAACTCTAGGTGGAGTTTTAAAAATAAAATATTTTTCGCCAAGGTTGTTCAAATGACATTGCCATGTCATTCAAATGACAGGATGAAGTCATTCAAATGACTGCTTCAAATGACATTTCATGTCGCGTTATATGTTGCAAGATGGCCGCTTGAAGGTTTTCATCAGACTGTTTATGTTTTTAATAGGTCGTTAGAAGGTCGCACGATCCCTAGATTGAATGACATTTTTTGTCATTTGACCGACATTCACTTCTCGTTTGAGTGACCCCACCTACTAAAGTTTTTTATAAATACCTTTCTTTGGAGGCTTTTTCATTAAGACTTTTGGAAAAAATGAAACTGCAAATCAGCAGAATTTTAGCCTTCAGTTTTAGGTTTTAAAAACATGGTTTTCGATTCACAAATCGTCCCAAATACTTTAGTGAATCATTTTGGAACCCAAGGCACAACTTTGTTAAAGTTTCTTTTGTAGAGACGAAATCTCTACTATGTGATTAGTAGTTCTTGTGGGAGATACTTTCTAAATGATTGTGGTCATTGGGGATACTCGTGGGTGTTTCCTGCTGAAGGAAGAGTTGCGTCTCTTGTGGATTCTTGAGGGAGTCCATTGCTATTTCAGGCTACGATCTATGTGAATTTTCTGCAGAAGATTCATTGCTGATTTCATTGTATTATTATAAGTTGCGTTTGACATCTTATAGTGAAGTAAAGGTTTTTCCCGAAAGGGGATTTTCTTGAAATTTATTTGTCCCTCAATTCGTGACTATTTGTGACGGCAAAATTTAATTTATCCACATAGATGGATGATTAGGGTTTAATTAAATTGGATTAAATATTTACTCTAATTAAATATGTTTATTTCGTTAAAAATTTGTGAATTTACAAATTGATATCACACCGCATTCTCAAATTGGTATCAGAGCTAGTTGCTCTAAGTTATCAAGTGATCCTAATTTTACACGCCTTTTTGCTGATACCGTTTTTTACAAATTGGTATTAGAGCACGTTACTCTAATTTATCGATTGATCATTCTTTTGCAAAATTTCCGTGATATCAATCCGTTTTGAAAATTTTGATTTTTGAAAAATCATAATTTTTTAGATGGAGAACTTATATAATTGGATGCCCGTCTTTGATAGTACAAATTATGCCTATTGGAAAGCCCGCATGAAATCGAGTTTAATGGATATTAATGAGCGTATTTGGTTAATATGTGAAAGGGGGTGGAATCCTCCCAGTATCATGTTGAAAATGTTGTTTCCTTAAAACTCGTGTCGGATTGGACTGATGATGACTATAAATGGAGTACCTATAACTCCTGTGAACTTACCGCCATTTCTGAAGCAATCACCCCTAACGAGTTCCACCGCATCTTGACGTGCACCATGCCTAAAAAGGCATAGTATCTCCTCCAATTGACACATGAGAATACAAACGCGATTAAGGCCTCTAAGTTAAAAAATTTGACCACCCAGTTCAAGACCATTACCATGTTAGAGTCTGAGTGTTTTGACGAGTTTTATGCTAGGCTACCAGATATTGTTAACACGTGTTTTAATTTTGGTGAGAAGATTGCTGACACGAGAGTTGTGAAAAAGATTTTGAGGTCACTCCCAAAATGTTTTATTCCTAGGGTCACTATTTTAAACAAATTAGGGATATTAAATATACTTAGGTTGTAAGAACTCATAGGAGATCTTTAAACTTATGAGATCGATATGTTTCCTAACACTATTAAGCCTAAGGATAGAGGGATTGAACTTAAGTCCAAATCTAAGAAGAGAGAGGAAGTGTCTAGGAAGAGATAAAAGAAAAAAAATAAAGTTTGTGAGTCTGAGGACGAGTTTGATTTTGATGATATGGTCTTGTTTGCGAAAAAGTTTTTCAAATTTTATAAAGAAAAATCTTCAAAAAAAAGAATTTTGTTGAAAAATAAAAAGAAAGAGGAGGCTGATAAGGACGGTGATAAAGAGAAAGAGGAAGAGGAGAGATGTTTTGAGTGTGATGGCAAAGGGCACAAGGCGTTTGAGTGCACTAGTATGCTAAAGAGAAAGGGTAAGAAAATTGCTATACTAGCCACTCTTAGCGATAGTGACACCGAGGTGAATGAATCCGGGGATGATTCATCAAATGGTATGTATGTTGCCTTTTTGTCTTGTCAGGTGAGCACATCTAGTTTGTCCCACGATGATGAGGACACTTGTGTACGTCAGAGTCTCGATGATGATTTGAGTGTTTCGAGTGAGAGTGAGACTGAGATCGAAAGTGATTGTGAATGTGAGCTCCAAATTGTATTTAGAGATTTATACACCAAGACCTTAAAGACAAAGAAGTTGAATAAAGGGTTGGGTCTTTAGGTGTTAGATTTGGATATAGAGATAGATGTTTTGAGGGTGTGTGAGGCGACGACGAGTTAACTCAAGAAGGAGAAGATTTCTTTGAGTGAGCAATTGATCATTGTAGTTCAGGAAATGAGTGAACTTGAAGCCCGTGTTATCTAACTCTAGAATGATCTCGAACGGGCCCAGGATGTAAAGGTCACTATAGGGAACTCATCTAAGAAGTATGGAAAGATACTCCTAGGTACCACTTTGGGTTATGTTGAGAGACTAGGAATAGGTTATGAGGGTGCATCTTCTTCCTACATTGCACCCTAGCCATTTCCCAAGTTTGTGATAGATCTATATGGCTCTCAACCTAACCCACCTAGGAATCCATTTACCAATAGGAGAGCTCATCCTAGAGTTTTTGAGAGCGGTGCTCCTAGGCCCATTTATGTTTACACCCATTGTAAGAAGATAGGACACCTTAGGGAATTTTTCTTTAAATTGGGTAGTGTGTCGGACAAATTTTTGCCACATTTTCCACTGCACATGTTCCTACACGCACTCCCACACATGATACTTTGCATGATCCCTCTCACCATATGAGATAGTTTTCACATATTCGTGAGCAAGTTAAGTTTCAGGTCAAAACTTCACATGAATTGATGGATGTTTTTCATAAGATGTCACCACCTTTGAAAAACTCCTTCGGACATAATGATTTAGTTTTAGACTTGTCTGCTAGCATAGGATGATTTTCATGATGATATTTTATACCTATTGCTAGTGTGTACCACCTCTGTATTTATTTTTCATTTTTGATATATTTGTCGAGAAACCCAAAAAGATTTTTGCTTTTGAAAATTTTTGGAAAAATAAAAAAAATTCTATTTTTTGAGAAAAATTGAAAAAGCCAAAAAGATTTTATTTAGATAAAAAATTTAAAAATCCAAAAAGATTTATTTATTTATTTTTACACCATTTATGAATGCACATTTCGGATGACCGAGTCACACTTTCATTCCATATCCATGTGACTATTTGATAGTGTTTTGAGACAACACATCATTTCATTTTGTGCTTTATAATGTTTGGAGTCATTCATATGTGATTAGATGTTATTTCTTACATGTTTGACTCATGATTTCCTTTATTCCACACGTGCACAGATTGGTTTGATTATTTTGATTGTCTATCACATATTGGTCGAAGTGCTTTTATCTCAATTTTGTCTTTAAAATGAACCAAATGTGATAAAATTTGACAGTGAAAGTAGTGTATGTAAGAATCATTGCGCATGAGAAATTTGGTTAATATGAAAAAATGATGAGTGTACATGGGAAAGGGTTACATGAGAATAATAATCTCATCATGAAATCCACCGTTGATTAAGGCCTAAGAAAGCGTGGCATTGAAAAACTAGCCATGGCCAAATAGTTTAGTTTGATCACCTCTTTAGAAAAATAGAAAGATTTATTATTTACGAGGGAGTTTGGATGGATAATCAACGTATTTGCACGTCCTTGAAAATTCTCGTTAATGTGTTACATAGTTTTAGACGTTATTGGTGCAAAAATCATTTTAGACTTTAATGTGTTTAATTAAATTAAGTTGATATCATTTAAATTCAACATTTTTACACCTAAGGGGGATTTTGAGATTCATTCGTTAACAGTACACATATTCATTGTGCACATATGTTATGTATGTTTGAGTTAATTTACCTATCGAATTTATTCACACCCATTCATTTCATTTCAACGATTTGGTTTTCTTAGTGTTATTCATGGTCTGTGGTTTTCATAAACTATTCTCATTTGAAAATTTTGGAAAAATCAGAAAGAGATTGTGGGATTTTGAGTATTTTCTTGCATGAGCATATTTGATATATATTTATTATGATTGTCGTGACACTCCGGATATATATAGTTTATTCATTTTCTTGTCTATTTTGAACAACTAAAAAGGGGGAGTATGAATTATGATTTAGGGATTTAGTATTATGGGGGAGATTTGATGATTGGATATTATTTGATTTGATTTATGTATCTCATTTCAAAGTCGATATGTCACGAAGTTTTTTGCTTTGTTATTTGTGTGTAGGATTTTTTGGACTTTAATAATGATCAATTTGAGCGCACACAAAGGAAGAGAAAGTAAATCAAAGAGGTTTAAAGATTGATGAATAAGATTTTGAATAAAGTTTAAAGATTTGCAATATACAAAATGAAGAGCAATGAAAGGAAAGAGATTTAAGGATTAATAATGAAGATTTCTGAAGAAATTTTAAAGACTTCCAATATAATACCTTTTCACTTTTGTGTTCATGTGAGGGTATTAGACTTGTATGGGATATTTGATTTGATAATTTAGATGATTTTAAGTTTGTAACGGCATAAACATAGGGGGATATTTGCAAGGAAATATTTTACATAGTACATTTTAAATTGCATATGTCATATACCGCTACACCTGTCGAAGGAAGTTCAAGGGCATACACTCAACAAGATGGATCCAAATATCAAAGTTCATCAACAACAAGCCTCTACGAGATTGATTTTGGTAAGGATGTGTTTAAGTTCCTTAATGTCTAAATTAAATGTTGGGTTATTTTTTTTAAAATGTTTTTATCAAGCTGAGGAGTATTATTGAGTCAAAATAATTTTTACAAGAACTACAAGTGGCGTTTTAAAAATAAAATATTTTTTGCTGAGGTCATTCAAACGAAAGGATGAAATCTCTTAAATGACTGCTTCAAACGACATCGCATGTCACGCGATATATCGCGAGATGGTTGCTTGAAGGTTTTCATCTAACTACATCACCTGTTTGAGTTTTTAATAGGTCATTAGAAGGTAGTGCGATCGTTGGATCGAACGACATTTTTTATCGTTCTAGTGAAAACCACTTCTGATTTGAGCAACCCCACCGACTCAAGTTTTTTTTATAAATACCTATTTTTGGAGACTTTTGGTAAAAATGAAACTGCAAATTAGAAGAATTTTAGTCTTCACTTTTAGTTTTTAAAAACTTGGTGTTCGAATCACAAATCATCCCAAATACTTTAGTGAATCATTTTAGAACCCAAGACACAACTTTGTTGAAGTTTACCTTATAGAGACGAAATCTCTACTGCTGGATTTGTAGTTCTTGTGGGAGGTGCTTACTGATGATTGTGGTCTTTGGGGATATTTGAGGGTGTTTCTTGTTGAAGGAAGAGCTATGGTTCTGGTGGGTTCTTGAGGGAGTCCATTGTTGTTTTAAGCTGCGGTTTATGTGAGTTTTCTAAGGAAGATTCATTGTTGATTTCATTGTATCATTGTAAGTTGAGATTTACACTTATAATGAAATAAAGGTTTTACCCGAAAGGTTTTTTTTCCTGAAATTTGTTTGTCCCTCGATTTGCAACTATTTGTGATGGCATGATTTAATTTATCCTCATAGATGCATGATTCAGGTTTAATTAATTTGGATGAAGGTTGAATTTAATAAAATAAGTTTATTTCGTTAGAAATTTGCAAAATAAATTGATATCGCACTGCATTCTTGTTGAAATAGAACTGTATGGGGGATATCACAAGCACCATGGTCGGATGCCTAGTCCTCAGGAGAGAGAAAAAGCAGTTGTGGAATAAGTACTATCCGCGAGCAAGGATTGTTGAGAGCGTGGGATTCGTCTGATAAGATGAAACCGAGATAAAGAAATTTATAAGAAAGATAAACGACGTCTGGTATGAAGAGAAATGGATCAACATCTAGCTCATCATGGGGATAGATCGACAAAAGAGTGCTGCTAAGTCGGGCACTCATCACTTAGATGCATTCCCCCTTTTCAAGGGCAGTTGAGGAGGTGGAGCCTAAAAAATGTTCACATAACCAAGGCTCAAGATATATGATGGAAAGACCGACCCCATATATCATGTATGCTAGTATAGGCAAGTGATTACTATGTGAAACCACAACGATGCTTTGATGTGTTTTATATTACCATCAAACCTAAGAGACATCGCCCATAAG
This sequence comes from Sambucus nigra, assembly GCA_949130495.1. Taxonomy (NCBI): domain Eukaryota; kingdom Viridiplantae; phylum Streptophyta; class Magnoliopsida; order Dipsacales; family Adoxaceae; genus Sambucus; species Sambucus nigra. Next base: position 522,418,386 of record OX422220.1, read on the forward strand.
TGGTTTTAAAGGTTGTCCCCTAGGTCGGTCAAAAGTTTAAAGTCACCCGCAGACGCTTATACAGCTCACTTTATAATCAACAGCTCACATTCGCCAATGATGGATTCTTTCCTCATTATGAGGAAGAAACCACCGGAACATTACGAGAATATTCCAAATGCAATTGGGAAACCTTTAATGAGGTTGCAGATTTCTTAGAGAAGGTTGTCATAGCATCGTTTAATATTATCCTTCCACCTAACTCCAAGTTGCATCAGTTCCTCACTAAGGAGGCAGATATATTAACCAATCCACAATAATACCATACACGGTAACGACAATAAATAACATCACAAACTAAAGTCTAAAGATGAGAAACCATCAAGTAAAAATCCAATACAACTCTATGAACATAAATGCATAAAATTGAAATACATAAGTCTGATAGAAAGGAATACATGGCCGATAATATCCAAAGGGGAACCTAATGTAGATAGAATTAAATTAAGCAACTACTCCAAACTATACAAGCCTTTACATCAGCCTTCGTTCCTGTGGTTGGACACCCAAAAGTTTTGGAACATAATTTGATATGAGTTAGATCCCAAAACCTTTTAAAAACATTTGCAAGTAATTAAGATGCATTAACAATTAAGCAGTACAACTTTCTATATTTAATCCGGTGTTGCACTCACATGAGATATTCCTCACCTCTCAAATATAGTGCTCACTTAACGTATGTATTTTAAAATCTTAGTCATACTACCCAGCCTAACTGGACTCCATATACCCATAAGTCCTCATACTACCCTGTGTTACGTGTATTTTACACAATTAGCTTTCGCATCTATTTATCAAATATAAGTCTCAATTATAATCATTCAAATCATTACAATTAACTTTCACAAGTTATTAACTGAATATTCACACTTTAGTGTCTTAGGCTTGTATATAATTTTCTTCACTGTTATATACATATATTTTCACATCACATCAAGGGTAATTACATATATATCACTCGCTATATATGTAAATGTCATCCTTGGGAGTAAATCATTCCCGATATGCAGATCTCTAATATGCTATGATGCTCCAGGGTATACACGCATCATCTTAGGCTAACGGATAGGGATCTTTCCACCAAACCCAAAATCGTAGACGTATTGGAGGCGGTCATAGTCCTGAACCAATGAGTCATGACCATACCATAAATCACCTCACTAAGGTTCCAATCTCACATAGGGAGGGTATACATGGCCCTATAAGCCTGGGGTCAATACTACACCTGTCAAGATTCTCCAGGTGAGATCATCTATGACGCGTAACCTACCTAATAACACTAGAGGGGTATGTTCCATCTCTCTTTCTCTCTCTCTCTCTCCATCTCTCTCTCTCTCTCTCTCTCTCTCTCTCTCTCTCTCTCTCTTTATATATATATATGTATATATAATTAATAACTCGGTTTACCATGCCTGTCACTCGTTGCCCTAGCCTATATTCCCTAGTGTAAGTCCCTACTCTTGTTATTAAATAATAATATATTGAGTATTCTGAACATGTAACCATTCTCAAATCGCCCGTATTATGCATTATTCAGTTTCCCCGAGTATTATTCGTTCCAAATACTCTAAACGTAACCCCTTGTATACCCGGATCATCCCAACGTATTTTGTAACATTCTAAAGTCATTCCAAGGTGTCCTTACTCTTTTACGGACACCCTAAACTAACCCCAAAATTTCCCACCTTTGAAAACCCGCTAAAACAACCCAATCCTGTCATTGCTGGGGAACCTAATTAGTTCGACCTAGAGAATGAACCGATTCGTTCCTCCTATCAAGCCCTAAAACGACGTAGTTTTGTCTGTTATGTAATTTTCCCCATTCTCGTTCACCCAAATCAATCATAATCACCCTTTTAATCATTCCTCTACACTACCCAATAAATTTAATTCATTAAAGAACATCTATTATATATTTCTAACGCTCAAAGATCAATATAACGCAAAGGATTGAATCATTAATCGACCAATTATTCCATACTTCTAATTTCCAATGGTTTATACCTCTAGATCATGTATTTTCGACTCAAGAACATAACTAACCATGGTCAATCCTAAAAATCATTATCAATATCCTACTTTTATCATGTGGGATTCATTCTAAAATTTCATATACGAATTTACATATTTTTTCATAGAATCGATTTCTCAAAAACCCCATTGACATGCAAATCCTCGCCCAAAAATTAATTTTTATACACCTATTGTGATATGAATTGAAACTAATACATATATGATTAAGAAAGATAATTAATTGACTTAAGATTGTTTGTAGTATCTGAATCGTCCTCGTGTGTGATGGATTAAATCTAGGAGTTTCTGGAATTCCACTCAATTTGGCCTGATCTTGAGCTCTCTCTTAATTTTCCTTATTTTCCCTCTCTTCCTTCTCACTTAGGGTTTTAGAATAACAAAGTGGATGCCTCCCAACACTAACGTTATTAATATATATGCCTAATGCAGAATTTAGGTTAATATGCTTACATGTAATGACCTAAATACCCTTTCACGAGTCCTGACTAGTCTAAAAAGCCCTCGGAACCCGATTACTACGCACGGGAACTTAATCCTTTGCTATTTCCACCCACTATGGAACAATTGTGAACTCAAAATCACCATCCGAGTCACCAAACATCAATATCATATCTCAACCCACAAATAGCCTACCTATATGCCCCGACTGAGATACCGTCAATTACCGTCGTTTCTATTCACTGAAACGTACTAACAATAAACCGAATTTAATTCACTTAATCACACGTAGTAAATTTTATTTCTACATAAATATTAAATTTATTCTCATTACTTAATATTTATTAAATAAATAATATTATTAAAAATGTTAAAATTAATTATTCAAAATTATGAGGTGTTACATCCCTCAAGTCCCATATCGAGGAATTTGCCCATGAGGGGCATTTTAATGAGTACATTGAAAAGAAAGTTGATCAGGTTGCCATTGACTATAACCGAAAACCACATAACGTTCTGGACAATGAGGTGGGGCATGAGTTTTCCATTATTCATAGGGCATCTGACCCCAAGCATCCTAGGTCAATACAATTCGAACGAAACTCAAGAAGGTCACGATAGAAATTTAGTCCTTTCAAATTAACTCCGCCAAAAGCCAAGCTGGAAAATTTAGGCAGCCAGAGGATGTGGACTATATCAAGCACAAACTCGAACGCAAATTTAGGACCCAACACCACGATGCACTAGTAATCACTCTCAGGATTACAAATTCGAACGCAAATAAGCTAGTAGTGGATCAATGGAGCTCTTCTGAAGTAATGTACATAGAGATTTTTCACAAGCTCAACCTAAAAATGACCGGCCTGAAGGAAGCAATCGTCCCTTCAGTTAGCTTCTCTAGAAAGATGAACATGTCATTGGGGATAGTAGTTCTGCCAGTGAGGGCATAAAACACTTCTAAATTCATTGAGTTTTTGGTGGTAGACATTGATTTTCACTGCAAGTCAATCCTTGGAAGAGGATGGCTGCACACCATGAGGACAGTTTCCTCAACCTATTATATAAAATTGAAGTGCATTACAGAGCGTGAAATAATAGAGATCAAGGGTGATCAGGCCATCGATGAGAAGTGTTTTATCGCTACTATCAATCCTAAATAAGAAAATAAGAAATAGAAGGAAGTCATCCCCTAAACATCTCATGACGGAGCCATTCCATCTAAATATTAACTAAAGTGTGGCAAACATGGGGTAGAAGAGATAAGATTTAACTCTATAGACGAAGTCATGGGCATACAGAAGGAAGTAGCTTTTGATGAGAGCTAACTAGAAAGAAAATTTCTAATCGGCACAACATTATCCGATCAAGAAAGAAAGTGATTAATTCATTTTCTAAAGTAAAACCTAGATGTGTTCGCATGGGAACTATACGATATACCAAGGATAATTCCCAAAGTTACCTACCATTAACTTCATGTTGACCCAACATTTTTACCGATAACACAAAAGGTCACCGCACTACCCCCGAAATGGCCAAGGTCATGAGAAAGGAGGTGGGAAAATTCCTTGACGCAGGTCCATCAGAGAAGTTCAATTGCCAAAATGGCTCTCAAAACCTATTGTGGTATGAAAAGGCAAGGATGCATGGAAAGTGTGTGTTGATTTCACTGACCTCAATAAATCTTGTCCTAAAGACAATTTTCCTTTACAAAAGATAGATCATTTGGTCGACACCACAACATCACATGATCGGATGATCTTTCTCGATGCCTACTGAGGGTGCATCCAGATTCCCCTATTCGGCCCCTACAAAGATAAAACTTCATTTATCACTCTCTTTTGCTTGTAGTGTTATAGGGTGGGTCATGCCTTTTGAAGTAAAAAATGCTAGAGCCACGTACCAAATATTTGTCACCAAAACGTTCAAGAAATAGTTGGGAGAAGCAATGAAAGTTTACATTGACGATATGCTCATTTAAGGAAAATGCAAAGATGATCACTTAAATGACTTAGCAGAGACACTTAAAATCCTCAAATGATATCAAATAAAGTCGAACGCTAGAAAATGCTCCTTTAGGGTCTAGTTCAAAAAATTCCAAGGCTACTTGGTTAGTAAAAAAAGGGATTGAGGAAAACCTTATCAAAGTTGTCGCGATAAATAACGTTCACCCTCCAAAGACGCTGCGCGAAATTCAAAAGTTAACAGGGATGCTAACATCCCTCAATAAATTCATTTCCAAGTCCTCCGAATAATGCCGACCATTCTTCAACTGCTAAAGAAAGAGCATGTAATGGCGAATGCTCAAAGGCCCTTAAGGAAATTGAATCCTATCTAAGAAATCCCCTTATATTGGTCATCCCGAACACGAGAGATCCTATTTATCTCTATTTAGTAGTTTCAAGCCATGCAGCCAGTTCAACCCTAGTTTGTAAAAACAAAATATGATAATTCTTCATTTACTACGTGAGTAAGACACTCTTAGATTCCGAGCAATGCTACCTCCCACAAGAGAAATTGGCCTACTCTTTGGTCATTGAGTCTCGTAAACTAAAACACTACTTTGAAGCTCATTCAATTGTAGTCATCACATCTTTTATCCTTAAAGATGTTATTCATAAGGCTAACCTATCTGGATGGATGTCCAAATATTTGATCAAACTTGGTAGGTTTGATATACACTGCCAATAAAAGACATTAATTAAGGGAGAGTTGTTGGCCGATTTTATCAAATATTTTGTGGGGAAAGATGCACCTAATGACCAACAGATTACCGATCAAGTGGATACTATATGTGGATAGTGCCTCTAACTTTAAGGGGGATGGAGAAGTAATTTTAATCATCCCGTCGAATAATGCCATGATCGAGCAAGGAATCGGGTTGAGCTTTGAAGTCTCCAATAAATAGACGAGTACGAAGATCTCATAGCCAAACTACATATGGCTCACTTGTTGGGAGTAAGTCAACTTGATGTATATTACGATTCAAAGTTGTTATCTAATCAAGTAACTAGAGATTTCAATTCCAAACATGAATGAATGTCAACATACCTACGGGTGGCTCATGATTTGATGTCAAAATTTGAGGAAGTAGGCATTCAACAGTTCCCCCGGGGGCATAATAAACATGTCGATGCCTTAGCATCCCTAAGCTCAATAGTTGACTATGATCATTCCTCGCTAAGCCCAACATTATAAATCTAGTGGTCATTGAGCACGTTCTCACCATGTAAAAATATACATCAGAATGATATCTTGTCAACCAAGAAAAAATAATCCCATCAGGTCAAGGTTAAAGTTGCTCGATTTTATCTGGGACCCGAATGAAAACTTTAAAGAAGGTCTTTCACAGATCCTTATCTCTAATGTGTGTATCCACATGACGCCGACTAAGTTCTGATACCATCTATGACACCCCTCCTATTTTTATCACTGGTGATCAACCCTTTATCAAAATAACTAGGAATCTTATTTGGTTCATTCTTAGCATCACCGTCGAAAACCTTTTTTTACTTACTAATCACCAATGTTAAATTAAGCTGGTGTCAAAATTTTATCCTTCATGAATCACACAACAACAAGCGATATAAAATAATCTAAACCATCCACACAATATAAGAGTGTAAAAAATCACATGAAAAATAACTGAATAAAATAATACCAAATAAACCATCGGTTCCCGAACCAAAATCCATCTACAAGACTAAGTAAATAAACCAAGTATGATAAATAAGAAATAATAAATAACTGAATTACCGAAATAGTCTGATGGGTTAACATGCCCAAAATGAAGTACTGAAATAAAATCATATCGAAGAATGAATAACTTAAGTGTCTACACAAACTCCTGCAAGCCTCTACAAATGTTGCAATTACACATCCTTGGAGTGAGTCATCAAGCTTGGCATCCTTATGGCTAGACACCTAAAACATTTTTGGAAAAATAGGAAAATTAAATTGACATGGGTTAGAGCCCTAGAAAACTTTTAAAAATATTTAGAGAGTATTTGAATCACAATTTAAACACAGTTATTGGATAAACATGTTAGTTTCGCGTACACTCCCTTGAGTTCGTCACCTCTCATATAATGTTAACGCCTAATGCGTCCTACCTAGATATGATATGAAGCCTAACTAGACATCCATATGTAACTAGCCACAAAAGATTCATCTCTCCCGTATAGCCCATACAATATGCTACCATACCACCAGTAACTAGTATCTCCCACATATTATTATTGAATAACTTTGATTAAGTTTCCCTTACTTAATTCGTTTTTAGATATGCACTATCTACCTTCCTACTATCACATAAGTAGAATAATCACGCTTTATTATAACACCATTAATTAAGATTCCTCACACTTACGTTACTTTTATATATACACTATATATCTTATCTACTATCACACATTAGTAGACTAAATCACACTTGTATATATTTATCACACCATAATATATACAACTATAGCTATCCCAGAATGACCACCGTGATGAAGGCATACTCTGATATCAAGTCCATGGACCTCTCGTACAAATCAGGGATGACTAGTTTGGCATGTCTCCTCAAACCCAAAATCAATTAACACACACCATAAAGTCGAACATTGCTTTAAGCCTTTGGGATACGCGCATACCTAATGTACCAAAATGACACGCTGGTCCCACTAATACACACACATAGTGAGCCGCCCTAAGTTTCATGTTTTGGAGAACACACCTAGACCACAATAGAATAGTCAAGGTGGGATCGCCCTCTCTGTGGAAACCTCTGGATAGCAGGCAGTGTAGGTATGTTCACACACATAGCAGATCACATCATAGGTATTCACATAACCAATATATATATACATATATATATATATCGAGCATATGTATACACACAACCTATAGGCATGCCTAGTATAGGTATACACACAGCCTATAAGTATATCATGATTGTAGAATATATCTCTCGGATACTTAACATACCATTAATTCACACGTAGTTGAAAAACTATTTACTAAAGCCGTTTAATACAAGATTAAACTATTTAAGTAACTCCGAACTGTGTTTTGAAGAAACAATTTTCTTTAAAATCAAATCAGTTTAATCACAAGATGTGTTTAAGAAAATATGTACGAGATCAGTTCAAGATTTGTTAACAGGTTTGGTAAAGAAGTTTAAAACATTTAAACTCAACACAACCACAAGAATTAGATGAGGAGTTGTAGAAAGATTAATGGCAAGAGATTTTTAACGTGGTGAAACTTCACCCAACTGAGGAAACGTCCACAGTGACTTCTAAGTCACAAACCAAAAAAAAATCACTAAAACAAAATATATCAGTTAGAAAACTATATAACACACATGCACACAAATCAGACCTATACAAGTTTAGGAAATTACCCACTCGTGTCCTTATAACTTTTCTGCAGTTCTGTTTGTTGAAGTGGTTCTCCCAGTTTGCCCCACTTTGTTCCAGTTCTTTACATCGACTCTTGTTTCAAGATTTTATTACCAACACTTTTAGTGTTGTAGTGTGTGAATGTTTGTGAAGGTGCTCTAACACATGCATGCACACACTCACGCTTATTTATACAAACAATCCTATCAAATTACATATGAGATCTATATGATGTGATTTTCTATTTCTCTCTTCTTAGAAAACACAAACCTTATTTCACCTTTAAAATGATCCAAGAATCCACGGTTATTTTTCTCAGATTACGGTTTAAGATCTTAATCAATCTCAGAGTTTTGAAAATATTTTTGAGATTGAAAACCACCAAGTGCGATTCTTAACTAGGCCAAAGGTCTTGTTTCAAAAGAACTAGAAACAAAAAATGATTTTTTTGATTTTGAGGTTAAAAAACATTTACAGAAAAGAATCAACAAAAGATTTCTCAAGATGTTAAACTAAGAATGCAGATCTACGTGTAATATAACATAAAAAGACCAGATCTATGATTTCTATAAAATAGAAATACAGATCTAACCTAATGTTTTAGTTGAAAAGAAGATCTTAAAACGAAGAGGTTTAAAATCACGAAAAAACTTTCAAACCAACACACAAAAACTCTCAAACCCTCAGGGCTGGTGTTTGGGGTAAAAGGTTTTTGGAAAAAGGGATAAGGGTTTGAAACTGTATAGGGACGAATTAGGGTTAGGGTTTCTAACTCTCTCTCTCTCTCTCTCTGGTTTCTCTCTCTTCTCTCTTCTCACTCCAACTACACGAAGTGGCAAAAGTCTCTCAAAGGCTGAGGGTAAGGTTCCTCATATAGGGGCTGAGAAGGATCGAGAATCTTATTCGAAATCAAGGACTGGGATTTGGTTTTCCCAAATTGACTTTGATCCAACGGTGAGATAAAAGTGGTGGATTAAATGGCTTTTGATTGGTTGAGAAGGGTTTCACTAGGATTGGATTCAAACGCATGCAGAGCGTTGATAACAACGATCCAAAGGCTGATATTGATCAACGGTTTTGTGTCTTTAAAGAAGCACAAATCGAACCGGTAGAGGTGAGACAGGTGTAGGGCTGAGATTGAGTCTGAGACGCGCGTTTGAAAATAATTACACACACACCCTATAGTCTCTAGCGCTTTCAGTTTCTACCTAAGTGAACTTATATGAATAAAACCATAAAACCAGAATTTACAGATTGATCCCAAAAGCTTTTAATTCCAATTTTAATTATGAAAAAATTGTTTTAAAAATCATTAAAAATTCCCAAAAATTATTAAAAAATGTTTTTAGGGAAATTAACACACACACCATACATACATACAATTTAATCAATATATATGAGATGGATGCAATCCTAATGTGTGTGATTGATTGTGAATATAACTTTGATCAATCAAACAAGAAGAATGAAATGTAGACTATCTCTGAAGCTTTTTGGATTCTAGGGAATGGACACAATTTTATCACTATTTCCAAACTAGATGAGCACTTATACAATATAGACTCAAGTGAGTCAAGAGTATAAAGTGCTTCAATCTCCCCCTTCGGAAATATGAGACAAAATATCCTTTGAGTCATCTAGGACTCGTAGGGAAACAAAGAAATAAGGAAAAACCTATTCCTATACAAAAAATCTATCTACCCATTTCTTAGAAAGGAAAAGTACATAACTCAACTAATTACAAATCAATACCCTAAAACATTTATTGAGAATAACTGTACAGAATCCTGAAATTAATCACTAAGATCAAGCTTATTAGAAATATGTAAAAAAAATGAACTCATAAGACTCAAATTTCTCCCCAATTTTCTCTCAAATGGACAAAAGGAAAAAATATGTAAGTCAAAGAGTTTATTCAGCACAAACCATACCTATTGATCTACGCAAGGCAATAAATCTATTATAATCCAAAGGTTTGGTAAACATATCTGCGAGTTGCCAATTATTAGGAAGATAATTAATTTATAACTCCTTAGTTTCAACCAATTCGCGTATAAAGTGATGTCTAATTTTTATGTGTTTTGTTCGTGAGTGTTGAAAAGTATTTTTAGAGATATTGATCTCACTTTGATTATCAAAATAGGGATGTAATTGTTCTTCTTGAATACCGTAATCACTTAGCATTTGTTTAAGCCAAAGTAATTGGGCACAGCAACTTCTAGCGGTAATGTATTCAGATTCAGTTGTTGATAAAGAAGTGAAGTTTTGTTTCTTACTAGTCCATCCTACTAGATTATTACCTATATAGTAACATGCTCCTGATGTGCTCTTACAATCATCCGTACACCCAGCCCAATCGGCATCAGTGTAACCTATTATAGTACTAGGTGTATTATTGGTATACCAAAGTCCTAAATTAAGAATCCCTTTTATGTAATTAATGATTCTTTTAACACAAGTTAGATAGCTCTCTTTAGGATTGTTTTGATAACAAGCACACACACAAACATCGTACATAATATCAGGATGTGAGGCAGTAAGATATAGCAAGGTTCCTATCATACTCAGATATAGAGTTGGATCTATGGATTTTCCAGTTTCATCTTTAGAAAGTTTGACCGTAGTACTCATGGGAGTTTTAGCATCTTTTGCATTCTCAAGGCCGAATTTTTTGACAATCTCTAATGCATATTTAGATTGCGAAACAAATAAACCTTCTAAATTCTGTTTGACTTGAAAACCCAAGAAAAATTGCAACTCTCCCATAAGTGACATTTGAAATTCTTTATGCATAATTTCATAATAGGATTTAACTTCTGAGGGAAAAGTTGATCCAAAGATAATATTGTCAGCATAAACTTGAGCTATAATAATATGTTTGTCAAAATGATTGACAAAAAGTGTTTGATCATTTCCACCTCTCTTAAAACCTATATCTAAGAGAAAATTGGAAAGACGCTCATACCAGGCTCTTGGCGCTTGTTTTAAGCCATATAAAGCCTTTTTAAGACGAAAGACATGATTTGGATATTGAGGGTCAATGAACCCTTTTGGTTGTTCTACATAGGTCTCCTCAGTCAAAATTCCATTGAGGAAGGGAGATTTGACATCCATTTGGTAAAGCGTAAAGTGTAAGTAACATGCTATGTCAAAGAGAAGACGAACATATTCTAAGCGAGTAACAGGTGCAAACGTCTCGTTAAAATCTATTCCTTTAATTTGAGAGTATCCTTGAGCAACTAATCTGGCTTTGTTTCTAATGATTATCCCATTTTCATCAGATTTATTTTTAAATATCCAACATGTGACAATAACCTTTTTGTGATCAAGCCTAGGTACAAGATACCAAACATCATGAATGACAAATTGAAGTAATTCTTCCTGCATGGTAGAAATCCAATGAGGGTCATTCAATGCTTCATTTACATTCTTTGGTTCCACAAGGGAAACAAAACATGCATAATGAGCATAATTTCTTAATTGAGATCTTGTACGCACAGGCTCACTAGGGTTACCATCAACGTTATCTATGGGATGATATTTAGAGACCCAGTTAGGTACTTCAGGTGTCTCAATTGGTAAAGAATAATCTATTTCTGGAGAGTCATTTTCTAAATCATTTTCAGACTCTTCCATAATAGTTGGTTCTCCAGTCTTACTCTCTATAGTAGTGTCACTTACAATAACGTTTATGGATTCCATTATGGTCTTAGTGCGAAGGTTATATACACGGTATGCTCTACTGTTAGGAGAATATCCTAGAAAGATGGCTTTATCTCCAAGAGTCTTAAATTTGGATAAGTGTTATCTGTCTTTACAAACATAATACGTACTACCAAAGGTTCTAAGGTATTTAAGATTGGGCTTTTTCCCATACAAAAGTTTGTAAGGAGTTTGTTTAGAATTCTTTCTAAGATAGACCCTATTGATAAAGTGACATGCAATACGAATAGATTCTACCCAAAAATACTTAGGTAAACACTTGGCATGAATCATAACACGTGCCATCTCTTGAAGAGTACGATTCTTTCTCTCAGCAATACCATTTTATTGAGTAGTCTTAGGAGCACTAAACTCAAGTTTGTAACCATTATAGTCACAATAATCTATAATACCAGTGTCTTTAAATTCTCCACCTCTATCACTAAAAATTCTATTTACTTGAGTGTCCTTCTCATTTTTAGTCCAAAGAAGTATTTTCAAAAAGGTTTGGAAAGTGTCTGATTTTTGTTTTAAGAAGGCTACCCAAGTAATTTTGGTGAAGTCATTAATCATAATAAGAATGTAACTGTGTCCCCAGAGACTAATAGTTTGAGAGGGACCCATTAGGTCCATATGTATGAGCTCCAAGGGTTTAGAGGTAAGGATATCTTTGACTTTCTTATGAGGTGTCTTAACAATTTTTCCTTCCTGACAAGAGCCACATACAATATTAAAGATAGGTTTGATTTTTGGAATTACTCTAACTAGTTCTTGTGATGATAATCTACTAAGGTTATCATAATTTATGTGACCCATCCTGTTATGACATATTTCATTATCATCCATTCTGGCAACGTTACAGATTTCAGTACTATCGATGACAGTATAACAATTGTCAGGAGTCCTAAATCCTGTAATTATGCACTCACCTTTTTCATTTAAAATTTTGTAATTATTCTTTGAATAGGTGACAATATGATTTGAGTCATAAAATTGTGATATACTAAGTAGATTAGCCTTAAGACCTTTTACTAGAAGAACAATTTCAAGCACAGGTAATCCATCTTCTTAGAGTGTTCCTTCACCAATGATTTGAGATGATAGACCATCATCAAAGATAACTTTTCCTCGGGCAAAGCTAGTTTTGTTTAAATATCTGGTATCATCCCCATCATATGTTTTGAACATCTAGAATCTAAATACCAACTAGAAGATTTGTGTTCCTCTTTCAAAGAAGTAATCACCGTGTTACACTTCATCTGGGGTAATAGATCATCTTTTCTAACCCAAATAGCTCTTGTTTTCATTTTGCGCTTATTTTCTCTCATTTGATAAAATTTGCGAGCATTCGATATTTGTTGGAAAATATTTTGCGCATGTGTTGAATTTTATGGAAAGCATGAGGATTTGGTTTATAAAAGTGTCTAGGAATCATTTTTGGAAATGATCTTTTAGGTTTGGTCTTTCTTTTTCTATAGTTAGAGTTTTTGTCTGGTGGTCTAGGCAAAACATAATTGTTTCGACTTCTCCTAGAGTAGTTAAAGTTTTAGTACATAGGAGTACTATAGACATGGTTGACTAAACGTCTAGAGTAGCAACCTTTAAAAGAATGACCATATAAGTCACAGTATGAGCAATATAGATTTCTCGAAGAGGGTATCTCCTTAGGAAAGTCTCTAAACATAGGTTCCACTGGATTTTGAATTTGAACCTTATTCTTAGGAGGTATGGTTTGAAAAGTAGAATCACTCTTCCTAATCGGGGGGCAGACATATTTAGCCTTAGATGGACTTTCACACTAAGAGTAACTTGATTCCCCAACATCAAACTTTGATTGTTTTTCATCAAACTCTTATTTTAGAGAATGAAAATATGGGCAAGTTTCTATAGGTCTTTTGCCTCTTGGCACAAACTTGATGGTTTCAAAACTTTTAGTTTATGTCCTTAAATTGGGGCAAAACCCTATTCCAGTTCGATCATCAGAATTAGTTTTTGAATCATCAACAAAACCATCAAAACAATTTGAATTATTTTCAAATTTTGTAAATTTTTTGAAAAATGTTGGTGTCTTTTCTTTGGATTGTTCCAATTCTAATAATGTCCCTTTATATTTTTTCTCCAAAGTTTCATTTTCTTCAATCAAATTCTTCAATTTTTGATCAAAAATTTTAACTTCATTTTCATGAGTTAGACATTGGGTAGTATACTCTTCAGCGTTAAGTTTAACCATCAGGCTTAGGTCTTCTAATTTCTTAGTGAGATCTTTCACTATCTTTTCTAGTCTAGTGCTTTTCTTGAGAGTTTTCTCATAATGTGTGTGAATATGAGGGAGGTCTTCAGTGTCCGAATCACTAAGTGTAGTGTGTGAAGTGACCCCTATGGATTCAATTATTTAACTCACACACTCATTGACATCGTCATTATCGCTTTCCCTTTGACTCACACGCCCCGCGGTAGAACAAGCAATATTCTCAGAAGTTAAATCATCTAAACCAGTAACAGCATGATTCATAACAGCAGAAGTAGATTTACTAGTATCATTTTCATACACAGGCATGGGCATATCATCATTACATATAATCTTGGAAAATAAAGACATGCAAGGATAAAAAACATCAGATGATTCAGGTTCCTCATTTTCAGAATCACTTGATCCATCCCAGGTTTTGCAAATGTTGTCCCTAGTATGATGATTCGCAGTGTTGAGTTTAACTCTACAGTCTTGTGCTATATGTCCCAATTTTCCACATTTAAAACATTCAATGTTCTTGAAGTCTTTGTTAGGTCTCATGTCCTTATGATGTTTGTCTTGACCTCTCTCATGGGATTTATGATTAGTCTGAGTTGGGTAATTTGGCTTTCCTTATCTAGTTGCCATTTTATTTCTAAATTTAATAATTTTCTTAAATTGTTTTAACATCAAGGCAATCTGATTATCCAAACTATGTATATCACATTCCTCATCAGAGTCATTATTAGGAATAGTGCGCTCAGGTTTCATCAGTTTAGAAGTAAAACTTAAGTTGGAACTAGTCTGATTCCTATGGGACTGGGTCAATTGTTTCTTAAATTCTAATTCCGTTTCCACAGTTCTAAGTTTACTACTGAGTAATTCAGGAGTGAGATTTTGGTCACACATTTTCTCAATAACATATCTTTTGTTGTCAAATTTCTGTGGTAATGATCTTAGAATTTTAGATACAATTTCATGTATGTCATATGTTATTCCATTAGCATGCATTTTGGTCACAATATCAGTCAGGTTCATATAAAAGTCATCAAATGACTAAGAGTCAGACATAATTAAAGAGTTATACTGCTGAATAAGCATTTGTGTTTCAGCAATCTTAACTCTAGTGTCACCTTCATGTGCAATAATCAGTGTGTCCTATGCTTCCTTAGAAGTGGCATAATATGAGATCCTTTTGAACTCATGTTCATTTATAGACATAAAAATGGAATTCTTGCCTTTGTTATTGTTTTGAGAAGTTTGCTTCTCTTCTTGAGTGACTTCACTTAATGCTTTCTTAATCCTCTCATTACTTCCTCCAGTGGATGGTTTAGTAGGATAAGTGTATCCATTTTCAATAATATCCCAGACATCATGTCCCAAAGTTCCTTGTGTGAAAGCAATCATCCTTACTTTCCAGTAAGAAAAATTTCTTCCATAAAAAAGAGGAGGTCTGGTCAGGTTACCAAATCTTTTATTTTTCTCGTCCATGTTTAATTTTCAGAAAATAATTTTAGAAACACAAGATCTTTTAAAAATAGTTTCCAAAGCTCTGATACAAATTTAAAAACTATTTACTAAAGCCGTTTAATACAAGATTAAACTATTTAAGTAACTCCGAACTGTTTTTTGAAGAAACTCTTTTCTATAAAATCAAATCAGTTTAATCACAAGATGTGTCTAAGAAAATATGTACGACATCAGTTCAAGATTTGTTAACAGGTTTGGTAAAGAAGTTTAAAGCAATTAAATTCATCACAAACACAAGAATTAGATGAGTAGATGTAGAAATATTAATGATAAGAGATTTTTAACGTGGTAAAACCTCACCCAACTGAGGAAACATCCACGGTGACTTCTAAGTCACAAACCAAAAAAAATTCACTAAAACAAAATATATCAGTTACAAACTATATAACACACATGCACACAAATTAGACCTATACAAGCTTAGGAATGTACCCACTGGTGTCCTTTTAACTTTTCTGCAGTTCTGTTTGTTGATGTGGTTCTCATAGTTTGCTAACTTCCACTTTGTTCCAGTTCTTTACGTCGACTCTTGTTTCAAGATCTTATTACCAACACTTTCAGTGTTATAGTGTGTGAGTGATTGTGAAGGTTCTTTAACACATGCATGCACACACTCACGCTTATTTATATAAACAGTCATATCAAATTACATATGAGATCTATATGTTGTTATTTTCTATTTCTCTCTTCTTAGATAACATAAACCTTATTTGACCTTTAAAATGATCCAAGAATCCACGGTTATCTTGCTCAGAAGACGGTTCAAGATCATAATCAATCTCAGAGTTTTGAAAATATTTTTGATATTGAAAACCACCAAGTACGATTCTTAACTAGGCCAAAGGTCTTGTTTTAAAAGAACTAGAAATAGAAAATGATTTTGTTGATTTTGAAGTTAAAAAATATTTACAGAAAAGAATCAAGAAAAGATTTCTCAAGATGAGAAACTAAGAATGCATATCTACGTGTAATATAATATAAAAAGACCAGATCTATCATTTCTATAAAACATAAATACATATCTAACCTAATGTTTAAGTTGAAAACAAGATATTAAAATGAAGAGGTTTAACATCACGAAACAACTTTCAAACCAACACATAAAAACTCTCAAACACTCAGGGTTTGTGTTTGGGGTAAAAGGTTTTTGGAAAAGGGATAACCATTTGAAACTGTATAGGGACGAATTAGGGTTAGGGTTTCTAACTCTCTCTCTCTCTCTCTCTGTGGTTTCTATCTCTTCTTTCTTCTCACTCTAACTACACAAAGTGGCAAAAGTCTCTCAAAGGCTGAGGGTAAGGTTCCTTATATAGGGGCTGAGAAGGATCGAGAAGCTTATTCAAAATCTAGGGATGGAATTTGGTCTTCCCAAATTGAGTTTGATCCAACAGTGAGATAAAAGCGATGGATTAAATGGCTTCTGATTGGTTGAGAAGGGTTTCACTGGGATTGGATTCAAACGCATGCAGAGCGTTGATAAGAACGATCCAAATGCTGATATTGATCAACGATTTTGTGTCTTTAAAGAAGCACAAATCTAACCGATGGAGGTAAGATAGGTGTAGGGATGAGATTGAGTCTTAGACGCGCGTTTGAAATTATTACGCACACACCCTATAGTCTCTTGTTCTTTCGATTTCTACCTAAGTGAACTTATATGAATAAAACCATAAAACCAAAATTTACAGATTGACCCCAAAAGATTTTAATTCCAATTTGAATTATGAAAAAAATTGTTTTAAAAATCATTAAAACTTCCCAAAAATTATTAAACAAATGTTTTAAGGGAAATTAACACACACCACACATACAATCAATTTAATCAATATATATGAGATGGATGCAATCCTAATGTGTGTGAGTGATTGTGAATATACCTTTGATTAATCAAATAAGAGGAATAAAATGTAGACTATCTCTGAAGATTTTTGGATTCTAGGGAATGGACACAATTTTGTCAATATTTCCAAACTACACGAGCACTTTTACAATATAAACTCAAGTGAGTCAAGAGTATAAGGTGCTTCAGTAGTATTATTTTTGTATTTTTCAACTATCACTCACTATCCGAATGGTCCCAATTATCCCTTAAGAAATTTCAGTATTTAAAACATCACTAACCAACTGGTATAAAATTTTGGGTGATCATCTACACTTCCTGTAACTCGTTTTAAGTTCCTGATAATTAACAAAATTATTTAAATCTCGTAGGACCTAGTCTCATTTTACCCTCATTATGACTAAGTCTAAGCCACGACTATAGGACTATTGAAATTACCAAAGTCCTCATATAGTTCATAACATATTCTCTACCCTGATTTAATTTTTGACTAAAGATATCGATCTTGAACACCCTTCTATAGAAAAGTCATAACTAATTAAACAAATAAAAAAGATATGAAATTGGCGGCCACGCGTCCATAACGAAAAGATCTATCTCCTTTACCAAAATCCAATGTCGTTATAATTACATATTAATCTTGTTCTAACTACATACTAATCTCGTTTGAATAACCTCATCGATTTTTGACAGCTTCTTCCCAAACTCATTTTTCTGCATGGTTAACACCTCAAACCTTCAGGAAACTCTCCCAAAATCCTATCCAACATACCCAAAACCCAGACACATGTCTAGGGACAATTTATAACATAAATAATACATCAAATCTATAAGAAATCTACCCAAGAACAGATTATATTCCAAAATTCTCAAAGCCCTATGTTATGGTGATCTTCATGTGTAATTAACAAGATACTCAAATTTCTTCCATTATTTTTGTAAATGCGCCCCTTTTTCAACGTGCTCTTTTTAAGGATAACAATATAATTTTTCTTTAGGAAACCCTATTTCAATAATAACACGCACCAAGTTTATGATCCAATTTTAATTATGTCCCAATTTTATCTTGTTTAATCCTAAACATCCATCTAGGTGATTAAATCAAGTAATGTAAACAAGTTTACAACGTCGGATGTACGAGAAAACCTCTAAGGTAAAAAACCGTGGATGGCCCAAGCCAAACAATCACTATGATACGGTTTTACAAAGTACAAACAATAGACTTACTCAACGACTCGATCACCACAAGTCTTGACACTTTTCTGATCTTCAACCGCTCCTCCATAGTGCCCACAGAGAAATTCCTTTTTCTATGATGCTCGTCCACAACACACACATCCACGTATATCTCAGTGTCCACAAATATGGCTTTAATACGACTACGATGTTGAAACCAGACTCCACCTAATCTTCACCGCAAAACCCAACGATGTTCTTCAAAGTGTAGAACAAACTCCAACATGTGCAAAAAAGATAAGATCACAATTTCATATGATAATGAAATCTTGGATGATTTAAACTCTAAGGATGTTTTTTATCATAGAAAGCCTTAGAAAACATGTGGAGAAATCGTACTGGATGTAAACTAATTTTTTGGAGTGTACACCTTTAAAATTTTGAGAGAAACACGCCTTAAATAGAATTCTTGAGGCGGTGCACCGTTCGAACAATATTGGCATGTCTCTCGAACGATATGTCCATGTTGCTCGAATGACATGTACATCTGGCTTGAACGACCTTCAATGTCATTTGAACTACAAACTTAAGAGTTTGTGTTTTACACAACTCTGAAAAATACTTATCTCAGAATAAAACAAAGTGTAAAAATTTTAAAACAGTTTTTAACATTTTAAAAACATTTATTTAATAAAATAATATCCTAAAACATTTTTTGAGTTTCCCATTAACATTACGCATTCGTACCCAAATGATCTCGAAATGCAATGAAGATATAAACGTGCACCAATAAACTTTCGACATGATTTAATCTTTGAAGCTTGGCCTCAATGTCTTCAATTAACTTTAAATTATAGACTGTGTGGGATCGTGACAATGAAAAATCTATCTATGACTCAAAGAAAATGTTTTGTTCATGGAATAAGTCAAATACTTTGAATGGATTCAATTGGAAATTTTTGAATTACAAATCTCCCCCTTTGACTATTACAGGACAAAACTAAACTAGTGAATTCTAAGCCCGACCGTTAAGCCGTATGACACCAAAATCCCATTCCGTAAAGACCAAAATCAAATATACATGACACGATCTAGTATATATTGAATCGGTAGCATGAAACGTCCGAATGTGACGTACTCTTGAAATCTCGAATCTCTGAAGCATACCTACACACACAAAATAGACAAATACCCAGTGAAGTATGAAAGAACAAATGATATAAATCATTATGATACCAATAAAAACAATGATACCAATAAGTTTATCAATCATCAAATCATTTGTTTAAACATGTGAGCAAAACATGATATGATATCAATTTGTTAAGCATAGAAGAATATGATCAATACCAATTTGTGCAAAACAATATGATATTAAAATATACGCATACAAACATATGTTCTTATCATCAAACAAAAACTCCTCCAACATCACATACATCTCTCCCTTTTTTTGTCTCCAATAGACAACCCAATGAAAAGATAAATAATTTATATATATATATATATAGAATAAGAATAATCAATGAAGAATATCTAGATAAACATGAAACAACCAGCTAATAATTATCAAAGAATATCAAATCCATAGCTAGCAAACAATAATCACACAAAACGAATCATCAATCTAATCAGGTTTGACTACACAGATCATGTAGTAAAAATCATCATGCATAAAAAACCTATACTTCATAAAACTTCCCTAGAAGTACCACAAATAGGAAAATATCATCATATGAATCCAGTAAGTACTAATTGGAAGAACAAAAAATCCTCAGCAGGTCGCTCGAATGACTTACCTTGTAATTAGAACGACATGAGCAAGTCGCTCAAACCAGGACATCAAGCGAGCAAATAAAATGCAAAACAATGTAGCCTCACTCGAAGCAACTCATCTCAGGACCTTCTCGCGACTAGACTTGATAAAAATGATGCCTCAAAAAATGAGTCGCGTGAACCTCGTGTGAATAGTATTTCGTGCGACATAAGGTTGTCGATCGAACGACGTCTCTTTGTCGTTTGAACGACACACAAAACTCTCAATTCTAGTGCTAAAAATTATGAATTTTCGCTGAGTGAAAACATTTCCAGAAAAAACTAACTAGAAGGAGATAAAAAGTAAAACAGACTCAAAATAGAAAAAATGAAACAAGAAAAACAATACGAGTTTCATGCTAACATAGTACTGATGTGCTCAACCATGGATATGGAATGTATGGGCGTGAAATACAACAAATGAATCACAATTCCAATACATTGAGACAATCAAGAAGCTCAAATTGATATCTAAATGTCATCAAACATAGTTTTATTCATATGTGAGAATTAATATATTGAGATAAATGAACTAAACAAAAAACATGCACATAAATCTAGAATTTTGACGATTCTACAAACAATAGCGTCATGATACAACTTTTCAACATTAGGATTCCTGGTGAAAACCATTGTACTTTTCCAACCAAACTCCCTCAATATTTATATATTCTTTTTCTAGATTTTGAGGTTCTAAATTCTCAACTTAGAGAAGACCTATTGGCCCTTTTGGCATATATTTCTTTTTATTGCAGTCCTTTCCCATGCACACTCATCATTTTTTAATATAATAATTTTCTATCCTCACGGGCAATGGTTCTTACATGCACACCTCCTCTCTAAGACTACTTGCGCATAGATGACAAAATTGAGATAAGAACGTCTCACCAAACTCATATATGCAAGAAAACTCAAACATTCATATAAGCTTGTGCATGTGTGCAAGGATGCCATACATACAAAGTCGAATCCATATGCAAATCAACTTTGAAACAACCCCATAATAAAGTGGTTAAGATCATTCTAAGCATCAATAATTATGACCAAATGTCCTAGCCACATGGATAATGAAACGATGGGGGTCCAAGCACACCAATATGCCACATCAAACATGTAAACTCAAACAAACCAAAAAATCTTTTTGTTTTTTTTATAAATATTTTGAATCAAATAAAAACAATTTTTTTTTTGTTTTTCCAAAATATATGAAACCAAAAATCTTTTTGTATTTTCAAAAAAAATTATCAAAAAAATATCTTCTTATATTTTTCAATAAGACTCAAACAAATTAAAAATATAATACAAAATGGCACACATGTCATAATACTAGCAATGAATATATCAGGAAGCAAACTAGCATATGAAAAACATGGCAACACAATCATCCTTTAGATTTGGCATGGGAAGAATCAAGTGCAACCATACACAAACCATGAAGTTGAAAACCTAAAGTCTCTAACTCCGATTTCCTAACCAAAGTAGGTGTAAAACAATGCATAACCGAAAAAAATTTATTCCTAAACTTTCTAGGAGCATTCCTAAGGTCATAACAAAAACGTCTAAGGTGACCTTTCCTACTACAATGAGTGCAAGTGTAAGCACGGTAGGAATTATTATCAAAATGTCTACCTCTCCTAACATTCCTAGTGGGCTCTTTCACACGTGCGAGGTTTGTTTTGGTAATTAAAACAACACGCTCATCGAAACCTATACCACACCTATCTTCCTAAATTTGGATGGTGCCTAAGATCTTATCTAACTTCTCCGACCTAGCCTCCAAATCAAACTTAACTCTAGACGAGTCTCTCAATCTCACCTCCAAATCACCAATCCTATACTCAAGCAAACACCCACACTCCTCAAACTCTGGAATTTAATTCTTCATAGCCTCCGTCAAACCCCTAAGACAATCTCTCTCACCCTTAACGTATTCTAGTTTATACCTAAGAGTCTTCGTTCATGCCCTAAGATCCTCAATAAACTTATCATTATTTTCTACGACACGCTCTTTCAACTTAGCTTGTAATTTCAAGTTTTCCTTTTTCCTCGAAAGTGTCATTCACATGATAATCTTCATGGGAAGATTTATCATCATCGCTCACATGACATGCCATGAATGCTACAAAGTTGCGCTTAATGGGGGGACTATCTCCCTCTTCTGGTTCACTATCACTTAAGGTGGCAATATATGCAATAGGTTTCTTGCCCTCGTTCTTAAATCTAGTGGTACATTCCTTAACCTTATGACCATACCTTTCACAAACAAAACACCTATCCAACTCATCCTTTTTAACCTTCTCACTTGATTATTGGAGACGTGATCTTACCTGTTGTTCTTAATTTTTTTAAATATCTTGGCATCTTTCGATTGCTTTTGTAATTTGATAAACTTCTTGAACTTCTTTGCAAATAATGATACATCCTCAAAGTTTGAATCAGAATCATCATTCGAAACTTTAGTTTCCTCCTTTCGGGATTTCAAAGAAATGCCCTTTTCTTTCTTTGGCTCTTCCTTTGAGGTAAACATGTCAAGCTCATAAGTTTGCAGGTCACCTACAAGATCTTCTAGTTTCGTATATGCAAGGGTACCTAAGGAGTTTAAAACATTAACTTTAGGATCAAATCCACTAGGAAATGATGAAAGGATTTTCTTTATGACTCGGTTGTCAGGTATCTTCTCACCTAGGTTAAAGGAGGAGTTGACAATATTGAACAACCTAGCATAAAACTCATAAAATGTCTCACTCTCTACCATCTTAGTTGTCTTAAATTGTGTAGTGAGATTTTGAAGTTCAGACGCCCTAACCGTGGGAGTGCACTCATAAATAAGTGCAAGAACAACCCAAGCCTCTTTAGAGGTTTCACACGTCATGATTCGTCTATACTCATCCGGTGTGAGATTTGAAACAACAACATGAAGACCTTTAGAGTTTTAAAATGCAAGTATATGTTCAACTTCGGTCCATGACTCAATATGTTTTAAAGTAGTTGCCTCACCCTCTGTTGTGACTGGAGGTGACCAACCTTTTTCGACCGCTAACCACACACGTTCATCAATTGATTTCAAAACACTTTTCATTCGAATCTTCCTATAAGTGTAGTTAGTGCCAATAATAACCGAAGTTCTAAAACTGTCATAGTTTCCAAAATTTATCCTTAAAAACATACAGGATCACAACACAATAAAATAGTGATTTTATCTCTGATACCCATTTGTAAATGTGCCCCTTTTTCAGCATGTGGTCTTTAAGGAAGACAAAATAATTTTTCTTTAGAAAACACTTTTTCAATTTTAACACGCACCAAGTTTGCCAAGAAATTTCAATTAAGTCCCAATTTTATCTTGTTTAATCATAAACATACATCTAGGTTATTAAAGAAAGTAAAGTAAAAAAGTTCACAATGTCGAATGCACGAGCAAACCACTAAGGGAAAAAAACCTTGGACAACCAAAGCCAGATAATCACTATGATACGGTTCCACAAAGTGCAGATAATAGACTTACTCAATGACTCGATCCCCACAAGTCTTGACGCTCTTTTGATCTTCAAACTCTCCTCCCAAGTGCCCGTTTAGAACGTCCTTCTTCTACGATGCTCATCCACAACATACGCGTCCACGTATGTCTACGTGTCCACCGATATGTCTTTAATACGTCTACGATGTTGAAGCTGGATGACACCGAATCTTCACTGTAAGTGTAGAAGAAACTCCAACAGCTGCAAACAAGATCACAATTTCATATGATAATGAAATTTCGGGTCCTTTAAACTCTAAGGATGTTTTTTTTTATCATAAAAAGCCTTATAAAACATGTGCCGAAAACGTATTGGATGTAAAATGATTTTCGGGAATGAACACCTTCAAAATTCTGAGAGAAACCCGCCTTATATAGAAATCTTAAGGCGTCAAATTGTTCGAATGGGATCTGCATGTCACTCTAATGATATGTCCGTGTCCATCGAACGACATGTACATCTCCCTTGAATGACCTGTAATGTCATTTGAGCAAGAAACTTAAGATTTTGTGTTTTAAACAACTCTAAGCAATACTTATCTAAGAATAAAATGAAGTATAAACATTTTAAAACACTTTTTAAAATTTTCAAAACACTTATTTAATAAAATAACATCCTAAAACATTTTCTGAGTTTCCCATTATGCATTCATACCTGACTGATCTCGGAATGCAATGAAGGCATAAACGTGCAACGATAAACTTTCGAAATTCTTTAATCTTTGAAGCTTGGTCGCAATATCTTCAATAAACTTTACGTCATAGACTGTGTGGGATCATAACAATAACAATGAAAAATCTATCTATTACTGAAAGATAATGTTTTGTTCTAGGAATAAGTTGAATACTTATAATGGACTCAATTGGAAATTTTATCTTTACAATTTTCATCACATAACATCTAATTTCATATTAATTCTACATGCATCCCTATATTCATTCATGGATTACACCCATTAAATCCCCAAAAATTCATCTGAAACATGTAATTGAAAGCCTACACTACATGGGTATTACAATTCAAAAGGAAAAAAACTCTAGTTCTACAGAGAAGAAAAGAGGGAGAAATGAAGGGGATTTTTTTTAGAGCCAAATCAAGAGGGAATTTTGTGTATTCGTGGAATCACCATCAACATCAAAAGAAGTTCAGACTCTATGAATTTACAAAGGCAAGTTGTTAACTTTCTTTTAATTTAAATTGTAGTCTTCAATTCATATCACAGTGGGTGTGATAAAATTTATTGTTTTTGGGTTGCATTGACTCATAAAATTTGGGTTTTTAAATCTTAACGAATCATACAGTTTGATTGTTTTTTTTAACACATAAAAATTATTATTGTGGATATAAGTTGTGTGCTGAAATCTATGGGAATTATAGAGTCAGCATCGTTGGTGTATTGAATTTCTAGTCTTGAAACCACTAGAAACAGTTGGGTTATAAATAAATTACAGAAGGTAGAAAATTGGGAAATAAGGTTTGAGTTTTCAGTAATGGCGGACGAACTGCAGGAAGAAGAAGAGAGAGAGAAAATACCAAGTGCTCACTCTAGCGATCGGTGCCCTTGTTCGTGCGAGGCCACCTGTCATTTGAATGGCATGGTGGGTCGTTTGAACGACGGGGATGGGCCATGCCCAATTCCATTGATTTTCTTGTTTGGGACGCACGTAATAGTTTTTTATTTTGGGTTAATTCATTAAGGATTTTTTCTCTTTTATAATTAGGGGTTTAAAAAGGGAGATGAGTATAAATTGTTATGTGGAAATAAAAGAGTGCAATCTAAATTTTTGGAATATGGAACGATAAATTCTAAGGCGTAGATTACGGGCCAAGGGAGAGAGTGTCCGAGTATTTTGGTTGCATGGCACCGCGTTAATAAAATAAAGTGCAAATTTATCAATTTATAGTCGGGAATTTGACTTGGGTATTTATAGCTAGTGTTACAGGATTTGTGCACGGGTTAGCCGGGTTTAATTAAATATATATATATATATATATATATATATATATATATATATATATTGGTGTGAATAAAATTTAGAGGAATGCATACCCCTCTAGTGCTATCATTGGTGGTTGTGTGATGTGGGTGAATCCCCTGACTAGTGAATGCGGGGTGAGTATAGTCCTCAGGTTATAGTCATCCATGATTTTATTGTGTGATTTATTTTCTGGGGTGAACCTCTTTGGGGTTTGATTCGGTTTCACTTCCATTGAAGGAACCATAGCCGCCTGTGCTACGTTTATTTTGTTCACTAATTCAGGGAGCTAATCAGGTTGGGGTGTCTGGGTGGATGAGTATACCTGTGGTTATAGCATTTTAGAAAACATCCAGTGAGTGCCTACTTAGGAGATGGTTATATATACGTATATATGTTATAGATATTTATATTCGGATAAAATACATGAATTTTAGTTGTATTAAGAATAAACGTATATAAGAGAGTGGATATTTATTTATGGCGAATTACGTAAAGTATATAACTAGTGAGACTGCTATATAGTTCATTTAAAGAGGATTATTTAAGTTAATGCGAGAAATAAGTTATGAGATAAAACTAAAAATTACTCGGGCTATAGTAGGGTGTCAAGGAGTTTCATGAGAAGGCTAGTCAAACAAGTTAGTGTGAATATGAAGGTTAGGAATAAGCGTTAGGTGTGCACAATAGTTGAGAGGTGAGTAGTATCTCAAGTGAGTGCGACACTAGCTTAAATATGAAAAGCATTCAAGCATTTTAATTACGACAATCTTAATCACTTGCTAAATAGTTTCAAAATGTTTTGGGTTCTAACCCTTGTCGCAAAATATTTTCAAAACCTTTTAATTGTCCAGCCATAGGGATGCCAGACGTAAGATTCTGTTCTACGTACACACAAGTGCGACACATGTGGATGCATGCGGGAGATTTGATTAGACGCATCGGTTACACATTCCTAGATTAGAGATGTCATTTTAATGATAGTTTTACCTAGGGCATGTTGCCCAATTTACTCTCGTATTTATTTTTGGATTTATTTATTTATTGTTTGATTTGGATTTATAGTCGATGGTTTATTCAGCCAGTTTCTTAGTAATTTATTCAATATTATTATTCTAACTCATTAATTTTGTGATTGGATTATTGATTTATTTTATTTCACATGGTTATTTATTTGGTTAACAAAAGATCAAATTTGGCACCGGTTTAATTAATCATGTAGGTGATTCATAATTATTATGGTTTTCGACAGTGATGCTAAGAATGAACAAAATGTAAATCCTATTTTAATTTGATAAAGGGTTGATCAACCGGTATTTAATTAAGCGGGTGTCACAGATGTTATGAGAGCATCATATTCTAGTGTCCATTGGATCTGTATGACTTATTACGATTTCTGCGTATCATACTTTGATATAGAGCCCTATCATTAGGACAGTTGCTTTTATCTTTGCATAATCTGGATATCATGTTTCTTCTATTAGATTTAGTATAAACTATGTACTTATACAATTTGATCTATTTTCAGATGCCACCGAGGAGAGAATGAGCATCTAGGGCAGCAGCCAGGGATGAGGTGAGGGAGGCTCACATGGAGCCATAGGTATCGCCGCCAGAGCCACCACCGGAGATGATTTTAACTGCACAGGTGGCAGAGATAGTGGCCTAGGCAATCAACACAGTTATGACAGCTTTCCTACAGACCCAACCATAGCCACCAGTGGCACCAGTGATCCAGGCCCAGCCAGGGCCATCCACTTAGTAGAGATTCAGGGCGATATTTTAGATGGTCCACCGACCCGAGTTTCAGGGTAGCTCTGATGTGATGTAGGCATGTCATTGGAAGAAGAATATACAATGCCATTTGCGCATGGTGGAGTACAGTGAGATACAAAAATAGATGCTAGAAAATTTTAGACTTGATGGAGCTGCATTATGGTGGTGGGAGTCTATTACTACTGAAGATCATAGAGATCTGATAATTATTGCTGAATTTCGGGTGCGATTTGAACGTAAGTATTTTCTGCCAACGGTGGAGTTCGAGATGCGGGAGAAGTTAGTGAAGCGACTTAGGGTGACTGATACATTTCAGATTATGAGGAGGAGTTCACCCATTTGGATAATTTTATTCCAGACGAGGTGAGCAATGAGGGGCGAAAGAAAGTAAGGTTTATTGATGGATTATCAGGGAGGATCATTCAATATTTGATCGACAACCCAGCTCTGGTGGCGTATACTGATGTCGTCAGTGCAACTTTACTACACTACCAGGATTTTTGCATCAAGGCAAAGGGATTCAAGAGAGGAGTTGAGCCCAGTCCGCAAGGAAAGGTAGGTGGGAATACTATTGCTGGAGCACAACATCAGGTTGGTAGATAGCAGGGGCAGGATTCCTGACAGTGGAACTCTAAAAAGAGATTTAGATCTGGGTGCTATTGACCTAATGGACAGAGTTTTCGACAGGGCCATCAGGATCCAAATTAGTAGCGGCAGGGTCCCCACGTCCAATAGGGACAAGGGACCAACGGGGGTGGCCAACATGGACAAGGCCACCAGGGACAACCTCGTTAGGGCTAGTTGGGCCAAGGACATAAGGATTGTTAGAGGAAATGTTTTGTGTGCGGCCATCTGGGGCATGTGAAGAAAGAATGTCCACAGATATCTATGAGACAACAGTAGGGGGCCAAATAGAGGAAGCACGCACAGAGGCCTCCAGCAGCACAACCACCACCACCAGCCCCACAACCACAGGGATAGATACATTATGGGTGTGTGTATATAACGTTCAGGATGTGCCTATGCCACCAGCACTTCAGGCGCTTCCAGTAATTGAGGGCACATTTCCTATTCATGGGCATAAAGGTATAATTCTTTTTGATACAAGTGCATCACACTCCTTTATTTATACTAGATTTTCACGAGCAACCAATCTTTTAGAGATATCTAGCACACATATTATATGTGTAGAGTCCCTATTGGGTAGTGGGTCACTTATACACTCTGTATGTAGACGGGTGGATATCATAATTGGGTGTCTGAGCCTAGTAACAGACTTTTTGGTATAAGACATGGAGGGGTACGATGTCATCCCAGGTATGGATTGGTTGGAAGGGTACAAGGAGATAGTAGATTGTTATGAGAGGATTGTAATATTCTCAATCCCTAGTTAGGTGATGTTCTTGGTAGTAATGCCTCTTCCAGAAGGAGGGTCGGGTACCCACTTATACTGCATTGAGGTGGAGACCTCACAGGAGGTAGTAATCCTGATAGACTCAATTTCGGTAGTGAGAGAATTTGAGGATAGGAGATATTAGGGTCACCACCCAATAGAGAGATAGAGTTTGTGATCAACCTAGCATTAGGTACGAGGCCAATTGCTCGAGCACCATATCGTATGGCCACATTAGAGATGCAAGAGTTGAGGGAGAAAATTCAATAGAATTTAGGGCAGGATTTCATCCAGAGGAGTACATCACCATGGGGGTGAACTAGTATTGTTTGTGAAGAAGAGGAACGGTCAATTCTCTTGTGTGGAGATTACAGGGAGGTGAACAAGGTCACGATACAAAATAAGTATCCGTTGCCTAGAATCGATGACCTGTTTGATCAGTTGAGAGGGACTTCATACTTCTCAAAGTTTGATTTGAGATCGGTATATTACTAGTTACATATTCGGGAGGGGAATGTTCCAAATATCTCTTTACTATCATGATACGGGTCTTACGAGTTCAGGGTGATGTCATTTACGCTCATCAATGCACTAGTAGTGTTCATGGATCTCGTGAACAGAGTATTCAGGGAGTTCTTAGACCAGTTCATGAGCATGTTCATAGATGACATTTCGGTCTACTCTCGGACAGAGGAGGAGCACGCAGAGCATTTGTGTAGAGTTTTACTGACTCTTTGGAACCATCAGTTGTATGACAAATTAGAAAAGTGTGGATTTTAGCTATGGGAGGTACAATTTCTTGGCCACATGGGAAAGGGGTATTGCAGTTGATCCGAGTAAGGTATCGACAGTGAGGGAGTGGAGACAACCCATGACATTGACAGAGATTCACAACTTTTGGGGGTTGGTCGGGTATTATCTCCTATTCATTAAGAGATTTTCAAAGATTGCGGGTTTGTTGATGAACTTGACTCGTAAGGGGGTATCGTTTGCATGGAGTGATAACTATCAGTTAGCCTTTAATGAACTAAAGGATATGTTGATGTCAGCGCCAGTACTTGCATTACTTAGGAGTGGGGAGGAGTATCGGGTTTCAACAGATGCATCCTTACATGGACTTAGGGGTGTATTGCAGCAAGATGGGAGGTCCATAGCTTATAAATCCCGGAAGCTTAAGCCCCATGAGAAGAATTACCCCACCCACGATCTTGATTTAGAAGCAATGGTATTCGCCCTAAGGATATGGAGACAATATCTATTGTGGGAGAGGTTTACAATATTCACAGATCACAAGTCATTTCAGTATCTCTTTACATAGAAGGATCTAAATATGCCGCAGAGGCAGTGGCTAGAGTTCATGATGGACTATCAGTTTGATATACAGTATCACCCTAGTAAAGCTAACGTAGTGGAACACGCATTGAGTCGTAGACCCACTTGGGAGTTGTCCGAGATCTGGAAGGCAAAATGGAGTGAGCTTCAACATGGTGATAAGGTGTCCAGAGCATGCTTGTAAGTATTAGCTGTCACTTTAGAGATCATCATGCGGATAGTGAAAGCATAGGCAAAGGATCAGTGTCAGGACAGAATACAGCAGTTACTAGCTAAGGGTGCAGAGTCTTACTCGATCAGCTCAGAGGGAGGCCTATATTTTAATGGGATATTAGTCATGCCTAAGGATTAAGATTTAAATCATGCTGCTATGACAGAGTCCTATAGTTCGAGGTTCATGGTACAACCCGACGGGGATAAGATGTACTCGAATATGAGGAGATAGTATTAGTGGTCACGCATGAAGCGATACATAACAGAGTTTGTCTCCAAGTGTGGTATCTATCAGTTGGTTAAGGTAGACCACGAGAGGCCTTTGGGGATGCTATAATCGCTAGAGATTCCTGTGTGTAAATGGGTAATCATTTCGATGAACTTTATTACGGGGCTTTCGGCATCGGAAAGATGTCATGATTCCATTTGGGTGATAATGGATCGGTTGACCAAAGTGGCCCATTTCATACCTGTTCGCACCAATTTTGAGATGATACAGTATGCACAGTTGTTTATTGCGGTGATCATTATGATGCATAGGGTACCGATTAACATTGTGTCCGATAGAGATACTATCTTCATGTCTCACTTTTAGCAGAGCTTTCAGGAGGCCATGGGTAGAGACTTGTGGTTGAGTACCACATATAATCCGCAAACAGATGGACAGACTGATAGGGTCAATCAGATGTTTGAGAGATGTTGAGGATGTGCAAAGGATGGGGGTAATATCTTTCGTTGGTAGATTTCACGTACAATAACTCTTATCAGTCATTATCGGCAGGGAACCATTTGAAGCACTTTATACGAGGCCTCTTCGTTCTCTCGTCTGCTATCTAGAGGTGGGTAATAACAAGTTATTAGGGCCAGAGATGATACAGGAGACTATTGCCAATATTGACTTCATATGGGGACGTATTTGTGTAGCTTAATACCGGTAGAAGAGATTTGCTAACGCAGAACGGAGATGCGTTGAGTTAGAGGTTGGTGACCAAGTGTTGGTTTTGGTGTCTCGCATGAAAGGAGTTATGAGGTTCGACAAGAAAGGGAAGCTAGCACCGAGATACATGGGATCCTTCCCTACTATTGACAAAGTGAGGCCAGTAGCATATAGACTTGGTTTACCAAAGCACATTCAACGGATACATGACATGTTTCACGTGGCTACACTGAAGAAATATCAAAAGAGCGAGAGAGATTTTTGGCATATTCCACTCGAGGAGATTGATTTGCATCCATACATCTCATATGAGGAGAGACATATGGCTATTCTGGATCGTAGTGAACGTAAGTTGAGGTCTAAGGTGGTACCACTAGTCACAGTTCATCACAGTATGGAGGAGTCAACATGTGAGCGTGAGGATGGCATGCGAGAGCAGTATTCGGAGTTATTTTCCAAAGGTATGACCTAATTTTCGGGACGAAATTCCCTTGTAAAGGGGGAGTATGTAATACCCCGTATTTGTAAGCATTGTATATTTAGTCAATTTCGCTAATATAAATTACTTGAGTGTCGTAATTTAATTGAATTAATTATTATAAATTTATTTAAATATTAATCAGTAGAGTAAATGGTTCATAATCACAGGAAATAATTTCTAGTGAATTGAAATAATTAAATTACATCATAACGAGTGATAGTGATGTGGTATTATTTTATCTCAACCGAGAGTCGAGAATAGACTTTATTGGGGTAGAGATATAAATTTTTAGTAAAGTAATTGAGATGACAATTTTGAGCACCCGATTGATTCCGAATAGGCCGAGATAGTGGGAAAAAATTACCCAGGGGTAGTAAATGGGTCTCATGGCATTTTTAGGCATAACAGGCCCACACAGAGCTATTTGGGCCATTTTAAATTAGCCTACAAGCATACTTACGGTATTTGCATTAGAAAATCTAAGTTTAAGAGTGTGGGATGAACATAACTATAAAAGAAAAATAATATAAAACCCAAATTAGAGGTATTTTGACAGACACAATTCAAAAGGGAAAAAACTTTAGTTCTACATAGAAGAAAAGAGGGACAAAGTAAGGAGATTTTTGAAGAGCCAAATCAAGAGGGAATTTTGTGTCTTCATGGAATCAACATCAACTCCAAAAGAAATTCAGACTATACAAATTTACAAAGGCAAGTAGTTAACTTGCTTCTAATTTAAATTGCAGTCTTCAATTCATATCATAGTGGGTATGATAAAATTCATTATTTTTGGGTGAGGTTTACTCATAAAATCTATTTTTTAAATCTTAACGAATCATACAGTTTGATTCATTTTTTTGTGACACATATAAATTATTATTGTGGAAATAAGTAATGTTCTAAATCTATGGTAATTTTAGAGTCAGCATCGTTGGTGTATTGAATTTCTGGTCATGAAATCATTAAAAACAGCTGGGTTACAAAGAAATTGGGAAATAAGGTTTGAGTTTTCATAATGGCGAATGAACTGCAGGAAGAGGAAGAGAGAGAAAATACAACATGAACGCTCGATCGACTGGTTCCCTCATTCGCGCGACGCCACCTATCGTTCGAATGATATGGTGGGTGGTTCGAATGACGTGGATGGGCCATGCCCAATTTCGTTGGTTTTCTGGTTTGGGATGGAGGTAAAAGTTTTGGAATTTGGGTTAATTTAGCAAGGATAATTTCTCTTTTATAATTAGGGGTTTGAAAAGGGAGATGAGTATTAATTGTTAAGTGGAAATAAAAGAGTGCGATCAAAATTTTTGGAATTTGGGACGATAAATTCTAAGGAGTAGATTACGGGCCAAGGGAGAGAGTGTCCGGGTATTTTGGTTGTGTGGCACCACGTTAATAAAATAAAGTGCAAATTATTTAATTTAGAGTCAAGAATATGACTCGGGTATTTGTGGCTAGTGTTACGGGATTTATGCACGGGTTAGCCGGGTTTAATTAAATATATATATGCGGAGATTGTGTAGTGTATATATATATATATATATATATATATATATATATATATATATATATATATATATTTATACTTTCCAAATATTGGTGTTAATAATATTTATAGGAATACATACCCCTCTAATACTATCTTAGGAGATTGCGCGATGTGGGTGAATCTCCTAACTAGTGAATGCGGGGTGAGTATAATCCCCATGTCATAATTGTTTAGGATTTTTTGTGTGATTTATGTTCAGGGGTGAACCGCTTTGGGTATGATTCGGTTTAACTTCCGGTGAAGGAACTATGGACACCTCCGCTACGTTTATTTGTTTTTCACTCATTCAGGGAGCTAACCGGGTCAGGGTGTCCGGGTGGATGAGTATACCTGGGGTGATAGCATTTTTGAAAAACATCCTATCAGTGTCTACTCAGGATAATGGTCATATATATAACATTTGTATGAATGTTGTAATATGATAATATGTATATATGCCGTAGATATTTATATACGGGTAAAATACATGAAGTGCAGTTGTATTAAGAATATACGTATATAAGAGAGTAGATATTTATATATGGGCGAATTACATAGAATAGAGATTTGTAGCGAGACTGTTGTATAGTGCATTTAAAGAGGATTAATTAAGTTAATGTGAGAAATAACTTATGAGGTAAAAATACAAATTACTCGAGTTAGAGTAGGCTCTCAAGGAGTTTCATCACAAGGCTAGTTAGACGAGGTAGTGTAACTAGGAAGGTTAGGAAGAAGCGTTAGGTGGGCACAATAGTTGAGAGGTGAGTAGTATCTCAAGTGAGTGCGACACTAGCTTAAATATGAAAATCATTCATGGATTTTAATTAGTGCAATCTTAATCACTTGCTAAATAGTTTCAAAATGTTTTGGGTTCAAACCCTTGCCGTAAAATATTTTTAAAACCTTTTAAGTGTCCAGCCACAAGGATGCTAGACTTGAGATTTTGTTCTAGGTACACACAGGTGCGACACATGTGGATGCATGCGGGAGATTTTATTAGACACATCGGATCCACATTCCAAGATTAGAGATCTCATTTTAGAGATAGTTTTGCCTAGGGCCTGTTGCCCAATTTACTCTCATATTTATTTTGGATTTATTTATTTATTGTTTGATTTGGATTTATAGCCGATGGTTTATTCGGCTAGCTTTTTAGTTATTTATTCAGCAATATTATTCAAACTCATTAATGGTGTGATTGGATTATTGATTTATTTAATTCCACAAGGTTATTTATTTTTTTAATGAAAGATAAGATTTGGCACCAGTTTAATTAATCATGTAGGTGATTAGTAATTAATATTGTTTTCGATAGTGATGCTAAGAATGAACCGATTGGAAATCCTATTTTAATTTGATAAAGGAATGATCGATCGATATTTAATTAAGCGGGGTGTCACAACTCATTCTTGATACCTACATTCTCAGGGGAGATAAATAGTGATCAACCAACGGGCCAATGAGCAGCTGGAAGAGTTCGTGCATATCTCAACCACTCTTATCATAATAAATAAAACCCTCACCCCAGGGCAATGGGTCATATAATTCTGAATCTCTAAAAGAATTAATAAAAACTAAGAAACCCCCCATGGACTTAGGCAATTGTTGAACCACATAAATCCTGTGTGTTGTGACCTTAATTACTCTGTAAAATTCCTTTTTTTTTCGAATTATTAATTGTCATTTCTTATACACACGTGAGGTATCACTGAATTCGTGGGGTGTTGAACTTGAGAAAGTTCGCACCAAAGCTTTGCCAAAATCCAAGAATGACAAGTGTAATACTCTTGCAGGTATGGTTGAGTCCTCATTATAAATTGGGAAGGGGATAATATGTTGTATCTCTCCACATTCCAAGATTCAAGAATCATCACATGCATTTTGGGAATCCTCATCTTGGAAATCTTAGTTAAAGTCTTGGAAATCAATATACTTATCTTCTATTTGGAATGGTCAAATTCATTGAACCCTTAATATGGTCTTTAGCTCCTAAATAAGGAGTGTTCTCCTTTTGCAAATTTCTCATTCAAACAACACCAAATTATTAGAGTTTTGTGAGAATTTGCTTTGTGCTATTTTCTGTCTTCATTAGCAATTGTTCTTGGAAGACATGTTTGGTTCCTCTTTGAATATTTTTGCACATCTAAAGGTGTTTGTATATGGTTTTTTTGGTGAGAACTTTGAGTCTTTTGTAATACATTTGTAATTTGAACTTTGTGACAGTGAAGGAACTGACCTAAGGATCTCATGGGTGTAGCCTACACTTTGTAGGTGAACCACATAAATTTGTGTGTCTTTATTTTCGCTGCACTAATTTTTATTTACACGTGTGAGAAATTTTGCTATTTAACCAACAATAACACGTATCTAAAGTACACTAACGTAAAATATATTTTGTTTTCGCAACCTGAAGTCTAATCTTACAATCAACTGGCCAGAATATTATAAAGTATTATGGTTTTATATCATGCAATTTCAAAATCAAAACAATCTAAGAAACAATAAAATAGTGGTTGCTATCAAAATTGCAAAAGGTAAATCTAAGTTTCAATTTTTTATTGAGACTATCATTCATAGTACTTTCGCTGCTTGATTCATGTTCACTCATTGTGCCCCCATTAACTCATGTAAAATCATAATATCCATTTAATAACAAAAATCACACCTCAGACAATACATAAAAATAAATAAATCATAAATTTAATACTTAAATTTATATTCATAAATTTAAATAAAAAACACTTGATAGTGTTAGAAAGATGTCTTCTTGTAGTAGATATTAATCACAAAAGTCAATCCAAATTCATGAAAAAAAAGTGAAATAAGAAATCATATACTTTAGTGTTAAACGATGTCTTTATGTAGTAGATATTAATAACAAAAGTCAATCCAAATATATGAACTAATAACAACAATTACAAATTAATAAAGTAAAATAACTCATTTATGCCCTAACATTAAAGAATTAACCAAATAATGAATGTTTAAAACAACTCATTTATGCCTGAAATTTCCTTCTAATAGAACACTCCCATCCATGGGAAAACAATGAATGTTTGAGTACATCTTCAACAAATAGAGGTTTCTAAAACAACCATTACAAAATAGATGAATGTGGAGATAAAAACCTTGTTTTACAACATAGTATTTACGAACTCCAATTGATATAAGATTGGTTAGTAAACATGTGAGCAATATATGTGCCAAGAGAATTGAAAAAAATAGCAAAATGGCACTCTAACAAAACATGGGGACAAATATTTAATAAAGTGAAGAAAAATTAAAAAGTTAAGAATAAATAAAAGAAAAAAGACTTTTTACAACGGCTAAAAAGTGTCCTAAAAGTCCATTTACATCGCTTTTAAATTTAGGTGTGAGCGTCTTAAAAACGGGTGTCATAAAAAAATTAAAAAAAAACGTCTTAAAAGAGAAAGCTTTTTAGGACAGTCTTTTTAAAAGAGTTGCAAAAATTTCCCCAATATTCTGCCTAGCACATCCCAAAAGCATCCTAAATATGGGATTTGTGGGACACTTCACTTAAAAGCATTGTAAACAAATTTATTTTTAAAATAAGAAATTACTATGGAGTGATGTGCACGTGTTACAATAATAAAGCAAAAACAACATTAATGATTACAAAATCAATTCTAATTTGTAATATCCATATGTTCCATGCGAAATTTGTCATGCAAAATATATATATTCAAAAAGCTATTTTCCCCAACTACATCCTATCCAATATAAATTACATCTATGTATTTTCATCAAAAAATAAAAAGTATAATTGTTGTAAATCAAATATGTCGTAGACATTCCACTAAAACTGCTCACTTCATTCATTCTTTACAAAGCCGCTCTCCATAAACCTAAAACAAAATAAATGAAACATTATAATACCTCGTAACAACTAGAAACCAAATTATAAACTAAATCTTATCATGTAAAAAGTATATACAAAGAATCCAAATTATCCGTTATACAAAGAACAACATACTCCATTATCTATAAGAATAAGGGAAGTCAAAAAATATTTGGAGAGAAAAACATTGTAGTAACATTGAATCGACTCTCCCCCACTATTAAACTCTCACAATCTTTTAAGCCACGTCACACCTAAACATAAAAGGAAATATATTTCAAATGTGAAGTTACCTCCTAAATCCAAGATTTAACTATTCATTGGATACTAATACCTCGATTTTTTTTTTGGATATTTGGATGAATCCTCATAATGCGTCTTGAAATTTCTAGTATACTGAAATTTCTAGTGTTTTAATTTTTGATTTTGGAGATTTGGTCTGATTCAATGCTGTGAAAATTCTGGAGTGTTTTTAGTGTTCTGAATGTCAAGAGTTTGAGAATTAAATAAAATAGAGAAAAACAAACGTGTACAATTAATAAGTGCGTTGGTTTTCCAAAATGTGGTAGGAAATAGAAGAGGTGGTGGATATATGATAAGGTAAGAGGATATGTGAGAAAGTCGAGGAGAGAGAGTCTTATGCTTATTGTGAGAGATACTGGATCAAAAGGGGAGAAATTAGCACTGGCAAAATTATGGGGGGCCTAATTTCGGCAGATCAAATATGGGTTGGGCTAAATTTGGGTTGGGTTAAATATGGGCCGGGTCAAATATGGGCGAACCAAAAATGGGTTGGGAAAACCCATTGTTTTTCTAATAAATAAAGTATTACAATTCGAGGTATATATAAAATACTCATATTTTACTCATAACTTTTAAAAATGAGTATTATATTTGATTTGTATCTTTTAAAATTGGGTTCTATCTTTGATTCCTTGCTTTCAAATATGG
This sequence comes from Sambucus nigra, assembly GCA_949130495.1. NCBI lineage: Eukaryota > Viridiplantae > Streptophyta > Magnoliopsida > Dipsacales > Adoxaceae > Sambucus > Sambucus nigra. The sequence goes on from OX422220.1 coordinate 522,456,538, forward strand.
GCCCCATATTTAACTCATAGTTTTTAAATATGGGCCCCATATTTAACTCATAACTTTTAAATATGGACCCCATATTTAAATGACTGAACTAATATGTATTATTTTATTATTTGGGCCAAATTTTGCCACTACTAGGAGCAATAAATGATACAGTGTATAACTCTTTGACACGCATAACAACAAAAATTCAAGGGCTCCATTTTTATATAGATTCAACCTTGCAGTGAGGGCTTGCAATGTTTTATTACAATTTACTAAATATAATATGCCAACATAAGTTGGTGAGTATCTGATTAAAAATAATTTTTATACTTAAAAATCAAACTTACAACACCCATCTCATGCTCTTATACAGAAACCAAATTCCCAACTCATAATATAATTAAAACAACAATATCAAAAACAATATATAAATATAGTTTATGAAGAATGTGACAGGGGATAATGTCATGTGTTTTTGGCTTGAAATACATAGAATTAGTTCCAACACATTCCATTTACCCTATTCTAGCACCATTCCTACGTAGTTGTGGTTGTTTAGGTTACTGCTTTCATTTTCTTCAAGTTACTTTCCAATGCACTTAAGAGGGGATCATACCAAGTTAACTTATTCAAGTGATTTTAGGCAACATGCTATGTGACATCTCAAGTCAACATTGGTCGGTGTCTGGATACAACATGTCTAAAAAATGAATCGAAATTATCGGTCTCCCTAAAATTACTGATATTACAACTTGTAAAATGATTTTCTATGGTATACTGAAAATATACACGGATAATGCTAATCACATGGATACTATACCATACCGTGCATAGATATAATAGTTGGATGTTACACGTATAGCTTAAGTAGTCTTTAGATTCAACGTTTAAAGATCTAAAATGATTATGCTAATAGTGTACTATTATTATTATTATTGACAAAGCGCAAAGGAAGTGAAAACTAACTCCTCATCGAACATGAGACACCTCTGGATAACGTCCGTACCAAAGTCTGTAGATGCATCAACCATCAGAGATATTTCCTACAAATTAAATATGAGGTTGGGTAGGGTTAAATAAAAGAGTGAGGAAATGAGAGAGATATGGCAGAAAAGAGACAAAAGTGGTATTATTAAAAAAATGAGATGAGATGGGATTAGTGACTCACGTTTATCATCACTCAATATTCCATTATTATAAGCAATAAAGAATCATGAAATCATAAATAATAACAAAAGAAACCGTATTATAAATCATAACAATAAATTGGTATAGATAAAGATATATTGTGTTAAATTTTAATATATACATATTATTTCCTTAAATTTAATTTAATGTAAGTTTAGAAGTGTAATCAGGGGCTAAGGCATTGTCTATCCGCGAGCCACTACAACCAGGTTTGAGGCATAGACTCTAACGTCGCCCTGTGTTGTTATAAGCTTAACATATCAACAACTTCGGGGCATTCCTTGTCTTGAGGCCTCGAATGATATTTTGTACAATTTATATATGAAATTTACTTCGTGTTGCATGGATGACTTCATGATATTCATGCAAATTTTTTAATGGCCATGAAAACTAATAAAAGTTGATATGATAAATATGATTTTGGAATTGTCATGAATAAGAAATTATGTCATTTTAATATCAATTTTTATAAAGAAGTTCACTTTGTTCCAATGGAGTACACACTATAACACCAAGTATTTTTGGGCATTTATTTTAATTAATTAATTCGGTAATTGTTAAATTACTAAGTGGTCGTAATTTAATAAGAATTAATTTAATTAGTATTATTTAAATATGGAGGGAATTTAAATTAGTTAATGGGCAAAACTTAACTTTTAAAAATAATTATCTAGATGGTGATTCTGAGCGTACGGTTGAGTCCGGTAGGGTCGAAATAGTCCAAAAATAGTGTACATACGTATAATATGGGTTTCAAGACTTTTCTAGACACATTTGAGCCCCCAAATAAGTGTTTGGGCCCTTTTTATAAGGCCCACAAGCCCCAAAACGGGATTTAATTAATAAACCCTAATTGTGAGAGGGCGTGGGGACCTTAATTCATTTTTAGAAGACCAAATCAAGTAGAGCCAAAGAAGTGAGCAACTAGAAGAGATTTTGATAGATTAAACCAAGAACAAGAGAGGATATCATTCATCAACCCATCATCTTCATCAAAGATTCAGATTCTACAAACCCTAGAAGGCAAGTGGTTTAACTTGCTTCTAAATTAATTGCATTTTTCTTATTCATACGAATTGAATGAGATGTTAGGATTAATTTTATACTTGAATTTGGGGTTTCCATTATTTTTTATTTAAAAATCTGTAGAGGATATCCAAATGTCATTTATAAACCCCAATATGTGTGGATGTTGTATTAAGATTGAGAATCTTGAATTGGTATATTTAGTATAAACCTTGGAGGGTTTTTTGGGGAAGAATCAATATCTGATATGAATTGTGTGGGATTGTTGAATCAACACTTTGGTGACAATTGGGTATTAAATCGTAAGAACCCACTTTTGGGATTTGTGATTTCTTAAGAATTAATGATGTTAAAACAGCTAGAGGATGATTAAATCTTGTTTTAGTAGTAAATGGTTGATGACGATGTTTGATTAGGGTTAGAATTTGGGGAAACAAAACCTTGGGTATTCGTCAATGGTGGTAGCAGGAGAATCGGAGAAGACAAAGTTCTGTTCGATCGATTGATTGATGCCAGGGGTCGATCGAACGACTGTCCTGGAAATTTGGCAATGAGGCCACCTTTTAAACATTGGAAATTTTATTCATAAATTGTTTTAGTATTATTTAATTAATGCAAATATAATATGGGGTTTGACTCCAAGCAATTATAGGTATATATAATTAGGATTTGGTAGGAGAAATGGGAGACACGTTATGGATGTATTTCGGCGAAATAATTCATAAATATTATATTACGTGCCAAGGGAAAATGTCCGGGTATCATAGTTTAGTGACACTAATTAAATAAATTAAATGATATGAATTTAGCAAATGGGATTAGGAGTCGGGAAATAGACTCGGGTATTGTGGCCATCCCCGATCCTAGCGGCGATGCGGTGAGAAAATGTGGGAGGATCCTAGGTCCCGCGCGTCCCTCTCGGGAGCGCTTCGGCCGGCGTCAATTTGGGTGAGGTGTGAAAATGTAGAGAGATTTAGAGTCGCCAGTCTATTTTACTCAAAACAGACAAAAGAAAAGGGGAAGTCATCCCAAAGGACAGCATCCTAAGACATACTGATACATGCGAAACCAAAATAATTCGTGAAGGGTCCGGAGGCTAAGTTACGAAATGGGAAGGTGTTAGGCACCCATTCCGCCCTTACGGGCTCTCATGGATTTTGTTATATTCCTTTATTTTCCCCGTGATATGTGTGCATGTGTATATATGGTGGAGATAGGAATCCTTGACTTGTATCATGGAAGAGATAAAGCGAGTTATCCGTAGGAATGTGAAAATAATGTAGAAATTAGGGTTTGTGCGATTATCCTTGCGTTGATCGTTATAAGGGAACGATAACATATGTGAAATAATACGCTATTACGAAAAAGTATATAGAATATAAGAAAATTGGATTTAAAGAAAATAGAAGATGAGAGAAAAAGTAAGAATAAGGACTCGAGTCTTGGGTTTTACCCCGAGACGCCTACGTAGCCTATAAAGGCATTAAAGTCCACGTAGTTCGCATGCAAACGAGGGGTGGGGTTAACCCATAAATCCAATCGGGGACTTCTCTTATTTGTGTGCGTGTGTGTAAATAGTGTTTTAGTTGTGAGAAAAGTGTGTGAATCCCTATTTGGGATTTATGAGCAAACCTTATTTTTCTTATTTTTTGGGTTTTTTTATTTGTATGAAAATAAGAGATGTGCAATAATACTCAATAAAAAGTATATTAGGATGTGTGATATGAGATAATAAAAGTGTTAAGTAATAAAATAAGTTATTGCGAATTTATGAGAATTTAAAGAGAGAATTGAGAAAATTGGACCTTCTTGAAGATCTTGAACTTGTTCTTGAATGTTGGAGAGCAGCCCTTGCACTTGGAAGATGATGGAGGGTAGTTAATTCACCAAATATGATGAAAAGTGAAGGTGGGAAGGGGATTTGGAGGTGGAAATCACGCTGACTTCGAGAGAGGTTTTCGGGATTTGCTGAGAGTGATATGATTTTGATCTGGGCTCCCCTTGCAAATGAGGTCAAGGCCTCATTTTATAGGCCCAGGGCACTGTCGATCGGCGTAACCCTGGTATTGCCTATCGGCACTTACCGATGGGCACGGTTTGGAACCTGCCATTTGTCAGTCCATTGCCGATGGACGAGGAATCGTTCGGACGCACATGGATCATTCGTTCGCATGGTAAGTCCGAATCGATCACGAGGTGGACCATTAGAAAGGTTAGGAGATGTACTTCGATATTCCAAAGAGTTTGACCTGGTTTGGGGAGTTGACTTCGGTCAACCGGGCCTTGGAAGCATTCGGCAACCTTTCAGAGTAAAACGGATCGTTTGTCCGTACAGTAAGTCAGAATCGCGCACGGGGCGGATCGTTGGAAAGGGGTTTCAGTGCCCTTTGAAGATTCATTCAGTCTCGGTTGATCTGAAGAGTGGATTTTGGTGAAGCAGAGCCCGGGAGAATCCGGTGGCCTCTAGGTCAAGTTTTAGGGGGAAACGGGTCGTTCGTCCGCATGGTAAGTCCGAATAGCGCACGGGACGGACCGTTGGAAAGGGTTTTCAGTGACCTTTAATGATTCATTCAGTCTCGGTCAAGATGAAGAGTTTTACTTTTTGGTTAAATGGAGCCTGGGGGTGCCCGATGGCTTCTAGGTCAGTACTTGGTGTATGACCTGGGTTTGTAGTGATGAAAGGAGGTGCTAGGGGCCTAACGAGAGTTTAGGAGGTAACATAATGGGGTGTATATAGAGCCCCTCGACGGGTGAGTTTGGAACAAATGATAGCCATCGAATAGACACCGCATGATGCCTTTGAGAGAGTATGACCAATTCAGAGGGTTGAGGCCGATTCTGAGGACCTAAGGAAATGAGGATGACCGATTCAGAGGGTCGAGGTCAATTATGAGGACCTAACGGAGAGAGGATGACCAATTCAGAGGGTCGAGGTCAATTTTGAGGACCTAAGAGAGGATGACCAATTTAGAGGGTCAAGGTCGATCCTGAGGACCTAAGGGAGAGAAAATGACCAATTCAGAGGGTCGAGGTCAATTTTGAGGACCTAAGGAGCGTACTGGGGATGGTTTGAATGATGATAGAAGGTTTAGGTCAATTTTGACCTAAGAGTGGTGACGACCGAGGATCGAGGTCAATTCTGACCTAAGAGTGGTGACGACCGAGGACTGAGATCAATTCTGACCTAAAAGTGGTGATTACCGAGGATCGAGGTCAATTCTGAACTAACTCAAGTGACGATCCAAGACTGAGGTCAATTCTGACCTAAGAGTGGTGACGATCGAGGACCGAGGTCAATTCTAACCTAACTCTGGTGACGATCCAAGACCGAGGTCAATTTTAACCTGAGAGTGGTGATGATCGAGGACCGAGGTCAATTCTGACCTAACTCAAGTGACAATTCAAGACCGAGGTCAATTCTGACCTAAGTGTGGTAACGACCGAGGTTAATTCTGACCTAACTCAGGTGATGATCCAAGACCGAGGTCAATTCTGACTTGAGAGTGGTGATGACCGAGGATCGAGGTCAATTTTGACCTAACTCAGGTGACGATCCAAGACCGAGGTCAATTCTAACTTGAGAGTGGTGACGACCGAGGACCGAGATCAATTCTGACCCAACTCAGATAATGATCCAAGACCGAGGTCAATTCTGACCTAAAAGTGGTAACGATCGAGGACCGAGGTCAATTCTGACCTAACTCAGGTGACGATCCAATACCGAGATCAATTCTGACCTAAGAGTGGTGACAACCGAGGATCGAGGTCAATTCTGACCTAACTCAGGTGACGATCCAAGACCGAGGTCAATTCTGACCTAAGAGTGGTGACGGCCGAGGATCGAGGTCAATTCTGACCTAACTCAGGTGACGATCCAGGACCGAGGTCAATTCTAACCTGAGAGTGGTGACGACCGAGAACCGAGGTCAATTCTGACCTAACTCAGGTGACGATCCAGGACCAAGGTCAATTCTGACCTAAGAGAGATGCATATTTCCTTTGGGAAAATTGAGGGTTCTGCTGGGGATAAGTATCGGATTTTAGGTTCCGTTGGGGAGTAGTGAATGAGCTGGGGAAGATTTGGATCCTCCTTTGGAGGGATCGCCTGGGGCGAGTGATTCTTCTGAATTCCGCTGGGGAAAATTACCTTGCGATGTTGTTTCGCATTGGGGGGCCGACGGTTGTGGAGAATTTATGTCTTTGATTTGAGCTGAGGAGATAATTGGTGGGGAGATAACCAGTTTGATGCTGTAAACTCTACTAAGGAGGTGATTAGGTGGTCCAGGTGTTGGACGCATCGCTCGAAAAGTTTGACACCTTTGGGTATAGGAGGTGATCTTTAGGGATCCTCCGGGGACACTGTGGGGAGGAGATTCACTTGGCTTTTGAGAGTTCTACTGGGGAAAATGATGTTTCACCTGAGGGAGTGAGAAGTTTTCTTGGCGAAAACGTTCTAAATCCTTCCTGGGATTTTTAGAAATTTTTTAAGGATTTTTCAGGATTTCCTGGCATTTTCTAGGAATTTCTGTACCAAATTTTAAGGGGGTGCCAGTCGGCATAGTCCGAGGGGTGCCATTCGACAGTGGCACGAAATTTTGGACTACGGGATAGGGGTCAACGCCGATCGGCATGACCCTTAGCATCCTATATAAATGGGGCGAATTCCCTTTATTTTTCACATCTTCTTGCCTTCTCTTTTTCTGCGATTTCTCTTTGCGAATTGTTCTAGCATTCCGATTTCTAAGAAATGGCCATTTTTGTTAGCACTGTAGTCCACAGGGAGTGGTTGGCTGTCGATGACTGGGCGAACGTGGAGTGGAGGGCCAGAGAGCCTCTTACTTTGGGGAATGAGAATGCTTTTGACGCATTCGAGCCGGTTGCGAATGAGCGGACCTTGTTGTGGGAGCCATCGCGTCATCGTTCTTCGAAGGTGTTGAGCCCAAGTGGTTATGTAAGTAAAATGACCTTTGGCATTCTTCTCAGTGATTTCCGTTTTTCCTTTGGATTTTGACAAGATTTTTTTCTTTTGACAGTTTGATGTCTCTTTGAAGAACATGCGTGCCCACGGAACGACAGGGTTTAAGGATGTCTGGGAGCATCTTCCACCTGTGGTGCGCTGGGTGGTATCATCAGCGGGTTTTGGGCGGTTGGCGTCTGCGCTAGATGAGACGCCTCGTTCGATAGCATTCTTATGTGCTCTGGGGGAGAGGTGGTGGGACACTACCCACACTTTCCATTTCGGCTTCGGGGAGATGACGGTGACTCCCATAGATGTGCCGCAACTGCTGGGGTTGGATTGTGATGGAGAACAGATAGAGGTGGATCGCTTTTTACGAGTGAGGCCGGAGGCGGTGCGTGCGGCGCTTGGTGAGGTAGGGAGGATAGTGTCTGGGGATTCTATCTGGCTGTCCCTATTGAAGGATGTTTTGTTGGGCAGGGAGATTGATGTGGAAGACGGGTTGCAGGTGAGGCTGATAGCCCGTTTGTTTATTTTGTTGGTGCTGGGAGGCTTCATGGTGGCGTCGAGAGGCGACGTAGTCCATCTGTGGTTCTTGCCTTACTTGAGGATGTTTTCAAACATCCCCTTCTATGATTGGGGGAGCTTGACTCTGGCGACCCTTTACTCTTCTTTGGATGCATTCATCCGGTGCTGCCGGTAGACTTTTACTGGAGCCATGTACCTTCTTGAGGTATTCTATATTTTGTGCATTTTCCTTTCATGCATTCGCATTTTCCTTATGCATCTCTTTTTATTGTGAATCTTTATCTTTGGCAGACGTGGTTCTATGAGGTGATTGGGTGTAATACCTAGTTGATTGCTCTAAAGGACGAGACTGTTGGGGATTCCTGCCGGTTGTATTGGTGGTGGAAGGCCAATCGGCAGTCGAAGGGATCTCTCTCCATGGAGGCGGTGCGCCAGGTCTTGAATGGCATGACCAGTGATAGGATAAGACTCTTTCCTTTTCAGTTTTGGTCTTTTCATACTTGGATTTTGTATTGATTTACGCCTGCTTGGGGATTTTCATGTGACTTTTTATCCTCGGGGGATAACCATTCAAGATACGGGGATGACTGGGGTAAATGCGCAGATGAGTCATTTGTTGGCGCATGAGTTTGTCCATTCCTGGTATCTCAGGGAGAGGGTGGTTTGCCAGATTACTGAGGAAGTGGTGGTGCCTTCTGCGAGGCCTCCCATGTCTATGAGGCGGGAGCGGCTGCTGCCGGAGGATGCGAGGATCACGGCGATGATCGGCGAGTCTTACTTGTTGCACACGGATACGGCTGCGCTGTATGACTACTTGGACTTTGTGATGAGTTGGTTAATGGAGCCTAACATATATGATGCCTTGCCTTTCTCTCCTGCGGGTTCGAGTCGGCTAGTGGGGTCCTCCCACCGTGGCGGCGGTCCGTCGATGTCTGCGGCGGCGACTTCAGAGGTTCATTTCTTGCGATTGTACACTCCTTCGTACAACATTCGGCAAGCTGATGGAGGGATGGTACCTATGCTGCACCATCCTCATGCGATGGATCTGAAGGAGTTGGGTTTGACAGAGGAGGTCCTTCAACCTATGGTAAACCTTTAATTTCTCCTCTTTCATTCTTTTCTGTTTTAATCCTTTCTGCTTTGATACTGATTTTTCTTTTTCTTGCAGCAAGTCCGGGTGTCGACCACTTAGCTGAGGGATATCAGAGACTGGATATCTTCAACGACAACCCATATTGGGGATGATGTCCCTGTTCCTTCTTGCTTGGTGCTGTCAGCTTCGTCCGGGGAAGACTCTGGCTCGGGTAGTGGTGGTGCGTCGTCTCGTCGCAGGGGGAAGAAAGCACGTCGCAGAGGTGGAAGATCTCAAAGAGAGGTGAAGGGTAGGCGGGAGAGAGAGAAAGAGAATGTGGGTTCGGACTGAGTCCCGTTGTTTTTTCTTTTTTCTTCTTTTCCTGCAAAATTTATGTAACACAGAGAAAGCATATATGCAATGAAATGGAGTTTTTATTTATTTATTATATTCTATTAATGATGAATGAGTGGATGCATGTGAGCTTTTTACTTTGTTGCTGATACCGTAAAAAGGAATATTTTTTTGGAATTTTTTGAAGGAAAGTTTTAATTAAAATGGGAAATTATATAAGGAGGAAAAGGTATTTTGAAATTCTGTTGAGAATATTAATTTATTTTTGTTGGGTTTTCTGATTTGACAAAAGAGGAAAAAGGAAAATTTCCAAAATTGGGGGGTTTGCCGATCGGCAAGCACCCTGTCCTGCCTATCAACAGTTAAGTCCAGTCCCATCTATTCAAAGCTTTGATTGGTACCCTCTTCAGACTTTGGGTACTTTGTGGGGTAGGTTTCCCTCCGATTTCTGCAGGGATTATGTCTCTTGTGAGGGTTTTCAAGTATAAAAAAAGGGGTAAGGGTGGAGTGTTTTCATCACACCATCACATTCTTCCTCTCTACCCTCTCATTTGCTTAATATTTCTTAGTGTTGCAAGATGGCTCTCCCTGGTAGCATCGAGTTCGCCAACTACCTCGAAGCCTTGGAAGCAATGTGCTTTTATAATGTCGACTACGATGCTTTCAATATGCGTCGAGTTTCTTTGTGGCGCAATCGGCCCACTGAGTGGAACATGTTGATGGCGGCGGTACAATTCTGCTACCCCGAAGACCATGTATTCCACTTTGGGTTGGATGAAGTTTGTCCTACCTATGAGGAATTTTTTTCCATACTGGGGATAAATCCCAGCGTTGTTGTAGATCCTCCTGAATTTTCTCCTTCTCGCAGGAATTTGTTGGTTGGGCTTCTTCATATTTCGCCATCGACGGCTAGATCGATGGTTGCTGGAGGAATGATCTCCCTCCCGACGGTGTTGCAGTCCGTGCATTTGCGAGAAATAGGTGATGCTGGATATGCTGGAGCTGTTTCTCTGAGCCTGGTTTCAAAATTGCTACTGGTGACTGGGGAGCTGCTGGTGGACACACAACTTGCAACCATTACTTCATGGATGTCATACCGTCGCAATCGTGCGGCGGTGATACTGGCGAAGACCCTGAATGGCCTGGATTCCTGGAGAAAAGGTCGTTCTGACTTTCTGAGGGGTAGCCTCGTAATGCTGTTCATGTGGTTGTCTGAGAGAATCCGCTTGGTGGCCTTTCCGGAGTATCCTTTGTCGGCTATACCCAACTTCTTTTCGCATTACTTCTTCAGCGTTGGCCTGGATATTGAGAGTTGGGAGAACTGGTTTGTGGAGAATGGGGCTCAAAATCTGTACTGGTCAGTGCCTTGGTGGGGACAGTTACTGCCTGTTCTGGAGCTAGGAGAATACGCATATGTACGACTGTTTGGTCTCAGGCAGGCCTCTTTTTATTTCCCTTGGCGGATTCTACGCAAATTTGGCTAGGCATAGGTCGTGCCACATCGGACACTAAATTTATTTCCGGTAAAAGATTTGACTTAGCATCTGCTCATGTGGCTTGACTCTTTGTGGGAGAGTCAGCGTCTGTCAACCCGTCCCTCTCAGTGTGTTAGGAAAGTTGGGCATGTCCGTGGGGTTATATGAAGTGGTTGTGCAGGAGAGTGGTCAGCAAGTTGTTAGCAGTGGAGAGTGGACAAAGGTGGTTTGTTTTATTTAACACCATGGAAGGAGGTGTTATGGTTTTTTCGAAGCTAGCTCGGGCTTATCGGTCCATGGAGTGTCTGTCGCATTCTATTCAGGCAGGGGAAACTTAGGGACCCCAGGATATAGATGATGAGGATGGAGCAGGCTCCTCTGGTAGCTGTGGCTAGGACTCATGGAGAGTTTATTGTGTATTTCGGTATAAATGTGGGGATTTTTTTTAGAAGGGTAGGGGGAAGGGTGTTATCCATTCTTTTTCTTATGTAATTTGTACCGAAATTTCTTATTAATGAAATAAACAAGTTTTTGATCATCCAGCTGTGCCTTTCGATGAATTTTGTATTTTTGAATTATCTATACCGATCGCTAAGGCATACATAATCCTTTTGTTCACGTATATGTTAGAACGAACTATCGTTCTCGGAGGTAAGAAAAGAATATATTTTTGTGAAAAAAAAAGGTCCGTGCTTATATAAGATGTATGAGCTGTCTACTTACCTCTGGGGGTTTTGAAAATTTAGTTTGAAAATGGTTTTTGCAGAGAATTAGGCCCACGTAGTTCTGGGTAGGGAGAAATGAAGAGATATTTTTTTTAAGAATAGAAGGGAGTCGGGAAGAGTCGTAGCGCGCTGAGATTTTAGACTAGGGGTAGAACATCTTGAGACGGTCCAGGTTGATTGGATGAGCCATCTCTTCCCCGCCTAGGTCAGTGAGCATGGCGGCACCGCCAGATAAAATTTTCTTCACAATGTACGGGCCTCTCCAATTGGGCTTGAATTTTCCTCTGGGGTCCCAGATGGGTTCTATTATCTCCTTGAGGGCTAAATCCCCCTCTCGGACACCACTGTCCTTGACTCTCTTGTTGAATGAATGCATTATTCGGCGATGGTACCCTTGTATGTGGTATAAAGCTTTCATTCTCCTCTCATTCAGAAGGGTCAGTTCGTCAAAACGACTTTGGCACCAGTCTTTTTTGCTAACTTTGCTTTCAAGCATAATGCGCAACGAGGGTATTTCCAGTTCCATGGGTAGGACAACTTCCATGCCGTAGACTAGAGAGTAAGGGGTAGCCCAGTAGATGTTTGGATTGAGGTCCGGTAGCCCCAGAGGGCGTATGGGATTCGATCGGCCCAATCCCGACGGCTTTCAGTCATCTTACTGATGATGGCTTTGAGGTTATTATTGGCAGCTTCAACTACACCATTGGTCTGAGGTCTGTAGGGAGAAGATTTATATCTTTGAATACCATAGTCGTTGACTACTTCTGTTACTTCTGCCTCGAAGTGCAACCCGTTATCTGACACTAGCTCGTGCGGGACCCCATATCGGTAAATAATGTTTTTCTTAATGATTTTGGCCACTTTCTTAGCGTTCAGCACTGCATATGACTCAACTTCGACCCATTTGGTGAAGTAATCAATGCCAACTAGGATGAACTCATGCCCGTCTGAAGCCTTTGGTGTAACTTTCCCTATGATGTCGATACCCCAAGTGGAGAACAACCAGGGCGAGGTCATGTTGCATAATTCACGCGGAGGCAGATGCTGAAGCTTGGAGAATTGTTGGCATTTGAGGCATCTGTAGACATAGTTGGTACAGTCTTGGGTCATGGTGGTCCAGTAGTAACGTTATCGGATAATTTTCTTGGCAAGCATGTGACTGTTCATGTGGGGTCCGCATTCCCCGTTGTGGATCTTCTGCATTATCTTCTCAATGTCAGCCCTTGTGATGCAGTGCACATGAGTTCCATCGAAGTTCCTTTTGAGTAGTGCTTTATGACAGATGATGTACTGGGCGGCCAGTCTTCGGAGGGTTGCTCGGTCTTTCTTATCGGAACCCTCGGGATACCTACCAAGCTTGAGGAGGCACCAAATATCATAGTACCAGCAGTTGACTAGCTCGGGATCTTCTGTGGTGACGAGCTCAATGTGGTAGCAATGGGTTGGTTTGTCTTGCTTTTGAACTAGGAAGGGGGTCATTGTTATTCCTTCGAGCATGTCGACCATTGAGCCCAAGGTAGCGAGGGCATCGACTAGATTATTCTTTGCTCGGGGCAAGTAATGGAAGGTGGTGTTTCAGAATTAGGAGGCTAGTTCTTCCAAGTGAGCATTGAAGGGTTGGAGCTTTTCGTCCTTGACTTTCCACTTTCTGAGAACTTGACCTATGATGAGGGCTGAATCCCCGTACACATTTAGGCATTGAATGCCTTTTTACAGATCCACTTTGAGGACTATCGTACATTCCTCGTACTCAGTCATGTTATTAGTGCAGGGGAAATTCAACTTGATGGCGATTGGAGTGTGGGAGTCATCTGGGGCAATCAGGAGAATCCCAATGTCGTACCCCTTTTTGTTGGCAGCGCCGTCAAAGAACATTTTCCATCGAAGGTTGTCTTGAGCGATGCAGAGGATATTCTCATCTTGGAATTTGGATATCCAGACATTAGCTTCATCTACGAGGTAATCAACGAGGTACTCAGAGATGGCTCTTCCTTTTATGGATTTTTGTGTGATGTACACGATATCGAACTCGGCTATGAGCATCAACCATCGGGCCATTCAGCTATATAAGGTGGGTTTTTCAAGAAAGTATTTAATGGGGTCCATTCGGGATATAAGCTTGATGGGGAAGGCGAGCATGTAGTGTCGCAACTTTTGGGTGACCCAGGCAAGCGTGACACATGCCTTTTCTAGAGCGATGTAGTTGACTTTGTACTCGACCAATTTGCGACTGGCATAATAGATGTCTCTTTCTTTCCGGGAATCCTCAAGGTATTGGGCTAGCAAAGCTCCAACTACAGTGTCGGTTATGGTTAGGTATAGGAGCAAGGGGAGACCAGGCTGAGGTGGCATGAGTACCGGAGGTTGGGTCAGATATTGTTTGATTCGATCAAAAGCTTCTTGAAAGGCCTCATTCCAAACCTTGGTTCAATCCTTATGTAGGAGTTTGAAGATAGGTTCACAGATGGAGGTTAGCTGGCTGATGAACCGGATAATGTATTGTAATTTTCCAAGGAAACCGCAGACTTCTTTTTCTGTTCGGGGAGGTGACATCTCAAGTATGGCCTTCAGCTTGGCAAGATCTGTTTCTATCCCCTTCTCACTAACTATGAATCCTAATAGTTTTCCCTTTGTAATGCCAAAGATGCATTTCTGTGGGTTGAGTCTCATCTAATATTTTCGTAGTCGTTTGAAAAAATTTTGGAGAGCGGGAAAATGACCTTCTCTAGTTTTGGATTTGATAATCATATCATCCACATAGACCTCAACTTCTTTATGAATCAGATCGTGCAGGATGGTTGTGGCAGCCCTCTGGTAGGTAGCCCCCGCGTTCTTGAGACCAAATGGCATAACGGTGTAGCAAAAGGTTCTCTATGGGGTGATGAATGAGGTTTTTTCTTGGTGATCTGGGTGCATCTTGATTTGGTTGTATCCGACGAACCCATCGACGAATGACTTTAGAGCATGACTAACTGTGTTATCCACGATCATGTCGATATGGGGTAACGGATAATTATCCTTTGGGGAGGCTTTGTTCAAATCTCGGTAGTCTACACACATCCAAACCTTGCCACCTGATTTCGGCACATGTATTATGTTGGGTAGCCATGTGGGATTTTCGATCACACGAGTGAAGCCCACGTTCAACTGTTTGACCACCTCTTCTTTGACCTTGAGCGACCATTCGGTGTGGAGCTTTCTCAACTTTTGTTTAACCGGCCTATAATCTGGGAGAGTGGGGATCTCTTGCTGAGTTATTTCACGATCGATGTTGGGCATATTGTCATAGGACCATGCGAAGACATCCAATAATTCCCTTAGCAATTCTTCGAGTTGTGCACGCTCATGATCGTCAAGGGTGGACCCTATCTTCATCTCGCGCAATTGGCTACTAAAATCGAGGTTATCAATAACAGTCTCTTCTTTAATAAATTGAACGCGGTTATGTTGTTTATTATTAACCTTATTTAGATCAGTTAAGAATTGCTCATTTACAAAATCATCATCATCAAAAGTTTGATTAGAATCTAAATAATTAATGTAAGGCACAACAAGATACTCAAAATCTTCGTTTATTTCATTGATAGGGAAAAAAGCATTGAGAACCTCATCAAAAGAGGTCTTGATTACATTTGAACAAGGATAGACAACAAAAGAAGAAATAGAGTAAACATTGGGATTAGGTGGGATTTCAGCAGGTAGAACTAGCGTAGCATGCTAGTTAAGGAGAGGTGTATCAGCAACTTTGATCAGATGGGATGGATCTAGTGATGCAGTGCCTGAGTGAACCATGCAGAGTGCCAGCCCCAGTGTCTGTAAGTTGAAGGATTCTTCAGAGTCGCTTTCCTCAGTCTCTTCGATATCTTTGATGAATGGTTGTACTTGGTGTTGGGAACTCTCGGCCCACGGGTAGTTGTCTTGGAAGAAGATCTCCATTCTGGGCTTCATCTTCTTGTCTGTATTGTCATACCACGATTCTGGAAAGTCGCAAAAGGGGAAGTCTTCTCCCTCTTTGATGAATCGTCCATTCAAGGAGTCTCTTGGGATAGTCTGGATGCAGTCTAGTCTTCTCTTTGGTAGAGATTGGTGGATCATTCTAAGCTCTTGTTATGATGGTTGATATCCCAAGCCACAAGGAGGGAAAGCTTGCTTCAGTTCAATGGGCTCAAGTATACCTTGCTGTCTTTGCCCTAGCCCCAGTCTGGGAATGAAGTGCATGTTTCTGAACATCTGAATCACATTGACGTTACCATGAGGGTCGTATTGTGGACAAACCCTTTCTTTGAAATCATCACCTGCCGGGAGTAGAAGTGGATCACCTCGAAATCCTGATAGGAGCATATCATTTGACCCGTGTTGTATCTCAAGGATTGGACTACCGGTGCTTGCACCCTCAGTATTGTCGGTGTCACCCAAAATGGTGATGACTCGCCCGTCGGTGAAGAACTCTAATTTCTGATGGAGTGAGGAAGACACACCCTAATACTATGGAGCCAGGGTCATTTGAGAAACAAGTTGAAACAAGCTGGGATGTCTATGACTTGGAATTCGACACCAAGGTTTATAGGTCCATCCCCTATTATAATTTTTATGGATCCCATCAGCTCCCGACGGGTATTATCTTAGGCATATACGGCAGCGGAGGTTGGATCGAGGTCACTTTCTTTGAGCCCTACGCATCTGAAGGTTCTTAGCGGGCATACATTCAAGGCGAATCCATTATCAATAAGAGAGAGTGGTACGACTTTCCCCATAACTTCAACGGAGATGTTGAGTGCATGATTGTCGTTTGGACCAATATTGGGTATTTCTTCTTCGGAGAAGGATAGTATTCGGGTATAGGTCAAGGATCCGACCAAATTTACCACTTCTTCTGGTGTGGTAGAAGGAGGAACTGTGGGTCCAGTGAGCAACTTGATTAAAGCATTTCTGTGGAGCTGGGAAGACATGAAAGGCCCTCATAGAGTGATGTTAGCTTGAGTTTTTTTCAGTTAATCGAGGATCTTGCTCTCCTCGAGGGTCATTTCTGGCATAGGAAGGTTTTCAACGCCCTTCCCTTTGTCATTTGCTGGTAGTGAGCTTTGGATATGGTAATGCCTCCCTGATCTGGTCATGTGATTTACTAAAGAAGGGAAAATCATGAATCCCATTTCCTCATCGATCTTGGGATGTTCTGCCATCCTGTTTATTTTTTCAAGGATTTCTTCAAATGATATCATCCCACATATGTCATCTATCGGGATAGTTTTTTCTGAAGTCTGTTTCGATTCTTCAAACTCTTTCCCCATCCGGTGGCAACAATTCGATCTTTTTAGTTGAAGTCATTGCATTCCACAACTTTAATGGCTTTTTCATAAAGGTCTTCCCATTATGTGGGGATCTGTAAGGGTGATGGTACCAGGCGCCCCTGTATTTTTAAAGTGTCAAGTAACTTGGTGATACTGCAAATGCTGTTGGTTTGCCTGAATGATTCTTCCATGATCTGGACGACATCATCTAGGCGGACTTCATCGATTGGTATTACCCAATTGTCTGACTCTCAAGGCCATTTCCGTGCCTCTAAGAACAGCGTACTGAACCTCTGACAATCAACGATTATCCGTGAGGGCAATTTTAGCCCGAAGTCTAGGAGTTGATTTAAGACTTCTGACAATTCCATACTTCCCTTTTCCAAAAGGGTACAAACCGTGATGCATGCTCTAGTAAGGAGTGACAGTGCCTGATCAGTGAGGCTAATGGGGTGTAGGATAAAATATGGGCATGTTTGGAGAGGTTTAGGAGAGTGTATTGGTGCGATTTGAGTTGAGGGGGTCAAATTTTAGGTTCACTTCTAAGAAGATGGCATTGGCATGATTTGGGAGTGGGTTACGAGTAGTGTTTGGCTTATGATTGGCTGGTGGGGGCAATGGTACCCTGGTCAATGAGATCTTGGATTATGTTTCGGAGGTGGCAGCAATGGTCAGTGGTATGGCCAGCTATTTGGTGAAAGGCGCAATGAGCATCGGTCTTGAAGTTTTTATGAAGTGGATTTGGCAATGGATGGGGATCTAAGGGTTTGATGAGGTCTCGGCTTAATACGGTTTGGTATACTTTGGAAAGGGGAGCATGGAGCTCGGTGTATTCTCTTCGAACTGGGATAGGACGGTTTCCCGGTGCCCATGAGGTGGTTGGTTAAGAGATGTTGTTGATGGTTGAGACTGGGGCACTGACATATTTTCTAGGGGTGAATTATCCGGACACCTTCTTTGGTTCAACTTCTGTTTTAGTAAGACCTTCCTCAATTTCTACTCTTGCTTCTCTGAGAGCTTTAAAGTGGGTGTAGTATTGTCCTCCCATGGTTGCTCGGACATAGGGCAAGAAATTCTTCTTCACTATATTGACTTGTTCTTCCTCAGATGGCCGATTGGTCATGGTAGCTGCTTTTTCCCTTCATCGGGCTATGAAGTTACTGATTGATTCTCCAGGGTTCCATTTGAGTAGTTCTAAATCACAGCGGGTGACCTCAAGCTCTTCGTTGTATTTGTATTGCGATATGAATTCTCGGGCTACATCCTCCCAACTACGGATTCTGGACTCCTCGGGAGACAAAAACCATCGGAGGGCGGTATCCTTTAAAGTTTACTGAAATAATTGGGCCATCACTTCTTCAGAAGCCCCTATTAGAGTCATGGAACGATGATAACTGCGAAGATGAATGATCGAGGGTTCACTTCCTCCGAAGTTCTCGATGTTTGGCATCTTGAACTTCTCGGGTAACCTCTCTTTAGGATAAGGAGACATGTGGGTGTAGTCCATGTAATTACCAGAGATTCGGACTTGGTCGAACTTCTTAGTGAGCATCTTGAGATCTTCTTTAACTTTGTTCAACTCCTCCTCTTTCGGATCAATGATCATAGGCAAGTTAGCCCCAGTTTGGGCAAGATTCAGCATCGAAAGCTGGGCAGGTGGTGGCTCATTGACAGGAGGGGCACGTGGAGCGTGCTGATACTCTTCAGGGATCCAAATAGGCTCTGATGGACCCATGTCACGAGGGAATAGGGACTCGATCTCTTGAGGAATGGGAACCTGGTTTCGTTGCATCTCTCAGACCTCGATCTCTTGAGGAATAGGACTACCGTTAGATCCGGCTGCACAACTAGTACTTGGTCTGTGTTCTCCATGGAAGGCGGATGGATGCCGGACTGGGAAGAAGTAATAGGTGAGCGGATAAAACTCCGGGGTGATTTGACTGAAGACCGAAGTCAATAGGGAGCCAAGACAAGGGCTTGCGATCATCCTGAGAAGGCATAAAATGGGATTTATTCTTTTGAGGCAAAAAAAGATTGAAAATATTTTTGACATTTTTTTTCTTTTCGAGATTAAAAGAAAAAATATTTTTTTATTTTTTTGGTAAAGAAGAGAGAAATGTTTTTGGATTTTTGATGAAGAAGAGGGAAATGTTTTTGGATTTTTGAAAAAGAAGGAAGAAATGCTTTTGGATTTTTGAAAAAGAGGGAAGAAATGTTTTTGGATTTTTGAAAAAGAGGGAAGAAATGTATTTCGAGACGGAACTCAGCATGATTATTATGTTTCCACTTGTATTTAATTATCCTAAATTCAAAAATAAAATGCCGGACGGGACCCGAGCCTGGAAAAGTGGGGTTTGTAATATATGCAAAGCTACACCTGGACTTGTAACTAGGCTCACGGACAGGGTCCCGTTTTAAAAATGCACGAAAATTTGGGCGGAAGGCCGACTCAAAATTTTGACAGAGTTTAGAGTTAATAACGGCAATCTAACATGTATGTCCTAGGTTTGACACCGATATGCGGATATGCAGATGGTTAGGTGAATCGGAATAGGTTCCCCCCTTTGGCGTGACTTCCGCGATATACGTCTTGCTCTTGCGGGCAATCGATACGTGTGGACAAGCCATTTGATATACCTGAGTGTACGTGAATTACCTCACTATATACCTCGTGGGGACGGTACGTGTGAGAGCGAATTCGATATACTTGGCGTACGTGAACGAATTCCCTGCGATATACCTCCCGTCATGACTTCGGTCAAGCGGTACGATACGGGGGAACCGTTCGATATACGTCGAACGTACTTGGCCAATGGAAGGTGAGAGTCATATCACTTAGGCTAACTGCGACCTGCTGGACCAGCGCCCATCACGAAGTGACCCTCCAGTTACGGGGTAAAATTTGGTCAATATCAATGCTCTTTGTTGATGTCGTGTGAATCATGCATGATTCTCTTATTAGTATCTTATGATGAGAATGCCTTTCTTGATTATGCCAAACAGGGAGCAAAGTACAAGTACCCCAAAAGGTACACCAAGTATGGATGGGTGATGCGTGTAACATGGGGATATATATATGTGATCCTAGCTGCACGTGGTGCGAAGTGTATATGGAGAATTTTTCTACAAGTGTGTGAATATAAGCATACGCATGGGATACACATGGAAATGGGGAACATGCGGATATGGGGGGAAAACATAAACAAATATATCATCCATGAAAATAGAGCCAAGCCCTCAAAATAAAAAATCCCCAGCGGAGTCTCCACGGTGGCCATCCCCAATCCTCGCGGCGGCGCAGTGAGAAAATGTGGGAGGATCGTAGGTCCTGCGCATCCCTTTCGCGAGCGATTCGGTCGGCGTCAATTTGGGTGAGGTGTGAAAATGTAGAGAGATTTAGAGTCGCCAGTCTATTTTACTCAAAACAGACAAAAGAAAAGGGGAAGCCATCCCGAAGGACAGCATCCTAAGACATACTAATACATGCAAAACCAAAATGATTCGTGAAGGGTCCGGAGGCTAAGTTATGAAATGGGAGGGTGTTAGGCACCCATTCCGCCCTTACGGTCTCTCATGGATTTTGTTATTTTCCTTCATTTTCCCCGTGATATGTGTGCATGTGTATATATGGTGGAGATAGGAATCCTCGACTTGTATCATGGAAGAGATAAAGCGAGTCATCCGTAGGAATGTGAAAATAATGTAGAAAATAGGGTTTGTGTGATTATCCTTGCGTTGATCGTTATAAGGGAACGATAACATATGTGGAATAATACCCTATTAAGAACAAGTATATAGAATATAAGAAAATTGGATTTAAAGAAAATACAGGATGAGAGAAAAAGTAAGAATAAGGACTCGAGTCTCGGGTTTTACCCCGAGACGCCTACATAGCCTATAAAGGCATCAAAGTCCACGTAGTTCGCATGAAAACGAGGGGTGGGGTTTTACCCATAAATCCAACCGGAGACTTCTCCTATTTGTGTGTGTGTGTCGGTGTAAAGCGTGTTTTAGTTGTGAGAAAAGTGTGAGAATCCCTATTTTGAATTTATGAGCAAACCCACTTTTTCTTGTTTTTGGGATTTTTTATTTATATGAAAATAAGAGGTGTGCAATAATACTCAATAAAAAGTATATTAGGATGTGTGAGATGAGATAATAAAAGTGCTAAGTAATAAAAACAAGTTATTGCGAATTTATGAGAATTTAAAGAGAGAATTGAGAAAGTTGGACCTTCTTGAAGATCTTGAACTTGTTCTTGAATGTTGGAGAGCATCCCTTGTACTTGGATGATGATGGAAGGTAGTTAATTCACCAAATTTGATGAAAAGGGTGATGAAAAGTGAAGGTGGGAAGGGGATTTGGAGGTGGAAATCACGCTGACTTCGAGAGAGGTTTTCGAGATTTGAAGAGAGTGATATGATTTTGATCTGGGCTCCCCTATAAAATTAGGTCAAGGCCTCATTTTATAGGCCCAGGTCACTACCGATCAGCGTAACCCTGGTACTGCCTATCAGCACTTGCCGATGGGCAGGGTTTGGAACCTGCCATTTGGCGGTGTTTTTCAGGCCTTTTCGGAAAATCGGATGCCAAGCGCAAACCGTTGATCCAAACCATGCACGGGGTCAACCGTTGGAAAGGTAATTCAGAGACCTTTGAAAGTCCTTTGGACCATTCCCAAGTTCAGGAGTTGACTTTGGGTCAAATGTGGCTCGAAAACGTTTATTAGTCCATTTGATGGGGAATCATTCGGACGTAAACGAATCATTCATCCGCATGGTAAGTCTGAATCGCATACTGGGTGGACTGTTAGATAGGTTAAGAGTTGTACTTTGACATTACAAAAATTTTACCTGGTTTGCGGAGTTGACTTTGGTCAACCGAGCCCTGGAAGCATTCAACGACCTTTCGGAGTAAAATGGATCGTTCGTTCGTACCGTAAGTCAGAATCATGCACGGGGAGGATCGTTGGAAAGGGGTTTCAGTGCACTTTGAAGATTCATTTAGCCTTGGTCGAGCTGAAGAGTGGATTTTGGTCAAACGGAGCCCGGGAGCGTTCGATGGCCTCTAGGTCAAGTTTCGGGCAAAAACGGGTCATTCGTCCGCATGGTAAGTCAGAATCACGCACGGGATGGACCGTTGGAAAGGTTTTTTAGTGCCCTTTGAAGATCCATTCAGGCTAGGTCGAGCTAAAGAGTTTTACTTTTTGGTCAAACGGAGCCTACGGGTGCCCGATGGCCTCTAGGTCAGTACTCGGGGTATGAACTAGGTTTGTAGTGATGAAGGGAGGTGCTAGGGACCTAATGAGATTTTAGGAGGTAACAGAATGGGGTGTCTACAGGTATTTCAGGTTGGTGCTACGGGATTTAGGGCATGGGACCACCGGTGTAATTAATATATATATATATATATATATATATGCGGTGATGTGTGGTATATGTATATTTGGAAAATTATAAATATTTTTGTGAATAATAATTATAAGAAACATACCCCTCTAGTTCTATCATAGGAGGTTGTGCGATGTGGGTGAATCCCCTGGCTTGAGGAGCAGGGTGAGTATAGTCCCCATGTCATAGCATTCAAATTCAAGAATGAGACGCTTTGGGTATGATTCGGTATTCTTTTGGGGGGAACTATGGCCGCTACAATGCGTTTATGTTGTTTTACTAACTCGGGTAGCGAGCCGTGTGTGGGGTTCAGGTGGATGAGTATACCTGGAGATGATAGCACTTTAGAGAACATCCGGTGACTGCCTACTCGTAGAACAGTATATATATATATATAATAAGTTAGGAAACTTATATATGTCACAAGTTGAAACGATGATGTCATGGGATGAATTTTTTCCTGTAATGCATGTTTTCCCCTTAAAAATTTTGGGTTCCCCCTCTTTTGACACACTCTAATTTATTTCCCCCTTTCTTCAAAATTCAAAAACGAAGGGTAGAATTGTATTTCCCCCATTCTCTTCCTTACAGTCATTTCTCTAAACCCCATCCGTTTTTGATTTCACTCCCTCACACTTCATGCTCTCTGTCATCTTCTGACACAAGAACCTTCTCTTTCTATTCACTCTCTCTTCTATCCACGAGAATAATAGGATTTCAAAGCTCACATCGATGATTGAAGAGGAAGATGAATAATAGCTTGAGGTCATTGCTAGGACGGTTGAGTATTTAACTTTTCATTCATATATTTCATTTTCGCTTGAATTAGATTTTGTTTTTGTTCATGGTTTTTATTGTCTGATTTTCAGATCTTGAATTTTTTAGGGGTTTTCAGATCTCCGAGCTCCACAACTCTATTATTTTTGTTCATGGTTTCTCACTCTACACTGTTGTTCGTTATTATTTTTTATGTTAAAATTCTCAATATGTTCGGTTATGGTTCTTTTTAGGAGGTGATCTGTTGAAGGTTTTAGATGGTCTTAATCAATGTTCATGTTTTCAAGGTGCGTTTCTATTTTCTTTATTTTGATGTTATTAAGGATTTCAATTATTTCAGTCTTAGGGCTTCTGTATCTGTACCCTTTTGAGGGCTTCTATGTATAGCTAATGTGGTTTACGTAGTCCTCTCATTTGTTTTATTTTTTTATTTTTTCTATAATATGTAAGATTATTGGTTTCTAACTATGCTGACATTTTTTGTGTAAGTAAGGTTGCCGTGTTTGACAATCGATGATGTGTTTTTTATAAAAACAATCACTTTGAATAATTTTAAGCATTAGTGGTGTTTAAGAAAATCTCCATGTGGTTATTTTCTTTTGTTTCTCTTTTCTTTTCTTTGGATTTTTAGGTGGATTTGCATTTTTTATGACTAATTTTGAAGGGGTTATTTTTTGGGTGCGATTAAATTTTCGATTTTTTCATGTTTCTTTTGTTTTTTAGGTACCCATTTCGTTATATTCCTGTGATGATGAAGCGTTCAACCAAGTACAACGATACCTACATCCTAGGTGTTTGAGAAATTCTCGATATGGGTAATTTTCTTTCGTTGCAGTGAATTTATGGATGCCCTTCTTTTTAGTTGATTCTTTCACTCTCTTGCTTTATTGTATGATTAATGTTATTGTTACTTATTTTCTTACAAAACTTTTTGTTGAGTTAAGCACTTTTGTTTGAAATTTTTTAGAATGTATAAGTTTGGGCTTCAATTTAGGTTAGGGTGAGTACAAAAATGAACAATTTTGTGTTTAAAGGTTCTCATTTCTGAAAATGAAAATGAGTAAAGCAAGAACATCTAAACATGAGAAATTAGCTTCCGACTATTTTTAAGTCCATTGTAATTCCATTTTTCGATTGTTTTCATGAAATTATGGTCATTTTATTGTCCTCAAAGACGTATTCAGAGACGTATATGGAATGCTGAAAATGAGATTACTTATGATTCCTTATCGGGATTTAGTTTATACATATTCAGAAATGTATATGGAATGCTGATAATTAATGAAGTTCGAACGAAGCACGTAAATCTTAGTAAAGGGGAGATCATTGTACATATAATGGACGTGGTGCTCATGGAGGCTGTGTTTGAGTTGTCGATGCAGCCTGAATATATCAAATATGTAGATTATAGAAATTCATTGTAAATATAATTTACCTCTTATTTTAGCTCAAAGTTATATTTTTGATCGACAAAAGAAAGTGTATTTGGTTGTTTACACAGGACACCATTGATTGAGGCCAAGTCCCCAACATAGTAGACCACATGTGACGACCGTTGTTTACACAAGACTCAAAATGTTTAAATTTGAGGTACAATTTCATGTGACGATCGTTGTTTAGTGTATATTTTTAGCTTCATAGGCCAAGATATTGTTTAGTTCTTGAAATAAGTAGCATAGGCTTGATATACGAGTACATTGGATTTTTAGCTTTTCTTGGTGTCGGCTTCCTCTCGGTGCATTATCTTACCATGGGTCGAGGTAAAATGACACACTTCACAAACCCCATCATCAAATGTAAATGAAGTGAGCTGGAGGGGGAGATTGGGTAACTGTTATTATTTTTTGATTTTGATTTGGATGGTCGGTTTTTGATAATTTGCTAGGGATAACCGGAGGTTTATGAATGGGGCAAAATTATTCATGTTACTTTGTTTTTCCCTTTTAAGTTTGTTACTCTCTTATTTGTTTACTTATATGAAATAAGTATTTGTAGGAATAAATAATTTCCTCAGTAGGCAGACTCTAACAGTTTGAATTTTCAATTGTTTTTTTATATTTTTTTATAGTATGAATACCATGTGTTTGACAAAAGGACAAAATGTATGTGTGTAAATATCTATGTTTTTAGTTCTTGATTTTAGTATCACTAATGAATACCATGTGTTAGGTATAATCGCAACAACCATCACATCTCGCACATTTTGATTTCAGATCGTACGCACAATAATTTTTGTTGCAATCATTATGGATGACCTGACCTGAACTAAAAAGATGGAGACCAGCTGACAACCAGAACATGTAAAAAGTTGAAAAGAAAAAGTACGGTATCGAT
This sequence comes from Sambucus nigra, assembly GCA_949130495.1. Taxonomy (NCBI): domain Eukaryota; kingdom Viridiplantae; phylum Streptophyta; class Magnoliopsida; order Dipsacales; family Adoxaceae; genus Sambucus; species Sambucus nigra. The sequence goes on from OX422220.1 coordinate 522,481,634, forward strand.
GGAAATATTACAAGTGCCTCAACTTCTCCAATGACCTCAGCAGAAACTTTGAGGACAAATGTTTCCATAAAAAATCAAATCGATCGTTATTCGTTTCAGCAAAACATATCAGCTATCAACTACTTTTACTTTCAGCTACATTCGTATAATTCGAGTTCGTCTTCAAAAGGTAACTACTTCTGTAGCTTTTTAAGATGTAAAGAAATTGTGTGGAATGAAGAAACTTAACTCATATGAGAGCATATTATCTGATTTGGGAAGCAAAGAAATAGAGATACTCGAGCGATGTGGTGGTGTAGCATCATCGAGTTAACATCATTGGTGGCGGGGCATGCAATTTAAGACGCAGACTTTACAACGTACACTTATGCATTGTTGGGAAACAACCCAACTGTAGCAGTGGAAAGGACAGGTTGATCTTGGATAAAGGTGTGGATGTTCATAAAATATTTCATTCGATGCTCATAATTCTTACGATGAACATAATCACCACTATAAGTGTCTATCAGCCTCAACTTACCTAGGTAGCGGATATAATTAATATGATATTCATAATCACCAGTGAAAAGTATGATGCACGAATCTATGCTCGATAAAAACATCTATGCCATGAAGACGACATCAGGAAGAATTAATTTCTCCCCATAAAAAGTTTCAGCAAAGGTAAATGTGGAATATCTATATTTGTGCAAGTCTGCTCTCATATCTATGGGACTCAATGTTGGTCGTATTGAATCTCATTGCATTTTGAAAATTAAAAATTTGCACTTGAAAAAGTTCTTTGGCATGAGGATATGAAAGGAGTACCACTTTTGATATTAGTAAACGAGCAGGATCTTGCTGAATTCGTGTCAGCAGAAGAAATTGCTCGACATCTGGATCTCAAAAAGTTAAGACAAAATGGCTTACACATTCGAAGCTGTGTGTTTGGGGGGTTTTGGAAGTGGAGACGTCAACCGATTCTGTAGCCTCTATAATTAGGGTATTAGTTACTCTATCCATAACGTCTTGAAGTTCAGTTGTGAGATGAGCAACCTCAATTTGAGATTTAACTTTTTTGATTTATCCTTCCACTAGTTTCTTTCCCATGCTTTTTTTTCGAGATAGTTTGTTCTTCTCTTTTTAAGAAGTTGGAGCGATCATGGCCTAAATTAAGGCATTCATCACAACATTTTGGGATGGATTCGTACTCCAGTTCCTGACCAGAGCCAGAAAGTCTTTAAAACAACGATAGCTACACATATTTTTACCACACTAGGTATTGACATAACAGTAGTTGCTGTGTCCAGTTTAAGCGGAGTACCGAGGATATGGCCAATTCAAAAAATAAATTATTTAGCTCATCACATTTTATTTATTTGTTTAATCTTTTTAATTTTGTTCTATTACATATGCTTGATTTTTTTAGTTCTGCGTGAATTTCTGAATTTTGTAGTAGTTTTTATTTCTTCAAATCGTATTGGATCATTGGAGTACAATTTAAGGAATGTTTTAATTAAGAACTATTCTAAGATTCCTAGGAACTGTACAAGAGAAGAACATGCAACTTTTGAAGTTCTCTTCTAACAACGGAACAGGTTGGTATATATGAGGTCTAACTACTGAACAGGTTGGTATATATGAACAGCTAATATTTTCATAACTATCATATCTGATGTTGATGCTAATTAGGTGATATATATAATCTTTAACTGTTTGAAATTTCCTTTTTGGATACAAGTTTTATATCGTAATGGATATTTAGTACTCCAATTGGCTTGTTTTTTGTAGGGACTTTACGTGCATAACAAAAAAGTGGAAGCACCACATATAGGGAAAGATTTTTGTTAAATGGTAAGAGCTTATCCTAATTTTTCTATATAAATGATAGATACTTAGCTTCCTGTTTCAAAATATTAGAACATGAAAATAGGTCAATTTTATATAAATAATATTTAGTTTTTTTTTGTTGCAAAATATTATTTAGTTGAAATTGATAATTGGGCATTGATGAAGTTATTTTGCGATATTTTAAATAAAATTTGCAAATAGTAACAATCTTTCTTATCAATCTCATAACCTCATTATTTAAGTCATCGGTTAGGTTTGCTATCATAATACACCTAATTTGATTAAAATTTATACTGTGAGAGTTATATTTTTTTATGTGCATCATTGGTGCGATAAAATGGGTGGATATTTTGTTTTGTATTATAATATTTCTCTCGCTCATTTAATTATTTGTGACTTCAGTAAAACGTAATCACATTTATTGTTTAATTTTAATATTATGACAAATTTGAGGAGAACGTGTCAATTATAAGCATGAGTTTGGGACCCCGTTCAAGTTTGAGTCCTATCCCACCCCATTACAAATGTGACACGAGTTGTTTGATCGAGCGACGATTTATATTTTTTATTAGACATGCGATGTCAACAACAAACCTTAGTTTACTGGCCCGTATTACTTTGTGTATCACGTGTCTCCATTTACATTTATTCATATAGTTTCACGCAAGGGGGACAAATTAGATTAAGTAGAATTTCATATGTATTGAAATGAATTTTACATTAATGGAATTTGGTCCATTAACTTTTATTGGTCTTATTGTTGTTGTACTATTTTTATACCTTAAATAGGTGGATAATCCTATAAATAAGGAAAACTCTGTCCTTTTTTTTAAAATCTAACTTATTTGTATTGATATTAAATCGGGTTGATCATTATTTTGTTGTGATAATGTTAGATTTTTTTAACATCATCGTGCCTTCAGGCACGAGCATACCCTAGTATATATATTTACTTCATGTGTGTGAATGTCGTAAATAGTTGATACGTATATATCGTGGGAAAAAAATATATACGGGTAAGATACATATTGTGGATGGTATTGATAATATATAACTTGTGAGAATCTTTTATGAGTCAAGTCATGTATATCAAACTTACTCGAGTTCGAGTAGTGGTAGAAGTAAGGTCTATATGACGAAACTAGTTATGGGGTAGATATCTAGATGGGTTATATAGAATAACGTTAGGTTTGTGTGGCCATCCCCGATCCTCGCCGTGCAGGCGGGCACGTGGTGGAAGGATCCTTCGGGTCCTGCGCATCCCTCTCGGGAGCGCTTCGGCCGGTGTCATTTGATATGTGGTGTAAAACTGTAGAGAGATTCAGAGTCCCCAGTCTATTTTACTCAAAACAGACAAAAGAAAAAGGGGAAGCTACCCCGAAGGATGGCATCCAAAGACATACTGGTGCGTGCGAAACCAAATGATTCTAAAAGGGTTCAGAGGCTTAGTTACGAAATGGGAAGGTGTTAGGCACCTATTCAGCCCTTTCGGTCTCTCATGGATATTTTCTATTTTCCTTTATGTTTCCCCCCGTGATATGTGTGCATGTGTATATATAGAATGTAGGTAGGAATCCTCGACTTGTACCATGGATGAGATAAAGCAAGTCACCCGTAGGAAGATATAAGAATAATGTTATAAAGTGAGATTTACGCGATTACCCCTACATCGATCGTTATAATGGAACGATAACACATATGGAGTAATACATCACTAAGGGCAAGTATATAGAATATAAGAAGATTAGATTTAGAGAAAAGAGGAAGTAAAAGAAAAGGTGAGAGAGAGGACTCGAGTCTCGAGTTTACCCCGAGATGCCTACGTAGCCTATAAAGGCATCAAATTCCACGTAGTTTGCATACAAAACGAGGGTTGGGGTTTATCCCATAAATCCAAATGGGGGATCTCTTATTTGTGCGCGTGTGTGTGTGTAGAAAAAGTGTTTTAGTTGCTAGAAAAGTGTGGAAAAAGTGTGAGAATCCCTACTTGGGATTTATGAACAAACTCTCTTTTTCTTATTTTTTTGAGTTTTATTTATATGAAAATAAGAGATGTACAATAATACTATATAAAAAGTATATTAGGATGAGTGAAATAAGATAATAAAAGTGCTAAGTAAGAAAACAAGTTATTGCAAATTTAAGAGGATTTGAAGAGAAAGGTGAGAAAGATGGACCTTCTTGGAGACTTTGAGCTTGATCTTGAATGTTGGAAAGTAGCCCTTGCACTTGGATGATGATGGAGCGTGGTTAATTCATCAAGTTTGACCTAACTCAGGTGACGATCCAAGACCGGGGCCAATTTTGATCCAAGAGTGGTGACGACCGAGGACAAAGGTCAATTCTGACCTAACTCAGGTGACGATCCAAGACCGGGGCCAATTCTGACCCAAGAGTGGTGACGACCGAGGACCGAGGTCAATTCTAACCTAACTCAGGTGAAGATCCAAGACCGGGGCCAATTCTTACCCAAGAGTGGTGACAATCGAGGACCGAGGTCAATTCTGACCTAACTCAGGTGACGATCCAAGACCAGGGTCAATTCTGACCCAAGAGTGGTGACGATCGAGGACCGAGGTCAATTCTGACCTAACTCAGGTGTCGATCCAAGATCAGGGATAATTCTGACACAAGAGTGGTGACGACCGAGGTTAATTCTGACGATCCAAGACCGGGGCCAATTCTGACCCAAGAGTGGTGACGATCGGGGACCGGGGTCAATTCTGACCTAACTCAGGTGACGATCCAAGACCGGTGCCAATTCTGACCCAAGAGTGGTGACGATCGAGGACCGAGGTCAATTTTGACCTAACTCAGGTAATGATCCAAGATCGGGGCCAATTCTGACCCAAGAGTGGTGACGACCAAGGACCGAGATCAATTCTGACCTAACTTAGGTGACGATCCAACACCGGGGCCAATTCTGACCCATGAGTGGATAAAGATGGGATTTTGATTCTGCTAGAGAAAGTCCTTTGTGATTTTGATCTGAGTTGGGGAGCTGATAGCTGGGGAAGCTTTTAGGAGATCTCGCAGGGGGAATAACCTATTTTGGTGTTGTAAGAGAATTCCGCTGGGGAAAGTGATCAGGCGATCCTTAGGGATCCTCCGGAGCTTTGCTGGGAGGATTTTCACTTGGATTTTGAGGATTCCACAGGGGAAATAAGGGGTTCTTCTCAAGGGAATGAAAAATTTTCTTGGTGAAAATGTTCAAAATCCATCCCGAGATTTTTAGGAATTTTTCGAGGATTTTTCGGTCCTTTCTTGTATTTTTTAGGAATTTTTGTACAAAATTTAAGGGGGGTTGCCGGTCAGAATGGTATGAAGGATGCCATTTGACAGTGGCACGAACTTTTAGGCTGCCTCAGGAAGGTGAGGAGTCAGTGCCGATCGATATGGTAGGGGAAGGTGCCGATCGGCATGGCGCTTGGCATCCTATAAAAAGGGGGCGAATCCCTTCATTTTTTCACAGCTTCTTTTGCTTTCTCTCTCTCTGCGATTCTTCTGCAAATCGTTCTAGCGTTCCGATCTTCAAGAAATGGCCGCCTTTGTGACTACTGCAGTCCACTGAGAGTGGTTGACCGTTGATGACTGGGCAAATGTGGATTGGAGGGACAGGGTGCCCATTGCTTTGGGGAGTGAGAGATCTTTTGATGTGTTTGAACCTGTTGTGGATGAGCGAACCTTGTTACGGGATCCATCAAATCATCGCTCTTCGAGAGTGATCCCCGGCGGTTATGCAAGCAACCTGACCTTGGGCATTCTTTTCTTTTTGGGTGATTTTTCTTTCTTTCTTGACTTTTAATGAGATTTTTTTCTTTTCCCAGTCTGATATTTCCTCGAAGAACATGCGTGCCCGAGAGACGACGAGGCTCAGGGATGTTTGGGAGCATATCCCTCTTGTGGTGCGTTGGGTGGTATCCTCAGCGGGTTTTGGGTGGTTGGCATCAGCGCTGGAAGAGACGCCTCGTTCGACAACGGTCTTGTGTGCTTTGGGAGAGAGCTGGTGGGACACTACCCAAACCTTTCATTTTGTCTTTGGGGAGATGACTGTGACTCCCATAGACGTGCAGCAGCTGCTGGGGTTGGATTGTGATGGAGAGCAGATAGAGGTGGATCACTCTTTACGGGTGAGACCGGAGGCATTGCATGCGGCACTTGGTGATGTGAGGAGGATTGTTTCTAGGGATTCTATCCATCTGTCCCTGCTGAAGGACGTTCTACTGAGCAGGGTGATTGATGTGGAGGATGGGCTACAAGTGAGGCAGATGGCCCATTTATTTATCCTGCTGGTGTTGACAGGTTTTATGGTGTCGTCGAGCGGCGACGTCGTGCATTTATGGTTCTTTCCGTACCTGTGGATGTTTTCGAACATCCCTTTCTATAATTGGGGGAGTTTGACCTTGGCGACCCTTTACTCCTGTCTGGATGCATTCAGCCGGTGCTGCCGACAGACTTTTATTGGGGCCATGTACCTTCTTGAGATATTTTTTAGTTTGTGCATTTCTTTTCATGCATTTGTATTTTCCTTTCATGCATTCGCATTTTCCTTATGCGTCTCTTTTTGTTTGCGAATTCAGACATGGTTCTATGAGGTGATTGTGTGCAACACCCCATTGATTGCTCTGAAGGACGACACTGTTGGGGACTTCTGCCGATTGTATCGATGGCGTAAGGCCAATCGGCACTCGAAGGGATCTCTCTCCATATAGGCGGTGCCTCAGGTTTTGAATGACTTGACCAGTGGTAGGGTAAGACCCTTTACATTTTAGTTTTGGTTTTGCACCTTCTGATCTTGTATTGATTTATGCTCACTTGGAGATTTTTAGGTGACCTTCTATCCCTAGGGGACAGCTATTCCAGATGCGGGGGCGATCGGGGCGAAAGCGCGGATGAGGCATTTGCTGGCACATGAGTTCGGCTATTCCGAGTACCTCGGGGAGAGGGTGATATGTTAGATTTCTGAGGATGAGGTGGTGGTGCCACCCACGCAGCCTCCTATGTCTATGAGGTGGGAGTGACTGCTATCAGAGGATGAGAGGATCGCGACGATGATTGGCGAGTCCTACCTTCTGTACACCGATACGGCTGCGCCGTATGACTACATGGATTTTGTGATGAGCTGGTTGATGGAGCCCAACATATATCATGCGTTGCCCTTCCTTCCTACAGGTTCGAGTCGGGCGGTGGGATCTTCCCACAACGGTAGTGGTCCGTCGGCATCTGCGGCAGCGGCGACCTCGGAGGTCCCTTTTGTGCGGTTGCATACCCTTTCGTACAACATCCGGTGAGCTAATGTAGGGATGGTACTTATATTGCACTGTCCTCATGCGATGGATCTAGAGGAGTTGGGATTGACAGAGGAGGTTCTTAGACCTGCAGTATACCTTTCTATTCCTTTCTCTCTTTCTTTTCTGTTTTGGTCATCCTTGCTTTGATACTGATTTTGCCTTTTCTTATAGCAAGTTCGGGTGTCGACCACTTGGTTAAGGGACATCAGAGACCAGATATCTCCGGCGACTGTCCATATTCGGGACGTCGTTCCCGTTCCTTCTTGCTTGGTGCCGTCTGCTTCGTTCGGAGCGGACTCTGGCTCGGGTAGTGGTGGTGCATCGTCTCGTCGTAGGGGAAAGAGAGAACTTCGCCGGGGTGGAAGCTCTTAGTGAGAGAGAGAGAGAGAGAATGTGGGTTCGGGCTGAGTCCCGTTGTTTTTGCTTTTTCTTTTTATTTCCTGCAGAAGTGATGTAACACAAAAGACAAATATATGCAATGCAATGGAGTTTTTTATTATCTTTTATTTATGATGAACGAATGCATGCACATGCGCTTTTTTACTTTGTTGCTGAGATCGTAAAAAGGAATATTTTTGGAATTTTGTGACGGAAAGTTTTTTAATTAAAAAGGGGAGATTATATAACGAAAAAAAGGGATTTTGAAATTCTTTTGAGAATATCAATTTATTTTTATTGAGTTTTCTGATTTGAAAAAAAGAGGAAAAGAGGGAAATTTCTAAAAATGGGGGGTGGCCGATCGGTAAGCACCCTGACCTGCCTATTGACAGCTCAGTCCAGTCCAATCAATCCAAAGCTTTGATTGGTACCCTCTTCAGCCTTTAGTACTTTGTGGGGTTCTGATTTTTGCAAGTATTATGTCCCTTGTGAGGGTTTTCAAGTATAAAAAGGGGTAAGGGTCAAGTGTTTTCATCACACCTTTGCATTCTTACCCACTTGCCCATTACCTTTTAGCTTTGCAAGATGGCTCTCCCCAGTAGCACCGAGTTTGCCAACTACCTCAAAGCCATGGAAGCAATGTGCTCTTATAATGTCGACTACGATGCTTTCAACATGCGTCGACTCTCCCTGTGGCGCAATCGGCCTCTTGAGTGGAACGTGCTAATGGCGGAGATACAATTTTGGTACCCCGAAGACCATGTATTCGGCTTTGGGTTGGAAGAAGTTTAACATATCTACGAGGAGTTTTCTACCATGCTGGGTGTGAATCCCAGTGTTGCAGCGGCTTTGCTCGAATTTTCCCGTTCTCCAAGAGATTTGTTGGGTGGGCTTCTTCGTATTTCGCCTTCGGTGGCCAGATCATTTGTTGCTGGAGGAATGATATCCCTCCCGATGGTATTACAGTCCATGCATTTGCGGGAAGTAGGTGATGTTGGCTATGTTGTTCTGGGTCTGGTTTCTAAATTACTACTGGTGACTGGGGAGGTGCAAGTGGACCCACAACTTGCAGTCATTACCTTATGGATGCTATACCGTCGTAATCCTGCGGCGGTGATACTAGCGGGGACCCTGAATGGCCTGGATGCCTGGAGAGAATGCTGTTCTGACTTTTTGAGGGGTAGCCCTGTAATGATATTCATGTGGTTGTCTGAAAGATTCCTTTTGGTGACTCCTCCAGAGTATCCCTTGTCGGCTGTACCCAACTTTTTTTCGCCCACTTCATCAGTGTTGTCTTGTATGTTGAGAACTAGGAGAATTGACTTGTGGAATATGGGGATCGTGACCTATATTGGTTAGTGCCTTGGTGGGGGCAGTTGCAGCCTGTTATGGAGCTAGGATAGTATTCATATGTGCGGGTGGTTGGTCTCAGACATACCTCTTTTTATTTCCCTTGGAGGATTTTGCGGCAATTTGGGTGGGTGCAGGTCGTCCCCCCTCGGACTTCAAATTTATTTCCGGTAGAAGATTTGACTCAGCGCTTGCGTCTGTTGCTTGGATCACTGTGGGAAAATCGGCCTCCGTCGACCCATCCCTCTCAGTCTGTCGGGGAGTTTTGGCATGTCCCCAAAGATTATATAAAGTGGTTGTGGAGGAAAGTAGTCAGCAAGATGTTGGCAGTGGAGACTAGACAAAGATGGTTTGTTTTATCTAACAGCATGGAAGAGGGTGTTGTGGTCTTTTCGAAGATGGTTAAGGCTCATCTATCCATGGAGTGTTTACGACACTCTATTAAAGCAGGGGAAACTTGGGGAGCTCCGGATGTAGATGATGAGAGTTAAGGCTCCTCTGGTGGGTGTGGGTAGGACTTTTGGAGAGTTTATTTGTGCAACAGATGTGGGGATTTTATTTGCCTTTTATGGTAATGGGGAAGGGAGTTACCCATTCCTTTTTCTTATGTAATCCGTGATGAATTTTCTTATTAATGAAATAAACAAGTTTCTGATCATCCAGATGTGCCTTTCGATGAGTTTTGTATTTTCAATTATCTATACTGATCGCTAAGGCATACATAATCCTTTTGTTCAAGTATTTTTTGAATGAACCGCCGTTCTCGGAGGTAAGAAAAGAACAGTATTTTGTGAAAAAGAAAGGGCCGCACTCATGTGAGGTGCATGAGCTTCCTATGTACCTCTAGGGTTTTGAAAATGTTTTTAAAATAGTTTTTGTAGAGGATCAGGCCTACGTAGTTCTTAGGTAGAGGGAAATGAAGAGTTTTTTTATTTTTTATTTTTTTTAGAATAGAAGGGGGATGAGAAGAGACGTAGCGTGCCAAGATTTCGAACTTAGGGGTAGAATTTCTTGAGTCGGTCCAGGTTGACTGGACGTGCCATCTCTTACCCATCTAGGTCAGTGTGCATGGCGGCATCGCCAGATAAGATTTTCTTCAAAATGTAGGGGTCGCTCTAATTGGGCTTGAATTTCCCTCTGGGATCCCAGATGGGTTCTATTATCTCTTTGAGGGCTAAATCCCCCTTTCGGACACTGCGGTCTTTAACTCTCTTATTGAATGATCGCGCTATTCGGCGATGGTACCCCTGTATGTGGTAAAGTGATTTTAACCTTCTTTCATCTAGGAGGGCTAGCTTATCAAGACGGCTTTGGTACCCGTCTTCTTCACTAACCTTACTTTTGAGCATGACGCGTAGCGAGGGTATTTCCAGCTCCACAGGTAGGACTGCTTCCATGACGTAGACCAGGGAGTAAGGGGTAGCCCCAGTAGAGGTTCGGATTGAGGTTCGATAGCCCCAGAGGGCGTACGGGATCCGGTCGGCCCAATCCCTACAACTTTTGGTCATCTTACTGATGATGGCTTTGAGGGTTTTGTTGGCGACTTCAACTGCACCATTAGTCTGAGGTCGGTAGGGAGAAGATTTGTGTCTCTAAATACCGTACTCATTGACCACTTCTATGAATTTTGATTCAAAATGCAACCCATTATCTGACACTAGCTCATGCAGGACCCCATATCGGCAGATGATATTTTTCTTGAGGAATTTGGCCACTTTCTTGGCGTTCAATACTGCGTATGACTCATCTTCGACCCATTTGGTGAAGTAATCGATGGAAACCAGGATAAACTCATGTCCGTTTGAAGCCCTTGGTGTAACCTTTCCTATGATGTCGATACCCCTGATGGAGAATGGCCAGGAAGAGGTCATGTTGTATAATTCTCTCGGAGGAAGGTGTTGAAGATTGGAGAACTTTTGGCATTTGAGGCACCTCCGGACATAGGCTGTGCAGTCTTAGGTCATGGTGGTCCAGTAGTTGCCATGTCGAATGATCTTCTTGGAAAGCATGTGACCATTCATGTGAGGTCCGCATTCCCCGCTATGGATTTTCTGAATTATCTTCTTAATCTCAGCCCCAGCAATGCAGTGTAGATGAGTTCCATCGAAATTCCTCCTGAGTATGGCTTTATGACAGATAATGTACTTGGCGGCCAGTCTTTGGAGGGTGTTCGATCTTTCTTGTTGGAACCCTTGAGATACCTACCATGTTTTAGGAGGCACCAGATATCATAGTACCAACAATCGGCTAGTTCGGGATCTTCGGTGGAGACAAGCTCAATATGGTAGCAATGGATTGGTTTGTCTTGCTTTTTAACTAGGAAGGGGGTCATTGTTATTCCCTCGGGCATGTCGACCATGGAGGCTAAGGTGGCGAGAGCATCGGATAGGTTATTCTTTGCTCGGGGTAGGTAATGGAAGGTGATATCTCAAAATTGGGAGGCTAACTCTTCTAATTGGGCATGAAAGGGTTGGAGCTTTTCATCCTTGACTTTACACTTTCTGAGCACTTGACCGATGATGAGGGAAGAATCCCCGTAGACATCAAGGTATCGAATATCTTTCTTGAGAGAAATTTAGAGGCCTACTGTGCATGCCTCGTATTCCGTCATGTTGTTGGTGCAAGGGATATCTAATTTAATGGTGATGGGAGTGTTGGAGTCATCTGGGGCGATTAGAAGTATCCCAATGCCATATCCCTTTTTATTGGCAGTGCCATCAAAGAACATTTTCCATCGAAGGCGGTCTTGAGTGGTGCAGAGGATATATTCATCTGGGAATTCGGATATCTAGACATCTGCTTCATCTATGGGGTAATTAGCGAGGTAGTCAGATATGGTACTTCCTTTAACGGCTTTCTGTGTGACGTACACAATATCGAACTCGGTTAGGAGCATTAACCATCGGGCCATTCGACTGGATAAGACGGGTTTCTCAAGAAGGTACTTGATGGGATCCATTCAGGATACAAGTTTGATGGGGAAGGAAATCATGTAGTGTCTCAACTTTTGGGTGACCCAGATAAGTGCGACACACGCCTTTTCTAAAGTAGTGTAGTTAACCTCGTACTTGGCCAATTTTTGATTGGCGTAACAGATGTCTCTTTCCTTGCGGGAGTCCTCAAGGTATTGGGCTAGCAAAACCCTAGCCGCAGTGTCGGTTATGGTTAGGTATAGGAGCAAAGGGAGACCAGACTATGGTGGCATGAGAACTGGAGGTTGGGTAAGATATTGTTTCATTCGATCAAAAGCTTCTTGGCTGGCCTCATTCCAAACCTTAGTTGAATCATTTCGGAGGATCTTGAAGAAGTGTTCATAGATGGAGGTTAGCTGGCTGATGAACCGACTGATATATTGTAATTTCCCAATAAAACCTTGGACTTTTTTCTCTATTCGGGGTGGCGGCATCTATCCCCTTTTCTCTTTTCACTTGGCAGGATCTGCTTCTATCCCCTTTTCGCTGACCATGAATCCTAAGAGTTTTCCCTTTGTAACGCCGAAGACACACTTCTGTGGATTAAGTCGCATCTGATACCGTCGCGGTAGTTCGAAGAACTTTTAGAGAGCAGGAATATGACCTTCTCTAGTTTTGGACTTGATAATCATATCATCCACATAAGCCTCGACTTCTTTGTGAATCAGATCGTGCAGTATGGTTGTGGCAGCCCTTTGGTAGGTAGCCCCAGCATTCTTAAGATCGAATGGCATAACGATGTAGCAAAAGGTTCCCCATGGGGTTATGAATGTGAATTCTTCTTGGTGGTCGGGGTGCATCTTGATTTGGTTATATCCAGCAAACCCATCGACGAATGACTTGAGAGCATGACTGGCTGTGTTATCCACGATCATGTCGATATTTGGTAGCGAATAATCATCCTTTGGATAAGCTTTGTTTAAATCTCGGTAGTCTACACACATTCGAACCTTCCCTCCAGATTTCGACTCAGGTACAATGTTGGCTAGCCATGTGGGATATTCGATCACTCGAATGAAACCCACGTTGAATTGTTTGACCACCTCTTATTTGACCTTGAGTGACTATTCGGTGAGGAGCTTTCTCAATTTTTGTTTAACCGACTTGTAATCTGAGAGAGTGGGAATCTCGTGTTGAGCTATTTCAGGATCGATACCGGGCATATCAGCATACGACCATGCGAAGACATCCACAAATTCCTTTAGCAATTCTTCGAGTTGTGCGCGCTCATGCTCGTCAAGGGTGGCCCCTGTCCTAATCTCACACAGTTGGCTACTAGAACCGAGATTAATAATAATAGTCTCTTCTTCATTCACTTGAACGCGGTTATGGTGTTTATTATTAACCTTATTTAGATCAGTTAAGAATTGTTCATTTGTAAACTCATCATCATCATAAGTTTGATTAGAATCCAAGCAGTTAATGTAAGGCACAACAAGATACTCAAAATCTTTGTTTATTTCACTGATAGGAAAAACAGCATTGAGAACCTCATCAAAAGAGGTCTCGATTACATTTGAGCAACGATAGACAACATAAGAAGAAATAGGGTAAACATTGAGGTTAGGGGAGATTTTAAGATGTAGAACTGGTGCAACATGCCAGTTGAGGAGAGGTGTATCAACAGCTTTAATCAGATGGGATGGATCCATTGATGTAGTGCCTGAACGAACCATGCAGAGTGCCATCCCCAGTGTCTGTAAGTTGAAGGAATCTTCAGAATCACCTTCCTCGGTATCTTTGGTATCTTTGGTGAGCAGTTGTACGCGATGTTGGAAAATTTTAGCCCATGGGTAGCTATCTTGGAAAAAGATCTCTATTCCCAATTTCATCTTCTTGTCTGTGGGGTCAAACCATGGTTCTGGAAACCCGCAAAAGGGGAAGTCCTCACCTTCTTTGATGAATCGTCCATTTAAGGAGTCTCCTGAGATAGTTCAGATGCAGTTTAATCCTCTCTTTGGTCGAGATTGGCGGATCATTCTGAGCTCTTGTTCAGATGGTTGATATCCCAAGACACAAGGAGGAAAAACTTTCTTCAGTTCGATGGGCTCAAGTATCCCTTGCTACCTTTGCCCTAACCCCAATCCGGGCATGAAGTGTATGTTTCTGAACATCTAAATCACATTGATATTGAAATGAGGGTCTTATTCTAGAAAAACCCTTTCTTTGAAACCGTCCCCTACTGGGAGTAGGAGTGGCTCAACCCAGAATAATGATCGGAGCGTATCATTTGACCCATGCTGTATCTTAAGAATTAGACTGCTGGTGCTTGCACCCTCGACATTTCTGTCGTCGCCCAAAATGGTGATGACTCGCCTATCGGTGAAAATCTTCGATTTCTGATCGAGTGAGGAAGACACACCCTTGATATTGTGGAGCCAGGGGCTTCCGAGCAACAGGTTGAAACAAGCTGGGATGCCTATGACTTGGAATTCAATGACAGGGTTTATAGGGCAGACCCCTATTACAAGTTTTATGGATCCCATCACCTCTCGGCGTGTATTATTGTAGGCACACACACCGGTGGAGGTTGGAGTGAGGTCGCTTTCTTTCAGGCCTAAACACTTGAAGGTTCTTAGTGGGCAAACATTCAAGGCGGATCCGTTATCGACAAGAGAGAGTGGCACGACCTTCCCCATAACTTCGATGGAGATGTTGAGTGCATGATTGTGATGTGGCCTAATTCCGGGTATTTCTTCTTCAGAAAATGATAGCATTCGAGTAGAGGTCAAGGATCCAACCAGATTTACTGCTTCTTCTGGTGTGGTAGAGGGAGGAACTATGGGTCCAGTGAGTAACTTGATTAAAGCATTTCTGTGCAGCTGGGAAGACATGAAAAGAACCCATAAAGTGATGTTTTCTTGGGTTTTCTTCAGTTAATCGAGGATCTTGCTTTCCTAGATGGTCATCTCTGGCATAGGAAGGTTTTCAACGCCCTTCCCTTTGTCATTTGCTGGTAGAGAGTTCGGAACCTGGTAATGTCTCCCTGATCTGGTCATGTGATTTACTAAAGGAGGGAAGAACATGAACCTCGTTTCCTCATTAATCTCAGGTTGTTCTGCCACCCTATTTATTTCTCCGAGGAGTTCTTCAAATGATATCATCCCATATAAGTCGGCTACTGGGTTAGTTCTTCCTGAAGCTTGTTCTTCCCTTGAATCTTCGAATTCTTCCCCCCATCCGGTGGTAACAATTCTGTCTTTCCATGTAAAGTCGATACATTCCACAACTTCAACGACTTCTTTATATAAGTTCTCCCATTCTATGGGAATATGTGGGATTGAAGGGACCAAGCGCCCTTGTAGCTTCAAAGTTTCAAGTAACCCGATGATATTACAAATGTTGTTTGTCTGCCTAAATAATCCTTCCATAGTCTGGACAACATCATCGAGGCTGATTTCATCGATTGGTACCACCCATTTGTCTGAATCTCGGGCCCATTTCCGTGCTTCCAAAAATAATGTATTGAATCTCTGGCAATCGATGACCATTTGTGAGGACAATTTCATCCCAAACTCTAGGAGTTGGTTTAACACCTATGACAATTCCATACTTCCACTTTCAGAACGGGTACGGACAGCGATGCATGCTCTGGTAAGGAGTGACAGTGCCTGATCAGTGAGGCTACTAGGGTGTAGGAGGAAATATGGACAAATTTGAAGAGGTTTAGGAGAGTATATGGGTGTGATTTGAGTTGAGGGATCGAAATATGGTTTTTCTTCCAAGAAGAAGGCATTTGTGTGATTCGAAAGTGGATTGTGAGTAGTGTTTGGCTTAAGATTGGCTGGTGGGGCGATGGTACCCCTGTCAATGAGATCTTGTATTATGTTCCGAAGGTGAAAGCATTGGTTGGTGGTATGGCCAGAAGTTTGGTAAAAGGCGCAATGAGCATCAGTCTTGAAGTTTCTTGGGAGTGGATTTGGAAATGGACGGGGATCCAGGGGTTTGATAAGGTTTCGGCTTAGCAGGGCTTGGTAAACTTTGGAGAGGGGGAATGGAGTTCAGTGTATTCCCTTCGGATGGGGGCAAGGTGACTTTCTGGTGCCCATGATGTGGTTGGTTGAGAGATGTTGTTGATGGTCGAGACTGTACCACTGGCAGGCTTGTCATACTTCCTAGGGTGAACTGTCCGGACACCTTATTTGGTTCAACCTTTGTTTTAATGAGGCTTTCCTCGATTTCCACTCTAGCCTCTCTGGGAGTTCGAAAGTGGGGATAGTACTGTCCTCCCATCATTGCTCGGACATGGGGCAAGAAGTTCTTCTTCACTATGTTGACCTGCTCTTCCTCGGATGGCCGATTGGTCATGGTGGCTTCTTGCTCCCTCCATCGGGTTATGAAGTTACTGAATGATTCTCCAGGATTCTATTTGAGCTGCTCTAAATCATGATGGGTGACCTCAAGCTCTTTGTTGTATTTGTACTGCGACATGAATTCTCGAGCTACATCCTCCCAACTACGGATTCTGGATTC
Organism: Sambucus nigra; assembly: GCA_949130495.1. Lineage (NCBI taxonomy): Eukaryota > Viridiplantae > Streptophyta > Magnoliopsida > Dipsacales > Adoxaceae > Sambucus > Sambucus nigra. The sequence continues at coordinate 522,497,928 of OX422220.1, forward strand.
CTCAAGAGATAAGAACCATCGGAGGGCACTATCCTTTAGAGTTTGCTGAAACAATTGGGCCATCACCTCCTCAGAAGCCCCTAGTAGAGTCATGGAACGATGGTAACAACAAAGATGAACAATTGGGGGTCCACTCCATCCGAACTTCTCGATATTTGGCATCTTGAAGTTCTCGGGTAACCTCGTTTTAGGATAAGGAGACATGTGGGTGTAGTCCATGTAATTACCAGAAATTCTGACCTGGTCAAACTTCTTGGTGAGCATCTTGATATCCTCTTTGACTTTATTCAACTCTTCCTCTTTTGGATCAGCGACCACAAGCAGGTTAGCCACAGGATGGGCAATGTTTGGCATTAGAAGTTGGGCAGGCGACGGCCCATTGGCATGAGGGGCACGTGGAGCATGCTGATATTCTTCAGGAACCCAGATAGGCTCGGGTGGACCCATAGCAAGAGGGAATAGGGCCTCAGGCTCTTGAGGAATGGGAACCTGGCTTCGTTTCATTTCTCGAACCTCAGTTTGGAGTTTGTCAATCTTGGACACAAGCTGAGCGCATCAGATTCGACTATATGACTGGTGCTTGATCTGTATTATCCATGGAAAATAGATGGATTCCGGACTCGAAAGAAGTAGTAGAGGAACGGATGAAACTCTGGGGTGATTTAACTGAAGATCGAAGCCAATAGGGAGCCAGGCCAAGGGCTTGCGATCGACCTGAGAAGGTGTAGGATGAGAATTATTTTTGAAAAAAAAGGGAAGAAACTATTTTTGGATTTTTGATAAAAAGGGAGAAATGTTTTTGGATTTTTGATAAAGAAATAAGAAATGTTTTTGGATTTTTGATAAAGAAGGGAGAAATGTTTTTGGAGACGGAACTCAGCATGATTATTATCATGTTTATTATATTCTCACTTATATTTAATTATCCTAAATGAAATGCCGGACGGTACCCGAGCCTGGAAAAGTGGGGTTTTTAATATATGCAAAGTTATGGCTGGACTTATGACCAGTCTTACGGATATAGTCCCGTTTTAAAAATGCACAAAAATTGGGCGGCAGATCGACTCGGAATTCCGACAATCTAAAGTGCGTGTCTTAGGTTTGACACATATATGTGGGTATGCAGTTGGTTGGGTGAATTGTCATGGGTTCCCCCCTTTGGCGTGACTTCCACGATATACGTCTTGCTCTTGCGGGCAATCGGTACATGTGGACAAGCTATTTGATATACCTGAGTGTATGAGAATTGCCTCACCATATACCCTGTGGGGATGGTACGTGTGAGAGAGAATTCGATATACTCGACGTACGTGAACGAATTCCCTGTGATATACCTCCCGTCATGACTTCGATCAAGCGGTACGATACGGGGGAACCGTTCGATATATGTCGAAGCTACTTGGCCAATGGAAGGTGAGAGTCATATCACTTAGGCTAATTGCGCCCTGCTGGACCAGCGCCCATCACGAAGTGACCCTCCAGTTACGGGGTAAAATTTGGTCAATATCAATGCTCTTTGGTGATGTCGTGTGAATCATGCATGATTCTCTTATTAGTATCTTATGATGAGAATGCTTTTCTTGATTATGCCAAACAGGGAGCAAAGTACAAGTACCCCAAAAGGTACACCAAGTATGGATGGGTAATGCGTGCAACATGGGGATATATAAATATATATATATATATATATATGTGATCCTAGGTGCACGTGGTGCGAAGTGTACATGGAGAATTTTTCTACAAGTGTGTGAATATAAGCATAAGCATGGGATACACATGAAAATGGGGAACATGCGGATATGGGGGGAAAACATAAACAGATATAGCATCCATGTAAATAGAGCCAAGCCCTCAAAACAAAACTCTTATCCCCAGCGGAGTCGCCACTATGGCCATCCCCGATCCTCAACGTGCGGGCGGGCGCGTGGTGGAAGGATCCTTCGGGTCCCGCGCGTCCCTTTTGGGAGCGCTTTGGTCGTCTAAGTTTGAGATGGGGTGTAAAAATGTAGAGAGATTCAGAGTCGCCAGTCTATTTTACTCAAAACAGACAAAAGAAAAAGGGGAAGCCACCCCGAAGGATGGCTTCAAAAGACATACTAGTGGGTGCAAAACCAAATGATTCGAGAAGGGTTCGGAGGCTTAGTTACGAAATGGGAAGGTGTTAGGCACCTATTCCTCCCTTTCGGTCTCTCATGGATATTTGCTATTTTCCTTTATGTTTCCCCCCGTGATATGTGTGCATGTGTATATATAGAATGGAGGTAGGAATCCTCGACTTGTACGATGGAAGAGATAAAGCAAGTCATCCGTAGGAAGATATAAGAATAATGCTATAAAGTGAGATTTACGTGATTACCCCTACGTTGATCGTTATAATGGAACGATAACACATATGGAGTAATATGTCACTAAGGGAAAGTGTATATAATATAAGAAGATTAGATTTAGAGAAAAGAGGAAGTACAAGAAAAGGTGAGAGAGAGGACTCGAGTCTCGAGTTTTACCCCGAGACGCCTACGTAGCCTATAAAGGCATCAAAGTCCACGTAGCTAGCATACAAAATGAGGGGTGGGGTTTATCCCATAAATCCAAATGGGGAATCTCTTATTTGTGCATGTGTGTGTGTGTGTGTAAAAAAAGTGTTTTAGTTGCGAGAAAAGTGTGGAAAAGTGTGAGAATCCCTACTTGGGATTTATGAACAAACCCTCTTTTTCTTTTCTTTTTTTGGGTTTTATTTATATGAAAATACGAGATGTGCAATAATACGAAATAAAAAGTATATTAGGATGCGTGAAATAAGATAATAAAAGTGCTAAGTAAGAAAACAAGTTATTGCAAATTTAAGAGGATTTGAAGAGAAAGGTGAGAAAGATGGACCTTCTTGGAGACTTTGAGCTTGATATTGAATGTTGGAAAACATCACTTGCACTTGAATGATGATGGAGAGTGGTTAATTCATCAAGTTTGATGAAAAGGATGAGAAAAGTGGAAGTAAAAAAGCGATTTAGATGTTGAAATCGCGCTGCCTTCGAGAGAGGTTTTTAGGATTCGCTGAGAGCGATTTTGATCAGATCTGGGATCTCCTTGAAAATGAGGTGAAGGGCTCCTTTTATATCCCTAGGTAACTTACAATTGGCATTGGCATGCCACTGCCTATCGGCAGGTGCCGATAGGCAAGGTCTGGAACCTGCTATTTTGGCAGTGCACTTCAGGCTTTTTCGGAAAATTGACGGTCGAGGGCAAACTGTTGGTCAGAATCACGCACGGGGCATACCGTTGCAAAGGTAATTGAGAGACCTTTGAAAGTCATTTGGACCGTTCCCGGGTTCGGGAGTTGACTTTGGGTCAAATATGGCTCGAAAGCGTTTGTTGGTCCATTGGACCGGGAATCGTTCGGACGCAAACGAATCGTTCGTCCGTATGGTAAGCCCGAATCGTGCACAGGGCGAACCTTTGGAAAGTTTAGGATATGTAGTTCGACATTACAAAGCGTTTGACCCAGTTTAGAGAGTTGACTTTGGTCAACCGAGCCCGGGAAGCATTCGCTGACCTCTCAGAGTCAAACGGATTGTTCGTCCGCATGATAAGTCAGAGTCGCACACGAGATGGACCATTGGAAAGGATATTCAGTGCCCTTTGAAGATTCATTCAGCCTCGGTCAAGCTGAAGAGTTGACATAGGTCAAACAGAGCCCGAGAGCGCCCGGTGGCCTCTGGGTTAGGTTTCGGACGCAAATGGATCGTTCATCCGCATTGTAAGTCATAATCGCGCACAGGATGGACCATTGGAAAGGTTATTAAGTTCCCTTCGAAGATTCATTGAGTCTCGATCGAGACGAGGAGTTTGAATTTTGGTCAAACTGAGCCGGGGAGTGCCCGATGGCTTCCAGGTCAATATTCGGGACATGACCTGGGTTTGCAGTGATGAAGGGAGGTACCAGGGACCTAAGGAGAGTTAGGGGGTAACATAATGGGGTGTCTACAGTATGCACATTAGTTGAGGGGTGAGGTGGTCCTGAAGAGAGTGCGACACTAACTTAAATATGAAGAGCATTCATGCATTTTAATTTTCTGCAATTAAATTCACTTGATAAATATTTTTAATTGTTTTGGCTTCTATCCCTTGCTCTAAAATATTTTCAAGACCTTTTAGGTGTCCTACCACTCGGGCGCCAGGATTGATTCATTTTCAGGTTACTTAGTTATGATACAGGTGGGTGCTGCAAGATGTTTCACTAGATGCCAACTTCATTCTATTCTAGATAGGGATAGTCTTAATTGTACTTCGAGCATGTTTCCCTTGGCAGATGTACTCTTTATTTTGGTTCATATTGTATTAGCTACACTTTTCATACTTTGGACTTATGTTGGTTTGCTTGTCTTTAGTCGATGTTATTCGGCTAACGCTCATATTTGACATTTGTGGCCTGTTTAGACTCTATAATATTGTGTTGGTTATATTTGGATTCTTGTTGTACTTTGTGTTAATTCATAAGATAAAAATTGGCGATGGTTTAATTAAATATTAGGTGGTTAGTAATTAATAATGTTGCGATAATGATGCTAAGAATGAACCATATGGTAATCCTGATTTAATTTGATAAAGGCCTGATCAACTGGAATTTAATTAAGTACGGTGTCACAAATGGCATCAGAGCATAGGGTTCTAGTGTCCCTAGGATATGTAGGGTGGGCTTTAGTTTCAGCGTTGCGTTCTTTGTTACAAAGCCATATTATTAGGACTGTTGACTCATCTTTATGTTTATTAGTTATCGCACTTCTGCTATTTTAAGATTTGTATTAACCATGGAATAATACAACTCTTCTACATTCCATATGCCGCCCAAGAGAGGGAGAGGTAGACCCGCGAGAGGCGGGCAAGGAGAGGCTCCTCAGTAGCTCCATATTCCATAGCCACAGGCCCCATAGGGATTTGTGTCCACCGATCAGGTAGACGGTATTGTGGCCCAGGAAGTCAATGCTTCCATGGCAGTTATGTCAGCCCATTTCCCTCAGCCTCAGCCACAACAACCCGTGGCTTCAATAGTGTAGGCCCACCTGGTGTGTCTAAGTGGAAGCGTGTCAGGGAGGCCTTTCAAAAGGGCTATCCCCTGAAGATTCAGGGAGGTGCAAATGTGATATTATCCTACCAGTGAAGAAGGTATATGCAGCAACATTTGCGTATGGTTGATTGTAGCGAGGTTCATAGAAAGATGCTGGTGACTTTTAGGTTGATCGGGGCAGCCTTGCAGTGGTGAGAGTCCATGAACACTGTTGGAGAGAGATTCGATGATTATTACTGAGTTTTGGGCACGATTCGACCGCAAGTAGTTTCCTCTAGCTGTTGAGACAGAGATAAGAAGGAGGTTTCGGGAGGTAATTCAGGGTGACCAATTCATCACGGAGTACAAGGAAGAGTTCACCCATTTGGAAAATCTAGTGCCAGACGAGGTGAGCAACAAAGAGAGGAAGAAACATATGTCCGTGGATGATTTATCTTGGAGGATCAGGCAACATGTGATTGGGAATCATGTTTTGGTGACTTACATTGATGTGATCAATGCTTCATTTGCTTCATTGTTAGGATCATCGCTTCCATCTAAAGGGAATCAAGAGGAGTGGTGTGTCGAGCCAGAAGGGCAAGGCCAATGGGGGTGTTACTAGCGGAGCACAACAGGGGCAAGATACCAGCCTGGGTTTCGGTTTGGAGGACAGGGCTTCAGGCAGGCCAGCAAGGCCCGAATCAGCAATAGGTTCCTCAGGGCTGCCAGGGCCAGGGGAATAATGGGGGCGGCCATCAGGGCCAACACAAGGGACAGCCTTGTCAGGGCCATCAGGGAAAACATCAGGGGGCAACCTGATCAGGGCCAGTATCAGGGAGACATGCAGAGGCGCTGTTACATTTGCGGCCAGCCAGCCCACTTGAGGAGGGATTGTCCACAGGGAGGTAGGGGAAAGCAGCAGGGTGCCCCGCAGGGACAGTAGGTTCAGAGGCCTCCAGCCGCAGCAGGTACACTAGCTCCACAGTAACTAGGATAGTTGCACTACAGGTGTGTGTACATGAAGTGTCAAATACCCCCAATTTTTAAATTCTTATACCAAAAGTGATTTCCTTTTAAAGTTGCGGAATAGAGATGGCTCAACTTAAACAAATTTTAATTTCAATCAAATTAAAATTAAACACAACACAAAGTGAAAGTAAATTGAACAAAAAATAAAATTTTCACTTTAAACATATTAACTCAACCCAAGTCCGAGAAATTTGCCTACACCATATTTTCAATATTACTAAATTAGGTCAAACAAATTTTAACAAATTAAATGATGACTTGAACTAAATTACTTTTTACCCAAACAAATTAGCACCAAATTAAATATCCCAATTTTATCTTTTTACCTAAGTATGCATCTAATGTGATATTTGCAAAAAGATAAAATAAGTAAACATCCACTACGCCACGTTGTACGAGGAAAAACCCATAACGGGAAAAAACCTTGGACGACCCTAGCCTCAAATCCACTAAATATGGTTTTACAAGTACAAGACACGAAATACTTACAACACTCGACTTCACTCCGTCCAAGCCCCGATGCTCCTTCTTGTACACACCTTCGCCTAGCGAATAACCATGGAGCCGCACCGCGGTCTCGAAATCCACCAATCGGACTTTTTCGGTCACCGTCACCCGAACTAGGAGCCTTTCTCCAAGTGGGTATGACAACACAAACAATATTCTTCTTTGTGGGATTTAGAAGCAAACCCAAACAATCTTCCAATGGTAGAGATAAACCGGTGCCAAAACTCCAAGCAAAGTATATATATTAAGGAGCTTGGGTAAACAAACAATTGGGTGAAACAAAAGTGTTTAAATAATTTTTCTTGAAAAGCAAACACTCAAACTTGAACTTTTTCTTTTTGGAATTAAAACTCTCTAAAAACTCTCTCCAGGAGACGGAGGATTGTGAAAAGTTACATTGAAAAAGTTGGTTCCCTCACTTGATAAATCTGTCAAAAGTTAGTGGGGAAAGAAAGTGGGAAAAGTGGGGAAAATTGTTTAAAACTGCAAAATAAACTGTTCTCGCCAAATCTCGTTCGAACGAGATTTTCGTTCGAACAAAGTCTCATTCTAACGAACCTTCTAATGATGTTCCAGTGGAATATGGAGAATTCTCGTTGGAAAACTCGTTAGAACGACATTTTCGTTCTAACTAAAAACTCGTTCGAACGACAATCTGGTTCTAATGAAAAACTCGTTCGAACGACTATATCGAACGACTTTCCAGAATGTTTACAATTTTATTTTTTAGCCCCCTAAACTTTATTTCAAAGTTTTAAAGAAACTTTCTGAAAATACAAAACAATTTAAAATAAACTTACACCCAATATAAATTGTTCCAAGCTCCTATATATATATATATGTAATGCATTCATACCTTGAGAGCAATGGAACCAATGTTGTTGACGTAGAAACGAGGGACAACAAACACGGCAATTGATGAAGCTTTATACACTTGGCCGCTACGTCTTCAACAAACTCGTCATAGGCTTGAATAGATACAATTGAACACTATCCTATGACATAAACGTTTTTGTCCAGAATTGAGCCAAAACTACATTAAGACTCAATCGGAGAATCGTGTCCTTACAAATCTCCCCTTTTGGCTATTCCGGGATAAAAACCAACAAAAATCCTAAAGGGCCGTCAAGCTCTACTAGACATAAACCATCCCACCCAAGACTTGACTCAAGACCCAAGGATCAGACGCTTTGCCGATGAAAGTTGACACTTAGAAGAATTCCTGCACACTTAAGCAAACTATCAAACACATAGGGAATATCAAAATATTAAATGCAATTAAAATAAATACTCCCTTTAATTAATTATCCCTTATCATCAATGATCAACCTAAGAAGATAGATCTCTCCCCCTAAGTTAAATCTTCTACATTTAGATAAGATTATAATAGGATTAGATACCATTTCTCCCCCTATCATTCTCCCCCTTTTTGTTCAGGAATAGACAAAGGATATAAACTAATTTAAACACGATGAAGCTTAGAGTGATAAGAACATGAAAGCATATGGGCAACAAAAGCATAACTAATCCATACAAAGAATAAACGATGCCAACTAAGATGCAAGAAAATGATACCAATATGATACATAAAATATTAAGCATGTGATATCAATAAAAGATGCAACAAGATAGATACCAATTATGAAGTAGAAGCAAAGATGGACTAGAGAGAAAGTCAAATACAAAAGAAATATCACATATATATATATATATATATATATATATATATATATATATATATATATATATATATATATATATATATATACATACTCTAAATATACCAATAATGCACACGCACATATATATAGATATATATATACATACTCTAAATATACCAATAATGCACACGCACATATATATAGATATAAACTCACAAATGACACAAAATACAATAAGTTTTTCACACTCGTATGACAAAAATGTGTCATATGGAAACGAAAGTGTAGGGGTGTGAACTAGTAATAATTAAATTTAGACCCAAACACTTAAAACATGTTCACGGAGTTCTCATTTGATTGCAAACTTTATCATATTTGAATATAACCTCATGTGACAATATAGATTGAACTCAATGAACAAACATACACAATGCAAATAAGCCTAGAATTTTGATGATTCTACAAACCAATAGATGACATTTAAAGTACAACTAGGATAAACGAACATTGTGTAAACCATTGATATACCATCCACTGTCCCTCAATAAGCATATATATTCGTTTTCTTTTGAATGAATATATCAAATAAAAATAGGCCTTGGCAAAGATTTTCTTTTTAATGCCATATTCTATTTTTGGGCTTTTGGACCACATATTTCATTTAGGTCCATTCAAAACGGTGGCTTACTATTCGCAAAGGATAATAATTCCTTTCGGAGCCCTTCCCCGTGCACATTTATATATATAATATTTATATCTCACAAAACTCACGTGCAATGGATTTTGACATGCTCTAGTTCTCCTAGGTCACAAATATGTTGATGACAAGATTGGTGGGTGAACACCCCACAAAGCTCAAATATAACATGTGACAACTAAATTTCAAAAGAGCTCGTGCATGTGTGAATTGAGGCATATAAAAATAGAATCCATTTAAGCAACACAAAATCCAACTACTCCATGTAAGCATGGTAAATAATATTTTAAGGACTGACAATCTTAACCAAAAGTTCTAGCCACATGGGAGCGTACAAGAAGGGATTCAAACACAAGTATATGCCACTTAAAGTGTGTCAAACTAAAATACACACAAAATAAAAAAATCTTTTTGAGTTTTGAAATTTTTAACCAAAAAAATATATACTCAAAAGACAAGAAAAATCATTTGTATTTTTCAATAAACCTATTACTAAAAGATGAAACACAAATGATAAACAAAAATATTTTGTATTTTTCATTTAATGCAAACTAAAATGAAACAAATATAATACAAAAGACAAACACAAATCATTGTTCTAGCATGTGATTAAGCATGAAGCATAGACTAGAAAATGATTAAACGAGCATACAATTAGCATGTTAATATAGCATGAAGTACAAAAGCTAAAGTATACAAACAACTAACACATTCAAACTTTAGATTTAGCAAGAGAGGAAGCATGTGAAAGTAAATTAGAATAAAAAATCCTATTTTTCAAAGCTTCTAAGTCGGATCTCCTAACCCAAACTAAGGACGAATGACTATCTTGGGGTGTAGGAATCTTGGCTACCTTGGTTGCCTTACATTGGGATTTTCTAGAAAATCTTTTAAGATCAAAACAAAATTTATTTAAATGACCTTTTTGACCACAATGTGCACAAGTAAAAATACGTCGAAAATTGGTACCTAAGGATTGATCCATAAAGGCTTTCTTAGGAGATTCTCCTAAAACATTGGTTTTGGCTTTATGAGTAGATTCATTACAAGTAACGAAGCCTAAACCACACATGTTATTTTTAATTTGGACCGTTCCTAAGATTTTATCAAATTTCTCTTAATGACACTCCAAATCAAATTTGACATTAGTAGAGTCTTTTAATTAATTTTCTAATTCTAAAATGGTAGACTCTAAGAAAACATTCCGCTCTTCAAACGCAAGAAGATCCTTTTTCAAGGATTCCATTAAACTTCTAAGGCTATCTCTCTCGCCTTCTATATATTCAAGCTTCTCTATAAGAGCTCGCTCTTGTGTCCTTAGGTCTTCATCCAACACACTATCATCAACGACCTTGACACGCTCTTTTAAACTGTTTTATAACTTCAAATTTGCTCTTTTTAATTTTATAGATTCTTCATATAATTCTTGAAAAGCATTTTGAAGTTCACTCACATCAACCTCCTCATCACTCTCTCTCTCTCTTTCTTCTTCACTCTCACAACCATAAAAAATAAGGGAATCATAAACTTTGACCTCGGAAGTGTCATGTGTTTGAATATCTTCATGTGAATATTCATTATCAGTGCTCACATGATTAGCCATAAAAGCCACAAAGTTGGGCGTAGTGGGGGAATCAAGTCCCTTTTCCTTATCACTATCACTAAGGGTTGCATTATAGGAAATTGGTTGCTTACCCTCTCTCCTTAGTTTAGTGGGGCACTCTCTTTTCCTATGGCCATAACCCTCACAACCAAAACACCTATTTGACTTGTCCCTATTAATATTTTCATTAGAAGTTTTAGGGATCTTCTCGGCTTTGTCATGCTTAGATTTTTCAAATTTCTTAAAATTATTTTTAAATTTATCTTTATTAAATTTAAGAAATTTATGAAACTTCCTAGCAAACATAGCCATGTCATCCGAGTAACTATCACTTTCACTCTATACTACTTGTTTTTCCTCTTTTAGGGCTTTCAAAGCAATTTCCTTTTCTATTTTCTTTTCAGTTTTAGAGGGAAACATGTCTAGTTCATAGGTTTGTAAATAACCTACGAGCTCTTCTAATTTCGTAGAGGTTAAAGTGGGTAAAGAATTTACACGATCACCTTAGGAATAAATCTATCGGGTAGGGACCTTAAAATTTTCTTTACTACTCGGTTGTCGGGTATTTTATATCCCAAATTAAAAGACGAATTAACAATATCGGAAAGTCTAGCATAAAATTCATCAAAAGTTTCATTTTTATTCATTTTGATGGTTTCAAATTGAGTGGTGAGGTTTTGGAGTTTTGAAGCATTTACAACACTACTACCTTCATGAGTTAGTTGTAAAATATCCAAAGCTTCTTTAGCGATTTCACACGTCATAATGTGACGGAATTCATCCGGTGTGACCACGCAAAACAAGGCATTTAAACCTCGGGAATTAAATTAGATAGTTTAAATCCATTCTCACTCCATCTATCAGCGAGTTTGGGAACACGCTCATTATCTACTACATGTGTAGGTGGGGACCACCCGTTAACGACAGATAACCAAACTCTCTCGTCGATAGATTTAAGTGCCGATTTCATCTGCGCTTTCCAATACGCGTAATTAGAATCATCGAAAATAGGAAATTTTAAAAATGGGTTACCAAAAATATTTAAAGGACCTTAACGCAATAAATTAGCGCTCCAGCTCTGATACCAAGTTGAAGTGTCAAATACCCCCAATTTTTAAATTCTTTTACCAAAAGTGATTTCTTTCAAAGTTGCGAAATAGAGATGGCTCAACTTAAACAAATTTTAATTTCTATCAAATTAAAATTAAACACGACACAAAGTGAAAGCAAATTAAACAAGAACTACATTTTTCACTTTAAACATATTAACTCAACCCAAGTCCTAGAAATTTGCCTTCACCATATGTTCAATATTACCAAATTAGGCCAAACCAATTTTAACAAATTAAATGATGACTTGAACTAAATTACTTTTTACCCAAATTAAATATCCCAATTTTATCTTTTTACCTAAGCATGCATCCAATGTGATATTTGCAATAAGATAAAATAAGTAAACATCCATTACGCCGCGATGTACGAGGAAAAATCCACAACGAAAAAAAAAAGTCGGACGTCCCTAGCCTCAAATCCACTAAGTATGGTTTTACAAGTACAAGACATGAAAGACTTAAAACACTTGACTTGACTCCATCCAAGCCCCAACTCCCCTTCTTGTACACACCCCTACCTAGCGAATAACCACGACGCTCCACTGCGGTCTCGGAATCCACTGATCGGACTTTTTCGATCACCGCCACCGGAATTAGGAGCCTTTCTCCAAGTGGGTATGACAACACAAATAATCTTCTTCTTTGTGGGATTTATAAGCAAACCCGAACACGCTTACAATTGTAGAGATAAACTGGTGCCAAAACTCCAAGCAAAGTATATATATTAAGGAACCTGGATAAACAAACAATTGGGTGAAACAAAAGTGTTTAAATAATTTTTCTTGAGAAGCAAACACTCAAACTTGAACTTCTTCTTTTTGGAATTGAAACTCTCTAAAAACTCTCTCTAGGTGATGGAGGATTGTGAAAAATTTACTTGGAAAAAGTTGGTTCCCGAACTAGATAAGTCTGTCAAAAGTTAGTGGGGAAAGAAAGTGGGAAAAGTGGGAAAAACTGCTTAAAACTGCCAAATAAACTATTCCCGCCAAATCTCGTTCGAACGAGATTTTCATTTGAACGAAGTCTCATTCTAACGACCCTTCTAACGAAGTTGCAGTGGAATATGGGGAAATCTCATTGGCAAACTCGTTCGAACGACATTTGTAAGGACATTTTTGTCATGTCCGTTATCTTATAGTTTTGTACGTCGTACGCCGATACATTTGGCATGTCTCTACACGATCACATATGACGGCCTCAAACTGAATTTCGGGAATCAAGCACCCATCATATCCATCGTGTGTCCTACATAGACCTCAACGACTTCACGTTCCATGATTTTAGGGACTATATGCTAGTGGTACGCAAGAGAAGTCAAAACAGTGAAATAAGGCTCGATATGGAAGTTCAAGGGAATTTTTATAATTTTACAGCCACCGTCCGAAGGTCTAGTCAACTATAAAGTTGAAGAGATTACCTCAACGTAGATTCTGGAATAAACGTCACCTCAATCCGAGCTACGGTGAAGAAGTTATGACCCTTTGAAAATGGAGAGAATTCCTCGAAAAAGTCTTGGAAATATTCAAAGTGTTGAAAGCTTCCCAAACGAGAGAATTTCCATGAACCGAGGATCAAACCGGTTCGGGGGGCGAACCAGTTCATGGTACACCCAAACCGTTTCGGGGTACCTGTTCGCTGGTAGAGTTTTAATTTTGCAAAACTCCTTTATGGTTTCCCTATTTAAACCAACTTTGGGGGAGTTATTTTTTTAGACTTTTGGAGACGAATTTTAGAGTCCTATTTACTCTAGTCTTCATCTTTTTGAGTCCCAATACTCATGTTTTGATTCACAAAACATATTCAATTCTTTGTGAATCACTTTGCAACCTAAGAACACAACCTTGTGTTTGTTCATCTTTGTGGAGAAGTCATCTTCCTTCTTCATTGCTGCACATCTAGAGTTCCCGAGGGAGATTCTAGCTGATGACACTAGAACCGATGCCTGCGGGTATTTTTGTGGAGAAGTCATCTTCCTTCTTCATTTTTGCACATCATTGTAATCCGCGTAAATCATACTTTACAAATTATAGTGAAATAAAAAGGTTTTGCCCCTTTGGGGGATTTTTCCTCACCTGTGTGTGTTTGAATTTTCTTGCATGTTTTACATATTATTCAATCACACTTAGATGCATGTTTAGGATTTAATTGGGTTAAACTTAATTTCATTATAGAATTTCCTAATTTGAACGCAAGCGCACCCCTTTAAATTGGTATCAGAGCAGGTTACGCTAATCTATCGCGTATTCCTAATTTTTTGCAAAATTTTTCTAAGATATCAATTTTCTGAAAAAATGATTTTTAAAAAAGAGCATGTTCAATGGAGAAATCATATAATAAAATTCCAGTTTTTGACCGAATGAACTATGCTTACTAGAAATCCCGCATGAGGTCTGCTTTAAAGGCCATAAATGAAAGTGTCTGGATTTTAGTTGAAAGAGGGTGGACACCTCCCTCCGTCACTGTTGAAAACGTGACCAATTTAAAACCTGTCACTATATGGACTGAAGAAGAATTTAAATGGTCATCTTTTAATTCTAAGGGTTTAAGTGCTATTTTCGAATCCATCACTCCTGATGAGTTCCGACGTATCATGACGTGCACCATGTCAAAAGAGGCATGGAATGTTTTGCAACTTACCCATGAAGGAACTATGTGAAAGAATCTAAATTGCAAAATTTAACAACTCAATTTGAGACCATCACCATGCTTGAAACTGAATGTTTTGATGATTTTTATGCTAGGTTATCTGATATTGTTAATACTAGCTTTAATATTGCTGAACATATTCCTAATGTTAGAGTTGTGAAAAAGATTCTTAGATCACTGCCTAAGCGTTTTATACCTAAAGTCACTGTGCAAAATTCTATGGGTAATTTAAATACACTAAAATTGGAGGAACTTGTAGGAGACTTGCAAACGTATGAAATTGATATGTTTCCTAAATCTGTCATGCCTAAAGATAAGGGAATTGCACTTAATGTCCAAGAGAGAAAAAGTGAGGGGTCAGCAAGAAAGAGAGTTGAGTCATCTAGAAAGAAAGACACTACACCAAATCTGCCCATTTGTCACGGTCATTGACCTTGACAAATTCACCTTGTCAAGGTCAATGACCGTGACATTTCGAGGCGAGACAACTTTTTTTGTCACGGTCGTGTCACGGTCATTGACCTTGACATAAAACTCGCGTTTTGTGTCACGGCCGTGTCAAGGTCAATGACTTTGACACGTTTGTCACGGTCAATGAGTGTGACAAAGCCGTGACCCCTTGTAAAAAAATTGTCACGGTCATTGACCGTGACAAGGCCGTGACAATATTGTCAGGGACTTGTCACGGTCAATGACCGTGACAATTCTGAGCAGAATTAAAAAAAAACTGCTGGGCAGTATGGCCACTGCCACTGCCCAGCAGTATATTTGTACCTGTTATAGCAACGTTGTACCTGTTCCACACATCATATATCCGAACAAACTAAAGATAATGCAAATATATATTCAAATAAGAAACTATTTAAAAAGAAACAACATCACCATCATTTTATCTCAAATCTACAAACTATTTGCATGGAAAAGAGATTTTGTACCGTGACGCTCGGGAACACCTCCTTATCCTTCCCTTCTCGTCCGAGTATCCACATAAGTATAGAGCATATGTGGCCTACCCTTAGGCCCACTCCCTAGCCCCTGAATTGAAATAAAGTAAAATTAGTATCCGCCCCTCAAATATAGATAAATATAAATTGTAATTGAAATCGAAATCGAAATTGACATATAAATATAAATACATTACCTGTAGTGTCACTCAAACAGCTAACTTGAGCTCATATGGAACCTCCTTCCAACTAATGTACCCCGGGCAATCGTGTCAATTATAATTCTCTTCATATCTAAACACTAAGAAATACCATAATCCTATGGAGGTATGCGTTGCAAATTCCTTCCAACCGTTGTGTAGCCAAAAATCAGCAGTTGAAGTTGTCAACTCCACCTTTGAATGGGGTATGGAAAGTGGTGGGGTATGGAAAGTGGAATTGACAACTTCAACCGGTGATGTTTGGCTACGTAATGGTTGGGAGGAATTTGCAGAGCATCGCTCCATAGGATTATGGCATTTCTTAGTGTTCGGATAGACGAAGAGATTCAGTCTCCTCTCCACAAATAGGACACCCCAAATAACTATGTACTAATCACCTATTAAAGGTAAGAAGCGTATATTCATGGATTAGTATAAACAAAACTTAGATGTAGTTGGAATATTTATGTATTAATCTCCTCTCCACACACGCACACTACACAAGAGTGAAAATGATAAAGTGCAGATCAAGTAAAAGCATTAAAAATGGATGTTTCGGTACAAATTGAAATAATTATTACAAATTGAAAAATTGTTTCAAATTCGGGTTATCATCAAAAATGGATTGATATTCGGTAGGAGCAGCCAAGTCATCCACACTACTATTTAGACGCCTTGGCGCGTGTTGGACAAATGACCACGGCTCGTTGTTGATATACTCCGAGTAAAACACTTGCTTAACCTTTTGAAATGCACAAACAAACGGCTCATCGCTCACGTGGTCGTTGCTCTTCAACTTGGACAAGTCAACCATGATCAAATTGGTGACAGGATCAACTTTAGAAGCATTTTTATCCTCAACTCTTACCCATTCACAGTAAAATACAACCTCTTTGAAGCTTATATAATCCAATTCAAATATATTTTGAATTACACCATAGTAAGTCATTTCAGCTTCAACGAGGTTTTTATCTTTTGCGCTTGCTCGAAAGAAAGTAAGAGCCTTGTATGAAATACCCAAGTTCTGTACATTTGTACTTTCCTCGTACACTTTAGCGCCGAAAATGTAACCGTTCAATCGATATTTTTTGTACTCTTGTGCCACGAACAAGGGTCCAGTGGCTAGACGAGCAAGCCTTGATGTCGCATCACCCATCTTTAGGAGCTGAGAATATAGATAAATTAATTATATTAGTGGTAAAATATGAGTGTAATGTAACGTTATATAACGACTGTTTTCATTGTAATTACCTCTTGTGTCAACCATAGCCTAAATTCGCTGTCTGATTGTACCACTGTTTTTCGTCTTTTATTGTTCTCACAGGCTTCATATTTACTGCATATTACAAAATTAATCATGTATAAAATAATCTAAAATAATGTTAAACATTATAATATTCGAAACTTACTTTTTCCATTCTTCGACATCTTCATGTGTGTCAAATAGATAACGAGCTACTTGTTCATGTTGCAAACTCGTTAATTTCACTCGTTTTCCCATCACATTACCACCATCATCGAGGAATTCATCAGTGTCATCAACGCTGGTAGAGTCAGTCATATATTCCCGAGTATATATTGATGACTCCACGGTGATGTATTCCTCTGCAATTGATCCTGCAATGTATCGCGTATTCTTGACGTAATCTTTAAAAACTTTCATCAATCTTTCAAACGGATACATCCACCGATATCTAACTGGACCACAAAGAAGTGCCTCGTCGCATAGGTGTACCAACAAGTGAACACTTATATCAAAGAATGCTGGGGGAAAGTACTTCTCCAATACACAAATCGCTTCGTTCACAGCCAATTTTGCGGCCACTATGTGTTCTCGATTCACTACCTTCTCACACAAGAGGGAGAAGGTAATACTAATTTGCATAATAGCCCTACGCAAATCCTTGTGCTTGGAGAAACAATGCTTAAACAATAGAGGAACCAATTGCATGATCACATGCCAATCGTAGGACTTACACTTATGTAAATCATGAGTAGCATAATTCACAATCCTTTGCAAGTTGGACGAAAAAGTAGATGGGCCCTTCAAATTATATATTGTGTCTAGAAGCACCTTCCTTTCCTCACTCGTCAAAGTAAACGCACCAGGGGTAATTATTTTCCTTCCCCTACTATCTTCTTTCAACCATAGTTGTGGTTTAAGTTTTAACGTTTTAAGGTCTTTTCGTGCATTTTCTCCATCCTTCGAATGACTCCCCCCAAGGCAAGTACCCACAATATGTTCAGCGAAGTTCTTCTCTGCATACATCACATCCAATACATGGCGCACCGGGTTTTTCTTCCAATATGGCAAGTCAAATAAAATTGGCCTCCGAGACCATGCCTTTCTTATCTCAGTTTCATTCCCAGTTGGGGTCTTCTTATGCTTGACATTCTTAAATTTGGGATTCTTACCTGGCATATTTGGGCCACATTGAGAAGATTTACTTTCAATTTCTGAACCCGAAAGTTGTCTCGGCGGTAGCCTATGTTCAACTCTGCCCAATAAAAAATTGGAAGCTTTCTCAAATCTGAAACTATGAGCTGGGGGTAAAAACCTCCTATGGCAATGGTATACATTTTTTAAGCTGGAGGATAGACGAAGAGATTCAGTCTCCTCTCCACAAATAGGACACCCCAAATAACCATGTACTACACATCCGGATAATGTCCCATAAGCTGGAAAATCATGAATTGCCCACATCAACATAGCTTTCAGCGTAAACTCTTCTTTTCTAAAAGAGTCAAATGATTGCACACCATCTTCCCACAACTCATTTAATTCTTCTACCAAAGGAGCCAGGTAGATATCAATGTCTTCACTTGGTGCCTTTGGCCCAGGTATCAATAAAGCCATCATCGAAAATTCAGGTCTCATACACTGTGAAGGAGGGAGGTTGAGTGGGGCTAGGATCACTGGCCATACACTCTGATTGGTGCTTAGATTTCCAAATGGATTGAAACCATCTGTTGATATAGCCAAACGAATGTTGCGTTGTTCTCGAGCAAAATCGGGATACTCATAATTCATCCTCCGCTAGGCAGTAGAATCAATAGGATGACGCATGATATTACCCCCTACTTCTGCCCTAGCATGCCAAGTCATTGCCTCTGCAATCCATGGTACTATGAAAAATCGCTTTAATCTAGCCCCAACGGGAAAATATTTCAATACTTTTTGAGGCACTTTTGAGCTTGTGCCTTCCTTACTAGTAGATTGGACATATCTAGGTTCATCGCATACCGGACAAAGATCGAGATTTTCATACTCCTTTCGGTATAGTATGCAGTCATACACACAAGCATGAATCGATTTATACTTCATTCCCAAACCTTTCAAACTGTTCTTCATAACAGGATAGCTATTTGGAAGTGTATTCACCTTGGGTAATAAGCCCTTCACCCATTTCAGAATTCCCGTCACGCTATTGCCAGACAAACCGTACTGCGTCTTCAAACTGTGCAAACCAACCATGGCATGTAAAGTTGTTTGATCTTTCTCACAGCCAGAGTATAACGGTTGGGTCGCCTTAAATTTTAAACTTTGGTAGTCATCGTCAAGTTTTATCGTGTTATCTTCACGAGCACTTGAATCTTCTACATCATCAGTAACCTCATTCTCCTCAGCTTCATAAACTCCGTACGCATCATCAACTAAATCCTCTAACATATTATGATCTACGTCGTCCCCTTCTTCATGTATTCTACTTGTTGAAGGATGTTGTGAAGGTTGGTCAGGGACAAAAGGAACTTTCAATTCACCGTGAAAACTCCAAAATCGATAACTATCTTGCATACCCGATCTTAACAAATGTAGTTCAACTGTTTTCCACTCAAACACCTTACCATTCTTACACCTAGCACACGGACACGAAAACTCTTCATCATTACGACATCTCTTTGCATATTTCACAAATTCGTTAGCACCTCTGCGAAACACATCCCCCATTCTATTAGTCTCACCCATCCACTCTTTGTATTTCGGATATCCCATCACAGCTACCACAACTAAACACCTATTAAAGGTAAACAAAACTTAGATTTATAGTATGTTTTTTTTAATTATCCCATCATTTAATTATCCTATTAAAGGGTATGTGGTCCTATCCCATTCAAGAATGCATTTTTCTGTAATATACTTAACAGCTCATGCACATTGTTACGATTTGAAAAAAATTCGACAGCATATCCCCTTAGTTCTCCAAGTACACGACGTAGATTGGCAGGTGTGAGTGTTATTTCAATTGGTCAATTAAAATAACAGTCACACTTGTCAATCTAGTATGTACCTAGAGAACATTAAGATACGACTGCAGAACTTCCTCCAAAAGTAACAACTTTAAGACAATAAGAATATTATACAAAAATTATATAGTCTCAAACTGTCCAAACGGGACAATTCGAGAGATCTCATTACAGGGGTAATGACTCTCGAACGGGTCTAAGGGTTATTGAATGCGTACGCATAAGAACTAGAATGCTAGTATCTATGCGCACTATATTTAATTTCAAGTATGTTTCATATAATGGGTTAATTCAAATACACAAATAAATTCATGGGATAATTCAAATACAACAAAAAATTCATGGGATAATTCAAATACAAAAAGAAATTCATGTATTGACCACATACACACACACACACACACTATCTAAGCTGTTCTATAGGTATAAAAACAATTATTATCCAATTATTATCCAACTATTATCAATTATTTATTTTGAATGTAAATAATATTCAAAACCCCACCCACCCCCGCCCCCACCCCCACCCCCTCAGATTAATTCAAGACATAAGACCCTAAAGGGAATCCAAATTATTTCTTGGACGTGAATTCCTCCAAATTATTTCTTGGCCGTGAATTCCTCCAAATTATGATCTCATACCTATTCACACAATGATGGGGGAGGGGGTGGTGGAGGGGGGCAGGGGGTGGGGTGGGGTGTGTGTGTGTCCGTAGGTGTGCGTGTGTGTGTGGCGTAGGTGTGCGTGTGTGCGTAGGGGCGTAGGTTTGCGTGTGTGTGTGGCGTAGGTGTGCGTGTGTGCGTAGGTGTGCCCACCCCACCCCACCCCCTCCCCCCCCTCCACTACCCCCTCCCCCACCCTGCCCCATCCCGCCCCACCCCCACCACACACCACCACACACACACACACACACACCCCACCCCACCCCACCCCCTCCCCCTGCCCCCTTCCACCACCCCCTCCCCCACCACACACCACCACACACACACACACACACCACTCTACCCCACCCCCTGCCCCCCTCCACCACCCCCTCCCCCCCTCCCCCAAAACACACCACCACACACACACACACACTGCACCCCACCCCACCCCACCCCTTGCCCCCTCCACCGCCCCCTCCCCCACCCTGCCCCACCCCGCCCCACCCCCTGCCCCCCTCCACCACCCCCTCCCCAACCCTGCCCCATCCCGCCCCACCCCTCACACACGCACACACATACATACACATATATATATATACACATACACACATAAATATACAAACAAAGATATATATAAATGGAAGAGAGAGAGAGAGAGAAATTGGACCTGAGAGAGAGAGAGAGAGAGAGCAGCGTCGAGTCGAGAGAGAGAGAGAGAGAGGGAGGGAACGGTGGGAGGGAAAAAAGAAGGGGGAAAGTGATTTTGCTGGAAAAGTTGTCACGGTCGTGTCAAGGTCATTGACCGTGACACGAATTGTCACGGTCAATGACCGTGACAATTCGTTGTCACGGTCGTGTCAAGGTCAATGATCGTGACATAAAACGCGTGTTTTTTTGTCACGGTCAATGACCTTGACAAGGCTGGCCGGCTGAAAGGTGACAATTTGCCCATTTTGGTGTAGTGAGATATTAAAGCGTCTAATTCTGAGTATGATTTTGACTAGATGATTGGGCTCTATTTGCTAAAAACATTAAGAAAATTCTCAAAATTAAGAAAAATGGAAATTTCAAAGATAAAAAGAAGTTTCAGAAAAATAAGTTTGAAAAGAAAAATGAGAAATATGTTAAAGACCCTCCTAAGAGAGACAGTGAGAGATGCTATGAGTGCGATAGTGGGGGTCATAGAGCTTTTGAGTGTGCTACTCGTCTGAATAGAGAAAAGGGCAAAGTTGTCCTTAATGCTACACTTAGTGACGACAGTGAGGTCGAGTCGGTGGACTCGGGAGATGAGTCATCGCATGAGTGTAAATTCACCGCATTCATGGCTAGTCATGCGGTTACTCCTAGTTCACCTCACGACGATTAGGATGACACTTCATAGGGACACCTCGACAGTAAGAGCGATGTGAGTGAGGGGGAGGATGACGCAAGTGAGAGCGAGAGTAATCTTCAACGCGCCTACACCGAGTTATATAATGAGTCATTTAAAACTAAAAAGCATAACAAATCATTAGTTCTTAGAATCACCGCGTTAGAAGAAGAGTTAGAAGAGATGAGAGATAGAGAGTCCTCCACCTGCATCGCCATGAGAGAGATAGAGAGTCTGCCTGTGTTGAGAAAGAGAGTTTGTTTAGAGAGAGAGAGATTTTTTTTTAGAAAGAGAAAGGGGACTTGACTAAACAAGTGGCTAGTCTTACGAGTGAAATCCATACCTCTCTAGAGACTCGGAAGAAACTTGAAGCCCTTGTAGCCCAGCTTACTCATGATCTTGAGAAAGCTCAGGAAGTCAAGGTACAAATCGAGGACAGAACTGGGAAGATGGAAAAGATGCTCCTCGGTCCCGCTTTAGGTTTTGGTGATAGGCAAGGAATAGGTTTTGATGGTGCCTCCACGTCCCAATTTGCACCTGGACCAATTCTTGAGTTTACTATGACTCCATTTGGCCATCGTCAACAACCAAGAAGGAAAGTTCGACCAAGAAAAGCAAACTAAGGTTCGCCTAATACTATGTTCTTTTGTACATATTGCAAAAGAAATGGACACCTCAGGGAGTTTTGCTATAGTTTGGGTTGGACACGACGTACTACTTCTCCACCACATCATACTGATGATTTTGCTAGTCTGAGAGAGCGTGTTGAGTTTTTAGCTGCCACATCACAGAGTTTGATGGAAGAATTTCGACGGATGTCTTTGCCGTCAATGAATGCTTCTCGCATCCCGGCTAAAGCCAACAACAATAAGGGAAAATAAAAGGTAACCACTTCTTGGGTACTTAAGAAAGATAAAAAGGCCCTAGTTGTTCATGTCGCTCTCAAAGAACATAATACCTCACAGTGGTATTTTGATAGTGGATGCTCCAGACATATGATAGGTGATGTCTCATTTTTTTACCCACCTTGAGGATTATAAGGATGGTAGAGTCACCTTTGGAGATGGGATCAAGTCTAGCATTG
This sequence comes from Sambucus nigra, assembly GCA_949130495.1. Taxonomy (NCBI): domain Eukaryota; kingdom Viridiplantae; phylum Streptophyta; class Magnoliopsida; order Dipsacales; family Adoxaceae; genus Sambucus; species Sambucus nigra. The sequence goes on from OX422220.1 coordinate 522,520,711, forward strand.
TAGGACGAGGTACTGTAGAGTTACCAGGATTTCTTAATCTAGAGAATGTCTTGTACATCAAAGGTTTGAAAGCAAACCTTCTTAGCATCAGCCAGCTGTGCCATGATGACTTCGCAGTAAAGTTTGACCGGCAAGATTGTAAGGTCTATAATCAAGCCGGTAAACTTTTAGTGCAAGGGGTGAGGATAGAGGATGACTGCTATGGGACTGATCCCACATCCTCACTTGTCTGCAACAGCGCCACGATCACTCCTATAGATCTGTGGCATCAACGTGTAGGTCACGTGAACATTAGAGATTTGACTCATTTAGCTAAAAAGGACCCAGTCAGCTGGGAAAGAAAATTCGTAGCCCTCATAGGAAGTTGCATTCCATTACCAACTCCCGTGTTCTTGAGTTGATTCACAAGGATCTTATGGGTCCGACTCGCACTGAGAGCCTGGGTGGTAAGAGATACATTCTCGTGATGGTGGACGATTTCTCCAGATATTCCATTGCAGGTTTTCTGAGAGATAAATCAGATGCTGTAGAGTTTTTAACGATCAAGTGTCGTGTCCTGCAAAACAAACACGAAGTCACTATTAATAGGATGCTTAGTGACAACGGCACTGAATTCATAGAAGAAAAGGTAGATCTTTACTGTGATAGCCTCGGGATCAAACATGAGTTTTCTGCTGTGAGAACTCCTCAGCAAAATGGGATTGTTGAGAGAAAGAATAGAACAATCCAGGAAATGGCTAGATCTATGCTTCTAGGTCGTAAGGTTTCTAGGAGATTTTGGGCAGAGGTAGTGTCTACTGCATGCCACACGGTGAATAGGGTTTACCTGCGTCCACATACACTTAAAACACCTTATGAATTGTGGACTGGCAAGAAACCTAACCTTGCATATTTTCGTGTTTTGGGGAGTAAATGCTACATCCTTCGGGATAGAGAGCAATTAGGAAAGTTTGACTCTCAGAGCAATAAGGGAATATTGCTAGGATATTTTTGAATAGTAGAGCGTACCGAGTTTTTAACCTGAAGAGCTCTAAGGTTATGGAATCAATAAACATCACCGTGCAAGATGACGAGCCTCCGACGGCTACTGATTCTAACCTTCAGTGTGAGGATGAGTACTTCTCTGGGAGTAACTTAATTGTTCCTCACCTACACTCTATGGACCCCATTCCTGTGTTAGGGGGCACACCTGCTTGGGTTCGTAAAAGTCATGATCCTTCTACCATTATTGGCAATCCCACTCTAGGGGTCAAGACTCGTGCTCAGCTTAAGAACGTTGTTAGCCATCTTTGCTACACGTCCAAAGTCGAACCCAAGAATCATAAAGAAGCACTCAAGGATGAACACTGGATATCTGCCATACAAGATGAGTTGCTTCAGTTTAAAAAGAACAAAATCTGGGATCTTATCCCCCGACCTAGTGAGACTAATGTTATAGGTACCAGGTGGATTTTCAAGAACAAGTGGATGAAAATGGTACCATAATCAGAAATAAGGCTAGGTTGGTCACTCAAGGCTACACACAGATAGAGGGTGTAGACTTTGGGGAGACATTTGCTCCCGTTGCGAGGCTTGAGTCCGTCCGCTTACTACTCGCCATCGCATGTCTTCTGTGCTTCAAGTTATATCATGTCAAGAGTGCCTTTCTGAATGGCATTCTTCAGGAGGAGGTTTATGTGGAACAACCAAAAGGGTTTGAAGACCCTAAGCACCCGAATCACGTCTTTTATCTGAGGAAATCCTTGTATGGTTTGAAGCAAGAACCCCGTGCTTGGTACGAGAGGCTTACTTCATATCTGTTAGCCTGTGGCTTCAAGAGAGGGGGTGTTGATATGGTGTTGTTCGTCAGGAGAGATGATGGTGCTATTTTTGTTGCCTAGGTCTATGTGGACGACATAGTCTTTGGATCCACATTCTCCCAGCATGCTCACCACTTTGAGGAGGAGATGAAAAGTGAGTTTGAGATGAGCATGGTAGGTGAGATTACTTTCTTCCTTAGTCTCCAAGTTCATCAGCTAGAGGATGGGATGTTCATCTCCCAATCCAAGTATGCTAGAGACCTAGTGAAGAAATTTGGTTTAGACTCCGCTAAGCATGCACGTACACCTATGAGTACTTATATCAAGCTTAGTAAGGACACTTCAGGCAAGGACGTAGAGGAAACCTTATATCGGAGTATGATAGGTAGTCTTCTCTACTTGACTGCTAGTCATCCCGACATAGCCTTTAGTGTTGGAGTCTGTGCGTGATATCAGCCATCTCCGAAAGAGTCACACTTACTCGCTCTAAAACGTATTATCAAATACGTGAGTGGGACTCTCTCATATGGTATTTGGTATTCCTTTGATACCGATGACTGTTTGTTCGCCTATTCGGATGCCGATTGGGCCGGGGATGCAAATGGTTGTAGGAGTACTTCTTGTGGGTGTTTCTATTTTGGTTATACTCTTGTCTCTTGGTTGAGCAAGAAGCAAAGCTCCATCTCTTTCTCCAATGCGGAGGCAGAGTACATCGCCACCAGGAGTTGTTGCATGCAACTCTTGTGGATGAAGAAAATGTTTGAGGATTATGGGATTTCATAGGACACCATGATCATTTCCTGTGATAACACGAGCGCGATACACATATCCCGTAATCCCGTCTAACATTCGCGCGCAAAGCACATTTGGTTACGCGAGCACTTCATATGTCAGTTAGTTGAGGAGAAGGTCGTATCCCTGAGTTTCGTTCCCACCGACCGTCAGTTAGCCGATATTTTCACGAAACCTTTAGATGCCCTTAGATTTGAGAGTCTTAGGAAGTCTTTGGGGATTTGCACAGTTGATTGAGGGGTTGGTCCGTGTCTAGCATAGGATGCATTGCCATTTTCATATCATCTGTTTCCTATTGCTAGATTGTATCATTAGTTTCTTTATTCTTTATTCTTTTTATATTTCTTTTAAAAAATCCAAAAAGAGTTTCTTTTAGAAAAATTTTAGAAAAACACAAAAAAGATTTTATTTTGATAAAATTTTTGAAAAATCCAAAAAGATTTTTTTATTTTTTTATGGATGAGCATTTAAGATAGCCAATTCACAACTTCATTTCATATATCCATGTGACTGTTTGATAGATATTTGAGATGCTACATCATTTCATCCATGTGCTTTACAGTGTTTGGAGTCTTTGAGATGTAATTAGTGATATCTTCCTACATGTTTGACTCCTATATCCCTTATTGCACACATGCACAGCTTTACTTGATTATTGTACTTGTCTATGTCACATTGGCTTGAGTGTTTCCATCTCAATTCTGTCTATACAACGTACAATATACGATAAAACTTGACAAGATTGGAATGCATGTGAAAACCATTTTGGTCAGATTGTGTGTTTAATTGAGAACGGGGAGGGGTTGCGAAAGGTAATTATCTATCCTTTGCGCAAAAGCTACCATTAAAAAGGACCTAAAAATGGAGGAATTTTATTATCCGGGGTCCAAAAAGGTTGAAAGAGCCCGAAAAATTTAAAGGCAATAAAAAGCCATACATGCCAAATATGGGTCATTTAGGTTTCACCAACAATTATCCGAAGTTTGAGAATTTAGATTACCTCAAAAAGAAAAAATATGCATGAGGGTGTTTGGTTGGAGAATTTAAATGGGTTTCCACTTCTTTGAAAATCCTGAAAAGCATGAAATCGTTTTGGATGTTATTGGTGTGGAAATCACTTTGAGCTTTGATTTGTTGATTTGATTAAGTCAATGTCTTATATCAATTTTTTTTATTCACCAAAGTAAGCATTTGAGTTCATTTATTGAGAGTATCCAATATTCATCGTGCACATATGTCATGTTTGTATGAATTGATTTTCCTATCGAATTTGGTCACACCCCTTCATGTACGCTAGCATCGACTTGATTGTTTTATGTTCGTTCAAGGTGTGATTGTTTTGTTTTGTTTTGTGTGAAAAATTTTGAAAAATTCAAAAATAGTAGTTTATTCCTTGTGACACTTCGGCTTTGCTTGTTTGATTTATTCTTCGCATTTTTCTATTTGGGGACATCATAAAAAGGGGGAGAAAGAATTATCATATTTTAGGGGAGTTTTGAAGTTTATTATAAATTGACATCTATATTTATACTCATTTCAAACTCGATACATCACTTGGTATTTGCTTTATCTCATGTTGCAGGTACTACATTGATGATCATTGAATTACACACCCTGATGAGAAAAGCTTTGGAAATTTTTGAAGATTTGAAGATCAAACGATGAAGTCTTATTCATTTGTACCTTTTCAGTTTGGGGTTCATGGAAGGGAAGATTTGTATAGGCAAATTTGGAATTTGATAATTGGGATATTTTTATGTATGTATCGGCATAGACATAGGGGGAGATTTGTAAGGATAATTTTGTCATATCCGTTATCTTACAGTTTTGTATGTCGTACGCCGATATATTTGGCACGTCTCTACACGATCACATATGACGGCCTCAATCCAAACTTCAAGAATCAAGCATCCATCATGTCTCCTACATCGGCCTCAACAACTTCACGTTCCATGATTTTAGGGACTATATGCTAGTGGTACGCAAGAGAAGTCAAAACAGTGAAATAAGCCTCGATATGGAAGTTTAAGGGCATTTTCATAATTTTACAGCCACTGTCCGGAGGTCTGGTCAACTGGAAAGTTAAAGAACTTTCCGCAACGTAGATTCTGGAAGAAACGACACCTCACTCCGAGCTACGGTGAAGAAGTTATGGCCCTTTGAAAATGGAGAGAATTCCTCGAAAAATTCTTAGAAATATTCTAAGTGTTGAAAGATTTCCAAACCAGAGAATTTCCACGAACCGAACCGATTCAGGGGCCAACCGGTTCGCGGTACACCCGAACCGGTTCGGGGTACCTGTTCGTTGGCAGAGTTTTAATTTTTCAAAACTCCTTTATGGTTTCCATATTTAAACCAACTTCGGGGGAGTTATTTTTTATGACTTTTGGAGACGGATTTTAGAGTCCTATTTACTCTAGTCTTCATCTTTTTGAGTCCTAAGACTCATGTTTTGATTCACACAGCATAGCCAATCCTTTGTGAATCACTTTGCAACCCAAGAACATAACCTTGTGTTTATTCATCTTTGTGGAGAAACCGCCTTCCTTCTTCATTGCTGCACATCTAGAGTTCCTAAGGGAGATTCTAGCCGACGACACCAGAACGACGCCTGCGAGTATTTCTGTGTCACTCTTGTATTTCATTGTAATCCGTGTAAATCATACTTTACAAATTATAGTGAAATAAAAAGGTTTTGCCCCTTTGGGGGATTTTTCCTCACTTGTGTGTGTTTGAATGTTCTTTCATGTTTTATATCTTATTCAATCACACCTAGATGCATGTTTAGGATTTAATTTGGTTAAATTGAGTTTAATTATATAATTCCTAATTTGAACGCAAGCGCACCTCTTCAACATTTATGTTCTAACTAAAAACTCATTCGAAATACAATCTGGTTGGAACGAAAAACTCATTCGAACGACTCTATCGAACAACTTTCCAGAATGTTTAAAATTTTAATTTTTAGCACGTAAACTTTATTTCAAAGTTTTAAAGAAACTTTCTGAAAATACACAACAGTTTAAAATATACTTACACCCAATATAAATTGTCCCAAGATCCTATATATATATATATATGTAATGCATTCATACCTTGGGAGCAATGGAACCACTGTTGTTGACGTAGAAACGAGGCACAACAAACATGGAAATTGATGAAGTTTTATACACTTGGCCGCTACGTCTTCAATAAACTCGTCATAGGCTTGAATAGATACAATTTAATACTATCCTATGACATAAACGTTTTTGTCCGAAATTGAGCCAAAACTACATTAAGACTCAATCGGAGAATTGTGTCCTTACAGTATAACGTCCAAGATGTTTTGATTCCTCCAGCACCGCAAGCGCCACCAGTAATCGAGGGTATGTTTCCTATCCATGAACATAAGGGTATGATTATCTTTGATACTCGTGCATCGCATTCATTCATTAGGACCAATTTTTTTAGATTTGTTAGGTTATTTGATTTGGTCGACAATCTTCTCATGTGTGTGGAGTCACCGATAGGGGGTGGGTCACTCATTCACTCGATATATAGGGATAAACATTGTGATTAAAGGACTAAGTTTTGCACCGGACCTCTTAGTGTTTGATATGGACAGTTATGATGTTATCTTGGGCAGGGATTGGTTAGAGGGATACCTGGTGATGGTGGATTATTTTTAGAGAGCCATAGTATTATCCATTCTAGGACAAGATATGTTTCTTGTGGTGATGCCTCTTCCTGGAGGAGGATCGCGCAACTATTTATACTATATTAAGGAGGAGACCTCACAGAAGATGGTGATCCTGATACACTCAATTCCAATCGTGAGGGACTTTGAGGACGTATTCCAGGACATACTGGGGTTGCCACCCCTTCGGGAGATTGAGTTCGTCATTGATCTAGCTCCAGGTACTAGGCCGATCACCCGAGTGTCTTATCGCATGGCCCCTTCGGAGATGCGTGAATTGAGATAGAAAATTTAGCATCCCTTGGGCCCGAGTTTTATTCAAAGGATCACATCACCGTGGGGTGCTTTCGTGTTATTTATGAAGAAGAGAGATGGCCTGCTCTGCTTATGTGTAGACTATAGGGAGGTGAATAAAGTTACGATCAGAAATAAGTATCCACTGCCTAGGATTGATGATCTATTAGACTAGTTGCGAGGGGAGGCATATTTCTCCAAAGTTGATTTACAATCAGGGCACCATCAGTTACGGATTCGAGAGCAGGATGTCCAAAAACTGCTTTTCTGTCGTGGTATGGTTCCTACGAGTTTTGAGTGATGTCATTCGGGCTCACCAACGCACCGACGATATTTATGGACCTTATAAATCGGGTTTTTAAAGATTTTCTCGATCAGTTCGTCATAGTGTTCATAGATGATATTTTGGTCTACTCGCACACGAAGGAGGAGCGTGCTGATCATCTCCGTATGGTTATGCAAGCTTTAAAGGATCACCAGCTATACGCCAAGTTTGAGAAGTGTTCGTTTTGCCTTCGGGAAGTGCAGTTCCTCGGCCATATTATTTCAGATAAAGGTGTTTTGTGGACCCAAGCAATGTATCAGCGGTGAGGGAGTGGGTACCACCCACGACACCGACTGAGATTAGGAGCTTTTGGGGGTTAGCTGGATACTACCGCCGTTTCATCAAGGGTTTCTCCAAGATTGCTGGACCGTTAACCAATTTGACTCGCAAAGGGGTGCCACCCTTCGTATGGAGTGATTAGTGTCAGTTGGCATTCGACGAGTTAAAGGGCAAGTTATCATCAGCACCCGTATTGGCATTACCGAGGGAAGGATTGGATTATCGGGTCTATACAAATGCGTCCTTGCAGGGACTCAAAAGTGTGCTACAGCAAGAAGAGACGTATATAGCTTATGAATCCCGGAAGCTTAAGCCACGCGAGAGGAATTACCCCACTCATGATCTTGAGTTGGCAGTTGTCATTTTTTCCTTAAGGATATGGAGGCACAACCAAATAGGAGAGAGGTTCACCTTATTCACGAATCACAAGTCACTCCATTATTTGTTCGCACAGAAAGACTTGAACATGAGGTGGAGGAGGTGGTTGGAGTTCATGAAGGATTACCAGTTTGATATTCAGTATCATCCTGTTAAGGCAAGCGTGGTGACAGACGTGTTGAGTCGGCGACCCAAGGAGGACTTGGCGACAGTTTGGAAGGAAAAATGGAGCGAATTTTGGCACAAAAATGAGACTGCCAGGGCATGTATGGCGGTCCAAGAGATCACACTCGAGATTTTCATGCGGGTGGTGAGGGCTCAGGCAGAGGACTAATTTTTCAAAGATAGGGAGAAGTAATTACTAGCAGACGGTGCAAAGTCCTACTTCATTAGCTCCGAGGGAGGGCTACACTTTAATGGGAAGTTGGTCGTGCCAGAGGACGAGGACTTGCTGACTGAAGCCCATGTCTCTAGGTTTGTGGTACATCATGATGGGGACAAGATGTACTAAGATATGATGAGGCAATACTCGTGGACGGGGATGAAATGAGTCATCGCGGAGTTCATCTTAAAATGTGTCACATGTCAGCTCATGAAGGTGGATCACCAGAGGCCGTCAAGGATATTACAGTCACTTGAGATTCCGGTATGGAAGTGGGAGAGCATCTCTATGGATTTCATTACGAGGTTTCCCGTATCACAGAGAGGTCACGATTCTATATGGGTCATTGTAGATCGATTGACCAAAGTGGCCCATTTCTTGTCGGTTCGCACAGACTTTGAGACTATGTAGTATGCGAGGCTATTCATAGCGGAGATAGTCAAATTGCATGGGGTTATAATCAATATAGTGTCCGATAGAGATAAGATTTTTGCATCGCACTTCTGGCAGAGGCTATAGGAGGCTATGGGCACCGAGTTGAGGTTGAGCACCGCCTATCACCCCCAGATGGATGGGTAGACAGAGAGGGTGAATCAGATGCTCGAAGATATGCTACGGATGTGTATCCATGATTTTAGGGGAGGTTGGGAGCAATATCCTCCATTAGTAGAGTTTGCGTATAATAACTCGTACCAATTCACTATTGTCATGGCCCCATTTGAGGCGTTGTATGGGAGACCTTGTCGCTCACCAGCTTGTTGGTTAGAGATGGGGGACAATAAACTATTGGGGTCGGAGATGATTTGGGACACGTCTGCTAAGATTGAGTTGATCCGAGGGCGTGTCTGTATAGCCCAAGACAGACAAAAGAGCTACGCTGATGCAAATAGGAGGCATGTAGAGTTGGAGATCAGAGATCGGGTATTAGTGTGTGTGTCCCCTATGAAAGGGGTGAGAGGATTTGGCAAGAAGGAGAAATTAGCACCAAGGTACGTGGGTCCATTCCCCATCACTGAGAGATTTGGGCCGGTATCTTATAGATTGGGTTTGACAGATCACCTTCTGCAGATACACGGTGTGTTTCATGTAGCATTGCTGAAGAAATATAATAGCATTATGAGGGCTTTGTGGCATGTCCCACTTGAGGAGATAGACTTGCAGCCCGATATTTCATGTGAGCAAAGACTAGTAGCTATCCTAGATCGCTGTGAGTGCAAGTTACGATCTAAAGTTGTACCGCTAGTCCGCCTTCAGGGGGTCATTATAGCACCGATGAGTCCACTTGGGAACGGGAGGAGGACATGCTGGAGCAGTATCCAAAGTTATTTACTACAGGTACGTTCTAATTTCAGGACAAAATTACCTTGTAAGGGGGAGTATGTAACACCTCGTATTTTGGGGCATTTATTTTAATTAATTAATTCGGTAATTGTTAAATTACTAGGTGGTCTTAATTTAATAAGAACTAATTTAATTAGTATTATTTAAATATAGAAGGATTTAAATTAGTTAATGGGTAAAAGTTAACTTTTAAAAATAATTATACGGGTGGCGATTATGAGCGTACGGTTGAGTCTGGTAGGGTCCAAATAGTTCGAAAAGAGTGTACATAGCTATAATATGGGTTTCGGGACTTTGCTAGACACATTTGAGCCCCCAGATAAATTTTTCGACCCTTTTTATAAGGCCCACAAGCCCAAAAACGGGATTTAATTATTAACCCCTAATTGTGAGAGGGTGTGAGCACCTTAATTCATTTTTAGAAGACCAAATCAAGTAGAGCCAAAGGAGGGGGAAACTAGAAGATATTTTGATAGATTAAACCAAGAACAAGAGAGGATATCATTCATCAACCCATCATCTTCATCAAAGATTCAGATTCTACAAACCCAAGAAAGCAAGTGGTTTAACTTGCTTCTAAATTAATTGCATTTTTCCTATGCATATGAATTGAATGGGATGTTAGGCTTAACTCTATACTTGAATTGAGGTTTCTATGATTTATGATTTAAAAATCTATAAAGGATATACAAATGTGATTTATAAACCCCAATCTGTGTGGATGTTGTATTGAGATTGAGAATCTTGAATTGGTATATTTAATATAAACCTTAGAGGGTTTTCTAGGGAAGAATCAACATCTGATATAAATTTATGGGATTGTTAAATAAACACTTTGGTGACAATTGGGTATTAAACCATAAGAACCCACTCTTGGGATTTGTGACTTCTTAAGAATTAATAATGTTAAAACAGTTAGAGGATGATTAGATCTTGTTTTAATAGTAAATGGATGATGAAGATGCCTGATTAGGGTTGGAATTTGGGGAAACAAAACCTTGGTAATTCGTCAATGGTGGCAGCAGGAGAATCGGAGAATATGAAGTTCTGTTCGATCGATCAATCGATGCCGACGCCACTTTTTAAACATGGGAAATATTATTCATAAATTGTTTTAGTATTATTTAATTAATGAAAATATAATATGGTGTTTGACTCATAGCAATTATAGGAAAATAAAATTGGGATTTGGGAGGAGTAAATGTGTGACACGCTATGGATGGATTTCGGAGAAATAATTCAAAAATATTATATTACGGTCCAAGGGAAAATGTTTGGGCATCGTAGTTGAGTGACGATACTTAAATAAATTAATTGATGTGAAATTAAAAAATGGCATTAGGAGTCGGGAAATAGGCTCGGGTATTTCAGGTTAGTGCTATGGGATTTTGGGCACGGGATAATCGGTGTAATTAAGATATATATGATGATACCAGAAATGGTATCACCAGGTCACATATGTATGAAGCTCAAACAGGAGTACAATAATGGTAGTGATCTCACAGTAAATCAACAAAGATTGAGATGAGGTGAAGAGGAAGAACACTTGAATATAAGTGGCTCGGCCTGAGCCTACGTCCACTATGTGTGTGTGAGTGAATTTCATTAGTAAATGAGGCACTAATGGCCTGGTTACAACATAAGCTTTCTCTCTCTTCTGTATGTAATTGAGAAGAGCTTCAGCTATGGTTTTAGTAATGCGATCCTTTACAATGAAGAAGATGAAAGGTATATCTAGTGCTTAGGGGGTATATTATACCCCCCCAAACATGTTGTGTGCATGAATTCATTTCTCTTAGCCAATCTAGTGTGGATATCTGTCCCTGTCACATGTAAGCCATGATGACTAAATATTCCCTCATGTAAGGGGATGACCTGGTAGTAAAGGTTTCAGCTATCACATGATGCATGCTCACGCGTACATCTCCATGCATCCCCCAATGTACATTCCCTGTCAGTATGAGGAATCCGACCGACCCTAGCGCTCGAGGATGAAATTGTAGAACTTTAACCCTCGTGGAAGGACACATGCCTCGTCTGCTAGTCTCGTCCTGGGCCCATCGGCATGGGGATAGCAGAGTCCGAGGATACTCAATCTTTCAAAAATAATGTAGATCCCCCATACTAGGCGACTGATGAGGGACGAGGCCGATTCATCTGACTAGGGTTGAGTTTTTATGTCCTAGTGGTAACTTCTCATTTATGTCCAACGGGTAAGGGTCGGCTAAAGACAAGGCTCATGGTCCTAGATGAGGTGATACTTGGCATATCAATCACCCATAGCCCTTAGTCTCTAACATCTAGATGAGGCTGAGGGGTAATGATGTTATGATTTCAGACTTCTCTGTTGATGACTATTAAGGGGACACGTGTTAACCATCAAGTTAATGATCGCTTGAGTTGACAACTGTCACACTTCCCATAAGGTTGTGTCTAATCGAGGTACGAATGATGGCTTAGACGCTTAGGTTTTTTTGCTCATTGTGATGGGATTTTGGGAAACTATGTGCATTTTTGTGAAGCGTTCACAAGTCATTGTTTACATATAAATAGGAGGTACATTTCAAGACTTTATTCTAACTTGACTTGCCCGTTCATTGTGTTTCCTTCTTGAACCAAAGCGCTAACTCTTTGCACCTGTGCTCCCAAGCATTGTGTCAAGGTTGTTTCTGCTTATCCATTCCCATTTTCCCTCTAGGTAACCTTTTTCCACCATTGTTGTTCAAGATTTTACAGTTTCTTGAATCATTTTTAGACTTCATATTTTTCGATGAACTCAAACCCAACTCCGGCAGCTTGTCCTGGCTGTTTGGGGATCGCTAGTGGGCTTTGTGTGGTGGTTATAATAGGTTTTAACTTTTAACAGCGTTTTTCATTTGTTACTTGCATCGTTTAGGTTTCCATTAGGCTCTTCAAATTTCTCTAGTCGTATTTTGGATACACCCTGCTATAAGTTGTTCTTGGTAGAAAAATGATTTAGTTTTGCCCTTTTGATCTTTAAGTCAAATTTAGTCAACACTAAAACTATTCATGGCTTCCAACTTTAATTGTTCAAGTGTTAACTCGTCAATATGATTTATATTTTCGTGTTACAAAGGGTTTGTATAGGTTTTTTAATCGTGGGGATAATTAAAATGAAATCAAGTAAATTAGTAACTTACATTGTATATATTCCTAAACAGAGTAATAGTGTATCCCTTCATGTTCCAAACCCATAAATAGAGTCGTGTATTAAATTTGTTATACTGAAAAGAACTTCACACACAATCTAAAGGTTGGAATATAGAATAATGCTCTTTTAGACACACTAAGTTTTGAACAAACTTAGCTTTCTTATTGGTGAAACAGATCACTAATTTTCCATTTCTAATCAATATTGAAGTATTCACTTTACCAAATTAATGCATATTTCAGGATGATCTGTGGTTCATAATGTCTGCAATCAACATTATGGTGTGAAACTGAAATCAAAGAGGCTTTAGACTATCTGATATATGAATTTCAAGTTCAATTTTATCGTAACTTTGAACAGAAAAATGATTAGAAGATTGTGGCGTGGGTCAATTACTTACCTATCTCTCTTCTGCGCAAGCACCTAAAACATAACAACTAAATAGATAGAAGACAATAAAATTAGACAAGATGTGTGTCAAAAATTATATTGGCATTAAAGTTGCTCAATACTAACATTTTAAACTATGATTACCTTAATAAGAAAAACCCCACCAATATAAATATGTATTATAATGATAAAATGAAATTTCGAGACTGAAAACTCATTAAATTTAAGGCATGTTATGCCATGATAACAAAAGAGAAACACATTGTTGTTTGTCATAAATCTTTTATGACCCAACAACACATGCCTTTATTCGAACTAAAACTAATAAAAAGTGGCAAAGTATAACTATCAAACTATTCAAACGACACAATGAAAGGTTAGTATAATCCTTTAATCTCCAACACTCGCAGTAAATTGGATGCAGTTCATTAGTTAGAGGAACATTCTTGATCAAAAACAATTCACAAGAATTACACATGGGAGAGTTTTCCTTTGTTAATGTTTTGTATCATTGGGCAGTCAGTAATCAAAAGAACATTTTTGTGTCAAAATAATGCATAAAAGGTTATGATTGAAATACATCCAACTATAATTTTCAAGAATGAATGCAATACAAATTTACAGGACAAGAAGCCTAAAATAGGGTGAATTAAAATGTAGAGGTAATTACCAAGTATTATCATTTCATCTCCAACACTCACAGTAAACCAAATCTAGTTCAATAGTTAGAGGAACATTGTTGTGCCAAAACCATACATTATAATTGCACTGTTAAATTAGTAAGTGTGGATGGAAGAGTTTTCCTTTGTTCTTATTTTGTATCTTCGGCAGTCAGTAGTCAGAACAACATTTTTGTGCCAAAATACATATAAATATACGATAGAAATACACCCAAGTATAATTTTCGAGAATGAATTAGAGAAAAATTCGAAGGACAAGAAGCCCAAAATAAGTAGAATCAAAAGGTAAAGTTACGTACCAAGTGCAGGGTAGGCATTTTAATGAGCTAATGCATAACTACTGCATTGTGTGCATGTGAAAATCACTCGTAGTTAGACACTCAATCTAGCTAACCAAGTCGTATTTTACAATGCAAGATTGATTGGTCACCCGAACAAATAAAACTATTTTTCCTATCCACATAAATAGATCAGGAATAAGGATCTAGAGAGAGAGAGGATGAATTTAGTAAAGTGATGTGAATGGATATCTAAGGAGAGTTAAGATTGCATTTATATTATCGATATTGAGATCAATATTTGTGTGAGTTTCTACTAATTCCGCTATGTACATCATAAATTAATAACACCTACACCATAAACTTCTTTTTTTAGCAACTCCTCGACAGTAGGTCATCTTAGCAGTTTATATAGTAAAAGTCATCGGATTATAAATTTATAATTCCAACTTCAACATTCTTTATTTATCAAAGCATGGTTTGTTCGCGGGGTGGTAGTATGTGTACGTGTGGTGATCATATCCGTGAATTATTACGTCAAAATCAATGGTCAGCATTAAATCTGAGGTATGAATCGATATGGATCAAACAAAACAAGATGGGGAAATAATCCCATTAGGCTTCCAGCATAACCACCACCACAAATCAAGCCCTTCGCATGCCAGCCATGCACAACCGAGATCGTTCTTAGCGATTGCCTCTCCAAAAGGTATGAAATCAACCAAACGACTCCCTCTGTATGATTTCAGCCTGTTGATGTAAAAAATTAGATTATCTCTAATTATTTAATCACAGATAAAAAATAAATAAGACAAGAGATTTTTAAAGTGTTTCAGCCTTGAAAGAATGGCCTACGTCCACTGTTTATGTTATTGATGACTGTCTGCAGAATTCTCGATAATGGGTTTACCAAGAAATTCTGAGTCCCCCGCTAATGAGGAGGTTACAATGTATTTATAGCCTTGAGGCTGTACAAATGAAATAATAATAGACAGCTGTCCAATAGGCGTATGCGTCTGTGTGATAATAATGAGCATTTAATGCGCAATATCTCTTTCGATTGTCCGGATATTAATGCTTTGTACGAGATGCAGCTCAGGCCGCCTGAGATGCTTGGACCACCTAAGTAGCTCGGTCTTCGTGAGTTGCTCGGTATAGTAAAGTTCCTCGAAGAGCGCCTGTTGCTCGGAGTGTCTGAGTTGGTCGGGGAGGTTGAGTTCCTCGTAGTCAAGGTGTTGTTCAGAAATGTTTGTAAGTTCCATGTAGATTGACACGTGTCTCCACTTAATTGATCCACGTCAGCAGCCTAAATTTGGTATCAACAGAAGCCCCCAATGTTTCACAGTTCGAGGTTGAGGAGTGTGGAACATTCTTCTTGAAATATGGCGGGATTAAATAGTTATCCTGAATTTTAGGAGTGTTTTCCTTGTATTTAATTTTTCTTTTGAATTCATAGAATCAGACTTTTTGAATTTTTCCCACTGCTTTGGTCTCCATGCCTTTTTTGTCCTTTTAGCCGCCGGTAGCGCAAACGTCTTTCTTTGTAATCATTATTTTTACCCCTTCCCAAGATAAGGTATTTAAGCGTTGCAGAAAATCCTATCGTCTCTTACTTTTTCAAATCTGTATCTTTGATCTCTCCATTTCTCTCCATCTTGTGCATTCATTCCTTCCATCGTTCGTTATCAACTGATCTACCCTTCTTCTGTAAGATCTTCTTCCTTATCTTTTATTTTCTTTGTTCATTATGGTTTACCTTATTGAGTCGCTTGATAAATTTCTTTCTGATTTTTCTATTCCTTCCTGGGTCATTTTGGAAGAACTTTCTGGTCCTCCTAATTATTTTCGTTTGGCTGAGGGACATTGGTTCCCCAGTCTCTTTCTAACCAAATGTGGATTTTCTTTTCCTCCAAACCCCTTGTGTTTGGAATTCTTTCAATATTTTGATGTAGTACCTGCAAAAATAGCCCCCAATACATGGAGAATTGTTAATGGAGTCCATAGGTTAAATCATATTCATGGAACCCATTTGGGAATTCCAGAGATTATGTTTTGTTATAGATGGGTTGTCAGTGATAGTACTTTTTATTTGAAAACTAGGTTTTTAAATAGGGCTTTACTTGCCAATCTCCCAGATGCCAACAGGGAATACTTCGAGTATAGGGTTGTTATGAAAAATTGGCAACATGCTCCATTAACTGGAGATGCTGTATATCAGGGTCCTAGATGCCCTCCCTATGGCAATGGGATAGGTTGTTTTTATTTTATTTTATTTTTGAAATCATGTTTTCTTTATATTCGATAAAATGCGTCACTGATATTTTGATTTTTATTTATTTGCAGTTGACAGTAAAAGAAGGTCTCCAAACGAGACATAAGTTAATTTAAAGCATCTGAAACTTATCTGGGGTTTGCATCAAACTGTCGCTGACGAGCATATCAGATCAGTCGCGTACTTGCTACAGTACAAGAGTTACACCTCGTCTTTCACTACTCGTCCAGTGATAAGTAACATAGAACCAGCACCAGTTTCTGAAAATTATTCTCCTGAATCTCATATTCCTCTCAGTGACAGAATGAAGAGAAGAAGAGATCATGCCCTCTTCGATCAGTTTGCCTCTACTGCAGGAGATGCAAAGAAAAGTAAGCAGGATATCCCAGAATAAGGGACAAGACAAATTGATGCACCTCCTCCAGCTGCTACTAAGAAGGTTGCTGAGAAGCCCCCTGTGGATTCGAGCAAAATTGTAGCCATTTACCCTCCTAGCGAGGTTATAGTCATATCACTGACCAAGACGACATCCTTGGTCGAGAATGTTCCTACTCCCACGAGTAAGTTAAAGAAAATCTCCTCGAACAATTTGGCTGAATCCATCTCTCAGCCTTTACCTAGTGGTGTTCCCACTTTTGTTGCTCCGAGCTCTTCCATGAGCTCGGTGAAGTCTTGGATCATCCCCGAGATCCAAGGTATTGAAGATAGTTTTTCTCGGGATAGGGTTACCACCTTGGCAACTCAACACATTGCCTCAGTAAGTATTACTACTCTAATCTTTCATTTTTCACTATTATGTCCCTATACTGACATACAGTTATATTCTTTTTCCTATTGGTAACGTGCTTTAATACTATTCTGAAGAAAGATGAAGCTATTAAAGCTTTGAGCTCCTCGTCAGGTGAGGAGGAAGCTCTTGTAGGTCTAACATAGTAATTAAAGGATTCTCGTCAGAAGTATGACGAGGATAAAACTTCTTGGGAAAAGCAATTAAAAGCCACCGAACAAGAGAGATATAAAGCTGTTGAGATCTCCAAGAGTTTGGAGGAGAAGATAAAAGACTTGGAAAGTAAGAATAAAGAGCTTGAAGGGAAGCTCTAAAATGCTGGAGAGCTTGAAAGTAAGCTCAAATCTGCTGAGGAAGAGTTAAGCAGGCTTCCTGAAGTTGGTCGTCAGAAGGAAGAAGTTGAGAATAAGCTGAAGGGTGTTGAGGAGATCCTTAGGGAAAGGACCTCCTAGGAGAGAGAAAAAAGGAGAAAATCTGCTAAGAAATCCTTCAGCGCTGGCTGGGATAAGGGTTGGAATAAGGGTTTGGCTGCCATGGTATCACAAATGGAGTATGACAGCCTTAAATATTTCAGGGACGGTTGGGTGGCTGCTCTGAAAGAGATGAATATTGATGAGAACTCCAAACTATTTCAGCGACACATTCCTGCCCCCCTCCTACTCCCGGGGAAGAAGAAGAAGACGAAGCTGCTTCTGAGGAATCCTTCATGGTGATTGGAGATCAGATTTCTCATGCCTTAGTTGTCCAGACTTCCCATGAGCAGCTTCAATCAACACACATTTCAGCCGAGCAGCTCCCAATACCCTCCGAGCAACCTACCTCTTCGTCCCAGCCTCCCGAGAAAGTTTTAGGAGATAAAGAGACGGTGTAGCATTGTTCGGACTTTTTCTCTTTGCTTATTTTTGTCAAATGTAACTCTGAACTATGTACTTCTCTTTTATGATGTAATAAAATTTGACATTTTGATTGTTCATACTGTTGATTCTCTTCTTCTTGCTCTGTTTGCACTCTTATTAATCCTTGCTATCTCTTCCTTTTACTAGTTTATGGACAGGATGGAATTGTTATCAGCCCATGATACAAAATTGTTGAGACAATGCAATGAATACTGCAAAGCTGGTCATACAGATATGACTGAAGCTCAAATCGTTGATATCCTCGGTCCAGATGCTTTAGAGCGAGCAGTTGAAGCCTACCAGTATTTAAAGTGTCTGCTCGACCGGGCAGTGGATAATAATGTAGCATATTATGAGATGATTGAAGACCTCCAAGGCATAATTGAGGAGCTTCAACAACAATAAAAGGAATCTACAGCCCTTTTGCATCAGGGATATGAGAAGAAGTATCAGCAACTAAGTGCTGATAAAGGATATGATAGATTGGTTACTGCCTATGACATGAAGGAGAGAACTATGAAGACTGAGGTTAAAGAGCACAGGCATATGACAAAGTTTCTAGAGCAGGAAAACAATAACCTTTGGAGAAATATCTCAGTTGAAATCTGCAGCGTCTTCCTTGAACTCTTTGGTCCCTATCAACGACGAGGTTTTCTCTTTCTTAGAGGTCAAAAATGCCAATTTGAGAGACGAATTGGAGACTTTGAAAAGTACTGGGTCTTCTACTTCTGCTCGGGGACGAGCAAGAGGTTCTCGGGGATGAGCAAGGGCTGCTCGGCTTACTATTAAAGAGGCAAGAACTCAAGCTTCTCTGGAAAATCAAGCAGTTTAGTTGGTTGCGAAGAATAAAGCTCTGGCAGAGATGTCCAAGAAGATTCTGAATCTGGACGAGCATCTCTCTACATAGAAGTCTGCCTTGGAGAGTAAAGAACTTTTAACGAAGAACCTCCTCGAGCAACTGGAGATGTTAACCTATCAGTTCCACAAGAATCCCAGAGAGTTCTGGATGGCTGGTTATAATGAAGCCCTTTACCATCTAGATGACTGGATCCAAGATGCAAATAATGAGGGTTACAAGCAAGGATGGCTGAATGCCTTGGGTGTGCTGCAGTTGGAATAGGGTCACTATTTGTGGGATTACTATGACCCCGGGTTGCTCGAGTTACCAGTGCCACCTTTCAAACTGGAAATGAGCTGGATTCCTGCTCGGGCCATTCCTTGATGCCTGATTTCAAAGTATCTCGGTGACTACAGTCTTCACTCTAATTTTGAGATATCTCGGCCAGAACACTTGCTCGCTCGTCCTTCTGTGATGAATATTCGAATGTTGAAAGACATAAACTTCATAAACTCCCCCTATGCCTTAGATGATCCTCCTGCCGGAATGGAACCTGCTTCAAAGGTAGAGGGAAAGAAACCCATAGAATATGATTTTATGTAATGACTTCTCATATAATATGTATTTCATTTCTTAATGTATTTTGTTATGGACTTAATGAAAAACTTCTAGTTTTCTTTGCAGTCTTAATTGTCATTGTCTTTGGAAATATTTTGTAAGACATTTTCTAATGAATGTGCATGCATATATGTTGAAAAGATAAAGATATTTTTGTTGACTATGTGAATTGATAGTAATCATCTGTCGACCAAGCAGAGTTGGTGATATTTTGTTTCTCGACCAAATTTGGTGGTAATCTAAAATGTCATAAGTATGAAAAGTATAAAAAATTTATCACTTTTTAATTTTAAGCCCTGAAATGACTTTCCTTTACTTAACCAATTATTTTCGACCAATCGGAGTTGGTGGTTTTTGTTCCTGATCAACCATTGTTGGCAGATTTTCTTTCTCGACCAACCTTGCCTGGTAGATTTTCTTCCCAACCAACCGTAGTTGGTATTTCTGGGAAATTTTTTATTTCCGACCAACTATAGTTGGTGGATTTTCTTCCCAACCAACCGTAGTTGGTATTTCTGGGAAATTTTTTATTCCCGACCAACTATAGTTGGTGGATTTTTTTCCCAACCAACCGTAGTTGGTATTTCTGGGAAATTTTTTATTCCCGACCACCCTTAGTTGGTGGATTTTCTTCCCAACCAACCGTAGTTGGTATTTCTGGGAATTTTTTTATTTCTGACCAACCTTAGTTGGTGGATTTTCTTCCCAACCAACCGTAGTTTGTATTTCTGGGAAATTTTTTATTCCTGACCAACCTTAGTTGGTGGATTTTCTTCCCAACCAACCGTAGTTGGTATTTCTGGGAAAGTTTTTATTCCCGACCAACCTTAGTTGGTGGATTTGGGCTTCATGCGTAGTGTGTAGCACTAATACTCCGAAAAAATTTCAACAAAAGGAGAGAATTGGACGAAATATCCAAAACTTTATTCATATTGAAGAAAACTGCATTACATAGAGATTAAATTACTGATAATATTTGCGCAGATTCTCTGCGTCCCATGCATTCTTAAACTCCTCTCCTTCTCAGGTTTCGATTCTATACGTCCCTGGTCGAACAACCTCTGTTACTCTGTAGGGCCCATGCCAGTTAGCTTCCAGTTTGTTGTGCTTTTGAATTACTTTCTTTAGCACATAGTCTCCTTCTTTTAGGTCGCATTTCTTTACTCTCTTGTTATAGTTGCTGGTATGCAGCATTTCTGATTGCTGCTTCTTCTCTAACTTCCTCGAGCATATCCAAATCTAATCTTCTCATTAAGTCACTAATAGGAGAATTGAAATTCAGCACTCTGTGTGTTGGGAGACCCATCTCGGCAGGTATAACAGCTTCACTTCCAAATGCCAGCATATATGAAGATTCTTCTGTGGCTGCTCGTGGAGTAGTTCGATAAGCCCATAGTACAAAATGTAGCTCGTTGATCCAATTTGCCTTTGCATCATTTAATCTTTTCTTCAAGCCATTCAACAGCGTTCTGTTTGTCACTTCAGCTTGTCCATTGCTTTGAGGGTGACCTGGTGCAGAGTGGGTTTTTAATATGTTCGACTGATGACAATACGCAGCAAACTCCTCGTTGTCGAATTGGGTTCCATGGTCTATGATGAATGCATGAGGAAGACCATATCTACAAATGATGTTCTTCCATATAAATTGATACACTTTGTCATATGTCATATCGATAAGGGGCTCAGCTTCCACCCACTTAGTAAAGTAATCCACTGCGACGATGAGATATTTAAACCTTCCTCTGGTCGTTGGAAGTGTCCCGACCAAATCAATTCCCCACATGGAAAATGGCTAAGGGGAAGTAATGGGTGTCAACAATGCTTGGGGAGTTCTTCGAATAATGGAGAAGCGTTGACATTTGTCACATTTTTTGGCATAGGCTATGCAATCAGCCCTCATTGTCGGCCAATAGTATCCCTGCGTCATTATCCTTTGCAGAAGTGTCCGACCTGCTACATGGGCTCCACAAGACCCTTCATGGACTTCTTCGATCAAATCTTTCACCTCGGTGGGATGTACACATCTCTGCAAGCCAGCTATAATTCCTCGTCTATATAGAACACCATTGGTCAATACATAACGAGCAGCTTTAAACTTTAGTTTCTTGGCTGCAAGTTTATCAGTTGGCAAATACCTTTATTCAATATATGCCCTGATAGGATCCATCAAAGATTATCCTAAATTAAGGGTAATAAAGTTCATCATCAAATCTTCATCTATGCTCCGCCTGGCCAAGACTTTTATTGGGATTGTTCTTCATAGCTCGGCGCCTGTGGCTGAAGATAATCGAGCCAAGGCATATTCTCTGGCATTCTCCAATCTTGGTATTCTAATTATCTGCACTGCCATCAGACTTGATAAAATCTCCATCACTTTTGCATGATACTTGATCATTAATTCTCCTTTGGCTGTATATACTCCCAGTATTTGATTTACGATCAACTGTGAGTCACTGAATACAGTAACTTGCTCTGCCCCCATGGTTTTTGCCAAATTAAGACCTGCAATCATAGCTTCATATTCAGCCTCATTATTAGAAGCTTTGAATTGGAAGCACAGAGCATACTCCACATCGACCTCATCCGGGTTGTTTAAAATAATTCCTGCCCCACTGCCTGTAGTGCAAGATGAGCCATCCACATATAGATTCCATATAGGTACCTCGTCTTCAAATTTTTAATCGGACAGAGTTCCTTGGTGGAATATTTGCTTCTTCCTTTTATCCTCCTCTAGCACTTCTTGCTGGTCGTTGACCATCTTCTTTTGCTCGCCGATCGCCTTAGGTTCATCGAGGGTTAAATTTGATGATCCTGTAACATCCACAGGTTGGTCGGGGTGCAGCTTTTGCTCCTCGGAGGTATCAGGATAGGTGAACTCTGCTATAAAATATGCTACTGCTTTCCCTTTTAGCGACGATCTAGACTCATAAACTATGTCATATTCACCAAGTTCTACTGCCCAGTACATCAATCTCCCTGATTTTTGTAGTTTATGAAGAGCTTGCCTCAATGGCATATCAGTATACACAACTATGGTATGAGCTTGGAAGTACGGTCTCATTCTCCTACTCGCCTCGATTAATGCTAGTGCCAACTTTTCCAGTCTTGGATATTTGATCTCTGCTCCTTGAAAGGCTTTGCTAGTGTAATAGATTAGTTTTTGCATTCCATTTTCCATTCTTATCAATACCGAGCTAACTGCATTCTCCGACACAGCCAAATATAAGTGCAATCTTTCCCCCATCATTGGCCTGGATAATAGTGGAGGTGCTCCCAGATATTTCTTCAATTCTTGAAAAGCCTTCTCGCATTCGTCATTCCATTCAAATGTTTTTCGGAGTGTTTTGAAGAATGGGAGACATCTATCTGTTGCTCGTGATACAAATCTATTAAGTGCTGCAACTTGCCCAGTGAGACTTTGTACTTCCTTCTTTGTCGTTGGAGATCGTAGTCCCAATAGAGCCTTGATCTTCTCTGGGTTTTCTTCAATTCCTCGTTGGTTAACAATATATCTGAGGAGCATGCCTTCTCGCACTCCGAATATGCACTTGGTGGGATTTAGCTTCATTTGATATTTATTTAATTGATCAAAGGTCTGACCTAAGTCAATTAGATGGTTAGCAACTCTTTTGCTTTTCATCAGCATATCATCAATATAAACTTCCATATTGCAACTGATTTGTTCTGCAAACACCTTGTTCATCAGCCGCTGATATGTTTCACCTGCATTTTTCAAACCAAAAGGCATAACATTATAACAATAAGTTCCCCTAGGGGTAATGAAAGAGGTACTCTCCCTGTCTTCGGATTTCATTTTAATCTGGTTATAACTAGAATAAGCATCCATGAAGCTCAACAACTCGTGTCCCGAGGTAGCATCCACTAATTGATCAATTCGGGGCAAAGGAAAATGATCCTTTGGGCAAGTCTTGTTAAGGTCGGTGAAGTCTACACACATCCTCCACTTGTTGTTTTTCTTCTTCACCATAACCACATTAGCCAACCAGTCTGGATATTTGACATCTTCAATAAAGCAAGCTTTCTGGAGCTTCTCGACCTCCTCTTGTATAGCTTGGTTCTTCTCGGGGCTGAACACTCTTTTTCTCTGCTTCACTGGCTTAATCTCCTTATTCACATTGAGCTCGTGAGATAAGAAATTTGGGTCTATTCCTGGCATATCCTCATGACTCTAAGCAAATGTTAGTTTTCTATTTTTTAAGAAAACTATCAATTCCTATTTTAGTGAGGCATCTAACGACGAACCTATTTGAGTTGTTCGTTATGGGTGCTCTTCGTCCAAAATGATATTTTCAGTAGCTTCCACCACCTGACCATTCACGAGCTGAGATTCGTCTCTAGGATCCAATTTTTCAATCTCTGCACCTTCATCCACTTGGTAGGTCGTAGTCTTTTTCCTAGATTCCTCCAGTTCTTCTTGCTCGGCAGATGAGTAATAACATTCCCGAGCAACTTTTTGGTCACCTTTCACAACTCCCACTCCAAAATTGGTTGGAAATTTCAGGCATTGATGTACAGTAGATGGTACTGCTTTGAACTTCTTCAAACCTACCCTTCCCATAATGATATTGTAAGCTGACTGGACATTCTCATCCATCACAAAAAAATGTACTCTTTCTGTTCGACAAGCAGGCCATGTACCGATGAACATATCCAACTTGATCGTCCCAAGTGGAAAGTCTTTCTCGCCAGCAAACTCGAGTAGGGACTTGTGATAAGGTTCCAACTGAGACAACTTTAGATTTAAACTATCGAAACATGAGTAGAACATGATATCCGTCGAGCTACCATTATCCACTAGTACTCTTGAGATTATTACTTCCTTCATCCTCATTTTGATCATCAGTGGATCATCATGAGGATATAGTACACCTGCGATTTCGTTCTTGGAGAAACCGATGACCAATTTTTCTTTGTTCACCTTCCACGGGTGATCATCCTCAGCTAGATTTATTCGCTGAATGTATGAACAAGCTTGAGCCTCATTGAGGTAAGCTTTCCTTTCCGCAGTGAGGTCCCCACCTCCTGCATCTCCACCTGTAATAACTTTACAATCAAATGATCCAAAACGAATTGAAAATACCTCACGTTCTGGTTGTCTTGGTCTCTTAGGGAGATCGGGTTCGTCGTCTGGATCATCTTCATGATCTATTTTCTTGTTTTCTTCTGCTCGATGAGGAGATCTAGACCTCTATCTTGCTCGGTCGCTGCTTTTTCTTTCATTTCTTCGATCAACATACTTGGCCAGCTTTCCTCGTTTGATGAGTGCTTCGATTTCATTCTGGAGAGCTATGCAATTTTTGGTCGTGTGACCATGGTCTTTATGGAACTCGCAATATTTGGCCTTATTCCTCTTGTCAGGATCTGACTTCATTTTCTCCGGCCAGTTTAGTTCCTCATTGTTCTTGATCTCTTCCAGGACATGGTTTATGTCTACTTTCAAAGGAGTATAATTTTCAAATTTCTTCAATACTTCCCATGATGGCTTTGTTTTTGATTGCTTGTCACCACCATTGTTCTTATGTTCTTTCTTTTTAGCATTATCAACCTCCACCTTGGTCTCTTTGGTATCCATATTCTTCTTCGCATCCATAGCCTCCTCGACATTCATGATCTTGGCCGCTTTTGCCATTAGTTCTGACATGGTTCTGGGTGGATCTTTAGCCAAAGTATAGTATAATTTATTGGGCAACAGTCCACTCATCAAAGCAGTAATTGTTGTCTTTTCCTCATAATCAATAACTTCGAGCTTCTCATTATTGAAACGAGTTATGTAATCCCTGGTGCTCTCACCTATTTTTTGTCTAACACTTAACAAATGTGCCACTCGTTTAACTCGTTTTGCTCCAAAACATAAATTTCCAATGAAGAGCTAGTCTAGTTGAAAAAAAGTTGAAATCTTCCCCCGAGGAAGATTATTGTACCATATTTGTGCAGATCCGGTAAGAGTTCCTAAAAATGCCCTGCATCTCATCTCGTCTGGTATGGCATAGATGTCGGCAGCAGCTTGGTATTGTTCTATATGAAGGACAGGGTCAGTTTTTCCATCATATTTAGGGGTCACAACAGGTGCTTTGAACTTCGATGGTGTGGGAGAATCCATAATTGCCTGTATAAAAGGCGTCCCTTGGATAAAAGTTCTTTGTAGAGGATTCTTGGCCTTAACCATTTCCCTTAGTCTGTCCTCCAACCTTTGAATAGAGCCTTTCCATGCATCCTTTCCCTCCTCGGGCCTATTGGTTCGAGCAATTGATCGTGTTGAAGTCTCTTCATGGGATCTATCTTGTCGAGCAACTGGTTGTGATTGAGCAGAACCCTCTCTTAGATCAGTTGGTCATCGAAAGTTTCTCGACACAGCCTTAGGAGGACTTTTATTCTTCCTAGGGCCCAATCGTTCAAAAGGAGAGACCCTACTTAATCTCTTCAATGCACTAGTCCATTCTGGAGAGAGTGAGTGATGTGTTGTTCAGTATCTGTGGCTTATACTGACGAAGTTCGACCCGGTTGATAAGAAAAATCATCAAATTTCTCAGTACGATATGAATCGCTTTGCCTAATACGAGAATAAACTAAACGGGTATTTTTTTGAACACTTCGTTGTCCTGAATGGGTCGGCGCTCCACCCTAGATAGTTTTCATGAGTTGTCACATAGTCTCTTGCATAGCCGTCTGGCCTTGAGCCAAATTGGCCACAATTCCATCCAGATCTTGGACATTTGGAGGAGCGGATGGATTCCGGGGGTTTCCAGCGTTTCGATTACTGGATTCAGGATTATCAACCATTGGTGATAAATTATTTTGGTGAAAAATGATAATTTCAATCGTTTCCCACAGACGGCACCAATCTATTGATTTAAAAAATTAGATTATCTCTAATTATTTAATCACAGATAAAAAATAAATAAGACAACAGATTTTTAAAGTGGTTCATCCTTGAAAGAATGGCCTACGTCCACTGTTTTTGTTATTGATGACTATCTGCAGAATTCACAATAATGGGTTTACCAAGAAATTCTGAGTCCCCCGCTAATGAGGAGGTTACAATGTATTTATAGCCTTGAGGCTGTAAAAATGAAAGAATAATACACAGCTATCCAATAGGCGTATGCGTCTGTGTGATAATAGTGAGCATTTAATGCACAGTATCTCTTTCGATTATCCGGATATTAATGCTTTGTACGAGATGCAGCTCGGACCGCCTGAGCTGCTCGGACCTCCTAAGTAGCTTGATCTTCGTGATTTGCTCGGTATAGTAAAGTTCCTCGGAGAGCGCCTATTGCTCGGAGTGTCTGAGTTGGTCGAGGAGGTTGAGTTTCTCGTAGTCAAGTGTTGTTCAAAAATGTTTGTAAGTGCCATGTAGATTGACACGTGTCTCCACTTAATTGATCCACGTCAGCACACTAAATTTGGTA
Organism: Sambucus nigra; assembly: GCA_949130495.1. Taxonomy (NCBI): domain Eukaryota; kingdom Viridiplantae; phylum Streptophyta; class Magnoliopsida; order Dipsacales; family Adoxaceae; genus Sambucus; species Sambucus nigra. The sequence continues at coordinate 522,547,341 of OX422220.1, forward strand.
TCAACACAGCCCTTACCAGACCCCAACACTTAGGTACGGATCAAAATACTAGGGTAAAATAGTGGATATATCAACCGTAACCAGGTCCCCTAGCCATGGTCAATCATGAGGGTGGATCTGAGGTCGAGGTTCTCCCTTTCACTATAAATGACCATGTTATTCTCCCCCAAAAGTTTCCATTTCATCGTTACGGGAAGACTAAGAGAGGTTCATCATTTCCCCCCATTTTATAAGTATAGGTTCTACATGTGTAAGGAGATAGGACACATGGTACACGATTCAACAAACCGAGTAAGAGGATATTTTCAAATGCCCGACGTGTTCAAAGGGGATGAGGGTAGCCCATGGAAGGTGTTATAGGTAAGTCGAGGAGTGGAATTCCAGGGAGTGTGTGCAGCCCCATTGGGTGGTGATGTGTGGGAGATATCAATGCAGCCCTCGACCCACTATAGGAGGAGGGATAGGGAAATACGAGTTTTATTCTAAGCCTCCTTCAATAAGGCTGTCCAAAAGGTTATCTTTATCCTATGTTTGATGGGAACTTAAATCCAAACACCTATAAAGATTGTCTCAATGTAATGGACAAAGTCTTCGAATATAAGAACACCGGGCCAAAATGTGTAAAGTTAGTGTCAATGAAATTTCAAGGGTATGTTATCGTATGGTGCGATGACTTTATTCGTGGTGGGTAAGAAAGAGAATAAGGTTTGATTGGCTGAATAGACATTTAAAAGTGGAGTTTTAACCACACTCTTATGGCAGAGACTTGTTTGCACGGGTGCAAGGTCTCTTGACAAGCTCGATGTCCATCAGGGACTATATAGAGAAGTTTAATTTTCTATGCAATTGAGTCAAACTAAACGAGAAGACAAAGGAAATAATGGGGGCATTACTTATATGGTATAAAATTGCACTACTGATCTGAATGAAGTCTCCAAACAATTTTGACGAAAATTGGTATAAAAGAGGGTGTCACTACAATATTAGTGTATAGGTGTATGTGTAAATTATCAACAAAATCGTACGCTACAACATCAAATGGACCCAAAGAAATCCAACTACCAACATAATGAGATTCATGAATTAAAGAAACAAATGGCGCAATTAACCCTCCAATTTCAATAATTCTTGGCTCAATCATAATCCAAAACACCTCCCCCATCACCTCCACCACCAAGCACCGCTTTAGACCCAACCACACTTCTGCCACCATCCAATCTGCTCCAACACCCTCAGTACCCCTTTCACCACCCTCTCTTGCCTCACCAACTCAAAATTCTAATCCCACCAAGCCCACCCCAAATTAAAACCCTAGGTCCCAAATCAACTCATACCCAATTCGACCCAACCCTTTCAATTTCATGCCTATTTTGTGGGGTTTATTGCAAGTAGGTATGCGAGTTGCGTATGAGTTCGCCTCATGTTTTAAGTAGAAGAATTCATGGAAGGAGGCCTAAACGTGTTGCCATTTACTCTTCATGCTCGAAACGATCGTTTTGAAGCGGGGGAGAATAATGAAAATTAGGGTTTATTTTAGTATTTTCTTGCATTTTGGTTATTTCATTGTATTTTTATTTTTATTAATTGTTTAGTATTTTATTTACATTTTTTAGTAGTAGTAAGGGTTGATATGGATGGTTCTAGAAGGTTCCATTCGTTAGTGTCATCATAATAGGTCATGACGACTCATACTTAGCTAATAACTTCTAGAAAGTTTCATTTTGACATGTGATGTATTTGGGAGTTAGTTATGGACCATGTGATATCACATGGGCTTAGACCTTCTCAACCAATAGGAGCTTAGGAGATCCCTTCTAGAATTTTCTCTTCCCCCTATATAATGGGCCTTAGTCATTTGTAAAGAATCCTATATTTTGAAAGATATAAAGAAATTATAGTTTCTCTTACTAGTTGTGTATTTTTTTAGTTTTGGGCCTTTTGAAGTGTAGTTAATGTCAAATTCCATCCCTATAACAAGTGACGAAGTATGCTTTGAAGGTCGAAGACTACTTCAGAATATTAACCCTTAGCAGGGGAGAAAATACTTCAATAACATCGAGTGCACACAAGCCTGCGGACACCCAGTCCCTGGCCCAATCCAAGTTCACATGAAATGCAATGGTGCATATGATGACATATATCCAAAAGGACAAGTGCACCATCCGAGTCACCGATGGGGTTGAGATAGAAGATCCGCTTGAGGGAGAGGTACACTGGAAGCTTTGATCTCCCGAGTTCATGCCACGGAAAACTCAAAGGAGAACCCCTTTAAGCTTGATGTTAAGCTTTGTTAAGAGGTGACAAAATATATGGTGCCGGCGCTAGAGTAAAGAAGAATTAATTAGGTATCTTTTATTCTTTATTTCATTTATCTTTTAGTTAACTATTTACTGGGAGTTGATGATTTTAGGTTATTTTGTCCCTCAAATATTTCCTTTTTTATAATTAGTTTCCTAGATAAGGAGGGGGTCTTTGGAAACAATTTCTAAGATTGAGGATATGGCTTGAACAGTTTATATATCTTTCGTTTGTGTATTTAGCTATGTATGTCCCGATACTTTAACTTTTATTAAGATCTCAGTAATAGATGTCATTTTGCAATATACGTGATGCATGTCAAAGATTACATTGACATTGAAGTTACTCAACATTTAGTTAATTGTCATGTATATAATTATGTCTTGTTAGGATCAATATGTTTCATATGCAACTCAATATTACCACTTGCATTATTCTTAAGACATAATATCATGTAAAGAATATTTATTTCCTCCCATGTCAAACGGGACTTAACAACTTTTCAAATTATATTTAGTAGTGCATTCATTTAATTAAATAGAAATAAAAATACTAAAGTTTTATAATATACATGCTTACATACAAAAAAGAAAGATAATTCAAACCATAAGTGATCAGTACAAAAAATAATGGGTGTATATATACATAAATCAAAAAAAAATGTTTATATATAGAAATAATTTCTACCAAAACCACCATTCGACACTAAACACACACCAATTCATCTCTAATGAACTGTATAAATCAAATATATCTTTTAATCAATTCAATGATTTGTTCAAAGTATAAATGACGTGTATGGGTCCCGAATTTATTTCCTAGATTTTGTTTATTTTATTTTTCATGTTTTATTTGGTTATTTTCATATTTTAGTTGTTATTTTAGGTTATAGGGTGGCATTGTCTTTTAGTGTCTTTAAGGTATCCTTTTTAGTCTTTTCACTTTTTAGGCTTAGCTTGTCTAGCAGGCTAAGTTTGTCCTATAAATAAGGTCCTTGGTGTACTCACTTATTTTTGGGTATGAATTAGAGATATTTCTTACGCCTTTGGCCTGTAAACCCTATGTTGTTGTTGTTGTTGTTGTTGTTGTTGTTGTTGTTATTGTTGTTGTGTAGTTAGTAAAGTTATGCTTCCGCATTTTAACTTCACATCAAATTGGTCTCAAAGCGACGTTCGTTCCTAATGTGATCGCCGATGTGGTTGGTGTAGAGACATAGGTATGGCTTGGAGGAACCGACGAGTCACTCCTCTAAAAATCACCCTCGTCGTCTGCGGTCAAGCGACACCACTTTTTTTTCTTCCATTTTAGTCCAAAACCCTAGATCGGACATTTTTCAGATTTTAAAGTAATCTACAAACCATTATCGACTAGTTTCGACCATCCCCAACCAACCGACCACCGCCTGATCATGTTTTTTCCACCTCTGGCCTCCTCGACCCCCTGCGCCCCTTGCCCGATTGGATCCAAGACGGATATGATTTTTGACCCGCTGTCGAGCCCTCTCCGACTATCGAAACCTCTTTTCCTGCATCATCTATAATTTTCTACCGCCACCACTCCCTAAGAATCTCCCGAGGTCATATCTGACCTATCCCGAACCGAACCCGATCGAATCAAAACCCTAACCCCACCTCACATACCAACGGACTCCAATTTTGGCCAAATCAACAACCAACCAGTGAAATTGAACTTCGGAGAAATTCTCCAACCAACTTCTATGGTCGTTCGGCCCCCAACCTCTCCTTTTGGTGACTGTGATGAGTGGTGAAGGTGTTGGGTTAAGTTATGGATGTGGTAGGGTTTCTAAAGAATGAAAGGTAGCTAGGGTTTTTAAGGTTGGCACCATATGTGAAGGTATTGACCACTTTACCCCTCCTTATTTTTACCCAACTTATGAACTTATAGCAATCATTAAAACTCCCCCATAAAGTTATTTTATCCAATCCCCACTCCTAACTCCCATTTTCCACCCCACTAGTTGTGAAAATTATTTGGAGCCCCTCCCAACTTTTGAAATTTATGTTTCAACTCCTAAAATTTTTGAAAAATATTTCATAAACCCTCAACCTTTCAAAATTTCCGAATCAGCCCCACAACCCTCCCATTTAATCCCACCCCCACCCGAAGCTTACTTTCCTTTCGATTTGTCGTGGGACGGGAGTTGTGATACCGAGTATGGGTTCAATTTGGAAACTTGATCAGAATTTGATAAAGTGAGTTGTGCCCTCATCAAGGAACTCTAAAATCTCCTAAAGTATTGGGAGATGGTGGGTTCCTCATTATTTAAAAAGCTACAGACCTTCCTATTAAGTATCAACTCCATCAGGGAGTATAAGAAGTTTCACCAATGCATAAATTAGTGTCGTGTCGAGTATCTTGAGATGGAGGGGACACGAAATCAGTGGATTCGTGTGCCGGCAAGGTGATTTACCGTAAATTTGACTAGTTATCCTTCAATGAGACAGTATCTTCTGACCAGATCCTTTTCTATGATGATGAGGATGCCTGCTACCCCACCTCCGATAATGACGCTTTCTATGAGGATATCAAGTGGTTGACGGATGATGGTCTTGATCCCAAGTTCTTTTCTTGTGATTTTTTCTCCATATTTGAGGAGCATGGTTGGAGCATCGCACCCGATTTCGTGTTTTTGAGATTTTCGCGATTAGGGACTTCTTTACCATCTTCGGGAAATAAGAGGTTGGGTTCTTTTTCGGGGATTTATGCGATAATTTTATTAAGGATGGATGGGTGACACGAATGTATTTTTTTTAGATGGAGTCGTATGATTTGGTTGATTTCTTTCCACTCTTTGGGAATGAAGATGCTTATGATTGGGTAACTTCCCTACTGATGATATGATGCTTCGGGTGGTAGAGATTGATTCAGGCTATGTGGACCCCATTTGGGAGGAGTATAAGAAGTGTTATAGGGTCCATTTACATGGCTCGGCATTGAATAGGATCTTCATGGGGAATGAGGATGGCATTTGGCACCGTTGACCCTCCTTGAGTCATGCACTCATTCATTTTCATCATGGCAAAGTTTGGGGTTGAGTTGTAGTTCATCCACCATGGTTGGATTTTTTTATTATTCTCGTGGGACTTTTTGCTAGTCGTTATGCCAGACGCTTTTGAGGACGACTTCCCTTTTAAGTTGGGTTGTCCATTAATGGGTGCATTGCTCTATTGTCACACACTTCTCTCGCTCGGGATGAGCTTAATTTTAAGTGGGGGAGAGTGATGTGTACAGGGTCTCGAATTTATTTCATTATTCTTATTTATTTTATGACATAAACTACAGGTTAAAGGCCTAAAATAAAACAAACAACAAATTTTACAGATAATCTAAAAATTTCTTGTATTAAAAAATGATTGTCCCCCTCAAATGAGGCATATAAGGGTATTTATAAACGTAGAATGAATTTTCTAGACTTGGGCTACAAGAAAGGTCCTAATTATTAATATGCCCTACTAGCCTTAACTTCGTACTCAAATAATACCAAGTAAAAAATATCCATTAAGCAACCAAACAACAAATAAAAGGAAATACAATGCATTACTAAAAATACAAGAAAATATTAGAATAATCCTAATTTCCATCATTCTCCCCCAGTTCAAAAAGCTCATCTCGAGCATGAAGGGTAAATGGAAACACAGATAAGTCTCCTTCCATGAATTATTCTACTTGAAATGGGAGGCGACCTTGTATGCCACTCACATACCTACTTACAAGAAATCATAAAAAATTAGGTAAGAAATTCCATGGGTTAGGTTGAATTGGGTGTGGGTTGATTTGGGAGCTAGGGTTATGATTTGGGTTAGTATAGCGCTTTAGGTTAGAGATGGTGGGAGGTGGTGTTTGGGGTTGAGTAAGTACTCCAAGGGTCTCGATATTGACGCCGCTGAGGAGACCTACGAGAGGCTCGGAATTCATTCTTGCACCGAGGGGTTTGGATTTTTTGTGTTTTCGAGTGTCTCATTTTTTCGGTGGGATCTAATTTTTCGAGGTGGGCAGGATTTCCGAGGTATAAAGTTTTCGGAAGAGGTTTGGAGTTTCTACACAAGTATTTAGGATTCTTACTGCCGAGTGTCTCAGGAAAGGCGATGGAGCCGAGGGGCTCGAGAAAGATACCACCGTCGACGGTTACAAGATCTCTGAGTCTGAGGGTTTTTCGAGAGTTTCAGGATTTCTGGCAGAGCCGATGAGTTCGTAATTTCCTCGGGTGCCGAGGATTTTGGGAATGTCACTGGAGGCGAGTTCTTTTTTAGGTTTTTGGGAGGTTGGCTCCGGTGGTTCGAGTGTAATGCAAGTTTTGGCGAAGATGCGAAAGAGATTGTCAAATTTGACCTAATTAATTTGTTGGACAAGTTCTGGATTACTTTGCCTCATTTCTTGATTGATCCCCTCTTGATGTCAATTTGATTTCTTCGAGGCCATCGAAAGTGTAGCGTATAATTTTTTTGATAATCAATACACCAATCGGGGAATGGCACCTTGCTCTGATACGAATTTGACGTAAACTACATGTCAAAGGCCCAAAACAAAACAAACAACAAATTTTAGAGAGAGTGAATCTAAAAATATCTTTTATTAAAAAATGATCGTCACCATCAAATGAGGCCTCTATGGGTGTTTATAAAAGTATGAGGAAGGTTCTAGACTTAGGCTACAAGAAATGTCCTAATTACCAATATGCCCTTACCAGCATTAACTCCTAACTCAAATTATACCAAGTATAAAATATCTACTAAGCAACCAAACAACTAATAAAAGGAAATACAATGCAATACTAAAATAGATGAAAATATTCAAATAGCCTTAGTTTCCATCATTTCATTTTTCATGTTTTATTTGGTTATTTTTCTATTTTAGTTGTTATTTAGGTTAGAGGGTAGCATTGTCTTTTAATGTCTTTAAAGTGCCCATTTTAGTCTTTTTACTTTAGGTTTAGCTTGTCGACCAATCTAAGTTTGTCCTATATATAAGGCCCTTGGCCGACCATTGTAGTCACTTTACTTTTGGATATGAATTACAGATATTTCTTGGGCCTTTGCCCTCTAAACCCTATGTTATTGTTGTTGTGTGGTTAGTAAAGTTATGCTTCCATAATTTAACTTCACATCAATAAAACTCATGTTTAATTAATGTAAAAGGCTACAAGATCTTGAGTGCATTAATTAAAAGAATTTGGGTGTAGATATTTACTTTTGGAACTAATAAAGCATAAGAAACATACGCATCTAGATCAATTTTAGCTAGAACATGGGTTGCTCTAATATGTGGTACGCGTGTGTGGTACATTGCTAAAAATAATAAGCAGTACGGTGTGGGTAGGCTTAACTGAGAAGTCATTTTTCTTCTCATGTATTCTGTTACCGAAGTCAAAAGTTTCACTGTTATCATTAATAACTAAAATAATAAATGTTAAAATTGGGGACACCAACTTTAGAGATCCGGATCGTGAATCAACTCACTTTCAGGTCGTACAACACCGGATCATGGTATGTATAGGTGTAGTGATCCAAATGATTATGGTCTAGATATTACACACATACATCGATATACACATATATGACATATGTCTCTATTAAGGTAATTCAATCTTAAAAAAAAACTATGTCAAAGTAAAACAACTTTAAAATCTCAGATCTCTAAATCCTAGAAAAATAATTTCTTTCTAAATATTCCATTTTACAAAAGCTCAATTCATTCCCGCATGATTCATGCCTGTTTGGCAATTTTGGTGTACAAATAAGGGAAAACACCTTATTTCTACATCCTTGCAGATTCACCTTTGTTTCCAATTTTGAGTCCATTCATTTGATTCAAAATTAAATTTGCACACTTGATAAATTCCAAAACGTCATTGCAACAAGTTCATAATTTCTCATAATGGCTACTTCACTTCAAGGCCTTTCTCCCTATGAAATCATTATGCTAATGCCTCCAAACAAGAAATAGAAATAAAAGCTTTGGTCGGAAAGTAAGATGTTTTCTTGGCAAAAACAAATCAAATAACACCTGGTGTTCTTCTGCATACCTCAAACATAGGCCCACCTTGTCCAGAATATGCTATATGTCAAAATAGTGATTAATTTCAAAATCTCAAAATCGATTTCTTTGAACCTGAGTAATCGGATAGAAAAATCACTTCATTCCATCTAAATATGAATCGAATACTTGATAAGTCCCAAATAGTCATTCCAACAAGATAATATTAGCGTTCTGTTGCTCTTAGAGCATTCCAAGGGCATTTGACAAATTTGAACGTTAGTATGAAAATTTTAGGGTAAGACAGAAAATAAAGTTAAAGTGCACATAAGCAAAAGCTTAAAAATCTCCATAAATCAATGACACTTTATATTCAAAACATCAAAGCCAATAAAAAAATCAAAATTTCAGACTAGAAACTATTTATTATCTTAAACCTTTTACATGAAACACCACCGTAATGAATGTTTCAAATTATCAAAAGATGTATCACACAATTCCTTAATATAATTAGAGCATTAAATATAACTAATAGATAGCTTGATAAAGATTAAAACCACAAAACCAAGTGAGAAAACCCCCTGCTCCACCACTAACAAAAGACAACAAACTACTCTATATTATATAACCAAAATGATGTCCATAATTAGACACCGCTTTCCTCAATATAAGCAAAAAAGCAACATTTATTTAATTCCTGCAAACGTTTATTTATAATCCCTAATAGTCTAAATATAAACTCTTAACAAGGCTAGTCATACGAGAAAGGGTGGCGATTTTAGAAATTACACTAAATGACACCATATGTCATTTTGGTTTCAGGTCTTTCTAACACGAAGTCATATTGTGTCATGTCGTGTTGTGTCATATCGTATCGTATCGTGTTCATGTCAAAATTATGAGTCTTGTTATTGTGCCTTGTTTAGTCAATCATGCTTTTATTCGTGTTATCTTGTCTGTTTTTATTGAATTGATCGTAGAATTTAAGAAATCTTATTAATTGTGGCTTGTTCTATATGGGTCGTGTTGATGTCGGGTAAAAAACACAAAGTTGTGTCATGTCATGTTCGTGTACCAAAAAGACTTGTGTCAGCCCGAAAACCGACTAAAAACACAAATTGTCAACCCTACGTATGAGGAACTAATGCTATCATAGAGTATAAAGAACAACTATATTTTGTTCCTTAAATCATTTTCTCGTTAAGCAAGCATATTAAAAAAATCTATTGGAAGGAATATGAGGGGAAAAACATCGAAGCGAAAAAATTCAAAGAATATGACATACGCGGGGATATTGTTGGTTGATGGGACTCACAAATAAAGTCCAAAGTTACTAACCTTAAGAATTAAAACCCGCACTTTATATCCTTTCCATGTGAATCCATACGTACATTTTGTAATATTCTCCACCGGACTTTTTACATAACAATAATCGAGAAGGATGTGGACCTCTATTGTGAGGTTCGATGCTTATGGGGGTTGCTGGAGGTCACCATTGTGTCCATATTTTGTTGAGTTGTTCTTCGTGGAGGTTCCAATAAATACCCGAGGGATAAATTTGGGGTTGGTGTGAGGTCCTGAGTTCATGAGATTTTTATTCAAAAGACAAATGAAATATATATATATATATATATATATATATATGTTCTAAAAGGCCCGCCTAGGCTTGAGGCTTGAGAGAAACGCATCGCCTCCGCCTTATTACGCCTTATTACCCCCTATTCTTAGTAAAAGGCTTAAGGCACACTTTTTTTGAACAAAACAAAGGATTAGTTGACAAATATTGGTTATGGAGCATGAATGTGAGAAAGATGGCTACCAAACATATGGATATATTTTCAAAATTCAAGGTATGTACTATTTTATTATATTACTAGCCTTGGAATAATAAAAATAATAAAAAAAGGACAAACGCCTTTTTACCCCTAGGCTTCGCCTAGAAGCGCCTAGGCTCCTAAGGCTTGAGGCTTGACCTCTACGCCTCGACCACGCCTCGCGCCTTTTAGAACCTTGATATATATATATATATATATATATATATATATATATATATATATATATATATATATATATATATATATATATATATATATATATATATATATATATATCACGTAATATGATAGCATGGTTTTTGAAATTTTCTTGAAACAAATCTTCACTTTTTGGATGTATGATATTTTCATCTTCCATGACCATGCATGAAATGTCATACTAAAGTTTTTTTTTTTTTTTTTATTAAAAAGTTTTTTTTTAAAAGGGAAATAATTATTTTTAAAAAGGAAAATAATTTTAAATAAATTAATTTATATTTTCTTAAAATTATTTATATTTTTGTATTTTTTAATTTATATTTTTAAAATATATTTTTTATATTTTCAATTTATATTTTTTTCTTTAATTTATATTTTTTTATCATGGGGGCAAATTCATCGCCTTGATATGGGAGCAAATGGTTTATTTTATGTGTCATGCATGTTAAACATCCAGGACATACATGGAAGTAGGGGTGGACACGGTCTGGTCCGGTCCGGGTTTTGCCTATTTTTTGGACCGAACCGAATATTCGGTCCTCAATTATTTTGGACCGAGACCGGACCGATTAATTCGGTTAACCTACTAATTTGGTCCAGGCTTTTTTCGGTCCGGTTCGGGGTAAAATTCGGTCCTGACCCTATTTTATATATATGTACATTTTATGAATGTTTTTATCTATTTTTCTCACAAATATATATACGAAAAAAAATAATACTCGAAACTCCAAGTGATATTTACATAGGTTTTTTTTAACCCAAATTAAAAAAATGTCTATACATATATAAAATGTTCCAAATTAAATTCATAAGTTATATACATCAATTCAAAACTATACATAAGAAACACAATAACATTATTTTTATTATATATATATGGGAATCGGTTCGGTCCGGTCCAAATCGGTCTTTTAATATAGTGGACCGCGGACCGGACCGGTTTAATCGGTTTTTAGTTTTTGTGAACCGATTTTCGGACCGGTTTCAAAATAGCCTTAATTTTCGGTTCGGTCCAATCGGTCCATTCGGGTCGGTCTTTTTTTTGTCCACCCCTACATGGAAGACATAAAATGTCATGCATATTTAACATGCCAACATACATATATTATTTTTTTATTATGTATATTTTAAAGGTGTTTTTTTTTTTTAAAAAAGACGGATTATTATGGACTGGGTTTTATCAAGGAAAAAAATTATCGCCGTGCGCTCGGCATGGGCATCCACTAGTATATATATAAAAAGTCATTATCTCCAACATAAACTTATTTAACATGCCTTAAAAAACCTCTCTCTGTGACAAAAGATCCTATAAGAGACAACTGACTGAAAATAAGAAAATATAAAAACCTTTATATACATTGCAGAGCAGGGCCAGAACTTATACTTTCAGGTACTTGTCGAGCTGAATGCAGTGTTAATGAACGAAATCATCCTCTGTGCTTGAAGAGAATATCGTTTTAGGTGGAAAATTTGAAGTATAATTAGGAATTTCCTTAAGTTATCAATGCAACATCTCAAAATTCTTGTATCTGGTGAAAAAGATCACCCAAAAAATTTATATCATGTACATATATTACAGATACAGATTGAGAAATGCTGACTTAGAGATTCACAAACTTTCTACACAATAGGAAGAATAATAACAGTTTTAAGAAATATAGAAACAAGTGGGATGAATAACCTAGTGAAATCCCTTTGTTATTGGAAATGAAGAATAAAACAATTCTTTTTCATGAACCAAGTGTTTTTATCAGCATCCGTCATTACAATTGAATAAACTGCAATAGAATTTAATCGGAGCCGCTTAAAAGATGCTCCTAAAACCTGTAGAGAATAAGTACCTGATTGTCAGATATAGTAATTATTATTCATTTTACATTCAAGGCAATAATAGATTTTTTTGTTTTAATCAGAATGAAGGGGAAGAAGGGTCTTACCCAGAACTTGAGCTTGAGAAAATGTTGTCCTTCACTGAATAAAAAAATATCTAAATTTTTTTCTAAACTATGTACTTCATTATGCTTGTCTATAACTGCAAATCTGCATTGTAGAACTCTGAAAGAATAGGTACACTGCCTTGACCTAAAAATGAAATTTCCATCTTCGTTTGGACTTTTAGATCAAAAGTTTTACGAACTTTTAAGGTTACTTGTATTTCCACTAGTAACAATAGAAGTACCATCCTCCATTCGTTAAAAAATACAGCCTCCCCCAAAAGATGATTTCTCAATCAGATCCCAAGACAAATGTGATGCATTATCATTCTGATTACTTAGTTGAGTATTTGGATTAAGGTTTAGTGGTTTATGCATATAAGCTTTATTTTTTGGTCTGTTTGAAGTTTCGAGGTTTCGGGTTGATATTTTATTCCCTAAATCTAATATAGGCATAGCAGTAGCATTCTTCTGAACTTTTTTTCTTGATAATTTCTTCTTTTGATCCATAAGTTCTCAATATTTTCAGGCATGAGAACTTCTGTTCTTTTCTGGGTTGCTGCCTCAAGGACACATACCCAGTCAGTTTGGCATGGCTGCATGGACTCGTAGGGACTTATATTAGATAAGTACTTTTTTGAAGGGTCATAGGATAAATCTATTTGATTATCAACTCCCTGGCCATCAAAAAATATATTTTCTCCAACATAGCTTTGTTATTTTGTAGACGATCTGCATAAACAACAATAGGTCCGCAACTGGTCTTTAGTAGCAAGGATGATATATTATGTCAACTAGTTTATATGGATGGAAACAAAAACAATTGTTTTTTCAAAATTGTTGAAATGATTAGAAACAAATTATAAGTTCAGATAAACAAAAATCCCATGAATATGGTGATGGTTCAAAGTGAAAATCAGAGGATATTGTGTGGTACTCTGTTATTAAGAACATCCATTTGGTTGGACAATAATGGGCGAGACTCAAATGTGGTTAAGAGGGAGCCTATAGAAGTCCATAGATCTGCATTTTTACTGACCCCAACTCCTTGACTTATGTAACCTTTGAGGAAAGGGATGGCATGTCCATTTGATTTTAAGACAATGTTTGGAGAGGGAATATCGCATTAAATTACTGTTTCTCACAGTGATACAGGCTTTCCTCGAACAAAAATCGAATAATCTCTTCACGGTATTTTTTATTCGATAGTGTGAAACCTTATTGGCAAAGAAATTATAAAGATAAGGCATTTAAAAATTTGGTTCCTTCTCAACTTGCTAAAAGAGTTTTTGGCTTTGATTTTAAGTGAGGGTGGTAGGAGGTGGATTTTGGGTGGGGAGGGTTATTCTTTGAAATCATATGTTAATCATGTTCACTCTTTAATATTTGAGTAATTTGTACCATTTAAATTAATATGATGCATTGGCAATCTTTTGAAATGATAGGTCTTTTATTGTCCATTGGCTGATGGCAAAGTGAATACTGATGAAATGATTTAAAAGAAGAGACCAAATACCTCCCTATCTCTCATTTGGAGTGTGCTTTTCTAAAGTCAAATGAAGATCTTGACCACATGCTTTTACATTGTGAGGTGGTAGTATTCATTTGGAAAAGGTGGTTGAGAAAATTTGTTGTAGTGTGTGGAGCATCTAAACAAGCAAAAGATTTGTTTAAATCCCTCTCCATTGCACTGACCGACAAAATTTTCTTTGGAGATTGCACGCTACTTGCGTCGTAGCCCTATGCCCTCCCATTTTCACATCTTGGGACATTGTACTGGTCGAAGCCATATATATATTGTAAGAGGGTACTTTAGATTATAAATGGAGGCGGGCCCCCCTATTGAGTATGGTAATGATAAATCAGTTGGTTAGAACTTAAGAGTAATGACAGAACATATAAACACGAACCCAATGAAGGTAAACTCAGCTTAAACTCCCAAAATCTCTCGTGTATAACTCTAGTGATAATAATGAACTTTTGAAGTGGCTTAGCTAGAGGGAGAGGGAAATAAGCACCCCAGATACACCCTGATAGGCAGGTAGCAACACACCAAACACCCTCAAGAATCTCTGTCAAATATTAAAAGCTTCGTAATAAATGACAATGGTGAGTCAGTGAACTCTCTAGTTTGCAATAACTCTTTTTCAATTCTCCAAAAAAGGATCCTCTCCTCAAAGGTGGTTGGGGTCCTTAAATAGCCCCCCACGCCACCCCCGAGGCAACTCAGTCATTAAAGACTATGAAAGACATCCCCCATACTTTATGTCACAACATTAAATGCCTGATGCACTAGTTGTCTCCACGTCATTGTCATTAAATGCCAAGACATGCCTTTTGCCTACCCACTGTGTGTCAGGGGGTTGTTGTCGCAGAGGTGGCTCACCAACTGCCTGACAGCCCCAAATACCACGGTGGTTTACTCAAGTGCAGGTCTGACAACGTTTAGATGGCTAGTGACATCACCCATAGTAGATGTGACATTAAGTAGAGGGTTGTTTGGTCCATAAATCAATGCCCGATGGAACTCCAAGCTGCTCCGCTTGAGGTTCCACGGTCAGGGTCCTTCGGTGTTTTACCAGGTGTATCTAAGATGGTCAGGACAAGCCCCAACGGTGCCTTACCTCCCAATCCTCCAAACCAGGTCCCTCTAAAGTTCCCATAGTGAGGTCATTCGATAGAGCATGAAAGCTCTCCCAGACCCTGCCAAGCCTGGTCTCTCGCAAGTACCGTTTGACCTCATACAAACTCTTTAGTTATTATCGTTACGTCATTACAATCGTTTAAAGCTTACAGAAATCAATAATGAAAATACAATGTGATTGAAACAACAAGCTAAAATATGAGCTACCGCGTCGAGCTGTCTCGCTTAGTTGCCACGCTTGAGCTGCCTCGGTTGCTTAATCTCGAACACTGTTGCCAATTGGGAATTTGTCCCTAATCTCGGGGTTACCTTCAAGCCCCCTCTACATTTGCCCCCTCGTGGAGAGATTTGTTGGGACAAGAAATGTCTGCACGAAACGACTCAAGTTAATGGATTTTTCTTTGTGCAACCGTTGGGACATCTTCTTCGTTGGGGCCCCGTTGGATAAGTGTGACAAAAAGATTGGCGCCAAAACTCAAACTTGCTGAGGAAGGCAACGCTTCCTGTTCTCTATGCGTCCTTTCATTAATGACGTGCGCTGTCTTTTCAACTGTCACAGCACTTCCCGAAGTGCCACGTGTTCTTGTGAAATGATTATAGGCGGCCGTGCACGTGCGAGGGTGGGGGAATCTAAACATCCACCTCGAAAGTCCCAACAGCCGTTTTCAAAATACTTTGAACCTTAACCACGTGTGCCTAAAGGGTCTGTTTCTACTTCTTC
Organism: Sambucus nigra; assembly: GCA_949130495.1. Lineage (NCBI taxonomy): Eukaryota > Viridiplantae > Streptophyta > Magnoliopsida > Dipsacales > Adoxaceae > Sambucus > Sambucus nigra. The sequence continues at coordinate 522,562,965 of OX422220.1, forward strand.
CTTCTTTACTCATTTCCTTACTTCGTTGTTATCTTCTTTCCTCAGACTATCACTTCTGTTCTTATAAAGAGAGAGAGAGAGAGAGAGAAAGAGAGACTCCATTGTTGCAAGAGCCATACCATCGTTTGTAATCCCTTTTCTCTCGAAGCTTTCTTAGTTACGACTTCACCGTCTGTCATGGCGTCTTCAAGCAACCCCACCCTCTCTGCCACCAGTGTTCCGTCTGCCACCACCACTGCTGCCTCCGCCCAGGGTGCTGCTCGCCAAGAACAGCTGAGATTTTATCGTCGCTCTCCCATTTTTGGGGAGGGTGATGGCTTTGCTGTTGCCTGTAAGGCTGTTTGCTTCTCCTCCAAGTTTGACGCCCTCTTGTTGGGTGATGAGGACGAAGAGGCGTCTAAGTGGGGATTTCTGCCCCAAGAAGGAACTCTGAGATTTCGCTTAGAGCGAGGGGACTTCCCATGGTCCCATATTGAGTTTGAAGCACCTGGGGGATCCCCCGCGCACTTTGCTACCTGGAACTCTCACATGCAGAGTTCCTATGCTGATGTCCTTACTAAGATCGGACTGCAACGGGAAAGGTGGTTTGGTGAGTTTACTCTATCAAAGAACAACGCTGCCTTGCCTATACTGGTCTCTCGCTGGAACGTGGATACTCATACGTTCATTGCTGCCTGGGGTGAGTTTACCATAACTCTGGAGGACGTGTGTGAGCTCCTGGGCCTTGATGCAACAGGCCACGAGCCTTACACCGATGAAGCTCTTGATGCTCAAGAGACTGCGAATCGTTTGGAGTTGGATCGCATATTCTGAAGCTGTATCGGTTCTTCCAACAAAGCTACTTTTTCTCCCCTGATCAACTATTTCTTCCAGAGTTCCAGTGAAGGCAGCTCTTCATCAACTGCCCCTGGTCAAGGTACATCGTTGGAGCTTCCTGCTTACATTCTTGTGATTTTGTCCCGTTTCTTTTTGACGGGCAAGCCCAACGATCAGCCCCGAAGAGACCTCATCAACCTGTCCCTTCGCCTAGCTCGAGGCATAAAGCTTCCCCTGGCTGCAATTGCCTTGGGATCCCTGTACACCTGGTTGGACAGGACTTTATTCAACATGGAATGCTCCATTGGCCGTTATAACCTGGCCAACTTTGCCAATGGTGTGCTTCTGACCAGCTTTCTCTACTTCCGCTTTCCTGCCGTAGCGGCCAAGCCCAACAGTCCTCCTTCGGCTGAAACAATTTTGCCTCCTCGGTCATTCATTTATCATAAGAGGCAAAGCCGAAAGGAGTTGATTTCGGTGATTGATCATTTTGAGAGCTTCGTTATGAGGCCTTATCAAGAAGACGCCTTTTTCCACACTTGCAAATTTTTCCATCATGATGCCAGGTTGATACAGGACCCCTCTCCTGACATTGAGGATCCCTCGCTTGCCGTGGTTCTTCTGCTCTCTCCTGGATATCTTCCCTCCTACACCGAGTGGGGATATACGAGCGAGCATTATAATCCCAGCCAATGCAGTCGTCAGTTTGGGTTTGACCAGGGGGTGCCGCGTCCAGTTTTCCAAGCATCAAACCCCAAAGTCTCCTTTGGCGAGGCATGCTCCTTATTTTCTTCGACTGCTGCGTGGGGGATATCTTCAGTGATGGCTGGGCGTGTCACCATTCCCAGCATTACCAGGCATGGGGATGTGACCCCTCTGTTTGCCACCAAGTATTGGCCGAGGCAGCTAGCTGCAATTGCTGGTTTTGTTGAGGGAGAGCCTGTGTATCCTCCCGTTTCTTCGTTTTCTGCCCTGGAGTTGGGGCTAAAGGGAAAATCTGTACTTGGGATAGAGTTCCCTCTAAGTTCAACCTACAAAGCGCCTCCCAACGAGCTTCCCCCACTTTGTGCCATGGTCCCAGTTGCCACGCCAAAGTCTAAAACTGCTGCTGTGAAGAAGGCTGCCCTCTCTACTGCAATTACTACCGACAAGGGGGCTTCTCAACCACTTGCCAAAAAAGCAAGGACGGCCAAGAGTGGGACATCGAAATCAAAGTCGAAGTCCCAGAAGCCCCAAACTCCCGTGGCAGCTCTTCCCATAGCATCCGTTCCTCCTCCCATGCCTGCTGAGATGGCTGAGCGTGTGAGGAAGGAGGCCCAGGCAGAACTGGACCGGATACACGCTAAGTATCAACGGCATGCAGTCGTTGTCCCTTCCCCCGCTGCCTTCCTCACGATGGTGGTGGATCCTTCAGAGCCAATGGCCAAAAAGAGGAAGAGTTCCCGGGTTCCTCAAGGGGTCAGCATTAGTGCATCTAGCTCGAGGAAGAAGACTCTGGGCACCAAGTCCCAGAAGAAACGGACTCCTGAAGTACGCCTGGCCCCTGAGGTGCAATCCACCCATGCCCCATCAGTTGCTGCAAATCCTCCCTCTTCGCCCGTGGTCGTGCCATCTCGTTCTCGTTCTGAATCGGAGGTATGTATGGCTGACTTAATTATTATCTCCTTTTTGCTTGAGGATGACTGTCTTTACTTGTGTGTATACTTATCCCTCCCCCCTTTCTTTGACAACTATTTTGCAGGGGGTTGAAATAGAAAACCCAGACCCTTCCAGTCCTCCCGTGAGCCGTTTTGTGGGGGGACGCTTCAGTGCACCTCATACCGATGTGACTCCTCCCCGTTCCCCCATGACAGGGCTCACGTATTCTCGCCGTGGAGCCAGCCAACGTGCGAGGGAAGTTTTTGTGGGATGTGATGATGTTGATCGTGCGAGTGATTCCTCGCCTGAAGTGATAATCTTGCCCGAAGTGGCACATCCCGAGATAACATCCTTTGTCCCTTCTGATTCACAGGCCTCACCTGAGGTTCCTCTGCCCCTTGTTTTTGTGGAGGAGAGTGATCCCGAGGTATGATGTGATCTATAATTTGGTTGTTGTAGTCCTTTCGATCATACTTTTTTCCGTATTTGGCTTACTGAATTGTGATATGTGTTGGGTACCCCAGGTGGAAATGTCCTCGTTGTTGGCGAGCATTCTTCTTCCAACGATGCTGATAAGGCCCCCGACTGTCATTCCTTTGTTTAGTACCCTAACCGAGGTAAGTAACACATCGAGATATTTCTTCATAATTTCTGTGCCCATTCTTCTTTTCTAACATTTGGCTTTTTGCACAGTTGTCTCCTGATCTTGCACCAACTCCCGTAGTGAGGGCCCAGGTTGGTGTGTTTACACCCCATCCTGACGTGGCTTTGTTTGAGGGCCCAGTGTCTTCTCATGATGATCCTAATATGCTGGCCCTTGTTCCCTATACGGGTGATCAGGTTTGGACAAGCGTGGAGGCTTCTGCGCCCAGGGACCCCGTTATGCCATTTGAGGCAATAATCGCTCCCCCAGCGGTTCCTGTCCCTGTGGCTGCCTCAACTGCTCCCGTTGTGACTGAGGTATATTTTTCTTGCTATCTTTCGTTAAGATTTTCCATTATCTCCATCTTATGATTTTTTCACAAGATTGTTCTTAAGCTCCTCCTTGTAACGGTGACTTAACAACGAAAACACTTGTTAAGTTTTTTTTCACAAACTCCACCTTATAACGGTGACTTAACAACGAAAACACTTGTTAAGATTTTTCACAAACTCCACCTTATAATGGTGACTTAACAACGAAAACACTTGTTAAGTTTTTTTTCACAAACTCCACCTTATAATGGTGACTTAACAACGAAAACACTTGTTAAGATTTTTTTCACAAACTCCACCTTATAACGGTGACTTAACAACGAAAACACTTGTTAAGTTTTTTTTTTCCACAAACTCCACCTTATAACGGTGACTTAACAACGAAAACACTTGTTAAGATTTTTTTTCACAAACTCCACCTTATAACGGTGACTTAACAACGAAAACACTTGTTAAGATTTTTCCCACAAACTCCACCTTATAATGGTGACTTAACAACTTTGGGCTTTTCTTTTCAGGTTGCGCGGGAAGATTCGCCCCCAGTCCTCTCACCTGTAGGCTCGCCCTTCCGTGAACCTGATGCTTCGGAAAGTTCTATTCATGATGATCAAGGTTCTACGACTGGTGCTGCAGCCGAGAGAGAATCTGGGTGTGAATTGCCTCTTCCCGACCTAGCTCCTCACTCGTTCTGCCTCATGGTGCTTCGGCAATCTCCTCACATGCCCGTCAACCATCGGCTGGTGATTGAACAATTGGTGGATCGCCATCCTGAGACCTTCACACCGGATTGCCTGCGCTCAAATATTCATGTGATGAGTCACAGACTACAAGGCATGGCGATCGTGGTTGCTGAAATTGCCAATACCCCCACTGCTAGTGTTACCAGATCCCTTCTCAACCAATTTCTAGGTTTTCTGAAGGAGTTGGGGCGTGATGGTTTCCGTTTTGACTGGCTTATAACGTATTTGAAAACGTTGAAGAGTCAGCAGCTGATCGGCCAGAGGGAGCTACTGAGAAAGCACCAGGAGGACCAACGGGCTGGGGAGGTTAAGTTAGCTGAGCTGGCACCTCTTTTAGAATCGGCAGATTAAGAAGTAGAGAATGCCGAAGAGGCTCTGCGTTTGGCCAAGCTAAAACGGGAGAGACTTCTTATTGAACGCGCACAGGTGCAAACCAGGTTAGAGGTTGCTGTCAACGCTCAAAGTTCTTTTGCACCAGCTTCTTCTGGCCTTCCTGGGGATTTTTTCTCTTCCCCGGACCTGTGGTTTCTCTTAGGGTAGTAAACTCCTGTATATATTTTCTTTCTTCGTTCATTCATGTAATTCTTGGGCAATAGTTCCCAATTTTTTTGTAATGCTCTCTTGTTTTAATGAATGAAAGAATGTATTTTTCTAGTTTATCTCTGAGTTATGACTGCTTTCATATTAATGTCTATACTTCACGTCATTAATACAACTCGTATATTCATAATTAAAGACTAGATACATCGGTGGTACAAACTTAATTCTTTACACATGATAAACTTTCAGCCATTTATTGTTAATTTTGAATGGCCTATCTTCCTCCAACTTAGAAATTAGGCAATAACCTGAATCATGAGCTTCTTTCACGACGAAAGGTCCCTCCCAATTGGCTGCGAACTTTAGCAAAGGAAGTCCCCTAATGTGTTTCACTGCTGCATTCAAAACGAGATCTCCCTCCACGAACCTCCTTGGTCTTACCATGTTGTCATATGCCCTAGAGAGCTGCCTTGTATACATTTGAAAATGTTGCATCGCGTTGTCTCTGTGTTCATCCAATGCCTCCAACTGCACATGCCTGTTCTGAGGAAGCATGCTACTTCGCAAGGCGTATCGAGCCGAGGGAACTTCCAACTCCACCGGAAGGATTGCCTCAGCCCCGTAGACAAGGGAGAACGGAGTGTACCCTGTGGGCTTCCTCTTCGTCGTTCGATAGGCCCACAACACTGCTGGTATCTTGTCATCCCATGATCCTGGAAAATCCTCCATCGTTTTAGCCAAGATATTAACCAGAGTTTTGTTAGTTGCCTCAGCCTGACCGTTCCCCTTCGGGTATGCCACTGTTGAAGTGTGGTGAACGATAGAGTACTTGTCTGTGAGCATGGTTACTTCTGAGTTGATGAAAGGAGTCCCATTATCTGAGAGAATAACCTTTGGGATCCCAAAACGGCAAATGATATACTCTCTGATGAAGTTACTCACTACCCCAGCCGTTGCCCTTCTAAGTGGTATTGCTTCAGCCCATTTTGTAAAGCACTCCGTTGCTACCAGTATCCATATCTTGCCCCTCGACGAAGGATGTATCGCCCCCACGAGGTCGAACGCCCAAGTGTGTAAAGGATAAGGCGTTGCCAGAGAGTGTAAGTCCACCGATGGGGCATGGATCATATTTCCATGGAGCTGGCAAGCCTTGCATTTTCGAACAAAATCGGTGGAGTCTTTCTCCATTATTGGCCAATAATACCCCAACGTCATCAGCTGATCATATAACTTGGCCCCTCCTATGTGAGCTGGGTCATGGGCTTGTTTGAGGACCTCACTTGCTTCCTCCTCTGTGATGCAACGCAATGGCCTGTTGAAGTACCCCCTTCGATAAAGCCGCCCCTCCTGTATATAGAACCTCGGGGCCCTTCGCCTTAGTCCCATCGCATCCATTTTCTCCGTTGGGACAATTCCATCTTGAATAAAGTCGATATAGGGCTGCCTCCAGTCCGTTTGGGTTTCGATGAAATGGCACTCAGCTGCCTCGAAAAATAGCTGACACTTATCACAATTCCGTTGTAGTTCTGCCGCATCCTGTTTCATTCTAGGCCAAAAATACCCCCCTCTTTGAATTCTTCTGTAGAGAGGTATCTCAGTTGTTTCGCAGTGCTCCTCATGTGTTTTCTTCAACCTCCGCTCTGCTTCCTCTGGCCCAATGCATCTCGATAACCATCCCCCTGCATTTCTGAAGTAAAGATCTCCCTGGTTTGTAAAGTATTGGGCTAACTCTCTTAGTCCCATAGCTCCTTCGCCAGACTCCAGTTGCTTCCTGATCTCTCCTCTCCAATCCGCGTCTCCCTCCATCGGTAGTATTGACTTCACCACCGAAGGAGCTGTTCTTCGTTGGATCGTAACAATAGTCGTATCGCTCCTCATGACCATCTTTTGAGCAATAGTGGCATAAGCGTCTGGATGACGGTTCATCGTTCTGGGATGTCTTCTAATTGTGGTCCAATGGAACTGGCTGAGGAGCCTTTGAATGATCGTTCTGTATGGTGCCAAACTCATGTGCTTCAACGCATATTCTCCGTTAGCCTGCTGAATTACTAAGTTCGAGTCACCCTTGATGCAAAGTGAACGAATTCCCCTTCGAAGAGCCTCCAGCAACCCTAGTACCAACGCTTCGTATTCTGCTTCGTTATTGGTGCAAGGGAAATCCAGTTTGTAGGAAAGACAAATTTCCTCCGTTCCTTTTGAAAGGATGACCCCTGCCCCTCCTTTTTTCTCTGCCGAAGACCCATCGAATTGCATCGTCCATTCCTCATCGGTTGCATCCAGATAGTTGGCATGTAAGTCGTCTCCCGGAATGTCTTCTTTAGGTGGTTCAAACGTTCCTGATGGAAAGATTGCCAACAGATCAGCATACGCCTGACTCTTTATAGCACGAGGAACCACACACTTTAAATCATATTCGGAGAGAATAAGGAACCACCTAGCTGCCCTGCCAATCAAGATAGTTCTAGCCAACAAATACTTAATAGGATCACATCTAGTTACAATGTGAATTGTAAAAGACAGCATATAATGTCTAAGTTTTTGTGCTACAAAGACTAAGGACAAACAATGCCTTTCTAGGCTGCTATATCTAATCTCTGGCCCATGCACGATCCTGCTGAGGTAATACACTGGCCGTTCTTGCCCGTCGATCTCCTGTGCCAGCAAAGCTCCAACGGACCTTGTAGTGGAGGTGAGGTACAGCTGCAACGGTGCTCCTGCCTGTGGAGGAACCATGATTTGCGGTGAAACGAGCAGCTTCTTCAACTCATCGAGAGACTCCTGGTGATCCTTTTCACACCTGAACTTTGTGTTCTTTCATAGCAGTTGCATCCATGGGTGTGTTACCTCGGCCAATCCCGGTACAAATCTTCTGAGGTAGGAGACTTTACCGAGGAAACTTTTTAGCTCCTTCGCCGTTCTTGGGCATGGCATCTCTAAGATCGTGCGTTGTTTATCCTGGTCCATCTGTACCCCTTGTCGATTAACCACAAAGCCTAGAAACTTCCCGCTTGTTACCCCGAAGACGCACTTCAACGGGTTCATCCTTAATTTATACTTCCTACATCGAGCAAACACCTTCTTTAAGTCGTTTAGGTGGGACTCCTCCTTCTTCGATTTGATGACCAAATCATCCACATAGAATTCTACAAATTTGTGGAAGAAATCATGAAAGATGGCCATCATTGTTCTTTGATAAGTAGCTCCCGCGTTCTTAAGTCCAAACGGCATGACCTTGTACATGAAGTTGCCCAACGGGGTTCTGAATGCCGTTTTCTCTGCGTCCGCGGGGTCCATCTTGATCTGGTTGTACCCCACGTACCCATCCATGAAGCTATACATCTCATGCCCAGCCGTGGCATCTATCAAGCTATCAATGGAGGGTAGGGGGAATTCATCTTTGGGGCAATCCCTGTTCAAATCCCTAAAATCCACACATATTCTTATTTGACTCTTGTCCTTCTTCCCTACTAGCACAATGCTAGATAGCCAAAGGGGATGCTGTATTGGTTTGATGAATCCTGCTACTAACAAACGCTGAACCTCTTCCTTAATCTTCAAGTCCAACTCAGGTTTATAAGTCCTTGTTGCCTGCTTCACCGGGATGGCTGAAGGCATCACGTTTAGCTTGTGGCAACTCACTTCCTCATCTAGCCCCTCCATTTCGGTATACTTCCATGCAAAGACATCTGTAAACTCCCGGATTAGCCCAACCAAGGCTTCTCGTTTCTCCTTACCGAGATCCTTCGCGATGAAGATGGGCCTTGGATCTTCCCCTTCTCCTGCCAGGTTCAACTGCTCCAGCTCCTGTGCCTGGGGCTTTGGTTGATCTGCCATGTAGTCTGATTCTTCGGTGACCTCTTCCACGAACTCTTGTATGTTGGAGTTGTCTATCACCATACACTGTCCTTGTTGATCCACCAAAAAACATTCATATAATGGGTCAGCCCCATCCTCGGTCTCTTCGACCGCCCGCTCACATCGTTACAAGCGGTATATCACCTTCCCTTCTACAGTGGCCACCTTATTGCACTGCCTGTTGGTAGCTGCTGCCACGGCCTTCCTCTTCCTTTCTCTCGAAGCCTCAGCGATTCTTCCCCCTGAAAAATGACTCAGCACGCTTTGTCGTTGGACCTCATGTTCCATGGGGTCCATTCTAAGCCTTACTTTGTCTTGGAGCTGCCTCGTGCTACTTTGGGGTCGAGGGATCACCTGATGGGTTTCTTCGACCCTCACCCCTTCGTTACTCGCGGCTTTTTTACCTTGCTCGTTCAGAGGCCCCATTCTATCTTTGATCGAGGGAACCCATGCCCCCTCCATTCTTCTCGTTAGGACTCGAGCGTCCTCTTCTAACTCCGTATAAAAGGCCGCATCTACAAAGTGAGCTTCCTCGATAGCAAAAGGCCTTTTTGTAGCCCTGATGGTCACTTCTGTTCCTTTGACGTTCGCCTTGGCGCACTGATGATATGTTGAAGGAACTAGACCTTGATTGTGCATCCACACTCTCCCTATTAGTAAATGATAGGAGGTTGCACTATCTATTACATGGAACTTGATGTGGGAACTCAGATTTCCCATTACAATTCCCATATTCACGTACCCAATGGATTTGGAAGATTGGTTATCATACCCTGAGATCACCAGAGGCATGGGGACCAACCTTTCTTCTGGGATATTAGCCGCGTGGAAGGAGTTGATCGGCATAATGTTGATAGACGCGCCCCCATCCATAAGCGTCCTTGCAAAACTAACCCCGTTGACACTGGCCGTCACATACAAGGGCCTGTTATGAGGGAACCTTACAGCTCTATCTGCATCGCTGAAGGTCACCTCTGATAGGAACTTTTTCACCAGCCTTGCCATGGGTGCCCGCCATTTCAACGAGGGAACCGCGTCCTTCCTCGCGATGTCTAGAATCGCCTGAGTTATTTCCAGTCTGCTCTCCCTTGGTATCCCCACTTGATCGAAGAACCAAGCGAACTTTGGGGATTTTGAAACTGCGCTGTACTCAACGACTACCTCTATTTCCTCGCCCTCAACACTGTATACGTCTTCCACGTCTTTAGCGCTTGCTTCATCGTAGGCTAAAACTACGTTAGCCATTCCTGTGGTGCAACGTTCCAGAGTTCCTTCGAATTCCCTTTGCCTCATTGTTGCCTTTCCTTCTCCTTTTTCTGCCTCATCGTCGTAGGCCGTTACCAAGTTGGCCCCATGTGCTGGAAGTGGGTTGTTGTTAACGTTTTGTGGGGGGATTTGCAGCGTTCCCGCCTTCATGTACTTGTCTATGATTCTTCGCAGCGTGAAGCAGCTTTCCGTTGGGTGCTGGACCTTTCGATGAACCTGACAATATTTGGGATTGGCCCTGGTTACCGCGTCAGGTTCTTCCTCCGGGACGCCTTTTGGTTCGTAAACCGTTCCGCCTTGTACCATTGCGTTATAGCAACTCACAGCCTCCTCCACCGTACAAGGCAACGGTGGCGGGTCTTCTCTATCCTTTCCAAACTTCCTTTTGTTGTCCTTCCTCTGAGCCTTGCCGCCATCTTCTCTCTCAACATATCCCACCCGTGGGGCCTGAGACCTTCCCCCGATGGGTTGTATCGGCTATCTGAACATCATGGGGGCTACTACCGGGCTAGGTCGCACCACCAAAGATATATTTCTTGCGGATTTTAAGAAAGCTGAAAAAGTTCCCTCGCGTGTCTCATTGATCAAGTGACAGATATACTCAGGAAGTAATCCCTCGGCACAAATTTGTAGTAACCTGGCCTCCTTAGCTTCTTCCCTCATGTCGAGGGACCTTTCCCTAAACCTTCGGATATAGGCCACTACCTCCTCTCCTGGCCTTTGCCTCTCCCTGCCAAGTTGGGTTAGGGTGAACTCATCTTCTGCCAAGAAGAACTTTCGGACAAACAATACGTGCATCTCCTCCCACGTGGAAACACTATTGGAAGGCAGGTGAGAGTACCAAGTGTAGGCTTTATCAGTCAGGGATTTGGAAAACTCCCTCAGCCTAAGCTTTTTGTCATTGCAATGCGCCCCCAAGTGTTCAACGAAACGCTTGATGTGTTCCTTCGGGTTCCCACCCTTCCCTGAGTATTTTTTAAAGGTAGGGGGAATATAGTCCTTCGGGTAGGGTTCGTCGTTGTACTCCTGGGGGTAAGGTGTTCGAAAGTCATCGTAGACCGAAGCCACCTCGCCCACAGCCTGCGAGGAAGACTGCATGAATTTCAACATCTCCTTCTGCATCTCTTTTCTCATCTCTTCCAAGGGCGAGGCCACTGGGGCCACCTGCAACGGGGCAGACAGTTGAGCGCTCGTTGCAACCGGGGGGAACGTTATTGGTTGCGCCGTTGAAACTCCTGAGCCACCCACGGTGGGATTCACAACAGAGGGCACACTTGCTGGGACTGCTCCTGTAATGCCTGCCCCCAGTGGGGCCCCTGGGGCCACTCCTGGCGTCACAAAGGTATTAGTCTCCAATCCTCCCAGCATAGTGGAAGCTACTCGGGTTTGCAAAAACTCGTAAAATTTTCTCATGAGGAGCGCCATCTGGGCAGGTCCCAGCCCTGCGCTCGTGGAAGGTTGTGCAGTCCCTGGTGCGCCCATCGTTGTTGGAGCCAGCGGTACCTCTAATCGAGGAGCCCCATCTCTTAGGGCCTCCTGCTCCCTTGCAGCCTGTTCTTCATTATGCTGTATGTCATCGAAATTGAGTCTTCTAGTAGCATTATCCTGCGCCATACTCCTTCTCTAGAAGGATGCCTCCCCAGCGGAGTCGCCAAATGTAAGAGGGTACTTTAGATTATAAATGGAGGCGGGCCCCCCTATTGAGTATGGTAATGATAAATCAGTTGGTTAGAACTTAAGAGTAATGACAGAACATATAAACACGAACCCAATGAAGGTAAACTCAGCTTAAACTCCCAAAATCTCTCGTGTATAACTCTAGTGATAATAATGAACTTTTGAAGTGGCTTAGCTAGAGGGAGAGAGAAATAAGCACCCTAGATACACCCTGATAGGCAGGTAGCAACACACCAAACACCCTCAAGAATCTCTGTTAAATATTAAAAGCTTCGTAATAAATGACAATGGTGAGTCAGTGAACTCTCTAGTTTGCAATAACTCTTTTTCAATTCTCCAAAAAAGGATCCTCTCCTCAAAGGTGGTTGGGGTCCTTAAATAGCCCCCCACGCCACCCCCGAGGCAACTCAGTCATTAAAGACTATGAAAGACATCCCTCATACTTTATGTCACAACATTAAATGCCTGATGCACTAGTTGTCTCCACGTCATTGTCATTAAATGCCAAGACATGCCTTTTGCCTACCCACTGTGTGTCAGGGGGTTGTTGTCGCAGAGGTGGCTCACCAACTGCCTGACAGCCCCAAATACCACGGTGGTTTACTCAAGTGCAGGTCTGACAACGTTTAGATGGCTAGTGACATCACCCATAGTAGATGTGACATTAAGTAGAGGGTTGTTTGGTCCATAAATCAATGCCCGATGGAACTCCAAGCTGCTCCGCTTGAGGTTCCACGGTCAGGGTCCTTCGGTGTTTTACCAGGTGTATCTAAGATGGTCAGGACAAGCCCCAACGGTGCCTTACCTCCCAATCCTCCAAACCAGGTCCCTCTAAAGTTCCCATAGTGAGGTCATTCGATAGAGCATGAAAGCTCTCCCAGGCCCTGCCAAGCCTGGTCTCTCGCAAGTACCGTTTGACCTCATACAAACTCTTTAGTTATTATCGTTACGTCATTACAATCGTTTAAAGCTTACAGAAATCAATAATGAAAATACAATGTGATTGAAACAACAAGCTAAAATATGAGCTGCCGCGTCGAGCTATCTCGCTTAGTTGCCACGCTTGAGCTGCCTCGGTTGCTTAATCTCGAACACTCTTGCCAATTGGGAATTTGTCCCTAATCTCGGGGTTACCTTCAAGCCCCCTCTACATATATATATATATATATATATATATATATATATATCATGTATATATATATCATGTATCTTATTTCATAATTACATGACAGTTACCTAATTAAATCAAATGTGATACACATTATTTACCGTATTAAATTATTAGAAGAAATATCTAAGTTGCTAAAGCAGAGGTCTAAAACTGAACAGAATTTTATATTATATTTTTCGTTGTTTCTCTGTGTTTACAAATAGAGAACTAAATAGCCTTATATAGTATTTGCCACTCACTAATTCAATGCACTTACACATTATAGATCCTTTCTTGAAACTTACACAAGTGACCTCTGAGATAACTGATGACTCAAATACATGAATGTTATTTAATTCAGTTATGGGAATAATGCACTTTCGTCACACTAAGCATTTCTCTGAAGTAACATAACTCATTCATTGCCAATGCTTTAGTAAAGATGTCTCCAACCTATTCATTTGACTTGCACAACTCCAAATTGACCTCACCATTTGAAATTTTTTCTCGAATAAAATGATACTCGATGGAAATGTGGTTGGTATGATTGTGAAACAATCAATTCTTAGAAATTACCACAGCTGACCTGTTATCACAAAAAATACTGCTTGCCACTTGTTGTTGTTGGTTCAGATCTCCCAATATACGCCATAACCAAATTGCTTGACTAATTGCATTAGTAGCTGCTACATGTTCCTCTGCAGCTATTGATTGTGCTACTTTGGTTTGATTTTTAGACATTCAAGAGACAACACTTGATTCGAGAGAAAATACATACCCAGGAGTACTTTTCATATCATCAATTGATCCTCCCTAATTACTGTCAGTTGCCGATCAATTCCTTCTTCTTCGATAAATTTCTCAAACTATTTCGAAGTGTATTCTCCCCCTCTATCACTTCGTATAATCTTAATATCGTACCCACTATGTCGTTCAGCCAATGCTTTGAATTTTCTAAAGATCGGCAGAGCCTCTTATTTTGGCTTCAAAAAATAAACCCAAGTAATAAAATACTTGTTCTCATGAAGTGCTGGCATAAACATTGCCCCATAAATATCTATGTGGATGAGATCCAAAGGTGTCTTTAACCTCCAAGTCTTTCCTGAGAGAAATGGAGAGCGATGATACTATCCAAGAATGCATCCTTGACAAATCTATTTTTAATTTTTTATTGCTGGCAACCCTTTCACCATATCCAAATGACAAAGTAGCAACAAGATTAAAAAATTAATTTTGGCCAAGCCTTTTATGCCATAATCAGGTTTCATCAACACTTGCTTTAAAAGCAACTTCATTTCTATGTGGGAGTGAAAGAGATAAATTTCTATTCTTTTCCATTTGAAATTTGACCAACACACGATTCTTATTATCACGGAATATGCATAAATTATTTCCAAAATGAACTAAATATCCCTTTTCAACCAATTGTCCAATGCTAAGTAAATTTTGAGTCAAATCAGGAACTAGTAAACATAATAAATGCACCTAGTTCCTTGCTTGGTGTGGACAACAACAATACCTTTTCCTTTAGATTCCACCATAGCTCCATTTCCCAAATATACTTTGGACTTCACTTTCTTGTCAATATCTGAAAAAATTTTCTCATTTCCTGTCATGTGGTTGCTACATCCACTGTCCAGATACCAAACATTTTCATCCTTTTTAACATTGCTAGTAAAAAAAAAAGAACTCGTACGTATCTTCTTTAATAAATTTTTCTTGATCTTTGTTAAACTTGAAATACTTTATGTGCCAAAATTTCTTACACTTCTGACATTGTAGTCTTCTACGATGCCAAAAACTTTTTGTAGCACGACCAGATTTATTGCAAACACCACACAAATTATGAGCGTTGTTGGAGCTGTTACATTTGTTATGAATTGAGAAGTTCCTTTCATACACTTGTAATTAGCCTCCTTTCCTTGTCCACGACCATTTTGCAAAGCCTTCTGCTTATCATGATTTTCTTCACTTTTCTTCCTCCTAATCACATTTTCTGAAAAGAACCTTTAAATCCATGAAATAGCTTTGACTGAAAAGCATATTCATTAGATTTATCAGCATTTCGATTTAGCCTTTGCTCATGTACTTCGAGTGATCACATCAACTGACTAACAGTCAAAGAATACATTTATTATGATTCTTCAAGTACTCCAATAATAGAGTCATATTTAGAAGGAAGACTAATAATAATTTTTCAACAACTTTCTATTTAGAAACATTCTCTCCATATAATCTCAACTAATTAACCATTCCCATAACTTTAGAAAAATACTCCTTCATACTATCAGAATCTATCGTATAAAGATTTTCTAATTGTCTTCGGAGTGACTGAAGCTTAATAGTTTTAACATTATCATCACCGGTGAATTCATTTTTAAGGAGATCCCAGGCTTCCTTATCCTTTGTGGTTGCAGCAATTCACTGAAAAATGAGTTTCGAAAGATTTTGTTGGATGAAGAAAAGAGGCTTGGTGCCCTTCTTCTTTAATTCTTCAAGATGGTCACCTTATGCTTCACCATATCCATTTTTAACTAAGTCCCAAACATATTGGGACATGAATAGAGTCTTCATTTTAATGCTCTGCATATCATAGTTTTCTCCTTCAAACATTGTCAAGGATGGTTGAGAAAGGTTAAGACTTCCACCATTGTTGACAACCATATTTACCATCTTGTATAAACTCCCAGATTTAATCTTCCTGGATTTTCCTATGATACCAATTTGTTAGAAGAAATATCTGAGTTGCTAAAGCAGAGTTCTAAAACTGAAGAGAACTTTATACGATATTTCTCATCATTTCTTTGTGTTTACAAATAGAGCACTGATTAGCCTTATATAGTATTTCCCACACACTAATTCAATGCACCTACATATTCCAGATCCATTCTTGGAACTTGCACAAGTGTTTTTTGAGAAAACAGATGGCCCTAATACTTGAATGTTGTTTAATAAAAGTATAGGAATCATCTAGAATATGCACGAATCAAGGAAATTGTATTAACTTCAATAATGTGATGTAATTGAATACTGGGAGTCATCATCTAAACTAAGGTAATATAAAATGTGCATTATCATCTCTGATAAGAGCTATGTCCTCGCATTAAATGCACACCGATTACAAGTCAAATTCTCAGTAAACCAACCTACACTCAATCCCCCCAAAACCATTCTATATATAGGACATTCTCTCATTTATCACACATTAACCTTAAACTCTTATGCAGTTGTCAAGAATATAATTTGTCTATAACATCTTCGCATCCCTACCATAAAAGTGGCAAAGACAAAAAACATTCAAACACACATTTAGCTGATTTTCTTGATGAAGCAGAGGATGTGGAAGAAATGGTAACTGGTTTTTGGGAATGTTCATTATCTATAATTAGTTACGGAAAACGTGGTGGGAACATAGTTTAAATGATGTCTACGGATAGTTTTACTACAATTATATCAATAGCATCCTGGCCCATTCAAATTGACTCAAATATATTTTCATATTTTATCAATAGAATTCCCAATTTTTAATGTCCACATCCCACTAATGTAGGATTGTATCTTTCCTTACCTTCGTTACAAGAGATATAAAAGAATCCCAATAAATTATCTCATGAACTTCATTATACATGTCAAAATTGTTAGTAGTCAAAACAATGTAGGAAATTATTGAATGTAGGAAAATAAATTCCCAATATGGAAAATATGCTTTAAATGTTTCATGATGCACAATGTTGCGCTAAAGCAAGACTATCTCTAGCGAACAAGATGATAAAACTCAGTCGGGAATTTTATCAAACACTTGGTGTCCGAAAATCACCCAAGACCTTGTTTCGAAAATGAACTAGTGTGCAAACTCCCAATGAATTCAAGCAAGCATCAATAAAGAGATAATAAGAGCATACAAGCAGTCATCAAAGCAAAACAACAACGATATACCATGGTTCACCCATATTTGGGCTACATCCACCAAGGAGGATTTCTTCTTTCTATAGATATATGGAGGAACCCAGAGGTTACACACACACACACAATTTATCTCTCTTAGAAAGTCACTCACAACCTCACAAGAACTCACCTCTCAAATGGAGCTCTGCCTCTCTTTAGCTTTAATAACTCTCAAAATAGCTCTTAAAATTGTCCTCTCCCAAAACATAGAAATAACACTTGTATTTATAGATTTGATCCAAAATGTCAAATTTGTAAATAAACCAAAATAGAAAAAATACTCACCAAAAAAGGAGGCCTCTGCCTCAATCTCAATTATGCCCCAAACATTTTGTAGGAGAACAAAATCTACCTTGGTGATCCCGAAAATCCAACTAATCTCTAAAATACTGACATTGAACCCGCTTGAAGACCGTCCCGCCATCTACCAAGATAATGCGATTCCCCCAGGCAATCCTTATGATCCAACCGAACTCATAATACAAACATCAAATCCGCTCGAAGATCATACCGACGTCTAACAAGCCAATATGCTCCACCCGACGCTAAGCTACCCCAAACTTTAACCATGAAGTGAGATATCGCAAGTCTTCACTCCAAGACTCCAAACGACTCCACTCGCCAAGGAACCAAGTTATAAACTAAGAACTCTCCATCTCATGCATCAGAATGCTTCCCATGTGACCATACGGTGAAGCTCTCTCCTCATGTAACTCGGTGAGTACACCCCCACACAATACATATGACGTACACCCACTTTACATGAAACATTCAAATACATCAACACCATTTTTCACCTTGAGAAATAACCATAGATGAGAAGGGAAATTCCTCACCTCTCATACCATCCAAATCTCACCCTCGAAAGATGTACCAAGTCTTTGTCATGAAAGACTCTGGCTTGCCAATTCTTGCAAATCCATTTGCCAATGCTCGCAAACAATAACTCGTCGGCCTTCCTTGAACTAGATACACACACCTCGAATCCCTCACAGTCCTACACCTCCTCGATTTCAATTGGCCAATGCACGTGTGCAACTAAATCGAGTCAACATCACCCGTTGGCCCTAGAGGGGGACTTCGATCCATCCCCTCCACTAGTAGGTATTCTCCCATCAATACCGTTTACTCTAAAAAAGATAGCAACCAATTTCGTCATTTTGCTCACAAACAAAACATGCCTCGAACGTTCGATCACTTGTGCATGCAACTTCCCCATCTTTCTTGAAGTCTGAATTAGACGATATAGCCCCTCCCTCTCTTCTCCCTTCGCTATGACCATACAACCGTGTGTGACTTTCAAGACTCCACCCGACACCGACACCGACACCCGACAACCCTTGGAATCCAAACGGCTAATGGATATCAAATTCTTTCACAAGTTTGGGACATAGGCCACACTACCCAAAGTGCGCTCCACCCCATCGAACATCTTGAGTTTCACCATCCCGACACCCTCAACGGAACCTTCTCTCTGTTTTCCAAAGACATGGAACCTTTTCTATTTTTCGTGAAATCCTCAAAATATTCCCTCATGGATCAAACGTGATCCGACGATCCCGAATCTAATATCCAATCATCTTGGAAAATAGAGTTAACCTTGGAGATTGTGAGAATTTCTCCAAGTTCATTTTTATAATCCGCACTCGCTACCGTTTCCCTCTCAAAAGCAACCTTTCCCTTAACCTTGTCGTTCCATAAAGGACATTCTCGGATCATATGGCCCCATTCCTGGCACTTGTAGAATTTCGGACCTTTACCACCAACACCTCTAGATCTACACCTACTACCGACATTAAATCCCCGGTTGGAGTTCCTCATGCTATTTTTCCCACCTTCGTCTATCACCGTAAGGCCTTCATTATGGTAATACCCATCACCTCCACCTTCCTTCTTTCTCATCGTGATATGAGATTTAATATCTTGCACAACCTCTTTGCACTGGAGCGTAGACTTCCCAAATATGAGAGTTGTCACAAAATGCTCGTATGAATCAGGTAATGATGCAAGAAAAAACAATGCTCGATCCTCATCAATAAACTGAACGTCCATCCGGTTCAAGTCATTAAAAATGTTGATATGCTTCATCATATCCTCACCCTCCTTCATCCCAAGCTTGACGAGTTTCTTCTTAAGGTATAATTTATTTGACAATGACTTTCCCAAATAAATCTCTTCAAGCTTATCCCACATGCCTTTAGTCGTGGTCTCCGCTATCACGTTATTCAACACATTATCCATGATAAGCATATCAATACACGAAGCAGCTCTTTGATCAATGTCAATCCACTCGGCATCGGTCATGCCTACCGGTCGTCCCTCTACCCCCAACAATGATAATTGCACCCTCTATTGGACAAGAACGCCTTGCATTCGTCTTTGCCATTACTCGAAATTGATCTTCTCATCAAAATCCTTCATGTTCGTCTTCATTGAGCCACTCGATCTATAATTCGAATCCCATCTCTGAGAGACTCCGCTCATAGAGGTTGATTCTGGAGCACTCTCAACATTTTCGGTCATTTGGAACAAAAACAAAAGCGATGCCAAAATTGCCAAAATTGATTCAACCTCGAGCTAACATACTGTAATACCCCGTACTTTTGGCTATATTTATTTTGAGGATTAATTAATTAAATGCGTATTAATTGGAAATTAATCCGGGTTATAAATATTAATGAGATGCGTATTGGTATTTGATTATGTGCATATATGATTATATATGTACTTGGTATTATAAAATTTGTCGTGAGATTTATATACGGCAATTTGGAAATTTTGTTGAGACGCGTGGGACCACCGCGTCACGGTATAATATTTTGATATTAAAAGTGAAATTAAAATCTATAATCCGTATGGTCGTTTTGAGTGCGCCATCGCGTCCGGAAGGGTCGAGATAGTCAGAAAACACTAGCCGGGGTTATAGTTTGGGTCCCGGGGTATTTTTAGGCCATACCGGCAACTTAAAGGGTATTTTGGTAATTTCGCGTTTTGAGGAATTAAAAGTGACGAAAATTGAGAGTTGTAATCTGATGTGGATAAGACCCACTAGGCCCATAACCAACCCTTATTAACCTAGAAAGCTACGTAGGTTATCATTTAGTCTTCCAACTCTCCCAAAGGAAACCCTAGCCACCATAGCCACCTTTGGAAGAAGAAAGCTTAGAGAGGAAGGGAAAGAGGAGGAATTCTGCAGAAAATCTGCAGAAAGAGCTTACAAATCCAACACCAAATCCAGAGACAATCAAGGCAAGTGATTTATTCCATTTAAATTTCGGAGAATGCTTCTTCCATGTTAGATTATTCAAAAACTTTATGTGTTCTTGGAAGATAATGAAAAACCCATAAGATTGAAGTTATTAGTTTAAATTTTGGGATATAGGTTGCATGTAGAAGGTTACTGGAAGATTATATTAAGAGAATTACTGACTTTTGTTATACCAAAAACGGATTTAAGATGAAGTTTATGAATGTTCTTGAGATAAATTGGAAAACTAGGTTTTTGATGAAGATTGATCCATATGTAGCCTTTAGTTGTTGAAATATTGATTTATGGACGTTAGAAATGTTGTAGGATGATTATATGGCATTACTATATCGTTATATTAGAGAATCATGCTTTAAAAATAAGTTTTGGGATGTTTTCAAATCTGTAAAACGAAGCAGTCCGTAGCCATACCTGTTTGATTGATCGATCGACATTCATCAGTCGATCGATCGACTCAATCGATCGATCGATATTCATAGGTCGATCGATCGACCTTCCCAGAATGAGTGAAGTTTTCCTTAATTTGGTTTTAATGGTAGTAACCCTCGGAGAATATGTTTAGAGACTTTATGAATACCCTTAACTTTAAGGAAGACCAGTAGGCATGATTATGAGATGGGACTTTATTTGGAATGTAATTTGAGGAATTATTCTAGATAAATGAAATTTGTCATGTGAGATAATATTTGGGTTAATAGTACAAATTTGAATAAAATTGAGGAAATAAGGTTTGGGGCAGAAGCAAAGACCTTAGGTATAAAGATGTCATATGTGAGAATTATGGGAGACTTAATAATCTATTATAGATAAGTTTTAAGGATAAGGGACTACGGCGTGAGACGTGTCGGCAATTTAACTTTATATTAACGGGGGACTTGAAATATATAAGTTCGGAATAATGGTATTATGATGTAGAGTATACCTTATTAAAATACGATATTACTAAGATGTGTGTTTACTTAGTATTGGTATATGGATTGTGTGTATGACATACCTACCATACTTGCTATCACGGGAGGTTTGCGTTCGCTTAGGACCCTCTAATCCTTGTGTGCCTACGGGGGGGATATAGACTGGTACCTTGATGAACATAGGTCATAGAAGGACTTATTGTGATATTAATAAGTCTGCATGATCATGGGAGCGTAGGTATGTGCGTGACCCATGTGATGGTGACTGTGTTCGCCTCCATTATATGTGATTTGTGTTATCTGAACTATTCCTGAGAGATTCGGAATATGTGATCCTTATGTACGTGATGTACCGGGATGGATAGCAGAGTATGTGTGCACTACAGCTTTGATTGCGGGGTGCTTGTATTGTATATTTAAGATGTGAATAATATACATTTTAATTAATGGGAATCCTCATGTTAATGTTGTAAATGTATTACGGTATTGTTTCGAGATATATAATGAATTAGCTGATACTTATATCAATGGCATATTTAGTAACTGAGTTTACGTTAAATCCCTATTAAATTACGAGCGTTATTACGTTATGGAACCGAGTAAAATGGATAGAACCTTTGGCAGTCTAGCTAGTTATGTTGTCACTTAGCTAGTAGTAAGGGTAGTTATAGATGGGTACTTGCGTTAGGAGTGCACAGTTAGACGAGAGGTGAGAATATAATGTGAGTGCACGTCCTAACATGTACTTTGCATTTAATGTTTTAAATGTTTTAAAGCACTTGCAGGTTTTTTTTAAATAACTCCACATTCGGGCTCTGACCCGTTTGCTTTTCAAATCTATTTTTCTTGTAAAACCATTTTTAGGTGCCCAGCCACAAGGACACCAAGCATAGGATACTCATTCAGGTGACGAGCTGTAGCTGTTTGTGGAAGCTACAGGGATTTGCTCATAGACGCTTCTATCTTTTGGATTCCAGAGTCACTATCTATCAGTTGTAGGGCATGTTGCCCATTTCTATTTAGAGCATCTTTTACATTTCAGTTTTCAGACTTTAGCATGTATTGTTTCAGTTTATTTATTTCAGTTATGGGATTGTAGTGAGGGGTTTCCTCCAGACTTTATTTACTCTATTGTGATGGATTATTCGTTTCATTTCAGCATGGTGAATGGTGTTATTTATTTCTTCATTACCTTTGTTGCATGTTAAATCAGACTTAAATTAAAATTTGGCAACTTTCTTTTTAAATACTAGGTGGTTAGTAATAATAAAATGTTTTCGACAGTGATGCTATTAACTGAGCCAACTTGGCATTTTGAATTAATTTTATAAAGGAGTAGCTACCCGGTATTTAATTAGTCGGGGTGTCACACATACCAGGCAAACAATGCAACCAAAGCTCTGATACCACTTATTATGCTAAAGCAAGACTATCTCTAGCGACCAAGACGATAAAACTCACTCGGGAATTTTATCAAACACTTGGTGTGCAAAAAACACCCAAGACCTTGTTCCGAAAATGAACTAGTGTGCAAACTCCCAATCAATTCAACCAAGCATCAATAAAGAGACAATAAGAACATACAAGCAATCATCAAATCAAAACAACAACGATATACTGTGGTTCACCCAAATTTGGGCTACATCCACCAAGGAGGATTTCTTCTTTCTATAGTTAAATGGAGGAACCCAAAGGTTATACACACACACAATTTATCTCTCTTAGAAAGTCACTCACAAACTCACAAGAACTCACCTCTCAAATGAAGATCTATCTCTCTTTAGCTTTGATAACTCTCAAAATAGCTCTCAAAGTTGTAGTCTCCCAAAACCTAGAAATCACACTTGTATTTATAGATTTGAGACAAAATGGAAAATTGGTAAATAAACAAAAAATTGTAAATAAACAAAATGAAAAATTTGAGAAATCTCAATTATGCCTCAAGCATTGTAGGAGAGCCAAAACCAACACACAAGTGGTTAGAACAGAAAGATGCAAGATGGTGTATAAAACTAGTGACATGTGATTTAGTTTCAAAAGATATTTTCTAAATAGTTTCATATTTTGAAGGAAGTTTTATAAGTGTTTTTCAATATATACGGAATGAGGAAAACATGTTACTTAAAATATGAAGATAACTATTTCAAACCAAACAAACAAAATACGAAAATAATAATAATTAGACATACTCTATTTCCAAATGTATTAAATATTCGAAAACCCCAAGTTGATCTACAAAAAAATAATACTTCCTCCATCCCAAATTAAGAGTCGTTATTTGAAAATGACGATTTTTAAGGATTCACTCAATCAATGGCCAAGATCAAACCTTTCACTGTCATTGAATTTTCTTCGTTGATTACTTTCAAAAAAAGGGAAGTGACTATTAATTTGGGACAACCCAAAAAGGAAAGGCGGATTATTAATATGGGATGGAGGGAGTTTGTTACAATTTAAAAAAGAAAGCATACCATTGATCTGGGGAGTTAGAACTCAGCACACAATGATCACATAATAAGAGCAATATAATCTAAAGAAAAGAAACTGTCATAAAAAAGGAATTTCTTTGAGTATAGTGCTGAAGGACGTTCCACCAAATAGATTATGGTATCAAGACTAGGAAGTTAAGAGGGTGTGAATCTGAAGCAAATATGGAACGTAGAGTGAGTTGAAAGAACACTTGTTACTTTATCATATCAATTAACTAATCAAAATTTTGTTGACAGGATGTTATTTGTGAACAATATTAAAAGATAAATATAGGATGGGGATCTTTAAATTTTGACAGACCATAAAAATTTGGGATCACCAAAACTAAATGATACGTTTGTGGAAATTAATTATTGATGGTAGCCAAAAATAGATGTTCTGTAGTTGCATAATAATATAAAGAAGCAAGGAGCAAAAAGATACATAAAACTAAACCAAATATTTATTAATTAGCAAATAAGAATTTTTATGTACAGTAAACCAAAACCAAAGAAGGAAAGAAATCTATAGAGAAGTATGGTTTCAACAACTATCAAGTTCTGAAAACTTTATGTTTATTGCTAAAATTTCCACAACAGAATGTGTGAAGTTCTATTCCTCAGCTTGCACTTTACATTTTGCTTTAATTTAGTATTAGGTTCAAGTCTATGGTTTCAACTTTAAACTTGAGGTAAAATTAACCTTAAAGATGCATGAATACTTAAGTATTTTTAAATTAATATCTAACACCTTGTAAATATACATTTAGATTATAACATATCAGAAATCCAACTAAGTTCTACTGTTCTACTACATTTTACAGCCAAGTAACTTCATGCAGTAGCATCTCAGATTTTTAATGAGACATAATTAATAGTTGCATACATGTGTCAAATTTACCCTCCCATTACCCTTTGTGTATTTCTTAAAGTCACCCCCACTCCCGCGCTCGAGATGTAACCGGTAATGCAAATACGGTAACAGTGGGTCGATGAACATGTGGGGGTATCTCTAATTAATGAACTGATTGGGGGTATCTCCAAATATCACTATAAATAAGGGGGTAAAGTCGAACAAAATCTTATCATATGTATCATGGCATTTAAAGGTACATGAATTTTGAGGCCACAAATTTACATGCTTATTTGACCCCCACATTATGCTCCAATCATTACTTATAAACCGCTCATTTATTCCTATATAACCAAATGTCTTAACCTATTAAATCACACATATATAAATCACCAACATAATATACCAACTCATTTAGGTATAACATTGAAATTCTAACAGTAGAAAAATCTCTAGTAATTTTCATCAGCACCTTTAATGATGAGATAGGACTTTCTCTTCAAAGTGCCAAAAAATAGCATTGAAAATAACTTTTAGTCCCATTCATAGTAAGTCGGCAACAAAATTTTGCCCTTCGTGCTAAGAATGTTTTATAGAAAGAGAACATGTTTTCATAAAAAAAAGTTGCAATTATTGAACACCAGAAAAGAAAATAAGTCTACAAAAAAAATTATTAACATATAGTTGTCTAGGCTTAATGTCATATAAATGTAATGTACATTAGTATGTATACAAAACACCACTCTCACACATGTTGGGGAACATTTTACCAAATATATGAAGAAAACTGTGGTTAATCAGTTAAAGAACCATTTCTTCATGAAAGTAGCAAAATGACAAAACATCTGATTTTACGAAAAATGAAAATCTTCCACCAAAATCTCATCTATTTCATTTGTGGACAAAGGACAGTCTAATTACCAAAAGATACGTATAGTAGAAGACCCACATCAAGACGTAGTAATTGCCTAATAAGAAGCAAATAGAACAAAGTGAAACGCATTACATTGTGATCAAAGCTATGTTTGCAAAATTGAAGTTAAATCACAACAAAACATCAAGGTGAAGATCAAGGGTTTTACCTAAAACTATGACAAAAAAGGACACCAATATGATAATAATCACAAATCTAGACTTACCTCTTACCAGGCCTGCAATAATTAAATTAATTGACATTTTGAGAAGTCACGTGTCCTAAATTAGTAGTGGTTTTTGCAAATAATGCCACGCTTATCATATAGAAAATGATATGCTGGAAGTATGTATGTTCATATCAAATATCCTAGATACAGATATCAACAAGAGAAATCAAAGAGCAAGCAAATACAAACCAATTTATATGGAGTAGCTAACACCACTAATTAGAATCTCTTACTTTTCCTACTGATGAGATTTCAAAGGGATTGAACAGTATCAGGGCTCCCAAGACGGAGGAAAGGATTGTTGAAATTACACTTATCATAAATGATCTGTTGTAAATACATATGTTCATATCAAATATCCTAGATGCGAGATCAAGAAGAGAAATCGAAGAGAAAGAAGAGACAAGCCAATTTATATGGAGTATCTAACATCACCACTAATTAGAATCTCCTACATTTCCTACAGATGAGATTTCAAAGGAATTGAACAGTATCAGGGCTCCCAAGACATAGGAAAGGATTGTTAAAATTATACTTCTATTATTTTCACCAAATGCATAATATACAAAATCTGATTGCCCTTTTTGTTTAAATATTTTTCAATTCATTGATAACTTTTGTTTATTTTGTATACGAGACTTACAAGAATGACATCTTTGCTTACTAATCCTGTTTTTAGGCCTGTTTATACAAAATCTTACAAGAACAAACTAGTAAAACAGAAATGGACTCCTCGGATTTTAGATTACTTTTCACACTTATGACTAAAACATAATGAGTTTGATCATATAATGTAAAATATGTTTTCTCATATGATGAAGTTTGAAATATTTCCAAGGCATCTTAGCTCTTCATTGATCAATGCGGAAGAGAGACAACCTATTACAAAGCCAAGTTAAATTTGACAACATATCAATAAAGAAACTAACGTGAATGATAATATAATGTTTATGAAAAGAGTTTGAACATAATATCTTCAGGTAGAAAAAATAATGAATTAATTTTTTGCTCAATGGACTTAAATAGCATAAAGAAATTGTTCAGCGTGAATATGGTGCCCAATGCATAATAACTAAGAACATCTTGATGTATATTCTCATACGAAAAATAAACAATCTTAAAAATCTCACCCAAAACATAATATGATAATAGTATTAGTCATTATAAGTATCTCATCACAATGGGAGTCAAAGGCCTCTATTTATACTAAAACATCTAGTGTTCAATTATAATAAATAACTACTAAAATTACAAAAGACAATCATATATATATGTAAAAAATCTTTTCTAATTTAAAAGATCTCCTAATAGTCCAAAATATATACCCAAGAGTTAAGATTGTGAAAATGCCAATAGGTGCCAAAATATAATATTAATTTCTTTGAAGATGAAAAATCCTAAAGGAAAATCACTTCATTCCAAAAAAGTTTGAATTCCATGCGTCATATTTTAAAAATAGGCAGCAAGGTGATATTTGCTCAAAATCACTACTTCACTTTAAGGCCTTCATCCCTAGTAAAGCATTAAGCAATGCCTCCAAAACAAAAATTTAATATAAAATTATATGGTCATTTGTGCTTTAAGGTCTATGGATATGCGTATTCTTAGCGTGGGGTCTCAAGTTTTTCATATTTGCACTTTGGAGTCCATTTTCCCTATTTGTAAGCATTTCAATCTTTTTTGCGACACTTCTTTCTCTCAAAGACATTGCAAAAAGTGTAAAAATGAACAACTTTGGACTCCAAACTAAAAAATACATTCCTATTGGCACCAAAATGCATTAACCCATAATTAAACGTAACGAAAATTTAAAAACTCCAGACTCAATCCAAATAATTAATGGTTAATGGGGGTAAAAGTGAAGAAGAACTAGAAACACATCACAAATATCTATCATGAGCTAAAAAATTACCAGTCTTAACAGTGCAACAAACACATTTTAGACTCATCTTAATGTGGTTTATCCCTACCACTAAAAGTTGGTATGAATATATACAAAGATAAGAAAATTATCTTTGCATAATAACAAAGGTTCTGAATTTGAACAACTTAAGGTTAATATCTATTTGCTCTATTATCAACAGACATCAAAGCAAATTCAACTTTTCAACATATTAGAATCTGACTGAGACCAAGATTGGCCCAATCCTAACAAACACGACTGGTAAACCACTCAACTCTCAACACACTAACTAATGAAGCATACATGACATATCGGAGAAAAATTTCTAAATTGTATTAAATATCACTGCCCCCTTATTACCATTCAACAATATAACTAACCAATATAGCCTACCAATCTATAAAATTATATCTAATCATGTACAACTATAACCAGATTGATGAACCAAGCTAGGAAGTTACCATTATAGATTGGTACATACTAGTAGAACATTACGCCCACATGTAATGACAAGAATAAAATAAGAAGAATGACGATGATCACTACAAAAAAAATGATGTAATTAAGCTACTGAATTTGTAACCATAACTTTATAAGGCATCATAAATGCTAAGGCGGACTACATAAATAAAATAAAGGAAAAAAATCCCTCAGTTAATGATATGGTTTACCATTACTCATTGGATCTCCTCTGATAACACATAAGATTTGAAGATTCTTTCGGTATATTGGATAATTTATCAAGATCTCCTCCATTGAGTGAAACTAGGCTCTCCTTGCACCTATATACCCAAAAGCGTTTGCAAAAGTTATCTACTTGGACTACATCTCTCGTTTCATCAGTATTATGATTGTATAAGACCAGCTCCTAACAGATAGCCGATCCAAAAATCTCATTTTTGTTCCAAATGACAAGCAGTTTGATGACTGATAAACATGACCTAGCACTAAAAAGTTAGGTCCAACACCCCTCCTCCTCCATTACCCTCATATCAAGATAATTCCCATGATCACAACATGCATGATCGTAATGGATCAGTGCAATGGAGTCATCGTGTAACACAAGTGACCACCAACAAGGGTCTGGTTCCGTATTATTCGACGCCTTTATCTCTTTGAACACATGAGCACTCATATCGACCAAAACTATCATATGGTATGACCCATTCCCGGTACTTTTCAGCCAATATTCCGTTCAAATAGACACCTGTACTAGCCAAGCAATAATAAGTTTCATCCAAATCGGCACACGCATCCCTCCTAGTTATAAGATGTATGGAATCCAAAACAGAGTCCACAATCTCCACATTTCTCCAAGAATCATTACCAAGGGTATACAATGCAACAATAATATCAACAAGGTCATCATACTCATGCAATATAGACCTAATCCAAACGACTTTGTACTCATTAGCCAATGGGTTAAAGCCAAACCTAAATCTATGTGTATCATAAGCGGAATGGGGCGGGAGGTTAGTGAGAGGTAGAGGGACGGACCAAAACTCTCTTGTAGTGGGGTTCCACAAAGTCACAACATCATGATATTGATGAAGAAAAAATAATCCATTAACAGGACCAATCATATAGGTTAAATTCAGGTAAATTTATAGGTTGTCAAGATCATGATGTCCCATGAGTGTTTCATCAGGAATCAAGGTGAAGCCACATTTTTCGATTAGAGAAATGGAGTTGTAAACATATACTTGATGCTTTTGATTGTTGTGCTGATTCAAGAAGTGCTTGCTATTAAAACTAGCGATTTTAATGAGAAGAGTACCAACATTTGCACACGTACTTGAATCAAAACACTGATTTCACAGGAAGCCTGAAGAAACAAACAGGTTAAAGAAAATCTATCACAACTGCTCTCCCATGTTATCCCCTCTTTTGATTCCCGACTACGTATTTATATCTTGAAGAAACAAACAATTTAAAGAAAATCTATCAATTCTCAATTCCAAACAATTTAAGGGGCTCGTTTGGTTCGAGATTTGGCAAGGGAATGGGAATTTATAATTCTAGGAATTCTAAGTTCCTGGACTCTTCAATTCCTTTCCATTGTTTGGTTCAAGCAGGAATTCTTTTTTCCCGCCATCTAAAATCCCTTTTATAAAAACTGTTAAAAAGATATTAAATATATACTATTTTTTTAAAAAGTTTAAAAAAACGTGTTTTGTTACACTTTTATTTAAATATAAACAGTTTTTAGTAACTTTTTTTTAATTCTTTACAAAAAAATAAAGTTGGAAAAAAATGTTTTTAAATAAAAACAAAAAAAGTTTTTGAATAACTTTTTTTATTAATCTTTCCTGAAAAATAAAGTTGTAAAAAATGTTTTTTTTTCCGTTTTTTTCCTTAAGCAAAAAAATAATTTTTTTTTGTTGTAAAAAAATAGTTTTTTTGAATGTTTTTATATTTCTAATATATAAAAAACAGTTTTTTTTTTATGTTTTTATTAGAAATATAAAAAACATTCAAAAAACTATTTTTGTACAACAAAAAAAATGCAAAAAAAAAAATTGTTTATATATAAAAATTGTTTAACAAAACACATTTTTTAATGTTTTAAACAAATAGCACATATTTAAAACATTAAAAAATGTGTCTATATAAATAAAAACGTGTTTATATATTAACATATTAAACAGTTTTTTTTTTTGCATTTTTTTTGTTGTACAAAAACAGTTTTTTGAATGGCGAAAAACATTAAAAAAACTGTTTTTTTATATATTAGAAATATATATTAACATTTTATTTAAAAAAAATCAGTTTAAAGAAACATTTAAAATATATTTTTACAGTTTTTCTCTATAAAACACTGTTAATATATTAAAAAAATGTTTATATATGAAAAACAGTTTTAAAAAACACGTTTTTTTAACTTTTTAAAAAAATAGTACATATTTAAAACATTTTTAATAGTTTATATAGAAAATTATTTTTTAACTTTTTATTTAAAAAAAAGAGTTTTAAAAACATTTAAACATTTTTGTAGTATTTTTATATATAAAAAATGTTATTAAAGAAAAAATGTTATAGTATAAAAATGTCATTCTTTTTTTTTATATATAAATGGTGTAAACTATTTTATTTCCTATTAAATGAAGTGAGAGAACGTTACTTGAATATGAGATAATGAATCATTAAATGAAGTGAGAGAACACTTCTTAAAAAATCATGTGGTTGGACGACATCAAAACTTGATGTCGTTGAACACATAAAAAAAAATTCGAGAAAGAGAGTGTGTATGTGTATGTGTATGTGTATGTGTATGTGTATGTGTATGTGTATGTGTATGAGAGAGAGTGTTTGTGTGTGTGAGAGAGATAGAGAGAGCATGTGTGTGAGTGAGAGAGAAAGAGAGTGTGTATATGTATGTGTGTGCGAGAGAGAGTATGTGTGTGTGCGTGCGTGTGTGTGTATATGTGTGTGTGTGTGAGAGAGAGAGAGAGAGAATGTGTGTGTGTGTGTGTGTGTGTGTGTGAGAGAGAGAGAGAGAGAGAGAAAGTGTACTTATGAGTTTATGTGAAATGGTATTTTTGTCTCACCACAAAAGTAAGATAATATGTCCGGGAATATAGGATTACCCCCATTTTAGAGGGGAAGGGAGAATCCAATTTCGTGAGAATTCTAAATTCCAGGAATTCTAAGTTCCCCCTTAAATCTCCAACCAAACATTGTAATTCTAAATGAGGAGAATTCTAAATTCTAGGAATCCTAAATTCCCTTTCCAAACCTCGAACCAAACGAGCCCTAAAAGGAACTAATAGACCTTGAAAAAAAATTGTCTTCTATTTCGAGTTTTCAATTCTATTTGTAAATTTTATTTCAATAGAATATTAAGAAAACTGGGGAAACACGTTCATTGTTTGGAAATACACCACTATTTTTAAATGTAATTTTTAACACCTTTGAGAGTCAGTGTGTAATTTAAAGAATGTTAGCGGCCAAAATATAATTTACAATAAGATGGGGGGACATAATGTAGATTATAGAATTTTTGGGCCAAAATATAATTTAAGAGAGTACTTGCCATGCCATTTTCTAAAAAATATGGATTAAAATGAAATTTTCTAAGAACTGGGGGACACAAATGTAATTTACAAAAGTTAGTTGTCTAGATATTAGAAAAACGACATTTTACCCCTAAATGTTGGAAATCTTGCTTTAGAATATTACATTAAACCCCTAAATATTAAGGAAAAAAGACATGTTAAACACTTTCGTTATTTTACATTCTAACCCCTGAAATTTTGTGTAAATTATATATTGGCCACTAAACTTTGTGTCAATTATAGCTGACCCTCAAAATTTGTATAAATTATATATATAAAATAATGGTATATTTGTAATCAATAAACATGTTTCCCTAGTTTCTAAGTTTTCTATTAAGAAAGAA
Source organism: Sambucus nigra (assembly GCA_949130495.1). NCBI lineage: Eukaryota > Viridiplantae > Streptophyta > Magnoliopsida > Dipsacales > Adoxaceae > Sambucus > Sambucus nigra. Next base: position 522,594,511 of record OX422220.1, read on the forward strand.
AATTAGAAATAGAAAAATAGTTTCCACGACTAAGCAGGCACATAATAATTGTTTATGTTAGCAGTTTTAAAGCAACTAGAAGATTATCTTAAAAGAATTAAATAGTTGAAATTAAGCAAACCCATTCCAGCAATTCAAAATTAACCGAACACGTATCCCTGTTAGAATTTAATTTAAATATTTAAAAAAATAATACTTTAATCCGTAAATCCAGAATCCCCCAATCAATACCTAAAAATGAAAAAAGAAATTAGATATAAAAACATAAAAGAATGCCCCAAAATATAACAGATGAAATGTATAAATTTTCAGATGCATAAGAGTTACGTTACGAGGATAAGCTGAGAATTAATTGAATGAGGAGTTATCCAAATTGATTTTCTTAAAATTTTTACAAAATATATAAACACGAATTAATACAAAAACAATAATTTGAAATTAATCTATGTATGAACTTACAATGATAAAACGATGCAGAACAATTTGTTGAGGAGGAAAATGTTCAAGATTATGTCCTAAAGATGAAACTTGTTCCGCACCGGTGCTCGACGGACTCAACCGTCTCCCATCATACAACAATCTCACACTCCAAATTTGAAGTTAATTTTGAACCAATAATGCAGAACTCTTTATTTTTATATGGACATAAAATTTATACTGAAAAAGTGATGGTTAAAAATGGTTGGAAAAAAAATCCAACTGTTGACTATTGGGATAAAATTGAAAAACCAAAATTTGAATTGTCAAAGAATAAAAAATGAAATAAGAAAAACTAGACTCATAAATAATAAAATCCCAATAAAATTTGTCTGAAAAAGTTTGTAATTTGGTCAAATCAAGGCCCATGAGCCGAGACGGACCGGGTCAGGCGGACGGCGACGGCGCACGCATGTGGGTTTGGAAGTCAACCCAGCCCCTGTAAGTCCTCTCTCCTTCAAAGGGTTGCGATACCCCAAGGGCACCAATTCGTTAAACCAAAATCGGTTATTATATACTACACCCATTTTCAAAATTCTTCATATGTGCTACAATAGCTTTAATGTAACACTTCAACTAAATTTCATGTTCCAAGTGGTACTTTGAGACATAATTTTTCATTCATTAATTTATGGTTATATATATATGTGAATTTGCCACGTTATAATGCCCGCGGAGGATAATGCATTAGCACTTCGAACCATCACGAAAGACGTAAGGTCTCATATTAAATTGACCCTAAAGTTGACCTAAATCTGATTTTGTCCACTTAATTAGATACCATAGACTCTAATAATCCCCCACTTTAATGAAATTGGTTGGATTAACATAAAAGACTATGTTGACACTAAGATAGATTTATAGAAAAAATCTTATATCGGGAGATATAACTTTTGGCCTTGAATCTTCCCTAGTGAGAGACTATCGAATTTACTGACTGATCAGTGAATGCGATGTATTGAACTGTTCAGTATTTTGGGTAAATCAAGTAAATAGACTTCAGACAATAATTTTTCAAACAAAGTTGGATTTTTTTGTTGTGTTTATTTTGGCCTTAGACAATTCCTATTTTCATGAATGCTTTAGAGAATTTCAGGATTTCGAAGTTCTCATAGAATCGACCCCTTCACAATCACAAAGGTAGCATCCCATTAAGATTATCCTACTATACACCACCTAAATTTTCAAGATACGCGAGTTATTAAAAGGTAATTTATCCTTACTTATATTGTAGGCAACAATGTTTTATTATGAGAATAGGTATGAGTTTGAAACTCATTAGTGCTCTCTTCAAAGAGTCAGTCAAGATTTGGTTGTCCCTTTCGACCTAGATTTTGTGATCTCCACTCATATAGGTAGGGTGTCCATCAAGACAACTCTTTATTTTGTGGGCTTTAATCTCATTCCCTTCGATAAACTATATACTTGTTCTCTATTCAACTCTTTGGTTAACAGATCGGCCATATTGTCCTTAGGCTTAATATAATCAATGGACATAGTTTCATTAGAGAGCATTTGTTTAACAATATTATGTTTCGACGTATATCTCGAGACTTACAATTACACATATGACTATGTGTTCTGTTAATTTTCGATTAGCTGTCACAATGTATGCAAATTATAGGCACGGGTTTGGCCATATTGGACTATCCTCTAAAAAGTTACGAAGTCATTATACTTCTTCTACATCTTTATCTAAAGCGATAAATTAAGACTCCATAGTTCACCTAGCAATACAAGTCTGTTTTGAGGATTTCCAATAAACATCAGCACTACTAAGTGTAAATACATATCCACTTGGAGAATTAAAATCCTTCGAATTGGATATTCTCCAATTAGCATGACTGTATCCTTCAAGTATAATTGGATATCTAGCGCAGTGAAATCCATTATTAAGGGTGTATTTTAGTGATCTAACAACCCTTAGTATAGCTTTCCAATGGGCTTCACCTCGATTACTTATATACCTACTCGAATTGTTAACTAAGTGAGAAATATCCGGACAAGTTCAATTCATGACATACATTAGAATGCCTATGATATGAGAGTATTTCAATTGAGATATACCATTTTCAGTATTTTTATATAAATGAAGATTTGGGTCAATAGGTCTTTTAGCAATGCTATCACTACCTTTATCAAACTTATCGAGTATCTTCTCAATATAATGAGATTAATACGAGATAAGTCCATCCGATGTTTTAGAAATTTCCGTTCCCAATATAACATCAATAAGACCCATATCTTTCAAATCAAATTTACTAGACAATATTCTCTTAGTAGATTTTATGATATCTTTATTACTTCCAATAATAAGCTTATCATCTATAGACAAACAATGACATAACCGATTTTAGTGCTTTTAATGTAAACACATTTATCACACTCATTTATTTTAAAACCATTTGGCATCATTACATTGTCAAATTTCTCATGCCACTGTTTAGGTGATTGTTTTAATTCATAAATGGATTTAACAAGTTTACGCACTTTCTTTTCTTTTCCTAGAATTTTAAACCCTTCTAATTGTTCCATTTGTATCTCTCTATTTAACTCATCATTTAAGAAGGTAATTTTTAGATCCATTTGATGTATCTCAAGATTATGTAATGATGCAATAGTTATTAACATTCGAATAGACGTAATTCTTGTAACAAGTGAGTAAGTATCAAAGTAATTCAATCCTTCCTTTTGCCTATAGCCTTTAGCTACAAGTCTAGATTTGATTTTTCAATTTATCCATTAACTTTCAATTTTCTCTTGAATATCCACTTACATCCAAGAGGTTTACTTCATGGTGGAAGGTCAACTAATTCCCACATATAGTTTTTCATGATGGATTCAATTTCACTATAGACCGATTCAATTTCACTATTGACAACCTCTTTCCATAAAGGGGCTTTTGGAGTTGACATCTCTTCTGCGAAGTTACTCGGATCACTTTCTAACATATACGTTATAAAATTTGAACCAAACGACTTTGGAGTCTTTATCCTTTCGTGATATCTAGGTTTGAGGTCATCATCTTTCTCAATATAGTCATTTTCTACATTATCTTAATTACTACTAGATGCAGCGTCATAATTTCTTTAATAAGAACCAGAATCAACTAATTTATTATTAAAAAATATACCTTCGAAGAAATATGCATTTCTAGACTCAATAATAGAATTTACGTGTATATCCGGAATCTCATATTTATGTACAAGAAATCGATATGCACTACTATTAATTGCATAACCAATGAATATGCAATAAACATTTTTCTATCTAATCCTTTTAGGATTAGGAACCACCACTTTTGTAAGGCACCCCCACAATTTGAGGTATTTATAAGAAGGTGTTCGACCTTTCCACAATTCTTATGGCGTATTATGTGTTTTCTTATGAGGTATTTTATTAATAAGGTACTTTGTAGAAAGAAAAACTCCCCCCCCCCCCCCCCCCTCTCTAAGTTATGAGGAAAACTCGAACTTATCAACATAACATTCACCATCTTTTTTAGAGTTCGGTTTTTGCATTCTGCAATACCATTAGATTGAGGTAAGTAAAAAGCGATTGTCTAATGAATAATTCCGTGCTTTCAATAAAAAAATTTAAAAAGGGGAATTATATTCACCTCCTCTATCACTCATAACTACTTTAATCTTTTTGCTAAGTTGATTCTCAACTTCTTCTTCATAATGTTCAAAAACCTTTACCTCCTCATCCTTGCTTTCAAGCAAGTACACATAATAATATATTATGCAATCATCAATAAAGGTAATAAAATACTTTTTTCCACCTCCTTTTTGTACAGATTTCAAATCACATATATCACTATGAATAAACTCAAGAGGGTGTGTACTTGTTTTAATGGTTTTAAAAGGAGTCTTAGTAAACTTTGATTCTAGACACATTTTATATTTGTGATTTGAGTCAATACTAAATTTTTGTATTAAGTCTAAATTAATTAATCTACGAATAGTATCATAGTTAACATGACCTGATCTACCATGATATACACTACAAGACTCAAGCAAATAATAGAAGCTACATTATTATTATTATTAATAGGCATTGAAGTTATTACATTGAGTTGGAAGTGCCCATCACTCAAATATATTTTCCCCACATACATACCACTTTTAGTGAGTACAAATTTATCAAATTTAAATACAAGTTTAAATCCATTTTTACTAAGCAAGGATGCTGAAACCAAGTTCTTTCGAATGTCTGGAACATGAAGCACATAGTTGTGAGGAAGTTCCTTCTTCGAAGTCATACTGAGTATAACTTTCAATTTCCCTTGAACATTCGAAGTAGGAGAATTTCCCATGAAAAGTTGCTCCTGATCATATTGTTGGTAGGAAGTAAACATATTCTTGTTGGAACATATATGACGAGTGGCCCCATTGTCCACCCACCATTCCCTAGTGTTTGTGTAAATGGTAAAAATACTCTCACACCACTTTGAAAGAGTGGAAGGCTTTGATACCAATTTGAGAATGTGGAAATAAACGTGCTCTGCAAGTATGGTCACAAAAAAAAAATATTTTTGTAATTTTTCAAATTAAAACCCATTTAAATCTTTCTTGTGGAAAAATTTACCAAATTTTATCTTTTTATCCTAAACATGGATCTATGTGATAAAACATATAAATAAAACATATAATCACACAACAAATAAGGAAAAATCCCTTTTCAGGGCACAACCTATATTTCATCACTTCAGAGAAGTTTACAAGACAACCGACTTACAAACTACTTGATATTACCCACAAGTATAACGCGCAGTCTTCGCAAAACCTCTAAAGATTACTACTCCATCTTGAGCAATCTTCATGCGACAATCCGCCGATAAGCCTTCAGTGCTCATCACTAGGATCACAATGTCAACCGTAGAGAATCCTCTCCACAAAGATGTATGCAAATATCTAAAATTATCAATGGTTTCAAAACAATTCACAAAAACTATTTGGATATTCAAAGTTGTGAATCAAAAGCGTTTTTGTGACACAAAAAGTGAAAAACTTTGCAACAGATATGCTTTACAAAATTTAGAGTCAAAATAGGTATTTATAAACGCGACACAAATTTCAAGGTGACGTTTCGTTCGAACGAAGATAAGGCTCATTTGAACAAGAAAGGCAGTTCGTTTGAATGGAAACAGAGTTCCTTCAAACGATAAGGCCATCTCATTTGAACCAGCCTCAAGTGACCTTCAAACGATGCAAAACAGTGCGCCCTCGTTAGATGCTCCTGAGATGTAGAGATCAAACGACCCTTCTTACGAGAATGTAAAGTCGTTCGAATGAGAGAAAAAATTCGTTCGAACGAGGTTTAAAATAAAAAAATTATTTTAAAAACTTTAATAAATACCATCCTCATTTTTCAATAAAAAATATAAACATCCCCAATAACCTTATGAATAATTTCAAACTCCTAAGAGTCTTTATACCTTATCGAGATGTAGAGGAGTCTTAAACTTGGAGATAGTGGTATTCGGTTCGATGAGTCAGTATGACTCGGTTTGTAATGGGATACGCCAAATATGCCAAAGTGCAAATAAAATAAATAAAAATTCTATCTAAAATATTTGCGCTTACAGTTTCCAGCCATGTTGACTTTAGAAACCATGTCCGAAAGGCTCAAATCATTAATATCGTTAGAAAGGTTCTCAACATCAGTGGCATAACTTGTGCAGACATATGTTTCTTATTCCCTTGATTTTTCGGTTACGATACTCTTTAGCACGATGTCCCATCTTGTCACACAGAAAGCATTTTCCATCAAACTTTTTAAAGTTTCTACCTTTTGGACCTTTGAATGGACCAACTTTGTTTACACACTTCTTTTTTTATTCTTGCTACTTTTCCCTTATTCCACAACATGTGCTTGGTATTTCATAGGATTTTCAGTTTTTCTTCTCAGATATCCTATTATTCTCTTCAATCTTTAATCTCACAATTAAGTCCACAAGACCCATTTCTTTACATTTATATTTCAAATAATTTTTGAAGTCTTTCCAAGATGGTGGTAATTTTTCAATCATTACAGCCACTTAGAATGACTCACTCAATTCCATTTTTCAGAAAAATATCACGATAAATCTATTGGAGCTCTTACAATTGATTAATGACCGTCTTTGAATCAACCATTTTAAAATCCAAAAATCAACCGACAACGAATTTTTAGATTCCGGCATCTTCTGTTTTGTATTTTTTGTCCAAAGACTCCCACTCCCCTTTAGAAGTTTTAGGAGGGCTATATACATTATATAATATATTTTCCAAATTTTTGAGGAAATAATTTTTAAATAGAAAATTGGTATTTTCCATGTATCCACTACAAAAATTACTTATTTGTGAGTCTCACCTTTTTTCAAAGTTGGTGCCTATTCATTAAGGAATTTAGCCAAGTTCAAAGTTGTTAAATAAAACAGCATTTCATGTAACCTGAAATAAGTCCCTTTAAACTTTTTAAAATTTTCACCATGTCCAATATTAGTTGGTACAACCGCAATGGTCAATGCAGAAGTAGATATCATTTCTATTTTAAACATAAATAAATATATATTTATGACAGGATATATGAGTGGAAAATTGCATTAATATAATCACACGGATTTTATTAAATAACTGCTTGTGTATAATTCACATGAAATAACAATAAACTCTTATTCTGAATAACGAAAATAACATGCAATGCATGTAAATAAATTTTATAAACATGCAACTGTTAGATTATATTTTCTGATTATACAATAATTGTTTTATTTCATAAAAACATGCACCGAGTATAACAACAACAATTTTAGGAACACGAAAAATTAATTTCGTAACATGGAGATTATTATGAAAATATTTATGTAATTAATTAACACAAGAAATCATTCTGGAAATTAATGACAGTAGAGAAAAAATTTCTTCTTATGATTGTAATCCAAAATGATTTTCTTAAATTTTGTATTGAATATATCAACACGAATTAGTACAAAAAAAATAATCTGAAACTTAACTATATATAAACTTACAGTGACATGACGATGCAGAACAGTTTGTTAATTGAGGCAAGTGTTCAACACTCCGTCCTTAAGACAAAATTTTCTCGACATTGGTCATTGACGGACTCAACGGCAATCGTCTTCCCCGATACAACAATCTCACTTGCAATAGTAGCACTCCAAATAGTAAGTCACTTATCAACCAACAATCTAAAACTCTCTATTTTTGTATGGACAAAAAATTGACTGACATAAGACATGTTTTTCTGCCTTAAAAACGTTAGTATAAAAGATTGACCCAAATCACTTATTTATATGAATAAGTGGTGGTTAAAAGCGATTGGGAAAAAATCCCAACACTTGAATGCGGGGATAAAGTAAAAAATAAAACTTTGAAGAGCCCAAGAATAAAAGAATGGAATAAGAAAATGGGCCTGAAATAAAATAAACCAACACAAATAAGACTCATAAATAATAAAAGTCCCAATAAAACTTGGTCCAAAACGTTTATACTTTGGCCAAATCAAGGGCCACGACCTATGAGCATGAGCCAAGCCGAGACGGACCTGACCGGGTCAGGGGGTGGTGCACGTGCACATGTCGGTTTGAAAGACAACACAAGCCCATATAAGTCCTCCATCCTTCAAAGAGTTGGGATACCCCAAGGGCACTAAACCTTTAAGACAATTTGGGTTATTATATACTACAACCATTTTTCATATTCTTCATATATAAACAAGAGCTTCAATATAACACTTCAACCCAGTTTCATGTTCCAGGTGGATACTTTGAGCTATAATATTTCATTCAATATTTTATGATTTTACATATGTGAGTACCACGTTATACTCCTCACTGAGGAGAACGCATTACCACTTCGAACCATCTTGAAAGATGTGCAGGTTGCATATTGAATTGACCCTAAAGTTAACCAAAATATGATTTTGTCAACTTATTCAAATAACATGAATTCTAAGGAATAGACAAAACTGTAGCTCTACATTTTGGTCATCCTATCTACATTTCTGATCATAAGATAAGATCGCTTTATTTCTACCAACCTTGGGGTCCCAAACTTGAAAATAAATAGACTCGAATACTGTTATACAGTGTGGACCAGTTGTTTACCCGCCAAATTGGAAAGATCAAGCTATTGAATGAGAGAAAAATAAACACCAATTGGAAGAGTAATAAGGTTTTAATAAATAAACCATTTTTATCCTTTTCGAATATACACAAAAATAACATACCAAAAAAACATAATAAAAACAGCATATTATATACTATATATTACCTGAGATGAAGTCATTGAGAATACGGAAAAAAAAATATAAGCAGAGTAAAAAAAGAAGTTCGTGTATGTACAAGTTGATATATAATCGAACAAATTTTGAACTACCATGAACCACTGCCATAAAAGTATTCACAACTTGAGGTCATATGAACTTCAAAAAATGAGTTATATATGTGAAGCAAAAAATAAGTATCCATAAATTCAAGTTGACCGACTCTCAGACATGCTTTGAAACACCGTGAATATAAGTTGGCAGGCACAAATATATCCAAAAGAACCATATTGTGAGTATAAAACAACATTAAAAGGATAATAAGGAAAAAAATTCTAATTGAGTCCATTTGTAGTTTTTAACTTATTCCTGAAACAAAACCCGTTTGAGTCATAGATAGTTTTTTATTGTCATGATACCACACATTCTATAACGCACTGGATTTTAATGAACGCATTGCGGCAAAGCTTCAAAGAATTATCATTTCGGTTTATGGTTCACATTTTGTCTACATATGCTTAAGGATGTTATTTTATTAAAGAAATAATTTTTAAATAGTTTTAAATTTTTTGAAAAGGTTTACACTTGGTTTTATTCTCATAAGGATGGATTAGAGTCATGTTTTGTTAGAACTCTAATTCGTTGCATCGCGCAAATGACCTGACCAATCATTCGAGTGAGATGAGCTTGTCGTTCGAACGACGTGATCATCTCTTCGAGCGACAGGCCAATGTCGCTTTAATGAGCCGCCACCTCAAAAATCGATTTAAGTCGTGTTTCCTTCAGAATTTCGTAAGTGTGCATTCTGGAAATCAGTTTACGAACCAATACATTTTATGATCATGTTTTCTAAGGTTTTCTAAGTCCAAAAACATCTTTAGAGTTTTAAAGATCCGAGTTCTCATTCACATATGCTATGGTGATCTTTGCTTGCAATAAGTTTGGTTTGTTCTACATACTTTGAATAACATAGTTGGGTTTTATGGTGAACAAGTGAAGGAGTTCATGTTCAACATCGTAGATGACACAAAGCCATATCGGTGGACACCGAGACATACGTGGATGCGTGTGTTGTGGACAAGCATCGTAGAAGACATAATTTATGCGTGGGCACTGTGGGGGAGTGGTTAAATATTTAAAGATATATCAAGACCCATGGGGATCGAGTCGTTGAGTAAGTCTTTCTTTGTACTTTGTAAAACCACAGCATAATGATTATCTGGCTTGGGCATTCTAAGGTTGTTTCCCTTTAGTGGTTTCCTCATACCTCTGATGGTGTGAGTATTCTTTACTTTATTTAACTTGCTTTAATCACTAGATGCGTGTTTAGGATTAATCAAGATAAAATTTTGTTAAGTTAAAATTGGTTCACAACTTAGAGTGGTTTATAAAAATTGGAAAAAGAATTTTTTAAAGGAAAATTGAGTTTTGTTAAAACACACACAAAAAGGGACCCACAAATTGGTATCAGAGAAGGTTACACTATCGTGTTGATTAGATCCTTGTTTGTGCTTATTTGGTGATTATTCGTTTCTCCTAGTTTGTTTCTCTCTCTATAGAGTCACTAAGCTTTAAGGAATTACATCTTTTGAATTTAAAGTATGCAAAACGAATTGAAGTTTTGAAGGAAGAAAATTCTCGTTTTAAAAATATGATTGAAGATTTACAAATGTTTCACATTCAAAGAGATATCATTCGTGAGAAGTTTGGAGCTTTATATAATAACTTTAAATCTTTAAAAGTTTCTAAAAAGGATAGTGATGATAGAGTCCTTGTTTTAAAGAAAGAATTTGAGGACTTTAAAAATTCCAAGGTTTATGCTGTTGAGGAAAATATTTTGATTAATAATTTTGTGGCACTAGAGAAGACTCAGAGGGATAATTTTTCTCACATTGAGGGGGAGCGAGATAGCCTTCTAGGGTTAATTAAAAATTTAACGGAGTCCCGAAAATTTGAGGAGTCTAATTCTTTGCTTGGGTCCAAAGTTTTGAAGATGAAAGAGTATTTAAATTACTCAATTAGTTTGAGTAGTGATGGTAGTGGCTTATCTTGTTCTTATGCTTTTGTTTCTAAAGCCAAAGCCATAGTTTTTTTTAGAGTATCCACCGCATCCAGGGGTGTTAGAAAAGGTCAACCTAAAGGTATCATTCCTTCTCATATTTTCACATGTTCGCATTGTGGTAGTAAAGGTAACCTTAAGTATTTTTGTTATGATCTTAAAAAAGACCCTAGAAAGTTTAAGTGTAGTATCCCATCGGTTCCCAAAACCCCTCGAGTTAGGTTTACACTGGTTTGAGTTCGAAAATCCTTATTGGAGATGTTAAATACTAGGTTAGTTGATTCTCGCATTCATGCACACGATTCTTCTCTTGTTATTTCTTATGTATAGTTACTTGCATGATTATGTTTGTCATATGCTAGTCTTTGTTTCATGATTATATTCTTTCTATTGTTATGCATGTGTGTCTCTTTGTATTATTTTTTTCATTTGTTTGAAGGCTTATTGAAAAAATACAAAAAGATTTTGTTTTTGATAAAATCTTTTGGAAAAAAATAATAAAACGATTTTTTTATATATATTTTTGAGAATATCCAAAAAGATTCTGCTTTTATTTGAATCAAAATATGTTGAAAACCCAAAAAGATTTTTTTTTGTTTTGAGTTTACATGTTTGATTTGGCATTTTGGTGTGCTTGGACCCCCATCACTTTCATTATCCATATGGCTAAGACATTTGATCATAATTACTGACGCTTAGAATGATCTTAACCATTGTTTATATGGGGTTGTTTTGAAGTTTATATGCATTTTGATTCGACTTTGTATATATGCCATCTTTGCACACATGCATGAGTTTATATGAATGTTTGACTTCTCTTGCATATTTGAGTTTGGTAAGATGTTCTTATCTCAATTTTGTCATTTATGCCAAAGTAAACTTAAGGAGGAGGTGTGCATTTAAGAACTGTTTACCATGAGGATTGAAATTGAAAATATGATGAGTGTTCACAAGAAAGGGCTACGAGAGTGTAAAATTGACTCGTCGTGAAAGCCACCATTTAAGAGAGCCCCAAAGAAAATCAAGGCAATAAAAATTCATATGAAAAAACATGGGTCAATTAGTTTATGTTCATTACAAAAGAAAAATATGATATATTTGAGGGAGTTTGGATGGATAATTTAAATGGGTTTGCACCATGAATCCTAATGTTGAAAAAGCGTGTCACGACGCTATTGTTTGTAGAATCGTCAAAGTTCTGAATTTGTGTACATGATGTTTGTTTAGTTCATTAAGCTCACACTTTAATTGTCGCATATGGATATAATAAAGTTTGATGATTTATAGCTATCAATTAAAGCTTCGTGATCGTTTCGATGTGTTGGAATTGTGATTCATTTGTTGTAGTTTCACGCCCATTCATTCTATGTCCATATTTGGTCACATTGCTACTATGTTAGCATGTAACTCATGTCAATTTTTTTGCTTCTTGGTATGCTACTATTTTTGTACTGTTTTGCAGTTTTCGAACCGTTCCAGTAAGTTTTTTGAGGAATTTTTTCGCTAGGCGAAACTGTATGATTTTCTGCACTGGAACTGGAAGTTTGATTTTCTCGTTCGAGTGAGAAATAGCTGTCGCGCGAAGCCTTCTCGCAACAAGCCTTTATCATTCGAGCGATGGGGCTTTATCGTTCGAGTGACGGTCTGCTTTTTACTTTCTGTTTCAGTACCCTGGTTCATTTCATATATTTTTTTAATACTGACTGGGTTTGTTTTTCTGCAGTATACACCGATTATTCATACATTGCATTGGTTTGTGTTGTGTCACACATGCTTAGATTGATGATTCGTTGTGTGATTACCCATTCGATAGCTACGGATTTGAGTGATTTTCATTATTAGCTAGTTTTTTCATGATTATCTATATATACTTCATTGATTATCGCATGCTAGATATGTTTTTTCACCGAGTTGTCTGTTCGAGACAAAAAGTGGGAGAGATGTATGTGACGTGGGGGGAGTTTATTTGATTGTTGAGCACGTATGCATGATTATATATATTAGTACCATTTTGTTATATGTGTTTACAAAATGATATCACGATTATTTGCACATTGTTATATGTGTTTACAAATTGATATCATGATTATTTGTTCACATATTTAACAAATGATTGTGGATTTTCAAATTGGATATCTTTATGATCTTTTATATCAACTTGGTATTGTTATGATTTTTTATCATTTTTTCCTCCATACTTCACTGGGTATTTTTCTAATCCATGTGTGTAGGTATTCTTCAGCGATTCGAGGGTTCAAGTCTACATCACATTCAGACAGTTCATGCTTGCATGTCCTATATATACTAGTATTGTCCTATAATTTTTTATTTTGGGTTTATGCGATGGGATTTAGGTGTCATACGGCTTGATGGCCTGGCTTAAGCATTTCACTAGTTTAGTTATGTCCCAGAATAGTCAAAGGGGGAGATTTGTAAGGATAAAATTTCCATTTTAGTCCATTTTTAGTTTTTGACTTATTCCTGGAACAAAACTCATTTGAGTCATAAATAGTTTTTTATCATCACGATCCCACACAGTCTATAATGCACTAAAGTTTATTGAAGACGTTGCGGCAAAGCTTCAAAGAATTATCATGTCGGTTTATGGTGCAAATTTCATCTTCAAACCAAATTGCATTCCGAGATCACTCAGGTATGAATGCGTAATGTTAAATGGGACATGGAAAATGTTTTTATATGTTTAAGGATGTTATTTTATTACAAAAATATTTTTCTGATATTTTTAAAGTGCTTCAAAAGGTTTACACTTCGTTATATTTTGATAAGGGTGGATTAGAGTAGTGTTTTGTTGGAACTCTAATTCGTTGCATCACTCAAACGACCTAACCAGTCTTTCGAGGGAGATAAGCTTGTCATTCGAACGACATGATCATCTCATTCGAGTGACAAGCCAATGTCACTTGAACGAGACACCACCTCAAAAAATCTATTTAAGCCGTGTTTCCTTCAGAATTTCGTAAGTGTGCATTATAGAAAACTGTTTACGAACCAATACATTTGATGCACATGTTTTTTAAGGTTTTCTAAGACCAAAAACATCCTCAAAGTTTCAAAGATCCGAGTTATCACTCACATATGCTATGGTGATTTTTGCTTGCACCGAGCTTGGTTTATTCTACAAACTTTGAAGAACATAGTTGGGTTTTATGGTGAAGAAGTGAAGGAGTTTGTGTCCAACAACGTAGACGACACAAAGCCATATCGATGGACACCGTGACATACGTGGATGCTTGTGTTGTGAACGATCATTGTAGAAGATGTAATTTATGTGTAGGCTCTATGGAGGAGTGGTTGAAGATTCGAAGACGCATCCAGACTCATGGGGATCGAGCCGTTGAGTAAGTCTGCCTTTGTACTTTGTAAAACCATATCGTAGTGATTGTCTGGCTTGGGCCTTCAGAGGTTTTTTCCCTTTAGTGGTTTCCTTGTACCTACGGCATTATGAGTATTCTTCACTTTATTTTACTTACTTTAATCACTAGATGCATGTTTAGGATTAATCACGACAAAATTTGCTTAAGTGAAAATTGGTTCACAGCTTGGTGTGGTTTATAAAAATTGGAAAAATAATTTTTCAAAAGAAAAATGAGTTTTGTTAAAACACACACAAAAAGGGACCCATGGGGATCAATATCTAAATCTCAATATAGTCAACACAATGGAAAGTGAGCCGTATAGCTAAAACACACACATTTATCTAGTTCCCAGTTGCATTTTAAAAAATAAATTATGTTATAGGTCAATGTTGATTTTTTATTTTAGAATCCCTACATTAAGCTATTTTGAACTTCATATATCATGTCTAATTGTCTTCACATTCTTCCACCATATCTGAAGAAAGAAAGCAATCAATGTAATCCAAATGCACACGACGTACATAATTTTTTATGTATATATTTTTATATGAAAAAAACACTTGAATCCACGTTAACTTTGTGTGTGTTTGCGATTGGTGTGTCAGGTGCTAAAAATTATATAACTGATAGACGTATTAAAAACCGAATGACATCTAATTATTCATTGTAAATTATTTAGTAGATAGTATATAAATAGTAAATTAGACACAAAGTCATCTATTGGGTATACAGGAGGCTTCAAAATGACAGGTTCTTATGTTTATACATAAATTAAACACAAAGTCATTTTTACCTCTAGTGCAATGAGGCCACAACAAAATAAAAAAAGACATAAAAGTAAATAATTAATCTAAACCTTAACAAATAATGTATAAAATGAGTCGTAACATTTTAAATATGGTATATGGATAACCTTAAATTGAATT
Source organism: Sambucus nigra (assembly GCA_949130495.1). Lineage (NCBI taxonomy): Eukaryota > Viridiplantae > Streptophyta > Magnoliopsida > Dipsacales > Adoxaceae > Sambucus > Sambucus nigra. Next base: position 522,609,621 of record OX422220.1, read on the forward strand.
AGTATAAAACGACCTCCAAAATGTGAAGACCAATGAAAATCTTAAAGTTACCAGCTAGTTCCTTAAAATTGCCATGTTTCAAATAAATAATAGCTATTGAAAAATAAAACACAAAAATTATATTGTATAGCCATGCAAAGTAAATTCAAAGAAAATGATACTTCTCATACTTTCGAATGCCCTTATACTCTAGTCATTTATTTATTTAGATTTCTCTAATTGATAAATAGATTAAGCATTTAGAGATCTATTATAATACTATTAAAATTATCTATAACACTAACCTAAAAAATTAAAAGTTAGTTTACTCTTGGAGGTGAGAATTTACTCCTAGAGTCGTTCTAACGACAAATGGGTGTCATAAGAAGCGAGATGAGGTGTCGCGCGAAGCAGACCTTCAAATGAGATCCCACTGCATTAAAGTCCCAGGTCACGCGAAGCCATCCATCGAATGAGGTAGACATGTCGCTCGAACGAGATACGCATGTCGTTCGAATGACGTGTATTGAAAATATTTTAATCAGATTGCCCTTGTGCGCTGTCACATTTCTGGCCCTTGATTTGGTGTGCTATCAAGTCCAGATGAGCCCAGAATGGGCATAATGGAATTTTTAGTCTTTAAGGGGTTTTTATAAGGATTGTTTGGGCCATTTGTTAGGGGGAAAATGCAAGAGGATAGAGAGACAGAGACAGAGAGAGACATAGAGAGAGAGAGAGAGAGGGAGAGAGAGAGAGAGAGAGAGAGAGAGAGAGAGAGAGAGAAATAGGGATAGGGGTGGTCTACCACCACTTTGGGTTGTTTTTCCACTTCTTCCCACCACAAATCACCATTCCTCCACCATTCCACCACCATAAACCACCATTTTCTTAGTATATTCCACCATATTTGAACATTATACACCCATTTCCACCATAGATGAGGAGAGCTACGAATTATGGATAAGTCTTAGGAGATTTTTGAAGAAGTTGATGGAAGCTTTCATGGAGTTTTAAGGGGGTTCTTATCTTCGAGCACATTGGAGCATTATTGGAGGATGCATTTGGAAACCCCTTGAGGTCACCTTTCATGGAGGGTTTGCTCATCATACACTAACATTCTTGCCAACATTAGAGTCCTTAGAGGTGAGAAAATCTTGCTCTTAGTATTAAGAATCTATTTTCTATATATGTAGTCTTGTTGTTAGATTACACGAGTAGAGTGCATTTGATTAAATGATGAAATTCATGTATAGTAAATAATGAACATATTTATGGAATACAAATGTTGGTAAAATATTATTTTGTTGAAAATAAAGAATGAATAAATATTCCGAAGTCTTTAAACATTAAAAGTGGGTATTTAGTGAAAATGGTGTATTTTCTAGAAAGATTGATATAAAACACTTTATGAAATAAAATATTTGAAGATAATGATATATTTGTTAAATATTGGTGAAATAATGTTTCAAAGTTTCTTACAAAAATGTAATGCTTATGAAAATATACATTTGCTGAGTTTGAAGAAATTAAATGTCTTTTATGTCTAAAAGTGTATTTTTGAAGTATGATGAACTTCTAAGGAGATGTATGTTTAACACATTAATAGGCTTTCAGGATTTAAATTCCATCTTCTCATGCATATAAACTTGTAGTATTTTGGTAATAAATTTATAAACAAGTTTAAGGAAGATCTTGTTGGGTTTAAACACTGAATAAGGAAAGTCAAAATTCTTTTCTTCAAAGTATGTGAAAAAGGGGTTAAAAGTGTGATAAGTATAAGATTGCAATACTAAATGTGTTGATAGAAAGTAAATGGTATTTTGTTACAAAAGTAGTCTTTAAGTGTAATTGAATTTATTGAATAAAAAAGTAAAGAAATGGATAAGTTCGAAATATGGTTAGTAAAGATGTTGGATAAGTGTTAATGGTTAAACATTGGAAAGTTGGTGTGTATAACTTAATAATGTTGTAAAAGATTAACAATTGTGAAATTTGAAAGAAAATAATGAGATAAAGATGTTTCTAATTAAGGAGAATATTACTCCAAGGTTAAAAAGGTGTTAAGGTGTTAAAACACTTATGAAGTTAGTGTGGGTAAGTTAATTGTGTTTTGGGAAAATTAACACTTGCGAAAATAGAGTAAAAGATGAGTTTGGAAACAAATGGGTAAAATGGTAATTTTACTTAAAGTGGAACATTTTTATGAAATAAAAGTGGTGAAAAAGGTGTTACATAAATTGGTCCTAAATGAATATGATTTTTTTGAAATAAAGTCAAGGTGAAAGTGTCAAGGACATGAAACAGTAAATTTCAAAGTGTAACACAAGTTGGGGTGAAACCGAGGGCTTTGGCTTTGAGAAAAGGTGGAATTATATGGACATTTATAAAATATTAAAACACATGTAAAGGAACTTGGATGACACCGGGATAATTAAGGATGTCCTGGAGTCCTGGGATGAAAGACCCAAAATAATTAGCTAAAGCATACAGTGCTCATAGCCAGCGGTGTGGAACTCATTGAAGTATGCGGATATTGAAAATTTCAGAGAAAAGATAAAGGAATAAGAAACATGTCAAGAAATGGTCTGTGTGGTAAAATGTGTTAATACAACCTAACTTGAATGAACTAATAAATGTTCTGGTAAATGTGAAATGGACAAGTAAATGCGTAAATCGATTAATATTCATAATGTAAGGAAAGAGTTCAAGTAAGTGGGTAAATGGGTGGTTAAGCAACCCAAGTTGTTAAACCCACAATTAACTCAAGAATATGTTGTAAAAGATTTTCAAAGACTAAATGAAGATTTTCTAATACGGTGCTTGCGTGTGTTGAATGGGTGGCTTTCAATGAAAATATTAAGGTGGATTAGTTAAAAAAAAGGGTAATTTCGGTAAAAAAAAATGGTTTCTAGTCAAACCAAGTGTAGTTATTTCAAGTATTTAACTGTGTGTATTAAAGAAAGTTAGAAAAACAAAGTCTTTTATAAGATTAAGGTGAATTAATTTGGATAGATGAGGTTTTTGGAGTTTAACTGTTTCATGCATTAAGTATATGTATATGTATGTGTATATATGTATACAAGGTAGTTTCATGTTCGCGTAAGCATAATGTGGTAGAGTCTTCTTTCTGTCGTTCGATTTTATACTGCATTTGTATATTTCTCACTGAGCATTTGGCTCACTCCCTCACTTTTTTATTGTAGGTTGGGAGTTGTTTCGTACTTTGAGAGTGTTATACAAGTAAGTACTTTCTTTTATATTACGTTAGTATCTTTGTATGCTTTCACTTCGGGGTGCTCCCCGTGGGTCCCTCACATAGTTTAACTTGAAACTAGAATTGAATGCTAAACAAGTGCAATGTTAATTACATAAAACAAGACTAGCAACATTATATAGGTTGTTTCACTGCACTTCACACCTAATGCTCGGGTCAGACCGAGTTTACTACGGGTAACCCATAAATTCGGGTCGGGGCGATACAAATGGTATCACAGCTCTACGTTTAAGGTTCCTTTCAAAAATGACGTGGTGAGGTCAGTATTGGATCTTTCGACATCGGTGTTGGTTTAGGTCGGTCATGCTAGTTTGGCGACGGTTTAGTCTGTGTCCTCGACGGTAATGTCAAAGAGGTTACCACGATAAGTAAGTAAGTGTCAAGTGGCACGCGACCAAGTTGATAGTTATTAATCACTTATGATTATATTTGTTGTTAATTTATGTGTGTCCGTGCAAACCAATAGTGGTGACACTATGGTTGTTAGTGTGAGGTTCTTATACTCAAACTCTTGATAGCGTAGAGCCTTTTGGGATGCTAATAGAGTGAGATGGCGCCCATTAGGGAGGTGGCACAAAATTTCATATGGTCAACGATCGAGGTTGATGGTTGGGGTGTTGTGACAAAGCACCGATGATTGGTGATTGAAAAATATATAGCCCTTAAGTGCGGTGCTTACGGGTAGTTAATGTCAGTAATGTAATTAAGAAAATTTTATCCTTGGGGTGACATCGTAGTTGATGGTAGTTCGGTGAATATATGAAGTTATGACCAATAGTGGAAATACCATGATCCTTTTTGTAAGATGTGTCATTTGGTAACTTTTATGATGATAGTAGCATGGGTAGTGGAAACAGTTAGTAGTGATCGTTGTGATCTGGCTATAAAGGTTGTATATTTCATATATGGAGGTTAGATGAGTGAGTGGCATTCATAAGTATTGATTCTGTGGTGAGAACATATTGGGTTCCTTGGGTGAGGACTTGGGTTTCATATATCTTGATTATAATGTGGTATTGAGGAATAGGATCCCGCGTGGCGTATGTGGTGTAGGCCTTGGTATTTATAGGCAATACCCGATGTCTCATATCCTACCAAGATCTATATGGCCATGTTAAGTTGTAGATTAGAACATGGTATGATGTTTACAAAGTAAGGAAATTTAGTTGCCATGTTTGAACATTCATTGAAGATTAGGTGAGGTAGACCTTGAGGTTTATTTACAAGCGAAGTCTTGTGCCCTCCCATAATCCGTAGTAGCATTAGTTATGGTTTGGTACATGGCCTCTGGTCACAATCATTTGGAAGAAGGATAATATTATTATCTAAGTGTAGAGACTCATTTTATCTGCCGAGGTAATGGCTAGGTGCGAGGTAATCCCAGTGTGAGAGTAGTTTATAGTCATTTTGAGGTGCCCATAGGACAAATTGTGCGTGGCATCATTGATGATGGAGATCGAATGTTGTGACACCTTGAGGTGTTTAATGGTTAAGGTTCACTATAGGTAGAAGCTCGTAGACTAGTGTATTTGCGAGAACCGAGTAATTTTTATGTAGGTATTGAAAGGTTCGTAGAGTTCACCTACAATGATAAAGGTATGGATGATGAAATCTTGTCGGGTCTTGAGGACGGCTACATAAAATGTGATTCGTGTCCTTAGGGGGCCAGTAAAGTTCGATATGAAGGAGAATTATCATCCTAGTAATGATTGTGTTGAGGTTCAGGTGATGATCCCAAATTATTGGTCGTATATCGTACGTGTCAGGTGTCGCTTTCCAAATCGGCATCGATGGATAGTGTAATCCCTAAAGTATGGTGATAGTTTTTATCATTATAGGAGTGAGGCTCGAATGTCATGGAATGACTAGTATGGGTGTGATGATACTCGATTTCAGGATGTACTAGGAAATGTATTCGAGAAATAGAGTGATGGAGCCATGTGGAGACTTGAAGATGGCAACCAAGGTGGTATATCATTGAAATATGATTATAATATTGGCATGTGTCGACGGTATATGATAGGGTAGTCTTAGCAATGTAAGGACTAGTTCTTGGCATGTCTTGCCAAGCCGGTTTGGATTAGAAGATGTAGCCCTGTGTGATATTTACTACCCTTAAAATGTCAATGGCGGCGAGTGTGGTTACCACATAAATTCTGTGTGGGTAGAAACTGAAAGTAAGTTAAGTGGTAACCTCGTGTGGTCAAAGGACACGGTAAGGTGAATGTCTGGCTTGAACTAAGTAATGCCTCTGGAAGTTTGAGATTTTTATCATGATATAATAAGGCAGACAATAACCTAGGTGTAGTAGGTTAGTGACGTCATCACTAGTAAATGGACAAGGCCAATGTAGATAAGGGTGAGGCAACCGCAAATCGGAATGGTAAATGTACGCCAAGGATGTGAAGGGTATGGCCTTTCCCCCAAGGAGGAAAGTCGGGACTTTGTTTCCTAGAGGACTAAAGATTCATATATTGCTTTCGTGTTACGAGATGAATAGTTATGATTCAATTCGTCACAGCTAGTGACCCAAGCCAGGGTATGTGACTAGGATTTGTGCTCAGTGAGAACTTTGGGAATGAGTTGCATGACTTCAAGCATATAGCGTCTGTTCTCTTTCATAATTCATAGTTCGATGCTTATGGGCGTAATTTCTCGAGATAATTCCTTGTTCCTTCGGAATCTCGTGTGTCCCTTTCAGTTTTGGTAATCGGGGATTGGTACTCTCACATGTGTGATAACTCAAATTGGTGCCATGTCATGGCACGATGCGGTTGGGCCTACTAGAATGTGATGGACCAGGTATGGTCGATGCTGCTCGTTAACTATATGTGTCCTATCTGAGGTATTCTTATTATCGCATAAAGGTTAGTGTATGGGTGGTTCTGATTTCAGCCACACCTTTTTCTCATAGTATTTATCTTTCTTAGTATTAGTGGACTTTTAACTAGCCGACACGGTAGTTAATGGCTTAGGTTGCAAAGAGTGAGATAATGACTTGAAGATATGGCATAGTGTTAGAAATCGAGGGGAAGTTAGCATACGATGTTGCTTTATCACGATGAGTGTATTAGATCGAGGCTCTAATGAGTACTCAAAGGTGAGACACCTAGGGTAGTACTAGGTTCATCAGAGTGACACAGTGGAAGGTGTAAGTCGGGCGCACGGTGATGAATTGATAAGAATATTACTTCTTGGAGTGAGAGAATAACATAGTATGTTTATCGAAGTTAGGATTGCCTGAAAATTTGTGGGACACATGATGTATGGTCCTAAAATAGAATTGAAGGATACGAAAATTCGTTGCACTATAGTCCACATTAGGTGAGTATTCATCACTAGAGAGAGGCATGGGCATACCTGGGTACTAGAATTGGTGGTGCTAGAAATTATTTGGACGTGATCATAAAGTGAGTGGAAACTCGGAGATGATTATGTGACATCCATGGTTAGCGAGATGGTGATCATTAGAGCATGTCGTATGTTGATTATTTGGTGACAAACCTAGTATGGAGGCACGTAGGATGACCTTAGTATTGAGAACTTTGAGGACATTATCTTGGAGGATTTTTGTGTCTTAAAATAGAAGTTAGCGAACCCTGTAAGTTTAATGAGTGCCGGATCAAGAATTTTGGGGAAGAAATTCCCCAAGGAGGGAAGTTTGTAATACCCTGCCACAATAATTCAATTAAATGTTATATAAACTATTGTGGAGTGAGGGTTGAAGAGAATTATTAGAAACTTTTGGGTTAAAAATGAAGGAAACAAGAGAAAAAGGGAAAAAGGGGTCGTTCTAATGACAAAGGGATGTCGTTAGAAGCGAGATGAGGTGTCGCGCGAAACATACCTTCAAATGAGATCCCACTGCATTACAGTCCCAGGTCGCGCAAAGCCATCCATCGAATGAGGTATACATGTCTGTCAAACGAGATAGGCATGTCGTTTAAATGACGTGTCTCGAAAATGTTTTAATCCTATTGACCTTGTGCTTTGTCACATTTTTTGCCCTTGATTTGGTGTACTGTCAAGCCCGGATGAGTCTAGAATGGGCAAAACGGGATTTTTTATCTTTAAGGTTTGTTTATAAGAATTGTTTGGGCCATTTGTTGGGAGGAAAATGCAAGAAGAGAGAGAGAGAGAGAGAGAGAGAGAGAGAGAGAGAGAGAGAGAGAAGGGGAGAAGGGAGACCTTCCACCACTTTGGGTTGTTCTTCCACTTCTTCCCAACATAAACCACATTTCCTCTACCATTTTACCACTATAAACCACCATTTTCTTAGTATATTCCACCATATCCGAACATTATATACCCATTTCTACCATGAATGAGGAGAGTTATGAATTTTGGAGAAGTCCAAGGGAATTTTCGAAGAAGATAATGGAAGATTTTATGGAGTTTGAAGGGTTCTTAGCTTGGAGTACATTTGCAGCATTGTTGGAGGATGAATTTGGTAACCCCTTGAGGCCAACTTTGGAGGTGAGGGTTACTCCTCCTACACAAACATTCTTGCCACCATTAGAGTCCTTAGAGGTGGAAAAATCTAACTCTTAGTATTAATACTATATTTTGTATATTTGTAGTCTTGTTGTTAGATTACATGAATAGAGTGCATTTGATTACACGATAAAATTCATGTGGAGTAAATAATAAACATTTTTATGGAATAAAAATATTGGTAAAGTGTTATTTTGTTGAAAATAAAGAATGGATAAATATTTCAAAGTCTTGAAACATTAAAAGAAGGTATTTTGTGAAAATCGTATATTTTCTTGAAAGCTTGATGTTAAACATTTTATGAATTAATATGTTTGAAGATAATGATCTATTTGTTAAACAACGGTCAAATAATGTTTCAAAGTTTCTTTCAAAAATGTAAAATTTATGAAAATAGACACCTGTTGAGTTCGAAGAAATTAAATGTCTTTAATGTCTTGAAAGTGTATTTTTGGAAGTATGATGAATTCTAAGGAAATGTATATTTAACCAATTTATACAATTTTAGGATTTAAATCCTATCTTCTCATGCATATAAACTTGTATCCTTTTGGCAATAAATGTATAAAAAAGTTTAAAGAAGATTTTGTTGGGTTTAAACATGGAATAAGGAAAGTAAAAATTCTTGTCTTCAAAGTGTGTGAAAAAGGGGTTAAAAGTGTGATAAGTACAAGGTTGCAAGACTACATGTATGGATCAAAAGGACATTGTATTTTCTTACAAAATTAGTCTTTAATTGTAATTAGATTTCTTGAATAAAGAATGCAAAGAAATGACTAATTTAGAAATATGGTTAGTAAAGGTGTTTGATAAGTGTTAATGAATAAACATTGGAAAGTTGGTGTGTATAACTTAATAATGTTGTAAAAGATTAACACTTGTGAAATTGGAAAGAAAATAATAAGATAAAAATATTTCAAATTAAGGAGAATATTACTCGAAGTTTAAAAAGTGTGTTAAGGTGTTAAAACACTTAAGACGTTAGTGTGGGTAAGTTAATAGTGTTTTGGAAAAATTAACACTTTTAAAAATGGAGTAAAAGATGAGTTTGGAAACGAATGGGTAAAATGGTAATTTTACTTAAAGTGGAATATTTTTATGAAATAAAAATGTTGGAAAAGGTGTTACACAATTTTTTCATAAATGAATATGATTTTTTTTTAAATAAAATCAAGGTTAAAGTGTAAAGGATGTGAAATTATAAATTTCAAAGTGTAACACAAGTTAGGGTGAAACCTCGAGTTTTGGCTTTGGCCGGGTAAAAGGAAAGGTGGAATTATGTGGATGTTTGTAAAATACTAAAACATGTGTAAAGGAACTCTGATGACGTTGGGATAAGTAAGGAGGACCCGGATCCATGGGGTAAAAGACTCAAAATAACTGGCCTGAGCATATGGTGCATAAAGCCGGTGCTGTGGAGCCAGTTGAACTATGCGATTATTGGAAGATTCTAAGAAAAGATAAAGGAATAATGAACATATCAAGAAATGGGTTATGTGGTGAAATTTGTTAATACATCCTAACATGAATGAATTAATAAATGTTCCACTAATGGTGAAATGTACAAGTAAATGCGTAAATCGACTAATATCCATAATGTAAGAAAAAAGGTAAAGTAAGTGGATAAATGGGTGGTTAAGCAACCTAAGTGGTTAAACCCATAATTAACACAAGAATGTGTTGTAAAATATTTTCAAATACTAAATGAGTATTTTCTAACATAGTGCTTGCGTGTATTGAATGGGTGGCTTTCAACGAAAATATTACGGTGGATTGGTTAAAATAAAAAGGATAATTTCGGTAAAGAAATGGTTTTCGGTCAAACCAAGTATAGTTATTTCAAGTGTTTAATCGTGTCTTTTAAATAAAGTGAGAAATGTCAAATGACAAAAAGAAAGTATTTTACAAGATTAAGGTGAATTAATATGGATAAATATGGTTTTCGGAGTTAAACTGTCTCATGCATTAAGTGTGTGTGTGTGTGTGTGTGTGTGTGTGTGTACATATATATATATATATATAATAAGGAGTATGGGTGTTTTCACTGTTCATAAAATGAAAAGACATTTAAGGGTTGAGATTAAGGCAACCTAGACAGAAAATGGAGGGCTGAGATTGAATACACTTTCTCTCCAATCTCTGGTATATCAAAACAATCTCAACTAAATATTCTTTTTGTCATAAAACGGACGGCACAAGGACAGTCACATGGCTCAAAAAATACAATAAAGCTTATCGAACAGACGTCATAAGGATTTTTGTTGTCATAAAATGGACGGTACAAGGACAATACTAAAGATTTTTGCTTTCCACCCAACTACAATAAAGAAAAGAATACACCTGTAGAGCAAAGAATAATGCATACACCCAAATTAATGTTTGTAAGGGTTCAAGATGCTTGAAAAAAGCCTACTACGTAGGGTCTCTGCACACATTTACCTTTATGATAACGCAGAAAAAGTAACATAAGCAAACACTCAATCCTCTCTCTCTCAAAACCCAATGTCCAACATACCCATCCCTACACTCAATCTTCAGCATTTTCATTTTCTGTCTCCGAACAATGAAAACCCACTCTACCTCATCCTCCCCCTCGCACTAAACCTCCCACGGCCACCATCTTCCTCCACCTACACCTACACCGCCACCACCACCGTACGCCCCGCCATGTCTTCATCTCTGACGCCAACCCACCACCATGGTGTCTTTCACCGGTACTGAAAATACAGAGATCTGAAGCCGTAGGGTTCTGTTTTCTTTCTCTCTCTTCTACCCGTAGCATGGTTGTCACTCCCATGGTGGCTTCAACAACCGGTATCTCATTCCTCTCTCTCTTACCGGATATCTCTGTTTTACCTTTGTATTTTTTTTTTTATTTGATGTTTTCTTAAAACTAATTTGCAGATATGATACAGGTGGAGGTTAAGTTAAGGGAGGTGGTTCGGGTTTAGATTGCTCCGAGTAGAGGAGCAGATTGGATATGGGTTTAGAGCATGTAGGTGGGTCGGCCCTAACTGGCAGGGTCAGTGGAGGTTGACTGCCGATTTGGTTCAGGCGGCTGGCCAGATTTTGCAAGTGGGTTAAAGTTCCCAACATCCACTTTAATGTTTGAAACTTCGTAGATTTGTTGCTTTCTTTAGGGGTTTATTACCAGTGTTTAATTAATGGATTTTTATTAGATCATCAAATTGAGTTTATACGAATATACTTCAGAGGCGTTTGCTACTTTTTCTCTCAAATCAGTGAGTTTTTAGTTCATTGGTTTGGACTGTTAATTGATTTTTTTTGTTTCTAACAGGTGGTGGTCCTAGAGCAAGTAAAAAACTAAGTATACTGGGTTGGGAACTTGAGATATATCAAGCAAAAAATGGGTCTACAATGCGTGAAACTACAATGGGTTTAGACTCGATAACTTGGTTGCTATGTGTATATGTGAGTTATGTTGAGACACCATGGTGGGTTTTAGCTCTGTTGTGTATATTTGAGCTCTGTTGAGGCATAACAAGTATCCCCTACTGATTTTAGCAAACTTATATTTTTAGTGAGATAACCTGACTAGCATATGAAATAATTTAGTGAGATCTTTGGTGTATAAATTTTTTTTTTATAATTTTAAAGATATGCAAGATATTCTCCCCAGAACAATCGTGGAAATTAGTCGCTGGTATCCCCCCTCTCCTCTATTTTTCCATGGTCTTATTTTTAAACATATGCAAGATATTCTCCCTAGAACAACCATGGAAATTAGTCGCTGGTATCCCCCTTATCTCCTCTATTTTTCCATTGTCTTATCTTCTAATGTTCTCATTTTGTCTCTATTACGGTAGGTTTTTTTAATATGTGTTTTTTTTTGTTTAATTTTCACTTTGATATCCCCTGTATATATAAGGGGGTGCAAAGGACATGGGCGTCTCCAAGTGGTAGTGAGAGAATGAGATGAAGCATTGGTAAAGGGCGTGATTTTTTTTTAAGGTGAGAGAACCTTGCAAAAAAGAAGGATTTCCTTTTTTTTTGTTCAGTGACAGTGAAAATTAAGGGAAGAGTAATGGGTTTGTGTGATCCGATTGTTCTCTTACAGGTAAAAAGCACCGCACACCTTTGTTGACTAAAAACCAACAATGGTGTGCTTAAATAGTAGATATTTAAATGCCTAGAAGGTGTCTAAATTGTATATAATTAGTCGAACCATTAATTTGTTGCGTATGATAATAGCCAAAGTTTTATTTTATTATTCATTAAATTAAGATTGGTATGATAAAGCTATGTATTTTTCTCTTCTAATCAAGAAGACAAAGGTGATGGTGTCTTATCTCTTTCCAATCCTATGCATGGTACTAGAAAGTACACATAACCAAAATTAATATCACAAAATATATGGTCGTTGCCTTTTCCACCAATTGCTTTACTACTAAATTGTCACTCTTTTCAGCCTGTACGCATCAGTGCATGACTATAAAGATGTACTTTTTAATGTTAGATTCTTTAGTTTTTATTTAGAAATTATAGTGTTAAAATTTTAATTAAACGTACAAAAATAACTTTTTTTATATACAAAATAAAAATAACAATTTATACAAAAAAGTGTATGCTAATAAATTCAATAAAATATCTTCACTGTGCCATCGGCACGGGTACACCCTAACATATCTTCTTCAATCTGTTAATTCATTTTTATCAATTTTTTGTCGATCTTCTATAATCCGTCAAAATTTTAGTCCAACTCCATTTTCTTCACGGGTAGCTCGCGCCATCCGGTATCCACCAATTTTTCAGTATTAAGCCAAAATTCCATTAGAACTAATTTGTAATTCTGACATGCAATAGTCAAAACTTTTTATAACCGTGCAATCGGCACGGGTACACCCTAAGAGTTTTTATTATTATTTGGTAGAATGTCTACTAAAAGACATTCTATAAGGTACGTGGCACGGTGCATGTTTTTTTATTAACACCACCTGTAATGTCAATTTGACACGCATGAAATTTAGTACACGATGCGTGTTTTTGTAAAAAAAATCGTTTTGCAATTATGTACTTTGGAATTTGTTTTCCTTTTGCGATTACATTCTTTTTGAAAATTCTCATCGTGCCTTTAGGCACGGGCATACTCTAGTATATATATATATATATATATATATGTGTGTGTGTGTGTGTGTGTGTGTGTGTGTGTGTGTGTATACAAGGTAGTTGCATGTGTACGTATAAAGTGTTAGAGTCTTCTTTCTGTCGTTCGATTCTATACTGCATTTGTATATTGCCCACTAAGCCTTTGGCTCACTCCCTTGCTTTGTTACGGCAGGTTGGGAGCAGTTTCGTATTTTCAAAGCATTATACAAGTAAGTACTTTCTTTTATATTACGTTTGTAGCTCTGTATACTTGGATTTTGAGGTGCTCCCTATGGTTCCTTCACGTAGTTTAATTTGAAACTAGAATGAGATGCTAAACAAGTGAAATGTTAATTAAATAAGACTAGACTAGCAACATTATATAGGTTGTTTCACTACACTTCACACCTAATACTTGGGTCGGACTGGGTTGACTATGGGTAACCCATAAATTCAGGCCGGGGCATTACTTCTAAAGTCATTTTACTCCTAAAGTTTACAAAGTTATAAAAACAACTAAGAAAATAATTCTAATCAATAGTATAATACAACCAAAAGCTACACATAGGTTACTAGAGATAAATAATATGTTGAAGTTGTATACCATTAGAAAACACAATCAATAATATGAATTTGATATTTTGTAACAACTGATAGCCTAGTCATTTATTTATTAGATTTCCTTAACATAACATATCTCTGTATGAGAGAAGAGGAAACAACAATACACAAACCCCAAAAAAAAATTCTCAAAAGGAACTTATTTAAAAAACTTTAAGGAAAATAGAGGGTAACTCAAGTAATCTCATGCAAACAACTAATGAATATACTTAAAAACCCTAAGAACGAATTTACAAACCCTAAATTTTGTGCATGGATTCAGACTTACACAATTTAATCCCTGAAATTAACATATCTAGAAACCCTAAGAACCAATTTGAAAAACACTAAAATTTGAAAATGGACTTACAATTGTGTTAAACTATTGTTGGATTTTTTGTCTGGGTGAAGTGTGGGCATTCACTTAGGGTGAGAGTGGGAGAAGAACAGGGGTTGACAGTGGAGGGAGAAGGGGAATTTGTGTATGGAGAGTGGAAAAAGGGGTAGACAAATTTGTGATGTTTGTTAAGAGAAGAGGAGGGATTTGAGGGTTAGTCTAAGACAGACGGACGGACAAAGTGTATATTGTGTGTGTGTAAGAGAAAACCTCCTTTGTCGGTCGATAAAGACTCCTTCACTTTTTAAAAGAAATATAGAGAGGTAATATTGTTGGAATTTAAATATATTGGGTATTAATATTGTGTAAGTGAGTTTTTATTTTGGTAATATAATTGGGTATTAATATTATGTAAATGATTTTTGATTTTGATTATTTTATATTGGCTCTTATTATAGAGAGAGAGCAAAAGAAAATGGGAATAAATGAGGTGAGAGTGGTTTCAAAGTCCCACATAGAAACTTTATAAGAAATTGAAAGGGTATATAGCCAAAAGACAAAAGATGACTATCAATCTTATAATCGAAGAAGCTATGATATGGTGCTTTGTGATGGTACAAACTACCATGAATCGTAACATGCGGAGAGCACTCGCACAACTTGTGAAAGTGTGATTGGATGATTGAGGGCACTTTGATGGTGCAACGGTCAAACTTTTGTCAAAGTTGTAACACCCGACCCGGATTTATGGGTTACCCGTAAGTCAACACTGTCTGACCCAAATGGTAGGTGTGAAGTGCAATGGAACAACCTACATAATGTTGATAGTCCAGTTTTATTTGAGTTATTGTTTCACTTTTTAGCACGCAAATTCAAATTTAAGAATAAACTGCGTGAGGGACCAATGAGAAGCACCTCGAAGTCCAAGTGAACAGAGCTACTAACGTAAAAATAAATGAAATACTTACTTGTATAACGCTCTCAAAATAAGAAACCACACCCAACCTCTCATAACAAAGTGAGGGTGTGAGCCTATGTTAAGTGAGAATATACAAGCAGTATAAAAACAAACGAAAGAAAAGATACTCACACGCTACAACCACATGCATGCGAAACTATATATGTATCTGCATAGATATAAATTGAAAATACATGTTCCAATACATTAACCGTCTGACATTCAAAAACCTTACTTGCCCAGATTAATTTACCTTAATCTTGTATAAACTTCCCTTACTCATTCTTAGCATTTCTCACATGATTTAACACACCCGGTTCAACACTTGAAACCACTACACTTGATTTATCCAACTACATTCCTATACCACAATTACCCTTTTTATTTATTTCAGTACACTTTAGTATTTTCGTTGAAACTTACACTTTCAACAGATGTAAGCATCGTGTAGAGAATACTTAATTGTAATTTGAAATTCATTTTCTATACATCCTTGTGTAAATTATGGGTTTAACCACTTACGTTTATTAATCTCTCGTTTACCCACTTTCTTTACCCTTTTTTACTTATCATAGGAACATTAATAGATTTACGCATTTATTTGTCCATTTCATCTTTACCGGAACATTTATCACATTCATTCAAGTTAGGTTGTATTAACACATTTTACCACATTGCCCATTTCTTGACTTGTTACAAATTTCCTTTAACTTTTCTCGAAATCTTCGTATACCGCATACTTCCACAGTCTCTACACTATCGGTTATGCGCACTATATGCGCTAGCTAGTGTTTTAGGGCTTTTCACCCAAGGGCTCTGGGCCCTTCTTGATTTTATTCAGGTATCATCCGAGTTCCCTTTACGTGTTTTAACATTTTACCAATGTCCACATTATTCTTCTTTCCTTTTTACCCGGCCGAAGCCAACTCCAGGACTTTACCATCCCATTTTGTGTTACATTTTGAATTTACCATTTCATGTCCTTTACACTTTAACCTTGATTTTTATTTCAAAAATCATATTTATTTAGGACCACTTTGTGTAACACCCTTTTCCAACATTTTTATTTCATAAAAATGTTCCACTTTAAGTAAAATTATAATTTTACCCATTTGTTTCCAAAATCACCTTTTGCTCCATTTTCACAAGTGTTAATTTCTCAAAAATACTTATAAGTCATCCTCACTAACTTCTTATGTGTTTTAAACCCTTAACACCTTTTTAAACTTGGAGTAATATTCAACTTAATTGGAAACACTTATGCACCTTTAATTCTTAATTAATTCCATAAATGTTTATCCTTTACAACATTACTAAGTTAGACGCAAATTTTTCTATGTTTACCCATTAACGCTTAATGAATAATTTTATCAATACTTTCTCAAATGCACATTTCTTTACTTCTTCACTCAAGAAATCCATTTATACTTAAGACTACTTTTATAAGAAAATACTCTAACATGTGTAGTCTTATAATTTCATGTTCATTACATCTTTTAGTCCCAATTACACACTGTGAAGACTAATTTCTAACTTTTTTTTATGTTTAAACCTAACAAAAACCTTCTCTAAACTTATTTATACATTTAATATCAAAATACTACAAGTTTATATGCATGAGAAGATGGATTTTAAATCCAAAAATCCTAATACATGATTTAAACATATAGTTCATCATGGGATATCATTAAACTTGCAAAAATACATTCTTTAGGCACAAAAGATATTTTTATTTCTTCAACCTCAACAAATGTCTATTTTCATAAAACCTTAATTTTTGCAAGAACTTGAAACATTATCATTTCACCAATTTTTCAACAAATCACATCACTTGCAAACATTTTATTTCATAAAATATTTTTCATTAATATTTCTAGAAAATACATTATTTTCATAAAAACCCTATTTCTCAATATTTCAAAACCATGAAATATTTACTTATTCTTTAATTCAAGAAAATATCATTTTTCAACATTTTTATTCCATAAAAATGTTTATTATCTCTACACATCAATTTTCTATAATTTAATCAAATGAACCTTACTCATGTAATCTAAGTACCAAGACTACAATATGCAAATATAAGCTTAACGCAAGAGTAAAGTTTTTTCCACATCTAATGGCTTCAATGGTGGTGAAAATATTGGTGTAGGAGGAGCAACCCCCACCTCCAAAGGTGGATTCAAGGGTTTATCAAATGCATCCTCCCAAAAGCCCCAAAATGATCTTCTTCCAAGTTTTCAAGCAAGACCCACTTCAACTCCTTGAAAACCCACCTTCATCTTCTCCAAAAATCCCCAAATCTAACTCCAAAACTCGATGATCTTCTTTGTCAATGGTGGAAATGGGTAATGTGGGTTTGAACAAGGTGGAATATTACATAAAATGGTGGTGGAATGGGGTGAAATGGTGGAGGAGTGGTGGGTGAAACCCTCTCATAGAGGAAGACCACCCCCTTCTCTTCCTCTCTCTTCTTGTAATTTTTGTCCAACAAATGAGTCCAAACACCCCCTTATAGAACCTTCAAAGACTCCAAATACTCATTTTACCCCTGCTAAATAGATCTGGACTCGACAGCACATAAAATCAAGGGTTAAGAACGTGAGAGCGCGAAAGGGTAATCAGATATAAAAAGTCCACTAAGGTCGTTTGAACGACTTCCCCTACGCCGTTCTAACGACAACAACTATGTCGTTCTATATAGATCGCGCACCCATCGCACGGCCTACTACTATAAACATGTAGCATGTCGTTAGATGTCCTTCTTCTCGTGACCCATCTCGCGACCCTTGTATTGTTGTTCGAACGACATTACCATGTCGTTTGGGAGACGCTATTTCTTTTTCTTCTTATTTTTCTCTAACTTTTCATCCATAATTATAATCAACTCCTCCTCAATTATAATCAACAAATAATTTAATTAATTTACTAGGGCGGGATATTTCAAACTTCCCATCTTGGAGAATTTCATCCCCGAAATTCTCGATCCATCAATCCTCAAACTCATGGGGTCCACCAACTTTTATTATAAATCCTAGAAATCCTCCATGACTATTCATCAAAGTCCTTAGCACTAAAGTAGCCAAATGTTTAATGTGCAACATGCTATAATGCTCATCATTTCGTCAACCATGACACTACATAGTCGACTCCGAGTCTCCACAAGCCCAATCCATTCCTAGAACTACTTATGCTAGTACCTAAGGTATATCGTTGCCATTATGGGCAAACTCTTTCTAGCGGTTAATGCTCACCCAAATCAAGACTGTATATTCCTCTATTCTACTAATTTTCAGGTTATTCTAACAATATAACTCGCATGAGTTTATCGAGAACCACACTAATCCATTCCCTCACTCCAAGGAGAAATAATCCCATCAAATCATTATCGTATGCTCGATTTACACCATCCGTTGCGTAACTCTGATCAACCCAACACTACCTTAGGAGTCTATTACTTGAGTACTCACAAACTCTAACTTCAATCCACTTACTGTGGTAAAGCTACATCGTGTGCTATGTTTTTCCTCGATTTCTAATGATATACAGTATCCTTAAACCATCATCCCATTCTTTGCAACCCGAACAACAGACTGCTGAGCCGGCTAATAAAAAGTCCACTAGTTCTAAGAAATGTCTCTACTACGAGCAAATCGTGTGACCGAAGGCATAGCCACCCATATGTAAAACTTTAAGCAATCATAAGAATACCCCAGATGGGCACAACCAGTTATCGACCGCATTGATCAAACCCGATCAACCATGACCTCCTAGGATCAATCACGTAGTACCATGACATGGCACTAATCTGAGTCACCATATAGGTGAGAATACTGAGTCAAAGTTATCAAAACCGAAAGGAACATACTCGAGTCAAAGGGACAAGCAACCAACCTAAGGAATTTCACCCATATCCACAGGATTCTGACTTATGGAAGCGAACCCATACTGTATACTTAAAGTCATGCCACTCATTCTCAAAACTCTCACCGAGCACCACTTCGGGCCATATACCCTAGCCTGGGTCACTAGTCGTGACAAATCAAATTGTAACCATTCATTCTTATATTAAGAATGCAATTCATGAATCGATAGTCCTTTAAGAAGTCAATTCCCAACTTCCCTCCTTGGGAATAAGGCCATACATTTAACACCTTTGGCGTAACTGAATCATTCTGATTAGCAAACACCTCATGCTCTAGTCATTGATCTTGCCCAATCACTAGTGAAGACATCACCAACCTATTACATCTAGGTTATTGGCTTATTTGACGTTCCATGATCCAGATCCCAAACTCTCATATTCATTACTTGGCTCAACGGCTACACTAGACTGCTGTCAAACTCACCATCAATTTTCATCAACACAAAACTCATGTGATGACCACACCTACCGTCGTTGGCATTCTAAGGGTAGTAAGTATTGCACTGGGATATGTCTCCTAACTCGTACTAACTTGGCAAGACGTGCCCATAACTAGTCATTACATTGTTAGGGCTACCCTACCATGTATTGTCGACACCCCGACATAATAATGATGTTTTGATGTTACTCCACCTTAATTTCCATTTTTAAGTCTCCACTTGGCATCATCACTCTAAGTCTCATTACATCTCCTAGTGTACCCCGAAACCAGTTATCACCACTCCCATACGAGTCCATTCCATGATATTTGAGCATCATTCTTATAACGACACAACTATCATCCTATCGTAGGGATTGTACCACCATCTGTGTCGATTGGAAGTCCATACCCGACAGAGATTCTACACAACCAACAGTCTAGGATCCTCACCTGATCCCCAACTCAATTGCTAAAATGTTACTTCCTCTTTTTACCAGATTTAATTGTTCTCCTAAGAACACCCAACATATTTCATGTAAAGTCTCGAAACTCGATAAGGTTTCATCGTCTTACACTTTTATCATCATAGTTTCACTCTACGAACTTTTCAATACCCACATCGATATTACCTGGTGCTCATAAAGACAATAGTCTACTAGATTTTAGCCATAGTTCACCTTAATCCTAAAACACCTCAAGACATATCAACATTCGATATTTTATCCCCAATGATGCGACACACATTTTGTCCTATGGGCACCTCAACACGCCTATGAACTACTCACGTGTTAGGATTACCTCACACCTAGCCATTTCCTCGGTGGCTAAAACGATTTTCAACAATTAGATATTAATTCTAAATTTCTTCCAAACGGTTGTGACTACAAGTCACGTATAAACAATAATTAATTCTACTACGGGGTATGGCAGGATACAGGACATCGCCTGCAGCCTATAACCCTCCAGGTCTGCCTCACCCAATCCTCAAATGAATGTTCAATCGCGTCAATAAAATTTCTTCTTTAAGAAAACATCATAGTGTGGGCTAACCAACAAGTTAACACGACTAAAAAGATCTTGGTAGGATATGGAATGTCGGGGTTTGCCTGCAAACACCAAGGCCCACACCACAGATCCTGCACAAGATAATTTTCCTCGATGCCACATTACGACCCAAAACACATTAAGCCTAAGTCCTCAACCAAGGAACTAATATGTTATCACCACAAATCTATACTTATTAATGCCACACAACTATTTAGTCCCCATACATGAGATACATAACCTTTACTACTGGTTCGCAGCGAACATCACTCACTATTTCCACTAATAAGGCTACTCTCATCACCAAAGTCATTTCGTGGTACATCTCACGAGAATGGTTGCGGCACTACCATTATTGGCCTACACAACTTCATGTGTTCTCTGAATTACCATCAATTACGATATCAGCCCAAGGATTGAATTTTCCTAATTACATCACCTGCATTAACTACACATAAGCGTCATACCTAAGGATTATATATGCCTTTTAATCACCAATCATTAGTGTCTTGTCGATACACCCTAAGCATCAATCTCTAGTGTTAACCATATGAAACTTGTGTCACTTGCCCATTGGTCACCATTCCATTCTATCTACATCTCAAATGATTCTATGACATTAAAATTCAATACAAGCACATCACACTAACATTCCCGGTGTCACCACTATAGGCTTGCATGGACATTAGTAAATTACTACAATTCTCATTAGAAATGTGAAAGCGACTATTAACTTTCAACTTAATTGTGTGCCACTTGGCACTAATTTACTTTTTGTTCTAACTTTTTAACTTTACTATCGAGGACATGAACCGAATCGTCATCAAACTATTATGACCGACCCTATCCAATACCAATGCTTAACAATCTAATACTGACCTCACCACGTCACACCCGAAAGGAACCTTGAACCTAGAGCTCTAATACTATTTGTAATGACCGACCCAGATTTATGGGTTACCTGTGACCGGTCCAACCCGAGCGTTAGGTGTGAAGTGCAATGGAACAACCTACATATGTTGCTAGTCCAATTTTATTTGAGTCAATGTTTCACTTGTTAGCATGCAAATTCAAATTTTAGAATACACTATGTGAGGGACCCATGGGAAGCACCATTAAGTCCAAGTGAACAGAGCAACTAACGTAAAAATAACTGAAATACTTACCTGTATAACTCTCTCAAAGCAAGAAACTGCACACAACATGTCGTAACAAAGCGAGGGTGTGAGCCTATGCCCAGTGGGAATATACAAGCAGTATAGAAATGAACGGTAGAGAAGATACTCACACGCTACAACCACATGCATGAGAAACTATAAATGTATCTTTATATCTATAAATTGAAAATACATGTTCCAATGCATTAACCGTTTGACTTTTAAAAACCTTACCTGTCCAGATTAATTTACCTTAATCTTGTATAAACTTTTCTTACTCATAAATCCCATTTCTCATATTGTTTAACACACCAAGTTCAACACTTAATTTATCTAACTACATTCCTATACCAGAATTTCCCTTTTTTATTTAGTTCAATACACTTTAGTATTTTCGTTGAAACTTACCCTTTCAACACACGGAAGCATCATGTAGAGAATACTTATTTGTAATTTGGAAGCCATTTTCAATACATCCTTATGTAAATTACGGGTTTAACCACTTAGGTTGCTTAATCACCCGTTTACCCACTTTCTTTACCCTTTTTTCCTTATCTTATGGACATTAGTAGATTTACACATTTACTTGTCCATTTCATATTTACCGGAATGTTTATTACCTTCAAGTTAGGTTGTATTAACACATTTTACCACACAACCCATTTCTTGACATGTTCCAAATTTCGTTTATCTTTTCTCGGAATCTTCCTATACTGCATACTTCCACGGACTCTACACCGCCAGCCATGCGTACCATGTGATCTGGCTAGTGTTTTAGGTCTTTTCACCCAAGAGCTCTAGGCCCTTATTGCTTTTATCCAAGTGTCATCGGAGTTCCCTATATGTGTTTTAACATTTTACCAATGTTCACATTATTCCTATTTCCTTTTTACTTGGCCAAAGCCAAACTCGGGACTTTACCATCCCATTTTGTGTTACATTTGAACTTTACCATTTCATGTCCTTTACACTTTAACCTTGATTTTTATTCCAAAAGTCATATTTATTTAGGACCACTTTGTGTAACACCTTTTTACAACTTTTTATTTCATAAAAATATTCCACTTTAAGTCAAATTACTTTTTTACCCATTTATTTCCAAAATCACCGTTTACTCCATTTTCACAAGTGTTAATTTCCCAAAAACACTAATAAGTCATGCACACTAATTTCTTAAGTGTTTTTAACCCCTTAAAACTTTTTTACAATTGGAGTAACATTCTACTTAATTGGAAACACTTTTGTACCTTTAATTCCATAAGTGTTTATCCTTTATAACATTACTAAGTTACACACTTACTTTTACATGTTTACCCATTAACACTTAATGAATACTTTTATCAATACTTTCTCAAACACACATTTCTTTACCTATACACTCAAGAAATCCATTTATATATAAGACTACATTTATAAGAAAACACCCTTTCTTTTTATTATCATGTGTAGTCTTATAATCTCATGCTCATTACATCTTTTAGTCCCAACTACACACACTTTGAAGACTAATTTCTAAATTTTCTCATTTTATGTTTAAACCCTACAAAAACCTTCTCTAAACTTATTTATACATTTAATATCAAAATACTACAAGTTTATATGCATGAGAAGATGGATTTTGAACCCAGACATCCTACTACATGGTGTAAACATATATTTCATCATGGAAATTTATTAAACTTGCAAAAATACTTTCTTTACACAGAAAAAACATTTTTTTTATTTCTTCAACCTCAACAAATATTCATTTTCACAAAGCCTTAATTTTTGCAAGAACTTTAAATATTATCATTCCACCAATTTTCAAACAAATCACAGCATTTGCAAATATTTTATTTCATAAAATATTTTTCCTCAATATTTCTAGAAAATACACCATTTTCATAAAAACACTATCTTTCAGTATTTCAAAACCTAGAAATATTTATTTATTCTTTTATTTAAAAAAATATCATTTTTCAACACTTTTGTTCCATAAAGATGTTTATTATCTCTACACATCAATTTTTTATCATTTTTCAAATGAACCCTACTCATGTAATCTAACTACCAAGACTACAGTATGAAACTATAATCTTAATGCAAGAGTAAAATTTTTCCCACCTCTAATGGCTTCAATGGTGGTGGAAATGTTGGTGTAGGAGGAGCAACCACCACCTCCAAATGTGGCCTCAAGGGGTTACCCAGTGCATCCTCCAAAAAGCCCCAAAATGATCTTCTTCCAAGTTTTCAAGCAAGACCCACTTCAACTCCTTGAAAACCCACCTTCATCTTCTCCAAAAATCCCCAAATCTGACTCCAAAATTCGTAGCTCTTCTTCTTCAATGGTGGAAATGGGTATTTTGGGTTTGAACAAGGTGGAGTATTACATAAAATGGTGGTGTAATGGGGTGGAATGGTGGTGGAGTGGTTGGAGAAACCCTCCCATGGTGGAAGACCACCCCATTCTCTCTCTCTCTCTCACACACACACACACACACACACACACTTCTTGAAATTTTTGTCCAACAAATGAGCCCAAACACCCCCTTATAAAACCTTCAAATACTCATTTAACCCCTGATGGACAGACGTGGACAGGATAGCACATAAAATTAAGGGTTAAGAACGTGACAGCGCAAAAGGGTAATCAGATCCAAAAATTTGACTAAGGTCGTTTGAACAATTTCCCCTATGTCGTTCGAACGACAACAACTATGTCATTATAACGACATCTAATGTCGTTCAATCTATGGATTGCATGACCCTTCGTGCGAACTGCTACAGTAAACCAGTAGCATGTCGTTAGATGTCCTGCTTCTCGCGACCCTTATATTATCGTTCGAATGACATCCCCATGTCTTTTGAACGACCATATTTCTTTTTATTTTTATTTTTCTCCAAATTTTCATCCATAATTATAATCAACTCCTCCTCAATTATAATCAACAAATAATTTAATTAGTTTACTAGGGCAAGATGTTACAAACTTCCCTCCTAGGGGAATTTCATCCCTGAAATTCTTGGTCCATCAATCCTCAAACTCATGGGGTCCACCAACTTTCATTCGCCTTATTATCAAGTGTAATCTCATTCTCCACTTGCCTTATTATCAAGCCTAATCCATTCTTAGCACTACTTATGCTAGTACCTAAGGCATACTAGTGCCATTATGGGCGAACCCTTTCTAGCGGTCAACACTCACCCAAAGAAAAACACACTACGACCAATCGTCGCACATGTCACCAGATATTCAATTTCTAACTTAGGACTATACATTCCGCTATTCCATAAATTATCAGTCTATTCAAACTATATAACTCGAATGAACTTTTTGAGAACCACACAAATTCATCCTCTCACTCCAAGGAGAAATAATCCCATCAAATCATTATCCTACGCCTGGTTCACACCTTTTATTGTGTCACTCTGATGAACCGAACACTACCTTAGGCATCTCATCCTTGAGTACTCACTAGAGTCTAACTCCAATCCACTCATCGTCGAAAAGCAACATCATGTGCTAAGTTTTTCCCCGATTTCCAACACCATACTATATCCTTAAACCATCATCCCGCTCTTCGCAACCCGAGCCACTGACTGCTGAGTCGGCCAGTTAAAAGTCCACTAGTTCTAATAAATGTCGCTATAAAGAGCAAACCTTGTGGTTGAAATCATATCCACCCATACGTAAAACTTTATGCAATCATAAGAATACCCCAGATTGGTGCACCCAGTTAACAAGTTGCATTCACCAAACCTGATCAATCGCACTCTCCCGAGATCATCCGCGTCGTACCATGATATGGCACCAATCTGAGTCATCACATATTGTAGAATACTGAGTCACAATTACCAAAACCAAAAGGAACACACTCGAGTCCGAGGGATAAGCAACCGACCCGAGGAATTTCACTTATAGGCACTCAATTTTGACTTATGGAAGCTAACCCATATTATATATTTAAAGTCATCCGACTCATTCTTAAAACTCTCACCGAGCACCATTAATGGCCATATACCCTGGCCTGGGTCACTAATCATGACAAATCGAATAGTAACCATTCATTATTATATTGCAAACGTAATTTACGAATCGATAGTCCTTTAAAAAGTCAATGCCCGACTTCCCTCCTTGGGAGCAAGGCCCTACCTTTCACACCCTTGATGTAAATGAAATATCCCGATTAGCGGACACCTCACGCTCTATGGTATTGGCGGGTTGGTTTTGATTTGGGACTTTATGTTGGGGTTTTATAAATTTATGATTTCATTCAAGATGGGAAAATAAAGAAGGAGATACCATTTTGGTCAGTTATTTAAAAATAAAATCAGAAGGGATTCCTTTTTTATATTTTGTATAAAGGGTGTTTGCTTTTACCTCTTTATGTTGAATTACTCCTGCAAAACGAATCAAGCTACTCGAGTTCGATTTGTTCTCGTTTCAAAAAAACTCATTCGAGACACACTCGTAAAATAAACGAGTCAGTCTTGAACATAAATTTAGGCTTGTTATCTTATTTAGCTCGGCTAGGATTCGGCTAAATCATCAATGATCATACTAAATTAGTACAAAATAACAAAGTTACTCGAGTTTGGCTGGTGTTCGTGTGCTCGGCTTGGAAGATAAATGAATCAAGTTTGAACATAATTTTAGGCTCGTTTACATTTTCAAACCAATCTTGACTAACTTTAAGATCGACGTGACTCACTTACACCCCTATGCTAAAGAGATCATTTTTAAGGGGTGTTTGTTGTTACCTCTTAATGTTGAAATGGTAATATTTAAGGGGTTTTGTCTTTACATCTTAATGCTAAATTGAGTGTCATTCTGCATTGACAGGTAATGATTGGTGTTTGGTTTTAACTATTAATGCTGAAAATAGTTAAAATTCAGCATTAAGCATTAAAAGTCAAGTACCACAATGAATATTTAATGCTTAATGCTAAATTTTTGTAATGAAATTTTGTTCCAATTTTACCCTTGTTTTATTTGCTAAATGGCATAAAAATAAAAAAAAATAGTAAATTATTATTAATGGAAAAATGGACAAATTAATTGTATTCAGCATTTAATGCCAAATAACATCAAACAAACAACATACATTCAAAGGTTCATTCACATAAAAAAACATACTTTTCAACATTCAGAGTTCAGGGTTAAGCATTCAGCATTCAAAGGCTAAAAAAATAAATTCCCTCTTAGTGTTTTCTTTAACTCTTAACGATGACAAATAGATAAAATTTAGCATTAAGCAGGAGACAATACCCTTATGAATTTTTAATGCTTAACACTGAATTCTTTTAATGAAATTTTATTCCAATTCATTTTAATTATAAGGGACACTAATACAAAATAGATTTAAAAATAATAAGTAATGGTGAAATAGTTAAATCACCTTTATTCAACGTTCATATCTAAATAACTCTAAACAAATAACATACATTCAGGGGGGAAAAGAACACAATTTTTAGCATTTAAAGTTAAGCGTTCGGTGCTTGACGTTAAGCATTCAGTATTCACGGCTAAAAAAAATAAACAATCCCTTGGAGTATTTTTATTTTTCCCCAGTTTTTTAGTTTATTTATAAGAGAGCTTTACATATAAGTTTTATCTACATACCATTTCTTCATTAGCCAAGACAAGCTTTTGTTCACTATCGTATAATTTGGTATCTCGATTATGTCCAAAAAAGAAAAGTGGACTATTAGTTTGGGACAACCCAAAAAAAATAGTGGACTCTTAATTTGGGATGGACAGGGTAAAAATATTGATCCCTACATGTAGAACCCCTCCATCAGTTACCCAAAAGAAAAACATAAATCATATATATTAGATATTATTAAACTAGCTCTTCTAGTTAATGTTGATCACCCATTAGACACTCCACGTGCCACATGTATTGTACCTCTCTTCTTTATTTTACTGTGCCAAGCTAATCATCCTTTCACCTTGAATCTCCCGACTAGAGAAATGCTTTGTGTCTAAAAAAATTATCCCAACTGATCCTCAAATAGTAACAAGTGTTGTACCTTATGGTATGGATCCTTCCGGAGCACAAGACTTTAATTGTATTTAAGGATGAGTCGGGGAGTTTTCAGTACTCATAGTAGGGCTCCACCTCATAAGTGGAAGGTTGGGTTTGAATGTGCATTTAATTCCTAACTTTTTTACTCCAGCAAGAGTAGTTATCTCCTTTCACATATGTTCCAGTTCTGTACTTCTTATCTCCCTTATATCTTATATACTTTTGGGCCAACCGCGGTCGAGAGCACGTGAGACCAAAAGCCGATCGACTACCAATGTCCCAAGAATGGGGAATTGGATGGGGGTAATGACAATGTGTGATGCCAAGGAAAACGTGCCCTCGGTCTAATGGCTTCGGGCACAACTTGCATTCAAAAACTCGAGGATTCACGGTATTCTGCAATTCACACCAAGTATTGCATTTCGCTACGTTCTTCATTTATGCAAGAGTTGAGATATTCGTTGCCGAGAGTCATTTGTACTTTAAAAGCGCGATATATATATATATATATACAGAGAGAGAGAGAGAAAGATAAAAATAAAAGCGGTTATCATGCATACCTAGAATGAGGTCCCGGTATGCGGACCATTTTTACTAAAATAGTAACAAAAATATTTTTGGGCTGATTTTTTTATGGTATTTAAACATTTCAGGGGACCCATGTAAGAGAAAGATTTTATCATTGCTCATAGCTTAGGTATTTTGGCGTATCCCATTACAAATTGGAGTTTCAAACCGAATACTACATTCGCATTTGCCTCCATGATCATTTAAAGATGCATTAGTGACCGAGCTTCATGTCCAAGTTTCAAGCCATTGGATATGTCACCAACACTTTTATAGAGTTATATGAGCTTCTAATTTCATTTCTCATTCGAATTATATTCTGGGATGTTTGTATTCAAAGTGAGGCATTTTTTTATAAATCAAATTTTGAAAATATTTTTTTTATCTCATTGGAAAGAGCTTTGAATTACCATCGAACAAGTTGTGCTCTATTTAGCTGAACCAAACTCGTTGGAAGCACGTTAGAAGGTTGATAGAACGAGAAATCTTGTCATTCAAATGAGACTTGATCTCACTAGAACAAATCTGGTGTTTTTGTTTGAATGAGTTGCCATTTTTCGTTCAAATGATATAGCCACATCAAAATTCATGTTTTTCATATAAAACCCTATTTCGGTCAATTTTCTCAAGACTTTTGGCGAAATTGAATTTCCAATATCTGTTCTAAAAGTGTTCATCTTTATGTTTTAGAAAAACACTTTACTTTTCCAAATCATACAACCCGTATATGATTTATGGAGTTTGTTCCAAATCATACATCCCAAGATCCAAACTCGTTACATCTAACCATTGTTACTGATTTGTGGAGTTGAGGCTCTATGGATAAAGAAGATATGATTGTGCATCCTGAGACTAATTAATGGATACCGAGGGAAGAGTGCTTCATGTGGACAGTGATGGACTGTGATGAATCCGTAAAAGAATTTAAGACTAGTTAATTATACTTAGTGCAGCTCTAAGTAATCTGTAAGTCATTGAGTCTGTTGAATTCTTTATAGTACTAAAATCTAGGTTTTTCCCGAAAGGGATTTTCCCTCAATCTCCTTCATCTTTTCTTGGTTTGTTTGACTATGTGATTGTACATAATTTAATTTGGACTTTATATCCCATGCACAACTAATTATTAATCAAGATAAAATTTGGATAAAAATTTAATTTGTATGTGAGAAACATAATATATGGACTATCTATACAAACATACTTTCTCAAATTGGTCTCAGAGCATGTTACTCTAAGTTTTTTATGTGATCTTTAAAATTTAGATTTTATTGCTAATTTGTATAATAGGTTACCTATTTTCAATGGGTCTAATTATGCTTATTGGAAATCTCGAATGAGATCGAATTTGAAAGCGATTGACGAGCATGTCTAGCTTGTGTGTGAAAGAGGGTGGACACCACCCACAGTGACTAGTGGCGATGTCATAAGTCCTAAAAATGTCATCACTTGGACGGAGGATGAACTAAAATGCAGTAATTTTACTCACGTGGTTTAAGTGCCATTTCTGGTGTCATCACTCCTGATGAGTTCCGCCACATCATGGTGTGCACAGACCAAATTGAGGAGAACCAAAGAAGGGAGAAACTAGAGGAGATTTTTGGAGATTATACCAAGAACAAGATAGGAGACCATTGAATCAACCCTTCATCTTCATCAAAGAATCTAATACTACAAACCCTAAGGGAAGTGGTTTAACTTGCATTTGATAAATTGCATTTTTCCTATTCATTAAAGAAGGTGTGAATTGATTAACATGTTGGGGTTAGTTATACATATAAATTTGAGGATTTCATGTTTTGATTTAAAAATCTGTAGAGATGATAAGATTTTATGGATTTTGATTCCTAAATTTTTTTAGATGATGTAGTTAGATTGAGAAAATCAAATAGGTGGATTTAGGATGAATATTGGAAGGTTTTAGGGGTAAAATTTGTGCAGAATCGAAGGTTTAAAGCTTTAATGGTGCATTGGGTTTTCGGGACATTAACGGAGGAGAGAGAACCCCAGGGTCATTCAAATGACCTGGTGTCTCATTCAAACGACATCCACAGTCGTTCGAATGACAACGTTTTAATTTTGACAGATCCTTTCGTCCCCTGATTCAGACCTGATTGTTAATTAGTAATGAATTGTTCCTGTTTAGGATGAATCTAAAATTGGGGGTTATAATTTAAGGTTTGAATTTGTAGAAATGGACCCACGGATTAGTAGAGGATAAATCCAAATAGAGAATTAGGGTTTATGCTGGGTAATTGGAAACCATGTAAATTAAGTAGGTAAACTTAATTAAATTAAATTGAATGAGGATTTGGGGATTTTGAATTTTGGGCCAAGCGAGATAGTCCGAGTATATATGGTTGAGTGACACCAAGATAATGAAATTAATTAGTGTATAATTAATTGAAATTTGTGTTGGATTATAGACTTTCATGTTTTAGGCTAGTGTTACAGATTTAGTACACCGGTAGCATGGGTTTGATATATATATATATATATATATATATATATATATATATATATATATATATATATATATATATATATATATATATATATATATACTCTAGCAAAATGTCCCTGCCTGAAGGCACGACGAACACTTCTTAATCACGTAATCGTGAAATGGTGAAAATTTCCAAAGTATGTAATTGCAAAATGGCAAAAATATTTTTCCCCAACAAAACAAAGTGTAATTTAAAAAAAAATGGCTATAATCTCCTTTGTTTATAAGACTATCCACCCTGCTTAAAAAATAACAAATTATCCAATAACATTCAAATAGACTAAATTCATCAAAACAAATTCACATATATCATGAAATACAAATAAATAAAGTGTCCATTTAAAAAAAATGGACATAATCTCCTTTGTTTATTGGACTATCCACCATCTTAAGGGATAACAAACAATCCAACAATATTCAATGATCTTAAAAGTAAATCTAACAAATATTTTAACGAAACAAACTTCGTAAAAGCAATCACATATATAGGAACTGAAGTCGTCTCGCATGCTCCACTATAATAATTGTCCGTAGTTTTCAAAATGCGACCTGATACAAGACAAAAAATATATTAGTTAATTAAAATAGCTAGGATAGGGTAAAGCTATTCCCACTCCAACAAAATTCTGTAACATTCCATCTTATTATTTTTACTTAACACAAACACATCTTTATTAAAACTCAATAAAAAAATCTTATTTTTTATCTAACATGAACTAATGAACTAAAAAACATGACACGCCACATCATTTTTTTTCAACCAAACACGAAAACAACTCGATTAAAAAGGGACACACCACATGACATGAAATATTTTTTTCCACCCCAATAAAAGCAACACGATTTTAAAAATTGTTTTACAGTTAAAACATTTAAAAAATAGTTAAAACATTCATAAATATAACAGATTTTACTGTTTTTTAACAGTTTTACATAAACAATTTTTTATATCAACTATTAATATATATTAAATGTTTTTTTTTTGTAAAACGACATTTTTCGTTGTATGACAATTTTTTGGTTGTATAACAGTCTATATAGTAACATATTTTTTTATAAAATAACATTTATAAAATAATAGTTTTTTATATTAACTCTTTTTTTATATTAACAGTTTTTACTATTTTTATATTAACATTTATAACTATTTGTTATATAAAATAACATTTATAAAATAACAGTCAAATTATGTACAGTTTTTTTAAATTATTTATTGCTTTTACTATTTTTATAATAACAATTTTTACTTTTTTTAACAGTTTTATATTAAAAAAAACAATTGTTATAACAATTTTTAACATTTTAAATAACAGTTAACAGTTACATACATTATAATGTATAACATTTTTTATATGATATAACATTTTAAATATTTTTAACTGTTATTTATAGGACTGTTATTATAATATATTTAATAGTTTTTATAGGTAAGAGTTATTACAATACATTTAGAAGTTCTTATATTTGTTAAATATATATTAATATTTACTCAATGAAGATCTTTGATTCCAAAATATGCATAAATCACCCAATACTCAATGAACCCAAGTAATAAAATGAGGAAGATATAGATGCATATTGATCAGTCAAATGTTAGAGACCTGAGAGAGACCCTTATACGACTGCTGCGAATTGCAAAATTGAGGGAGAAACCCGAGAGATAAGGGGCGCTGCTGGCAGGGGCGGAGGAGGAGGCCAGAAGCACTTTATCCTATGATTACCGAATAACATTGGATTATTCTTCGTGTCATTTATCCTCTGATTACCGAATAACATGAAAATGCACTTACTTCCAAAATAGTACGTACGGCAGAACAATGAGAATGTTGAAAGAAAATTTCATAGCAAAACCAATACATATATGATGTTCACGTCAATCACTATTAATGGAGTTATTAAAATTCAAAAACATATTATTTGAGGCAAGAAGTGAAAGAAGATGCTAAAGTATAAACAACAATTAATTTTCTTTGGAAATGCCTAAATATAGAAAGAAAAGAAAATCATACATTTGCTTATGAAAGCAGCCCCTTAAAACTTAAAAAAAGCACCAAAAAAAGGAAAAACGAGAAACATAAACACAAAATTTAGAAAGAGAGAGTGAGAGAGGTGTTACATTACACATGAGTTGGCGCAGACATGAATGGGGTGACGAAAGCAGCCCTGATTTCGAATTCTCATCTCTATCTCTGAACAACCCTTTTTTCTTCCACTTTCGTTGTCCACCGCATAAGATGAAACCATTGGTATTCCAAAAGATTCAGAAAGATGAATTCAAAAAAATCAGTTATACATAGATAACAGATGAATAGGCTATACATAGATAACAATTATACATATACGTAGATAACAATCAGGTAGATGTTGCATATATACCGCATATATGAAAATAAAAACAGGGCGCCTAATTCCATTCAATTTAATCAAACGTAAAACACAACGCAAAATTAGTAATTATTTATAGCCTCAACTTCACAAACTTGGATAAAATGGAATTACAGTCGAGTACAAAGACATTGTAATGCCAACATAAAATGGAATTACAGCGAGTACAGAACCTATAATGTCAATCAACAGTAGGAGAACTATACCAAATCAGCAAGAGGGACAAATCATAAATAAAATATAGAGAGATAGAGAGAATTAAAACAAAATATACATAACAACAGAGATTTAAAAATAATTTTTACCTATCCAATACGCAATAATGGATAACCCAAGCATTGAGTTAAATTCTCCAATGGCCAACCAAGGAAGAGAGTGATGATATTGAATCGGCATGTATATGACAAAGACGCCACTGCATCTAGGCCTCAATCATCTTCTAACACCAACAAATAATGCCTCCCAATGACTTTTAGTAGTAGGCTCTGCAATATAGGCAGCATAAAACCAATGACTTTTAGTAGTAGGCTCTGCAATGATTTTATGTCAAAAGTCTAGGCTCTGCAAATACAAATTGGAGATGAACGTGAATAAAACTAAGTGAATAGTAGGCTCAAATACACTTAACTCATTTATCTCTTGTTCAATTTAAAACCTCACAACATAGATCATATAAACCAGAACAAAAGACAACTTGGTAGAACTGAAATAACTTGACCGACTACCTAAGTTGTTCATGGACTGCAAAGTTCAAGGGATTATAGAAATTGCTAATTTGGTGGATGATTATTAGAATGTATGTAATGTATAAGCAACATACTATTAAAACTACCTGATCAAATGTAAATCTATGTAATGTATCTATTGTCAAAACTGCTCAAATGCATACAAACTGCTCAAATGTTATTGAAAAAAAGTGTAATCAATGCGTATTAAATAAGCTAGACTTGGTTTTAAATTAACATAAAAAAAATGAAAAAATATGTATCCAATGCGACAGACTTCAGTCACATCAAAAATGCAATCTAAATCAAATAATTAACACAAATGTACGCTAGTCAAATGTCTGGAAGCGTGTGGGTAGTTCAAAGCAGTTTCAATAATGTCTAGATATTGTATCCGGTCAGTTAGCAACAACATCTAGTTTTATCTTCCCTATATGAAAGTATATTGCACCCGGCCTGTAGTTCGAAGCATGTTAGGACATTTTATAATGGTGAGGAACTAAAACATAATATTGAAAGTAAATGAACCGATTGGGGTTGAATTCCTTGATTGAATGAATAAAATACGAATTCCAACATAATAGAGAACAAATTAGCGCATAGCTAAAACAAAAGCATGTTAAAACATAAAACGTTACATATTTGAGCAAAACAGGTAGATGGTCAAACATTTCAAAATTTGTCATTTTCAAACTTATGACAACCAAGAAAAACACCTAGATTCCATTACTTCAATCAAGAAGGATACCTCTAATACAACAAAATGTTAGCACCAAAGTACTTATTTTTATAACAATTCCATTAAATCTCCATTTTATATTATACAAAATTCAAAGGGACAATTCACTGTTGGGCCCAAGGTTTATGCTCAGATATACCTCTACACCCATGTTTAGAATGATCAGACTTTGAAAATGATATAGAAGTATAAAGTAGACCAAACCTTGTAACAATTTAAAAAAAATCATAAACTATGCATACAAACATAAAAACAAAATAACAAAAACTCCAAATGCATCACAGACATCTAATCCTAAAGTACACATGTTTACCATGCTACTTATGCTTGGCTGCCATCACGCGACTCTATGAAGTCCCTGAAATAAATACATGAAGCATATTTAATAACCCATATGACATAAATACAGAAAATATCATAAGTCCAATATATCCATTACCATTAAATGTATTACTTTTAGAGTATCCAACGTCAAGCAAAAATGGAAAGATTAGTACCCTAAAAAAATATCATAAGTTTTGCAACTCTTCTTGGAATCCCCTATTTGAATACAACGCATAGATTATGACTAAACCAAGACAAATGAATAAGTTACTTCCAACAACCGTAGATGCCTTTAGTAACAATTAATAATATTTCCCCAAATGGCGTATTAAGTCTCGTGAATAGTATAAAGTAGTGGTCAGTTACTGAAGATGGGAAATTGAGTCTCGTGAATTGTAAAAAAGTTCAAAGTTAACCTACTATAGTGGTTAAAGGGGAAATAATCTTGTTAGTTACTGAAGATGGGAAATTCAATTTGAAATAAGAATTTGATTATGTTAGAATTAATAGACCTTACTCAGTTTGGAAGTGTGAAGAGAAAAAGCGAAAAGTGAAAAAAAATGCCAATATACAATCTTTGAAGATGAAAGCAGACCTTAAATTAGCCTTAGCAAATATACGATCTTTAAAATGATCTCGTGTAATATTTCGTATCCATGTCATATATCTCGAATCTTCAGCCCCTATTAGGATCAACATGACCACCTCCATAGATTCGCCTATTCGTGCAGTTCCTTTAACAAATATTGTTTTACCATATTCATCTGTTAAAGATGCTGAGTGGAAAAAACAAAGAGGGAGGGAATTAGTGGCTAAAAAATCATGAAAACAAACAATATTGTTGCCAAGAATAATAGGATTATTACACAATCTAATCCCATTTCATTCAACATTCTACCATTCATGTTGGCCCCTAACATCTCATTTTCAAGAGAAGACGCCACTGGTATAATTACCCTAACAAATAAATTGGTATTAATCCCGTAATATTAGGAGAGTATAGAGAGATGCAAAATGGTTTATAATAATCTTCAAACTGAGCAGTGTCATTTAATTGAAACTCCATCATATTTCAGAGAGTAAATGTGATTTATAGACCATCAAGCTTTAGCTAATTTAGGAAACCAAGTATATGGTGTATCAAGGTAAAAGAATAAAAATCCACAGTGCCTACAGATGTGAATTCATACCTCTTTTTAATTCTTATAATTCAAAGTAAAACGTACATTAGAGGTATACTAAAATGTACCTAATAATATAAGAAAGTTGTTAAAGTTCATGAGTTACATTCAGTCAATGCCTCCTAAAAAATATCATGCTTTGGGACTAAATATATCCATGTTCAACATCAACTGGTGCGATATCTGGTGTTATGTCCTTATTGGCCTTGAGAATAAACTTGTCCTACTCAAAGCATCTAAAATAACAAAACATGGAATTTCTAAAATATTAACATTGCATTAGAATAAAACTAATAAAATAAACGAAAAATGATTTGGTCATAGGGTTATGTCATCGAACACTTTCTATGCCCTACAGAAAATGAAGCAAAAATGGATAGGTATATGTTTGATTGTGAGTGATAAGAGATTAAAACCCTAGCCAGTGATACACACAATGCAAGTTTTCATTAATAGACTTTTTTCTTCTCAATAAAGGCAGTGTTCATTGGCTTGCTTTGGGAATAAAACAAAATAATACACATTATTTAAAAAGTGGTACACATATGCATATACACATTATTTAACATCAGTCACATACATTACAAAAATAATGACTCAATTAAAACTAAAATCATATACCCTGTGGGAAATAATGACTCAAATCAGGTCACCTGGAAAAGAAAAAATAAATAACAAAACCCAAAAATTAATTAGATCTCAAATAAGAAGCATACATGTAAACAAATCTAAAATTCGAAATAGATCTTAACCAAAATCAAAATGATTCCCTAAATCATCCCATATTTCAGATCAAGAGGAAGATTGGGCAAAATAAAAAATGAAGCCCTGATTTTCAGATCAACAAAGGAAAAATAGGATTAATCGGTGATGAACTATGGAAATCAAAATATGTAACTCAAATAAAACTAACTCATATACCTCTGTGGGAAATAATGACCCAAAGCAGGTCACCTGCAAAAGAAAAAATATATAACAAAATCAAAAAATTAATTAGATCCCAAATCAGAAGCATACACATAAACAAATCTAAAATTCAAAATAGATCTTAATCAAAATCAAAATGATGCCCTAAATCATCCCATATTTTTAGATCAAGAGGAAGATTGGGCAAAATAATAATATGAAGCCCTAATTTTCAGATCAACAAAGGAAAAATAGGAGTAATCGGTGATGAAGTATGGAAATCGAACTATGTAGACATAAGAATCTGACGATTTCAAACCTGATGTTAGTACAAATAATTAACATCTGAAACATCTAACGATTTTGTACCTGATGTTAATAAAAATGGTTGATTCCGTACCTGATGTTAATACAAATAGTTAACATCTCAAACATCAGGCGTGTGGAATTTTGGAGTGTGGGATTTCATACCTGGTGGTGATCTGTGCAAATCTGGTGGAGGAAGCCTCGGATTTTGGAGAGTGGAAGGAAACGGTATCAACCATAGATGGAGGTAGCGTGGGATTTCGAGGTGTGGGAGGGTGAGGTAGGCTACATTTCGGATTTCGAAGGGGTGGAGAAATTAGAGGCCCTGAGTTAGATTGAGATGGGCCACGATAGGGTTGTATTTGAGATCAAGTGTGTGTTGTCCAAGTTGCCAAGTCACAATGTGTAAATGGTGACATGGCACAATATGACACCCTTAGATCGCTCAAAAAAATTCTCTCCTAACCGTTGATATATTGGAAAAGTAAAACACGCTCCTCTCATATTATATATATATATATATATATGTATATATATGTGTGTGTGTGTGTGTGTGTGTGTGTGTGTGTGTGTGTGTGTGTGTGTATGTGTGTGTGTGTGTGTGTGTGTGTGTGTGTGTGTGATTTATAAATATTTGTGTGTATAATATTTATAATAAGCATACCCATTCTAATGCTATCTTAGGAGGTTGCGCGATGTGGGTGAATCCCCTGGCTAGCGAATGAAGGGAGAGTATAATCCCCAGGTCATAGCGTCTGTTCATAGGGATAAGTCATTTTTGGTATCAAACGATCTCATTTCGGGGGGAACTATGGCCGCATCCAATACGGTTGCGATAGCATTAGAGAGGATCCGAGGAGGTATTACTCAGGAGGATGTTTATCCGAGGAGATATTACTCTGGATGATGTTTCTATCTACGACATGTGTGTGAAGGTTATAATATGATGATATGTATATATGGTGCAGATTTATATACAGGGGACTACATGGTGTGAAATGTATAATTATATAACTTGAGAGATTGTTATATTATATTAACCGAGAAATGATTTAAATAGGTTAGTGTGATTAATAACTTATAAAACATATACTAAACTCACTCGGGATAGAGTAGTGGGAGAAGTAGAATGCGCATATATATGACACGACTAGTTGGCGTGATTTAAGTAAGTTAGTATGATTAATAACTTATAAGATTGTTATATCAAATCATATGAGAAATGATTTAAATAAGTTAGTGTGGTTAATAACTTATAAAACATATACTAAACTCACTCAGGATATAGTAAAGGGAAAAGTAGAATATGTATATATATATATAACAAGACTAGTTCAGGGTAGATAGATATATGGGTCATGGATAGGTACGTTAGGCATGCACATTAGTCGAGGGGTGTGGTGTCCTCAAGAAAGTGTGCGGCATTAACTTAAGTATGGAGATCATTCATACATGCTAATTTACTGCATTTAAATTCACTTGCTAAATATTTTCAAATATTTTTGGATCTAACCCTTGCTATAAAAATATTTTCAAAAACTTTTAGATGTCCCACCACAGGGGTGCCAGGCTTGATCTTCATGCAGGGTACGTAGCTACGATTCCTATGGGTGCTGCAGGATTTTACCTATTCCATTCTCGTCTAGATAAGGATGGTCTTAGTTGTACTTTTGGGCATGTTTCCCTTGGCTTGTACACGTTACTTTTGATCTAGCATGTATTAGCGACACTTTACATACTATGGACTATTGTTGGTGTTCTTGTATTAGTCGATGTTACTCGGCTAACACACTCATTACGTACTTGTGGCATGATTAGATTCTCTCATTTTGTGTTGGTTATTTGAATTCTTTTATACTTTTGGTTTTGGATTAAGTCATAAGATAAATTTTGGCATCGGCTTAATTAAATATTTGGTGGTTAGTAATTAATAATGTTGCGATAGTGATGCTGAGAATGAACCATATGTAAATCCTGATTTAATTTGATAAAGGCCTGATCAACATGAATTTAATTAATCGGGGTGTCACATACACAATGTTTCAAAGTGATTGTACAATGTGTTTTAAAAGGCCGTGATATGGTGCCAGAAAGCAAAAATGGGGTTGCCTTTGGCATAACCCTAAACCACTCTCAACACCTACTGTATTTTCTGAAATTTATACTGGGGTATTAGTTCTATTAATATGAAAATTTCGTCTAATTTTAGCTATAAATTAGTCACTTTTATACTCGTTAAGATGTTGTTTTCTTACACTGCAATTAAAAAACAAATTAATATATGTTTTGTTTCCACGAAGGTGAAACAAATCCATGGGTTATTTTAAAACCTCAACATATGGATTGTATGGGAACCTTCATCGATTTTTATTCATATTATTTGGAAATAGAAATATCCTCAAGGAGTGAGGAGATTATATCCTGGTCAGAATAGGTTTTGGAATGATCTTGTAGAAAGACTTGGGTTGTAATGAATTTTATAATAATGTGTATATATTATAATAATATTTTTTTCCTTTATTACTATTATTATTATTATTATTATTATTATTATTATTATTATTATTATTATTATTATTATTATTATTGTTATTGGTGGTGGTGGTGTTGTCATCATTGTTGAAGGGATTGTTCCAAACATTATTGGGAGGGGGCAGTGGTAAGGACGTCTAGAAGGTCTTGATAATGAGAAATCTATTGTATGATGACATGTCACTACTAAATGAGAAGAATAATATACTCTTCTTTCTTATGACCCACTACCAAGTAAGAAACATTGAATTTATTATAAATTATTTTGTTATACTTTTACGTTTTATTATTTTATTCAAAGATTTTTTTTTAGTTTTTTATATATTGTTATTAATTCTATTAGACAATTTTTGGAAAATGAAAATTGAGTTAGTAATCTACTCCATTCTTCTCGACTTAAGAGTCCATAATGTGGTCACAAAGATTTAAAATGTAATGCTGTTGGAAGAGAAGAAGCCTGAAGGGTTGGGAAATGGCCTCAATACATAAAAAGAAGCGTAGAGGACCTAAATATTAGATGGAGAATACTTCCCCTAGTAGTTAAATGACGCGTTGAATTTGGTGGTGTCCTTTTTACTATAGTTAAAATTTCATCCACATAGATCAAGATGTAAATGATTACGTCATGTGACATTTTTAAAAATAACCTGGAATCAGTTTGGATCTCATCAATTGATGTTGGAGAACAAAATTGCATGAGATGTTGGAACCATTCTCACGGTGTTAGTTTTAGTCTGTATAATGAGCGGTGAAGCTTGCACACGTGGTGGGGATGCACATTGTCAACATTCAGGTGGTTGTGCCGTGTGCACGTCTTCATTGAGATATCCATGTAGCAACGTGTTTGGTACATTGAGTTAGGAGATACACAATTCGTATGATATAGCAATGGAAAGGAATAATCGAACGGTTGTCGGCTTAATGACAGAGCTAAAAGTCTCGTCGTAATCAATCTCGAGTTGCTAGTGGTATTCTGGCAATGAAATAAGGCTTATATCTCTCCATGTTTTTGTCGATATTTATTTTAACTTGAAAAATTCATTTTCACCTGACAATATTCATGGAGGATGTGCGTGGAACAAGAGTCAGTGTACAGTTGTGTATCATTGCAATGAGTTGGGGAGCCATGTCACAATGCCAACTAGGAGATTTGTTC
This sequence comes from Sambucus nigra, assembly GCA_949130495.1. Classification (NCBI taxonomy): domain Eukaryota; kingdom Viridiplantae; phylum Streptophyta; class Magnoliopsida; order Dipsacales; family Adoxaceae; genus Sambucus; species Sambucus nigra. The sequence goes on from OX422220.1 coordinate 522,650,248, forward strand.
ACCAAAGAAAAGAAAGTGGGTTCACATGTGGGTGTGGGTTCACATGTTAAAGTATAAGGTGTTGGGTCTTGGTCACATAGTATGTTTTTGTAAGGTCATCAGATGGGTGTGAGTGTGACCGGTAGGTGGCGGTTGTGTGCCGGAGATGGGTGAGGAGATACGACGACCGTGATCACCTTCCATGTAGGTTGCGAATTCCATGCAGGTCGGTTGAATATTTAGGTATAATTGACGGATATGTTCATAGTTGGTGTGGAGATGGCATGGATTGAGCAAGTTGGGAGTTATGTTGTTGGTGAGAGCGTATGATAAGAATGGACTCTGTAGGACACATTGTGGCATTTGTTGTAACATTTAAATTTGAGCATGACTTGGATGTGAACAATTATGGAGAGAGAAGCATGGGATAAATGGGTTATGAAGGAGGATATAAGGTGGGGGGACATTTCATTGGAGTGGGATATAGCATGATAATTAATTGAGGGGTTGGAAGGGTGCAAGTGAAAGTGATATTTAGATGGGTGTTTGTAGGTTAAGTTAATGGGAATAATGGTGGGTGAGAAAGCCCATGGAGTTATGGTGGATTTATTAACGGTCAATATGGGACTAGGAAAGGGACGTATGGCCAAAGGGAAATCACAACTCATCGAGCCACACATGACAAGCAATGTAGAGACGATCACTAGGAGGGTCGAGACACCAATATTTATAATGGGTGGTACTGCAGCATAAAGAGACACACGGGACAAAGTGGTAGCACATTTTATACTCATTGTATGGACGAAGATGAGGGAAATAAAGGCATCCAAAAACTTTGACAAATTTATAATTCTCTAGATATTTGAATAAAATTAATATGGTGATATATTTTCAGTTACTGAGGATGGCATCCAATTTATTAAGTACACGGTAGTTTCAAAAGCATAATGCCAAAACCTTTGGGGACTAAAGAGTGTGCGACCAGTTTCCAACATGCAATGGTGGGGGTGCTGCTGTATTTGAATTTATACAATTCTGATTTTTTAATAAATGTTGATAAGGAGTTTTTTTTTAATTTTATTCCAAAATTCTTATTTTATGTACCTTTTTTTATAATTTTGAAAAAAAATCAATATTTTTTATAGAATATGCTGATGAAGTTTTGTTATATATAAATATGTAGTTGGAGAATTACCAATTTAGGAGTGTATTGTTATTATGATTTGATCGATGATCACTCTAAAATTAATTGCAGGTACTATATAGAACGCAGTTCGTGAAGGGTGGATATTCCAACCGTTTGCCATATTTTTGTGTCAAAACCTTTTGAGTCGTCCTCTCTATATACCAAAAAATGGCCTACAAATTTCCATTATTTTCCTTCTTCAACAATAAGCTTTTTAAGGCACTGCATGCTAGTGACGTAATTGAATGGAAACGTTCACTAGAACTTAAATAAATGCTAAATGGATGAAAATTCAAATCTAATATCTAAATATAATTTTGGTGTCTCTTCTTAGAGGATTGCCACGTGGCTTATCTAATAAGTGATAACATATGAAAATTGAGCCTCTAAAGAGTAGTCTCTATGTGTATGCTTAAGACATTTTATGTCCTCCAACTGCTTATTCACTCCCCCATCCAAAACTTTTCCAATTCCAAAAAATCATCACCTTGACCTTTCGTCTCTCCAAATAAGTAATAAAAAAACCTTTCATCTCTCTCCAAATACATTCGTTTCTTCCCCCTACCCTGATGCTCATACAAAACACCAATGTCCTTTCTCACATTCATCATCCGAACAGACTAGCATAATCCAAATCCCAAGCCAAAAAAAAAATCAAAACACTCCCATCTCCAAGATATGTTCAAGAGATCAGTAGCAATCCAAACAGATTGGAAAAATGAAATTGTCCCCGCTCTTCCACACCTTACAACATATCCTCAACGTTGTAGACGACGACTCTAACAAAGCCACAAATGCACCATCTCAAATTCGGTGACATCAAGGTTCAAGTGGAATACGATAACATTTTTGTGATCAATGGAGAGAGAAATATAGAAGAGGATAAAGAAGGCACCAAGTACGTTAATGGTAAGGAGGGTCTATAAATTCATGAGGAAATTCACATTTCTAGACAATGCTAATAGAGATGCCATCACCGTTATTTGTCGGGACGAAGTGTTGACTGTGATCGTCAAGAAGCAGTACACCAAAAATAGGAATCTGCCACGGTTTAAAACTGTTCCAAATCAAATCTGGCATGGTTTTGAACTGTGCCAGAATCAGGTGTTCCAAAATGGCAATTTTTTTCTGGCACGGCTCAAAAGTGTGCCAGATTTGGTCAAATAGGAACACTTCTGGCACACTTTTAAACCGTGCCATAATTTGATATTTCTGGCACAATTTTTAACTATGCCAGATTCGGCCAAACAGGAACACTTCTGGCACACTTTTAAACCATGCAGAATTTGATGTTTTTGGCACAGTTTTTAACTATGATGGCACAGTTCAAAACTGTGCCAAAATATGATACACTTTTGCCACGATTTTGAACTGTGCCAAATTTTTTATTAAAAAAAAATTAATTATTTGAAAACACAAAATTCACAAATTAATAATATTGCGCATTGTTAATAAACAAATGTACATACAAACTTCAAAATATTACAAGTCTTTAACAGCTCACAGGCCCAAAAAAATTGGGCAGAGTTTCTTCTATTTTTGGACATTCCAAAACTTGTTAATACAAAACCTGCCCAACATAAAGCCCGCATGGCCATAAAATATATAAATTAACTTACAAAAGCCTGCACGGCCGTAAAAACTCAACAATAAAACAACAAAAGATCGTACGGACATAACATAAAAAAATAGAATCATGAATAAACCCCTTGTTGTAAACCACTGAGTTCTTTGTGTGTTCCACGTGAATAAAAGCCAATAATAAACTGTTATCCTGCAAAAAAAAATAGGATACAAAAAAGATACGATATTAGTAACCCAATAATTTACAAAAACAAATTTACTCAAACTAAAAAATTACATATATGAGTGGAAATTATCATCATACTCTCAAATCGAGAGACCCGGGACTACGCGATTAGTTCTAATAAGTTACATTGGTCCTGTGCGAGGTGTTCGTGCCTCCTACAGGGTCGTTTGGGGGTTGGTTTAGGTTTTCACCCCTTAACAGCATGTTTTTAACTCTAAGTGTGATTTTTACATTTTTGTCATACACTCAAACCGGGAGACCCATGACTACGCGGTCAGTTCCTACAAGTTACATTGGTCCCGTGCGAGGTGTTAGTGCCCCCTACGGGGTCGTTTGGAGGCTAGTTTGGGTTTTTACCCTTTAACGGCTTCTTTTTAAGTCTAAGTGTGATTTTAGCAAATTATCGTCATACTTTCAAACCGAGAGACCCGAGACTACGCGGTCAGTTCCTACAAGTTACATTGGTCCCGTACGAGGTGTTCATGCCTCCTATGGGGTCGTTTCAGGGATGATTTGGGTTTTCACCCTTTTTAAGTCTAAGTGTGATTTCTGCAAATAATCATCATATTCTAAAATCGAGAGACCCGGGACTATGCGGTTAGTTCCAACAAGTTACATTGGTCCCGTGCGAGGTGTTCGTGTCCCCTACGGGGTCGTTTGGGAGGTGGTTTGGGTTTTCACCCTTTAATGACTTGTTTTTAAGTTTAAGTGTTAATTTTTGCAAATTATCATCATATTCTCAAACTGGGCGACTCGGGACTACGTGGTCAGTTCCTACAAGTTACATTGGTCCCGTGCGAGGTGTTCGTGCCTCTTATGGGGTCGTTTCGGGACTTATTTGGATTTTCACCCTTTAATAGCATGTTCTTAACTCTAAGTGTGATTTTTACAAATTATCATCATATTCTCAAACCGAGAGACCCGAAACTACGCGGTCAGTTCCAACAAGTTACATTGGTCCCATGCGAGGTATTCGTACCTCCTATGGGGTCGTTTGGGGGCTTTGATGTCTTATTTTTAAGTTTAAGTGTTGATTTTTTCAAATTATCATCATACTCTCAAATCGGGAGACCCGAGACTATGCGGTCAGTTCCTACAAGTTACATTGGTCCCATGTAATGTTTTTATGCCTCCTACGGGGTCATTTGGGGGTTGGTTTGGGTTTTCACCCTTTGACGGCATGTTTTTAACTCTAAGTGTGATTTTTACAAATTATCGTCATACTCTCAAACCTGGACACCCGAGACTACACGGTCAGTTCTTACTAGTTATATTGGTCCCGTGTGAGGTGTTCGTGCCCCCTACGGGGTCGTTTGGGGGCTGATTTGGGTTTTCACCCTTAAACGGCTTATTTTAAAGTCTAAGTGTGATTTTTGAAAATTATCGTCATACTCTCACACCATGAGACTCGGGACTACGCGATCAGTTACTACAAGTTACATTGGTTCCGTGCAAGGTGTTCGTGCCCCCTATGGGGTCGTTTGGGAGCTGATTTAGGTTTTCACCCTTAAACGGCTTGTTTTTAAGTCTAAGTGTGATTTTTGCAAATTATCGTCATACTCTTAAATCGGGAGACCTGGGACTACGGAGTCAGTTCCTACAAGTTACATTGGTCCCGTGCGAGGTGTTCGTGCCTTTTATGCGGTCGTTTGGGGGATGGTTTGGGTTTTCATCCTTTCTAAGTCTAGGTGTGATTTATGCAAATTATCATCATATTCCCAAATCGGGAGACCCGAGACTACATAGTCAGTTCCAATAAGTTACATTGGTCCCGCACGAGGTGTTCGTGCCCCCTACAGGGTCGTTTGGGAGGTGGTTTGGGTTTTCACCCTTTAACGGCAGTAAGTGTGATTTTTGCAAATTATCATCATACTCTTAAACCGGGAGACCCGAGACTACGCGGTTAGTTCCTACAGGTTACATTGGTCCCGGGTGGATGTTCGTGCCTCTTACGGGGTCGTTCTGGGCAAGTTTGGTTTTTCACCCTTTAACGGCATATTTTTAACTCTAAGTGTTATTTTTGCAAATTATCATCATACTCTCAAATCGGGAGACTCAGGACTACCCGGTCAGTTCCTACAAGTTACATTGGTCCCGTGTGAGGTGTTCGTGCCTCCTACGGGGTCGATTGGGGGTTGGTATGGGTTTTCACCCTTTAACAGCATGTTTTTAACTCTAAATGTGATTTTTGCAAATTATCATCATACTCTCAAACTGGGAGACCCGAGACTACGCGATCAATTCCTACAAGTTACATTGGTCCCGTACGAGGTGTTCGTACCTTCTACGGGGTCGTTTGGGGGTTGATTTGGGTTTTCACTCTTTGACGGCTTGTTTTAAGTTTAAGTGTTGCTTTTTGCAAATTATCGTCACACTGTCAAACCGGGAGACCCGAGACTACGCGGTGAGTTCCTACAAGTTACATTGGTCCTGCGCGAGGTGTTCGTGCCTCCTACGGGGTCATTCAGGGGCAGGTTTGGGTTTACACCCTTTGACGGTATGTTTTTAACTCTAAGTGTGATTTTTACAAATTATCATCATACTCTCAAACTAGGAGACCCGAGACTACGCGATCAGTTCCTACAAGTTACATTGGTCCCGTGCGAGGTGTTCGTACCCCCTACGGGGTCGTTTGGGGGCTGGTTTAGGTTTTCACCCTTAAACAGCTTATTTTTAAGTCTAAGTGTGATTTTTGCAAATTGTCATTATATGTTCACACCGGGAGACCCGAAACTACACGGTTAGTTCCTATAAGTTACATTGGTCTCGTGCGAGGCATTCGTGCCCCCTACTGGGTCGTTTGGCGACTGAATTGGGTTTTCACCCTTAAACGGCTTGTTTTTAAGTCTAAGTGTGAATTTTTCAAATTACTGTTATACTCTTACACCGAGAGACCCGAGAATACGTGGTCAGTTCCTATAAGTTACATTTGTCCCGTGCGAGGCGTTCGTGCCTCCTATGGGGTCGTTTGGGTTTTCACCCTTTCTAAGTCTAGGTGTGATTTTTGCAAATTATTGTCATATTCCCAAATCGGGGGACCCAGGACTACGCAGTTAGTTCCAACAAGTTACATTAGTCCCGTGCGAGGTGTTCGTGCCTCCTACGGGATCGTTCGGGGGCAGGTTTGGGTTTTCACCATTTAATGGCATATTTTTAATTCTAAGTGCGACTTTTTTAAATTATCATCATACTCTCATACCGGGAGACAAGGTATGATGCGGTCAGCTCCTACAAGTTACATTGGTCCTGTGCGAGGTGTTCGTGCCTCCTACAGGGTCGTTTGGGGGTTGGTTTGGGTTTTCACCCTTTAACGGCATATTTTAACTCTAAGTGTGATTTTTGCAAATTATTATCATACTCTCAAACCGGTATACTCGGGACTACGTGATTAGTTCCTACAAGTTACATTGGTCCCGTACGAGGTGTTCGTGCCTCCTAGGGGTCGTTCGGGGGAAGGTTTGGATTTTCACCCTTTAATGACATGTTTTTAACTCTAAGTGTGATTTTTGCAAATTATCGTCATACTATCAAACCGGGAGACCCGGGACTACGCGTTCAGTTCCTATAAGTTACATTGGTCCAGTGCGAGGTGTTCGTGCCTCCTACGAGGTCATTTGGTGGTTGGTTTGGGTTTTCACCCTTTAACGGCATGTTTTTAACTCTAAGTGTGATTTTTGCAAATTATCGTCATACTCTAAAATCGGGAGACCCGGGAGTATGCGATCAGTTCCTACAAGTTACATTGGTCGCGTGAGAGGTGTTCGTTCCTCCTACGGGGTCGTTTGGGGATTGGTTTGGGTTTTTCCTCTTTGACGGCTTGTTTTTAAGTTTAAGTGTTGATTTTTGCAAATTATCGTCATACTCTCAAACCTAAAGACCCGGGACTACGCGGTCAGTTCCTACAAGTTACATTGGTCCCGTGTGAGGTGCTCGTGCCTCCTACTTGGTCATTTCGGGGTTGGTTTGGGTTTTCACCCTTTGATAGCATGTTTTTAACTCGAAGTGTGACTTTTACAAATTATCATCAGACTCTCAAATCGGGAGACCCGGGACTACGCGATCAGTTCCAATAAGTTACATTGGTCCTGTGCGAGGTGTTCGTGCTCCCTACAGGGTCGTTTGGGGACTGGTTTGGGTTTTCACCCTTTAACGGCTTGTTTTTAAGTCTAAGCGTGATATTTGCAAATTATCGTCATACTCTCTAATCGGGAGGCTCGGGACTACGCGGTCAATTCCTACAAGTTACATTGGTCCCATGCGAGGTGTTCGTGCCTCCTCTGGGATCGTTTGGGGGCCGATTTGGGTTTTCACCCTTTTTAAGTCTAAGTGTGATTTTTGCAAAGTATCATTATATTCTCAAATTGGGAGTCTTGGGACTACATGGTCAGTTCCAACAAGTTACATTGGTCCCGTATGAGGTGTTCATGCCCCCTACGGGGTCGTTTGGGGGGTGGTTGGGTTTTTTCCCTTTAACGACTTGTTTTTAAGTTTAAGTGCTAATTTTTGCAAATTATCATCATATTCTCAAACCGGGTGACCCGGGACTATGCGGTCAGTTCCTACAAGTTACATTGGTCCCGTGCGAGGTGTTCTTGCCTCTTATCGGGTCGTTTGGGAGCTGGTTTGGGTTTTCACCCTTTGACGGTATGTTTTTAACTCTAAGTGTGATTTTTGCAAATTATCATCATACTCTCAAATCGAGAGACCCGGGACTACGCGGTCAGTTCCTACAAGTTCCATTGGTCCCGTGCAAGGTGTTCGTGCCTCCTATGGGGTCGTTTCGGGGCTTTGATGGCTTGTTTTTAAGTTTAAGTGTTAATTTTTCAAATTATTATCATACTCTTAAATCGAGAGACCCGAGACTATGCGATCAGTTCCTACAAGTCACAATGGTCCCATGTAAGATGTCCATGCCTCCTACGGGGTCGTTTGGGGGTTGGTTTGGGTTTTCACCCTTTGACAGCATGTTTTTAACTCAAAGTGTAATTTTTACAAATTATCATTACACTCTCAACCCTGGACACCCGAGACTACGTGGTCAGTTCTTACAAGTTATATTGGTCCCATGCGAGGTGTTCGTGCCCCCCTATGGGGTCGTTTCAAGGATGATTTGGGTTTTCACCCTTTTTAAGTCTAAGTGTGATTTTAGGAAATTATCGACATACTCTTAAACCGAGAAACCCGAGACTACGCGGTCAGTTCCTACAAGTTACATTGGTCCCGTACGAGGTATTGGTGCCTGCTATGGGGTCGTTTTAGGGATGATTTGGGTTTTCACCCTTTTTAAGTCTAAATACAATTTTTGCAAATAATCATCATATTCTAAAATCAAGAGACTCGGGACTACGCGATTAGTTCCAACAAGTTACATCGGTCCCGTGCGAGGTGTTCGTGCCCCCTACGGGGTCGTTTGGGAGGTGGTTTGGGTCTTCACCCTTTAACGACTTGTTTCTAAGTTTAAGTGTTGATTTTTGCAAATTATCATCATATTCTCAAACCGAGAGACCCGGGACTACGTGGTCAGTTCCTATAAGTTACATTGGTCCCGTGCAAGGTGTTCGTGCCTCTTACGGGGTCGTTTGGGGAATTGTTTGGATTTTCACCCTTTTACGACTTGTTTTTAAGTCAAAGTGTGATTTTTACAAATTATCGTCATATTCTCAAATCGGGAGACTCGAGACTATCCGATTAGTTCCAACAAGTTACATTGGTCCTGTGAGAAGTGTTCGTACCTCCTATGGGGTCGTTTGGGGGTTGGTTTGGGTTTTTACCCTTTTTAAGTCTAAGTGTGATTTTTCTAAATTATCATCATACTCTCAAATCGAGAGACCCCGAACTAAGCGGTCAGTTCCTACAAGTTACATTGGTCCCGTGCGAGGCGTTCATGCCTCCTACGGGGTCGTTTGGGGGCCGGTTTGGGTTTTCACCCTTTAACGGCATGTTTTTAATTCTAAGTGTGATTTTTCAAATTATCGTCATACTCTCAAACCGGGAGACCCGTGACTACGTGGTCAGTTCGTACAAGTTACATTGGTCCCGTGCGAGGTGTTTGTGCCTCCTACGGGGTCGTTCGGGGGTTGGTTTGGGTTTTCACCCTTTAACGGCATGTTTTAAACTCTAAGTGTGATTTTTATAAATTATCGTCATACTCACAAACCAGGAGACTCGGGATTACGCGATCAGTTCCTACAAGTTACATTAGACCCGTGCGAGGTGTTCGTGCCTCCTACGGGGTCGTTTGGGTGTTGGTTTGGGTTTTCACCCTTTAATAGCATGTTTTTAACTCTAAGTGTGATTTTTATAAATTATCGTCATATTCTCAAACCGGGAGACCCGAGACTACGCGGGTAGTTCAAACAAGTTACATTGGTCGTGTGCGAGGTATTCATGCCTCCTATGGGGTCGTTTGGGGGCTTTGATGGCTTGTTTTTAAGTTTAAGTGTTGATTTTTTCAAATTATCATCATACTCTCAAATCGGGAGACCCAAGACTATACGATCAGTTCCTACAATATTACATTGGTCCCATGCAAGGTGTCCGTGCCTCCTACGGGGTCGCTTGGGTGTTGGTCTGGGTTTTTACCCTTTGACGGCATGTTTTGAACTCTAAGTGTGATTTTTACAAATTGTCGTCATACTCTCAAACCTGGACACCCGAGACTACACGGTCAATTCTTACAAGTTATATTAGTCCCGTGCGAGGTGTTCGTGCCCCATACGGGGTCGTTTGGGGGCTGGTTTTGGTTTTCACCCTTAAACGGCTTGTTTTTAAGTCTAAGTGTGATTTTTGAAAATTATTGTCATACTCTCACACCAGGAGACCCGGGACTACGCAGTCAGTTGCTACAAGTTACATTGGTCCTGTGCGAGGTGTTCGTACCCCCTATGGGGTCATTTGGGGGCTGATTTAGGTTTTCACCCTTAAACGACTTATTTTTAAGTCTAAGTGTGATTTTTGCAAATTATCATCAAACTCTTAAACCGAGAGACCCGGGACTACGCGGTCAGTTCCTACAAGTTACATTGGTACCGTGCGAGGTGTTCGTGCCTCCTATGGGGTTATTTGGGGGATGGTTTGGGTTTTCATCCTTTCTAAGTCTAGGTGTGATTTATGCAAATTATCATCATATTCCCAAACTGGGAGAGCCGAGACTACGTAGTCAGTTCCAACAAGTTACATTGGTCCCGTGCAAGGTGTTCGTGCCCCCTACGGGGTCGTTTGGGGGGTGGTTCAGGTTTTCACCCTTTAACGGCATGTTTTTAACTCTAAGTTTGATTTTTGCAAATTATCATCATACTCTTAAACCGGGATAACCGGGACTACGCGGTCAGTTCCTACAAGTTGCATTGGTCCCCAACGAGTTGTCCGTGCCTCTTACGGGGTCGTTCTGGGGCAAGTTTGGGTTTTCACCCTTTAACGGCATGGTTTTAACTCTAAGTGTTATTTTTGCAAATTATCATCATACTCTCAAACCGGGAGACTCGGGACTACCCGGTCAGTTCCTAGAAGTTACATTGGTCCCGTGCGAGGTGTTCGTGCCTCCTACGGGGTCGTTTGGGGGTTGGTTTGGGTTTTCCTCCTTTAACGGCATATTTTTAACTCTAATTGTGATTTTTGTAAATTATCATCATACTCTCAAATCGGGAGACCCGGGACTACGCTGTCAATTCCTACAAGTTACATTGGTCCCGTGCGAGGTGTTCATACCTCCTATGGGGTCGGTTGGCGGTTGATTTGGGCTTTCACCCTTTGACGGCATGTTTTAAACTCTAAGTGTTGATTTTTGCAAATTTCCATCATACTCACAAATCGGGAGACCCGGGACTACGCGGTCAGTTCGTACAAGTTACATTGGTACTGTACGAGGTGCTTGTGCCTCCTACGTGGTTGTTTGGGGGCTGGTTTGGGTTTTCACCCTTTGACGGCATTTTTTTAAATCTAAGTGTGATTTTTGCAAATTATCATCATACTCTCAAACCGGGAGACCCGGCACTATGCGGTTAGTTCTTATAAGTTACGTTGGTCCCGTATGAGGTGTCTGTGCCCCCTACGGGGTCGTTCAGGGGATGGTTTAGGGTTTCACCCTTAAACGGCTTGTTTTTAGGTCTAAGTGTGATTTTTGCAAATTATCGTCATACTCTCACACCGGGAGACCCGAAACTATGCGGTCAGTTCCTACAAGTTACATTGGTCCCGTGCGAGGTGTTCGTGCCCCCTACTGGGTCGTTTGGGGGCTGATTTGGGTTTTCACCCTTAAACGGCTTGTTTTTAAGACTAAGTGTGAATTTTGAAAATTATCGCCATACTCTTAAACCGAGAGACTTGGGACTACGCAGTCAGTTCCTATAAGTTACATTGGTCCCGTGCGAGGTGTTCGTGCCTCCTATGGGGTCGTTTGGGTTTTCACCCTTTCTATGTCTAGGTGTGATTTTTGTAAATTATCGTCATATTCCCAAATCGAGAGAACCGGGACTACGTAGTCAGTTCCAACAAGTTACTTTAGTCCCGTGCGAGGTGTTCGTGCCTCCTACGGGGTCGTTCGGGGGCAGGTTTGGCTTTTCACCGTTTAACGGTATGTTTTTAATTCTATATGTGATTTTTTCAAATTATCGTCATAGTCTCAAACCGGGAGACCCGGGACTACGCGATCAGTTCCTACAAGTTATATTGGTCCCGTGCGAGGTGTTCGTGCCTCCTACAGAGTCATTTGGGGTTGGTTTGGGTTTTCACCCTTTAACGGCATATTTTTAACTCTTAAGTGTGATTTTTCTAAATTATTGTCATACTCTCAAACTGGGAGAGTCGGGACTACGCGGTCAGTTCCTACAAGTTGCATTGGTCCCGTGCGAGGTGTTCGTGCCTCCTACGGGGTCGTTCGGGGGCAGGTTTAGATTTTCACCCTTTAACGGTATGTTTTTAACTCTAAGTGTGATTTTTTCAAATTATCGTCATACTCTCAAATCGGGAGACCCAGGACTACCCGGTCAGTTCCTACAAGTTAGATTGGTCCAGTGCGAGGTGTTCGTGCCTCCTACGAGGTCGTTTGGAGGTTGGTTTGGGTTTTCACCCTTTAACAACATTTATTTAACTCTAAGTGTGATTTTTACAAATTATCGTCATACTATCAAATCGGGAGACCCGGGACTACGCGGTCAGTTCCTACAAGTTACATTGGTCCCGTGCGAGGTGTTCATTCCTCCTACGGGGTCGTTTGGGGGTTGGTTTGGGTTTTTCCTCTTTGACGGCTTGTTTTTAAGTTTAAGTGTTGATTTTTGCAAATTATCGTCATACTCTCAAACTGGGAGACCCGGGACTACGCGGTTAGTTCCTACAAGTTACATTGGTCCCGTGTGAGGTGCTCGTGCCTCCTACGTGGTCGTTTCGTGGTTGGTTTGGGTTTTCACCCTTTGGCACCTTATTTTTAACTCTAAGTGTGATTTTTACAAATTATCGTCAGACTCTCAAATCGAGAGACCCGGGACGACGCGGTCAGTTCCTACAAGTTACATTGGTCCTGTGCGAGGTGTTCGTGCCCCCTACGGGGTCGTTTGGGGGCTGGTTTGGGTTTTCACCCTTTAACGGCTTATTTTTAAGTCTAAGTGTGATATTTGCAAATTATCGTCATAGTCTCAAATCGGGAGGCCCGGGACTACGCGGTCAATTCTTACAAGTTACATTGGTCCTGTTCGAGGTGTTCGTGCCTCCTATGGGGTCGTTTGGGGGCCGGTTTGGGTTTTCACCCTTTTTAAGTCTAAGTGTGATTTTTGCAAAGTATCGTCATATTCTCAAACCGGGAGACTCGGGACTACGCGGTAGTTTGTGGGTTGGTTTTTGTTTTTACCCTTTAACGACTTGTTTTTAAGTTTAAGTGTTGATTTTTGCAAATTATCGGTATATTCTCAAATCGGGTGACTTAGGACTATGCAGTCAGTTCCTACAAGTTACATTGGTCTCGTGCGAGATGTTCGTGCCTCTTACGGGGTCGTTTGGGCTTGTTTTTAACTCAAAGTGGGATTTTTGCAAATTATCGTCATACTCTCAAACTGAGAGACCCGAGACTACCCGGTTAGTTCCTACAAGTTACATTGGTCCCCTGCGAGGGGTCCGTGCCTCCTATAGGGTCGTTTGGGGGTTGGTTTGGGTTCTCACCCTTTTTACGTCTAAGTTTGATTTTTGCAAATTATCATCATAGTATCAAACCAGGAGACCCGGTACTATGCGATCAGTTCTTATAAGTAACACTGATCCTGTGCGAGGTGTTCCTCCCTCCTATGGGGTCATTTGGGGGCTAGTTTGGGTTTTCACCCTTTAACGACATGTTTTTAACTCGAAGTGAGATTTTTACAAATTATCATCATACTCGCAAACCGGGAGACCCAGGACTACGCGGCCAGTTCCTACAAGTTACATTGGTCCCGTGCGAGGTGTTTGTTCCTCCTACGGGGTCGTTCGGGGGCAGGTTTGGCTTTTCACCGTTTAACGGTATGTTTTTAATTCTATATGTGATTTTTTCAAATTATCGTCATAGTCTCAAACCGGGAGACCCGGGACTACGCTGTCAGTTCCTACAAGTTATATTGGTCCCGTACGAGGTGCTCGTGCCTCCTACAGAGTCGTTTGGGGTTGGTTTGGGTTTTCACCCTTGAACGGCATATTTTTAACTCTTAAGTGTGATTTTTCTAAATTATTGTCATACTCTCAAACCGGGAGAGTCGGGACTACGCGGTCAGTTCCTACAAGTTACATTGGTTCCATGCGAGGTGTACGTGCCTCCAATGGGGTCGTTTGGGGGCCGGTTTGGGTTTTCACCCTTTTTACGTCTAAGTGTAATTTTTGCAAAGTATCGTCATATTCTCAAACCGGGAGACTCGGGACTACGCGGTCAGTTCCAACAAGTTACATTGGTCCCGTATGAGGTGTCTATGCCCCCTACGGGGTGGTTTGGGTTTTTACTTTTTAACGACTTGTTTTTAAGTTTTAGTGTTGATTTTTGTAAATTATCGTCATATTCTCAAATCGGGTGACCCGGGACTATGCGATCAGTTCCTACAAGTTGCATTGGTCCCGTACGAGGTGTTCGTGCCTCCTATAGGGTCGTTTGGGGGCTGGTTTGGGTTTTCACCCTTTTTAAGTCTAAGTGTGATTTTTGAAAATTATCATCATACTCTCAAACCAGGAGACCCGGGTCTATGCGATCAGTTCTTCTAAGTTACATTGGTCCTGTGGGAGATGTTCCTGCCTCCTAGGGGTCGTTTGGGGGCTGGTTTGGGTTTTAACCCTTTAACGGCATGTTTTTAACTCGAAGTGTGATATTTACAAATTATCATCATACTCTCAAACCGGGAGAACGGGGACTACACGGTCAGTTCCTACAAGTTACATTGGTCCCGTGTGAGGTGTTTGTGCCTCCTACGAGGTCATTTGGCGGCTGGTTTGGGTTTTCACCCTTTAAAAGCATATTTTCAACTCTAAGTGTGATTTTCGCAAATTATCGTCATACTCTCAAACGGGGACACTCGGGACTACATGGTCAGTTCTTATAAGTTACATTGTTCCCGTGCGAGGTGTTCATGCCTCCTCCGGGGTCGTTTGGGGGTTGATTTGGGTTTTCACCCTTTGGCGGCATGTTTCTAACTCGAAGTGTGATTTTTGTAAATTATCGTCATACTCTCAAATCGAGAGACCCAGGATTACGTGGTCAGTTCCTACAAGTTACATTGGTCCCGTGCGAGGTGTTTGTGCCTCCTACGGGGTCGTTTGAGGGATGGTTTGGGGTTTTACCCTTTGACGGCATGTTTTTAACTCTAAGTGTTGATTTTTGCAAATTTCGATCATACTCACAAATAGGGATACTCGGGACTATGCGGTCAGTTCGTACAAGTTACATTTTTCCCGTACGAGGTGCTTGTGCCTCCTACGGGGTCGTTTGGGGGCTGGTTTGGGTTTTCACCCTTTGACGGCATGTTTTTAACTTTAAGTGTGATTTTTGCAAATTATCGTCTTACTCTTAAACCGGGACACCCGGTACTACGCGGTCAGTTCTTACAAGTTATATTGGTCCCGTGAGAGGTGTTCGTGCCCCCTACGGGGTCGTTTGGGGGCTGGTTTGGGTTTTCACCCTTTAACAGCTTATTTTTAACTCTAAGTGTGATTTTTACAAATTATCGTCATACTCTCAAACCGGGAGACTCGGGACTACGCCGTCAGTTCCTATAAGTTACATTGGTCCCGTGCGAGGTGTTCATGCCTCCTATGGGGTCGTTTACGGGTTGGTTTAGGTTTTCAACCTTTTTATTTCTAAGTGTGATTTTTTAAAATTATCGTCATATTCTCGAACCCGGAGACCCGAGCTACGTGGTCAGTTCCCACAAGATATATTGGTCCCATGCGAGGTGTTCGTGCCCCCTACGGGGTGGTTTGGCTTTTCACCCTTTAACGACTTGTTTTTAAGTTTAAGTGTTGATTTTTGAAAATTATCATCATATTCTCAAATCGGGAGACCCGGGACTACGTGGTCAGTTCCTACAATTTACATTGGTCCCGTGTGAGGTGTTCGTGCCTCTTACGGGGTCGTTTGGGAGATGGTTTGGATTTTCACCCTTTAACGGCTTATTTTTAAGTCAAAGTGTGATTTTTACAAATAATCGTCGTATTCTCAAATCGGGAGACTTGGGGCTATGCGGTCAATTCCAACAAGTTACATTGGTCTCGTGCGAGGTATTCGTGCCTTCAATGGGGTCGTTTGTGGGCCAGTTTGGGTTTTCATTCTTTTGGAGTCTAAGTGTGATTTTTACAAATTGTCGTCATACTCTCAAATCGAGAGACCCAGGATTACGCGATCAGTTCCTACATGTTACATTGGTCCCGTGTGAGGTGTTTGTGCCTCCTACGGGGTCGTTTGAGGGATGGTTTGGGTTTTCACCCTTTGACGGCATGTTTTTAACTCTAAGTGTTGATTTTTGCAAATTTCCATCATACTCACAAATCGGAAGACCCGGGACTACACGGTCAGTTCGTACAAGTTACATTGGTACCGTACGAGGTGTTCGTGCCTCCTACGGGGTCGTTTGGGGGTTGGTTTGGGTTTTCACCCTTTGACGGCATGTTTTTAACTCTAAGTGTGATTTTTACAAATTATCATCATACTCTCAAACCGGGAGACCCGGTACTACACGGTCAGTTCTTACAAGTTACATTGGTCCCGTGCGAGGTGTTCGTGCCCCCTACGGGGTGGTTTGGGTTTTCGCCCTTTAACGGCTTGTTTTTAAGTTTAAATGCTGATGTTTGCAAATTATAATCATATTCTCAAATCGAGAGACTCGGGAATACGTGGTCAGTTCCTACATGTTACATTGGTCCCGTGCGAGGTGTACGTTCCTCCTACGGGGTCGTTTGGTGGGTGGTTTGGGCTTTCACCCTTTAACGGTTTATTTTTAAGTTTAAGTGTTGATTTTTGCAAATTATCCTCATATTCTCAAACCGGGAAACCTGAGACTACGCGGTGAGTTCCAACAATTTACATTGGTCCCGTGCGAGGTGTTCGCGCCCCCTACGGGGTCGTTTGGGGGGGGGGGTTATGGTTTTCACCCTTTGACGGCTTATTTTTAAGTCTAAGTGTGATTTTTGCAAATTATCATCTTATTCTCAAATCGGGAGACCCTGGAATAAGCGACCAGTTCCTATAAGTTACATTGGTCCCGTGCGAGGTGTTCGTGCCTCCTACGGGGTCGTTTGGGTGGTGGATTGGGTTTTCACCTTTTAACGACTTGTTTTTGAGTTTAAGTGTTGATTTTTGCAAATTATCATTATATTCTCAAACCAGGAGACCCGGGACTACGCGGTCAGTTCCAACAAGTTACATTGGTCCCATGCGAGGTGTTCGTGCCTCCTATGGCATCGTTTGGGGCTGGTTTGGGTTTTCACCCTTTTTAAGTCTAAGTGTGATTTTTGTAAATTGTCATCATATTCTCAAACCGGGAGACCCGGGACTACGCGGTCAGCTCCTACACGTTACATTGGTCCCGTGCGAGGTGTTCGTGCCTCTTACAGGGTTGTTCGGGGGCTCGTTTGGATGTTCACCCTTTAACGGCTTATTTTTAAGTCCAAGTGTGATTTTTGCAAATTATCGTCATATTCTCTAACTGGGAGACCCGAGACTACGCGGTCAGTTCCAATAAGTTAAATTGATCCCGTGCGAGGTGTGCGTGCCTCCTATATCGTCATATTCTCTAACGGTATGTTTTTAATCAATTTAGAACGCTTGTGGATTTTTGAAAATTTTGACATAGTTTCATTTGTTTATTCGTTAAATCCAACATGTTTTAACATTTAAAATAAGCTCAACGGCAACAACAAATTCCAAAACCAAACCACTAGCAAGACCCTTCCACCAATTTAACTAAATAAGCTCATAAAGTAAGCCATGAAGTGAATTTCAAACTTTAAAAGGAATGATCAGATATAGAATGAAAAAGACAAACAATAAATGTTGAGTAGAAATAATTCATTGCATTTTAAAAGGTTAATAAATGGGTACTAAATAATAGTTACCTGTGGTAACTTGATTAAGATTGGATGGAACTGGCCTGAGTTAAATATTTGTAAAATAAAACCAAACAAATCACTGGCAGCCTATGCTGGCCTTTTGATCTCCAAACCTCCCCAATATCTGCATTCAATTCCTACCCAACACTGGATCAAATTCTTTAATATTACAGTACCCATATATGTTTACACACACATGTGTGTGAAATTGATAACATGTACCTTTTATGAGTATAATTGAGTATCATTATGTGCCATTAGAACACGCGTTATATTGTGCTTCATTATATGGATATGTATCGATATAAATTAACACATTTGTGCATATAGTGAATAATCTACATTTGATTGTGCTTAAGATGTATTGAATTGATCTAGAGATCAAAGGTTGTGATGGAAGATGATCATGGTTAATCTTTTTAAGAAAGTAGTCTATGAAAGAACTTGGGATCTCCATTCAAGGTGCTGAAAACAAGAAGCGCCATTATTTGTATGGTTTTACCTTCAAATAAAAACTTGGGATCTCCTACCTACTCACAAAAATCCATATGTCCATTACATATAAGAACATATCAGAAAGGAAAATGGTTCAATATATAATGAAATAAGTAAATATTTACATTAATTTTTCTCTCACCTGTAAATCAACAATGGGAGGCACTTCAATCTCCTCCATTTTTGTTGCTAGCGAGAAACAGGCCACAACTAAAAATAGGACTATCCAAGCTTTACCCCTCTATGTGCACATTAACATTGTCACAAACATGAACAGGAACAATCAGCATTTAAACACTTAAATATTAATATGAGATTATTATGCCCTAAAATACATTTTGGGCACATTGAACCATTTTTGTGCCAAAAAAAATGCATTTTGTTGCAAATCAAAAAACCCATTACAAAAATTAATATGAGAAATACCTCAGAGGGGCAGCAACAACCTTGGAGGGAGTGTGCCCTGAGTGGGCCTTTGAAAACACAATCACCTCACGTGCTTGGAAATCCCATCATACCCACAGATCTTGCCAAGAAAACACAATCACCTCCTAATTCTAGAGTGTATATATATATATATATAAAGAAGGAAAGAAATTACCTCAACTTAAGATCCCAAAACAGCAACCAAAAAAATGATGTTGACGGCAAAACAGGTCGGAAATCCCTTCTAGATCGGAACTCCCAAACCGAGAAAACACAAGGTCGCCGGAAGGGACACCACGACACCGGATAAACAAAAACCCAAAACCACACCGAAAAATAGGGGCGGCTGTAGGGGATAAACCCAAGGGGGTGAGGTGACCCGAGGAGGAATAGGGGCGACGCAACGGGGGAGAGGGTAGGGCTTGGGTTTTTGGTGCAGAGAGAGGGGAGAGCGGGGGACAAGACGAGGGAGGAGAGAGAAGAGGGAAACTAAAATGTCCCAAAATTTTAAGGTATTTTATATCCTAGTAAAGTGTACTCAATTTTTTGGCACTGTTTTAAAGTGTGCCAAATTTCTATTAAACCGTGCCAAAATCTAGCACAATTTTAAACTGTGCCAGATTTTTAATATCAGGATGTGCCAAAATGCTATTTTTCATGTAGTGAAGCTGGCACCTAAGAAGCCTAAGACCATCGATGTCAAGATTGGTTGAGATTCTAATACTTGAAAAGTTTGATGATTTTTCCTATAAGACCCACTTGGGATCTTGCATTATCTCTCTTAATCCCTAAGATTTTGTCATATTATACTTTCCATAGGAAGGAAGATGAATAAGTATTTGAATGGCTCTACTTTTTGTCAACTGACAATCTCTATACTACTTTTAATTTTTAGTCTCACACCTCTCCATTTTATCACTCTTTTTATTATTTAATATAAAATTAAACATTAAGCTATGTCGTTCTCTAACTTCCCTAATCTTTTAATTTCTTCCTTTATTTGGTGATAATCCCTGTTAAATTTTAAATTTGGTTAAAGTAATTAATTAACTAGTTTTTCGATTTTCAACACATTATATTTGTCATGCGATTGATCTTGGTTTATGTATATTTTTTAACCCTTTAGAGAACTGGTCTGATACAATATTGTTTGATATAACTTTTTGTATTAAGTGTTTTTGATTTAATTGAATTTCATATTCCAAGCTCGATGTCTAAAGGGGTGGATCATAAGGAAGGAAGAAGAACACCCCAATTTAGTTCCAACAACGGTTGACCTCTGTCAATTGTTCATTAAAGATTGTATATGTACGATATATGTATTATCACTTTAAGGAAGATATATTGAATTATTTGTATATATTACGTTGTTTGGTGATCATCGTTTTGTTGATTGTATTTAACAAAAGTCATTTAAAAGTTATTAGCATTATATTACCCATCTTGCAAATAGGGTGTGCTTGAGTAAGAATGATGATGATTCTTTTGTTGTTGTTTTAATTTGTGTATGATAAATTATCTTAAAAAATTAATATTTATTATTTTTTGCTCACCAGTCAACAATAGTAATTACAAATTATACAATCATAACTTCTACAAACATTATATCATTTATGGCCTAAAATTACTATGTGGGTTTTATTTTATATTTTAACAGATAGTTTTATGTAATTGAATATCATTTTCATTATAAGTTAGCCATGAAAAGTGCTCAAATTTATAATGTTTCGAGATTATCTTTTGCTACTGATCTTTTAAACAGAGATCTACCATTACTACAATCAAAGAGATACATAGTCATGTCATTTGTTGAATGTATATAAATTTAAATTTATATTATAATTTAGTTTGGGAACGATACTTTTATGTTAAATAAAGTGAAAATACGGTCAGCGCTTTGAGTTCTTCACCGTGGTAGTTTCGAAAACTCATTAAAATAATAACAACCTCACCCTAAACTATTTTATTTTGTTGCTTTTGATATCTTATCCTTTAATGTACAATATGTACTTTTTATTTTATGTTTTTTTTAATCAAAAATTGATTTCCATCCTTTGGGAATTTTGCATGTGTATTTACATGTATTGTAGCAAATTTTCTTTTAACCTTCCGGGTATGTAAAATAGATATTTATAAGTTCATATTATTACTAAAATAAAAGAATCAGATAGCTAATGATATATTTTTTCCTTTGTTATAAAGTGAATTTCATATTTTTTACAGCGCCCGCGCATCGTGCGAGGCTCCAAACTAGTGACCAAAAAAGATTATATAAGGGGAGTAAAAAATAATAATCTAAATACATTTGTACATATCTATTTCCATTTTTAAAATAGAGAAAATAATTATTAGATTCTAGAAAATAATACTATTTAATTTTAATCAAAATATTTTCATAACTTAAATATGTCTTTTATTTTTTTCATTACATTTTTCTTCTTGGTACAAAAGATAGTATGAGAAAGTGTTCTATTCAAACTTAATTAGTCAAAGTTTTTTAATGTCACTAAAATACGTTATAGCAAATATATTTTGGTAGTGTCGCCAAAAACAATAATGTGTCATTACCATGCAAACATGTGCTGCGTAGTGATAGGTCTTTGCCTCACATTGTTATGTGAAACGTGACACGCTAATTTTAGTCTAACTCCTTGTGAATAAATGATCATTATTTTAAAATATACAATCACTATTTTAATTTGGGGATTAAAAAGTATTAATTTAAAGCCTATCACCGTTAATATAAATGACTACTTAATATTTATACAGTAGTTTATTAAAAATTACTTAGTCCAAAACACACATTTAAATTAAAATTCAGTTAGTCTTTGATAATTTTGAATAAAAGAGTGATATTAATCTAAAAAAAATGTGATAGTAATAGTGGCATATGTGACATCTCACATGACATACCACATTACCACCAATTAGCACGTCCATGATGTTGATTACGTGTTGGTGACAACAATATTATGCGAAAAGTCACCTAAAATAAATTCAGTTACAGTATTCCTTAATATAATATTTGTCTAACGATGAAAATATTTCAAAAAATAGTACTATTAGTTAAGATATAGCTACATAAAAAATATTGACTAATTTTATAGTTGAAATTAAAGTGTCGCCTCATCATCATTATTTATATAGGTAATAATGATAATGTGACGATCTCACATTTGCCAACACATGTGTCACTTTTGAAGTCATTATTCTAAAAATAATGTTGATAATTATTTGTTAGTTTTAAAAACAATGTGAGATTAAATTTAGATAAGGACAATTACTAAATACTAAGCATTGTTCTTTCTAATTTCACATTAATTTAGCCCAACAAACAACATGCACAAACTAATTGCATTGAATTTTTTAGGGCTTTTTTGACTTTACCCCTTGTATAATGCGGTATTTTGACATAAGCTTTCATGAAAATGAAAAATTAGACATAACCCCTCAAAACGGGGCATATGTTATTCTCCGTTAAAAAATTTCATCAATTTGTATTTTGACTTAACCTACGTTATATTTTGGACAAAAATGCCCTCCTTTCGGGGGTTATTTCAAATTAGGACATTATTAGAGGGAGTTAAGTAAAAAAAGTCATTTTCTAAAATAAAAATTGTACATGTTTTTTTGTTATTAAAAAACAGTTGAAGGGTGGTTTGGCCGATTATGCCACGTGGACTGACACGTGGCACCTAGAAGTTGAGGGGTGTCGTAGGCCGAATCCTAAGGAAGGGCTAATAAAGAATCCAAATAGATCACACCATATTACATTACAAACGAATGAACCAGTCACGACTCTACCACTTTAGAGATAATCTGTAAGGGAAGAGATAAACATTTGTAGGTTTTGTACTTATAATACAATTAAAATACTTCTATTTAAAAAAAACACGCACATTTTTGTTAACTAGACATTTGAAAAAAAGTTGAAAATAGTTTTTATTAATTTAGGGTGTTTTATATAAGAAACTAAACGAAAAATGAACATTTACAATAAAAATTGAAAAGAATTTAAAATTTTGTTTTTACAAAAAACTTGTTATTTTTTTTTTAAACACGCACGAATTAAAAAAATAATGTACATTTAAAAAAAAAAGGAGAGAGTTGAAAAAAACTGTACATTTTTTATTTAAAACAGTTTTAAAAAACTTTATATTTATTTATTTTTAAATGCACAGTTTAAAAAAAACTTACATTAAAAACAACATTTGAAAAGAATTTTATTTTATGTACAATATTAATATAAAAAGATAACAAAAAATTTACACTTGCAATAAAAATTGGGTAAAAATCACGCACAAGTTAAAAAAAAAGATGTTAAAACATTTTTTTTACAAAAAAACACATACATTTAAAAAAAATAGCTAAATAGTTTTCTATATAAAAAATATAGAAAAAAATAGTGTTTTTTTTATAATAATGCAACATTTTTATAAAAAAATATTTTAAATAAAAAATATTTTTATCTCCTTCGCTCTGAGGTCCTACATGCAAGTATCTCTCTTTTTTTTCTCCTTTTATCTGTCTTCCACTATAGGCTATTCTTATATGGTGTAAACTCAAATAAACAGAGAAAATTTACATGGCAAACTCAAGCAGTCTCTTTCTTTTTTTTTCTAATTTGGTGAAATTCAAAAACTGGTATATAATTTGACGAATAAAAAACCTTTAAAGTTTTTAGGCTTATCTTTTTGGGATGGGCTTATTTTTGATGGTTTACTATAATTAACAGTCAACCCGAAAACTTCTTCAATCATACTAAAAATTAATACTTTTCTACTCGCGACTCTTATAATTTATTTTCACTCATTCTTTTTCTTTTTGAATTTAATGGATTTGGGTTTGTTCTTTAACGAGGTTCTTTGTGAGTGATATTTTGTTTCTGTTTTGAAGTGTGTAGAGAGAGAAGGAACACATGAAATGGGTATAATAATTAAGCAAAAATTTTGACAGTATTTTAAGTTGTTTAACTTGTGTCCAAATTTGACCCATTTTTTTTAAAATATTAAAAAGTATTATTTTGAGCTGATTTTTTTTTACATGGGGAACTGAAATATTTATAACCCACACAAAAAAAAATAAAAAATATTTTTTTTTTTTCTAAAAAATATCCCACATTGGAGACCCGCATTTGGGCTCCCGTACGGGAGCCCAAAATAAGGGACCCGTGCGGGATATTTTTTAGAAAAAAAAAATTATTTTTTTGTGTGGGTTATAAACATTTCAGTGCATCCATGTAAAAAAAATCAGCTCAAAATAACACTTTTTGGTATTTTAAAAAAATTGGTCAAATTTTGACAATATTTTAAGTTGTTTAAGTTGTGTCAAAATTTGACCCTTTTTTTTTAAATACTAAAAAGTGTTATTTTGAGCTGATTTTTTTTACATCGCTGCATTGAAATGTTTATAACCCACACAAAAAAAAAATTTAAAAAAAACATTTTTTTTTCTAAAAAATATCCCACTCGGGAGTCCCGCATTTGGGCTCCCGCACGAGAGCCTGACTCATAGCACAACAGCCAGGCTCCCGTGTGGGAGCCCAAAATGAGGGACCCGTGCGGAATATTTTTTAGAAAAAAAAATGTTTATTTTTTATTTTTTTTGTGTGGGTTACAAACATTTCAGTGCATCCATGTAAAAATAAAACAACTCAAAATAACACTTTTTGGTATTTTAAAAAAATGGGTCAAATTTGGACAGTATTTTAAGTTGTTTAAGCTGTGTCAAAATTTAATCCATTTTTTTAAAATACCAAAAAGTATTATTTTAAACTGATTTTTTTTACATGGGTGCATTGAAATGTTTATAACCCACACAAAAAAAATTAAAAATAAAAAGCTTTTTTTTTCTAAAAAATATCCTACACGGGAGTTCCGCATTTGGGCTCCCGCACGGGAGCGTGAATCATAGAACAACAATCAGGCTCCAGAACAACAATCCGGCTCTAGGTATTGTGGAAATGTAGGAAGTAACAAAAAATAGTTTCATTATGAGGCACAAATATATAGTCTCAAGAGTTAGGACCACCAATTTTTTCCCCTCTAATTTGGGTAATGGCTTGATTAAAGTTATTAAACGAGTAATATTACTAAAAACGCTTTCATTTAGTAACTATATATTTTCTTTCATTTCCATTTGTTTTAAATATTAATTTGTCATTTTAAATTTTGTAAGTCTATTTCCAGATTATTTTAAATTTTTATATTAGTTTCCAGATTTTTAATATTTTTTAATGTTTTTCGGATTTAAAATAATTTTTTTGTAAATTTCAGAATTTTGAAATTTATTGTCATTTCCCTCTTAAAAAAAAAGTATTTTCAGTGATTTCCTGATTTTTTTAAATATTTTTATATTATTTTTCTGAAATTTTCAGTGTTTAAATATATTTCTTTAATTTCCAAATTTTGAATGTCCTTTCAGTATTTTCTACATTATTTTCTGATGTTCATTAGTAACTTGTATAAGGTGATAAACGCAAATCTCATGGTTTGCTTAGACCAGGTCATAGAAAGTCAAGAAGCCAAATTTGACTTAAAATGCCTAATTAGCTGTACTGTTTTTCTCCCAAGAGTGGTTGAGGGCACATGGTTTTCTCCTTGATGGGTCCAGCATAGTTCACTCTTTTTAGGTAGG
Organism: Sambucus nigra; assembly: GCA_949130495.1. Taxonomy (NCBI): domain Eukaryota; kingdom Viridiplantae; phylum Streptophyta; class Magnoliopsida; order Dipsacales; family Adoxaceae; genus Sambucus; species Sambucus nigra. Next base: position 522,675,324 of record OX422220.1, read on the forward strand.
AAGTTCCAACATGACTTAACTCCCCAATCCAATTAATAAAAGCACCGTCATCTCATAAAAACCAAGATATAAGTTACATGGAACATTTTATCAAATGGGTCCAAATAATATTAAGAACTTAATATGGACATACATTAAGAATTTAAAATTATCAAGAACACACACACACATATATATATATATATATATATATATATATATATATATATATATATATATATATATATATAATAATGCTCATGTGCGGATAAGTCCGCATTTTAAGAATGCGGAGCGGACATGTGTCACCTAACGATGCACATAGAAATTATCACCTAAATTATAGACACAATTTCTCTCTTTTCTGGGCTCACCACCAGGTGACACATGTCCGATCCGCATTCTTAAAATGCGGATTAGTCTGCACAAGAGCAGGACTGTATATATATATACTCCTTCCGAACATTTATACTCATTCTTTTGAAGTTTCAAAAAATGTAAATCATTGATCAATTTTTTAAAAATAAATAAAAATTATTTTTAGTTGATTTTTTTTTTGTGGACACTCTGAAATGAAGTTTTTAATTAAAAATTTTACTTAAAAATGTATTTTTAAAAATATCGCACTTATTAACAAATTATTTATAAAAAGTAAGAACGTGTTTGCAAAAAAACGTTAATATATAAAATTGTTAAAACTATTATTTACTTTTTAAAAGAGTGTAATAATTTTTATTTTCTTTTCTTTTTAAAATATTTTAAGCACTTTTTAAAATTTTTTATATTGGTTATAGTGAATTCGCATTTAACAAACGCGAATTTAATCTGATTAAAGATGGAGTTAACTAATTGTTAACTTAGCTAAGCACTTTTTGAATTCCCTATTGATAACCGCAAATTCAGGATGAAACTCGGTTACCAACCACGATTTCAAAAACTGCAATATTTAAAAAAAAAAAATTAAGCACATTTTTTTATTTAAAATCTGCCCTGAAATTTTTAAAAATAACAAACACACAAAAAAAATCAACCCATTCTTTTTTGTATTTGAAAAAAACTTCCCCAACATGTTAAATACACCCTTTTCGTTGCTTCTAAAAAATGTACATGCGAGAATCATTAGATGAGAACATAAAAAACAATAAAGGAGGCGTTAATTGAAAAATAGTAAGGTGTTGCTAAGGGCACCCCATTTGTTGCTCCATAAACCACAAGACTTTATAGATTTTTTTTGCTAGGAGTCACCACATATATAAATTTTGTGCACACTCAAACTTGAGCCACCATGATTTTCTCTCGCAAACCATTCCCTTATTCAAACCATACACAAACCTCTCAAACCATTTTCCTCTCTCAAACCGATTTTGAAAGTATTAATAATGGTTACGCCACCTAGCACTGTTGAAAATAGTAATAATAATTTGCTTGAAGTAATTTTTTATAGAACACATTCGATTTTTTGAAACGTTGAAAAGCTCAACTCCAAAAATAGAGTTTTAGAGTTGTTCTCCATCGGGCTCCCGAAGAAAATGATTTTCTGGGTGATTATCCCGAATCAAAGTTAATTTTTCTCTTTTAAGGAAAAATGTTCATACAGGATGATTATGTTGAATGGAATGCATATATTCGGGGTGATTATGTCGAAAGGCATATATTTTTTTTTTGTTGAAAAAGTGTCATTCAAGGGAATTATAACGAATAAAAGATATATACTCGGGGTAATTATATCGAATTAAACACATATAGTCTGGGTAATTCATATTTTTAGTGAAGCCCTTATACTCTTGACTCACTTGAGTCTATATTGTATAAGAGTTCATCTAGTTTGGAAATTAAGACAAAATTATGTTTATCCTAGAAACCAAAGAACCTCAGAGATTGGATGGCTATTTAATTCATTTATCTTGTAGTGATCAAGGCCAAATTACCAACACTCACACACAGTACAATGCATCATATACATGTCGTATTGCATATTAATGTGTGTACATATGTTGAGTATGTTTAAATCCCTAAATTTGTTTTTCAAATATTTTTTTGGGATTTTATAAACATTTTTTAATAAAGGTTTTATTAATTGAAACTTAGTTTTAAGAGTTTGTGGGCTCAATCTACAATTATGGTTTAAAGGGTTTATTGGCTTAAAGTTGGTTTGGGTAGAAACCAAAAGCGGCAGAGAATTCAGGGTGTAGTTGTAATTTCTTTTAGACACGCGTTTTATATCGCCTTACTGATCAACACTTGTTACTTGCTGATTGGTGCATTTTGTGTTTCTTTACTGAGTATATAAACGCGTATGCTTACAACCGTTGGATCAAACCTTATCAACGTATTGCATGCTTTCTTTGGTAATCCCTGTGTATCCCTCCTGAACCAATCAGGTGATTTTTAATCACCGCGTACTGTGAGCCCTTGGATTTAATTCAATCCAGCTTGACTCAATCCTGACCCTTGTTTTTTAACCATCTTCTCGATCCTTCTCTTCGTCCTATAAAAGGGACCCTCCTCTCAATCGTCTAAGACTTTTGGCCAGTTCATTCCTGAGAGTAAAAAAAGAGAGAGTGGAGAGAAAAGAAAGAAGAGAGAGAAGAAAGAAACCAGAAAGAGAGAGAGAGTTAGCAACCCTAACCCTAACCCCTGTTCGTCTATCCTCTTTCAAACCAATCACTTCTCTAAAACTCCTACATATCCAAAACACTACCCTGAGTGTTCTTGAGTTTTTGAGAGATATTTGTGTTGCTGTAACCTCTTGTTCGTTAGATCTTGTTCCCAACTTAAACTGTTTACTTAGATCTATTTTCTTCTTCATAGAAATTTCAGATCTATGTTCTGCATGTTACATCACACTTAGATTTACATGGTTTATTTCTCATCTTGAGAAATATATTGTCGATTCTTTTCTGAAAATCATTTTTATCTTTAAATCAACAATAAATGTTTTATGTTTCTAGTTCTCTTAAAACTAAACCTTTGACCTAGTTTGGAATCACACTTGGAGGTTTTCAATCTCGAAAATCTTTGAGATTGATTAAGATCTTGATTGTCTTCTAAGCAAGATATCCGTGGATTCTGGGATTGATTTAAAGGTAAAAAAAGATTCAAAGTTTTGTGAGAAGAGAGAAAAAGAAAAATCACTGCATATAGCCTTATATGTACTTTGCTAGGACTGTTTGTACTTAATAAGTGTGAGTGTGTGCATGCATGTGTTAAAGAGCACCTCCACAAACACTTTCACCCTACAACACGAAAAGTATTGGTAATAAGATCTTGTGAACAAGAGTCGACATAAAGTGCTGGAACAAATCAGAAGTTAACAAACTCGGAGAACAACATCTACAATCAGAACTGCAGAGAAGTTATAAGGACACCAGAGGGTACATTCCTAAACTTATATAGGTCTGAGTTGTATGCATGTTAGTTATATAGTTTGTAACTGGAATATTTATTTTAGTGGATTTTTTATTTTACTCCGTAGAGGGAGTCGTGGATGTTTCCTCAATTGGTGAGGTTTTACCACGTAAAAAATGGTGAACTTAATCTTTCTACGTCTCCTCATCTCACTCTTGGTTGTGCTGAGTTTAAAGTTTGTTTAAACTGTTTTATAAACCTGTTAGTCAAATCGTGAATAGATCTCGTACATACTGTTTTATTAAACACATCTTGTGTTCAAATAGTTTTGATTTTTAAGAAAAGAGTTCCTTCAAAAAACAGCTCGGAGTTACTTAAATAGCTTATTTTTAATAAACGGCTTTAGTAACGTATTTTCAATTGGTATCAGAGCTTGGAAAACTTCTTTTAAAGAGATCCTGTGTTTCTAAAATTGTTTTCTGAAAATCAAATATGGACGAGAAAAATGAAAGATTTGGTAACTTGACCAGACCTCCTATCTTTGATGGAACCAATTTTGCTTACTGGAAAGTAAGAATGATTGCTTTCATTCAAGGAACTCTAGGAGATGATGTCTGGGACATTGGTTAAAATGGTTACACTTTTCCTACAAAATCAGCCACTGAAGAAAGTAATGGGAGGGTTAAGAAAGCATCAAGTGAGTTCACTCAAGAAGAGAAACAAGTTTCTCGAAATAATAACAAAGGAAAGAATGCCATATTTATGTCCATAAATGAACATGAGTTCAAAATAATCTCACCTTGTACCACTTCTAAGGAAGCTTGGGACACTTTGGTTACTGCTCATGAAGATGACACTAGAGTTAAGGCTGCTAAAACTCAAATGCTCATTCAACAGTATAATTCCCTAATTATGTCTGAGACTGAGTCATTTGATGACTTCTATATGAACCTAACTGATATTGTGACCAAACTGCATGCTAATGGGATAACTTATGATAGATAAGAAATTATTTCTAAAATTCTGAGATCATTGCCACAAAAATTTGATAACAAAAGGTATGCTATTGAGGAAATGTGTGATACTAATCTCACTCCTGAACTACTCAGTAGTAAATTAAGAACTTTGGAAATGGAACTGGAATTTAAGAAACAATTGACCTAGTCCCATAGGAAACAGACTAGTTCCAATCTAAGCTTCTCTTCTTAATTGATTAAGCCTAAGTTTAATACTTCCAATGATGACTCTGATGAGGAATGCGATATAGAGAGTTTGGACAATCAGATTGCCTTAATGTCAAAACAGTTTAAGAAAATCATTAAGTTTAGAAACAAAATGGCAAATAAACAAGGCTAGTCAAATTATCCAACTCCCTCTAATCACAGACCTCATGAGAAAAGCCATGATAAAAATCAAAATGACTCTCACATTAAACCTAACAGAGACCTTAAGAAAACTGAATGCTATAGATGTGGTAAACTAGGGCACATTGCACAAGACTGTAGAGTTAACTTGAACACTCAAAACAAACACACTAGAGCCAACATTTGCAAAACATGGGATGATTCAAGTGACTCTGAAAATGAGGAACCTGAGTCATCTGATGTTTTTGATCCTTGCATGTCCTTCTTTGCCAAGATTATATATAATGATGATATGCCTGTGCTTGTTAGTGAGGAAAAATTGAATAATTCTATGTCTAATGTTTCGAAATTGCTGTTACTGGTTTAGATGCTTTGAAGACTAAGAATATTGCTATTTCTTCTTCGGGGTGTGTGGGTCAAAGGGAAAGCGATAATGACGATGTCAATGGGTGTGTGAGTTCAAAGAATGAAGCCTTAGGGGTCACTTCACACACTACACTTAGTGACTCGGACAATGAAGACCTCCCAGACATTCACACACTTTATGCTTAAACTCTCAAGAAAAGCGCTAGACTAAAAAAATTGTGAAAGATCTTACCAAAAAGCTGAAAGATCTAAGACTGATGGTCAAATTGAATGCTGAAGAGTATACTACCTAATGTTTAACTCATGAAAGTGAAATTAAAATGTTAGATGAAAAACTCAAAAATTTGACTGAAATAAATGAAAATCTGGAGAAAAAATACAAAGGGACATTGTTAGAATTGGAACAAACCAAAGAAAAGACAGAAACTGTTTTCAAAAAATTTACAAAATTTGAAAATAATTCTAACTGTTTTGATGAAGTTGTTACTGAATCTAAAACCAATTCTGATGATTGAACTGGAATAGGGTTTTGCCCCAATTTGAAGACGCAAACAAAATCTTTTGAACCTATCAAGTTTGTGTCAGGAGGTAAAAGACCTATTGAAACATGCCCAGATTTTCATTCCCTAAAAACTGAGTTTGATTCAAAACATCAAAATTTTAACATTAGGGAATCAAGTTGCTCTAAACATGAAAGTTCACCTAAGGCTAAATACGTCTGCCCCTTTATTAGAAAGAGTGAATATACATTCAAACCTGTACTACCTAGGAATAGAGTTCAACCACAAAATTCCTCAAAACCTTTGTTTAGAGACTTTCCTAAGGAGACCCCAATTTTGAGCAATCTTTACTGCTCTTACTACGACATATACGGTCACTCTTTTGATGGTTGCTATGCTAGGAGACTTGTCAAACCTGTCTGTAATCCTCATATCTATCAGAATTTTAATTATTCTTGGAGGAGCCGTAACAATTATGTACTTCCTAGATAGCCAGACAAAAACTCTAATTATAGGAAGAGAAAGATCAAACCTAAAAGAACATTTCGTAGAAGGATGCCTAAAAATCTTCCTAAACCAAATGCTCAAGTCTTTTATAAAATTCAAAATCATGCGAAAAACATTTTTCAACAAAAATCCAATGCTTGCAAGTTTTATCAATTGAGAGCTAATAGGCGCAAAATGAAAACTAGAGCAATTTAGGTTAGAAAAGATGATTTATTACCTCAGATGAAGTGTAACATAGTTGTTACTGCTTTAAAAGTTGAACACACATCATCTGGTTGGTATTTAGACTCTGGATGTTCTAAGCACATGACTGGTGATGATACTAAACTTTTAAACAAAATCAGTTTTGTTGGTGGTAAAGTCATTTTTGGTGACGGAGTATCAGCCCAAATCATAGGCAAAGGAACACTCCAAGAAGATGGACTTACTATTCTTGAAGATGTTCTTCTAGTAAAATGTCTTAAAGTCAATCTACTTAGTATCTCGTAATTTTGTGACTCGGATCATACTGTTACCTTTTCAAAGAACAATTGCAAATTTTAAATGAAAAAGGTGAATGTTGATACCAAAATTGACATGCTGACATGGACGAATCATAAGAAGACACGTGTCAGTCCACGTGGCATATACAAACATTTCTACAATTACTCTAGCAACGAGGAACTCTGCCTTCCCGAGGAAGTTCATTGCTCCGAGGAACTTTATTGCTCCGAGGAACTCCTGAACGTCGTGCAATTAAGGCGGTCTGAGCGGCATCTCGACCATAGCATTAATTACCAGATAATCAACAGTTCAACTATTCATTGAATGCTTATCATACAGATGTATACGCTTAAAGGGGTAATAATTGTTTACCCTTTTACATGTACAACCTAAGGGCTATAAATACATTGTATCATCCTCATTCAGGGGGGACCGAAATTTCTTGATAGAACTACATATCGAGAATTCCTAAACATTTGGCAATAACAGAAACAGTGGACATAGGCCATTCTTATGAGGCTGGACCACTTTAAAAATTCTTTGTCTTACTTAAATTTATCTGTGATTAAATAATTAGAAGCAATCTAATTTTTTACATCAACAGATTGGCACCGTCTATGGGAAACGACAGTTATTATCATTTTTCACCAAAACAATTCATCATCAATGGCTGATAATCCTGAATCCAGCAATCGAAATGCTAGAAATCCTCCAAATCCATCTGCACCATCAATCGTTCCAGATATGGCTGGAATAATGACAAATCTGGCCCAGGGCCAGATCGCCATGCAAGAAACCATGCGGCAACTCATACAAACCCTTCATGGCGGTGCACCTGCCCATTCAGGACAGCGAAGTGGTCAAAGGCAAACCCATTTACGTTCTTCACGATCCAGGCGTACTGATTCATATCATAATGAGGAATCTGATGATTTCTCTTATCAACCTGGGCAAACATCGTCAATACGGGCCACAGATACTGAACAACGTATTACTCTCTCTCCGGAGAGGACCAGTGCCCTGGAAAGATTGAGCAGGGTGTCTCCTTTCAGTCGATTAGGCCCTAGGAAGAATAGGAGTCCACCTAAGGCCATGTCGAGGAGTTTTCGATAACTATCAGATCTAAGAGAAGGATCAGCGCAATCACGACCAGCTGCTCATCAAGATAGATCTCAGGAAGCCACATCCGCTCGATCAATTGCTTGAACCAATAGGCCCGAGGAAGGAAACGACGCGTGGAAAGGCTCTATTCAGAGACTAGAGGATATATTGGGAGAAATGGCTAAGGCAAAGAACCCCCTACAACGAACTTTTGTTCAAGGGACACATTTTATCCAGGCCATTGTGGATTTTCCCACACCCTCAAAGTTCAAAGCACTTGTGGTGACCCCCAAATATGATGGAAAGACAGATCCTGTTCTTCATATAGAGCAATATCAGGCTGCCACCGACATCTATGCTGTCCCCGACGAGATGAGATGCAAATCATTCTCGGGAACTCTTACTGGATCTGCCCAGATATGGTACAACAATCTTCCTCGGGGTAAGATTTTAACTTTCTTTCAACTAGCCGAGTTATTCATTGGGAATTTCTATTTTGGAGCAAAGCCAGTAAAACAAGTAGCCCATTTGTTAAGCGTTAGACAAAAAGCTGGTGAGAGTACTAGAGATTACATAACTCGTTTCAATAACGAGAAATTAGAAGTCATAGATTATAAAGAGAAGACAGCGATCACCGCCTTGATGAGTGGGCTGTTCCCCAATAAGTTGTATTACACTTTGGCTAAAGATCCACCTATAACTATGTCAGAGTTAATGGCAAAAGCGGCCAAAATCATGAATGCCGAGGAGGCTATGGCTGCGAAGAAGAATATGGATAAAGAAACCAAGGTGGAAGTCGACAAAGCTAAGAAGAAAGAGCATAAGGGCAATGGTGGTGACAAACAGTCTAAAAATAAGTCGTCATGGGAAGTCTTGAAGAAGTTTGATAATTATACTCCTTTGAAGATGGGTATCAACCACGTCTTGGAAGAAATCAAGAATAACGAGGAGTTAAAATGGCCAAAGAAAATGAAGGTAGACCCTGACAGAAGGAATAGAGAAAAATATTGCGAGTTTCACGAAGACCATGGCCATATGACTAAAAATTGCATAGCACTCCAGAATGAGATCGAAACACTCATTAGACGAGGAAAACTGTCAAAGTATATTGATCATAGAAATGAAAGAAGTGACGAAGATCGAACAAGAGAAAGATCCATATCCCCTCGTCAGGCAGAAGAGAACAGGAAAAGAGATCATGAAGATGATACCGAAGATGACCCTGATCTTCTCAAAAGGCCAAGGCAACCGGAACGTGAGGTATTTTCAATAGGTTTTGGGTCATTTGATTACAATGTTATTACAGGTGGAGATGCAGGTGGAGGAGACCTTACTGCAGAAAGAAAAGCTTACCTCTGTGAGGCTCAAGCTTGTTCATATATTCAACGGATAAATTTGGCTGAGGAGGATCGCCCGAGAAAGGTAAACAAAGAGAAGTTGGTCATTGGTTTTTCAAAAAATGACCTCGCAGGTGTCCTATACCCTCACGATGACCCTTTGGTGATTAAAATGAGGATGAAAGAAGTGATGATTTCAAGAGTTCTGGTAGACAATGGCAGCTCGGCAGACATCATGTTCTACTCGTGTTTCGACAGTTTAAACTTGAAATTATCTCAATTGGAGCCTTATCATAGACCTCTCCTCGGTTTTGCTGGTGAGAAAGTTTTTCCACTTGGGACGATCAAGTTGGATATATTCATTGGTACATGGCCTACTTATCGAACAGAAAAAATACGCTTCTTTGTGATGGATAAGAATGTTTAGTCAGCCTATAACATCATCATGGGAAGGGTTGGTTTGAAAAAGTTTGAAGCAATCCCATCTACAGTACATCAGTGTTTAAAATTCCCAATAAACTTTGGAGTAGGAATTGTGAAAGGTGATCAAAAAGTAGCTCGGGAATGTTATTATTCATCTGCCGAATAAGAGGAATTGGAGGAGTCGAGGAAAAAGACTACTACATATCAAGTGGATGAAGGCACAAAAATTGAAACATTGGATCCTAGAGATGAATCTCAACTTGTAAAAGGACAAGTGGTGGAAGCTACAGAAAATGTCATTCTGGACGATGAGCACCCTGAACGAACAACTCAAATAGGTTCGTCGTTGGATGCCTCAATAAAACAGGAGTTGATAACTTCCCTGAGAAGCAGAAGGAAAACTTTTGCATGGAGTCATGAAGATATGCCTGGAATAGATCCAAACTTCCTATGTCACGAGCTCAACGTGAATAAGGAGATCAAGCCAGTACAGCAGAGAAGAAGAGTATTCAGTCCCGAGAAGAATCAAGCTATACAAGAAGAGGTCGAGAAGCTCCAGAAAGCTCGCTTCATCGAAGATGTCAAGTATCCGGACTGGCTAGCAAATGTGGTGGTGGTAAAAAAGAAAAACAACAAATGGAGGATGTGTGTTGACTTCACTGATCTCAACAAAGCATGCCCAAAGGATCACTTTCCATTGCCCAGAATTGACCAACTGGTGGACGCTACCTCGGGACACAAGCTTCTTAGCTTCATGGATGCATATTATGGTTACAACCAAATCAAAATGAAACCTGAAGACAGGGAAAATACTTCTTTCATTACCCCTAGGGGAACTTATTGTTATAATGTTATGCCTTTTGGTTTGAAAAATGCAGGTGCGACATACCAGCGGCTGATGAACAAGGTCTTTGCCGAACAAATCAGTTGCAACATGGAAGTCTATGTCGATGATATGCTGACAAAAAGTAAGAAAGTTGTCGATCATCTAGTTGATTTAGGGCAAACCTTTGATCAACTGGATAAATACCAAATGAAGATGAACCCGACGAAGTGCATATTTGGAGTACGAGAAGGAATGTTCCTCGGGTACATCGTCAATCAGTGAGGCATTGAAGAAAATCCAGAAAAGATCAAAGCTCTTTTAGGGCTGCGATCTCCAACGACGAAGAAAGAAGTACAAAGCCTTACAGGACGAGTTACATCGCTTAACCGATTTGTATCCCGAGCAACTGATAGATGCCTCCCATTCTTCAAAACACTCCAAAAAACTTTCGAGTGGAATGACGAATGTGAGAAGGCCTTTAAAGACTTAAAGAACTATCTGGGAGCACCTCCACTATTGTCCAAGCCAGTAATGGAAGAAAAATTATACTTGTACCTGACGGTATCAGAAAATGCATTTAGCTCGACATTGATCAGATTGGAGAATGGAGTGCAAAAGCCAATTTATTACACAAGTAAGGCCTTTCGAGGAGCAGAGATCAGGTATCCAAAGCTGGAAAAATTGGCACTGGCGCTAATTGAGGCAAGTAGGAGAATGAGGCCATATTTCCAGCCCCATACCATAGTCGTATATACCGACATGCCATTGAGACAAGCCCTTCATAAACCAGAAAAATCTGAGAGATTGATGTACTGGGTAATAGAGCTCGGCGAATATGATATAATTTATGAACCCAAATCATCGCTTAAAGGGAAAGCAATAGCAGATTTCATAGCAGAATTCACCTATCCCGATAACCCTGAGGAGCAAAAGCAGCTCGTCGATCGACCTGTGGATATTACAGGATCAACAAACACGGGCTCAGACCAACTTAGTTTGGTAAAAGGGCAAGTGGATGTGACAGGATCATCAAATTCGAGCTCAGGCCAACTTAGGTTGGTAAAAGGGGAAGAAGAGATGGTCGACGAAGAACAAGAAAGATCAGGGGATGGTGAAAAGAAGCAACAAATATTTCACCGAGGAACTCTGTCAGATCAGAAATTAAAAGACGAGTTGCCTATCTGGAGGTTGTATGTAGATGGCTCATCTTGTACTACAGGCTGTGGAGCAGGGATCATTTTGAACAACCCAGACAAAGTCGACATGGAATATGCACTACGATTTCAATTCAAAGCTTCCAATAATGAGGCTGAGTATGAGGCCATGATAGCAGGACTTAATTTGGTAAAAACTATGGAGGTAAAATAGGTCATTGTATTCAGTGATTCACAATTAATTATGAATCAGATGTTGGGAACATATGCAGCCAAAGGAGAATTAATGATCAAGTATCATGCAAAGGTGATGGAATTGGTATCAGAATTTGTTGCCATTTAGTTGATCAGAATACCGAGAATGGAGAATGCAAGAGCAGACCCCCTGGCCTGACTAGCATCAGCTACTCGTACCGAGCTGCGAAGAACGATACCAATTGAAGTGTTAGATAGTCGGAGCATAGATGAAGACCTGATGATGAATTTTATCACCCTTGACTTAGGACCATCTTGGATGGATCCCATCAGGGCATATATTGAGGAGGGAGAATTACCGGTGGATACGATTGCTGCCAAGAAATTGAAGTTTAAAGCTGCTCGGTATGTACTAACTAATGGTGTTTTGTACAGACGAGGAATCATGAAAGGATTACAAAGATGTGTACATCCCTCCGAGGTGAAAGAATTGATTGAAGAGATCCATGGAGGGTCCTGTGGAGCTCATGTAGCAGGTCATACTCTTTTACAAAGGGTAATGACACAGGGATACTACTGGCCAACGATGAGGGCTGATTGTATAGCCTATGCCAAGAAATGTGACAAGTGCCAGCGTTTTTCCTCCATCCGAAGAACTCCACAAGCCTTATTGACACCTATCATTTCCCCTTAGCCATTTGCCATGTGGGGAATAGATTTGGTCGGGCCACTGCCAACGACTAGGGGAAGGTTTAAATACCTCGTCGTCGCAGTGGATTATTTTACTAAGTGGGTTGAAGCTGAGCCCCTTGTCGACATGACTTACGAGAAAGTATATCAATTTATCTGGAAAAACATCATTTGTAGGTATGGTCTTCCTCATACATTCATCACTGACCATGGAACTCAATTTGATAATGAGGAATTCGCTGCCTATTGCCATCAGTCCAACATTTTGAAGCTCCATTCAGCACCAGGTCATCCCCAAAGTAATGGATAGACTGAAGTGACGAACAGGACATTGCTAAATGGTTTGAAGAAAAGGATAAGTGAGGCTAAGGCAAACTGGATTAACGAGTTACAGATAGTACTGTGGGCTCATCATACCACTCCCCGAGCAACAACTGGAGAATCCCCATATATGCTGGCATTTAGAAGTGAGGCTGTAATACCTGCCGAGTTGGGTCTTCCAACACACAGAGTGCTGAATTTCAATTCCCCAGTCAGTGACTTAATGAGAAGATTGGATTTGGACATGCTCGAGGAGGTTAGAGAAGAAGCATATATTTGAAATGCTGCTTACCAACAACGAACAGCTATGTTCTACAATAATAGGGTGAAGAAGTGCGACCTAAAAGAAGGAGATTACGTGCTAAAGAAGGTCATTCAGAAGCACAATAAGTTGGAAGCAAACTAGCATGGACCATATCGAGTTACAGAAGTTGTTCGACCAGGAACTTACCGAATAGCAACTTTAGAAGGAAAAGAGTTTAAGAATGCATGGAATGCTGAACACCTACGCAAGTACTATCAGTGATGTAAAATGTAAAGTAGTTCCATCAATATGAATAAAATGATGATATTTTGCCAGCCTCTCTCCTTTTATTGAAAGTTTTTCGGGGAATACTAGTGCTACACACTACTCTGCTCAGCAATAAAAATGACATTCCTAAAAATGCCAACCTCGGTTGGTTAGGAAACTATACTCCTAAAAATGCCAACTAGTTTTGGTTAAGAGTCAAAAATATCCCTAAAAAGGCCAACTCGGTTTGGTTAGGGAACGACATTCCTAAAAATGCCAGCTCCGGTTGGTTAGGAAACCATACTCCTTTGGTTAGGAGGCAAAGACATTCCTAGAAATGCCAGCTCCGGTTGGTTAGAAAACCATACTCCTTTGGTTAGGAGGCAAAAATATTCATAAAAATGCCAGCTCCGGTTGGTTAGGAAACCATACTCCTTTGGTTAGGAGGCAAAAATATTCCTAAAAATGCCGACCTCGGTTGGTTAGGAAATCATACTCCTAAAAATGCCAACTTGGTTTGGTTAGGAGGCAACGACATTCCTAAAAGTGCCAACTCCGGTTGGTTAGGAAGAAAAATATATTTTCTAAAAAATTCCAAAGTTGGTCGGGAAAGAAAATTCACCAAGTTATATTGGTATAGAATCAAAAGATGCCAACCCTTGTTGGTCGGAAACATTTTACGAATATTACCAAGTTAAAATTTTATTATTTGTGACTTTTAATTAGTCGAGAAGCAAAACATCATTATTTTTGGGTCAACCAAATGATTATTACAAATTAAAGCTAGTTGACAATAAGTTTTAATCAACTACAGTTGGTCGACAAATTACATAATGTTGTTATCTTTTTAACAGATATACAGTCAAGCTAGTCGACAAGAAGTTGGTCGACAAAATTATATAATGTTATTATCTTTTTAACAGAGATACATACACAAATGAAAAGTATTTTACAACTGCAAGACAATGGCAATCAACATTTGTAAACAAAATTATATGTATTTCATTAAACCCAAAAATGAAGTACAAAAATGAAGTACATTGATTATGAAATGTATAAACAACTATTACATTAAGAACCCTATTCTATTGGTTTCTTTCCTTGTGCTTTTTAAACAGGTTCCTCGCCAGCGGGAGGATCCTCTAAGGAAAAGGGAGAATTGATGAAGTTAGGGTCTTGAAGCATTCTGATGTTCATTACAGAAGGTCTGTCTAATAGGTGCTCGGGACGAGATAACTCTGCATTTGAATGGAGATTATAATCACCGAAATACTTTGAAATGAGGCACCGAGGAATGGCCCGAGCAGGGATCCAACTCATGTCAAGCTTGAAGGGCGGAACTGGTAGATCGAGCAGCCCTGGGTCATGATAATTCCATAAATAGTGACCTTGCTCCAATTTCAGTACACCCAGAGCGTTCAACCACCCCTGTTTGTAGCCTTCATTGTTAGCGTTCTTAATACGAGCATCCAAGTGGCAAAGGGCTTCGTTGTAGCCTGCCATCCAGAATTCCCGAGGTTGTTTATGGAATTAATAAGTTAATCTCTCTAATTGCTCATGAAGGAATCTGGCAAAAATCTCTTTATTCTCAAAAGAAGACTTATGCGCAGCAAGTTGCTCCTCCAGACTCTGGACTTTCTTGGACATTTCAGACAAGGCTTAATTTTTTGCCATTAACTGGAATGCTTGGTTTTCCAACGCTGCTTGGGTACGATCTTCTTCAATTGTAGGCCGAAGAACTCTTGGTCGTCCCCGAGAACCTCTTGCTCGTCCCCGAGCAGGAATTGAAGGGCCATCTCTTCTCAAAGTCTCTAATTCTTCTCATAATTTGGCATTCTCAACTTCTAAAAAGGACAATCCCTCGTCGGTTACTGGTACCAAGGCATTTGAAGAGGAAGCAACAGACCTCAACTGAGCTAATTCCTTTTGCAGATTATTATTCTCTTGCTCTAGCAGCTCAGCGATTTGCCTGTGCTCTTCGACCTCTGTCTTCAAAGTTCTCTCTCTCACTTCATAAGCAGCTAATATCTTATCATGGCCCTTATTAACACTAAGTTGTTGATATTTCTTTTCATATCCCTCGTGCAAAAAAGCTGAAGATTCTTTGTACTACTGCTGAAGTTCATTAAGAGTACCTTGTAAGCCTTCAATCATTTCGTAATAAGCCATATTATTGGCTACAAGACGATCAAGAAGACATTTCAAGTATTGATAGGCCTCAACTGCCTATTCTGAAACATCTCAGCCAAGGATGTCTATAATTTGTGACTTATCCAAATCAGTATGGCCCGCTTTAAAATATTCATTGCATTGTCTCAGCAGTGTTGAGTCATGATCAGACAACAATTCCATTCTGGCCATAAACTAATAAAGAGGAGAAGGCAAGAGTTAATAAGAAAGCAAACAGAGCATCAACAACATAGATGATCAAAAAGGCGATTTTATTACATCATAGAAAAAGAGTACAAAGTTCAGAGTACATATGATAAAAGAAAATAAAACAAGACCAATACCGAACAACTTCACACCTTTTCCTTGTCTCCCAAAACTTTCTCGGGAGGCTGGGACGAGGAGCAAGGTTGCTCGACGGGAACAACAAGTTGGTCGGCAGGAGCAGGAGGTTGTTCAGATGGAGCAGGCAAAGGAGGAAGCTCCTCGTTGACTTGCTGGATAGCTTGTGGGGCAAGGATTTGATCACCCATAACCATGGAGGACTCCTCGGAGGCAGCTTCGTCCTCTTCTTCATCCTCGATAGTTGAAGGGGGACCATGAAGATGTTGTTGAAATAGTTCAGAACCCTCATCAACCTTCAATTCCTGTAGAGCAGCAACCCATCCATCTCTGAAGTACTTGAGACTGCCATACTCTACATGGGACATCATTGCCACTACCCCCTTATTCCATCCCTTGTCCCAGCCAGTGCTGAAGGACTTCTTCACAGCCACTTTTCTTTTTACCTTTTCCGAGGAGAGCTTCTCGGATAGAAATTCCTAGGTGGCCTTCAATTTGCCTTCCACCTCCTCCTTCTGACGATTTACCTCGCGAAGAAAGGTTAATTCTTCCTCAGCCATTTTAAGCTTGTTCTCAAGCTCACCAAAGTTCTTGAGCTTATCGTCAAGATCTTTGTTCTTCCCCTCTAAATTTTTCACTTTGCTCTCCAACCCCTTGGAGACTTCAGCTATCTGAGCCATCTCTGCCTCGACCAAGGCCAGTTTCTTCTCCCAATCAGCTTTGTCCTCGTCATATTTCTGACGAGAATCCTTCAGTGACTGGGTCAAACCAACTAAAGCTTCCTCCACACCAGACGAGGAGTTAGAAGCCTTGATTGCTTCATCTTTCTTCACGATGGTGTTAAAACAACTCACCAACTGAAAAAGGAAATAACGACAAGTCAGTACAAAGATATATGGAATAAGGGAAAGAAGGAAATTTCAAAACAAGAGAAACTTACTGAAGCAAATGGCGAGTAGCCAGAGATGTAAGCATATCCCGAGGAAGATTTTCTTCAACTCCTTGGATCTCGTGGATGATCCAAGTCTTCACCGAGCTCATAGTAGAGCTCGGGGGAATAATGGTGGGAACACCAGCACCACTAACTGGGAGCTGGGAGATAGTTTCAGTCAAATTGATCGAGGAACTTTTCTTCAGTCTCCTCGGGGGCACAGGTGCAGCTTCAACCAAGGAAGAACTCTTGGCCGAGGATATGGTGATTACTTCCTTGGGAGCATCATTCTTGCTTGAAGACACTGGGGGCTTCTCGGCAGCCTTCTTGGGTGCAACAGAAGGAGCAGCATTTATTTTCTTTGTCCCCTCTGGGACATCAGACTTATTTCTTTTTGCCTCTCCAGCAGAGGCAGCCTTCTCGAAGATAGAAGGAACTCTTCTTTTACCCATCTTCTGACTCAGAGGAATGTGAGATTCAGGAGAGGAGTCTTCAGGAACTGGCGCTGGTTATGTATTACTGATCACAGGGCGAGCAGTGAAAGAGGATGTATAGCTCTTATACTACAGCAAGTATGAAGCAGACCTAATGTGCTCGTCTGCAACTTTTTGATGCAAGCCCCAGATAAGTTTCAAATGTTTTATGTTGACTTCTGTTTCCTTTAGAGCCTTTCTCTTACTATCAACTGCAAATAAATACACATTGAAATATCAGTCACACATTTTATCAAACATAATGAAAGCACAATTTCAGATATAAAATAAAATGAAAATAACGTATCCCATTGCCATAGGGAGGGCATCTGGGACCCTGGTATACTTCATCTCCAACTAAAGGGGCATGTTGCCAATTTTTAATAACAACCCCATGTTCGAAATAATCCCTATTGGCATTTGGGAGGTTAACTACTAAAGCTCTATTCAAAAATCTCGTTTTTAAATAAAAAGTATTATCCAAAACTGCCCATTTATAACAAAATATAATCTCAGGAATTCCTATACGAGTTTCATGAGCTTGATTTAACCTATGCACCCCATTAACTATTCTCCATGTGTTGGGGGCTATTTTTGCAGGAACGACATCAAAGTACTAACAGAATTCTAAACATAAGGAATTGGGTAGAAAAGAAAATCCACACTCAGCAATTAAGAGGCTGGGGAACCAATGTTCCTCAGCCAAGAGAAAATAATCTGAAGGCTCAGAAAGTTCCTCCAGAGTCACCCAAGAAGGGATAGAAAAATCAGAACGAAACTTTTCAAGAGATTCAATAAGATAAACCATAATGAATAAAAGAAATGAAGAAGAAGGAAGAAGATCTTACAGAAAAAAGGGGGATCTGTTGACAACGAACGACGGAAAAGATGAACACACAAGAGAGAGAGACAATGGAAAACTCAAAGACAGAAATCTAAAAAAGTAGAAGACGATGGGATTGTCTGCGACGCTTAAATACTTTGCCTCAGGAAACGGTGAGGGAAATGATTACAAAAAGAAACTATTACGCTATCGGCGGCTAAAAGGATAAAAAAATGCACGAAGATCGAAGCGTTTATAAAAATTCAAAAAGGCGGATTCTGCGAATTTGGAAGAAAAAATAAATACGGAGGAAATGCTCCTAAAAATCAGGAGGATCATTTAAAATTGCCATATTCCGAGAAAGAATGTTTCATACTCCTCAAATTTTGAACTACGAAACATTGGGGGCTTCTGTTGATACCAAAATTGACATGCTGACATGGACGAATCATAAGAAGACATGTGTCAGTCCACGTGGCATATATAAACATTTCTACAATTACTCTAGCAACGAGGAACTCTACCTCCCCGATCAACTCAGATACTCTGAAGAACTTCATTGCTCCGAGGAACTCCACTGCTTCGAGGAACTTCATTGCTCCGAGGAACTCCTGAACGTCGAGCAATTAAGGTGGTCCGAGCTGCATCTCGACCATAGCATTAATTGCCAGATAATCAACAGTTCGACTATTCATTGAATGCTTATCATACAGATGTATACGCTTAAAGGGGCAATAATTGTCTACCCTTTCACATGTACAACCTAAGGGCTATAAATACATTGTATCATCCTCATTCAGGGGGGACCGAAATTTCTTGATAGAACCACATATCGAGAATTCCCAAACATTCGGCAATAACAGAAACAGTGGATGTAGGCCATTCTTATAAGGCTGAACCACTTTAAAAATTCTTTGTCTTATTTAAATTTATCTGTGATTAAATAATTAGAAGCAATCTAATTTTTTACTTCAACAGTGAATGCATAATTACAGGATTCAGGACTCCTGACAATTGTTATACTGTCATGAACAAGTCTGAAATCTATAATGTTGTTAGAATGGATGACAACGAGATATGGCATAACAGAATGGGTCATATAAATTACGATAATCTTAGTAGACCGACCTCTCTGGAAATAGTTAGAGGCGTTCCTAAAATCAAACCCATACCTAACATTGTCTGTGGTTCTTGTCAGGAAGGTAAAATTGTTAAGGCACCTCATAAGAAAGTTAATGATATTCTTACCTCTAATACCTTGGAGCTCATCCATATGGACCTAATGGGTCCCTCCCAAACTGTCAGTCTCTGTGGACACAGTTATATTCTAGTTATGGTTGATGACTTCACTAGATTTTCTTGGGTAGCCTTTTTAAAACAAAATTCCGACAGTTTTCAAACTTTTCTAAAAATTCTTCTTCGGATTGAAAATGAAAAGGACACTCAAGTAAATAGAATTCGTAGTGATAGAGGTGGTGAATTCAAAGACACTGGTATTATTGAATATTGTGACTATAATGGTTACAAACACGAATTCAGTGCTCCTAAGACTCCTCAACAAAATGGAATATTGACTGAAGAGACCTATGTAGAACAACCTAAATGGTTCATTGACCCTCAATATCCAAATCATGTATTTCGTCTTAAAAAAGCTTTGTATGGCCTTAAACAAGCACCTAGAGCTTGGTATGAGCGTCTTTCAAGTTTCCTCTTAGATAGAGGTTTCAAAAGAGGTGGAAATGGTCAAACCCTTTTTGTCAAACATTTTGACAAACACATCATTATTGCTCAAGTTTATGTTGACGATATCATCTTTGGATCAACTTCTCCCTCAGAAGTAAAATCCTTCTCTGAAATTATGCATCAGGAATTTCAAATGTCTCATATGGGGGAGTTATAATTCTTCTTAGGCCTTCAAGTCAAACAAAATTCAGAAGGATTATTTATCTCGCAATCTAAGTACGCTTTAGAGATAGTAAAGAAATTTGGCTTCGAGAGTACTAAAGATGCTAGAACACCCATGAGTACGACGATAAAATTATCGAAAGATGAAAATGGAAAATCCGTATATCCTACTCTATATCATAGTATGATAGGAACCTTGCTATATCTTACTGCCTCGCATCCTGATATTATGTATACTGTGTGTATATGTGCTCGTTATAAAAATAATCCTAAAGAGAGCCATTTGAATTCTGTTAAACGTATCATTAAATATGTTAAAGGCACTCTGAATCTAGGACTTTGGTACACTAATGACACACCAAGCACTATAATTGGGTACACTGATGCTGACTGGGCTGGGTGTACTAATGATAGTAGAAACACATTAGGAGCATGTTATTATATAGGTAATAACTTGGTAGGATGGAGTAGTAAGAAACAAAACTGCACATCACTCTCGACAGCTGAATCTGAATACATGGTCGCTGACAGCTCTTGTGATCAATTACTGTGGCTTACACAAATGCTAAGTGATTATGGTATTCAAGAAAACCAATTGCATCTCTATTATGATAATCAAAGTGCGATTAATATTTCTAAAAACCCTGTTCAACACTCGCGAACAAATCACATAAAAATAAGACATCACTTTATACGCGAATTGGTTGAATCTAAGGAATTAGAAATTAATTATCTTTTTACTCATTTGCAACTCGCATATATGTTTACCAAACCTCTAGATTATAATAGATTCATTTCTTTGCGTAAATCTATTGGTATGGTTTGTGCTGAGTAATACCTTTGCTGTTTATCCAAGTTTTTCCCTTTGCCCATTTGAGACAAAATGGGTGAGAAATTTGAGTCTCTATGAATATGTGTATATATGCTAAACTTCTTGATCTTAGTAATTCATTTCAGGTTTTTGTACAGTTTTTCTCTCAGCTGGTGTAATAGGGTATTCAATTGTAAATAGTTGAGTTATGTACTTTTGTTTTCTAGGATTTGGGTAGATAGAATCTTTATAGGAATAGGTTTTTCTTATTTTTTTTGTCGCCCTACGAGTCCTAGTTGACTCAAAGGAGATTTTGTCTCATATTTCCAAAGGGGGAGATTGAAGCCCTTATACTCTTGACTCACTTGAGTCTTTATTGTATAAGAGTTCATCTAGTTTGGAAATTAAGACAAAATTATGTCTATCCTAGAAACCAAAGAACCTCAGAGATTGGATGGCTATTTAATTCATTTATCTTGTAGTGATCAAGGCCAAATTACCAACACTCACACACAGTACAATGCATCATATACATGTCATGTTGCATATTAATGTGCGTACATATGTTGAGTATGTTTAAATCCCTAAATTTGTTTTTTAAATATTTTTTTGGGATTTTATAAACATTTTTTAATAAAGGTTTTAACAATTAAAACTTAGTTTTAAAAGTTTGTGGGTTCAATCTACAATTATGGTTTAAAGGGTTTATTGGCTTAAAGTTGGTTTGGGTAGAAACCAAAAGCGGCAGAGAATTCAGGGTGTAGTTGTAATTTCTTTTAGACACGCGTTTTATATCGCCTTACTGATCAACACCTGTTACTTGCTGATTGGTGCATTTTGTGTTTCTTTACTGAGTATATAAACGCGTATGCTTACAACCGTTGGATCAAACCTTATCAACGTCCTACATGCTTTCTTTGGTAATCCCTGTGTATCCCTCCTGAACCAATCAGGTGATTTTTAATCACCGCATACTGTGAGCCCTTGGATCTAAGTCAATCCAGCTTGACTCAATCCTGACCCTTGTTTTTTAACCATCTTCTCGATCCTTCTCTTCGTCCTATAAAAGGGACCCTCCTCTCAATCGTCTAAGACTTTTGGCCAGTCCATTCCTGAGAGTAAAAAAAGAGAGAGTAGAGAGAAGAGAGAGAAGAAAAAAACCAGATAGAGAGAGAGAGTTAGAAACCCTAACCCTAACCCCTGTTGGTCTATCCTCTTTCAAACCAAACACTTCTCTAAAACTCCTACATATCCAAAACACTACCCTGAGTGCTCTTGAGTTTTTGAGAGATATTTGTGTTGTTGTAACCTCTTGTTCGTTAGATCTTGTTCCCAACTTAAACTGTTTACTTAGATCTATTTTCTTCTTCATAGAAATTTCAGATCTATGTTCTGCATGTTACATCACACTTAAATTTACATGGTTTATTTCTCATCTTGAGAAATATATTGTTGATTCTTTTCTGAAAATCGTTTTTATCTTTAAGTCAACAATAAATGTTTTCTATTTCTAGTTCTCTTAAAACTAAACCTTTGACCTAGTTTGGAATCACACTTGGAGGTTTTCAATATCGAAAATCTTTTCAAAACTTTGAGATTGATTAAGATCTTGACTGTCTTCTAAGCAAGATATCCGTGGATTCTGGGATTGATTTAAAGGTAAAAAAAGGTTCAACGTTTTGTGAGAAGAGAGAAAAAGAAAAATCACTGCATATAGCCTTATATGTAATTTGCTAGGACTGTTTGTACTTAATAAGTGTGAGTGTGTGCATGCATGTGTTAGAGAGAACCTCCACAAACACTTTCACCCTACAACGCGAAAAGTGTTGGTAATAAGATCTTGTGAACAAGAGTCGACGTAAAGTGCTGGAACAAATCAGAAGTTAACAAACTGGGAGAACAACATCTACAATCAGAACTGCAGAGAAGTTATAAGGACACCAGAGGGTACATTCCTAAACTTATATAGATCTGAGTTGTATGCATGTTAGTTATATAGTTTGTAACTGGTATATTTATTTTAGTGGATTTTTTATTTTACTCCGTAGATGGAGTCGTGGATGTTTCCTCAATTGGTGAGGTTTTACCACGTAAAAAATGGTGAACTTAATCTTTCCACATCTCCTCATCTTACTCTTGGTTGTGTTGAGTTTAAAGTTTGTTTAAACTGTTTTATAAATCTGTTAGTCAAATCTTGAATAGATCTCGTACATACTGTTTTATTAAACACATCTTGTGTTCAAATAGTTTTGATTTTTAAGAAAAGAGTTTCTTCAAAAAACAGCTCGGAGTTACTTAAATAGTTTATTTTTAATAAACGGCTTTAGTAACGTATTTTCATTTAGTAGATGTCCATATATGTCGATTAAGAGTTTTCTCAATAAAAATAAAATTATTGAAGAGTTACAAATTAGGGGTGTATTGATTTTTTTTTTCAAAATTTTCACATTTTTTTGGAATTGGAATTAATTTCATTTTTTCCGATATTTTTGAACTTTTTTCAATATTATACTATTTTGATCTTTAAAAAACATGACCAATTACGACTTTTCAAAAACTATTATTATTGTATTATGACATATTTTACTTATTGGAAATTATACTATGCCTACTTTCTAATGAATGCCAATTAAGACTTTTCTGCCTTTTAATTTTATTCCAAAATTTCTTACTCATGGGATTTTTTTCGATTTTTTTGAAACCTTTTCGAAAATTTGAAAATATGAAGATAAAGTTTTGTTACATTGATATAAAAAATGGAGAGTTAACAATTTGGGGGTGTATTATTTTAAAGAAATGAGGGTCTAATACAAAACTAGCAAAAAAAGTGGGGGAAAACACAAAATATAAACATTATTAACGATTTTGATCAATAGTTAACAAAATGAGAGTATATTACAAATATTTTTAAAAGCAGAATTGTATTACAAAACTGATCATAAAAGAATATGATCATAAAAGTATAGGAAACTCAAAATAACCCAATAAAATATAATGCATCCGTCATGGATACTAATGCACTATGCATTGGCATATAATCCAATTCTAAATTATGGTCTTTCTAGGCTTATGTTTTGGAGATGGGTTCATTTTTGTTGGTTTAGTATAATTAAGGGGAGTGGCTATTCCCACTCTAAAGAATTCTTCTCATACTCCATTTTGACTTCAAATGGCAATTATACCTTTAGACTTACGAAATTTCAATTTTCATTTTTTTGCCTCCAATTAAAATAAATGTATTTGAAAAACAACTAAAAATTTGCATCTTCAATAAAAAATATTTTTTTATAAAAACTGTTTTTAATAAGAATTTGTTTTAAAAATATTTTTTTTACTTTTCATAAGCATTTTAAAAAAACATTTCAATTGTTTAAAAGAAAATTAACTGTTTTTTATTTAAAACGGTTTATAAAACATAAATAATGTTTGATATAAAATAAAAACTATATTTACAAAATAAACCGTTTTAACTATTAAAAACTGTTTTATAAACAGTTTTTTTATTTAACAATTAAATAAAATTGTTTTATATAAAATAAAAACACTTCACGCCACACACGCGCGCACACACACACACAGAGATATTTATTTATTTATATATATTTTAAATTGTTGTTAATATACTCAATTAACACTCATTAAAATGCATGTTTATTCTTGTACACTAGTTAAAATTCTAATACCGAAAAATTCTTTAAATTTTATTTTGACCACCTTGTATCTTGTATTTTTTATAATTAAAATTTTATTTTAACCCCCTTTAAAATTATACATTTTCTCACGGTTAGAATTCACCATAAAAGTATAGTTTAATTTTAATAATTAATTTAACTGTCTGGTATAATATTGGGGGTTTGTTGTGAATTTCTAGGAAAAAAATCATTAAAAAAACTGATTTAAAAAAATCATTAAAAACTACAAATTCTTTTTTCACAAAAAATTGTTTCACCACACATTTGTAACATTTCCATAAAAATGTTTTAAATTAGTTTTAAAAAAGTTTTCCACAAAAAAAAAATCATTAAACAACTGTTTTTCACAAAATAAAATCATTATCCACTAAAACATGGTTTTCCGCCTAGTTTATTTTGTGAAAATAGCTTTTTTTTCTGTAAATTAAAAAACTGCAGGTATTTTTTAACGATTTTTTCAAATCAGTTTTTTTTTTTAATTTATTTTTTTCAGGACAAACTGCCAATATTATACATGGCAATTAAAATTAAATTATACTTTTATGGTGAATTCTAATCGTGAGCAAAAGTATAATTTTTAAGGGGATTAAGATAAAATTTTAGTCGTGAAATTTTTTGAAGAGTAGGACCACACATTTTTCCACTGTAATTTGGGTAATGGCTTCACTAAAGTTATAAGACAAGTAATATCACTAAAAGCACATTCATTTAGTAATACTATATTTTCTTTAATTTCCATACGTTTTAAAAATTGCTTTATCATTTTAAATTTTGTGAG
The DNA here is from genome assembly GCA_949130495.1 of Sambucus nigra. NCBI lineage: Eukaryota > Viridiplantae > Streptophyta > Magnoliopsida > Dipsacales > Adoxaceae > Sambucus > Sambucus nigra. The sequence goes on from OX422220.1 coordinate 522,700,353, forward strand.
ATTATTTAAAAATTTATACTAGTTTCCAGATTTTTAATATATTTTAAATGATTTTCAGAATTAAAATAGTTTTTCTTTAAATTTAAGAATTTTGAAATATCTTTTGTCATTTCCTTCTTTTTTAAAAAAATATTTTCAGTGTTTCTCTGAGTTTTTGTTAGTAATTTTCATATTATCTTTCTCGAATTTTCAGAGTTTTAAGTTTATATTTTTGTATTTCTAAATTTTGAATGTTTTTTCAGTATTTTCCACATTATTTTATAATGTTCTTTAGTAATTTATATATGGTGATAATGGCAAACGAAGCTTCCTCCGTGATAAAATTGATAAAAAAAAAAATATCATATACATTCTAAAATTTATTTCCAAATCTCATGGTATGTTTAGACCAGGTTATACAAAGTCAAGCAGCCTAATTTGACGACTTAAAATACTTAATTACCTGTACTTTTTTATCCAAAGGGTGGTTGATGGCACATGCTTTTCTTCTTGATGGGTCCAGCATAGTACACTCTTTTTAGGTAGGAAGTTACTTTCATGAGGCAACTCCCAAATCCAATTAATAGAAGCACCGGTGATCTCGTAAAAATAATTTATGAATAATTAATATATTATATGGAACATTTTATCATATGGGTCCAAATAATATTAAAAACATTATAGACACACACATAATTTAAAACTATTAAGAAGACACATCTAAATAATATAATATATTATTTTTTTTATTATCAAGAATATATATATATGAATAATTTTAGGTGTACACACAAAATTAGACATATTTTTTAGACACACTGACGTGTCGTATTTGCATTGACTCGTGTATGGAGTCCACCCCAGTGGAACTCATGTGCAACTCAGACACGAGCCAATGCAAATGCGAAATGTCAGTATGTCTAAAAAATGTGTCCAATTTTGTGTGTCCGAGTAGAACCACTATATATATATATATATATAGTCTTTTGTAAGGATTCATTATGGTACAGATCCCGATACACACTATTTTTTTAAAATATTGAAAAAATGATTTTTTTATGAAACATTTTGGATATGATATCCATAGTTACAAGATCATCTTTAATTTTTTTCATCAAAAAATTCAATAAAAAAACCATTGAGATGAGGTGATATGTAGAAAAATTGTATAAATAATCATTTTCAACCGTTGAAATGTTGAATCGGTGCCAACCACTTTATAGATTGAATTTTTTGATAAAACTTCATAGATATAATCTTCTCATTGTCGAGATCATATCCATGAAGTTTCATAAAAAATTTCAATCAAAAAATGGGTGAGATGATCGCCAACATTTCAACGGTCGAAATTACGGTTGATAATTTTTGACACGATAACCCGTTTATGGTAATAACCCGAAATGACCCGAAGATGGCACGATTAACTTTTATACAGTTAAGAGTACACAAAACTTATAGTCAAATAAAAATTAATTCAATGCGAAATTGACACGACTAACCCGAATTGCCACCCCTAGTCGAAATGCATATTTATACAATTTTTTACGTATCACCTCATCTCAACGGTTTTTGTATTGAATTTTTTGATGAAAAAAATTGGAGATGATCTTCTGACCGTGGAGAGCATATATATGAAGTTTTATCAAATAATTCATTTTTTTTTACTATTTTAAAAAATGGTATTTACTAGGGTTTGCACCATAAGGAGTTCTTACACGATGGTCTCCCTCTCTCTTTGAGTTGATGTTTTTTATATGGGTTCATGATATTTCAATGTGTCACTGTAAAAATATTCAGCTCAAAATAATGTCTTTTGTTATTTTTAAAAAATAGGTAAAAAATTGACAGTTTTAAAGGTAAAGACTCACTTTTTTGACCTATTTTTTTAAAAATAACAAAAACTATTATTTTCAATTGATTTTTTTGACAGCAGTACACTGAAATATCATGAACCCATATAAAAAATGTCATCCTAATTTTTTTTTACCATTTAAAAAACAAGGTATGTTCATAGGTATGTTGTTATATCTAACTGTATATATATATATAATGGTTTGGAAACTCAGCGAGAATCACCTTCTCACCCCGAATCCTAAGATCCAGGGAGGTTGGTTATAAAGAAGATTTTAAAATCTAAAGAAGAGGCTGAAGCATCAAAATTCGCTAGAACAAAGGCTGAGAAAGCCAATAGCGGGGCTTTTAAGCCACATCGTGCTTTTTAGGGACCGATCAAAAGCCGTTTTTCATTAAGAGACTTTTTTCTTTTGGAGCTTGGGTTTAATTCTACGAGTAAGCTCAAGTTTATGAGCAACCTACCTCGTTAATTAAGTTACAGAAGGGCCTCCCTAACTCAAGTTGCTTGTGCCTACTGTTACCTACCGTAGGACCTCCGTCCCCGAAGCGAAGAAAGATGAGACCTTTATCCTATGTTGAAGGTTGGGTGTTAATTAAAATAACACTTTCAAATTCTTTGATTTGTGGATGGACATAAGATAAGGTAATATTTCCAAAAGCTATTTACGTAAGAGAATAAGTCATCGCTCGCGGCTTACCACTTTCAATTATAAGGGCAGGGCATCTTTCTATTGTCGGTTAGGTTAGATCTAGACAAAAGACCTACTCGATGGAATTAGCCAATGTGTGCCCCTAAAGTTAGAAATGTACTGGAAAGAGCTATCAGAATTCATCCCATAAGGTAAATTACCCTTTCTCTTGTGCCTTCATTCGTTATTCCTATTCGACGAAAGCCTTTATGCCTAGCCCCAAAAAGGTTCTTTAGCTACGCTTTGGAATTGAGCTACCCAAGCAGACCATCTGTTCCCGAGAAGAGCCAAAAGCGAAAGAGTTTCAGTAAGTAAGAATAAGATTCATTATTTTTGAAACATACTATCGACAACATTAATCCGCCTAGCAAAAAAGAAGACTTTAGTCGCATCTCTTAATTACATTATCAAGACGGTGCAATCGATTAAAGACCACAGACTTAAGGTCTAGATTGATTTTGAGATTAAGATTAAGATTAATATATATATATATATATATATATATATATATATATATATATATATATATATATATATATATATATATATATAGCGGCGGAGGCAGTGTGTTACTCGGAGTGCCCGTGCCCCACTCAGCGTTTAAAAAAAAATTAAAACTACACATATCTAACCTAATACCCGGTCAACACACCTCGAACTAAACATATCTAACCTCTCTCTCTCTCTCTCTCTCTCTCTCTCTCTCTCTCTCTCTCTCTCTCTCTCATTTAACAACTTAAGATACGGTTCCTCCAACCTCCTCCACCTCTACGCCCCAATTCCCCACCCACTCTCCTGCTCCGTCAGCCTCCGTCACTAACGGCTCGCCCCAGACATGTGCTTCATCTCCACCTCTGCTCAATACCATATTCATCATCATTGAAGGTATACCGATTTAGTTATGTTCAAAACTAATTTGTAGAGATTTGTTCTTGTCAAAACTATTTTTTTTGTTAAGATTTGTTCTATTCAAAACTATATTTGTAGAGATTTGTTCTGTTAAAAACTAATTTTTTTTAGAGATTTGTTTTGTTCAAAACTATTTTCGTAGAAATTTGTCCTATTCAAAACTAATATTTTTTTAATATCCGATTTAGTTTAATGTCCTGCTCAAAACTATTTTTTTAATATCCGATTTAGTTTAATATCCCGCTGAAGGATATTTTTTGTAATATCCGATTTAGTTTAATGAAGTATTATGATTTGGTTGGTTCTATTTTGATACTATTAATGTGTGAATATTTATCTTTTTAGCAATGAATTATTAATGTGTGAATAACCTTAAAAAAAATTTGGGGGCTATCGCCCCCGAAGCTCTGTACTTTTTATTCTCCTGTCCCACCGATTGGAAATTCTAGGCTCAGCCACAATATATATATATATATATATATAAAGTCTCCTATAAGGACTCGTTATAGTGCAGACCCCCGTACATACTATTTTTTTGTAAAATAGTAAAAAAAAGAATTTTTTAATGAAACTTCTAGGAAAGAACAATTGTCTTCGAACCTGTTAGAAATGTAATTTTTTTTACAGAGTGTAAGGACCAATTTTCTGATATTGTTCATAACTTAGGCTACACATGTAGCTTGCCATATTCCGTTACACTTTAACTCGAGCCGTCACGACGAATCGAATCCTCAATATCTCCAACTTTCAAGGACCTCCACATTATGAAGGTAAAATGCTATTAGGGGTTTAAATTTATTCCTTGAATTTATTTTGGGATGATTGAATTTTGTTTAAATCGAAAGAGGAGTTTTTAAATTAAAAAATCGAGGCATTTTTGTCAAAAAAAATTTCAAAATTTGCCATTCTCGTTCGAACGAGTTTATGGTTTCGTTAGAAGTTTTCATCGAACGTGTATCGAACTAGGGTGTACTGTTTTAGGTCGTTTGAACCTCATTCAAACGAGAGGGCAAAGTCGTTCGAACAAGATTCATTTTTGTTCTAACGAGCTACCATTCTCGTTTGAAAGAGATTCATTTTTGTTCGAACGAGCCGCTGCCTTTAAATTTTTGTATGCCATATAAATACATATTTCGTGTTCATTTTTTTAAGACTTTTGCCAAAATAGTTTCTTCATATCTTTTGCAAACGTTTTCATTCTTTTGAGTTTAGAAAACACTTTTGATTCACAAAACACAATCCTAAAATATATTTGTGTGAATCTATTTAAGTCCTAGATAGTTGTATCTTGCATGCACAACTCTTGTGTGGAGACATTATCTCTACTACTGACCATTGTGATACTTGAGGGAATAATTGTTGAAGGAAGATTGCAGTTTTGTCATTCTTGCGATGATCATAGTTGATGGAAGACAAAGGTCACCCATGGGAGATTCGTCGAAACATTGTAGAATCATTTATAAAATTTGTAAGTTGCGAGTTGCAAATTTTATAAAGTGAATAAAAGGTTTTGCCCAAAAGAGATTTTTCTTGAAACTTTTCCTGTGTTGAATGATTGGTTTGATTTTATATGATGAATCACACACACACACGCACACACACACACACACACACACACACACACACACACACATATATATATATATATATATATATATATAATGAAATAATATTTTTGGAATAAATAATTACTTTTGGAAATTGGAAAAAATTAAATTGTATATAAAAATGTCACATTTGAAATTTGCTAATTAGCTATATTTGTGTGTTGTTAATTTTTATGTGCATAAATATGACATTTGCATATAATGAAGAAAATACAAAATTAATATGGGACACAACTTAAAAGTACCTATTATCAACAGAAATAATTCGAAACCCATTTCGGGATACATATGGGCTAGTTTAGATGATTTAGTCCTTTAAAAATAGTCTTGGCTAAATAATATATTGGTTGGGGAAGTTTTGGGCCAATTGGATTATGGATTCGGGTCCATTTGGGGGTCCAAATTTTGGGCTTAGGGCCCAACTCGGGATTAAACACCTAATTAGATGATTTATTGTTAATATTTCGTGGGCAAAAAATTGGTTGATTTATTGTTTTCTAGAAAATCTAGAAAACTATTAATATAAAAACTATTTAAAAATAAACCAAAATTTTAACAATAATATAACACAAGCTTGCATGACCATGACACTCCATGTAAACAACCCCGAATATCATCAAAAATAATAAATAAGCTAACGCTCATGTGTTCCATGTAGCTCAACGAGACTCTCAAGGAAATCATTTACTTATTTGTGTGCTTAATGTGGAAAAAAGTTAACGCTCATATGTTATCCTATAAAACAAAAAGAAGATGTGAGTAATCAAATAATGTTTAAAAAGGTGTATTCAAGAAGAAAACTTTCAAAAAACTTATTATTGCATACACTTGTCATTTGGTTAAATCGAGAGTTCGATAAGGGCACGATTATAGTTAAAATGCATTACAATCCTCCATTTTGAGGTGTTCATGCCTCTTTCCGGGTTATTTGGTTGCTATTTTTATATTTCACCCCCCTAACGCCTTATTTTTTGTCTAAAATTTGCTATAATTATCATTTTATTAAACTAGAAGTCTCATAAGGACCTGACTAGTTCAAACACATTACAATTTCCATCTTAAGATGTCCGTGCTCTTTTCAGGTAGTTTGGTTGTTATTTTGATATTTTATCCCCAAATTTACGATTTTAACATAAAACTTGCATATACTTATCATTTTATTAAACCGGCAATCCGATAAGGACACAAACAGTTCATATACGTTGAAATGGTCCATCTTGAGGTGAATGTGCCTCTTTTCGAGCTATCTGCTTGTTTTGATATTTCACCCCCAACGCCTCATTTTTAACCTAAATATAGTGTATACTTGTCATCTTATTAAATTGGGAGTCTGATAAGGGTACGAATAGTTCAAACACATTGTAATCATCCATCTCGAGGTGCTCTACCTCTTTTCGGGCTATTTTGTCGTTGTTGTGAAATTTCACCTACCCATTTTAAATTGAAACTTGCATATACTTGTCATTTTGTTAAACTGAGAGTCCGATAAGGACATGACAAGTTCAAACATGTTACACTAGTCCCATTGGAGGTGCTCATGCCTCTTTTTAGATGATTTGGTTATTGTTTTTGTATTTCACTCCTCGACCCCCTATTTTTAACCTAAACCTTTTGTATACTTGTCCTTCTTAAAATCGAGAGTCTGATACGGACACGACTAGTTAAAACACATTATAGTCATTGTAATACCCCTTATTTTTTTGAGTAATTATTTTTATATTAATTTACCATGTGGGGTAATTAAATAAAATAAAGGAAGTTGGAGTAAATATTATATTAAGTGATTTAAGAGATAATATTTTCCGAGTCTTGCATATTTACTGTTACGTGATTGTAAATAGCATTATATCATGTTTCATTGTGGCGTTGTGCCTTAAGCGACTATTTTGATTTAAAATGATGTCGGAACATGAAATAATTTATATTATCCCGGATGCCAATTTAGAGAGCGTGGTTAGTTCGGAAAGGGTTGAGATAGTCAAAATATGTACCATGTTGTATTTTTGGGTTTCGGGTACTTTTGACCGGTTATGACTTAATTATATTGTTATGGGTCATTTTAATTGTGTAGTAACATTTAAAGATGGTATATAATGTTAATGGGCATTCAATTCTTCTAATCCCATTTATTCTCATTTATGTCTGAAACTTAGAAAAAGAAAGAGAGAGAGAGAGAGAGAGAGAGAGAGAGAGAGAGAGAGAGAATTTAGTTGAAAAAGAAGAGAAAATGGGAGAGAATTGTAGATTTGAGCTTGGGATTCGTTGCTACCGGAAGATAGTCTGAGATTACAACCTCAAGGCAATTTTCTAACGTGTAAATGTATAATTTAGTGTGGATAAATTGCATTTTTAGTTTTGTTCTTGAGAATTACTATTTATGGATTTTGATGAATTTGGTGTTTAAACCCTTAAGTATTGTATCAGATTTGACTTAAGTTGGATTTATTAAGTATTGTTGGTCTAAAAATGATTGGGTGTTAGTATGAGTTGATTTGCTTGGGATTTGAGGTTAGAAGAATAAGTTTTGGGAAATTAGGGTTCATATAACTCGTAGTCCCCAACTTGGCAAATCTGCCAGGGCGAATCGATTCGACCTCCCTAGAGAATCGATTCCTTAAAAAGGGTGGCTACATGTTTGGGGATCCAAATCTATTCGGGTTAAGGCCGAATCGATTGGCTAAAAATGGTGGCTACATGTTTGGGGATCCGAATCTATTCGGGTTAAGGCCGAATCGATTCGGCATGAGTCAAGAAGTTGGTTTTCTCAGCCAAATCGATTCACTTTTTATGGGGAATCGATTCGCTCGGGCAAATAGTTTCGGCCCAAGGGCGAATCGATTCGGAATCCTACTGTTATGGGCGATTTTTCTAACTTAGTTTTTAGCCCTTTTCTTTTAGGTTTAAGGCCTAGGAACCTTCTCTTATGAAGTAAAATAGAGTATTTGAGTTTTAGATTAGGGAGTTAAATAATCAATAGTTCTTTAGTTAGTAAGCTAGTGTAGGACTAAGGGAATGTAGGATTATATATATTTGGAGTTTTAGAGAATTGTATGAGGTAAATCACATTTGGTGGCTCATAGGGATATTGCTAATTCTCGGAGACTAGTGTGGGGATAATTATATGTTTTGGTTTATAATTCATAATGATAAACGCTTATGGCTACGGTTATAAGGTAGTGCACATTTCATTGGTATACCTTGTGAATATTATTTGCATATACATAGCTATCTAAATGCTATCATAAGGGAAGTTACACGAATGAGGCGAAGTCCCCTGGCTAGTGCATACAGGTTGAATATAGTCCTCGTCCATAGGATCGGTTATTATGTTGTGTTGATAATTTATTCCAAGTGAGGTAAGTCCGGGTCTAGTTATGACTCACTGTCGAAGGTATATGGCCGCTTCCCACGCGACGCGATTTAGGATGTCCATTTAGTCTTGGTGATAGGCCCTGGAAGATGATAGCTATTTAGGGTTGCATCCAGTGGGGTGACTCCCAAAAGGATGGTCTTAGAATCATTATACATTGTATTTATAACTATTCTCATGAATGTGACATTTCATAAATGACAAATGCATTTTATAAATCAACTGTTTCGAAAAGTTTTCAAGTGAGTAATGGACTTATGAAGTTATATTGTGCCAACTGAATTGTAAACTTCTTAAATTAGAATTTAGTTATTTTTCTTGCATTAATGCATAGTTATCACTATAAATGACATTGCTCTAGGTTGTGCATTTAGATGAAGGTAAGGATTATTCTTATTGTGAAGAGCGAGATAGGCTTATTCATGATGTTAGATATTCATAACTGTCATGCATTTTATTCACATGAATGTCATATCAAACCGGGCCCTGGCCCATTTTTATCTCTTAGTTTTGTATGGATTTCTCTTACGTCCAGGTGCTCCGCCGCAAGGACGCCCATGTTGATTCTTCCTTCAAAGTGTCCAAGAGCTGTAATATTTTTACGGATGTTGTAGGATATTTGTTATAGACGCCTCTATCTTTTGTGTACTCTATTTATGTTTAGTCTAAACATTCGGGCGTGTTGCCCAAATCTTGTAATTGCTTATATACAGTGATACTTATTTGTAATCCTCGGTGTAACCACTTGTATTGGTCTGTTAACCAACAGCTTAGTCGGTTAGTATGTTGTAAATGATTGTTGAACTACTATCTGTCTTTATTTGTATCCACGTTCCTTTAAATTGGATTATCTAAATGGTTTTATTTAAACTTACAAATTTAATTTCATATCCATTTTTCTAATAATTGGTGGTTATCTCGTATTATTATTTTCACGACAGTGATGCTAAGAATGGACCATCTATGATCCCTATATTGATTGGAGTATCGGGCTGGTCACCTCTTCTTTTAATAAGCGTTGTGTTACAGATGGTATCAGAGCATTAGGTTCTAGAGTCCTTAGGATCTATGCGGACTTATCACGTTCTACCGTAACGTTCTTTGATATAGAGCCCTATTGTTTGGTTTGTTTTATTTGTATATGCTTGTGATCTTCTGCAAAGATAAAATTATTTTAGATTTTATTTTGATTCAGTTATTTCTTCATCTCAGATGTTGCCTGGAAGAGGTCACCCAATGAAGAGAAATCGAGTTGTAGAGGATCATGTAGAACCTCCGCCACCGCAAGGAACAATTAATGCAATAAAGGTGGCAAACATGATCTCCCAGGCAGTCAATGCTGTAATGACTGATGTGGCTCAATAATTTCCTCAAGCTCAATAATCGATAGTACCGTAGGTGCAAGCCCATGCGGTACCTTCCCCGTGGGAGAGAGTTAGAGAATATTTCTTGAAGGGTTACCTACCAGAATTTTAGGGTGGTGTTGATGTGATAGTAGCAAACCAGTGGAAGAAAGATATGCAACTGCATCTCCGAATGGTAGATTGTAGTGGGGAACGGAAGCAGAGATTTGCCACTTTCAAACTAGTAGGAGCTGCTTTACACTAGTGGGAGTCGATAACCAAGCCGGAGCAGAAGGATACCATGTCTATATCGAAATTTTGGGTTTTGTTTGACTGGAAGTATTTTCCTCCTGCAGTAAAAAAGGAGATGAGGAGGAAACTCCAAGATGTGATACAAGGGGAATGGTTAGTTACGGAGTATGAAGAGGAATTCACTCGTCTAGTAAGCTTTGTGCCGGATGAAGTAATTATGGAGGAAAGGAGGATATCGAAGTTTATTGGATGTTTGCATTAGATAATAAGGCAACACTTGTTGGGAAATCCAACTTTACAAACGTTTCATGATGTTATGAATACATCCTTGCTTCATTGCCAAGATCACCGTTTGCATATGTAAGGGAAGTGTTAAGTTTCGAGTCAAGCTAGTAACCAGGGAGGTAATGGTGCCGGTGGGGACTACCCTAATTTCAGCCGTCGGGAAGTAAGAAGAAGGAGAAGGACACCCAAGAAAGGGATTTGTCCAAGAGACAACGTTTTGGGGGTTTTAACTTTGGTGGAGGCGGTTTTAGGCACGGTCAGGATGCCTAGTATCAGCATTATTAGGTGGGCCAGCAATGCAAAGCAGTTCAGGGAAATAATGGGGGTCGAGGCCATCAGGGCTAATGCTTGGGGAAGTTTTGAAATAATCGGGGCTGTTATCCGAGAATATGGAGGGCCGCTATTTTTAGTGTGGCCAATCGGGTCACTTTAATAAAGTTTGTCCATAGCTAATAGGGGGACAGTTACATAGGGGTCCTCAGCATCAGTAGGCACATTTACCTCTACAATAGGGGCAACTGTAGTATGGGCGTGTTTATCATATTCAAGATCACTATACTAAATCCTGCGAATGGTCACGCCCAGTGGGTCATGGCCCAAGTTCGCGACCAGCTGGTCGCGGACTTGGGCCGTGACCCACTCAATATTTGGCGTGACCATATTTATTACCACACTAAATTATTGATGCTCAGGAAGTGGTCACAGACCAAGTCCGTGACCACAGTGGTTGCGGACTTGGTCCGTGACTAGGTCGTGACCATCTTGGTGCCAAACACACGCCAAAATTCCCTCCAAGCTTGGTCGCGGGTGGGTCACGACCCAAGTTCGAGACCCATGGCATGACGAAGAAGAGAGTACACACATTGGGGGTCACGTCTTAGGTTCATAACCATTTCTTGGTGTGGTTCACGGCTAAGGGCCGTGACCATACCTCATTCAAGCACTAGGGTTGATGAAAAGGGTCGCGCATCACTGATCGAGGCTCACGGCTTCGGGCTGTGACCATTTCTTGGTGTGGGTCACGGCTATGGGTTGTGACTATACCTCATTCAAGGACTAAGTGTGGATGGAAAAGTATCCAGCATGGTAGGTCACGGCTCTAAGCCGTGACCAGTTCGAAGAAGCCGTAATATCTTATCTACAATCTGTTGGTCGCGCACATGGTGGGTCACGGCTCTAGGCCGTGACCAGGTCGAAGAAGTCAGGACTACCTCATCTGCATTTTATTGGTCGCGCGCATGGGATCACGGCTCTTGGCCGTGACAAGATTCAGGTATTAAAAACAAAAATTACCCGCAACTTCTCATTTCTTATGTGCGGTTTGTAAGGCTGTTAGGGCTAAGCGATTCACATGCGATTTCGTTTGGATTTCAGTTGTATTTGCAAACATAAATCTACCCGGGTATGTATTAATTCATTTGGATTTCATTATTTCTGTCTAAATCCCTAAGTAGATTTATGTTTGTATGTGTGTGTATGTATAGATTTATGTTTATATCTGTGTGTATGTATAGATTTATGTGTATATGTATGTTTTTGTGTGTAACTATGAACAAATAAATTGTTTTTTATCAATAAACCCTATATTGTATGTGTGTGTATGTATAGATTGTATGTGTGTGTATGTATAGATTTACGTCAAAAAAAATATTAGGGTTTAGTAAACCCTAATTAGTATGTGTGTGTATGTATATATTATGTCAATAAACCCTAGATTGTATGTGTGTGTTTGTATAGATTATGCCAATAAACCTAGATTGTATGTGTGTGTATTTTTTTTGACAAAATATAATTAAATGGATTTTTAATGAGTAAAAAAGTTTACATCCACCTTGTCGTGATTTTATTGGGGGTTATATGTGTGCCACCCTAAATAGTATGCAGTGGAGACGGGTGGAGACCGGGTTGGGGGTTAGAAGCAACAAATAGTCCCTTAAGAATTCTGTAAGTGTTAATATTGTTCTGGGCCTTGGTGTTTTCAATTTGGTTTTAGATTTATCCTTGAGAAAAAAAGGAATAGATATATACTTGCTTTAATTAGATTGGTGTTGGTTATATTATGATATACCTCTTATGCCATTTTATATTATTGTTGAAATTGAATAAGTATTGGGTTTTGAAATGTAATCAAAATCAATTGTAATCTTCTCAATATGTGTGCATCTTATTTTTTTCTCAGTATTAATCCTTATATACGTGAAAGGAAATATCAATGAGGATTAACGAATTTTAGTTCAAACAAGTTTACCACGAGTCAAGTTGGGGCAGTGAGTGATGCAAGAACAAGACCTGGTTTTCTTTCATTGGTTTTGAATTTGTTTTTTTGGTTCTACCATTTTTTTAATTGAACATAACTATTTGCAAAAAAATCATTATTTTTTCACTGTCATATGATACATTGATGTTGGGGTCGAACTACTATTAAACATAATCTGAAATTGCATCGCTGCTGTCATAGAGAAGGTTCTGATTGGCGTTGGGTGTAACAAAATATCCAGGTAATTGATAGACCTATGATGAACTTTATTTTAAGGTTAAATATGCATTGATTCAATTTTTTTAATTATTTTGGGTTTGGATCCTATTTATGTCTAAACCCCGTAATTTTAATTATTTTGTGCCCCCTATAGCTTGGGTATTGTTGGCGCATTTATTTCTTATCACTTCCAGTGTGTGTGTGTGTGTGTGGGGGGGGGGGGGGGGGGGGAGAACATAGCTTTTGAACAAAGAATAGTTAGGGTGAACACTAGAAAAAGAAGGCATTATCCAATGGATTGCCACTTTATAGGTTTAAGGCGTGTCAATTTCTCTGCAATGGTTCACATTAAACTAATTGGTAACCATTTGTTTATTAGCTTAAAGATATTCTTGATTAGTTCGAGATGAATAGGAGAGATGTGACAATGGGAATAAAAATTAGTCATGGTTCGAAAGTTATTCTTGGGTTTGTAATTTGTGACCGCTCATCTTATTCACTTGTTGCGCGGAACCAATGTGACTCGTAGGAACCGATCGCGTAGTCACGGGCTCCCGATTTGAGTATACAACGAAAATTTCCAAAATATTAGACTTGAGAATAAAAACATGTCATTGAAGGGTAAAAACGTAAAATAACCACAAAACAATCCGATAAGAGTCACGAACACCTCGCACAGGACCAATGTGACTCGTAGGAACCGATCGGGTAGTCACAGGGGTCCCGGTTTGAGTGTATGATGTAAATTTGCAAAACGTTAGACCTGAGAATAAAAAAGATGCTATCGAAGGGTGAAAACGTAAAACAACCACAAAATGGTCCCGTAAGAGTCACGGACATCTCGCACGGGACCAATGTAAGTCATAGGAACTGACCGTGTAGTCACGACGCTCCCGGTTTGATTGTATGACGTAAATTTGCAAAAAGTTAGACTTAAGCATAAAAACATGCCATCAAAGGAAGAAAACCGAAAACAAACACCAAACGGTCACATAAGAGTCATGAGCACCTCGCACGGGACCAATGTGACTCATAGGAACCGACTGCATAGTCACGGGACTCTCGGTTTGGGTGTACAACGTAAATTTGCAAAAAAATAAACTTAAGCATACAAACATGGCATCGAAGGAAGAAAACCTAAAACAAACACCAAAGGGTCCCGTAAGAGTCATGAACACCTCGCACGGGACCAATGCGACTCATAGGAACCGATCGCGTAGTCACAGGACTCCCAGCTTGAGTGTACGATGTAAATATGCAAAAAATTAGACTTAAGCATAAAAACATGCCATCGAAGGGTGAAAATGTAAAACAACCATAAAACGGCCTGGTAAGAGTCACGAACACCTTACACGGGACCAATCAGACTTGTAGGAGCCGACCGTGTAGTCACGGAGCTCCCGGTTAGAGTGTACGACGTAAATTTATAAAAAATTTAGACTTGAGCATAAAAACTTGCAATCGAAGCGTGAAAATATAAAACAACAACAAAAAGGTCCCGTAAGAGTCGCGAAACCTCGCACGGGACCAATGCGACTCATAGGAACCGACCGCGTAGTCACGGAGCTCCCGGTTTGAGAACACTTTCTAAATTTGCACATAGTTAGACCTGAGCAAAAAAATATGCCATCGAAGGTTGAAAACATAAAACAAGCACAAAACGGTCCCGTAAGAGTCAGGAACACCTCGCACAGGACCCATGTGACTCGTAGGAACCGACCATGTAGTCACGGGGCTCCCGGTTTCAGTGTACGACGTAAATTTGTAAAAAAATAAACTTAAGCATAAAAACATGTCATCGAAGGGTGAAAATGTAAAACAGCCTTAAAACGGTCTTGTAAGAGTCACGAACCCCTCTCACGGGACTAATGTGACTCATAGGAACAAACCGTGTAGTCACGGGGCTCCCGATTTGCGTATACAACGTAAATTTATAAAAAATTAGACTTAAGCATAAAAACATGCCATCGAAGGGTGAAAATGTAAAACAGCCTTAAAACGGTCCCGTAAGAGTCACGAACACCTCGTACGGGACCAATGTAACTCGTAGGAACCGACTGCATAGTCGTGGGGCTCCCTCTTGGAGTGTATGAAGTAAATTTGCAAAAAGTTAGACTTAAGCATAAAAACATGCCATCGAAGGGTGAAAATGTAAAACAATCATAAAACGGTCCGGTAAGAGTCACGAACACCTCGTACGGGATTAATGTAACTCAGAGAAACCGACCGCGTAGTTACGGGGCTCCCGGTTGGAGTGTACGCCGTAAATTTGTAAAAAAAAAATAGACTTGAGCATAAAAACATGCCATCGAAGGGTGAAAACGTACAACAAGCACAAAATGGTCCCGTAAGAGTCACGAACACCTCGCACGGGACCAATGTGACTCGTAGGAACCGACCGCGTAGTAATGGGGCTTCCGTGTTGAGTGTACGACGCAAATTTGCAAAAAATTATACTTGAGCATAAAAACATGCCAACGAAGGGTAAAAATCTAAAATAGCCACTAAAAAGTCTGGTAAGAGTCACGAACACCTCGCACGGGACCAATGTGACTTGTAGGAACCGACGACATCGTCACGGGGCTCCCGATTTGAGTGTACGACGTAAATTTGTAAAAAGTTAGACTTGCATTCCATGAAAGGGTGAAAACATAAATCAACCTTAAAACGGTCCCATAAGAGTCACGGACACCTCGTACAGGACCAATGTAACTCGTAGGAACCCACCGCATAGTCACGGCGCTCCCGGTTGGAGTGTACGACATAAATTTATAAAAAATTAGACTTAAGCATAAAAGCATGTCAACGAAGGGTGAAAACATAAAAAAGTCACAAAACGGTCCCGTAAGAGTCACGAACACCTCGCATGGGACCAATGTGAATATTAGGAACCGAACGGATAGTCACAGGGATCCCGATTTGAGTGTACGGCATAAATTTGCAAAAGGTTAGACTTGAAAATAAAAAAGATGCCATCAAAGGGTGAAAACGTAAAACACCCACAAAACGGTCCCTCAAGAGTCACGAACGTCTTACATGGGACCAATGTAAGTCGTAGAAACCAACCATGTAGTCAGGACGCTCCCGATTTGAGTGTACGACATAAATTTGTAAAAAGTTAGAATTAAGCATAAAAACATGCCATCGAAGGGTGAAAATGTAAAACAAACACAAAATGGTCCCCTAAGAGTCACGAACACCTCACACGGGACCAATCCGACTCGTAGGAACTAATTGCGTAGTCACGGGACTCTCGGTTTGAGTGTAAGACGTAAATTCTCAAAACGTTTGACTAAAGCATAAAAACATGCCATCGAATGGTGAAAACGTAAAACGAACACAAAACGGTCCCGTAAGAGTCACGAACATCTCGCATGGGACCAATGTGAGTCGTAGGAACCGACTGCGTGTATATATATATATATATATATATATATATATATATATATATATATATATATATATATGCAGTGTACTGTACAGTAGCATACCAGTATATATATTGCATATATATACTATATATACAGTATATATAATATATATATACTGCATACCAGTCTATATACTGCATATATATGCTATATATACAGTATATATAATGGTATATACTGCATACCAGTATATATACTCCATATATATACTATATATATAATATATATAATGGTATATATATGCATATATATCATATTTTTTCAGACTTGATGGCTTCTAGAGAGAGAGAGAGAGAGAGAGTCCTTCCAAGATTTATTCTCACTTTGTCAAGAATTTGTGTCAGCCATTGTATCATCATTGAACGATATCAATAATCCTTCTCAAAATCAACAATTGACACAGGAAAACCAAGAAATTTAGTAACCAAACCCTACTAATGCCACGATTAACTCCAAGATTAATGCAAATTGTCCCATAAAGTTCAACGAACGAGCTATTTTGATTACTAATTCAAATGATAGCCCTAATTCCAAACCTACCATCGTAAATTCAAGCCTTGCTATTGCGAAGTCATATGTAGCGATTACTGAACAATCTACCTCCATCTCCCTTAAACCTCCACAAATTCATGGTGACAAATCCTATGTTGAAATTACTGAAGCTCTATATCAAGAAGAACTTCAAGATTGCAAGAAAACACTTATTGGGAAATTGACTCTGGGAAAGCAATCTTCATTCCCGCCTCTTCAAATTCTCAAGAACCACCTTCAATAAATTTGGAAATCGAAATTGAATTGGAGATTGTCACTAATTGGAAAGGGTTACTTTGATTTCCATTTTGATAGCGATGATGACAAAAACAGAATTTGGGCATCTGGTGCGTGCTCCCTCCCATATGGCTCGATTAGACTCACATAGTGGACCCCCAATTTTAAGCCAGAAACAGTGTCCCCATCCTCTCATGCTCAGATATGGATCAAGCTTTATGGTCTTGGCCAAGAATTCTGGCATACCCAAAATCTCATGGAAATCGCTAGAGGGGTAGGAACACCATTGAGGCTGGACATAGCAACAAAAAATAATGAATTTGGATTATATGCTAGATGCTTGGTTGAAGTTGATCTTAAGTTGATGCTGCCAAAGTTTATTGTTATTGATATCATGGAACTGAAGTAATGATAAAATATGAAGACATCCCTCAACTTTGCTCCAAATATGGGGGAATTGGCCACCATTGTCTTGATTGTCGAATTGATGTCAACTTGAATCATAGAGATGAATCTCATTTCATAATATGCAAGGAGGTTAGAAAAATAAAAAAAAAGAATTAAGTGTCAGCCATTGGGGATTTTAGTAACATGGAAGATAAGAAAGAAGATGCAAGGGAGTCAAGAAATAAGGACAGAAGCTCTGATACTGGAATTGGAAACTCTGAACATAATCTTCCTTTACTTCTAAGAAGTACTTAAGGGCATAAGGAAGATCTTAACACAAAGCAACACCACCTGCATATAGTTGAAGAGTCAAGAAATAATGAAGACCAAAAAGAAGAAGAAAAAGATGCTCAGAAGACAGAAGACCTTTCCAATCCAAATACCACATAAGCTATAGAGGAGATTTAAAAACTGCCGTTAATAGATGAATCTGCTAATGATAGAAGGTATACTCAGCTAGATGATCTAAGAATGGAAACATCCACTCCATTATTGAGGAAAGAAGCCCCTACCCAAGACAGTTTGGAATATGCAGATAATCCTATGGACCATGACTTAAAAAGTCTTCATTCTTTATGTAAGGAATCTAAGGGAGAGGATTTCACAGTTGTCCTATCTAAATCAGCTAAAAGAAGACTCAAGAAAGCCAAGAACAAGATTCATATAAGAGAGCCATACCCCACCCGAAGCAGTGGGATTAAAACTCTTCCATGAAGATTCTCTTTTAAAATATCAAAGGCTTAGGGAACTCAAAATCTCAAAATGAGCTCACTAACCTCTGTAAGGCTCACAACCCCAGTTTAATTGGGATGGCTGAACCTATGATTGACTTGAACTGTATTTCTGATTCTTTTTGGTCATCTCTAAATCTGAGCATTATTTCTACTAATATTAGAGATAATTTATCTCCTAATATTTGGATCTTAAGTTCTCCTAATGTGGCCAGCTCTGCGATTATCTCCAAATCTGATCAACATGTCACTATTTCTGTCTGGATTGATGGAATCTTCTTTTATTATACTTTTGCTTATGTGACCAACACTGCTAATAGAAGACCTCTATGGTATAATTTGACTCAGGATATTGTCAACATATCCTCTCCTTTTATGATCATTGGAGATTTTAACTGTATCCTTGGAGCTCATGAAAAGATAGGTGGGAATCTCCCTTCTAGAACTTCATGTACAGAATTTCAAGCCTTTATTGATACATGCCATCTCATTCATCCCAATATTCAAGGCTCCATTTTTACTTGGGCTAGAGGAAATTATGCCTCTAATCATATTGAATAGAGAATGGATAAAACTTTATGCTCCAAAGTCTGGCTTGATAATTGGCCAAATTGTTGTGTAGATGTTCTGCCCAGATCTATATTTGACCACTCAGCCCTCCTTTTCTCCTGATTTAGATCATCAATTGCCCTTCCCCATTTAGATTTAAAGTTATGTGGACCTCTCATCAAAGATTCTTGAGTGTGATATCTACCTCTTGGAATTCTTCCCAATCTTATGGCTGCCCCATGTTCAAACTTGTCCAAAAACTCAAAGCTGTAAAAGCAAACCTCAAAATTTAGAATAAAAACACTTTTGGCCATGTTTAATTTAATATTGATATGGCTAGGAACAATATGAAAGATATTCAAGAGAAAATCAATGTGAAAGGTCTTGATGATCATAATTTCAACATTGAGGCCAATGCTAAAATGGTCTTAAAAGTTGCTATACAGGACTGCAATTCCTATTGGAAAGGAAAAGACAATGTTAAATGGCTCACAGAAGGAGACAAATGTACTGCATTCTTTCGTAACTATGTCAAAGTCAAGAGATCCAAGTCCTCTATACACCATATTATGGATGGGAGCTCCAAAATATCAGACCCTACCCTCTTATCCAACTATATTCTCAACTTTTACTCTCACCTCTATCAAGAAAGTTCTTGTGATCGAGTTGACTCTATTGACTTCATTTGTAGCAATATCCCGACTATTATTACTGATTCAAAAAATGAGATGTTAACCTCTATCCCATCTAAAGAGGAAACTCACAATGCAGTCTTTGGTATGGATGATAGAAGTGCCCCTGGACCTGATGATTTTTCTGGAGTTTTTTTACCAAAAATGTTGGGATATCATCAAGAAAGAAGTTGTTGAAGTAGTCCAACAGTTCTTCTCTGATGGATGGATCTTGCTAAATTTTAATTCCAAGTTAATCACTCTCATTCCCAAAGATATTGGTGCTAACAAGATCACCCAATTTAGACCTATAGCTTTAGCCAACTTCATATTCAAAATCATTCCCAAAATCATTACAGATATAATCACCCACCTTGCTTCCAAAATCATATCCCATCAATAAAATGCTTTCATCAAAGGTAGAAACATTACTGATTGCATTGGAGTGGTATCTGAAGGATTCAACCTTATGGAAAATAAATTTTTTGGTGGGAATCTTAGTTTAAAGGTTGATATCACTAAAGCATTTGATACTCTCATTTGGGACTATCTTCTTTAAGTTTTATCCAATTTTGGTTTTAGCCAAAGTTTTATTCACTTGATTCATGTTCTTCTCAAATCAGCTAAGCTTTCCATCCTTATCAATGGATCCCCGGTGGGTTATTTCTCTTGTAGTAGAGGTGTTCGTCAAGGAGATCCTCTATCTCCTATTTTATTCTGCATTGCTGAAGAAGGCCTAAGTAGAGGGTTGTCTAACCTTTTCACTCAAAAGAAAATTAATCATATCTCTCATCCTAGAGGCTGCCCTCCCATTACTCATTCTATATATGCTGATGATCTTATTATCTCTTGAAGAGCTGAGAGCAAGTCTCTATCCAATCTTCTCAAATTTATTGACCTATATGGAAAAGCATCTGGTCAATTCATGAAGAAAGATAAAAGCAGATTCTACTTGGGGTCTCTTTCTACTCATAGGAGAAACAATGTTGCAAACATCTTAGGTATTAAAGAAGGTGAAACCCCATTTATTTACCTAGGTGTTCCCATGTTTGTGGGATCTCCAAGGAAAAAATTTCTTCAACCTCTTGCTGACAAGGCTATTGCCAAACTCAGTAGTTTGAAAGGTCTCCTGCTCACTATGACTGGAAGAGTCCAGGTGGTCCAGTCAATTTTTCAAAGTATCCTCCTTCATAGCTTCCAAATCTATAAGTAGCCTATTTCCCTTCTCAAAGTTCTCAACTCTAGTGCTAGAAAATTCACTTGGAGTGGAGAATTAGCACTAGAAAGTTAGTCACAGTTTCCTGGAGCAAAGTTTGTGACTCCAAAATCAATGGAGGTATTGGTTTAAATAATGCAGCTACTCTGAATGAGGCAGCCCTTCTTAAAACAACATGTAATAGCCTCAATCAAAATTCCATTTGTGACTTTTTTCATAAAGCTAGATTCAAACTCTCTACTTCTAATTGTACATCCTATTATTACAAATCCTCTATTTGGCCTTGTCTTAAATACTCGATGCCTCTGTAACAACCCTCACGTTTGATAGCCTACTTTTATATTTATTTACTATATGTAGTAATTAATTATAAAATGATGGATGTTGAGTAAATATTAATTTAATATGAAAAAGGGTAATATTTACTGAAAAGTTGTAGGATGACCCGATGAGTAGGTAAAAATATCCATGTGGTAATTTATGGTGTCATAAGATATAAAATGACATTTTGGCTTAATGTGAAACCAGAACTAAAATGAGTTATAAAATTTTCGAATGATAATTTGGAGGGTGTAGTTAGTCCCGGTAGGAGCGAGACAGTCAAAATAAGTGTCATATTGTATTTTGGCATTTCGGGCTCTTTTGACTGTTTATAGCTTAAATGTGTAGTTGCGATTTATTTTATCACATATTAGTCATTAAGTGGGATTTTTAGACTTAAGTCCCGTTTTATATTTCCCCCAACCCTATTTCTATTCTTCCATTTCACATTTGAGCCCTAGAGAGAGAGAGAGAGAGAGAGAGGAAGAAAGCTTTGGAGAAAGAGAGAGATTTGGAGATTCAGGCTTGGATTGTGCTTCCTTCTTCTTCAAACCAGATTCTTGCAAACTTGAGGCAAGTAATCTACTTGATATCATGTGATTTAAGGAGAATAATTAGTTTTGATAGTTATTGAATTGTAATGGTTTATCATTTTAAGGTTTTGTTAGATTAATTGGGTATTAACCCCTGGAATTGATTTGGATGATAAATGTAGTTGATGATGTTAGATAGATATATTTATGGTGTAGTAATTGCAGCAAAATGATTTGGGTTTGGTTGGTTTTGTGTTTAGGAGAATTTTGGAGTTTAGAACTCCATAGCCAAACCTAGCTATTCCGTAGGGGAGAATCGATTCGGCCCCTTGGGCGAATCGATTCGGATAGATGCAGTCTCCCAAGTCTTTGTACCCGAATCGATTTGGGTTAAGGCCGAATCGATTCGGCTATATGCAGAATGTTGGGTTTGTCTTCCGAACCGATTCACTTTCAGGGCGAATCGATTCGGCCCTTAGGGCGAATCGATTCGGGTCCTGCAAATTTGTGTTATTTTCTTATTTAATTTTTGATCTTTTTCTTTAGGCTTAAGATCTTGGAACCTTCTTGAAAGAAGTAAACTTAGAGTCCTAGAATAGTAGTTGAGTTTGGTCACTACCCTAGACTAGAAATGGGTTCATCTAGGGTTATTCCGAGGAGGTTTAAAGTGATTTAAGGCATTACTTATTTTAATTCAAACTTTTTGAAGTTTGGAAGTTAGGAGTTTGAAAGCCCATGCTTGGAGACTTTAGGGGGGGCTTATTGAGATTTTATGAACTTTGGGGATTCGTAGAATCATAGCGATCATTTGGAGATTTAGTCTGGACTTGTAATTTGAGGAATATTAATGATAATATTCGATGGTAATAGGTTCGCAAAAGTGAACCAAATTAGTAAGGGTATTAGGTTCGAATTATATGAAAAAAATTATTTAATAGTTATGGGTTCAAATAAAAAGAACCAATCACATGGAAAATTGAAATGGAAATTGGTAATGACCATTAATTATGATGATGGAATTTAAAATGTAAATGATAATTTATTGTTACACACCTCTCTAAATGACATCATAAGGGAAGTTCGCGCGTTTGGTGATGCCCCCTGGCTAATGAATGCAGGGTGGATATAGTCCTAGGCCATGTGAGCGCTTTTGTATGTATTTTTCTGCGATGGGTAGGAGATTCTGGGTGTGGTCCTAACTACCCCGCAGGCACATGGCCGCTTCCCGACGGACTTCGATAGGTGCCCAGGTTGTCTTATGTTAGGCCCTGGAAGATGATGGTCATTTAGGAGCGCCCACAGTGGGGAAACCCGGACGGGCGGTCTTAGATATCGTTATATGTATATGAATATATAACTATATTTTCATCAATTGGGACTTGATGGTTGTTAAACGCCACAAAGAGCGTATGATATATGCCATAAAGAGCATGGAAATGTGCCATAAAGAGCACGGGATTGAGATAAATGTGCCATAAAGAGCACTTGATATTAATGATATTCCTATTAAGGAATGGAAAAGATGAAATGGTAAGATAATTAACTATGGAAGTTAATAGATAGTTTATTCCTATTAAGGAATACAAAAGATAATGGAAACTTGATAAATGAGGAAAGGTTTTAAATTTAAGTTATTTACTTTTCTTTCTTTTATGTAAATGACATGCCATATTATCATCCTTATCCTTTATGCATAACTATTCATACCTATCATGCTTTTCCTCCTTCTGGTGATCATATAGAACCCGGCCCTGACCGGTTTACTTTCCTTGTTGCATATATGATTGTATCCGCTCAGGTGCTCCTCCACAAGGACGCCCATTTTGACTTTCCCAATTCCTCTGCTTTCGACGAGCTGTAAGATCTTGCGGGTTATTACAAGAAATTGTATTAGACGCTTTCATTTTTGTGTTCTAGTTATGATCGGGTCTTACACTCGGGCATGTGGCCCAAACATTTGTATTTGATTAATGAATGTATTATGTAAGATACTTAAATTCATTGTAATACTTTGTATGTAGCTGTGGACCGACAGCCTATTCGGTCCTCTTGTTTACATTCGTTTTAGATGTATTATATATACTCTTATGGAATTACACTTGCTTATCAGATTGGGTTGTTTAAATTTAATCTTCATAACTGCATTTTCAAAATTTTACACTTTTTGGCAACCCGTTTTCTGATTTATTGGGTGGTTTTCCCGTATACTCAGTTTATATTTTGTGCTGCTGAGAATGATATCCATCTATGATTCCTGTTACGTTTGAGTATCGGGCTGGCCACCCCTTATCTCGGATCGCGGGTTGTCACAAATGGTATCAGAGCATCGGGTTCTAGAGTACTCGGATCTCTGTGGACTTGTCACGTTCTACCGTAGCGTTCTTTGATGTAGAGCCTAATGTTAGGACTTCTTTGTTGCTTATGTTTGCGATCTTCTGCAAGATAGATTATTTTAACTAGTATGTTAATACTGTTGTTCTTCTATTTCAGATGCCGCCTAATAGAGGTCACCCAGCGAGACGTAATAGGGTTGTAGAAGAGGAGGTAGGTCCTCCACTGCCGCCACAAAGTAACATTAACGTTGCGGATGTAGTCAACATAGTGGCTCAAGCGGTTTAGGCCGCCATGACCGCAGTGGTCCAACAATTGCCACGGGCTCCATGTGTTCAAGCTCCTACGGGACTTACTCCGTGGGGAAGGGTTAGGGAGTCCTTTCTAAAGGGTAATCCCCCGGAATTCAAGGGAGATGATGGTGTTATTAAAGCCAATCAATGGAAGAAAGACATGAACGCCACCTTCGAATGATAGAATGCCGCGAGGATAAGAAATAAGTCCTTACCACCTTTAAGCTTGTTGGATCTGCGTTACACTGGTGGGAGACGATGACCACACCAGAGCAGAGAGACACAATGACGATCACTGAGTTCTGGGCTTTGTTTGATCTTAAGTATTTTCCTCCCGCAGTTCAGAGGGAGATGAAGAAGAAGTTGCAAGATGTAGTGCAAGGGGAGAGATCTGTAGTGGAGTATGAAGAGGAGTTCACCCAGTTGGCAAGTTTTGTACCGGATGAGGTGACTCCGAAAGAGAGGAAGATCTCGAAGTTTATGGGAGGTCTCAACTGGAGAATTCGGCAACACTTATTGGGTAAACCAACTTTACAAACTTTGGTTGAGGTTATGAATACATCCTTACTCCATTGCCAGGAGCATTGATTATATATACAGGGTAGTAAGAAAGCTACTGAAGTGAGGCAAGTAGGAAAGCTTGGAGGTTTTATTGCGAGTGGTAATAATAATAGGCACGGACGGGGTGCTTTGCATCAGGCAGGTCGGGGTGGACTTGGAGGTAGAGGTCATTCGGGCCAAGGAACTTCTCAGTTTCGAAATAACAGAGGTCGAGGTCAGGAGGATATGAAGGGACGGTGCTTCCAATGTGGGGAGGTAGGTCATTACAATGGGAGTGTCCTCAGATGATTGGGGGTCAGTTTCCTAGGGCTATGCAGCAGCCATATGTTCAGTTTCCACCTCCGGTACCCGTTATGGTCGTTCCTCCCCAGCAGGGACAATTATAGTATGGACATGTTGGTCATATTCAGGAGACTATGCTTCCTCTAGCTCTGCCAGCACCGCCCGTTGTTGAGGGTAAGTTTTTACTCAGAGATACGTGAGTTATATGTTATTTGATGCGGGTGTTACGCGATCATTTATTTCATGAGCTCTTCTCAGATTACAGTTTTGATAAGATATGCTGAGAGTATTTTTCTAGCATTGAGTTTCTACGAGTGACGGTTCGCTCGATTCCTTATTTGTATGCATCA
Source organism: Sambucus nigra (assembly GCA_949130495.1). Classification (NCBI taxonomy): domain Eukaryota; kingdom Viridiplantae; phylum Streptophyta; class Magnoliopsida; order Dipsacales; family Adoxaceae; genus Sambucus; species Sambucus nigra. The sequence goes on from OX422220.1 coordinate 522,725,601, forward strand.
GAATTTATTGTGGTACTTTGTGCTTTGAGGTCGATTTACTCGTCCTTGACATGGTGGGGTATGATGTGATTTGTATGCCTTGTCTCCACGACCAACAAAGTTGAGTAGTAGCGTATAGGAGGGGTTCCTTGTTTGGATTCCGCTTCTGCGGGACGCTCCACGCGTGAACCTTAACGACGTTGGGAGTGGAGAGATGTCGCCTTTCCTTCCTTTTATTTTATGTTTATTACGTTTTATCTCCATGATCAACCAGTTAAGTAGGCATGTGCCGGAGGGGTTCCTTATTTGGATTTCGATTTGCGAGACACTCCGACGCATGAACACTTAACGATGTTGTGAGTGGAGAGATGCTATTCTTTTCTTTTTACTTTATTTTATTTAATTTGTTATTGGAAGTGGGATTGTAAAGTTTAGCCGAATCACATAGAAGAGTGATTAAGGGCTATTAAAGTGCGAAATAGAAGCACTGCATATAGTTCTCTCCTTTGATCGATGCGAGGAAGACTGAGATACGAAGTTGAATTGAGACTTCGGGTTATGACTTAATGATAAGGCTATTTAATGAGACGTATATATATGTAATGGGGTATATAATTGTAAGTTATAGAAGTAAAATATTATTAGTAGGGTTGAGAGTTAGAATCTTTTCGGTCCCGAACATGTGTCTTAGACCTTTATATCTTGATGATCGACAACGCGAGGTAGTAGTGTAACGGGATGGTTCCTTGTCTGGATTTTGCTTCGGCGAGACGTCCCAAGCACGAAACCGAGAAGATGTCGAGAGTTGAGAAAAGTCTTGGGAACTAGGGATATACTTAGTATTAGGTGCATACGACTTAGATAGGGTATAGTATAGGTAGGTAAACTTTAGGATTGTTTAGACATAAGGCCTTTAGGACATGTAATGTTAGTTTAGGAAGGTTATCGGGAGTCAACCACGAAGAGGTTGTGTGTTAACTCCGAGAAGAACGGGTTCCCTAGTTATGAGAAGTGGAGGATTTCAAGAAGCTTGGTAGGTAAGGCCGAAGGAGATGAGGCCTTTCGTAGTTGGAGGGTTACGGAGGTAACAAAAGTATGAATTGACTTCCACTCCTGAACTCTGCCATTAATCTCGAGGGTGGATTCAATTAACAAGTCTCTGCCAGGATGGAGAGAAATAATGCTGAAGCATGGGCCTATTATTTATGCCCCTCATAATCTAAGACTTGTGAGAAGTATTATTCCATGTTTGAATTATAATTCATCGTGGGAATGATCGCCGTAAGGAAAATGGAGGCACAACTTCGTGAGCAAGATTTAGTTTTTCTCGCGAGCGATAATTCGTTGCAAGATGTTGTAAGAAGGACAAGGGTTGTTAAGACCACATATACAAGTTGTCGACCGTGGGAACAAAATCCTACTCTTTTGGTTTAGAGGGTGGGGTGCGTTTCCATGGGAGACTTATTGTCCTGGATAAGAAGGGCAGTAGTGGCAAAATCTCGTGGTCCTATGTTTTCAGTGCATCCGGGAAATGACAAATGTGTCAAGATATGCGTCACGAGTGCTAGTAGACGGCCATAGAAAGGTTGTTGGACTTCATGGGGTGCCCTTGGTTATTGTTCCGACTAAAACAAGATTTCCGTTACTCATTCTCGGCCAGTTTTTATGAGGCCTTTGAAATCGAATTAAGGTTAAGCACTTCTTATCTTCCTCCACAGATGGTCAGACTGAAAGGGTAAACCATATGTTGGAGGATATACTCCTTATGTGTGTGTGCTTGACTTTAATAGTAGTCGGAAACAGTGTCTTCCACTAGTTGAATTCTCTCGTTATAATTTGTATCGATTCACTATGGGGATGACGCTTTATAAGGCCTTGTATATTATGTTTTGTGGTTCTCCCACTTGTTGGATGGATGTGAGAGATGGTAAGTTTCTCGAACTTGAAAATGATCCGGGATACTTCCTCAAAGATCAAGCCTAATTGAAATCGCATTAGGATAAACTAAGATCAACAAAAGAGCTATGCCGACACGGGGAGAAGGCATGTGTAGATGGAGGTCGGGAACCAAGTGTTGGTGCGAGTGTTGCCTACGAAAGGCATTAAGCATTTTGGAAAGAAAAGGAAAAAAAATTGCACCGTGTGACATTGGACCTTTTCCTAATATTGTTATGGTGGGTCCGGTAGTCTATTAACTTGCTTTACCGAAACACTTGTAGTAAGTTCATAACTTGTTCCATATCTCTCATGCAAGGGAGTACACAATATGCGATGGTGCCTTTAGGCACCTTCCTTTTTAAAGAAATGGAGTTACAACTTGACAATTCTTATGAGGAGTAGTCGATTGCTATTCTAGAACATGGAGAGATATGTTTGAGATCGCTGGTAGTACCTTTAGATATGTTGCAAGGTAGTTAACACAACGTCGAGAAATTTACAGGTGATCGCGAGGATGACTTGCGGGAAAAGTACCCGCATTTCTTCTTGCGAGGTATACCTGAATTTTGGTGGCAAAATTCCTTCCTAAGGGGGGGAGTATGTAACAACCCTCACGTTTGATAGCCTACTTTTATATTTATTTACTATATGTAGTAATTAATTATAAAATAATTGATGTTGAGTAAATATTAATTTAATACGAAAAGGGTAATATTTACTGAAAAGTTGTAGGATGACCCTATGAGTAGGTAAAAATATCCATGTGGTAATTTATGGTGTCATAAGATATAAAATGACATTTTGGCTTAATGTGAAACCGGAACTAAAATGAGTTATAAAATTTCCGAATGATAATTTGGAGGGTGTAGTTAGTCCCGGTAGGAGCGAGAAAGTCAAAATAAGTGTCAATTTGTATTTTGGCATTTCGGGCTCTTTTGACTGTTTATAGCTTAAATGTGTAGTCGCGATTTATTTTATCGCGTATTAGTTATTAAGTGGGATTTTTAGACTTAAGTCCCATTTTATATTTCCCCCAACCCTATTTCTATTCTTCCATTTCACATTTGAGCCCTAGAGAGAGAGAGAGAGAGAGAGAGGAAGAAAGCTTTGGAGCAAGAGAGAGATTTGGAGATTCAAGCTTGGATTGTGCTTCCTTCTTCTTCAAACCAGATTCTTGCAAACTTGAGGCAAGTAATCTACTTGCTATCATGTGATTTAAGGAGAATAATTAGTTTTGATAGTTATTGAATTGTTACGGTTTATTATTTTAAGGTTTTGTTAGATTAATTGGGTATTAACCCCTGGAATTGATTTGGATGATAAATGTAGTTGATGATGTTAGATAGATATATTTATGGTGTAGTAATTTCAGCAAAATGATTTGGGTTTGGTTGGTTTTGGGTTTAGGAGAATTTTGGAGTTTAGAACTCCATAGCCAAACTTGGCTATTTCAGAGGGGCGAATCGATTCGGCCCCTTGGGCGAATCGATTCCCATAGATGCAGTCTCCCAGGTCTTTGTACCCAAATCGATTCGAGTTAAGGCCGAATCGATTCGACTGTATGCAGAATGTTGGGTTTGTCTTCCGAACCGATTCGCTTTCAGGGCGAATCGATTCGGGTCCTGCAAATTTGTGTTATTTTCTTATTTAATTTTTGATCTTTTTCTTTAGGCTTAAGATCTTGGAACCGTTTTGAAATAAGTAAACTTAGAGTCCTAGAATAGTAGTTGAGTTTGGTCGCTACCCTAGACTAGAAATGGGTTCATCTAGGGTTATTCCGAGGAGGTTTAAACTGATGTTAAGGCATTACTTATTTTAATTCAAACTTTTTGAAGTTTGGAAGTTAGGAGTTTGAAAGCCCATGCTTGGAGACTTTAGGGGGGGCTTATTGAGATTTTATGAACTTTGGGGATTCGTAGAATCATAGCGATCATTTGGAGATTTAGTCTGGACTTGTAATTTGAGGAATATCAGTGATAATATTCGATGGTAATAGGTTCGCAAAAGTGAACCAAATTAGTAAATGTATTAGGTTCGAATTATATGAAAAAAATTATTTAATAGTTATGGGTTCAAATAAAAAGAACCAATCACATGGAAAATTGAAATGGAAATTGGTAATGACCATTAATTATGATGATGGAATTTAAAATGTAAATGATAATTTACTGTTACACACCTCTCTAAATGACATCATAAGGGAAGTTCGCGCGTTTGGTGATGCCCCCTGGCTAATGAATGCAGGGTGGATATAGTCCTAGGCCATGTGAGCGCTTTTATATGTATGTATTTTTCTGCGATGGGTAGGAGATTCTGGGTGTGGTCTTGACTACCCCACAGGCACATGGACGCTTCCCGACGGACTTCGATAGGTGCCCAGGTTGTCTTATGTTAGGCCCTGGAAGATGATGGTCATTTAGGGGCGCGCACAGTGGGGAAAATCGGACGGGCGGTCTTAGATATTGTTATATGTATATGAATATATAACTATATTTTCATCAAGTGGGACTTGATGGTTGTTAAACGCCACAAAGAGCGTATGATATATGCCATAAAGAGCATGGAAATGTGCCATAAAGAGCACGGGATTGAGATAAATGTGCCATAAAGAGCACTTGATATTAATGATATTCCTATTAAGGAATGGAAAAGATGAAATGGTAAGATAATTAACTATGGAAGTTAATAGATAGTTTATTCCTATTAAGGAATACAAAAGATAATGGAAACTTGATAAAGGAGGAAAGGTTTTAAATTTAAGGTATTTACTTTTCTTTCTTTTATGTAAATGACATGCCATATTATTATCCTTATCCTTTATGCATAACTATTCATACCTATCATGCTTTTTATCCTTCTGGTGATCATATAGAACCCGACCCTGACCGGTTTACTTTCCTTGTTGCATATATGATTGTATCCGCTCAGGTGCTCCTCCGCAAGGACGCCCGTTTTGACTTTTCCAATTCCTCTGCTTTCGACGAGCTGTAAGATCTTGCGGGTTATTATAGGAAATTGTATTAGACGCTTTCATTTTTGTGTTCTAGTTATGATCGGGTCTTACACTCGGGCGTGTGGCCCAAACCTTTGTATTTGATTAATGAATGTATTATGTAAGATACTTAAATTCATTGTAATACGTTGTATGTAGCTGTGGACCGACAGCCTATTCGGTCCTCTTGTTTACATTCGTTTTAGATGTATTATATATACTCTTGTGGAATTCCACTTGCTTATCAGATTGGGTTGTTTAAATTTAATCTTCATAAATGCATTTTCAAAATTTTACACTTTTTGGCAACCCGTTTTCTGATTTATTGAGTGGTTTTCCCGTATACTCAGTTTATATTTTGTGATGCTGAGAATGATATCCATCCATGATTCCTGTTACGTTTGAGTATCGGGCTGGCCACCCCTTATCTCGGATCGCGGGTTGTCACAGCCTCTCATAAAGCTTCATTCTAGATGTATCATTGGCAATGGCACTTCAATCAATGTTTGGCTTGATAATTGGCTTGGTTATTCCATTATTTCCTCCTGAAACATTACTTCCTCTCCTCATCTCATTTCCAAAGTTTCTGATCTCATCCATGAAGGTTCTTGGAGACTTCCATCAGGTTTTCTCAACTCCTTTCCTCAAATATGCTCATCTATTGTTTCTATGAAACTTCCATTGGTCAATACTCCTGATTCTCTCATATGGGATAGTTCTTCTTCTGGAAATCTTACTTTTCCAGAAGCATACAGCTATATTAAAAATGATACTCAAATAAATTATAATTTCAAAGTTATTTAGAATAATTTTGTTCCTCCTAGAATATCCATGATAAGTTGGAGACTTCTTCATAATTGTTTGCCTACGGATGATAGAATCAAAGATGGAGGAATTCCAATGGTTTCCACATGCCTCCTCTGTGACACTATACACTATGAAGAAAATGCAGCCAACCTTTTCATGGGACGTTCTTTTGCCAAATTCTTATGGAGATGGATAGCAGGTATTTCAACCTAAAGATCCTAATCACTAATGATGTTGATGTTTTCTGGACCTTTATTAGTAATCCTCATAATGTCCCTTAAGTACATAACCTCTAGAAAGATGCCTCTCTTTATGTTGTCTATAGGATTTGGTGTGCAAGGAATAAAATTATATTTGAGAACATTCATCCCAATAAAGTTGCTATATGCAGCAGCATAAAGGCTTGGCTCCTCTTTATGAGTCCATATACACATGGATTCTTCAAAAATAATAATGGCTTGGTCATTCTTAATAACTTAGGAATTCTTCCTGGGTTAAGAAAAGCTCCAAATATCTCTCCAGTCATGTGGAACCCCCCACCCCCCCTTTTCCTTGGATTAAAGCCAATTATGATGGTTTATCCAAAGGAAACCCTGGACCATCTTCTTTTGGAATCATATTAAGAAGTTTCAAGGGTGAATTTCTTGGCATCTTTTGTCAGAATATCGGTTGGAAAAATTCTTTCTTTGCTGAGCTCAATGGAGCCATTACTGCTATTGACATATCTTTCTCTAAGGATGGCTTCATTTTTGGTTGGAATGCAACTCTTAGAGTGTTGTCTCTTGCTTCAAAAACAGTAGCTTCTTCCCTCCATGGCCTTTAAAAATTGCTTGGATTAATTGTCTCCATCAAATATCACAAATCTACTTCAAATGCTCGCACATCTATAGAGAAGGGAATTGCCCCGCTGATAAGCTTGCCAACCTAGGTCTGGCCCATAACAATGGCCTATGGTTAGACCATTGCCCCAAAGTTCTCTTCAGTCATGTCTTCAATGATTTCATGGGCATGCCTTCTTATAGGTTTCATTAAGGGAAGATGTTTTTTTGCCCTTATTCTCCATTGTATATTTTCTTTTATTTTTCCTTGTAATCCCTCCTTGTACTCTTCTTGTTTTGTTTCAATAAAATCTTCTTGTTTTGAATATATATATATATAGTATATATACTGGTATATATATGCATATATATATTGGTATATATATGCATATATATGAACAAATTTGCTCTGAGAGTTATAATAGTAGCTTGAATTTTGATGAACAGTCTACGAAGCAAGAATTGATCCAGAATGGTTTCTTGAAATACTATTTAGATAGAGGACAACCCCATTGTAAAAAAAATAGTGCTCCTGGGTGGAGATCCATATTTCAGGTATAAGCACACGCCTACTGCTGATCAATTCAAGTTTTTTCTATCCCAATTACAAAACATTATAAATTGTAAGCCTAAGAACTTTTACATTTAAAATCTCTTTACGAATAAAAATCTCTTTTGACTTTAGGGATTTAATATCCAAAACAAAGTTTTAAAACCATCTTTAATAAGCGATTTGGTTATGTTTAAGCAAGAGTTACAATTTGAAACAACCTTTTTCAAATATTTTTTCCAACTGTTTACTGAGTTTTATAACATCACTTTGATAAAATGATATTGGAGCGGATAAAATCTTTTAAAGGTGCGCTTGAGAGATGTTCCACAATCGGCTTTCTAATCGATTCATTACTGCGTTTGAGAGATGCTTCCACAGTGTTTACTGCTAATTTTCTGCTTCCACAATGTTTACTGCGTCTGCGTTTGAGAGATTCATTATCGTGTTTGGCTTTCTCCTTTTTTGCATGATGTTCTGAAAATACCTCTCGAGTCTCACAGTCGGGAGAACCAGTTGGTGTGATTGTTGCTAAATTGTGCCAAAGTCAACATAAGAGGCTGAAGATGAATGACTGCGGATATTGATCAAAACCAGCCTTTACCTTGAGCAAAGATATTCGAAATTCGTAAGCCCAACCACATTTTCTTCTCATCTCCATTTACATTTACATACATACATATATGCTGCATCGGACCTACGGTTAGACCTTTATGGTATGTAATAACTATATACATATATGCGCAACAGCATATATGCAACATATATCCATGCAACAACATATATGGACCAAATTTGGGCATTAAATTGCTTATTTCTAACCTACTTTTTGTGCAGCATGTATGCAGCAGCATACGATATGCATATATGTTATATGCATTTTTTACAGTAAATTTTCCAAACACTACCACTTCATGTGTTTTTAACATTTTTAGTAAAGTTAATTTAGTTCCACTATTTTGTACTTGGAAGCATCAATCAAATTGTTCCAACTCGATGGCTGATCACAAGCCCAAATCATACATTTCATTCACTGGAACTTACATTAGTAGTGCCTTCGCTACTTGCTTCGCTGAGGTTCGTAGCACTCAACAAACTTAATCATTTACTTTTTACATAAAAACCTTAATCACAAAATTACTTAATATATGCCCTGTGTTGCGTGTGCTCGAAAATAATTATTTAGGATCTAGAAATTGGGAGTTTATACATATACCCAAATGACCTATTGACATGTGCAAGGACCAGCCCCCGAACGGCCCCGTGGGAGGCACCAACACCTCCCACGAGACAAATGTAACTCGTAGGAACTGATCGAGCAGTCGCGGGACCCCCGATTAGAGAATACGAGGGTAATTTACATATTTCTAGACTTAGGCTTAAAAATATGGTGTTAGAGGCTGAAAACCGAAAATAACCCTTGAACGGCCCCGTAGGAGGTACCAACACCTCCCACGGGGCCTGTGTAACTCGTAGGAACTGACCACGAAGCCACGGGACTCCCGGTTTGAGAAAATGACGATAATTTGCATATTTCCAGACTTAGGCATAAAAACATGGCGCTAGAGGGTGAAAACCCAAAACAGCCCCCGAACGACCCTGTGGAGGTACCAACTCCTCCCACGGGACAAATGTAACTCGTAGGAACTGACCGCACAGCCGCGGGTTCCCAGTTTGAGAACATGACGATAATTTGCATATTTCTCGACTTAGGCTTAAAATATGGCGTTAGAGGGTGAAAACCCAAAACATCCCCCGAACGACCCCGTGGGAGGCACCAACACCCCCCACGGGACCTATGTAACTCGTAGGAACTGACCACTCAGCCGCGGGTCTCCCGATTTGAGAATACGATGATAATTTGCATATTTCTAGACATAGGCTTAAAAACATGGCGTTAGAGGGTGAAAACTCAAAACAACCCCCGAACGGCCCCGTAGGTGGCACCAACACCTCCCACGGACCAATGTAACTCGTAGGAACTGATCGCGCAGCCTCGGGACTCCCGACTTGAGAATACGATGGTAATTTGTATATTTCTAGACTTAGGCTTAAAAATATGGCGTTAGATGGTGAAAACCCAAAACTGCCCCCGAACGGCCCCGTGAGTGGCATCAATACCTCCCACGGGAACAATGTAACTCGTAGGAACCGAACACGCAGTTGCGGGACTCCCGGTTTGAGAATCCGATGATAATTTTCATATTTCTAAACTTAGGCTTTACATGGCATTAGTGGGGGAAAATTCGAAATATCCCCCGAACGTCCCCTTGGGAGGCACCAACAACTCCCACGGGACCAATGTAACTCGTAGGAACTGACCACGTAGCAGCAGAACTCCCGATTTGAGAATACGACGGTAATATGCATATTTTTAGACTTAGGCTTAAAAACATGGCGTTAGAGGGTGAAAACCCAAAATAGCCCCCGATTAGCACCGTAGGTGGCACCAACACCTCCCACGGGACCAATATAACTTATAGGAACTGACCGCACAGCCGCAAGACTCTCGGTTTGAGAATACGTCGATAATTTGCATATTTCTAGACTTAAGTAAAACATGGCGTTAGAGGGTAAAAACTCGAAACAGCCGTCGAACGGCCATGTGGGTGGCACCAACACCTCTCACGGGACCAATATAACTCGTTGGAACTGACCACGCAGTCACGGGACTCCCGATTTGATAATACGATAGTAATTTTCATATCTCTAGACATAGGCTTAAAAACAAGGCGTTAGAGGGTGAAAACCCAAAACAACCCCCGAACGGTCTCGTGGGTGGCACCAACACCTCCAACGGGACCAATGTAACTTGTAGGAACTGATCGCGCAACTGCGAGACTCCTGATTTAAGAATACGACGATAATTTATATATTTCTAGACTTAGGCTTAAAAACATGGCGTTAGAGGGTGAAAACCCAAAACATCCCCCGAACAGCCCCGTGGAGGCACCAACACCTCCCACGGGACAAATATAACTCGTAGGAACTGACTGCACAGTCGCGTGACTCCCGATTTGAGAACACGATGGTAATTTGCATATTTCTAAACTTAGGCTTAAAACATGGCGTTAGAGGGTGAAAACACAAAACAGCCCCCAACGGCCCCGTGGGAGGCACCAACACCTCCTACGGGACCTATGTAACTCGTAGGAACTGACCACTCAGCCGTGGGTCTCTCGGTTTGAGAATATGATGATAATTTGCAAATTTATAGACAAAGGTTTAAAAACATGGCGTTAGAGGGTGAAAACCCAAAATAGCCCCCGAACGGCCCCATGGGTGGTACCAACACCTCCCACGGACCAATGTAACTCGTAGGAACTGACCGCGCAGCCACGGGACTCCCGGTTTGAGAATACGATGGTAATTTGCATATTTCTAGACTTAAGCTTAAAAACATGGCGGTAAAGGGTGAAACCCAAAACAACCCCCGAACGGTCCCGTGGGTGGCATCAACACTTCCCACGGGACCAATGTAACTCGTAGGAACTGATCGCGCAGCTCCAAGACTCTCGATTTGAGAATACGCTGATAATTTGCATATTTTTAGACTTAATCAAAATGTGGCTTAGAGGGTAAAAACTCGAAACATGGCGTTAGAGGGTGAAAACCCAAAACAACCCCCGAACGGTCTCGTGGGTGGCACCAACACCTCCAACGGGACCAATGTAACTTGTAGGAATTGATCGCGCAACTGCGAGACTCCCGGTTTAAGAATACGACGATAATTTATATATTTCTAGACTTAGTCTTAAAAACATGGCGTTAGAGGGTGAAAACCCAAAACATCCCCCGAACGGCCCCGTGGAGGCACCAACACCTCCCACGGGACAAATATAACTCATAAGAACTGACTGCACAGTCGCGTGACTCCCGATTTGAGAACACGACGGTAATTTGCATATTTCTAAACTTAGGCTTAAAACATGGCGTTAGAGGGTGAAAACCCAAAACAGCCCCCCAACGGCCCCATGGGAGGCACCAACACCTCCTACGGGACCTATGTAACTCGTAGGAACTGACCACTCAGCCGTGGGTTTCTTGGTTTGAGAATATGAGGATAATTTGCATATTTATAGACAAAGGCTTAAAAACATGGCGTTAGAGGGTGAAAACCCAAAATAGCCCCCGAACGGCCTCATGGATGGTACCAACACCTCCCACGGACCAATGTAACTCGTAGGAACTGACCGCACAGTCGCGGGACTCCCGGTTTGAGAATACGATGGTAATTTGCATATTTCTAGACTTAAGCTTAAAAACATGGCGGTAAAGGGTGAAACCCAAAACAACCCCCGAACGGTCCCGTGGGTGGCATCAACACTTCCCACGGGACCAATGTAACTCGTAGGAACTGATCGCGCAGCTCCAAGACTCTCGATTTGAGAATACGCTGATAATTTGCATATTTTTAGACTTAATCAAAATGTGGCTTAGAGGGTAAAAACTCGAAACATGGCGTTAGAGGGTGAAAACCCAAAACAACCCCCGAACGGTCTCGTGGGTGGCACCAACACCTCCAACGGGACCAATGTAACTTGTAGGAATTGATCGCGCAACTGCGAGACTCCCGGTTTAAGAATACGACGATAATTTATATATTTCTAGACTTAGGCTTAAAAACATGGCGTTAGAGGGTGAAAACCCAAAACATCCCCCGAACGGCCCCGTGGAGGCACCAACACCTCCCACGGGACAAATATAACTCATAAGAACTGACTGCACAGTCGCGTGACTCCCGATTTGAGAACACGACGGTAATTTGCATATTTCTAAACTTAGGCTTAAAACATGGCGTTAGAGGGTGAAAACCCAAAACAGCCCCCCAACGGCCCCATGGGAGGCACCAACACCTCCTACGGGACCTATGTAACTCGTAGGAACTGACCACTCAGCCGTGGGTTTCTTGGTTTGAGAATATGAGGATAATTTGCATATTTATAGACAAAGGCTTAAAAACATGGCGTTAGAGGGTGAAAACCCAAAATAGCCCCCGAACGGCCCCATGGATGGTACCAACACCTCCCACGGACCAATGTAACTCGTAGGAACTGACCGCACAGTCGCGGGACTCCCGGTTTGAGAATACGATGGTAATTTGCATATTTCTAGACTTAAGCTTAAAAACATGGCGGTAAAGGGTGAAACCCAAAACAACCCCCGAACGGTCCCGTGGGTGGCATCAACACTTCCCACGGGACCAATGTAACTCGTAGAAACTGATCGCGCAGCTGCAAGACTCTCGATTTGAGAATACGCTGATAATTTGCATATTTTTAGACTTAATCAAAACGTGGCTTAGAGGGTAAAAACTCGAAACAGCTCTCGAACGCCCCGTGGGTGGCACCAACACCTCCCACGGGACCAATTCAAGTCGTAGGAACTGATCTCACAGCCGCGGGTCTCCCGGTTTGAGAATACGACGATAATTTGCATATTTCTAGACTTAGGCTTAAAAATATGGCGTTAGAGGGTGAAAACCCAAAACAGCCCCCGGACAGCCCCGTAGGTTGCACCAACACCTCCCACGGGACTAATGTAACTCGTAGGAACTGACCGCGCAACCGCGAGACTCCCGCTTTGAGAATACGATGATAATTTGCATATTTCTAGACTTAGGCATAAAAATATTGATATGTTGATAATTTTAACTCATATATGCAATTTTTCAGCTTGATTAATTTTTTTGTAAAACTACTTGGTTACTGATATTTTTTTTATGTATCCTATCATCTCTAGGATTTTTGCACGCGGAACAAATGAAGGAGGCAATGGTTTACAACATGAAGATTATTTATATGTTGTGGACATTCAGAATTTTGTTTTTTATGTATTAAAATCGTGCGGGCTTTTATTGTTTAGTTTTATGGTCGTACGGGCTTTTTTAATTTGATTGTTAAATTTTATGGCCGTGCAGGCTTTATAATAAGTAGGTTTTACATTTACAGGGTTTGGAATGTCAAGAAAATAGAGAAAACTCTGCCCAATTTTTTTTTTCCTGTGAATTATTAAGACGTGTAATATTTTTAAGTTTGTATATATATTTGTTTAATAACAACGTTCTCAATTCGCAATTTGTGATTTTTTTTTATTGTTTTGGTAATAATAAATATTTGTAACACCTCGTACGTGTCCAACGTTACACGTAGCGACCGACGGTGCACTCACACGACCCCCAATTTTAGGATTCGACAAAAAAAATTCATTTTTATTTTTTTCATCGCAGATAAAAATGGTTACGGCCAAAGTCTGCGACCATTTTTTTTCTTTTTTTCGTCACGGTTGTGGGTCACGGACTTGGGTCGCGACCATTTTTTTAATTTTTTTTGTCATGGTTGTGGGTCGCAGACTTTGACCGTGACCAATTTGTCACAGTTGTGGGTCACGGATGAGGGTCGCGATTAATTTTACTTTTTTTTTTTTTGTCACTGTCGTGGATCGCAGACTTTAGCCGCGACCAATTTTTCACGATTATGGGTCAAGGATGAGGTCCGCGGCCAATTTTTTTTTTATTTTTTTTGTCACGGACGTGGGTCGCGGACTTTGGCCGCGATCAATTTGTCACGATTGTGGGTCACGGATGAGGGCCGCGACCCATCACGGCATGGTTCATGGCCCAAGTTCGCAACCATCTGCTGTGACCCCTCTCGATCGTGACCATTTTTTATTCACGGACTTCGGCCGCGACCCACGAAAATGGTCACGCCTAAAATGGTCACGGCCCAACTCCGCGACCCACAGGTTTGGTCAGGGATTTTGGCCGTGACCAATCGCCAGTTTTCGTATAGTGGATGCTTTACTTCCTCTAGCCCCGCCCGCGTCGCCAGCTATTGAGGGTAAGATTCCTATCCACGGGTATGTGGGTCATGTACACACTCGTTTATTTCTAGACATTTTGCTCAATCAACATGGTTGATTAAGTCTGCGGAGAGTACCTTTACTAGTGTCGAATCTTCCATGGGTCACGGTTTACTTATATTCTTTTTTTGCAAAAGGGTAGGAATAAACCTTGGTAATTTACGTTTTAAGGCCGATTTACTCGTCATGGATATGGTCGGGTACTATGTTATTTTGGGTATAGATTGGTTAGTGAAATATCGTGCTATGGTAAATTGTTATGGGAGGAGTATAGTCTTTGCCATTCCGGGGCAAGAAATGTTTTTAGTGGCTTTGCCCCATTCGAAGGGAGGTTCAAGTATGTATTTATATTGTATTGCGGAGGAGACTTCACGTGGTGTAGTTGTTTCCTTAAATTCAATTCCCGTTGTTAGAGACTTTGAGGATGTTTTTTGGGAGATTCTAGCCTTACCTCCAAGTTGTGAGATCAATTTTGTGATTGATTTAGCACCGGGAACTCGACCGATTGCTAGAGCTCCATACCGTATGGCTCTTGTGGAAATGAGGGAGTTAAGGGATCAAATTCAGCAGTTGTTAGAACAGGGGTTTATTTGGCATAGCACGTCACCATGAGGTGCTCCTGTGTTGTTTATAAAGAAGAGAGATGATTCCCTCCGGTTATGCATTGATTACCAGGAATTAAAATAAGGTTACCATCAGGAACAAATACCCATTACCTCGAATCGATGATTTATTTGATCAATTAAGGGGAGAGTAGTACTTCTCTAAGATATATCTGAGGAGTGGGTATCATTAGCTGCGGATTCGAGAGAAGGATGTGTCCAAAACTGCATTCTTGACTAAATATGGGTCCTACGAGTTCTTGGTCATGCCTTTTGGGATAACCAATGCTCCTGTTGTATTTATGGACCTTATGAATAGAGTGTTTTCGGACTTCCTGGGGCAGTTTGTCATAGTGTTTATTGATGACATTCTAGTTTATTCTCAGACTGAAGCAGATGATGCTAAGCATTTACGATTAGTCCTGCAAGTACTACAAGATCATCAGTTGTATGCTAAGTTCGAGATGTGTAGTTTTTGGTTATAGAAAGTGCAATTATTGGGTCATATTTTGATATCTGAGGGAATGTCGGTAGATCCGAGTAAAGTTATCACGGTGAGGGAATGCGTTCAGCCCACGACACCGATAGAAATTCGTAGTTTTTTGGGTTTGGCAGGTAATTACTGCCGTTTCACTAGCGGTTTTTCCAAGATCGCTAGCCCTTTGATAAACTTGACTCAAAAGGGAGTGAAATTCGTTTAGGATGATTCCTGTCAACTAGCTTTCGATGAGTTGAAGGATAAGTTGACTTCTTCCCTAGTACTCGCATTGCCAAGATCGGGGGTGAACTACTTAGTCTTTAATGACGCATATCTGCAATGATTGGGAGGTGTGTTACAACAACAGCATCGGGCTATTGCTTATTCTTCTCGCAAGCTAAATCTCCATGAGAAGAATTATCCCATGCACAATTCGGAGCTATCTACGGTAATGTTTGCCTTGAAAATATGGAGACATTACCTCCTAGGGGAGAAGTTTAGTCTTTTCATGAACCACAAATCATTGCAATATCTATTCTCATAGAAGGATTTGAATATGTGACATCGTCGATGGCTAGAGTTTGTGAAAGACTATCAATTTGATATTCATTATAACTCAGACAAGGCTAATGTGGTAGCGGATGTGTTGAGTCGTAAACCCGATGGGGAGTTAGCGAAGGTATGGAAGGCTAAATGGAAAGAACTTAGCCAGGAGGATGCTGTAGCAAGGGCGTTTATGTCAGTGTTGACCGTTATGCCTGCGATTGTGATGAGAGTCGTGGAAGATCAAGGAAGGGACACATATTGCCAAGATCGAATACGCCAATTGTTCACCGAGGGAGTGGAATCCTACTCTATCAGTTCTGAGGGTGGGTTATGCTTCCACGGGAGAATTATTATCCCGGATGAGGGAGACTTGAGACGTTCCGTTATGAATGAATCTCATGGGTAGTCCAGATTTTCGATACATCCAGGTGTAGATAAAATGTACCAAGACATGCGTCATCAATATTGGTGAGCGGGTAGGAAACGGGACATCTCTGAATTTGTTTCCCAATATACTACTTGTTAATTGGTGAAAGTAGACCATCAGCGACCAACGGGACTGTTTCAATCGTTAGAAATACCGGTTTGGAAGTGGTAAAGTATCTCAATGGATTTCATCACGGGATTGCCCATGTCACAAAGCGGTCATGATTCCATTTTTCTTATCATCGATCGTCCTACCAAGTCGGCACATTTCTTACCGGTACGTACGAATTAAAATATGGATCGTTATGCCTGGCTATTTATTGTGGAGATTGTGAGACTCCACGGGGTGACCATTAATATAGTCTCCGATCGAGATAAGATTTTTGTGTCCCATTTTTAGTGAAGTTTCCAAGAAGCAGTGGGAACTGAATTGAAGTTGAGTACCTCCTACCACCCGCAAACGGATGGAAAGATAAAAAGAGTCAACCAGATGTTGGAGGACATTCTTAGAATGTGTGAACTTGACTTCAAAGGAGGATGGGAGTAATACCTTCCCTTGGTTGAATTTGCTTATAATAATTCGTACCAATTCACAATAGGTATGGCACCTTGTGAAGCGTTATATGGACGACTGTTTCGATCACCTACTTGTTGGTTGGAAGTAGGAGATAATAAGCTCCTTGGACCTGAAATGATCCAAGACACCTCTTCAAAGATTGAGCTTATTCGCAATCGTATTCGAATTGCCCAAGATCGTCAGAAAAGTTATGCCGATGTGAATAGAAGGCACGCGGAATTGGAGGTAGGAACATAAGTTTTGGTGAGGGTGTCACCAATGAAGGGTATAACGCGGTTTGGTAACAAAGGCAAGCTTGCGCCTCGTTATATAGGCCCTTTTCCCGTTATTACTAAGGTAGGACTCGTAGATTATCAACGTGCCTTCCCGGAACGCCTACAACAGAGTCACGATGTGTTTCATGTTTCATCCTTGAAGAAGTATAAAATGTGTGACGTTGCTCATTGTCACATTCCTTTGGATGATATCGAATTGCAACCCGATATTTCCTACGAGGAACAACCAGTTGCTATATTAGATCACGGAGAGCATAGGTTGAGATCGAGTATGGTACCATTGGTTCGTGTCCAATGGGGACATCACAATGCCGAGGAATCGACATGGGAGTGTGAGGATGATATTCGAGAGAAGTATCCACATCTCTTTTTACAAGGTACGGCTGAATTTTGAGGGAAAAATTCCCTTATAAGGGGGGAGTATGTAATACCCCTTATTTTTTTGAGTAATTGTTTTTATATTAATTTTCCATGTGGGTTAATTAAATAAAATAAAATAATTTTGAGTAAATATTATATTAAGTGATTTAAGAGAGAATATTTGCTGAGTCTTGCATATTTACTGTTATGTGATTGTAAATAGCATTATATCATGTTTCGTTGCGTCGTTGTGCCTTAAGCGACAATTATGATTTAAAATAATGTCGAAACATGTAATAATTTACGTTATCCCGGATGCCAATTTAAAGGGCGCGGTTCGTCCAGAAAGGGTTGAGATAATCAAAATAAGTACTAAGTTGTATTTTTGGGTTCCGGGTACTTTTGACCGGTTATGACCTAATTATGTTGTTATGAGTCATTTTAATTGTGTAGTAACATTTAAAGATGGAATTTAATGCTAATGGGCATTTAAGTCTTCCAACCCCATTTATTCTCATTTATGTCTTAAACTTAGAGAGAGAGAGAGAGAGAGAGAGAGAGAGAGAGAGAGAGAGAGAGAATTTGGGAGGAAAAGAAGAGAAAAGGGAGAAAATTGTAGATTTGAGCTTGGGATTTGTTGCTACAGAAAGATAATTCGAGATTACAAACTCAAGGCAAGTTTCTAACTTGCAAATGTATAATTTAGTGTGGATAAATTGCATTTTTAGTTGCGTTCTTGAGAATTACTATTATGGGTTTTGATGAATTTGGTGTTTAAACCCTTAAGTATTGTATTAGATTTGACTTAAGTTGAATTTATTAAGTATTGTTCATCTAGAAATGATTGGGTGTTAGTATGAGTTGATTTGGTTGGGATTTGAGGTTAGAAGAATAAGTTTTGGGAAATTGGGGTTCATATAACCCGTAGCCCCCAACTTGGCAAATCTGCCAGGGTGTTAGCGAATCGATTCGCTAAAAAGGGTGGCTACAGGTCTGTGGATCCGAATCGATTCTGATTAAGGCCGAATCGATTCGCTTTTTATGGAAAATCGATTCGGAATCCTGCTATTTTGGGGGATTTTTCTAACTTAGGTTTTAGCCCTTTTCTTTTAGGTTTAAGTCCTAGGAACATTCTCTTATGAAGTAAAATAGAGTATTTGAGTTTTAAATTAGGGAGTTAAATACTCTAAACTAAAGAGGGGTGGGGGGTGGGTATTTGGGCTTAGTTCGAGACCTATTTAAATAGAAGTTAAGGTAGTTCTTTATTTAGTAAGATAGTGTAGGACTAGGGGAAAGTAGGATTATATAGATATGGAGTGTTAGAGAATTATATGAGGTAAATCACATTTGGTGGCTCATAGGGATATTGTTAACTCTAGGAGACTAGTATGGGGATAATTATATGTTGTGGTTTATAATTCATGACGATAAACGCTTATGGCTTCGGATATAAGGTATTGCACATTTCATTGGTATACCTTGTGAATATTATTTGCATATACATACCTCTTTAAATTCTATCATAAGGGAAGTTACGCGAATGAGGTGAAGTCCCATAACTAATGCATGTAAGGTGAATATAGTCCTCGACCATAGGACCGATTACTATGCTGTGTTGTTAATTTATTCGAAGTGAGGTAATTTCGGGTATGGTTATGACTCACTGTAGAAGGTATATGGCTGCTTCCCACGCGACGCTATTTAGGATGCCCAGGTAGTCTTGGTGATAGGCCCTGGAAGATGATAGCTACTTAGGGGTGCATCCAGTGGGGTGACTCCCGAAAGGATGGTCTTAGAATCGTTATACATTGTATTTATAACTATTCTCACGAACGTGACATTTCATAAATGGCAAAAGCATTTTATAAATCAACTATTTCGAATAAGTTTCCAAGCGAGTAATGGACTTAAGAAGTTATATTGTGCCAACTGAATTGTAAACTTCTTAAATTGGAATTTAGTTATTTTTCTTGCATTAATGCATAGTTATCACTATAAATGACATTGCGCTAGGTTGTGCATTTAGATGAGAGATAATGATTATTCTTATTGTGAAGAGAGAGATAAGATTATTCATGATGTTATATATTCACAACTGTCATGCATTTTATTCACATGAATGTCATATCAAACCGGGCCCTGACCCGTTTCTATCTCTTGGTTTTGTGTGAATTTCCCATACATCCAGGTGCTCCGCCGCAAGGATGCCCGTGTTGATTCTTCCTTCCAAGTGTCCAGGAACTATAACATTTTTGCGGATGTTGTAGGATATTTGTTATAGACGCCTCTATCTTTTGTGTACTCTAGTTATGTTCAGTCTAAACATTCGGGCGTGTTGCCCAAACTTTCTAATTACTTATATACTGTGATACTTATTTGTAATACTCGGTGTATTGGTCTGTTAACCGACAACTTATTCGATTAGTATGTTGTAAATGATTGTTAAACTACCATCTGTCTTTATATATATCCGCCTTCCTTTAAATTGGATTGTCTAAATGGTTTTATTTAAACTTACAAAATTAATTTGTCATCCATTTTTCTAATAATTAGTGGTTATCTCGTATTATTATTTTCACGACAGTGATGCAAAGAATGGACCATCTATGATTCCTGTATTTATTGGAGTATCGGGCTGGCCACCTCTTAATTTAATAAGAGGTGTGTCACACTCATCCATCTAAAGGTGTCCGTGACTCTTTTTGGGTTGTTTGGTTGTTATGATATTTCACCTCCCAATGCCCTATTTATTGACTTGTACCTTGTGCATACTTGTTGTTTCATTAAACTTGGAGTCCAATAAAAACATGGCCAGTTTACACAACTTGCAATGGTCCCTCTCGAAGTATTTTTACTTCCTTTCGGGAACATTTGGTGGTTATTTTTATATTTTATCCCCTAACTCCCCCTTTTTTAACCTAAAGCTTGTGTAAAATTATTATTATGTTAAACCGGCAGTCCAAAACAGACACAATTAGTTTACACATGTTACAAAGATCCCTCTAAAGATTTTGGTGCTTCCTTCCGGGACATTTTCTTGTTGTTTGAAGATTTCACCCCCCAACGCCACATTTTTAAGTAAAAGATTGCGTATACTTACCATTTTGTTACTTTGAGTCGGATAAAGGCACAATCAATTCACACAGGTTATAATGGTCCTTATCAAGATGTGCGTGCCTCTTTTCTACAAAAATTTCTTTAAGACTCCTTTCTTTGTATAAATTAGGTTGACATTCCAAACGGTAATGAACGTACCTATGACATGTGAAGCACTCCACACTAGATTTGTTAAAGGGTTGTGTTTCTTGCTTATTAGCATGACCATCATTACGCCTATAGCCTAGTCCTTTGAATTCAAAAGGTTAATCATTTGATCTGCCTTTTCCCCTTGTTTAACCCCGATCGCGATAGCGTTCTCGACCTCTTAAAGATTGATTGTTGAAGGAGAGTTGTGCCTGCAATGCTGGCTCCATATTAGGAGTCTCAAAATGTTTATGGAGTGACTGAAGTTATGAACGTTAAACCTTTGACGTTGCTTGATATTTGTTTTTCAAAGTGTCCCAAATTTTCTTCAAAGTATCTTTCAGGAGAATCGTTTCGAAGATCGTACGGTTGATTGCTTGGAAAAAATAATTCTTCACCGTTTAAGTCCTTCAACCTCATTTCTTCCAGCTTCGTTCGTTGTGCTTTTCTCAATGCCGCTCCATCTGAAGTTATCGTAATACAAGTTTCAATGAGATGCCAAAATTCTTTGGGTCTCACGAGACTCTCTATTAACCTGTTCCAATGATCATAGTGACCATCAAGGGGAGGTATAGCAAGTTGTACAAAACCATTAGATGCCATGAGTTTGCTGCTGCAATTTAAGAGCGAATAGAAAAGAGCTTTAGCTCTGAGTTTCTACTTAGGCTCTCTAATACTAGAATATTGACAAAGCAGAGAATATACTCAGCAATCAAACTAGGAGAAAAAAGGAACTACTAGCATAAAATGAAATTATGTCATCCGCCATGTAATCCAGTCATTTGAAAAAAGGATATGAAATCATGGACAACAAACTCATTGGTTTAAAACAGATAGATACCTCTGGATTACTTTACACAGGGAAATGGTGAAACATCACTCTCCCCTTTTATAATGATAGATAGATAATTTTAGGAAACAATTACATCCCGTATCCCTAACTCCCAATAAAGGCTTAAACAACACAGCTAAAAGCAACCCTTACAATTAATTATAAAATGAACATTACAAAAGCAATGATGCCATAGAAATCCCTCTGAAGGCACAGAAGCCATATATGGATGAAAAAGTGAGGCGGAACAAACAAGTAGGGCCTAAGTTGTTTTACTAGAGAACACCACGCAGAAAACACATATAATAGCAAAACTAGATATCCTATTAAACCCATTATTTATTCTTAAGAGCAAAGTTCTTCTTCTCTACTTCTTAATACGGCGGTCACGACAATGGCAACGGGGTGACGTTCAATGTTTTTTTTTGGGGACCCTTCTATAGCATGTCCCCTCCATATCTGCACGGAGCAGATCCTTTATGGCACTTGGTGGCTCTTTTATTTGAACATAATTCATCTCTTGCGACATGCCCAGTTGAGCCATTTTGTCGGCACACTTGTTCCCCTCTCTGAATGTGTGAACCACCCTAGCAATAGTGTGCCGGGATAGTTCAGCGCAATCTTCAATTAGAGCATGCAATTGGTGATTTCCTGCAATTTTCTTGGAAATCCTTTGCTCCGCCGAGGTTTCTGCAATTTTCTTGGAAATCAATTCCACCGCCGGGGCTGAATCTGTGTCAATTGTAGCTCCAAACCAGCCTCTTTCTTTTATGAGTTTTAAACCGTGATAGATCCCTTCCAGTTCAGCTTGGAGAATAGTCACTTTACCCTTCATATTGCCGTAGAATCCAACCACCCAAGCTCCTTGGTCATTCCTAACCAGGCCTCCGTAGCTGGCTCGTCCGGTGGTATGATCACATTTCGCATCTGTATTTACTTTCATAGTACCTGCACTAGGAAACTCCCACGCTATTGAGTTTGGTTCCCCGCTTAGCCTGGCCTCTAGATGTACAGGACTATAAATCTTTTCAAAGTCACCCCTGTACATGTAGGTGTCCTCAGTTCCAACAATTTTCTTCTTTTTTCTGTCGGTTGCCGGTTCTGCTCCCGAGTCTGAGAAAGCATTGAATATGCCCCATGCTGCAACACCTATCCCGGCCACAGCACCTGCCCAAGCACCTGCCACCTTGGCTCTCTCTTTTTGCTCATCGGTGAACCAACTCTGGTTAGTGGAGCTTTCCTCGTTTCCACCCGGACTCATTATGTTTTATCAATTGAATACGTTCTTTCTCTCACTTTCTACGCTGGCTTGCACACCAATGACCAGTTTGTTTATATATTTATAAATAGTAGAGTTTGCATCATTTGAGACCAATTGGATTCATCATTACTTACGCACGAAGAAAAGGATGCTTACACGAGTGGACTACATCGTTATGATTATCATTATCTATCGCTCTTCACTATAATTTTGATGTCTCTTTATAGAGAATTGACACGTGACAACGCCATTAATTGTACATCTTAGTCTTTGTGGAGATGATCCTCAAAGTCACGAAGATTATATGCACCCAATAATTTATCTCACTCTCTTTATATATATATATATATATATATATATATATATTAACATTTCGATCGTTAGATATTCTAACTTAGATTCAATGATTTAAAAATAGGGGTTAGAATGATTTTAAGATTAAAGTCCAACCTTATAGTTTTAACTCTTTTTTTCTATTAAAAATCATTTTTTATAAAGTAAATTTCTAAAAAGTGGAGTTTTTAATTTCGTTTCTTTACATATATTGTGTTTTAAGAGAATGTTCTTAAAATTTAAATACTATATTCTTAAAGGAAAAATTATTTTTATAAAGTAATGTTAACATGAAAATTTTATAGACTGTTTTACAAAAGTTTCCATTTTTTTTTATAAAAAATATTTTTTTTGAGTTATACATAAAAAAAACTTTTTATTATATAAATATTAGAATTTATTCATTGAAGAAAAAATGTTTCATATAATATAAACTTTTTTTATACATATGAAAGTATTTTATGTGAAATATCTTTTTCTTTAATTAGTAAATACTAATATTTATATAACAAATAGTTTTTTTATATAACTAAAAAATGTTTTTTAAATAAAAAATGTAAATTTTACTAATACAGTTTATAAATTCTGAACAATAACATTAGATTATAAAAAAATTAAATTTATATTTATATTTATAAAACAGTCTTTTAAAGCACAATTTGTATGAAGAAATGAAGTTAAAAACTATATTTTTAGAAAATTACTTTATAAAAATACAATTTTTATAATAAAATATTTATACTTATCTTTATACAATCAAGTTTTGCAAAAAAAATTATAAAAAAGTTTTAACACCGTAGTGTTATTAAAAAAAATGATAATATATTTATATTTTTGTAAAAATAATATTGTTTAAAAAAATAATTTTAACTTATAAAACAGTTTTTTAATATATATATATATATAGTGTGTGTGTGTGTGTGTGTGTATGTTCTATTCTTTTTGTTTTTTTAATTTTACTTACTTCATCATTAAATGTTTCCCTTTCTGCATTTCAATTTTACATGCAAGTATTTAGTTGGCATCTTATATTCTATAAATTAAATACATATATTCGTTATTCTTTTATAATTTTTCTGCATTAACGACATATGTCATAAAAATATAAAATAGGTCTTTTTAACGTTATAGATTTTTTCTATGTTTTTGTAAGTATATCCGCATTGTATTTTTTAACAATAAATGCAAAGCACCCGCGCATCGCGCGGCATTAAAAACTAGTTAATACTATAAAACTGAAAACAACAATTATTTTTCCCTTATATAAAACGAAAGACAACAATTAACTAAGGCGTTCATGTGGGACATATATATTCATCCCCTCTTAAATTATCTAGGGTCCTCATAGTAAATATTCTAAAGTCACTCATTAAGAATCCAAAAAAAAGTAGAGACAAAATTTAGATATATATTTAATAGGATACAGATAGTCACGTGAAATTCTAATGCTTACTATTTTAAGTCTCATAGAATGTCCAAGTTATCATTTTCCAACCATTTAAGAGCATCTCAAGAGTTATCCAATCCGATCCTTGAGTTTTAATATACACTGGAAAATACCTTTAGAAATTCCTCATGCTGTTTTCTTACGGCCTCTCCCCCACTACATTATAGTGTATAATTCGAATTAACAGCGAAACTCAGTGTCTTTGACATTTGTAGCACTCACACGACGATACGTGTACACTTAATAAATATTTTAATTATTTTAATCTCCCCTAAAATTTGGAGTGATCCTACTTATTTAACTTCATGACTCTTTATCTCATTGTCTTTTAGATTACCTAATTTATCTCATCTTTTCGGTTCCTTTACAATTTCTCAAAGTACCCAATTAATTCACCCATAATGCATTCGTCTCTCTACAATCCACCTACCAACTGCCACATACATAAGGAGGGGATTTAATTTTTTGTAGAAGCTATAAAATTTATGCCTTTTAGATAGAAACTATATATTATACATAAATAAATTACGAAGGCTCTCAAGGAGAGAAATATGATCGGAAAGATTCAAGGCAGATGAAAGTTAATTCTAATGGTAAGAGATTTTTTCACTCTTTATTTCCATCAAAAAAATAAATTGATTACGATTTGGAATTTTTTATGGAGATCCTAGACATCCACATGTAAGACAATGAACAAATCAATTTAATGAGGTGTCAATCGAATTTTTCACAAATAACTCCACCCAACAGGAGACAACTCCTATTGTTAACATGGTTTATAAGGTATTCAAATTGGTATTTCATGTCATTAATTAAAAATATCAATTTCTATCACATTTGTACTGACTGTATTTGGATTGTTTCAGATGGGATTTCTTGTTGAAGTTGGCCCGGTTCAGATTTTCGTTGATTTGTGGGTATTTTTTTGTTTTCCCATTTCATATTGTGCTTGATTTTCCTTGATTACTGCAAAATGTACAAACCTCTCAATTCCTTTGTTTTGCAGTTTGTGATGAGATTGATTTTAAGTAGGCAACCTAAATTATGGATTGTTTCTTTTTGATTAGGAGACCCATTTAACTTTTTTAATCAATATCTTGTGAACCTTTGGATCGGCATGCTCTCTTTATATATGCACACATAGTTGGTTCTTTATCTGATTTATTTTTAATATTTTAGTTATATGTTCTTATAAATTTTATAATACGCCCGCGCATCGTGCGGGTTGCATACTAGTATGCATTTGAACTTCAATATCCTTCAGGTTAATGAGACTTTAATTCTCTAACCCACCAGCTATCCCACGTGTCATTTATTTTGATCCTCAAATAAACACATCATTGCTCCATCAATTTATCCCAATTTTGTTTTTCATTATATAAAAAGTCTCAAGAAAACACTTCGGCCACCAATTCTTCTTCTTATTATCTATTCTAAACCATTATGTACATGCATTGAAGATACAAAATTATTCTCTCGCATTATTCGATTGATCCTCTTCCTTTCCCCCTGGATACCATTAAATGCATTCCAGAACTTCCCCTCTTATCTCTGTCCCTTTATCTTCTCATATATCTAAAGAATCACTCCCATGCAACATATATATATATATATATATATATAGAGAGAGAGAGAGAGGGAGAGAGAGAGAGAGAGAGAGAGAGAGGATAAATCTTGAATTCCATTCATGTTAATAAAATAATTTTTAGCTCTTAATTCTCTTGCAATATCACGGTAACTATTCGGCCATCATACACCAACTCTAGAAGCATCAACACAACCCCTTTGTCTCCAACTCGGGGGAAAGTATAGCTTCACTACCCCGGTTATACTCAGTTAACCACAACCCATAACATAATAAATCATAAACATCACGTCCCACGCCTAGACGCCACCTGGTATTCTCATATTTGGGAATTCACATAACATAATAAACCATAACCATCACGTTTCACGCCTTGACGCCTCCTGGTATTCGCATGGCTGGGAATTTATCACATGCCCATTTAATATTTTACACTTTAACACATCTTTATTCACTCCGAGCAATTTACTCAAACCCCAATTACCCCACATCGGGGCGTATCATTTAGAATTCGTTATATATTTTAATCCATTCCATACGGAGCTAAAATGTACAATCATCTGACAAGTGGTTCCTTATAACAAAAAGCATTAAATCAAAAGTCTATAGTTTTCATCTACAACATGAATTTAGACAGGGTAGTTGTTAAGAAGTAAAATCCAAACAAGGAATGCCTCTGATGCAGTTACGTTTAGACAGGGTAGTTGTTGAGATGAATTTATTTGGGGTTTATTATGAGGGAGTGTGCAAGAGTTTAAATGTCAATTGGTCCCATGAAGTCAACTAATCAAACATCACTATCGAAAAACGAAACTGATAACCAAAAATTTATCATGTACTCCTCCTATCGTCTACAAGACAAATCGTATACCAACAATAAGAATACTTCAAGTAAGGGCATATAAGTATTTTTGCATAAAAGAGACACATGCTTAGCTTACAAGTGTGTTACATCCTATAGAGATCCGTTAATAAGGACAAGTGTGTCAAAAGTACTACTTTTAATGCACAAGCGCCTCATAGGAAATTTTATCAATTTGGGTCATAAACTTAAAAAGTATTACTCTCAAATCATAACGAGAAATCCTTACTAAGCATAAGTAATTTGAATTAACTAACTCTAAATTTGTGTTCAGATCACAAAATATCAAATTTCAGTCGACAAATTCCACAAATGGGTCGAAAACCTAAATGTCAATATGTGTGTTTTGGGCTTGTAATAAATTTACCACAAAAGAATATTGTGCAATAAATATTATCGAATATTTAACAATTTAAATTTACAAAATAGGATGAGATTTAGAATTACTCAAAACCCAAGGGGTTACAAATTTAATTTTACATATAAATTAATGTAAGCGAATCTACCAACTAAGCATATAAAAGAAGGAGAGTATAAAGTTACTTTCCTCAAAAGGAATGATTTCCAATTTTTCTCTTGGGTTAATGAAGAACAGTCGAATGGCGCTTGAAAATAATCCTTGAAAAAGAAAGTCTTCTCGAACCTTTGTGTACAAATGGGAAACCTTCCTTTTAATACCTCTAATGTGTATGGAGTTAGGATTGTAAATTTTGATAACTTTCAAGGCAGGGAATGTCAATAAAATTTATTTATTTGATGGTCAAACCTAAAAACAAAAACCACACGTCTCATGTCTATCGTCGACCCCTTTCAGTGCTTCTAATTTCAACCGGTCGACTCCATATTCATTTATGCGGTAAAAAAATAAAGAGGGGATCTATCCCCTTTTCCTTTCTCACAGTTTTCTCTTACCTTCCGACATCCCACAGTCCAAAACTTTATTGCCTCCAACTTTAGTTGATGAATGAAAACCAACACCTAACTCAAGTAACTACTATTGATAATTAAATACCATGACCAACATTTTACGTTGGTGCATGTGCTTGCCACCAACCAAAACTACCATCATATGACTCTCTATTCCTAATGAAGGAGCTGCCAAAATGGGTTTACAGGAAGGGTTAGTGCCCCATTTTTTTTGGTAGAAAAATAGGAAAGAAAACACACATCGACAACAAAGACTTAAATCATGGGGTTATCAAGTTCGGCATGCCTAAGCATCATGAGGAGCCGCTCCAGGGTATGCTCATACTCTAAATGGAGATCCTGATAGTACTTTGTAAATCTTGACATGAAACAAGCTTGGAAGTTATTCTCTACGAGAATGTGCAAGACATTGGATTTGGTGTATTTGATAAGCTCACCACTACACCAAAATGGGAGATTTGTGAGTGTTGTTAGCAGTCACAATTGACATTTATAACAACTATTTACCATCATAATTTAGGGGGTAATAAAAGAAAAATAGTAACTCCTAACAACAGTCATAAAATTTTATGACCCCTACGGGGTTATGACTGGTGACCCCAATTCGTAACTGCTATTTGT
Organism: Sambucus nigra; assembly: GCA_949130495.1. NCBI lineage: Eukaryota > Viridiplantae > Streptophyta > Magnoliopsida > Dipsacales > Adoxaceae > Sambucus > Sambucus nigra. The sequence goes on from OX422220.1 coordinate 522,753,921, forward strand.
AACTTCTCTCAGCAGTTAGGAATATTAGATTCGTAACTGCTGACACCTGTCACGAATATTAGATTCATAACTGCTTACAGTAGTTATGCATGTTATATTCGTAACTGCTGGCAGCAGTCACAAATATTAGATTCGTAACTACTCACAGCAGTTACGAATGTTATATTTGTGACTGCTGACAGCAGTTATGAATCTTATATTTGTGACTGCTATTAGCAGTTACAAAATTGATGGTAGTGACAAATTTGTGACTGCTATTAGCAGTTACAGAATTGAATTTGTTAAATGTGGTAAAAGCTATTACAAATATCTTTATATTTTCACAAAATGATGAAATAATGAAAGTAAAATAAATATCATGATAACAAGTCTAAAATTTTTGACAACATTTCATTTATATTTCTCATATTCCAAATACCCAGTACACATAAAACTTGTTTAAACTTAATTTAACATCAAACAACCCCATCGTGGGAGCCAAGTACAAAATGAACATAGAATAAAAAATAAACTAAAAAAATTAATGTCACAATACTTCGATGACATGAAATGTCATGAACATGTAACAAATCATTCTAAATCTAGAACAGGAGTCACCACGCAGTGGATACACTTCGTGAAGTCTAGGTATATAAGTCGTGGGGGGTATTGATATGATGACATCCTCCCTCGTGTACTCGGAGTATGCCCATTGAGAAAGTTTAATGGACTCAAATTTTGTGAATACGGCACCTCGGTATCCATTGACTTGTGCTTATGTTGCTTGCCACAAACTATAAACACCTGGATTAGGCCTTTGAATACCACGTATGCCGGGTATGCCATGTGTATGCGTGCAAATAATAAAATGTAACTATGTTAGTTACAATAAATAATGTGGGGCACAATATCAAAACAGAATATCAATATAAAGAAAGTGTAAGCACTTCAGGATCATCTAGTTGACCAACATCAAAATTGGGACCTATATTTTTTAAGGCAACAAAAAATTCCATTTTAATTGATGATACTGAGTAGTGTATCTAATCATCCATAAGATGAAATTAGCAACCATGTACAAACAATAGCAATGATTAAAGAATCGAGGAGAAAATGGAATGTGGTCCTCTCTCGGTAACAGAAAATACTGAATTTTCAATTAATAAGCATACCAAAAAACTTTATAGTAAAAATGTGTTTCATACAACTAGAAATGTACAACTTAAAAAAAAGAACTCTCGAGGAAATCACAAATACTTATGTTAGTCCCAAGAAACTCCATTGTCTTCATGAGACACATCTTATACAGAGGCATCATTTTAGCACATAAAGTTCTAAAAGTCATATTCCTTATAAGATTAAAGAACCTGTTAGATTGAACCATTTTTAAACATGTAATGTGGCACGCCAAACATATTTCTAGTAACAAGGTCATTAATATCATCAAAAGAAATAGCATAGGAGCATTAAAGAAATATATGGGTAATGAATTCAATATGAGTATCAGCATATGCATGTTAGAGTTCCGCATTTTGCTTAAACATATTTCTTTTTTTAAGAAAATCCAGAGAAGCCTACCCCATCATACCATATTTCGTAGTAAGTAGCATTTTATGTTCCTGTTCCGCGCACTATAGCTACTCACGCTCCAAGTAACAGTATCCCAAGCATATAAACCTCTTCTTTTGAAAAATTATTCTACTCTAATTAACACTTCATGGGAGAAAAATCAGTCACCGAGTGTTTTAAGGGACGCATTTAGAAGTTGCTTACAAATCAAACATTAAAAGCTGACAACAGCCAAGATTGTTCAGAAACTTTTAGCTTAAAATACGAAAAGAAAAATTCCACTAACATGAAGATTGTGGAATACTGGCCCCGCTGTAGTTAGAACACAAGAATGATAAGGTACTAACTCAGTCCAACCAGTAGCACATGGTTCCCATATCTCAGCCGACTCCTAAGATCCCGGAGCAACCAACATTTCCTAATCTTGTGGAACAGTAGAGTGTTTATGATTGTCAGATATCTCCATCTTTGAATTTCCTCTAAACTCTCAAATAAGTTGTTTTGTGTATTCGATATATTCTGTATCTCTTCGATGTTTATTTATGAGTGAGCAATATATTGAGAGTTCTATTTATTTCAAAATCTACATGGCGTGTGTGGTCTCATGAATCTCCTATTTTGTTATAGTGTTCACGACTCCTATTTTGTTCAGATCTAGCTGCTACTTCTACTGCAATTTTAGGCGAGTTTCAAAATGTTATCATTGGTGTTTTCTTATAAATAGGTATAACATTTTGAGCTGTTAACAAGTATAATTTTAGGCAAGTTTCAAACTGTTAAATCTAGCTGCTACTGCTACTGAATATATGAACTGTTGGGATTGGTTTGGTATAACAGTCCACTTGAATGGGGTCAAGTGTGTATGCAACTACTGAATGGTTTCAATGTATCCTCATCTGCTTCTATTAAACCTTCACGTCAGTTCACTCAGCAATACCAATCCACAATGCCTATTCCCGAAGTTTTTCCTGAAATTATACCACTCAATGAACCATCTAGCCCCTCAGTTGACATCTTAGATCAACTTACGGTAAATGATTCATCTTTAAATGTCACTCCCAGTTCCAATCATTCTTCACCTACTGACTCCCATAATACCTCGTCTACTGTTATGCCTACATAGTCTCCACTGTCTAACCCCACCCCTCCTGACTATGATCTCCCAGGTATCAATTTAGTTGTTGATTTACCAATTCCTCTCATATCATATCCGCTGCTCCTCAATCCACTCATCATATGCTCACCCTTCTAAGGCCAAAACCACAGTTTTCAGGTCCTGGGGCTACACACTTATACCATCATTTAGGGAATAGATCTGGCCCTGTTGCAAATACTTCAAAAAGGCAAAAAAAAAAAAACGACGTGCAACGGGGATCATATTAGTTTCTCTGTACAATATAGTGCATAGGAAAGGGGGCAAACTTAGAAGAGACAAAGATAGATTTGATTTTCATGATCATACCTCCATCTCATTTGATGAATTAAATTCATCAAAATTTAGTGGCTTCTCTAGATTAGGAATAACAGTGCTCATAACCACTATTTCTGCATCAGAAGCAGCAAATGCTCCGGCATTAAATATACTTAGGGGTTGGGAGACCATTTCCTCCACGTTACCAAGCTCAATTTTAGTAGACTCAGTCATTTCAGCATATATTTCAGTCACAGCTTCAATCTCCAAACAAGACAAAACTTTATTTTAAACTTGATGAATCTCTAATGTTGGTTCACTTGGACCAACATTAGAGATTCTCTCTATGCTCAATTAGTTATGAAGTTATTGAAAATATATCAATTGAATCCAACTGAATATATCAAGCATATCAGGTATATTGGCAAACCAAAATTCATTCCACTCACGGACAAGGATATGTGCTTTCTCTGGTACTTGATCCTTCAGGTCTTTTATCCCATCATTGTCCAATTCCTTAAAATAAGTCGAGCGGAGGTTACTTCTAAAAGTTTTCAATTTAATACCAATGGATTTCATGGACTGAGAACGTCGTAAGACTGTGTGATAATTGATTAAATTCGTAAATATCTAATTTGGCTCACTTATTTAATTAGAGTTTATTAATTCAGCCCCTAAACATGCATCTATGGTGCATGTTACAAACCATAAACAAATAACGCATGCGATACAACAAATATGCTGAGACACAGATTTGAGGAAAAAACCCCTTTCGGGTAAAACCTTTATTTCACTATGAATCTATAAATCGCAACTTACAATTACATAGATAAATCTACAATGGATTAACGCGCATCCAACCCACAAAGACTCGCAGTCTTGAACTCAGCAAGAGAATACCCGCAACACCTTCCAAGGACTCGTAGTCCTATCTTCAGCAAAGAATCTTCACGCAGCAAGATCCTCAATGACACGCAGCCATATGGTGTAGAGACGCACTCCACAAAAGATGAACAAAGGCAAAGATGTGTTCTTGAACACCAAAACAATTCACTAAACCAATATGGGAGTTTGTGAATTGTAAATCAAAAAGGGATTAAACCCTAAAAGAAGAAGCCTAAAGATTACTGCTTTGGCAGTGTTTCTGTTCGTCAAAATGCTGTGACTTCTTGATGAAAACGTTACCAAATAATGAGTATTTATCGGAAAATGCGCCGCCTTGAAAACAGATCTCGTTCGAACGAGATAGCAAGTCGCTCGAACGAAGGACATATGTCGTTCAAACGAGATCGCGCGACATGCTATCTCGCTCTAACGACATGCTATGTCGCTCGAACGACTGTAGAGAAAAAAAACATTATTTTAATGTCCGCTTCAACACTTAGAAAAAATACTCATTCTCAAATTTTGACGAAAAAGTCCGCTCCAACACTTAGAAAATATTTTGTAAAAATATCCCAAAAGCTCTAAGTGAAAAGTTAAGGTATTTAAAACATAACCATACCAAAGTAAACTTCGCGGAGCCTTGAATGATGAAGAACTTGAGTAATTCGGATCCGTCGTTGATGTAGATGTTTCTTGAATGCTCTTCGATGGTGTAGCGGTATATGACATAACAAATTGATAACAGACCTATGAAAATATGTCCTTACAAACCTTCCCCTATATATATGCCGGTACATACATAAAAAAAACCAAATTGCCTATACAAATCTACCCTCCCATGAATAAATTTGCAAGACTTCAAAACTGTTCTTCAATCACCTTCGTCAAATCTTAAAGCTTTTCTCATCAGGGTGTGCAACATTATGACCTTCAATCTTTGTACCTACACACATGGGATAAAGCAAAAACCTTCATGACGCATCGAGTTTGAAATGATATAAGAATAAAGCATTAATAATCAAATCTCCCTCATAATGCAAAAACTCCCCCATAACATGATAATTCTTTCTCCCCCTTTTTATGATGTCCCAAAATAGACAGATAAGAAGAAAAAAAATCAAAACATGGAGTGTCACGATAAAATGCATAGCAAATAAAGATCAAGCTACGCGCATGCAAAGGGATATCTCACAAATTTCACAAACTATTTTTGGATTTTTTAATTTTTTTATACAAAAATAAGATACCACTTTGAACAATATGATACAAAAAACACACCATGGTGAACACATTCGATAGGTAAATCAACTCAATCAATCATATGTGCACGATGCATATGTGTTCTCCTAACTAATGAACATCAAAAGTATCCTTAGGTGTAAAAAAATGTTGAATTTAAATGACATCGACTTATACAAATCAACAAATCAAAGTCAAATGATTTCCACACCAATAACGTCCAAAACTATTTAGCGCATTTTCAAGACTATTAAGGACGTGCAAACCCGTTTAAAATCTCCAACCAAACACCCTCACATATATTTTCCTTTTTTTTAGAGGTGAATAAACTAAATTCTCAAACTTTGGAGAATTGGTGCAAAAACTTAAATGGCCCATAATTGGCATTAATTTCTTTTTATTGCCTTTAAATTTTTTCGGGCTCTTTTAAACATCTTTGGACCCCGGATAATAAAATTCCTCCATTTTTTAGGTCCAATTTAACGATGGCTTTTACGCAAAGAATAGATAATTACCTTTCGCAGCCCCTCCCCATTTTCAAACAAAGCACATAAACTCACAAAATGGTTCTTATATACACAATTTCCTTATCAAAATTTATCGCGCTTGGTTCGTTTTAAGGACAAGATTGAAGTGAAAATACCCAACCAACATGTGATAAGACAAGCACAATAATAAAAAAAATCCGTGCATGTGTGCAATATAGGAAACATGAGTCAAACGTGTTGGAAGTAAACACTTAATTACATCTTAATGACTCCAAACATTATAGAGCACTTGGATGAATTGATCTATTGTCTCAAAACACTATCAAATAGTCACATAAAAATTGGAATGATGTTGTGACTCGGTCACCCTAAGTTTTCATCCATAAACGGTGCAAACAAAATATAAAAATCTTTTTGGATTTTCTCAAAAATTTTCTAACAAAAAAAATTAATACAAAAAGTACATGTCAACACACTAGAAAATATATATAATGAAATCACAACTAGTGTATGACAAACATGCGAACACAATCATCTATATGATATGGCAAGAGAAGAATCATGTGCAAGCAAACGAGAATCAACTATTCTAAAATCTAGCGTATCCAAAAGTGAGTTCCTAACCCAAATAGACGTGAAACGCTGTGTGGGGGCTTTGGGAACCACGGGAACAGTAGTCATAAATTTCCTAGGACTTTTTCCAAGATCAAAACAAAAACGCCTAAGGTGACCTTTCCTACCACAATATGAACATGTGTAAACGGGTGGAATGACACCTAAAGTGTGATCTTTTTTAACATCCTTGGAATTAGTTGACCCTCTAAAACAAATAATATTTTTGGCTTTAGCATTAGAAGCATGAGAACAAGATGATCCATTACCATCACTATCAAACCTACTTGAGTCTGCCAAATTATTTTTTAACTTCAAAATTTTAGACTCAATCAAAGAATTAGACTCTTCCAAATTAAGGGACACCTTCTTCAAATTATCAATCAAACCTAGAAGGTTATCTCGCTCCCCCTCAATTAAAGTAAACTTTTTCCTAAGAGTCTGTTCACGTGCCACAAACTCATTGACTAAAATATTTTTATCATCTTTGGCACAAACACAAACCATCGAATTTTTAAGGTCCTCTAATTCGTTTTCTGAAACTAGGACCCTATCATCACTCTCCTTCTTGGACAATTTTAAAAAAACAAAGTCGTGGTCCAAGGAAACAAGTTTTTCACGATAAAAATCTCTTTGATATTGAACCGTTTGCAAAAGATCCATCGCGGATTTAAAACGAGAATTTTCTTTTTCCAAAACTTTAATTCTTTTGCAAAGTTTCAAATTCAAACTTTTTAAATTTTCAGCATGGTCGTGAACTTTTTCAAAAATAAACTCCTCATTAAACGGGCGTTCCATTGAAAAATTGAGATTTTTAACAAACTTGATTTAAAAAAAAATCAATATCACACAATTTTGCGAAAAAATAGGAATACGTGATAAATTAGCGTAACCTGCTCTGATACTAATTTGAGAACGTCGTAAGACTGTGATAATTGATTAAATTCACAAATATCTAATTTCGCTCACTTATTTAATTAGAGTCTATTAATTCAGCCCCTAAACATGCATCTATGGTGCGTGTGACAAACCATAAACAAATAACGCATGCGACACAACAAATATGCTGAGACACAAATTTCAGGAAAAAACTCCTTTCGGGTAAAACCTTTATTTCACTATGAATCTATAAATCGTAACTTACAATTACATAGAGAAATCTGCAGTGGATCAACGCGCAACCAACCCACAAAGACTCTCAGTCTTGAACTCAGCAAGAGAATACCCGCAGCACCCTCCAAGGACTCGCAGTCCTATCTTCAACAAAGAATCTTCATGCAGTAAGATCCTCAATGACACGCAGACATATGGTGTAGAGATGCACTCTACAAAAGATGAACAAAGGCAAAGATGTGTTCTTGAACACCAAAACAATTCACTAAACCAATATGGAAGTTTGTGAATTGTAAATCAAAAGGGGATTAAACCCTAAAAGAAGGAGCCTAAAGATTACTTCTTTGGCAGTGTTTCTGTTCGTCAAAACGCTGTGACTTCTTGATGAAAACGTTACCAAATAATGAGTATTTATAGGAAAATGCGCCGCCTCAAAAATAGATCTCGTTCGAACGAGATAGCAAGTCGCTCGAACGAAGGACAAATGTCGTTCAAACGAGATCGCGCGACATGCTATCTCGCTCGAACGACATGCTATCTCGCTCGAACGACATGCTATGTCGCTCGAACGACTGCAGCGAAAAAAAAAATATTATTTTAATGTCCGCTTCAACACTTAGAAAAAATACTCATTCTAAAATTTTGACGAAAAAGTTCGCTCCAACACTTAGAAAATATTTTGTAAAAATATCCCAAAAGCTCTAAGTGAAAAGTTAAGGTATTTAAAACATAACCTTACCAAAGTAAACTTCGCAGAGCCTTGAATGATGAAGAACTTGAGTAATTCGGATCCTTCTTTGATCTAGATGTTTCTTGAATGCTCTTCGACGGTGTAGCGGTATATGACATAACAAATTGATAACGGACCTATGAAAATATGTCCTTACATGGACCCCTCCTTCTGGTCGGTCGAAAGATTGAACTCTTTCATGAGCGTATCCCACAAGTCGTCCTTTTTTACTTGCTCAACCGTATCCCAACTGTAATATTTGAAGCTAATACAAGATTTTAACAAAGACAATGATCGAGCTTTAAAAGGATTCTTGCCACCTATTGGCAAACCAAATAGGTTAAGGGAAACGTTAGCACGAGAATCAATGGTAGAATGTTCATCATGACTTGAACTTTCAGGCATGGATGGTGGAATTGTATTCTCGGACGCCATTTTCTACATTTATATATTTATGCATTAGTCAATATGTTAATAAAAGAGTAAGGAAATAATATAAAAAAATATAATATAAGTTATACCTTTTTAACATATTCTAAAAGTTTTGATAATTCGACCATGTCATAAGTTTCATACTTCATCATTTCACGTAAAGTTTTTATTGGCCATGTTTGCGGAAGTGTGTTGATAATTGCATTTATGACACTAAACATATTATGACGTATGCCTTATCTCCTAAGTCGATAATAGATGTTAACTTTGTTATGCATATGTTTTCTCACAGTAGAGCCTGAACGCATCCTTATCCTCTTCAGTTCTATCCACAAAGGATGGATTTTTCTTTCTTCGAGTTCTAAAAACTCTATTAACTGCATCGCATTACTTGGATTGTGTTTTATGAAAACCCTTTCAACTGCCTCATCCCAACTTTGAAGTAGTTTGCGTAGTATTGATTAAAATAAATATGCTTCAGGTATGTTCCATCCATGATCTCGCAAGTAATTGCATTGTTTGATTCTTCGATAGCCATGCTGATAAATTGATGTGTTCTCTATAAAAGACCTATTTTGAAAATCGTTACATGTATATACAATATATGACATCCTGTAAAAAGTAATAATAAACTTGTGAACAAAAGTCACTATGAATACATGCTACAAAATAATTGAAACATGATATTATACATGATTTTCAAGTGAACATTTAAAACAACCTAACATGCTATAATTAAACATCTACTCCTCTAATGTGTTTACTAATTTCTTTAATTCTGGGTTGTCATCCAGAATAGACTAAATCTCGATAGGTGCCTCTAGGTCGTCTACCAATGTAGTCAAGCACTGAGGAGAATGTAAAAAAACAGACCACGGATCATTGTTGTGGCTCTTTGCATAAAACACTTGCTTTAAGTTTTGGAATGCACGAACGAATGGATCATCATTCACATTATCATTACTCTTCAACTTGTCCAAATCAACCTTCACCATGTGGGTGTCAGGGTCGACCATACATACATTCTTGTCCTCCACTCTCACCCAATCAAAGTAAAATATATGTATGCTTAAAATATATAATCTAATAGGACAATATGTTTTATAATCCCATAATACGTCATCTCAGATTATATCAAGTTTTTATCTTTCGTGCTTGTCCTGAAACGAGTTAATGCTTCATATGAAATGCCGCTATTTTGTTTCTTAATGAGTTTTAACTTGTGTGTGCTTGAAGAGACCACAAAACCATTGACACGATATTGTCCAAACTCCTTGGCTACAAAATTAGGCCCATTCGCTAGACGTGAAAGCCTCGTCGATACTTCAGCAGCTTTCAATAGTTGAAACCAAGAAAGTATTTGGATTGTGAATATGTTGCAAAGACAGTAAATAAAAGTGAGGTATTACTGTAGTCAACTCGGAAGCAACACAATGCCTAAAGTCATTGTCTACGCTCGCGCCTCCCTTCCTCCTCTTGGCATGCCCGCACTCATTATATTGCCTAGGTTAAAACACTAAAAATATTAATTTATAATGAATATAACATCGAACATATTACATTATTTTACAAAACATTTTAAATAAACTCACATTTTCCATTTATCTATGTTTTCATGCGTCTCGAATACATATCGAGCCACCTAGTTATATTGTGTACTTGTTAGCTTCACTACCTTACCTTTCCCCAGGGCCTCCTCATCCACAAACTCTTCTAATTCATCAATAAAGTGTTCACGACCTCCAACGTTTGGGTTAGACATATATTACTTTGCATACAAGGAAGCCTCTTCCATAATGTACTCCTCAGCAATGGACCCCTCAACATACCGTGTATTCTTAACGTAATCTTTAAAAGTTTTCATTAATCATTCAAATGGATACATCCATCGGTACCTTACTGGTCCACATAAAAGTGCTTCATTGCACTAATGCACTAAAAGGTGGATGCTTATGTCAAAGAATGAGGGAGTAAAGTGCTGCTCCAAAACACATATAGCCTCAGCCAAAGTTTCTTTCGCTGCCATTATGTGCGTCCTGTTGACAACTTTCTCGCACAATAGGGAGAAACATAAGATAATTTATAGAATGGACCTTCGAAGATCCTTGTGTTCCGAAAAATACCGTCCGAACAACAGAGGGACAAGTTGCATTATCACATGCCAATCGTGGGACTTGCACTTTTTCAATTCTTTTGTTGCATCGCAGACAATCCTACGTAAGTTGGATGAGAAATTAGAAGGGACATTCAAGCTCTTTAATGTTTCCAAGAACATATTTCTTCCTTCAATGCTCAAAGTATAAGATGCAACTAGCATATGCTTTTTTCTAGTGTTTGGATCTTCTTTCAACCATGATGATCTTTTAATCTTCAAATCACAAAAATCTTCACGGGCTTTTTCTCCATCCTTGGAATGAGAACCATCAATGCATGTGCTTACGAGATGCTCAATAATATTTTTCTTAGCGTGCATTATGTCTATCACATGTCGCATAGGATGTTCCTTCCAGTATGGCAAATCAAACATTATTTATCTCCTCGACCACGCCATTTTCACATCAACATCCTTTCTTTTGCGCTTTTGGGCCAAAATTATGGGGTGTTTCCCCCTTAACTTTTGATCGACCTTTAATGACCTTTCTTCAATTTCCAAACCAGAAAGTCTTGGTGGAGGTGGTCGTGTCTCGGTGCCTTCTGGGAGAAAATTGTTTCGTATTGACCTGAATTTGTGACTTTGGGGCAGAAATCTCCGATGACTATGATAAAAAAGTTTACCACTTTTCTTAAGCCAGCTGGCTTCAGTCTCCTCTCCACATATAGGACAACCTAGGTAACTATATACATTGCACCCAGATAAGGTCCCATAAGCAGGAAAATCATGAATTGACCATATCAACATAGCTCTTAAAATGAATTCCTCTTTTTTGTACGAGTGGAAGGCTCTCACACCTTCAACCCATAACTCATTCAATTCATATATTAGTGGCGCTAAGAAAACATCAATGTCACTACCCGGTGCTTTTGGACTTGGTATCAACATCGACAAAATTGAAAACTCCTTTCTCATGCACAACGACGGGGGAAAATTTAAAGGCGCCGCAAACATAGGCCACATACTCTTATCTATGCTGAATTTGCCAAACGGGTTAAACCCATCAGTTGATATTCCGAGGCGAATATTGCGTATTTCTTTAGAAAAGTCCGGGTATCGCTGATTTGCAGATTTCCACACAGATGAATCAATCGGATGTCGCATGAGATTCTCACCCACCTCCGCTCCACTATGCCAAGTCATTGCCTCTGCTATCCAAGGTATAGTGTAAAGTCCCTTAAATCGAGGACCTAAAGGGAAATAATATAACACCTTATTAGGTATTTGCGTATCTACTTTTAATAAATGTTTATTATGTACTATAATCTTTTGTTCATATCTAGGTTCCTTATATACATGACAAGCCCGTTTGTCCTTATGCTCCTTATAGTATAAAATGCAGTCATACTTGCAACAATGAATTGATTTGTATTTCATACCCAAACCTTTAAAATTACCCTTCATGATCGGATAATTGACTGGCATCATATTTTCTTTGGGGAGCAAATCTTTTTCCCAGAGGAGTATTGCCGTCACACTTTTCCCCGACAAGCCAAATTTGCTCTTTAAGTTGTGCAACCCAGCCATGGAATATAACTTTGTGTGTTCGGTGTTGGAGTTATGGTATAATGGTGTTGCGACTGCTACTTTTAACCGCATATAATCCTTAAGTTGGTCCGTATCATTGCCAACATGATCCTCACAGCCTAAATCATTCCCTCTACTATCTTGCTTTTCTTGTGCTGCGTGCACTTCGTACGTATCATTTATGAGATCGTTTAACCTAGCATGTACTAACGAGTCACCATTTGTGTGAACAGTTTCATTGATAATTATTTCTTCTGAAATATACTTAAATTCCCTCTCCTCGTGGAAATGCCAAAACGTGTACTCAGCTTGCATACCCCCAATGAAACAATGTACTTTTACATCTACCCCTTTCAAACGGTTACCATTTTTACAACGATTGCACGGGCATGGGATAATATCAGTTTCGAGATTATTCGTTGCATAATTCACAAAGTCTTTAACCCCATTAACGTATACTGGCCCCACTCTACAACTTTTCCCCATCCACTCTTTATATTGTGAAAACCCCATTAATTCTACAATACAAATAAATAGAAACACAGTAAATTATAAAACTAAATGAAGTTTGAGATGATATTTAGGACATAATATCCGGCCTATCATTGCATTAATACTATCACTGCATTAAAACTCACAGGAAAACCCGATCGAGCACAAAACGTTAAAACTTCACCAAGCACAAAACAATGATTATTTAATTACTTTTTAGATAAAATAACTATGAATTGTATAAAATGATTATTGAAAAAAATCTAACATATTCCAAAAAAAGATAATATTCAAAAAATGAAAGAGGTTAAACGATGTGTGGATATACTCACAACAAACAACCAGATTTAGCAATATGTAGATATACTACCAACAAAACAAATAAATAATGCAAGGCTCATAAATCAACGATTTCTAAATGACATTTAGAAATCATTAAAACAAATAAACAATGCATATGACCTTAACGAAGTATCAAATATGAAATTATTAACGAAGCATATGAAAATTTTGACCTAACGAAGCATCAAAACACAAAATAATGTATAGATATACTCACCGAGCATAAAACTTGTTAGACTGATACATATTTATCAATGAGGAAAACAAAATAATAAATTCTATGACCCAAATCTCAGTATGAGTATTTATGATTGATATAAATGAGCAAAACAAAATGGAAATGGAAATCAAAATCAATTTATGACCAAAAACCCATAATTTATCGCTCCTTTATACCTTTCCTCTCTCCTCACTATTCATCATCTCTAACACCCACACATTTATCTCTCTCCTCCTCCATAACCAATAACCCATCTAAAAAACTAACCCAACTGCCAAATCGTATTAACAAATCGTACTAACAAACCCATCATTAGCGGTAACAAATCATGCTAACATATTAATAGATCCAACATAATGTTAACAAACCCATCATTAGTGCTAACATATTAATAGATCAAACATATTAACAAAATCTAAATAAAAAACCAACCAAAATCGTGCTAACAGATCAGACATGTTAACAAAATCGATTTAGACCAAAATTGATTGTTAAATACTAAAGTGGCGGAAATGAAAACTCACCAAAATCAATTTACACCATAAATGAAAACTCACTAAAATTGATTGTTACTAAAGTTGCGGGAGTTCATCTACAGTGAGGGGCGGGAGTTTTTCATAGTGAGAAGATAGAGGAGGTAAATTAAGCTAGGGCAAAATTTTTATGACCCCTCCCAGTAGTCACAAATTAAAGTTGATCGAAACTTGTGAGTGTTGGAAGCAGTTACAAATTTATGATGGCCAATAACAATTATAAATTAACTCAACACCAAAATTTATGACTGCTACCAGCAGTCATAAATTTATGATTGTCATTAGTACTTACAAAATTAGTACTTAAGTCAAAATTTGTGACTCCTCATAGCAGTTATAAATTTGTGACTGCTCATAAGAGTTATAAATTAGGCCTACTAATAAATTTGTGACTGCTTATGACAGTTATAAATTTATGACTACTGATAGGAGTCACAAATTAATTAAATGGCAACATTTGTGACTCTCATTAGTGGTGACAAATTAATTGACTCAAATTTCTTACTCCCCTTTATTTTATAACTCCTAATGGGAGATTCAAATAATTTTTTGACTGCTCCTGGGAGTGATAAGTTTGTCACCCTAATTAGCAGTCACAAAAAGGCAGTCACAAAATTAGCATTTTGGTGTAGTGCACGACAGTCTTCAATGATATTGGCTAGAGGGTGGATCCCCTTGTCCTCCGACACTTTAAGTTGGATGACTTCGAGATAATCGGATTTGAGACCTACTCCCTTCCATTTCTCCCTGAGAGCTATGTTTAGACCATGACCCTACCAATTCTGCTCTAAGGGGGCTTGTCGTCCCTTGAATTTTGAACAGTGAAGCTAATAATCCATCTCCCTTCCTCATCCCACATGATTCCTCTAAAATCTCCCTTCCCACTATTGATGTCAAAACTACCATATGCCTGGATGATGTAAGAACCAGAAATAGAAGGGCTTGCATTAGAGACACTACATCAAATCCTGCGAATGGTCACGCCCAGTGGGTCACGACCCAAGTCTGGCCCAAGTTCGTGACCAGATGGTCGCGGACTTAGTCCGTGACCATTTTATTTTTTGGTGTGACCATATTCATTACCACACTGAGTCGTGGATACTCTGGAAGTAGTTACGACCCAAATCCCTAACCACTATGGGTCACAAACTTGGGTTGTGACTAGGTCGTGACCATCTTGGCGCCAAATTTCTGCCAAAATTCCCTCCAAGCTTCATTACGGATGGTTCCCGGACTTGGGTCGTGACCTTAGGGGTGACGAAACAAAAAACACGCACATATTGGGTCATGGTTGGGGGCCGTGACCATTTCCTAGTGTGGGTCACGGTAAAGAGCCGTGACCATACATCATTCGAGTAGTGGTTGCCATAGAAAAATGGTCACGCCTGGTGCGTCATGACTCTAGGCCGTGACCAGGTTCAATCTAGCTTCATTTATTGGTCACACATGGTGGGTCGCGGCTCTAGGCCGTGACCAGCTTCAGACCATACCCGTTACTTTCTTTCATTTTTGTGAACAATTTCGCTATCAAGGCTTGTGTGATTTCTTGGCAATTTCTTGGCAATTTCACTTTCTTTCATTTCGATTTGTGTTTAAAGGTAAGGATTTATGTTTAAAGCACTAATTTCATTCTGATATGTGTTTAAAGGTAAGGATTTATGTCTAAACCTCTTATTTCTATGTGTGTATGTATACGTTTATGTTTGTATGTGTGTGTATGTATAGATTTATGTTTATGTGTGTGTATGCATAGACTTATGTGTATGTGTGTGTAACTATAAACAAATAAATTGTTTTTATGTCAATAAACCCTAGATTGTATGTGTGTGTATGTATAGATTTATGTAAAAAAAATTTAGGGTTTAGTGAACCCTAGATTATGTGTGTATATGTGTGTGTGTGTATGTATAGATTATGTCAATAAATCCTAGATTGTATGTGTGTATTTTTTTGACAAAACATTATTCAAAACCCTAGACCTTGTTGTGGGTTATGTGCTTGTCATTATATTATATTGGGGGTTATATGCGTGTCGTGATTTTTTTTTTGACAAAATTTAAATAAATAGATTTTTTTACGTACGAGATATTGTTGGTGTGTCCATCCCCGATCCTCGCGGCGTGCGGGAGTATGAGGATCCTAGGTCCCGCGCGTCCTTCTCGGGAGCTCTTCGGCCGACGTCATTAATGAGGTAAAAAATGTAGAGAGGTGGAGTCGCCAGTCTATTTTATTCAAAAACGGACAAAAGAATGGGAGCCATCCCGAAGGACAACATCCAAAGACAGACTGATGCATACGAAAGCAAAATGATTCGAAAAGGGTTCAGAGGCTAAGTTATGAAATGGGAAGGTGTTAGGCACCCATTTTGCACTTACGGTCTCTCATGGGTTTTTCCTATTTTCCTTTATTTTCCCCGTGATATGTGTGCATGTGTATATATAGTAGAGATAGGAATCCTCGACTTGTATCATGGAAGAGATAAAGCGAGTCATCCGTAGGAAGGTATAAAAATAACATTAGAAAATAGGATTTACGCGATTATCCTTATGTTTATCGTTATGATGGAACGATAATGCATGTGGAATAATACGCCACTAAGGACAAATATATGCATATATATATATATATATATATATATATATATATATAATATGGGACAATGGTGTTATGAATAGTAACTTATGTATGATAAGACATGCATGATAAACATGCATGGCATTTTATATGTTGCATGCTTGCATGCATACACATGCATGTATGCATGCATACATACATACATATATTATTATTTTTTTTATTAAAATATTTAAAAAATAATAATTTTTTTAATATTTTTTAAAAAATTATTTTTTTTATTTTTTTTAAAGTTTTTTTTTTCTAAAAAATGACGGGTTATTATGGGCCGGGTTTTATCACCGGAACAAATTTATCACCGTGCCCTCGGGCACGGGCATCCGCTAGTATATATATATATATTTATATATATAATCTAAGATAATTGATTTTAGAAAGGATAGAAAATAAGAGAGAAAGTGAGAAAAGGACTCGAGTCTCGGGTTTTACCCCAAGACGCCTACGTAGACTATAGAGGCATCAAAGTCCACGTAGTTCACATGCAAAATGAGGGGTGGGGTTTATCCCATAAATCCGACTGGGGGATTCTCTTATTTATGTGTGTGTGTGTAAAAAAAAGTGTTTTAGTTGTGAGAAAAGTGCAAGAAAAGTGTGAGAATTCCCGTTTGGAATTTATGAGAAAACCCTCTTTTTCTTATTTTTTTGGGTTTTTATTTATATAAAAATAAGATATGTGCAATAGTACTAAATAAAAAGTATATTAGGATGTGTGAGATGAGATAATAAAAGTGCTAATTAATAAAACAAGTTATTGCGAAATTAAAGAGAGAATTGAGAAAATTGGACATTCTTGAAGATCTTGAGCTTGATCTTGAATTATGGAGAACAACCCTTAAACATGGATGATGATGGAGGGTAATGAATTCACCAAGTTTGATGAAAAGGATTATGAAAAGTGAAAGTTGGAAAGGGTTATGGACGTGGAAATCACGTTGACTTCGAGAGAGGTTTTCTGGATTTTTTGAGAGTGATGTCTATCAGATTTGGGTTCCCTTGCAAATGAGGTCAAGGCATCCTTTTATAGGACCAGGGTACTGCCGATCGGCATAGCCCTGGTCCTGCCTATCGGCACCTGTCGATAGGCAGGGTCTGGAACCTACCGTTTGGCAGTGTGTTTTAGGACTTTTTAGAAAATTAACCTCAAAGCGCAAATCGTTAATCAGAATCGCACACGGGGGTGGACCATTGGAAAGGTAGTTCAGATACCTTTGAAAGTCCTTTGGATTGCTCTCGGGTTTGAGAGTTGACTTTGGGTAAAATGTGGCTGGAAAGTGCTCGTTGGTCCTTTAGATGGGGAATAGTCGGACGCAAACGGATCGTTCGTTCGCATGGTAAGTTAGAATCGCGCACGTGGTAGACTGTTGGAAAGGTTAGGATATGTACTTTGACATTACAAAGATTTTGATCCGGTTTGGGGAGTTGACTTTGGTCAATCGGGCCCTGGAATCATTCGGTGACCGCTCGGAGTAAAATGGATCGTTTGTCCGTACTGTAAGTCAGAATTGCGCACGGGGTGGACCGTTGGAAAGGGGTTTCAGTGCCCTTTGAAGATTCATTCAGTCTCAGTCAATTTTAAGAGTTGACTTTGGTTAAATGGAGCCCGATAGGGTCCGATGACCTCTCGGAGTAAAATGGATCGTTCGTCCGTGCCGTAAGTCAGAATTGCGCATGAGGCGGACCGTTAGAAAGGGGTTTTAGTGCCCTTTGAAGATTCATTCAGTCTCAGTCAAGATGAAGAGTTAAATTTTGGTCAAACAGAGACTGGGAGCGGCCGATGGCTTCTTTGTCACTACTCGGGGTATGATCAGTGAGTTTTGGGAGGTTGGCATCTGCGTTGGATGAGACGCCTCGTTCGACTGCGATCTTGTGTGATCTTAGGGAGAGATGGTGGGATACTACCCACACCTTTCATTTTGGTTTTGGGGAGATGACCATGACTCTCATAGACGTGCAGCAGCTGCTGGGGTTGGATTGCGATGGGGAGCAGATAGAGGTGGATCGTTCTCTAAGGGTGATTGCTTGGTGATGTAGGGAGGATAGTGTCTAGGGATTCTATTCGTGTTGTCCTTGCTAAAGGATGTTTTGATGAGTAGGGTGATTAATGTGGATGATGGGCTACAGGTGAGGCAGATGGCCCGATTGTTCATTTTGTTAGAGCTGGGAGGTTTCATGGTGGTGTCGAGTGGCGACGTCATCCATTTGTGGTTCTTGCCATACTTGAGGATGTTTTCGAACATCCCTCTCTATGCTTGGGTGAGCCTGACTTTGGTGACCCTCTATTTATCTTTGGATGCATTCAGCCGGTGCTGTCGACAAACATTTACTAGAGCCACGTATCTTCTTGAGGTATTATTTAGTTTGCACATTTTCCTTTTATGCATTCGCACATCCCTTATGCATCTCTTTTTAATTGTGAATCCTTATCTTTGGTGGACATGGTTCTATGAGGTGATTGGGTGTAATACCCAGGTGATCGCTCTGAAGGACGACACTGTTGGGGACTTCTGTCGATTATATCGATGGTGGAAGGCCAATCGGTAGTCGAAGGGATCTCTATCTCTCTGGAGGCGGTGTGTCAGATCTTGAATGGCCTGACCAGTGATAGGGTAAGACTTTTTCCTTTTCAGTCTTGATTTTTGCACATTCTGATTCTGTACTGACTTATGCCTGCTTGGGGATTTTCAGGTGACTTTTTACCCTTGGGGGATGGCTATTCAGGACACAAGGTTGACTAGGGTGAATGCACAGCTGCGACGCTTGGTGGCGCATAAGTTTGGCCATTCTTGGTATCTCAGAGAGCAGGTGATTCGACAGATTACTAAGGAGGAGGTGGTGGTGCCTCCTGCGTAGCCCCTTACGTCTATGAGGTTGGAGTGGCGGTTGCTAGAGGATGCGAGGATCGCGACGATGATCAATGAGTCCTACCTATTGTACACTGATACGGCGGCGCCGTATGACTATATGGACTTTGTGATGAGCTGGTTAATGGTGCCCAGCATATATGATGCCTTGCCTTTCCCTCTTGCGGGTTAGAGTCGGGCGATGGGATCTTCCCATAGCGGTGGTGGTCCATTGACCTCTGCGACGGTGGTAACTTCTGAGGTTACCTTCTTGCGATTGCACACTCTTTCATACAATATTCGGTGGGCTGATGGAGGGATGGTGCCTATGTTGCCCCGTCCTCATGCGATGGATTCGGAGGAGTTGGGTTTGACAGAGGAGGTCCTTCATCCTGCGGTATACCTTTCTGTTATTCTCTTTCTTTCTTTTTTGTTTTGATCCTTTATGCTTTGATACTGATTTTGACTTTTACTTACAACAAGTTCGGGTGTCGACCACTTAGCTTAGGGACATTAGAGACTGAATATCTTCAGTGACTGCCCATATTCGGGATGCGGTCTCGGTTCCTTTTTACTTGGTGTCGTCTTCTTCGTCCGAGGAGGACTCTGGCTTGGGTAGTGATGGTGCGTCGTCTCGCCATGGGGGAAAGAGAGAACGTCGCAGGGGTGAAGTTTAGGTTGGAGAAAGAGAGAGAATGTGGGTTCGGGCTGAGTCCCATTATTTTTTTCCTAATCTTTATTTCCTGCGAAATTTGATGTAACACAGAAGAATATATATATATATATATATATATATATGCAAATGCAAATGGCGTTTTTTATTATCTTTTGTTAATGATGAATGAGTGAATGCATGCACATGGACTTTTTACTTTGATGCTGAGATCGTAAAAAGAAATATTTTTGGGATTTTTGAAGGAAAGTTTTAAAAATGAGAAATTATATAAGGGTGGAAGGGAGACTTTTGAAATTCTGTTGAGAATATCAATTTATTTTTTATTGAACTTCTGATTTTGATAAAAGCGAAAAAGGAAAATTTCCAAAAATAGGGGGTTGCCGATCGGCAAGCCCCTTGTCCTGTCTATCGACAGTCAAGTCCAATCCGATCAATTCAAAGCTTTGCTTAGTTCCCTCTTCAGCCTTTTGTACTTTGTGGGGTAGGATTCCCTCCGATTTCTGCAGGGGTTATGTCTTTTGTGAGGGTTCTCAAGTATAAAAAAGGGTAAAGGGTGAATTGTTTTCATCACACCTTCACATTCTTACTTACTTGCTTACTATCTCTTAGTCTTGCAAGATGGCTCTCCCAGGTATCATTGAGTTTGCTAACTACATCAACGCCTTGGAAGCAATGTGCTCTTATAATGTCGACTACGATGCTTTCAATATGCGTCGAGTTTCTTTGTGGCGCAACCGACCCATCGAGTAGAACATGTTGATGGCGGCGGTACAATTTTGGTACCCCGAAGACCATGTATTACGCTTTGGGTTAAATGAAGTTTCTCCTACCTACGAGGAATTTTTTGCCATGCTGGGGATACATCCCAGTGTTGTTGTGGCTTTACCTGAATTTTCCCATTCTTCTAGGGATTTGTTGGTCGGGCTTCTTCGCATTTCACCTTTGGCAGCCAGACCACTAGTTACTGGTGGAATGATCTCTCTTTCAGTGGTGTTATAATCCGTGCATTTGCAGGAGGTTGGTGATGCTGGATACGTCGAAGTCGTTATTTTGGGCTTGGTTTAAAAATTACTGCTGGTGACTGGGGAACTGCTGGTGGACCCACAACTTGTAGACATTACTTCAT
This sequence comes from Sambucus nigra, assembly GCA_949130495.1. Taxonomy (NCBI): domain Eukaryota; kingdom Viridiplantae; phylum Streptophyta; class Magnoliopsida; order Dipsacales; family Adoxaceae; genus Sambucus; species Sambucus nigra. The sequence continues at coordinate 522,774,921 of OX422220.1, forward strand.
GGATGTCATACCATCGCAATCCTGCGATGGTGATATTAGCAGAGACTTTGAATGGATTGGATGCCTGGCGAAAAGGTCGTTCTGACTTCCTGACGGGTAGCCCTGTGATGCTGTTCATGTGGTAGTCTAAAAGACTCCACCTGGTAACTCCTCCAGAATATCCTTTGTCAGCTGTACCCAACTTCTTTTCGCGCTATTTCATCAGTGTTGGCTTGGATATTGAGAGCTGGGAGAACTGGCTTGTGGAGCATGGAGCTCTAAATTTGTGATGGTCAGTGCCTTGGTGGGGACAGTTGCTGCCTATTCTGGAGTTGGGAGAATACCCGTATGTCCTGCTGGTTGGTCTCAAACAGACCTCTTTGTATTTCCCTTGGCGACTTCTACGTCAATTTGGCTGGGAGCAGGTCGTGCCACCTCGGACACTAGACTTCTTTTTGGTAGAAGATCTGACTGAGCATCTGCGCATGCAGCTTGGCTCTTTATAGGAGAATCGACATCTATCGACCCGTCCTTCTCAATCTATTGAGAGATTGTGGCATATCCTTGGGTATTATATGAAGTGGTTGTGGAGGAGAGTGATTAGGCAGTTAAGAGTGGACAAAGGTGGCTTGTCTTATTTAATACCATGGAAGGGGGAGTTGAATTTTTTTCGAAGCTAGTTCGAGCTTATCGATCCATGGAACATCTGTGGTACTCTGTTCAGGCAGGGGAAGCTTGGGGACCTCAGGATGTAGATGATGATAAAGGTGTGGGCTCCTCTTGTAGCTTTGGCTAGGATAGTTTATTTTGTGATGGGAAATAAATGTGGGGATTTTATTTGGCTTTTTTAGGAAAGTAGGGGGAAGGGAGTTATCCGCTCCTTTTCTCATGTAATTTGTACTGTAATTTCATATTAGTGAAATAAACACGTTTTTGATCATCCAGCTGTGCCTCTTGATGAGTTTTGTATTTTTGAATTATCTATACTGATCGCTAAGGCGTATATAATCATTTTGTATAAGTATATGTTAGAATGAACTGTCGTTCTCGGAGATAAGAAAATAATATTTTTTTATGAAAAAGAAAGGGTCGTGCTCATCTATGATGTATGAGCTGCCTACGTACCTCTGGGGTTTTGAGAATTTTTACTTTTTTTGAAAATGGGTTTTTGCAGAGGATCAGGCCCACGTAGTTCTCGGTAGATGGAAATGAAGATTATTTTTTTTTAAAATAGAAGGGAGATGAGAAGAGTCGTAGTGCGCCAAGATTTTGGACTAGGGGTAAAATTTCTTGTGAAGGTCTAGGTTGATTGGGTGAGCCATCTCTTCTCCATCTAAATCGGTGAGCATGGAGGCACCGCCGGATAAGATCTTCTTGAATTTCCCTCTGGGGTCCCAGATGGGTTCGATTATCTTTTTGAGGGCTAGGTCCCCTTATCGAACACCGCGGTCCTTGACTTTCTTATTAAATGAACGCGCTATTCGGTGATGGTACCCTTATATGTGGTACAACACTTTTAATCTCCTTTCATCTAGGAGGGTCAGCTCGTCAAGGCAGCTTTGGCATCTGTCTTCTTCGCTGACCTTGCTCTCAAGCATGATGCGCAATGAGGATATTTTTAGCTCCACGGGTAGGACTGCTTCCATACCATATATTAGAGAGTAAGGGGTAGGCCTAGTAGAGTTTCAAATTGAGGTTCGGTATCCCCATAGGGCATATAGGATTCGGTCAGCCCAATCTCGACCGCTCTCAGTCATCTTGCTGATGATGGATTTGAGGTTCTTGTTGGCAGCTTTGACTGCACCATTAGTCTGAGGTCGGTAGGGAGAATATTTGTGTCTCTGAATCCCATATTCATTGACCACTTCTATAACTCCTGCCTTAAAATGCAAGCCGTTATCTGATACTGGCTCATGCGGGACCCCATACCGATAGATGATGTTTTTCTTGATGAATTTGGCCACTTTCTTGGCATTCAGCATTGCGTATGACTTAGCTTCGACCCATTTGGTGAAGTAATCAATGGACACTAAGATGAACTCATGCCCATTGGTAGCCTTTAGTGTAAGTTTCCATGTGATGTCGATACCTCAGGCGGAGAATGGCCAGGGAGAGGTCATGTTGTATAATTCTTGCAAAGGCAGATGCTAAAGATTGGAGAACTATTGTCATTTGAGGCATCTTCGAACATAGGCGGTGCAATCCTGGGTCATGGTGGTCCAGTAGTAGCCTTATCGGATGATCTTCTTGGTAAGCATGTGACCGTTCATGTGGGGTCTGGATTCCCCGCTGTGGATCTTTTGAATTATCTTTTCAACGTCAGCCCATGCAATAAAGTGCAGATGAGTTCCATCGAAGTTCCTTTTGAGCAGTGATTTGTGACAGATGATGTACCGGGCGACCAGTCTTCAAAGGGTTGCTCGATCTTTCTTATTGGAACCCTCAGGATACCTAACATGCTTGAGGAGGCACCAGATATCATAGTACCAACAATTGTCTAGTTTGGGATCTTCTCTAGTGACGAGCTCAATGTGGTAGCAGTGGGTTGGTTTGTCCTGCTTTTGAAATAGGAAGGGGGTCATTATTATTCCATCGGGCATATCGACTATAGAGGCTAAGGTAGCGAGGGCATTGGCTAGGTTATTCTTTGCTCGAGGTAGGTAATGGAAGGTTATATATTGGAATTGGGAGGCTAGCTCTTCTAAGTGGACATGGAAGGGTTGGAGTTTCTTATCCTTGACTCTCCATATTCTGAGCAATTGACCAATAATGAGGGCGGAATCCCCGTAGATGTTTAGGAATTAAATACCGTTCTTGAGAGAAACTTTGAGGCCTACCGTTCATGCCTCATATTCAGTCATGTTATTGGTATAAGGAAATCCATCTTGATGGCGATGAGAGTGTGTGAGTCATCTGGGGCGATCAAAAGTATCCCAATGCCATATCCCTTTTTATTGACAGCACCGTAAAAGAACATTTTCCATCAGAGATTATCCTAGGCAGCGCAGAGGATGTTTTCATTTGGAAATTCGAAGATCCAGACATCGTCTTCATCCATGGGGTAATAATTGAGGTAGTTAGACTCTTCCTTTCATTGCTTTCTGTGTGATGTACATGATATCAAACTCGGCTAGGAGCATCAACCATCGGGCCATTCGGCTGGACAAGGTGGGTTTCTCAAGCAGGTATTTGAGGGGGTCCATTCGGGACCCAAGTTTGATGGGGAAGGCGAGCATGTAGTGCCGTAACTTTTAGGTGACCCAGATAAGTGCGACACATGTCTTTTCCAAAGTAGTTTAGTTGACTTCGTATCTGGATAATTTTCGACTGGCATAATAGATGGCTCTTACTTTACGGGAATCTTCAAGGTATTGGGCTAGTAAAGCCCCAGCTACAGTATCAGTTATGGTTAGGTATAAGAGTAAAGGGAGACCAGGCTGTGGTGGCATGAGTATTAGGGATTGGGTCAGATATTATTTGATTCGATCAACGTTCTAAGTCTTGGTTGAATCCTTTCGAAGGAGTTTGAAGATAGGTTCGCAATTGGAGGTTAGCTGGCTGATAAATTGACTGATGTATTGTAATTTCCCAAGGAAACCTCGAACTTATTTCTCTGTTCGGGGAGGTCGTATCTCAAGTATGGCTTTTAGCTTAGCAGGATCTTCTTCCTATCCCCTTCTCACTTACCATGAATCCTAAGAGTTTTCCCTTTTTAATGTTGAAGATGCATTTATGTGGATTAAGTCCCATCTGATACTGTTGCAGTCGTTCGAAGAACTTTCGAAGAGCGGGAAAATGACCTTGACTAGTTTTGGACTTGATAATCATATCATCCACATAGACCTTAACTTCATTGTGAATCAGATCGTGCAGGATGGTTGTGGCAGCCCTTCGATAAGTAGCCCCAACATTCTTGAGACCAAATAGCATAATAGTGTAGCCGAAGGTTACCTATGGGGTGATGAATGCGGTTTTTTCTTGGTGGTCTGGGTGCATTTTGATTTAGTTGTATCCAGCGAACCCGTAGATAAATGACTTAAGAGCATGCCTCGATGTGTTGCCCACGATCATGTCGATATTAGGTAACGAATAATCATCCTTTGGAGAGGCTTTGTTCAAGTCCCGGTAGTCTACACACATTCGAACCTTCCCTCCTGATTTCGACACAGGCACTATATTGGCTAGCCATATGGGATATTCGATTACACGAATGAAGCCTACGTTCAACTGTTTGACTACCTCTTCTTTGACCTCGATCGACCATTCGATGCGGAGCTTTCTCAACTTTTGTTTAATCGGCTTATAATTTGCGAGAGTGGGGATCTTGTGCTGAGCTATTTCAGGATCAATGCCGGGCATATCATCATAGGACCATGCGAATACATTCACGAATTCCTTCAATAATTCTTCGAGTTGTGTGCGCTCATGCTCATCGAGGGTAGCCCCTATCCTAATCTCGCGCAGTTGGTGACTAGAACCGAGGTTAACAACAACAGTCTTTTCTTCATTAACTTGAATGCGGTTATGTTATTTATTATTTACCTTATTTATATCAGTTAAGAATTATTCATTTGCGTAATCATCATCATCAAAAGTTTGATTAGAATCTAAACAGTTAATGTAAGGCACAACAAGATACTCAAAATCTTCATTTATTTCATTAATAGGAAAAACAACATTGATAACCTCATTAAAGGAGGTCTTGATTACATTTGATCATGGATAGACAACATACGAAGAAATAGGGTAAACATTGGGATTAGGGGGGATTTCAACAGGTAGAACTGGCACAGCGTGCCAGTTGAGGAGAGGTGTATCAATAACTTTAATCAGTTGGGATGGATCGGGTGATGTAGTGCCTGAGTGAACCATGCAGAGTGCAAGCCCCAATGTCTGTAGGTTGAAGGATTCTTTGGAGTCACTTTCCTCAATCTCTTCGGTATCTTTGATGAGTGGTTGTACATGGTATTGGGAACTCTCGGCCCATGGGTAGCTGTCTTGAAAAGGGATCTCCATTCCAAACTTCATCTTATTGTTTGTATGGTCATACCATGGTTCTAAAAAGACGCAAAAGGGGAAGTCTTCACCCTCTTTGATGAATCGTCCGTTCAAGGAGTCACCTGGGATAGTCTGGACAATGTCTAGTCCCCTCTTTGGTCGAGAATGGCGAATCATTCCGAGATCTTATTCTGACGGTTGATACCCTAAACCACAAGGATGGAAAGCCTTATTCAGTTCAATGGGCTTAAGTATTCCTTACTGTCTTTGTCCTAGCCCCAATCCGGTCGTGGAGTGCATGTTTGTGAACATCTGAATCACATTGACGTTGCTATGAGGGTCGTATTCTGGACAAACCCTTTCTTTGAATTCATCCCTTGCTAGGAGTAGAAGTGTGTCAACTCAAAATCCTAATAAAAGCATATCATTTGACCCATGTTTTATCTCAAGGATTGGACTGCTGGTACTAACACCCTCAGTATTATCGTCGTCGCCCAAAATGGTGATGACCCATCCATCGGTGAATAACTTCATCTTCTGATGGAGAGAGGAAGACACACCTTTGATACTGTGAAGCCAATGTCATCCTAACAACAGGTTGAAGCAAGCTGGGATGTCAATAACTTAGAATTCGACGACATGACATACAAGGCCAGCCCCTATTACAAGTTTGATGAACCCCATCACCTCCCGACGATATTATCGTAGGAATGTACAACAGCGGAGGTTGGAGAGATGTCATTTTCTTTCAATCCTAAGAAACTGAAGGTTCTTAGTGGGCAGACATTCAAGGCGGATCCATTATCAACAAAAGAGAGTGGCATAACCTTCACCATAACTTCGACAGAGATGTTGAGTGCATGATTATGGTTTGGACCAATTCTGGGGATTTATTCTTCGGAAAAGGATAGCATTGGGGTAGAGGTCAAGGATCCAACCAAATTTACTACTTCTTCTGGTGTGGTAGAAGGAGGAACTGTGGGTCCAGTGAGCAATTTGATTAAAGTATTTCTGTGCAGTTGGGAAGACATGAAAAGCCCCCATAGAGTAATGTTAGCTTGAGTTTTCTTTATTTGATCGAGGATCTTGCTCTCCTCGATGGTCATCTCTAGCATAGGAAGGTTTTTCAACACCCTTTCCTTTATCATTTGCTGGTAGTGAGCTTGGGATCTGGTAATGCCTCCCTAATCTGGTCATGTGATTTACCGAAGAAGGGAAGAACATGAATCCTATTTCCTCATCAATCTTGGGTTTTTCTCCACCCTATTTATTTCTCCGAGGAGTTCTTTAAATGATATCATCCCACACATGTTGGCTATCGTGCTAGTTTTTTCTGAATCTTCCTCTCCATTCGAATCTCTAAATTATTCCCCCCATCCCGTGGCAATAATTCTGTCTTTCCATGTAAAGTCAATGCATTCCACAATTTCAATGGCTTCTTCATACATGTCTTCCCATTCTGTGTGGACATGTAAGGGTGAAGGGACCAAGTGCCCTTATAGCTTTAGAGTATCGAGTAACTCGGTGATACTGTAAATATTACTGGTTTGCCTGAATGATTCTGCCATAATCTGGACAACATCATCCAGGCTGACTTCATTGGTCGGTACTACCCATCTGTTTGACTCTCGAGCCCATATCCGTGCTTCCAAGAACATCGTACTGAACCTTTGGCAATCAATGATCATCTATGAGGGATATTTCAGTCTGAACTCTAGGAGTTGGTTTAACACTTCTGACAATTACATGCTTCCATTTTTTGAACGGGTACGAACACAGATGCATGCTCTGGTAAGGAGTGACAGTACCTGATCAGCGAGGCTAGTATGGTGTAGGAGGAAATGTGGGAAAATTTGGAGAGGTTTAGGAGAGTTTATGGGTGTGATTTGAGTTGAGGGATCAAATTCTGGGTTCCCTTTTAGAAATATGGCATTGGCATGATTTGGGAGTGGGTTGTCAGTAGTATTTGGCTTAAGATTGGCTGGTGGGGAAATGGTACCCCGATCAATTAGACCTTGGATTACGTTTTGGAGGTGAAGGCATTGGTCGGTGGTATGGCTAGCAGTTTGGTGAAAGGCGCAATGAGCATCTGCCTTGAAGTTTCTTGGGAGTGGATTTGGCAATGGACGGGGGTTCAAGGGTTTGATAAGGTTTCGGCTTAACAGGGCCTGCTAAACTTTCGAGAGGGGAGCATCACTACAAAAAAAATGCTTTTTACTATGGAGACGGCTTAAATTTTAGTCCCTAAGGCATACATTTTGAGATGGGTAAAAAAGGCCATCTCAAAAACTAATATTATTTAAGACAAAATATACTACCTGTCTTATAAAGTGAGGTTGATGAGACAACATATTAAGAGCCATCTCAAATAGTCCACCTTTTGAGACAACGAAAATAATTTAATTTCCCCCCCTCACAATTTTAGCTCTCGCCTTGTCTTGTGAAGAGAAATGAAAGGTTGTACATAGAAAACAAAAAAAGAAAAGAATAAGAAAAACCCAAGCATCTCGTTTCTCAACCCCACAAAAAGCAACCCACGCTCCTCCCTTACAGTCGTCGCTTGCCTTAGACATCTTCCCTGCCATTGCCGCTCTCCCTTGATCTCTGCCCTGCCCTCAGCGCTAGTAATTCATGTTTCCTTTCCTTTTGGTTGTTGTGAGATTGTCGTGGCGTAGGTTGTTAGCTAGTTAGGGTTTCAAAAATTGGGATTAATTGTAATTGGAAATTATCAATTTGAGGTCTATGGTTGAAAACATCAAATTAGTTTTGTCATATATTGGTTGTCAATTTCATTATTTGGTTGCTATGAAAATGAAATTAAAGGTAATGGAAAAGTAATTTAATGTATTGTTTATGTAATTAGTTGGTTATTGAGATAGTTGGAGTTTTTATTATAATAGAAATTACTTATAATAATAGAATAATAGTTTTTTCTGCATTATATCATACCTATGATTTTTAAATGGCCATCATATGTTTGATAGGGAAATTACTTATTGTGTTACACATTTTCATTGACGCTTAAATATTTGATCTAATTCCAGGAATTCAAGTTATGGTATCGTCGAATTGATACAGATAAAAGGTAATTTTAACTTTTGGTTATTGCTTAATATCATTAATTTTTTTTATTGGATTGATTTTTAATAGTGATAGGAGGTTGAGGGTGAGCCAATTGAAAACCCGGATTGTCAATTGGTTGTTGTAGTATAGTTTTAAGATTAATATATTATAATATTTATATACTTGTTTGTGTGAATTTTAGTTAGAATTAGTGATATGTTTGTTTATGTTAGTTAATTTATGTCTTTTACAATTAGTTTATGCCACTAATTTGATTTACTATTCGGTTATGATATTATTTTGTGATATATGTGATGGACCTAATTAATTCAAATATGCATTATCGTTGAAAAAATTGTCAATGTTGTCCAACACCATATCAAATGATAACTCTTAACATTCAAATCACTGAAGTGTTAGGACACAAATTCCAACATATGAGGTGAGGTGGTACCATGCATCACCATTTAATGTTCTTTGATTGATTTGTAATGGTGAATCCTAGACCAATCGGAAGGTCAAACGTGTATAAATGTTATCTTCATGACCAAGAAGCATAAACTTTCACAACTGAGAGGAAAATAAAAAACAAAGCATGTTTAATAAAGTTCTTTATTTTGTGAAGGAAGTCTAAAGGTGAAGTTCTTACTGAATACTGATAATTATGTGGCGACACATGTCATGTTTTTAATTCAACACAAATAGTGAATATTGGTTATTAATTTGAACGAATCTTATTCACTGTATATGAAACTTAAATATTTTTGTGGTCTCTGTTCACGTGGTATTTAAGTGAACTTAGTTTTTTCCCCAAACTTTTGTTAGTTCTACACTTTATGGGGAGTGCTATTTGAATGATCGTATTCAATTAAGAAAATAGTAACTTTTTCAATCACACTTTCCCATGCATCGTACAGGTTACCACTGGTATCTAATTTAAGTTCACATTCATGTTCTTTAGTGTGAGTGGGCGAATTTGATTTGCTGACATTTGGTTGACTAACCAAAGTCTCAAGTTTGTTGCCCTTTCAGGTGTATTCACGGGGAAAACATGTTGATACTAAAAAAATAAGATTTCTAGTGGTAATGTAGAAGAGAGTGACCTACATTGTTTCCTTTGCAACCAATTCAACAATGTGTTAACTCTAAACAATGTGTACCACACATCTGACACAACTAACTAAACAAACAAAAATAAACTTTGATATATGACGTACCATGGAGCGATGGAAAGTGTTCTGGACCAAGCTACGGTTAGTCTCGAAGACTTAGGAGCAATCTCTTCATATTATACAACAATATGGGTGTAAAACCAATCGGCATTTACCTCTCCCAGACCCTAGAGTGAAGCGGGAGCCACCGGGTATGACCTTTATAGAAGTTCAAGTATGAAACAACCATCAACCAACATTATTTTTTTAAACTCCACATTTTTGTATTTGAATCCTTCTTCATAACATGCATGAGCATCGAGTGCTAAATCTGACATGACATCCACACATACACGTAGTATATTATCAACATTATATTGGCTCACTTTAGATTTTGTCCAAGAGGCTATGCATGTAAATCATTTTGTTGTCCTTCATGCATACCTTGGAGGGGCTAATGATTTCTGTGCAAAGGCCCAATGGACACCACACCAAGGGCATATGCACGGGTTACCACAAGTATCTACAGAGTCTCAAGCCTAATAAGATTATGGCAATGTTTTAGCAAATTTAAATCTAATTTTCTCTCACATTTGATACACCAGTTGATGCATTTAATATTGTCACACGGAATTTCAATAACCTCCCTCAATGAACCATATGTCGTGTGATTGTTTGAGTTTTGAATGTATGAGGGCGTGTATGGGTTTCAAACGTGATTGTTGGATAATGATTTTTTTTTAATTTATTGTATGAGAATCATATTGAGAGTGTATATTTTGGAAATAATAATAATATTCAAGAAAGTATATGTTAAATGTAACAAAGATTTGTCCTATTTAATTCCTAATATTTGTTTCCTTAATAGATAAACTTCCACTTTATTTATCGATTTTATTTAGTATGTATTTTTCGTCACCATCGTTAACGATTTCAAGAAAGTCTATCCTTCCAAGGTATCACTTTGTCAAGTTTGTCATATTGTTAAAGTTTCTTCATATGGTTACTTCTTTACTAGAGACAACATTACGAGTTATGACAAGTTGAGAAAAATTCTCTCTCGTTAACAAGATTAGATGTAATCCATTGAACTAGGGCATATGGTCATACAAATGACTGCTTATCAATTCCATGTTACTTTTCCTACGTAATCATATATGTGTAGATATTATTTTGTAATACATTATAAAACACCATAGTGTAGAGCATCATTTTCTTAAAATTTTAACTCTTTAACACATGTGTGATTGGCTTAAGAATCCTTTGTTTGAGCTGGTTGTGAACTTATGTTCTCTTATGTAGCATTTTTTATTTGCTTGAGTTATTGGGTTAAGAACCCTTTTTTTTTGTTCTTTTTGCTAAGCGTATTTGCATAGATATCTTTATTTTAAGTAGACAATAAAATAGATATGTAAGAGATTTTAACTTATCACGGATTAAAGTACTATAAATCTAAGTGATCAATTCCATTCAGCTATACAAATACGTTTGTGGAATTCAGTGACTAGTGGAATGAAAAAAAGTGTAAAGGTGGTGAATAAATAATCACAACCCATACATATACGCAATATGATGCCCTCACTAACCCCAACTCCATTCACCTTTTGGCACTCTGTTGAGGCTGTAACATTCAATTTGACACTACTTCTACTTGGTTTCTTCCAAAGGATTATATTCTTAGACAAGAAGGGAGGATTTGGCATTGAAATATTTAAACTTCTCCTAGCTTCCTGACATGTATCCTCTGTTCTTTCTTCGTTGCTAATGAACTTGGATAGATCTCATATAGGGGCCATTACTCTATGCAACATAGTTTTAGAATTCATGGGAAAAGACTTAAATAAGGACTTGTTCCTGCCAAGATAAATTTCCTAAATAATAATAATGAGGATTATTTTAAATATCCATTTTTATAGTTTTGAGGAGCCAGAGTGAAGCCACCACTGAATTAAAGAACCTTACATAGATGAAGATTGAGAATCCGATTCCGTTGAGATCTTTCTATCAGGGGAGGAGGGGAGAGGATAGGAGAGGAGAGAAGCTCCTCATTTATGATTATCTTCCTAATAGAATCCTCCATGATATCTTACATGAATTTAAATCTGCTTGTTGTTCTTTTTGTCCGGCTGATAATGGTTCGATTGAAGTGAATCAAAGTATGGTCTAGATAATTAAGCTACTGAAAAGGAAAGTGTTTGACATTCTCGTAACTTTTTCGTTTTTAGAGTGGATGTATGTTTTTTGTGATAACTCAGTATCAAGACCTTCTTAGAGGCAATCCCTTGGGGTTTGCTTTAATGGATGAAAGAGTCACTTTTACGCACATCTTGTCGTAAAAAGGACCTGTTTAATACGTATCCTTCCATTCTTCATAGTATAAAGCACTCACTGGGTAAATATGCCATAATGAAGTTTTTTTGTCACAAAAATAAAATTAAACCATTAGAATATTCTTCAAGTGAAGAAATAAAAAAAACTTCAAATATCAACGCCATAAGCTTCAGCTCTTTCCTATCCTTTTCGGAGAAGAAAAATGCCATATTTCTTTGGATAATGAGTCCATAATGGCTATCTCTCACCTTACGAATCTCTTTATTCCTATATTTCAAATAGATCCACTAACGTGGGTATATAATCGTTTAGTAATTTTGATCTTTTAATGATTTCATGGGAAAATTATTCTATTTGCTAAAATCTTTTTAATTTTAGCCTATATTGATGCTTCATCATGGTTTTACATTTAATTTCTTTTTATTTGACTAAATCATTTGTTGTTTGTTCTATCTCAATTAGTATAAAATTCCATCTCTCTATTATAACACTGTATATTCTGACAACAGTTATCTCTCTTTCTGTTTGGGGTATTTTGACAACCTGGAGATGTTTAGACTTTTTTGATGCATATTTAATTAACGTAAGATTAACCATGATCACAAAAATTTCATATAAGACTTAAAAGTCTCTAAAATAATACTCATAGAGTAGTATCATTGATGTTTAGACAGTTCTCTCAGTCTCTTTCTGGTGCATTTTTTATACTTAATAGGTTATAGGATAAATATCATAGAGTAACTTTATTGTTTTGATTTTTGCTTTGGGTATTACCCAGCGCCAATGGGCAATACAAAATGACATAAAATTTTCCAAATTAGGTATATATATGTACACCATTTCCATCCTCTTGAGTTCCAACAAATACCAATAGTAACAGTTATGTCTTGATTAAACCCAATGGGGTTATCTTTGATCTTGATATGGTTTAGGAACCATATATCTGATTTGTTCTTCGTTATGGTCTAGGAACCATATTTGATTTGGTCTTCGCTATGAGTATCATTGGATAGTGATCGGAGTTGGTTCGGTGAAGATGTTCCACTGAAGGCGCATCCATATCTATGTGGAATCTCTTCGTTGTTAAATTTTCTTCCTAGTGACTATTTTTTCTTTTAGTTTCTACCACCCAACATCTTGCACTACACGTAGATCCAAAAATACGCAGTTTTATCAGAGCTTGGTCCACTCGAAGCTCGTAGCACGCCAATCTTAAGGGTATTTTTGATTATTTACTGACATTTGGGATTATATGGATGTCTGACGCTCAATTTATTTTTATAATTTATGTCATCTTTAGATTGTCTTGTGAGCTGTTATGAGGATAATAACGGATACTAGAGGTGGTCCACTAGTTGTATCCTTCTCTTCTCTCAATTTTATATGTATATGTGTACATGACTTATTTAGAAAATACATAGAAATTAATTGAAATTTATTATCAGTGGTAAGATTACATATTTTTAATATATAGTCACAAATCTATAATGTTATCAATGGTACACATCATGTTGGGAAGAAAATATTGGGTGGTTAGTATAGTGCCCACAAAGTTGTGAGCGCCCAAATTGATGGGCAGTCCCAGAATGCCAAAGCCTTGTTCTATATTTTTCCAACTTGTGATTCTTCATTTCTCATCCACCATATCAGCCATCGGCAAGGATGTCAGCCTTCAAGGATTTTTTTTTTGCAAACTCACATTTCAAGTAAGATACCTACTATCTGGTGATAATGATCATGTATGTGATGCACTATCACTGGATCCAATCTCACTGTTGCCCTGGAATGGAAGAGTAGTACTCTTGTCATGGATGTAATCTTCTTTCATAGTGTTGTAACTCATATGAATTTTGTGTTTCATGCTTCCAGAACCGGGGCAGACACGTAAGGATCCAGCACTGAAGGTGAAGCTAGCTAAACTAGCAACTTCTAGACTTTTTCTTTCTAGTATCTTTTTTATTACTTCTTTGTTATGATTCTTGCATTTGAAGGATCTAGCACTGAAGGTGAAGATAGCTAAAATCACTTTTGACTGATTTTGTGAAACATAATTGAAATAAGCTCTTGTCTCCTTTCTGGTTACATTACATCTCAAGTATTAATCATCTCATTACCTATCTGTCAAGAGATATATCTTCATTTAAAATGTTGTAGATGTATTGCTCGTCGCCAAGATGGCTACATCGTGGTATGTTTGAATATTTTTGTTGAAGTTTTTTGTGTTGGAGATCAATGGTTTTATTTCTGATGTTGTCATTGTTTCTTTCCTTCTTTGTGTATCTTTCTTATTCAGTGTACTAGTTGAACATGTGAGCATAAATATACAGAGGTATAGATCATTAACTCGATTGACTGGCAACAACATTAAAATCACCCAAGACCAAGTGGGGATGAGCTTCAACTCTAAAATAGACATCAATAAAATGATCCCAAAGAATTTTCCTTTTCTCCCTTATGCTTCATAAACTACAATAAGCATTATCCTATGTTTAATGGACTGATGCTTAAGACTCGCACTAAAGAGATGTCCTACGTTTATATTTATAAATCTTCGTCTTATCAATTTTGGGCTCCAATAATGCTATGATCGGTAAGTTAGGATTTTTTAACTTCTTAATTTTTCATGAAGATGATCTTTTTCCCACATCCTGACATTTTTTCTTTTAATATGTACAAAATAATGATAATACAAATAAAAAAATACAAGAGTTGTCAACCATATTTACTGTTTTCTCAATGTAGCACTTCATAATGTACCTTTTTGTTACGCGGGGTGAGTTCACGATCAACCTTAAAGATTTTTATTAAGTAATGGGACTGGAATTAGGTGGTCATTATTTTTTCTATTAGTCTCCTCTTAATCTGATAGAGAAGTCTGATGGAGAATAATTAGATCGGTGGGTGTGCAATGAGACTGAAGGTTCCTATAAGGACACTTTTGGCCAATATACAAGGTTATTCCATATAGCTAAGACTAAGCGTATTGTTTAATAGACAGAGAAGAATATCAAAGAACGTGTTATCTTTAGCAAGGGTTATATTAAACCATTGAATTTAGAGGAATATATTCTTCATCTTTTGTCTCCTTTCTCCTTGGTTTGAAAACTAATGATCAGCCTTGTTGTAATATAATTAACATTGATATGAGGTGTTGGGTTGGAAGTATGGAAGAGCTTATGAGGAAACACAGAAATACAAGGAAGGGAAGTTCATACTTGAGAAGTCCAAAATTGTCAGGGAAAACTGGCATCCACTACTGCCTGATGCCCGACCTGACCACAAACAAAGCATTAAAATGCAGTAGATGTTGGTTCTTTTGCATTAGCGAGGACGGTCAGTGACAACCCCCCACCCCACCCCAGCGACCTCTGCCCCCACAACGCTGATACTCCACCTACCACCTTCAACTACTCTACCGCCTTCCCCAGGTGAGAAATCTATTGAACATTTAGAGAAAATATTCACTATACTTGCAGAATTAAGCATGCAACAGCTTTTAACTCTACTTTAGGTTGTAACTTTTAGAGAAAATATTCACTCTACTTCAGCTTTTGTAACAACCCGCGTAATTTTGGGTTATTTTAATTAATTTCTAAAAAATGGAGGAAAATAAAGTTTTTGATTGAATTATTTATATTGCTCAAATATGTTGGTTATTATTTTTAAAGGCGAGAATTTCAAACGGTTTCGAAATCGGATTTAAAACGGATTTTAAAATAATTTTTAAATATTTTTAACTCTTGGAATTCTAAGTCGGCGAACATTAAGTAATTTTCGAGAGTTGTTTTGACTTCCAACTCTTCATTTCTTTGCCTTATTTAAAGGAGTCTTTTGGATTCCAACTCTTCATTTCTTTGCATTATAAAAGGATGTCGTGGGCAAGCCTTTTTAACCTACATTTGGCACAAATTTTGGCAGCAAATATATTTTATATTCCTCTTCTTTTTATATACATTGGCCCTTGAGATTTGTGAGTTCCAACCTTAGATTAGAGGTGTTCTTGGGGCTATTTTGTTGGAGCTTCTTGGAGGAGATTTTGTGGGTCTTTTGAGTTGATCTTGAGGATGTGATCGTGGGTTTCTCATCATGGTTTGAGGTATGGGGTTTTACACAATATGCTCCTTAAATCTCGCGAGTGTCATTCTCTTTGAATTCTTGTTTAATTGAACTCATATTTGAATTGTTAAATTCATTGAAATCTGGAAAATAATTGTTGAAATTATTTTGATTCATGTGGTATCATTATATTGTTGATGAACACATTGTCATGAGATTTTAATATGGCACGGATGTTGTGAACCCGCCAAAATAACTATTCCCGGGCTATGGCTTGATAAAGCATATGCGAATGGGGTGAGGCCTGGTTACCCATTGATGTGTTGTTGAGAAATTATATTGATAAATCCTTTGAGATTCGCATTTTGATTTGAATATTCATACTCGTGTTGTTACGTTTTATTCATCGCTAACATAAATTTATTGAGCATCTTTCTTGTCGTATTGTGTACTTCCCCATATTTTCTTTAGTTGGCAGGTTAGCATGGATTTGAGCGCTATGGACCAATTGGAATTATTTTAGCGAGGATTATTTGGGAAGAATTTTTAATATAATTTGGAAGATTTGTATTATTTATATTGTTGTATAGAGCATTGGAGATTTGTATTTTATTTTCGAGTTAGTTGTTGTATGTAATTCGAGAGACTTGTTGTAATTGAAGAGATTGAGATTAGTGGATTTATATTATTGTGGGGTTTATTTAGATGCTCTATACCATGTCACTTGTGGATTTGGATTTATTTTATCTATAGTGGTGCTCCGTTCGCTCCCCCCGAGCGGGAGGTGTGTTACAAACGGTATCAGAGCTTAGGTATACGGCAACCCTCAAGGCTTGAGTTTTGGGTTCATTGCGTGGTTAGCAATTTTTGGAGATAGAAAATTTTAGGTGATATTCGTAATAAGTTTTGAGATTAGAGGTGAGGAATTATTTTTGGAGATTGTTAGCCTGATTTTTGAAATTTAGGCATTCGGCGAATTTCGAGGGCGAAATTCCATTGTTAGTGGGGAAGTGTAACAACCCGCGTAATTTTGGGTTATTTTAATTAATTTCTGGAAAATGGAGGAAAATAAAATTTTTGATAAAATTATTTTTAGTGCTCAAATATGTTAATTATTATTTTTAAAGGCAAGAATTTCAAACGATTTCGAAACCGAATTTAAAACGGATTTTAAAATGTTTTTAAATATTTTTAACTCTTGGAATTCTAAGTCGGCGAACATTAAGTAATTTTCAAGAATTGTTTTGATTTCCAACTCTTCATTTTTTTGCCTTATTTAAAGGAGTCTTTTGGATTCCAACTCTTCATTTCTTTGCATTATAAAAGGATGTCGTGGGCAAGCCTTTTTAACCTACCTTTGGCACAAATTTTGGCAGCAAATATATTTTATATTCATCTTCTTTTTATATACATTGGCCCTTGAGATTTGTGAGTTCCAACCATAGATTAGAGGTGTTCTTGGGGCTATTTTGTTGGAGGTTATTGGAGGAGATTTTTTAGGTCTTTTGAGTTGATCTTGAGGATGTGATCGTTGGTTTTTCATCATGGTTTGAGGTATGGGGTTTTACACAATATGCTCCTTAAATCTCGCGAGTGTCATTTTCTTTGAATTCTTGTTTAATTGAACTCATATTTGAATTGTTAAATTAATTGAAATCTGGAAAATAAATGTTGAAATTATTTTGATTCATGTGGTATCATTATATTGTTGATGAGCACGTTGTCATGAGATTTTAATATGGCACGGATGTTGTGAACCCGCCAAGATAACTATTCCCGTGCTATGGCTTGATAAAGCATATGCGAATGGGGTGAGGCCTGGTTACCCATTGATGTGTTATTTAGAAATTATATTGATAAATCCTTTGAGATTCTCATTTTGATTTGAATATTCGTACTCGTGTTGTTACGTTTTATTCATCGCTAACATAAATTTGTTGAGCATCTTTCTTGTCGTATTGTGTACTTCCCCATATTTTTTTTAGTTGGCAAGTTAACATGGATTTGAGCGCTATTGACCAATTAGGATTATTTTAGCGAGGATTATTTGGGAAGAATTTTTAATATAATTTGGAAGATTTGTATTATTTATATTATTGTATAGAGCATTGGAGATTTGTATTTTATTTTCGAGTTAGTTGTTGTATGTAATTCGAGAGACTTGTTGTAATTGAAGAGATTGAGATTAGTGGATTTATATTATTGTGGGGTTTATTTAGATACTCTATACCTTGTCACTTGTAGATTTGGATTTATTTTATCGATAGTGGTGCTCCGTTCGCTCTCCCCGAGCGGGCGGGGTGTTAAAAATGGTATCAGAGCTTAGGTATACGGCAACCCTCAAGGCTTGAGTTTTGGGTTCATTGCGTGGTTAGCCATTTTTGGAGATAGACAATTTTAGGTGATATTCGTAATAAGTTTTGAGATTACAGGTGAGGAATTATTTTTGGAGATTGTTAGCCTGATTTTTGAGAGTTAGGCATTCGACGAATTTCGAGGGCGAAATTCCATTGTTAGTGGGGAAGTGTAACAACCCACGTAATTTTGGGTTATTTTAATTAATTTCTGGAAAATGGAGGAAAATAAAGTTTTTGATAAAATTATTTTTATTGCTCAAATATGTTGGTTATTATTTTTAAAGGCGAGAATTTCAAACGGTTTCGAAATCGAATTTGAAACGGATTTTAAAATGATTTTTAACTCTTGGAATTCTAAGTCGGCGAACATTAAGTAATTTTCAAGAGTTGTTTTGACTTCCAACTCTTCATTTCTTTGCCTTATTTAAAGGAGTCTTTTGGATTCCAACTCTTCATTTCTTTGCATTATAAAAGGATGTCGTGGACAAGCCTTTTTAACCTACCTTTGGCACAAATTTTGGCAGCAAATATATTTTATATTCCTCTTCTTTTTATATACATTGACCCTTGAGATTTGTGAGCTCCAACCTTAGATTAGAGGTGTTCTTGGGGCTATTTTGTTGGAGGTTCTTGGAGGAGATTTTTTAGGTCTTTTGAGTTGATCTTGAGGATGTGATCGTTGGTTTCTCATCATGGTTTGAGGTATGGAGTTTTACACAATATGGTCCTTAAATCTCGCGAGTGTCATTCTCTTTGAATTCTTGTTTAGTTGAACTCATATTTGAATTGTTAAATTCATTAAAATCTGGAAAATAATTGTTGAAATTATTTTGATTCATGTGGTATCATTATATTGTTGATGAGCACGTTGTCATGAGATTTTAATATGGCACGGATGTTGTGAACCCGCCAAAATAACTATTCCCGGGCTATGGCTTGATAAAGCATATGCGAATGGGGTGAGGCCTGGTTACCCATTGGTGTGTTATTTAAAAATTATATTGATAAATCCTTTGAGATTCGCATTTTGATTTGAATATTCGTACTCGTGTTGTTACGTTTTATTCATCGCTAACATAAATTTGTTGAGCATCTTTCTTGTCGTATTGTGTACTTCCCCATATTTTCTTTAGTTGCCAGGTTAGCATGGATTTGAGCGCTATGGACCAATTGGGATTATTTTAGCGAGGATTATTTGGGAATAATTTTTAATATAATTTGGAAGATTTGTATTATTTATATTATTGTATAGAGCATTGGAGATTTGTATTTTATTTTCGAGTTAGTTGTTGTATGTAATTCGAGAGACTTGTTGTAATTGAAGAGATTAAGATTAGTGAATTTATATTATTGTGGGGTTTATTTAGATGCTCTATACCTTGTCACTTGTCACTTGTGGATTTGGATTTATTTTATCGATAGTGGTGCTCCGTTCGCTCTCCCCGAGCGGAAGGGGTGTTACAAATGGTATCAGAGTTTAGGTATACGGCAACCCTCAAGTCTTGAGTTTTGGGTTCATTGCGTGGTTAGCTATTTTTGGAGATAGAAAATTTTAGGCGATATTAGTAATAAGTTTTGAGATTAGAGGTGAGGAATTATTTTTGGAGATTGTTAACCTGATTTTTGAGAGTTAGGCATTCGGCAAATTTCGAGGGCGAAATTCCATTGTTAGTGGGGAAGTGTAACAACCCACGTAATTTTAGGTTATTTTAATTAATTTATGGAAAATGGAGGAAAATAAAGTTTTTGATAAAATTATTTTTATTTCTCAAATATGTTGGTTATTATTTTTAAAGGCGAGAATTTCAAACGGTTTCGAAATCGAATTTAAAACGGATTTTAAAATAATTTTTAAATATTTTTAACTCTTGGAATTCTAAGTCGGTGAACATTAAGTAATTTTCAAGAGTTGTTTTGATTTCCAACTCTTCATTTCTTTGCCTTATTTAAAGGAGTCTTTTGGATTCCAACTCTTCATTTCTTTGCATTATAAAAGGATGTCGTGGGCAAGCCTTTTTAACCTACCTTTGGCACAAATTTTGGCAGCAAATATATTTTATATTCCTCTTCTTTTTATATACATTGGCCCTTGAGATTTGTGAGTTCCAACCTTAGATTAGAGGTGTTCTTGGGGCTATTTTGTTGGAGGTTCTTGGAAGAGATTTTGTAGGTCTTTTGAGTTGATCTTCAGGATGTGATCGTTGGTTTCTCATCATGGTTTGAGGTATGGGGTTTTACACAATATGCTCCTTAAATCTCGCGAGTGTCATTCTCTTTGAATTCTTGTTTAATTGAACTCATATTTGTATTGTTAAATTCATAGAAATCTGGAAAATAATTGTTGAAATTATTTTGATTCATGTGGTATCATTATATTGTTGATGAGCACGTTGTCATGAGATTTTAATATGGCACGGATGTTGTGAACCTGCCAAGATAACTATTCCCGGGCTATGGCTTGATAAAGCATATGCGAATGGGGTGAGGCCTGGTTACCCATTAATGTGTTGTTGAGAAATTATATTGAAAAATCCTTTGAGATTCGCATTTTGATTTGAATATTCGTACTCGTGTTGTTAAGTTTTATTCATCGCTAACATAAATTTGTTGAGCATCTTTCTTGTCGTATTGTGTACTTCCCCATATTTTCTTTAGTTGGCAGGTTAGCATGGATTTGAGCGCTATGGACCAATTGGAATTATTTTAGTGAGGATTATTTGGGAAGAATTTTTATTATAATTTGGAAGATTTGTATTATTTATATTGTTGTATAGAGTATTGGAGATTTGTATTTTATTTTCGAGTTGATTGTTGTATGTAATTCGAGAGACTTGTTGTAATTGAAGAGATTGAGATTAGTGGATTTATATTATTGTGGGGTTTATTTAGATGCTCTATACCTTGTCACTTGTGGATTTGGATTTATTTTATCGATAGTGGTGCTCCGTTCGCTCTCCCTGAGCGGGCGGGGTGTTACAAATGGTATCAGAGCTTAGGTATACGGCAACCCTCAAGGCTTGAGTTTTGGGTTCATTGCGTGGTTAGCAATTTTTGGAGATAGAAAATTTTAGGTGATATTCGTAATAAGTTTTGAGATTAGAGGTGAGGAATTATTTTTGGAGATTGTTAGCCTGATTTTTGAGAGTTAGGCATTCGGCGAATTTCGAGGGCGAAATTCCATTGTTAGTGGGGAAGTATAACAACCTGTGTAATTTTGGGTTATTTTAATTAATTTCTGGAAAATTGAGGAAAATAAAGTTTTTGATAAAATTATTTTTATTGCTCAAATATGTTGGTTATTATTTTTAAAGGCGAGAATTTCAAACGGTTTCGAAATCGGATTTAAAACGGATTTTAAAATGATTTTTAAATATTTTTAACTCTTGAAATTCTAAGTCGACGAACATTAAGTAATTTTCAAGAGTTGTTTTGACTTCCAACTCTTCATTTCTTTGCCTTATTTAAAGGAGTCTTTTGGATTCCAACTCTTCATTTCTTTGCATTATAAAAGGATGTCGTGGGCAAGCCTTTTTAACCTACCTTTGGCACAAATTTTGGCAGCAAATATATTTTATATTCCTATTCTTTTTATATACATTGGCCCTTGAGATTTGTGAGTTCCAACCTTAGATTAGAGGTGTTCTTGGGGCTATTTTGTTGGAGGTTCTTGGAAGAGATTTTGTAGATATTTTGAGTTGATCTTGAGGATGTGATCGTTGGTTTCTCATCATGGTTTGAGGTATGGGGTTTTACACAATATGCTCCTTAAATCTCGCGAGTGTCATTCTCTTTGAATTCTTGTTTAATTGAACTCATATTTGAATTGATAAATTCATTGAAATCTGGAAAATAATTGTTGAAATTATTTTGATTCATGTGGTATCATTATATTGTTGATGAGCACGTTGTCATGAGATTTTAATATGGCAGGGATGTTGTGAACCCGCCAAAATACCTATTCCCGGTCTATGGATTGATAAAGCATATGCGAATGGGGTGAGGCCTGGTTACCCATTGATGTGTTATTTAGAAATTATATTGATAAATCCTTTGAGATTCGCATTTTGATTTGAATATTCGTACTCGTGTTGTTACGTTTTATTCATCGCTAACATAAATTTGTTGAGCATCTTTCTTGTCGTATTGTGTACTTCCCCATATTTTTTTTAGTTGGCAAGTTAGCATGGATTTGAGCGCTATGGACCAATTGGGATTATTTTAGCGAGGATTGTTTGGGAAGAATTTTTAATATAATTTGGAAGATTTGTATTATTTATATTGTTGTATAGAGCATGGATTTTTTTTTTTTTTCGAGTTAGTTGTTGTATGTAATTCGAAAGACTTGTTGTAATTGAAGAGATTGAGATTAGTGGATTTATATTATTGTGGGGTTTATTTAGATGCTCTATACCTTGTCACTTGTGGATTTGGATTTATTTTATCGATAGTGGTGCTCCGTTCTCTCTCCCCGGGCGGGCGGGGTGTTACAGCTTTTAACTCTTTGGGATTCCTCTATGATCTCTTCTCTTTTTGATCAACATACTTCTAATTTAATTATGCCTACTCTTATACTTGCTAAATATGATTATATCCCTATCTGGAATGCTGAAAATAGTGGTGTTTTCTATGTTTCTTTTGCTTAGAACCTTATCGGATTTCCCAAATTAGAACCACCATCCTCCTCACAACAACCACAACCTCTAAAAAACTCGATTCAACTACAAAAGATGAATTTGATTACAAACCGTCTCCACTAAATTCAACCGCCACAATCCTAAAGAAGAATTGGAAGCACCCAAACCCCCTGTTATCACCAATGGAACCACCAAAATGAACATCCAAACTGTACCAAAATTAGAAGAATCATAAAATTGTTCGAGAAATTGTTGTCTTATTCACCTCCACCGTTGATTCCAACACATAGGTAACGTGTATTACAATTTTATGCATTTTGTGCATCATTGTGCATCAATTAACTATTGTTGAAATGTTGTCCAACTATATGTTTTGCAACTATTGAATGTTTAAACTAGCAAAGCTTATTACTATTCTTTTGTTCTTGGTCCTACACTAGTAAAAGTTTTGATCGGAGATGGATTTTAGCATATTAGCGAGGTTTAATTTTTAGCAACATGTTAACAAACTCCATTCTTTCTTAAAAATTCCCGCTTATGCATGCGTTTATTCATCTCATTTTTTCTTCTTTTAAAGAGTGAAGTATGAGGTGTAAAAGAGGAAAATGCAACGCGATGGCTGCTATGAGATAGGTGACGATGAATTGAGGTTAAAGAAGCCGATAGGTTATGAACAATTATGTGCATCACTTGGTGCAGTCAACTCAATATTCGCATGCCCCATTCAGGAATGCCAATGGGACATGCCAAGTTCTCCTAAAGTAGTTGAGCAGAGCATTGACCCCCACTACACTGGTAGCCATAAATGTTTACCGAATACTCTCTATGAAGAACCAATTAAGTCAGTTCAAAATAAACCATAAAACATATGTGACCCTCCCTTTGCATCCTATCTCTGTTAATTATTTTTCTTTTTGCATAAATTTTATCTTTTTTTCTTGTATGTGTGTTGTTTCATTTACTTGATTGAGTTGTTTTGTACTTTTATTTGCATTTATCCCTATTCTCTATTGATCTGAGTAGTTAATGTATAATAAGATAATGTGTATATACTATCTAGATTTAAATTTTATTAGAAGAATACATGACTGAATCATGAGAATACATGTTCGTTCTTTTACGCCTATATCCAAACGTGCTATTATTTATTATGCACTTCTCCAAATGTCGATCTTAGTTGTTACTCGAAATGGTGGGTAGGCTTAGTTGCTTTATTACTTCGTAAATCGGTTATGGGGCATTTCATTACTCTTTTTGTGGTTGTTTTAGTATTATAAGTATATTGTTTCAGTCTTTAAGTCAGGTTATTAGTACAGTTTGTAATCAGTCTGTTAAGTGTCAAATAGTTCAATCAGCTAGGCTTTTAGTGTTTGTTCTTATTTTATATTTATATAATCATGACATCTTTGGAGATGGTTTTTGTATTGGGTTTTAAACAAGTATTGTCCAAGTATCTAAATCAAGTTAATGTTTCTTGACTTTTTCAGAACCATAACTCATTGCTTTTTGTATCGCATTAGTTGCAGGAAGTTTACTATCCCACGAGGACTTGTTATACGTATACTTGAGCCTTTTATCGTTGGAGCTTTTTCATCTATTCTCTCGAACAAAGACCTTGTCGCTTAAGTGCTCTTTAGTGTTGATCTCAACCACAAGTAGGGGTGAGACATATTCAAGTTAAATTTTGTTCATTATGTTGTCCAACGATAAAAGGAATCGCAATGTGTATTTTAATTTATATTAGTTGTTTAGAAAGTTGTGGCTATTTCTATCGTTGTTTTTGAGTTAATTTTTATGTTTAAACAGGTTGGTTTTCATGAATAAATAAAGGAGACTCTGGCGATTTTTTTTAAAAATATTAAGTATTTTTATAAGTAAATAATACAAAGATATACAAATTTGATAAGGTTTTTAAAGATTGTCATCTATAGGAACTATTAAAAAAATTACTTCATTGTTTAAGGTAACTGACACTTAATAAATTTATTGTAGGTGAAAACCTGTTGTGGACAAGGCAAGATATTGGAGTCGTTTTGCTGGAGGTCGTATGCTTGAAGATTGCGAGTTTACTTTGCGTACATCATTTTATGTTAGGGATAAATGGGTTTTTATGTATATTTTCTAATGAGATGAGTGAAATTGTATAGAAAGATCTATGTTGGACACAATGTTTAAATTGTATATTTTTTCTTTGTATGAACTTTAATTATAATTGAATGGAAAATTATATGTTATATGTTGAAATGGGATGCAAAATATGTCATATTGTTTTTAAGAGGTTTTGTTTATAATTATATAGAGTATATTATGGAATGGATGAAATTATAATTTTAGTACCAAAATTATTAAAGACTGCTTTTTTGCCGTCTCAAAAGGGTTCCATAAATGGGGACTTTTTTAGACGGTTAAGTTATCGTCTCAAAAAACTCTTTGGGGACGTATGTTGTCGTCTCTAAAAATAACTTTAAAAGAAGGTTTTTTAGCCGTCTCAAAAGGGTCCTATAAGCAATGAACTTTTGAAATGGCGTAATTCCCGTCTCAAAAAAACTTTTTGAGACAGCTTATGCCATCTCAAAAAGCTTTTAAAACGGGGGTCTAATACTACGCCCATTTTCCGTCTCAAATGGCATCATAAAAGGCTTTTGAGACGGCCAAAGGACTTTTTGAGACGACTGGAGCATCGTAGTAAAATTTTTTTTTTTTGTAGTGGGAGCTCGGTGCATTCCTTTCGGACTAGGACATGGCGGCTTTCTGTTTCCCACCAGGTGGTTGGTTGAGAGATGTTATTGATGGTTGAGACTGTAGCATTGGCAGGCTTATAATATTTTCTGGGGGTGAACTGTCCGAACACGTTCTTTGGTTCAACCTCTGTTTTAGCAAGACCTTCCTCAATTTATACTCCTGCTTCTCTAAGATCTCGAAAGTGGGGATATTATTGTCGTCCCATTATTGCTCGGACATAGGGTAAGAAGTTCTTCTTCACTCTGCTGACTTGTTCTTCCTCGGAAGGCCGATTGGTCATGGTAGCTGCTTTTTCCCTCCATCGGGCTATGAAGTTACTAACTAATTGTTATGTTTGAGCATCTTTAAATCATGGTGGGTGACCTTAAGGTCTTCTTTGTATTTATACTGTGACATGAATTCTGAGGCTACATCCTCCCAACTACGAATTCTGGACTCTTCGAGAGATAAAAACCATCGGAGGGCGCTATCCTTCAGAGTTTCCTGAAACAATTGGGCCATCACTTCTTCAAAAGCGTCTAGTAGAGTCATGGAACGATGGTAACTGCGAAGATGAACTATCTGGGGTCCACTTCCTCTGAATTTCTCGATATTTGGCATCTTGAACTTCTCGGGTGACTTCGCTTTAGGGTAAGGAGACATGTGGGGGAAGTCCATGTAATTCCCCGAGATTCTGACTTGGTCAAACTTATTAGTGAGCGTATTGAGGTCCTCTTTGACCTTATTCAACTCTTCCTCCTTTGGATCAATGCTCATAGGAAGGTTAGCCCTAGGTTGGGCAAGGTTCGGCATCGGAAGCTGGGCAGGTGGCGTCCCATTAGCAGGAGGGGCACGTGGAGTGTGCTGATATTCTTTGGGAACCCACATAGGCTCAGGTGGACCCATAGCGCGAGGGAATAGGGCCTCGGGATCTTGAGGAACGGGAGTCTGATTTCATTGCATCTCTCGGACCTGAGCCTGGAGGTTGTCAATCTTGGACACGAGATGAGCTAGGACTGCCATCAAATCTGGCTGCATAACGGTTACTTGATCTGTGTTCTCCAGGAAGGTAGATGGATTCCGAACTCGAAAGAAATATCAAGGGAACAAACGGAACTCCTAGGTGATTTGACTGAATACCGAAGCCAATAAGGAGCCAGGCCAAGGGCTTGCGATCGACCTGAGAATGCGTAAAATGGGATTTATTTTTTAGAAAAAGGGGTGAAAATATTTTTGACGTTTTTTTTCTTTTGAGATCGGAAGAAAAATTATTTTTGGATTTTTAATAAAGAGAGGAGAAATGTTTTTCGATTTTTGATAAATAAGGGAGAAATGCTTTTGGATTTTTGATAAACAAAAGAGAAAAGTTTTTTTTTGGAAGACAGTCTTAACATGATTATTATAATTATTATGTTCTCACTCGTATTAAAATTTTCCTAAATGCAAAATGAAATGCCGGACGGGACTCGAGCCTAGAAAAATTAGGTTTGTAACATATGTAAAGCTATGGCTGGACTTGTGACCGGGCTAACAGGCAGGGTCCCGTTTTAAAAATGCGAAAAAATTTGGGTGGCAGGCCGACCCAAAATTTCGGTAGAGTTTTGGGTTCAAACTGGCAATCTTATATGTGTGTCCTAGGCTTGACACCTATATGCGGGAATTCAGTTGGTCGGGTGAATCGGAAAAGGTTCCCCCCTTTGGCGTGACTTCCACGATATATGTCTTGCTCTTGCGAGGAATCGGTACGTGTGGACAAGCCATTTGATATACCTGAGTGTACATGAATTGACTCACCATATACCTCATGGGGACGGTACGTGTGAGAGAGAATTCAATATACTCGCTGTACCTGAATGAGTTCCCTACGATATACCTCCCGTCATGACTTCGGTCAAGCCGTACGATGCGGGAAGAACCGTTCGATATACGTAGAAGGTACTTGGCTAATGGAAGGTGAGAGTCATATCGCTTAGGCTAACTACGCCCTGTCGGACCATCACCCATCACTAAGTGACCCTCCAGTTACTAGGTTGAATTCGGTCAATAATAATGCTCTTTAGTGATGTCGTATGAATCATGCATGATTCTCTTATTAGTATCTTATGAGAATGTCTTTCTTGATTATGCCAAACAGGGAGCAAAGTTCAAGTACCAATGGTACACCAAGTATGGAGGGGTGATGCGAGCAACATATGGATATATGTGACCCTAGGTGCATGTGGTGCGAAGTGTACATGGAGAATTTTCTATAAGTGTGTGAATAGAAGCATAAGTATGGGGGATACATAAAAAGGGGGACATGCAAAATTAGGGGAAAATATAAACAAACATAACACCCATGTAAATAGAGTCTAGCCTCAAAATAATGTCCCCAACAGAGTCACCATTGTGGCCATCCCCGATCCTCGCGGCGGGCGGGTGCGCGAGGATCCTAGGTACCGCGCGTCCCTCCCGAGAGCGCTTCGGCCGGTGTCATTGATGAGGTAAAAAATGTAAAGAGGTGGAGTCTCCAGTCTATTTTACTCAAAATAGATAAAAGAAAGGGAGCGATCCCGAAGGACAACATGCAAAGACATACTAATGCATATGAAACAAAAATGATTTAAAAAGGGTCCGGAGGCTAAGTTACAAAATGGAAAGGTGTTAGGCACCCATTCCGCCCTTACAGTCTCTCATGGGTTTTTCCTATTTTCCTTTATTTTCCCTGTGATATGTGTGCATGTGTATATATAGTAGAGATAGGAATCCTCGACTTGTATCATGGAAGAGATAAAGCGAGTCATCCGTAGGAAGGTATAAAAATAACATTAGAAAATAGGATTTACGCGATTATCCTTATGTTGATCATTATGATGGAACGATAATGCATTAGTTAGGAATAATACGCCAGTAAGGACAAATATATATATATATATATATATATATATATATATATATATATATATATATATATATATATATATATATATATATATATATATATATAATCTAAGAGAATTTAATTTGGAGAGGATAGAAAATGAGAGAAAAAGTGAGAAAAGGACTCGAGTCTTGGGTTTACCCCGAGACGCCTACGTAGCCTATAGAGGTATCAAAGTCCATGTAGTTTCTCATGAAAAACGAGGGCTGGGGTTTATCCCATAAATCCAACCGGGGGATTCTCTTATTTATGTGTGTGTGTGTGTAAAAAAAGTGTTTTAGTTGTGAGAAAAGTGCAAGAAAAGTGTGAGAATTCTCGTTTGGAATTTATGAGCAAACCCTCTTTTTCATGTTTTTTTGGGTTTTTATTCATATGAAAATAAGAGACGTGCAATAATACTAAATAAAAAGTATATTAGGATGTGTGATATGAGCTAATCAAAGTGCTAAGTAATAAAACAAGTTATTGCGAATATATGAGAATTTAAGGAGAGAATTGAGAAAATTAGACCTTCTTGACGATCTTGAGCTTGATCTTGAATGTTGGAGAGCATCCATTAGACTTGGATGATGATGGAGGGTAATGAATTCACCAAGTTTGATGAAAAGGATGATGAAAAGTGAAAGTTGGAAAGGGTTATGGATGTGGAAATCATGCTGACTTCGAGAGTGGTTTTCTGGATTTTCTGAGAGTGATGTCTATCAGATCTGGGCTCCCTTGTAAATGAGGTCAAGGCCTCCTTTTATAGGACCAGAGCACTAACGATCCGCATAGCCCTAGTCCTGCCTATCATCACCTACCGATAGACAGGGTTTGGAACCTGCCGTTTGGCAGTGTGTTTTAGGACTTTTTCGAAAATCGATCGCAGAGCGCACAC
The DNA here is from genome assembly GCA_949130495.1 of Sambucus nigra. Taxonomy (NCBI): domain Eukaryota; kingdom Viridiplantae; phylum Streptophyta; class Magnoliopsida; order Dipsacales; family Adoxaceae; genus Sambucus; species Sambucus nigra. The sequence goes on from OX422220.1 coordinate 522,804,008, forward strand.
CGTTGACCATAATCGTGTACGGGATGGACCATTGGAAAGGTAATTTAGAGACCATAGAAAGTCCTTTGGATTTATCTCAGGTTCAAGAGTTGGCTTTGGGTTAAATGTGGCTCGAAAACGCTCGTTGGTCCTTTGGACGGGGAATCATTGGACGCAAACGGATCATTCATTCGCATGGTAAGTCAGAATCGAGCACGGGGTGGACCATTGAAAAGGTTAGGAGATGTAATTTGACATTCCAAAGATTTTGATCCGGTTTGAGGAGTTGACTTTGGTCAATCGGTCCTTGGAAGCATTCAGTGACCTCTCAGAGTAAAATCGATCGTTCGTCCGTACCGTAAGTCAGAATCACGCACGGGGTGGACCGTTGGAAAGGGGTTTCAGTTACCTTTGAAGATTCATTCAGTGTCGGTCGAGATAAAGAGATGACTTTTGTCAAATGGAGATCGGGAGCATCCGATGATCTCTCGGAGTAAAATGGATCATTCGTCTCTACCGTAAGTCAGAATCACGCACGGAGCGGACCGTTAAAAAGGGGTTTCAGTTCCCTTTGAAGATTCATTCAGTATCAATCAAGCTAAAGAGTTAACTTTTGGTCAAACGGAGCCTGGGAGAGCCCGATGGCTTCTATGTCAGTACCTGGGGTATGACCTGGGTTTGCAGTGATGAAGGGATGTGCTAGGGACCTAAGGAGAGTTTAAGGGGTAACATAATGGGGTGTCTACAGATGGTTTGGTTGTTCGATACTATATTGGATTTACTGAATTGATAATAAATATATACTTTTAAACACTCTTAGAATAAACCCTAACAAAACATGTTACAAATAATTACGACGGGTTATTTTTGGGATTTCACATCGATGAGATCCAAAATGCAATGGATTAATTGTAGGACTCATATTCACGACCTCGTATACTTTTCTCAGGAAAAATAAGGAACGATAGTGATCACTACCACTAGAGTAAGAGAGGTTGTAATTATACCGCACACATACCTCTTTTATTAGTGCGCGCTAAATATAGTGGGAAAGGTTGCAAGTTTTCTTTCATTGTTATTAGGTGATATAAACCTATCCAAATTTTCAAATAATTCATACAATGGAAGTTCTAATTACATATTTTATTGGGAATTAAGCTTCAAAACATGGCGCTAGATGGAAAAAACCCAAAGTAACCCCCAAATCTCCCCGTGAGAGGCACCGACACCTCGTACGGGACAAACGTAATTCGTAGGAACTGACCGCGTGGCCACGAGACTCCCTATTTGAGAATACACTGATAATTTGAAAATTTATAGACTTAAGCTTAAAAACATGGCGTTAGAGGGTGAAGACCCAAAATATCCCCGAACGGCCCTGTGAGAGGCACCAACACCTCACACGGGACAAACGTCATTCATAGGAACTAATTGCGCAATCATTGGACTCCTGGTTTGAGAATAGGATGATAATTTAAAAATATCAGGACTTGGTTCTTTTGAATTTTACAATACTTCTAATCTATTATTTGATGTCAACATACGAAATTTTATGTCTAATATTTTATGTGAGTACATGTGGTTCTAGTGTGGGGGAGTCTCTATATAAGATTGTCATAAAGAAACTGGTTGCCACTTTGTGACTTTGTGTTTACTTTATATAGTGGGACTCAGATGCACTTCCCTCGTGCGTAAATCTTTCTTATTTTTTAGTTTTGAGTTAATGTGGTCGTAGCGCGGGGGAGCTTTAGATTTCCCTCTCATCCTATGCATAGGCTTGTAATAAAGAAACTGGTTATAATTTTATGACTTTTTGTGTGATTGTGTCGAGTCGCATTGTGTGCCCGTGCTTCCATAATTTGAAAGTCTGTCATGAAACTTTAGAACTTGTCAAGTTTGATTTCATTGTTGACAGCTGATATAAACCTATCCGAATTTAGGCATAATTCATATATTGGAAGTTCTAAATGCATATTTTGTTGTGACTCATTTTACTATCAGTGCGCTACAACTCCATTTTATATTGCTAAAAAATCTTGTGTTATGCATACTAGACGGATAGTAAAAACATTCCCAAGTATGCTCTAGCACAGTTATACATAGACAATGTGTAGCCTTGGATCAAGGAGAAGAACATTCCCTATTTTTCTTTTTACAGGTTAAATCTGCTACGTTGGACACTTGGCTTCCAGATCAGGTTGCATTTATTCAATGTGAGCATCACACTTTAGTTTCTTACTTTCACTAATTCATGTTAGACATGATTTTATGAGTGAAGAACTTGTTGGCTAAAAGTCTGTTTGATTGGTGTTTGCTTCCGGCCATCGAAAATGAGAAATGTATTCATAATTAATGTTAGACATCATTTATCCCGGGTTGATAATAATAGGCTCATAATTTACATCGGCTATAGTAGCTATATACAGTAGCTAGATATAGCAACATCTATATATAGCTATATATATCAGCAACTATATATGGTAGCAGCTATGTATAGATGCACCTATATGTAACACCCCGCCCGCCCGCCCGGGGAGAGCGGAGCGGAGCGGAGCGCTAGTATCGATAAAATAAATCCAAATCCACAAACAACAAGGTATAGAGCATCTAAAAACCCCACAATATAAGATAAACCACTAATCTCAATCTTCAAATTAAATACAATAAGGTCTCTCGAAATAATACAACTAACTATCTCGAAAGAAAAAAATCGCCAATGCTCTATACGTCAAAATAAATACTAATTCTCTCATTTTGTATTCTCCAGTATTCTTCCCAAAATATTCAAGCTAAAAAAATCAATATAAATAAAGCGTAACAACACGAGTACGAATATTCAAATCAAAATGCAAATCACAATAGCAGTTTATCAATATTAATTTCTCAACAACACATTAATCGGCTCACCAGGCCTCACCCCATCAGCATATTCTTTATCAAGATATAGCTCAGAGAAGCAGGAATTTTGGTGGGTGCCCAACATCCGTGCCATATTAAAATCTCATGACAACATGCTCAACAACAACATGAATAATACCAGATGAATCAAAATAATTCCAACGATTATTGTTCCAGATTTCAATGAATTTAACAATTTAAAAATGAGTTCAATAATCACATGAATTCAAAGGGAATAACTCTCGCGCGATTAAGGAGCATATTGTGTAAAACCCCATACCTTAAAACACCAAAAAGAATCCAACATAAATCTGCCCAGAAAAATCAGATTACTTCATCAAAATCATCTCCCACGAATCATCAAATCATCTCCAGGAGTTTATACCAAAACAACCCTAAGAACACTTCTAATCTAAGGTTGGAATGCATAAATTAAAAGGGGTTAAGGTATATATAAAAGGAGAGTTTAATAAAATATGTTGGTTGCCAAAATATGTGTCGAAAGTTGCTTCAAAAATGGTAAAAAAGAGTTTCCCACCATCCCTTTAAATAAGGCAACAATGATTGAAGTTTAAACAAAACTTCCCAAACACGATTTTTTGACGAACCGAAAAATGGCCTGAATCGGGTCTAAATGATATATTTTGGAAATCTCAAATAGTGAAAGTTGTTCAAAATTAAATTTTGAGTGGGTATGGTGATTTTTAGATTTTTCCGAGCATTTTCATTTTTTTGAATAAAATAATAATATTTTATTTATTTATTAATTTTTTGATTTTTGACCCCGTGGCACTCTTAGGACTATTTTTAGCATCCATTAAATATGGTCAAATTATTTTTAACCCAAATAAAACTTCCTACAAAAATCACGCAAGTTCGCGTCCTGCACAACACATGCTCACAAAAGTCCAATTTTGTTTAAAAATACCCATTTAAAAAATACGGGTTGTTACATACTTCCCCACTAACAATGGAATTTCTCCCTTGAAATTCGCCGAAAGCCTAACTCTAAAAAATCAGGCCAACAATCTCCAAAAATAATCTCGTCTCCCAAAAATAAATTCCTCACATCAAATCTCGCAACCTAACACGAATGCAATCATCTAAAATTTCTATCTACAAATATGCTCTATAAAAACACAACAGACCCAAAACACAAGACCTGAGGGTGGTCGTATACCTAAGCTCTGATACCGTCTTGTAACACCCCGCCCACCTGGGGAGAGCGGAGCAGAGCACTACTATCGATAAAATAAATCCAAATCCACAAGCAACAAGGTATAAAGCATCTAAAAATCTCCCAATATAAGAAAAACCACCAATCTCAATCTTCAAATTAAATACAACAAGGTCTCTCGAAATAATACAACTATCTATCTCGAAAGAAAAAAATCGCCAATGCTAAATACATTAGAATAAATACAAATTTTATCATTTTTTATTCTCCAATATTCTTCCCAAAATATCCAAGCTAAAAAAATCAATCTCCATAGCGTCCCAAATCCGCGCTAACCTGTCACTAAAATAAAATATGGGGAAGTACAAAATACGACATGAAAGATGCTCAACAAATATATGTTAGCGATGAATAAAGCGTAACAACACGAGTATGAATATTCAAATTAAAATAAAAATCTCAATAGCATTTTATCAATATTAATTTCTCAATAACACATTAACTGGGTCACCAGGCCTCACCCCATCAGCATATGCTTTATCAAGACAGAGCCCCGGGAAGCAGGAATTTTGGCGGGTGCCCAACATCCGTGCCATATTAAAATCTCATGGCAATGTGCTCAACAACAACATGAATGATACCAAATGAATCAAAATAATTCCAACGATTATTTTTCCAGATTTCAATGAATTTAACAATTCAAAATTGAGTTCAATAATGACATGAATTCAAAGAAAATAACTCTCGCGAGATTAAGGAGAATATTGTGTAAAACCCCATACCTTAAAATACCAAAAAGAATCCAATATAAATCTTCCCAGAAAAATCAGATTACTTCATCAAAATCATCTCCCACGAATCATCAAATCATCCCCAAGAGTTAATACTAAAACAGCCTCAAGAACACTTCTAATCTAAGGTTGGAATGCATAAATTAAAAGGGGCTAAGGTATATATAAAAGGAGAGTTTCATAAAATATGTTGGCTGCCAAAACATGGGTCAAAAGTTACTTCAAAAATGGTTAAAAAGGGTTGCCCACCATCCCTTTAAATAAGACAACAATAACTGAAGTTTAAACAAAACTTCCCAAACACGATTTCTGGACGAACCAAAGAATAGTTTGAATCGGGTCTAAATGTTATTTTTCATAAATGTCAAAGAAGGGAAAGTTGCTCAAAATTAAATTTTGAGTCGGTATAGTGATTTTCAAATTTTTCTGAGCAATTTCATTTTTTTGAATAAAATAATAATATTTTATTTATTTATTCATTTTTTGATTTTTGATGCCATGGCACTCTTAGCAATATTTTTATCATCCAATAAATATGGTCAAATTACTTTTATCCCGGATAAAACTTCCTACAAAAATTATGCAAGTTCGCGTCCTGCACGACACATGCTGACAAAAGCCCAAGTTTATTTAAAAATACCCGTTTAAAAAATCCGGGTTGTTACACTATATTTAGCTGCTATATGCATGACGTGCTATATATATATGTAGCTTCTGTATATGTAAGATTTAGGATCTAATTTGGGGACTTTACTGCTAATTTTTGGTTTCTTTGTTGCTGTCAGGTATCGTAGGTGTAAAACTAGCCAAATTTGATGACACTCAAACAATAGTTTTATTGCATCCCCATCCCATCGTTGTCGATGATATTAACAGTAAGTTTTCAACTTCTCAAGTTCACATTATATGTAGGGTAAATTTCAATTAATTCCCTAAACTATTAATTTTACAAAAACCTCTCTAAACTCTCAAAAGGGTGTAATCAAGTCCATATGTATTGACAAATAACTGCTTTCAGTTATGTTTTTAGTGACATATATAAATACATACAATTTTTTTTCATAATTTAAGGACTTAATTGAACTCAATGTAATAGTTTAGGGGTGTACTTGCAATATATATTCAGCTCATTTTAATCTCAATGTCCAGAGACAATGTTAATCTTTTTTCCCGTTTTACTTTACATTTTCAGATTTATTGCGTACGACATGTTGATGTTTCGTAGTTGAATTTGATAACTTGGGCTGGTCTTCTTTATAAGTTCATTATTGTTGATAGGTTGGTATTCTTTATATGGTGTACGAGATGTTCATTTTTTCTCTAAACATGCATCCGCGATAATTGGCTAAGGCTGTGGGACCAGTTAAGGATTAATAGGTTGGTCTTCTTTATATGTTCAACCCCTTCATTACCTAACCAATATTTGGCTAAAGCTGTGGGACCAGTTAAGGATTGGTGCTGACGAAGAAGACAGACCCTTGGATACCATTGTTCACCCTTGCAAAGCTGAAGCCGCCATCTTGCTCATAGACACAAACAGCTGCAAAGAACTGTGACACTAACAGCTACAGCCACATAAGTTTATCCACCAACTTTATTGGTAAGTTTCTTTCAGGTTCATATGCAATGAAAGTATGTATGTAATTTTTAAAGTTCTTGAAGCTATTAAAACTATTTTTTGTGATACTTTCATGAATAAATAGAGTTCCATAAGGGAGAGGGAGAGGGAGAGAGAGTAGATCGTCAAAGTTAAATTGTGATGGTGAAATACTAAAACTATTTCGTGGAGGGAATGTATGCAGGGCTGCCCCAATGAGGGGAGATGTTTACAAGAAGGTGCCCTATTTTTGTATTCATATATGTTGTATACATGCAACACATATTCATACAGACGCATATATGTAGCAGTTGTATGAATTTATATACATAGGAACAATATATATGTATTCAACTGCCTAAATCTATTGAATAAACTATTCATTTGATTATCAGGTCTTTTGAAAGGTTTTGTATGCAAATCTACTGACTAAAAGTGGTTCTAAATATAAGAAAATAAGGCATAGGTGATACAAGCAGCGTTTCATATATTTTTATAACATTTGGTTCACATTAGAAAGCAATGATGAACAAAAATTCAAAGATCGAGTTCATTACAACAGTGTATGCTGAACAACAATGCTTTTGGCAGTGTATTTTAGGTCATTTATTTGTGAAAGAAGATGAGTTTTCTCATGTTTTCTTAACTCTATCTTCATTTTGTGTGCATCACAGAAAAGAGGCAGGATGCTCAACCTTAGCATCTCAAAGTCACCAATTATACAAGCCACACTTGAGTCAGAAAGGGACCTCATAATCCAACTTTTCTCACTATTATTTGCTTTAGATTGATTACTCTATCTCTTATTGTTAAGTGTTACTGTTCTTTCAAAATGTGTGCATTTTTTTGTCCGAACCATTCTCTAAATATTTTTTGTAAATTTCATTTAGATACATTTTGTAAAGAATATGGAGTGAATCAACGACAAGAATAGTGTTCGTGGCAACATGTGCCCTTTCTTGCAAGGTATTAAATTCCATTTCGTCACTTTTCTATGCATATATTAAATTCCTATGATTAAACCAATGTTAAATGATGAGTTCCGTTTGACACTCTTTTCATGTAAGATATAAATAAAATTATAGGGTAATTAGATGCACTACCTCCAACTTTTAGTATTGTTTTATTCATGGCGTTAGAGGGCGAAACCTGAAACAGGCCACTAACGGCCCTGTGAAAGGCACCAAAACCTCCTAAGGGATCAATGTAACTCGTAGAAATTATCCGCGAGATAACGGGACTTCCGATTTGAGAATACAATGATAATTTGCAAATATCTAGACATAGGCTTAAAAACATGGCGTTTTAGGGCAAAAACCCAAAACAGACCTCGAACGGCCCTTTGAGAGGCACCGACATCTTACACGGGACCAATGTTACTCATAGGAACTGATCATGCGATCACGAGACTCTCAATTTTAGAATACGATGATAGTTTAAAAATATCTAGATTTTGGATTAAAAACAAGGTGTTAAAGGGAAAAAATCCAAAACACCCTGGACAGCCCCATGAGAGGCACCAACACCTCGGACGAGACCAATGTAACTCGTAGAAAATGACCACATGATCATGAGACTCCCGATTTGAGAATACGATGATAATTTTCAAATATCTAGACATAGGCTTAAAAACATGGCGTTAGGGGGCAAAAACTCGAGATAGGCCCCGAACCGCCCCGTGCTAGACACCAACACCTTGCACAGGACCAATGTAACTCGTAGGAACTGTTCGCGGGATCACGGACTCCTGATTTGAGAAAATAAGGATAATTTGAAAATATCTAAACTTGGGCTTAAAAACATGGCGTTAGAGGGCAAAAACCCGAAACAACCCCTGAACGGCCCCGTAAGAGGCACCAACACCTAGCACGGGACCAATGTACTTCGTCGGAACTAATTTTGTGATCTTGAGACTCCCGATTTGAGAATACGATGATAATTTTAAAATATCTAGACTTTGGCTTAAAGCCCATGGCGTTAGAGGGCGAAAACCCGAGACAACCCTCGAACGACCTCGTGAGAGGCACCAACACCTCGCACGGGGACCAATGTAACTTATAGAAATTGACCGCTTAATCACGAACTCTCGGTTCGAGTATATAAAGATGATTTAATATTAGGAATTAGGCTTAAAAATATGGCATTAGTGGGTGAAAAACAAAAACATCTTTCGAGCGCCCTTGTGAGAGGCACCAACACCTCTCAGGGTACCAATGTAACTCGTAGGAACTGATCGTGTGATCACGGGACTCCCTATTTTAGAATACAAGGATAATTTGAAAATATTAGGACTTAGGAACAAAAACATGGTGTTAGAGGGTGAAAATCCAAAACAACCTCTGAACGGCTCCGAGAGAGACACCAACTCCTTACATGAGACCAATATAACTCGTCGGAGCTGACCACTCGATCACGGGGCTCTCGAAATGAGAATACGATGATAATTTGCAAATATCTAGACTTGATCTTAAAAAAATGGCGTTAGAGGGAGAAAACCCAAAACGAATCCCGAATGACCTCGTGAGAGGCACCAATACCTCGCAAGGGACAACTCTAACTCGTAGACACTGACCGCGCGATCACGGACCTTTCGATTTGAGAATACGATAATAATTTGCAGATAACTAGACATATGCTTAAAAACATGGCGTTAGATGGAGAAAATCCAAAATAGACCCGGAACGGCCCCGTGAGAGGTACCGACAACTCATATGGAACCAATGTTACTCGTAGGAATAGACCGGGCAATCACGGCACTCTCAGTTTGAGAATACGATGATAATTTGAAAATATCTAAACTTTGGCTTAAAAACATGGCGTTAGAGGGTAAAAACCCAAAACAGTCCTCGAATAGCCCCTTGAGAGGCACCAACACCTTGCATGCGACCAATGTAACTCGTAGCAACTGACTGCTCGATCAAGGGGCTCTCAATTTTAGAATATGATGATAATTTACAAATATCTAAACTTAGATTTGAAAACATGGCGTTAGATGGCAAAAACTAGAAACAGACCCTGAACGCCCCCCCGAGAGGCACCACACCTCGTACAGGACCAATGTAATTCATATAAACTGATCGCACGATAACGCGACTCCCGATTTGATAATACGATGAAAGTTTGTAAATATCTAGACTTATGCTTAAAAAATGGCGTTAGAGGGAGAAAACCCGAGATAGGACCCGAACCGCCCCGTGAGACGCACCAACACATCGCACCAGACTAATGTAACTAATATGAATTGTTTGTGGTATCATGGGACTCTCGATTTGAGAATACAAGGATAAATTTTAGCAAAACAAGGCTTAGGGTTAAAAACAAGGCATTAGAGGGTGAAAATCTGAAACAACCCATGAACAGCCCGGTGCGGGGCACCAACACCTCGCACGGGACCAATGTAACTCGTCGTAACTGACCGATTGATCATCGGTCTCTCAGTTTGAGAATATGATGATAATTTTCAAATATCTAGACTTAGGCTTAAAAATATGGCATTAGAGGGCGAAAACCCAAAACAGACCCCAAACGGTCCCGTAAGAGGCACGTTTTCACAAGGGACAAATGTAACTCGTAGAAACTGACCACGTGATCACGAGACTTCTAGTTTGAGAATAAAATGATAATTTGCAACTATCTAGACATACACTTAAAACATGGCGTTAGAGGGCAAAAACCCGAAACATACCCTAAATGGCCTCGTTAGAGGCACCGATGCCTCACAAGGGACCAATGTTACTTGTAAAAATTGACCGCATGATAACGAGACTTCCAGTTTGAGAATATAATGATAATTTGCAAATATCTGGACATAGGATTAAAAACATGGCGTTAGAGGGAAAAAATAAAAAACAGACCCCGAACGGCCCCGTTAGAGGCACTAACACCTCATAAGGGACCAATGTAACTCGTAGAAACTTATCGCACGATCACGAGACTTATGATTTGAGAATACAGTGATAATTTGTAAATATCTGGACATAGGCTTAAAACATGGAATTAGAGGGAAAAAACCCAAAACAGACCTCGAACGTCCCCGTAAAAGGCACCAACACCTTGTACAGGACCAATGTTACTCCTACGAACTAATCGCGTGATCATGGGACTCTTAATTTGAGAATACAATGATAATTTAAAAATACATAGATTTTGTCTTAGAAAGATGGCGTTAGAGAGAGGTACCAACGCCTCGCATGGGGCCAATGTAACTCGTAGGAACTGACGAGATGACCATGGGGCTCTCAGTTTTAGAATACTACAATAAATTGCAAATATCTAGACTTAGGCTTAAAAATACGGAGTTTGAGGAAGAAAACTCGAAAGAGATGCGAAACGGCTTAGTGAGAGGCACCAACAACTTGCATGGGACCAACGTAACTCGTAGAATCTGACCTCGCAATCATAGCACTTTAGGTTTGAGAATATAATGATAATTTTTAAATATATAGACATTGGCTTAAATACATGGTTTTGGAGGGCAAAAACTCAAAACAGGCCCCAAACCGCCCCCTGAGAGGCATCAACGCCATGCATGGGACCAATGTTACTCGTAGGAGCTGATCACGTGATCACAGGAATCTCGATTTGAGAATACGATGATAATTTGAAATATCTAGGCATTGGGTTAAAAACATGGCGTTAGAGGGAGAAAACCCAAAACAGTCCTTGAGCAGCCCCGTGAGAGGCACTAACACATCGCACGGGAACAATGTTACTCATAGGAACTGACCGCTCGATCACGGAGCTCCCGGTTTTATAATACAAGGATAAATTGAAAATATCTAGAATTAGGTTAAAAAACATTAAGTTAGAGGGTGAAAACCCGAAAAAACCCCTGAACGGCCCAGTAAGAGGCACCAACACCTCACACGAGACCAATGTAACTTGTAGGAACTAATTGTGTGATCTCGAGATGCCCGATTTTTGAATACAATGATAATTTAAAAATATCAAGACTTTGGCTTCAAAATTATGGTGTTAGAGCTAGAAAACTCGAGACAGCCCCCGAATGGCCTCGTGAGAGGCACCAACACCTCGCACGGGACCAATGTAACTTGTAGAAACTGACCATACGATTAGGGGACTCCCAATCTGAAAATATGAGGATAATTTGAAAATATCATGACTAAGGCTAAATGTCTTTAGAGGGTGAAAATCTAAAACAACCCATGAACGGCCCGATGAGTGACACCAACACCTTGCATGGGACCAACGCAACTCATCGGAACTAACCGCTCAATCACAGGGATCTCGGTTTGAAAATATGAAGATAATTTGCAAATATCTTGACTTAGGCTTAAAAATATGGCATTAGAGGGTGAAAACCCGAAACAGATCCCGAGCGTGCCCGTGAGAGGCACCAACACCTTGTAAGGGATAAATATAACACGTAGAAACTGATCACATGATCACGAGACTTCCTGTTTGAGAATACAATGAGAATTTGCAAATATCTAGACATAGCTTTAAAATATGGTGTTGGAGGGAAAAAACCCAAAACAGACCGCGAACGGCCCTCTGAGAGGCACTGACACCTCACACGGGACCAATGTTACTCGTAGGAACTGATCGCACAATCATGGGACTCTTAGTTTGAGAATACGATGATAATTTGAAAATATCTAAAATTTGGCTTAAAAACATGGCGTTAGAGGGCAAAAACTCGAAACAATCCCCGAATAGCATCGTAAGAGGCACCAATACCTCGCACGAGGCCAATGTAATTCATTGAAACTGATCACTCGATCACGGGGCTCTCGGTCTGAGAATGTGAAGATAATTGCAAATATCTAGACTTAGGCTTAAAACATGGCGTTAGAGGCCGAAAACTCAAAACAAACCCCAAACGACCCCGTGAGAGGCACCATCACCTTGCATGGGATCAATATAACTTGTAGGAATTGACCGCTCGATCACAGGACTTCGGGTTTAAGAATATGAGTATAATTTTAAAATATCAGGTCTTAGGATTAAAAACATGACGTTAGAGGGTGAAAAACCAAAACAGCCCCCGAGCGGCCCTCTGAGAGGCACCAACACCTCTTTCGATACTAATGTAACTCGTAGGAACTAATCGTATGATCACGGGACTCTTTGTTTGATAATACGGGGATAATTTGAAAATATCATGACTTAGGTTTAAAAACATGGTGTTAGATGGTTAAACTCCAAAACAGCCCATGAATGGCCCGATGAGAGGCACCAACACATCGCACGAGACCAACATAACTCGTCGAAATAGACCGCTCGATCACGGGGCTCTCGATTTGAGAGTATGATGATAATTTGCAAATATCCTATTTTAGGCTTAAAAACATGGAGTTAGAGGGCAAAAGCTCGAAACAGACCCCGAACGACCTTGTGAGAGGTACCAACACCTCACAAGGGACCAATGTAGCTCGTAGAAATTGACCGCATGATCACGAGGCTCTTGATTTGAGAATACGATGATAATTTTCAAATATCTAGACTTAGGCTTAAAAACATGGCTTTAGTGGGGGAAAACCTGAAACATACCCCGAATGGTCTCGTGAGAGGAACCATCACCTTGCAAGGGACGAATGCTACTAGTAGAAATTGACCACGCGATCACGTGACTTCTGGTTTGAGAATATAATGATAATTTGGAAATTTCTATACATAGGATTAAAAGCATGGCGTGGGAGGATGAAAACTCGAAACAATCCCCGAACAACCTCGTTTCAGGCACCAACACCTCGCACGGGACTAATATAATGCGTAAGAACTGACCGCTCGATCATGGGGCTCCCAGTTTGAGAATAGGATGATAATTTGCAAATATCTAAACTTAGGCTTCAAAACATGGCGCTGAGGGAGAAAACCCGAAACAGACCCCGAACGACCCCGTGAGAGGCACCAACACCTCGTACGGGACCAATGTAACTCATAAAAACTCACCGCATGATTATGGGACTCCCGATTTGATAATACAATGATAATTTGAAAATATATAAAGTCAAGCTTAAAAACATGGCGTTAGAGGGTGAAAATTCGAGATAGGCCTCGAACCGCTCCATGAGAGGCACCTATACCTCGTACAAGACCAGTATAACTCATAGGAACTCTTCGCTGGATCACGGGACTGCCGGTTTGAAAATATAAGGATAATTTGAAAATATCTACACTTGGGCTTAAAAACATTGCTTTAGAGGGTGAAAACTCTAAACAACCCCTGAACGGCCCCCTAAGAGACACCAACACCTTGCACGGGACAAATGTAACCCGTAGAAACTAATTGTGTGATCTCGAGACTCCCGGTTTAATAATACAAAGAAAATTTTAAAATATCTAGACTTTGGCATAAATACCATGGCGTTAAAGGGTGAAAATCAGAGACAGTCCCCGAACAGCCCCGTGAGAGGCACCAACACATCGCATGGGACCAATGTAACTTGTAGGAACTAACCGCATGATAACGGGACTCCCTGTTTGAGAATACAAGTATAATTTGAAAGTAACAGGACTTAGTATAGAAATATGGCGTTAGAGGGCGAAAATCCAAAACAACCCATGAACGGCCCGGTGAGAGGCACTAACACCTCGCACGAGACCAATGTAACTTGTTGGAACTGACCGTGTGATCACGGGGCTCTCGGTTTGATAATACAATGATAATTTGCAAATATCTAGACTTAGGCTTAAAAATATGGTGTTAGAGGGCGAAAACTCAAAACAGACCTCGAACGGTCCCGTAAGAGGCACCCACACCTCCCAAGGGACCAATGCAACTCGTAAAAACTGATCACGCGATCATGGGACTTCAGGTTTGAGAATACAATGGTAATTTGGAAATTTCTATACATAGGCTTAAAAACATGGCGTTACAGGGAAAAAACTCGAAACATACCCCAAACGGCCCCGTGAGAGTCACCGACACCTTGCACGGGACCAATGTTACTCATAGGAACTAATCGTGTGATCACGAGACTCTCGGTTTGAGAATACGATAATAATTTTAAAATATCTAGACTTTGGCATAAAAACATGTTATTAGAAGGAATAAACCTAAAAGAATCCCCAAACAGCCTCATTAGAGGCATAAACACCTCGCACGGGACCAATGTAACTCGTAGGAATTGATCACTCAATCACGGGGCTCCCGATTTGAGAATACGATGATAATTTGCAAATATCTAGACTTAGGCTTCAAAACATGGCGTTGAGTGAGAAAACTCGAAATAGACACTGAACGGCCCCGTGAGAGGGACCAACACCTCGCACGGGATCGATGTAACTCGTAAAAACTGACTGCACGATCACGGGACTCCCAATTATAGAATACGCTGATAATTTTTAAATACCTAGACTTAGGCTTAAAAACATGGATTTAAAGGGATAAAATATGAGATAGGCCCCGAATCGCCCTGTGAGAGGCACCAGCACCTCGCACGGGACCGTTGTAACTCATAATAATTGTTCGCTAGATCACGACACTCCCAATTTGAGAATAGTTGGATAATTTGAAAATATGTAGAATTGGGTTTAAAAACATTGCCTTAGAGGTCAAAAACCTGAAACAACCCCTGAACGGCCCCGTCAGAGGCACCAACACCTTGCACAAGACTAATGTAACTCGTAGGAACTGATTATATGATCTCGAGACTCTCGGTTTGAAAATACGATGCTAATTATTAAATATCTAGACTTTCATTTAAAAACCATGGTGTTAGAGGGCAAAAACTCGAGACATGCCCTGAACGACCCCGTGAGAAGCATCAACACCCCGCACGGGACCAATGTAACTTTCAAGAACTGGCCATTCGATCATGGGACTACCTATTTGAGAATACGAGGATAATTTGAAAATATCAGGACTTAGGCTAGAAATATGTAATTTGAGGGAAAAAATCCAAAACAACCCATGAACGGCCCGGTGAGAGGCACCAACACCTCTCACGGGACCAATGTAACTCATCGAAACTAATCGATTGATCACGGGGCTCTTGATTTGAGAAAAAGAAGATAATTTGCAAATATCTAGACTTAAGCTAAAAAACACAAGGTTAGAGGGGGAAAACCTGAAACAGACCCAGAACGTCCCCGTAAGAGGGACTAATGTAACTTGTAGAAACTAACAGCGCGATCACGGGACTTCCTGTTTCAGAATACAATGATAATTTGCAAATATCTAGACTTAGGCTTAAAAACATGGCGTTAAAGGGGGAAAACCCTAAACAGACCCCGAACGACCTCGAGAGAGGTACCAACTCCTCGTAAGGGACCAATGTAACTCGTAGAAACTGATAGTGCGATCACGGGCCTCTCATTTTGAGAATATGTTGATAATTTGAAAATATTTAATCTTAGGCTTAAAAACATGGCGTTAGAGGGTGAAAACCCAAAACAGTGCCCGAAAGGCCCCGTGAGAGGCACCAACACCTCACACGGGACCAATGCAACTTGTAGAAACTGACCGCGTGATCATTGGACTTCTGGTTTGAGAATATAATGATAATTTAGAAATATCTATACATAGGCCTAAAAATATGGTGTCAGAGGGCAAAAACCTGAAACAAACCCTTAACGGCCTCATTTGAGGCACCAACACCTTGCAGGGGACCAATATACCCCGTAGGAACTAATTGTGTGATCTTGAGACTCTCGATTTGAGAATACGATGGTAATTTGAAAATATCTTGAATTTAGGTTAAAAACCATGGCGTTAGAGGAAAAAAACTCGAGACAACCCCCGAATGGCCCCGTGAGAGGCACCAACACCTCGCACGGGACTAATGTAACTTGTAGGAACATACCACGCAATCACAGGACTCCCGATTTGAGAATATGAGGATAATTTGAAAATATTAGGACTTAGGCTAGAAATAAAGTGTTAGAGGTGAAAAACCAAAATCGCCCTCGAGCGGCCCAGTGAGAGGCACCAACACCTCTCGCGGTACCAATGTAACTCATAGGAGCTGACCATGCGATCACAAGACTACCTTCTTGAGAATACGCGGATAATTTGAAAATATCATGACTTAGGCTAAAAATATGGCGTTAGAGGGTAAAAATCTGAAATAACCCATGAAGGGCCCGGTTAGAGGCACTAACACCTCACAAGGGACCAATGTAACTCGTAGAAACTGATCGCGCGATCACGAGAATTTCGATTTGAGAATACAATGATAATTTGAAAATATCTAGACATAGGCTTCAAAACATGGCGTTAGAGGGAAAAAATCCTGAAATAAACCCCGAACGACCCAGTAAGAGGCACCGACACCTCACACGGGACCAATGTTACTCTTAGGAATTGACCTAGCAATCATGTGTCTCTTGGTTTGGAAGTATGATGATAATTTGAAAATATCTTAACTGTACCTTAAAAACATGGCGTTAGAGGGCAAAAACTCGAAATAATCCCTGAGCAACCTCGTGAGAGGCATCAACACCTCGCACGAGACCAATGTAACTTGCAAGAACTAACCATTCGATCATGGGAATCCCTATTTGAGAATACGAGGATAATTTGAAAATATCAGAACTTAGGCTAGAAATATGATGTTAGAGGGCAAAAATCCGAAATAACCCATGAACGGCCCAATGAGAGGCACCAACACCTCTCACGGGACCAATGTAACTCGTTAAAAGTGACAGCTCGATCATGAGGCTCTCGGTTTGAGAATATGAAGATAATTTACAAATATCTAGACTTAAACTTAAAAACATGGCGTTAGAGGGAGAAAACCTAAAACAAACACCGAATGACCTGTGAGAGGTACAAATGTAACTCGTAGAAACTGACTGCGCGATCACAACACTTCCTATTTGAGAATACAATGATAATTTGAAAATACCTTGATTTAGGATTAAAAACATGGCGTTATAGGGAAAAAACTCGAAACAGACCCCGAACAGCCCCGTGAGGGGTACCAACACCTCACAAGGGACTAATGTAACTCATAGATACTGATCGCTTGATCACGCAACTCTCGATTTGAGAATACAATGATAATTTACAAATATCTAATCTCAGGCTTAAAAACATTGCGTTAGAGGAGGAAAACTCGAAACGGACCCCAAATGGCCCCGTGAGAGGCACTAACACCTCACAAGGGACCAATGCAACTCGTTAAAATTGATCGCATGATCACGAGACTTCTGATTTGAGAATACAATAATAATTTGGAAATATGTATACATGGCTTAAAAACATGGCGTTAGAGGGCCAAAACTCAAGACAAACTCTTAACGACCCCGTAAGAGGCACCAAAAACTTACACGGGACCAATGTATCTCGATGGAACTACTTGTGCGATCTCTAGACTCTCGATTTGAGAATATGATGATAATTTGAAAATATCTAGACTTTGGCTTAAAAACCATAACGTTAGAGGTCAAAAACCCGAGATAGCCCCCAAACGGCACCGTGAGAGGCACTAACGCCTTGTACGGGACCAATGTAACTTGTAGGAAGTGATTGCGCGATCACGGGACTCTTGATTTGAGAATATGAGGATCGATTGAAAATATTAGGACTTAGGCTATAAATATGTCGTTAGTTGCGAAAAACAAAAACAACCCTCAAGCGGCCCTATGAGAGGCACCAACAAATCTCACGATACTAATGTAACTTGTAGGAACTGACCATGCGATCACGGGACTGCCTGATTTAGAATACGGGGATAATTTGAAAATATTAGGACTTAGGCTAAAAATTTGGCATTAGAGGGAAAAAAATTTTGAAATAACCCATGAACGGCCCGGTGAGAGTCACTAACACCTCGCAAGGGACCAATGTAACTTGTAGAAACTGACCGCACGATCACAGGACTTACGGTTTGAGAATACAATGATAATTTGAAAATATCTAGACTTAGTATTAAAAACATGGCATTAGAGGGAAAAAACCCAAAATAGACCTCGAACGACCCCATGAGAGGGACCAACACCTTGTAGGGGACCAATGTAACTCGTAGAAACTGATCGCGCAATCACGGGGCTCTCGGTTTGAGAATATGATGATAATTTGCAAATATCTAATCTTGGGCTTCAAAACATGGCATTACAGGGTAAAAATCTAAAAGAGACCCCGAACAGCCCTATAAGAGGCATTAACACCTCACAAGGGACTAGTGCAACTCGTAGAAACTGACTGCGCGATCACGGGACTTCTAGTTTGAGAATACAATGATAATTTGAAAATATCTAGACTTAGAATTAAAAACATGGTGTTAGAGGGAAAAAACTCGAAACAAACCCTTAACGGCCCCGTGAGAGGCACCAACACCTTGCACGGGACAAATGTATCTCTTAGGAACTAATTGTGTGATCTCGCGATTCTAGCTATGAGAATATGATGATAATTTTAAAAAATACAAACTTTGGTTTAAAAACCATGGCGTTAGAGGTCGAAAACCTGAGACAGTCCCCGAACGGCCTCGTGAGAGGCACTAACGCCTCGTATGGGACCAATGTAACATATAGAAACCGGCCGCTCGATTACGAGACTCACGATTTGAGAATATGATGATAATTTAAAAATAACAAGACTTAGAGTAGAAATATGGCATTAAAGGGCAAAAATTCGAAACAATCCATGAACGACCCCGTGAGAGGCACTAAAACCTCGCCCGGGACCAGCGTAACTCGTCAAAACTGACCGCTTGATCACGGGGCTCTCGGTATGAGAATACAAAGATAGTTTGCAAATATCTAGACTTAAGATTAAAAACGTGGCATTAGAGGGCGGAAACCCGAAACAGACCCCGAACGGCCCCGTGAGAGGCATCAACACCTCACAAGGGACCAATGTAACTCGTAGAAACTGACCACGCAATCATGGGACTTCCTGTTTAAGAATACAATGATAATTTGAAAATATCTAGACTTAGGATTAAAACATGACGTTAAAGGGAAAAAACCCAAAACAGACCCCAAACGACCCCGTGAGAGGTACCAACAAGTCGCAAGGGACCAATGTAACTCGTAGTAACTGATCGCGCGATCACATGGACGTTGATTTGAGAATATGATGATAATTTACAAACATCTAATCTTAGGCTTAAAAACATGGTGTTTATTGGGTGAAAACCCAAAATAGACCTTGAACGGCCCCGTAAGAGGCACCAACACCTCCAAAGGTACCAATGTAACTCGTAGAAAATGACCACGCAATGACTGAACTTCTGGTTTGAGAATACAATGATAATTTAGAAATATCTATACACAGGCTTAAAAATAAGGCATTAGAGGAAAAAAACTCGAAACAAACCCTTAACGACCCCGTAAGAGGCACCAACACCTTTCTCGGGACTAATGTATCTCGTAGGAACTAATTGTGCGATATCGAGACTCTCTATTTGAGAAAACAATGATAATTTGAAAATATCTAGGCTTTAGCTTAAAAACTATGACGTTAGAGGTTAAAAACTCGAGTCAGCCCCCGAACGGCCCCGTGAGAGGCACTAACGCCTCGTACGGGACCAATGTAACTTGTAAGAACTGACCATGCGATCACGGGACTCCCGAATTGAGAATATGAGGATAATTTGAAAATATCAGGACTTAGGCTAGAAATATGGAGTTATAGGCAAAAAACCAAAATAGCCACGAAACGGCCCTGTGAGAAGAATCAACACTTCTCACGGTACCAATGTAATTCGTAGGAACGGATCATGCGATCACGGGACTCCCTGTTTGAGAAAACGAGAATAATTTTAAAATATCAGGACTTAGTCTAAAAATATGGCGTTAGAGGGCAAAAATCCAAAACAATCCAAGAACGGCCCGATGAGAGGCACCAACACCTCGCACGGGACCAATGTAACTCGTCGGAACTGACCGCTCGATCACGAGGCTTTGGGTCTGAGAATACGATGATAATTTGTTAATATCTAGACTTAATCTTAAAAACGTGGCGTTAGAGGGAGAAAACCCAAAACAGATCCCGAACGGCCCGTGAGAGGTACCGACACCTTGCACGGGACCAATGTAATTTATAAAAACTGACCACATGATCACGGGGCTCCCGATTTGAGAATACGATGATAATTTGCAAATATGTAGACTTCAGCTAAAAAATATTGCGTTAGAGGGTAAAACTCGAAATAAATTGCAACGTCCCCGCGAGAGGCACCGACACCATGCACGTGACTAATGTTAGTCGCAGGAACTGATCGTAAGATCACGGGACTCTCAATTTTAGAATACGATGACAGTTTGAAAATATCTAGACTTTGTCTTAAAACATGGTGTTAGAGGGTGAAAACCCGAAACAATCCACAAACAACCTTATGAGAGGAATCAACATGTCGCACGGGACCAATGTAATTCTTAGAAACTTATCGCACAATCACGGGACTTTCGATTTGAGAATACGATGATAATTTGGAAATATATTAACTTAGGCCTAAAAATATGGTGTTAGAGGGTGAAAACCCGAGATAGTCCCCGAACCTCCCCGTGAGAGGAACTAACACCTCGCACGGGACCAATGCAACTAATAAAAACTGTTTACGGGATTACGGGACTCCCATAATGACACTGTAAGAGGCACCAACATCTTTCACGGGACCAATGTAACTCGTAGGAACTAATTGTGCAATCTCGAGAGTCTTAATTAGATAATATGATGATAATTTTAAAATATCTAGACTTTGGCTTAAAAACCATGGAGATAGAGGGCGAAAACCTGAGACAGCCTCTGAACAGCCCCGTGCGAGGCACCAACACCTCGTATGGGACTATTGTAACTTGGAGAAACTGACCGTACGATCACCGAACTCAGGGTTTGAGAATATAAGGATAGTTTGAGAATATCAGGGCTTAGGCTTGAAAATAATGCGTTAGAGGGTGAAAAACAAAAACAGTCCCTGAACTACCCCGTAAGAGGCACCAACACCTTGCACGTGGACAATGTAGCTTGTAGGAACTAATAGTACTATCACGAGACTCCTGGTTTGAGAATATGATGATAATTTTAAAATATCTGGACTTTGGCTAAAAAACCATGGCTTTAGAGGGTGAAAACCCGAGATGGCACCCGAACGACCCTGTGAGAGGAACCAACCCCTCACACGGGACCAGTGTAACTTAAAGGAACTGACCGTGTGATCATGGGACTCCATATTTTATATTACAAAGATACTTTGAAAATATCAGGACCTAGGCTTAAAAATATGGCGTTAGAGGGTGAAGAAATAAAAAATCACCTGAGTGGCCTGAAATAACGTTGCCAAGGCCGTTTATGAAAATAAACTATTTAAGCAACTCCGAAAGTTTGTTGAAGAAACTCTTTACTAAAATCAAACTGATTTTGAACACAAGATGTGTTAACAAAAAATATGTACGAGATATGGACAAGATTTGATAACAAGTTTTAGTAAACAGTTTAAAATGTTTTAAACTCAGCACACATCAGAATGAGATGAGAAGATGTAGAAATATTGATACTCAGGATTTTTTACGTGGTAAAACCTCAACCTTGAGGAAACATCCACGACTCCCTCTACGGAGTAAAACAAAAAAACAATCAGTAAAACAAATATGCGAGTTACAACCTATTTAACTAACATGCACAAAAAAACAAATCTATACAAGTTCAGGATTGTACCCTCTGGCGTCCTTAACTTTTCTGCAGATCTTGTTTGTTGATGTAGTTGTCTCAGTTTGTCAACACTTCTTTGTTTCAGCACTTTACGTCGACTTATGTTCACCAAATCTTATAGCCAACACTTTCAGTGTTTGTAGTGTGAAGATGTTTGTGAATAGTGTTCTAAAACACATGCATGCACACACACACACACTTATTACTTACAGACAATCCTAACAAATCACATATAAAGTCTATATTCAGTGTATTTGTTATTTTTCTTTCTTACAAAAACAAGAACCTTTTTGACCTTTCAAAATAACCCAGATTCCACGGAGATCTTGCTTAAGAAATCGGTCAAGACCTTTCTCAATAACTTTTGAAAATATTATGGAGATTGAGAACCCTCCAAGTGCAAATCCAACTAGGTCAGGTTAAGTTTTGTAAAAACAGAAATAGAAAAGCATCTATTGTTGATTCTGAAGTAAGAAAATGTTTTAACAGAAAACAATCAACAACGAAATTCTCAAGATGAGAAATAAATGCAACTAAGTGTATTATGACATGCAAAACTACAGATCTATGATTTCTATTGAACCAGAAACAAGATCTGAGTCTATGTCTAAGTTGGAAATAAGATTTATGAACACAAGGATTTCAGCAACCCAAGATCTTTCAACCAGAACTCTCATAAACCCAAGAAAACACTAAGGATGGTGTTTATTTGGTTATGGTGTTTTTTTCTGGAGAGGTATGTAGTTTGGGCTTGAGAAGTATTTGGACGAAGTTAGGGTTTCTAATTTGGGTCTGGTTTCTCTCTCTAACTTCTCTCTTCTCTCTTCTCTCTTCTCTCTCTCTCTCTCTCTCTCTCTCTCTATTCTCTAAGACTTTTCACAATGGCAAAAGCTTTCGAAGGCTGAGATGGGAGGCCTTTAAATAGGAAGAGAGGAAGATTCCAGAGCATCGTTCAAAAACAATGGCTGAGATTGAGTCAAGCTCCTTTGACTGCAATCCAAGGGCTCACAACAGGCGGTGGATTAAACAGGCTGTGATTGGCTTAAGGATTTACACGGGGATTCACTCAAAAGACATGCAGGCCATCGATAAGGGTTGATCCAAGGGCTGATAACAAGCGATGGTATGTCTCTGTAAAGAAACACACCTAGGGCCAATCAGAGTTGGCCTGAGGATGAATGTAAACGCGCGTCCCAAAATAATTACAAAGCCAACCCTAGAGTCTCTAGCGCTTTCGGTTTCTACCCAGAGTAACTTTAGGCCAATAAACACAACAATACATATTTATATATTAACCCCAAGACTTTTTAAATCAAATTTTAATTAAATAAAACCTTGTTTAAAATAAGTTTAAAATTCCCAAAAAATTATTAAAAATCAAATTGAGGGATTTAAACACACTCACAACATTAATACACATAGAGGTGCAATATGATATGCAAGAATAAAATTCTGAGTGTGTGAGTGATGGCTATAGTCTCAGGATCATCACAAGATGTATGGAAGAAGAAGCAACCCAATTTCTGAAGCTCTTTGGTTTCTAGGATGGACACTATTTTGTCACAATTTCCAAACTAGATGAGCTCTTATACAGTCTAGACTCAAATGAGTCAAAAGTATAAGGGCTTCAATCTCCCCCTTTGGAAATATGAGACAAAATCTCCTTTGAGTCATCTAAACTCGTAGGGCGAGAACAAATAAGAAAATCCTATTCCTATAAAAGTTCTATCTACCCAAATCCTAGAAAGCAAAAATTACATAACTCAACTATATACAGTTTTAACATCCTATTATTACAATAAAGAATGACTGTACAAGAAGAATACCTGCAAAGAATTACTAAGATCAAGCTTTTTAGTATATGCAGTAGACTCAAATTTCTCCCCCATTTTGTCTCAAATGGACAAAGGGAAGGAACTTGGAAAATAAGACAGGTATTTACTCAACACAAATCATACCAATAGATTTACGTAAAGAAATGAATCTATTATAATCAAGAGGTTTGGTAAATAAATCTGCAAGTTGTAGATCAGTAGAAAGATAATTGATTTCTAATTCCTTTGTTTCAACTAATTCACGAATAAAATGATGTCTTATTTTAATGTGCTTAGTTCGCGAGTGTTGAACCGGGTTCTTAGAAATATTAATCGCGCTTTGATTATCACAATAGAGACGAAGTGTGGGTTCTAAAATACCATAATCACTTAGCATTTGTTTAAGCCACAATAATTGGGCACAACAGCTACCGGCGGCTATGTATTCAGATTCAGCAGTCGAGAGAGATGTGCAGTTCTGTTTTTTACTACTCCATCCTACCAAGTTATTACCAATATAACAACATGCGCCTGAAGTGCTTTTACTATCATCAGTACACCCAGCCCAGTCAGCATCAGTGTACCCAATAATAGTGCTAGGTGTGTCATTCGTGTACCAAATTCCTAAATTTAGAGTGCCTTTAACATATTTAATTATGCGTTTAACAGCGTTTAAATGGCTCTCCTTGGGGTTGTTTTGATAACGCGCACAAACACAAACAGCATACATGATATCAGGACGCGAGGCAGTCAGATAGAGTAATGTGCCAATCATACTACGATATAAGGTAGAGTCTACAGATTTTCCATTTTCATCTTTAGATAATTTCTCTGTAGTAATCATAGGCGTTTTAGCACTTTTAGCACTCTCGAGGCCAAATTTCTTAACTATCTCTAATGCGTACTTAGTCTGCGAAAGAAACAATCCATCTGGTTGTTGTTTGACTTGGAGACCTAGGAAGAACTGTAACTCCCCCATAAGGGACATCTGAAATTCCTTACTCATAATTTCAGCAAAAGATTTTACTTCTGAGGTAGAAGTGGATCCAAATATGATATCGTCTACATAGACTTGAGCGATAGTAATGTGTTTGCCAAAATGTTTGACAAATAAGGTTTGGTCATTTCCTCCTCTTTTGAAACCTTTGTCCAGCAGAAAACTGGACAGGCGCTCATACCAAGCTCTAGGAGCTTGTTTAAGACCATATAAAGCCTTTTTCAACCGAAATACATGATTAGGATAATTAGGGTCAATGAACCCTTTAGGTTGTTCTACATAGGTTTCCTCGGCAAGTATTCCATTAAGGAATGCAGATTTAACATCCATTTGATATAATGTAAAATGCATGTGACAGGCTATAGCAAGAAGCAGACGAACTGATTCTAAACGAGTAACAGGAGCAAACGTCTCATTAAAATCAAGTCCTTCTATTTGGGAATAACCTTGAGCAACTGGTCTAGCTTTATTTCTAATTACTATCCCATTTTCATCAGTTTTATTTTTGAAAATCGAACGAGTACCAATAACCTTTTTGTGATCAGGACGTGGAACAAGATACCATACATCATGAATGACAAATTGTAAAAGTTCATCCTGCATAGCAGAAATCCAGTGAGTGTCATTCAATGCCTCATTTACATTCTTTGGTTCCAAGAGAGAAACAAAGCATGCATAGAGTGCATAATTTCTAAGTTGGGATCTTGTGCGTACTGGTTCACTAGGGTTACCAACTACATTGTTAATGGGATGGTCTTTAGAAACCCAGTTAGGTACTTCAGGTGACTCAATAGGTAATGAATTATCTATTTCAGAAGAGTCATTTTCTAAAATATTTGACGATTCTTCTTCAATAGTTAATTCACTAGTCTTGCTTTCTACAGTAGTGTCACTAACAATTACATTTATGGATTCCATTAAGGTCTTAGCGCGAAGATTATACACTCGATAAGCTCTACTGTTAGGTGAATAACCTAAGAATATGGCTTTATCTCCTCTACTCTCAAATTTAGATAAGTGTTCCCTATCTTTGCAAACATAGTAGGTACTACCAAAGGTTCTAAGGTACTTAAGATTAGGCTTTTTATTGTACCAAAGTTCATAAGAGGTTTGTTTCGAATTCTTTCTAAGATAGAGCCTATTAATAAGGTGGCAAGCTGTACGAATAGATTCTACCCAAAAATACTTAGGTAAGTTCTTAGCATGGAGCATGACACGTACCATCTCTTCAAGAGTTCGATTCTTTCTCTCAGCTATTCCATTTTGTTGAGGGGTCTTAGGAGCACTGAACTCATGTTTGTAACCATTATAGTCACAATATTCTACAATACCAGTGTCTTTGAATTCACCACCTCTATCACTTCTGATTCTATTCACTTGAGTGTCTTTTTCATTCTCAATCCGTAAAAGAATCTTTAAAAAAGTTTGAAAAGTATCGGATTTTTGTTTTAAGAAAGCTACCCAAGTGAATCTGGTGAAGTCATCAACCATAACTAGAATATAACTGTGTCCACAAAGACTAACAGTTTGAGAAGGACCCATTAGGTCCATATGGATGAGTTCTAAGGGATTAGAGGTAAGGATATCTTTAACCCTTTTATGAGGTGCTTTAACAATTTTTCCTTCTTGGCAGGGACCACAGACAATGTTATGAATAAGTTTAATTTTTGGTATTCCTCTAACTATTTGTTGATAGGACAATTTACTCAAATTTTCGTAATTAATGTGACCCATTCTGTTATGACATATCTCATTGTCATCCATTCTGGCAACATTACAGATTTCAGAACTAGACATGACAGTATAACAATTGTCAGGAGTCCTGAATCCTGTAATTAAGCATTCTCCCTTTTCATTTAAAATCTTGCAATTGTTCTTTGAAAAGGTAATAGTATAGTTTGAGTCACAAAATTGCGAAATGCTAAGTAAATTAGCCTTAAGACCTTTAACTAAGAGAACATTTTCAAGAACAGGAAGACCTTTTTCTTTAAGAGTTCCTTTGCCTATGATCTGGGATGATACTCCATCACCAAAAACAACTTTTCCACCATCAAAGTGGGTTTTATTCAAAAGTTTTGTATCATCACCTGTCATATGCTCGGAACATCCAGAATCCAAGTACCAACCAGAAGTTGTAAGTTCAGCTTTTAGAGCAGAAACAACAATATTACACTTCATCTGGGGTTCTAGATCATCTTTTCTAACCCAAATTGCTCTGGTTTTCTGTTTGCGCTTGTTTGCTCTCATTTGATAAAATTTGCGAGCATTAGATTTTTGTTGAAAAACATTTTGAGCATGATTTTGAGTAAATTTGAATTCCTGAGCATTTGATTTAGAAAAGTTTCTGGTAATCCTTCTAGTAAATGTCCTTTTAGGTTTGGTCCTTCTATTCCTATAGTTAGAGTTTTTGTCTGGTGGCCTGGGAAGGACATAGTTGTTACGACTCCTCCTAGAGTAGTTAAAGTTAGGATATATGGAAGAATTGTAGACAGGTTTAATCAGTCTCCTAGCATAGCAATTATCAAACGAGTGGCCGTATATATCACAATATGAGCAATAAAGATTGCTCAGAGTTGGGTTTTCCTTAGGAAAGTCTCTAAACAAAGGTTTTGAGAAATTTTGAGGCTGAATTTTATTCCTAGGTAGCACAGGTTTGAAAGCAGGTTCACTTTTCCTAATAGGAGGGCAGACATATTTTCCCTTTGGTAAACTTTCATGCTTAGAGCAACTTGCATTTCCAGTGTTAGTGTTTTGATGGTCAAACTTAGTTTTTAGAGAATGAAAGTCTGGGCATGTTTCAATAGGTCTTTTGCCTCCTGACACAAACTTGATAGGTTCAACATGTTTTGTTTGTGTCTTCAAATTGGAGCAAAATCCTATTCCAGTTCTATCATCAGAATTGGTTTTAGATTCAACAACAAATTCATCAAAACAGTTCGAATTATTTTCAAATTTGGTAAATTTTTTGAAAACAGTTGCTGTCTTTTCTTTTGTTTGTTCCAATTCTAATAATGTCCCTTTGTATTTTTTCTCCAGAATTTCATTAGCTTCAGTCAAAGTTTTCAGTTTTTCATCAAACACTTTAACGTCACTTTCATGAGACATGCATTGTGTAGTATACTCTTCAGCATTCAGTTTTACCATTAGGCTTAGATCCTCTAGCTTTTTGGTAAGATCTTTCACAATCTTTTCTAGTCTAGTGCTTTTCTTAAGAGTTTTAGTATATAGAGTGTGGATGTCTGGGAGATCATCATTGTCAGAGTCACTAAGTGAAGTGTGTGAAGTGACCCCTAAGGTTTCATTTCTTAAACTCACACACCCATTGACATCAGCAGTATCGATTCCCCTTTGACTCACACACCCAGAGGAAGAGGTATTAGTGTTCTCAGTAAGTAAAGCATCTAAACCAGTTAAAGTATGATTCAAAGCAACAGAACTAGAATTACTAAACTCATCCTCACTATCAAGCATAGGCATATCATCATTATATATGATTTTGGCAAAGAAGGATAAACAAGGATCAAAACCATCAGATGTCTCAGGTTCCTCATTTTCAGAATCACTTGAGTCATCCCAGGTTTTGCAGATGTTGGCTCTAGAGTGTTTGTTTTGGGCATTTAAATTAACTCTACAATCTTGAGCAATGTGTCCTAGTTTACCACATCTATAGCATTCAGTCTTCTTGAGGTCTCTGTGAGGTCTTGTGTTGTCCTTGTTCTGTTTGTCATGAGGTTTCTCATGGGGCTTGTGATTTG
Source organism: Sambucus nigra (assembly GCA_949130495.1). NCBI lineage: Eukaryota > Viridiplantae > Streptophyta > Magnoliopsida > Dipsacales > Adoxaceae > Sambucus > Sambucus nigra. The sequence goes on from OX422220.1 coordinate 522,832,581, forward strand.
AAGGAGTAGAATAATTAGACTTGCCCTGTCTATTTGCAACACTGTTTCTAAATTTAACAATTTTCTTAAATTGTTTTGTCATTAGGGCAATCTGATTATCTAGACTTTCTAAGTCACAGTCCTCATCAGAATCATTACTAGGGGTGTTTAACTCAGGCTTAATCATTTTAGAGGTAAAGCTAAGATTGGAATTGGTATTTTTCCTATGAGTGTGGGTTAATTGTTTCTTAAACTCTAATTCCATTTCCACAGTTCTTAATTTGCTACTGAGTAATTCAGGAGTGAGATTAATATCACACATCTCCTCAATAGGATATCTTTTATTGTCAAAATTTATGTGGTAATGATCTCAGAATTTTAGACACAATTTCTTGTCTATCATAAGTTATACCATTGGCATGAAGTTTAGTGACAATATCAGTAAGGTTCATATAAAAATCATCGAAAGACTCAGATTCAGACATGATTAAGGTATTATACTGTTGGATTAACATCTGAGTCTTAGCAGCTTTTACCCTAGAGTCTCCTTCGTGGGCAGTAATCAAGGTATCCCATGCTTCCTTGGAAGTGGTACAAGATGAGATTCTCTTGAACTCATGTTCGTTAATAGACATAAATATAGCGTTCTTGCCTTTGTTATTATTTCGAGCAACTGTTTCTCTTCTTGAGTAAACTCACTCAATATTTTCTTAATCCTTTCATTGCTTCCATCAGTGGCTGGTTTAGTTGGATAAGAGTATCCATTTTCAATAATATCCCAGACATCATCTCCCAGGGTTCCTTGAATGAAAGCAATCATTCTTACTTTCCAGTAAGAGAGATTGGTTCCATCAAAGACTGGGGGTCTGGTCAAGTTACCATATCTTTCGTTTTTCTCGTCCATAATTGATTTTGAGAAAACAGTTTCAGAAACTCAGGATCTTTTTGAAATAAGTTCACCAAAATCTCTGATACCAATTGAAATAACGTTGCCAAGGCCGTTTATGAAAATAAACTATTTAAGCAACTCCGAAAGTTTGTTGAAGAAACTCTTTACTAAAATCAAACTGATTTTGAACACAAGATGTGTTAACAAAAAATATGTACGAGATATGGACAAGATTTGATAATAAGTTTTAGTAAACAGTTTAAAATGTTTTAAACTCAGCACACATCAGAATGGGATGAGAAGATGTAGAAATATTGATACTCAGGATTTTTTACGTGGTAAAACCTCAACCTTGAGGAAACATCCACGACTCCCTCTACGGAGTAAAACAAAAAAACAATCACTAAAACAAATATGCGAGTTACAACCTATTTAACTAACATGCACAAAAAAACAAATCTATACAAGTTCAGGATTGTACCCTCTGGCGTCCTTAACTTTTCTGCAGATCTTGTTTGTTGATGTAGTTGTCTCAGTTTGTCAACTCTTCTTTGTTTCAGCACTTTACGTCGACTTATGTTCACCAAATCTTATAGCCAACACTTTCAGTGTTTGTAGTGTGAAGATGTTTGTGAATAGTGTTCTAAAACACATGCATGCACACACACACACACTTATTACTTACAGACAATCCTAACAAATCACATATAAAGTCTATATGCAGTGTATTTGTTATTTTTCTTTCTTACAAAACCAAGAACCTTTTTGACCTTTCAAAATAACCCAGATTCCACGGAGATCTTGCTTAAGAAATCGGTCAAGACCTTTCTCAATCACTTTTGAAAATATTATGGAGATTGAGAACCCTCCAAGTGCAAATCCAACTAGGTCAGGTTAAGTTTTGTAAAAACAGAAATAGAAAAACATCTATTGTTGATTCTGAAGTAAGAAAATGTTTTAACAGAAAACAATCAACAACGAAATTCTCAAGATGAGAAATAAATGCAACTAAGTGTATTATGACATGCAAAACTACAGATCTATGATTTCTATTGAACCAGAAACAAGATCTGAGTCTATGTCTAAGTTGGAAATAAGATTTATGAACACAAGGATTTCAGCAACCCAAGATCTTTCAACCAGAACTCTCATAAACCCAAGAAAACACTAAGGATGGTGTTTATTATGTTATGGTGTTTTTTTCTGGAGAGGTAAGTAGTTTGGGCTTGAGAAGTATTTGGACGAAGTTAGGGTTTCTAACTTGGGTCTGGTTTCTCTCTCTAACTTCTCTCTTCTCTCTTCTCTCTTCTCTCTCTCTCTCTCTCTCTATTCTCTGAGACATTTCACAATGGCAAAAGCTTTCGAAGGCTGAGATGGGAGGCCTTTAAATAGGAAGAGAGGAAGATTCCAGAGCATCGTTCAAAAACAATGGCTGAGATTGAGTCAAGCTCCTTTGACTGCAATCCAAGGGCTCACAACAGGCGGTGGATTAAACAGGCTGTGATTGGCTTAAGGATTTACACGGGGATTCACTCAAAAGACATGCATGCCATCGATAAGGGTTGATCCAAGGGCTGATAACAAGCGATGGTATGTCTCTGTAAAGAAACACACCTAGGGCCAATCAGAGAACAGCAAGTGTTGGCCTGAGGACGAATGTAAACGCGCGTCCCAAAATAATTACAAAGCCAACCCTAGAGTCTCTAGCGCTTTCGGTTTCTACCCAGAGTAACTTTAGGCCAATAAACACAATAATACATATTTATATATTAACCCCAAGACTTTTTAAATCAAATTTTAATTAAATAAAACCTTGTTTAAAATAAGTTTAAAATTCCCAAAAAATTATTAAAAATAAAATTGAGGGATTTAAACACACTCACAACATTAATACACATAGAGGTGCAATATGATATGCAAGAATAAAATTCTAAGTGTGTGAGTGATGGCTATAGTCTCAGGATCATCACAAGATGTATGGAAGAAGAAGCAACCCAATTTCTGAAGCTCTTTGGTTTCTAGGATGGACATTATTTTGTCACAATTTCCAAACTAGATGAGCTCTTATACAGTCTAGACTCAAATGAGTCAAAAGTATAAGGGCTTCATGGCCATGTGAGAGGCACCAACACCTCTCACTGTACCAATGTAACTCGTAGGAACTAACCATGTGGTCACGGGACTCCCTATTTGAGAATACGAGGATAATTTGAAAATTTTAGGACTTAAGCTTACATACATGGCGTTGGTGGGCAAAAATCTGAAATAATCCCTGAACGGCCCGGTGAGAGGTACCAACACCTTGCACGGGACTAATGTAACTCGTCAGAACTAAATTATTGATCACGGGGATCTCAATTCAAGAATACGCTGATAATTTTCAAATATCTAGACTTAAGTTTAAAAACATGGCATTAGAGGGCAAAAACCAGAAAGAGACCCAGAATGGTCCCGTAGGAGACACCAACAGCTCGCAAGGGATCAACGTACCTCGTAGAAATTGACCGCGCGATCATGGAACTTCTAGTTTGATAATACAGTGATAATTTATAAATATCTAGACATAGGCTTAAAAACATGGGATTAGAGGGCAAAAACTCAAAATAAACCCCAACCGACCCCATGAGAGGGACCGACACCTTGCACAGGACCAATGTTACTCGTAGGAACTGATTGCGTAATTACGGGACTCTTGGTTTGAGAATATGATGATAATTTAAAAATATCTAGACATTGGCTTAAAACATGGCATTAGAGGGAGAAAACTAAATACAGTCCTTGAGCCGCCCCTTGAGAGGCACCAACTCCTCGCACAGGACCAATGGAACTCGTAGGAACTGAGTGATCAATCACGGGGCTCCCGATTTGAGAATACGATGATAATTTGTAAATATAAAGACTTAGACTTAAAAACATGGCATTAGAAGGGTGAAAACCTGAAACAGACCCGGAACGTCCCCATGAGTGGCACCAACACCTCGCACTAAACCAATGAACTCGTAGAAACTGATCGCACGATCACGGGACACCCAATTTGAGAATAGAAGGATAATTTTAAAATAGTTATATTTGGGCTTAAAAACATGGCATTAGAGGGCAAAAACCAGAAGCAAAGCTCGAACGACCCCATGAGAGGCACCAACACCTCGCACGGGACCAATGTAACTCGTAGGAACTGACCACTCGATCACGGGGCTCCCAATTATAGAATACGAAGATTATTTACAAATATCTATACTTAGGGTTAAAAACATGGAGTTATAGGGCAAAAACTCGAAATAGACCCCGAACGGCCCTCTGAGAGGCACCGACACCTCGCACGGGAGCAATGTTACTCGTAGGAATTGACTACTCAATCACGGGGATCCCGATTTGAGAATATGATGATAATTTGCAAAAATCTAGACTTAGGCTTAAAAACATGGCGTTAGGGGTCAAAAACCCGATACAGACCCAGAACGTCGCCGCGAGAGGCACCAACACCTCGCTCAGGACCAATGTAACTCGTTGGAATTGATATGATGATAATTATAAGTAATATATGCAATTTTTCATCATGAATATTTTTTTTTAAACTACTTAGTTACTGATATCATATCTTTTTTGTATGGTATTTTTTTCGGATAACATTGTATAATTTTCTTTTATCCACGTGGAACACATGGAGAAGACGGTGGTTTACAACAGGAAGATTGCTTATATAATGTTGTTAACATTCAGGATTAATTTTTTTATGTGTTATGACCATGCGGGCTGTTATAGTTTTATTGTTTAGTTTTATGGCCATGTGATCTTTTATAATTTGATTGTTAAATTTTATGGCTCTGCAGGCTTTATATGAAACATGTTTTATATTAATAGGGTTTAGAATGTCAAGAAAATAAAGAGAACTCTAACGAATATTTTTTTGGTTGGTGAACTATTAAGACTTGTAATATTCGGAAGTTTGTATGTCCATTTGTTTATTAACAACGTTCCCGATTCCCAATTTGTGAATTATTTTGATTTTTTGCTAATAATAAATATTTGTAACACCTCGTGCGCATCCAACCGGTTGCACAGTCACGAGACCTCTAATTTGCATATTAGACCAAAAAGAAAACCCATTTTTTTTATTATAGTGAAATATGGTTGTGGACAAAGTCCATGGCCCTTTTTATTTTTTTCGTCGTGCTTAAAAATGGTCGCAGCCAAAGTTCATGACCCATCCCCCAAAGAAAAAAATCAAAAATATGGTTGCGGTATGAGTCGCAGACTTTGGGTGTGACCATTTTTCTTCATGGTTGGGGGTCACGGACATTGGCTGCCATCATTTTTTTCTTCGTGGCGTGGATCATGGATTTTGGCCGCGACTAATTTTCGTCACGGTTGGGGATCACGAACTTTGGCCGCGATAATTTTTTTTCTCATCGCGGTTTGGGTCTTGGACTTTGGACGCGACCATCTTGCGTGACCTCTAAGGTCCATGATGTCATATTAGTCATAGACTTGGGCCACGGCCCACGAAATTGGTCGAGCCCGAAATGGTCACGGACCAAGATCGCGACCCACAGTCTTGGTAAAGGATTTTGTCTGTGACCATTCGCCTATTTTGTTATAGTGAGAACGTACTAGAACTTTCCCTTTCATTATTGGTATTGTTATTCTGAGCTTCAAGGATTTCACAACTAAGTTAAAAAAATGTCCTATTAAACGTAGAAGGGGTAGTCCTAACATTATCAAAAATGAGTTTACTACGGGCTTTCCAAATACACTAGAGGCAAGAGATGAAAGTCACATACCAATTATTGTCCTTATTATTCCACACACTTTCAATAACCCAAGAATTAAAATCAGTGAACATACCTTGGATGTTAGTGAAGGGCATGTTGAGATGTTACCAAACTTGGGTAGAAAAAAGACAATCTTTGAAAATGTGGTTGAGATCTTCCTTGCAAGAGCATCCAGGACAAGCATTATCCATGGTGAGACCTCGTCTCTCTTTATAATCATTATTGAGAAATTTACCATAAAGAATGATCCGAACAAAGTGATTCAATTTGGGAGGAAGATCAAGTTTCCAAATTTTCTTCCACCCATTATAGGGGGTTGGAGTCTCACCCCTCATTGAAGTCCACCCATTCCATGAGATTTATAAATAGTCAAAACCCTAGGGGTTACTAATTAATTTTTACATATAAATAAATTCAGGCAAACTTAGCAACTAGGCATATAGAAGGAGGAGAGTGCAATGTTACTTGCCTCAAAAGGAATGCATTCCAATTTTTCTGTCGTGTTAATGAAGAACACTTAAATGGCGCATGAAAATAGTCCTTGAAAAATAAATTCTTCTCGAACCTTTGTGTACAAATGGGAAACTTCCTTTTTAAAACCTCTAAAGTGCATGGAGTTAGCCTTGTAAATTTTGATAAGTTTAAAGGTAGGGGATGCCAATAAATTTATTTATTTACGGTCAAACTAACAAATGAAAATCACACACCTCTTGTTTACAGATGGCCCCTTTCACTGCTTCTAATTTCAACCGGTTAACTCCATATTCATTTCTTCTGGAAAACAAAATAAAGAGGGGAGGTAACCCCTATTCCTCTCTCTTAATTTTCTCTTACCTACCGATATCCCACAGTCCAAAACTGTAAGGACAAAAATTTCAAATTGAGTCCTTTGTTGTTTTGGCTCAATTCCAAATAAAAACATTTCAGTCATATGATAGTGTTCTTGTGTATCCTTCAAGCCAATGACTTGTTAAAGTTTAAGATGTTACGGCCTTGCTATTCAGGATAACATCATTGCCAACTTTTCGTGCCATGTTTCACGTCATCAACATAGTTTTTCAACTCTCCAAAGGTATGAATGCTTGTATATATTTATAGGAGACTTGGAATAATTTTAATGGGTGTACATTTATTTAAAATAAAGTTTTATGGGCTTAAAATTGAAAAAAGTACATTTTGTCAATTCGTTCGATATTTTCGTTCAAACGATTTTGTTGTTCGAACGAGAATGTCATTCGAACGAGTTTGCGAATGACTTTTCCCATTGGCCTCTGGAACTTAGTTAGAAGGGTCATTCGAACGACACTTCATTCGAACAAGATTTCCGTCCGAAAAATCCTTTGGCAATTTTCTCCATCTTCCCACTACTTTTATTCCCACTACTTTTTGATATAATTAATATGTGCGGGAAACAACCTTTTCAAATCAACTTTTTCATATCCTACAATCTCTAGAGAGACTGTTTGAGAGTTTATTTTTCTCCATGTAAAGGTTCAAGTTTGAGTGTGTGTTTTTCCAGAAAATCTTTCTTAAACACTTTTTATTTACACTCATACTAGTTTATTCCAAGTACCACATATATATTAGCTTGGACTGTTTGGCACCGGGTTTATCTCTACACCTCAAAGGAGAGAAGTTTGGGTTTACTTCTACTTCCCTCAAAGAAGAAGATTTGTTTTTTCTTCTCACATCGTGAAAGGCACCATGTTTGGTTGACGGTTGTTTCCAAAATCTTCATTGGTCGATTCCAAGGTTCCGGTGGATTTCGGGATTGTCAGCTAAGCAGAGGTAGCTGCAAGAAGACGCATCGGGGCTTGAAGGAGTCGAGTCAAGTGTAGTAAGTCGTCTGTTTTGTAATTATAATTTCGTACATAGTGGACTTAAGGCTAGGGTCCTCCTAGGTTTTTTCCCGTTGTGGGTTTTTTCCTCGTACATCGCGGTGTACTGGTTTATTTATTTTATCTTTTGCAAAATTCACCTTAGATGCATGCTTAGGTAAAAAGATAAAATTTGGTTTAAATCTCTACTTGTTTAATTTGGTGTTAATAATGTTTTGGGTAAAATTGAAAATTAATTTAATTCAAGTCATTATTTAATTTGTTAAAATTGGTTTGGCTTAATTTGGTAATATTGAAAATATGGTGTAGGAAAATCCTAGGAATTGAGTTGAATTAACTTGGTTTAAGTGAAAAAGTTATAAGTTGTTTAATTTAATTTCGCTTTGAGTTTAGTTTAATTTTAATTTGAAAGAAATTAAAATATGTCTTTTGTGTGTGTTGTGTGTTGAACCATCTGTATTCCGCATTTAAAAGGAAATTCACTTTAGTAAAATCTAAATATTGGGGGTCATCATTTCCAATAAAAACCTTATGGTTGATAACTTTAGTTGAATAATGAAAACCAATAGCTAACTCAACTAGCAATTCTCGACAACTAAATCTCAAGATCAACATTTTACCTTGGTTCTTGTGCCTACTACTAACCAAAACAATTAACACGTGACTCTCTAATGCCAATAAAAGAGTGTCGAAATGGGTATACAAGAAGGGTTAGCAACCCAATTTACTTATTTTTCTGCACTCAATACCTCTCCCTTTATCCTTATTTTGTGTTTCTTCATATTTTTTCCCTGACAATGGGAATCCTACTTACCATAGATGCCTACATTCCCAAAACCCTCATTTATTACTTATGAATAAAAATAGTCTTCCCTTCCTAATAAATGGTGCACCACAATATGTGTAAAAAAGGGAATTGGACAATTGCACAATTTGTTTTTATATATAATACACAATAATGCTAGATACTATTTATTGAGTTCTCTATATAGTATCTATCATTAATGTTCTTGATACTTTTCTTCATTAAATGTTTTTTGCCTTGTCTTCACATGGATCTTGAAATAGTTGAGCTTGATTGAATAAAATGCCCACTAGTGGGAATGCTAGGTATTAGTGGTCTATCAACTGAGCAATGTAAGGGACTCAAAATAGCTATGTAACTTGTGGCTAACCCCTCTATTATGTTCATGGATGAGCCGACGATTAGATTTGACTGAAGAGCAGTTGTTATTGTCATGCAGGTGATGAATAATATTTTTGAATCTAGAAGAACTATTATTTTTGCCATTCAACAATCGAGTATTAACATATTCGAAGCATTCGATGAGGTAGGAAAAAACAAAATTCCAAGACAAATCTTATAACATTGTACTAACGGTGAAATACTTTTCACCATTCAAAGTTATTTTATTTAAATTTATTATTTAAAATCATATAATATGAACTATATTGTGTATAACTATTTACAATTTTATTCAAATACAATTCTTAATACAATATGAATTCAGGTGTTTTCACCATTTTTTCTATTTACCCAAGTGAGATATATTTTACCCCAAATTAAATGGATACTTAAAGTTGGAAGTTGATAACATTTGCCCTTATCCTTAAAATAATAAGACAAAGGATTTTTATAGGTATTTTTACCTCATTAATTATATGTCAGAATCTTTCCCTTTCATAAAATCATCCCTTAAACGCACATTATCATTTCCCTAGTTATTATTGGTGAGTGAAACGGTGAATGCACTATATATGTGTGTATTTTTCAAACAATTTCAAACATGTTGATAAGCTATTATGAATGGTCAATCTCTCCCAATAGCTTCCTGTATATTTCAAAGGTAGGAGTTTACAAATGAATCAATCAAATAAGAATTATGTTTCTAATTACTTAATATTGATAACTTTAAAAGGCACAAACCAAAAATATGATATTGTTTTTACAAGAATAGAATTATGGCTTATGTTCGCCTCGATGGCCTATAGACTACAAGGCTCTCCCTTCTTCGTTCGAATCTGGATATAAGAGTCGATCCTATGTGGGTTTCCTCCTGGCCTATTCCTAGACTCATGCAAAACGTGACCAAATTAAAGAAATTTATGTCCAAATTGAAGTAATTTACATACAACTAAATAAAATGTAATTTAGGTCAATTTACTCACCATACTATCATCCACCTCAGCATAATATGTCCACCCACAGTAGTGCACATCTAGCTTCTTTGATTGATTAGTTCGTATCGAGCCACATGAGGAAAATTATCTCTCAGACACCTCATTATCCATAAACCTCTGCCAGTTGATCAACATGATTAGATCCTTCTTATGGATAGTGTCCCTACACGTAAGAACGAACACTCAATCTTTCCCGAAATAACAGGCACTAAAGGTCTTCTTCCATGTCTTACATTGATCGCTTACACCCGCTAATACACTGTCCCACGCTTTTCGGGGGGAAAGTTGAATTGTTGTTGTCCAACAAACATATAATATAATAATATGAATGAGTTAACATTAAAAATATAATACTTGTCATGAGTTAAATAATCCTTGCCACATGGACTAGCGATACTGAGACCCCTGTCAACTAGACCAGGTGTTGCTCGAGGTTCCAAGTGGAATAGTAGGGAAAGAAGAATTGATGACACCGATTCTTTCAATGTGGACTAAGGACATTAACACACTTGTTCTCATATAAACAGTTGTTCGGGTCCATAATTACATGATCGACAAACCGAACGACCACCTAAATATGGAGAACCATAAAAAAGCATAAGGGTCACACACATGGGAATTACCACGAGACACTTTGCACATGTTCTAAAAGATCAACTATCACATTCATTATGTACGGTTGTAAATTCTTGAATATGTAAAGGCATTCCAACACTTGATTTTCGGACGACTATAAACGTCTTATTTCCTTTAGCTCAAGAGGGAGGTAATTCTTATTCTAGAAAGACTTCATGAAATTTTGTATAACCGCCAATAATAATACTATAACCATGAACGTAGGATTTATTATAGCTGAACCACGTTAAAAATATTTATTGTCTTATTCATTTTGTTTCCTAAAAACATATATAATTATCAGTGATTATAGAATTCGTACCAGATGGCTAAGATAATCTTGATACCAATTTTAGACATCAACATATTGGTGATGTATGTGGGAACGACTATTCGTCATCATTCTCTACCATACCTATTCACTTGTTCATCTTGAAGATTTTCAAAAAGATGAATGAAATTCAAGAAAGCATTCTTGCAGCAGGAGGCAATACAATGGACCAAGTTTAAGGATCGAAGAGATGGTCGGGAGTCCAGAAGGAGATTAGAATCTCCTTGCAAAGGAAAAAATGATAGGAAAAGGTGTCAGGATGATTATTCAAAATGCGATCCAGACCTACCAAAGAAACCAAAAGAGTTAGAGATTGAGGTATGCATGATATCCTTCGGTTATCATTTCATTGTAGGAGGAGACGCCGGAGGTGGAGATGAAGTTTTTGAAAGTAAAGCTTATCTAAATGAGGCTAAAGATTGATCTAATATACACTGCCTCAACTTGAATGGTGAAGAAGATGGTCAGACCATGAAAGTGAATAAAGATAAGATGGTCATAGGTTTTTCCAAAATTGAACTATCTGGAGTACATTACCCCCATGACGACCCAATAGTTATCACATTCAGAATATAGAAAGCCAAGATTGCTAAATCCTAGTGGATACTGGTAGCTCTGCAGACGTTATGTTTTATAATTTTTAAATAACCTAGGATTACGAGAAAGTCGGTTGGAACCATATCACTAGCTCCTTATTGGGTTCTCAAGGGAAAAAGTCTATCCCTTAGGAACTGTCAAGTTAGAAGTGTTGATCGGCACTTGGCCAATAAACAAGTTAAAAAAAAATTTAAATCTTTATTGTAGATGATAATATTTAATCAGCTTATAACATGATCCTTGGTAGAGTGGGGTTGAAAAAGTTTTAAGTCCTACCATCCACTATTCACCAGAGCCTAAAGTTCCATACTAATTGTGGAGTTGGCATATTGAAGCGTAACCAAGTGGAACCCAAAGAATGTTACTACACCTCTTATGAGAAGGAAGAGGTAGAATAATTAAAGAGAAAACCACCACTTACTATATTGATACCTTAGATTCCGGGAGGAAGCTAAGATGGTCAAATGATAAGTTGAAGAGATCACATAACGCATAATCCAAGATGATGATAAGACATAAAGTACAACTCAGATTGTTTCAACCCTGGCACTATCCCTCAAATATGAATTGATCACATTCCTTGGAGAGGGGAAAAACATGTTTGCATTGATTCATAAAGATATGACCGGGATAAACCCAAAGTTCATATGCCATGAGCATGACATCAACAAGGATGTCAAGGTGACCAAGAAGAAATGCTGAATATTCTACCTTGAGAAGACTATGGTTATCCAAGAGGAGGTAGAAAAACTACAGAATACTCATTTCAATTAAGATGTCAAATATCCTGGTTGGTCGGCCAATATAGTAATGGTAAAAAAGAAGAATGATAAATGTCGTATGTGCGTAAACTATAACGACCTGAATAAAGCATCCCAAAATATCATTTTACTTTGTTAAGGATTGATCAGTTAGTATAAGGACATAATTTACATGGTCCGTTCCTTATTGAGTATGTCGTATAGTGATACAAATGTCGAAGAATAATTCAAGAACATTCAAGCATTAAGACGGGTCTGAATATAAAAGCTCTTCAAGATTCAATCCTCCACAGGATTAACATTGGTAAGGTTGTGTTTTTAAATCCTTAACAATTCACTTAGAATATTGGGATAATCTTTCTAAATTTTTTTCTAAGTGTTGGAGCAGAATTTTTCATCAAATTTTTTTCTAAGTGTTGAGGCAGAGTTTTTCTTATCGAAATAAAATATTATTTTTTCGCCCTGTCACTCAAGCGACTTTGCCCTGTATAGCGGAGGCATCTCGTGAGATGCGCATGTCGCTGAAACGACATAGGCATATCGTTCGAACGAGATGACTATCTCACTTTAGCAACAGTGATCTCGTTTGAGCAACACGAATGACTTAAGTTTTTCATATAAATATTATTAAATGATTCGGTTTTCAATAAGAAGACCTGAATATTTTCGATACCAGAAAACTGCAAGCAGCAAAAACGATTTTTGCCTTCTTCCTTAAAGTTCAAACCTTTGTTTTTTAATTCACAAAAATTCCCAATTGCTTAGTGAATTGTTTTGGAACCCAAAGACACATCTTTGTAAAATTTTGTAATACCCCGTGCTTTTGAGGACTGAGAATTTCAATTTTTGGGGAGAAATAAAATTTATTTAAATTGGAGGGTTTTAAATTTGGCAATTGAGATCGAAATTCGAGGATGGTATAAAGTATTTCGAATGACGATTTTGAGTGCGCGTTTGAGTCCGGAAGGGTCGAGATAGTCGAAATGATTGTCCTTGAGTTTTATTTCGGTTTCAAAATATTTTAAGTTAGCATGACTCGAATTAGAGTAAACGAGTCATTTAAAGTGTGTATTATCATTTAAAGTTGGGTATTTTGGGAGATTAGGCTTATAATGCCTTTGGGAGATTAAAATCTCATTCTTGAGATTGAGAGAGAGGTAGAGAAGCCCTGGAGAGAGAGAGAGAGAGAGAGAGAAGAGGAAAGGAAGAAGACAGAGGAGAAGCTTGGAGATTCCGGCCAATACGCGGACTCGAGGACGATTAAACCTCTACAATTCTAAGGCAAGGGTTTAATCTTGCTAAATAATATATGTGTGTAATTTATTTCATGATTTGTGGATAAAATTGTGAACTTTGGGATTTATATATCAGAACCTAGGTTTTTGGGTAAAACCTTACATTTGGTGTTTATATATGGGATTAAAGGTATATAACATGATGGGAATAGATATAGGATGAGTTTTGATGTTAGAAACATAATTGGGTTGAAGAAGGATGGGGGAAAAATGTTATAATTGGGTATATGATTCGTGGGTTTGTGCAGAAATGGGGAACCTTTGAAATTCTGTAGACCCAAATCGATTTGCCCCCTAAGCGAATCGATTCGGCATAGGTAAAAGTGTCAGGTCTGTGTGACCGAACCGATTCAGAAGCGAAGAGAATCGATTCAGCCTAAGACAGTCTCACAGGTCCTTTGGACCAAATCGATTCGCATAAGGGGCGAATCGGTTTGCCCTTGAGACCGAATCGATTCGGACCAGGCCGAATCGATTCGAAAATAGGGCTATTTAGTGAGGTTTTTCTAGAGTGAGTTTTTCTCCATTTCGATTGGGTTTATCGATTTGGAACATTATTATATTATTTGAGAGATACATTTTGGAGATTTATTCCGGATTCTGTAACACCCCGCTTAATATAATAATGGGTGGCCACCCCTATACTACATTAAATCAGGAGTTTCAGATGGTCCAGTCTCAACATCAGCTATCAGTACTATGTAATATAGGACTAATTACCCGATATCATATAAGCGAGATGTTAAAATTAAATAAAATATGCAACAGACAACAAATAACACAATAACACTACTAATAAAAGAAAGAAAGATGCATACAAGAACTATGATAAATGAAATGATAGAATAAAATGAAATGAGTAACTACAACCGAATATACCACAAAGAAATAAACCCGAATAAGCGGCTGGGTCACAGACAATACAATAACTGAAATGGAATAAATATTAACATTTAAAAATATCCCTTATGTATAAACCCGATAAACAACTTGAATTCTACCTAGATTTTTTTTTGAAGTAGGAAGCGACTACAATCTGAGTTCTGCAACAGTCCGCACCTATCACGGCTCCCAAGACTCTGGATAGAAGGTCATCCGGCATCCATGCGGTAGGACACTTGTAGTAGTATATATATACATATATAGCAAAAGAGAAATATAAACGGGTCAGAGCCCGAGTTGTGAAAATATTTAGCAAGTGTGTTAGCCGTGCATAATAAATATCGGTGCACTTATTTCATAATTAAAGTGGAATCGCACTCACGTGAAACCCCAACTCACCTCTCATCTAACGGCGCGCACCTATTCGCGTCCTGAAGTTTTAATTAAGTTGCCCCACCCATAAGGACAACCTAACTTACCATAGGCATAGCCTATACCCACGAGATCTACCTTCCTATCGTAGCCCCAGAACCCACTTTTACTAATTACACCTAATTGTTTTTATAAACATATATGCCATACTAGGCTTAATGGATTCCGATTTATAATCTATTTAATTATAATTCTTAATACGTTACCCATTTATATTTGGGTTCAAACATACGATTTAAATAATAAAGAACATGCATACAAACTTTTATTGACAATACTTCTCTCAAATTTCAACATTGTACTACGTTTCGTGCGTGGGGTGTCTCGCAAAGAGAAATGCAAACAAGGAACCACCCCGTTACACTACTCCTTGACAACGTCGATCCTAGACATCCATAATGCCATACATACCATATTATACTACTACTACTATACTAAATCTTATACTACAATTATGAAAACAACTAAAAATCTCTAATAATATCCTTGGGATGATGTAATCGAAATATTCCTTAAATGCGATACATCAACCCCCATCAATCTAGTACACCATAATCATCTAAGATGTACTCCACAAAGATTCCATATCCTTTCATCTATAGGATATATAAATATACATATAGGAATTTTATTCTAACCATATATATATACATACCATCATCCATACCCATGACCAAGTGTATATATCATATCTGATGCACAATGTCCATGCACATAAATATACTCGACTATATATATCACCAATAAACTGCATCATGCTATCATCTTCCGAGTGCCCGGCTCACGTAGCAATACTGGGGACCACCATGGTGGGACTAAACGACACCCATCTCGTGGTAAACTCTGATTTTTGGACAAACTGTTTTTTTTTGGATTTTACGATAACACTAATAATTTTTTATGAGTTTTCCGTCGACGTAAGGTTTCTGGTTGAGTTTAGTGTTCTTGGTTGTTCTTTATCCAAAATGATTAAATTTCCCCTTTTGATCTTTTAAAACCCTAGAAACATTTTAGGTATTTATTTTTGAATGTACTGGAGTATATATGAGACTTGGGTTGAGATAAGTCTCCTTAGTGATCACTTTCATAGAGAGGGGGAATGTGCCGAGGCCTAGTTTAGCTGACATAGGTCTATTCGAGAGATAGTCCTTCTAACACCTTTGACTCCAACACCCTTAACAGTAGTACCACGTCCCCTATGTCTAGCCAACCTTCCCTACCAAGAAATTTAACTTGAAGTTCATTCTTCAATTATCATTAGCGATAGCCTGTCCGAATTAAGGGGTTATATCGGTTTGAGACTGAGTCCAAGTCTGAGGGTTATAGTCCATCCGAGAGTATCATTGATGTTATGAACCTTGGATCCTTTGAGGAAGCCATGGGAGTAATTGTTTCTCATCCTATCATGGCTAAGGTTGCTAATTTTTCTTCGTCCAGTAACATAGGTAATCCAATTACCTTATCTCGTAGGCATGGGGATCATGAGCCCCCAATTTATGATCTCTAATGACGATACTGGAGACGACATTCCACCCTCTCAGATTCCAAAACCCTTAACTGCAATGTTTGAGTCAACTTATCTAGGTCCAAACTAATGCGCTAAATCTCTTGTTACTGAAGTTGCTGAGGAAGAAGTTTTTCTGGTTAACACAAGTTCTTCTTCTTCTAATAGGAGTGAAATCTAATAGAATGACCTCATTCTATGGGAACACCAGTAACGCATTGACCTTAAAATAAACATTAGAATCTAGGGTGAGGACGAGATGGACTATTACCTTAGAAATTACTATAAGAGTTATGTGTATGAGAAAATGTATAAAGTTGGCTTTCAGTTTCCTTTTGAGATAGGAATTAAATGAATTTTAACTGCTATCAGTTCCTCTGACCCAATTAGACCCCAACGCTTAAAGGAACATTATTAGGCTAGTTATCATTCAGAGGATTGACTGTGAGGAAGATTTATCGGAGATGTCTTCTAAGCATCTTATTTAACCAATACGACAAAAATCAACCCATTATTCTACCATTTCATTGCTCACAAACTAGACCAGAAATGTTTGCATGTGAATCGAATTTCCAATGACTACTAGAAGTCTTGGTAATTCTTTATCTCGAGATTATGGGAGTTTAGCGAGGATGAGTTGCTGATTTAAAAGGAACACTACACCAAATTAGCCGAATTGTCATGGTCATCGACCTTGAAAAGTTTTACTTGTCAAGGTCAATGACCGTCAAAATTCTGGGGGTGATAACTTTTTTTGTCACGAACTTATCACGGTCATTGACCATGACAAGTTCGTTTGACTTGTCACGGTCCTTGACCTTGACAAGTTTTGTAATGATTTAGGACCGTGATAAACCCATCAAAATATTAAAAGAATTTTCATGGTCATTGACCATGACAAGTCTGTGACAATTATCATTTGTCACGGACTTCTCACGGTCAATGACCGTGATAATTCTGGGCAAAATTAAAAAAAATCTACCAGGCAGTATTGCCACTGCCACTGCCCAGTAGTATATTTGTACCTGTTATAGAAATATTATACTTTTTCAAACATCATATATGCAAATAAAACAGAGATAATGCAAATATAAATTAAAAAAAATATGCATCACGATATAATCCAAATATAATTCAAATGTAACTTAAAATAATTCAATTCAAATAATGTCGCTACATGTCTGGGGTAAGATTAGCTCTGAGGAGCTGAGTAGTCCACACGATATACGAATTGACACACCCATCAATATACATCGTGCCGCATTATTTGCATAACCACAAGGGGGAGTTCTCCTTCTCGGGTATCACATGCGTGACGAGTGCCTTGGACTCGATGTCTTGAAGCAAACGTCTATGAACTGGCTTACCCTAGATGGTATTTGGGTCCCTCAACCCCCGCCCTATCCGCTGGACATCAAATATGTCCAGTAAAAACACGCTCGTCCAACTAAGTGTCGACATCGGTCGGTCGAAGGGAGCCAAAGAGGGGAGTGGATCATCAAAGTCTGCACGTGTCGACGATGAAGCAATGAGGTCCACATCCTCGTCATCGTGCACCTCCTCCTCCTACACCACCTTCTCCTTCACTTTACCCTTACGATTTTCGTCCAACGAACGCTTCATGAAGGAGAACATATATTGGACTGTCGCCTCCAAACGGGATAGCTTCGCGTCATGCGAGTCCACCGTTGGAGCCAACCCAATGTCGCTCGTCTCCAATCCGATATGATCCTAGATTTGGCCACCCCCGAGCTCACCCCCTTGTACTCCCCTTGTGATCAGCACCAAGCATTTGGCTGAGTGCGTCTGTGGATAAAGATGCCTTGTCGGGATCAGACTGTGACTCATACACTTCCTTAAACTTTGCCTGAAATGACAAAAAGCGCATGATTAGTAATATAAGTAAATAAAAAAATTTATAACGTAATTAATTAAAAGTAAACTGATGGATTACTTAAAATCGTGACTGGGATGCTCGGGGACACCCCCTTATCCTTCTCCTTCTTTGTTCGAATAACTACATAAGTATCGAGCCTATGTGGCCTACCTTGAGGACCACTCCCTGTCCCCTGAAAGAAAATAAATAAAATTAGTATCGGTCTTGCAAAGTAAAATAATGTAGAATAATATATTTCTGTAGTTATAGAAAAAATAAATTTTACCATCATCCTGTGCTCCACCTCGACGTAGGACGTCCGACCGGAGTAGTGCACGTCCGTATATTTTGCTCGATTTTTCCTCCACGATTGGCGAGATGTCAATTGTCGCTCCCCGATCTCATTGTCAATGAACTTTTTCCATTGTTCCAATGAGATCGGCTCCTTCGGCGAGACGGATTCACGGATTCAGATAAAGGACTCTCGGGTCTTCCCAAAGTACCGGGTCTGCATATTTTTCTTCCACGTCTTGTATTTCTCCCTCAACTGCTCCAAGACGGAATCGCATAGGCTGAATTGTTCTTGTCCAACAAATACAATGTTAGTTGTGAATAAATATAAATATAAAATGAAATCGTAATCGAAATCAAAATATTCAAATAAATATAAATATAACTTCATTACCTGTAGTGCCACCCAAATAGCTAACATGAACTCATTTGGCACCTCCCTCCAACTAGTGTACCCCGGACCGATGATCGTCTTTACCATCTCGAGCGATCTCTCAAATAGTCATGTCTTGCTCTCGATGACCATCCCCAATTTTCCACATTTGGGAGCCTAGGGGCCGAGGATCCCTCCTCGCCTCCGCTACCACCGAGCCCAGACGATATCATCATAACCAGCATCATCATCCTCACCTTAATACCTAAAGGTGACATTTGCTGTAAAAACATGTTGTTATTAGTACAAATCAAAATGAATTAGAATAAGACATCCAAATATGTACAATTACTACAAATCCAAATGAATTATTACCGTTTAACATCTCAATTCTGAATTCCAAAACAACAGCATGTAGCGCATAATATGTACAATTACGAAAAATCTAAAACATCCCAGCCCCACCCCTACTTCCCACACACACGCACACGACATAAGAGTGAAAATGATAAAGTGCAAATTAATTAAAAGCATTAAAAATGGATTGATAAACTACAAATTGGAATATTTATTACAAATTGAAAAATTATTTCAAATTCGGGTTATCTTAAAAAATGGACTGATATTCAGTAGGAGCAGCCAAGTCATCCACACTAATATTTTGACGCTTTGGCGCGTGTAGTACAATTGACCATGGCTCGTTGTTGATATACTAAGAGTAAAACACTTGGTTAACCTTTTGAAATGTACAAAAAAAAGGCTCATCGCTCACGTGGTCGTTGCTCTTTAACTTGGACAAGTCATGCATGATCAAATTGGTAGCAGGATAATCTGTACACACATTTTTATCCTCAACTCTTACCCTGTCACAGTAAAATACAACCTCTTTGAAGCTTATATAGTCCAATTTAAATATATTTCGAATTACACGATAGTAAGTCATTTCAAATTCAACCAGGTTTTTATCTTTTGTGCTCGCTCGAAAGAAAGTAAGAGCCTTGTATGAAATGCCCAAGTTCTGTACATTTGTACTCTCCTCGTACACTTTTGCGCTGAATACTTAACCGTTCAATCGATACTTTTTGTACTCGTATGCCACGAACAAGGGTCCAGTGGCTAGACGAGCAATCCTTGATGTCGCATCTCCTGTCTTTAAGAGGTAAGAATATAGATAAATTAATTGGATTAGTTATAAAGTTTGAGTGTAATATAACGTTATATAATGGCCATTTTCATTATAATTACCTCTTATGACAACCACAACCTAAATTCGATGTCTGATTGTACCATAATTTTTCGTATTTTGTTGTTCTCACAGGCTTAATAGTTTCTACATATTACAAAATTAATCATGTATAAAATAATCTAAACTATGCCTTTCTTATCTCAGTTTCATTCCCAGTTGGGGTCTTCTTATGCTTGACATTCTTAAATTTGGTATTTTTACCTTGCATATTAGGGACACATTCAGAAGATTTACTTTCAATTTCTGAAGCTGAAATTTATCTCGGCGGTAGCCAATGTTCAACCCCGCCCAATAAAAAGTTAGAACCTTTCTCAAATCTGAAACTATGAGACGGGGGTAAAAACCTTCTATGAAATGGTATACATTTTTTGATCTGAAGGATAGACGAAGAGATTCAGTCTCCTCTCCACAAATAGTACACCCCAAATAACCATGTACTACACAGTCGGATAATGTCCTATAAGCTGGAAAATCATGAATTGCCCACATCGACATAGCTTTCAGCGTAAACTCTTCTTTTCTGAAAGAGTCAAATGATTACACACCCTCTTCTCACAACTCATTTAATTATTCTACCAAAGGATCCAGGTAGACGTCGATGTCATCACTTGGTGCCTTTGGCCAAGGTATCAACAAAGACATCATCAAAAATTTAGGTCTCATACAGTGTGAAGGAGAGAGGTTGAGTGGGGCTCGAATCACTAGCCATACACTCTAATTGGTGCTTACATTTCCAAATGGATTGAAACCATCTGTTGATATAGCCAAATGAATGTTACGCTGTTCTCGAGCAAAATCGGGATACTCATAATTCATCCTCGTCCAAGTTGTAGAATTAATAGAATGACGCATAAGATTACCCCCTACTTCGACCCTAACATTCCAAGTCATTGCCTCCGCTATCCATGGTACTGTGACAAATCACTTTAATCTAGGACCAATGGGAAAATATTTCAACACTTTTTGAGGCACTTTTGAGCTTGTACCTTCTTTACTAGTAGATTGGACATATCTAGGTTCATCACAAATCGAAAAATGATCGATATTTTCATACTCCTTTCGGTATAGTATGCAGTCATACACACAAGCATGAATCGATTTATACTTCATTCCCAAACCTTTTAAATTGTTCTTCATAACATTATAGTTATTTGGAAGCGAATTCTCCTTGGGTAGTAACCCCTTCACCCATTTTAGAATTCCTGTCATGCTATTGCCAGACAAACTGTACTGCATCTTCAAACTGTGCAAACCAACCATGGCATGTAAAGTTATTTTATCTTTCTCACAGCCAGAGTATAATGATTGGGTCGCCTTAAATTTTAAACTTTGGTAGCCATTGTCAAGGTTTATCGCGATATCTTCACGAGCACTTGAACCTTGTACATCATCAGTAACCTCATTCTTCTCTCTTTCATAAACTCCGTACGCCTCAGCAACTAAATCCTCTAACATATTATGATCTATGTCATCCCCTTCTATATCTATCCTACTTGTTGAAGGTTATTGTGAAGGTTGTTCAGGAATAAAAGGAACGTTTAATTCATCATGAAAACTCCAAAATCGATAACTATCTTGCATACCCGATCTTAACAAATGTAGTTCTACTATTTTCCACTTAAACACCTTACCATTCTTACACCTAATACACAGACACGGAAACTCTTCATCATTATGAAATCTCTTTGCTTATTTCACAAACTCATTAGTACCTTTGCGAAACACATCCCCCATTCTATTTGTTTCACCCATCCACTCTTTGTATTTCGCATATCCCATCACAGCTACCACAACTAATCACCTATTAAAGGTAATAAACGTATATTCATGGATTAATATAAACAAAACTTAGATTTATAGTATGTTTCATTTAATTATGTCTTATTTATATTTGATTTTTAAATTTCAAATTCAAATTCAATTTATAATAGAAATTTATATTTCCTCCATCTCCTATAAAGTGTGAGTGGTCCTATCCCATTCAAGATCGCATTTTTCTATAATATACTTAATAGCTCATGCACATTGTTACGATTTGAGAAAACTCGACAACATATTCCCATAGTTCTCCAAGTACATGACGTAGATTGGCAAGTGTGAGTGTTATTTGAATTGATCAATTGAAATAAGAGTCACACTTGTCAATCTAGTATATACCCAGAGAACATTAGGATACGACTGCAGAACTTCCTCCAAAAGTAACAACTTTAAGCAACTAAGAATATTATTATACATAAATTATTCAGTTTCAAACTGTCCAAACGGGACAATTCGAGAGATCTCATTACACGGGTAATGACTCTAGAGCGGGTCTAAGGTCTATTGCATGCGTACTCATAAGAACTAGAAGGCTAGTATCTATGTGCACTATATGTCATTTCAAGTATGTTTCTTTTAATTATCATACTATATATATATTGTTCGTTATACAAAGTAATTTTCAAAAAAAATTGAAAAATTCCACCCCCATATGGACAATAATCCAGTGGTCATGCCACTTTTAAAATTAACAAACCCAACATCGATCCACTATTATCCAACTGCAATGGCAACAACAAATGTGTATCACGTACTCCTTCTAATTCATCTACTCAATTAATTCTTTTCATCAATTAAACTAACAATTAAAGTATACAATTATTAATTAACTAGTTTACAATGAGGGGAAATCCTACTTGCATATTAAAGGGGCACTAATTATTAATTTACTAAAAAAATTGTAAGGACATAAATTTCCAATTGAATCCCAGTATTGTTTTGACTTAATTTCGTGAACAAAACTGTGTCTGTATTATGTCGTAGGGAGATTTTTTTGTCACGATCCCACTCGGTCTATGACGTATTGAAGAAATTTAAGACATTGCGGCAAAACTTCAAAGAATTAATCATGTCGATGTTTAATTGGTGCACGTTTAATCATCTTCAAAGTTAATTTCACTCCGAGATCACTCAGGTTTGAATGCGTATAATTTATGATGCTCAGAATTATTTTTTATAAAATATAAGGATGTATTTTTTATAAAGAAAAATGTTTTAAATGTTTTAAATGTTTTAAAAGGTTTAAACTTCGTTTTATGATGATAAGCTCGAAATAGAGTTTGACTATTTTGAATCTCTTTGTTAAGAGACGTTTTAATCAGAAAGTCAAAGAAAGTCAAACTTTCACGATGTCGCTCGAACGACATTGGATCTCGTTCGAACGAGATATAATGTCACGCGAACAACATGCTTAAGTCATTCGAACAACACATTTTTTGAGGCGGCGTTTTAATCCTATTTAAACAGTGTTTTCATCATAATTTTGGAAGTGTGCTTTCTAGAAAAAGTTTTACGAACCAGAAGCTTGTTTGCACATGTTTTTTAAGGTTTAAAAGTCTTTAACACATCCTTAGAGTTTGCAAAGATCCGAGTTATCATTCTTATATGTTTAAGTGATCTTGCTGCAATAAAGTTGTTCGTTTTACACATCGAACACAAAGGGTTTTGCAGTTAAGAAGCGACGGACATCGTGTTCGACATCGTAGACGTATCAAAGCCATATCGATGGACACCGAGACATACGTGGACGTGTGTGTTGTGGACAGAGATCGTGGAAGACAGAATTTCTGTGTGGGCACTATTGAAGAAGGGTTGAAGATCAGAAGGAGCGTCAAGACCCGTAGGGATCGAGTCTTAGTGTAAGGCTAATCTGTCTTTGTAAAACCATTATTAATAGTGTTTGTTTGGCCTGGGTCGTCTGAGGTTGTTTTCCCATTTTGGGTTTTTTCCTCGTACATCCGTCGTTGTGAGTATTCTTACTTTACTTTACTTCTTTTAATCACTAGATGCATGTTTAGGATTAATCAAGATAAAATTAGTTTAAAGTAAGAATTGGGTTTTCATAACTTGGTTTGGTGCATATTTAAAAGTTAGATCTTTTTTGGAGAAAAATTGGTTTTGTTTGAAACACACATATTGGTCACTCTTCAAATTGGTAACAGAGCGGGTTATGCTAATTTATCGCATGATCCTGTGTGTTCAAATTGGTCTACATGCGTTTTCAAATTGTCTACATGCGTTTTCAAATTGGTATCAGAGCTAGAAAATATATTTATTGGTTTTGTGATCCCGTGTGTTTGTTTATCTCTCCTGTGGTTGTTTTCTCTCAATGGATTCTCTAAGCTTTGACGATTTACATCATTTGAATTTAAAGTTTGCAAAACGTATTGAAGTTTTGGAAAAGGAAAATCCCGATTTTAAAAATAAGATTGAATATGTGCAAACGTTTCAAATTCAAAGAGATATTTGTCGTGAGCACTTTAGTTCCTTGTTTAAATATTTTAATATATTAAAATTGGTCAAAAAGGAGAGTGATGATAGAGTCCTCGTTTTAGAAAAAGAGTTAGAGGATTTAAAAAATTATAAAGTTTGTGCCTTTGAGGAAAGTAATTCGATTAATGATTTTGTGGCACGAGAAAAGGCTATTAGGGATAAGATTGCTCATATTGAGGGGGAGCGAGATAACCTTCTAGTGGTTATTAAAAATTTAAAGAAGGAGTCCCGAACGTTTGAGGAGTCTAATCGTTTGCTTGAGTCGAAAGTTTTGAAGTTAAAAAATAATCTAAATGACTCGAGTAGTGATGGTAGCAGCTTATCTTGTTCTAGTGGTTCGATTGTAAAATCCAAAACCATAGTTTGTTTTAGAGCGTCAACCACATCCGAGGGTTTTAGAAAAGGTCAACCTAAAGTTCCCGTTCCTCACCGTGTTTTCACTTGTTTGCATTGTGGTAGGAAAGGTCACCTTAGGAGTTTTTGTTTTTATCCTAGAAAAGACCCTAGGAAGATTAAACGTAGTGTCCCATTGGTTCTCAAAACCCGTTTTGTTAGGTATACACCTGTTTGGGTTAGGAAATCTTTTTTGGAGATGCTAAATGCTTCGTTGGTTGATTCTCACATGCATACACATGGTTTATCTCTTGCTATTTCTTATGGATAGTAGCTTGCATATTTTGTCATACGCTAGCCCTTTCATCATGATTTATTATTTGCTAGTGATATGACATGTTTATCTCTTTGTATTTTATTTTTCACCTGTTTGAGTCATATTTAAAAAATACAAAAATATTTTATTTTTGAGAAAACATTTGAAAAGCTCAAAAAGATTTTCGGTTTGTGTTTTTGAGTTTGCATGTTTGATGTGGGATATTGGTGTGGTTGGACCCCCCATCGTTTCATTATCCATGTGGCTAGGACATTTGGTCATCATTATCGATGCCTAGAATGATCTTAACCATTGTTTATATGGGGTTGTTTCGAAGTTGATATGCATTTTGATTTCGTTTTATGATGATAAGCTCGAAATAGAGTTTGACTATTTTAAATCTCTTTGTTAAGAGACGTTTTAATCAGAAATTCAAAGAAAGTCAAACTTTCACGATGTCGCTCGAACGACATTGGATCTCGTTCGAACGAGATACAATGTACGCGAACGACATGCTTAAGTCGTTCGAACAACACATTTTTTGAGGCGGCGTTTTAATCCTATTTAAACAGTGTTTTCATCATAATTTTGGAAGTGTGCTTTCTAGAAAAAGTTTTACGAACCAGAAACTTGTTTGCACATGTTTTCTAAGGTTTTAAAGTCTTTAACACATCCTTGGAGTTTGCAAAGATTCGAGTTATCATTCTTATATGTTTAAGTGATCTTGCTGCACCAAAGTTGTTCGTTTTACACATTGAACACAAAGGGTTTTGCGGTTAAGAAGCGACGGACATTGTGTTCGACATCGTAGACGTATCAAAGCAATATCGATGGACACCGAGACATACGTGGACCTGTGTGTTGTGGACAGAGATCGTGGAAGACGGAATTTCTTTGTGGGCACTATTGAAGAAGGGTTGAAGATCAGAAGGAGCGTCAAGACCCGTAGGGATCGAGTCTTAGTGTAAGGCTAATCTGTCTTTGTAAAACCATTATTAATAGTGTTTGTTTGTTCTGGGCCGTCCGAGGTTGTTTTCCCGTTTTGGGTTTTTTCCTCGTACATCCGTCGTTGTGAGTATTCTTACTTTACTTTACTTGTTTTAATCACTAGATGCATGTTTAGGATTAATCAAGATAAAATTAGTTTAAAGTAATAATTGGGTTTTCATAACTTGGTTTGGTGCATATTTAAAAGTTATATCTTTTTTGGAGAAAAATTGGTTTTGTTTGAAACACACATATTGGTCACTCTTCAAATTGGTAAGAGAGCGGGTTACGCTAATTTATCGCGTGATCCTGATTTTTTTAGAACTTACTTTCTGATATAATTTGTCTACTCGCGTTTTCAAATTGGTATCAGAGCTAGAAAACATATTTATTTGTTTTGTGATCCCGTGTGTTTGTTTATCTCTCCTGTGGTTGTTTTCTCTCAATGGATTCTCTAAGCTTTGACGATTTACATCTTTTGAATTTAAAGTTTGCAAAACGTATTGAAGTTTCGGAAAAAGAAAATCCCAATTTAAAAAATAAGATTGAATATTTGCAAACGTTTCAAATTCAAAGAGATATTTGTCGTGAGCACTTTAGTTCCTTGTTTAAAGATTTTAATATATTAAAATTGGGCAAAAAGGAGAGTGATGATAGAGTCCTCGTTTTAGGAAAAGAGTTAGAGGATTTAAAAAATTCTAAAGTTTGTGCCTTTGAGGAAAGTAATTCGATTAATGATTTTGTGGCACGAGAAAAGGCTATTAGCGATAAGATTGCTCATATTGAGGGGGAGCGAGATAACCTTCTTGTGGTAATTGAAAATTTAAAGAAGGAGTCCCGAACGTTTGAGGAGTCTAATAGTTTTCTTGAGTCGAAAGTTTTGAAGTTAAAAAATAATCTAAATGACTCGAGTAGTGATGGTAACGGCTTATCTTGTTCTAGTGGTTCGATTGTAAAATCAAAAACCATAGTTTGTTTTAGAGCGTCAACCACATCCGAGGGTATTAGAAAAGGTCAACCTAAAGTTCCCGTTCCTCACCGTGTTTTCACTTGTTTGCATTGTGGTAGGAAAGGTCACCTTAGGAGTTTTTGTTTTTATCCTAGAAAAGACCCTAGGAAGATTGAACGTAGTGTCCCATTGGTTCCCAAAACCCGTTTTGTTAGGTATACACCTGTTTGGGTTAGGAAATCCATTTTGGAGATGCTAAATGCTTCGTTGGTTGATTCTCACATGCATACACATGGTTTATCTCTTGCTATTTCTTATGGATAGTAGCTTGCATGTTTTGTCATACGCTAGCCCTTTCATCATGATTTATTATTTGCTAGTGATATGACATGTTTATCTCTTTGTATTTTATTTTTCACCTGTTTGAGTCATATTTGAAAAATACAAAAGGATTTTATTTTTGAGAAAACGTTTGAAAAGCTCAAAAAGATTTTCGATTTGTGTTTTTGAGTTTGCATGTTTGATGTGGGATATTGGTGTGGTTGGACCCCCCATCGTTTCATTATCCATGTGGCTAGGACATTTGGTCATCATTATCGATGCCTAGAATGATCTTAACCATTGTTTATATGGGGTTGTTTTGAAGCTGATATGCATTTTGATTCGACTTTGTATATATGCCTACATTGTATACATGCACGAGTTTATATTGATGTTTGACTTTTCTTTCATATTTGAATTTGGTGAGACGTTCTTATCTCAATCTTGTCATCTATGTGTAAGTAGACTTAAGGAGAAGTGTGCATGTAATAACCGTTTACCGCGAGGATTTAAAATTGGTAAAAATGATGAGTGATTCACGGAAAAAGGCTGCGAGAGTTCAAAATTAACTCGTCATGAAATCCACCGTTTAAAAGAGCCCAAAAGAAAATGCAATATGCTAAGAAAAGGGCCAATAAGATTTTCTCTAAGTTGAGAATGCTAGAAACTTCAAAAATAACTTGAAAACGTATATATATATATATATATATATATATATATATATATATATATATATATATATATATATATATATATATGAGGGAGTTTGGTTGGAGAAAATTTAAACGGGTTAGCCCATCTAAACCTAATGTTAAAACATTGCAATTTGACGCTATTGTTTGTAGAATCGTCAAAATTATGGATTTGTGTGCATGTATTATGTTTAGTTCATGAAGCTCACACTTTTATTGTCATATGGCTATGATAAAGTTTGATGATTTATCGCTATCAATTAGATCTTCTTGATCTTTTCGATGTATTGGAATTGTGACTCATTTGTTGTAGTTTCACGCCCATTCATTCCATATCCATGTTTGACCACATCGGTACTATGTTTGCATGTAACTCACTTTTTTTGTTTTTATGAGTTTTTACGTTTTGTGTTAAAATCCTATTGTTTTGGCACTGTTTTGCATATGTCAGGCCCTTTCTGGAATTTTTTTGTGAAATTTTTTCACTGGGTAATACTTTATAATATCTATGGAAAACTGGGAAATTTTGGTAGGTCGCGTGAAGTCGTTCTAACGACATTGCATCTTGCGCGAACGACTTCGGTACTTCATTCGAGCGGCTTCCTCATCTCGTTTGAGCGAAGTCCCTGGATCATTCGAACGACAGAGTCAAAAAATGGCTTCTAATTGGTTTGCAGTCCAGTGGTTTAATTTGATATATTTCTTTTGGTACTGCGGGAAGCATTTCTGGACTGACTGGTTTATATGCAGCTTCTTTTATGTTCCAAATTGGTATTTTGCATATGAGTCCATTTATCACACTTGATTTAATTGGTATACTCTTTGTGTGATTCCTTAGTTTACTAACTACTGATTTGTCACTGCTTGATCCTAATTAGCTGGTTGTTTCATGATTACATCATGTTATATTTTTCAAATTGGTATGTTTCTCAAATTAGTATCAACTTGATTCAAATTGATTTCATATTCTCGTGCTAACTATTTCATATTGGTTTATCTTTTCACCGGATTGTCTATTCGAGACAAAAGGGGGAGAGATGTATGTGATGTAGGGGGAGATTCGTTGAGTGCTTCTATTGATATCTAGATTTACATATTGTTTGATTATATTTGTTATAAATTGGTATCAAATAATTGCTCACATGTTTCAAATGATTTGTTATTTATAGAAATATAAATTGGTATCATTTGTTCCTTCATAAATCACTGGGTATCCGTTTTTCTGTTTCATGTGTGTAGGTATGCTTCAGAAATTCGAGATTTCAAGTCTACATCACAATCATACAGTTCATGCTTGCCGGTGCTACATATTCTAATTCGTGTCCTGTATTTTTGTTTTTGGGTTTATGGGATGGGATTTAGGTGTCATATGAATTGACGGCACGGTTAGGCATTTCACTGGTTTAGTTTTGTCCCGGAATAGTCAAAGGGGGAGATTTGTAAGGACATAAATTTCCAATTGAGTCCTTGTATTGTTTTGACTTAATTACATGGACAAAACTATGTTTGTAATATGTCATAGGAAGATTTTTTTTTGTCACGATCGCACTCGGTCTATGACGTATTGAAGAAATTAAACACATTGCGGCAAAGATTCAAAGAATTAATCATGCCGATGTTTAATTTGTGCAAGTTTAATCGTCTTCAAAGTTAATTTCATTCTGAGATCACTCATGTATGAATGCGTATAATTTGTGATGCTCGGAATTATTTTTTATAAAATATAAGGATGTATTTTTTATAAAGAAAAATGTTTTAAATGGTTTTAAGTGTTTTAAAAGGTTTAAACTTCGTTTTATGATGGTAAGCTCGAAATAGATTTTGGCTAATTTGAATCTCTTTGTTAAGAGATGTTTTAATCAGGAAGTCAAAGAAAGTCAAACTTTCGCGATGTCGCTCGAACGACATTGGATCTTGTTCGAACGTGATACAATCTCGCGTGAACGACATGTTTAAGTCGTTCGAACAACACGTTTTTCGAGGCGGCATTTTAATCATATTTAAACAGTGTTTTCTTCATAATTTCGGAAGTGTGCTTTCAGGAAAAAGTTTTACGAACCAAAAACTTGTTTGCACATGTTTTCTAAGGTTTAAAAGTCTTAAACACATCCTTAGAGTTTGCAAAGATCCGATTTATCATTCTTATATGTTTAAGTGATCTTGCTGCACCGAAGTTGTTTGTTATACACATTGAAAATAAAGGGTTTTGCTGTGAAGAAGCGACGGGTGTTCGACATCGTATATGTATGAAGGCCATATCGGTGGACACCGAGACATACGTGGACGCATGTGTTGTGGACAGAGATCGTGGGAGACGGAATTTTTGTGTGGGCACTATTGAAGAATGGTTGAAGATCAGATAGGGCGTCAAGACCCGTGGGGATCGAGTCTTAGTGTAAGGCTAATATGTCTTTGTAAAACCATTGTTCATAGTGATTGTCTGGCTTGGGACGTCCGAGGTTGTTTTCCCGTTTTGGGTTTTTTCCTCGTACATCCGACATTGTTGGTATTCTTTACTTTACTTTACTTGCTTTAATCACTAGATGCATGTTTAGGATTAATAAAGATAAAATTGGTTTAAAGTAAGAATTGGGTTTTCACAACTTGGTTTGGTGCATATTTAAAAGTTAGATCTTTTTCGGAGAAAAATTGGTTTTGTTTAAAACACACATATTGGGCACTCTTCAAAAATTAACAACCAATCAATATTAAATCAATCAATTCTTTTACAAGGGGCACTATAATATGAGGGGCAATATCTAATAAACCAATAAAAATTTAATTAAAAAAAAAACACACATGCGCATAAACACCCCCTGCCCCTATCCCCTCCGCTGCCCCTGCCCACTCCCCCTACTGCCCCTGCCTACCACACGTGCGCACACACACATATATACACATGCACATATACACACACATGCACATACACACACACACACGCATATACACACACACACATACACCCCCTCCCCTTCCCCCAGCCCTACTACCTCCCCCCCCCCACACACACGCATATATACACCACACACACGGGCACATTTACACACACATATACACACACACGCACATATACATAAATGGAGGGGAAATAGAGAGAGAAAACATACCAAAGTTGTAGAGAGAGCGTGTGAACAGTTGCTAAAGAGAGAGAGAGAAATAGAGGGAACAAAATCGGTGGGAAAAAAAGAAGGGGGAGGGTTTTTTACTGACAGAATTGTCACGGACATGTCATGGCCAATGACCGTTATAACTTTATCGAATTGTCACGGTCATTGACCATGACAAGTACAGTTGTCACGAACTTGTCACGGTCAATGACCGTGACAAGCCTTTGTCACGGTCTTGTCACGATCATTGACCGTGACAAGTCTAGCCGCTGAAAGGGTGACAATATACCCATTTTGGTGTAGTGTAAGTTAATGTGCCCTAAAAAAACGATAGGATCACTAATTTGGCAAAGGTTTACCCTAGATTTAGTGTAACTAATAAAGAAAGGGTTGACCAAATAATAGGCTCTAATGGTTTTATAATATTTGAGGATTTCATCAAGCATGAGCTTCTTCCATTAGTGGGAACGAGATCAGTTCCATTAGCATTTCTTCATAAGATTCTTTACAGATGAAAAGTTAACTAACTTTTCTTATCGTCTCATATTTTAGCCACTACTGATAGTTGTTGATCTTTTCTAATTTTTAGATCATCCTAAGAATAAACCTGACCATATTTGGAAAATGGCAACTCCTATCATTGAAAACATTCTCGCCAAGCCAAACGGATAGACAGCTGGAAAATCAATAAGCACTACCAAGTATAAATCTATATTTATTAGCCCAAATATTGAGGGATCAAGAAAGATAAAGGAAGACACCTAGATAGTGTTTATGTCTAAACAACCAAAGAAAACTAAAGCTTCGAGACGACCCACTTCCCCCAGCATCCGTATTTTTGATGACGTGTCGACGGCCATACATCTCTCTCTACTCAACCAGAACCATGAGTCTCTTCTCGGGACCTAACGCATGCTTAACACCACAAATAACTGCCTCCCTCAAAGAGCGAAAGTAAGTATCAATATGTACCCAACAGAAAACAAAAGTTACCAAATAGAGGAAGAGAAGATTATGTAAATTACATGTTAAAAAAAAAACATATATACCTCCTCATCAGTGGAAAAATCCTCCAAGATGGTATTGTTCTGGTGAGCTGATGAAAATTTTTCAGTGGAATATATTTTGCGTAGCTTGCATGCCTAATGTAGTAAAGGAGAATGTTCGGGATCTTCTTTCTCATCTTTTTCTTCTTCAGTATCCACATCCTCTTCCTTATTGTCCTCTTTTTCCTCATTTTCCTTAAACACTACTTTCAAAAGGATAGTCATCCTAGTTACTGACCTACTACATTTCTTGTTGCCTCCACCAATAGGGTCATTAAATGAAATCCCCCTCGAAGACATTTGTGCCTCTATGGTGTCTCTATCTAGGCTACAATATTGATCCCATTGGTTGGTTAGATTCTCAAAAAACATAAAAACTTCCTCCGATAAAGTGGGAGGAGGAGTCTCAGATGAAGGAGGTACCCCTATAGAAGTAGGTGCAATAGCTTTCTTAGTTGGAAACTTCCTTTTAGTCCCAACAGCTTCCCCAATGGAGGCACCATGTTGAGTATCCTCCTCAACCATAGCCTTCGAAGAGCTAGGGGCACCAGTAGCCCACTCCCCCAAGTGCAATTCTGAAGCATCCTCCTTTTTTTCACTACCTCCTCCTCCCTGGGAGACAATGTGGGGAGATCATAAGGAATAGTACAATTAGTGGTGCTCAATAGGAACATGAAACAAGTAATAGAACATATCCTCATACCTAACTCCGTCAGAAACAATTGCTTAATATATGGATAAGAAGGCTGGCAAAGAATATTGTGTTCAAATTGATTGGGATAAAAGACAGAAGGGTAGAGGTGAGACTTACTTCCCTCGGCAGCCTTACTAGGGATGATAGGGTTACCAAGGTACCTAAAAGATAGATTAACGACAGTCGAAGTGAGAAAATTCTCATAGATAAAGGAGAAATTTGATGGTTTTTCATGGGTGATGTGGCTCATCATAGGAACACCCTGGTCATAACAAAATGTAAGGAGATAATTTTATAAATGTTCGGGGTAGAATCTAGGAATTTTCTATTTGTCCTAGATCATAGTATGTATGTATGATACCGCTACGTTCGGCACATCAACACGATCATCCACGACGGCCTTGATCCGAATCCATGCATTAACCATCTTTACACGTGTATCATGCGATGTGCTGCTCAACCATTCCCACTACTCCACTTCGCGTAATTGGTAAAATGGATTATTAGAGTTGTTAATATTTGCATAAATATTTGGGAATTTTTTAGAAAATATTTTTTGAAATCTGATTTGTTTTTAAGACAAAAGCAGAAATTTTTCTAAGTGTAGAAGCGAACGTTTTCTCAGTCGTCGAGCTCGTTCAAACGACATCGCTGTGTCGATCGAGTGACGTGACCATATCGCGCGATCTCGTTTGAAAGAAGGCATCACCTCAATTTTTGTATAAGTATTTGTGTCCTTTCTGCACATTTTTCCAAGTCTTTTTCGCACACGTTTCTTCAATTTACAGCCCAAAAAATAGACTTCGTGTTTTTAAAGTTTAATTCTTTTGATTCACAAAATCATTCCTACATATTTATGTCAATCCTTAAACCTTCAAAGGATCGTTTTTAATCATCTAGAGTAACTTGTGGAGAAGCCAACTCTTTTCCATTACAACCCATCTGGAGTTCTTGCCAAAGTTCCAGCCGACGACATCGGAACCGACACCTGAGGGTATTTCGTATGTCAATCTTGTTTTAAGTATAATCCGTGTAAACTGTTCTTTACAAATTATAGTGAAAATAAAAGGTTTTGCCCCTTTGGGGGATTTTTTCCTTATTTGTGTGATTGAATGGTCTTGCATGATAAAATTGTCTTCAATCACATCTAGTTGCATGTTTTACGATTTAATTGAAAAACTGAGTTTAATTAAAAAAAATCATTGTTTGAACAAAAGTGCACTCTGAAATTGGTATCAAAGACAATTAGACAAATTTACTGTGTAATTTTTTTGCAATTTTTTTCTAAAGATATGAATTTTCTGAAAAATTTATTTTTAAAAGGGCTGGTTCAAAATGGAGAAATTATATAATAAAATGTCAATTTTTGAGGGGAAAAATTTTGCCTACTGGAAAGCCTGCATGAAATCTTCTCTAAAGGCCATTGATAAAAGAGTTTGGATTTTGGTTGAAAGAGGGTGGACACCTCCCTCCATCACTATTGATAACATGACTAATTTAAAATCTGTGACTGCATGGACTGAAGATGAATTTAAATGGTCATCCTTTATCTCTAAGGGTCTTAGTGCTATTTCTATATCCGTCACACTTGACGAGTTTCTGCGAATAATGACGTGTACCACGTCAAAAGAGGCATGGTATGTTTTATAGCTTACCCATGAAGGAACTACTTTCGTGAAAGAATCAAAATTACAAAACTTAACAACTCACTTTGAAACTATCACCATTCTTGAGTCTGAATGTTTTGATGAATTCTATGCTAGATTATCTTATATTGTTAACACTAGCTTTAATATTGGTGAACACATTCCTAATGCTAGAGTTGTTAAAAAGATTCTAAGATTTCTACCTAAGCGTTTTATCCCTAAAGTCACTCTTAAATTAGAGGAATTGGTTAAAGACTTAGAAACCTTTGAAATTGACGTGTTTCCTAAGTCTGTTAGACCAAAAGATAAGGGAATTGCACTTAATGCCCAGGATAGGAAGAGTGAGGGGTCGACAAGAAAGAGAGTAGAGTCATCTAGAAAAAGGGAGAAAGAAACGTCAGATTTTGAGTGTGACCTTGATTTAGATAATTTAGCCTTGTTTGCAAAAAAATTGAAGAAAAATCTCAATTTCAAGAAAAATGGAAATTTCAAAGATAAAATGAGTTTTGAGAAAAATAAGTTTGAGAAGAAAAATGAAAAAGATTTTAAAGACCCTCTTAATAAATATGGTGAGAGATATTATGAGTGTGATGGTAAGGGTCATAGATATTTTGAGTGTGCTACTAGGATGAAAATACTTGCCAATGAAAAGGGCAAAGCTATCCTTAATGCTACCCTTAGTGACGATAGTGAGGTAGAGTCGGTAGACTCTAGAGACGAGTCATCGCATGAGTGTAACTTAAACTCTTTCACGGCTAGTCATGTGAGAACCTCTTGTGCTCCTTATGATGATGAGGATGCAACTTCACAGGGACACCTCAACAGTGAGAAGGAAGT
The DNA here is from genome assembly GCA_949130495.1 of Sambucus nigra. NCBI lineage: Eukaryota > Viridiplantae > Streptophyta > Magnoliopsida > Dipsacales > Adoxaceae > Sambucus > Sambucus nigra. The sequence goes on from OX422220.1 coordinate 522,867,682, forward strand.
GAGTGAGGGGAAGGATGTTGCAAGTGAGAGCAATAGTGATCTCCAATGCACCAACGCTGAGTTATATTCTGAGTCATTTAAAACCAAAAAGTGTAACAAAGAGTTAGTTCTTAGGATCACCGGTTTAGAGAAAAATTTACGAGAACCGAGAGAGAGAGAATCCTCCACATGCACTACTTTAAGAGAGAGAGAGTCTGCCTATGATGAGAGAGAAAGTCAGTTTAGAGAAAGAGAGATACTATTTGGAGAGAGAGAGAGAGAGTTGTTGTGAGAATAAAAAAGAGAGAGATGGAAACATTGAGAAGATAATATGTTTTGAGTGCGATGGAAAAGGTCACAAGTCATTTGAGTATCCCATTAGACTTAGGAGAGAGGGAAAGAAAGTTGCCATGCCCACTACCCTAAGAAATAGTGAGGATGAGAATGGATATGAAAGTGTGATTCGAAAAGCTTTTAGAAAATTGTTTATCGAGACCATGAAATCAAAAAGGTCGAATAGGAACCTAGGTCTTCGAATTTATGAGTTGGAGGAAGAGAATGATGATCTAAAAAGGTATAAATCTGACTTAACCAACATGGTGTCTAGTCTGACAACACGTGTATCCCATCTCAAGGATGATCTCGAACAAGCACGAGAGGTCCAAGTCTCATTAGAGAACGCATATGAGAAGTTGATAAGATGGTTCCCTATCCCATTTTGAATGATGGTGAGTATGTCGAAAAAGGTCATGACTGTGCATTCACTAATTTTAATGCGCTCGAGCCTATCTCCGCTTTGGTGAGTGAGTCTCATATGGGTGTCTGTCTAGGAAAGTTCATCCCAAAATTTTTGATAAATTAATTCCTAGACCGGTTTATGTTTTCTCCTACTACAAGAAGCGAGGACACCTTAGGGAGTTTTGTTATAAGTTGGGTTTTGTGCCATATCATGGCACTTCACATGTATATGCACATGCACCCACTCATGATACTTTGCTTGCACATAATGATAGATAGTTTGCACATATTCGCGAACAAGTGAAGTTTTTGGTCAAGACTAGACATGACCTAATGGAGTTTGTTCAAAAGATGTCACCATCTTTGGAAAACTCCACCGCTCTTCCCGGTTGAGGTCTTGACATGGTTGCTAGCATAGGGTGATTTTCCTGATATCTCTTTTGCCTATTGCTAACATGTACCATTAGTTTTTTTTTTTTGGTTTTTTATATTTTTTTTGAAAAATCCAAAAAGATTTTCTTTTTATAAATTTTTAGAAAACCTAAAAAAGATTTTTGTATTTTGTTTACACCTCTTATGGACAAGCATTTAAGATAGCCAAGTCACATATTTCACTTCCATTTTTTTCTCATGATTGTTTGATAGTGATTTGAGATGCTACATCATTGCATCCATGTGCTTTACATTATTTGGAGTCTTTGAGATGTGATTAGTGATAACTTTCTACATGTTTGGCTCCTTATATCCTTTATTGCACACATGCATGACTTTATTTGATAATTGTACTTGTCTATCACATATCGGCTTTAGTCTTTCCATCTCAATTATGTCTATACAACAAATCATATGCAATAAAACTTGACAAGATTGGAATGCATGTACAAAAATGTTTGGTGAGATTTTGTGATATTTAAAAATAGGGAAGGGCTACAAAAGTTTCACATTTGACCTTTATAAATACTAAGCCACCGTTATATCGGACCTAAAAAATTGAGGAATTTTAATTATCCGGGGTCCAAAGAGGTTAAAAGAGCCCGAAAAAAATTAAAATACAATAAAAAGCAATTCATGCCAAATATGGGTCATTAGGTTTCACCATCAATTCTCCAATGTTTGAGAATTTAGATCACCTCTATTCAAAATATAAATCTGAGGGAGTTTGGTTGGAGAATTTAAACGGGTTTGCACTTCCTTAAAAGTCCTGATAACGCATTTAATAGTTTTGGACGTTATTGGTATGGAAATCACTTTGAGCTTTGATTTGCTGATTTGATTGAGTCAATGTCTCATATTTCTATTTTTTTACACCTAAGGAAGATGTTGTGTTCATTCATTAGGAGTATCCGATATTCATTGTTTCATATATTCTGTTTGCATGCATTGATTTTCCTATCGAATTTGATCACACCTCCACATTTTTGTTGTAACTGACTTGGTTGTTTTTGTGTTAGTTCATGGTGTGATTATTTGTTGTATATTTTGTGAGAAAAATTTTGAAAACTCCAAAAATAGAATGTTTATTACCTTGTGACAATCTCCATTTGCATTTATTATTGCTTCTCATAGTTGTCTATTTGGGGACATAATAAAAAAGGGGGAGAATGATTATAGGGGAGAATTGTTTGGTTGATTTATTAATGATTTGCTTAAGCTTAATTGATCTTTGATTTGTGCATATCATTATCTTTCAAACTGTTGCGTGTCACGGGTATTTTCTTTATCTCATGTGTGTAGGTACAAAATTGATAATTATTGGATTGCACACACTAATGAGAAAAGCTTTGAGAGTTTCTGAAAAGTCAAAGATTTGAAGATGTTGAAGTTTGATTGATAACATGTCAGTTAGTATTCTCAATTTGAGGGTTTAATGGGGATATTATCATGTATGTCATTTTCTTTATGGAGATGGGATGATTCATATTTTTTATGTATGTACCGGCATAGACATAGGGGGAGATTTGTAAAGACATAATTTTATAAATGTCCGGGGTAGAATCTAGGAATTTTTTATTTGTCCTAGATCACAGTATGTATGTCTGATACTGCTATATTCGGAATGTCAATATGATCATCCACGACGGCCTTGATCTGAATCCATGCATCAACCATCTTCACACGTTCATCATGCTTCAAGCGATGTGCTACTCAACCATTACCACTGCTCCACTTCGCGTAATTGGTAAAATGGTTTATTGGAGTTGTTAATATTTGCATAAATATTTGGGAATTTTTTAGAAAATATTTTTTGAAGTCTAATTTGTTTTTAAAACAAAAGCATAAATTTTTCTAAGTGTAGAAGTGAACTTTTTCTCGATCGTTGATCTCGTCAAACAACATCGCTCAGTCGTTCGAGCAACTTGAGCATGTCGCGAGATCTCGTTCGAGCGATGGCACCGCCTTGATTTTTTGTATAAATATATGTGTCCATTCTGCACATTTTTCCAAGTCTTTTTTGCACATGTTTCTGCGATTTACAACCCAGAAAAAAGACTTCAAGTTTTTAAGGTTTAATGCCTTTAGATTCAAAAAATCATTCCTACACATGTATGTGAGTCTCTAAACCTTCAAAGGATCGTTTTTACTCATGTGGAGTAACTTGTGGAGAAGCTAACTCTTTTCCATTGCTGCCCATCTGGAGTTCTTGTGAAAAATTCCAGTCGACAACATTGGAACTGACATCTGAGGGTATTCCGTATATCACTCTTGTTGACAGTATAATCCGTGTAAACCGTTCTTTACATATTATAGTGAAAATAAAAGGTTTTACCCCTTTGGGGGATTTTTCCCCATTTGTGTGTGATTGAATGTTCTTGCATGATTATATTGTCTTCAATCACATCTAGATGCATGTTTTAGGATTTAATTGAAAAACTGAGTTTAATTAAATAATTTCTCTGTTTGAACAAAAGCGCACTCTCACAAAATTTCATGGCTACTCATCTAGATGAATCAATTAAGTAGTACAAAGACCATTCTGTGTAGGTAGGTAGATAAGAAGGAGTGATAAGTTGAGAGAAAGTTCCTCGCATAAATCTTATCAACACCCGCGTAAGGGAGAAACTTCAATTTTTGACATTGTCAATGAAGTATTGGAATGACTTCTCAGATTTCTTATGAATCCAAGATAAAATATGGGGTACTTTAATGGTCTGGGATGTGTGAAGTGTTAACGCGGGTGCATAATATGGGAAATTGGCATAGATGAAGGCAGTAAGGATGTGATTTGCATATAGTTAGAGACATCGAAATGGCCAATGATGCGTGCTAAATTGGACTGAATACGATCGAGCCACGTGTATAAAGAGACCAAAGGTATGGCAGAAAAGAGAATTTTCACCATAAAGACCATTCAAACAACCATGTTAATAAGGTCCCTCCTTCGACTATCTTAAGGTTTAAGGGGGATGAAGATCTTAGATAGGATTATCTAGATATAACATGCCACTCAATATATGACCCATAGCCACTATAGTGGGATGTGTCTCAGCCACCTGTTTCGATTTGGGATTTTTCTTTGAAGCCTCTCGAGCTTTTGCGCTTGCGTTGTCCTCTATTGAAAAAAATGGTGAATGACCACAAAAAGGTACACTTGTTATAGGAAATAATACACTTTTTGATAACAACCTCCAACTTTGTTCGAATGGCTGCCTCAGCACCAGATACAACTTAGAATCTTGTACAGTCCTTTAGAGTAACAGTGAAATCTCTTCATTTAGCCACAAAGGTGTGAGTCCTATAGCTCCATCCAAAAACGAAAGTGCGCAGTGTACTGCTATTTTTGGCATGAGTGATGTCATCGAACTAATAGGTGGATGATAAACCTACCACAACTAACTTGGAATTTTATTTTCCATGGATGTACTCTGTCTAAAGCCTCAATCCCTCACAAGAACCACTATAAATTCAAACTCAACATTTGAATAGGGTAAATCCCCCCTCTCAATCCTAAAATGGGTTATAATACTAGTATGCATGTAGGCAAAAGCCTCAGTCATATCTCTTTCATCCATTAATATATTCACATCCTTTTTGGAAGTAACTGTGCTGGAAAATCCATCGATGATGGACCAAAAGGGGTCAGATTCATCAAAGTATGGAACACGACAATAGTGGGTGCATTATTTTGGTGGGTTTGATTTCATCGGGAAACATTCCTAGAAAAATGGTTATTTTTAATGATGGGAACCATAGGGCACAAAGGAAGTTGGAAAAGAAGGAACTGTTTGCAAATGAAAAAAAAAAGAAGAAAAATAACGATCTTTTTCTCTTTCTCTCTATAAAGAAAAAACAAAGATGTAGAAAAACATCAAAGGTAGAAAAGTAGGCTAAGTGTTGCTCTTTTATAAGGGGCAAAAAAGTGGTGGTGTCATAAGTACATCAGGGGTCACAATAAATAAAGTTCCTTGCATGGCTTACACCCGTACGTGATGACACGAATCTAGACGTAATAATAATGATTACAAAGGTATGATGCTTGAGGTGCCTCGCGTGGGATACACGTGTAGGGGGAGTCCCCACCAGAGAATGATTAACTTAGTTAATTCGATGCTTTATAGACAAAGAAGGATGATAAATATTACCCGAGGGAGTTTGATTAAAGATCCTCCATAGACGTTGCTTGAAGAATCTAATTCTAAGATCAAAGTCACACGAATGACGATAGTTTGTAATATAAAACAAACTGTATTTTATCATGTACTTTATCTTACGCTATATCATGAGTGAGGTTGTTCGGTACCCACAAGGGACTATGCCTGGTAGGGAATGGGAGAGCTCGCATTCTCTATAGAACAATCTGCTCCTGAGAACCTCGCAGGGACATGGTCTGGAGAATTAGGAGCAAGGAAACGTTGGGAATACAATAACCATCCCTCTTGTTACACTTAGGAAAAACTCCATCTAGTATATGATGTTGCTCGATCTACCTTCAACCGAGCTACTATAACTTCTACTCTTTTGAGGGAACCTCATGTAGGTACCTCAACCTTGAAGCCTTGGCCTAATGATAGTTTTTAGCAAAAAAACAGAAGACTAAACACTTGAGTTACCTACAGCCGAGCTACCATAACTTCTAGTCACTTGATGGAACCTCTTCACGGTACCTCAACCTTGCAGCCTTGGCCTAATGATAGATTTTTAGCTAACAAATAGAAGACTAAGCACTCTATCTACTTATCAGTCGAGCAACCTTAAACCAAACACCATTCGTCCGACTAATGTGACGACACGCCTAGTGGGTCACTGTTCACCCATTTTCTGATGTTATAACATCTGGCATTTAAGGACTCAAAATTATACCACTCAAGTGTCTTTATCCTTAGGATGGCAGGACTAGTCTACCTAATCTGACCTCTTAGTCGTTCTAAGATAATCCTATAAGCTGACATGTCACATACCTCATTAATGCCCACCATGTTTCGAACTAATTAAGCAGTTTCCCACCAAACTATAAGATCCCGTGAATTTAATGCAATATCTCCCACATTAATGAAGGGGGTACTTGTGCATTTAATGCAGTCAATCACAGAGAATACCACCAAGGTTACTTGAGTAACCTTGCCTCCATATAAATACACCAACTAAATAGTTTACGGGCATGGGATTCAGAACTTAGAATTTCTACCCGATTTCCTTCATACACGAGAGCTCATGTGAGAACATTCCTCCCACAGCCATTTAATACCGTACCATTGAACTTTAGATGGTCTTGAAGTTCTTGCCTTGCCTTTATTGCGTTTCTCCTTCCGACCAAGTTACCTGTCGGTCCCATCTATTTATTATACTTTTAGTGTATTCATGGTGTAGAAATATCCTTTAATACAAGTATGAATAATAAATATGATTGTCCCTTTTCACCTGTATTTGTTATCATTATTAAATACAATCTTGAGCATTAATCCTAATCTTGATAAGGGGTTACACCTCTTTTGATACTAATCATATTCCAAGAACCCACATCTTACATTTGGCGACTTCGCTGGGGAGGTATTCTCTTTTGAAAAGATATCAGCGGATAACTCCACCAAGACTATTAATTTTGACACCGTACAACGTGAGGAGGAGGCTCCCCTCTCCGTATTGCCTAAAGGAATGAGACTAGAATGAGCGGAGCCTAGCGCGGCCCTTAATGGTATGACGAAAATGACAAGTGTACAGACATGAATGGGCCTAGTGCAAATGATGGGGCTCATGGTTTTTTTTTACAGAGTTCATCATGACTCCGGCAGCACAGATGATGTTGGGAGTCCTTGGGGGAGTGATATCTTTCATACCACCACTAGCAGGAATACCTTCTCCTACTTTTACAGCAGGGGTTGTTGCGCCCACCTTTAGTGATGTTCTTCCCATTACTTCACCAACCTCGAGTAATGTTCCTCTCAATACGCTCCCACCCGTGCCAATGGGGATAGTGGCACAAGACTAGAGAACGACTTAAGAAGCTCAAGCCATAACTGGTGGCATGGGAACAACCACACAACCCGTTCCGATGATGCCTGCAGTAGTAATAGTGCAGCCAACCAGCTATTGGGCATCCATCTGGGAAGAAATAAAAAATTATCTACTAAAGTTCATAGCAGTGTCCAAAGAGGGAGATAGTTCTTTGGTGTATGATGACTTTCGTACTCTATACTCGAATGAATATAAGAATGGACCCTACCCAGTAGGGTATATTCCACCCATCTTTAAGAAGTACACAGAGAAGGTTGCAAAGCAAAAAGAGAACGTGAAAAGTGTTATTAAAAGCCTTGGAGCCCATTGCTACGATAAAAAATTGAGGCTGAGGGAACTTTCAAGGTCCCTGACAGAAAAAGCCTACACGTGGTATTCCCACTAGATAACTGGTAGCATAACCTCCTGGAAGAGTTCATGTTTTGTTCATACCAAGTTTATTTTTGGTTGAGGATAAGTTTACATTAACACAACTAGGACATGAGAAGCAAAAGCCAGGAGAAGATGTTGTGGCCTATATTAGGAGGTTTCACGAGCGCTCTCTAGATGTGAGAGAGGAGACGTGAAAGGATAAACTTTTGCACATTTATGAAGAAGAGTTGTTTCGTGAATATATTTTTCACTTCATCAATGAAACACGATAGGGTACGTTCGCAGCATTTTTAAAAGTGGAGAGGAACATCTCCTTGGTGGATAAGCCCACATTGCCCTATCCTGCCTTGTCAAGTTTGTTGTTAAGGCCTGCAGCTGCCTCGGGTAGGGGAGTAACCTCGAGAGTAAATTATGCAGGTGATGGGGGTAGGGGGAAAGAACTGGTGGTTGGGGAGGAAAAAGAGGTAGCCTCAACAAGAGAAGATTTAAAGCTAAGGACGATCCTCCCTAGCTACCTTGCACAATGAAGCAATCCCTAAACTTATATGATCTCATGGTTCATCAAAAGGTCTACAGACTGGTCAACCTTTGGATGGTGCAACTCCCTAGAGAGGATAGGGATAAGCATCACTATTGTGCACTTCACAATAGAATGAACCACCTGATTAAGGTGTGTTTTTCGTTAAGAAGGTTAATCAACCACAAAAGCCTTAGGGCCCATTGCTATGATAAACAACTGAGGCTAAGGGAACTTTCAATGTCCCTGATAGAAAAAGCCTACACGTGGTATTCCCACTTGACAACAAGTAGCATAGCCTCCTGGGACGATTTCATGTTTTGTTCGTACAAAATTTATTTTTAGTTGAGGATGAGTTTACATTAACGCAACTAGGACGTGAGAAGCAAAAGCCAGGAGAAGATGTTGTGGCCTATATTAGGAGATTTCACGAGCGCTCTCTAGATGTGAGAGAGGAGACGTGAAAGGATAAACTTTTTCATGTTTGAGAAGAAGAGTTGTTTCCTGAATATATTTGTAACTTGATCAATGAACCACGACAGGTTACATTCACAGCATTTTTAAAAGTGGCGAGGAACATCGCCTTGGTGGTTTAGCCCGCATTGCCCTATCCTGCCTTGTCAAGTTTGTTGTTAAGGCCAGCAGTTGTTTCGGGGAGGGGGGGGGAGTAACCTCGAGAGTAAATTATGCAGGTGATGGGGGTAGGGGGAAAGAAGTGGTGGTCGTGGAGGAAAAAGAGGTAGAGGCAACAAGAGAAGATTTAAAGTTAAGGAGGATCCTCCCTAGCTACCTTGCATAATGGAACAAGACCTAAACTTATATGATCTCATGGCTCATCGAAAGGTCTGCAGACTGGTCAACATTTGGATGGTGCAACTGCCTAGAGAGGATAGTAATAAGCCTCAGTATTGTGTACTTCACAATAGAGTGAACCACCCAATTAAGGTGTGTTTTTTGTTAAGAAGGTTAATCAACCATCACGTGAAGAATGGGGACATCCAGCTGCCCTAAGTTAATGTGAATGATAATACCTTACCAGCTCATTAGGCCCAGTTGGCTAGTGCTTTGGATGAAGAGGATGAACAACTGATGTAAGAGTAGTGGTTCAAAGAGAATGACTTTGAAGAATCAATAGAGTAATGCACCCTCGAGCTAGATCGAATCCAACTGGTGGATGAGGTGGAGAAAGGAGATGGACGAGAAAGAGAAGAGTATGACTGCATCGAGGGACTAAGTAGGCAGATTGGAGACTGCTCCATAGAGGTGGTAAATGCAGTGATAGCGTATGACAAGGCTGTTATAGAAATGTAAAAGAATTCTATGAGCTTGAAGAGGAACAAATAGACCCCTGGATCGAATGTGTGGTGGTTTCCCACTCGTAGACGTTCGGCTAGTTCTTCGATCGGTTTGGGCTCCCTGAGCACTCGCGACTAGAGGTTATCCTAACCAACCTAAAAATAGCGAAAACGAATATAGCGCCACACCTGAGATGGAAGGGGCCCATGTCCAAGATTGTAAGAAGGTATCTCTCTGAAGTTATGTTCTCAGAGACTGATAGATTGATCAGGTACCCACACAATAGACCTTTATATGTTTTGGCGTCCGAGAATGATGGTGTTTTCTCTCATGTTATGTTAGATGGTGGAGAATCCATCAACATAATGTCTATCGGATGCTGTTATGCCACTGGTTTATTTGAGGCAAGGATAGTGCCAAATTCATTGCCAATCTCGGGGAACAACACTCAGTCGTCCAAATTTGTGGGGTATATCAGTGTGGGCATCAAAATGAGGAATATTACCTCGCACATCAAATTTCATATTATGGACTGTGAGTCTTCGTACCAAATTCTAGTTGGCAGGGTATGGAAGCACAACCATGGGATGGAACCATCCACCTATCATCAATGTGCTAAGGAAAACGTAAAGGGCAAGGAGGTGGTGATTCGAGCTTTCAAGAAGCCTTTTGCAAAGAAGGAAGCACATCTAGTAGATGTTACCTTCTACACATAGCTGATAGAAGAAGCCACGATGATAGCAAGGTATGTCGGGGGAACAAGGGATCCGATCACTCGAGAGAGGGTGCGAGTACCTGCTTGAATGGTGGTTGCCTACAAAGAAGAGCATGATTTGGACGTAGTAAGGCCCCCTAGTCTATTGAGGAAGCTACGGGATCGAATTACACCGCGCATTTACCTAATTAAACACCAAGTTCGGATTCAGAGAATCCTCAGTAGGCATACTACGAGACAGTTAGATGAGAATCACTAGAATATGCCATATAAAGAAGAGGCCTCTCGAAAGTGCAAGATGTTAGTTTTATGTAAAGGAAGAATTATATAAAAGTTATGAAGGTGTGAGCGGGCAGCTAACGGTTTAGACAATGAGGCTGGCTCGATTTACGAATGCTTCCTGGTGGACAACTAGGGGCAATGTTTGGTGATTGATTATTTTAGGGTCTAGGAGTTTGTAGATGAAATTGATGTGGAACCTGAGTACATGAACAACAGACCCAGGCCACAAATCCAGGATTTGGAAAAAATAGACTTGGCCAAAGAAGGTGATGATCCTAACCCTATCTTTATCTTGAAGGACCTGTAAGGGGTGCCCTACGGGGAGTTGATAAAGTTTCTATTAGATTTCAAAGACCCCGAGATAGCTGCGGTGGACAAGGAGGTGAGTTGTCACAAGTTGAATGTTTTGTCATCAGCCATATCGATAAATCAGGCCACCCAAACGTACAAGGCATAGTTAGATATGAAGATCAAAGAGGAGGTCCAACGATTACTTGCAGTCGGCTTTATAGTTCCAATCTAGCACTCGATTTCGCTTTCCAATATTATGCCTGTGGTAGAGAATGACAAGAGCCATATCAGAATCTGCATGGATTTTAGGGACCTGAATCGAGCGTCTCCAAAAGATGAGTTCCCACTACCTTCCATAGAAATATTGATCGATAAAACTTCAGGCCATGAGATGTACAGTTTCTTGGATGGATATGTAAGGTACAACCAGATAAAGATTGATTCAGATAATGTAGAGAAGACTATTTTCCGAACTCCTTTGGGTAATTTCATGTACACGGTTATGCCCTTTTGATTTAAGAATGCGGGAGCCACGTACCAAAGAAAAATGATGGTTATCCTTCATGATATCTTCCAGAAGATCATGGAGTTTTACATTGATGATATGGTAATTGAGTCCAAGAAAGAGGGGTCTCACTTGGATGACTCTAGGAGGGTATTCACCCAATGCAGGGAATATGAGCTAAAGATGAACCCCCTCAAATGTGCATTCGGGGTAACAAGGGAGAAGTTCCTAAGGTTTGAGGTAAACCGGAGTTCAAATGGACTTGGACAAACATAAGTTCATTCTCGATATGCCTAGACCGAAGTCAGCAAGAGAGCTGAAGAGTTTCCTAGGAAATGTCTCCTACTTAAGGAGTTTTGTTCTAGGGATAGCCGAAGTAATGCACCCGCTGGGGGAGTTACTGAGAAAGGGAAGTATGTTCGTATGGGAATCGATTCACCCGGATGCCATGGACAAGTTGAAAATGATCCTTACTTCCCCTTAGATGATTATCCCCTCGAAGGCACGCAACCCTTTACATCTATATCTTACATCTACTGAACGATTTATTGTTGCGTTATTTGCCCAGGAGATGGATGGTATAGAAAAACATATTTATTACTTGAGTAGAATTATGCATGATCCAGAGTCCAGATATACTAGCATTGAGAGGCAGTGTTTAGCCCTTATATTTATGGCATAAAAAACTTACTGTCATTCATGGTCCACATTGTCACTAGATGTGATCCTATAAAGTTTTCGATTGCTAAAACTGTATTAATAAGAAAGGAAACATGATTTTTCTTAATCCTCTAGGAGTATGACCTTAAATGTGTAGGCCCTTTAGCTATTAAGATCCAGGCTTATGCAGATTTGTCGGCCATCTTCCCATCAGTAACATTTGAGCTACCCGTAGAGGAACTTCCGAGTGATGATATTTAGGCCAACTTTATTGAAGCTAGCCTAAATGAGTGGAGTATGGAGTTCGATGGCTCTTTGTCTAAAAAGAAAGGGGGAGCTAGGGTTATCCTAGGAAACAACGGTTAAGAGGTTAGATTATTCTTTGAGATGGAATTCGAATGTTTGAATAACGAAGTTGAATATGAAGTTCTGGTCTTGGGGCTACTCGAGGCCCTCAAAAGGGGTATCCAAGTCCTAATAATAAAAAGGGACTCGAACTTAGTGGTGAAATAGGTAACGGGTGAGTTCCCTTTGAAGAACATGAGCCTGGAGCCCTATCGAATAATTGGCAGTTACTTGTACAGTTCGAAGTGGTAAAAATCAAATGAAATCCCTGAACGATGAATCGACATGCCGACACTTATGATACCATTGCTCAAAAGATTTCCTTTAAGGGAGATTAAACAGTCGTTCGAATCACAAAGAGGACATCTCCCTCGACCGTGTTGGAGATGCTGTCGACAGATGATAAGGACGATTGGAGAGGCAAAATTATAAAATAATTGGAAAGAGGTGAGGGCCCACTGAGGCTAGCTGACCTAATGCAGTAATTCATTATCGAGGGCAATTTATATTACAATCATAAAGGAGGCTAGTTATCTAGATGTGTAGACCTCGAAGAAGCCAAGAAAATACTAGTCGAAGTACATGATGACAGGTGTGAGACCAGTGAGATCCCCTTGTAAAGAAGAGTCCAATGAGCAGGGTATTTTTGGCCTTCGATGAGGCAAGACTCCATGACGATACGAAGAGATTGTGATAAATGTTATTTAGTTTACCAGGTATCAGAATGAAACTTCATCGATCAACCCTATGACTGGAGACAACCATACATGGACCTGCTGGTAGATGGAATAATGCCAAAAGACAAAGAAACTACGAAGGTGAAAGAATGAGCACCCGAGTATTTTTTCCAAGAAAGGTAGTTGTATCAACGAGGCTATCATGATAGGCCTCTAAGGTGAATCAGGGGGAAGATGATGAAACAGTGCAGAAACAAGCCCACGAGCCAAGATAGATCGGAGGAGACAAACTCTACCATCAACTCATGACCTTGGGATAATACTGGCCTACAATGGATAAAGACTTAGTAGAGTTAGTTTGTAAGTTCCAATCTTGTCAACTACATGGAAATATAATCCACACTCCTTCGATGGACTTGTATTCTCTCTCTATGCCTTTTCCATTTCACGCATGGGTGTTTGATCTAGTAGGTGCAATAATCCCTTCTCCGAGAGAAAATATTTGGATACTAGTTTCCATTGAATGTTTCACTAAGTAGGCAGAGTCCATACCACTCAGAACGGCCACAACGGGGGTAGTGGCTCGATTCATGAAAGAGTACATTATTTGTTGATATGGCATTTCGACAGTGTTTCTATTCGATAATGGCACCCCATTATGAATAGTGAATTAATCCTTCTAACATATAAGTACTCCATCATTCTCCATAACTCAATAGTAGCGTACCCGAAGTGAAACGGGCAGGCAAAATCCACCTACAAGACTTTGGTGAATATCTTGGTAAAAATGTTATATGATTTACCGCATACGTGGGATGACAAAATCCCTGAAGTATATGGGCCTATCGAACAATAAGGAGTAAATCCAGGGGTACACTCCATTTTCCTAGTCTTTGGGGAAGAATATATTTCGCCAGTTGATCTCGTGGTACCTTCCACCCGCTACAACTTACAAAGTGACATGCTCCCTTATAGTCGACATATGTATCTCAAAGCACTAAAAGAGCATAGGGACAATGCTTCGAGGCATTTCAAGATGTATAGAAAATAGTTATCCAGATCCGATGACCAAATGCTGAGGCTGAGTAAGTTCAAAGAAGAGGATCTATTCCTAAAAGCATTCATAAGGCACATCATGGGTTTGTCATTTCCAAGGTTTAAAGCCAACTGGGAAGGACCCTACATCGTTCGATCAACTAATGATTCAGGCTGCCACGAGATATCCAAAGGGGAAGACGATGCTACATTCAAACTAAACAAGAAGTTGCTTAAAATATATCATGTTTGAATATATGTTTTGCAAATACTTCAGTTTATTGCAGTATGTTTTGCTAATACTTGTTCGGGAGGATGTCCCTGACAAATTTTGGGGTCTAATTATTTAATATGGTGTAAAGTGATATTTGCATTAAAGATGTTGGCCCACTGTTCTTTCATGTTAGTTATTTTCCTTATTCTACATTAGTGCGATTACATTAATGTAATAGATCATCCAATATTCAAACAAGATAGAAATAAAGGAAATAAAATGCCATAAATTCTATTTTGATAAAGAAGTACTGGGATCACTTGCCAAAGAGAATAAAAACAAAAAAATGTGGGACATCAAAAAGGAGAAATTAAACAGAAGATGCTAAAGGGAATCTATGATAAAGCGAAGGTTGAACGACCCAAGAAGCCAATGATGATGGTGAGAAAGAATCGGCTCAAGGCTATTTTGGTCAGAGATTAGATCAGCTAGATCCTTTTGATGGAGAGCATCTACTTAAGCAATAACTTCAAGTGCTTCTTATACTTCCTTCTCGGACATAACTAGTTCGATCTCTAAGCCTACGAGTTCCTACGAGATAGCTACTTGTGAGTGATGAGAACTCTATAACCAATGATAAAGATCAGGAATGTTTGCCTTCTTGAAATCGCATAGCAGCTTCACTAACCAAGCCAACGAGAACCCATCATTAATAAGCACATTGACCTTTCCCAACAATGTTTTAATAACATCAGAGCTGAGAGACTCCAAAGGAGTATTGAGGGTTTCCTCTAACATGGTGGAGAGACCAGGCAATCAGCAAGCCATCATAACACGTATAGGTTGAAGGCTACGAGGAGTAAAAGTTAAGGGAAGTCTAGCTAAAAGTTTCTCAATCAGCACACGAAAGCCTTTAGTCATTATATGGGGGAAATTGATCAAGTTCTGCCTTATAATCACTTCGGGGCTACCTCAGGAGGGTGGACACAAAAAATGATATCATTCACAGAGGGGAGCCTAGTGTGCGAAGCAATAACACTATCTTAGGCTCTGGAAGCAACCACCTTGTGCACCCCACCAACACGGGGTACCATTTCTTGAACCTGCACTCTAGGGGCCTAGCCCATGGATGCAAATTCAGCCAAGTTCTCGCGTGCACAATTGCATGAGCGACACCCTCAACTCCTGGGTTGCGTGTTGTATGTTGTTCAACTTCCACTGAAAACACAACAACTTGTCAAGTCAGGAAACAAATATGAAACTTGTCTTGCAAGCATAAATTTAAAGTCCAAAGTTACTAGTCCCGCCTAACCCTCGGTTATGGGAGATTTTAAGTCCAAAATGACTTGGCCTACCTGACCCTCGGTTATGGGAGATTTTAAGTCCAAAATGACCATCAGTTATGGGAGATTTTAAGTCTGATATGACTTGGCCCTCCTAACCCTCGTTTATGGGAGATTTTAAGTCCAAAATGACATGGCCTGCTCGACCCTCGATTATGGGAGGTCCTAAGACCAATATGACTTAGCAAAACTAACAATGCTTAAATGCAGGAGATAAATAAAAGAAAAGCATACCTCTAGCTGTTTGTCACCAGGAAACTATCGGGTAGCCATTTGTACTACATCTTCTTCCTCAAGCAAATCAGGTGTCACCAAAAGATGTTGTTCTTGGAGGGCAGCCATACCACCTCCTACTTCAGCAACTTCCTACCGTCCCCCTTCTCCTTGGCCTGCAGCAAAAACTTCGACCCCTTCCTAATTGAGGATTAAGGGCCCAAAAAGCGTAACAAGAACCCAATCATTAGAGGAGGGGGCACTAATAGAGCAATGGGTTAGGGTAAAGAAATCGGTAAAGCACAAGGGAGAGAAAGTAAGAACAACAAGAAAAAGGCATAAGGAGCTCATAATAATAAGAGGAAAATCTTACCATGGCCGATGAAATAATAATAATGGGGGACTTATGCACAGATTTGATAACACTTGCAATAGGAGCACCTACCTCGAGAACAACATGCTCACGAAAGAAGTAAAGTTAAGCTAAAAGCCATTACTGGATTCAATAGTAGTAACAGAAATATCTGTCATAAGGGGAAATTTGTAGTTATCTGTGAGGCAATAAGAGAATCTATCTCCTTCGGTGCAACTTCCTTTAAAGAAAGTGAAATTCAACTGGTTTCTCTTACATATCGCTTTCTTCAACACTACCATACGCACCACTTCCCACACCATCCTCAAAAGAAAAAGTGGTACAAACATGAGTCATCATCACAAGGAAAAAAGGAAATGTTACAGACTTGAAATGAGGAATAGCAGGCATACCTCTTATTCTTCGTCTAAAACATCCTCTAAAACCTCATAATCTCGAGGAGGTGAAGTAGTCTTAGAAGAAGTAACAATTATTCTCAACCTATGCATCCGAACAAGAAGAGACTCCTCTTCTTCTTCTTCTTCTTCTTCTTCTTCTTCTTCTTCTTCTTCTTCTTCTTCTTCTTCGTCTTCGTCTTCTTCTTATGACTCACGTCTTCCCCCTCCTTTTCTTCTCCTACCTCATCATCATCATCATCACCACCACCACCACCTACACTAACAAATGCACATCAGATTGTTCTTCCTCACTCACATCCCCTGATTCTTCCAACACAAGTTTAATTGGGCTAACCAACTTCTTTTTCTTACTACTTTGGACAGCTGGGGGATCATAGGAAAACCCACGAGAGGCCATCCGGGTTGACATAAAATCCCTATCCTCCTCATTAACATTCTCCCAAGTCTGCTTGAGTTCGTAAAACATCAAGATAACCTATTTGGTAACCTTGGGATTAGGAGTTTGGATTGGAGAGACTTTTTAGGTAACCTTAAGCTTCTTTTTTGGGGCTTTTCTAGTCTTCCTCATAGCCACTCCAGTCAAAACAGCGTGGGAAGTATCACCCCATTGCCAGGCCTAGAAGTACTAGGGGTAGTGGAAACTCCCTCGATCGGAATAGAAGGTAGAGCAGTTTTCTTTCTCTTCACTACCGCTTAATCTACAGGAGCCAATGGGGGTAACTCAGGCAGAACGTAGTTATTGATGGTGCTAAGAGGGAACAAATAATTGAAGCTAGTACAATTTATCAAACCTAACTCCATGGGAGGATACCTTTCAACCTCAGCATACCGAGGCTCCTTGAGAAGACTACTCTAGAAATGACCAGGTTGGTTATGCTAAAAAACTGTCAAATACATCACTGATGTACTGCCTCGAGCTCATTTACTCATGATAACTGGGTTATTTGGGTAATTCGTACAAAGATTAACTACGGTTGAGTAAGGAAATTACTGTACGCAAATGAGAAGTTGGTGGGTTGCCTTAATCATAGCCAAACTACATAACTACACGATGTGAATTGTAAATAGAGTAAAAAGAGAGCCATTCTATATAAGAAGGCAAGTAAGAAGGAATTAACAACAATGGAACATTGCTCGTGGGAAAGTTCCTTGCCAATTCTTCCTCAATAGGGGTGATGGGATGCTTTTTGTTCGTAAATAACTGATTCGAAAAAAATTGGTCGACCCCAACGTAAGGACGAGCTACAAACCTTTCAGCTCTATCAATTAAAGAAACGAGAGTAATATCACCTGGTTCTCATAATTAGAGACATAAAACCTATAGATCCTCCTAGCGGAGTCATCTTGTACTCGATCCAGCCAAGTATATAACGAACCAAGAGTAATGGAAAAAAGGAGAAGTTTCACATCATTGGCCATGGAAATGTCCATATTAATCAGGTCCTTTCTTGGGCAATCCTGTGGCTTACCTAGGACAAATATCCTCGATAACACAACCCGAATGTAGCCTACAAGATCAATTTGGTAGTTAAACCCCTTTCCAGTTGAGGGTTTCTCGAACACTTGCTTCCCATGATGGTTCTCTTTGGACGCCTTGCACACCTTAATCTTAGCTTTATCCTCAATAAAATAAAAATACCTAATCACCTCCGAGTAGGTACACTTGTTGTATGTTACCATACAATCTTTCACAACCGCCTGCAACTCTACCTGTAAAGCCTTTTCTTTCCTAGAAACAGCCTTCTCGAACAAGGTGTCGAAACCTATCACCTCCAAACCCAATAGCTCACAAACATCCTCAAGGGTGATGGTAAACTCACCCCAAGAGGTCACAAAATTGTGCGACCTATGACAACTGGAGAGCAATGTTGTTATTTGAAATGTTGAGATCACCTAACCAAGTAGTTAATGATAGACCTATCAGAGCTAGTTGCACAAGATACTTAGAGTGTATATAATCGGTCCAAGTACCCAAACCTTCATTGCTTTCAGAGGAGGAATCAAACTCCACCTTCAAAAATATATAGTCACCATGCTCAATACGAAACCAAGTAATAGAGGCAGTGGGGATATATGCAAAGTCTTCAGTATCATCGCTTTCTTCCATCAGCAACCTCACATGTTCCACTGATATCAGTTCATTAGGAAATTTTCGACCATAGGCCAAAAATGATAGAGCTCACCAAAGTATGGGACTCAAAGATAGCATGCCCACTGGATTTGGCACTCCCGAGTATGGGGGAAGTACCCCTAGCAGATTGAGTTCTTTTCACAATGGCTGCCGTGGGAGAAATTAAAACGAGAAGGAAGGGGAATAGATTAAAAGAAATGAAGGTAGAAGGCAAAGCACTGAATATCTTCTCTCATAAACACACGCTCACTTTGTAAACAAAACCCAAGGGGTGAAACTTTGAGATGAAAGTATACCCTTTTTATAGAGGCAAAACAAACCCCAACAGGTGACAAATAGGGGATGAAAGTATACCCTTTTGCGTAGGGGAAGGATTTAAGGGTTGTAATGATGACTCTTCGGGAAATGACGGGCTGATAACCTCACATGAGGAAAGCGCATTTACCTTAATGTCTCCACGTGTTACACACAGAATCACAAGTAATAGCCCCATTAAATGAGACGTGATTAGAGTCTTTTCAAACTCATGGGAAATGAAGAGCTTTGGGGGAAATTTAAATAAATCCTTTCACTTCCCCCAAGGCATATAGCACACGTAATCATTATATCCCATTAAAGAAAAAGGTGTTATCATAAATATTACATGACATTTGAACGGTCGAAGCAGTTCAAAACATAGGTCAAGATATGGTTCATCCTTTACTAATAACTTGTTGTTTATTATAATTATGCGCCCATGGGTATTGTATACTTTTTGCAGAAAAGGATTGAAGGACAATAAAGGGTTTCGTACAGATTTTTCGTCATGAAATAAAAAATGTCTCTACAAATGGGTAAATGCAGGGTGGAGTCCCCACCAAAGAATGATTAACGTAGTTAATTCTATTCTTTATATACACAAAAGGAAGATAAATATTACCCGAGGGAGTTTCCTCGAAGATCCTCCACGGACGTAGCTTGAAGAATCTAACTCAAAGATCAAAGTCACTTGAATGATAATAGTTTGTAATATGAAACAAAATGAATTTTATCATGTACTTTATCTTATGCTATATCGTTAGTGAGGTTGCTCGGAACCCATGAGGGACCATGCCTGGGAGGGCATGGGAGAGCTAACATGCTCTATCGAACAACCTCCTCGTGGGAACCTTGTAGGGGGATTGGGAGCATGGCAATGTTCGAAATACATTAACCAACCCTCTTGGCACACTTGGGAAAAATTCCATCCAATATGTGTTGTCGCTCGAGATACCTACAGCCAAGCTACCATAACTTGTACTCACTCGAGGGAACCTCCTCGAGGTAACTCAACCTTGTATCCTTGGACTAATGATAGTTTTTATCCAACAAACAGAAGACTAAACACTCGAGTTACCTATAGCTAAGCTACCATAACTTCTACTCACTCAAGGGAACCTCCTCGAGGTACCTCAATCTTGCAGCCATGAACTATTGATAGTTTTTTAGTTAACAACTGAAGACTAAGCACTTGAGCTACTTATCAGTCGAGCAACCTCAAACCAAACACCATTCATCGGACTGATGTGACCACACGTTTAGTGGGGTCATCGTTCACCCACTTTCGGATGTCATAACATTTGGAATTTTGGGTCTCGAATTTATATCACTCAAATGGGTTTATCTTTAGGATGGCAAGCCTAGTCTATCAAATCAGACCACTTAATCGTTCTAGGATAAGCCTCTGACCTTCCACATGATGTCCTTTATTAATGCCCACCATACTTCCAACTGGTTAAGCAGTTGCCCGTTAAATTATAAGATCCCGTGCATTTAATGCAATATCTCTCACATTAATGAAGGGGGGGTACTTATGCATTTAATGCGGTCAATCACATTGAATACCAACAAGATTACTCGAGTAATATTTCCTCCATATAAATACCCCAACTAAATATTTTATGGGCACGAGATTCAGAACCTAAAATTGTTGCTTGATTTCCTTCATACACGAGATCTCCTGTGAAGACATTCCTCCCACATCCATTTAATACCCGTATCATTGAACATTAATAGGGCTTGATGTTCCTGCCTTACCTTTATTACATCCAGAGTGCTTGATCTTTCTCCCTTCGACCAAGTTACCTGCTGGTCCTATTTATTTACTATACTTGTAGTGTATTCATGGCGTGGAAATATCATTAAATACAAATCTAAATATTAAATCTCATTGTTCCTTTTCACTTGTATGTATTGTCATTATTAAATACCGTCTTGAGAATTAATCTCGATCCTGATATGGGGTTACGACTCACTTGATAATAATCTTATTCCAAGAATCCACATCTTACACACATGCTGACCCTGGCCACGTGTAATGTTGGGGAGATTTATATCAATCACATTAAATAGAAACCGACATAGGTAGTAATGATTAATGATAGGATCTAAAACGACATTGGGGAAACCCACCGGCTTGGGGAAATCAATCATTTGGGGGGAAATTAAAGAAAAACATTCATCTTAACCAAATAAATTAACATAAATCATTTTGCACACAAGTCTAACGTGCGATCAGTAAGATAAGTTATTTTTGCACTCAAGTCTTATCATGATTAGTTGATTATTTGTTCAAGATAGCTCCTTCTTAGAGGTAGTTTGAGGATTTAATAACAGTATTTTGTAAAAATATTTCTTCACATATAAACAAATATCCCAAGAAAGTGGAAAATTAAGGGGGAGGTCTAGGCCCATGATTTATTAGCAAGGATGATATTGCAATAAATGAAGGATTAATGCAAGAGTAAAGACTAAAGTTACTCGAAGGACCTCCCACAAAGATCAATACTAGAGAAAAAATTTTAATGCACTTGTACTTGTTTTTTGTACTTGGTTTTCCTAGTGAAAGTTTGTTTCACTGTGTAATATTTACGAGGTAGATCGGTACCCTTGAGGGACCATGCGAGGTTCTCAATGCAGTTAAACACCTTACTCATTGCCTCATCAAGATTCACAATCAGGTCTTTATCTTTAATAAGGTATATATAGTGTACCCCTCTGATATTCAGTTAGATCTTACTTACACGGCATGTCAGCAAAATAATAGGGCCTTTGATGATTTTTTTCTTCAGATGGATTTCTTCTTCATTGTACAACCCTCTTCATTTTCACCTCTTCTCTTTAGGAGCAAATTATTTTTGAGATTCACTCCGGTGGTTTAGCGGGATGCATGGGTTAGTCCCGCACCCACTCTACACTATGGGAGAACTTTTGTTGCCCTAATATGGAGTTAGACACAAATCACATATATCCGACAGTCTTACACTAGCTAGAGTGCACATTGGTAGCACACAAATTCTAGGCTATACTGAGAGAGGAATTCATCATTGAAGAGTTCTTCTAAGCTTGATGGAAAGTGTTTTAAGCTTTTGATAGGTAAGATTGCTGACAAATCCTTATTCAAGTTTATATATTTGGGTAGTTGAAAAAGTATGTTTGGTTATCTCTTAAATAGAGCTATTTTGGCTCAATAAATTTAACTGTTCTAAAAGGCCCCTCATAGGCATGAGGCATGGGAGAAAAACCTCGCCTCTACCGTAAGCATGGTAAAAAGTTGTGAACGCTCGTGTAAGGCACGGTCAACGATATCAGACATAATTATTTTTTTTAAAATTCTTTATTGAAACGAAGTTATCTTTGAAAGACTTTTTTATAAACTATACTAATATCTACTCCAAAATATTCAAAAGATAAACAAAAACCAACTCCCCCCCCCCCCCCATTTCTCATAAAAAACTAACATTGTCGACCAACCTCTGACAAATTCCCTCTAAGCCTCCAACTGAGTTTAGGTCAAAAACTCCTACCTCTGACGCATTTTCGACTCCGAATCACTCATTTTTTAATTCAAGTGTTATATATTCTTGTATATCTATGTTCTCATTTTTTTAGGCTAATCCCATTATTTTTATTTTTTTCCAATTTTAAGCCCTGAGTCTAACTCCATACTGAAAAATATATGTATACAAAGTTTTTTTGTTTCCTATTATGTTTTGACAATATATCTCTGTTTTTTTCATCTTATATGTTTCATTTGAAAGGTGAAATTACCTTTCTTATATTGAATCATTTTGAATCGTTTTTTTATTATTGAATGATGAGAAGTACATTTTGTATACTTCTTTCTAAAAGTTGAGACATACATTTTTGTATATTGATTATGCATCATGCATACGAGAAAGATGGCTACCAAATAGAAAAATATATTTTCAAAATTGATAGTATGTTTTATTTTGTTATTTTACTAGCCTTAGTAAAATAAAAAAAAATGGAAACACCTTTTTACACTTAGGATCCTAAGGCTTGAGATTTTATCTCTTCACCTGGACCACGCCTCACACTTTTTATAACCTTGAATTTTTTTATTGGACACTGAATCATCTCAAAATAAGTAATATGCTAGTGTGAATTAAATGATAATTAGTGTATTCATTGAATAACTTAAATATATATCTACCCAAAGAATTTTTGGGTCACCCCCAAACATTTCCAAAAAATTTAGGTGGTCTTGAAATTTTAAGGGAGGTGTATATACGACTCATGTGGTGAGTTGGTGGAGGTATCCTCAACAGATATGAAATTGTGTTTATTTTAGTTATAATCATTAGTTATCTTATGAAAATTATGATTTTGATTTAGTATTTCTTATTTATGTAGAGATTCGGGAGTAACTTATTTTTTTTTTTTTTGCAATTAAGTCCTTTGCCCCCTCATTTGTAATTAATCAATTATTTATTAGTTTATATTCACATTAAGTGGTATTAGAGCGACGCTATACTATAGTAGGGGTTTCGACAGTACATAATACATATCACATTGAAAGGTGTGAAATAGCAACAACAACAACGAGAAGCTTAGAAACTAACCAACAAATATGAATACAAATTTGCCTTTTTTATATTTGGATAGGAACATCTTTTGACAATCTAGGGGTATTTGTTTTCAATTATTACCTCATATTTTTCTGTAAACTTGTATCAATTAGTATCAAAGACACCACTAGCATAAGATTTCTCAAAAACTGCGTCCTTTGTGGTAATTTTTTTCTAAATAAGAGTCCAAAACATATTGGGCTGACAATTCCGCTAACAGGTCATTTGATTTATTGTGGATGTTATAGATGGTCTGTATAGCATCTAGTTCTCCACCGATTCAAAAAAAGGCATGAAAAAATATGATATATGAGTATCCAATCAGAAATACACAAAGGTAAACAATGAACAGAATCGCGCTAAAAAAATAGCTACAAACTTACAAAAATTCTTTTGGTCCTGAACGGGAGTTAAAACTCCTTGATCCTCCCAAGTGAAACCTTTATTAAACGATATCGATTTCATTTTGTGAGGGTATCTATCAAATATATCAATTGAATAGTTATTCAAACAATTAATTAACACATGCAATGATATCTAACCATAATGTAAATTCTATTTGACCCCTGGGCTGATGATTTTTAGGGTAATTTGGGGTTCAATCCCATTAATTATTTTATATTAACGTTGATCCCCCAAATGACTTTTAGTGACTTAAAAAGTGACACAAAAATTGTCATTAAAACTTCTAATGACACTTTTGGCATCGCTACAAGTCATATTAGGGGCCAACCCATAACAAATGAATATTTTGGTGTTTAACTCAATATCAAGGAATTAATGGGGTCAAACCCAAAATATTTATATGGGTCGAGCTCGGTGTTCGGAGGGGATAATATATTTCGGGGCTGAGCCTGAAAAATCGTCAGCCTCACTCATCCCGATTTAGAGGCCAAATCTCTTATGAAGTTAGAATACATGATTTTAAAAAATTAGTTATGAAACAGTCTGACCTAATCTGAATCGAATCATTAGGTGTGAAGTGCAATGAAACAACTTAAATAATTTTGCTAGTCCATGTTTATTTTAATTAACATTTCACTTGTTAGCATGTGATTCCAATTTCAGGATAAACTACATGGGGGACACATGGGGAGCACCCTGAAGTCCAAGTAAAGAGAGATACTAATGTAAGACATAAATAGAATCAACTTACTAGTATAGCGCTCTCAAAATACGGAGCCTCTCCTAGCCTACCGTAACAAATAGGTATAGAAATGAACGATAAAAAAAAGTACTCACACGCTAAAGCCACATGCATGCGAAAATATGTATATACTACATACATATACCTTTGAGAAATAAATGTTCCAATGCATTAATCAATTTATTTCAAGAAACCTTGTTTGCCCAGATTGATTAACCTTAATGTTATTAAGGGATCTCATTGTTCATATTTGATATTTTCCACTTTATTCAACACACCCGGTTCAACACTTAAAACCTTTACACTTAGTTTAGCAAAACCATTCCTTTACCGAAATTTATCCTTTTATTCAATTAAACATCCTTTAGTATTTTCATTGCAAATCATCATTTCAACACATGCCTTCATCGTGTTAGAAGATACTTATTTAATTTTTGAAAACCCTTTTACATGACACTCTTGTGTTAGGTCGCTTAATCACCCATTTATCCACCTTATTTACACGTTTTCCTTATCTTACGGACATTGGTAGATTTACCCATTAACTTGTCCATTTAGCCTTTATTGACCCATTTATTTCATTCATTCAAGTTAGGTCATATTTACACATTCACCACACAACCCATTTTTTTTTATTTGTATTCCACATTTCATTTAACTTTTTCTCAAAATCTTCCAATACCGCATACTATGTGCACCGTATGCTTTAGCCAGTGGCTTAGAGATTTTCACCCAAGGGCTCCTTGCCCTTCTTTCTTTATCCCAGTGTCATTAGAGGACCTTTAATATGTTTTAATATTTTACAAATGTTCACATTGTTTACTTTCCCTTTTTACCTGACCAAAGTAAAAAATCGGGACTTTATCCCCCCAACTTGTGTTATACTTGAAAATTTATCATTTTGTGTCCTCTATACTTTAAGCTTGATTTTTATTCCAAAAATCATATTCGTTTAGGGAAACTTGTTGTAACACCCTTTTATAAGGACAAATTTCCAATCGAGTCATTTGTTATATTGGCTACATTCCGTTGGACAAAACAATTTTGGGTCATTCCTCATCAAGCATCATTCAACCTTAAAGATTCGAGAATTGCATCCTAAGTTCAGGTGACATCAATATGCACGGCATGTTCACTCTTCTAAAAAGGTATATGACCAAAATCATTTTAAGTGTTGGAGTAATCTTTTATATAAACAAGAAATTTTCACATAGAGTAAAGTTCACAAAAATTCAATTTTCATAAAGAATTATTTTTGGAATTTATTTTAACCCTCTCTATAAAAAACTTGTCATCTCGTTCGATATTTCTCCAGGCCTTTCGAACGACCTGAATCTAATGACTTTCCCTAGGCCACACTGGAAACTCGTTAGAAGCTCGTTAGAAATGTCGTTCGAACAACCTTATTCGAACGAGATTTCTGACGACCTTTCTAACTCTACACTGGAACATCGTTAGATAACTCGTTCGAATGACATGTCGTTCGAACGACCTCGTTTGAATGAGATCTGACATATTTGACAATTTTAACTTATTTTCGGACAATTATTTTACAAAAAAAGTTTTGGTCCACTACTTTTTCAGTTATATTATATGGACAAAAATCAGTTTCTTGAACCAAGGAAGATTTGTATTCTCTTGAGTGAAAAATTCATAACTTCCCTCTTTTTGGTAAAATCTATCTCCAACACCATTTTCAACTTTTGAAACAAAACCACTTACAATCAACTTGACATTCAACAAGCAAGTTTACGGTGGATCTCTGCATTCAAGCTTAGTGGAGACGGTGTTTTTGGGATTCGGTGGATACCACGACACGAGGAGTGTCGAGCAACATGTTGGAGGTTCACGTACCACAAATTCGAAGGTCGAGGACGGCATAAGCATGTCTTGAGTGAGTCAATGTCTGTAAGTCTTTTGAGTCTCTTGTAAAACCTATTTTGTAGTGGATTTTGTCTAGGCCCAGCCATCCGAGGTTATTCCCATTTGGGGTTTCCTCTTATATTGGCGCGTTGTGGTTGGGATTTTCTCAATTTACTTTATTATATCACATAGATGTATGCTTAGGATAAAACGGATAAAATTGGATAATTTTATTTCAATTAATCAAGTTATCAATCTCATCACATTAATTGGAAATTTTTCTTGTTATATTATAAATTCGCAAAAGAAAATTTAAAGTTGGAATATATCTTTACTTGGAAAATTATTAATTGGGTTGTGTGTGTATATTCCACGAAATAAACTTAGTACAAATAACCTTTCAACTTCAAATTCGTATCAGAGCTAGTCTCTAAAAGTTATGTAGATGAATCCTGGAGGTTATTGTAATACCCCGTATTTTTATGGCATTTAAATTTAGGGATTTATTAAATTTAATTGAGATAAATTAATTTAATTTTAATCCGGAATGTTGTTTTAAATATTTACTAGCGTGACGAGAGTTAGTAATTATTGGAAATTTGTTGAATGTTACTGGATGAGTATAGTAATAAATGAGATTTATCTTATAAAAATTGTCACGTGTGAATAAAATGACAATTTTGGAAATTTAAGTCGGGACGCGCCGTGACGTGTCGGGACTAAATGTTGATTAATAAAAGTGAATAAATTATAGGTTACTCGTATGGTCATTTTGAGTGTGTCAAACTATCTGGAAGGGTCGAGATAGTAAAAAAAGTGTACCCGGGGGTTTAGTTTGGATCTCGGGGTGTTTCTAGGCCTATTTAGTACCCTAAGAGGGCGTTTTGGACATTTTGTAATTTTGGGTAATTAAACTCACGAATTTGCTAGGGTTATATCAGATGGAAAGTGTTATCTTCTAGGGTTAACATAACCAAAAACTAATGACATCCATTGAAGAGGAAGAGGAGAAAATTTCCAAGGAGTACTAGGCCAAAACTCCTCCGATTGCACCGCCGTCACCGCCAAATGGTAGATCGCGCA
Source organism: Sambucus nigra (assembly GCA_949130495.1). Lineage (NCBI taxonomy): Eukaryota > Viridiplantae > Streptophyta > Magnoliopsida > Dipsacales > Adoxaceae > Sambucus > Sambucus nigra. Next base: position 522,895,198 of record OX422220.1, read on the forward strand.
ACGAGGATCTCAACCGCACCAAATTCTTCCACAAATCAGAACTCTAAAATTTTAGGCAAGTATCTATCTTGTTTTAATCACGTTAATGCATCCTTTTATATTAGTCTAGGGTTGATTAGAATTAGTGTTCTTGAAAGAAAAATATTAATTGGAGACAAAATTTCATGTTATAGAGGTAAAGATCATATTCTAGAAATCCATTTCACATGTAGAGGTTGAACCATGAATTTCCATGGTATTAATGATAGAAAATCTGGAAAAAGAATGGAAGAAACTAAGTTGAAAAAAAAAATTATTATTAGGGTTCTTGAAATTATATAGATTTTACCCCTTTTATCTTCTTATAGTTGATGAAAACTCGCATGCTTTATGTAGGATATTGTTTATATGGGTATACAACACTTGTAGTATGAGTTGTTGGGAGTTTGGGACTGAAACATGATGATTTGGAGGAGTTTGGTGTAAGGTTTTCGTAGATGGGTTTCTGCAGTTTCGCCATAACTGCTTGATCGATCGATCGAGCCCAGAGCATCGATCGACCCCCTTTCATCGATCGATCGACCCATCCTGGAAAACTGCATTTTTGCTCGTGTTAGCTTAATCCGATTTTATGCGTAGTAAATCTTGATTACGGTTGCTAGAACTTAATGAAACATAAAAAGGACCAGTAGGGCCAAGATAAACCCCGTTAAGTGGGACTTTAATGTGAAGCGAAATAAAGGGTAAACAAGGAGGTATTTATACTTAGAAAATCATACGTGCGTTGATTTAATAATCGAAAGGACTAGGAAGTTAGAGTAGAAGGTAAGTGAGGGCCTACTGAAATTGTACTTAAATTCAAGATAATACTTCGAGAGACGAGAAGTGAATTTAGAATGACTTAATCACGAGAATAAAATGAACGAGTCCGTTATATGAAATAATCGAGTAGATTGTGTAATAACGGATAATTGTAACTATGGGTTGAGAGTGCACCTAATTTAATAATGTGGATGTGAATACATATTTATATATGATGGTGTGATTGTGCATTTATTATTTCTGTGTAAAAATCGTACCCGGGCTACTTGTTATCACGGGGGTTTCCGCGCTGGGACAGTCTTATCTCAATGGGACCTTTATGGGGGACATTGACTTGTACCCTAGAACATAAGATTCCTAGGTACAGGCTATATGATTGATAGTCAGACGGTCCTAAGAGACGTGTGAGTATGTGATGACCTCTTAGGACTTGGAACTATGCTTCGCCTCCATTTGTATGTGTTTGTGTTAATGCAGTTCGAGAGTGATTCCGAACAAGCATTTCCCGAAATATGAGTGATACAGGGACTTGATAGCAGAGTATGCTAGCACCATAGTTTTTATGTGGGGTGCCGTTAGTATCTATATATATATATATATATATATATATATATATATATATATATATATATATATATATATATATATATATATATATATATATTATATGAGTGATTGGTATATATGTACTTATATATGGGAGCCTAGCACCATAGATTTTATGTGGGGTGCTGTTTGTATATATATTATACGAGTAATTAATATATATACATATACCTATATGAGAACTTTCTATTGTGCGTGACAGATTTTAAGCAATGTATAAATTTTCAATTTCACTGTAAGTATTTGGAAACTTTATAACGATACAGAATCATTCTAATTAACGTAAGAAATCTTGAAGAGAGAGATTTTCTAAAAGTGAATAACATAACCTTAATTTCACATGATAAGACTTATGGAGAATAAGTTAGAGAAATATATGAGGATCATTAGTACGGTAGATGTGCACACTAGATGAGAGGTGAGATTTCTCAAGACAGTGTCGCATACTAATATGATTGTTGCATTAGCCGGTGAGCATTTTAAATACTTGCTTATCTACTTTAAAATTGTTTTACCATCGGGCTCTGGCCCGTTTGCTATCATCTATTCTCTCTTGTGTGTGTGTGTATATATATATATATATATATATATATATATATATATATATATATTATAGGTGCCCAGCCATAGGGGCGTCATGCTTAGGATTCTTTGGATCGAACGCGTTTTAGCTTTTGTGGGAGTTGCAGGCCATTGCTTAGACGACCTCATTGTTGACTCTACTTCTAGTTCAGTTTTATCCAGTGGGGCATCTGTCGCCCTTTTCCATTATTTAGTTGGTTTTGTCAGAAATTGTAATTCCTTAACTTTCAGTATCTTTATTTTGGGATTTATTATTGTCTGGTTGTTTTCCTTTAGTGTTTTAAAGTTGGGATTTTTTATCGATGGTTAAACTCTGGAATGCTCATTTTTATTCTTATACTTAATGTGTAACTATTAAAATGTATATGGTTAAAGGATTTTATAATTTGATTTGAATAAAATGGAAATAAGGTTTTAAATGGTTTTGACACTTAGCTTAATTAATCAGGGTGTTTAAAATTTGAAAATTTTCATTTACGACAGTGATGCTAAGAACGAACCAACTGTTCACCTTAATTTTAATTTAATAAAGGAGTGATCTCCCGATATTTAATTAGGAGGGGTGTCACCGGTGGTATCAGAGCATCAGGTTCTAGTGTCCTTTAGGATCTGTGTGGCTTATTATGCTTTCAGCATTGCTTTGTTTGATATAGAGCCCTATGTTTAGGATTGTCGATTTCTTTGATGAGATTTCGTTCTCCTGCTATGACGTATACACTTTAGTGAATTCTAAATTCGTTCGGATGTGTGCGTCTACCGAGCGATGACGGATGTCAGAAGAGGACCGTTAAGCAGACATCAGGAGGTAGGGCTCAGTCGAGGTTGTAAAATATATTCGACGATGATGACCGTAGTCGGTTTCACCTCCATTGTGGCATGAGAAGCCAAGACTAGAAAGGTGACTAAGGCTCAACCGTGATTTACAAATGCTGCTATAGTCGAATGAGGTGCGAGAGTAAACTCACCCAGCATGTTACAAAAGTGTAGAAAATTGTCAGTGAGAATTCTAGAAATGCGGGAATTGTATGTGTCTACCAAAGGAGATAAAGTATCCAAAGGTTTAGATATAGGACGGAGTATGAATAACTGAAAGTAAAAATTTAGAGAAATTTTTTTCTTGGTTGTCGGAACAAAGTTATAATGATGGGAGTTAACCACCGATTTTTAGAAGTGGAATACTATGTCTATAAATTAACCTTAGGTACTGTATTGATCGTATGTTCCTTCATCAGATGTTCAGGATTAGAAGTGAACGTTGTCCGGAACTCATCACAGGAGGACGTGACAGAGGTCCATTTGTGAATATGAATCTTAACCGTTAGCGGGATGTAGATATAAGTGGAGGAAACGTCTCCAAGTGGGAAATCGAACTCGTAATAATAGTTGATAACACTCAAAGAGGAAATTCTGATGGACGACCGATTTAGAGCTTGAAAATGTCGTATTTTTTCAATAAGATGATAATGCTCCTTTGTGTGGGAAGCTAAAAGAATCGAAGAATTTAGTCGAGAATAAGACTGAATACAATGGTGGTGGTATAGCACCACAAAGGGGTGTGGATACACATCAGGGGACCATTTTAAATGATTCGGATAGTTGAATTCTTACCAAGTGATGGTAAATTCAGTAAGGAATATTATAGATAGTGACATGTTCTTTAGGGCCTAAAAGGATAAGGGAATAACCGAGGTAGCCAACCGGAATTCGAGTCTACTAAAGTCCGAGAGAAGCACAATTCTAACATGGATAGTAGGACAGGTGATAAGTGGATTATGTGTTGAGGTATTTTGTGGGGAGAAAAATCTTACGCGATAATATTTTCCGAAGTTAGTAAGGGAACAAGAATACGGTGCCTAGAAAAGGGCAACGATTAAAGTAGTTTTGGTTTGGTTTGGGCAGACGTGTTACGTCCGGAAACAATTTGTGCAGTCGAGACGACTGCCAAGGTGGAAGTATAAGTTGTATCCTAAGAGGATGAGGCGTGTTTATGTGGCACGAGCGAGTCACTATATTTTGTTCATTGCTAGATTAGCATGTGAGACGAGTTTAATGCGTATAATTATAAACGTTATTATTATGTGAATATTTTTCCCTAGTGTAGCGGGATTTTTCTTTAGTGCTATCCACGGAGGATGAATGAGTATATTAACAGTGTTATGTACCATATTGAGGTTACTCGTTGTAGTGATGCGATATGTGAGTATGATATTATCTTTGTTACAACGTTATAGAAATGGTTAGTACGATAGTGGGAAATTATTGCAAGGCTATCGGAGTGGTTGCATTAGTGCAACATGTTTTTACTCTGGCAAGGCTTCACCTGCAAGAAGGTCGGACTCGCACTTATATTATCTATCCTAGAGACTTCATAGGGGATAGTGGGCTCGAGATATTCGATGCCAATATATGTATAGACTTTATCATTATGATTTCGTATGTAACGGGTTTACCGTTGGGCAAAAATATTTAACTCAGTATTATGTTTAGCACTCAGGACTTGGTGTTAGGAAGAGTGCATTGTTATATCTATCCTCTAGAGATGTGGGAGTCAAGAGTTATACCCCTATTATTAGGGAAAGGGATTCCGAGAATTCTGATTGTATGTATTCGAGGTTTATGGAATGCAGTTACCACCAAACAATATTGAACGATAGTGCAATTGGTGAAATGTTCTTTGTTAAGTGTAATTACGAGAGGAAATGTAACTTTTCCGTCAAGAGACGGAATAAAGGGTTACATGCTATGGATGGAGGACCAAACGGATTTCGATAACCGACATTGATAGGTAGTAGTGTATCGGGGGGGGTTCCTTGTTTGGATTTTGCTTTGCAAGACATCCCACGCATGAAACTTAGCGTACGATTGGAATTAGGGAGATGTTTGCTCATTAGTCTGTGGGTTTGGTACCTCGGTCGTACTAGGGGTAGGTAATTATATCTATAAGTTAGAAGTTAAATCATGATTTAAGGCCAGTGGAGTCGGTTATGTGGTAAGAAAGCATTGAAAGTTACCCCCACGAGTTGAGGGGTGGAATGATGATAAGGAGGATTTCAAATTTCGATTTCTAGGGTGATTGAGAGTACCCAAGTATTGTAATCGCATTCACAACACAAGGTAAATAAGGAGTTGGGATGATGGTTAGCATGGATTATCTGGAAAGAATTTTATTATACAAAAGAGATGACTTGTATTTATTTTGATGAATAGAGCGTTAGTGATTTATTTTGGTTGTTGTACCTATTTGGGAAAATTGTTGTACTTATTTGAAGAAGTTTGAGATTTTTTGTCCCTCTTTTGTTGTCATGGAATTGGAATGCCCTATTCCTTATATTTTGTTGGATTTAGTTAGTTCTACAGATGAGTAGCGCATCGTCTGCTCTCCCAGGGCGGTCGGGGTGTTATAAAAATGTGGGCATCTTGGTTAGCTGATGTTAAAATCGTCCAAGTTAATGGGATGTGGTAATAGACGGGTGAAATATATGTTTGTGTGACTAGCATGAAGAAGTGGAAGTGATAGAGTGGATTAAATGTTACATGAAGGGCGATAATCCATACATAAGTGCACAATTAGAATAGCACACCCTAATTTGATTGGAAGACTGTGGGAAGCCATTTAAGAAGGAGTATTCCTTGAATAGAGTAGAATTTAATTATTATGAAGAACACTTGGAGCGGAGTTGTTATTAGTCAAGTGTGAGGGAGACTTGCGCATACAAAGAGTGATGATGTTAGTATGGTATGAAAGATCCAGAAGTGCACATCGTGGAGGAAAGAACACGGGTCGGAACTTTCGGCATACACCAAGGAAGGAAGGGGAGTATTACGTGTCACTTAATGTGAGACATTTCAAGGAAAAATCAATGTTTAGCGGGATGTAGTGAGTAGTATCTACATGCATCGCCCATAGGTAGGGTTCGGTTGGAAGATGGGAATCAACCAGAGAGTTTTGTGTTTATCGACAATTCCTATAATTGGAAGAAGTCGGTAAAGTCGGTAAAGTTCTTGGATGGGTTACCATCCTCAAAACAAGATCAAGGGTTCATCCGAACATGTGAATTAAGTCACCCTAGAAGGAGGTGATTGATACTCCTTTGGGGTGGTTTACAATATTAACTTGAATGCCCCAGATTTCCTTTGAAAGGAAGGATCGCGCCAGTGCATGGTCCGGCACAGTATTAATTTCTGAATTGGTATGAGATTTGTGAATCCCGCCTTTAATATGGGATTTCAGGAACCAGCAGAGATAAGGTTTCGTTTCGAGTAGGATGTATCACCCTTAGCCAGGGAATATGCGCACGATGATTCAAGATTAGTGGAGCCACGTGAAGGAATTTTGGAATCTTGGTACGGTGATTTCAGGAGTACTCTGTAGAAACACTCGTACCTGTTTGTCGTGTACGAGGTGCTTATTAAGGTTTTGGTATGGAAGAACCTAGACCATTCTCCTTCTGTATGTTTAGAGGTGAGTGGATAATCAGAATTTTGGATCGGTCGAGAATAATCCGATAACTATGGTGGAATTCCCTGACTATTTTGGGCGAAAAAGAGTGGTCAAATGTTCCTATGGTTTTTCTCAGAATGGGAGTTTTGTATACTAATAAATCTGAGTAGTTTTCATGTAGTGAGGTACGGCCTCCTAATGATAGTGAGATAATGGAAATCTATAATGTATAGGCGTGACCTATGCGACTGTTGTCGGTTAGGAGCACCATGTGGAGTGTCTCCAATGAGAATGTTAATAAAGCTTGCTGTGGGGTGGGGGCTATAGTAATTAAGCGCCTTACTATGTAGATAGTTTGCATACTGAAAAGATATCTAGAAGTGTTCTACCAGGTAAGCCTTATTTTCCTAATTTCGGGATGAAATTCCATTATTAGGGGGAATTATGTAATACCCCGTATTTTTATGGCTTTTAAATTTAGGGATTTATTAAATTTAATTGAGATAAATTAATTTAATTTTAATCCAGAATGTTGTTTTAAATATTTACTAGCGTGATGAGAGTTAGTAATTATTGGAAATTTGTTGAATGTTACTGGATGAGTATAGTAATATATGAGATTTATCTTATAAAAATTGTCACGTGTGAATAAGATGACAATTTTGGAAATTTAAGTCGGGACACGCCGTGTCGTGTCGGGACTAAATGTTGATTAATAAAAGTGAATAGATTATAAGTTGCTCGTATGGTCATTTTGGGTGCGCCAAAATTTCCGAAAGGGTCTAGATAGTCAGAAAAGTGTACCCGGGGGTTTAGTTTGGGTCTCAGGGCGTTTTTAGGCCTATTTAGTACCCCGGGAGGGCGTTTTGGACATTTTGTAATTATGGGTAATTAAACCCACGAATTTTCTAGGTTTATATCAGATGGAAAGTGTTATCTTCTAGGGTTAACATAACCAAAAACTAATGACGGCCATTGGAGAGGAAGAGGAGAAGCTTTCCAAGGAGTTCTAGGCCAAGAACTCCTCCGATTGCACCGCCGTCACCGCCAAATGGGAGATCGTGCAACGAGGATCTCAACCACACCAAATTCTTCCACAAATATGAACTCTAAAATTTCAGGAAAGTATCTATCTTATTTTAATCAAGTTAATGCATCCTTTTATATTAGTCTAGGGTTGATTAGAATTAGTGCTCTTGAAAGAAAACATTAATTGGAGACAAAATTTCATGTTATAGAGGTAAATATCATATTCTGGAAATCCATTTCACATGTAGAGGTTGAACCATGAATTTCCATGGTATTAATGATAGAAAATTTGGAAAAAGAATGGAAGAAACTAAGTTGAAAAAAAAAATTATTATTAGGGTTCTTGAAATTATATAGATTTTACCCCTTTTATCTTCTTATAGTTGATGAAAACTCGCATGCTTTACGTAGGATATTGTTTATATGGTTATACAACACTTGTAGTATGAGTTGTTGGGAGTTTGGGACTGAAACATGATGATTTGGAGGAGTTTGGTGTAAGGTTTTCGTAGATGGGTTTCTGCAGTTTCGCCATAACTGCTTGATCGATCGACCGAGCCCAGAGCATCGATCGACCCCCTTTCATCGATCGATCGACCCATCCTGGAAAACTGCATTTTTGCTCGTATTAGCTTAATCCGATTTTATGCGTAGTAAATCTTGACTACGGTTGTTAGAACTTAATGAAACATAAAAAGGACCAGTAGGGCCAAGATAAACCCCATTAAGTGGGACTTTAATGTGAAGCGAAATAAAGGGTAAACAGGGAGGTATTTATACTTTAAAAATCATACGTGCGTTGATTTAATAATCGAAAGGTCTAGGAATTTAGAGTAGAAGGTAAGTGAGGGCCTACTGAAATTGTACTTAATTAAAGATAATACTTCGAGAGACGAGAAGTGAATTTAGAATGACTTAATCACGAGAATAAAATGAACGAGTCCGTTATATGATATAATCGAGTAGAATGTGTAATAACGGATAATTATAATTATGGGTCGAGAGCACACATAATTTAATAATGTGGATGTGAATACATATTTATATATGATGGTGTGATTGTGCATATATTATTTCTATGTAAAAATCGTACCAAGGCTACTTGCTATCAAGGGGGTTTCCGCGCTGGGACAGTCTTATCTCGCTGGGACCTTTATGGGGGATATTGACTTATACGCTATAACATAAGATTCCTAGGTACAGGCTATCTGATTGATAGTCAGACGGTCCTAAGAGACGTGTGGGTATGTGCTGACCTCTTAGGACTTGGAACTATACTTCGCCTCCATTTGTATGTGTTTGTGTTAATGCAGTTCGAGAGTGATTCTGAACTAGCATTTCCCTAATTATGTGTGATACAGGGACTTGATAGCAAAGTATCCCAGCACCATAGTTTTTATGTGGGGTGCCATTATATATATATATATATATATATATATATATATATTATATGAGTGATTGGTATATATGTACTTATATATGGGAGCCTAGCACCATAGATTTTATGTGGGGTGTTGTTTGTATATATATTATACGAGTAATTAATATATATACGTATACCTATATGAGAACTTTCTACTGTGCGTGACAGAAGATAAGCAATGTATAAATTTTCAATTTCACTATAAGTATTTGGAAACGTTATAACGATACGGAATCATTCTAATTAACGTAAAAAATCTTGAAGAGATAGATTTTCTAAAAGTGAATAACATAACCTTAATTTCACATGATAAGACTTATGAAGAATAAGTTAGAGAGATATATGAGGATCATTAGTACAGTAGATGTGCACACTAGATGAGAGGTGAGATTTCTCAAAAGAGTGTCGCATACTAATATGATTGTTGCATTAGCCGGTAAGCATTTTAAATACTTGCAAAACTATTTTAAAACTGTTTTACCATCGGGCTCTGGCCCGTTTGCTATTATCTCTTCTCTCTTGTGTGTATATATATATATATATGTATGCATTATAGGTGCCCAGCCACAGGGGCGTCATGCTTAGGATTCTTTGGATGGAACGTGCTGTAGCTTTTGTGGGAGTTGCAGGCCATTGCTTAGACGACCTCATTGTTGACTCTACTTCTAGTTCAGTTTTATCCAGTGGGGCATGTGTCGCCCTTTTCCATTATTTAGTTGGTTTTGTCAGAGATTGTAATTCCTTTACTTTCAGTATCTTTATTTCGGGATTTATTACTGTCAGGATATTTTCCTTTAGTGTTTTAATGTTGGGATTTGTTATTGATGGTTAAACTCTGGAATGCTAATTTCTATTCTTATACTTAATGTGTGACTCTTAAAATGTATATGGTTAAAGGATTTTATAATTTGATTTAAATAAAATGGAAATAAGGTTTTAAATGGTTTTGACACTTAGCATAATTAATCAGGGTGTTTAAAATTTGAAAATTATCATTTACGACAGTGATGCTAAGAATGAACCAACTGTTCCCCTTGATTTTAATTTAATAAAGGAGTGATCGCCCGATATTTAATTTGGCGGGGTGTCACAGTTATATGGAAAGTTTTTTGTCGAATAGACTACCTTTGTTTGATGGAACTAATTACACCTATTGGAAAGCCCGTATGAATTCTTCCCTTAAATCTATTGATAAACGTGTTTGGGTTACTGTTGAAAGAGGATGGTCTCCTCCTACTATGGTTGTTGATGATGAAATTATTTTAACACCTGTAGAATAATGGTGTGAGGAAGAACTAAAATGGTGTAACTTTAACTCTAAAGGTTTAAACACCTTGTTTGGTGCGGTAACCCCCGATGAATTTCGTCGTATAATGACGTGCGAGACGCCAAAGGAAGCTTGGAATATTATGCAAGTTACTCATGAGGGAACTAGTGTAGTTAAAGCTTCAAAACTTAACAACACAATTTGAAATGATCACCATGAAAGAAACTGAAACATTTGATGAGTTTTATGCTCGTATATCTGATATTGCTAACTCTTTCTTTAACTTAGGTGAAAAAAATACCTGAAGATCATGTTGTTAAGAAAATACTTAGATGTCTTCCTAAGAGGTTCATTCCTAAAGTCACTGTTTTTAATTCATTAGGAAATCTAAAAACATTGAAACTTAAAGAGCTTGTTGGTGATCTTCAAACATAAGAATTAGATATGTTTCCTAATGATAATAAAATAAAGGATAAAGGTGTTGCCTTGAAAGTCAAGACAGTATAAGTGTTTGATTCTGATGAGTCTTATATAGATCCTGATGATATAGCCTTATTTGCTAAAAAAATTAAAAAATTTATCCAGTTCAAAAAGTAAAACTCTAAGTTTGAAAAACCGAAAATTGAGAATAACAAAAACAAAGGAAATAGAAAATTCAATTCTCAGGATCCTAAGAAGTTAAACAAAGACAACTTTAGAAGGGATGATTCTGAGAGATGCTTTGAGTGTGAGGGACGTGGTCATAGAGAATTTGAGTGACCTACTAAACTTAAAAGACAAGGGTAATAAAAGGCAGTTTGCAATGCCACTCTAAGAGACAGTGATAATGAGTCTAGAGACTCTGATGACTCTACCCCGTCTACAAATAATTTCACTACTTTTATGGCAAGCCATGCTAGTAATTCAAGTGTTTCATACCCTAATGTTGACAATTCTGAGCAAAATCTTGAGGTTGCTTCCACTCACTCTACTAGTAGTGATGAAAAAGGAAGTGAAAGTGAAATAGATGAGAGTGAACTGCAACCCGCCTATACTGAACTATACTCTGAGTATCTTCGTATTCAAAAATTAAAAAAAGATTAACCTTTAAAGTCTTAACTTTAGAGAAAGAGTTGAAAGGCCTGAAGGATAAGGAAGCTTTAGTTAGTCAACTCGAGGAAATTAAGATATCCCTCTCTGAGAAAATCATATTGGTAGGCAAAGAAAAATGTGATTTAATTAACTCCTTAGAATGTGCAAACACAGATCTTAATGAGTCTTTAGATATTATAAAATCTCGATTCCTCTCGTGAAGTTAAAATTACACTCGAGGATAATTCAGGAAGAATGGGAAACTTATTTCAAGGTCCTGTTTTAGGATATAAGGAGAAAGGTTATCAAGAGATAAAGGGTATAGGATATGAAGAAGGAGATTCATCCAAAGTTAAACCCGAACCCGTATCTAAGTTTGTTACAAAATCTAATGTTCCTAAACTAAGTCCTACTAAGCAACCTTCAAAATCTAGTCCGAAACAACCCTATGTGTGCACTTATTGTCACAAACGGGGTCATCTTAAAGATTTTTCCTACAAGCTTAGAAAGAACTCTCATTTCATATCTTCTAAACAACACTATAGCTCCTTAGCTAGTCTTAAGAGCCAAGTTGAGTATCTAGTCAATACTTCTAAAGGTCTAATGGAAGAGTTTTTTAAGCTTTCTAAAGTCCAAGGAAATAATTCAAATTACAACACTAGAGCCAACAAAGGAAAGAAAACAACTCAAGCTTGGGTTAAGAAAAATCACACCAATAGAGCTTTTATTGCTCATGTTTCACTTAAGGCTCAAAATACCTCACAATGGTACTTTGATAGTGGTTGTTCGCGACATATGACTGGTGATAAATCTCTATTTACCAATCTTGAAAACTATAAAGATGGTAAAGTCACTTTTGGGGATGGAAGTAAGTCTCGAATCATGGGTAGAGGATCTATTGATATCTTTGGGTTTCCTAAACTTGAAAATGTCCTTTATGTTGATGGTCTCAAGGCTAATTTGATAAGTATTATCCAATTATGTGATGAAAATCTTGATGTTAAGTTTAGTCAATCAGGGTGCACCGTATATGATCAATCGGGTGAATCTATTTTACAAGGTGCTAGAACTAGTGACAATTGCTACGGAATAGTTCATAAATCATCTTTAGTTTGTAATAGTGCAAAAGACTCGTCTGCCGATCTTTGGCATCAAAGGTTAGGCCATGTTAATTTTAGGGATCTTGATCGATTAGTGAAAAAAGAGCTTGTTCGAGGTTTACCATCTCTAGGAAAGCCAACCTCCACTATTTGCTGTCCGTGTCAATTAGGAAAGAAAATTAACAATCCTCATAGAAAGTTAAACTCAATAACTACCTCTCGTGTCTTAGAATTGATACACATTGAGCTTATGGGTCCCATTCATACCGAGAGCATAGGAGGAAAAAGATATATCTTAGTAATGGTGGATGATTTTTCTAGGTGCTCTATATTAGGATTTCTAAGAGAAAAATTTAAGACAGTTGATTTTCTCACTGTTAAGTGTAGGATTCTTCAAAATCAACACGGTGTTACCATAAACCACTTTAGGAGTGATAATGGAACTGAATTCAAGGAATTCGATGTAAATTACTTTTGTGATGAAATAGGAATTAAAATGAATTCTCAGTCGTTCGAACTCCAAAACAAAATGTTATAGTTGAAAGAAAAAATCGAACGATTCAAGAAATGGCAAGATCTATGCTCCTAGGAAGAAATGTACCCCATAGGTTTTGGGCCGAAGCGGTTTCCACCACATGTCACACCGTAAATAAGGTTTATTTGCGTCTTAATACTAAAAAAATGCCATATGAATTGTGGATGGGAAAGAAACCTAATTTGGCTTATCTTAGAGTTTTTGGCAGTTCTTGCTATATACTTCGAGATAAAGAACTTCTAGGTAAATTTGACTCAAGGAGTGATGAAGGTACATTCCTGAGATACTCTCAAAACAGTAGAGCCATTAGATTATTCAACTTAAGTAGTTTTAAAGTCATGGACTCAATTAATGTTGTCATAAAAGACGATGCTCCATCCACATCAATTGAAAATGAGGAAGATTTGTCATGTGAGTGTGATGTTGTTTCCAACATTGAAAATATTGAGTCTCAAAATGACTTAGTTGTTCTTACTATTGAGAAAAAAGATCCTTATCCTTAGCTTCATAAAAGTCATGACACTTCAAAAATTATAGGAGATCCCGAGGTATGTGTCAAGACTAGGGCACAATTAGAAAATGAAGTTACCTATTTATGCTATACTTCTAAAATTCAACCTAAAAACTTTAAAGAAGCATTAAAAGATGAACATTGGATTAATGCTATGCAAGAAGAACTATTTCAATTTAAGAAAAATGATGTTTGGGAATTAGTCCATAGGCCTTCTAATACTAATGGCATTAGCACCAAATGGATTTTCAAAAATAAAATGGATGAAAATGGTGTCATTGTTCGTAATAAGCATAAATTGGTTACACAAGGATACACCGAAATATAAGGTGTTCACTTTGAAGAAACTTTTTCTCCTGTTGCTAGGTTAGAATAGCTTCGCCTTTTACTCGCCATAGCATGTCATCTTAAATTTAAATTATATGAAATGGATGTAAAAACTGCCTTTTTAAATGGTATTCTTCAAGAAGAAGTCTATGTTGAACAAACTAAAGGGTTTGAGGACCCAAAGCATCCTAATCATGTCTTCTTCCTAATGAAAGCATTATATGTTTTAAAACAAGCACCCCGTGCTTGGTATGAAAAACTCACTTATTATCTCCTTTATCGTGTCTTTTTTAGAGGGGGAGTAGATATGACACTATTTGTTCATCATTATGAGAAAGCTATTCTAGTTGCACAAGTGTATGTTGACGACATAGTGTTTGGTTCAACATGTGATAATCATACTCAATTCTTTTTGAAAGAAATGCGCGATGAATTTGAGATGAGTATGGTAGGTGAACTTACTTTCTTCCTAGGTCTTCAAGTTCGTCAACTCAAAAGTGGGATATTTTTGTCCCAAACCAAGTATGCTAAAGACCTTGTTAAGAAATTTTAACTCGAATCCGCTAAACATGCATGTACTCCTATGAGTTCTTCGATCAAACTTATTAAGGACACCGAAGGAAAGTCTGTAGAGCACACACTCTTTAGGTGTATGATAGGTAGTTTATTTTACCTAATCGCTAGTCGTCCAGATATTTCCTTTAGTGTAGGAGTTTGTGCCTACTATCAAGTCGCCCCAAAAGAGTCTCATTTACTTGCTATTAAATGTATTATCAAATATGTTAGTATGACCCTGTCTTTTGGAATTTGGTATTCCTTCGACACAAATGATTCTCTATCGGCATATTTGGACACCGATTAGGCAGGAGATGTTATTGGATGCAAAAGTACCTCTGGCGGTTGTTTCTATTTTGGAAGTGCACTTGTCTCATGAATGAGAAAGAAATAAAATTATATTTCTTCATCCATGGCGGAGGCTGAATACATAGCCGCCGGGAGTTGTTGAACTCAACTCATTTGGATGAAATAAATATTGTAAGATTACGGTATCTCTCAAGTCACTCTGACTATCTATTGCGACAATACTAGTGCCATTCACATTTCCCGTAATCCCATTCAACACTCTACAACCAAGCATATTAGGATCCGTGAACATTATATTCATGACTTGGTTGAAGAGAGAATCATTTCTCTAAGCTTCGTTTCTACCGATCAACAATTGGCTGATATCTTTACTAAACCTCTAGATGCCCTTAGGTTTGAAAACCTTAAGAAATCAATTGGGGTTTACTCAATTGATTGAGATCGAAGTCGTCTGTCTAGTTTAGGTCATTTTTCTTGTATATTTTTACCTATGAACTATATTACTTTTGTACGTATTTCATTCAAAATCTCAAAAATACTCTCTCTCTCTTATTTTCAAGGAAAACGGGAATGGTTAGAAAATCCTTCACAATTTTTTCTCCATATGGCTTTGTGTTTGATGTGTTTGGATCACTATCCTATTTCATGTCCACGTGGCTTTCGATAAGTAGTCAAGCCGGACCTCGTTTATCTTGTGCAAAAAAATGCTCTTTTATGATATGTATTTCTGTGATTACCTCACATATTTACCTTTTTCCACACACCTTTCACGAAATATTATAGATATCTTGTTCACATTGTACTTGTAAAGTGAGATTTCGTGTTGTCTTCTCAATCTTATCACATCTTTTATACGAAATCGAAATTGTGCATGATCATCCATTGCCCGGATTGAAACAAGAAGTGATTATATTCATCCGATTGGTTTTCATTTCAAGAAATTGACTCGGGTTGCGAAAAGCAGAAAGTTTTTGCGTGAATAACCTCCACTTCCATTTTAGAATATGTGCCTAAAATATAAGCATTGAAAATGATATATAATGCCAAGGCCAAAAGTATTTAGCATGATTGATTCTTCAACAGGAATAGTCTCAATAGATTGTTACAAATGGGAGATATAAGTTGAAGATCAATGGGCATGCACATTTAATTGATTCATTGCTTTCTTATTATGACAACATTGGCGAGAGAATCATCTATCTTGTATGGGTGGTGCATTTGTGTTTGAGTGTCCAATAATATTTCTTTATTGACACAAGGCTAATGTGCATGAATATTACGTTTATATATTGTTTGGCATTCCTCACTTGTACGTTGTCTTGGGTAAAAACTCTCACTCACATTGTTCACACCCCTACATTCCCTCTCCCACGGTTTGGATATGTCTTCACAAGCTAGGACTATTAAAATCATCATTTTGGCATCTTCCTGGCCTTCCTAATTCCTTATCTTATGCTATTTTTAAATCTATTTTATTTTTATTCATGTTTAAAAAGATTGAATTTCGTCAGAAATTCTCGTTCGAATGAGTTTTTTACCAAAATTTCTTACCTCCTCTCTAGAACTTCATTTCTAATGTTGTTCGAACGAACTTCTAATGAGATATCTAACATAATACCCAATATGTTTCTGGAACTTCATTCGAAAGACATCACTCGTTCGAATAACCTGGGTTTTATTTCTGTGATTTCTCTTTCCAAGAAACTGCCACCTCAGTTCTTTCTCTCACTCCACCGACCATGTTTTCCCATTTACTCATTTCCCTCATTACCAATACTCTCTTCCACTCCCTATTCCCCTAACCCTTACTCTTTACCCCATTACCCATTATCCCTCTCTCTCCCATGCTCTCTCTTTCCCACTATTTACCCTCATTTTCTCCACCATTTCTCCTCATTTCTTCACTGCTTTTCATCACCACACTCATCTGTCCAACTTCGAGATTGAACTCTCTCCACTCCTGCTTACAAGGTATTTTCCTTCTCCATTCTTTCTATCTCTCTCTATCTCTCTCTCTCTCTCTCTATATATATATATATATATATGCTTTTGGGTCAACTATTTACACCAAACCGATTTATTCCCTTGTTACCCAAATTTCATATACCAATATGTGTATATCTCTACTTTGTTTTGGGGCCATTTTATTTACTCCTTTTATTGTTTGTGTTACCCCTAGTTAAGATAAATTCCATGATAATATCAGTTTTCTCAAATTAAAATTCTTTTTAATTTCATGGAATTTATCTTAAATAAAATTTTCTTTTTATTTTTATTTTCGTTTTATCTCTAACGGAGGATGGGCTTATTTCTGATTGGTTTGTTGGCTTGTTGGTGTGTTTGGTGCTTTGGTTGGAATTTTGTTCGGGTAGGTTCTAGTCTCATTCTAGGTTAGAATGGCCCAGAACCATCACCCACGTCGCATTTGTGACTCTCCCGAGGAATGCTCATCTTCCTCCGATGAGGAGTCCAATGCAAATGCATCTATCCCCGACCTTAGGCTTCGTTGGGGATCACTCTTCGCACAAACCCTATATCATACACAAGGTTTCTCCACTCGCTCTATTGTACGTGAGAAAATTATCAGTCTCTAATCCCTCACCGGCACTACTGTCCATTCTTAGATTTCTGATTTACGGTGGGACCCCTTATTCTCTCTCACGGACACTATTTTTCCTAATCTCATTCGGGAATTTTATTTTGGAATGCATGAGAGGGAGAATCGTATTACCTCTCGAGTGCGCGGTAGGGAGATTATTGTCTCTCTCGATTCTATTGATCATCTCCTCTCCTTACCACGAAACAATAATCCCTCCTACCCATGGGCTCCCGATGCTTGCCATGACCCATCCCTCGTTATGCGCACTGTTTGTCAGCTTAACCCTCCTAGCACTGTCACTATCTTTCACAAACACTTACATCCAGATTTTATGGTCCTTAATTGGATTGTGTGTGCATGCCTTATCCGCCGTGCAAAATCAACACAAATCACCAAAATACACGTCGATCTCATATTTGCCATTAGCATTCAGGCTTCCATAGATCTCCACCTTCCTTTTTTTGGTTATTCGAACGGTTAGGATCCTCCCTTCCAGTTCCGCTCACCAAGCATTACCTTTTGCCGCATTTATTACCAGGTTTTGTCTTACCGTAGGCTGTCGCCGTCTATCCACCGATGCACCCATCACCCGCTACCAAACAATTGACATGTCATCGGTCAGTAGGTCTTGTGGTCATTTACCCCCCGATACCCCTCAACTCACTCACTCCGCCTCCTCTCAATCCGTCACCTCCTCCACCCCTTCCCCTAGTCGTCCCGCACCCTCTCGTTCTACCCATCGACCATCTTCTTTGTATGCTCCCGCACCCATTGAGTCGGAGGATATTTTGTTTGTCCGTTCATAGGTTGAGTAGATTCAGGAAGATAGGCGTCAAGACAGGGCGATTTTGTAGGAGATTTTGGTTTCCATGCAGCAGAAAAGGGAGGTACAAAAGCTCACCGGGAGCAGGCTTAAGCATGCAGAGATGAAGCACAGGCATGTCGGGATTATCTTCTGTTAGAGCACCTTGACGCCATTCGTCGCATGGAGATGCGCCGAGGTGTAGGCTCATCCAGTTTCGGCTCCGTCTCCCTTCCTGATGATTCTCCTCATGATGATACGGCTCCTTGATTTGCATTTATTTTAGTCTACTTTTTCTTTGTCATTCTGAGGATGACCGGAACATCTATAGTACCTTTATCTCTTATATGGTTTTATTTGGTTTGGATATTTGGTATTTCCCTTATTGTTTAATGATTTATCTCATGTTCCTTCCCTTTGTCTGTTATCATTATTGGATTTATTGCCTCTTGCTTTCCTTTTTCACAGGCATGCTCTATTTATCCCTTTGTCTTTTTCAGACAAAAAGGGGGAGAAACATTGATACGAGAAATTCATAATTTATGGGGAGTTTATTAATTAATAGTCAACATATGCATAATTTAGGGGGAGTTAATTAATTTATTAACAACATATGCTTTAATCTCTCATTACACTATGTTTTAAATGTTACATATCCTATACTTCCCCATGCATTTATGAATTTGTTGTTTCATGTGTGTAGGATACATCGCCTACTCTTATGCAGCACCGTCAGTCGTGTCACTTAGTCTGTCTTTTTATTTAGGTTTTTGGGACGAGCTTTAGAATCGGCTTAACGGCTGGCTTAGCAAATTCAGTCTATTATTTCTTTTTATTATTTCGTTTTGTCTCGGAATAGCCAAAGGGGGAGATTTGTAAGGACAAATTTCTAATCGAGTCATTTGTTATATTGGCTACATTCCGTTGGACAAAACTATTTTGGGTCATTCCTCATCAATCATTATTCAATCATAAAGATTCGAGCATTGCATCCTAAGTTCACGCGACATCAATGTGTACGCCATGTTCACTTTACTAAAAGGTATATGACCAAAATGATTTGAAGTGTTGGAGTAATTTTTTATATAAACAAGAAATTTTCACATAGAGTAAAGTTCACAAAAATTCAATTTTCATAAAATATTATTTTTGGAATTTATTTTAACCCTCTCTGTGAAAAATTTATCATCTCGTTCGATATTTCTCCTGGTCATTCGAACAACCTGGATCTAACGACTTTCCCTAGGCCAGACTGGAAACTCGTTACAAATGTCGTTCGAACGACCTCGTTTAAACGAGATTTCTGACGACCTTTCTAACTCTACGCTGGAACATCGTTAGATAACTCGTTCGAACGAGATCTGCCATATTTGAAAATTTTAACTTATTTTCGGGCAGTTATTTTACAAAAACTATTTTGGTCCACTACTTTTTCAGCTATATTATATGGATGAAAATCAGTTTCTTGAACCAAGGAAGTTTTATATTCCCTTGAGTGAAAAATTCATAACTTCCCTCTTTTTGGTAAAATCAATCTCCAACACCATTTTCAACTTTTGAAACAAAACCTCTTATAATCAACATGACATTTAACAAGCAATTTTGTGGTGGATCTCTGCATTCAATCTTAGTGGAGACAGTGGTTTTGGGCTTCGATGGATACCGCGACACGAGGAGTGTCGAGCAATGCGTTGGAGCTTCACGTACTACAAATTCGGAGGTCGAGGACGGCATAAGCATGTATTGAGTGAGTCAATGTATGTAAGTCTTTTGAGTCTCTTGTAAAACCTATTTTGTAGTGGATTTTGTCTAGGCCCATTCGTCCGAGGTTTTTTCCATTTGAGTTTTCCTCGTACATTGGCGCGTTGTGGTTGGGATTTTCGCAATTTACTTTATTAAATCACATAGATGTATGCTTAGGATAAAATGGATAAAATTGAATAATTTTATTTCAATTAATCAAGTTATCAATCTCATCACATTAATTGGAAATTGTTCTTGTTATATTATAAATTCGCAAAAGAAAATTCAAGTTGGAATATATCTCTACTTGGCAAATTATTAATTGGGTTGTGTGTGTATATTCCACGAAATAAACTTAGTACATATAACCTTGCAACTTCACCTTTCCAACATTTTTATTCCATAAAAATGTTCCACTATAAGTAAAATTACCATTTTACCCATTTGTTTCCAAAATCACTTTTTACTCCATTTCACAAGTATTAATTTAACCCCATAAACACTATTATGCTTTTCGCACCAACTTCTTAAGTTCTTTAACCCTTTAACACCATTCACATTTGGAGTAACCCTTTACTTGATTATAAGCACCTTTTAATTCTATAAGTGTTAATGTTTCATAACATTAGTAAATTGCACTCACTAAATATCATTCATATTTCTTTACTTCATTCACCTTAATTGCACTCACTAACCATCATTCTCCTTAATTAATGTTTTTACCCACATTCATATTTCTTTACTTCATTATTCAATAATTACATTTACACTTGAGGCTACTTTTCAAATAAAGTTCGATTTCACAATAGACTTAAAATATTTATTTCTTAAATATTTTGTCGACATTAACATTTTCTCACATTTTTATTCCATAAAAATGTTCATTCCTTTTTACTAATGATATATACAAGTAACACTTTCCCACATTTTTATTTCCATAAAAATGTCCATTATTTATTTTTGTACAAAATACCATCTGAGAACGATAGTTTTTAATACTAAAAGCTCTGATACCCCTTGTAAAGGGGCGTAGATCCCAGAAAATATGAATGCTCAATTTCGAAAAGGTGATGGTTAACAAATTACAACAAATTTTAATTTTCTTCCAAAATTAAATAAAATATATCTATAAATTAAATTAAACCCAAGTCTTGAAATATGACTAACAATAATTACTTCAATTTTGCAAATTAGGCCAAACCAAATTTTACCAAATTAACAATTAATGACTTGAATTAAATTAATCTAAACTTCACCCAAACTAATTTGAGCATCAAATTAAAATATAGTTGTGATTTAAACCATATTTTATCTTTTAGTCCTAAGCATGCATTCTACGTGATTTGCAAGATAAAATAAAGTCACAACACACTACGCCGCGATGTATGAGGAAAACCCAAAACGGGAAAAACCTCTGACAACCCTAGCCTTAAGTCCACTAAGTATGGTTTTATGATTACAACAGAGATGACTTACTACACACGACTTGACTCCGTCCAAGAATTGACGCGTCTTCTTGTAACTACCTCCGCCTAGTCGACAATCCCGGACTCCATTGGAACCTTAGAATCCTCCAATGAAGCTTTGGACAACCGTCAACCCGCACCCGAAGCCTTTCTCTGAGTGGGAACACCGCAACATGAAAACAAACTCCTTTAGGGTGGTGAAGAACCCAAACTATTTTCTTTATGGGTATAGAAGAAAAATCGGTGCCAAACACTCCAAGCAAGATATATATATATATATATGTAGAGGTTGGATTAAACTAAAACTATTGGGTGTAAAACTTGGTTTTGTTCTTAAGGTAAATTCATTTGAGAAACAAACACCAAGGGACTTTTTGTTGAAAGATTTTTGCTATCTCAAGCCTTTAGAAATTCTGAAAAAGTCACTCCAAAGAGTTAGTTCCCGCACACATTAAATCTGGAAAAAATTAGTGGGGAAAACGAGTGGAAAAAGTGGTAAAAATTGCCAAAAATTGTTCCCGCCAAAACTCGTTCGAACAACTTTTTCCTTCGAACGACATTTCGTTCAAACGACATTTCTAATGATGTGTCAGTGATTAAAATGAAAATTCATTAGAAGTTCTCATTCGAATGACCTGGGAATCTCGTTCGAATGACTTTACAAAAAATATAAAACTCATTTTAAGCCCCAAAACTTTTATGTAAAGTTCTAAAATAGTATTTTTTGAGTAAAGTAAAGTTGTTAATACTATTAAGAAAAATACACCCAATTAAAATATTTCAGCTCTCCACACACACACACACATATATATATATATTGTTCGTACCTTACTGGAGACTTGAAATATGTGATTTTGATGACGCATAAACGAGGCACAAGAAATCCGCAATTGATGTCCACTTGAAATTCTTCCCGCTATGTCTTCGACTTTACGTGTCATTGGCTTGAAGGATATACATTAACACTATCCTATGACTCAAATGTTTTTGTCCGGAATCAAGCCAAAACTATAAATGACTCAATTGGAAATTTGTGTCGTTAAAAATCTCACCCTTTGGCTACTCCGGGATAAAAACCAAATAAAAATCCTAAAGGACCGTCAAGCTGAACTAGACTAAAAAACATGCCTCCAAAAAATAAAAAATATAAAGCTTCACTCAAAACCTAAGGATGAGTAGCTTTTTCGATATAAAGTTGCCGCTAGAAAAAAAATTCCTGCACACTTAAGAAAAACATTAAACGCATAGGGAATATAAAAATATTAAATCCAATGAAAATAAATACTCTCCCTAAATTAATTCTCCCCTTTTTATCCAACAATGACCTACTTAGATAGACGTCTCCCCCTAAGTTAAATCTCCTAAACTAAAGGTTTAGATGTCATTTATCCCACTTTTGTTCAGAAATAGACAAAGGTGATAGAATTAATTAAATACTCATTTATCCCCCAATTTAACTAAGTACCATTTCTCCCCCTCAAAACTACATAAGGGATATAAATATGGAAAAGAAAGTAAACATAATGGTGCATAAGGTGATAAGAACATGAAAGCATATGTGCAACAATAACAAGAACTAATCCACAACAAGGATAAATAGATACCAACTTATGATGCGATAAAACAAATGATACCAACTAAAATGTATTCAACACAAGCATGGGATATCAACCAAAATTCGCAACATGATAGACACCAATTATGAATTTAAAATCATAAATGCATTAGGTAACATGGCAAATACTCAAACAAATAACATATTTTATATATGAATATACAATAGGTACAAAATATGCATAAGCACACATATATAGATATAAACACACAAATGACACAAAATAAAATAACATGAGTTTTCCACACTCTTATATCATAACTGTGTCATATGGAAATAGAAGTATAGGGGTGTGAACTAGTAACAATTAAATTTCAACCCAATCACTTAAAACATGTTCACAGAGTTCTCATTTGATTGCAAAGCTTAATCACATTTAGATATAGCCTCATGTGACAATATCAATTGACCTCAATGAACAAACATAAACAATTCACATAAGCCTAGAATTTTGATGATTCTACAAACCAATAGAGTCATGACAATAAAAGATTAACCAGGATACAAAGTCATTGTGTAAACCCGTTAATATATCCAACCAAACTCCTCATAGTTTTTCTTTTTCTTTTCTTTTGAACTTATTAACTAAAGTATTTTTGGCCTTGGCAAATATTATTTTTAATGCCTAAAATTCAATGGTGGCTTTTCACGCAAAGTAATTTTGTCTTTCGCATCCTGATTCCATTGATAAACAACTACACCGGATAAACATATTATTCATTTTTTTAAATTCGGGCAATAGTTATTACATGCACAAATCCTCCATAGTCATAGCAAAAAGTAGATGACTAAATTGATGGGAGCACATATCACTTAGCTCAAATATACACGTTAAGATTAAATTTCAAGTGAGCTCGTGCATGTGTGAATTGAGCCATATAAAAATAGAATTCATTAAGCAAAACAAAATTCAACTACTCCATGCATGCATGACAAGGAACATTTTAAGGATTGACAATCTTAACCGAAATTTCTAGCCATATGGAAGCGAAAAGGAAGGGATTAAAACACACATAAAAAATATTTTTGAGTTTTTGAAATTTTTAACTAAACAAACAAAAAAAATTTACTCAAAAGACGAACAATTTTTTTTTGTATTTTCATATTATACCCACAAATGAAAAATAAAATACAAAAGATAAACTTGTCATAATTCCATCAAAGTATATATAATAAGGCATGGGCTTGAATATGACAAATAAACATACAACTAGCAAGGACATAACTAATAAGCACCCAAAAGTGTCTATTTTATGCCCCGAATATGTGCATTTTAGTCACTCGTTGTAATTAAAATTGGACTTATGTTCGTATTTTATCATTTTGCAGGTCAATCAGTAGTCGCAGTATCAAATTATGATAAATCAAGTCAATTGTGACGCATAAGCGATTAAAAGCTTGCATCGAAGAAATCAAAGGAGACCGCGAAGTCTGGAGTCCTATTTGAGCGTGCTGAGATATGTTTCGATGCCTCGAACTAGTCCTGTAACCTTAACCAAGCCCAGTCCATCACCCAAGCCCGTGTGTGTTGAGTTTGTACCTTTGTAGGTTTTCTCAAATTTTTATTTTGAGTCGTTTTATTTTTAGGATTTATTTAGGATTTTTAGAATTTATTTGGATATGTTATTTTTATTAGTGTATTTTTATTTTCATTTCTTGATTTATTATTAGTTTTGATTTATTATTTTATTTTATTTTATTGGGATTAGTTTTAGGATTTCATTTATTTTTTTTAGATTTTACATTTTTAGGATTTTAATTTTTAGTTTAATAAATTTTAATTTTTATTTCTTTTTAGTTTCATATTTTTTATTTGAGTCCTTATTTTATTTTATTTTTAGAATAGTATTTTACGTTTAGATTTTTAGTTATATATATATATATATATATATATATATATATATATATTGTGTGTGTGTCATTTTTTTAGGGGTACAAATTACACACACACACCCTACTCCCTTACACTACACTACACACTAACAGTTCCCTCACCCTCACTCATTCTAACCTACACCCTCACCCACACTAATACACCTCCATCAATATTCAATCATCATCCCCATTCACCAACTCTCTTTCTCTCTCCTCCAATCTCCACCATTAACACACAACCAACAATATCCATGGCAGCTACCTTAACCCGTAGCCACAAGCATCAACCACATTCTCTCTCCTCCATTACCCACACCCCCACTCATGTCCTCTTTCTCTCTTAACATACCTCAAACCTCCATAGCCAAAGCTCAAATTCATACCCACCTTCCAATCTCGGACCCAAACTTCCCGAACCCGGATGCCCCTCTGCCCAACCCCTCAACCACGAATCGGGCGACCCGGGTCAAACCATCAACATCCCTAGACCCACCAACTGTCAACCCAAAACCACCCAGCCCATCCTCCCGAAACAAAGCCAGCGACCCACCAGTGTCGCAACCCCTGACCCATGAACGAACCTGCAAGCTTCACCAACCCAAATACCCATCTCAAATCCATTAAAAATCGGACACAATCTCAATTCAAATGAAATCCCACCAATGTCTCCTCTAAACACTTTGTGGGTTATAAAAGAAAAGGTTCAGCTCATTAAAAAGGGAGGGGGGGGGGGGGGGGGGGGGGGACTCTCAAGACAGAACAAAAGAGAGACGCAGAAAGAGAAAAAAGGGGTGTATATTATGTACAGTTTAGGGTTATGAAAAAAATTCAAAAAAATACAAAAAAAATTTAGTTTAGCTTTAGGATAATTTTTAGGTTTAGTTTCTACTCTTCTTTTTGTAATCAAGTGCTGAAAATTATGAAGAAGTTGGACGTATGTCAAGGCGCATTTCAAGACAAATTTGTGGAAAAAATTGCGTATTGTATTTCTACATTCTCTTTTCAATTTATTTCCTTCTTGACATATTATTGAATGTTGTTTATGCACACATGAGAATGTTTGGCTAAACACCCCGTTCAAGGGGTGGAATGCACTGCGAATGATATTAATTTAATTAATTGGTTTTATTAATTTTATATTTCTAGGTAAATTAATTTTTAACTGTCACCGATTAATTTATGTAACGAGAGTTAGTAAATTAATTGAACGTATTAATGTTTGAATTTAGGAATCGAACTAGAGATGGGTTTTTTCGAAATTTGAATATTAATTCGATGTTGAAATTTGAAGATTGCTATTGTTTTTGTTAAATTGATCCTAGCGGGTAATTTTCTGAAAATAGTATAAGTCCTATTTTTTCTTCGTGTGACATTTTTAAACTAATTTTTTAAAAAATATTTTATTAAATTTATAATTTTGAAGAGAGTTAGATTATCGATTTAATATTATCTTGAAATATTTCAAATTATTAAATTGAGAAATTAAAATAATAGAAAATGTAGTGTAATCCCATCTCTTGACCTTCTCACATTTATCACACTCAGTTGCACATTCTTTTTCATTCTTTAGTCAATTTAGTAATTTTAGCATTTGTTAGTTATTTTTTCCATTGAAATAGTTTAAAAAAATAAAAAATAAACAAAAAAATATTTTCATAAAAAAATTGGAATTGCACATTTTAACATTAATTGTTTCACCTTGGAAGTTGGATTGATACCCGTACTTACTGCAATACGAGTTATTTTTAGACAAGTTTTGTAGGTACTCAAGGGAATTTTGAGAGTGGCTTTTAAGACAACGATATACCCAAGGAGCTACTTATCAATAACATTAGGCACGACTAGTGTATGTAAACATGAAAGCAATTACTCATATGATATAGCAAGTGAGGAGACATGTGCAAGCATGATTGAACCATCAAAAATGGAAAATTCTAAAAAATACATATTTTCCATAATAAAAAAAACAATCCTTAAAAATAGGATCACATAGTATTTTAGTGTAAGTCGGTCTGATACCAATCTTATGTATATCAATCACCCCTAGACCTTAGTCTTTAATGTGAATGAATGGCTAAGGGATACATTCATTCGCCTCTACGTGGATGGGACCCCCTAGTGTCTGAGGTTGCTTACAAGACATGAACATGTCGAGATCATCTTTTCAGTGTCCTAGTCAGAGATGTCAATTAAGTGACCTTTGTTTTACACATGTCACCAATCATGTGCTGAACGTGTTGGCAAAGAAGAGGAAACTACTGACCTGCCTAGGGCTTGGAACCATATTGATGTCCTCATTGGGAAATATGTGCAATCATGAGTTAGTTTAAATGACAAATTTTAACTCATTTTCTCTTTCTTCTCTAAAATACCTTCCTGCTTTCACCTTCTACCACCGCCATTCTCTCTCTTTTTGAACCAACAATTATCCAGTGAGTTTTAGGGATTTCGTCCTTCTCCAAATCTTTCATTTTTGCTTAAGTAACACTCCAATTTCTATATTTTCATTAATCTCAATTTTCTTTACTTTATCTTTGCACTTTTGTTTTTTCGGTGGAGTTTTGAGTTTTCGGGCGAGTAGTAATGGTTGTTCTAGAGGTTTTATAATGGTTTTATTGGGATTTTAGGTGAGAAAGAGTCTAGTTAGATGGTTTTTAGGTCTTAATTGACTTTTTCGTTATCGATTAAGTTTTCAGGTGGTCTTCCGATTATCTTCTCCAGTTGGTCTTAACCACTGTTCTTAGCAAAAACCAATTAAAAATGATCAAGTTCCCCCTTTTGATCCTTAAGTTAAACTAGGTCAAACCTTATTTATGTTTGAATGTATAAAATTCTGTATGAGCTAGCTAATCAGTACCTACAATTAAGAGAGAGGATACTTTGGGAGATACGTAATGTTGAGGCTATGGCTAGGTGCAAAGTTGAGGCCTAAACTAGACTTCTAATTAATCCAACACCAGTATCTGTAGTTGATCCACCTCTACTTCTAATGTACCCCTTTAGATATGAGACATCACTTATAGAAATCAGTAGTGACACAATGTATGGTACCTTTTCTTAGGGGTCACAGTCTGCGTCGTCATCTCAGGATTATAGTCCTTCTAATTCTAAGGAGCCTGAGTAGGAAGACTCCTTTGATGAGTCCATGTGTGTCCCCTCGTATCGTCTTGATAACTCTGGTGCTACTGAGTCCAATAACCTTAACCAATCCCCTGAGGTCTCAGACAGAGATGAACCGAGGTTCTTAGTTATTTATCCCTAATCCCCAATGATTGTCCCTTTATCGTCCATTCCTAACACTGATTTTGCCAAAACGTTTCCTAGTGGAGTCTCGACAGTTGATATGGAATACGACTCTGATGATGAGGACGGGGATCCACTTGATACCTCATAGATGACACTTTTCGGAGTACTGTCAAGGAGACTGACCTTATGATGTGAGGGCATCTCTATGCGATCGCGTCTTCCATTAATATGAGAGTTCCGACCGATGACAAAAGAGCCTTTAGCGGCAACTAGTTACTGTTTTTAGTTAAACGACAATCAATTGATCAAAAAGGAAGCACTTGTATCTCGATAAGGACCATTAAATAAAAACTGAGAAAATTTTAATTTTATCCCGATTTCAAACCCAATTAGAACCTTATTTAATATATATTAAAACCAACATTTTTTAAATACTAAAAATAATTAATTCCAATAAAAAAATATTTTCTGATTTTTTATTGATAAAAATATTTATGGTCCAAAATCACAGGGTGTTACATTCTCCCCCACTAAAACATAAATCTTGTCCTTGAAATTTGAGAAGCGTAAACATAAAACATAAACTCACGTAAATAAAATAAGGCTCATATATGCTTTCCCGTAGAATGCCCTGATTGGGCGCCCATACACTCAATCCTATATGCACTTACCCCACGAACAAAAGTAATATATATATATATATATATATATATATATATATATATATATATATATATATATATATATATATTAACCACATATAAGCATAAATATGAAAATAAAATGTACCATGGTATCCCTCTATCCACGATTTGGCTCCTGCTGAGACAGCCTTGTCTGTGGTCCCAAATTAGGAAGTGCATACACCCTCGGAATAATCGGTCCTTGCACACCCACTACTTGTGACGTTAGCGCTCCCTGTTAACCAAATGCTCTCGGTCCTAGAAGCCCTTAGCCAAGATGGACCTAAATCTTTAGACACCTAGAAGCACGATGACCTATTTCTCCACAACTAAAACACAAGCCTCTAAAAGACCCAAACTACATAACTGGAGCTCACTCACTCTAATGTCCATGCCCTTTCCCAAAGGGCCCCGTGGGATGCAATTGCCTTACTGAAAGGGTTATTTCTCTTTCCCTCTACTTATTGCATGGTTGTTCATCATGACACACGTTCTCCCCGCCTACCTTCATCCCATCTTGACCATTCATCTCAAACCTCTTACTTAACTTCTTTTAGTAATTCATCTTCTCTTGCCATAACAACGGGGTTACGTCCATCACCTAAATTTAAGTAGTGTATGTCGGGCTCCTAAAAACTAATTTATTAATTGACCATGTCATGCCCTTAATGAAACATTCTATTTTATTGTCCTCACTATTCACCTCCTCTAGTCCAATCAGTGACAGATTTATGAACTCATGTTCATACTTAGTTCCAAATATAGAAACTCTTTCTTCTTCATACTCCTAATAAAATAACAAAAATACTTGTCAATAATTTCACCAAAAAGTATCCATAATTCATAGCATCTCTGACCTCATATGTGGTGACACTCTCCTTTCACTTCAACACAACTCCACTCAACTTAAAAGTAGCTAATGTCTACTTTTCTACATTCGTGCAATCAGCCATCCTCAAATTCCTCTCCATACAACACCTCCATTAGTGAGAAACTGTTGGGTTAGATCCCCTAGCAAAATTCATTGTATTGACCTTGTGAAAATTGGCTCTCACCATATACAAAACAAAAGTGGGTGTACCTAGCTGCTACGGTCCTAAGTTTCCCTACCTCTATCTTGCTATGACAATACCAACTGTTGTGGCCTCATGAATGATAGACGATAATTCTTCAATAACAAAAATAAACTGAATCTAACTCTACTGAATTGCGAGACCAGAAATCGAACACTTTCTCCTATCTTTAAATCTCCCAATCTTTGCTATTTGAAAAGACAGGAGGAAACAACATCAAACTCGGAAAACCCTTAAGAGTAAAACTCATTAAAAGGAAATAAAGATATGAAATGCGAAAGCTATAATGGAATCAAAATCTACGAAACATAAGACCATGCTCTGATACCAATCGTGACACCCCACATATTTTTGACATTGGAGTTGACCAGTCCCCATACACAAACTACGTCGGGCGTCATAACTAAAGTACCATTCTTACCATGTGAGAGAAATATGAGACATTAAAAAAAATTCCACAAGATATAATCCGAAATTAATCCAATGAATATAAGAATCCACACGATAAATTCTATCACCATGATAATTCCAGAATAAAACTCAACTCCAAAAGATAAATTAATATTTAAATGAAATCATTCAATTGTAACTCCAACTTAAAAGAAATTGCAAATAATTGTGGAACCGAATAGCCTACCAAATAAATAAGAAAATGTCTCACAAATGAAATGACGGAATGAAATAAATCTAAACCAGTAACGAGATAAAAGAAAAATCCAGTTACACTCAACGAATCTCCAATCCAATTCATACAGCTACTCCAACGAAATGGGTCAGAGCCCACCCCATAAATACCAGCTACTCCTCCCAATTAGGATCCGTGAATCCATACATAATCATCATATGAGATAAATATTACAATAGAGTATTTTAAATTACACGATATAAGAACGTGTGAGTAAATCCAATTCATACAGCTACTCCAACGAAATGGGTCAGAGCCCACCCCATAAATACCAGCTACTCCTCCTAATTAGGATCCGTGAATCCATACATAATCATCATATGAGATAAATATTACAATAGAGTATTTTAAATTACACGATATAAGAACGTGTGAGTAAAATTAAACAATACTAAATATCCACATAGCTAAGCCACCCAATTATTCAAGTTCAATTATGTTATTTCAGTAGTGAGTTAGAATGAGACCTTTTATCTTACTTAATTTAATTATTCTTGTTCGTACGCAACACTATGGTCAATCAACCGTTATATTGGTCCTGCACATACTATTGGCATGCTTAAGTTTCAACACATCACACCCATTCCCCTCACTATAGTGAGTGAGCCCAATTTTTTTAGCTCTGCACATACTCGTGAGGTTCAACCGATGACACGTCACTACAGCCAATCATCTCAATTATCGTTAGTTATGCATATACTTGTGACGCCAGCATACACCCACGTTACTATAGCCAGTCGACCTAATTATCATTAGCCCATCACATACTCACGATAAAACATCATTTTAATGCCCTTTTATTATCTTGGATTTAATTATTAATTCTTAACCAAGTTTTATTTATTCTCAATTAGGCCTACCCATAATTCGGGTATCACAGCCTAAAATCACCTCAAGTCCCACACCTAGTGATCACAAAACAGTAAGTATCAGCGAGTCTATCACCTAGGAGGAATACTTACTAAAAATCATCACCTAGTCTCACTCCTAGGCTAACGGAAAATGTAATTGCGTAATACCTAGTCCCACCCAGGAAATACCCAACCATATAAGCATATACTCACTATTCCCATACCTAGAAAGTGTCAACAACCACAAAGTCTACATAATATTCTCATAACTAGCAAGCAACATATAAAAATGGGATAAAGTAAGCTCAGCCCCCAAAGTTCCAATGTCCCAATAGTGTCAAAATATTAACATGAACAATCTCCACATAAAATATATCTTAATTTAACACTACAATTCTCTGTTAAATCCTATGATTTAAATTCCATTAAAATTACGTATGTTTACTTGTATACTAACCAAATTCCACTGAATATTAACCAAGCGATCAAATTCCATAATTTCATTACGAGTGATATTGTAACAATTCGACACACAATGCAAATCCAATTTATGTATCTCGTTCTACCATATGCACATTTAATAACATAATTCTACAAATCGAAACATTAGTCCAAGTTCCTATTTAAATCCTAACAGGCGATTCATCCCACAAATCTATTGGAACCTAAACCTCTAATCTATGCATGCAGTTATTTCAAGGCTGAAATCATATCTTTAAATTTAATAAAATAGCCCCAATTTTTACTTTCACTTTCCCTAATTAATATTCTTAATTAATTTTAAAACATACAACACTTAAGGGGAAATTAATTCTTGAAAATAAGTTGTCTCAAATTTATGACCATACGGGTGTGGTCCTCTTGCGAAAATACTAACGACTCGTTCTTTGTTGATCTTGAGAAAACTTGATTTAGATATTAAAAACTTGACTTGAAACTTGTTTTTAATGGGGTTTTGGTTTTGTAGAATGGAGGAGAGAATAAAATGCCAATCTACTGATTTTTTAGATGGGTTAAAAATGTTTAAAAAAGTTTTAACCCTAGCCATTTTAATACAGGGAAATAAAAGAGTTTGAAATCAACACAAATTCTTAAAAATAGCCCATCTCGCAACTCTTCCCTAGTGGGAATCGATTTTCCCCCAGGGCCGAATCGATTTGGCATTTGATCTCTCGACCTAGAAATGATCATTCTCATTATTTCAGATCGATTATCCAAAGAGGTGGATGTATCAGTGATGATGTTACTCATAGGATTAAAGAAAGTTGGGTTAAGTGGAGAAGTTCTTTTGTGTGATCGACGTATACCTTTGAAGTTAAAGGGGAAATTTCATATGATGACCATTAGACCCGACTAGATATATCAGACATAGTGTTGGGCAAACAAAAAACAAAATGTGAAGAAAATTAGCACGGTGGTGATGTGAATGCTAAGATGGATTTGTGGTAAAACTCGAAATAACAAAATTAGAAATGAACATATTCGTGAAACGGTAAAATTAGCTCCTATATAAGATACATTTAGAGAAAATTGGGTTAGATGCTTTGACATGTCAAGAATAGACCAATGGATTCCCCCATAAGGATGAATGATTTAATCGATATTGATGGTAACGCAAAGGGTAGAGGTAGACCTAAATTGACTTGGTAGGATATTGTAAAAAGGGACATGTTATCCTTGTCTCAATCGAAGATATTTTGTTCAATATAGTGAAATAAAATAATAGGATTCACATAGCCAACCACAAATAATTAGAAAAAGGATTGTTGAGTTGAGTTGAGTTGAGTTCTACTATTATAGGGCAAATGGGAAGCCTTCCAGAAAGGGAATTATAAGAAAATGTTTCAAAAAGGCTGCTCCTGTAACACCCTGCCTAATTAAATACCCGATGATCAGTCCTTTATTAAATTATAACCAAGGTGAATGGTTGGTTCATTCTTAGCATCACTGTCGCAACATAATCTGTTCAATTTAAACACCCTAAATAATTAAGCGAAGTGTCAAAACCATTTAAAACATTCTATCCATTTTCAATTTAAGTCCAATTATAAAAACCTTTCATAATTCACAGTTTAAGAGTCACACAAATAACTAGACTGGAAAATATCATCCAAGCAATTTAAGCATTCAAATAACAATTCCAACTGTAAAAACCACGAAGGAAAAAAATTCTGACATTAACAAATCCCAAAGTAAAGTACTAAAATTAAATGAATCACAATCTCTTACAAAACCAACTGAATAAGGAAAAAGGGCGACACATGTCCAACTAGATAAAACAGAACTAAGAGTGGAGTCAATAATGAGGTCATCTAAGCAAAAGGCATGCAACTCCCACCTAAGGTGAAGCATGTTCCTTCCAAAGAATCCTAATCATGACGCCCCTATGGCTAGGCACCTATAATATATACATATATACACAAGAGAGAATAGATAACAGGAAACGGATTAGAGCCTGATTGTAAAATAGTTTAAAATTTTAGTTTAGCAAGTATTTAAAATGCTTACCGGCTAATGCAACAATCATATTAGTATGAGGCACTCTCTTGAAAAATTCTCACCTCTCTTCTAATGTGCACACCTACCGCATTATTAATCCCCAAAAGTTTAGTTTATCTTAAATTCCTCATAAGGTTTCATGCCGACAATTTCTAGGACAAAGATAATTAATTTTTGAAAGTAAAGTTTTCACATGAATCTCATTTCATTATAAATTCTTTCAATATTGCCTCAAACTTTTCAAACACTTATAATAAAGTCAGAATATTCATTCATTACTTAACTACTTTTATTGACAGTAGAAAGTTCCCAATTTCAAGTCTATATATATATTAATCACTCATATAATATATATATATATACTATCAGCACCCCACATAAAATTTATGGTGCTAGCGTACTCTGCTATCAAGTCCCTGTATCACTCATACTGAGGGAAATACTAGTTTGGAATCACTCTCGAACTGTATTAACAATAAACACATACAAATTGAGGCGAAGCATAGTTCCAAGTCACTAAGAGGTCAGCACATACCCTCATGTCTCTTAGGACTGTCTGACTATCAATCAGATAGCTTGTCCCAAGCAGTCCCATGTTCTACATAAAGGTCCCATCGAGATAAGACTGTCCCGACGCGGTAACCTCAGTGATAGCAAGTAGCGCTGGCATGATTTTTACACATATATAGTATATGCACAAACACATTCATATATATATATATATATATATATATATATATATATATATAAACTAATATTCCCATTTCTAAATTCGGTACACCCACAACCAATACTTATGATATTCGTTCTAAGTACAAATTACTCGATTATCCCGTATAATGGCTCGTCTCGTTTAATCTTATTTAGAAGTTATTCTATACTTACTTCATTTCCCTCATAATATTCTATTCCCCAATGTATGAATTCAGTAGGTACTCTCTTATTT
Source organism: Sambucus nigra (assembly GCA_949130495.1). Taxonomy (NCBI): domain Eukaryota; kingdom Viridiplantae; phylum Streptophyta; class Magnoliopsida; order Dipsacales; family Adoxaceae; genus Sambucus; species Sambucus nigra. Next base: position 522,929,838 of record OX422220.1, read on the forward strand.
TGTAACGTAAATTTCTTACGAGCCTTACTCCTTCAATTACACGTTTTCATCATTCCCTATGTATAAATTACTCCCTGTTAACCTTAAATTTGCCATACTTTAAATGCTCCCTTTTTACTAAGTCCTACTAGTCCTCTTTATGTCCCAAAATGTTCTAGCAATAAGGTTCAAAGGTTACTACTCATTTTAATTTAAATAACTATTTAAAGGAGGAATATGAGTTTTCCAGTAGAGGTCCATCGATTGATGGAAGGGGTTCGATCGATCGATCGTATCGATCGATGCTCTTTGGTCGATCGAACGATCAAGCTGTTATGACGAAACTGCAAAAAATTTAGCTACGGAAATCCTTCTCCAAACTCAACCAAATCATCATATTTCACTCCTAAACTCCCAACAAATAATACTACACGGATTATATACCCAAATAAATAATTTCCTACGTAAAACATGAGAGTTTTCATCAACTATAACAATTGACAAGGGCAAAATCTATATAAACCTCAAGAACCTTAATTTTTTCTCTAACTTAGTTCTTCCCATTGTTTTTCCAGCTTTTCTACTCCTAACACAATGAAAATTCATGGTTTAACCTCTACATGTGAAATAGATTTCCAGAACATGATTATTACCTCTATAACATGTGAATTCTAGTCTCCAATATATGCTTTCTTTCATGAATTTGGTTCTAATCAACCCTAGACTAATATAATTGAAGAATTAACTAAAATAAAGCAAGTTAGATACTTGCCTGGAAATCTTTGTTTCTGATTTGTGGAAGGAAGTGGTGTGGTTGTGTTCCTCGTCTCGCGATCTACACTTTGGCGGTGACGGCGGTGTAAACGACGGAGTTTTCGGCCTAGAACTCCTTGGAAAACTTCTCCACTTCTTCTCCAATGGTCGTTCTTTGGTTTTTTTATGCTAACCCTAGATGACAACCCCTAACATCTGATATATCCTTGGTAAATTCGTGGGTTTAATTACCCAAAAATATGAAATGTCCAAAACGCCCTCCCAGGATGCTAATTTGGCCTAAAAACGCCCCGAGACCCAAACCAAAACCCTGGGTACATTATTTTGACTATCTTGACCCTTCTGGACACATTGACGAGCTCAAAATGACCATACGGGTGACTTGTACTTTATTCACTTTTAATAATAATAATAATTTAGTCCTGACACGATAGAGGCGCGTCCTGACTTAGTTTCCATAATTGTCATATTATTCCCTCGTGAAAATTTCAATAAATTCAATCCTACATATTACTCTACTCAATAAGTAATATTTAACAAATAATTTTTTTTCCAATAATTACTAACTCTCGTCACGCTAGTAACATTTAAAACAAATTTTCGGATTAATATTAAATTAATTTATCTCAATTAAATTTAATAAATCCCTAAATTTAAAAGCCATAAAAATATGGGGTATTACATACTTCCCCCCTAATAATGGAATTTCATCCCGAAATTCAGAAAATAAGACCTTTTTTGTATCATCTGCAACAAAATATATAGCAACTTCTCATTGTGCTTTTAACCAACAAAATTTCATAAGACAGACCTATACATTATTAATTCCTTATTATTTCAATATAATTGGGAGGCCGCACCTCACTACCTAAGAACCACTCGGATTTATCTAAGCACAAAACTCCCATTCAGGGAGAAACCATACGAGCATCTGACCACTTTTGTTCGCCTAAAATAGTCATGGAATTCCACCATAGTCGTCAAACTCTAACTCACCCAATCCAAAATTCTGATTATTCAACCATCTCTTAACATTCAGAATAAGAAAGCTAAGGTTTTTCCCCATACCAAATCCTCAATAAGCATATGTTTACAATAAACATGTAGGAGTGTTCCCACGTAACCCTACCCTTAGGTAATATCCTCCCCCAATTACCGTACTATACTCCACTTGCTAGTTGTAACCGTTGTGGAAAATAAATGATCACAATGAACCCAAAATTACTTTCACACTGCTACACTAATGTTTAATCGCCGCTTGAATACTCCCCGAATTATGGGTGATACAACTTGCTCAAAACAAAACGATAACCCCATTGCTTCCTGAAATCCCGTATTAAAGGTGGGATTCAAAAATCTTACCCTAATTCAGAAAAATACTGTGTAGGACCACATACCGACGTGATTCTCCCTTTCAAAGGAAGATTGAGGCACACTAGCTAATATTGTAACTCATCCCAATGGAATGTCAACCACTTCTTTCTTGGTCATCCTGTTCTACACGTTCGAGGGAACTCTTGATCTTACCTTGAGGTTGTCAAGTTATCCATGAAACTTTACCGACTTTACCGGCCTCTTCCATTATATGAATTGTTAATAGCCCCAAAATTCTTTGGTTGTTCCTGTCGTTCCAACCGATTTCTATTTATGATTAGTGCCCGCGGAGACTACTCAATATGTCCCGCTCGACATCGACTTCTACTTGTTATGTCTCATTTTAAGTGACACTTAATACTCCCCTACGTTCCCTTGTGTATACTGAAAGTTCTGACCCATGCACTTTTCTCCACGATGTGCACTTCCGGACCTATTTAGACCATACTAACATCTTCAATCTTTGTACGCGTTAGTAGCTCTCAACATTGGACTAATTTTAACTCTACTCCGAGTGTTCTTCATAATACTTTGGATTCTACCCTTCTCCAGGAATACCCCTTTTTAAATGACTTCTCACAACCTTCTAACCAGATTCGGTTTGCTACTTTGAACACAAATATATGGATTTATCATCTTTCACATGACGCTCAATCCGCCCTACCACTTCCACTTCGTTATGTTAATCCCACAAACATTTATTCCACACTTCTATTCCCACATCCCTATAACTTGGACGATCCTAACATCAGCTAACCAGGATGCCCACACACCCTATAAACCGTGCATACTACCATAAGCATCACATACGCTTCACACAAAACACCTAATTCTTTCTTTTCCTTGTGCTCACAACGTGTTTACAACACTCGAGTACTCTCAATTACCCTAGAAATTGAAATTTTAAATCCTCTTTATCATCGCTCCAGCGCTCAACTCGTGATGATTAGACAAAACTTTCAATGCTTTCTTACTACCCAACCGGCTCCACTGGCCTTAATTCATAATTTAGCTTCCAATTTACAGATATGATTACCTGCTCCTATTACGACCAAGGTACTAAACTTATAGACTAATGACCAAACATCTTCCTACTTCCAACCTTACGCTAAGTTTCATGCATGGGATGTCTCGCAAATGTGAAATCCAAACAAGGAACCCCCCGATACACTACTACCTAGCATTGTCGGTTATCAAAATCCGTTAGGCCCTCCATCCATATGCTGTCTCTTGACAAAAAAAGTTACATCTCTTCCTGTAATTACACTTAACAAAGAACATTTCATTAATTGCACTATCGTTCAGCATTGGCAGTAATCACACACCATAAACCTCGAATATATACCATCGAGATTCTCAAAATCCTGTTTCCAAACATATGGGTATAACTCTTAACTCTCACATCTCTATAGGATAGATATATTAATGCTCTTTTCCTATCACCAAGTCCTGAGCACTAAACATAACAATGAGTTAAATATTTTCGCTCAACAGTAATCCCAATACATACTGAATCATAACCGCAAAGTCCCTACACACACCGGGATAGAATATCTCGAGCCCACTATCCCCCCCAAAGTTTCTAGAATAGAAAATATAACTGCGAGTCTGGCCCTCTCGCATGTGAGATATCGCCAGAACAAAACATGCTGCACTAATGCAACCATTTTGATAGCCTTGCAATAACTGCCTACTATCGTACTACCCATTACCATAAAGTTGTAACCAAGACAATATCATACTCGTTTATCACATCACTGAAACAATCTTAATAAAGTATATAACACTATTAATACACCCATTTATCTTCTGCGAATAGTACAAAGGATAATCCCGCTACACTAGGGAAAATATTCATGTAATAATGATGTTTATAGTTATACGCACTAACTCGTCTCACATAAAACACGCCTCATCCTCTGAGGATAAAACTCATACTACTACTTTGACAATCATCTTAACTTCACGAATGGTCCCCGGACGTAACACGTCTGTCCAAACCAAAACAAAAACTACTTTAATCATTCTCCTTTACTAGGCATCCTACTCTTATCCCTTTACTTACTTTGGAAAACGTTAATGCATGTGAATCACTTTCCATAAAATACCTCTACACATGATCCACTTATCACCTATCATAAATTTAGGATGCTCAATTCCTGGTGGCTACCCCCGTTGTTCCCTTAGCTTTGTTGGACCTAAGGAACGTGCTACTGGATTCAATAACCCTTACTGAATTGACCATCGCTTGGTAAGAATTTAGATATCCGAATCATTTAATTGAGTCCCCCGATGGGTCTCCCCCTTGCGGTGTTTTACTAACTACTTTTCATCTAGACTTACTTTCTAATAATCCTTTCGATTATTATAGCTCCCTTGATAAGAGCGTTAACATCTCTACGAACGACGCGTGACATTGTCACCATATGGATCGACTGTCCAACATAATTCTCTTTAAGTGTTGTCAATCTTACCTCACGAGTCGATTTCCCACTCAAAATCTTCTCTACCATTGGTATCCACTCCCATTGATACAAAATTTGCTAAAAGTCTAAATCCATTTACAATGGACCCCTGCCCGGCCCTTCCGTAATGGGTTCAGCACGATGATCATATTGTATCCTGAACAATTGATGAAAGCACGTGCGGATAAATTATACCTAAGGTCCTTTCATTGACGCAACATTTCACCACTAACGGTGGTGGTTGACTCCCACTATTGTAACTTTTCTTCCCTGGGTCAAGAAAAATTTTACCCCAAATTTTGACTTCTACTTAACCACACTCCATTATATTTCCGAGCCTTTGAATATATTACCTTCGTTGCGTAACACACACAATTCTCACTTGTCTAGAATTTCCGCTGATGACTCTCCACAATTTGACCTTTTGACCCTCTCACAAGCACACCACGTTGGGTGAGTCAAATTTGTCCTCACTTTCGACTATAGCAGCACTTGAAATTTGTAGGCTACATCCTAGTCGTATTTATAGTCCTGGCCTCTCGTTTCTTAATAGGGGTGACCTCGACTACGATTATCACCCTCAAATATACTTTACAACCTCAACTGAGCCCTAACTCTTGATGTCTGCCTAACGGCCCTCGTCAGACATCCTTCATTACTCGTCACACGCACACATCGGAACGAAATTAGAATTCACTAATATACATACGTTATAGCTGGAGAACGGAATCTCACCATAGAAACTAACAATCCTAAACATAGGGCTCTATATCAAACAAAGCAGCGCTGGAAGCATAACAAGCCACACAGATCCTAAAGGACACTAGAACTTGATGCTCTGATACCACCTGTAACACCCCGCCTAATTAAATACCGGGTGATCAGTCCTTTATTAAATTATAACCAAGGTGAAAGGTTGGTTCATTCTTAGCATCACTGTCGCAACATAAACTGTTCAATTTAAACACCCTAAATAATTAAGCTAAGTGTCAAAACCATTTGAAACATTATTTCCATTTTTAATTTAAGTCCAATTATAAAAACCTTTTATAATTCACAGTTTAAGAGTCTCACAAATAACTAGACTGGAAAAGATCATCTAAGCAATTTAAGCATTCAAATAACTAATTCCAACTTTATAACCATGAAGGAAAAACATTTTGATAGTAACAAATCCCAAAGTAAAATACTAAAAGTAAATGCATCACAATCTCTGAAAAAACCAACTGAATAAAGAAAAAGGGCGACACATGCCCAACTGGATAAAATAAAACTAAGAGTGGAGTCAATAATGAGGTCGTCTAAGCAAAAGGCATGCAACTCCCACCTAAGGTGGAGCACGTTCCTTCCAAAGAATCCTAAGCATGATGCCCCTGTGGTTGGGCACCTGTAATATATACATATATATACAAGAGAGAAGAGATAACAGGAAACGAGTCAGAGCCCGATTGTAAAAAAAATTAAAAATTTAGTTTAGAAAGTATTTAAAATGCTTACCGGCTAATGCAACAATCATATTAGTATGCGTCACTCTCTTGAGAAATTCTCACCTCTCTTCTAATGTGCACACCTACCGCACTATTAATCCCCACAAGTTTAGATTATCTTAAATTCCTCATAAGTTTTCATGTCGACAATTTCTAAGACTAAGATAATTAATTTCTGAAAGTAAAGTTTTCACATGAATCTCCTTTCATTATGAAGTCTTTCAATATTGCCTCAAACTTTTTAAACACTTATAATAAAGTTGGAATATTCATTCATTACTTGACTACTTTTATTCGCAGTAGAAAGTTCCCAATTTCAAGTCTATATATATATTAAGCACTCATATAATCTATATATATACTATCGGCACCCCACATAAAATTTATGGTGCTGGCATACTCTGCTATCAAGTCCCCGTATCACTCATATTAAGGTAAATACTAGTTCGGAATCACTCTCGAACTGTATTAATAATAAACACATACAAATTGAGGTGAAGCATAGTTCCAAGTCACTAAGAGGTCAGCACATACCCTCGTGTCTCATAGGACCGTCTAACTATCAATCAGATAGCCTGTACTAAGGAGTCCTATGTTCTAGGGTACAAGTCAATATCCCCCATAAAGGTCCGATCGAGATAAGACTGTCCCGGCGCGGTAACCTCAGTGCTAGCAAGTAGCGCGTGCATGATTTTTACACATATATAGTATATGCACAAACACATTTATATTTATATATATATAACCATTTCTAAATTCGGTACTCACACGACCCATACTTATTATTGATACCAAATTTAGTCTGCTGATATGGACCAATCACTTGAAGACACATGGCAGCCTACATGCAAAATATAAATACTTTAGATGAGCAACTCAAATGTACCGAGCAACTCAGACGCCCCGAGTAACTTAAGCGGTCCGAGCTACTAAGCATGCAGAGCATCCAAATCAAAAGAATCAAAAGACAGCTACACATTAAATGCGCATTTTTATCATACAGATGTGTATGTCTACTAGGTAACAGCGCATTATCCTTTCATATGTACAGACTCATGGCTTTAAATACATTGTAACCTCCTCATAAGAAGGGGACTTTGGATCTCTTGGTAAACCGATTATCGAGATTTTCAAGCAAATAGTCAGCAATACAAAAACAGTGAACGTAGGCCATTCTCATAAGGCTGAACCACTTTAAAAATCCTTTGTCTTATCTATTCATTTTATCTGTGATTGATTAATTAGATATAATATAGTTTTTTACATCAACAGATTGGCATCGTCTGTGGGAAACGACTGTACTTAGCGTTTTTCACCAAAACAATTCATCATCTATGGCTAAGAATCCGAAATCCAGTAATCGAAACACTGGGGTTCCTCCAAACCCTTCTACTCCCTTAAATATTCAAGATATGGCTGGCATAATGGCTAATTTATCCCAAGTCCAAATGGCCATGAAGAAACCATGCGTCAAATTATACAAACTGTTCAAGGTGGAGTGCCGGCCCAATCAGGACAACGAAGCGTTCAGATAAATACCCATCTGCCATCTTCAAGAATGAGACGAATGTTATTCCCGGAGGCCTCCCAATATAGATGTACTGATTCATATCATACTGAGAGATCTAGTGATCCTTCATATCAACCAGGCCGGACTTCATCAGCACGAGCTGCTGATTCCCAACGAAATGTCACTCTCACCCCAGAAAGGACTAGTGCTATAGAGAGGTTGAGTAGAGTATCTCCTTTTGATCGATTGGGCCCTAGGAGGAATAGAAGTCCTCCTAGGATTGCATCAATGAACTCTCAACAACCATCCGACCTAAGGGAGGGCTCTGCCCAAGCACAACCAACAACTCGTAATGAAAGATCCCAAGAGGCAAATTCAACGCGATCAGTTGCTCGAACAAATAGGCCTGAAGTCGGAAACGATGCATGGAAAGGTTATATTCAAAGGTTGGAGGATAAATTAGGGGAAATGGCTAAGGCCAAGAATCCTTTACAAAGAACTTTTGTTTAAGGCACACCATTCGTACATGCCATTGTGGATTTTCCCACACCATCAAAATTCAAAGCTCCTATGGTAATGCCTAAATATGATGGAAAAACTGACCCTGTCCTTCATATAGAACAATACCAAACTGCTGTCGACATCTATGTGGTTCCAGATGAGATGAGATGTAGGTCATTTTTAGGAACTCTCACCGGGTCAGCCCAGATATGGTACAACAACCTTCCTCGGGGGAAGATTGCAACTTTCCTTCAACTGGTAGAGCTGTTCATAGGGAATTTCTATTTTGGAGCAAAATGAGTTAAACGCGTAGCATATTTACTGAGTGTTAGACAGAAGACAAAAGAAAGCACTAGGGACTACATTACTCGTTTCAATAACAAGAAGCTTGAAGTAATTGATTACAAGGAAAATACAGTAATTACTGCTCTGATGAGTGGACTGTTACCAGATAAGTTGTACTATACTTTGGCCAAAGATCCTCCTAGGACCATGGCAGAATTGATGGCAAAGGCAGCCAAAATCATGAACACCGAGGAGGCCATGGCTGCGAAGAAGAACACAGAAACTAAGGAGACCAAGATTGAAGCTATTAAAATTGAGAAAAAGGATCAGAAGAACAATTGTAGCAACAGGCCGTCAAAAGGAAAGCAATCACTGGAGCAGATGACGAAGTATGGAAATTATACTCCCTTAAAAATGGACATAAATCACATTCTGGAGGAGATCAAGAACAGCAAAGAGCTATCTTGGCCAGGGAAAATGAAGACAGATCCTGATAAAAAGGACAAGTCTAAATATTATGAATTCCACAAAGACCATGGTCACACGACCAAACATTGCATAGCTCTCCAGAATGAAATTGAAGCACTCATGAGGCGAGGAAAATTGGCTAAGTATGTTGATCACCAAAATGGTAGAAAGACCAGTGACCGAGGAAGGCAGAGATCTAAGTCTCCTCATTGAGCAAAAGAAGACAAGAAGAAAGACCACGGAGATAATACAGAAGATGACCCCGATCTTCCCAAACGACCAAGACAACCAGAGCGTGAGGTATTTTCAATCCATTTTGGATCATTTGAATGTAATGTTATTACAGGTGGAGATGCAGGAGGTGGAGATCTAACTGCAGAGAGAAAAGCTTACCTCAATGAGGCTCAAGCTTGCTCGTACATACAGCGAATAAACTTGGCTAAAGATGATCGCCGAAGGAAGGTTAATAAGGACAAACTGGTCATTGGTTTCTCTAAGAATGACTTGGCAGGTGTACTATATCCTCATGATGACCCATTGGTAATCAAGATGAGAATGAAGGAAGTGGTGTTTTCACGGGTACTAGTGGATAATGGTAGCTCGGCAGACATCATGTTCTACCCATGCTTTGACAGTTTGAATCTGAAGTTAGCCCAGTTGGAGCCCTATCATAGGCCCCTCCTCGATTATACTGGCAAAAAAGAGTTTCCACATGGGATGATCAAGTTGGATATGCTTATTGGTACTTGGCCTACTTGTCGAACAGAAAGGGTACGCTTCTTCGTAATGGATAAAAATGTTCAATCATCTTACAATATCATCATGGGAAGGGTAGGTCTTAAGAAATTCGAAGCAGTCCCATCTACTGTACATCAATGTTTAAAATTCCCAACCAACTTTGGAGTGGGAGTGGTGAAAGGTGACCAAAAAGTAGCTCGTGAATGCTACTATTCATCTACTGAACAGGAGGAACGCGAAGAGTCCATGAAGAAGACTACTACCTATCAAATGGATGAAATAGAAGATGCAAAGATTGAAACATTAGACCCTAGAGACGAGTCTCATCTCGTGAAGGGCCAGGTCATGGAAGCCACTGAAAGTATCATTCTGGACGATGAACATCCAGAACGAACAACCCAAATTGGTGCATCATTGGATGTATCATTAAAATAAGAACTGATCGAATTTCTAAGGCACAGAAAATATACTTTTGCATGGAATCATGAAGACATGCCAGGAATAGACCCGAATTTCCTGTGTCACGAGCTCAATCTGAACAAGGAAATCAAGCCAGTGAAATAAAGAAGAAGAGTGTTCAGCCCTGAAAAGAACCAAGATATACAGGAAGAAGTAGAGTTTATTGAGGATGTCAAATATCCTGATTGGCTAGCAAATGTGGTGATGGTAAAGAAGAAAAATAACAAGTGGAGGATGTGTGTAGACTTCACTGATCTTAATAAGGCATGCCCAAAGGATCATTTTCCTTTGCCCCGAATCGATCAACTGGTGGATGCTACCTAGGGGCATGAATTGTTGAGTTTCATGGATGCTTATTCTAGTTATAACCAGATTAAAATGAAGCCTAAGGATAGGGAAAGTACCTCTTTTATCACCCCAAGGTTAACTTATTGCTATAATGTTATGCCTTTTGGACTTAAAAATGCAGGTGCGACATATCAGCAGCTGATGAATAATGTGTTTGTAGAGCAAATCAGTCATAACATGGGGGTTTATGTCGATGATATGTTGACGAAGAGCAAGAAAGTTGATGATCATCTAGTTGACCTAGGTCAGACCTTTGATCAACTAGAGAAATATCAAATGAAGTTGAATCCCACCAAATGCATATTTGGGGTACGAGAAGGTATGTTTCTCGGATATATTGTTAACCAGCGAGGTATTGAGGCGAATCCTGATAAAATCAAAGCCCTATTGGAACTACCATCTCCAACTACGAAGAAGGAAGTACAAAGTCTCACAGGGCGAGTTGCAGCACTAAACATATTTATCTCACGGGCAACAGACAGAGGCCTCCCATTCTTCAAAACACTTCGAAAAACTTTTGAGTGGAATGATGAATGCGAAGAGGCCTTTCAAGCATTGAAGAAATATCTGGGACACCTCCATTGTTATCTAGACTAGTGATGGGAGAAAGACTATACTTGTATCTAGCAGTTTTAGAAAATACAGTTAGCTCGGCGTTGATAAGAGTGGAGGACGGAGTACAAAAACTAGTATATTACACCAGCAAGGCCTTCCAAGGAGCAGAAGTCAGATATCCAAGCTTGGAGAAGTTGTCACTAGGGCTGATCGAAGAAAGAAGAAGGATGAGGCCATCTCATACTATAGTTGTGTATACTGATATGCCATTAAGGCAAGCTCTGTATAAACCGAAGAAATCAGGAAGATTGATGCATTAGGCAGTAGAACTTGGTGAATATGATATAGTTTACGACCCTAGATTGTCTCTCAAGGTATAGGCAGTAGCTGATTTGATTAAGGAGTTTACTCGTTCTGATACCTCCAAAGAACAGGAGTTTAATGCATACCAACTCGCGGATATTACGGGATCATCAAATTTAACTCCCGACCAACCTCCATCCGTGGATGATCAAGAAATGATAATCAATGAGCAGCGAGAAGTATTGGGGGAAGAAAAAAGGAAGCATCAAATATTCCACCGAGGAGCTTAATCTGACCAAGAGTTTGATATTTAAGTACCTGTGTGGAATCTGTAAGTGGATGGCTCTTTGTGCACTACAAGCAGTGGAGCAGGAATTTTTTTAAACAGTCCAGATGAGATTGATATGGAGTATACTCTGTGCTTTCTATTTAAGGCTTCTAATAATGAGGGTGAATATGAAGCTATGATCGTGGGTCTAAGTCTGGCCAAAACCATGAAGGCAGAGCAGGTCGTTGTATTCAGTGATTCCCAGTTAATCGTAAATCAAATTTTGGGGGTGTATGCAGTAAAAGGAGAATTAATGGTCAAGTATCATGCAAAAGCAATGGAGGTTGTATCGAGTTTTACTGCAGTTCAGTTGATTAGAATACCGAGATTGGAGAATGCAAGAGCATATGCCCTAGCTCGGCTAGCATCAGCCACACGCACCGAGCTACGAAGAATAATCCCAATAGAAATCCTGGTTGGTCGGAGCATAGACGAAGATTTGATGATGAATTCATTACCCTTAACTTGGGACCATCTTGGATGAACCCCATCAGGTCCTATATTAAAGAGGGGGATTTACCAATTGATAAACTCGCAACCAAGAAACTGAAGTTTAAAGCTACTCGTTATGTATTGACCAGTGGCATTTTATATAGAGGAGGAGTAATAGCAGGGCTACAAAGATGTGTCCATCCCTCCGAAGTGAAATACTTGATCGAAGAGGTTCACTAAGGGTCTTGTAGAGCCCATGTAGCAGGTCGGACGCTTTTGCTAAGAATAACAACGCAGGGGTATTACTGGCCAATGATGAGAGATGATTGTGCAGCTTATGCTAGAAGTGCGATAAATGCCAACGCTTCTCTTCCATCCGAAGAACTCCCCAAGTATTGTTAACACCCATAACGTCCTCTTAGCCATTCACCGTGTGGGGGATAGACTTGGTCAGACCATTTCCAATGACCAGGGGAAGATTTAAATACCTCGTGGTTGTTGTGGATTACTTTACCAAATGGGTGGAAGCTGAAACTCTCATGGATATGACATATGACAAGGTCTATTAATATATTTGGAAGAATATTATTTACAAATATGGTCTCCCACACGCTTTCATCACCGACCATGGAACCCAATTTGACAACGAGGAATTTGCTGTCTATTGTCATCAATCTGACGTATTGAAGATCCACTTTGTGCCAGGCCATCCCCAAAGCAATGGGCAAACTGAGGTGACAAACAGAACACTACTGAATGGTTTAAAAAACGGTTGGATAATGCAAAGGGAAATTAGATTAACGAGCTACACTCTGTGTTGTGGGCTTATCACACCACACCACGAGCATCAATGGGAGAGTCTCCATACATGTTGACATTTGGGAGTGAGGCTGTCATACCTGCCGAATTGGGTCTACCTACACATAGGGTGCTTAATTTCAATTCTCCTATAAGTGACCTAATGAGAAGATTAGACCTAGATATGCTCGAAGAAGTCAGGGAAGAAGCAGCAATCAGGAATGCAGCATATCAATAACGAATAGCTTTGTTCTACAATTAAAGGGTGAAGAAGTGTGATTTGAAAGAAGGGGATTATGTACTGAAGAAAGTGATCCAAAAGCATAACAAACTGGAAGCCAACTGGCATGGACCTTATAGAGTAACTGCAGTTGTTCGTCTAGGGACATATAGAATTGAAACTTTGGAGGGGGAAGAATTCAAGAATGCATGGAATGCAGAACACCTGTGCAAGTACTATCAGTACTGAAATATAATGCAGTTTCTTTAATATGAATAAAGTGATGTTTCATGCATTTTTCCTTCTTTGTTGAAATTTTTCAGAATATTAGTGCTACACACTACACAAACCCAAATTCAGAGCAACATACCACCAACTCAATTGAACGGCTTGATTCTCTAAACTTACTGAGTTCTCGCTTCTTCAATGGTGACCCGACCAGCCCTTGCTCATCCATGAGAAGATCTTGCTCTACCACGAGTAGATGTGGAGGGTACAACTCATTTCAAGGTTTCTAACTCATCTCGTAAGTCAGCATTTTCTACCTCCAAGAAGGAAAACCCTTCATCATGAATGGGTACCAAGGCTTCCGAGGAAGAGGCAGAAGATTTGAGTTATTTTATTTCCTCCTCCACAGCAATGTTCTCCTGCTCCAACAACTTGGTGATATATCTATGCTCTTCAATTTCAAGCTTCAAAACACTCTCCTTTTTGTCATGAGCAGAAATGAACTTGTCATATCCCTTGTCAGCACTCAATTATTAGTACTTTTTCTCATAGCCTTGATGCGGAATTATGGTGGATTATTTATACTGCTGTTGGAGTTCCTCAATCATTCTTTGTATATCTTCAATCATCTCGTAGTAGGCCATATTGTTGGCTACAGCACGATCAAGTAAGCACTTCAAGTATTGGTAAGCTTCAATTGCTCAGTCAGAAGCACCTGATTCGAGGATGTCAGTTATCTGGGCCTTATTAAGATCTGCATGAACAGCTTTGAAATAGTCATTGCATTTCTTCATCAACTCTATCATGAGTTGATAAAAGCTTCATCCTGGCCATAAACTAGCAAAGAGAAGAAATACAAAAGAATCAACAATGGTGCGAACATAGAAAGTAAGAGAGAAATTCCAAACGAACAACAGAAGTTCAAATTTTATTCATCATAATTAAGGAAAACGTAGTTCAAGGTTACATTCATGAAAACAGAAAAATAAAAGACTCGAATAACTTTACACCTTCTCCTTATTTCCTACGACTTCTTCAGATGGTTTGGATGAAGGGGTTGGTTGCTCGGAGGGCAAAGGAAGTTGCTCGGTAGATGTGCTAGCTTGCTGGACTTGCTTTGAGGGTTGGGGAAAAGCAACAATATGGACTTGTTCTCCTGTCATCAAAGAAGACTCATCTGAAGCTGCTTCATCTTCTTCTTCTTCTCCAGGAGAGGGAGGAGCGCCATGAATGTGCTCGTAGAACAACTCAGAGTTTTCAGCAACCTACAATTTCTTCAAGGCTGCTACCCATCCATCCCTAAAATATTTAACACTAGCATACTCCATTTGAGAAGACATGACAGCCAGGCCCTTGTTCCAACCTTTGTTCCAGCCAGCACTGAATGATTTTTTAACTGCAGCTTTCCTTTTTGCCTTCTTCGAGGAGGTCTTTTCCCTAATTAGCTCTTCGGTAGACTTCATCTTTTCTTCTACCTTTGTCTTGTGTCGCTAAACATCTTAAATTTTAGCAACATTTTCCTTAGCAGATTTAATCTTGACCTCAAGCTCCTTGTTACTCTGTTCAGCCTCCTTGATTTTCTTCTCCAACTCTTTGGAGGCAGTCACAGCCTGATCTCGGTTTGCTTCAATAGACTTGAATTGCTTCTCCCAAGCATTTTTGTCTTCCTCATACTTCTGACGAGATTCCCTCAAATACTGGGTTAGTCCAACAAAAGCTTCTTCTACCCCACCCGAGGAGATGGAATCCTTGATGACTTCATCCTTCTTTAAAATACTATTGAATCAAGTCACAAGCTGAATAAAGGAAGAATTTTAAGTCAATATATGAACATAGTATTAAAAATAAAGCACTCAGACTAAAGATACTTACTGAAGTAATGTGTTGAGCAACTGATGCAGTAAGTCTCTCATGAGAAAGGGTGTCTTCAACACCTTGGAATTCTGGAATAGTCCAGGATCTTATCAAGCCCAAAGCGGAGCTTGGAAGAACAAGAGCTGGAACACTACCTTCAACATTTGAAGGTTGAGAGATAGGTTCAATAGATCCCTCAGAAGAACTTTTTAATCTCCTCAGAGGAGCAGGAGCATTCTCTATTAGTGGAACGGCAACAGTCTCACTCGAAGCTGAGATGACAACAGTCTTACTCGAAAGCATAGGGGGCTTCTTGCCAACTTCCTTGGCAGCAATAGAGGGAGGTACATCTGTATTCTTGGTCCCTTCATCTAGGACATCTTTTTTACTTTTCTTTGCCTCATCAGTGGCAAAGGAAGACTTCTCCAAAAAAGCAGGAGCTCGTCTCTTCTTCATCAGATCAGTAATAAGAATTCTCAAGTCAGAATAAGAACCTTCCACACTGGTTTGAGAGGATGGTACCCGATCAAGATTAACAATCACCGGACGAGGATGAGCAATGAAAGACGAGGTGTAGCTTCTATATTGCAACAAATAAGAAGCAGATCTAATATGCTCCCCAGTAACAGATTGATGCAAGCCCCATATAAGTTTTAAATGCTTTATATTAACCTTGGTTTCTTTTGGAGGTTTTCTTTTACTGTCAACTGTAGCAAACAAAATCAAAAGTCAGTGATGCATTTTATCAAGTACAAAGAAAACAAGATTTCAAAAATAAAAATAACCTATCCCATTGCCATAAGAAGGACATCTGGGACCTTCTATACATCATCTCCATTTAATGGAGGGTGTTGCCAATTTTTCATCACAACCCCATGATCAAAATAATCCCTATTGGCATCAGGAAGATTGATAACTAAAGCTCTATTCGAAAACCTAATTTTTAAATAGAAAGTGTTGTCACTGGTAGCCCATCTGTAGAAATACATAATCTCTGGAATCCTTAAATGAGTTCCATGAAGTTGATTCAACCTATGTACGACATTAACCACCCTCCATGTATTTGGAGCTACTCTTATAGGTGCAATATCGAAATATTGGCAAAACTTCAAACATAGGGGATTTGGAGGGAAAGAAAAGCCACATTCGGCTACAAAAATACTTGGGAACCAATGTCCCTCAGCCAAAGAAAAATAATCAGAAGGACCAAAAATTTCTTGCAAGATAACCCACAAAGGGATTGAAAACTCAGATCGAAATTTGTCTAACGATTCAACAAGATAAACCATGGTGAATAAAGAAAATAAAGAAGAAGGAATAAAATCTTACAGAGGAAATAGAGATCAGTTGTCAATTAACGATGGAAAGAACTAAGGCACAAAATAGAGAGAAGATGAAGAGTTCAGACATACAGATTTGAAAAGTGAAAAATGATAGGATTTCTGTCACACTTAAATACTTTACCTCGGGAATAGAGAAAAACAATAATTACAAGGAAAGATGTTTGCATTTTCAGCGGCTAAAAGAAGAAAAGGGAACAAATATCGAAGTGATCATGAAAATTCAAAATATTTATGAAGTCTGATATTATGCGCTCAAAAAGGAATTATAAAATTTTCCTAAAATCCATGAAGATCCGTAATCCAAGAAGTTTTCAAGAAAAATATTCCACAATCTCCTTCAACCTCAACTGTGAAACATTGGGGGCTTCTGTTGATACCAAATTTAGTCTCTTGATATGGACCAATCACTTGAAAACACGTGGCGGCCTACATGCCAAATATAAATACTTTAGATAAGAAACTCAAATGTACCGAGCAACTCAGACGCCCCGAGCAACTTAAGCGGTCCGAGCTACTTAGCGTGCAGAGCATCCAAATCAAAAGAATCAAAAGATAGCTATGCATTAAATTTGCATTATTATCATACAGATGTATATGTCTACTAGATAATAGCGCATTATCCTTTCATATGTACAACTTCAAGGCTATAAATACATTGTAACCTCCTCATAAGAACGGGACTTTGGATCTCTTGGTAAACCGATTATCGAGATTTTCAGGCAAACAGTCAGCAATACAAAAACAGTGGACGTAGGCCATTCTCATAAGGCTGAACCACTTTAAAAATCCTTTTTCTTATCTATTCATTTTATCTGTGATTGATTAATTATATATAATCTAGTTTTTTACATCAACACTTATGATATCCATTCTAAGTACACATTACTCAATTTTCCCGTATAATGGCTCATCTCTTTTAATATTATTTAGAAATTATTCCATACTTAACTCATTTCCCTCGTAATATTCTATTCTCTAATGTATGAATTCAGTAGGTACTCTCTTATTTTCTAACGTAACTTTCTTACGAGTCCTACTCCTTTAATTACACGTTTCTATAATTTCCTATGTATAAATCACTCTCCGTTTCTAGCAATAAGGTTCAAAGGTTACTACTCATTTTAATCAAAATAACTATCTAAAGGAGGAATATGAGTTTCCCAGGAGGGGTATATCGATCGATCGATGGAAGGGGGTCGATCGATCGATCAAGCAGTTATGACGAAACTGCAGAAAATACATCTACGGAAATCCTTCTCCAAACTTAACCAAATCATCATATTGCACTCCTAAACTCCCAACGAATGACACTACACGATTTATATACCCAAATAAATAATTTTCTACGTAAAACATGAGAGTTTTCATCAAGTATAACAATTGACAATGGCAAAATCTATATAAACCTCAAGAACCCTAATCTTTTCTTTAACTTAGTTGTTCCCATTCTTTTTCCATATTTTCTACACCTAACACAATGAAAATTCATAGTTTAACCTCTACATGTGAAATAGATTTCCAGAACATGATTATTACCTCTATAACATGTGAATTCTAGTTTCCAATATATGCTTTCTTTCATGATTTTGGTTCTAATCAACCCTAGACTAATATAATTGAAGCATTAACTAAAATAAATCAAGATAGATACTTGCCTAGAAATCTTTGTTTATTATTTGTGGAAGGAAGTGGTGTTGTTGTGTTCCTCGTCTCGCGATCTATACTTTGGCGGTGACGGCAGTGTAAAAGACGGAGGTTTTGGCCTAGAACTCCTTGGAAAACTTCTCCACTTCTTCTCCAATGATCGTTATTTGGTTTTTCTTATGCTAACCCTAGATGACAACCCCTAACATCTGATATATCCTTGGTAAATTCGTGGGTTTAATTATCCAAAAATATGAAATGTCCAAAATGCCCTCCCGGGATGCTAATTAGGCCTAAAAATCCCCCAAGACCCAAACTAAAACCCCGGGTACATTATTTTGACTATCTCGACCCTTCGGGACACATTGGCACTCTCAAAATGATCATACGGGTGAATTATAATTTATTCACTTTTACTAATAATAATTTAGTCCCGACACGATACAAGCGCGTCCTGACTTAATTTCCGTAATTGTCATATTATTCCCTCATGACAATTTCAATAAATTCAATCCTACATATTACTCTACTCTATAATTAATATTTAACAAATCAACAATTTTCCAATAATTACTAACTCTCATCACGCTAGTAACATTTAAAATAAATTTCTCGATTAATATTAAATTAATTTATCTCAATTAAATTTAATAAATCCCTAAATTTAAAAGCCATAAAAATACGGGGTATTACTGCTCCTAGGTCATGTGACATCACATGGGCCTAGGCCCACTTATCTATTAGGTATTAATATATTTATTATAGATCCTTTCCATTTCCTCCTATAAATATCCCCTTACCCCAAATAGTAAATCATTTTACATTTCTTCAATTTGATCATTACTCTCACACTTGTGTATATTTTTGTTGTGTCAGGGAGGGCTTAATTTATGTCTATTGGTATTAGAGCGAGGAATGCTCCACCAAGTTCTTGTTGCTGTAAAATCAAAATCGTAAAACATAAGCAACCAATGGCACTGAGGAAAAAGATTTATCCGATTGGAGGATCAAGTAGAAGACCTAATGAAAAAGGTGGACTACATCCTTAGTCAAAGAAGACCACCACCACCACCAATCCATGCATCCACTACCCCGTTGCCACCCCCAACAAATGTTTGTAAAAAAGGTGGACTACAAATAACGGGCCCCAACCCGAGAGAGTGGAAAAATTGCTATGACCACATAACAATTACCACCACACCTTCCAAATCCAAGTTCTTAAATTTCAGATTTAAAACCATCATAAAACCCCTCAAGTTTCAGATCTGATCCCAAACACACAAAAAAAATGCTTTTGGGGATAAATGGTTAGAAACTACTATTTGATGAGATTTTGAAATGATAGTAATGTAATGACAATTTTAAGCCTAGTTTGTAATTTCTTATGACTTGGTTATTTGTTGAATAATGCTCACTTATGTTCGGCTTATGAGACTAATCAAATGTTCATGGAAACATTTAATCTACCCCATATTTTTTTTATCGAAGTACATAGATATCCAAATTACAAGGTCACAACTCAAACATACCAAAATTTAGAGATCAAGATCGGGTAAAGAGGTATATACGATCATTGAGGCAGAAAAAGAATAACAAAATATAAAGAATTAGTCCAAAAATTAAAGAAAGAAGACGTGAGTAGTTAGAAATATTTTAATATAGGTTCTATCAATGTTTAAATCCTACATAATCAATTTCATTATCCATACGCTTCAAAAGGAACGAGGATATATATATATATAGTAAAAATAGTAAAAAATTGATTTTTTTATCCAAACTTGATATTGATAATCTCCATAATAAGGAGATCATCTACAAAAATAATCATTAAAAAATTCAACGTGGAAGTTGGTGAAATGAAACTTGGGTATATGTGTGCATTATTTACAATCCAAATTGTTGATCATAATCTCACCCACTTCCCGATTGAAATTTTTGATGGTGTTTTTTGTAGATGATGTGATTATGGAGATTATCTTTACCAAGTTTGGATAAAAAAAATAATTTTTACCATTTCAAAAAATGGTATCTTGTTTAGGTATGTTAGTGAATATATATATATATATATATATATATATAAGTTTATGGGTGAAACTTAATTTGAATAAGAGTTGGTGTGAGAGACTTTATCATAGTGATCAAATCATATGGGTATCTTAAATCCTATCATTAACTTAATTGGGAGAAGTTTCGACCACCGACATATGGATTTTATTATTGTCACACATCCATCCCATCGTCATGAGATTTCATACAACTTAATCAACAAGGTGATGTTCCTAATCACCTTCAGACATGTGACGTCGAGAACTTTATTGGCATTTAAATTGTCACGTGCGCGATTACCACGTGCGCCAATGACTAATGAAGACTCCTACTCAGAGTATAATTATTCAATCCAATCATTTACAACGTTTGATCATGATAAAGGATAAGTCTGAACTCTTTGGGATAACATTTAATGTAGCTTAGGACTCCCCTAAGTATCCTTATAAATGTAAACTCACTTCATCTAAATGGGCATGCATTTTTGTCAAATCAAGAAGTACTACAAATATGCCTACATGAGTTCTTGATTACTAAGAGAACAATCCTAGCACACCATGGATGTATTCAAGTTGTTGAACCACGTACATATTGTGTTATATGTCTGATTTCATTATTTCCTACAATTATTGTGTGCCTTAGGCTTGAGTGTATTGAATATCATAAATAGTTTGAAATTAACCCTTACAATTGGCATAGTTTATGGAAACGGTCTAATTCCTTGCCACTAGCTGATTTTATAAGATGTCTCACTCACTTAACCAATATCACAAAAATTATGATGACTATGAGGGTCACTACCAGCAAAACCATATATATTTGGACAGTCACCATCTTGACTATGAAAGTCATGATGATCAGGAGCCATGTCATCCTTCTCCCCTGCCCTGGAGGGTCAGATCAGAGATTTAATACTATTACCAATCTCCTAATTCAAGTTATCATCCTCAGGAGGAGAGTATGAATGAGAGCAATGAACCCCAATTACCTTTCCAGATCTCATGGCTCATTGATAACTATGAATATAGCTTTTGGGATGAGAGGGTTTCAACTAGACATATAGAGGAGTAGAATGCGGCACTCTAATGATGTTTAGAGAATATGGAGTGAGAGACTCAGAGGTAGAAGCATAAATGTGGACACCTTTTGTGTACTCTTAGTCCTTAGGTGATAGGAGCTCATAACCAAGGGAGGAGTGTCCTGCACTGAAAGGAAGGTTGTCCTGGTAAGAGGTGTCAGTGTGAAGACACCCTTATGATGAGCGACAGGTAAATAATATCTATATGATTTTATCATGAAGGAAGTGGATACACTATCTTCTCATCGAGGTGCATCCATGATCGATGAAATCATAGAAGAGACCTTATTAGCTAGTTGAAATCACCTTTTGGTCAGGCTATTATGGAGTTTAAACCTTCTAAGAAGTTTTGCTACTCCAAGATTCAGGATTTACGATGGGAAGATGGACCCCACTGACCATGTCAGGAAAAATTTCCATTCTATGACATTATGGAATAATAAATAGATTTTGATGTGTTGAATATTTACCTCCACCCTTGGAGACATTGCTTAAAAGTGGTTTGAGAAGTTTTCGCTCCGATCAATCACATGCTTTAAATAGATCGTCGAGGCCTTTGTGAATAGGTCATCACGAGAAGTGCCCATCTAAAATTGATGGAGTCATTTTGTACGATGACAAATAATCGTAGGTAAAGGCTCCAAGAATATTACATGATGAACTCAGAGGTTTACTATAAAATGGAACACTTAAGCGAAAAAGTAGTAGTGTATTCCTTCACGACTGCGTCGTAGATCAACTTTGTGCTTCATTAGTCTATCACTAAGAGGGATGTTGTTACTATCAACATCCTTATGGTTAGAACTGAAAAGAATGACAATATTAAGGATGTAGTGGTTACAGTCAACTTGAAAGGTGATCGGCCAAAACAATCCAAAAATAGGGACAAAGAAGGAACAAGCAAGAATTAAGGAAAGGTAGAATGAGAAGTAGAAGGGAACCGAGATGAAGGATTTCAAAAAGGGGTTCAAGGCTATAAAAACAGCCTTTACTGAACCGATATAAGATATTTTAGACAATGAAAACTCAATATTATTTCAAATGGATTGGAAATGTAATAAGAGACCTCAGGAAGAGGAGCACAACATTGAGGTACATATAGAAAAAAGATCACATCCATACAATCAAAAATTGCGAGTCCCTAAAAAATCACTCGGAGGAAGTGGCCAAGGCTGGGCACCTCAATGAGTTTTTCGGGAAAAAAAAATTAAAGCACAACTTTTGCACGACCGAAGACCATATAATGTACTAGAAAAAGATATATGCTAGGAGTTTATAGTGATCCGTAGGGCGTCAAACCCAAGTTAGCTCAAGGTAAACACAGTGATGATGGAGGTAAAGAAGCTCACAATAGTGATCGAGAAATTCCACATTGATCCAGCTACTACCGTTACGGGCAAACATTAATGAACAAATGATACTCGCTACTCCAAACACATAGTGTTCACCAATGAGGATCTAGTCAGAGTGAGATATCCTCATCATGATGACTTAATACTCAATCTCAAGATGGATAATTAGAATGTGGACAAGTTACTAGTGGATCAGGGGAGCTCTTTAGATGTTATGTACCTCAAAATGCTTAATACGACAAATCTGCGAGCGAAAGACTTATAGGAAGAGATTATACCCTATATTTTATGATTCCCTTTAGGAAGTTCGTCCTCCCTATTTAGTCAAGAAGAATCTCCAAAATCTTCGAGCTCCTTGTGGTATTCATAGCTCCATTACAATGATATACTACACAGAGGGTGGTTGCTCCCCATTGGAGCAGTACCTTCCACCTTTGACCAGAAGTTAAAGTGCATTACCGTGAAAGGATAATGGAGATTAGGTAACTAGGGTTTCACTTGGAAGTGCTTTATGGCTGATATCCAGATAAAGGAAGATAATAAGAAATAAAAGTTTGTGTAACAGGAAGAGGGATTTATTCCCTCCAAGTAGCAACTAAAGTATGGGTGACCTAGTGTTGAGGAAACCAAGGTATCCCCTATAGATCGGGCCATGAATCCCATGCAAGAGGTGGTCTTTGACAATGCTTAACCTTATAATAAGTTCTTTATTAGTATTACTCTTACTGAAAAATAAAAAGAATAACTAGTTACTTTCCTTAAAAGAAATCAATATGTGTTCACCTAGAAACCTTACGCATGCTAAGAATTGACCCAGAGGTAATGTCTCACAAACCTTATGTGGACCTATCACATACACTTGTGACCCAGATAGTGAAAAGAAATGACTTTGAAAAGGTGAGGTCAATAGATTAAGAAGTGGCAAAACTTATGGAGGTACAGTTCATTAAGTATGTTCAATTCCTTAAATGGATATCAAATCATGTGGTCGTTAAAAAGAGCAATGGAAAGTGTAGAGTCTATATAAACTTCACTAACCTGAATAAGGCTTTCCTCAAGGATAGTTTTCATTTACCAAAGATAGATAAATTGGTTAATGTGGCCACTAACCACATGCGTATGAGATTCTTTGATGCCTACTCAAGGTACAATCAGATCCAACTATTCGTCCCCGAACAGGAGAAGACCTCTTCTATCACCAGACTAGGGCTATATTGCTACCATTTAATGCCTTATAGACTAAAAACTATTGGGGTAACCTAGCAGAGGGTTTTTACAGAGATGTTTAAGAAGCATTAGAATAAATATAAGGGTGTTCATATATGGCATGCTCATGAAGAGAAGGAAGTAAAAAAGTTATCTTCTAGACCTATCGAGGACTTTTGAAGCCCTTCGTTATTATAGAATGAGGTTGAGTACCGCCAAATGTTCTTTTGGAGTGAATTTAGAAAAATTCCTTGGGTATCGAGTCACTTAAAGTTGGATCGGGTGAACCCTTATTAGGTCTAAGATACAAGCGCTGTATATCCTCTAAACAGCATGTGTGAAGTGCAGAAGTTGACCAATATGCTCGATTCTCTCAACATGTTCATATCAAGATGCTAATAAAGGTGTCAACCTTTCTTTCGTATATTAAATAAAGAAAAGGAATGAGATATGCAATGAAGAATGTATATAGGAACTTGAAAAGTTAATGAATACCTGAGTAATCACCACTATTGACATTTTTTTAACAAGAGGAGCCCTTATATTTGTACCTCATGATCTCGACTCTAGTATGCAAGAATAACAAGAGTCAAACCCCTATCTACTATGTGACCAAAACCTTTCTCGATGTTGAGAAGAGATACCCCTGGAAACATTTGCGTACGTTCTGGTGACATCCTCTTACAACTTGAAGCATTATTTTGAAGTACACACCATCATTGTCCCGACCTTATTCCCTTTGAAGTATGTCTTTAAAAAGTTGACCTATCTGGATGAATGTCCAAATCGTCAATGTAGTTGGAAAGGTTTGATGTCCAGTTTTATCCTAGGACATCAATTAAGGGCCAGATTTAAGCTGACATTATCAGTAAATTCTCCAATGCATCAGCCCGCTAGCGACCTCAAATACCTTATGGCCCCTTAGCCTTTTTTGTAATGGCACTGGACAATATGGTTCCAGTAACCCTTGCACTTGAAATTCGGAAGTTGCATTTGGTCGCCCATAATATTTATCTAGATGGGTTGAACGAGAACCTCTAGTAAATATTTGAGATGTTGACATGACGATATTTATCTAAAGGAATATCGTAACATGATTTGACATCCCTTGAGGGAAACCCCATTTGCCTTAGCTCGTGGGATGGAAGTGATCATTCCACTCAAAATTGGCCCAACAACCATGAAGTCCTCCCTAGTCAACCAAGATCTCAAAAGTGAATCAATCAAAGATGAGCTTCACCTAGTTGATAAAATAAGAGAAATGGCCCTTGTGAAGCTCTCTTATTATCATCAACAATTTATATAGAAATAAAATAGGGGATTCAAGTCAAGGAGCTTAAATTTCTAGGATTACATACTAATGTAGAACATGGTAATGTAAAGAATACCTCGGATAAAAAGCTAGAGCCTAATTGGTATGGTCCATTCAAAGTTATCAGAGATGAGTTGCAGGCAGCCTAGCATTTAGAAACAATGGGGGGCGTAAAAGTTCCTCGATAATAGAACACATATAATATCAAGAAATTTTACTTTTAATTTTAATTTAGTTCAGCTTTGAATTATTTATGGCAAAATTTTATTTTTCAAGCATTAGTTTAGAATTCTATTTTAGAAACCTATTGTTCATTATTCCAAGTGGCAGGCATGGACTATTTAATCAATAAGATCAATTAGTAAAATGGATTATGTTTGGCGTATTATCTAACATACGATATCTTTATCTTTTTTTAAATGTGTTCTTCAAGACCAATTACCACCATTTTTTCCCTGAGATGGGATACTTCCTTTAAAATTCTTCTTATAGACTGATTGGTTGGTCAACTAATGACCAACCAAAACTTAATAATTTTGGAATTTAAAAAAGCATAACAAATGCTTATGGAAAATGTATGTCCTATGGGGAAACCTTAGGCACCTAGTATCGACTATGTAGAAAAAAATCCTAGTTGGGAGATGACACCAACAAACAGGTGCATCTGTTCTCTTTTGGATCTAGGCTTAAAGTTTAATGTGACTATGTCACCTAAAGGGTAAGACCAGGGACCATACAACATAACGGGAAAGTAATTATAGAAATCTCACTTGTACTACTAGACTAATTCATCCTCTGAAGGTCCAACTCTAGTGGGAAAAACATCCAGTCTAGAAGGCCTAACAATATTAGAAAAATTTATAACTCGTGATGACCCTCATAGAGTCACCCTATTGACCAAGTGTGAGGATTGGGGGATCTCATCAACCCCATTAAATGCATAGTCGCCAGAATACCTCCTTATCAAGCCGGTCGGAATTCAATCCCTTGGTATCCATAAAGAATCAAACTTATAAGCGGTTTCCACGTGAAAGATATAGTCACTAATGTGTAAGGGAAAATTTCCACACCAAGTCATTTGTAGTCTTGTCTATTTTCGTCAGGACAAAACATGTCAGTTTGTAAGATGTCATATGGTGCTCTTCCTGAAGAAATCTTAACACCCAATAATCCAAGAGTTTAGGCATCATTTAAGCACATATTAACATTCCGATGATCTATTCCCACAAGGTATTAAACCCTATGTTTTATAAAATGTGCTGGAGAAACTTTTAAAATTATTTTTAAAGTCAGTGACTAAAGTTTTCGAATCCATTTATATAACTTAAGCCTTATTGGCTAAGTTTGAGATTTCTTTTCAAATATCATTCAAATGAGATTGCCACTATTCAAAAGAGAATTCATTTGACATCCTTTGGCATTGGTGTCGAGTTTTCATTGAACCTCGTTAAAACATTGTACTTCTAAAGAGAGACCCAGTTGTTCGAACGATCGGGTCAATTATTTAAAATGGTGCCAAAAATCAACAGTTTGTTTCCCACTTCCCCACTACCCCACTACTCTTAACTTATAAAAGAAAGGTAACTCATGAAAAATCCGTGGGACTCCACTCCATTTACTTTTGCAAAGCGAAAACACTTTGTTAAAATTATCTCCAACATTTACATGATCAATATGGATCATTTTTTAAGACAAAACACCCACATCCTTTACAACCTTCATACACAACCTTTGTGGGTACTGTGGATTTTCACACGAGATGGAGAAGGGGCTTTGGCTATTGGTGGACATCTATACATGGGACATGTAGTGCAAGTATGTTGGACCTACATGTACTATACAGACGAAGGTGGGTGGAGACATCATCAGTGGAACTTGTTGTGCCAAGTTTGTAAGTCTTTTGAGTCAATCTTGTAAAAATGTATTCGTAGTGAATTTTTTCTAGGCCTGGTCATCCGAAGTTTTTTCCTGTCTTGGGTTCTTCCTCGTACATTGTGACGTTGTAGTTGTGTCATTTTTGAGTTTGCATTATTCTGACCTAGATGCATGCGTAGGACTAAAGTACTAAAACCAATTTAACCACATTTGTTGTTTTAAGTTTGGTGATTTAAGTAACCTTGAAAATTGACTAAAAAAATATCACACGTGTCCACGTATGATTAATTAGTGAAAAACTTAAAATTGCAATCGCATTGTAATTCAAGATATTTTATGTTTAGATTTATAATCAAATGAATAACCATATTCTAACACCAAAACAATTATATTAATATACTAAATAAACATTCCTTGGTTTAATAAATTGATTCCTAATTCAATTTGCCCAAAACATCTCATTCTCTATCGTTGTTAATGCAAAAATTCTCCATCTACGAGGACCAATCAGAAAAGGACACATGTCATCCTACGTGGCAATATTTGACACCCGAGGAGAGTTGGTCGGCATCCGAGGAGAGTTGGTCGGCACCCGAGGAGTGTTGGTCAGTATCCGAGGAGAATTAGTAGGCACCCGAGGAGAGTTGGTCGGCACCCGAGGAGAGTTAGTCCGCACCCGAGGAGAGTTGATCGGCATACTAACCAGGAAGATCAAAGGATAACTATGCATTTAATGTGCATTAATGAAGATGACAACGCATTTAATGAGCCTTAATGTACATTTATACTGTATTAATAGATGACAACACATAGCATACCAAGCAATTCAACAATTAGACTCGTTGAATGTAGACATAAATGTCTACATACAATGATTCTCTTTATCTCCCATCACTATAAATACATGTATTCCGTTAGCCAAAAAGGGGGAGATCCAAAGGGAAACCTAGAAACACCCTACACAAGATACACATCCTTTCTCTCTCTACACCCTATGGTGCTATTGTAAACCCCTGGGAATAAAATAACAGTGGACGTAGGCTTTATTCATAGCCGAACCACTTTAAAAACCTTTGTCTCTTATATGTTTGATGTGAATGTTTATCTTCATGTTCAATCTCATCCTCATCATTTATCTGCTAATCTGTTGAAGACAGAAAATGGTCCAGGCCATTTTAGTGGCGTTAACAGCAGACAAGAATGGCCTGGACCTTTATCTGCTGTTGACGCCACTAAAATGGCCTGGACCATTTTCTGTCTTCAACAGATTAGCAGATAAATAATGAGGATGAGATTGAAGATGAAGATAAACATTCACATCAAACCTATAAGAGACAAAGGTTTTTAAAGTGGTTCGGCTATGAATAAAGCCTACGTCCACTGTTATTTTATTCCCAGGGGTTTACAATAGCACCATAGGGTGTAGAGAGAGAAAGAATGTGTATCTTGTGTAGGGTGTTTCTAGGTTTCCCTTTGGATCTCCCCCTTTTTGGCTAAGGGAATACATGTATTTATACTGATGGGAGATAAAGAGATTCATTGTATGTAGACATTTATGTCTACATTCAACGAATCTAATTGTTGAATTGCTTGGTATGCTATGTGTTGTCATCTATTAATACAGTATAAATGTACATTAAGGCTCATTAAATGCGATGTCATCTTCATTAATGCACATTAAATGCATAGTTATCCTTTGATCTTCCTGGTTGGTATGCCGATCAACTCTCCTCGGGTGTTGACTAACTCTCCTCGGGTGCCGACTAACTCTCCTCGGGTGCCGACTAATTCTCCTCAGATACTGACCAACACTCCTCGGGTGTCGACCAACTCTCCTCGGATGCCGACCAACTCTCCTCGGGTGTCGAATATTTCCACGTAGGATGACATGTGTCCTTTTCTGATTGGTCCTCGTAGATGGAGAATTTTTTCATTAACAGAAGCCCCCAATGCTCCATTCTTGATGGTTTACTTGAAAAGATGGAGTATTTATTCTGCAGTGTTGCTCAGTGCTCGTGAAATTCTTGATCTACCTTCTTGATTTGTTTAACATAAAGTGCATTATCTCCTGGATGACATATGATGCAGGCTGATCGATGGTTGTTAATCTTTCTATTGAGGAACTCCATGTGCTATGTATCACCCCTAGGAATTTGGATGCAGCCATGCCATAGTATGCAGCTTGTAGCTTGTCATAATCTTCAATTATGTTGATTGGTTTGCTAGCCGACCAACTGCCTCCTGTGCCGAGTAAATGAGTGCAAACTTCACGTGCTTTATTCTTCTGATTTATAATCCTCTGAATACTTTGTCGAGTAACATACTAGCTTTTGAACCCGACTCTTCAATCTGATAAGTACCAAGCTAGTGGTGGACTTCGAAACATTTTCATACAACTTCTTCTTCAATGTTGGTCGGGACAGTAGTAGTAAAGATCTCGGTGCTGTAGATGTTGAATTTGACTTCTGAACTTCAATTGTATGTGCATAATAACTCCTGAATATGCCTCCTGAACTTCTGAATGCGCTTCCTGAACTTCTGAATATGCCTCCTGAACTTCAATATACCTCCTGAACTTCAATATTCCTCCTGAACTTCAATATACCTCCTGAACTTCAATAGCCTCCTGAACTAATTCTCGAGCAAGAAAAAACAACTTCTGAATAATAATTAGTCGAGCCCGACCGTGTGAGTTTGTGGAGTTGAATTTGATGCTCGACTGCATGATGTTATAAGAATGTGCCACCGAATGAACAAAAATATCTGTAATAGAAGCCCCCAAGTGTGGAATGTGAACTTTAAATGCTTTTTGCTTGATCGCTTTCACATACTCATACTTTGTTTAAATAAAATGTTTCCGACCAACTGTAGTTGACAACTTCTTATTTCCGACCAACCTGAGTTGGTGGATTTTTTCTTCCTGACCAACCTTAGTTGGCATTTTTGGGAATAGATTTACTTCCTAACCAACCTTAGTTGGCATTTTTAGGAATAGATTTACTTCCCAACCAACATTAGTTGGAATTTTTGGGAATAGATTTACTTCCTAACCAACCTTAGTTGGCATTTTTAGGAATAGATTTACTTCCCGACCAACCTTAGTTGACATTTTCGGGAATAGATTTTTTCTTCCCAACCAAACTTATTTGGCATTTTTGGGAAATATTTTCTTCTTCCCAACCAAACTTTTTTGGCATTTTTGGGAAATATTTTCTTCTTCCCAACCAAACTTTTTTGGCATTTTTGGGAAATATTTTTCATAATAAATGATAGAGACTTCCTCGGAGCTGACCAACGGATTGTTGTGAATAAGATATAATAAATGCTGGAGACATCCTTGGAGCTGACCAACAGATTGTTGGGAATAAGATATAATAAATGCTGGAGACATCCTTGGAGCTGACCAACAAATTGTTGGGAATAAGATAATATATGCTGGAGACATCCTTGGAGCTGACCAACAGATTGTTGGGAATAAGATAATATAAATGTTGGAGACCTCCTTGGAGCTGAATATGTGATTATAAATATTTGCCGAGCTCCATGCTGAAATAAGAATAGAATATGCATCCAAATAGATATAAAGAATAATTAAAAATAATAAAGTTCCTCGTTGATCTGTCGAGGTAGAATTATATAATGCCGAACAAGAATAAGATCTTCCAAAACATAAGAATATGGCCAAGAACGTTGTCAGGCCTGAATATAAATAAGAATTATCCGACCAACTATCCGTTGGGGGTGAAATACAACGAATGTTGTAATTCTCCTTAAAGATGAATAAGTATCTTGTCGAGGCACAATTGCATAATGCCGAATAAGAATAATATTTTCCAGAACATAAGAATATGGCCGAGAACTTTGATGGGCCTGCATATAAATAAGAATTACCCCGACCAACTATCCGTTGGGGGTGACATATAATCAATGTTATAGTTCTCCTCAGAGCTGAATCTGATAATAAGTATCTCGTCGAGTTCCATGTTGAGATGAATATATAATATGAATCCCAAGGGATATAGAATAATTTGTGCTTGAGCCGATATCTCCGAGTAATAATAAAATATATAATGCCTCGCTGAGGTGAAATGATAATAGTTTCCAGATTGTTTTCGAGCATTCGTCGGCGTTGAGTCTTGTACCTGTAAAAATTAATATCTTGATCTACCATTTGTGTAGGCTGAATTGATTAGTCGTGAGAATAATTTAATCATTCAATAAATATATGATAGGTATATGTTTGAGAAATAAAAATATTAATTTCAAAAAATGAAATAATATATGTTGGCTGATATGTCGAGGCACAATTGCCTGATGTCGAGCAATACTACTTTTCCAGAGGTTTACGAGAGCTTTCATCGGGATTGAATCTCATCCCTATGAAATTTTAATAGGCTGCCCGAGCACCTGTCGAGACTAGAGAAAATAATTATTATCATGAGAATAATTATTCAGCTAAACAATATGTGATGACCATTTTCTGTCTTCAACAATCGTCTAATTGCCCCATTTTCTTGTTCTCCAACTAGTCTCCCTCTTCCCCCTTTATGGTTTTCTTTTTGAAGTGCTAAAATAATTCATAATAATCTCAATTCCCATTTTTATATACTTAATCAAGAAAATTAGGTTAAAACATGTTTCTAAATAGTTTAAAGTCTAGGACATACCATATACTAGCCTCGGGGGCTGAAAATCCATATTTAAGTCCTAATCCAACATTCGAAATTTCCCAAACATCAACCGAAAGTATCGAAACATCCTCTTAGTATTCTAATTTTCACGAGCCTAAAAAATCATTATTAATTCATTCCTATCCATTAAGTCATATTTTAATTTCGAATAAATACACATAATACAATACATATGAAAATATAATTAGTGACATCAATGTCAATACAGGATCATATAATCATAAATAATAAATTTCACCATCTTATTAATGCATTAAAATTGCAGGTACCTTTGAAACACAAAGATAAAAGACCTTTTTCTTTTTCTTGTAGTCCGTCCAAATCCTTAAACATCTATATTCCTATTGTTGATCCTCCATTGAAGTAATTGTTTGGTGAGCTTCGAGAGAAAAAAAAAACATAACCAAAAGCCTCCCCTTTAAGGCATGGGAATATTCTCTCTCCCCTGCTCTAGTTGTGGTTTAATGTATTTATACTATTACACATTCTTTCACACTCCCATTATACTTTGTGTTGCTTTTAATGGGTTATTGATTAAGCCTTATTTTTAGGCTCTAAATCCACCCATGTTGAATATTCCGTCATTATGAGGGATTGTTTACCTCCCAGCCCCGTCTTATGTGCCTAAAATGGAACATGTTAAGGTTATATTACTTTGTTCATGGGATACAAATGCCAATTCGACTATTGAAGATCTGGAATTTGACATTTCTTTTACTCCTGAAATAAAGCCCTTTGAGGGGATTTCGTCTTACGCACCTATGGGTAAGGGCGACCCATAGGGAATATTACAATGGTTGGTTAGAGGCCAAGAGGCTATGGAGGAGAGTGTTAAGAAACTAAAATAGTGTATTCTAGAAATGTAGGATAGGCCTAAGGAGAACCGAGTAACCCCAGCAAGGGATGATAACTTTTATATAAGGAGAGAAATTCCCCATCCAGACCTATACTGGGACAAGAGGCAAGCATCCCACAAAAGAGCTGCAGAAAATACTAAATGTTTGGAGCTGGGTTCAAAAGGTGGAGGTAGCAGGTCCAAATACTCTGGATCTGAACACGATGACAAGTCCTACTGTCCATGGGCACATCCACCATCAGAAAAGGTGGTCATGATGATGAAAATACTTTATCCCTAGAATGATCGAGCATTTTGGGGAGACTTAACAGAGGATCCACTTTTGATCATCTGGGCCCAAGAGTTGTGCGGACCCACCAGTACAAAGATCTAAAGATCCTAGGGATTATAAAGAAGAACCTAGAAGAATATATACCAAGAAAATTGAATGGTCATATAGATCTAAACCAACCATGTGAGGTTCAACCAAAGACGAAAAAACTTCTCAAGAAGAGAGATTACTTAAAAGTTGAGGTTAAGCAGGAGAAATAATGTTGATTAAGGTTGAGAACACTATAAGAGGTCTATCCAACTCTTAGAGGATTATCTAGGCGAGATTATAAACACGAAGAACCCTTTATAGAAGGATTTTGTTCAGGAATCACCATTTACGAATTCAATTAATGTTTATCCAATGCCCGCAAAATTTAAACTGCTTGTCTTCATGCCTAAATACAATGGCAAGTCAGATCCAATGTTTCATGTAGAGGAGTACCAAGTTTCCTCAGACATTTATTCCATCCTTAATGAAATGTGTTGTAGGTTATTCTCTAGTACCATCATTGGATTAGCTAAAATCTAGTACAATGGCTTACTAAGAGGGAAGATCTCAAACTTCTAGTAGCTTGGCGATC
The DNA here is from genome assembly GCA_949130495.1 of Sambucus nigra. NCBI lineage: Eukaryota > Viridiplantae > Streptophyta > Magnoliopsida > Dipsacales > Adoxaceae > Sambucus > Sambucus nigra. The sequence goes on from OX422220.1 coordinate 522,963,240, forward strand.
TCTTTGTCAACAATTTATTCTTCGGTATAAAGATATGAAAAATGGTGGCTTAGTTGTTAAGTGTCCATAAGAAGACGAACGGGACCACTAGGGAGTTTATCACATGATTTCATATCGAGGAGATTGAGGCAATTTACTATGATGAGAAGATATCAATCACTACAAACATAAGTGATCTATTATCGAGGAAGTTTAATTAAGCTTTGGCCAAGGACTTACTGAGCCAAATGTCAGAGTTATTGGCTAAGGCAAGAAAAATTATGAATGGTGAAGAGGCGATGATAACCAAAAATTTGAGACATGCTAAATCCGACGTCGGTAAAAGCTCAGAGAAGAAGAAAGAGCTCAAGGACAACAAGAAGGCTAGAATGCCAAAGTAGTATGATGAGTATACTCTACTCACCGTTAGTGTTCATCACATTCTCAATGATATTAGAGGAAGAAATAACCTAAAATGGTTGGGTAAATTAAAATCTCTATTACATTGAAGGGACAAGAGTAAGTATTATGAATTCCCCAAATATTATGGCCATAACACTGATAGTTGCTTGACCTAGAAGAAATAGATTAAAAATCTCATCAGACGAGGCAAGTTAAGAAAAATGTGTGGATAAATGTGGCCTATCATGTGGCCAGGATGAGATAAATGCGGGTGATGATAAAAACCAACGTATAAAAAGAGTATGAGAAGAAAAATGGTTGAGATAATGACATCGAGGATGATTTGAATCTAACGAAGAGGCCCAAGGTGCCTGTGCACAATGTTACCATAATCTATTTTAGATGTCACTTAATAGCAAGAGGTGATGCTGGTGGTGCATTTGAACCAGATTAGAGAAAATCTTATATCAATAACATGAAGACTTGTGCTCATGTTGGGTAGATATGTCTAGCTGAGGATGTGGAGACTCGTCCTTGAATGGCAAACAAATATCCTCTCATTATTGGATTTTATAAAGATGACTTATCAGGTGTACTTTATCTGGATGATGACCCTATGGTTGTCAAAATGATGGTGCACAAAAGTCGGGTAGCAATGATTCTAGTCGATAATGGCAGTTCAACTAACACTATGTTCAACAGTTGCTTTAACAAGTTGAGGTTGAGGGACACCAAGTTGGAGGCATATCACATGCCTCTTATCAGTTTTTTCGGGATAAGATGTTCTCCTTTGAAATGATTGATCTTGAAGTTATTGTCAGTACATGGCCAAAATTCCAAATAGAGACAATATGTTTCTTTCTTATAAATGAGAACATTCACTCGACCTTCAATATTCTCTTCACCAGGGTCGGTCTGAAGAAATTTGAAGTCGTGCCTTTGACTATTCATCAGTGGCTAAAATTTCCTACACACTATGGAGTTAGTGTGGTAAAGGGCAACCAAGTTGAAGAGTGAGAATGCTACTAAACTTCTGTAGAGAAGAAAACGTTGAAGAAGTTTACCACTACTTATCAGATTGTGGGTTTGGACCCTCGAGATGAATATAATTTGGTCACATGCGAAGTTATGGAATAGGATGAATCTGTGATTTCGGACGAGGAGCACCTGGAGAAGATAGATCAGATTGGTTCATCACTGGATCCAACCTTCAAGAAAGAATTGGTTGATTTTTTTAGGAAATGAAAGAGTGTGTTTGCATAAATTCGTGAATATATACCTCGAAGAGATCCAAAATTCCTTTGCAATTTTAAATGAATGGCTTTAGAAATTCATAACATTTATTTATCGTATTTCATGTTTTAAAGGAAGTTCAGTGTTGAACGATGCTACAACGACCTGGTTCGAGCAATTTTTAACCTCATTAAAGGTTTTCCAATAACATTTAGCCTATTCTCATAACGTCTCATGTGGATTCTTTCTAATGGTGGGGAGAGAATCCATCCTCTTCGGATGTGAGTTGATGGTTATAATCCGAGTTAAAAAGGCCTCTGCGAGAGACTTGAAGCACTTGACCGACTGGTGGGGAAGCCTTTCATACGACTTATGGGCAACATCTCTGGGGCTGGATGGGAATAAACAATTCCTAAGAGCGTCAAATATTCTAAGCTTATTTTTTAAGTGTAAAGTTTTTTTAATATGGTACTTAGATACTTCAACAACCCTAAATTGGGCTTATTTGATGTTATATTATTGATATATGTTCAAAGACCGCTCATTTAGTAAAATAAACAAAGGATCCCATTTTTCTACTTCGCCTTGGGCTCCAAAAATCCCAGGGCCAACCCTGCACTAGATTGAGCCATCATAATATTCGTATCCAACCTTAAAGGTTGTCTATTGGTACTCAATCTCTCTAGGTATTCAAAACGTGCTTCAATTATTAAACAACAACCATTCATTACCTTCAAGAATCCCAAATGAACATCCTTTACAATAGAGATATGATTTAGATTTCAAATAAATTTATACAATATTGACACATATATAATCATCATATTCTACTTAAACATGCCTCATAGATATGTGGAGAAACCAAGTCAAATATCTCAATGACCGCCACAGTGAGAAGATCATCTCCGATTATTTTCATCAAAAAAATTAATAAAAATAGTTGAGATGAAGTGATATGTAGGAAACATTGTACAAATATGGATTTTTTACCATTGAAATTTTTGCGATCATCTCACCTACTAATTGATTCAATTTTTTTGATGCAAGGGCGGTCGAAAATGCAAACATATACCATTTATTTAATTTTTTAATTAAAAAATTGAAGATGACCTTCTCACCATGGAGATCATATCTAGGAAGTTTCATCAAAAAATTATTTCTTTTACTATTTAAAAAAAATGGTATGTATCGAGGTCTGCACCCTAAGGAGAATATATATATATATATATATATATATATATATATATAAGTATAAAACTTATGTATGTCATAAGATTAAAAGATTATGTCATCTAGATAAAATTTTCTTGCACTACCAATTTAACCCTTCAAATATTTAGATACCCCCTTCTTTTTTTTACTTAACAAATTTACACTTCAATTCAAAATTGAGGGTACTTTGGTCAAAATTACTTCTATGAATTTGTTCACACCTATGCCGCTTCACAAAGATCTGATGGTCCAAAAAATCCATCTCGAGGCTCTCACCAATGCTGCTAGTGTACTATTTGAACCATTGTGTAATTTAATTATTCAAACCATTCTATACTATTTTCGTGAAACAACACCCATTGTGTACTATTTCCTACCATTAAAGTTTGGCCCACCCAAGAACTCTAAATCTACCTCTTTCTCACAAATGTTAACAATTCTCTCTGTGACACACACACCCAACAGATCTCAAAGACTCTCCTTATCTCTAAAAAAGGTGATTTTTTACCCTCAAATGATATCTACAAGTTGTGAATCTAATATTTTTATAGTTTGTTTTGACTGAGTTTTTGTAGCTATCATCACCCCCCGCCACCGCAGTAAAGCTACTAGCAGGGTACGAAACGAATCTCCTCCTCTTTAACCTTGATTTAGGTTACAGATCGGTGATGGTTTTGAGTTTAAGAGAGTATATTTTTGGGTTATGTGTAAAAATGGTGGAAATGTAAGAGGTTTGTGTAGGTGTGATGTTTTTGTTATGATTATAGATCTACATTTTTAAATCTTATTATATTTTTCTTTTCAAGAAGTGTTGAATTTATATTTCTTTTTTATTTTGTTATGATTATAGAATACCAGTTCCAATATGTGACATGCTATCCTTTGATATATTATCTTTTGCTTATATATATGAAGGACCACTAATTTACAGGTTTCGATTCTTAGATCCAAGTTTCAAAATATTTTAGATCGGGATTTGCATTAGAAAACCAGATATGTTATGGCGTTAGTGATCGGTTTGAACTTTGAACCCATCTCTTTCTCTTTCTTAAACCATCGAAATTGATGATTGTTGTCGGTGTTAGATCAACTTTGTCGGCGTTAGATGAACCCAGATTCCGCAGGTGAAGTGTTATCTCTCCTTTTCTCTTTATATGATTGTTTTTGTGATTTTAGGGCTCACTGTTTTTGTATGTCGTGTTTTCTCGGGTAACTAATTATCTTGGGGAAGGGATATGGTGACGGTGGAGAGAAGTCGTTGTAAGGGTTTGGCACTATTTTGCTCCGGTGACTCATTTTCTTGGGGGGAAAGAAAATGGGGATGGATAATCCTAATCCTTTCTTTATGTTTGCAGTAGTCAGCATTTTGAATCGTTTTATTATAGTTTTACTTTATTTTATCTTCAGAACATGTCAGATATGTGAGAATCCCCTATGAGTGGATTTAAACAAAAAAATTGGTATTTTGTTGTTAGGTTCTGCGAGGTTCATCTTTGTTATAATTTTTTTACAATTGGGGTTTTGATTTTTTTGAAAATCTAGGTTTTTTTCTCAAGGTTCTTAAATTTAAAACATCTAATTTACATTTAAGCTGATTCAATTTTTAGGTAAGATCTAATCCAGTTTTCTACCGTATGTTTTTTGCCACATATTTAAGACTAATTTTAAGGAGGCTTTCTTCTTGATAACTAATTTGTATGTTTGCTTGATAACTAATTTTTTTAGGGTTTTTTTTTTCTTAACAGGGTTTAACCATAGTATGAGAAATAATTTTTTTTTGGTGAAAGGGAACGCAGTCATCAAAGAAAAGGAAACAACGGTGCAGAGCACTAGCAGCGTCCTCATTCAGCAACTGAAGGAGCTAATCCATATGAGAACTGAGTTGGTGTTTGATTTACTCAAAAAGGTATAAAATGATTCCTACATAAAAATAAATAAAGAGGAGACAATTATATTTCCTTTTCACATGGAGGAAATAAGGCTTTACTCAATCGTTTGTTACTCTAAAGAGGGTTATGCTGTGTTTATATGTTGATTTTAAAAAAGACAAGCTCTACTATTTTTTTTAGATTTATTAGGGTAGATATGTTCCGTTGGTACACGTGTTTTAGTATAAGATCTTTGTTTTTTATAACATGGGTTTTGAAACTTACATTTTTTTGAATCTAGAGTTCAAATCTGATTTTAAGATCAAATCTGGTTTTTAGAGTTTCTTTTTTAAATAAGTTCTTTTTTTAATCATTTTCTTTATGTTGTGATGGTTTTAGTTTCCATAGTAAAAGGCCACTTAATATTTTTTTACCTTTTCTTAAGTCCCATTATCATAACGTATTAAAGAGCATTAAATTTATGTTCTATTTTTTATCGCCTATCATTTAATTCAAGTGAATGTTTTAGGAAAAAAAGATAAACAAATCCACAAATAGAAAACCTTATCTCAGTTTGCATTTAAATTTGATGATTGTGAAAATATGTGAGGTTTGAAAATTATAATTATAATCGAGTGTTCATATTAAATGATCAACTAATATTCACCTAAAAGTTTTTTTAAAATAGTTGTTAAGGCGTTAGAAATATTTTTTTCTTGGATCAAACTAACTAGAGAGTACGAGTTTTTTTTTCTCGGATATTAGTTTAGAACTTAAAAAATAAATTTAGTCAACTATCTATTGACTTATAGAGAAAATGTCTTATACAGAAATCAATATTTATATTTATAAAAAAGGTCATATGCATAAAAAAATGTTTTATTATAAATTTTTTCTAATACTTTTTTATTTATAAAAAACCATAGCTTTTAACCTTTTTTAAAAAAAATAATTTGAAAACATTGTGTTATAAAATAGTTATAAAGAACTCCAATTAGACTCGAATACAATCCTTATGAAGTTATATGGGCAATAACTGGGTTGTAACGTAGTTGGACATTTTGGGTGCCAAATAATTAAGTGACAAAAGTAAGAATAAGTTCAAATGAACTTAAATTATAAATAGTATCATGTAATTGATGCAACCACAAATAAAAAAATATCATAAAATAGCCATAATAAAAACAATTAAGAACATTAAATAGTCACCACGTGTTTTGTAATGATGTATTTTGAAAATCTTCATCATGACTTCGGGCATGGGTATGCCCTAGTATATATATACTAGTGGAATGCCCGTGCCTGAAGGCACGACGAAACATTCCAAAGTACGTAATTATAAAACGGGTAAAATTTTAAAAATGCATAATTGTAAATAGACAAATTTTGTTTCCCGACAAAATTTTGCAAATTTACACTTACAAAAATACTTACGAATTATGTAAGGTAAAAGAAAGGCGTAGAAGACTATAAAAAAGTGGGAGCATAAAGTTTACAAAAATAGTATAGCTAGGCATCAAAAAAATGAATATTCCATTGATACGCAGTCACATTGCCTTTTTGGGATACATTCCTCTCACGGGTCTATTATTAACTTGCAACACTACTCGTTCTTCGTATTCCTCTCATTGGATATGAAGTTTATGAATTCCATCAGCTTTCTTTCCTATTCGGCCACTGTCCGACCCTTTTTGGAAAATTACTGAAATTTTCCTTATCTCTCAACTTAACCTCTATTGAAAGTATTCCTAATAATTCTCACCCCTTATCCTTTGTTCTTCACGGTACCTCCCCATGGATGTGGTGACTGGCTCCTATCACCCCATACTGCTTCTGAGAGAAAACTTCTTTGCCTGAATTTTTTAATTTAGTGATACTACACTCCCCCACATGTCATCCCAATTGGATCTTCTCTACCCATTGGTAAATCACTCTTACGCACCTCCCTCGAAACCTAGAGGATTGTTCTTCTGAAACAAAAATTCTTCGACCCTCACCCCTTGTCGTCTACACTTGGGGCTTTAACTTTGTACCATCGTCCTTCCCAATGGTTCTTGGGGTAACTACTGCACCCCGACAGTTTCTCCAACTTCAATTATTCGAACAGTTATCATGGTGACTCCTATCGCGTAACTATTCTTAGAATACCCCATGGCGTCTGTTGAGTCCTCACTCTTGCAATTCTTCTAACGTCCCAAGTTGGTTGTTCTAAAATGTTCGATCTACCATGCTCGACCGAAATCATATATGAATCACATGAACTATACCCTATAGTAGGAGAACGTAAATCGCATACGTGAAGGAATACAACAATCGTATAATAAGGCTCTATATCAAAGAACGCTACGCTAAAACATGAAAAGCTGAACAGATCCTAAGGACACTAGAACCTGATGCTCTGATACCATCTGTGACACCCCTCCTAATAAAATACCTGGTGATCAGTCCTATACTAAATTAAATAGGAATCTCATCCGATTCATTCTTAGCATCACTGTCGAAAACTTTTTAAAACTCACTAACCACCTAGTATTAGAAAGACATGGTGCTAAATTTTTATTTTTTTATTTAGTATCCCGAAAATAACATGCAAAAGAATATACAACAAACCATTCACATAAACACTGAAATGAAAAATACTAGAAAGGAATAAATATAATCCTTGTTGAGACAACCAACGACTACAAATCAAATGACGAAATGAATCACACGAGTAATAATTGAATACATTGACCAACTGAAATAAAATGGAACAAATATGGTGATATGACCAAATGGAACACTGACAACATCCTACTTTATAAATAAAATGATTGAAGCGGTTAAGTCAAAGACCTACAACATCCACATGTGTCGCAGCTACGTAAACTTGGAATAGAGCAATTCTAGCATCCTTGTGGTTGGACACCTAAAAGGTTTTGAAAATATTTTAAAGCAAGGGTTAGAACCCAAAACATTTGAAAATAGTTAGCAAGTGTATTTAAATGCAAGAAATTAAAATTAAAATGCTCTTCATATTTAAGTTAGTGTCATAGACTCTCTTGACGACACCTCACCCCTCCAATAATGTGCACGCCTAACGTTCTATACATAACCCACCTAGATAACCACCCCTACCTCGTCTTGTCACATATATCCCCGATTTCCCACTACTCTAACCCTAGTGGGTTCAGTATACTTTATAAGCTATTAATCTCTTTAACTTATTTAACTCATTTCTCATTTAATGCCATATAACATTCTCACGAGTTATGCCACTTATACATTTCACATAACGTATATGAGTATATAAGTTATTATTCACACTAACCTATTTAAATCATTTTCCATTTGATACCATATAACCATTTCACAAGTTATATTAATTATACATTTACACCATGTATATATATCGATATATTATTTTGCACTATATTGACGTATAACTATATCTCAACATTCACATGCATGTTGGATATAAATGATATCAACCAACGCATAGGAGGTGGTCATAGTTCCCCCTATAAGTCCCAATTCCATATTATAACGGCCCACCCCTATAAACAAACACTATGACCTGGGGATTATGCTCACCCTTCATTCGCTAGTCAGGGGGCTCAACCATATCGCGCAACCTCCTAAGATATCATTAATATTCGTATTCTTTACTACAAATATTTTTCACACAAAGATTTATAAATCATATATATATTACACATCACCGTATATATATAAAAATCTAGGCTACCGGTGTACTATGACCATAAAAAATCCTAAAACATATAAGTCTATGGTCCAACTTTATTCCAATTAATTATACACTAATTAATTTATCATTATTTTAGTGTCACCCCACCAATTATGCCCGGACTCTCTTTCTCGACCCGAAATTCAATATTCCTAATTCAATGCTCAATATCATCCAATTAAGTTTCCCATATTTAATTAACAAGGTTTCAATCACTTAATCATAAACCTTAATCTCTTCAATTTAATTAATCCTCTAATTAATCCAAGGGTAAGTAGTCACACTAATCAATCTAGGCAATCTGTAACAGAATAACAACAAAAAATATTTCTTAAAATTTGCCCCATGAATTTGCCCAGATTTTTATAATGCGGTTTGGGGCATTTTAGAGCTATTTTTTGAGAAAACGTATCAGCGAACAAAAATTAGAAAACATGGTTCTCTACGGGGCAACGGGAACAGGATTGCAATTAGAACACGAAATACCTCAATTCGGTACAGATTTCTTCGTCCAAACTTTCCAAGATTCATCCTAAATCCATCATTTTGTCATATTCAATCTAATCCTAAGTATTACATCAATTAGAGCTTCAATTACATCAAATCTTAACACTTCTACAGATTTATAACTTCAAATCAAAGAAATCCCCAATTTCTAATGAACACAAACCCCCCTAACATTATAATTTATTCTCACCTCCTTTAATATGAATAAGTAAATACACATTAACAATTTGCAAATTAAACCACCTGCCTCAATTTTTAGATCAAAGCTTTCGGATTGAATGCAAGGATCTCCTCTTGTTCTTAAAGCTATCTCCCAAAATTCCCAACTTGTCTTCTAATGGACCTCCTCTTATCCTCATCCTAATTTAGTCATCTAAAATGACTTTAAGTTTGCTCACCCTTACACACTAAGGGTGTGTTTGATAAATAAGATGGAAAATTAGCGCCAAGAATCGATTTCCATGGAATTGAAAACATGGAAATATTTTTCATGGAAAAAATTTGTTGGTGGTGTTTGATTGCAAATATTTTCCAGGTGAAAAATGTTATATTTTCCATCTATTGTGTTTGGTTCCCAATATTTTCCATGGAAAAAAAGTAGAAAATATATATATAAAATAGAAAAATAAAAAAAATCCCAGAAAATTAATAAAAATCCCAAAGAATAAATAAATAAATAAATCCAAAATGTGAACAAAACCCCAAAGATAAGGAAAAAATCCAGAAAATGAATAAAAACCCAAAAAAAATGAAAAAAAATCCAGAAAGTGAATAAAAATAAAAAAATAATGAAAAAAATCCAGAAAGTGACTAAAACCCCAAAAATAATGCAAAAAATACAAAAAATGAATAAAAACCCAAAAATAATGAAAAAAATACTGAAAGTGAATAAAAACCTAAACCCAAAAATAATGAAAAAAATATAGAAATTGAATAAAACTCCAAAAATAATGAAAAAAATCCAAAAAGTGAATAAAACCCCCAAGATAATGAAAAAGATCAAGAAAATGAATAAAACCCCAAAAATAATGAAAAAATTCAAAAAGTGAATAAAAAGTGAAAAAAATACAGAAAGTGAATAAGACCCCAAAAATAATGAAAAAAAATCCAAAAAATGAATAAATACCCAAAAATAATGAAAACAAAATCCAGAAAGTGAATAAAAATCCAAAAATAATGAAACAATACAGAAAATGAATAAAATTCTAAAAATAATGAAAAAAAATCCAGATAGTGAATACAAACCCAAAAATAATGAAAAAATACAGAAAGTGAATCAAACCCCACAAATAATATTAAAAAATACGAAAAAATAAAAAATACAGAAAATGAATAAAAAAAACAGAAAATAAATATTACCCCATAATGAATTTTCTGGATTTTCTTCATTATTTCTGGATTTTTATTCAATTTCTAGATATTTTTTCATTTTTTTAAGTTTTATTCACTTTCGGTTTTTTTTTTTCATTATTTTTGGGTTTTTATTCATTTTTTGGATTTTGTCCATTATTTTGGGGGTTTTATTCACTTTATATATATTTTTTCATTATTTTTGGATTCTAATTCACTTTCTGGATTTTTTTCATTATTATTGGGTTTTTATCCACTTTCAGTATTTTTTTCATTATTTTTGGGTTTTTATTTATTTTAGGAATTTTTTTCATTATTGTCGTTTTTTTTTTCATTTTTTGTATTTTTTTCATTATTTTTGGAGTTTTTTTCACTCTCTGTATTTTTGGGTTTTTTTCATTATTTTTGGAGTTTTATTCACTTTCTATATTTTTTTCATTATTTTTGTTTTTTTTTCATTTTCTAGATTTTTTTCATTATTTTTGGACTTTTATTAACTTTCTGTATTTTTTTTATTATTTTTATTCACTTTCTGATTTTTTTTTCATTATTTTTGGGGGTTAATCACTTTCTGTATTTTTTCCATTATTTTTGGATTTTTACTCACTTTTTGGATTTTTTTCATTATTTTGGGATTTTTATTCACTTTCTAGATTTTTTAAAAATATTTTTGGGGTTTTAATCACTTTCTATATTTTTTTCTTTATTTTTGGGTTTTATTCGCATTCTCGATTTTTTTCATTATTTTTGGGTTTTTATTCAGTTTCTGTATTTTTTTCATTGTTTTTGGAGTTTTATTCACTTTCTGGATTTTTTAAATTATTTATGTTTTTTTTTTCTTCATTTTTTGGATGTTTTCATTATTTTTGGGTTTTATTCACTTTCTGTATTTTTTTCATTATTTTGGGTTTTTATTCACTTTCTGGATTTTGTCTTTATTTTTGGATTTTTATTCATTTTCTGGATTTTTTTTATTATTTCTAGGGTTTTAATCACTTTTTGGATTTTTTTCATTATTTTTTGGTTTTTATTCACGTTCAGATTTTTTTTCGTTTTTATTCATTTCTGTATTTTTTTCATTATTTTTGGAGTTTTATTCACTTTCTGTATTTTGTCATTATTTTTGGGTTTTTATTCATTTTCTGGATTTTTTCACTATTTTTGGGATTTTATCGACTTTCTGGATTTTTTTTCAATTTTTTATGTTTTTATTCACTTTCTGATTGTTTTTTTCATTATTTTTGGGTTTTTATTCATATTTTGGATTTTTTTTCATTATTTCTGTTGTTTTAATAGGTTTCTGGATTTTTTTCATTATTTTTGGGTTTTTATTCATTTTGTGATTTTTTTTCAATATTTTTGGGCTTTCTATTTAGTTTTTGTATTTTTTTTCGTTATTTTTGGAGTTTTATTCACTTTATGTGATTTTTTCATTAATTTTGGGTTTTTACTCATTATTTTGATTTTTCCCCTTATTTTTGGGTTTTTATTCATTTTCTGGATTTTTATCAATTTTTTGGTGTGGTAATTCTTTTCCCTGGAAAATGAATAACAAGGTGGGAGGAAGTTTTTTAATTCAATCTTTTGTGGAAAAAATGGTTACGTGATTTGTTTTAAGGAAACCAATTCCATAGAAAATTTTGTTTATCAAACATCCAAAAGATGGAAAATGACTCCATATATTACATTTTTCATGGAAAATTAGTGTTATCAAACACACCCTAAGGGTTAAAAACTCAATTTCCGTTTTTGGGTCTATGGGCCTCCTAAAAAGGGCCCAAACTCTTTATTTGGAGCTACATTATGTCAAATTAAGCCCCGAGAACCAATATATACATATGGCCACTCATTTCCAAATATTTTGACCCATCCAGATTCAACCGTGCACTCCAAATTGTCATCTGAATTAATTTATAACATTTTCCAACTTTAAGGCCTCAAGAAGGCAACATCAAATAGTCCAAAAATATTTAATTCACAATTCGCCAAATTAATAAATTCCTTAAATTTATAAATTCAAATATCATGGATTTAATTTCTCTAAATAAAATAAATTCTTTTTTCTCCAAATCTTTTATTTAATTAAAGGTCTTTGAATTTACGGGGTGTTACAACATGCTCAGTGAGTCACCAAATACCTGTGTAGTTGGGTTCGCTTTTCATGAAAATTTATTCCCATGGTTATTTTCTTACAGAATTTACCACCAAACAAGCAAACATGTAGTACACATTAAAATGGCTAAAAAGAACCCAACATCTTTAAAAAAATAAAGAAGTACGATAATACAAAAGCTTATTGAGTTATTAAAGGTTATTGAGTTACTAATCTTATGAGATAAAGAGGCCACTCACGTAAAAACTACAAACTTGAAAAGCCCTAAATCATTGAAATCCCTAAATCTAATGGTCTCCATCCATAATTCACACTATAATGAAAATCAATGGAGAAAATAAAAGCTCCTAAAAATATTATTTAATCTGAATTAAAAAGAACATATAACGATTTTTTGAAATCATTCAAATTTATTGAACATTTATTAACTACAAAAGCTAAAGAAAATTAAAATGTTTTATTGTATAAGGATTTTAGAAATTATAGAGCAATACACTAGGGAAGTACATAAATGTACTCGAAAGTTACAATAATCGGCCATCCGAGTGTTTTGTTATCTAATTCATCATTCTAGTGTTAGCAACAAGAATAACAATTGTACATTCTATTTGGCAATCAAATGAGGCACAAATATGAAATATATACTTCCACCCACCTTATAATGTAATTCAAGTTTACTGAAAATATATATTTTTTTGTAAATGTTTTTCCTTTTGCTATTAATGTTTTTTTTATGAGGGTTAATTGTGCCGAATTTTGTTTTTTTAGAAATATATTTTTTCCTTTTGAAATGCCTTTTTTATTTTGCTGAAAATATTTTTTTTGGCACTAAATTCATTTTTCTACAGTTTTTGAATTTTGAAATAAAATTTTGTAATTTCCAAATATTTTATATATTTGTTTTCTCATTTTAATATTTTTTTAAGTTTATTTCAATATTTTCATATTTTTAGAAAGTTTTTCATTTCTTGAAACATTTAAATTGTGCTTTCTACTATTTCTCGAACTTTTTAAAGTTTTTAAATTATTTTTTGGAAAAGAAAATCAATTTTCAGTAATTTTTTATCTATTAGTTTTCTATAATTTTCAGTTTCTTAATTTCTATAATTTTTTTCATTATTTTTATAATTTAATAAATAGTTTCTGAAATTTCATATTTTAAGAATAATTTCTGTAATTTTCAAAAAATATAAATATTTTTTTTCTACTTAATAGAATTTTTAAATTGTTTTTAAATGTTTTTATATATTTTTCATTTTTTAAAAATATTATTGATTGATCTGGGCCAAAATACCCTCATGTGCATAACGCACGGCTCACTTTTTTGTCAGAATACTAACGGTGTTAATGGTATGGGATGCTTGCAGTGATTTTGAAAGTTCAAAAAGTTTAGTCCAGAAAATGAACGTTTGAAGGATAAAATAAAAAACAAAGTAAAATTTAGGAGGAAAAGTGTAATTAACCCTAATCTATATTATATCGCTAATACAATAGTATGAAAACTATTAGAGCGACTTGCCCTCCAAACTTAAAATCCCTACTTAATGATGTGACACATGCCACATCATTAAGATGCACAGTTTTTTTGTTTTATCACCTTATAATTTTTTTTTCAAATATAATTTTAAAGTAAAAAAAACGCTGTCCAATTAAAAAATATATTTATGTTAAAATTATGTGTGTTAAAATACATTAAGACAAAATACGAAATTATATTTTTTTACTTATCACAAATCAATTAAAAAATTGCACAATGCAATTATGAATCTTTTATTTTTTTAACTAACGAGATCACGATCCAAAAAAACGCGACGTGACATGGAGTCGTATTTTGTTCATATCGCTGGCGCGGATCATTTTTTACTATTTTAAAAATAATATTTGTACGATTTTAAAAAAACGGTCCGCGCCAGCGGTATGTGTACGCGGTCCGACCACCTATACATACTGCTGGCGCGGATCAACATATTAGAAAAAATGGTCTGCGCCAGCGCTATGTATAGGTGGTCGGACCGCCTATACATACCGCTGACGCGGATTTTTTTTTTTTTTAAATCGTAAAAAGATTATTTTTAAAATAGTAAAAAATGATCCGCACGAGCGGTATGAAAAAAAAAATAAAACTACATGCCACGTTGCGGTTTTTTTTTTGGATCGTGATCCTGTTAGTTAAAAAAATAAAAGATTCATATTTGCATTGTGTAATTTTTTAATTAAATTGTGATAAGTAAAAAAATACGATTTCGTGTCTTGTCTTGTTGTATTTTAACACACATAATTTTTTAAATTGGACTATTTTTTCTAAATACGATGCCATGCCATGTTGTGTTTTATTTGGATCTTATTTCTGAAGGTCCGCGTCAGTGACACACATTGAGTGGTTTTATGTGGTTGGTGACTTTTTGGAACAAAATAAAAATACTTGAACTAAACCTGTATTAAAAAATATTTGAGGGACTATGTGATATTTGATCCAAAAAATTAACTTAAGAAAAAAAAATTAATTTAAAAAAATTTGAATTGATTTTTTTATGTTTCACCTGAAATGTTTAAATACCAGAAAAAAAATCCAACTCAAAAATAATTTTTTTTTTACTATTTTAAGAAAATGGTACACGTCAGCGGTATGTATAGACGGTCCGACCACTTATACATACCAGTGGTGCGAACCATTTTTTTTAAATACTAAAATATTTTTTTACTATTTAAAAAAAATGGTCCGTGCCAGGAGTAACCACCTATATATACTATTTAGAAAAAATGTTCTACGCCAGCATTAACCGCATATATCTACTGCTAACGCGGACCACTTTTTTTTTTTAATAGTAAAAAATGGTGCGCGCCAGCGGAATGGAAAATAATATTTTTACTATTGTAAAAATAATCTTTTTACTATTTAAAAAAAGTTGTCTGCACCGGTAGTATGTATAAACGTTCCGACCACTTATACATACCATTGGCGCGGACCAATATATTAAAAAAATGGTCCGCATCAGCGGTATGTATAGGTGGTCAGACCACTTATACATACTACTGGTGCGAACCAATTTATTTTAAATAGTCAAATATTGTCTTTACTATTTAAAAAAAATGATCCGCGCCAGCGGTGTGTAGGGCAAAAAAATTATTCTCTTGTTTTTTAATTACTTTTAACTCATTTAGTCCCTTAAATACTGATTTACCCAATATTCTCTTATTTCTAACGGTCCGCCCCAGCGTCACCCCTAATTTTTAAACTTTTTTTTTTTAAACTTTACAACATTTAAAATAATTTTTGTATTTCTTAAAACTGTTTAAAGGTTCGCGTTAAAAAAATTATTCTAATAACAATTTTTGTATTTTTGTATTCCGTGTCTTATCTTATTGTATTTTAATATATATAATTTTAACATATTTTTTTTAATAGAGTTTTTTTTTTTAACTTGAAAATTATATTTTACAAAAATGAATTTATATTTGACAAAGCAAAAAAAAAAGTGTGTATCTTAATGATGTGGCATTGCCACATCATTAAGTACACAATTTAAGTAGAAAATCAAAGTCGCTATAGTCTTACTCCAATAGTATTAGAGGCTAATACGAGACTTTAATGCTAAACTCATATCAAAGCATTTAATCCTTCTTTCCATCCATTTTTATTACAAAAAAGGTGAATATATTAAGGGGTTCAATCCTTTTATTTACTGGAAAAATTAAGTCTTTTTGTTTTCCCAATTTTCATCCGTCTCTATAACTGAAGAAAGTGAACAAATTCAGAGTTTCAATCCTTTTATTTACCAAATTAAGTCTATTTATTTTTCCAATAAATATTGTCTTATTGTATATATTCAAACCGTCAATGTATCACTCACCAGTGGCTCATCTCCCAATAGACCACAACGAAGCAGGCCTCATGATCGTTGGATCATTATCCGATCAACTTAATATATAACCAAGCTATTTATGTTCTATTCTTGATTTCAATACCCATAGGATGAATCCATCTTCCAATAGTTTAGGGAGTTGATGGAAAGACCTCGAACCCATTTAACGATCATTTCACCTCCAACAATTTTGAGGGTACTTTTTTAGTTTCCCTTTTTTTTGCCTTCTTACATTCATATCCAAACATATTTGCATATAATTTCATCACATCTATTATATTTGTTTATACTATTTCAATTACATTGCTGATCTGACACCAATCAAACAACCATTGCCAACTCTGATTAAAGTATTGAGAACAAACATGAAGGACGGAGGTGATGTTATTCCCCTGATAACTCATATGTATCTATCTCATTCACATCTAAAATTCATCCCAACCCACGCATTGGTTTTAAATAATTTTTAAAATACGGGAAAAGGAAAAAAGAAAAGAAAGGCAAATTACAGGGAGTTCCCTAATATATGTTAATTAGTGTTCATCTAGAAGATTATATATTTTGTGATTATTTATTTTGAAATTGAGTTTTAATGTATTGTTTAAGAGTTTGAGTTGGTATTTGGCAGAAGATTTTCTCCAATGACACTAATGTAGCAATTATAGAATATTTTTTATTGTTTGTTATCTATATAACGTGTGTAGTGATGTTGAATTCATCATAGTTGTGACATGTACCCCATTAATCCATATTTTTGGATATTTCAAATTTAAGATTGTTACTACCAACATGTTATGACCTATTTTTTACATCCTGGCTAAAATATTTGGTTGTGTTCAAGTTTATGGAACATGATAATGTTCTTTGTCTATTTTTCTTGCATGTATATTATAACAACACCCATTTTCTCACGTAAAGGCTGGCTAGGCTCAATACGTCGAAGATGGGACTCATCAACAATTTATACCATTCTCAGTACTGAAAGAATAAAAATTTCTTTATTTCAGATCAAAATCCACAATGAATAAAAACATCTGAATAAAATTGATTTAATACATTAATAATAAAAACTAAATCATCATACAATGTCCATATTGTAAAGATAAGTACTACTGTTAGAAACAAACACTTGGGCTTATGCCCGTACAAATCCCATTATGAAATAAAATGAGAAAATACTAAAGAACAACCTATACAAGAATCAATGGAGTGAAATCCACTACGTACAATGCAACTGCAAGTCTAATCCATCGCCAGTCCTGCTATCCCTGTCATTAAGAATACCTTAAGGGAAAATATTTGTAATTTGTGTTAGAGCCCTAGAGTTGCAGGGGTTCTTCACCAATAAATATGCAAAATGTTATTTACTCATACTTCACGTCTCTCCATCGACGTTCACAAGTAATGAGTACCTCACCTCTCATCTAGGAACAGTCCTACTCATATCCTCAAATAAAATGCCAATTGTAACTTCCATTATTTAATCTAACATGTAAAGAATACACCATCTAGGTATGCGTTGACTAAATATGGGTATTTATATTTAACAATCTAGCCCCTGAATGGATTTCATAATGTCGCTACTCATTTTGATATAAACTCGGTGCGTATTTTTACTTCATATAATATTCCATAACCTTAGTCTATCTCTTCAGACTATTTGATATCTAATTCATACTACTCATCGTCTACCCCATTAGATTATAGATTTCATTCTCTTAGACTACGAAATTATTAATTTCATTAACAATTGTCTACCACATTATTCATTCTCTTTAATTATTGTCTACATTCTTAGACTATCCACTTATTATTCTCATTAATAATTTTCGATCACATTATTCATCACGACTCCTCTTCGTCCTTAACTATCCACGTCATTATATTAACCCGACTTTGTGATCATTAGGCATTGTCTACATCTATAGAATGAGAGGGTACATTCTCATACAAGGCAGTACACCAGTTCATGACCCATAGTCAGCGGTGACAAATGATCACATCAACAACACCTACCATCTAGTAAATGGTGCTACTACGTAGTATTTAAATGACCTACACAACATCTAGCGCACCTGTGTTGACGTATGCTACGGAGTCCCGATCATACTCAAACCCCAACTGATAGGACGGTCCACGAACCCAGATATGTCCACATAAAATAATATGATAATATTATTATTTAATATGTATAAGTAGTTACTCTATAACTACATTTACCCAAAGAAATATCCATCCATATTACTATAGCCCATTCGGCTTAACCATAACATTTTAGCCCATTATTACCTAACACATTTTAAGTTGATATCATATGACCACTTCCCGATTAAATATGAAGTCCCACACTTTGCCTTTTAGAATTAAAAATCACATTTGTTTCATCATTTATTTCTCTTTAAATATATAGGCACCGTTATTCAAAAACTACTTTCCCAAAGCATTATAGGTATTGTTATTCCCAAACTAGCCTTACCAGCGCAATTATAGGTATAGTTATTCACAAACTAACCTTACCACTACAGTTATTGGTATAGTTATTCCAAACTACCCTTCCAATACAATTAATAAGTATAGCACATTGTCCTCTTGACATAGACTTAAATCATTCCAAATTATTAATAGTTATTCTCTTATTGTTACCTTTTCAATAAGGTTTATATGTACATATATAAGGAATCAACTACAGTCGATAAAGGTTATATGTACATGTGGGTACCCGAAAATTAGAGCTATGGGCCTGGACGAGTAGCCCAGTCCTGGCGGCCCAAAGTCCAGGGCCCTCATCTTTTATATTGATTCGGTCTCCCCCCACGATCCCACG
Source organism: Sambucus nigra (assembly GCA_949130495.1). Classification (NCBI taxonomy): domain Eukaryota; kingdom Viridiplantae; phylum Streptophyta; class Magnoliopsida; order Dipsacales; family Adoxaceae; genus Sambucus; species Sambucus nigra. The sequence goes on from OX422220.1 coordinate 522,982,318, forward strand.
AAGAGAAGTTATAGGAGAGATGGAAAACATGGAGGAACCCATCACCTTCACTCACCTACATGTACATGTATATATTAAACCCTAGGTTCGGGGCAGAAGGACAAGTTGTATTCTCTGTAATTACTCTCTAGAGTATATAGAAATAATACTGACTGCACCACCGTGGACGTAGGCACATCTTTGCCGAACCACGTACATATTTTGTTGTGTGATTGACATTTTATTTTCCTTGTTCTTCCTTGGTAATTGCTTCTCTCGTATTTATTTGTGTTGCATAATAATTGTCTCCACAATTGGCGCCGTCTGTGGGAAGCGTTCATCTTTCCCTGAGAAGAGCCCACACCAAGAAAGGAGTTTAAGATGTCTGGTCACAACAGCAATGCGCCACAAGCAGGAGATATTCAAGAGCCACCTGCTCCTCGCAGGATTAGGTCTGAAGTCCGGCATTCAGATCAGAGAGCTCGCCAGGAAAGGCCAGCCTCAGAAGAAAGTCAAGGACCAGCGAGGTCCACGCAGATATCCAGATTGATTGATGCATACGAGGCAAGGCTTCGCGAGCAGAGGGAGTCTTCTCACAGATGCGAGGCTGAGAACGCTCGCTTGAAAAGAAGACTGGAAAGACTGGAGAGGGAACTACGTCCTGATACCAGGAGACGCCCATATCGCACTCCTAGCCCTCAGGCGAGCAAGTCTCGCAGCCGAGGAAGGAGCCCTAGGCGAGAATCTCAAAAGGTCGAAGGTGGCGAATCAGACGACGACCTCTGCGAACAGCTGCGAAGAGCTCGTCGCTACCAGAGCCCTGCTCGCAGCGACGAGAACATACGAAACCTAGTCCGCAGAGAGATGGACCAACATCCTGCTCACCACGAAACAAGATCAACCAGAGAACTCGCGATGGGAGCTCTCAAAACCCAGATGAAGTCACCCTTCACGAGGGAAATCGAAGAGGAAGAGGCTCCCAAGAAATTTGCCATTCCAAGGTTCAAGATTTACGATGGGAAAACTGATCCCATCGATCACATCAGGCAATATCGACAGGCCATGACCCTATGGAATCACCGAGATGTCCTGATGTGTCATATTTTCCCTCGAGCCTGCATAATGTAGCACATAAGTGGTTCAAAAGGCTCCCCCACCGTTCGATCAAGAATTTCAAATCCCTAGCCGAACTCTTTACGACCCGATTCATTACCAGTAGCTCCCACCCTAAAAGGATGGATGCTCTGCTAACAATGAATAAAACGCCTCAAGAAACCCTACGAGACTATGCAAAAAGGTACTGGGAGTTATTCAATGAGATCGAGGACTGCGCGGAGGAAGTGGCAGTGACTTCCTTCCAAATTGGGCTTCCTAGTTCTTCCCTCCTCTACAGTCCCTGACGAAGAAGGAAGCTATGACTATTGACGACCTAATGGACCGAATCGAGAAATACGCAAAGGTGGAAGATGTCACCCGCCTTAATGCAGGAGAAAACGGTCAAGCTAAACTCACTACCAAGGGGAGTGAGAAAACTGAGAACCAGAAGAAAGGAGGAAGAGTGGGGGCAAAAATGGCTCCAAGAACGGAGGAAATTTTGACTCGTCAAAAGCATTCCAGGCGGTTAACACAGTCTTCAAAGAACCAATTTACAAAATTCTTGCGAAGATCAAAGATGAGCCGTTCATCAAGTGGCCCCGAAAAATGGGAGGAGATCCCTCGAAGAGGAATAACGCATTAAGATGCGCTTTCCACAAAGAGGGAGGACATAAGACCGAGCACTGCAAAGCTCTTAAGTCTCACCTCGAGGAGTTGGCCCAGTCTGGGCTCTTGAACGACTTTGTGGAAAAAAGGGCAGAGAAAGTGGCTGCCAACAGAGAAGCGAGACCTGATAACGTGCTGGAGGACGATGCTGGACATGAGTTCGCAGTAATCTACAAAGCATCTGACCTCAAGCAGATACAAGGGAACTCGGCTAGAATGGAAGTGAAAAAACTTACGACAGTAATGCAGGCCTTTCAAATTGATCCAGCAAAGTCCCAGTCAGGAAAGCGTCGACGAGCAGAGGACGTCAACTATAACAAGCATATTGTTTTCACGGATGAAGATCTAGTGGGAGTAAGGACCCCACATCGTGATGCTCTGATCATTACACTCAGGATAACCAACTTTGACATTGACAAGTTTCTCGTCGATCAAGGAAGCTCATCCGAAGTAATGTACCTCAATCTATTCAGGAAGTTGAAGTTGAGCGTCGTCGACCTAAAGGAAGCTATTGTTCCCTTGGTCGGCTTCGCTGGAAAAATGACCATGCCCCTGGGCAAGATAGTACTGCTAGTACGTGCTGGAAACATCTCCAAGATGATTGAGTTTTTGGCAGTTGACATCGACTCACCGTACCAGGCCATCCTCGGCAGGGGATGGATTCATGCGATGAAGGCAGTCCCCTCGACCTACCATCAGAAGCTTAAGTATGTAACCGAGCAAGGAGTAATGGAGATCCACGGCGACCAAGTGATGGCAAGGAGGTGCTTCATAACAGCCATCCGACCAAAGCCAGAGAAGAAGGACGATCAACCCAGCAAGAAAGATGAAGAAGGTGAGACACCTTCCAAATAGCAATTAAAGTACGAAAGACCCGGAGTAGAGGAGACCAGGCTCCTCCCCTTCGAGAGCATCGTCGAGGACATGGTAGAAGTTATGGCCAAAGATGGTGACAGAAGAAGAGTCTTCTTGATAGGAGCATATCTCACCAACGAAGAGTAGGAGGAATTGATGACCTTGCTGAGGCGTAACGTAGATGTTTTCGCATGCGAACCATACGAGCTGCCTGGAATCGATCCTAGTATGGTCTGTCATCAGCTGCACGTCGACCCCACATTCAAGCCAGTTGCGCAGAAGGCACGGCGAACTGCACCCGAGAAGGCTAAAGCGATAGAAAAGGAAGTCGAAAACTACTGGATGCAGGATCCATACGGGAAGTGCAATTCCCCAAGTGGTTGTCCAACCCAGTAGTAGTTCCGAAGAATAACGGAAAGTGGAGAGTTTCCATAGACTTCACTGACCTCAACAGAGCATGCCCTAAGGAAAGTTTCCCTCTCCCAAAGATAGACCAACTAGTAGACGCCACTACAGCTCACGAGCGAATGAGTTTCCTGGACTCGTACTCGGGATATCACCAGATCCCCTTGTACGCCCCAGACCAGGACAAAACGGCGTTCATCACGACGGTTGGGTTGTATTGCTACAAAGTCATGCCTTTGGGGCTCAAGAATGCTGGGGCAACCTATCAGCGGTTGGTTACTAAAATGTTCAAGGATTAAGTGGGAGACACAATGGAGGTCTACATCGATGACATGCTCGTTAAGAGAAAGAAGAAAGAAAATCACCTCTCGGACCTGTCAAGTACCTTTGAAATCCTCAGGAAGTACCGGATGCAACTTAATGCGAGCAAGTGTTCCTTCGGTGTCCAGTCAGGAAAATTTCTTGGGTACTTGGTCAGTAAGCGAGGCATAGAAGCTAATCCAGACCAGATCGATGCAATCAACAGGGTGCAACCTCCTCGCACAATCCGGGACATGCAGAAACTCACTGGAATGCTCGCTGCCTTAAATCGCTTCATTTCCAAATCCTCCGAGAAGTGAAAGCCTTTTTTCCAACTTTTAAAGGGGAGTAAACCGATAGAATGGAGCCCAGATTGCTCGCGAGCATTGGACGAGCTCAAATCCTACCTAAGCACTCCACCATTGCTTGCCATACCACAGCAAACGGATTCTTTGTACCTATACCTCTTTGTATCCAATCACACTGTCAGCTCTGCGTTAATATGTGAGGTGGCAGGGATCCAACACCCCGTTTATTATGCGAGCAAAACCTTGTTAGACGTCGAGCAAAGGTACCTGCCATTGGAGAAGCTCACCTTTACCCTAGTAATAGCCTCGAGGAAGCTGAAGCATTATTTCAAAGCTCATACTATCATCGTCCTTACATCGCACCCCCTTAAGGCAGTCCTAAGGAAAGAGGACTTGTCGGGAAGATTGTCTAAGTGGTCAGTCGAGCTCGGCCGGTTTGACATCCAATTTCAACCAAGGACAGCTATCAAGGGTCAGATCCTTGCTGATTTCATAGCTGAATTCATGGGCGAAGAACTCTCCGACCAACCTCAACCAACAAAGCAAAAGAAGACCCAAGCAACAGTGAAAACCTGGAAACTATTCATTGATGGAGCCTCCAACTCAAAGGGCGCAGGGGTAGGCATTGTTCTCATCAGTCCAGAAAACATAATCCTTGAGCAAGGAATCAGGCTGGGATTTGCAGCCTCCAACAACGAAGCAGAGTACGAAGCCCTAATAGCCGGTCTCCAAAAAGCGCAAACTCTGGGAGCAAAACGTTTACAGGTGTTCGGCGATTCGCAACTAGTCTCCAACCAGATAAGTGGAGATTATAATGCGAAGGATGAAAGAATGGCAGCCTACCTCGCCTTGGTGAAAAAATTAATGATGAGCTTTGAAGAGATCAACATCCAGCAGTTTCCCAGGGGGCAAAACAGTCATGCTGATGCCTTAGCATCCCTGAGTTCGACAGTTGATTCTAGCCTTAAAAGGGTCATTCCCATCGATTTCCTCATTTGTCCGAGCATTAACCACAACAGTAAGCTGCCAAACGTGGAACATATACTCCAGGTGGGATCAGCCCCTAGCTGGATGGACCCCTTAAAAGACTATTTAAAGGAGGGCGCGATCCCAGAGGATAAGAAAACTGCCCACCAGATAAGAGTCAAAGCTGCTCGCTTTCACTTATCCACAGGAGGTGACTTGTGTAAGAAGTCCTTCTCCGGTCCCTACCTTAGATGCGTCCACCCAGGCAATATCGAGCAAGTGCTGCACGAGCTTCACAAAGGAATCTGCGGAAGTCATGTCGGAGGAAGGTCTCTAGCCTTTCGATCGATGAAGGAAGCCTATTAGTGGTCATATATGCAAAAGGACTCCGCAGTATATGTCCGCAAATGCCTGAAATGACAACTCCATGCTCCTATGGTCCACCAACCCGCCAGCGACCTAAAATCCCTAACCAGCCCATGGCCCTTTGCCCAATGGGGAATGGACATCGTGGGACCACTGCCCACCGCTGCCGGCAATCGCAAATACCTGTTGGTTGCAACTGACTACTTCACCAAATGGATCGAGGCAGAACCATTGGCGAACATCCGAGATGCTGATATGATAAGGTTCATATGGAGGAATATAATCACTCGATTCGGAATCCCCAGAACCATCATCACTGATAATGGGATACAATTTGAGAGTGACCCCTTTCACGACTTCTGTAATGGACACGGGATCAGGAACCACTTCAGTTCGGTGGCCTACCCTCAGAGCAATGGACAAGCAGAAGCTTCCAACAAAACTGTGATTGATGGATTGAAGAAGCGATTAGAGCGAGCCAAAGGCGCATGGGCAATCGAGCTACCCCATATCTTATGGGCATACCGAACCACTCCTCGGCGAGCAACAAGAGAAACCCCATTTTCACTAACATATGGCATGGAAGCAGTCATCCCAATAGAAGTGGGTTTGCCAACAATGAGATCCGATCTTGTCGAACAAGGCCAGAATGATGAGGCATTGCTCACTGAACTCGACCTCGCCGACGAGCGTAGAGAATTTGCCCTGGTGAAGCTTGCGAGCTATCATCAACAGCTCGCAAAGCACTACCACAAAAGGGTTAACCCGAGAAGATTCTAAGTTGGGGACAATGTTCTAAGAAAAGTTCTGGGCAACGCTGTGAAGTCATCAGATGGCTAGCTAGGCCCAAACTGGGAAGGACCCTTTAAAATAACTAAAGGCGAACTGCAAGGTGCCTATCATTTGGAAACGATGGAGGGCAGAGAGATACCACGAGCATGGAACGCAGCTAATCTCAAGAAATTCTATGTTTAGATTCTCAAGGAATTCTATTGTTGAATCTTTTTCTTACATTTGTTATGTGAAAGGACAGTTCATTTCCCTTATTACTAATGGAAGTTACTTAATTAATTACCCTCTGAGTAGTAACAGTTGCATTTTATCACACATCTTTTCCAAATCACAGGCACGATGGTCGATATAGCAGGGGAATACCCCTCCTCAGGTCATCGTCATGAAACATGAGAGACCTCTTAGCATTGCCCCTGGCAATATATGAAGTCCTACAGAGGATTCTTAGGCAATGCGACCAGATTTTATACTGGCCATCAAACCTACTTTGGTTGAGAAAAATTCTGATCGGATGAAGACATCCAATACCAGGTATGTCCTCGCCAATTGCCCTACTTAGGCCTAAGGGAGTGTGACGACACAACCTAAAAGGTAAAATGGGGCATAATGGTATTTTGGTATTATACTGGACTGGGGGGACACTTGCATGACAAAACAAAAAGGATTATGAAGCAGCAAGAATATAAAAAGATAAGATGAACACGTTTAGTCGGCAAAATTGCCCAAAACACGAAGTTTTCATTAATCCCTTATATTTACAACGATGATAATACATGTTTAGTCGGCGAAGATCGCCCAAAGCATTTACATTATCAAAAGTACAAAAGATTAAAAACTTGCAAAATCTCAAGGGGGTGGAAGCCTCCGAGCAAGATAATAAGCTACTCTAGCTCTTCATCCGTCGTCTGGAGCAGGGGCTACCTCTTCCACAACCTCATTTGCGTCCAACTCCAATAATTTCCGAGGAATAGCATCGATGGGAATCCATCGATCGTCCCTCCTGAATGGGTTGGGCATCAGAGTGGAGGAAGACATCTCGTGGCGATACCATAACACCGAGTTCCTCGGGACCTGCAGCTCTTTCAAGGCACTTAACCACCCTTTGATGAAAGAAAGTTCCTCAAACTCAGATAGTCTCGTTGGAGCATCTAGCCAGCCTTGATCATAACCATCAGCCCACGCTTGTCGAGGACCTTTCTTGAATAAGTGCCACAATCGGGTGACGTCCTTTTGAAGCCCAGCAGCAATTACATATGCTCGTCGGACATCATCGCGGAGCTCTTCCATCTCCTTATCACGCTGTTCTTCTGCTTCCCTACTCCTGCCTCTGGTGCTCCTACCAGCTCGCGAGAGGGGAGGAAGAGTGGAACCTCACGGCATAGGAGGAGTATATCCAGCTCGCGACGGCGAGGAGTCTTGCAGAACTGTTGAAACAGTGCTCGACGCATGCCCCCTAAGTTGTAAGACTTCCCTCCTCAGGTCTTCATTCTCCTTCTGCAGGCACTCCCCAACTTGGTTGATCTCGGTGGCCTCGAGTAACTTTGCTCTCAGTACATTGATTTCCTCTTGCACTGAGGCGCTAATGTCTTCCATCTCCTAGAGCCTGTCCTTCAGCTTAGCCACTAGCTCGGACTTCTCCTTAAATTTCTGATTTCTGGACCTAAGAGACTTGCAAAGTTTGGCAAAGGCCTGACGAACTTCAGGGCTCGCATTGGGACCGAGGGTCCTACCCAATTGGGAAGTAGTAGGAATGTAATCATCCACATCGACTAACTACAAATAAAAGAAAGATAGAGGAGAGAAAGAGATCAACACAAGCGAAAATGAAGCCTTTTCATTAATAAGGGTCGAGGTTACATCAGGCTGAAGAAAAAAAAAATTTACAGGCTAGGAAAAGCAAAAATACAAGAATAGTCCTAAAAGTAGATTAACTAGCAACCTCAGGCTGCCTAGAGGTGGCTGGCTGCTTCCCCTTGTCAGCAGCAGCAGATACATCCCCCTTTATAGGGATGCCCTCAGTCGCCTGGGCGGGACAAACACCGGTAGGAATTATCTGAGAGGCAAGATCAACACCCTCGATGGCTGGGGCAGGAGCTTCTTCGTCCACAGTTGGCTTCGGACCTGGGTCATGCTCGTCGAACAGAGGAGAATCAGCATCAACACCAGCAGCTAAGAGGGCCTTGTTCCAGCCCTTCTTGAAGTTCAGAGGGCTGATGTAGCCTATCTGAACCTCGACATCTTCGTAAGCAGCAGTTCACCCGGAGTTGTAAGAATCCTCCTTGATGGTGGCTACCTGGGATTCTTTCTCCTTTAACTACTCGGTCAGAACCTTGTTCTCCTCCACGACATCCATCTTGCTCGAGCAGACTAGGTCATAGGCCTGCCTCAGCTCGTTTAGCTCCTTAACCGCCGCATCCCTCTCTCGATTAAAATTAATAAGGGCCAGATCAGAGGAAGCTCGGGCGGCGTCAGCAGTCTTTAAATCAGCCTCCAGCTGAGAACCCCTGACTTCCAGAGCGAACTTCTGCTGCTCCAGCTCGCCATTCTTTCTCACCAACTCGTCGCGAGAGAGATAGAGCACGGCGAAGTCGGTCACAAACTGCCAGAAATAAAGAAGAGATCAAGAAGGAGAAACAACTAAACTTTGTTAAAGAATTGAAAAATGGATAGGATCTTACTAAGGCTAGCTTGTAGGGGAAATTGATCATACCCCAGCGCCCTCTGGCAATCTGCAGGGAGAACTGCCCTCTCGAGCAGCGCAGGAGCCAGCTGAGGAGAAATGGCAACTGGGGCCCCCTCGGGCAAAGCAGACACCGGGACCAAGGCTTGCCCAGCCTTCGTCCTTGACTCCATATTTCTCCTCTCTTCCTATTTCTCCTTCTCTACTCTCTTCCTCTCCTCCATCCTCTTCTTTTCCTCCACCTTCTTTCTCTCCCTCTCTCTCACCTGCTCTCCTTCTCTCCTCTTCCTCTCTTGCTCCTTTTTTCTCTCCCTCTCTCTCACCTGCTCTTCCTCTCTCCTCTTCCTCTCTTGCTCCTGAGTAGAATACCGAGAGCCAGTAGCCACGGCCCCAGAAGTAGACTTTTGTTTCTTTGACCTTTGTGCAAGAAGCACGTGGTCCTCATCATCATCATCTCTAATCAAGTTCTTCCTTGGAGGCATCTCTTCACCTGAACTGGTAGAAGTGCTCGATGATCCTCGAGCTTCAGAATCCTCCTCACAGTCAGAGGAACTGCTACTGTCAAAGCTCCCTTCACCCAAATTTCTCGCAGCTCCTGCAGGCTCACTTTCAGAGCTGCTCTCCTCTTCGTCCAACTGGATAGGCTCAGCAGTAGTCTCTTCGAAGGAATCGAACTCTGGTACACTATCCACAGGCCGTGCTATGAAGCTGGAGCCAATGTTCTTATACTCGAGCAAAAAGGCAGCAGACATGGGATGCTCGCCGTCACCTAGAGGCTCCCTGATATTCCAAGCTTTTACCAACTCCGAGATACGAACCTCGCTGAGAGGAGGCTCCAAATTCTTTGACCTTGCTGTGGAAGAAAAAGCAAAGAGGGGTTAGAAAAGTAATAAATCAGCAAAGGGTGAAACAAAAGTACAATATCTACCTATATATTCTTCTCCGTAAAAAGGAACCGTGAACCTCTCCGACCTCGACCCTTCAAATTGGGGAGAGAACTGCCAATTTCTAATAAGGAAACCTTCTTGCTAGTAGTCCTTATGGGAATCAGGTAGATTTACTACCAATACCCTCTCAGGACTCCTAGCTTTGAGGTACAGGACACCTGAACTAGTTCGAGAAAAGGAGTAACAAAAGCAGACCTCGGCAAGTCCTAACCTAGTGCCATACAATTGATTTATCCTGTGCACACCATTCACTATTTTCCATACATTGGGCGAGCATTGTGCGGGAACAATATTAAAATAGCCAAAAAAAGTGCAAAAATAGATCATTAGGGGGAAAAGTAAGTCCCCCCTGGGAAAGCAACAAAACATGGATCCAGTGGGCATCCTCTATATCCCTAACGTTCCTAGGAGGGGAGGCACAACACTCAATATCTACCCACTCAGGGATGTTGTAGAACTTCCTAAATTAAGAGATTGACCTATTTCCAATCTTCGCCATTGAAAAACTCAAGAAAAGCTACAAACCAAAGAGAAAGTGCAAAGAAAGGGCACGAGAAACTTACAAAACAGAAGATCGATTCAAGTGATGAAGAAGCACGAGCTCAAGACGACTAAGAAGCAATGGGAATGGGGATTGAGAGGAGAAGGTACGAGGTGCTAAAGTTCTCAGAAGATAGAAGAATTCTGGAAAGGCTGAAACGACGAGAGAAAATGTGGCTATTCCAACGAGCCTTCAAAATCTAATCATAGTGCACAGTAAGCGAAGCGGCTGCCGCCAGAATCAACTCCACAACTCCCGAGGAATTGCAACACAGCCATTATGGCTAATCATTTAAATCTATTGAGCCCATAAACATGGCACAACAAATTTAGGGGCAATTGTGGGTACCCGAAAATTAGAGCTATGGGCCTGGACGAGTAGCCCAGTCCTGGCGGCCCAAAGTCCAGGCCCCTCATCTTTTATATTGGTCCGGTCTCCCCCCACGATCCCACGAAGGGAAGTTATCGGGGAGATGGAAAACATGGAGGAACCCATCACCTCCACTCACCTACATGTACATGTATATATTAAACCCTAGGTCCGGGGCAGAAGGACAAGTTGTATTCTCTGTAATTACTCTCCAGAGTATATAGAAATAATACTGACTGCACCACCGTGTACGTAGGCACATCTTTGCCGAACCACGTACATCTTTTGTTGTGTGATTGACATTTTATTTTCCTTGTTCTTCCTTGGTAATTGCTTCTCTCGTATTTATTTGTGTTGCATAATAATTGTCTCCACAATACATATATAAGAAATCCTCTAATATGGATAAGTAGTCTCACTCCACCTACTATCACAACCGTTGTTAGCCATTTAGAATTATCCCGCTAGGCTTAGGATACATTACTAATTAGAATTGTTATATGATAATCATTTGAGGAAATTAATTATTACTTATAACCTCATGCATTCGACTTATCTCAAATAATTATTTCTTTTTATTTTAATTCACCTCGAATTAATCATAATATTATAACCGTATCTTTTAGGGTCTTATCCTCTACGCCCCTACCAAAATCACCCAATCATCTAGGCACATATCTGCCTTTTAATATATTTATTCCATATAGCTTAACCCAAGTATTCTACATACCTCGTCTTCTTTGTATAGTTAACTTGTATCTCAGGTCACTACGCATGCACTCTTATATCACGAACCCATCCCGGATTAAATACGTATATAAGTTCATAGTAATACTCCCAGCATGTTTTAATAACCATCGCCGCTCACTTGGATCAATACCCAAAGCCTAAACCATCCAAAGTAGCCCAAACTGGATTTCTGGGAAACCTGAATCGATTCACCCAGCCACCGGATGATTCTCCTGGCAGCCAAATCGATTCGGACCTGGGAATAAGCCCAGATCTGTTACAAAATTGCATATGGGATTTTTCTCCTCAAAACCTCCTTCGTCAACTTTCATTATAATGATTCAACAACTTAAATAATGGTATGGATGCAATCTCTAAAACACAATAGGATCAGTATACACAAGATTAAACTCAAATTCAACTCTAGAATTGTCATCAAATTATCAAGATTATGTCAAGAACTTATGAACATGAGATTTCCAAATTTCATTTTACACTACCTCAATGATTTCAAAATTTCATTTTACACTACCCCAATGATTTCCAGATTTGTTTTGAGGGTTCTAAAAAATGTTTTCTACAATGAATCTTTAATTTAAATCACAAGAATATAGATTCAATCCGAGGGGTTATGGATATACGCATGGATCGTATAATTGTCATCAATTTTTGCACTAATCTATAAATCTCTAAATATGCAGTCTCGGACTTGATTCAATCTTAGTCTAACATGGAATCAACATTAATATAAGATTAGCACACTTTAATAAGAATGGAAAGAGGATCCTTGCTTAAAAATAGTGGAGAACCTCCTATTTTCTTCCTCCTCCTCTTGGGTGGGTATGGCTTAGGCCACAACTTTGGACCCCCAAATAAGCCCAAATGCGTTATTTAATTAGCTTCATAACTCCCCAGCTCATATATATATGCCCCAGGACCATTACTAAGGGTCTAAAATGTCCGAACGAGCCGTAATACCTCTCAAAGTGAATATTTTTATCCAAAAATGTATTTTTATTTTGATGGGACGCATGTAAATACTTTTTATTTAAAAATAAAAATTCTATTTAGATTTATTCAAACCATTAAAGTCGTTCTCTAAATCTCAAAAATAATAATGAGTTTAATTACTCACAACTTTGGTTAATTAATTTCACCAAATTAAATTAATCCCTATGAAATTTTATTTTATTCCAAAAATACACCGAGTATTACATATATGTACCAATATGTTATATTGCATATTTTCTCATTTTTCAATCATTAATTATTTTTTTCTAAGTTTATTCTTTCTTTTCTCCATTTCATTTAATTGTGAAACATGATAAATTAAACCCATGGTGATTTATGTTTAGTTTATTGCAATAGTATAAAAATTATCCATTTAAAAAGTTGTCATATATACAAGTCACCCATACATCGCACGGGTTACATGATATTATGTATGTATAACAAGTTCGTATAATTTGTTAGTGTTAGCGTATTTACCCGGATTATTTTATTAGTTATCCAATCTAATTAATTGATAATTTTATATTAATCTTATTTTATTATTATGGTAGTGAATCATTTGATCTCTAAATTAAAGTTGCGTAGGTAACAATCTTGACAACTATTAATCAAAGCAACTACCATATATGTGTGGTTCATTTGATGACACGATTTAACATCTTTTTCTATTTCATTAAAACCTAGATGGGGATGACTTCAAAGTCCTCTTAATGGGAAATAATCCAAGTTGACAAAGACTTACATTTTTTTAGTCTTGACTAGTCATGTCAAAATGTCGCCCAAAATAACATATATTAATTTAGTCATTTAAAATTTGGGTTCAAATTAAAAAGGTATAGGTTAAATAAAGAGCCCGTGTTTAAGAGATACGATAGTAATGGAGGTGTAAATGATGATTAATATTGAAGAGGGAAGGTTATAAATAAATAAACAAGGAGAGAGAGAAAATAATAACATGTAAGAATGAAGGACTGTTTGCTTTTTTTGGGACTCCAAATAAATATTTAAATGATAAATGTTGTCGATAGCCATTTGAAAACACCTCGAATATGACACTATTAGAACAATAAAAGAGGTTTTAATACTTGTTATCATTTTCTCTCTCATCTTAAACATTGGATTGTTTGATATGAAAAATAGATAAACCCAAAAGTCTTCTTGAAAATTATGTTCTTCGAAAAAAAATACTAAACCAAAAATCTCTTTGTTCAAATTAAAAATCCTTCTTCAACATTATGTTCTTTGAAAAAAAATATATATACCAAAATTATTTGGGTTGAAATAAAAAAAATCAATAAACATCTCATCATGTGTTCTTTGAAATATATATATATATATATATATATATATATATATATATATATAAGAAAAGTCTTTTTGAACATTTTGTTCTTTGAAACAAAAAAATGGATAAATCAAAAGTTTTTTAGATGAAATAAAAAAAATAGATAAACCAAAAGTCTTCATGAACATTGTGTTCTCTGAAACAAAAAAAAAAATAAACCAAAAGTCTTTTGGAAATTGAAAGATCTCACTTTCACGATAGAGTTAATTTTTACCAATATACACTTTTCACATAGAAACTTGCACTACCCATAGTAGGTATTGAAAAAGATGATAATGTTAAAATCTCATATATTACAGGCCCCAACCAAATCTCAAATGAGAACTTTCAATCAATATATGAAATTGGGTGTATAATTTACATGTAGTAGAAAAGTTAGCATTTACAATGATAAACTAATAGAGTTTGTTCTTGAGTATAAAATTTACAAAGGCAAACTGCAGGATAAACTTTTACATATATGAAATATATCTTTAAAAATAGAAATATGGTTTTTACATAAAGTATTTTTTCCATTTCCCTCATTTTTTAGTTAAAAGTAGAAATATTTCAAAACTATATTAACTTCAGGACAAATTTTTACATATATATTAAAGAATACATTATCTTTAGAAAAATATTAAAGTATATGTTTTGTTAGCAATATAAAATAATTTATTTCGGAGATATTTGTTATTTTTCTAGTTTTATCTTTTAGTATTATTTCTTTACATAATATATTGTATTTAGAATGAATTTTTGACATTTGGTATACTAATGCTTGATTACTTAACTTTAAAACATTCAAGGATGTTTGTACCATATTATTTTGGTTGAATATAAAGTTCCTGAAAATTTGACATTTTTTAGTTTATTTTAAGCATGCAATAGATGAAAAAATGGAGTATGAGTATAATTGTGTTAAGATAAGATATTGTATTTATGATATATACCAATTTCTTAATTAACTTTATATGTGTTTATTATTCATCGATCATGCATCACACTGTTTGTATGTTAATTTATATGTATAATAAGTTCGCATTATTTATTAGTGTTAGTGTATTTATCGGGATTAATTTGTTAGTTAGGTTAGTCATATATTAATCCTATGGTTTTATTATGATAGTGAATCATATCACCTCAAAACTAATGTTGCATAGGTAGCCATCTTGATAGCTATTAATGAAAGCACCAATAATATATGTGTGGTTCCTTTGATGACACGATCTAACATCATTGTCCATTTGATTAAAACCTAGACAGGGACGAATTCAAAGTCTTGTTAAAGGGAAATAATCCAAGTTGACGAAGAGTTGTATATTAATCCATTTATTTAAATATGAGGTATGAGATAAATATGGAGATTATATATAAAAGTTATGAATTAAATATGGACTCTAATTTAAAAGTTACAAATAAAATATAAAGTTTTTTTTTAAGTTATGACTAAAATAGTAATTTTTTTCACATATATTTAGAATTGTAATATTTACATTACTAGAAAAAAAATGAATTGACTCAGCCCATATTTGATTTGTCTATATTTTTCCCAACTCACTTTTAGTCCAATCCATATTTAATCTGTCAAAATTAGGTTCGACCCAGACTAATTGAAGGCCTTTCCTATGAGAAAATAATTGAAGTTGACAAAGACTTACATTCTTTTGAGCAATTTAAAGTTCCATGATCAATGTTTATTGGGTTAATTACATTCATCCCTTGAATTTTATCCTTATATTGACTTCAGCACTCGAACATTTTGAACTTATCCCTTAATTTTTATGATTATCCTTCCAAAAAAATGGTCAATGGGTCACCAAATACCTGTGTAGTTGGGTGGTGGTGTCTGTGTGTGTGTGTGGGGGGGGGGGGGGGGGGGGGGGGGGGGCTCAAGTACGCCATCTTGGTTTTTTTGAAAATAAAAATTACTCTTGAAAATTTGAGGTTTATACAAAATTTGAAAGTAACTTAAGGGTTGGAGAATATAGTTTGTAATACCACATAATTATTTCAACCTTATTGTGTCTCTTACTATGTGTTTTGAATATAAAAGTTTCATGTTGTTTAGATTGACTATTTTGTTTCGCGTATCATAGATATGTGCTTTTGTTGGTGGTTGTTTTAATTTTGTTATAATTGACTAAAATTCTAAATTTTATTATTGAACGTCTTTAAAAAAATTAATAATAACCCTTAAAAAAGTTCAGATCGAGTGCTCCCATCCCCAAACCCACTATGATGGTCGATTCTTTATATAGAATGGTGTCCTACCCAGAAAAACTTCATGGCTCCACCACTGCCTTTTGATGGAATTTTATTCGCATGTTCGTTTTCTTAACAGTTGTCAAGATTGTTACTTATAAAAAGATGGTTACCTATCCAACTTTAATTTAGAGGCCATATTATTCACCATCATAATAATACGATAACATTAATATAAAGTTATCCATTAATCATATTGAATAGCTAACAGATTAATCCTCATAAATACTCTATCAATAATAAATTATACAAATTATTGTACATATAAATTAGGGTTAATTATATTTTCTCTCAGAATTTTACTTCATTTTTCACTTTGCCATTTCAACTTTCATTTTCTGGACTTAACTTCGTGAACTTTCAAAATCACTACAATCAACCCATACCATTTACCCCGTTAGTATTTGGATGGAAAATTGAGTCATACGTCATGCACATGAGTGTAGTTCGGTCCAGATCAATCAATAATATTTTCAAAAATGGAAATTACAAAATAATAAAATAAAATTATTTACAAAATCAATTAAATAAAAATAACAATTTATATTTTTTGAAAATTACAGAAAATATTCTTAAAATATGGAGATTAAAAAAATATCTTTTAAATTATAAAATGAATGAAAAAAATTTACAAAAATTAAAGAAAATCAATAGACCGTAAATTACTATAAATGAATTTCTTTTATAGAAAATACTTGAAAAAACATTCAAAATTTTTGGAAACAGAAGAAAACACAATTTAAAAGTTTCAAAAAAATGAAAAAAATTATAAAAATATGAAGATATTGAAAGAAAGTTTAGAACATCTTGAATTTACAAAACAAATATACAAACAATTTGGAAATTACACAATTTTATTTAAAAACAAAAAAAAATGAAGAAAAAAAATTTACAGCAAAAAAATATTTTGAGTAAGATAAGAAAGGCATTTCAGAAGGAAAAAAAATATTTTCGAAAAAAATAAATTCAAAACAATTAACCCTTATGAAAAAACACTTACATCAAAAGGAAAAATATTTTCAAAAAAACATATTTTCAGCACACTTGAATTTATAAGGTGGGTAGAAATATATATTTCTTATTTGTGCCTCATTCCATTCCCAAATAGAGTCCACAATTCTTTTTCTAATTGCTCAGACTATAATGATGAATTAAACAACAAAACATTAGGATGGCCAATTTTGTAACTTTCAAGTACATTTTTATACTTCCCTAGTGTTCTCCTCTATATTTCCTAAAATCCTTACACAATAAAGCATAGAAGATATGTCGGGTTCTAGCGAAGGACTCCTGCCTTTATTTATTTGGGATGTCGTATCTATATAGGGAGGAAAAAGGCAGGGCTCTTTGATGACTTTATTAACAAAATTAGAGGAAAATTCAAGGGTTGGAAATTACATATGCTTTTTGATAGAGCTAAATTATCCTTGATAAAATTTGTTTTACAATCTATGTCGATTTATCTCGTGATTGCTATTAATCCTCCTCTCATTGTTATAGATAAAGTAAGTCTATTTTTCCCAACTTCTTTTGGGGTTCTAGTGAGACAACCCACAATCATCACTGGGCTAAATGGAGTGATTTATGCAGACCTAAATAGAAAGATGAGATGGGTATCAGAAGCTTGAGAGTATAGTGTAGGCTCTGTGGTGGAAATTCAGATGCAATGATAACATGTGGTCTAAATACATGTGTGTTTAAATTCTGTAAGAATAAGCACCTCGCTTTAGTTTAGCATATAGCTGGTTTCAATACATAGAGAAGAATTATTCGAATCGGACACATAGTTGAGACTCACATTAAGTGGATGATCGGGTAAAGTAATAGCAGCTTTCTTTGGGACAATTGGGGTGACTTTGGCCCCTTACACGTGATATGTCCCGACTCTCTCGACTTCTCAGTTGGTGATATGTGGAATGATCCTCGATATTGGAAAATTGTTGCTCTTCTTAAATACGTTTAGAACTCTGATCTAAGTACTATTATTAACTTGGATAGATGTAAGCAGGATAAAAAAAATTTCCTTGTTTGGAGCCCCAACGCTTCGGGTAAATTTTCCACTTCGTCTACCTGGGGGGAATTAGAGCCAAAGCGGGGAGTAAGTGGTCTACCGAGTTTATCTGGAATTCGATGGTGCCTTTAAAAATCTCAATATATGTGTGGAAGATGTGGCGGGACATTCTTCCCCTTGACCATGCCATTAGGCATTTTGGCTTCCGTCTCCTTACAAAATATTGTTGTTGTTAAAACCACCAATAAGAAGACCTGGACCACGCTTTCATACAATCAGGTCTTTTTTATATAATAGATTTGGGATCCCAAATTACTCTTCAACTATTAAAGCCATGTGTATCAACTGGTCGATCCACTCTAGTTCTATTATCCAAGGTAAGATTTCCTTTTTTTCCTCTTTTCATTTGTGGGTTTTTGTGGAAAGCGAGAAATAAATTCAGATTCGAAGGTAAAAAAAATTTGCCCCTAGCATCTTACATGATATTACTGAGATGGTAGACCCAATCGTGGCACACAAATGCAATCTATATCCCTCAATTATGCACCCTCATTCCTTGTGTAATGACCCCACTTTTATATATAGTTTTAAATGTTGTATTATTTCATATGTGATATGAATAATGTTAATTTATTATTTTAGTTTAATCATCCCTTTATAAATCATGAAATATCAAATTAGTTACAAACATAAAATTTTAACATTTTTGGTAGGAATGTTCATATTAGAAACTAGTTTTGACCATTATAATATAACAATTGAGTTGAGATAAAAACTAAAAAGTTGTATATATATAAATAAGGTTTGTGAAACTTTAGGGATATCCTAAGCTAAATGATAAGTTTTGACCATTCACATTTAGTTAGTCATGCATATCCTAAGCTAAATGATAAGTTTTGGGGTAGAAAATGAAATTTTATGAAACTTTAGGGACTTAATTTTTAAATAAAGAAAGTTTCAGGGACTAAAATGAAAATATTTAAAGGAACATTTTGTAAATAAAATATTTTCAAGGACCTCTAAGAAATATTGAAAATGTATGGTGTAAAATTACTAAAATACCTTTCAGGTGTAAAATGACCCTTATACCCTTAATAACTTTCCATCTCGTGCTTTCCACCTCGTGCTCTCTTTTGAACATATCCACCGCACACGTGTCACCTCTATAGGAAAGGATAAAACTCATGTCAAACCTCTAGAAATAGGCAAAACACGTGTCGCCGTTTGGTAAACCAAGACAGCAAGGCTGATCCGTTGCACGACACGTGAACGACGACTCACCAAAGTGAAACCTTATCACCCAGACACGTGTCAACACCTAAATAACTTTGGGAAACTATAAATAAAGCCCTTGGATCATCCATTACACGAAATTATACTAAAAGCTTACAAAGAAATAGCGAGATAAAGTGCGGGGAAAGTAAGAAGAAGTTTCGTCTCAAGATTAACGAGCCATCCAAGACTCTGTTTCTATAACTTCGAACTTTTGTTTTATGTGAGTACTCTGACATTCCTTGTGCGTTTTAATTATATGATATTATACAAACCATATATATTTTGTGAAATGATTTTATTCTCAAAATTCATCTGATACCGATGATTGATTCCTTGTGATATGTTTATATTTTTCCATATAGACATACCGATGAAAAAGTGTTTTGAAAATGATATTGAATATTGGAAATAAGATTTGGCCTAAGGGACCTCTCTTACTGACTGACCTTCCCAGCTGGGTTATCGCTTGTGTGCCCTAAATAAGGCGTTGTGACGAACAAGTTCGATTGACCCTCAACTACTGGGGAATAATACGGTAGAAGAATACGGTATTAGAGTGTACTTGGCCATTAAAATGATATGATTGAAAGAAAAAGATATAGAAAATTGATTTCTTGTATCTGTTATATTCTGTGCTATTCATTTCTATATACTGTTATCTCAAATTTTATACAGCAAATTCCTATCGATATATGTATATGTCTACTCTTTGAATTTGAATAGGTATCAATTTTCTGAACAAAACCTTGGAATGTCTAGAGATTAAACCTCACTCGGCTTTTAGCTAATGTTGTACAACTAACCATTTTTCAGGAAATAAGTAGGCTTGGAGGGAACATAAAAGGACTATATGGAAGATCCAGCTTTTAAAGCTCTTTTTGTTATTGAGTTTATTTTATCATTTAGAGCATGTTTGGCTCTCTTGTAATAAATTTTAAATTTCTTTTTAAGTTGTAACTCGTTGTGACTTTTAATATAAATGAAGTTTCCTTTTAGAAAGCTCTGATGACGTAATTCCTTTACTTTTAGTATTTTACGATTCATAACCATGTGATTATATTTCAATTGCACTTATATAAGGAAAAAATTTAAGTCAAAATATTTGTTGCCTTAGTGGCATGTCAAGACACCCGTTCCTTACTACTAATTTTGGGACGGGGTCGTGACAAAGATGGTATCAGGGCATAGGTTATGAACCCGTAGACTACTGAACATAAGTTTCGAACGTTATCGATTTTAAGTTTCCATACATAGGATATAGGATTAAATATTCAACTTATCTGATAACCCTCCATATGTCTTACAGTCTACATATAATTGTTTATATACAATTGTTCTTCTAATTGGGAATCTTGAGATAGTATAATAAGTCTTATGTTTGGCCATGATTGTAGAAAATGACAAAGACGAGATCAACTGCGGGAACTAGTGGCTCAAATATGGAAGGACTGGAAGGTGCATACAAGGCAATTGAAAGTCTAGCAAGAATTGTGGCGCATCAGGTGAATAATGGAGCACCAAGGAATCTTGAACCAAGTAGTTGTACTATTGAACAGTTCAAGAAATTGATCCCGCTATCTTTTAAAGGTAATCCTAACCCCATTGAAGCAGAAAATTGGGTGATGCAAATGGAAAATATGTTCGATGTTCTTAAGTGTACAGATGAACAAAGGGTTTCCTTTGGAATGTTCATGTTAGAAGGTGAAGCTAAACATTGGTGGAGGATGACTAAGAGAATACACGGGGAGAGGAATAATCCCATAGGTTGGAATGACTTCTTAGTGATCTTCTACGAGAAATAATTTCTCGAAACGGTGCAAGACTAAAAAGCAGCGGACTTCATGAGTCTGGTTCAAGGAAATATGACGGTTAGTCAATATGAGACAAAGTTTACTGAGTTATCCCGTTTTGCAGCTCATGTTGTGATAACCGATATTTTAAAAGCTAAGAAGTTTGAACGTGGGTTGAGGTTGATTATTGGCAGTCGAATTTCCATCTTGAAGTTAACATCATATAATGACGTGGTGGCTAGGGCAATAATAGCTGAGAAGGATATTGAAGAATATAATCAGGTTAGAGAGGGGAAGAGGATGTTTGGAGAACAAAGAGGGAGGAACCCCAATAACAAGCCCTTTAGGACTATACCTAATATAGGACAACCTTTAGTAAACAAACCCTTTAATGGTGATAGATGCCAACGATGGGGTAATATTCATAGAGGGTAACCATGTTACTTGGAGATGGGAAGTCACTTTGGGTGTGGCCAAAAGGGACATAAAATGAAAGATTGCCCTAACAAAGGGAAGGCGCCAACAAAGACCTTTAATGACAACAAGGATCACGAAAGACAAGGTAGAGTTTTTAATCTTTCTGATGCAAAAGCTTCTAATGCAGTAGTGTCAGGTACACTTTCTTTATGTGCACAACCTTTTCAAGTTTTAATTGATCCTGGTTCTACCCATTCATTTGTGTTTGTACGTTTTGTTAATCGCTTTCCTAATATTCCTGAACCCTTGAATCATAGCATACACGTTTCTACTACTTCGGGTGAGTTATTGACGGGAACATTAGTATATAAGTCTTGCCTTATAGATGTTAGTAGTCATAAACTATTTGCCAATTTGATAGTTTTAGACATAAAAGACTTTGAAGTCATTTTGGGGATGGATTGGTTTGCATCGTACCATGCCAAGGTAGATTGTTTTAAGAAGAGATTTACTTTCCAAATTCCTAACCATCCAGAATTTAGTTTTGAAGGAACTGGCATCTTATCTCCCATACATATTATCTCTGCAATGCAAGCTTGTAGTTTTCTTAAGAAGGGATGTGAAGGATTCCTTGCAAGTGTTATTGATTTGCAAACAAAAGAACCTAGGTTAGAAGATATTCCTATAGCTAAACGTTTTCTAGATGTTTTTCCTGATGATTTACCCAGTCTTTCTCCTAGTAGAGAAATAGAGTTTACAATTGACCTTATTCCCGGAACTATGCCAATCTCAAAACCCCCATATCACATGGCACCTTTAGAACTAAGGGAATTAAAAGTTCAATTACAAGATCTGTTAGATAAGGGTTTTATTAGACCAAGTATATCCCCTTGGGATGCTCCAGTGTTATTTGTTAAAAAGAAGGATGGGACGATGAGGTTATGTATAGATTATTGTGAACTAAATAAGGTGACCATTAAGAATAAATACCCTTTACCTTGTATAAATGATTTGTTTGACCAACTACAAGGTGCGTAAGTATTTTCTAAGATTGACCTTAGGCCAGGCTATCACCAATTGAAGATTAAGGAGGATGATATTTCATAATCAGCTTTTCGTACTAGATATGGTCACTATGAATTTCTTGAGATGCCATTTGGACTGACTAATGCACCAGCCGCTTTTATGGATATGATGAATAGAGTGTTTAGAAAATATTAGGATCAGTGTGTGGTTGTTTTCATTGATGACATCCTTATTTATTCTAAAAGTATTGAAGAACACAAAAAGCATTTAGAGATAGTCTTGCAAATCCTTAGGAAGGAGAAATTATATGCGAAATTAAAGAAGTGTGAGTTTTGGCTTCCTAGTGTCTCTTTTCTAGGACATGTCATTTCTAAGGAGGGAGTGTCGGTTGATCCTCAAAAGATCAAGGCTATACTAGATTGGCCTAAACCAACTAATGTGACGGAGATTCGTAGTTTCCTTGGATTAGCCGGCTATTATAGAAGATTTGTTGAAGGATTTTCCATTATTGCCAAACCTCTATCTAGGTTAACTCAAAAGAAGGTGAAATATGAATGGTCTGAGGAAGTCGAGAATAGTTTTTAAGAACTTAAAAATCGATTACTAACTGCCCCAATTTTGATTCTTCCTTCCGGGAGAGGGGGATTTGTGATTTATAGTGATGCCTCTAAAAATGGTTTGGGATGTGTCCTAATGCAAAGTGGAAAAGTAGTAGCTTATGCCTCGAGACAGTTAAAACACCATGAGTAGAATTATCCAACCCATAACCTTGAATTGGAAGCTGTAATTTTTGCTCTTAAAATTTGGAGACACTATTTGTATGGTGAGACTTGTGAGATTTATGCCGACCATAAGAGTTTGAAGTATATATTCACTCAGAAAGAATTGAACATGAGACAAAGGAGGTGGATAGAATTGGTGAAGGATTATGATGTAAATATCCACTATCACCCGTGGAAAGCTAATGTAGTAGTTGACGCTTTAAGTAGGAAGTCTACACCAAATTTGGCATGTCTTACAAACCAGGAAGCTCTGTTGAAGGATTTGAGAAGTATGGAAATAGATGTACACATGTATAGCAAAGGAGGAATAATTGCAAACTTACAAGTACAACACATGTTGATGGAAAGGATCAAAATTGCACAAGTAGATGACCCACGATTGAAGAAGATTAGAGAAGAAGTTATTGAAGGTAAGAGGATTGAATTTGTGATACGAGATGATATATTGAGATTTGGAAATAGAGTGTGTGTGCCATCTGACGCCCAATTAAAGAGGCAAATTTTGGAGGAAAGTCATTACTCGATATTCACATTTCATCCCGGATGTACAAAGATGTATAGAGATATTCGAGAAGTATTTTGGTGGAATAACTTGAAAAGGGAGATAGCAGAATTTGTATCTCAGTGTTTAGTTTGTCAACAAGTAAAGGCTGAACCTAAAAAAAACCTCAGGATTACTGCAACCCCTACCTATCCCTGAGTGGAAATGGGAACATATTACTATGGATTTTGTGACAGGTTTACCGAGGAGTTCAAATGGTAATGATTCTATTTGGGTGATTATTGATAGGTTAACTAAATATGCTCATTTTCTTGTCATTAAGATTACCCATTCTTTAGAAAAGTTCGCTAAGTTGTATGTGCGGGGAAT
The DNA here is from genome assembly GCA_949130495.1 of Sambucus nigra. Lineage (NCBI taxonomy): Eukaryota > Viridiplantae > Streptophyta > Magnoliopsida > Dipsacales > Adoxaceae > Sambucus > Sambucus nigra. Next base: position 523,006,088 of record OX422220.1, read on the forward strand.
TATTAGGGTTCATGGAACCCCAGTTTCAATTATTTCAGATCGTGGCCCTAGGTTTGTCTCTCGCTTCTGGAAAAGCCTACAAGCAGCCATGGGAACAAAATTGAATTTCAGCATCGCTTTTCACCCTCAAACGGATGGACAATCTGAGAGAACCATTCAAACCTTAGAGGATATGCTTAGGGCATGTGTACTTGATTTGAAAGGGAAGTGGGATGAGCATTTACCGTTAGTGGAATTTGCGTATAATAATAGTTATCAAGTATGTATTCAAATGGCTCCATACGAGGCACTTTATGGTAGAAGGTGTCGTTCCCCTGCATGTTGGCTAGAAGTTGGAGAAAGAAAATTATTGGGACCAGAATTGATCCAGATCACCACAGAGAAAGTGAAATTGATACAAGACCGACTTCGAATCTCTCAAAGTCATCAAAAGAGTTATGTTGACAATCGCCGATGAGATTTGGAATTCCAAAGAGGAGATTATGTGTTCTTACGAGTATCACCAGCAAAGGGTGTAATTCGATTTGGAAAGAAAGGGAAATTGAGTCCAAGATACATAGGACCATTTGAAATCCTTGAAAGGATAGGAGTTGTTACATATAGAATAGCGGTACCCCCTTAACTCTCTAGTGTGCACAATGTGTTCCATGTGTCAATGATGAAGAAATACGTCCCAGATCCAACGCATATCCTAAGTCACGAACCTCTTCAAGTTAGAGAAGATTTGTCATACATTGAGCATCCGATAGAAATTTTGGACCATAAAGATCAAATATTACGAACCAAGGTAATTCCATTGATCAAAGTGTTATGGCGTAATCATTCCATTGAAGAAGCAACATGGGAGCGAGAAGATGAAATAAAGGAGAAGTATCCCTACTTGTTTGGAAATTAATGTAAGTAAAGTTTGGGGACCAAACTTTTTATAAGGAGGGTAGGATGTAATGACCCCACTTTTATATATAGTTTTAAATGTTGTATTATTTCATATGTGATATGAATAATGTTAATTTATTATTTTAGTCTAATCATCCCTTTATAAATCATGAAATATCAAATTAGTTACAAACATAAAATTTTAACATTTTTGGTAGGAATGTTCATATTAGAGACTAGTTTTGACCATTATAATATAGCAATTGAGTTGAGATAAAAACTAAAAAGTTGTATATATATAAGTAAGGTTTGTAACACAACAAACGGTATATTAAACAGAGGTCCGAGCAAGAACTTATGCCGAAATTACGAAATGAGGGCAAATATGTCCATCCTTTAAGATGTATTTTGTCCTATTACCACACCATGTGTAATATTTTGATTGGTTGAAGGGGAGGCTAGTTAGGACGACTTAAACACTTTGAAATAACCTCATTATTCATCAAAATGAATTAAATCAAAGTTTTATAGCATATCCTAAGCTAAATGATAAGTTTTGGGGTAGAAAATGAAATTTTATGAAACTTTAGGGACTTAATTTTTAAATAAAGAAAGTTTCAGGGAATAAAATGAAAATACATACAGGACCATTTTTTAAATAAAATATTTTCAAGGACCTCTAAGAAATATTAAAAATGTATGGTGTAAAATTACTAAAATACCCTTCAGGTGTAAAATGACCCTTATACCCTTAATAACTTTCCATCTCGTGCTTTCCACCTCGTGCTCTCTTCTGACCATATCCACCGCACACGTGTCACCTCTATAGAAAAGGATAAAACTCATATCAATCCTTTAGAAAAAGGAAAAACACATGTCGCCGTTTGGTAAACCAAGACTGCAAGGCTGATCCGTTGCACGACATGTGAACGACGACTCACCAAAGTGAAACCTTATCACCCAGACACGTGTCAACACCTAAATAACTTTGGGAAACTATAAATAAAGCCCTTGGATCAGACATTACACGAAATTATACTAAAATCTTACAAATAAATAGTGAGAGAAAGTGCGGGGAAAGTAAGAAGAAGTTTCGTCTCAAGATTAACGAGGAATCGAAGACTCTGTTTCTATAACTTCGAACTTTTGTTTTAGGTGAGTACTCTGACATTCCTTGTGCGTTTTAATTATATGATATTATGCAAACCATATATATTTTGTAAAATGATTTTATTCTCAAAATTCATCTGATACCGATGATTGATTCCTTGTGATATGTTTATATTTTTCCATATAGACATACCGATGAAAAAGTGTTTCGAAAATGATATTGAATATTGGAAATAAGATTTGGCCTAAGGGACCTCTCTTACTGACTGACCTTCCTAGCTGGGTTATCGCTGGTGTGCCCTAAATAAGGCGTTGTGACAAACAACTTCGATTGACCCTCAACTATCGGGGAATAATACGGTAGAAGAATATGGTATTAGAGTGTACTTAGCCATTAAAATGATATGATTGAAAGAAAAAGATATAGAAAATTGATTTGTTGTATCTGTTATATTCTGTGCTATTCATTTCTATATACTGTCATCTCAAATTCTATACAGCAAATTCCTATCCATATATGTATATGTCTACTCTTTGGATTTGAATAGGTATCAATTTCCTGAACAAAACCTTGGAATGTCTAGAGATTAAACCCCACTCGGCTTTTAGCTGATGTTGTATAACTAACCATTTTTCAGGAAATAAGTAGGCTTGGAGGGAACATAAAAGGACTATGTGGAAGATCTAGCTTTTAAAGCTCTTTTTGTTATTGAGTTTATTTTATCATTTAGAGCATGTTTGGCTCTCTTGTAATAAGTTTTAAATTTCTTTTTAAGTTGTAACTCGTTGTGACTTTTAGTAGAAATGAAGTTTGTTGACGTAATTCCTTTACTTTTAGTATTTTATGATTCATAACCATGTGATTATATTTCCATTGCACTTATTTAAGGAAACAATTTATGTCAGAATATTTGTTGCCTTGGTGGCATGTCAAGACACTCGTTCCCTACTACTAATTTTGGGACGGGGTCGTGACACCTTGCTACTGGACTAAACCTATTCAAAACCAAATGAAACGAAACGTGGATGGGAGTGTTAATGGTATAATTGACATAGCGACGGAGAGGGCTTGCTTAGAGATCACGTTGGTAATGCAATTTTTTTCTTACTCTTGTAAGATAAACGCCTCATTTAGCTTACTCTAAGAAACTCTAAGCCTTCTACATGGCATCACATTATGTCAGGATTTTTTGGGTTACAATATTGTGGCGGAATCAGACTCTAAAGTGTTGGTTGACTGTCTTAATGGATTATTTGAATGGCCAAGGGAGTTAACCCCTGCCCAGGAAAAGATCATGAGTCTATCTTCTTTTTTATCTATCACCTTCTCTCATACATTCAGATAAGTTAATATGCCGATAGATTTCCTTGCTAAGATGGGTTGCTCCCTCCAATCTCACTGATTTTGTTCTCACGAGGAATATTTCTCGAAAAATTTAAAACGGTTTGTTAGACTTGACAAATGGCAAATGACATTATTTAGGAGAATGTATTGATGGCCCGTTGTAACAACCCCTATTTTCTCACGTAAAGGTTGGACAGGCTCAATACGCCAAAGATGGGGCTTATCAACAATTTATATCATTCTTTGCACTGAAGGAATAAGAATTTACTTTTTAAATATACCAAAGTCCACAATGAATAAAACATCTGAATAAAATATATTTAATACATGAATAATAAAATCTAATCATAATACAAAGTCCATAGTGTAAAGCTAAGTACAACTGCTATAAAAAATACTTGGACTTATGCCCGTACATACCCCAATATGAAATAAAATGACAAAATGCTGAAGTACAAGCTATACTAAAATCAATGGAGCGAAATCCACTATGTCCAACGCAACTGCAAGTCTAATCCATCATCAGTCCTGCTATCCCTGTCATTAAGAATACCTGGGGGGGGGGGGGAATCTATAATTTGGGTTAGATCCCTATAGTTGCAAGGATTCTTCACCAATAAAAATGCAAAACATAACTAACTCATACTTCACATCTATCCATCGACGCTTACATATAACTAGTACCTCAACTCTCATTTAGAAGCAGTCCTACTCGTATCCTCAAATAATAATGCTAATTGTAACTTCCATCGTTTAATCTGATATGCAACGAATAAGCCATCTAGCTATGCGTTGACTAAAAGTAGGGACTTATACTTAACACTCTAGCCCCTTAATGGATTTCATAACGTGGCTACTCATTTGATATTAACTCAGTGTTTATTTTCACCTCATATAATATTTCATAACATTAGTTTATCTCTTAAGATTATTTGATATTTAATTCATACTTCTCATAATCTACCCCATTATATTTTAGGTTGCATTCTCTTAGGCTACCAAATTATTAATATCATTAATAGTTTTCTACTACGTTATTTTTTCTCTTTAATTTTTGTCTATACTCTTAGACTTCCCAATTACTGTTTTCATTTGTAATTCTCTACCACGTTATACATTTAGACTCATCTTAGTCCTTAATTATCCACATCATTTTATTATCCTAACTTTATTATCATTAAGCATTATCTACATCTTTAGACTATGAGGGCACATTCCCAAATAAGGGGCAATATAATGTGTATATAATGTGTATATATATATATATATATATATATGCGACACAAAAAGGCATCTACCATTGGTCTCTCGTTCGTACTCTATTGGCATGTCCGGAGGAATCTCTTATCCCAAGCGAACATCACAAAACACATATAAGTTGGGGGCGGTCCCTACGCTGGATAGTTGTTCACGGCCCATACTCAGCGATGACAAGGACTGGGTTATCGTCAACACCTACCTCCTCATCGATGGCGCCTCCACGTAGTACCTATATGACCTACACAATCGCCAAGTCCACCTGTGCTGGTGTGTGGTACCTGCTCCTAACGCAGGAACCCCCAAGCCGATAGAACGGTCCAAGAACATTGGTATGTCCACACGAAAAAATATGATACACATTATCATCCAATATGTACAAGAAGTTACTCTATAACTAATTTAACCCAAGGAAATCTCAATTAATAAAAAATGTAGCCTTTTTGGCTTAACAATAACATTTTAGTCAATTATTCCATAACTCATTTTAAGTCGTTATCCAACGACTACTTTCTGATTAAATATTAAGTCTCATACAATTCTTTTTTTTACTTAAGTCACATTTGTTTCATAATTCATTTCTCTTTAATATATATAGGTACAGTTTTTCTCAACTAACCTTTCCAAAACATCATTGGTATGATTATTCCCAAACCGACCTTACCAATACGATTGTAGGTATAGTTATTCCTAACTACCCTTACTAATAAATTTAATAGTTTTAGTATGTTGTCCTCTTGACTCAGACTTAAATCATTCCAAATTATTAACAACTATTCACTTCTTGTTACATATTCAGTATGGTTTATATGTACATGTATAAGGAGTCAACTAAAGTGAATAATGGTTATATGTACATATATAAGAAATCCTCTAATATGGATAAGTAATATCACCCAACCTACTATCACATCCGACGTTAACCACTTAGACTTAGCCCACTAGGCTTAGGATACATTTTTACTTAGTATTCTTTCATGGTAAAAATTTGAGGGAGATAACCATTATTTATATTCTCAAGCATTCAACTTATCTCAAATAAGTGTTTCTTTTAATTTAAACTCTCCCCGAATTAATCGTAGTATATTCATTGTATCTTTTAGGGTCTTATCCTCTATATGCCCCTACCAGAATTTCCCAAATAGTATAGGAACATCCTCACCTTTTATATATTTATTTCGTATAGATTTATTCAAGAATCCCGCGTAAATCATTATTCATATGGGCTCGTACACCCTTTCATTGAAAAATCGTAACAAATTAAAAAAAATCAGAAAAATACAAGGTCGGCGCCCATGTGATCGCAACGAATTTTTTTACAAGTAGGTCATTCTGAATTGGTTCGGAAGGAGGCCAAATCAATTCGGTTTGTCCAGTAAGCCGAGAGATGGTCTTTTCCAAGACGGGATTTTTCCAATGATTTCTAAATCTATCAAACTTTGATGTTATGACTCAATAATCTCAAATGGGTTATGGGAAAGGGTTATAACATGAAATAACATAAATTTAATTATGATTAAACCTCCAAATAATTCTTATATTATAACTAAATCATCAAGAATTTGTTAAGAACTCATGAACATGAAATTTCTAGATTTCATCTTATATTACCCCAATGATTTCCAGATTAATTAGAGAGTTCTACAACATGCTTTTTACAATAAACTTCCATTCAAACCACATGAATGCATAGTTTATACAAGGGGTTATGGATCAAAACATGGATTACACAATTGACATCAATTTCTAAACAATTCTAAAGGTCTCTAAATATGCAGTCCCAACACATGATTAAACCTTGTTCTAAGCATGGTATCAACATTAATATGTGACACCCCGCCTAAAATAATAACGGGTGGCCATCCATATACTATATTAAATCAGGAGTTTCAGATGGTCCAGTCTCAACATCAACTGTCGGTTCTATTTAGTATAGGACTAACTACCCGATATCATATAGGCGAGATGTTAAAATTTTAATAAAATATGCAATAGACAACAAACCAACACTATAACACTACTAGTAAAGAAAAGAAAGATGCATGAAAGAACTAAGATAAATGAAATGCTAGAATAAAACGAAATAAATAACTACAACAGAATGTACTACAAAAAGTAGACCCGAATAAGCTGTTGGGTCACAGCCAATACAATAACTGGAATGGAATAAATATAAACATGTATATAAATATACCTTGGGTACAAACCCGATATACAACATGAATCCTACCTAGAATCTTCAATGGAGGAAGTGACTACATTTCTCATCCCGCAACATTCCTCACCTGCAGCGGCTCCCAAGACTCTGGATATAAGGTCATCCGGCATCCATGCGGTAGGACACCTGTAGTAATATATATATATACAAGCAGGAGAGTAAAGTAAACGGGTTAGAGCTCGAGTTGTGAAAAATATTTAGCAAGTGTGTTAACCGTGCATAATAAATATCGGTGCACTTATTTCATAATTAAAAGTTGAATATCACTCTCGTGGAACCCCAACTCACCTCTCATCTAAATGCGCACACCTATTCGCGTCCTCAACTTTTAGTTAAATTATCCCCATTTTATTAGGACAACCTAACTTACCATAGGCCTAGCCTATACCCACGAGGTCTACCTTCCTATCATAACCCAAGAAACCACCCCTTTTCTAAACATAGTCAAGTATTTATTTTCAATCATATGTGCCTTATTAGGCTTATTGGATTCCGGTTTATAATTTCTAATTATAAATCTTAATAAGTTACCCAAAATGCATTTGGGGTGGAACATATAATTTAATTTCAAATTAACATGCATACAATTTTATAAATGACAAAACTTCTCTCCAATCTCGGCGTCGCGCTGCGTTTCGTGCGTGGGGTGTCTCGCAAAGCGAAATCCAAACAAGGAACCCCCCCTTACACTACTCTTTGTCAACGTCGATACTGGAGATCCATTATGTCACACATAAATATCGACATAACTTCTCTCTAATCTCAACAATGCACTACGTTTCGTGCGTGGGGTGTCTCGCAAAGCGAAATCCAAACAAGGAACCACCCCATTACACTACTCCTTGACAATGTTGATCATAGAGATCCATAATGCCGTACATACCATAATTGGTAGAACTTTTCTCCAATCTCAACACTGCACTGCGTTTCATGCATGGGGTGTCTCGCAAAGCGAAATCCAAACAAGGAACCACCCCGTTACACTACTCCTTGACAATGTCGATCCTAGAGATCCATAATGCCACACATACCATATTATACTACTACTACCACTAACAACTCCAATAATATCCTTGGGATGATGTAATCGAAATATTCCTTAAATGTGATACATCAACCCCCATCAATCTAGTACACCATAATCATCCAAGATGTACTCCACAACGATACCATATCCTTTCATCTATAGGATATACAAATATATATATAGGTATTTTATTCTCACCATATATATATATATATATACCAGTCATCCATACCCATGACCAAGTGTACATATCATATCTTATGTATAATGGACATGCACATAATCCACCCGGCTATATATATCGCCGATAAAACTGCATCAATGCTATCATCTTCCAAGTGCCGGGCTCACGTAGCAACTGGGGACCACCTCGTGGGGATCAACGACACCCACCTCGTGATAACTCACACACACGACGTCTCGGGAAGCGGTTATAGCTCCAACTGGCAATGAGACGAAACATACCCACCACGTCTCATCCCAAAAATATATCTATCGGATAATAACACAAGGGACGACTATGACCTGGGGAATATCCACACCCTGCTCTATATGCCAGGATGCTCACCCTCTGCGCGAAAACTTCCCAATGATAGCATGAGCGGGGTATGCTTAACCACATAAGTATATATATCGCTCACATGCGCAATATACATACATCCATATGATCCCATCATATGATCAAATATTAAACCATCATATACGGTTTAAATATCCATACCATGTATGTCCACAACATAAATATATCCATATATTTATATGCATACATATATATACACACACATATTCACATATCCATATATCTATATATATAAACTAATTCTCGTGCATATGTATAAGATATATAAACCTGGCTATAAGTATACATAATCCTCAATATAAAATCCGTCACCACAATTTCCTTTAATTTACCTCGCTATGTGAATACAATCCCTTACTTGAAACATATTCAATCATTTTTCCTATGATGAATAGTCTCCCAAAATCATATGTATTTATATATACATATATATTCAACCTTAGGGTTATCACCCAAAATTTTGTGTAGGAACCCATCACTACACATTTCATCCATATTCGAAAGTACATAATTACCTTTAGTACTATTTAACCATAGGCACATTAGGCACATACATGACTTAATAGTCTAAAACCTCAAATTATTCCAACCTCGTTTCAAGTATTGGAATATCAATGGTTGTTTCCCCACAATTACGTGTAAACTACCCTAACTAGAATTTATGCTATCGCTTATTCTAGTCGATAGTACAACCCAAATCGTTCCCAATTTCACCTATGGTTCAATAAATCTTATGAACCCTTACTCCTATTGAGTTATCAACTGTTCCTTAGTCTAAACATTTCTAAGGATATGAGACCCCTCACTCTCTAAGAGTTCTCAACCTCACATCATATTTATACCATTTTATCTATAATTGGTATTCCCAACCTTAATGAGGTTTCCCCACAATCTCCATATGAAACTCCAATACATACATGGATACATTTCTCCCAAATTACCCTAAGGAGTCCCCAAAATCCTAATATATGAGAAACTCCTTATATGTCTCCAAGAACATATCTCTTACATCATAAGAGAAGGCCCCCAAATTAATAAACCCAACCAAAAAGGGTTTGGAATCACTATGAAGAAAATACCTCAAAATGCCTGTTTCCGAATCGATTCGGCCCTATTCCGAATCGATTCGGCCTAGCGAATCGATTTGGACTCCAAGGCGAATCGATTCGGGTCCAAAGACCTGGGCTTCTGCCACAGGCTGAATCGATTCGGTTTAAGTCCGAATCGATTTGGTCAATGCAGACCTGCCAATTTCCCTAAACTGAATCGATTCTCTTAAGGGGGCGAATCGATTCGGACCTGCAAATTTTGAAGGGTTCTTCTTTTTCATCAAAATCCACGAATTCTAAACCCTAAATTTTTCATTCTAACCCCCAAACCTTCATCAAATCATGATTTTAAGCCCATAAATCAACCCAAAGTTGATCCCAACCATTTCTATTCCAATAAATCCATATTTAAACATTGATTTCAAGATTAAACCCAAAAATCTAGGTTTTGACATTAATACCCAAAAATCCATTTCTTTAACCCATAAATTATGAAATGAAATACACAAATAGCTATTTAGCAAGATTAAACACTTGCCTCAGATTTGTAGAGGTTGGATCGTCCTCGATTTCGCGATTGGGCCGGAAATCTCCAAGATTTTCTTCCTCTCTCCCTTCCTTTCTTCTTCTTTTCTCTCTTCTCTTCTCTTTCTCTTTCTCTCTTTCTCAAATGAGAAGGCTTCATCCGTAATCCTTTAAATCCCTTAAAACAATAAACCCAATTTTAAATGTTAATACACACTTTAAACGACTCGTTTACTCCAATTCGAGTCAAACTAACTTAAAGTATTCCGGAGTCGAAATAAAACCCAATGATAGTCATTTTGACTATCTCGACCCTTCCGGGATCGATGGTACACTCAAAATCATCATCCGGAATACTTTTAAAATATTCTCTATTTTTGGACCTCATTTCCCAAATTTTAAAATTCTCCAATTTAATTAAATTTTATTTTCCCAAAAATTTAATTTCTCAGTCTCCAAAATCGTGGGGTGTTACATAATATAAGATTAGTACAATTTGAATAAGAATGGCAAGATAATACTTCCCTGAAATTTGTAGAGGAGCCTATCTTCCTCCTCCTAGGGTGGTGCTTCCTCCTCCTCATGGGCGGTTATGTCCGGGTTCTAAGATACAACTCCCAAATTAGTGGATTACCTCTTAAATATTTCAATTAGTCTTTAATTCCCAAGTTGGGTTATAGGACACAACTTTGAACCCCCAAATCATCCCAAATACATAATCTAATTAGCTCGATAACTCCCCAGCTCATATATATATATACTAGGGTGTGCCTGTGCCGATTGCATGGTTTAAAAAACGTTCTCAATATTTTGTAATAGTAAGTAAGTTTAACAAAATAAAACATATGATTCCTAAATCAATGTGTGAACCCCTATATAATTTCAAAAAACTAATAAAATACTATAATTACAATGTAAAGGAGAAAATTGATTTTTAAATAGTAAAATAGTTTTTATTTTTTGAAGTGTTTAATATATATTTTTTTAAATAGAGAATTAAGGTAAAGGTGATGTTCTTTCTTATATTTGAATTTTTAGGACAATGATATTCAAGTTTATAAATCTAGTCCCTGTGGTACAATAGCATTTATAAATCTAGTGCCTGTGGTACAATTGCCTTTATTTTTTTGGTCCGCGCCAGCGCATGATTTTTCATGATGTTTTTAGTACAGGGACTAAATTTATAAAATTATATACAGTGTCCTATTTTTATACACTTCAAGCATTATAAGTACCTTTTCCCAAAACCCCCTTTTTTAAATTAGTAAAGATGATAAGTTCAAAGATAACACGAAAATACGAAACAACAAAAATATTTCAAAATGTTGCTTGCCCCTAGATTTTTTAAACTAAGTTAAGTCGTATTCGTGTAAAAATTACCACTCGTGTTGGTAGCATCATGTGTTTTTGTCTAAATTATAACAATAATGCCTCTGTTATTATATAAACCTTTATATTATTCATAGATATATACCAAGATATGTATTCATCCTTTTAAAAAAATAATAAAACCAATAAAAAATGTGTACTTTTAATACCCAAATATGTCCTCACATTATATTAACTGATCATGACCAAAAACTTTATTTCAAAATCTTACATTTAATTAATATTTTGAATTTGACAAAGTATATAAATCATAGCACACAATTCTAAATAATAAAGCTAAAATGAACACAAACCAACAAATAATAAAAAAAGTATTATTTTTCATCGAATGTAATAAGATACCAAAGGATATATTAATATTAACTATTCGCACAACCTCATAAGAAAAATGATTTAAATTTTAGCTAATCATAAATTTAAAAGTAAAAAACTCAATTGTTAGAAAAGGGCATTGAACCCCTGTCTATTCTGATGGCACGTCTTCCGTCATGGGGGTTTGTATTAAAGATGTGGGCCACGCTTCTACCTTTCCTGCTCTTATTGCTACAGTTAAGGCTCTTGCTATAACTTGTCATGCTACAACCAGCTCCTCTCATACTGACATCCAATCAATACTTACAAATCACCATTGTCTACTTCTTACTCTTGATTTGAATGTACCCATTCACCACTTAGTAGTTCAATCTTTCACAAATTGTAAAACGTCTTCGAAATTAATGAGAAAATCATTTTACAATTTTCAATAGTATAGTATACATAAAATGTTCTTCGAAAATTTATCCTCTTAAAAAACATAGTTCAAAACCAACTAAATTAAAAATTATTGTATATTAAAATATCTAAACATTAATAATAGTTTACCTGAAATTATAAGTATGGTGAGAATAAGAGATAACAAAACATAGATAAACCATTCAAATTTTAGTAAAACATTATATGATGAGACAATCCTTAGGCTAGAATAATTGATTATCTATATATTAAGTATGTACACAAACTTTGATCGAATAATTTTAAAGTTTCATAAATCAAGAATAATTGACTATATATATAGTATATATTACGCATGTACACTAACATATACTATGTGTGTCTAAAATCAAATACTCAAGGCAGTAGATGAAATTTCAAAATTCTTACACTCCAAAATGTAAAATATGTTAAATTCTAATAACTAACCATCTCTCCGATAAATCCACAAACTAAAATTTTCACGAATATGGTTGAAGCCATTGAATCTAACACCAAGAATAGTTATACAATTTTTTGGACAATAGAATGTAGCTTACAAAATTAAGAAACCTATGATTTCAAAATGAATTTATCTCAAATGATAAAATCATCCCAGTTTAAGAAGTACTACTGGTCAAAGTACACATCATCTTAATATAAGCATAATCAACGGTTACAAAATATAATGGTTATCAAACCTAAGGTCCCAGCCAAGTTACCAGTTGAAACATGCATTGGTGTCTCCCTCCTGTTCATGTCCCTCAAAGGTTTGGATTGGATGTAGTGAGAAGAAAATAGTTTGGACTAAAAGCTCAAGAACTCATAAAATGAAATTTGGAACTTAAAATACAAACCAATAAAAAAAAATACGAAATAGGCATTCAATACAGAAATAGAAGTATGTAAAATTGGTCAATTAAATCAATGTGAAGTAGTTTAACCTCAGGTTAAACTAACAGTTATCCATACCCATGGCCTCACCAACATAATTTGTTCCTCCAACGCCTATGGCCTCACCAACATAATTTCCTCCAGCATTTCGATTCTCAATTTAATCCCTTGTATTTTATCTGTATTTTAGTATAATCGATCGAATTAAGGCCAAAATAAACAACTAAAATGGTGCTAAAAGATTTATAGTGAATGAATACCAACATATTAACCCCCAATAATCACGAAGAGTAATAAAATATAGATCTAAATAAAAATAGTAATCATGGTTTAGAGTCTTTAGAGAAATCTATAGAATAAATTCTATTGTTAAGCTCAAAAGTATGGATGCATCTAATGAATGGAAAATGAAGAAAAGATTATACAACACATTGAAAAGTTTATCAATTTATTCTATCAAAGGCATGGTCAATACAATAAAAGAAAATCACATGTTAATCTAGGTATTGAACCGGGATCAACACAATAAAACAAAAAGACATGCATTAACATAACATTATAATAACACATCGACAAAATATGTGGAAACACCCATCAATAAACCACCACACAAAAAGTGTTCATTTTCATCATTTATCTAAGAAACCCAGCAAGCCACTTCATTACCTCATGATGTGCTACCCTTCATGCATATTTTATTTCCTCTCATGCTCTGTTTCTTACTGGCATATTTATCGAAGTAGTTAGCATCCTCAAATAAGCCTTTTGAAATTATTTATCAAACAGATGGCATGCATGTTGTCAAATATTGTTCATAAGAAAACTCCACAAATGCTGTCAACCATACCTAACCTCTGAAACAACATAGAGAGGGGTAAACTATGTCAACAATAGAATAAATTTTGTGCTTAAACATAGACATGGGGTAAACTATGTCTATAAATAAAGTTACCAAACAAACCCAAGTGTGTTTTCGTCATCCAAACCCACTGGTGACTAAACATTACCAAAGCAGGTCTTCTCGGGTTCCCCTCGGTATATATACCTTTTTAAAGCGTGGGGTGCATGCGTGGATCCAAACCCACCAGTGACCAAAAAAATAGGAGCAACGTCATTTCTTGAAAACCCACTCGAAAAAAAAAATTTAGAAGCTTACCAAATCTGCAAAAAATAAAACCCAATTGAATGAGCACCTTGAAGAAAGAGCTTTGCAATACCAGATCATCAAGGCTGAGTTTTCGCACCCTTTAGACCCAACACATATCATTTTTCGGTAAAACAAGAGAAGCATCTCTTGAGCCTTGTTCTCCGACTGGGTGATGGTAGTGGAAGAGAGTAAAGGGCAGGGATTTGAGTTCGAAGAAGAGAGTAATTGTTGAAAGTACATCTCTTGAGCCTTGTGCTCTGCTGAAGACTTCTTCATATTGGAAGACCCCTCGGACCAGCTACGAGGAATTATCGATGAGGAAAAGAACAAGAGTCAACTGGAAGATTCAGATTCAGATTCAAATTAGGATTACATGTTATCCCTGCGTGGAGTTAGATTAGCTTTCATGTTGGGTTTTGCCAGTTTTACGGGTTTGTTGTTTTAACTTGTACTTTATGTTGTTTATCTAATCTAATTTTCTTTTCACCAAAAAAAAAATGAGTAGTGAGATACAGCGAGATATAGGGTTTGAGAGGCTCGAGGTAATTTTGGTGGAAGCAAATCGGGGCAATTTTGCATGCCCACGTGGGTTTATATTGAACCGTCATGATATAAACCCTCACATTTAAGATATATATATATAGATACATAAATATGTTTATATAGATTTTGTACACAAATCTTATGACAAGGCAAAAACACCCTTCTTCTTTATTATATACACACACACACACACGGACACACACACACACACACGTCAGGACTATTTTTAAGTGTCTAAAATGCTCGAGCGAGCCTGTAATACCTCTCAAAGTTTATCCTAGATATTTTTATTCGAAAATATATTTTTATTGTGACATTACACACACAATTACTTTTTACTCAAAATAAAATCCCTTTCGATTAGTTCCAAGTCATCAAAGTCGAACTCCAAAACATATAAATAATGAGGAGTCGAATTACTCACATCCCAAATTAATTAATTTCATCGAATTAATTTATTCCTTATGAAATTTTATTTTCTTTCAAAAATACGGGATATTACATTCTCCCCCTTTATAACTGAATTTTGTCCTCGAAATTCTAAGTACCATAAAATCACATTTTATTTTGCACCGTTATTTTAGGTTTATATGCATTTAGTCCATACTCACATCTCATGAGATAAATGAAAAGGAGCATTTATACCTATCACAACATTAATGGGGCACCCATATATTTCACTTTACATGCATGCACACACGTACCATTTACAAATATGAATGACACATATACATCTAACCTTTACCATTCACACTCAGCATAACCAACATCAAGTATACCACCATATATGCATATGTGATAAGAAAACAACTATCTTAGTATCCAATTTCCTTCAACTCCCGACTTTTGCCAATTTCGTGCGTGGGATGTCTCGCAAGAGAAATCCAAACAATGAACCCTCTCGATACACTACTGCACGACTTAGTGAGTTATTGAGATCCATCAGCCCAAAAATAAAAATGGCATCATAAAAATAGATGTTTACATAAATCATTTTACTTCCAATTTGTGCCCATTGTCAATCGAGGTCTCACCACGCTTTATAAAACTTTGTCGGTCACCAAGTCCCAATTGTCCTAAAACCAAACATGAATCAATATGTTAACCATAACATCCCAAAATTTGCTAATTTCTAAATAACCCACTCATGCTTTGTAAAAGTTACGTCAAACTCCTTTAGAGTCAATCGAACCTACCACTCCCAACACTTCAATCACCACAACCTAGATAGGACACTCTTTGTCCATTTTAAATCTATAGTGAATCTATTCATTTCTAGAGGCATACCTATTTTAATCAGGTCTACCATCACCACTCCATTAACAACGTCGCGCTACGAACATTAAACATAATTATATAAAATCTCAATAATCGAAGCCATCGCTAACATTACTTCTACTTTATTTCTTATTCTCGCCAGGGAAATACTTTCCCAAATCATACCATTACATTATCTCGCAATGCTTACCCTAAATAAATGATCCATGCTCTAACGTGAGCATAACCCGATTTATCCCATAATTTTGAGTTTATTCACATGCATCTACCTCCTTGAGTTGTTCGAGATTTAAAATCACACTCACATGTTGCTTACCTAATCATGCTCGAATTTATAAAGGCTCTTACGCAACCTAAGTTCCCACTTAATTTCATTTTTTCAAAATTAGGCTCGCCCATTAAAAAAAAATCTCATAATAATCCTCACTACTATAGTGAACACCAATTTCTAACCAATCTTGTCTCTCAGACATGACCACAACTCATAGAAGTCCACATAAAATTAACATATTCCTTGTAACTATAAATACATTCCTAGGAAAATATCATACTCGTACATAGGTAAAAAATGAACCTAAACTAAACATAAGCCTCCCAGTATACACATTTATGTATCCATGCATCAACGGAACAATGTTCCTTCTCACCTACGATGGGTCAATATAAAGCACTCTCTCAAATACAAAGTTTAACCATTTAAAGATATTATCAAGACCCAAGTAAATACTATGTCCCAATATCAAAAAAAATATATCCCAAATACTCCAAAGTAGGGAAAACCACATCATTTACTATCGATTCTATCACTAATCTCTTCTTCCCAAATAAATTTATCTAAAATCCGACGCCCATATCCCTACGGATCCTAGTTTACACGAACTAACATTTGTTGATGCATAAGTGTACATTACCATATCCTCAAATTTCTAAATGTTTTCCCTTAAATTATTAGGCACCAGATTTCCCAACTTCTCGCAATTCTAGTAAGTGACCCACATGAAGGTCTCTAGGGATTTCTCTCCCAAACTAACCCTTTGTCCGAACGCATAGTAACTAATCATAAAGAATGAAATGATTCCTAATCTTAGGGCTCTACATCAAAGGACGCAATGCATAATGTAAAAAGCTCAAACACGGATCCTCGGGACACTAGAACCTTGCTTTGATATCACCTGTAACAACCCCCATTTTCTCACATAAATGTTGGCCACAATCAATATGCCCAAGATGGGCTTATCAACAATTTATACCATACTCAGCACTGAAGGAATAAAAAATTTCTTTTTAAATAAAGCAACGTCCACAATGAATGAAAACATCTAAATAAAATTGATTTAATACATGAATAATATAACTGAATCATCATGTAATGTCCATAATGTAAAGCTAAGTACAACTGCTATAAATAAACACTTGGGCTTATGCTCGTACAAATCCCAATATGAAATTAAATGACAAAATACTGAAGTACAACATATATAAGAATCATTGAAGGGAAATCCACTACATCCAACATAATTGCAAGTCTAATCCATCATTAGTCCTGCTATCCCTGTCAATAAGAATACCTGGGAGGAAACATTTATAATTTGGGTCAGAGCCCTAGGGTTGCAAGGATTCTTCACTAATAAATATGTAAAATGTTACTGACTCATACTTCACGTCTCTCCATTGACGTTCACACATAACGAGTACCTCGCCTCTCATCTAGAAGTAATCCTACTCGTTTCCTCAAATAATAATGCTAATTGTAACTTCCATCGTTTAATGTGACATGTGAAGAATAAGACATCTAGCTATGCATTAACTAAAAGTGGAGATTTATACTTAACACACTAGCCCCTGAATGGATTTCATAACGTGGCTACTCATTTTAAATAAACTCTTTGTTTATTTTCACCTCATATAATGTTCAATAACCTTAGTCTATCTCTTTAGATTATTTTATATTCAATTCATACTTCTCATAATTTACCCCATTAGATTTTAGGTTTCATTCTCTTAGGCTACCAAATTATTAATATCATTAATAATTTACTTCCATGTTATTTATTCTCCTTAATATCTTTATATACTATTAGACTGTAGAATTATTGTTCCCATTAATAATTGTCTACCACATTATACATTACGACTCATCTTAGTCCTTATTTATCTACATTTACTATCCCAACTTTATTATCATTAACCATTGTTACATCTTTTGACAAAAGGGAACATTCCCATATAAGTCACACCACAATGTGTGTGTGTGTGTGTGTATATATGCAACACACAAAGGCATCTATCATTGGTGTCTTGTACGTAATCTATTGACAAGTCTGAAGGAATCTCTTATCCTAAGTGGACGCACAAAACACACATAAGTTGGGGCAGTCCCTACGCAGGATACCCATTCACGACCCATACAAAGAGATGACAAGAGCTGGATCAGTGTCAACACTAGATGGAGCACCCACGTAGTACCTATATGACTTACACAATTGCCAAGACCAATTATGACAGCATGTGGTACTCGGTCCAAATGCATTAACTCCAAGCCAATAGGACATTCCATGAACATTAGTATTATCATCCAATATGTATAAACATTTACTCTATAACTACTTTAACCCAAGGAAATCTCAATTCATACAAAATGTATCCTTCTTGGCCTAACTATAACATTTTAGTCAATTATTCCCTACCTCATTTTAAGTCGTCATCCTATGACTGCTTTCTAATTAAATATTAAGTCGCATAAAATTCTTTTTGGACTTCAATGACATTTATTTCATAATTCATTTATCTTTAATATACACAGGTACAATTTTTCTCAACTAACCTTTCCAAAACGTCATTGGTATGATTATTCCCAAACCAACCTTACTAACACGATTGTAGGTATAGTTATTGCTAACTACACTTACTAGTATATTTAATGGTCTTAGTACATTGTCCTCTTGACTCAGACTTAAATAATCATTACAAATGGGTTATGATTTAATAAGCTCAGAGCAGGTCTTTTCCAAGATGGGATTTTCCAATGATCTCTAAATCTATCAAACTTTGTTCTTATGATTCAATAATATCACATGTGTTATGTCAAAGGGTTCTAACATGAAATAATATCATTTTAAACATGGTTAAACCTCCAAATAATTCCTAGATTATCACCAAATCATTAAGAATTTGTCAAGAACTCGCGAATAAGAAATTTCCAGATTTCATCTTATATTACCCCAATGATTTCCAGATTAATTAGAGGGTTATACATCATGCTTTCTATAATAAATCTTCCATTTAAACCACATGAATTCATGACTGATACAAGAGGTTACGAATCTAAACATGGATTACACAATTGCCATCAATTTCTACACAATTCAAAACGTCTCTAAATATGCAGTACCAACACATGGTTAAACCTTATTCTAAGCATGGAATTAGTATTAATATAAGATTGATAGAATTTGGATAAGAATGGAAAGAGAATCCCTGCCTAAAATTTGTAGAGGAGACTCTCTTCCTCCTACTAGGGTGGTGCTTCCTCGTCCTCTTAGGAGCTTATGTCTAGGGCTCTTTGATGCAACTTCTAAATGAGTGGGTTAATTATTAAATAATACAATTAGTGTTCAATTCCTGAGTTGGGCTTTAGGACACAACTTTGGACTTCCAATTGAAAATGAATACAAAATCTAATTATCCCGATAACTACCCAATTCATAAATACCATGTTGTTCGAACGACATTGGTATTTCATCTCCTTATTTCTGTTGCTAAAACCCAGTCCACCGTTAACGTATTTTAAACATCTATTCAAATAGATTTCTGCAGTACCACGTCCCCAAATTCATCTTAAGTTCGTTCTTTCATTATAACAATTATAGCCCTAATAATCTCACCAATTTAATCATCAAGTGCATCAATTATCAAATACTCTACAGATTTATAATCTTCATTAAAAGAAAACCCCAATTTATTCAAGAACAAACCCTAAAATTAAATTAGATTCCACCTCTTTTAATATGAAAAGATATATGCAATTTAAATAAACAAAAATTTAAACCACTTGCCTCAACAATGAAGATCTAGGTCTTTGGATTGAGATGTTGAGTTTCAATTGACTCTTCAAGATCCCCAAATTCCTTTTTTATCTTTGGCTCTCCCTTTTCTTTTATCCCTTTAGTTTTCTAATATGATTTTTGAAGCCTAACCCTTACACATTTGGGGCTAAAAACACTATTCACGTTTTGGGCCCATGGGCCTTAATGAAAGAGGTCCATACTCTCTATATGGAACTCACATATGTATAATTAGGGCCCAATACCCATTATATGCATGCAACCACTCATCTTGGACTAATTCAACCCTACCGGACTAAACCTCGCACTTAAAATCGCCATCCATAATAAATTTCTAAAATTAACTCTCACCCGTTAAGTAATTTAAATATACTCACTTTTAATTATTCCCATTAATTAATTCTCATTAATTAAGGATCACTAATTACCGAATTAATTAATTAAAATAATGACCCTGAAATTATGAGGTGTTACAATATATCGTATGTGGGTATTAACAATCAACCATGTTCCACTATCGATCACATGAATACCCATCTACATACATCCTCCATAAAAGAAATTCATTGTTAAAGCTCCCTTTGCTTAATAATCCCTATTTGAACAACATTTTCTCTACTATAAACACTACTTTGTGACCTCTCGTGCAGTGGATGTCTCCGGTTTATTTACATTATAGCTCTCTTCTGGTGAAGTCTATTCTGATTGGTTTGGTAATGATCTCTCTTTCGAAAAAGTCTTGTCAGCCCATTTCTTTTTGGGAAAATCATGATCGTTAAATACCTCTTGATATGTGAATTATGCTATGAAGTCGGTCAATATTTGGCCTTTTAAGGTTATCCTAGGTTCATAGAGTATATCATACCCCCTAGTTTCACAGCCCAGACCATCAATATCCCTGACGTTTCTAGTTTGTGAATTTTTTGGCGTAACCGTAGATCTGTATAAACCACAATAGTGTGTTATTCAAAATATGGCTTTATTCTTCGTGAAGTCTCAATGAGGGCTAAGGCCAATTTCTATTGGTGGGGGTACCAAATATCTACTTCCTTAATGCTTTGCTTATGTGATACACTAGTTTTTGAACTCCGCTTTCTAACCTAGTGAGCACCGAGTTGACTGCTGACTCTGATGTATACATGCATAAATTGTAACACCCCGCTTAAAATAATAACGGGTGGCCATCCCTATACTACATTAAATCGGGAGTTTCAGATGGCTCAATCTCAACACCAAGTGTCGGTACAAATATAATATAGACTAACTACCCGATATCATATAAGCGAGATGTTAAAATTAAATAAAATATGCAACAAACAACAAACCAACACTATAAAACTACTAATAAAGGAAAGAAGGATGCATACAAGAACTATGATAAATGAAATGCTAGAATAAAAAGAAATAAGTAACTACAAGTGAATATACCACAAAGGAGTAGACCCGAATAAGTTGTCGGGTCATAGCCAATACAATAACTGAAATGAAATAAATATACATATCTATGAATATCCCTTGGGTGTAAACCCGATATACAACATGAATCCTGCCTAGATTTTCAAAGAAGTAGGAGGCGACTACAAGCTAAGTCCTGCAACAGTTCGCATCTATCATGGCTCCCAAGACTCTAGATAGAAGGTCATCCGTCATCCATGCGGTGGGACATCTGTAGTAATATATATATATATATATATATATATACAGGCAGGAGAGAAAAGTAAACGGGTCAGAGGCCGAGTGTAAAAATATTTACCAAGTGTGTTAACCGTGCATAATAAATATCAATGCACTTATTTCATAATTAAAGTGGAATCGCACTCTCGTGAAACCCCAACTCACCTCTCATCTAATGTTGCGCACCTATTCGAGTCCTGAGATTTTAGTTAAATTACCCCAATTATAAGGACAACCTAACTTAGCATAGGCCCAGCCTATACCCATGAGATCTGCCTTCGTACCTTAAACCAAGAATCCACTCTTTCTAAACACACATAATTATTTTTACAAACAAATATGCCATAATAGGCTTTATGGATTCCGGTTTATAATTTGATTAATTATAATTCTTAATACGTCACCCATATACATTAGGGTTTAATCATATGATTTAATTACTAAATAACATGCATAAAATTATTATTGGCAAAACTTATCTCCAATCTCAACACTGCACTACGTTTCGTGCGTGTGGTGTCTCGCAAAGCGAAATCCAAACAAGGAACCACCTCGTTACACTACTCCTTGAAAATGTTGATCCTTGAGATTCATTATGCCATACATACGATATTATACTACTACAACTTCTAAATTTAGGTTACAATATAAAAAAAAACTTAAAATCTGCAATAATATCATTGGGATGATGTAACCAAAACATTCCTTGAATGCGATACATCAACCCCCATCAATCTAGTACATCATAATCATCCAATATGTACTCCACAACGATTCCATATCCTTTCATCTATAGGATATATAAATATATATATATATAGGCATTTATTCTAACCATATATATATGTAATCATCCATTCCCATAGCCAAGTGTACATACCACATATGATGTACAATGTCCATACACATAATATACCCGGCTATATATATCGCCGATAAAACTACATCATGCTAACATCTTCTAGGGCATTACTCACATACCATCCTGGGGACCCTGGTCGGTCACAATATCAACTACATCGGATCCATACACACACACACGACATCCCGGGAAGCGGCCATAGCTCCTAACCGGTCAATGAGACGAGACATACCCACCACGCCTCACCTCAAAAATACAAATCACATAATAACACACTGGACGACTATGACCTGGGGACTATCCACACCCTGCTCCTTGAGCCAGGATGCTCACCCTCTGCGCGAAAACTTCCCAATGATAGCATGAGCGGGGTATGCTTAACCACATAAGTATATATATTATTTACATGCACAATATATATACACCCATATGATCACATCATATGATCAAACATTAAACCATCATATACGATTTAAATATTCATACCATGTATATCCACAAAATAAATATATCCATAGAGTCATATCTATACAGATGTACATATATCCACATATGCACACACACACACACACACACACACACACACACACACACACACACACACACACACATATATATATATATATATATATATATATATATACCTATATCTCGTTCATATGTATAAGATATATATACACACTCGGCTATAAGTATACATAATCCTCAATATACAAGCCGCCACCACAAACTCATTTAATTTACCTCGATATGCGGATACAATCCCTCACTTGAAGCATTTTCATCCATTTTTCCTATGATGAATAGTCTCCCAAAATCATATGTATATATATACATATATATCCAACATTAGGGTTATCACCCAAAGTTTAGTGTAGGAAACCATCACTACACATACCATCCATATCTGAGAGCTCATTGATGAATCTAGTAATAATTTCGACTACTGCTATACACATAACTAATAGTCTATAAGCCTAAAGCTCAATCTTACTTTCATCAAATAATCCCATGTATTAGGGAAAATACCTGTTGTAAATCACACACCGATAAACAACACCTACCCCAACTAGATTTACACACTCTACTCTAGTTGGTAATATGATCCCATCGCTCTCGATTTTGACTACGCTTCAATCACTTTCATGAATCCCCTAGTCTAATGCCTCTCCGATTTTCATAAAATTTTATCATTACCAAGGGTATACGAACACTCTCTTCCATTTGGCCCCAAGTTGTATCGTAATAATATCCTATCCTTATAAGGATTCGATATAAATGTCGGTCAAGAAATTTCACAACAAACCTTGCAACTATCTCTAAGAGTTCTTAGTCTCCCATCAGATCTATACTTAATATTTGATCTATAATTAGGATTCTCAATCCCAATGATGTTTCCTCACAATCTCTATACACAACTCCAAAAGCATATATGGATATATTTTCCACAAATTGTCCCAAGAAGTCCCCATAATCACAACGTGTGAGAAACCCCTAGTGTGTCTCCAAAACATATCTCTTACATCATAAGAGAAGGCCCCAAATCAATAAACCCATCCAAAAAGGGTTTGAAATCACCATAGAGAAAATTTCTCAAAATGCCATGTTTCTGAATCGATTCGTCCCCTCCGAATCGATTCGGCCCCTGAAAAACCGAATAGGTTCGGTGTGTGATAATTGATTAAATTAATTCGCAAGATTCCAATCAAAACTTATTTAATTCAGCCCCTAAACAATCATCTATGTGTGTGTGTGTCAAACGATAAATAGATAAATCATGCGACACAAGTTTAAGGAAAAATCCCCGCAGGGAAATACCTTTTATTTCATTATAATAAGTAAATCGCAACTTAACGGATTTCAATGAATACAGTGACACACGAATACCCGCAGGCGTCGGTCGGTGTCGTCATCAATGAATCCACTCGCAGCAAACCCACATGGACCGCAATCCAATCAACAAAGGAAGAACCACAGCACTCCTCAATGGCACGCATCCATAAAACTTTGTAGAGACTCCCTCAGCAATAACACGCAGTCCTCGGTTGCAAAGATCTTCCCACAAAGATGAACAAAAATAAAAAGGTGTTCTTGGGTTCCAAACGCATTCACAAAGGTTTGGCAAAGTTGTGTGAATCAAAACATGAGTCTTGGGACTCAAAAAGATGAAGACTTGAGGTATTTGGACTCTCAAATTCATCTATCAATGTCTTGCAAAATAGCTCCCCCGAAGTTGGCTTTTATAAGGAAACCAAAAGAGTTTTAAAAAACTGGGACTGTTTCTGTGCGTGTACCCCGAACCGGTTCTGGTGTACCCAGAATCGGTTCCCCCCGAACTGGTTCCCCATGCGGTTTGGGGTACCTCTCTGGTTTGGGGATTAAAAAATCAGCATACTTTAAGGAATGTTCTCCATCTTCAAAAGGTCATAACTCCTTCACCGTAGCTAGGATTGAGGTGGAATTTCTTCCAGTATCTTCGTTGCGGCGAGCTCTTCAACTTTCCAGTTGACCAGACCTCCGGACTATGGATGTAAAATTACGAAAATGCCCTTGAACTCTCCTATCTTGCCTTTCTTTCACTATTTTGACTTCTCTTGCATACCACTTGCATAAAGTCCCTAAAATCATGGAACGTGAAGTTGTTGAGGCAGATGTGGGACACATTAATGGAGATGTTGAATGCTTGATTCTCGAAATTCGAATAGAGGCCATCATGTGAGATCGTGAGGTGACGTGCCAAATGTAGCGGCGTACGACATACATAAATGTAACATGTTGGACATGAGAAAAATGTCCTTACAGCCCCAACTGCGAATCAATTCGGCCCATCTAAATCGATTTGGTCCAAAGGGACCTGACAGTCTTCTACATACCGAATCGATTTGCTAGGGGTGAATCGATTCGGCTCTAAAGACCCGTGGCTTCTGCAACCTGGCGAATCGATTCGGTAGGAGTGAATCGATTCGGCAAGTTCAAAAAGCCACAAAAATGGTTGATTTTCTATAAACCCAAAATTTCCAAAACTCCCATATATCATTACCCAACCATCAATTTTCATACCAAACATGTTTCTAACCTCAAAAATCATCATATAACTACCCAACAATTTCTATACCCTCAAATGCGAGATTTTTACCCAAAAAATAGGTTTTGCCATTAATGCCCAAAATCCATTTCTTTTGCCCACAATTATGAAATCAAATGCACAAATGACTTATTTAGCAAGATTAAACACTTGCCTCAATTTTGTAGAGGTTGGATCGTCCTCGATGTTGCGTTTGGGCCAGAATCTCCAAGCTTTCCTTCCTCTCTCTCTTCCTTTCTTCTTCTTTCTTTCTTCCTTTCTCTTTTCTTTCTGTTTCTCTCTTCTCATAAATGAGAAGGCTTGATCCGTAAGCCTTTAAAAACCTTAAAATAATAAACCCAGTTTTAAATGTTAATACACACTTTAAATGACTCATTTACTCCAATTCGAGTCAAACTAACTTAAAATATTCTATAGTCGAAATAAAACCCAATGACAGTCATTTTGACTATCTCGACCCTTTCGGGATCGATGGCACACTCGAAATCATCATCTGAAATACTTTGAAATGTCCTCTATTATTGGTCTTCAATTCCCAAATTTTAAAATTCTCCAATTTAATTAAATTTTATTTTCCCAAAATTTAATTTCTTAGTCTCAAAAATCATGGGGTGTTACAATCTTCCCCCCATACCAAAATTTCGCCCGTGAAATTTAAGACATGCCTAGGACCTCAATATCATCCAGTCCGTACATCAACCCTCAGGATCACTATACCGATCCTTCCTAGTTCTCACGTCAAACCATAAAGATTTAAAAAAAAAATCAACTAACTACCCAGGGTGCCCATACACCCTGTACCCGAGCTCAACTCGTAGAATTATAATCAGGCTCCATTAGCCTCTGCGTAATATAACTCTCAGCAATATAATCTATAACAACATATTAAATATATAAAAGTTTGAAATTTCCCATGGTTGAACTCTCCTCAATTACTGACACTAGCTACCTTCGTGCGGGGGAGGTCTTGCAAGCGAAATCCAAACAAGGAACCCTCCTAATACACTATTATGTAGCTAGGTTAGGGATCAAGATTAGTTGAATCGGGGTTAAGGTTTTATAAAAAGATTTTCATATTTTAGATATTGCCCGAAGGCCTATACATAATATAATATAAATCAATCCCGCGTCTTTCAACACGCCAATCAAATACCTTATGTTTAGGACATAAGGCCTCAATAAATGCAACACTCTATCCAATACCTAGTTCTCAAAACTAGCACAACTATGAGCTAAATTATCCGCTCAACATAAATCTACTAAAATTTGAACCTCTCAAGTATAAAAATTTCTCTACATCACATCAACACCTTTCCATAATATGAGTCTCCCCTCATATGAGCACTATAATTACACGCCATAACCTATCCATAAGACAATAGGCTTAAAACCACAACTCAACAAGCTCCAATTATCCTCATTTTCGGAACTCAATAGCATAACTCCCTACTATCTCTTCACGAGAAGGTGTATTTTCTCAAAAGATGCCATACAAAGGCCACACTTACTCACTCCTTCCTCTAAGGAAATTTTGTACACCCTAGGGGTGTAGTGGCTAACTACCCATCATACCTTATGCGCAACGTTCCCAATATTGCACAAAGCATGACTTAAATCGAAAGAAGGGTATTCAACCTTATACTTCCATGATCCAATTGCTTTACTTCATCTTTGGATCCTCATTTAAAGTCCTCTACTTCTTCTAGGACAATCATTATTCCTAAACCTATTTCTCCACAAGAGGAACATATTCCTCAAAATCCTTCCTAACATTTTGAAGGACAAAATGCGATTGCAACTATCGGAAACTCCCTCAGTCCTACTCAATGAACCTGAGTCTCCAATTTCTTACCCCCTCTTAAATAAATACGATACCCCTAACAATTGGTCAATGCCACCCAACTTCCACTGGTAAGAGTCAGCATCACGAGACTTCCTAACAAAAATTGACGGGTATCTCAATCTAAACCTCCCAAGGACTACACTACTCTCTCCTCAGACTTGCCTTACTAAGTCCAAGATTCACCACTCGAGTAATTTCCCTTTCTTACTCAACCACCGATAGTACACCCTGAATCACTGCTAGATTATCTTTCTTATTCTTGCATGAACGGAGGAAAACAAATATCTCCAATCAAAGCCTACCCAAAATATGCTATGGGTATTGTATCTCTAATCTTGTCCTTTCCTAGAGGACATAATCTAGGGAACGTCTGAAACGAGAGCAACTATTATCAGAACGGCTATCAAGTGAATACACTTCACAGAAGAAGATAAACGCAGTGAACACAACAATCCTAATAGTAGGGCTTTATATCAAGAACGTTAACGGAAGAACGCAGAAAACCCGCATAGATCCTAAAGACTCTAGAACCTTATGCTCTGATACCATCTGTAACACCCCGCTTAAAATAATAACGCTTAAAATAATAATGGCCAACCCTATACTACATTAAATTAGGAGTTTCAGATGGCTCAATCTCAACACCAACTGTCGGTACAAATATAATATAGACTAACTACCCGATATCATATAAGCGAGATGTTAAAATTAAATAAAATATGCAATAAACAACAAACCAACACTATAAAACTTCTAATAAACGAAAGACGGATGCATACAAGAACTGTGATAAATGAAATGCTAGAATAAAAAGAAATAAGTAACTACAAGTGAATATACCACAAAGGAGTAGACCCGAATAAGCTGTCGGGTCACAGCCAATACAATAACTGAAATGAAATAAATATACATATCTATGAATATCCCTTGGGTGTAAACCCGATATGCAACATGAATCCTGCCTAGATTTTTAAAGAAGTAGGAGGCGACTACAAGCTAAGTCCTGCAACAGTCCGCATCTATCACGGCTCCCAAGACTCTGGATAGAAGGTCATCCAACATCCATGCGGTGGGACACCTGTAGTAATATATATATATATATATATATATACAGGCAGGAGAGAAAAGTAAATGGGTCAGAGCTCGAGTGTAAAAATATTTACCAAGTGTGTTAACCGTGCATAATAAATATCAATGCACTTATTTCATAATTAAAGTGGAATCGCACTCTCGTGAAACCCCAACTCACCTCTCATCTAACGGCGCGCACCTATTCGCGTCCTGAGATTTTAGTTAAATTACCCCAATTATAAGGACAACCTAACTTAGCATAGGCCCATCCTATAACCACGAGATCTGCCTTCCTATCTTAACCCAAGAATCCACTCTTTCTAAACACACTTAATTATTTTTACAAATAAATATGCCATAATAGGCTTTATGGATTCCGGTTTATAATTTAATTAATTATAATTCTTAATACGTCACCCTTATACATTAGGGTTTAATCATATGATTAATTATAATTCTTAATACGTCACCCTTATACATTAGGGTTTAATCATATGATTTAATTAAGAAATAACATGCATACAAATTATTATTGGCAAAACTTCTCTCCAATCTCAACACTGCACTACGTTTCGTGCGTGGGGTGTCTCGCAAAGAGAAATCCAAACAAGGAACCACCCCGTTACACTACTCCTCGACAATGTCAATCCTAGAGATTCATTATGCCATACATACGATATTTATACTACTACAACTACTGAATTTAGGTTACAATATAAAAACAACTTAAAATCTCCAATAATATCCTTGGGATGATGTAACCAAAACATTCCTTAAATGCGATACATCAACCCGCATAAATCTAGTACATCATAATCATCCAAGATGTACTCCACAACGATTCCATATCCTTTCATCTATAGGATATATAAATATAAATATATATACATATAGGCACTTATTCTAACCATATATATATATACAATCATCCATTCCCATAGCCAAGTGTACATACCACATATGATGTACAATGGCCATACACATAATATACCCGGCTATATATATCGCCGATAAAACTGCATCATGCTATCATCTTCCATTGCATTACTCACATACCATCCTGGGGACCCCGATCGGTCTCAATATCACCTACATCGTATCCATACACACACATACGACATCCCGAGAAGCGGCCATAGCTCCTAACCGGTCAATGAGACGAGACATACCCACCACGCCTCACCCTAAAAATACAAATCACATAATAACACACTGGACGACTATGACCTGGGGACTATCCACACCCTGCTCCTTGAGCCAGGATGCACACCCTCTGCGTGAAAACTTCCCAACGATAGCATGTGCGGAGTATGCTTAACCACATAAGTATATATATCATTTACATGCACAATATATATACACCCATATGATCACATCATATGATCAAACATTAAACCATCATATACGGTTTAAATATTCATACCATGTATATCCACAAAATAAATATATCCATAGAGTCATATCTATACAGATGTACATATATCCACCTGGCCCACATATATATATATATATATATATATATATATAAAACTATATCTCGTTCATATGTATAAGATATATATACACACTCGGTTATAAGTATACATAATCCTCAATATACAAGCCATCACCACAAACTCATTTAATTTACCTCGATATGTGAATACAATCCCTCACTTGAAGCATATTCATATATTTTTCCTATGATGAATAGTCTCCCAAAATCATATGTATATATATACATATATATCCAACATTAGGATTATCACACAAAGTTTAGTGTAGGAAACCATCACTACACATACCATCCATATCCGAGAGCTCATTGATGAATCTAGTAATAATTTTGACTACTGGTATACACATAACTAATAGTCTATAAGCCTAAAGCTCAATCTTACTTTCATCAAATAATCCCATTTCTTAGGGAAAATACCCGTTGTAAATCACACACCGATAAACAACACCTACGTACCCCAACTAGATTTACACACTCTACTCTAGTTGGTAATATGATCCCATCGCTCTCGATTTTGACTACGCTTCAATCACTTTCATGAATTCCCTAGTCTAATGCCTCTCCGATTTTCATAAAATTTTATCATTACCAAGGGTATACGAACACTCTCTTCCATTTGGCCCCAAGTTGTATCGTAATAATATCCTATCCTTATAAGGATTCGATATAAATGTCGGTCAAGAAATTTCACAACAAACCTTGCAACTATCTCTAAGAGTTCTTAGTCTCCCATCAGATCTATACTTAATATTTGATCTATAATTAGGATTCCCAATCCCAATGATGTTTCCTCACAATCTCTATACACAACTCCAAAAGCATATATGGATATATTTTCCACAAATTGTCCCAAGAAGTCCCCATAATCACAATGTGTGAGAAACCCCTAGTGTCTCTCCCAAACATATCTCTTACATCATAAGAGAAGGCCCCAAATCAATAAACCCAACCAAAAAGGGTTTGAAATCACCATAGAGAAAATTTCTCAAAATGCCCTGTTTTCGAATCGATTAGGCCCCTCCGAATCAATTCAGCCCTAACTGCGAATCGATTCGGGTCATCATAATCGATTCGGTCCAAAGGGACCTGACAGTCTGCTACATACCAAATCGATTCGCTAGGGGCGAATCGATTCAGCTCTAAAGACCTGTGGCTTCTGCAACCTGGCAAATCGATTCAGTAAGGGCGAATCGATTCGGCCAGTTCAGAAAGCCACGAAAATGGCTGACTTTCTACAAACCCAAAATTTCCAAAACTCCCATATATCATTACCCAACCACAAATTTTCGTACCAAACGTGTTTCTAACGTCAAAAATCATCATATAACTACCCAACAATTTCTATACCCTCAAATGCGAGATTTTTACCCAAAAATTTGGTTTTGCCATTAATACCTAAAATCCATTTCTTTTGCCCACAATTATGAAATCAAATACACAAATGACTTATTTAGAAAGATTAAACACTTGCCTCAATTTTGTAGAGGTTGGATCGTCCTCGATGTCGCGTTTGGGCCAGAATCTCCAAGCTTTCCCTTGTCTCTCTCTTCCTTTCTTCTTATTTTTTTCTATTTCTCTCTTCTCACAAATGAGAAGGCTTGATCCATAAGCCTTTAAATCCCTTAAAATAATAGACCCAGTTTTAAATGTTAATACACACTTTAAATGACTCGTTTACTCCAATTCGAGTCAAACTAACTTAAAATATTTCGCAGTCGAAATAAAACCCAATGACAGTCATTTTGACTATCTCGACCCTTCCGGGATCGATGGTACACTAGAAATCATCATCCGTAATACTTTGAAATGTCCTCTATTTTTGGTCTTCAATTCCCAAATTTTAAAATTCTCCAATTTAATTAAATTTCATTTTCCCAAAATGTAATTTCTCAGTCTAAAAAATCATGGGGTGTTACATAAACATATTTTTTTCTCCCGTGAGTAGTCGAAAAAGGAGTGATGGAGATCCTATGTACCTTTTCAACTCTATAAATGCACCTTCACATTCTTCATTCCACTCAAAAGTTTGTCTCAACACTTTGAAGAATGGTAAACACTAGTATGTATCTCCGAAAACATACCTATTAAGCTCAACCACTCTTCCTGTCAACTTTTACACATCCTTCTTACATGAGGGTGGTTGCATGTTGATTAACGCCTTAATTTTTCTGTATTGGCTTCAATTCCTCTTTGATTTTCTATGAACCCCAGGAAAATTCATTACTGTACACTGAACACACATTTTATAGGGCTAAGTTTCATCCAATGCTTCTCCAGTTGACCAAATATCTGACCAAGATCTCCAATTTGATCAGTTGCTTTCTTTATTTTTGTTAGAATGTCATCTACATATACATCCATGTTTTTGCTAATTTGTTCTTTAAAAACATTATTTACTAGCCTCTGGTATGCTACCCCAACATTTTTTTATCCCAAAGGGCCTAATATTGTAGCGGTTGGTACCTTGGCTAGTAATGAATGAAGTCTTATCCTTATCTTCTGGCTTCATCTTGATCTGATTATACCTCAAATAGGTGTCCATGAAACTAAGAATCCATGACTAGCTGTAGTGTCAACCAATTGATCAATTATGGGCAGAGGGAAATGATCCGTCGGTCAAGCCTTGTTAAGATCGATAAAATCAACACATTTGCACCATTTTTGTTCTTATTTTTCACCATTAGTAAGTTGGTTAGCCACTCAGGATATTTAACATGTTCATTGAATTTTTCCTTTTGTAATTTCTCTACTACTTCCTAGATAGCCATATTCTTCTTGGGACTCAACACACGTCGCTTTTTCTTGATCGCATTAGCATCTTTGATGAAAGCGACTGGACCCCTAATTTTAAAATCTTACCAATAAAAAGTAAATCAATTTCCTTTTATAGATGAATGACTGAGATGGTTCAGTTAAATAAACACAGACAACAAATTTTAATTTCTTTTCAAATTAAAATTAAACCAAGTGAAATAGGATAAAACACACACACAATTTTAATTTGACATAAACACAATTAATTTAACCCAATTCCTAGAAATTTGCCTAAGTCATATTTTCAATATTATAAAATTAGGCCAAACCAATTTTAACAAATTAAACGTCGACTTGAATTAAATTAATATATACCCAAATCTAATTAGCACCTAATTAAACAAGTAGTGATATAAACCAAATTTTATCA
This sequence comes from Sambucus nigra, assembly GCA_949130495.1. Lineage (NCBI taxonomy): Eukaryota > Viridiplantae > Streptophyta > Magnoliopsida > Dipsacales > Adoxaceae > Sambucus > Sambucus nigra. The sequence goes on from OX422220.1 coordinate 523,039,336, forward strand.
TGAATTACCTAAGCATGCATCTAATGTTAATTATGCTAAAGATAAAATAAACAATAAATCACTACACCACGATGTACGAGGAAAAACCCACAACGGGAAAAAACCTCGAACGGCTCTAGCCTTAAGTCCACTAAGTACAGAATTACAATTACAAGAAAGATGAATTACAACACTCGACTCGACTCCTTCAAGCCCCAACGTGTCTTCTTGCAAATACCTTTGCCTAGCCGCAATACCAGACTCCACCGGAACCTTGGAATCTACCAATGAGTAACTAGGAAGAAACCATCAACCAGACATAGTGCCTTTCACCATGTGAGAATGCCGCAGCCAAAAACATAAACTTCTTCTTTATGGGATGTAGAAGGAAACCCAAACGAATTTTTAAAGCGGTAGAGTAAAACCCGGTGCTAAACACTCCAAGCAATGATATATAAAAACTTGGAATAAACAATATGGGTGAAGAACAAAGTGTTTAATGAATTTTTCTTGAAAAAATATACACTTTAACCATGAACTTTTTCTTGGAAACTTGAACTCTCAAAACTCTCTCTAAGTGTGGAATAGTATGAAAAATTTGGTTCCCTCACTTGATAAGTATGTCAAAAGTTAGTGGGGTAAAGAAGTGGGAAACATGGAAAACTGTCAAAAAACTGCCAGATAAATTATTCCCGTCAAATCTCATTTGAACGAGATTTTCGTTCCAAAGAAGTCTCATTCGAACGACCCTTCAAACGATGTTCTAGTGTTTAAGTTATGAAGTTTTTAGAAAACTCATTGGAATTCTCGTTCAAATGGCAATTCGAACGATATTCTAGTGGCCAATCTGGGTACTCATTGGCAAACCTCGTTCGAACGACATTCTCGTTCGAATGAAAAACTTTTTCGAACGACAATATCAAACGAACTTCCAGAAAGCTTAAATTTTAGTTTTTATCCAAGAAACTTTATATACTTTATTTTCAAGTTTTAATTAGATCTTTCTGAAAATAAACTACAGTTTTAAAATAAAATACACCCAATGAAAAATGTTCCAAGTTCCTATATATATATATATATATATATATATATATATACAAAGCATTCATTCCTTAGGAGTAATGGAACCAATGTTGTTGACGTAGAAACGAGTCACATTAAACACGACATTTGATGAAGCTTTAATATCTTGGCCGCTACGTCTTCAACTAACACGTTATAGGCTTGAATGGATAAAATTGACCACTATCCTATGACTCAAACATTTTTGTCCGGAATTGAGCCAAAACTACAAATGACTTAATTGGAAATTTGTGTCCTTTCATTTGATGACATTCAATTCATGGCATATGATGTTGGGATTAATCCCTGGCATCTCTTCATGACTCCACGCAAATGCCTATCTCCACTCTTCAAGAAATATTATTAATTCCTATTTGAGGGCCTGTTCCAAATATGACCAAACTGCATAGTCCGTTATGGGAGTTTGACAACTAGTTTAATTATTTTTGTGACTTCACGAATTATCTTTTAACCAAGTTAGCCTCCTAGCGGGGATCTAAGGTTTCTATTTGGTAAGTGGAATTGAGATTCTTTAACTTCTCTTGGTCAGTCAAGGTGTAATAGCATTTTATTGCTTCAATTTGATTTCTCAAAACAATATTGACCCCATAGTGAGTAGGGAAATTCAAACATTGATGGACAATAGATGGTACTACTTCAAACTGTTTCAATCTAACTCTGCGAAAGATCATATTGGAAGTTAATTAGACGTTATTGTCAAGGATGAAGAGTGAATGCTCACAGTTCTGCTACCAGGTCTAGTGTAAATGAGAACTTCTAGCTTGAATTTTCCCAAATGTTATACTTTTTCTCCTGATAAGGTTCTAACTTGATATAGCGCAATGCCAAACTATGAAAGCAAATATAAAGAATAACATCGATGGAACAACCATTCTACACTCGAATTCTAGCCACCCTTGCTTCGTGTACCCTCATAATGACAACCAAAGGTCATAATGGGAATAGAGCCCTCCAGAAAAATCGTTCTTCGAGAAGCAAATCACCAACTTATCTTTGCTTATTTTTTGTGCCGACCATTAATGTTATTAGATAAATTGATATGTCGGATATAGGAATATGCTTTGGATTCCTTCAAAATACCTTTCTTTCAACTACTTCGTCATCGCCACTAGGATGTCCTCCTGTAATAAAATGAAAACCTAAAGATATCACTTTTACCTTAAGTTCAAGTTCTTGAGGTTTCTTGGGTAAATCGGGATCATCCTCTCAGTCATGATTTTGGCCTATTTTTTAGTCATCCCTTACTTTGCAAAGGGATTCTTAACTCCTTCTGGTGTCTCGTCCTTCTGACCTATCCACAAACTTGAAAAGTTTTCCACGTCAGATTAAATTCTCAATTTAATTCTTCAAGGCAATACAGTTGTCAGCAGTGTGCCCATAATCTTTATGGAACTCAAAATACTTGGACTTATCTTGCATATTAGGAGGAGACTTCAGCTTCCCTGGCCATTTGAGGTCTATCCTTCCTCTACTTTCCTCTAGTATATAGTGCACACTATAGTAAGAGGAGTATATTCATCATACTTCTTGGGCTTCTCCAGCTTTTTGTCCTTTTGGTCCTTCTTGTCAGAGCTTCTATAAATTTTGGATTTAACTCCTATAATCTTCTTAACATCCATAGCTTCCTCGACATTTATGATCTTCCAAGCTTTGGACATCAACTCAGTCATGATCTTAAATGCATCATTAGCTAGAGAGTAATACAACTTCTCGAGGATCATGCTCGTCATTAAGCTAGTGCTAGTCATTTTTTCTTCATAATCCACTTCCTCCAACTTTTCACTATTGAAGTGGGTTATGTAGTCACGAGTAGTTTCTCCTAGTCACTAATGAACACTAAAAATTGGGTTGCTCTTTTAATGAACTTGGATCCAAAGAAGAAGTTATTGATGAACCTCTCGATAAGTTGCTGAAAACTATTAATTTACCCCCTGGAAAGGTATTTTACAAAATTTTAGCAGATCCAGTTATGGAGCTTGAGAATGCTCGATAACACATCTCATCAGGGATCTAGTAGATGTCAGTTGCCGCCTGATATTGTTCTACATGAAGGATGTGGTCAGTTTTTACTATTATACTTTGGGGGTAACCATATATTCTTAAATTTAGAACGTGTGGGAAAATGAACAATGGTTGGTATAAATAGTGATCCTTTCATGAAGCTTATTTGCAACAGATTCTTTGATTTGGTTATTTCTCCCAAGGGTCTTATAAATGCTAGAGTGAACATCTACAAAGGTGGTCCTCGGTATTATAGCTTTAGTGGCTCTGTCGTGCATTTGTACCGAGCTCTCTTTCAGAGAAGTCTGCTTGGATCATGTGGATCCTTGTATGCTTGTTCTAGATCTAATAGATCGTTCTTAGCAGTCTCACATCTTGGATAGTTCCCTATGATATTATCCCCTATTTGCCCCGGGAGCTACTATTCAAAGGCATATGCCTCGCTTAAACTTTCTAGGGTGTTCTATCGTTCTGAAGAAAGATAATGTCCACCACATAAGTCAGTATACCTGATGGAAGAGCTTTCACTGGGGCGATAAGATTGGTCTCGTGAGGATATGGAGTATTAGGCTCTTCTTTTCTCGTTTCTAGGAGTTAGAGGTGGAAATTACCTTCAAGAATATGGGTCTATTGTGATTATGGCTTGGAGAATTTAGGTAATTTATCTCACATTTTCTTACATTGCTTCTTGTCCTTTAGCGATATTAAGCACAATCCCTTGAAGGTCTCCTATACTAGACGTTGTATAAGGACTGAAGGCATCACCTCCAACAAGACTACTTTTGGGTCATTCGTCATACTTAAATAGTATGAACTTAAAATAATTTAATAGGAAATAACATTGTATTTTGTTCTGACAAACAGTGCCAATCCGTTGATGTCTAAATCTGGGTGATGCATTTGAGGATTGATATTATAATCATAGATAAAGAGAATAAAGAAAATAGAAAGAAACATAATAATTTTACATGGTTTAGATTAAGAACGAAACTTATGTCCATGGGGTAATGTTACTATAGCTTCAGAGTATTGTTACAATCTCTTGGCTACAATCTTTAGGGTTTTGAACCAAATGACATTCTCGAGCTGAAGGTGGTAATGTATTTATAATCACTAAAAGTTTAAAAGATGGAATGCTTTTATAAATGAGGCATTTACGTATTTGTTTCATAACATGCACTTGGAGATATGTTCACGTGCATGGGCATGGAGAATGTTGATTACGTCACGTGTGACTGATCACGTTGATGACTATTCATCTTTAATAACGTGGTCGGCTGGTTAGACGACCAAGGAACATCTAAGCCAATCGAGTTTTATCTCTCGGTGATATTATTAATAGGTGTATTTATCCCATTGGTCCATGTAGACTGAGTTTGTTAGGCTATAGTGGGGGATGTTCTTGGGATTATACGCATATATGTAGATGATTAACTTTCTCTTATGAATTATGTTCGATGCATTAAACATTAATCTTACTGGTGTGGTTATCAAACTTCATTATTGGGACTTTGGATGATATGTGAATAGTATTACACATAGATGAGGGGTGAGATACTTATTGAGTGCGAGTGCTAATGGACGATGTATAATGTCAATTAACTACATTATTGTACATTGTTTTAGTAAGTTAATTCTTGAAACTCTAGGGTTGTGACCCCAATTATAAAACATTTTCCCCCAGGTTTACATAGACATGGACAACGGGGCTGATAGGAGATCAGACTTGCATCCGTATTGCATATCCATTACTTCAGTTCGTTTGACTTTTTCATAAGTTGCTATTTCCATTCCAGTCAGTTTATTATTTCAGATATTCTACGGGCATAACCTCGAGCTTTATTATTCATTTTTTTAACGTTTATTATATTTGAACGGATGTTTTATATTAATTGGGAGTTTGGATTAATTATTTTCCAGTTGTGACTTAGATGGTTTGTTTGAATTCAAATTATAATTGTCATATTATGGTTTGGTGAGAATGATATAGATTGTTAGACAATCTCCATTTTCGGCATATTGTGTCTGCCAACCTTTGTGAGGAAAAGGGGGTTGTTAAGGTTACTATTAGAGCATTCAAGTTCTAGCATCCTTAGGATCTACGTTGCATTCTTTGATATATAGAGCCTATGATTAGGAATCATTGTATTTTTTTATATGTTAATAATACCAACCTTGTTTACTTTCAGATGGAAAATGGTAGGAGAGGTAAACCACAATGTGTCACTAGATTAGCGACAGAGGAGGAGGCTCAACAAGAGCCACAATGACACCCATAGCCAGGACCAACCCCACCTGTTATTGGCCCAATAGAGATTCCCACGATTGTGACCCATGTCGTCTATACTGCAATGTCCACTATTTTATAGCATTTCCAGTCACAAGAGTAGCATCAACCACCACCACCACCCCTGCATCATGTGGTAGTACCCTTACAAACACAGGGCTCCATATGGGATAGAGCAAGGGAACTGAAGTTTTCTGGGAGTTCCAACATTCTGGTGGCCAGTCAATGGAAAAAGGACATACAATAACACTTTTGAATGGTGGAGTGCATGCTAGTGCAAAAACAGATGTTAGCCTCATTTCGACTGGTTGGGGAAGTTTTAGAATGGTGTGAGTCTATCACCACGCTAGAGGAAAGGGATAGATTGACGATTGATGATTTTTGTGGCGAGTTTGAGGGAAATTATTTCCCACCAGCTATGAAATTCGATGTGAGAAGAAAGTTCATGGACCATAAGTTGGAAGTTTGTACAGTGGAATAGTATGAGGAGCAGTTTATAGCATTGTACTACTTTTCTGGGGATGAGGTAAACACGAAAGAGAAGAAGATGGAGAAGCTTGTGTTGGGGACAACCTGACACATCAGGAAGTCTTTGTTGGGGAATCTGTCTTTAACCACCTTCACTAAGATGGAGAATGCCACATTATTGCATTTTTAGGATCACATAACATTAAGAAAAATAAGGGGGAGAAGATACCCAACTCAGAAATGTCAAACAAGTAAGGTAATATGAATGGGAACAACGGTTAAGGGACCCAACAATTTAGGGGGTCATGGACGAGTGATCAACACAAGAGGCGCATAGGTTCTAATTATCAGAAGATGCAAGGCCACCAGGGCCAGGGCCAGGGCCAACAATAGAGAGGCCACCAGGGCCAATGGAAACAAAATCAAGAATGACACAGACAATAGATAAATAGGCAACAATTTTAGGGAAATCATTACGTTTGTGGAGGTAATTGACACTTAAAAGAAAAGTTACCTCAAGGTAGTGGACATTATGTTCCCTACTCTTGGACTTGTAAGGAATATTTAGTTTGATACAAGTGTATACTACTCAATTGTAAATCCTACTTTGTTAGTGTATTGAGGATCGTAGACTTAGTATTTGACATAGTGTTTTATGTTGATTCACCCGTGAGTAGTGGGGAACCTATATGTTTCATGTGTAGAATTATATGGATTGACATTGGGAGACATAGGTTTGTGGCAGAACTATTTGCATTAGATATGTCATAATATGGCATTATCCTCGGTATGGATCGGCAAGAGACTTATAGGGCTTGTGTTTATTTTCATGGGACCGTTAAGATTTAATGGTCAAGTTTAGAATGACTGGTTAGATAATGGTGTGCACTATAGATGTGAGAACTATTATGGGAATTATCATGTTTAGGGTTTAGTTATGGTAAAATTAATTGCGATGTAAACTTGGTTAGTATGATGACTTTATGACATTTGATGCACATAAGAGTAACTGAAGTATTAATGCGATTGTGAGGATTTTGAGGAAAGATTTGGTTGCGAATGAATTTTGATTAAAGTACGTCAAATTGGTGTTGCACCCAGATTGTGTTGTTAAGATTCATTGTGGAATATAAGGAGAGACGAGTCAATTGAAAAAAATAGAATGAGGATTATGTGACTTGTACATCATAGACACGTGTTTCATTGATGTACTAATGATGAATAAGGTTTATGGGCGAGAGGGTTCTGAAATATGAATTATGGAGATCATAGCGTAGGACTAATGATAATTTGATGGAGTTTTATAAACCCATATAATGAGAGTTTATAAGGGCATTAAATTATATATGTGGTTTCACATGAATTGAAAAGTGTTTCCATATCGAGAGTAGGCTCAACATTGTCAAGATTTTAGGATTTGTTATTGACGTAATTCTTGTATTAGGAATATAATGAATTTTTTAGTCGGGGAACGGACATAGGCTAGATGATAATCGGAGCATACTTTAAAGGATGATAAATACAATGGTTACCCAGGGATGGATTTATTTTAGTAAGTAAGGATATTCAGAATGCGAAGCATTTGTATTGAAAAAGTGTTAGGTTACTTTGAGAACTTTATGGCTAGCGATGGCCTCGATTACATGAAGATATATATTTCCACAAATAGTGTTATGACAATGACATTTCATTAAAAATGGGCGATAGTAGAATTTATTGGGATGGGTAGATCCTTAAAGGATTAGATGTAATTAAGCGCTCTACTATATTTAAGGATGGACACGGGGTATCCTATCGTATATGTGAAAAGGATCATGATGTTCTTAGATTTATTGGGTCAATTAATTTAACGGGGTATAGTGTAACCTTTGGAAGTGATGAACATTTGGTTAAAATTGGCACAAGTTGAAATCTATGTGGTTAGTGTATTGTTTCGTGTTGAGTCTTGTACCATTGTATCTCAATAATCGACTAAGTTATGTAGTAGTGTATCTGGAGGGTTCCTTGTTTGGATTTTGCTTGCGAGATGTCCCATGCATGAAATTTAGCAAGTGCTGGGAGTTGAGAAATGTTTGAGTTCAAGGATGTTTTTGTTAATACGTTATACGTGTGTTGAGATATAATGCATCGAGCGGCATTATATTATATGAGTTAAGGCCAACGGGGCCATGAAGTGCAGAGATGAGAGCACTTAGTAATGTTTACACCACTGGTGGAATAAGTGGTACAATATCTAGATGAATGGAGTCACGGTGAGCAAGGCATTGGAGTATATTTTGTCTTATGGATATGCATGGTATGTATTGTTCATTTTGGATGTATTGGTGTCAACCATTTGTAATGTTTGTGCGTGTGTAAATGTGACATGTGGACCATGGGCGTCCCGATCACACCATGGTAGGCGTAGATGAACCATTTTCTTTTATCTTGTGGGATATGAGTACGGATTAATTCAGTATCAAACTATGATATTTGTGCCAATAAAGTTTTGATGTTATGCTTCAGCGAATTTTGAGGATGGAATTCTGTTAATAGGGGGGAAGAATGTAACCCTGTGTTTTTGTAATAAATTAAATTTCTAGAATTTAAATTAAATTTCTTCATCGAATTCCGAGAATGAAATTCCATCATTAGTGGGAAGAATGTAATACCCCGTGTTTTCATAATAGATTAGTTTGGTAGAATTTAATTAAATAAATTGGTGAACAAATTAAATTGGTAGAATTTAAATTAAATTGATAGAATTCAGTTTGAGAATAAATTTCTTATTCGAGATCGCATGTTTATTTGATTCAATTGTGCTTAATGTGTTTATTCGTTGAAAATAAATTGTATGTCAATTAACTTATTGTTATGTTGTGATTAAACGTATTAAAAGTGTTTAATTTGGTCAAATATAGTTTGGGCCCATTTTGGGATGATTTGAGGATTCGTTTAGGTGATTTAAACATCTAAGTTTAGGCCCGGGGCATAAGTATACCATTAATCAAGTTATTGGGTCAATTCGGTACGGTTTTAGGTTTGTTTGGGGGCCCAAAAGTGTGGGTTTATGGGTAAATTGGGATTAGGGTTTGTAAGAGGATGGTTAATATCTTAAGAGGCTATTCCCATCCACCACAACCCAACCCTAGCAGACCCACACCCATAAGAGAGGTTACCAAGGCTAGGGAAGGAATGGAGAACAAGGATTCAAAAAATGGAGAGTCCAATTCACGATATAAGGCAAGAAATCTCTTGGTAACTCAATTAGAATATATTTCTTAATTTATCTATGCATTTTATCATAACAATTCCTGGTTAATTTAATAAATGGATGATTTTGATTAATTTGAATAATATCAATGATTTTTAGAACACATGAAAATAACGGCTTTGAACGATTAAGTGATTTGGTGACAAACCCTGAATTGGTATCATGTTAAGTGGGAATTGAAACATAGAATCCATGTTATAGGATTTTTATATTTATGATTTTAATTGATGCACTGATCCTGTGAATTTGAGATTGATTAGAGGAGTAAGTAGGATCAAATTGGGATTAGATACAATCTAATGTAAGATGTAATTTATGTGATTTTGGGGGTATGATCTTGTGTTAATTTTCTTTTATAGTTATCTAAAAGTGTAGTTGACTCATGAGGAATCTATGTTCATTAATAAATAAGGGGTTAAAGATTTGTAATGAAGATTGGATTTAGGAATATGAGTCCTATATAGGAAATTGTAACAGCTCTGGCCTACTGCCCATTTTCGAATCGATTCGGCCTTGGGGCCTCGGTCAAGGTAGGACCGGGGAATGATTCTAGTGATTTTTATGAACTTAGACGAGTATGTGGGAGGTCATCCAAGTGAATGGATAATTTATTAAAATTGATTTGGGTCACTATTATATTAATGGGGATATTGACAAATAACTAGATGGTTATTAAAATGAGACTTCTTACGGGAAATTTCATGGTTAATTACCTATATATATTGTGTGATAAAAGTATATGTTTATTTATGTGTGGGCACACCTGTGTTCGGGAATGTCTTATTGGTTGGGGGTGTCTACATTTCGGGACCGTAGCACACGTCGGCATAGGTGGGCTAGGCGTTGTGTAGGTTATTATTTTAGGTACTACGTAGTTGCGGCACTTACGAGGAGGTAGGAGTTGGTGCTGGGATCCATTGTCACCGTAGGGGGTATGAACCATGCAATAGTGTACTGCACAGGGACCACCCCACTTGTGTGTATTTTGTAATGGCCATTTGGATGAGGAACTCCTCCAGACTTGCCAATAGAGTACGAATGGGACCATAAAGGTAGATGCCTTTAGGTGTCTTATATATGTAAGGACATATATAATTATATAAATTAATTGAGATTAAATCATTATAGTCTAAGGTGGTAGAAAGTTGATAATGAACCCAATAATATGAAAATGCATGATGTGATAATATGTTCTTTCTTGTGGGTAGTATCATATGTTTTTATTTCCATTCCATTCAGTTTATTATTTCCGATTTTATATGGGCATAAGCCCAAGTTTTATTATTTTGTCTTTTGGGACATTTGTTATACTTAAGAGGATGTTTTATAATAATTGGAACTTTGTATTTATTCTGAAGAGTGCCACTGTGTGATAATTGATTAAAGTCGGAAATTTATAATTTGGCTCACTTATTTAATTAGAGTCTATTTTTAAACCAAATACATTCAACCCCTAAACATGCATCTACGGTGCGTGTGTCAAACCATAAACAAATAAAGCATGCGACACAACAAATATGCTGAGACACAGATTTTAGGAAAAAAAACCTTTCCGGTAAAACCTTTATTTCACTAAGAATATATAAATCGCAACTTACAATTACATAGAGAAATATGCAATGGATCAACGCGCAGCCAACCCACAAAGACACGCAGCCTTGAACTCAGCCAGAGAATACACGCAACACCCTCCAAGGACTCGCAACCCAAATAACAAAGGAAGAACCGCAGCTCTCCTCAATGACACGCAGTCATAACACTTTGTAGAGACCCCCTCAGAAATGACACGTAGCCCTCGGTTGCAAAGATCTCCCCACAAACGTTGAACAATAGCAAAGCTTGTGTTCTAGGGTTCCACAAGATTCACAAAAGTAATTGGGATTTTTGTGTGTGAATCAAAAAGATGTTTGGCACATCAAAAAATGAAGTCTTGTTGTGTTTGAACTCTTAGAAATGTTTTCTCAAAGACTTGAAAAATACATCACCGAAAAAGGTATATATATAAGAAATATGAGTCGGTGGCAAAACATCTCACGAAACTGTTCGATTTTATCCGAAGCGGATCGGTCCGCTTTTGGAGGCGGATCGGTGCGACCTCGGACCGGTTCATTTTTAAAAGTGGCTTCTTCGGTTTGCCTGCGATCCGGGGTATACTGGTTCTGATGCACAGCGGATCGGTCCGGTATAGAGGCGGATCGGTTCGTTTTTAAAAAGGGCGGACCGGTCCGATTTACCAGAAAATAAAAAATCTTTTAAAAGCCTCATTTTTCTTGAAAAAATTTACTTCTTCTTTTTATAAAAAAAAAAATCATAAAAGTTTCCCAATACTAAGTATGAAACTTTAAGGGACTTAAAAACAAAATTTTACCAAGTTCATTCTCGTAGAGGTTATGATGTTGAAGACGCTTTGATATTCGGATCCGTTGATGTAGATGCGATCTTGAATTTCTTCAACGGTGAAACGGCGTATGACATACATATTGACAATGGACAAAAATGTCCTTACGAATCCCCCCCTATGTCTATGCCGGTACATACATAAAAAATATCCGAATTATCAACTAATGACCTATACAAATCTACCCACCCATGAACCCTAAAGATGGAAAGGTACAAATGTTTAAATCTTCATCGTTTGTTCTTCAATCTTCAACAATCATCAAAGATCAAAGCTTTTCTCATCAGGGCGTGCAACATATTGATCTTCAATCTTCGTACCTACACTCATGAGACAAAGAAAATACCACGTGACATATCGAGTTTGAAATGAGATAAACATAGATACCAATTTATGATAAAACATAAGATAAATCTCAAAAAACTCCCCCAAAATTCAAACTCCCCCATAATATATGATAATTCTTTCTCCCCCTTTTTATGATGTCTCCAAATAGACAAATGAGAAGAATTAATCAAATAAGCAAAATCGGTTTGTCACGATACACAAAACAAGGCATCAAACAATATGCCAAACGTGCATCTTGCAAGGAGATGCAAAAACAATTCACAATTCTTTTTTATTTTTCATTTCTTTCATACAAAAATAAGATACATTTAAAAATATGCTACAAAAATCACACCATGGATTTAGACTCAAACAACCAAGTCTTGGAATTGGAATGAATGGTGTGAAAACATTCGATAGGTAAATCAACTCAATCAATCATATGTGCACGATGCATATGTGTAACCCTAACGAATGAGCATCAAAAGTATCCTTAGGTGAAAAAAATTTGTTGAATTTAGATGACACTGACTTATGCAAATCAACAAATCAAAGTCAATGTGATTTCCCACCAATAACGTCCAAAACTATGTAGCGCATTTTCGAGCATTTCAAGGGCGTGCAAACCCGTTTTAAATTCTCCAACCAAACTCCCTCCTGCATATTTTCTTTTTAGAGGAATCTAAATTCTCAAACTTTGGAGAATTGGTGAAAAAACATAAATGGCCCATAATTTGGCATGAATTTCTTTTTATTGCCTTTTAATTTTTTCGGGCTCTTTTACCCTCTTTGGACCCCGGATAATAAAATTCCTCCATTTTTTAGGTCCAATTTAACGGTGGCTTAGTATTCGCAAAGGCAAAATGAACCTTTCGCATCCCTTCCCCCTTTTCAAACAAAACACACAAACTAACAAAACGGTTTTTGTATGCACAATTTCCTTATCAAAATTTATCGCGCTTGGTTCGTTTTAAGGACAGGATTGAAGTGAAAACACCCAACCAACTTGTGATAAGACAAGCGCAATAATCTAACGAATCTGTGCATGTGTGCAATAAAGGAAACATGAGTCAAACATGTAGGAAGTAACACTTAATTCCATCTTAATGACTCCAAACATTATAAAGCACATGGATGAATTGACCTATTGTCTCAAAACACTATCAAATAGTCACATGAAAATAATGGAATGATGTTGTGACTCGGTCATCCTAAGTGTCCATCCATAAACGGTGCACACAAAATACAAAAATCTTTTCGGATTTTCTTAAAATTTTATCAAAATAAAATCTTTTTGTATTTTTCAAAATTTTTCTTAAAAAAATAAAACATAAAAAAATAATACATACTAGCAATAGGCAAACAATGTCATCATGAAAATCACCCTATGCTAGTAAACAAGTCAAACCTCAATCATTAGGTGCGGAGGGGTTTTCCAAAGGTGGTGACAACTTATGAAAAACCTCCATAAATTCTTGTGAAGTTTTGACCAAAAACTTAACTTGCTCACCTAAATGTGAAAACTCTCTCATGTAGTCTTCGAGATCATGTAAAGTATCATGTGTGGGAGCATGTGTGCCAGAAACACGTGTAGAAGCAAAACGTGACACATACCCCAACTTAAAGCGAAATTCCCTAAGGTGTCCTCTCCTTTTGAAATGTGAGCAAACATAAATAGGCCTCGGAACACCTCTCTCAAAAACTCTAGGATGCACTTTCCTAATAGGAATGGGACGCCTAGGTGGGTGAGGGTGAGACTCATGTGAATCTGTCACTAAAGTGGGAACCGGCTCGGGTGCTAATTGGGAAGTAGAAGAACCGTCATGACTTTTCCTAACTTCTCACCTTTACCCTTAAGAACCACCTTTTCAACCTTCTTAGGCGTCTTCTCAAACATGACTTTGACCTCCCTGACACGTTCGAGATCACTCTCGAGTTGGGATACGCGTGTCTTCAGTCTAGACAACGTGTCGGTCAAATCACACTTCTCCTTTCTCAAAACCTCCTTCTCTCTCTCAAAATCTAAAACACGAGGACCTAAATCACGATTATATATCTTAGTTTTCAAGGTCTCGGTGTACAAATATCTAAAAGATTTTTGGAGCTCACTTTCATCTCCACTCTCAAACTCGCTCTCATCTCCATAGAAACACTCGATTCATCACTGGTGCTCTCATGACCTTTATCAATGTGAGACAAAGGGTGTGTGCTCACACGACTCAAAAAAACTACAAACTTCTCACCACTAGTCTCATTACCCTCACCTTCACTACTATCACTAAGTGTGGAGGGCATGGCTACTTTCTCTCCTTTCTTTCTAAGCCACGTAGGACACTCAAATGACTTATGCCCCTTACGCCCACATTCAAAACAAGTCACATTCTCAAAATGTTCCTCACACTCCTCATCGAAGTCATTCTCTTTTTCCCTCTCATCGCTTTCTTTGGCCTTTCCTTTCTTTTTATTTTTCTCAAAAAATCTATTTTTGTTGGAAAACTTATTTTACTTCATGTGGAGAAACTTTTTAAAATTCTTTGCAAACAAGGCCATATCATTAAAATCAAAGTCTCCCTCAGAATCAGACTCACAAACTTTTTCATTATTTTTCTTACAACGAGTCTTTAAAGCAATGCCATTATACTTAGCCTTAGTGGTTTTTGGAAACATGTCAATCTCATAGGTTTGAAGATCTCCTACAAGTTCTTCCAACTTAAGGGATTTCAAATTTCCCAAAGAGTCCAAAACAGTGACTTTAGGAATAAAGTGCTTTGGGAGAGATCTCAAAATCTTTTTAACGACACGCGTGTTATCAATCACCTCACCCAAATTAAAACATGTGTTAACAATGTTCGATAAACGTGCATAAAAATCATCAAAGCATTCGGACTCATGCATGGTGATAGTCTGAAAATGGGTGGCCAAATTTTGTAATTTTGATTCTTTAACCGCGTCCGTACCCTCATGTGTCAATTTCAAAACATCCCAAGACTCTTTAGACGTCGTGCACGTCATAATTCGGCGAAAATCATCAGGAGTGACAACTCCAGAAATAGCACTCAAACCACGAGAATTAAAATTGGATAATTTATAGTCATCTTCAGTCCAGGCTGACACGAGTTTTAGAGAGGTGATGTTATGAACGGTGATTGTTGGAGGAGTCCACCCATTTTCACAAAGCAACCAAACACGCTCGTCAATAGCTTTTAAACTAGATTTCATGCGAGCTTTCTAATAGGCATAATTATTCCCATAAAAAATAGGCACCTTATTAAATGAACGTTCCATTGGAAAGATTGCGATTTTCCACAAAAGTGGTTTTAAAAAAAAATCAACATCACACGATTTTGCGAAAAATAGGAATACGCGATAAATTAGCGTAACCTGCTCTGATACCAATTTGAAGAGTGTGACTGTGTGATAATTGATTAAATTCGCAAATTTATAATTTGGCTCACTTATTTAATTAGAGTATATTTTTAAACCAAATAAATTCAGCCCCTAAACATGCATCTACAGTGCATGTGTCAAACCATAAACAAATAAAGCATGCGACACAACAAATATGCTGAGACACAGATTTCAGAAAAAAAAAACCTTTTGGGTAAAACCTTTATTTCACTATGAATATATAAATCGCAACCTACAATTACATAGAGAAATCTGCAATGGATCAACGCGCAGCCAACCCACAAAGACACGGAGTCTTGAACTCAGCAACCTCCAAGGACTCGCAGCCCAAACAACAAAGGAAGAATCGCAGCTCTCCTCAATGACACGTAGCCATAACACTTTATAGAGACTCCCTCAGTAATGACACGCAGCCCTCGGTTGCAAAGATCTCCCCACAAAGGTTGAACAATAGCAAAGCTTGTGTTCTAGGGTTCCAAAAGATTCACAAAAGTAATTGAGATTTTTGTGTGTGAATTAAAAAGATGTTTGGCACATCAAAAAATGAAGTCTTGTTGTGTTTGAACTCTTAGAAACGTTTTCTCAAAGACTTGAAAAATACATCACCGAAAAAGGTATATATATAAGAAATATGAGTAGGTGGAAAAACATCTCACGAAACTGTTCGAATTTATCAGAAGCGAATCGGTCCGCTTTTGGAGGCGGATCGGTCCGACCTCGGATCGGTTCGTTTTTAAAAGTGGCTTCTTTGGTTTGCCTGCGATCCGGGGTAAATTTTAAGAAATGTTATTTTTGATTTTTTGTTTCATTAGAGGTTGACTTGATTGATTGATTGTGATTGTTGTTCTATACATGGATGATGAACTACAATGCTATTTTAAAAAGGTTTGAACCTCAAGGAGGTTTAAGTCGTTCGAACGAGATTGGTTTGTTATTTAAACGACCTTAGATTTTAGGCCTCGGAGATAGATTTATTTGTTACGACCGCGTATTTTTTTTTATTTTTTGTGAATTAGTTATGATTTTTCTACGAAAGGGTGTGCTAGACCATTTTGTCCAAGTGAGGGATAGATACTTATTCTAAGATATTAATGATAATGTTATGAACATATATACATCATTAAACTTGGATAGGTTGATGTTTGGTGGTGCATGCGTGACGACTTAAAATACAAGTAACTATATAAAGGAAACGATTTATGTAGAACGCTTGAATAACGTAATACAAAATAAATATATTAAAAGGTAAGGCTATGCTTGGATGATTTGGGAATTTTGGTAGGGGCACATAGAGGATAAGAATCTAAAAGATACGATGGTATTATTATGATTGATCCGGGGTGATTTTAAATAAAGAGGAATATTTATTGGAGATAAGTCGAACCCATGAGAGTGTATTTAGTGGGTAACTCCCTTAAATCGTTATCGTGTAGGAATACTAAATGTAAATTTATCCTAAGCCCAGTGGGCTAAGACTAAATGGTTAACAACGGTCGTGATAGTAGGTTCGGTGAGACTACTTATTTATATTAGAGGATTTCTTATATATGTACATATAACCCTTATTCACATTTGTTGATTCCTTATATATGTACATATAAATCTTATTGAAAAGGTGACAAGAAGCGAACAATTATCAGTAATCTAGAATGATTTAAGTCTAAGTCAAGAGGAAACCATACTAAGATCATTAAAGTTACTAGTAAGGGTAGTTTGGCATTAACTATACCCACAATTGTGTTGATTAGTTTAGTTTGGGAATAACTATACCTATAATGTTTTGGAAGGGTTAGTTGGGAATGACTGTACCTATATACATTTAAAGAGAAACAAATGATGAAGCAAATGTGATTTAAATTCAAAAGGAATTGCATGAGACTTGATATTAAATTGGTAAAGTAGTCGTAGGATAACGACTTAAAATGAGTGACGGAATAATTGACTAAAATGTTATGGTTAAGCCAGGATGGGTACATTTTATATGGATTGAGATTTACTTGGATTAAATTAGTTATATAGTAACTTCTTATACATATTGGATGATAATATGCATCATATTATTTTGTGTGGACATACCAATGTTCGTGGACTATCCTATCGGCTTGGGGGTGCATACGTTTGGACCAGGTACGACATGCCGGCACATATAGGCTTGGAGATTGTGTAGGTCATATAGGTACTACGTGGAGGCACCATCTACGAGGAGGTAGGTGTTTACACTAACCCATCCTGTGTCATTACTGGGTATGGGCCGTGAACAAGTATCCTACGCAGGGACCGTCCTCAACTTATGTGTTTTTTGTGATTTTCGCTTAGGATAAGGGATTCCTCTAGACTTATGGATAGAGCATGAACAAGACACCAATGTTAGATTCCTTTGTGTGTCGCATATTAATGGACATATATATATATACCCATTGTGGTATACCTCATTTGGGAATGTGCCCTATTAGTCTAAAGATGTAGATAATGCTTAGTGATAATAAAGTCGGGTAAATAAAATCATGTGAATAATTCAATATCGGGTGATCAGTCATTTATTAAATTAAAAGAGGTTTCCTATTTGGTTCATTCTTAGCATCACTATCGAAAACTATATTAATTACCAATCACATATTAGTTAATTAAGTCGGTGTCAAACTTTATCTTTCATTTAAAAAGATAAAATATGCGGAATAAAATAACTAATCCATACACAATCAATGAGTCTAGAACAATAATGAATGAATATATAAATGATTTGCCGAATAAACCAATGGCTAAAAAAATCCCAATCCAGATAAATGCCCAACAGATGAATAAATAATCCAAATACTAAATCTGCAAGTATCTGGGAAACACGCCCCAAATGAAACTGTAACTGAGAATGGATTCCTAATCTAGGAATAAAGATATGATGCATCTAATAAAACTCCTACATGCATCCACATGTGTTGCAGCTGTGTAACCCTGGAATGGAAAATCATGTTCGGCGTCCCTGTGGCTGGGCACCTAAAAGGTTTTGAAAATATTTTTCAGCAAGGGTTAGAACCCAAAACGTTTTGAAAACATTTAGCAAATGATTAAGTTTGAAGTAATTAAAAGGCATGAATGCTTTTTATATTTAAGCTAGTGTCTCACTTCCTTGAGATAATACTCACCCCTCAACTGTGGTTCACACCTACCGCTTCTTTTATAACTCACCTAGTAATACTACCTCGTCTAACTAGCCCTGTTATAAATACTTCTCGACACCTTACTCTCACCTGAGTAATCTTACAAATGATTTACAAGTCATTTCTCACATTAACTTTAATAATCATTTTAAAATAATTATATAATAGTCTCACTAGTTATATATAATTAATACGAATGTACTTCATGTATTTCTCCCGTATATAATTTTCTACTCTATCATATACATATAACTATATTACAACATTCACACAAAATGATGTACCTATATATCCATCCTCCCTAGTAAGAACTCACTGGATGCTTTCTCCAAAATGCTATCACCCTAGGAATACTGAATCCTATCCGAATACCCCGAGACGGTTAAGTCACTTAATTAGAAAAATAAAACCAAGTGTGGAAGAGGCGGTCATGGTTCTCTGATTGTGAGACCGAATCATACCCAAAGCGTCTAACCGTGAAAAGAATCACAATATAAAATAATGGACGCTATGACCTGGGGATTATACTCGTCCTACGCTTACTAGCCACGAGATTCACCCAAATTGCACAACCTCATGTGATAGCACTAGAGGGATATGTAATTATAAAAATATCTAATACCGATATTTTAAAGAGCACACAATTACATATATATACTATCACATTATCCGTATATATATAATAAATTAAATATGGCTATCTCGTGTCTAACTCCAGTAGTACTAGCCTGAAAATATCCGAGTCAAATCCTCGACTCTTAATTTAATTACTTTCAAATTAATTACTTTATTAAAGTAGTGTCACTCAACTACACTACCCGGACACATTAACTCGGCCCATAAATCAAGTCGTATAAATTTTATTTCACTTAATCTGTTACTAATTTAACACACTATTTATTCCCACGAAATGTCATACAACTTTTCCAACAAGGTTTTCTATTTCTTACATTTAAAATTCGATTGGAAAATCGTTCGTTTTACCCCCCAAATTTAAATGCGAACACTCAAACTTCTAGACCCCCCGAACCGGTTGTACCTGGACTCCCTAACCGGTTCGCAGTTCCTGGGTACAGAATAAGGGTGGAAATTCGGGTTAGTCATGTCATTTTCGAGTCACGTTGATTTTGATTTGAGTATAAGTTTTGGGTACTCTTAAATCTATAGAAGATAATTATGTCATGTTTGAGTCATTTCGGGTTATTACTATAAAGGGGTTATCGTATAAAAAATTACCAGCCCAAACAGAACCGTCTTCTCTAACTGTTTTTTCTCAATTGTTACACCTTTAAACTTTTTGATTCTCCACTCAAAACACAATTGATTTCTCCCAACATATTTTTACCCTCCAAACAAGTTCTAAACATCATACTAATCATCAAACATCATTAATTTATATCTTTCCCCAATACTTCCCTAATCGGGTTTATAACAGTTTACCCGATTCTCATCCTAGATTCAATTCTATCAATCGAAATTACATGAGTTTAACTTTTGGGTTTTGAATAAAAAATCAAATTAATAAAATCTTATGTAATAGTCTATCATCAAATGAGTAATTAATCTACACGACTTACCACAATGATCAAAAACCCATTTCATGTAAACATCCACTCAAAAATGGATTTTCAATTTCACCCACTAAGAAATGAGTCAATTATAACAGATTTATATTGATAGAAAATTAACCACTTGACTCTATAGATTCGTAGTATCTGATCCTTTGAGATAAACAACGATTTGACGAAGAATACACCAATTTTTTCCTGATTTGGCTCCTAAAAGCTCTCCAATTTCTCCCTCTATTCTTCTCTCAAGTTCTTATAGTCGAAACATGATGAACTGTTGTTGATCCCTCTTTTATTGTGGTTAAATAATATTAAACCCGAAATTAGGCTAATGTGCTAAGCCCAAATGGCCAGAACACCCCTGTGTGGGCTCGATTATACTTAAAAAAAAGTCTCCACACCTAATTAATACCCTCGAGTACTCTTTTCTGACTATCTCAACCTATTCAAAATCAGTCGTGCACACATAATCGTCATCCGAGTCACTTTACTACAATTCCTATCTCGACATCAATATAGTCTATACCCGACTCCCGATTGAGATAAAGTAAATGTCACCTCACTGTCACTCGCTATGACGTAAACAAAGTATTACTACTCACTTAGTAATTAAATTGTATAAATATTAACCATTTACTCTCCCGATAAATATTTAAATAAATTCATAATAATGAATTCAAATAAATTTTGACACACTAGTAATTTAAAAGTATTCGAACAGATTAATATTAAATGCTTAAAAATACGGGTTGTTACATAATTCCCTCCTTACAATGGAATTTTGTCCCCGAAATTAGGTCATACATGCGATGAATAACTCTGGATACTACTCTCGCATGTTATCCTCCCGCTCATAAGTAGGGTAATCAACACTGTAGTGTCCCCACTGAACTCTGACTAATGGCACAACCTTCGACCGCAGCTTATGCTCACTACGATCCTGAATAGCCATGAGTCTCTCCTCATATGAGGCATCTGGTTACAAGTCAATATCCTCGAGTGGAATGTACCAAAAATCTCTACCGCTCCGCCAATATTTATTCTCCGATGCCATGTGGAACACATCATGTATCCACTATTGATGCTTTGGCATGCCCAGTTTATAAGCTATTGGTCCCACTCCCTCGCTGCTAAATTCTCGTTCTTATCTAATCTCACGACCCCCTACATGGGAGACTCCCGATCCACTATCACTCAAATGTAATTTTGACCCCTCTCTGATGTCGGCAACCCTATAATGAAATCAATGAAAATGGTCTCCCACTTCCATATGGGAATATCAAGTGGTTGGAGCATCCCTGAAAGCCTATGGAAGTCTATCTTAAGTAAATGACATGTAACACATTTTGAAACAAACTCTGTAATGTCTAACTTCATCCCTAACCAGTAATACTATCTCCTCATTTCCTCGTACATCTTCTCCTTATCGGTATGTACCGTAAACCTCGAACCGTGAGACTCGGTTATAACCACATACCTCAAATCCTCATCTTCTGGCACAACTAGTCTCCCATTAAAATGTAGGCCTCCATTTGAAATGATCAAGTTGGACTCTACACCCTCAGCTAGTAACTATTGTACCCTGTCCTGGCATAACTGATCCTCTGCCTGTGCTTTCACTACCCGCATAACAATCTTGGGAGGTATAACTACAATTGACATGGACGCCCTAGTTACCTCATCATTCTGTTGAAGCTCATTCCACTTTTCTCTTTGTACCGCCACTAACTCCCCCATAGGTCATCATCTCAATACGTCTACTACCATGTTAGCCTTACCAATATGATACTGGATATCAAACTTGTAGTCTTTCATGAAATCTAGCCATCACTTCTATCTCATATTTAGATCCTTTTGTGTGAAGAGATACTGAGGTGACTTGTGGTCCACGAATAGAGTAAACTGCTCCCCCAAAAGATAGTGTCTCCATATCCTCAAAGAAAATACAACCGCTGCCAACTCAAGGCCGTGTTTGGACAATTCACCTCATGGGGACTAATCTTTTGAGATGAATAAGATATAGCCCTCTCCTCCTGCTATAACACACACTGAAGTCCTTGGAAGGAGTACTCCAGTCCACTCCTAGGCAATGGAAGTATAGGCACTAATTTTAATTTGTCCTTTAGCTCATTCAATGCTAACTGACAATGGCCACTCCACACAAATAGAACCCTCTTGCGAGTTAGGTCCATCAAAGGACCCACAATCTTTGAAAACTCCTTAATGAATCGTCGATAGTAATCGTCCAACTCAAAAAAGATGTGAATCTCTATCGGTGTCATGGGTTGTCCCCACTCCCTCACCGCTGATACTTACTCGGACAAACAACAATACCCCAGTCTGACATGATGTGGCTTATAAATCGCACCTCTCGTATCTAAAATCCACACTTACCAAAATTGGCATACAACTGGTGGTCCCGTAGTGTCTATAAAACCATATACAAATGCTTTGTGTGCTTCTCCTCAGCGCGCGAGTGGACCAAAATGCCGTCTATAAACATGATGACGAATTGGTTGAAAAACTCCCTAAAACCTATTAACGAGATCCGTGAACACTACTGGCACATTAGTCAGTCCAAATGGGATCACCCTAAACTCGCACGACCCATACCGTGTTAGAAAAGTGATCTTAGGAATGTCCTACTCTCAAATGCACAACTGGTAATACCCCGATCTCAATTCAATCTTAGAGAAGTATGTTGCTCCTCTCAACTGATCAAATAGGTAATCGATCCTTAATAATGGATACTTATTCAGTATTGTGACCTTGTTCAGCTCCCTGTAGTCTACGTACAAGCAAAGAGAACCATCCATCTTCTTCAAAAATATCACCGATGCACCCCACGATGATGTGCTCCACCAAATAAAACCCTTCCTTAAGAGATCCTGAATCTACTCCCTCAACTCCTGCATTTTTAAAGGAGCTATATGATATGGTTCTCAGAACTAGATCTAGATCACGATGCCAAATCGATAACATACTCGATCTCTCGGTTTGGTGTCAACCTTGGTATTTCCTAAATACATCCCCACAATCCCTCACCACTGGAATCGAGTTAAACTAAATCACTACCTCCAGTTAAGGTCTCTTTCTCAATGTAGTATAAGTGAGTGTGTGACCCTCCCTTAAGAAGAGGCATCTCTACTAAGAACATCTCCTATCCCGGAATGGAGAACACTATGGTCCTCTCATAACAATCTACCGTTGCCGTGTACCCTTCTAACCAGTACATACCTAAAATGACATCTTAATCCCCCATATCTAACATAAGGAGGTATACTGCTAAACTCAGTCTCCTAATAATAATACTAACTCATCTACAAATTGAGTGTATAAGTGACCCACTACCCATCGGGGACTCCACACACATAAGGAGACTGCCGACGGTCTCTAATAAATCGGTGGCTCTAGCAAACTAGGTTTTAATAAATGAATACGATGCCCAAGTATAAAAAAGAATCCTACCCTCATTCTCGTGAATTAGAAATGAACCCTTAACTACTGGCGATGCCTGAGGTGTCGTGGCATGGCTACGTACCCAATGTTATACACATGCCCATAGTGCATCTTCCCCTGCTGATGTGGGGCTGGTACTGCTCGAGGCATCTACGCTTATTAACCCTACTAAGCACCCTCCTGCTAACCCCTACCTCGTTGTGGTAACTCTTTCTTAATATGCCTCGCCTGGCCATAAATGAAGCAATGCCCCTAAAACTCTCCATGTCGCTTGCCCTGGTGGCCTCCTATGTTGTTCCCTTGGCCCTGATGGCTCTGGGGAACCTGCTGCTACTGATTAGGTCCCTATTGGTCCTATCGAAATCAATGACCCTCTGGTTCATAACCCCTGATCAAAATCTATTGGCAGAATCCCCCTTCTAGGATTCCTATCCCTGTTGCGGTTGTTCTCAGCTAGCAACACCCCACCTGCCTTGCCCTGCTGGCTAAGCTCACCTCATCTCTTGCTCCCCTTCATGTGGAAGTGATAGTCCTGTCAGTGTAATAATGTTGCATTGACAAATTTTATATATGTTACCAATGCGGGGTTCTCGATCAAGTGCTGCCTGATCCTTTTGGCTAATCCATCCAAAAAAAATAACTTCTTCTACTCCTCACTGCTCACCTCATTTGGAAAAAAATTTATCCAAACTAGTGAACTCCTCCTCACACTCTACCATGGAACAGTCACCCTGAGTCACATCATTGAATTTCCTCCTCATCTCAGCCTCAACTGCAGGCAGAAAATACTTGCAATCAAACCGCCCCCAGAACTCGGCGATCGTCATCGTATCTCTCTCCCCAGTAGTGGTAATAGTCTCTCATCACTATAAGTCCACTCAGACTAAACTGAATATAGGTAACATCGGTTTTTTCACATTACTGCATTCGACCATGTGCAGGTGGCACTGCATGTCTTTCTTCCACTGGCACTCTAGGATCACCTTAGAACTCCCCTGAAACTCTGGTGGGTGGCCTTTCTGAAAATCCTCCCTAATTCTCTACCACTCTGATGGTCCCAGGTGGGAAAGAATAATAGGGGCCATTAGCGTCTATGGTTGTGGCCATGGAGGAATTAATTGTATGGGCTACAATCTCTTCCACATGTGTTGTCGTTACCAACCCTTATGGTGGTTACTACTGCGGAACCTCTGGCTCCTGATAAGCGTCTCTTGCCTCATCTCTTGCCGCTTCTCTAGACGGCCTACCTCTCTTAGGTGTCATCTAAAATTTGAAAACGAATTGTATGATTTCATAGTCGATACAAAATTTAATAGCAGAAGAACGATATCTCAAACACTTGGAGATAAAAGCAACAGTCATAATAATTGGGCTCTATATCACCACAACACTATGTTAAAATCATAATAAGCTGTAAAAATACTATGGACACTATAACACGATGCTCTAATACCATCTGTGACCTCAACTAATTAAATACTAGGTGATCAGTCCTTTATGAAATTAAAAGAGATTTCTCATTTAGTTCTTTCTTATCATCACTATCGAAAACCATATTAATTACTAATCACCTATTAGTTAATTAAGCTGGTGTCAAATTTTATCTTTCATTTAAACATATAAAACACGCGGAATAAAATAAATAATTCATACACAATCAATGAGTCTAAAACAGAAATGAATGAATAGATAAATGACTTGCCGAATAAACCATCTGTAAAAAAAAATCCAAATCCAAATAAATGCCCAACAGATGAATAAATAATCCAAATACTAAATCTGCCAGTATTGTGGCAACATGCCCTAAATGAAACTATAATTGACAATGGATTCCTAATCTATGAATAAATATATGATGCGTCTAATCCAACTCCAACATGCATCCACATGTGCTGCAGCTGCGTAACCCCGGAATGGAGAATCAAGTCTGGCGTCTCTATGGCGGTATACCTAAAAGGTTTTAAAAATATTTTTACAGTGAGGGTTAGAACCCAAAACATTTTGAAAACATTTAGCAAGGGATGAAATTTGACGTAATTAAATTGCATGAATACTTTTCATATTTAAGCAAGTGTCGCACTCCCTTGAGACAATACTTACCCCTCAACTTTTTTGCACACCTACCGCATCTTTTATAACTTACTTAGTCATAATACTCCGTCTAACTATCCCTGCCATAAATACTTCCTCACACCTTACTCTCACCGGAGTAATCTTACAGGTGATTTATAAGTCATTTATCACATCAACTTAAATAATCATGTTTAAATAATTATATTGCAGTCTCAGTAGTTATATATAATTAATGCAAATGTACTTCATGTATTTCTCCCGTATATAATTTTCTACTCTATTATATACGTATAACTATATTACAACATTCACACACATGTCATATCTATATATCCATCCTCCTGTGTAAGAACTCACCAGATGATTTTTGCAAAATGCTATCACCCTGTAACAACTCGCGTAATATTGGGCTATTTTAATTAATTTCAAGAAAATGGAGGAAAATAAAGTTTTCGATAAAATTATTTTTATTGCTCAAATATGTTGGGTATTATTTTTAAAGGCGAGAATTTCAAACGGTTTCGAAATCGGAGTGAAAACGAATTTTAAAATGATTTTTCAATGTTTTTAACTCTTTGAGTTGTTTTGACTTCCAACTCTTCATTTCTTTGCCTTATTTAAAGGAGTCTTTTGGATTCCATCTCTTCATTTCTTTGCATTATAAAATGGAGTCGTGGGCAACCTTTTTTAACCTACTTTTGGCACAAATTTTGGCAGCAAATATATTTTATATTCCTCTTCTTTTTATATACACATTGGCCCTTGAGATTTGTGAGTTCAAACCTCAGATTAGAGGTTCAAACCTCAGATTATATACATATTGAATTAGTTACAAATGTGAAATTTTGAAGTTTTCGGTAGCAATGTTCATGTTTAAGGCTATTTTTTACCATTATAACATAACAATTGATTTGATGTGAAAACTAGATAGTGGTAGAAAGTTTAGTTATAGTTGTAACACGACAAACGATGTGTGAAACGGAGGTCCGAGTAAGAAGTTATAGCGAAATTACTAACCGAGGGCAAATCTATCCATTCGTTTAAGTGGTAATTTGTCCTTTATGCCCAATAAGTGTCTTAAATTGATTGGTTGGAGGTGGAGGTTGTTTTGGACGAATTAAACCCTTGATATATCCTCCTTTCTTCAGCAAACTCAGTTTGAGAGAGTTTTAGTTGGATGAAAAACAATTGTGAGGGTTAGGAAGAAGAAAGTGAGGAGAAACATTCAGAAAAATTCATAGAAAATTATGTAAAGCCCCCTAAGGTAATTCCACCCATGAATTGTGACACCCCGCCTAATTAAATACCGGGCGATCACTCCTTTATTAAATTAAATCAAGGTAAACAGTTGGTTCATTCTCAGTATCACTGTCGATAAAAATAAATTTTCCAATTTAACACCCTAAATAATTAAGCTAAGTGTCAAAAACATTTTCATACAAACTTTCCAAATTTTAATTAAAGAAAGAGATTTATTTATTTAAAACAACATTTCTACAATTTAGAATCACACCACAATAAGCCAAATAACATAATACATTCGTCAATCGAATGTCAACATATGAAACTAAAATCACAAATCCATCCTGAATAAATCCCATAGAACAATACTGGAAATAACTGAAATATAAATGTCCCAATATCAAATGAAATAATGGAAAGGGCGACACATGCCCAATAAATGAGGATGCTAGAAATGGAGTCAATAAAGGAAGCCGTCTACGCAAATGACCTGCAACTCCCACCTAAGATGCAGCGCGTTCCTGCCAAGAGATCCTAAGCAAGACGCCCCTGTGGCTGGGCACCTGAAATATATACATATATATACAAGAGAGAGAGAGAAAAACGGGTCAGAGCCCGAAAGTGTGTTTGATTTAAAATACGTTTAGCAAGTATTTAAATTGATACAGGCCAATGCAATAACATATTAGTGCGACACTCTCTTGAGAAAATCTCACCTCTCTTCTAATGTGCACACCTATCGCACTAACTTTCCCCACGGTTTGTTTTATCCTTTATCGCACTAGTCTATCTAAAAGGTTTAACTTATCTTAGATTACTCGTAAGATTTACAATTCACGATTCCATTTTAAAAAAGGATGCTTCAAATAGTAACCAAAGTTCTCCATTTTAACTTTATAAAATCAATAAAGTTTTCCAGTGACATATTATATTTTCTCAAAACAAGTATTCATAATTTAGTCCAGAATTATTCTTCACTTACTACGTTACAACAATAGTTTAAATTCCTCAATCCAGATATATATATAAAGCACTCGTATAATATATATATATATATATATATATTCTAACAGCACCAACATATAAACTATGGTGTAGGCATACTCTGCTTTCTCAAAACAAGTATTTACAATTTTTAGTCATCAACCATGTCCTACATATCAAATCACGGTAGGTAGTTCCAAATTTCAGAATTTCATATATATATTAACTACTCGTATAATATATATTATAATAGCACCCCCAACTAAATTATGGTGCGGGCATACTCTACTATCCAAAGCCCCATATCACTCATATTAAGGGGAATACATTCGGAATCACTCTCGAAATGTATTAACATACATACACAAACAATGCTGAGGCGAAGAATAGATTCCAAGTCTCTAAGAGGATGGCACATGCTTGCGTCTCTTAGGACCGTCTGAACTATCACGTCGATAGCCTGTACCAAGGACATCTATCTTCTAGGGTACAAGTCAATATCCCCCATAAAGGTCCCATCGAGATAAGACTTGTCCCAGCGCGGTAACCTCAGGGATAGCAAGTAGCGTGGGCATGATTTTCACACATAGATAGTATATGCATACACAATCATATAACTATACTAACATTACCATATCAATATTAGGTAAATTCTCAATTCCCATAATTTCGACATTTCCATGTTATCAAAATATTAGTATCGCGTATAAGGGTTCGTCTCTAACCTTAATTCGAAGTATTCTTTCATCTTATTACGTAACTCACATGGTCTCTCTCTTCCCAAGTATAAAATTCAGTAGGTGTCCTATTTATGTTCCAACGTAACCCTCTTATTTGAATTTCCCTTTTAAAACAATAATTTATCCAACCTAAGGTAAATACCCCATAAATACCATCCTCGTCGAATATTAAAGATCCCAACATCTATTCATATACCCTACTGGTCCTCAATGTCTCCCAAATTATTTTATTAAGAATGCCCAATAATTATTTCACGATAAAATTAATTTAAATAATTAAACAAGGGAAATAGGAGTATGCCAGGAGGGTTCGATCGATCGAAGCTTGGGGCTCGATCGATCGAAGCTCTAGGCTCGATCGATCGATCAAGCAGGTCTGGGAAACATTCTGCAGAATGCAGTTACGGGTTTCATCACCAAAACTACACCAAATCTATATTTTCAAGTTCCAATCGTCCCAGAATTCTACTACTAACATTATAACAATATACTAGATGATTCTAACGTAAGGCATGTACATATTCCTCATTTAAACATGGATTTTCAACCTAAAATTATGTCCAATTATCAAGAACCCTAAAATTTTCTTAAAAAAATTTCTAATGAATCTTTCTCCAGAATTTCTTTCTTATGATCACCAAATTTCGTGGTTTATTACCTCTACATGGCAAGGGTTTCCAGAATCAACATATACATCAATACTACATGGATTTTCCTATCAAAAATTGGGTTTTCTTCTATAGTTTTCATCACAATTCATTCCTAAACTAATATGAAGATTGCATCAACGAAAATAGCAAGTTTAAACACTTGCCTGGGATTTTGGTATTCTGATTCACGGCTAATTTTTGTATGGCTGCGTTCCTTGTCTCGCGATCTACGCGGTGGTGGTGGCGGCGGTGTAAACCGGTGACTTTTTGGCCTTGAATTGCCTTGGAGCTCTCTCCTCTCTTCTCCAATGACCATCACTTGATTTCTGGATATTCTAACCCTAAAGGCTAACCTAAATGGCTGATATAGGTTGCTGAAATTCGTGGGTTTAATTATCCAATTATGTAAAATGACTAAAATGCCCTCCCGGGGTACTATTTAGGCCTAAAAATGCCCCGAGACCCAAACTAAACCCCCGGGTACACTTTTCTGACTATCTCGACCCTTCCGGATGCGTTGGCGCCCTCAAAATGACTATATGAACAACTTATAAAATATTCACTTTTTATATAACAAAATTAGTCCCGACGTGACACGGGCACGTCCCGACTTAAATTTCCGAAATAGTCATTTAATTTACTCATGACATTCAATATGACCAATATAATATATATTACTTTGCTCATAAGTAATATTCAACAAATTTCTCATAATTACTAACTCTCGTCCCGTTAATAATTATAACATAATTAATTTTCGGATTTTTTTATTAAATAAATCAGTCTCGTTAAATTTAATAAATCCCAAAATTAATATAGCATGAAAATACGGGGTATTACATACTTCCCCCCTAATAACGGAATTTCATCCCGAAATTCGAAAAATAAGGCATACCTGGTAAAAACAACTCTGGATATCTCTCGCGCATATCTGCCTCACGCTCTCAAGTGGATTCCTCCACATTATGATGCTCCCACTGGACTCGCACAAGCGGAAGTATTTTCGACCTCAATCTCCTCTCACTATAGTCTAGAATAGCCACTGGTCTCTCCTCGTAAGAGCTATCAGACTGTAAGTCTATCTCATCTATCGCAATGTGAATATGGGCCATATCATCCCGAAGATATCGTCTCAACGACTAGATGTGGAATACATCGTGGATGCGATGTAAATGTTCTGGCAATCCCAACCTGTATGCAACCGGCCCAATCCTTTCTATGATGGGAAATGGTCCCACGTACCTCGGAGCCAACTTCCCCTTCTTCTCGAACCTCATCACTCCCTTCATAGAAGATACACGCAATAACACTTGATCTCCCACATTAAACTCCCGGAAGAACCGTTTCGCATCGGCGTAGCTCTTCTGCCTGTCCTGGGCTACCCGAATACGACTCCTGATTATCTCAATCCTCGCGGGGGTCTCCTGAATCACTTTTGGCCCTACCAACTTGTTATCACCCACCTCGAGCCAATAAGTTGGAGAACGACAAGGCCTGCCATACAAAGCCTCAAATGGAGCCATACCAATCGTAAACTAATACGAGTTATTATAAGCAAACTCTACCAGTGGAAGATGTGGCTCCCATCCTCCTCCAAAATCGAGAACACACATGCGTAGCATATCCTCTAACATCTGATTAGTACGCTCTGTCTGTCCATCTGTCTATGGGTGGTAAGCTGAACTCAACCTCAACTCAGTACCCATAGCCTCCATAAAGCTTTCCCAGAAACGTGACACAAAAATCTTGTCTCTATTTGACACAATATTCAGGGGCACCCCGTGTAATCTGACAATCTCAGCAATGAACAACTGAGCATACTGACCCGTAGTATAATCTATCCGCACTGGAAGAAAATGAGCCACCTTGGTCAAACGGTCTACAATCACCCAGATAGAATCGTGGCCCCGCTGTGATGTAGGCAACCCTGTAATAAAATCCATGGGAATACTCTCCCACTTCCACGCGGGTACTTCCAATGGCTGAAGCAATCCTGACGGTTTCTGGTGGTCCACCTTTACCAGTTGGTAGGTAGAACACTTGGACACAAACTCAGCAATGTCCTTCTTCATCCCACTCCATCAGTATTGTCGCCTCATGTCCTGGTACATCTTATCGCCTCCCGGATGTACTGCAAATCGGGACCCATGAGAATGAGTCATCACTTCATGACGTAACTCTGCTCCTTCTGGAACCACTAATCTCCCATTAAACCGCAAACCTCCATCAGAACTAACAGAATAGGACTCAGCACCCTCGGCTAGAAGTCGCACAATCTGCTCCTGGCAAAACGGGTCTGTGGTCTGTGCCTGTATCACCCTCATAATAATCTCGGGTGTGACTGACATAACGGATATGAAAGAACAGGCTACTGCGTCCTGGTGACCCAACTCCTTCCACTTTGCTTTCCAGATGTCCGCTACATCGTCTACCGATCTACGGCTCAATGCATCAGCAACTACATTGGCCTTCCCCGGATGATACTGTATTTCAAACTGATAGTCTTTCACAAACTCTAACCACCTGCGCTGACGCATATTCAGCTCTCGCTGAGTGAACAGGTACTGCAGTGACTTGTGGTCTGTGAACAAACGGAATTTCTCACCCAATAAGTAGTGTCTCCAAATCCTCAATGCAAAGACTATCGCTGCTAACTCCAGGTCGTGAGTGGGGTAATTCTTCTCATGCGGCTTAAGCATGAGGGAAGAAAAAGCTATAGCCTTCTCCTCTGGCTAGAGTACACCTCCAAGTCCCCGTAAAGACGCATCGGTATAAACCAGGTACTCCACACCCGGTTTTGGTAAGGCAAGGACTGGTGCTGAAGTTAGCTTGTCTTTCAGCTCGTCGAAAGCCAACTGACAAGCGTCATCCCAAATATATGGTACCCCCTTGCGAGTCAGATTCGTCAATGGACCCGCTATTTTGGAGAATCCCCGAATGAATCTCCTGTAATATCTGGCTAATCCCAAGAAACTACGCACTTCCGTCGGTGTCGTGGGTTTTCCCCACTCCCTCACCGCTGACACTTTACTCGGGTCAACTGCTATCCCTTGCTCAGAAATAACATGGCCCAAGAACTGTACCTCTCACAACCAGAATCCACACTTCTCGTACTTAGCATACAACTGATGCTCTCGTAGAGTCTGAAGAACCTACCTCAAGTGTTCGGCATGCTCCTCCTCAGAATGTGAATATATCAAAATGTCATCTATGAAGACGATGAAAAACTGATCCAAGAACTCTCTGAATACTCGGTTCATCAAGTCCATGAAAATGGCTGGGGCATTTGTGAGTCCGAATGGCATCACCCTGAACTCATAGGACCCATATCTCGACAAGAAGGAAGTCTTTGAAACATCCTGCTCTCTAATGCGTAACTGATGGTACCCCGACCTCAGATCTATCTTTGAAAAGAAAGTTGCTCCCCTCAACTGGTCGAACAGATCATCGATTCGAGGCAACGGATACTTATTCCGTATCGTTACCTTGTTCAGCTCCTGGTAGTCCACACACAATCTCAGTGAACCATCTCTCTTCTTCACAAACAAGACTGAAGCGCACCAAGGTGAGGTACTCCTACGAATGAAGCCCTGACCTAACAGCTGCTCTATCTGATCTCGTAGCTCTCGCATCTCTGCCGGAGCCATACGGTATGGTGCGCGTGCTATAGGTCTCGTATCTGGCAATAAATCTATAACAAATTCTATCTCACGACTGGGCGGTAGGCCTGGTATCTCCTGAAACACATCGGAATACTCCCTAACAACTGGGATCGAATCCAAAGGAATCACAACCTCCTTAGAGGTATCCTCCTCTATGTAATACAAATGAGCGGTCGAACCTCCCTCTGGGCGAGGCATCTCCACTACAAACATCTCTTGCCCCGGAATGGCAAAAACAATGCTCCCACCGAAGCAATCAATCATGGCTCTATAAGCTGCGAGCCAATCCATACCAATAATCACATCATGCTCGTGCATGTCTAAGACTAACATGTCTGCAGGTAATACCAAGCTACCAATCTCTACCCCTACTCCCCGGCATATAAATAAAAATAAGTGACTCACTCCCCAGTGGTAAGTCGACACACGCCACGGTGCTCTCTGCTGTGGCTAACAACCCTAAGGACTTCGCAAAATATGTAGCTATAAAAACAATGCGTTGCCCCAGTAATAAAATAGAATGACCCAAAGTTCCACGGATAGAAAACATACCCCAAATCGCGGGTGGTGCGTGTGGGGCTGTTGCCTGGTGGACATTATAGATATGTCTGTACTGTAACTGCCCCTGCTGCAGTGTATCTACTGGAAGGGTTGGTAGGTCTGGTACCTGAGCTGGTGTTGGGAGAGCGACTAGAAAAAGTGGCCCTTGCGACTTCTTACGGGCACATTGTTGCCGTGAGGCCCTAACACCCTCTGGGCAATCTTGGCGTTTATGGCCATGCGTGCCACACACAAAACATTTGCCTCTGAAGTTACTCCCCCTCTGACCCTGCTGCTGTTGGTGTCGGCCTTGCTGACTTGGGGCTTTATTCCTCTTTCGAAACTGCTTCATTTTACCACGTTGTTTACTAGAATTTACCCGGTCTTGGGTAGTTTGCTGTCGCAATTTCGGAGTCTTCGCACATTTGTCAGCTTTAGTCACACACATTTGGCTAACCTCTCTAGCTCTTTTGCCTTCTCTAAGTTGCATGCTGCGTTCTTCGTATTGTAAAACTGCAGTGGTAACTGCTTGTGCCACGATACCTGCTAACTCGGCGGTTGATATTCTCCCTGGGGTTACCGGAGGTGTGAGTCGATCTTGCTCGTTGACTCCCTCAATCGTTTTAGCTAGTTCTTCTCGACGGTCCATCTGAAAATTTAAATGAATTTGGATGAGTTCATCATTCAAATAAACAAATCGCAGAAGCACGAATTCCCAATGTATAGAGATGAACACAACATTCCTAGTATTAGGGCTCTATATCAAGAAAGTAGCGCTGAAAGCATAATAAGCCGCACAGATCCTAAAGGACACTAGAACCTGATGCTCTGATACCACCTGTGACACCCCGCCTAATTAAATACCGGGCGATCACTCCTTTATTAAATTAAATCAAGGTAAACAGTTGGTTCATTCTCAGTATCACTGTCGATAAAAATAAATTTTCCAATTTAACACCCTAAATAATTAAGCTAAGTGTCAGAAACATTTTCATACAAACTTTCCAAATTTTAATTAAAGAAAGAGATTTATTTATTTAAAACAACATTTCTACAATTTAGAATCACACCACAATAAGCCAAATAACATAATACATTCGTCAATCGAATGTCAACATATGAAACTAAAATCACAAATCCATCCTGAATAAATCCCATAGAACAATACTGGAAATAACTGAAATATAAATGTCCCAATATCAAATGAAATAATGGAAAGGGCGACACATGCCCAATAAATGAGGATGCTAGAAATGGAGTCAATAAAGGAAGCCGTCTACGCAAGTGACCTGCAACTCCCACCTAAGCTGCAGCGCGTTCCTGCCAAGAGATCCTAAGCAAGACGCCCCTGTGGCTGGGCACCTGAAATATATACATATATATACAAGAGAGAGAGAGAGAAACGGGTCAGAGCCCGAAAGTGTGTTTGACTTAAAATACGTTTAGCAAGTATTTAAATTGATACAGGCCAATGCAATAACATATTAGTGCGACACTCTCTTGAGAAAATCTCACCTCTCTTCTAATGTGCACACCTATCGCACTAACTTTCCCCACGGTTTGTTTTATCCTTTATCGCACTAGTCTATCTAAAAGGTTTAACTTATCTTAGATTACTCGTAAGATTTACAATTCACGGTTCCATTTTAAAAAAAGGATTGTTCAAATAGTAACCAAAGTTCTCCATTTTAACTTTATAAAATCAATAAAGTTTTCCAGTGACATATTATATTTTCTCAAAACAAGTATTCATAATTTAGTCCAGAATTATTCTTCACTTACTACGTTACAACAATAGTTTAAATTCCTCAATCCAGATATATATATAAAGCACTCGTATAATATATATATATATATATATATATATATATATATATATATATATATATTCTAACAGCACCAACATATAAACTATGGTGTAGGCATACTCTGCTTTCTCAAAACAAGTATTTACAATTTTTAGTCATCAACCATGTCCTACATATCAAATCACGGTAGGTAGTTCCAAATTTCAGAATTTCATATATATATTAACTACTCGTATAATATATATTATAACAGCACCCCCAACTAAATTATGGTGCGGGCATACTCTACTATCCAAAGCCCCATATCACTCATATTAAGGGGAATACATTCGGAATCACTCTCGAAATGTATTAACATACATACACAAACAATATTGAGGCGAAGAATTGATTCCAAGTCTCTAAGAGGATGGAACATGCCTGCGTCTCTTAGGACCGTCTGAACTATCACGTCGATAGCCTGTACCAAGGACATCTATCTTCTAGGGTACAAGTCAATATCCCCCATAAAGGTCCCATCGAGATAAGACTTGTCCCAGCGCGGTAACCTCAGGGATAGCAAGTAGCGTGGGCATGATTTTCACACATAGATAGTATATGCATACACAATCATATAACTATACTAACATTACCATATCAATATTAGGTAAATTCTCAATTCCCATAATTTCGACATTTCCATGTTATCAAAATATTGATATCGCGTATAAGGGTTCGTCTCTAACCTTAATTCGAAGTATTCTTCCATCTTATTACGTAACTCACATGGTCTCTCTCTTCCCAAGTATAAAATTCAGTAGGTGTCCTATTTATGTTCCAACGTAACCCTCTTATTTGAATTTCCCTTTTAAAACAATAATTTATCCAACCTAAGGTAAATACCCCATAAATACCATCCTCGTCGAATATTAAAGATCCCAACATCTAATCATATACTCTACTGGTCCTCAATGTCTCCCAAATTATTTTATTAAGAATGCCCAATAATTATTTCACGATAAACTTAATTTAAATAATTAAACAAGGGAAATAGGAGTCTGCCAGTAGGGTTTGATCGATCGAAGCTTGGGGCTCGATCGATCGAAGCTCTAGGCTCGATCGATCGATCAAGCAGGTCTGGGAAAAATTCTGCAGAATGCAGTTACGGGTTTCATCACCAAAACTACACCAAATCTATATTTTCAAGTTCCAATCGTCCCAGAATTCTACTACTAACATTATAACAATATACTAGATGATTCTAACGTAAGGCATGTACATATTCCTCATTTAAACATGGATTTTCAACCTAAAATTATGTCCAATTATCAAGAACCCTAAAATTTTCTTAAAAAAATTTCTAATGAATCTTTCTCCAGAATTTCTTTCTTATGATCACCAAATTTCGTGGTTTATTACCTCTACATGGCAAGGGTTTCCAGAATCAACATATACATCAATACTACATGGATTTTCCTATCAAAAATTGGGTTTTCTTCCATAGTTTTCATCACAATTCATTCCTAAATTAATATGAAGATTGCATCAACGAAAATAACAAGTTTAAACACTTGCCTGGGATTTTGGTATTCTGATTCACGGCTGATTTTGGTATGGCTGCGTTCCTTGTCTCGCGATCTACGCGGTGGTGGTGGCGGCGGTGTAAACCGGTGACTTTTTGGCCTTGAATTGCCTTGGAGCTCTCTCCTCTCTTCTCCAATGGCCGTCACTTGATTTCTTGATATTCTAAACCTAAAGGCTAACCTAAATGGCTGATATAGGTTGCTGAAATTCGTGGGTTTAATTACCCAATTATGTAAAATGACTAAAATGCCCTCCCGGGGTACTATTTAGGCCTAAAAATGCCCCGAGACCCAAACTAAACCCCCGGGTATACTTTTCTAACTATCTCGACCCTTCCCAACGCGTTGGCGCACTCAAAATGACCATACGAACAACTTATAAAATATTCACTTTTTATATAACAAAATTAGTCCCGACGTGACACGGGCACGTCCCGACTTAAATTTCTGAAATAGTCATTTAATTTACTCATGACATTCAATATGACCAATATAATATATATTACTTTGATCATAAGTAATATTCAACAAATTTCCCATAATTACTAACTCTCGTCACGTTAATAATTATAACATAATTAATTTCCGGATTTTTTTATTAAATAAATCAGTCTCGTGAAATTTAATAAATCCCCAAATTAATATAGCATGAAAATACGGGGTATTACATGAATATTGATATTTTTCTTGTATTTATGATTTATATGATATAAATCCTTGATTGTTTATTGAATTTTCAAGCTTGTGTGCATATGTATGGATATATGCAAGTTTGAACAAAGTTGAATGTGTAAACCCTTAAATTTCTTCATTTAGTAAACTTGTTTATTCAATCTTCCATATATTTTTGTATACTTACTGGAATTGACTGATTCGAATTGGAGATTAAAATAGACTCGTATATGTGTCACATATCCAAAAATCATGTTCAAATACGAAGAAATGAATCTTAGGTGATGGTTTGAAGTTAGGGTATGAAATCTTCCCTAAGGGTGAAAGTGTGCCCGCCATGAGTTCGATGTTTTGCTTGACATAGCAAATAAACACTGAAAATTATAAAATTTTAACCTTGTATTATAATATGTTTTCTGAAATTGGTTGAAATATCATAGAAAGTTATGATATATAAAAATTATGAAAATTCTTGGAAGATGACTGAATGATAGAGGAGCCTATAGGGTAGAGTTGTTATGTTGTGAAGAAATGGGCATATCTTGCCCTAGGAAACATGGAATGATGTGTCATCTTTTGTGTTGGAAACCTAATATGATAAAGATTGGATTACCAAGAAGATTTAGAGTAGGTTTGGGCTGTAGTTTGAATATGATAGATGTCATCACCTGAGTCTAGATGGGACTTCATTTATGATGAATGATTTGAATTGAATCATATGATGCTTATGAATTGAGTTATGTTGAAGTTGTTCTTTGAATTGTTAATATTCTTATGATGATACTAATATTGTAAGAATGATAGGAAGAGAAGAAGAACCGGCTGAACAAGAGCCAGATAAAGGAAAAGGGAAAGCTTGTTAAATTTCCAATGTGAGTGTACTTATGATTGTCTCATATATGCAGATCTATGAATATAGCTCTAAGAGAAGGATTTGTTTGGGTCTTATGATCCAGGATTGGTTTGAATACTTCGGTATTCAGGATTTGTTTGGATATTTAAATATCCAGGATTTGTTTGGGTCTTATGATCCAGGATTGGAATTGGACATAGATCCAATGATTTGATTTGTCTTATGACAAGGATTTGTTGGAACTCATGTTCCAGGATTTGTTATTGCCAATGGTCAGAATTATTTGGATCTTATGATCCAGGATTTGTTATTTCCAATGGGCAGGATTGTTTTGTTTTATATCCACATATTCGATATAGAATTTTTATTTCATTATAGGGAAGGAGTACCTCACTAAGCTTAATGCTTATGGTTTATATTTTAATAATTTCTGGTTTGTATGCTGCCAGCTAGGATACCATATGACCGGTAGCTTTGAGAGTTGCACCATTGGAAAGAGATGGGGTTTAAATATGGGGATTTTATCATTGTCACACTGAAGATTTTAATATACTCACACATTGTATATATATTGCGTTAGTATGGATTGAGTTGATGGTTGTGAAATTTTATCATAGTTAATCATAGTATTGTGTAATCTCTAATTATGACTGTGATGTTGACTTCGTTATGGCACAACAATAATATTATGTGGATTATGCAGAAAAATATTGATAAATGAATTAAATTTCCAATGGGCTTAAGACTATGATACAATTTTTGTAGTAACAAATTATTAGTATGGATATTGGGTTTGGGTTGTGACAATTAGTGGTATCAGAGCGTTGTTATTAATTCTGGACGCGTGTGACGATTAGATAGCATTATTGAGTTGATTTTATATTAATGAATTATATATGTACTAACTAATAGTTTAGTATCATAAACTGTTTATATTGATTGTTAGAACTTTATTGTATTACAGATAATTCCAGATGGAACCTGCGAATGGAGAACATAGAGAAGAGGGAGTGGCTTCTCGTACAGACAATACTGAAGAAGAGCAGAGTGTTACTGGAAGGGCCAGAGAGAATAAACAACCTACAGAGATTAAGATAAGGGCACAGGCAATGATGAGGATGGAAGAGCAATAAGAAAGAAATATGGCGCAAATGGCAGAACAACAGGCTTGATATCTAGAATCAAAGACTGTGGCTAGGATTAAGAAAGTGGCCAGGAAGGAAATGAAAGATTCCATGCATGAGAAATTTTTGAAGTTAAATCCTCTAGAATATTCTGGGTCAGTTGAACCTACAGAAGCTGAGATGTGGGTCAGAGATCTAGAAACTATCTTTACAGTTATGAAGGTTCCAGATAACCAGAAAGTGAATCTAGCTGTGTTTAAACTCAAAGGAGAGGCGAAATATTAGTGGGAAGCCAGCAACCATTTGGTTCCCAGGATGGAAGGTACTGATATTATTACTTGGGTTGAATTTATTAAAACTTTGTATGTTAAGTACTTTCCTAAAGTTTATAGGAGGGAGAAGCTGAGGGAATTTATAAATTTGACCGAAGGGAAAATGTTTGTGAGGGAGTATGAGGCTAAATTAACTGCTTTGTCTAGATTTGCTACTAAATATGTGGAGAATGAAGAAGATAAATGTAGTAATTTTTAAGATGGACTGATTTGGCCTATTCAAAATAGAGTGGCCACTTATGAGTTAGAAGATTATGCTTCTCTGGTAAACAAAGCCACGATAGCAGAAAGGCAAATGAACCAATGGGTGGAGAGTAGAGAGAGTTTTAAGAAAAGTAGATTTAACACATATCACTCTAAGGGAGGTGAGGGTGGAAGTGTTAAGATAGAACCTCATAAATTTCAGAGAGGTGGTGGAGATAGTGGTAGAGGTTAGGGGAGATTTGGTAGATATACCAGGGGTGGAGGATTTTTTGGTTTAGCCAGAAAGTCAGGGAGAGGTGAGGCCCCAATAGGAGGTGTTACATGTTTCTTTTGTAAAGAGGAATGGCATTATAAATCTGAGTGTCCTAAGCTTAAGGGATTGGAATGATACCATTGTCATCAAGTGGGGTATATTAAGAAGAATTTTCCGCAATTGGCAGAAACTCCAGCAGCACATAGTGAAGTAGCAAGCAGAATGTTATCTCCAGCTAGTGCAGTGAAAAGTACAGGCAGAGGACAAGCTAGTAGTTCCAGGCCAGGTTGACGAGTTTTCACATTGAAAGAAGCTCAGATTACTCGAGATGTGGTGACATGTACACTTTCTGTTACTGATAGAAGTGCTTATGTTCTGACTGATCCTGGTTCCACACATTATTTTGTGTCATATGCATTTTCCATATATCTAAATAGACCGTGTACTAATTTAGAGGTGGGGTTGGGTATTTCCATGCCTATGGGGGATATGATTGTAGTTGAATATGTTTTTCGTGATTGTGTTTTGATTGTGGGGGTTAGAGATACAGTTATAGACTTACTTCCATTGGGTATCTCTGATTTTGACATAATTTTGGGAATGGATTGGTTATCCAAATATCATGCATCCATGGATTGTTTCGGTAAGGAAGTTATTTTTAAATTACCTGGTGAGTCTGAATTTAAATTTGTGGGGGAAAGGAAAATTGTTCCTAGTTTCATTATTTATGCTATTCAGGCAAGGAAATTATTGAGTAAGGGTTGTGAGGGTTTTATTGCATATTTTCTTGACACTAGGAATGGGGCTTTACAATTAGTCGATTCCTATTGTACGGGATTTTCCTGAAGTGTTTCTTAGTGAGTTGCTAGGGTTACCTCCAGAAAAAGAAGTTGAATTTAGTATTGAATTAGCACCGGGGACAACACATATTTCTATGGCACCGTATAGAATGGCACCTGCTGAGTTGAAAGAACTCAAGATTCAGTTAAAGGATTTACTTGATAGGGGGTTCATACAACCTAGTGTATCTCCATGGGGTGCACCAGTTTTATTTGTGAAGAAGAAAGATGGTACCATGCGTTTGTGTATTGATTATAGGCAACTTAATAAAGATACAATTAAGAACAAATATCCTTTACCTCGTATAGATGATTTGTTTGATCAGTTACAGGGTGCTAAAGTGTTTTCAAAGATAGACTTGCAATCAGGTTATCATCAGTTGAGGGTGAAGGGGAATGATATTTCTAAAACTTCTTTTCGTACTTGGTATGGTCATTTTGAATTTTTGATGATGCCTTTTGGGATGACTAATGCTCCAACTGTATTTATGGATCTTATGAATTGGGTACTGCATCCTTTCGTTGATTCATTTGTGATAGGTTTTATTGATGATATTTTGATTTATTCACGTGATATGGTTGAACATGAAAAACATCTCAGAACTATTTTGAATGTGTTGAAAGATAAGCAATTGTATGCTAAGTTTATCAAATGTGAATTTTAGCTATCAAAAGTTGTATTTTTAGGCCATGTTATTTCTGGAGATGGATATGTGTTGATCCCAAGAAGGTAGAAGCTATTGTAAAATGGGAGAGGCCCAATAATGTCACTGAGGTGAGAAGTTTTCTAGGTTTAGCTGGTTATTATAGAAGGTTTATTAAGGGATTTTCATCTTTTGCCTTGCCAATGACTAAATTGACCCGTAAAGATATTAAGTTTGAATGGAATTCTGATTGTGAAAATGGTTTTAAAGAATTGAAGAAGAGGTTGGTAACTGCACCTATTCTTACTATTCCACACGGTGGAGATGGTTTAGTTATTTATACCGATGCTTCACTTCAGGGGCTGGGTTATGTTTTTTTTGCAGCCTGGTAAAGTTATTGCTTATGCTTCTAGGCAGTTGCGTACACATGAACATAATTATCCTACACATGATTTGGAACTTGCTGCTATTGTGTTTTCTTTGAAATTATGGCGTCATTATTTATATGGTGAAGTATGTGAAATTTTTACTGACCATCAGAGTCTTAAGTATTTATTTACTCAGAAGGAGTTGAATTTGAGGCAAAGGCGGTGGATGGAGTTAATTAAAGATTATGATTTACCATCCGGGGAAGGCGAATGTAGTTGCAGATGCTTTGAGTAGAAAAGCTTTGGGAAGGTTATCTTGTACTCAGTGTGCTAGAGTTTCTCATATTATGGAGTTGAGATTAATGGGAGTGGAATTGCAACTAGCAGATGGGGAGAGATTCTTTTCTCATGTAAGCGTGAGGCCATTATTAGCTACTCGTATTCATGATTTGCAAAGTCAGGATCCTTTTCTTGAGAAAAAATGGCAAGATGTCCGAGATGGTAAGTCTATTGATTTTTGTATTATTAATGATGGTAATTTATTGTACAAGCAACGGTTATGTGTGCCTAATGTGGGTGAATTGAAAGAGGAAATTTTAGATGAGGCTCATAATTCCATTTATACTATGCATCCTGGTAGTACTAAAATGTACAGGGATTTGAAGGAGCATTATTGGTGGAATAATATGAAGAAGGAAATAGCTGATTTCGTTGCTAGGTGCCTTATATGTCAGCAAGTGAAAGTGGAGCATCAGAAACCTGCTGGTTTGCTTCAACCGTTGCTAATACCAGAGTGGAAATGGGATCATGTAACGATGGATTTTGTGGTTGGGCTTCCTCGATCTCAGAAGGGGTTAGATTCGATTTGGGTAGTGGTGGACAGATTGACCATGTTCGCTCATTTTCTAGATGTCAAGACTACGTATACAGTTGATAGGTATGCTAGATTGTATGTTAATGAGATTATTCAATTACATGGAGCACCGGTATCTATTGTTTCAGATAGGGACCCTACTTTTACATCCAGATTTTGGGATAGCTTGCAGTGTGCTATGGGTACTAACTTGAAGTTTAGTATAGCTCTTTATCCTCAGACAGATGGGCAGTCTGAAAGGACAATACAGATTTTGGAAGATATGCTTAGAGCTTGTGTGCTTGATTTTAAAGGAAATTGGGATGAATATTTGCCTTTGATAGAATTTGCATATAACAATAGTTTTCAATATACTATTGGTATGGCACCATATGAAGCATTGTATGGTAGACGGTGTCATACACCCGTATGTTGGGGTGAAGTTGGTGAAAGGAAGATAGAGGGTCCAGAGTTGATTGAAATTACCACTGAAAATGTGAAGATTATTCAAGATAGAATGAGAATTACTCAAAGCAGACAGAAAAGTTAAGCGGATAAGCGACGGAAAGATTTAGAATTTTAGAAGGGGGATTACGTGTTTCTTCGGATATCGCCATGGAAAGGAGTTATGAGGTTTGGAAAGAAAGGTAAATTAAGTCCACGCTAAATTGGACCTTATGAAATTCTTGAGAAAGTCGGGATGGTGGCCTACAAGCTAGCATTACCACATGAGTTAGCTCGATTACATGATGTTTTCCATGTTTCTATGTTGAGAAAGTATGTAGAGGATCCTTCACATGTATTGGTGGAACAACCTATTGCGTT
The DNA here is from genome assembly GCA_949130495.1 of Sambucus nigra. Taxonomy (NCBI): domain Eukaryota; kingdom Viridiplantae; phylum Streptophyta; class Magnoliopsida; order Dipsacales; family Adoxaceae; genus Sambucus; species Sambucus nigra. Next base: position 523,082,950 of record OX422220.1, read on the forward strand.
GACATAAGATTTAAGCTATGTGGAAGAACCACTTGCAATCGTCGATAGTAAAGAACAAATATTGAGATCAAAAGTGATCCCACTTGTGAAGGTTATGTGTAGAAGTCATTCCATGGAAGAATCTACATCGGAGAGTGAGGATATCCTGAAGATGCATTATCCGTATTTGTTTGATTCGGACAACCAAGGTATGTCAATTTCGGGGACAAAATTTCCTAACATGGGGAGAATTGTGACAGCCCGAATATAATTATGATAAATTATGTTTAAATCATGATTAGCATATGTGATATGGATAATATGTTATTATTATATATAATGTTAAGTCATTATATTTAGTCTAATCCTAGCGTCATAAAGCATGAAATATTGAACTAGTTACAAATGTGAAATTTTGAAGTTTTCGGTAGGAATGTTCATGTTTAAGGCTAGTTTTAACCATTATAACATAACAATTGATTTGATGTGAAAACTAGATAGTGGTAGACATGTTAGTTATGGTTGTAACACAACAAACGGTGTGTCAAACGGAACTCCGAGTAAGAACTTATACCGAAATTACTAACCGAGGGCAAATCTGTCCATTCGTTTAAGTGGTAATTTGTCCTTTATGCCCAATAAGTGTCTTAAATTGATTGGTTGGAGGTGGAGGTTGTTTTGGACGACTTAAAACCTTGATATATCCTCCTTTCTTCATCAAACTCAGTTTGAGAGAGTTTTAGTTTGAGGAAAAATAATTGTGAGGGGTAGGAAGAAGAAAGTGAGGAGAAACATTCAGAAACATTCATACAAAATTATGTAAAATCCCCTAAAGTAATTCCACCCATGAATATTCTTATTTTTCTTGTATTTATGATTTATATGATATAAATCCTTGATTGTTTATTGAACTTTCATGCTTCGGTGCATATGTATGGATATATGCAAGTTTAAACAAAGTTGAATGTGTAAACCCTTAAATTGCTTCGTTTAGTAAACTTGTTTATTCAACCTTCCATATATTTTTGTATACTTACTGGAATTGATTGATTCCAATTGGAGATTAAAATAGACTCGTATTTGTGTCACATATTCGAAAATCATGTGCAAATACGAAGAAATGAATGTTAGGTGATTGTTTGAAGTTAGGGTATGAAATCTTCCCTAAGGGTGAAAGTGTGCTCGCCATGTGTTCGATGTTTTTCTTGACATAGCAAATGAACACTGAAAATTATGAAATTTTAACCTAGTATTATAATATGTTTTCTGAAATTGGGTGAAATATCATATAAAGTTAAGATTTATAAAAATTATGAAAATTCTTGGAAGATGATTGAATAATAGAGGAGCCTATAGGGCATAGTTGTTATGTTGTGAAGAAATGGGCATATCTTGCCCAAGGAAACATGGAATGATGTGTCTTCTTTTGTGTTGGAAACCTAATATGATAAGGATTGGATTACCAAGAAGATTTAAAGTAGGTTTGGGCTGTAGTTTGAATATGTTAGATGTCATCACCTGAGTCTAGATGGGACTTCATTTATGATGAATGATTTGAATTGAATCATATGATGCTTATGAATTGAGTTATGTTGAAGTTGTTCTTTGAATTGTTAATATTCTTATGATGATACTAATATTGTAAGAATGATAGGAAGAGAAGAAGAACCGGTTGAACAAGAGCCAGATAAAGGAAAAGGGAAAGCTTGTTAAATTTCCAATGTGAGTGTACTTATGATTGTCTCTTATATGCAGATCTATGAATATAGCTCTAAGAGAAGGATTTGTTTGGGTCTTATGATCCAGGATTGGTTTGAATACTTCGGTATTCAGGATTTGTTTGGATATTTAAATATCCAGGATTTTTTTGGGTCTTATGATCCAGGATTGGAATTGGACATAGATCCAATGATTTGATTTGTCTTATGACAAGGATTTGTTGGAACTCATGTTCCAGGATTTGTTATTGCCAATGGTCAGAATTATTTGGATCTTATGATCCAGGATTTGTTATTTCCAATGGGCAGGATTGTTTTGTTTTATATCCACATATTCGATATAGAATTTTTATTTCATTGTAGGGAAGGAGTACCTCACTAAGCTTAATGCTTACGGTTTTTATTTTAACAATTTCAGGTTTGTATGCTCCCAGCTTGGATACCATATGACCGGTAACTTTGAGAGTTGCACCGTTGGAAAGAGCTGGGGTTTAAATATGGGGATTTTATCATTGTCACACTGAAGATTTTAATATACTCACACATTGTATATATATTGCGTTAGTATGGATTGAGTTGATGGTTGTGAAATTTTATCATAGTTAATCATAGTATTGTATAATCTCTAATTATGACTCTGATGTTGACTTCGTTATGGCACAACAACAATATTATGTGGATTATGCAGAAAAATATTGATAAATGAATTAAATTTCCAATGGGCTCAAGACCATGATCCAATTTTTGTAGTAACAAATTATTAGTATGGATATTGGGTTTGGGGTGTGACATTAGGCGTCATACGGCTTGATTGTCTGACTTAGGCATTTAACTGTTTTGGTTTTCTCCCGGAATAGTCAAAGGGGGAGATTTGTAAGGGCAAAATTTCCAAGTGTGTCGTGGAACAAAACATTATATTTTTGTCATACATATGTTTTAAATTGTCACGGTCCCACACAGTCTATGACATCAAGTTTATTGAAGGCATTGCGACAAAGCTTCAAAGATTTATCATGCTGGTTTATTGTGCAAATATCATCTTCAGTCAAATTGCATTTCGAGATCACTTAGGTATGAATGTGTAATGTTAATGGGACTTGAAAAAATGTTTAAATATGTTAAAGGATGTTATTTTATTAAAGAAATAATTTTAAAATGTTTTTAAAGTTTTTGAAAATGTTTACACTTTGTTTTATTATGATAAGGATGGATGGATTTTAAACAAAATGTGTTTCACTATGTCGCTCAAATGACATTAGAGGTCATTCAAACAACATAACCTTGTCGTTCACACGAGATATGCATGTCATTCGAACGACATATACATCTCGTTCAAGCGACAGGTTATCTTATTCGAACGACTCGTCGACTTAAGAAAATTATTTATAGCTTCTTTTCGTAAGAATTTTTTGAGTGTGCAATCTGAAAAAGCAGTATATAATCTGTACGTTTTAGGCACATGTTTTCTAAAGCTAAAAACATCCTTAAAGTTTCAAAGATCTGAGTTTTCATTCACATATGCTATTATGATCTTTGCTTGCAGCATTTGGAGTTTGTTCTACACTTTGAAGAACATCATTGGGTTTTGAGTTGATCAAGTAAAGGACTTCGTGTTCAACATCGTAGATGTCACAAAGCCATATCGGTGGACACCGAGACATGCGTGGATGCATGTGTTGTGGATGAGAACCGTGGAAGAAGGACTTTTTGTGTGGGAACTATAGAGGAGTGGTTTAAGATTCGAACACGCATCAAGACCCACGAGGATTGAGTCATTAAGTAAGTCTATCTTTGTACTTGTAAAACCATATCATATTGAATATATAGCTTGAGCCTTCCAGGTTTCTTTCCCTTAATGGTTTTCCTCGTACATCTGACATTTGTAAGTTTTACTATACTTTACTTGCTTTAATCAACTAGATGCATGTGTAGCATTAAACAAGATAAAAATGGTTTAAAGTAAAGCTGGAAAATTTTAGTGCACAATTAAAATGTGTGAAAAAGTTGGTTTTTGATAAAAAAAAATGGAACTTTGGCTTAAACACACAAATTTGGGTCCTACGGTTTCGAATAAAAAATCATATTCAAACAATCTTATATAATAGTCCATTATTAATTGAGTAATTAGTCTACAAGATTTACCACAATGATAAAAAACACATTTCATGTAAAGACCCACCCAAAAATGGATTTTCAATTTAACCCACTACGATATGAATTGATTATCAAAGATTTATATTAACATCATATTAACCACTTGCCTCTATTGATTCGTAATGTCTGATCCTTTGAGGTAGATGACTATTTGATGACGAGCACACCAATTTCTTCTTGATTTGGCTCCCAAAAGCTCTCCAATTTCTCCCTATATTCTTCTCTCATGTTCTTAGAGTCGGAACATGATGAACTCCCATTAATCCCTCCTTTTCGATTTAGGTTAAATAATTTTAAACCTAAAGTTAGCTCAAATGACCCAAACACCCCTATACAAGCCCGATTATGCCTAAAAAAGGACCGAATTACAATCCTCGGGTACTCTTTTCTGACTATATCGACCAAATCGGAATCAACTATGCACTCAGAATCGTCATACGAATCACATTACTAAAATTCCTATCTCGACCTCAATGTAGTCTATACGCAACTTTCGGTTGAGATAAAGTAAATTGCATGTCACTATCACTCGCTGTGATGTATATAAAGTATTATTATTCACTTAGTAATTAAATTCTATAAGTATTAACCATTAACTCTCCCGATTAATATTTAAATAAATTCATAATAACTAATTCAAATAAATTATGACACCCTAGTAATTTAAAATTAGACGAATTTATTAAATATTAAATGCTCAGAAATACGAGGTGTTACAACACACCGGGTGTGAGAAAAGTTGGAGATGCATGGAAGTGGTACACGACACGGTTTACTTGGTATCCATTGTTTATTGGGTCTTTTAAATTCTTACTTGAAGATTTAGACCACCACTTTGTCACAATTTTGCATGAATTCCCCATTTGAACTCCATGTGCGCACATTGGCCTCCAAAACTAATAATTTACTATATAAGGTCAAATTTAGCATTAGCTAGCAATTTCAATATGACTATTTGGGATATAAGTAGAACATTTTTTTGTTCTTATCAACAAGCAACTTAATTAAATTTCAAAAATCTTGAATATCTTTTTGAAGTGTCACAATCGATAGGAAAAACAAAGAATTTATTTGTAGTGGTGTATAGATAGAACCAATAATAATGGAATTTAAAAATACCTAAAATATTTAATTTTTCTCTACAAAAATCATTCATTTATTTTCTTGCAATTAAATAGTTGGATAGGATATTTATACATGAATTATTAGAATTTCATAGGTGTAATTCCTGTAGGTATCTGCTATAATCTCAACAAATAAGAATATATCTCTCTTAGCTGGAATCATCTTCATGGATCAATTCCTCTGAATGTTTACAAATGCAGAGAGCTTCGAAATATAAATTTGTAAAAGAATGAATTTAATGGAAGCATACCTAAAGAAATTGGAAACATGACCTTGCTCAAGTTGTTAGACCTTATCTCCAACAAATTAACAACTATGATTTTTGTCATTCACATATATGTAACCAAATTGTAAGATTTCAACACAAAGCAATTTTTTCTTTACGAGTGGAATGCACATCTTCAAGTTTGAATCAAAACCATGACACGAGATAATGAAAAGTAATCCTCTAAAGCGGAATATAAATACCCCAAATTTGCAAAAATTCATTTATTACCCTTCCAAAATAAAAATTCACCTTAATTGTATTTGTATTAAATGACTTGAAAGTTTTTTCAAGTGAATTAAGGTCAAAGACTATTTGAGCTTCAATATTCATGAGCAAACTATGTAAGCAATAAACGCAACATATAAATATATTTAATCATCAAATATTTTGGACATGAAAACATCCTTATTAATTTATAAGAATACTTTCAAGCACTATCTAGCTTATGTGAATTTTATTAACCTTTTTTTTTGTCTCTGCCTATGAAAGATGGACACTCTACTAAATGAAACAAATTCAATTTGACACATGTCACATGGGATATGCTAGAGACACGCGTATCATAAAGTACCATTATTGACACAAAACCATTCATTTGGACAAGTTGGGGACATCTGAGTATTTGTTTTGGCCATGTTATGGACACAATTTTTTTGGCATGGCGGGGGTAGTCTTTAGCGTTTAAAAATTATATATAAAAAATAAAACATAATAACATTACGATATTAGTAAAACAATGACTGATTTTATCAAATGCAAATCCGCACCTCATTAAACAAAATATTTCTAACCAAAAACCCTACATGAAATAGAACACCCTAACATTCGAAGAAGTTCAAAGTTCAAACAAACCTAGTGAAGAGAGGAGATTTGCGAGTGATATGTTCTCGATCGTTGCATTTTCCGTCATTCAATCAGAACTAAACTCATTACTATTATGTATAGTGTAAAGTAAATGATCGTATCCACAAAGAATGGTATTTTAGAATTAATATTTATTTATTACTTATTTTAAAAAATATATGATAGGAGTTCAACAAGTTAAGACAAAGGTAGACTAATTAAATAAAAGTTAACCTAAAATATTTTGATGTGGTAATGTTAGAGACTTTAAGAAGATGTAATTATCCTCCACTATATTAAAATAATTTAGTAATATAATTTCAAATTTGAAAATTCCCTTGAATAAAGTATTATCCAATATTAACATTGGTTGATATAAGAAAATAATTTACTCATTAAATAATATATTTGAATTCTCCATTATATCAGTAATACCCGCCCCTTTTATTTTGTACTTATCATCCTGTTGGAATCGAATTATTTGGTAATATTAATTCGTTGTGCTCTATTTTCACCTTACATGAGTTCGTATGATTATTTATCCGTATTCCCCATATTATTCTAGAACTATTAGAATTGTGACATGAATAGTACCGACGCGTAAACTGCAACTTCGGCGATTTTTGTAGGAAGTTTTATTGGGGTTAAAAATAATTTGAGCATATTTATGGGAAGCTAAAAACAGGCCTAAGAGTGCCATGGGGTCAAAAGTAAAAAAATGAATAAATAAATAAAATATTATTATTTTAATAAAAAATTAAAAGTGCTCCAAAAATTCTAAAACATTCCACATTAACTTAAAATTTAATTTTGAACAACTTTGTCTTCTTGGACATCTCCAAAACACGTCATTTAGACCCGTTTTAAATCTATTTTCATTTGTGAAAATAGTAAAATATAAAATGCAAAAAGAAATGTTGGTTTTTCCACTCATTTTGTTATTTATCTCCTTATTCCCAATAGCTCAACTTTCGAGCCGGTGCATAATGGCCACCCTTGGAGTGTTATGAAGAGTGGAAAACATCTTTTGGGTTATCATTAAGGGTGTGAGTTGTGGTGCGATTATAAGATAGAGGTGAGGGATGCCAAAACAAAAATCAACTCAACCGATTTTTGTCTAAGTTTCACTACCTCCTACACACTCCCTCTTCACCCATAAAAGCTTCCAAACCCATATCCCCCTTCTCTACCCTCCATAAAACCACCCAAATACTTTATTTTGGGCATATAAACACCTTAGAACAACAACATACAGGTGGAAAAGCTTGAAGAAATCTTTTTCAACAAGTTTTTGGAGCATAATATTTGAAGTTTGGAGCATACTTTGGAGTTGTTTTTGGAGCTTATTCTTTGACTTATTTCTTGATTATATTCATCCTCCATATTATCCAAGTAGGGTTCTCCCCTCAAATCTTTCTAAAGCTTAAAATCATGTGTTAAAGTAGTGAAAATCATGCTTGAAAATGGAAGTATTTTACTTATTTTGCTTTGTTGAAAATTATTCTTCATACTAGAAAGTATTCTTGAAATCGAAATAATTATAATTGATGCTATTAAGTTTATGATGAATCAATATGGCATGAAATGTTAAGAAAATAACTATGATAAAAGACTACATAATTATGAACATGTTAGTGGCTTTTTTGGAGGATTTCTTAAGTTGAAGTCCATAATACTTGTGTAGAATGTTGTAGTATTCAATGGGTTTACTAATCAAAATGTTTAAAAGTGAAATATATTATTTTTAACATGTTTTAAGAAAAATGGAAATTGCAGCCCCTATTTTAAAATTTTCAAAAATAAAACAAAAGGCTTAAAAATGGGTATTCTAGTTATTTAAATAGAAATAAAGTCTATTTATAAAATCTGGAATTAATAACGAAAAAATGTTGGAAATAATCATAAATATACTTTGAGAAGTTATAAATTGTTTTTTGCTGAAATTCGTGTGTTTAAACCCATTTAAAATGATAACATTTGTATAAAATAAATATTAGTGGTATTATCGTAAATACAGTGAATAGTATGCTGTCAAATTTTGTTTTTTGCAATTAAACGTATTAAGTGAGTTTGATAAAAAGAGATTAATGATACATTTTTTCTAAATAAAAATAATGAGTTTCATAGAGATGATATTAGAAGACGGTGTTGCATTTACAGCCTCCTCGGCCGATTTTAATTGAAGAAATTAAGAAAGTGATAAATAATAAAGGGACATATACCAAATAGTCCCTCAAACATTTTTTAATACTCATTTAGTCCAAGCCTTTTTATTTTGCCTCAAAAAGTCCTTTGCCACATATTTTGGAAAGGGAGTGCCGCTGGCGCGAACCTCTAAAAATAAGAGAATATTGAGTGCTTGAGGGACTAAATGGGTTAAACTAAAAATATGTGTCCTTTTTAAAAAATATATATTTATAGTAGGGACTATTAAATAATTGACCCAATAATAAAGTGTGACACAAGTGAAAGTGAAAAGAATAATGAACTTGGAAAATGATGAGAATAATGAAATATATGAAATGTGATAAATGTGAAATACGTGGAAAATATAAGAAAGGATATTTGGATGATGCCAAGAATTAAGCAGGGCATGACGCCCCTAGTGGTGAAAGACCCCAAAGCCTGTACAGAAGAATATATGGCCCGTGAAGTCTGGGACTGATGGATAGACTCTAAGGCAAAGATTGATAAATCTTGCGATAAATAATTAAGAATGAGAATATTCTTAAGTTAAAGGCACTCAAGTCAAAGATATTGTTAAGGACTAAAGGCTAATTAAACAAGTCTTTGGCATGAGACATGAAATGGCTTAAGTGTGAGTTTGGTCAGCTTGCCCCGGTGCATTGCATATAGTTGCATTCAATTGCAAAAATTGAATAAATTGTTTTCTTGAAATATTAAAAGATACTGTATATATATAGTATTTTGATACTAAATTACTACTGAGTATCTCCCACCCTACTAGGCATTCCGCTCATACCTATTTTCCAGAACCCGCAGGTACTTCAGGTAAGGACATGAAAGCTTGTATCGGTAAGGTTTCCGAGAGTTCCGGTCATTGTTAGATCTCTGATTACTGCTATCCCGTGGCGGCGATATTTGAGATTTAACTTTCTATCAGTTGTACTATTTAAATTCGGACTTCAACATGGAACTTTGGTTTGTAATAACACACGACATTTTTTCGATTAATTATGTTTGAATGGTATTTTAAAATAATGCTTCCAAAAAATGATTAAATGTGGCTTTTCAATATAATGGAATTTAATTAATGATGAATGATTAGATAATAAATGGTTTTTCTTTAATAAATGTCAAATTTTAATAAATGTTTTTTAAAAAAATAAATCAAAGTAATTTCCCCCTTCTCCCTTGACCCTCGGACTTAGATGTGAGTTAAGTCCGACATTTACTCTAAATCCGTTTCGGGGTGTCACAACATGGTATCAGAGCATTAGGTTTGACGTGTGTGGCGATACGAATTCACATTAATATACCCTAGTACGATTTCCCTTTTTACCATTGTGCTAAACTCACCTTATTTCCTTTAGGATGCCCCCCAAGCGTATTAGCGTTGAAGGCGAGAACTACCGGCTTAAACATATGGAAGATGTCGTACGTCTATTGGTTGACACTTTATCCCAACGTGAAAGGGGTAACCACAGTGGTTCCGTCGAAAGATCCACAGTGGCATCCATACTGAAAGAGTTCAGGAGGTTAAGTCCTCCTACCTTCAATGGTTCTACCGGGCCTGATGCCGCGGAAGAATTGCTTGAGGAAGTTACACGAGTCGTGGATGTTCTCTACATCCCATCTGGGCATAAGGTTAAGTTGGCTACTTTTCAACTCACCGAACATGCTCAGCGATGGTGGACCACTCACCTTGCCACAGTTACCGAGAAACTGGCATGAGACAGTTTTAGTACATCTTTTCTTGATCCGTACTTTCCCGGGGCATATAAATATGCTAAGAAAGATGAGTTCACCCAGCTGATTCAAGGAAAGCTGTCAGTGAACGAATATCAGGCTGAGTTTAAAAGCCTAATAAAGCATATAAAGTCTGTCAGATCCGATGACGCCTAGAAGATGAGATTATTTGCGAAAGGATTAAATCCTCACATCCGTAAGAGGTTTTGATCATATAGATTTCGGTATGGAAGTAAACAAGGCTATCCATCTTGAGCTCGAGGCTGAAGACTCCCGAGTCATGAGGGATAAGAAAATAACTCCTGGGGGGACCCAACCAAATTCGAATGTTGGATCTTCTCCTAATGGGAAGAAATTCAGATACGACAACAGGGGTTTCATTGCCAACATATGAACAGGCATAGGAGAGAATTAACAACAAGAGACCAACCTCCCTTAGGGTTTGGTTTATTTACGGGTCCATGGAACATATGATGTGAGAGTGTCCTCAGCGGGATAACAGGGGACATCAGGGAAGCTATCAAAATGGTAATATCATATCTGGAAGAAATCCTAGTCAGTCCCGCCCTTCATGATATAAACAACAACCCATCTCAGGACCTCGATAACAACATATGCATAGTTCTAGTATTCCTCGTCCAAATCAGGGCAATCGTGGACAGACTCAGACTAACGATGTCCAGGCTAGTAGATTCAATCCAGGTCATGCTTATGGTCTTACCCATCACTCAACACATCCCGAGAATCCTTCAGTCATGGAAGGTATTATTTTATTATTTAGTACATGGGTTAAATCCTTATTCGATTCAGGTGCATCTTATTCCTTTATATTGATTTCTTTAGCATTCTATTTGGGTCTTGACTCAGGATTACCCGTAGGTGGTGGTGTTATTCTGAACAAGATTTGTAGAATTTGGGTAGTTGTTACGAGATATTTTATTCGGGAATATGATTTAGTACTGATGGAAATGGATGGATTTGAGCTGATACTCGGTATGGATTCGCTGTCATATTACGACACCATTATTGAGTGCCACCGATATAGTGTCTCAGTACTACTTCCAAACGGATCTAATTTTCATTTCTACAGCAAACACAGTGTTGACTATCTGTGTAAGTTCTCTACGGTTCGAGAGCAACGACATTTATTTAGTTTATTGAGTAGTATTGTCGCTCAAGAAGAGCCTAGTTGTAAGTTATCAGACCTTTTAGTTGTCCAAGAATTTGCCAATGTTTTCTTGAAGACCTCTGTGGTTTGCCTCCATGTCGGGAGATTGATTTTGCCGTTGATGTTCATCACGGAATTTCACCCATTTCTATTCCTCCTCATAGAATGGCTCCGACAGAGTTGCTAGAATTGAAGACCCAGTTAGAAGATTTATCGAGCAAAGGGTTTATACGGCCAAGTGTGTCTCCGTGGAGAGCACCAGTACTATTTACCAAGAAGAAAGATAATTCTCTCTGACTTTGCATAGATTACAGACAACTGAACATGGTAACTATAAAGAATAAGTATCCTATGCCATGGATTGATGAATTATTTGACCAACTTCGAGGAGCAAGCAGATTTTTAAGATCGACCTTCGATCTGTTTACCATCAGTTACCAGTCAAGAAAGAAGATATTCCCAAAATAGCTTTCCGCACTCGATATGTTCATTACGAGTTTTTAGTTATGCCTTTTGGCCTAACTTATTCCCCCGCAGCTTTCATGGACCTTATGAATCGTATCTATTATCTGTACTTGGATCAGTTTATAGTGGTCTTTGTTGACGACATTCTGGTGTACTCATCCTCTGATGTCGATTACGAGGAGCATCTTTGCACTTCTCTTCAAGTTCTTAGCGAGAATCAGTTATTTGAAAAAATCAGCAAGTGCGAGTTTTGGATGGATGAAGTCAGGTTCCTCGGCCACGTGGTATCTGGAGCAGGAATTTTGGTTGACCCATCCAAGGTTGAAGAAGTTCTTGGTTGGGACATGCCTAAGTCAGTTACTGAGGTGAGAAGTTTCCTTGGATTATCAGGTTAATATCGGAGGTTTGTTTAGGACTTCTCCAACATTAGCTTGCCTCTTACTCAGCTGACCCGAAAGGATATTTGCTTCGATTGGTCAGGTGAATGTGAAACTTCCTTTCAAGAGTTAAAAGTTAGAATCACATCGGCACCAGTTCTCATTCTTCCCGAGTGAACAAAAGGCTATAGAGTGTACGACGATGCTTCTAGATCAGGACATGGCATAGTGCTCATGCAATTGGGTCAAGTAATTTCTTGTGGATCCCAACAGTTCAAGATACATGAAAGAAACTACCCCACCCATGACTTGGAGCTAGCATCAATAGTGTTTGCTCTCAAGATTTTGAGATACTACCTCTATGGTGAACAATTCGAAGTATTCTCAGATCATAAGAGCCTCAAGTACATCTTCACTCAGCAAGATCTCAATTTGCGACAACGGAAATGGATTGAACTCCTGGGAGATTATGACTTTACCTTAGATTATCATCCTGGAAAGGCTAACGTAGTGGCAGATGCTCTAAGCAGGAAGTGAGAACCTTCCTTAGCTGCGATGAAGTGCTATCGATGAAGGATGTACAGTGAACTGCAAAATTTTGGATTGCATGCTCAAAGGAGGAGCGATAGGACCTACTTATGGGGTATAATATCCAGGCCACTTGCTCATCAGAAAGTCCTCGATGCTTAGTCACTCGACAAAGAGATTGTGTAGTTCAGGGATCGTATTCAGTTTAGTGGTGATTTTAATAATCTCACGATGGACAAGGATGGTGGCATACGTCATATGGGAAGGTTCATTATTCCGACCTTTAGAGAACTACGATAAGAGGTTTTGGCAGAATTCCATCAGTCCTGATTCAGTATACACCCCGGGGCAACAAAGATGTATAAGACCTTTGTAATGTTTTTTGGTGGTCCGGTATGAAGAGAGGTGTGGATGAATTTGTTGTGAGGTGCTATACTTGTCAGCAGGTAAAAGCTGATCACAAAAAACCAGCAGGGATGCTGCAACCACTCCCTATAGTCGAGTGGAAATGGGAACATATCACGATGGACTTCGTCACTACTCTACCTCGATCTGAATAGGGTCATGACGCAGTTTGGGACATTGTAGACCGTCTCATTAAGTCGTTTCATTTCCTCCCGATGAAAGTTACGGATAATATAGCCAAGTTAGCAAGGTTGTACATTCAAGAAATAAATCCAACTTCATGGTATCCCTCTGACAATTATTTCAGATAGAGATCCACGATTTATTTCTCGATTCTGGAAAAAGGATCAGCAAGAGTTGGGTACAGAACTGAGTTTGAGTACGGCATATCATCCAAAGACAAATTGATAATCTGAACGTACGATTCAGACTTATCAAGAGCATGTACGCTAGATTTTCAAGGAAGTTGGGATGAGAATTTGCATCTGGAAGAGTTCTCCTACAACAATAGTTACTAGGCTAGCATTGAGATGGCTCCGTTTGAAGCTTTATATGGCAGGCCATGCCGTTCTCCCGTATGTTGGGCAGAGGTTGGCGAGAAACACCTCACCAGTTATGATATGATTCAGGAGATGACGGACAAGGTTCAGTTGATCCGACAGAGACTTGTCATGACTCAGGATGGGTAAAATAGTTATGCCGATAATCGATGCATACCTTTGGAGTTTTCGGTAGGTGACAATGTGTTGTTGAAAGTTCGGGAATGAACCGAAAGCCAAAGATTTGAGTAGAAGGGTAAACTCGTTCCACATTTTATTGGTCATTTTGAGATTCTGGAACGAATTGGGAACGTCCCTTATCGTTTAGCATTACCTCCGCAGTTAGCTTGTGTTCAGAATGTATTCCATGTTTTGATTTTGAAGAAGTATGTTCACGACCCACGACAAGTCATCAACTGGAATAACATCGAGCTCGAAGAAGATATCACTTTCTTGGCACGACTTATATCCATCTTGGATCGTGAGGACAGGGTCCTACGTAACAAGATCATCCCGTTGGTGAAAGTCCTTTGGTAATCTCACGGTGTCAAAGGAGAAACTCTGGAACGAGAAGACAAAATGCGAGCTGAACATCACCATCTTTCCGAATAATTTGGTTTGCTTTCGGGGACAAAATCGCATAAGTAGGGGATAATGTAATACCCGCCCCTTTTATTTTGTACTCATCATCCTGTGGTAATCGAATTATTCGATAATATTAATTCATTTTTCTCTTTTTTCACATTGCACGAGCTCGTATAATTCTTTATTCGTTTTCCCCGTATTATTCTAGAACTATTAGAATTCTGACACGAATAGTACCGACGCGTAAACTGCAACTTGCGCGATTTTTGTAGGACGTTTTATTGGGGTTAAAAATAAGTAGACCATAGTTATGGGATGATAAATATAGTCCTAAGAGTGCCATGGGGTCAAAAGTCAAAAAATGAATAAATAAATAAATAAAATATTATTATTTTCGTGAAATAATAAAAGTGCTGCGAAAATTCTAAAAAATTTCACATTGACTTAAAATTTAATTTTGAGAAACTTTATCTTCTTGGATATTTCCAAAAAATATCATTTAGACCTATTTTAGAGCTATTTTTAGTTGTGAAAATTGTAAAATATAAAATGAAATAAGAAATGTTGGTTTTTCCACTCATTTTGTTCTTTATCTCCTTATTCCCAGTAGCTCAACTTTTGAGCCGGTGCATAATGGCCACCCTTGGAGTGTTATGAAGAGTGTGAAATATCTTTTGGGTTGTCATTAAGGGTGAGAGTTGTGGTGTGATTATAAGAGAGAGGTGAGGGATGCCAAAACAAAAATCAACTCCGCTGAGTTTTGTCTAAGTTTCATTACCTCCTACACACTCCCTCTTCACCCATACAAGCTTCCAAACCCGTAAACCCCTTCTCTACCATCCATACAACCCCCCAAATACTTTATGTTGGGCATATAAACACCTTAGAACAACCACATAAGGATGGAAAAGCTTGAAGAAATCTTTTTTAACAAGTTTTTGGAGCATAATATTTGAAGTTTGGAGCTTACTTTGGAGTTATTTTTGGAGCTTATTCTTGGACTTGTTTCTTGATTATGTTCATCCTCCATATTATCCAAGTAGGGTCTCTCAACTCTTTTCTAAAGCTTAAAATCATGTGTTAAAGTAATGAAAATCATGCTTGAAAATGGAAGTATTTTACTTATTTTGCTTTGTTGAAACTTATTCTTCATGCTAGAAAGTAGTCTTGAAATTGAAATAATTATAATTGATGATATTAAGTTTATGATGAATCATTATGGCATTAAATGTTAAGAAAATAACAATGATAAAAGACTACATAATTATGATCATGTTAGTGGCTTTTTTGGAGGATTTCTTAGGTAGAAGTCTATAATACTTGTGTAGAATATTGTAGTATTCAATGGGTTTACTAATCAAAATGCTTAAAATTGAAATATATTGTTTTCAACATGTTTTAAGAAAAATGGAAATTGCAACCCCTATTTTATAAATTTCAGAAATAAAACTAAAAGCTTAAAAATGGGTATTCTAGTTATTTAAATGAAAATAAAGTCTATTTATGAAATATGGAATTAATTACGAAAAATTGTTGAAAATAATCAGAAATATACTTTGAGAAGTTATAAATTGGTTTTTGGTGAAATTAGTGTGTTTAAACCCATTTAAAATGATAACATTTTTGTAAAACAAATAGTAGTGGCATTGTCGTAAATACAGTGAATAGTATGCTGTCAAGAATTTATTTTGCAATTAAATGTATTAAGTGAGTTTGATAAAAAGAGATTAATGATACATTTTTTCTAAATAAAAATAATGAGTTTCATAGAGATGATATTACAAGATGGTGTTGCATTTATGGCCTTCTCGGTCGAGTTTAATTGAAGAAATTAAGAAATCGATAAATAATAAAGTGTGACACAAGGAAAAATGAAAAGAATAATGAACTTGGAAAATGATGAGAATAATGAAATATATGAAATGTGATAAATGTGAAATACGTGAAAAATATAAGAAAAGATACTTGAATGATGACATGAATTAACAGGGCAAGATGTCCCTAGTGGTGAAAGACCCCAAACCCTATACAGAAGAACATATGGCGACTGGAGACCGATATTGTAGAGCCCGTGAAGTCCAGGACTGATGGCTAGACTCTAAGACAAAGATTGATAAATCTTGCGATAAATAATTAAGAATGAGAATATTTATAAGTTAAAGGCACTTAAGTCAAAGAAATTGTTAAGGACAAAAGGCTAATTAAATAAGTCTCTAGCATGAGACATGAAATGGCTTAAGTGTGAGTTTCGGCACCTGGCCTGGGTGCATTGCATATAGTTGCATTCAATTGCATAAATTGAATAAATTGTTTTCTTGAAATATTAAAAGATACTGTATGTGTATAGTATTTTGATATGAAATTACTACTTAGTATCTCCCACCCTACTGGGCATTCCGCTCATACCTATTTTCCAAAACCCACAGGTACTTCAGGTAAGGACGCGAAAGCTTGTATCGGTAAGGTTCCCGAGAGTTCCAGTCTTTGTTAGAGCTCTGATTACCGCTATCCCGTAGCGGCGATATTTGATATTTGAGATTTAACTTTGTTTCAGTTGTATTATTTAAATTCGGACTTGAACTTGGAACTTTGGTTTGTAATAACACAGTGCATTTTCTGTATTAATTATGTTTAAATAGTATTTTAAAATGATGCTTCCTCAAAATGATTATATGTGGTTTTTAAATATAATGGAATTTAATTAATGTTGAATGAATGGATAATAAATGGTTTTTCTATAATAAATTTCAAATTTTATTAAATATTTTTTTTAAATAAATCAAAGTAATTTCCCCCTTGACCCTCGCACTTAGATGGGAGTTAAGTCCGACATTTACTCTAAATCCGGTTCGCGGCGTCACAATATCTTCTTTTAAAATTTGAGATAAAATAACTCTCTCGAGGCACAACCAACAAATTATCATTTAACCAATTTTGTATCTTAACACAACTGGTGAGATTTAGAAAATAATACATTTTAACTCAAGAAAATCCTAGTTTGATTATTAAGATAAAATATGAATTTAAACCTTGGGTTCCATCTCAATGACTAGATTACTACATCATTCATCGGAGGGGAATTTTTGGACTTATTAAAAATTCAGCACTTTAGCTCAAGTCATAACTAGAACACACTGCCTTATCTCAAATCACAACATTACTCAAAAAACAATTCAAAAAAAATTAATAATGAGCCTTAAAATTAAGAAGTTAATAAAATAAATGACAATGTAATGGACGCTTTATTTCTCCCATTAAAATGATGATTAACTTAATTTCGGAATAGGTCAACACATTTTATGACATCAAAAGGTTCTATTAATATTCGTCAAAATTTCTGAATAATGAGCGAATAAATAATAAAACAATATGCTCAAAACTTTCTTTCAAATATACTGAAAATTATCATCACATGTTATCCTCTCCATAATAAAAATAAATACCTAAAGAAAAAACAAAGAAAAGAAAAAAATGTGGGGGAAAATCCCCCCTCCCTCCACTTATATGTTGCTCTCAATGAAACGTATGTCTTCTGTATGATGGATCCCTACCATTGAAATGCTTTTACTCCAGAATATATAGAGAATGAGAGTTCACTTTTGCTTGAATTTTTTTTGGAATGTAAAAGAGGGTGAAAATGGATAGAGGCTTTGTTGAGCTATGAAAAATGCAGGGGGTGTAAGGTGGGTGAAGTTCACAGGCTACATGCGAAGAGAGAGAAAAATGGAATTTGAATTTTCCTTCATTTTCTTTGATTTTCCAATACATGCATGTAAATGTATATATATACTAATATAATGGGGATATATATATATAAAGGCACGACGAAAATTTCGAAAGTACGTAATCGCGAAACGGAAAATTTTTTGATAGTACGTAATCGCTAAATTGCAACATTGCCGACATATGGAGCCAAAGGTCTAACTAATAACACAACTGTGCGCATCTTTGATAAATGAAAAAAAAAAACACAAAAAGGAATGAACCTAATTTAGAACAAAATTCATTAAAAAGCACCATAAATAAAACAACCCATTCCAATTACAAATATAAAATAACTTTTACAACATGTAGAGGTGTCAAATATGAGAATCTAATGCATATGTTCAAACTTTTCAACACCCAAAGAGAGGTTAAAAGAGAATTTTTTTTATTAAAAAAGTACCAATTTATTTCATATTTACAAACTTTTAAAAACACTAATGCAACATTTCCCAACCTTTAAATGTGAGTGCCAACATAGCTCACAACCCATATATTTATGTTGTATATAAGTGAAAGTGAGCAGCAACATTTTATGTATCAATATATACCCCATACCTTTTAAATGTAACATGAGAAAATATCGAATAAAAATCATGTCAAATATTAAAAAAAAATGGCAAATGATCCTCAAATAGCTAAGGTTCATCCCATACATCAAAAAATTCATGCTTGGCAACATTAAAGAACTTATATTATAGCTAAAGACCTATTTAAACCCATAATTTAAGACCACCTAATGTTATTCATCATAACCATGATAACTTGTGTGATATAGACCAAACACATTATTTTTTTTACAGAAACATGAGGAAATAAACTCATATTTCCCATCTTTAAATTTCAGTTATTAGTTACCACCACCAATTAGAAAGATAACTAATCTTAATCTTCATCAAAGCCAGAGTCCTCCGTTGCTTCATCACTCTCTGAATCATAAACAACATACTTCTTCTTGGCACTATTCACCCTCTGAGGTCTAGCTATAGGCGCCACCATAACTTCCTTCACAGATTCAACACTGCCAGTAGTAGAACTTGATTCTACCATTTTCTGCTCACTATCAGGCTCCTCAATCGAGACCCTTACCAACAGATAACCACTCTTCTTGTTAAATGGAGAAGCTCTCATCTTCCTCAATTTCTTCTCAGGTGATATCCTCGATTTCTGTGATCCGCTTCTGCCCCACTATCTGATTTTGCGTACCTCTTTTCTTTGTTGCTACTGCTTATTTTCTCCCTCCTTCCTTCTTTTTCTCTTCACTAAACACGTCAAAGTTATCATCGATGAACTCATCATCATCATTTTCCTCTCTTCGCTATCAAAAATCTCGACAACAGGAATAACATATGCTAAATCAGACTAAAAAATGTTGTAGAAGTTTTCAAAACCTCCAATTGCAACTTTATGTATCCATTTTAGAGTTATTTTTCAAAATAACTTTAAAATGACCATGAAAAAATAACTTTAAAATGGATACATAAAATAAATAAACTCATTAAAGTAATGAGATGTACCCCAGACTATTAGAGATATGAAAAATTATTTAAATCTTGCAAAGGAAAGGGTAAAAAGTAAGACAAATAAGTACCTGCAATGTGAAAAAAAAATAAGACAAATAAGTACCAACTAGTACCTTGTACCTTAAATTGCATCCTCGTGTCATTGTGGTACCAAATAAGTATCTGCAGTGTACTTGTACATGAATCTATGGCACACCCACCCTTGTGTTTTTGTAAGCCTTTGGTTGGTAAGAAAATAGGTTATTGTATTCCCTTTTATTTTCTCCCTTCATATTTTTTATGTCTCTCTTTTCCCCACCAATTTATAAACTATTGTATCACACCTATAAAAGCCCACCGATACTTAAAGATGAAATTTAGATCAACAATAAAGTTACCAGGTTTTAGAGAATATTAATTATGTTAGGCAATGACTAACATCAACAGAAAATTTTAAAAAAAAAGAAAAAAAAAGCTTAGTACATATAAAGAAATTGTATTACCCCTATTTGATCATACATTATCAGCAGTCCTGCAAATAATGAAACAAAAAAAATTTAGTAAGCTCACCATTACTCTATTTTCTCTGAAACTGCAATAACCGTATCTCGAATAATTTCAGTACTTAAGTCATTAGAAATATTTCAATTTGAAAGAAAAAAACATAATATAAAATGCAACTACAGAACTAAACTAAAGTCAATATGTCGAACTCATATTGGATTGTATTTGGACCACATTGGACCTCATTGGAACAAAATTGAACTCACAACTTGCAAGCAAAACAAAATTTCCCTTAATAGTTGTGTAGTCATAATAGCATGAATTTACAAATAAAATCAAAGAAAAAACACAACTCATGAGTAGAAATAAAAGAAAACGAGCATATTCAATTTTCAAATTGCAATACTTGTGTATACCGAGACTGGTATCAATACTACCTTGGGATGGAAAAATCACAAATATATAATATAAGCTGATGGATTCTCCACTAACGAAGAACTTGAAGTAATTAACTTTACCATATTTGAATAGATGATACAATAACTCGTAAATTTCAAGACACTAAATAACACAACGTAAATAAATTAGATAAAAAGTAAACACCTTGATTTATATAGGATGTAAAACAAATCCAAAATGTTGGTTTGGTTCACCAAATAGTTTTCATTACCTTGAAAACGAAGCCCCAATTTGATTTACATTGGATCACCACCGAAAATGAACAAAAACAGTTTGTACTTGCAAAATTGTGAGAACACACTATATATTGACTTACTTGAGTCTCTATATATATAGGAGTTCCAACTAGTTTGGATATTGAGACAAAACATGTCAGTTTTTATGAGTTCCTCTAACTCTCAAAGGTTCAAGCATGAATGACAAAATCCAGTCCAAGAAATCCTCAAGATCACCTAAAAGGAAGTGATTTATATCTTATAACCACTTTAGGACACTTGCACTTCATATTTTATAGTTCCTATGTGCATATGTTGACTTAAACACTTTAATCATCTTTTACAAATAAATTTAATTTATTATAGCATTTTTAAAACATTGTAAATAATTTTTTAAATTATTAAAAATTGGGTTTTAAAAGTATTGAGATTAAAAGTTGAATTATGCACAATAGTTTTATTCATTGTAGGTTGTGTTGGGTAGGATATCAAAGCGCTAGAGACTTTAGGGGGAGAATGTAATTATTTTCAAAACACGTATTTTTCAGCCGTTATCTATCTTACACGTGTTTTCTCTTGAGTTGTTAATTTTGTGTTTTCTAATAGAAACATTCTTTACGTTCAGTCTCAACCCTTGGATGCTCATTATCGACGATCTGCATATTTTTGTTAGCAATCCATGTGTAACTAGTTTTAACCAATCAACAATAATTATTTCCACCGCCTATTTTAAACCGTTAGATTGGGAGTCAACTAGTCAAAGTTAATCTCATCCCTTATATTGCCTCAGATGTTCGATATTCTTCCTCACCTACTATATAAACCCATGTAGTCTCAGCCATTTGAGACTTTGGGCTTTCGTCAAAATTGAGAGAAAAAGAGAGAGAATATAGAAGAGAAAGAAGGGAGAAGAGAGAGAAAAGAAATAGAGAGAAGAGAGAGAAAAGAAACCCTAATCTTCGAAACCTCAAACCTCTGAAGTGTTTTCCCTTCACCCAAACACCATAACCTTCAAAGTTTCATACACCAGAAATCCTAAAATTTGAGTGTTATATCCATTTAGAATTTCTGTGAGTTTGGTGTTGGGTTTACGAGACATTTGAAGACCTCTTCAAGTCTTAGTTTCTCTCAAAACTTATCTCTAAGAGAATCTTGAGTTTCATTATTAAAACTTGAGTTTTTCTACAAGAGAATATCACAGGCTTAATTTTCTTTATTATTATTTTTTGGATATGTTTATTTTAGACCCTTTCTGTTTTAAGAAATTTTAAAAAATATACTTCTGATTTTCAAGGTTACATCAGATCTCTAGTGCGTTTCTCTTTCTGATCTTATATTTGACAATTTGTGAAATAAACGTGCACAAAAATAAAAAGAAACACATAGGACCTTGGCTAGTTTAAAAAGCAAGGTTGTTTTTCAGACCTGATCTTGAATATAAGTTATTTCTCAAAATAATTTGAATAAGTTTCTTCATGTCATATATAACCTCTTAATTTATAAGAGTTTGTCTATATAACTAATTTTAAAGGGTGAGTTGCATAAATCGACATTTATTGCACATCACAAACACATTCTCGCACACGAACACTTAGTCATCTGTTTAAGAAACTTAGATATTGAAAGAGTTACTGGAATCAAAAGTCAAGGAAAAAGAGATCAAGAAAAAGTCAAAGAAGCAATCAGAAAAGATCAGTTCTAGTCAGAAAACCTTTGGAGTGGAGTAGCTCATGTAGGTATAAGTCTGAACTTAGATTTAGAATATTTGTGTGCTTGCATAAGTGTTGTAACTTGATTCTTTATTTTAGTGGATTTTTGGTTTGTGCCGTAGAGGGCACCGAGGATATTTCCCTTGATTAAGGGTTTTACAACGTTAAAATTCACGTGTTATTTAATTTGAATGTTCTTAATTTCTGTTGTGATTGGTACTGCATGTTGGAATTAATAGATGGTTTTTAATTTCTAAAACCCAAGGTAATCAACTACCAAATCTAGACTGTATATTCAGAAAACAATTTTGAACACATCTTGTGTTTCTAGTCAACAAGCGTGTTGTCCAAAAAGTTTAT
Organism: Sambucus nigra; assembly: GCA_949130495.1. Taxonomy (NCBI): domain Eukaryota; kingdom Viridiplantae; phylum Streptophyta; class Magnoliopsida; order Dipsacales; family Adoxaceae; genus Sambucus; species Sambucus nigra. The sequence goes on from OX422220.1 coordinate 523,105,545, forward strand.
TCGGAGTTTACAGAGCTTATAACATTTTGTTATTAATCTAGTAAACAATTTTTTCATGTGGTATCAGAGCAGGACCATATTTTGTGATCCTGAAGCTTTAGAAATTGTTTTCGAAACTTCATTCAAAAATTCTGAGTATGGAAGAAGGATTTGAGAAGTTTGGTAACCTCTCTAGACCACACTCTTTGATGGAAATAACTTTTGCTACTTGAAAGTACGAATGGGTGCTTTTATTCAAGGAACCCTTGGTGATGATGTCTGGGACATGATTGAAAGAGGGTATGAACATTCTACTAAGGTTATCTATGAAACTAATCCAAAAAGGATTAAGAAACTTCTTAGTGAATTTACTAAGGAAGAGAAAAAGGCATCTCTAGATAATAACAAAGGCAAGAATGACATTTTTATGTCCATTAATGAACAAGAATTCAAAAGAATATCCATATGTTCGACTTCTAAAAAGGCATGGGACACTCTTGTCACTACTCTCGAAGGTGATGGAAGAGTTAAGGAAGGAAAAACTCAAATTCTAGTCCAACAATACAACAACCTGATAATGGATGACAATGAATCCTTTGACAATTTCTACATTAGGTTAACAGATATTTTCACAAAACTTCATGAAAATGGTATAACCTATAGTAGAAAGGAAATTGTTCAAAAGATTATTAGGTCTCTGCCTTCCAAATTTGACAATAAAAGATATGCCATTGAAGAAATGGACGACCCTAATATGACTCCTGAATTTCTTAGTAGTAAACTGAGGACTGTAAAATTGGAGTTAGACTTCAGAAGCAACTAAACAGACAAAACAAGAAACCCACTAGTTGTAATGTTGTGTTTTCATCTAAAATGCATGTTCCTATAATAAGTTCTTTAGACTTTGACCTTGATTGTGCTGATGACTGTGATTTGGATGACCTAGATAATCAAATAACTCCTATGAGAAAACATTTAAAAAAAATTGAAATTGAGAAATGTTGTAGCCTCTAAACAAGGCAAGTTAAATTATCAAGGAAATCAAAATCGCAGACCTCATAACAGATACAATGCCAAACACTCATATGACGATAAAAGGACCTATGACAATAACCGACCTAAGAAATACTTGAAAGATCTGAAATGTCATAGATGTGGTAAAATGGGACATTATGCTAGTAAATGTATAACTAATTTTAGCAACAATAACAAGGCTAATGTGTGTAAAACATGGGATGACTATAGTGATTTTGATGAAGATGGAACAGAGTCAACCCAGAATTATGAGTATTGCATGTCTTTCTTTGCCAAAATTTTATATAATGATGATGATGATGCATGCCTACCTACTTACGAATCTTGGTTGCTTGTTAATGTTGTTGTTAATACTGCTCCTATTATTGTCGAGAGTAATCTAAGTGTGATTCAAAGCGTTAATATTGTCGACAAACTGGACGTGTTTGTCAGTCCAAAAGAACCAAGAAATGTTTTAGGGGACACTTCACACGACACACTTAGTGAGTCTGACGATGATTTTCCTTAGTTACACGAGTTATACATGAAAATGGTTAAGAAGAGTGCTCATCTTGAAAAAATGATAAATCATTAACTGAGCGTATCAATTTACTTAACCAGACCATTAGGAAGAATACTGAAGATTATACTGCCCAGTGTATTGCTCATGAGACTGAGATTCAATAATTTTCCTTAAAAATAAAAGTTTTGTTTAAGAAAAATCATGAGTTTGAACAAAAATATAAGGCAACCCTTATTGAACTTAAAGAGTCTAAGAAAAAGGTCTCAAATGTTTAAAAAATGTCAGCACTTTGAAACCCAAGCTAAATCTTATGAGGATATTGTTGTAGGAAGCAAATTTGAATCTGAAGATAAGTCTGGCCTAGATTTTGGAGAAATAGTGCACACCAGTAAGACTGAAGTTTCTCCTGAAAATGTTACTTTTATCAAACAAGTGCAAACTTTTCAAACTATTCAAAAAGTGGAATCTAGTCTTAATGTCTCTTAAGTAAAACATGATCAGTACTGTGACAACCCGTATATGATTATGATAAATTATATTTAAATCATACTTATCCTATGTGATATGAATAATGTGTTATTTGTATATCTAATGTTAAGTGATTATGGTTAGTATAATTCTACTTTCATAAATCATGAAATGTCGAATTATTTACAAACAGAAGATTTGGTTATTTTCGATAGAAATGTTCCTGTTTAAGACTAGTTTTGACCCTTGTAACATTACAATTGACTTGAGGTGAAAACTACATAGCTGTAGACATGTGAGTTAGGGTTGTAACACAACCCACGGTGCATCAAACGGATGTTTGAGTAAGAAGTTAGGCCGAAATTACGAACAAGGAGCAAACCTATCAATTCCCTTAAGTGGTAAATTATCTTTTAGTAAACCAAATGTTTTAATTTGATTGGATGGATTGGGAGGTAGCCTTGGCCGACTTAAAACTCTCCCTTAACCTTATTTCTTCAGCAAATAAGTCCCTAGGTTCAGTTTGAGGTGTTATTAGCTTGGGGAAAGAGAGGTAGAAGTTAAGGAAGAAAGGGTTACAAGGAAAATCTAGGAAAACAATTCCAAGAAAATCCTTAAGGTGTTTCCAAGGTAATATTATGTGTTAATATTGTTTTAATCTTCTATTATACTTATTTCAAAGTATATAAATCGTGAATTATTGATCCAAATTCCATCCTCCTTTGTGATAATATGTATTGATTTATATGTGAGATAAGTGGTGTTATAGGTCATATTACTTTGTATTGAAACCCTTTGTATTCAAACTTTCATATCTCTTTGTGTGCTCACTAGAATTAAGAAATTCCAATTGGATATGAAAATAGACTCATATATTCATATCATATCCAAAAATTAGAATTTAACTCCTTATGGTTAGGCTTTAGTGATGGTTGCAAGTTGGTATATAGTTGTTGTTTGTATATTTCATTTCGGTATGCCGTGAGTTTGGTCAAGCTTTTGAAATAGAAAATGATATTATGAAACTTTAATTCTGTACTATTAAGTATGCATACTGAAAGTGTGTTGAAAATCATGGAAATTTATGTTGTAGAAAAATTATGAAAATTCTTGGAAGTCGAAGGAACAATAGAGGAGTTTGTATGGAAGATTTCTTGTGTTGTAAAGAAATGGCCATAACTTGCCCTAGGAAGCTTGAAAAATAACACCGTCACTTGTAACGGAAAGTATATTAAGATATGTTTTCAGATTGATAAGATTGGACACCTGTATGTGTACTATTTATGAAGATGGGATGGTTAAGTATGGAGGACAATAATTTGAGGCCACATTGGATAGTCCATGAAAGAATATTTTTATCTGCTCTTTCCAAAGAGTATTTTGAGTACATGTTTCATGTGTATATACATTGAGAAGTATGCTTTAATAGTTACATGGTTTTAGTTGTAAATTTCTTATGATGTATGTTCTACGATTGAATGTTCATAACTCTATCAACATATATATACCATTGTTTCGACTTTACTCATGTTTCATGGGATTCTACTTAAGTGGAATCATATTGTGGTTGTGTAGTCAGTGAAAGTACATAATTATAGTAAGATAATACTTATGATAGAGATTCAGTACTGATTTAGTTGGATTAACAGGTGTAAGGGCAAATCAACCAAGTTCAGCTCCACCAGAGGGAAACGTGAATACATAGTTGACAACCCAATGTGAGTGTACTTACTGAGTAGATTTTGGATATGATGCATATGTATTTTATGTTGAGATGATATGTCGTATTAAAATCAAAGAGATGTTGAGATGTTATGGCTCATTAAAAGCCAAGATATGTTGAATTGCTATGAAATTCAGGAGATGTTAGGTTTTTAAAACCTATGGATATGATTATTGCCTACGGGAAGGAGATGTGGGGTTTATTAACTCCGGATATGTATATGGCCTAATTTTGCACAGAGATGTATATATTGTTATGTTGAGATGTTAATATAGTACTTTCACTATAGATAGCTGTAGTACATTCACTGAGTTTTTAAACTCATGGTTTTATATGTTTACATTTTCAGGTTTTCCAGCTGCCACTGCCAGGTCTAGGAGGTTGAGTAAATAGAATTAGGGTCTTGTTAGTTTGTTTTATACACTGTACTAGTTGTAATTAAGTTAAATGGCATGTGAGTTCTGTTGAAATTACGTACTCCTTAAAACGATTGGATTTTTAGTATTCCGCATTTTAACCTTGAAGTTGTTTCAATATGTATTACTAAAATAATAAATAAATTGTAATTGTGGTTTGTAAACTATTTAGTTAATTATATCCTAATGGGGTTAGGGGTGACAACTTGGTATCAGAGCTTTAGGTTTTTATATTCTGGGGTTAGAGAGTTTAGATATGGCAGTGGCAGAAATAGCGTTGTGTGGGTCATTTATATTAATTTGTGAGAAATACTAACCATTATGTTAGAAATAAATGTTGTATTCTTGTTTCTATAATTGTGGTTTATGACAGATAGTAAGCTATGGAAGGAGAAAATGTTCATGAGAGGGTGGATGAGGAGTCTTCAAATACAGTAAACCAACAAAATCCAAATAATGTAGAGGGGGCTCTTGAATAACTTACAGATATGCAGAAAATGGCTCGTGCCATGACTTCAATGGCAGAACAACAAAACATGTTTATGATGCAAATAGCAGAACAACAAGCCAAGTACTTGGAGGAGAAGACTTTGGCAATAAGAGAAAGGGAAATAGAACGAGAGGAGAAGAATACTCTGTCTGAGAAGTTTATCAAATTGAACCCCCCCCCCCAGCATTCTCAGGTTCTATAGATCCTTTAGAAGTTGAGGCTTGGGTCAGAGACACAGAAACTATCTTCGGGGTGATGAACGTACCTGGCGCGCGGAAGGTAATTTTGGCTACTTTCATGTTAAAGGGCGAAGCTAAATATTGATGGGAGTCTTCCAAACATTTATTGCTTACTCTGGAGGGAGGTGAGGTAATTACTTGGGATTCCTTTATTAAAGTCTTATATGAAAAGTATTTTCCTCGCATGTATCGGAAGCAAAAAGAGAGAGAATTTTTATCATTGACTCAGGGGAATATGTCGGTCAGGGTGTATGAAACTAAATTCACAGCTTTGTCTCGATTTTCATTACATTTCTTACGTGATGAGGAGGATAAATGCACTAGATTTCAGGATGGTTTGAATTTGGTTATCAAGTCTAAGCTCACTGACCTTGAGATGGTAGATTATTCTTCCTTAGTTAACAAGGCTATGATGGTTGAAGGAGATGTTAACGATGCAATAAAGAATAGGGAACAAAGGGGAAAGAGGAGTAGATTTGATCCATCTCAGTAAAAGGAAGGCAATGTAGAATACTCAAAATAAGGGAGTCATAGATTTCAGCGCGGTAGAGGGTCGAGAAATTTTGTTCAGAATAGGACACCAAGTAGTTTTAGGGGTGCAGGATCGATGGGCCAACAAAATAGACAGCAGGATAATGACAATAGGCAGTCCAAGCCTGTTACATGCTATTTTTGCAAAGCTGAGGGACATATCAGTCCAGATTGTCCCAAGTTAAAGGGGGTAGAGTGTTGTCACTGCCATCAAATTGGTCATACCAAAAAGAACTGCCCTATGCTACTGGGAGGGATTGAATCTTCTAATACTAGTCGAGGCTCATCACCTGGAGGTACATGGAGAGGAGGAGGTAGAGGACAGGCTAGTGGATCCAGGGCTCCGGGAAGGATATTTTCTATGACTTTACAGGATGCTCATGCTACTCCAGAGGTGGTGACAGGTACATTTTCTGTCATGAACAAACATGCTTACGTGCTTATTGATCCAAGTTCTACTTATTCATTTGTAGCACTATCATTTACCATGCATTTGGGTAGACCATGTTCTTATCTAGATTGTGTTTTACATATTTCTACACCTATGGGGGATGCTATGTTAGTGGAGCTTGTGTATAAAAATTGTGTATCATATATGGGGGAGAGGGAGTGGACCATTGATTTAATTCCACTAGATATTCAAGATTTTGATATTATCTTGGGTATGGACTGGTTATCTTCCTACCATGCATCAATTGACTGTTTTCGTAAGGAGGTTACGTTTAATATGCCGGGGGAGGAAGAATTCAAATTTACTGGGGAAAGAAATGTGGTTCCGAACTGTCTTATTTCCGCCCTTCGAGCGAGGAAATTGTTAAATAAGGGTTGTCAAGGCTTTTTAGCACATATCGTGGATACAAACAAGGAATCACAAAAATTAGAAGATATCCCAGTCATTAAGGATTTTGCATATGTGTTCCCAGATAAATTACCAGGATTGCAACCTAGTAGAAAAGTAGAGTTTACTATCGATTTAGTGCCTGGTACAGCTCCAGTTTCTATTTCTCCATATAGAATGTCACCTGTGGAACTAAAGGAGTTGAAGGTTCAACTAAAAGATTTGGTAGATAGAGGTTTTATTAGACCAAGTGTCTCACCATGGGGCGCTCCAGTATTATTTGTGAAGAAGAAAGATGGAACCATGTGACTCTGTATTGATTATCGACAATTGAACAAGGTGACTATTCGAAATAAATATCCATTGCCTCGTATTGATGATTTGTTTGATCAATTACAGGGTGCTAAAGTGTTTTAAAAAATTGATTTGAGATCGGGTTATCATCAATTAAGGGTGAGGGATTGTGACATTCCTAAGATAACTTTTCGTTCTCGCTATGGTCATTATGAATTTTTGGTAATGCCATTTGGGTTAACAAATGCTCCTGCGGTGTTTATGGATTTAATGAATCGAGTATTTTATCCTTTCATAGATTCATTTATGATTGTCTTTATCGATGATGTTTTGATATACTCACCTAGCCAAGAGGGACATGAGAAGCATCTAAGAGTTGTATTGCAAGTTTTGCGAGATACTCAATTATTTGCGAAGTTTAGCAAATGTGAGTTTTGGTTAAATCAGGTAGTGTTTCTAGGGCATGTTGTTTCAGGAGATGGAATTTATGTTGACCCTAAGAAGGTAGAGGAAATTGTGCAATGGGAAAGATCGAAGAATGTAAAGGAGATAAGGAGTTTCCTAGGGTTGGCTGGATATTATAGAAGATTCATAAAGGGTTTTTCATCTATAGACTTACCGTTGACTAAATTGACCCGAAAGGAAGTGAAATTTGTGTGGAGTAACGAATGTCAGCGCAGCTTTGAAAAGTTGAAAAACAGGCTAGTATCAGCTCCAGTTCTAATGTTCCATCAAGTGGGGAAGGTTTTGTGATTTATACTGACGCTTCACATCAGGGTCTGGGTTGTGTTTTCATGCAACATGGAAAGGTAATTTCTCATGCATCTAGATAGTTGAAGACACATGAACGTAATTATCCTACACACGATTTAGAGCTTGCAACTATTGTTTTTGCCTTGAAATTATGGAGACATCATTTGTATGGAGAGACGTGTGAAATTTTCACTGACCATCAAAGTTTGAAGTATTTATTTACACGGAGAGACTTGAATTTGAGACAAAGACGTTGGATAGAGTTAATTAAATATTATGATTGTACCATTCACCATCATCCCGGGAGGGCCAATGTTGTTGCAGATGCTCTGAGTCGAAAGTCATTGGGGAGGATATATTGTATTCAATGGGCACGGGTTGGCAATATTATGGAATTAAGACCGATGGGAGTTGAGTTGAACTTATCTAAAATAGGGGCGTTATTTTCACATGTTACAGTGAGACCGAAGATGTTTATCCACCCATTGGAGACCAAAGACAAAAACTTAAGACCAACGAAAATTTGACAACGATACCAAACAGAGCCAAACCCATCTTTAAAGACTTTAGAAATTAAGTCAAGACCAACACCCATCAGTATTGTTCTTATTGTGACGTTTTTGGCAACACTCTTGAAGAATGTTTTCATAAATGGATATACACACTCACCTACCTTAACTTTAACTATTCTAGAAAAGGAAGAAATACTTATGTTCTCCCCAGATAGGACACAAACAATCTAGCTATAAAAAAAAGAGGGGTCCGAGTCTAAGAAAAATCCATTTAGAATGACCCAACAAACCTTTTGTAAATAAAAAGGACACAGAACTATTAAAACTCAGCCCATTCAGATTAGAAAATATGATCTATTATCCCAGATCAAGGGCAAAGTTGTCATTTCTGCTTTAATGTCACAACACACATCAACTGGATGGTATTTAGACTTCGGATGTTCTAAACATATGACCGAGGACCAAACTAAATTGAAAAACAAGACAAACTTCTTAGGAAGTCGTGTCATGTTTGAAGATGGTATTTCATCTCAGATTGTAGGTAAGGGAACATTGAGTGAGAATGGGTTTCCTGATCTAAATGACGTTCTCTTAGTTAAAGGCCTTAACGCTAATCTCTTATGTATATCACAACTCTTTAATTCCAATCATACCGTTACTTTTTTTTTTTAAATGATTGCAAAATTATTGATGAAAAAGAAAACTGTATATTGACAGGAAACAAAACTCAGGAAAATTGTTACAGAGTATTTCCTAAGTCTACATCTTTCCATGTTGCCAAATTAGAGGATTCTGATCTTTGACCCAATAGATTGGGACATACGAATTTTGATAATCTCAGAAGATTAAGCTCTTAAGAAATAGTTAGAGGTTTACCCAAAATCAAAAATTCTTTCAATCCGGTATGTGGACCATATCAGGAAGGGAAAATAAGTTAATCCCCTCATAAGAAAGTTAAGGATGTCTTAATCATAAAACCATTACAACTTATCCATATGGACCTCATGGGTCCCTCAAGGACAATTAGTTTATGTGGAAATAGTTATATCCTAGTTATAGTAGACGACTATACGTGATATACTTGGGTTGCTTTTATGAAACAAAAATCAGATACCTTCGGTGAATTCTTAAAAATATTTTTGAAAATAGAGAATGATAAGGATGTCCAAGTATGTCGTATTAGGAGTGATAGAGGTGGAGAGTTTAAAGACTGAGGTGTTACTGACTACTGCGTAGCCAATGACTATAAACACGAGTTAGTGCTCCCAAAACACCCCAGTAAAATGGGATCGCTTAACGTAAGAATATAACCTTACAAGAGATGGCTGGGATTACGCTACATGCTAAAAGTCTTCCTAGATATTTTTGGTTAGAAGCCGTTCAAACAGCATGTCATATCATTAATCGTGTATACCTTAGCAAAAATTCCAAACAAACCCCTTATGAACTTTCATTCCACAAAAAACCAAACTTAAAATATTTAAAAACCTTTGGGAGTATTTGTTATGTCTGTAAAGACAGAGAACAACTTTCAAAATTTGACACCTGAGGAGAGAAAGGAATATTTCTTTGTTATTCCCAAAACAGTAGGGCTTTCCGTGTTTTTAATTTTCGAACCAAAACCACTATGGAATCCATTAATGTAATTGTAGATTATATAAGTGTCAGGAGTAGTGTCAGTCAATCAATGCCACAAGATGAGGATGAATAAAATTTCCAATTTAACCCTCATAAGACACTGATTCCCTGCCACCCGAGAATCCTTCCGTACCCACTTAGGTTTCTAAAGACCATCCTATTGAAATTGCAGTTGGTAATCTTTCTGAACCTGTTAAAATAAGATCCCAACATTGAAATGTGGCATAATTTACTTGTTTTGTTTCCCTTGGGGAACCTAAAAATGTAAATGATGCCCTTTCTTACTCTTTTTGTATCAATTATATGCAAGAAGATCTTGTCAAATTTCAGGGTCATGATGTGTTGTATATTGTTCCCAGGCCAAAAGATTCGAAGATTATTAGCACACGATGGATTTTTAAAAACAAAACAAATGAAAATGGGGAGGTCATTGCAAATAAAGCTAGGTTGGTATCACAAGGATACTCACAGATAGAGGGAATTGACTTCGATGAAACTTTTTCACCTGTTACTCATCTTGAGTTAGTTCTTCTCCTCCTTGCCAAGTTCTTCTCCTCCTTGCCATATCATATCACATGCAATTCAAATTATTCAAAATGGATGTTAAGTCTGCCTTTTTAATGGAATTTTGACTGAGGAGGTATACGTAGAACAACCCAAAGGGTTTGTAGATCCATCACACCCTGACTACGTTTTTAGGCATAAGAAAGACTTATACGGTTTGAAACAAGCTCCTAGAGCTTGGTATGAGCGATTATCTACATTTTTAGTATCTTATAGATTTGTCTGAGGTGGAAAAGATCAAACTTTATTCATTTGGAACACAGACAAACATTTTTTAATAGTACAAGCGTACATTGACGATATAATATATAGATCCACTTGTTCTAAACAAGTAAAGAATTGTTTTGACATCATGCATGCTAAATTTTAGATGTCACTTATGGGCGAGCTTCAATATTTTTTAGGTCTACAAGTAAAACAATGTAGTGATGGATTATTTATCACTAAATCCAAATACACAGCAGAACTTGTTAAAAAATTCGGATTAGAAAATGCTAAACCTTCTAAAAACCCCATGAGTACTTTAACAAAACAGTCTAAGGATTATAATGGGAAAAATGTTTATCCTACTCTATATCGAAGTATGATAGGGAGTCTCTTATTTCTTATAGCTTTCAAACCCGACATTTCCTTCGCAGTATGTGTCTGTGCTAGATATTAAAGTAGCTCTAAAGAATCCCACTTATTATGTGTGAAAAGAATTATTAAATATATCAAGGGTACTCTAAAATTCGGTATTTTGTACACCAAGGACACAACTAGTTATATTATAGGCAACACCGATGCTGATTGCGTAGGGTGTTCAGACGATAAAAAGAGCACATATGGGGCATGTTACTACGTAGGAAATAACCTAGTAGGTTGGTCATGTAAGAAAAAAAATTATATTTCTCTATCTAGCGCATAATTCGAGCACATTGCCTCATGAAGTTGTTGTTCACAACTATTATAGATTAGACAAATGCTTAGAGATTATGGTATGGCCAAAAATCAATTAACTATGTTTTGTGATAACCACAATGGGATAAATATTTCGAAAAACCTTGTACACCACTCTTGAACTAAGTATATACAAATTCGACATCATTTCATTTGTGATCTTATAGTTCTCACATAATTTCTATCATGTTTATCATAACCTCAGCAGTTTCTTGCATATAATTGGTTTATGAAGTTTTAGGGTATAGACGTTTCTCAAATGAAAAAAGACTCCTCCTAACACTAGTTTATGTAGGAGACTCTTGATTATGCCCTTTCTTATGATATGCTTGATGATTGAAACCATTTACATATTCCTATTTTTCTCTATTATTTTCTATTCCATTGTATATTTGAGAAAAATTGGGGGAGAAGAACTTGAGTATTTTTTCTGCGATTTATATCTATTCCTATTCTAACTCAACTAATATTCCATTCAAGTGTTTAATCTTTTTACAGGCATTCTTCAGACCCGTTGTTCTATTTAACTAGGGTATTGGTCTGTATTGTAGGTGAGTGATGTATTTTTTTCACCTTATTTTCTGTTCTAGGATGGGAATGGGTAGTTAGAACTTTTGTACAGGACAACTAGGATTTTTCGTTTTCACCCACGAGTTCAGAATACTCAAGGGAATTTTAACTCTAATATCCAAAGGGGGAGATTGAGAACACACTATATATTGACTTACTTGAGTCTATATATATAGGAATTCCAACTAGTTTGGATATTGAGAGAAAGCATGTCAGTTTTTATAAGTTGCCCTATCTCTCAAAGGTTCAAGCATGAATAAAGAAATCCAGTCCAAGAAATTCGCAAGTTCACCTAAAGGGAAGTTAATTCTATCTTATAACCACTTTACAACACTTGCACTGCATATTTTACAGTTCCTATGTGCATATGTTCATTTAAACACTTTAATCAGCTTTTACAAATCAATTTAATTCCTTATAACATTTTTAAAATATTTTAAATAATTTTTGAAATTATTAAAATTTATTTTTTTAAAGTATTGGGATTAAAATTTTAATTATGCACAATAGTTTTATTCATTGTAGGTTGCGTTGGGTAGGATCTCAAAGCACTAGAGACTTCAGGGGGAGAAAGTAATTATTTTCAAAACACGCATTTTTCAGTCGTTATCTGTCTTCCACGTGTTTGCTCATGAGTTGTTAATTGTGTGCTTTTTAATAGACACATTCTTTACGTTCAGTCTCAACCCTTGGATGCTCATTATCAACGATCTGTATGTGTTTGTTATCAATCCACGTGTAACCAATTTTAACCAATCAGTAATAGTTATTTTCATCGCTTATTTTAAACCATTAGATTGGGAATCAACTGATCAAAGTTAATCTCAGCCCTTGGATTTCCTCAGATGTTCGAGATTCTTCCTTACCTACTATATATACCCATGTAGTCTCATCCATTTGAGACTTTGGGCTTTCGTCAAAATTGAGAGAAAACGAGAGGGAATATAGATTAGAAAGAAGGGAGAAGAGAGAGAAAACAAATAGAGAGAAGAGAGAGAGAGAAGAAACCCTAATCTTCGAAACGTCAAACCTCTGAAGTGTTTTCCCTTCACCCAAACACCATACCCTTCAATGTTTCATACACTAGAAAAACTAAAACTTGAGTGTTATATCCATTTAGAATTTCTGTGAGTTTGGTGTTGGGTTTACGAGACATTTTAAGACATCTTCAAGTCTTAGTTTCTCTCAAAACGTATCTCTAATAGAAGCTTGAGTTTCATTATTGAAACGTGAGTTTTTCTACAAGAGAATATCACAGGCTTAATTTTCTTTATTATTATTTTTTGGATCTGTTTATTTTAGACCCTTTCTGTTTCAAGAATTTTAAAAAAGATACTTCTGATTTTCAAGGTTACATCAGATCTCCAGTGCATTTCTCTTTCTGATCTTATAATTGACGATTTGTGAAATAAACGTGCACAAAAATAAAAAGAAACACATAGGTCCTTGGCTAGTTTAAAAATCAAGGTTGTTTTTCAGATCTGATCTTGAAAATAAGTTATTTCTCAAAATAATTTGAATCAGTTTCTGCATGTCATATAGAACCTCTTGATTTATAGGAATTTGTCTATATAACTAATTTTAAAGGGTGATATTTACTTTGAATGTTATTAATTTCTATTGTCATTGGTACTGCTTGTTGGTCTTAGTAGATGGTTTTTAATTTCTTAAACCTAAGGTAATCAACTACCAAATCTAGACTACATATTCAGAAAACAATTTTGAACACATCTTGTGTTTCTATTCAAAAAGAGGTTTTCCTATAAAGTTTATTCGGAGTTTGCTCAACTTATAACATTTTGTTATTAGTCTAGTAATGTTTTTTTCAAATTGTACAACCATGACTCGACTTTCAAATATCTCATATCACAGTTACAAAAACATATAGGAACTATCTCAAACATCAATGTTACGTAAGATAAGTATAGGCTAATGATTTACAAACGAAGTACCATCAAATCCAAATGAATCTCATATGTTTATTTGGAACAATAAAACCCATAAAAATGGTGTAGGCAAGTCAATACACCAATAGATCAACAGATTTATGACATAGTTAGGATAAAAAAAAAGACAAACACGTGTCAATAAATATGAGTAAGATAATATAAGCATACACGTGTAATTAAATATGATCAACATGTCTAAATAAACACCCGATTAGGAGTGTTTGAATCTGAAAAGGTACACATTATTAGTAGTGTTCTACATTCAAAATAAACTGTACAATTAAAACACCATAAAAATTCAAGGACATGGACTACAAATGATCTAAGAAAGTCCTAAAATTTACAATTAAATAACGCCTAACATTTTAAGGCTAAAAAGGTTTGATAATTTTTCTAAAAAAAAATTCTTAGAATACAAAAAAATATATATATATATATAATAAGGACCAATAAAATACTACAAATCTGTAAAAAATACAAAATACAATCAAATCAAATATCTGTAAAAATATACATACCCCAGTCCTCATCTAAACCACTATCCACACAAATCCCATTATTCTCTTCTCCAAACAAAAATTGTAGCATTACCGTTAACCAAACACAAATAACATAACCCTAACATTCCCAATTTAAAGCAATAATCGAAATAAAACTTTACTCCGAAATGTAAAGTTACATGAATGAATAGAATATAAGGAATTAATATCGTACTGTGGTGCCAAAGCACAACTTCAAGCCCTAAAATCTGCACAAACCAAAACGTAGAAACGAAAACTCAATGTTGAGAAATTCTTAAACTCAAAGAAAAAAATCAAATTTCAAATCCCTAATTAAGATATTAAAACCCAAACGAAATAGAGAGCGTACCTAATTTGAACTAAGGTGCATCGAATCCTTGAACCATATGATCGAATGACTAAAAACCCTAAAAGGATCTTAATTTTAAAACTCATAAATAATTACAAACAGAAAATCATATACAAATTCCCATTTATATTTGAATTAAGGGGAAAGAGAAAGGTGACAAAAAAAACACCAATTAAAACTCAGACTATTCATTCAATATCTCAAACCTTTAATTGAAAATAAGACCTGAAGATGATTCATGAGAAAGTAATGTTTCAATCATATGTCTCGATCGGTTGTAACGGATCAGATGGTTCAGAGAGAGAAAAAGGAAGTTTCATGTGACACCCCGTCTAATTAAATACCTGGTAGCTACTCCTTTATTAAAATTAATACAAATTGTCAAGTTGGTTCAGTCCATAGCATCACTGTCAAAAAACGTTTTAAAACAATTACTAGCCACCTAATATTTAAAAAGTGAGTTGTCAATTTTATTAAATTAAATTGACATGCAACCAATTAAATTTTATGATAACTATACCACATCCACAACACAATAGAATAATAATGAAATGATAAAATTAGTCTGGAGTAACACTCCCCTGAATAATACAAATACTGAATAGAACCCAAAACAAAGTCTGAATAACAAAATAAATTCCAAAAACTAAAATGAAACTGGTACACTAAGAGTGCTATAACTAAATGGAAAGGGGCGACATGCCCTAAATGATAGATGACCCTGAATAGAATCAAATGCAGAATATGGAGGCATCTAATACCGAGATCCTGTAACTTCCACTTCATCTACAACACATCTATGAAATGAAACTCATATGCTTGGCGTCCCTGTGGCGGGCACCTAAAAGGATTTATAAGAAAAATATATTTGAAATCAAACGGGTCAGAGCCCGAGGTGAAAGTTTAAAATACAACAAGTGTTTAATTACATTAAACAGTAAATATTTTATACATGTTTGTTACATATTCTCACATGAGTCCTTAACCCCTCAACTAATGTGCACGCTTAACGTATACCCTTAACCCATCCTAGTTATGCCACTAACTAGCTAGTCTGTAATTACTTCCTGACTTCTTATTTTAATATAGCGGACTATTCATATTATTCCAATATTCTGCATGTAACTTACCTTTTTATTTATCAAAATTATTTACCTCAATTACGACATGTATTATCACATTTTTCATCCCATTCAAGTGTAACAACCCTCGATTTTTGGAGACTGAGAAATTAAATTTTCGGAAAATAAAATTTAATTAAATTGGAGAATTTCAAAATTTGGGAATTGAGGCCCAAAAATAGAGAATATTTTAAAGTATTCCGGATGATATTTTTGTGGGTACCATCGATCCCGGTAGGGTCGAGATAGTCAAAATGACTGTCATTGGGTCTTATTTCGGCTCCGGAATGTTTTTAAGCTATTTTGACTTGAATTGGAGTAAACGAGTCATTTAAAGTGTGTATTAACATTTAAAATTGGGATTTTGTTTTAAAGGTTTGTGAGGCTTACGGATTAAGCCATTTCTCATTTGAGAGAAAGAGAGAAAAGCCCTAGAGAGAAAAAGAAGAAAGGAAAGAAGAAGAAAGGAAGAGAGAGAGGAAGAAAAGCTTGGGGATTTCCGGCCCAACCGCGACATCGAGGACGATCCAACCTCTACAAATCTGAGGCAAGTGTTTAATCTTGCTAAATAGCTATTTTTGTATTTCATTTCATAATTTGTGGGGTAAAGAAATGGATTTTTGGATATAAATACCAAAACCTAGATTTTTGGGTTTAAATCTTGAAATCAATGCTATTCTATGGTTTAATCACATATAAATGGTTGGGATGAGATGTAGGATGGGTTTTCTTGTTAATAACATTTTTGGGTTAAAGATTTGGGGGCTTGGTGATGATATTTGGGTATTAATTTCGTGGGTCTGCTGAGAAAAGGGAAATCGGCCAGCTTAACTGGTATGGCCGGTCGACCGCGGTCTGGGGACCGGTCGACCTCGCCTTAAGGGAAAAGCCTACTGCATTTCTTCGTAGGTAGAATATGGACCCGCGGTCGACCGGGGGTCTGGGACCGGTCGATCGGTCCCCTGTTTTTAGCCCAAAATTTGGAGTTGTTCTCCCCCTCTTTCTTTTGGAGTTTATTCTTAGAGGCTTCCTTAATGGTTGTTTTAGGGGGTTTATCTAGGCGGACTTCTAGACCTTTTTGGTTGGGTTTGTTGATTTGGGGCCCTCTCTTATGATGTAAAAGACATGTTCTTGGATACATTGAAGGAGTTTCTCACATATTAGGATTTTTGGGGACTCCTTCGGGTAATTTGGGAGAAATGTACCCATGCACATATTGGAGTTACATATGGATATTGGGGAAACCTCTTTGAGGTTGGGAATACCAATTATAAATAGGTATAAATATGATGTGAGGTTGAGAACTCTTAGAGAGTGAGGGGTCTCATATCCTTAGACGCGTTTAGACTAAGGAACAATTGATAACTCAATAGGAGTAAGGGTTTCTGAGACTTATTCGAACCATATGTGACATTGAGAACGCTTTGGGATCGTACTATCGACTAGAATAAGAGGTAGCATAAATTCTAGTTAGGATAGTTTACACGTAATCATGGGGATATGACCACTGAGATTCCAATACTGGAAATGAGGTTGGAATAAATTGAGGTTTTAGACTATTAAGTCATGTGTGTGCCTATGGTTAAATAGTACTAAGGGTAATTATGTACTTTTGGTTATGGATGAAATGTGTAGTGATGGATTCCTACACAAACTCTTGGGTGATAACCCTAATGTTGAATATATATGTATAGATATATACATATGGTTTTGGGAGACTATTCATCGTAGGAAAAATGATTGAATCTGTTTCAAGTGAGGGATTGTATTCACATATCGAGGTACATTTAATGGAAATTGTGGTGACGGCATGTATATTGAGGATTATGTATACTTATAGCCGGGTTTATATATCTTATACATATGAACGAGAATTAGTTTGTATATATATTGATATAGCGATGTGTGAATATATGTACATATATCTATGTATGAATGTGAATGTATGGATATATTTATGTTGTGGACATACATGGTATGGATATTTAAACCGTATATGATGGTTTACTATATTGGATCATATGATGGGATCATATGGATGTATGTATATTGCGCATGTGAGCGATATATATACTTATGTGGTTAAGCATACCCCGCTCATGCTATCATTGGGAAGTTTCCGCGCAGAGGGTGAGCATCCTGGCATATAGAGCAGGGTGTGGATATTCCCCAGGTCATAGTCGTCCCTTGTGTTATTATACGATATATATATATATATATTATTTTGGGGTGAGACGTGGTGGGTATGTTTCGTCTCATTGCCGGTTGGAACTATGAACGCTTCCCGGGACGTCGTGTGTGTGAGTTATCACGAGGTGGGTGTCGTTGATCCCCACCAGGTGGTCCCCAGTTGTTACGTGAGCCGAACTCTGGGAAGATGATAGCATTGATGCAGTTTTATCAGCGCTATATATAGCCGGGTATTATTTGTGCATGGCCATTGTACATCATATATGGTATGTACACTTGGTCATGGGTATGGATGATGGTATGTATATATATATGGTGAGAATAAAATACCTATATATATATTTATATATCCTAGATAAAAGGATATGGTATCTCTATGGGGTACATCTTGGATGATTATGGTGTACCAGTTTATTTGGGGGTTGATGTATCGCATTTAAGGAATACTTCGGTTACATCACCCCAAGGACATTATTGGAGATTTTTAGTTGTTTTCATATTGTAGTTTAAAAGTTTAGTAGTAATGGTAGTATTAAATCGTATGTTAAGGATTATGGATCTCTAAGATCGACATTGCCCAGGAGTAGTGTAACGAGGTGGTTCCTTGTTTGGATTTCGCTTTGCGAGACACCTCACGCACGAAACGCAGTGCAATGTCGAGATTTGAGAGAAGTAATTCCATGTGGCATCTCGGATCTCTGGTCTTGACCTTGTCAGGAGTAGTGTAACGGGGCGGTTCCTTGTTTGGATTTCGCTTTGCGAGACTCCCCACGCATGAAACGTAGTACAATTTTGAGATTAGAGAGAAGTTTTGCCATTAATCCATGTGCATGATATTAAGAATATTAATTCTTATATTTTAGCCTATATATATATACACACACACACATATATATATATATATATATATACACACACATATATATATATAGGGGTAATTTTTTAAGAATTATGATAATTAAATTATAAATCGGAATCCATTAAGCCTATTGTGGCATAATTGTTGTAATCATAATCTAGTAGGATTAGAAAGGGTGGATCCTTAGATTATGATGGGAAAGTGTCTCTTGTGGGTATAGGCTAGGCCTATGATAAGTTAGGTTGTCCTAATAACAATGGGGGTAATTTAACTAAAACTTGAGGACGCGAATAGGTGCGCGCCTTTAGATGAGAGGTGAGTTGAGGGTTCCACGAGAGTGCGGTTCCACTTTAATTATGAAAAAAAGTGCACCGATAATTATTATGCACGGTTAACACACTTGCTAAATGTTTTTCACAATCGGGGCTCTGACCCGTTTACTTTTCTCTCCTGCTTGTATATATATATATTACCACAGGTATCCTACCGCATGGATGCCGGATGACTTTCTATCCAGAGTCTTGGGAGCCGTGACAGGTGCGGACTGTTGCGGGATGTTTCTGATAGTCGTTTCCCACCTCTTTAAAATTCTAGGTAGGATTCATGTTGTATATCGGGTTTGTACCCAAGGGATATTTATATACATGTTTATATTTATTTCATTTCAGTTATTGTATTGGCTGTGACCCGACAGCTTATTCGGGTCTACTCCTTGTAGTACATTTCGTAGTGGTTATTTATTTCATTTTCTTTCTAGCATTTCATTTATCTTACTTCTTTCTTGCATCTTTCTTTTTTTTTTAGCGTTAGTTGGTTGGTTGTTGCACATTTTATTTAAATTTAACCTCCTGCTTATATGATATCGGGTAGTTAGTCCTATATTATATAGTACCGACAGTTGATGTTGAGACTGGACCATCTGAAACTCTTGATTTAATATAGTATAGGGCTGGCCACCCGTTATTATTTTAGGGGGGTTGTGACAGATGGTATCAGAGCATCAGGTTCTAGAGTCCTTAGGATCTGTGCGAGTTTCTGAATTCTTCTGGTAACGTTCTTGACATAAAGCCCTACAAATAGGACTGTTGTGTTCACTGCGTTGTTTTCTTCTGTGAAGTATATTCACTTGATTGGCGTTCTGATAACAGTTGCTCTTGTTTCGTTTCAGACGTCGCTTAGATTTTGTCGTCTAGGAAGGGATCGGATTAAAAGTACAATACCAATAGTATATTTTGGGTACGCTTTAGTCGGGGGTATTTGTTTTCCCCGGTTTCGGAGGAGTTATTGAGGATATTTCTAGCAGTGGTTCGAGGTGATGTATCGACAGTTGAGTAAGAAAGCAAATTTACTCGAATGGCGAATCTTGGTCTAAGTAAGGAAAGTCCGAGGAGAGGCATGTAGTGTAGTCCTTGGGAGGTTTAGATTGAGAATCTGTTAACCTTCGTTAGGAATCCTGGTGTTGGTGACTCTTACCGAGGTGTGGAAGGTGTAGTTATCCCAATATCAGGAGTATCGCCTTCTAGGGTGAGGGAGAATGCTTTTGGAGACTCAGTTTTGTTGTGTAGGACGGAGGGAGTTTTCGGCAGTTGCAATCGTGTCTTGCCCTTCAATATAGTTAGGAAGGGTTTTGAGGAAGAATTTAAGGACCCTGAGTTGAGATTCTAGGACAAGGGGAAACCATTGAGTTACGGAAATGTAAGGTAGAATACCTTTCTTTGGGTTTAAGTTACGCTTTGTGAGATATTGGGAACGTCGCGTGTGAGGTGTGATGAGTAGCTAGCCGCTATACCGCTAGGGTGTATGGAATTTTCCTAGAGGAGGAAGTGAGCAAGTGTGGCCTTTATATGGCATCTTTGGAGATGATACACCTTTTCATAACGAAATCGTAGGGAAGTATCCCATTGAGGGAAGAATTAATTTTTACAAATAAGCGTTGATATGAGGTATAGGAATTTCGTAACTGAGAGGTTCAGAGTTTGGTAGATTTATGAGGAGCGGATAGTTTAGCTCATAGTTGTGCTAGTTTTGAGAACTAGGTATTGGCTAGAGTATTGTGTTTGTTGAGGCCTTGTGTCCTAAACATAAGGTGTTTGTTTGGCGCGTCGAAAGACGCGGAATATATTTATATTGTATTATTGTATTGGCCCTCGGGCAGTATCTAAAATATGGAAATCCTTCTTTTTATTAAACCTTAACACGGGTTCAACTAATCTCAATCCCCGACCTAGCTACACAGTAGTGTATTGGGAAGGTTCCTTGTTTGGATTTCGCTTGCGAGACCTCCCCGCACGAAGGTGGCTAGTGTCAGGAATTGAGGAGAGTTCTACCATTGGGAAACTTTAAACTTTTATATATTTAGTATGTTGTAATAGATCATATTGCTGAGGGTATGTTATGATTTGAGGCTAATGGAGCCTGATCATTATTTTACAAGTGGAAACTCGGATACGGGGTGTATGGGCGCCCTGGGTAGTAGTTTCTTTAAAACTGTATGGTTCGACATGAGAACTAGGAAGGATCGGTATAGTGATCCTAAGGATTGACGTGACGACTAGATGATATTGAGGTCCTAGTCATGTCTTAAATTTCGCGGACGAAATTTTTGTAAGGGGGGAAGTGTGTAACAACCCTCGGTTTTTGGAGACTGAGAAATTAAATTTTGGGAAAATAAAATTTAATTAAATTGGAGAATTTCAAAATTTGGGAATTGAGGCCCAAAAATAGAGAATATTTTAAAGTATTCCGGATGATATTTTTGCGGGTACCATCGATCCCGGAAGGGTCGAGATAGTCAAAATGACTGTCATTGGGTCTTATTTCTGCTCCGGAATGTTTTTAAGCTATTTTGACTTGAATTGGAGTAAACGAGTCATTTAAAGTGTGTATTAACATTTAAAATTGGGATTTTGTTTTGAAGGTTTGTGAGGTTTACGGATTAAGCCATTTCTCATTTGAGAGAAAGAGAGAAAAGCCCTAGAGAGAAAAAGAAGAAAGGAAAGAAGAAGAAAGGAAGAGAGAGAGGAAGAAAACCTTGGGGATTTCCGGCCCAACCGCGACATCGAGGACGATCCAACCTCTACAAATCTGAGGCAATTGTTTAATCTTGCTAAATAGCTATTTGTGTATTTCATTTCATAATTTGTGGGGTAAAGAAATGGATTTTTGGGTATAAATACCAAAACCTAGATTTTTGGGTTTAAATCTTGAAATCAATGCTATTCTGTGGTTTAATCACATATAAATGGTTGGGATGAGATGTAGGATGGGTTTTCTTGTTAATAACATTTTTGGGTTAAAGATTTGGGGGCTTGGTGATGATATTTGGGTATTAATTTCGTGGGTCTGCTGAGAAATGGGAAATCGGCCAGCTTAACTGGTATGGCCGGTCGACCGCGGTCTGGGGACCGGTCGACCTCGCCTTAAGGGAAAAGCCTACTGCATTTCTTCGTAGGTAGAATATGGACCCGCGGTCGACCGGGGGTCTGGGACCGGTCGATCGGTCCCCTGTTTTTAGCCCAAAATTTGGAGTTGTTCTCCCCCTCTTTCTTTTGGAGTTTATTCTTAGAGGCTTCCTTAATGGTTGTTTTAGGGGGTTTATCTAGGCGGACTTCTAGACCTTTTTGGTTGGGTTTGTTGATTTGGGGCCCTCTCTTATGATGTAAAAGACATGTTCTTGGATACATTGAAGGAGTTTCTCATATATTAGGATTTTTGGGGACTCCTTCGGGTAATTTGGGAGAAATGTACCCATGCACGTATTGGAGTTACATATGGATATTGGGGAAACCTCTTTGAGGTTGGGAATACCAATTATAAATAGGTATAAATATGATGTGAGGTTGAGAACTCTTAGAGAGTGAGGGGTCTCATATCCTTAGACGCGTTTAGACTAAGGAACAATTGATAACTCAATAGGAGTAAGGGTTTCTGAGACTTATTCGAACCATATGTGACATTGAGAACGCTTTGGGATCGTACTATCGACTAGAATAAGCGGTAGCATAAATTCTAGTTAGGATAGTTTACACGTAATCATGGGGATATGACCACTGAGATTCCAATACTGGAAATGAGGTTGGAATAAATTGAGATTTTAGACTATTAAGTCATGTGTGTGCCTATGGTTAAATAGTACTAAGGGTAATTATGTACTTTTGGTTATGGATGAAATGTGTAGTGATGGATTCCTACACAAACTCTTGGGTGATAACCCTAATGTTGAATATATATGTATAGATATATACATATGGTTTTGGGAGACTATTCATCGTAGGAAAAATGATTGAATCTGTTTCAAGTGAGGGATTGTATTCACATATCGAGGTACATTTAATGGAAATTGTGGTGACGGCATGTATATTGAGGATTATGTATACTTATAGACGGGTTTATATATCTTATACATATGAACGAGAATTAGTTTGTATATATATTGATATAGCGATGTGTGAATATATGTACATATATCTATGTATGAATGTGAATGTATGGATATATTTATGTTGTGGACATACATGGTATAGATATTTAAACCGTATATGATGGTTTACTATATTGGATCATATGATGGGATCATATGGATGTATGTATATTGCGCATGTGAGCGATATATATACTTATGTGGTTAAGTATACCCCGCTCATGCTATCATTGGGAAGTTTTCACGCAGAGGGTGAGAATCCTGGCATATAGACCAGGGTGTTGATATTCCCCAGGTCATAGTCGTCCCGTGTGTTATTATACGATATATATATATATTATTTTGGGGTGAGACGTGGTGGGTATGTTTCGTCTCATTGCCGGTTGGAACTATTACCGCTTCCCGGGACGTCGTGTGTGTGAGTTATCACGAGGTGGGTGTCGTTGATCCCCACCAGGTGGTCCCCAGTTGTTATGTGAGCCGGACTCTGGGAAGATGATAGCATTGATGCAGTTTTATCGGCGCTATATATAGTCGGGTATTATTTGTGCATGGCCATTGTACATCATATATGGTATGTACACTTGGTCATGGGTATGGATGATGGTATGTATATATATATGGTGAGAATAAAATACCTATATATATATTTATATATCCTAGATAAAAGGATATGGTATCTCTATGGGGTACATCTTGGATGATTATGGTGTACCAGTTTATTTGGGGGTTGATGTATCGCATTTAAGGAATACTTCGGTTACATCACCCCAAGGATATTATTGGAGATTTTTAGTTGTTTTCATATTGTAGTTTAAAAGTTTAGTAGTAATGGTAGTATTAAATCGTATGTTAAGGATTATGGATCTCTAAGATCGACATTGCCTAGGACTAGTGTAACGAGGTGGTTCCTTGTTTGGATTTCGCTTTGCGAGACACCTCACGCACGAAACGCTGTGCAATGTCGAGATTTGAGAGAAGTAATTCCATGTGGCATCTCGGATCTCTGGTCTTGACCTTGTCAGGAGTAGTGTAATGGGGCGGTTCCTTGTTTGGATTTCGCTTTGCGAGACTCTCCACGCACGAAACGTAGTACGATTTTGAGATTAGAGAGAAGTTTTGCCATTAATCCATGTGCATGATATTAAGAATATTAATTCTTATATTTTAGTCTATATATATATATATATATATATATAGGGGTAATGTTTTAATAATTATGATAATGAAATTATAAATCGGAATCCATTAAGCCTATTATGGCATAATTGTTGTAATCATAATCTAGTAGGATTAGAAAGGGTGGATCCTTAGATTATGACGGGAAAGTAGCTCTCGTGGGTATAGGCTAGACCTATGATAAGTTAGGTTGTCCTAATAACAGTGGGGGTAATTTAACTAAAACTTGAGGACGCGAATAGGTGCGCGCCTATAGATGAGAGGTGAGTTGGGGGTTCCACGAGAGTGCGGTTCCACTTTAATTATGAAAAAAAGTGCACCGATAATTATTATGCACGGTTAACACACTTGCTAAATATTTTTCACAATCGGGGCTCTGACCCGTTTACTTTTCTCTCCTACTTGTATATATATATATTACCACAGGTATCCTACCGCATGGATGCCGGATGACCTTCTATCCAGAGTCTTGGGAGCCGTGACAGGTGCGGACTGTTGCGAGATGTTTCTGATAGCCGTTTCCCACCTCTTTAAAATTCTAGGTAGGATTCATGTTGTATATCGGGTTTGTACCCAAGGGATATTTATATACATGTTTATATTTATTTCATTTCGGTTATTGTATTGGCTGTGACCTGACAGCTTATTCGGGTCTACTCCTTGTAGTACATTTCGTAGTGGTTATTTATTTCATTTTCTTTCTAGCATTTCATTTATCTTACTTCTTTCTTGCATCTTTCTTTTTTTTTTTTAGCGTTAGTTGGTTGGTTGTTGCACATTTTATTTAAATTTTAGCATCCCGCTTATATGATATCGGGTAGTTAGTCCTATATTATATAGTACCGACAGTTGATGTTGAGACTGGACCATCTGAAACTCCTGATTTAATATAGTATAGGGTTGGCCACCCGTTATTATTTTAGGCGGGTTGTGACATCAAGTATCCCAATTATTCGTATTCACAATTTAATGATTAGCCAGTTATAAATGCAAGTATATCATTTTCAGCATAAATATACAAATATGGCACCACCAAGCTAAGGTACGGGGCACACATACTCTGCTATCGAAGCCCGGTACATCATGTACATAAGGAATAAGTATTTCGAATATCTCAGGAATCGTTTCAATAAGCCAAAATCACACATATTGGAGGCGAACATAGTTCTCATACCCACGGGTAACGTACATACTTACACTCCCACGGTCTGCTTGAACTTATTAACTCAAAATAAGCCATTTTCAGTCATATGTCCTTGAGGTACCAATCTAAATCCCCCCGTAGGCACATAAAGATTAGATGGCCCATATTAATAACCAACCTCCCGTGATAGCAAGTATGGTAGGTATGTCATACACATAATAATCCATATATTAAGCATTCACACAACTTAAATAATTGGTTAAATTATTAAGGGTATATTTTAGCCTTATACCATTAGTCAAAGTTCATACACTATGATTATTCCGGATGATATATAATATATTTTGTCGATACTTCTCACGTCGTAAATTTCGAGTACTTAATCGTGACCGAAGAGGTTACTAAGTCTCCAAACTTTCCCAAATATTAATTCAGTACCCTTACTTTTTATTTATATCTCATATCCTAACTTATCACTCCTAATAATATAAATCATGTTCCGTAGCGTAAAATAGGAAATTACTTGTCGAACCCTCATAAATTGAATCACTATATAACCAATCAATTCTAATATGTTTCGGGGTTTTAATTACGTCCCTACTGGTGTCTCTTAAGTCCTAACGTCTTTACATAATCCCCACGTTCAACTTTCAAATGGCCGAAATCGGTTAAATCCAAAAAAAGGAAAAGATCACTATTTCCATGGAGGTCGATCGATGGACCTATGAATGTCGATCGATCGAGCACCATCGATCGATCGACCTATGAATGTCGATCGATCGATCAAGCATGTGCAGGCTACGGGTTTGCTTCATTTTAAGTCCAATTTTTGTCTCAAATCATCATTTCAAGGTGTTAAATTCTAAATTAAGCATCTAAGATCATTATACAACCTAACTACCTAATTCTAAAGGTTCCATAACTGTCAATTCATCACCAGTTGGTCTTTTCTTGGATTAATCTTCACAAATTCATAAAAAGTCTTATCTTTTAATTATCTTCAAGAATCATCATAATCTCTTCATAAATCCAAAATTAATTACACATGGTTTATGATCTACTAAGTGAGGTTCTTCCAGAATTAAGATTACATTAATATCCTACCAATAACTAAGGTTCCATCTCCAAATTTCATGAGTTTTCAGATTTTCAAGGATATCATCAAATCCTACTCTAACAAGGATAATTTATTTGTTGAATCTTAATGGATTAAATCACTTGCCTTTGTTTAGAAGTTTTGATCCTTTGATGATGATGTAGGTTGATTTTCCTTCTCTTTTTCGGTCACAATTTTCGGTGATCGCGGCGGCGGGTGGTGGTTGTGGCTTTGGAAACCCCTTAGAACTTCTCATCTCTTCTCTCTCTGATTAAGGCTTGGTGTGACAATGAATGAACCTAAAGGGCTCTAATATAGGCTGATTGCAAGACTCAATTTTTGTGGGTCACTATTGCCCAAAAATGGAAATTACCAAAATACCCTCTTGGGTTATCGGTGTGGCTTTAAACTACCCAGGGACCCAAATTAAACCCCCGACTAGTGTTTTCTGATTATCTCAGCCCTTTAGGACACACTAGCGCCCTCAAAATGATCATATGGATGATAAAATTATATTTTACTTTTAATTTCAATTAAATTGATTCTTGACATGATACGCGCGTCCCAACTAAATTTCCCGAATTATCGTATTTATGACTTGCAACAATTTTAATCATTTCAATTATCATATATTATCATATTTACCCAATGATATTCATCCTTATCATAATAATCAAATACCAACTCATAGCTCGCTAGTATTTAAATCCGGATTAATTTCCATTTAATTTAATTAATCCCATTAAATAAGGTCTATAAAATTACGGGGTATTACATACTCCCCCCTAATAACTGAATTTCATCCCAAAATTCGGAATTAAATTATATTTCGTAAAAATAATTCTCGATAACGCTCACGCATATCATCCTCACACTCCCAGGTAGACTCCTCGGCATTATGATGCCGCCACTGAACACGTACTAATGGTATTATCTTTGACCGTAGTTTCCCTTCGCTATGGTCTAGAATAGCAATCGGCCCTTCCTCATAGGAGCTATCGGGATGAAGATCAATATCTTCTAAAGTAATGTGAGTATGGGCCAACTCGTCTAGAAGATATCTCTTTAGTGAGGAAATATGGAACACGTCATGGACTCTATGCTAGTTATTCGATAATCCAAGTCTGTAGGCGACTGGCCCAATTCGTTAGATAATAGGGAATGTCCACACATATCTAGGTGTTAACTTTCCCTTCATACCAGAACGCATAATCCCCTACATAGGAGATAGTATGAGGACCACCTGATCCCCCACGTTGAACTCTCAAAAGAACCTTTTGGCATCATCATAGTTTTTTTGGCGATCCTGAGCTACCCGAATACGGCTCCGTATCATCTTTATGCTCGTCGAAGTATCCTGAATCATTTTTGGCCCAAGGAGTTTGTTATCCCCCACCTCTAGACAACATGAAGGGGAACGACAAGGTCTACCATACAACGCCTCGAATGGAGCCATACTAATAGTGAACTGGTAGGAGTCATTATAGGAAAACTCCACCAGTGGAGGATACTGCTCCCAACCACATCAAAAGTCTAGTATACACATGCGTAACATGTCTTCTAACATCTGATTGGTCCGTTCAGTCTTCCCATCAGAGTTCGGGTGATAGGCGGTACTTAACCACAATTCTATTCCCATGGCTTCCGAAAACTCTCCCAAAACCGTGACACAAATATTTTTTCTCTGTTAGACACGATATTTAGAGGCACCCCTTGGAGTCTTACAATTTCCACTATAAAGATTTGGGCATACTGTCCCGTAATGTAATCTGTTCGGGCTGGCAGAAAGTGAGCAATCTTTGTCAATCGATCTACAATCACCCATATGGAGTCGTGACCTCTTGGTGATCTAGGTAATCCTGTGATAAAGTCCATGGAAGTTCTCTCCCATTTAGACATAGGGATCTCTAACGGTTGTAAAAGTCCTGCCAGCCTATGATGGTCCACTTTTACTAATTGACACATGTCACATTTCGAAACAACCTCGACAATATCTCTCTTCATTCCGCTCCACCAATACTATCATCTCATATCTTGGTATATTTTATCCCCACCATGATGCACCGTGAATCATGAGCCGTGTGACTCTTTCATTACCTCGTGTCGCAAGTCTTCCCCCTCAGGAACAACTAACCTTCCATTGAAGCGTAAGACCTCGTCTGAACTAACGGAATAAGACTCGGCTCCCTCCCCTAATAGTTGTACTATCTGCTCCTGACAAAATGGGTCTGTTTCCTGGGCCTGTATTACCCTTATAATAATCTGGGGCATAACTGTCATTACAGACATGAATGATCGGGCCACGGCGTCTTGGTGTCCCGCCTCCTTCCACTTTTCTTTCCACACCTCGGCCACCTCACCTACTGGCCTATGGCTCAACGCGTCTGCTACAACGTTGGCCTTCCCTGGGTGGTATTGGATATCGAACTGATAATCCTTCATAAATTCTATCCAACAGCGTTGACACATATTTAGCTCCTTCCAGGTGAAGAGGTACTGAAGAGACTTGTGGTCTGTGAATGAATGGAATTTCTCCCCAAGGAGATAATGTCTCCAAATCCAAAGAGCAAATACGATTGCCGCTAGCTCCAAGTCATGGGTGGGGTAATTCCTCTCATGAGGCTTAAGCTGACGGGAAGCATAAGCTATGGCCTGACTTTCTTACTGCAGTACTCCCCCAAGTCCTAGTAAGGATGCATTAATATAGACTAGGTACTCCACTCCCGATCTGGGCAATGCTAACACTGGTGCTGAGGTCAACTTGTCCTTTAACTCGTTGAATGCCAATTGACAGGCATCGCTCCAGATAAATGACACGCCCTTACGAGTTAGATGTGTCAAAGGACCCGCTATTTTTTAGAACCCCCGAATAAACCTCTTGTACTATCCTTCTAAGCCCAAGAAACTACGTATCTCTATTGGTGTTGTGGGTTGTACCTACTCCCTCACCGCGGATACCTTCCCAAGATCAATAGGTAATCCCTTGTCAGAGATGATATGACCCAAAAACTGGACCTCCTTCAGCCAAAACCCACATTTCTCATATTTTACATACAACTCGTTCTGTCGTAGTGTCTGAAAAACCTATCTTAAGTGGTTGGTATACTCTTCCTTGGTCTGGGAGTAAACCAGAATGTCATCAATAAAGACGATTCATCAAGTCCATAAACACAGTTGGGGCGTTGGTCAGGCCAAAAGGCTTAACCCTGAACTCATAGGAACCATATCTTGTCAGGAACGCAGTCTTCAAGACATCATGCTCCCTAATTCTCAACTAATGGTACCCTGATTTCAAGTCAATCTTTGAGAAGAAGGCAACTCCTCTCAACTAGTCTAATAAGTCATCGATTCGGGGCAACGGATATTTATTATGTATCGTGGCATTATTTAGTTCTCGATAATCAATACATAGCCTCAGAGATCTATCCCTTTTCTTAACAAACAACACAGGAGCACCTCGTGGTGAAGTACTCCTCCGGATAAACCCCGACCCAATAGCTGCTCTATCTGATCCCGTAGCTCTGTCATCTCCATTAGAGCCATATGGTAAGGTGCGCGGGCTATTGGCTGAGTGCCCGGTGCCAAATCTATAACAAAGTCTATTTCTCTAATAGGTGGAAATCTAGAAATATCCCAAAATTCATCAGCGAACTACCTAACAACTGGAATCGAATCAAGTGGTATTACAACCTCCCTAAAGGTCTCCTCCTTTATATAATATAAGTGAGTGGACGATCCTCCCTCAGGGCAAGGCATCGCCACTAAAAACTTGTCTTGCCCAGGTAAGGAAAAAAATAATACTCATACTATAACAATCAATTATGGATCGATACGCAATCAGCCAATCCACACCGATAATAGCATCATAGTCGGTCATATCTAGTACTAACATGTCGTCAGGCAAAGTAAGCCTCCCAATTACCACACCAACTCCTCTACATATGAGGGAAATCACAAAACCCCTACTCAACGGTGGATCTACATAAGTAACGATGCTCTCCATGGTCTCTAATAAACCCATAGCGTATGCAAATATCGTGGTAATAAAACAGTGTGTGGCCCCCGTGTCAAATAAAATGCGCCCCATAGTCCCCTGAATATAAAACAAACCTTGAATTATGGGTGGATCATGTGGGACTGCGACCTGTTGGAATTGGTAAACCCGACCATACTGAAGTTGTCCCTGCTGGACTGGGACTGCTGGGATCGGTGGTAATGACGGCATCTACTATGGAGCTAGGAGGTCAGTGAGAAAAATTAGTCTCTGGGGCTCATTTCAAGCACCCTGTTGCGGCTACTGCTGCGGGCCCCTGCCCCTTTCAAAAAAATCCTGGCATTTGTGTCCAATCTTGCCACATAGGAAACATTTCCCAGAGAAGTTTCCCCCACTTTGACCTTGCTGCCCACGGCCTTGATGGTCGTTACCACCCCTTCCCTGGCCATACTAGCTTTGCTGAAACTGTTGATAGACCTGATGGCCCTGATGACCGTGTTGTCCCTATTGTCCATGCCTAAAACCTCCTTTGCCATGCCTAAATCCCCCTAATCAAAATCTCTTAAAATGACCCTACTGGGGACCCTGGTCACCATGTCTATTCTGTCCCTGAATTAAATGTGCCCCGTTGGCACCATTTCCCCCTATCCTTCCATACTAGCTGAACCCTCCCGCTCTCTTACCCTCTGTCAAGTGAAAGCGATGGTCTTAGCACTGTAGTAAGGCTACATTAACCACATCTATTAGTTGGCCAACGAGAGATTTCCCAGCAAGTGCTGACGAATCCTCCATGACAACCAATCTGTGAACCTCTCAATTTTCCTCTCTTCTGTGGGGATCTAATCCGGGACGATATTTAGGCGATTAGTGAATTCCGTCTCATATTCTGCCACTGTTTTCCCTCCTATTTAAGGTTCATTAATTTTCACCTCATTTCGGTGTGAACCGCCGAGGGGAAATATTTGGGATCGAACCGCACCCAGAACTCTTGTATCGAAAGAACGTCTCTCTCTTCTGCGGTGGTAATTGACTTCCACCACTATAGTGCTGATCCTACTAGCTTGAATGTAGCCACTACCTACCTTTGCACGTTCGTACACTTGTACACCCTTAA
This sequence comes from Sambucus nigra, assembly GCA_949130495.1. Classification (NCBI taxonomy): domain Eukaryota; kingdom Viridiplantae; phylum Streptophyta; class Magnoliopsida; order Dipsacales; family Adoxaceae; genus Sambucus; species Sambucus nigra. The sequence continues at coordinate 523,136,972 of OX422220.1, forward strand.
GTGCCTTTGGATGTCCTTTTTCCACTGGCTCGACATGATAACGTCAGAGCTTCCTGCGAACTTCGGAGGGTGTACTTTTTGAAAGGCATCTCGAACAAGTTCCCAAGAAGACGGGAATGCCTGAGCCTGGATTGGGGCTGCCACCAGTGCCTGTGTCTGTGCTTGCTGCATGACTGTTAATGTGGCATTTATCGCATGGGCTATGATGGCGTCAACTTCAGTAGCGTTCATTAAACATGAGTTGGTGCAGGTTGAGGTTCGGGTTGGGCAGCCCTGGGAACTCATTTTGTACATCTTGGATACATAATATAGTGGTGGAAGTCAATTACCACCGCTATATTTTAGGATTGTTGTACTATATTATGTATCCTACGTTCTTCAGCTATTTTGAAGATATTAACTATGTATATATGTACATAGTTAATATCTTCAAAATAGCTGAAGAACGTAGGATACATAATATAGTACAACAATCCTAAAATATAAGGCTCTATATCAAAGGACATTACGCGAAAACATAACAAGCCGTACAGATCCTAAGGACACTACAACATTATGATCTGATACCACATGTGACACCCCGTCTAATTAAATACCGAGTCGCAACTCCTTTATTCAAATTAATAAAAAATGTCAAGTTGGTTCAGTCCATAGCATCACTATCGAAAAATGTTTTAAAACAATTACTAGCCACCTAATATTTAAAAAGTGAGTTGTCAATTTTCTTAACTTAAATTAACATGCAACCAAATAAATTTTAAAATAACTATACCACATCCACATCCACAACATAATAGAATAATAATGAAATGATAAAATGAGTCTGGAGTAACACTTCCCTGAATAACAAAAATACAGAATGGAACCCAAAACGAAGTCTGAATAACTAAATAAATTCCAAAAACTGAAATGAAACTGGTACACTAAGAGTTCTACAACTAAATGGAATGGGGAGATATGCCCTAAATGATAGATGACCGTGAATAGAATCAAATGCAGAATGCGGAGGCGTCTAATACCAAGATCCTGTAACTTCCACTGTAGCTACAACACGTCTATGAAATGGAACTCCTATGCATGGCATCCCTGTGGCGGGTCACCTAAAAGGTTTTACAAGAAAAATATATTTGAAATCAAACGGGTCAGAGACCGAGGTGAAAATAGTTTAAAATACAACAAGTGTTTAATTACATTAAACGGTAAATATTTTATACATGTTTGTTACGTATTCTCACATGAGTCCTTAACCCCTCAACTAATGTGCACGCTTAACGTATACCCTTAACCCATCCTAGTTATGCCACTAACTACCTAGTCTGTAATTAATTCCTGACTTCTTATTATAATATAGGGGTCTATTCGAATTATTCCAATATTCCGCAAGTAACTTACCTTTTCATTTATCACAATTATTATATCAATTACGATATGTATTATCACATTTTTCATCCCATTCAAGTATCTCAATTATTCGTATTCAGAATTTAACGATTAGCCAGTTATAAATGAAAGTATATCATTTCCAGCATAAATATACAAATATGGCACCACCAGGTTAAGGTGTGGTGCACACATACTCTGCTATCGAATCCTGGTACATCATGTACATAAGAACTACGTATTCCGAATATCTTATGAATCGTTTCAATAAGCCAAAATCACATATATTGGAGGGGAACATAGTCCTCTTACCCACGGGTCATGTACATACCTACGCTCCCATGGTCTACTTGAACTTATTAACTCAAAATAAGCCATTCTCAGTTCTATGTCCTTGTGGTACCAATCTAAATCCCCCCGTAGGCACACAAAGATTAGATGGCCCTTATTAACAACCAACCTCCCGTGATAGAAAGTATGGTAGGTATGTCATACACATAATAATCCATATATTAAGCATTAACACAACTTAAATAATAGAGTATATTATTAAGGGTATATTTCAGCCATATACCATTAGTCAAAGTTCATACACTATGATTATTCCGGATGATATATAATATATTTTGTCGATACTTATCACGTCGTAAATTTCGAGTACTTAATCGTGACCGAAGAGGTTACTAAGTCTCCAAATTTGACCAAATATTAATTCTGTACCCTTAGCTTTTTATTTATGTCTCGTATCCTAACTTATCACTCCTAATAATATAAATCATGTTCCATAGCGTAAAATAGGAAATTACTTGTCGAACCCTCATAAATTGAATCACTATATACCCAATCAATTCTAATATGTTTCGGGGTTTTAATTACATCCCTACTTGTCTCTCTTAAGTCCTAACATCTTTACACAATCCCCTTGTTCAACTTTTAAATGGACGAAATCGGTTCTATTCAAAAAAATGAAAAAGATCTCTATTTCCGGGGAGGTCGGTCGATCGACCTATGAATGTTGATCGATCGAGCAAGCAGCTGAAGGCTATGGGTTTGCTTCATTTTAAGTCCATTTTTTGTCTCAAATCATCATTTCAAGGTGTAAAATTCTAAATTAAACATCTAGGATCATTGTACAACCTACCTACAAGATTTTAAAGGTTCCATAACTGTCAATTCATCATCAGTTGGTCTTTTCTTGGATTAATCATCATAATTTCACAAAAAGTCTTATATTTCAATTATCTTCAAGAATCATCATAATCTCTTCATAAATATGAAATTAATTACACATGGTTTATGATCTACTAAGTGAGGTTCTTCCAGAATCAAGATTACATAAACATCCTACCAATAATTAAGGTTCCATCTCCAAATTTCATGAGTTTTCAAATTTTCAGGGATATCATCAAATCTTACTCTAACATGGATAATTTATTTTCTGAATCTTAATGGATTAAATCACTTGCCTTTGTTTAGAAGTTCTGATCCTTTGATGATGATCTAGGTTGATTTTCCTTCTCTTTTCCGATCACAATTTTCGGTGATCGCGGCGGCGGGTGGTGGTTGTGGCTTTGGAAACCCCTTAGAACTTCTCCTCTCTTCTCTCATTGATCAAGGATTTTTGTGACAATGAATGAACCCAAAGGGCTCTAATATAGGATGATTGCAAGACTCAATTTTCGTGGGTCACTATTCCCCAAAAAGGGAAATTACTAAAATACCCTCCTGGGTTGCCGGTGTGGCCTAAAAATGCCCTGGGACCTAAACTAAACCCCCGACTAGTGTTTTTTTTACTATCTCGACCCTCTCAGACACACTTGAACACTCAAAATGATCAAATGGATGATAAAATTATATTTTACTTTTAAGTTCAATTAAATTGATTCTTGACGCGATACGCGTGTCCCAACTAAATTTCCCGAATTGTCGTATTTATGACATGCAACAATTTTAATTATTTCAATTTTCATATATTATCATATTTAACCAATGATATTCGTCCTTATCATCATAATCAAATACCGACTCATATCTTGCTAGTATTTAAATTCGGATTAATTTCCAATTAATTTCCAGTTAATTTAATTAACCGCATTGAATACGGTCTATACAATTACGGGTTATTACATTTCAGAAGAGAGAGATTGGGGTTTTGTGTAGGCACATATGTTCAAAAATGTGATAAGTTTGATATAGAGTAAGAAATTTGAATGGGAGGGATAGTGAAAATGAAGTTATGTGTTTACGCGGGATAACTAGAATTTCACATGAGATCCCAACCCTTCATTTTTAGATGGGAGATGTGGTCAAATTTTAGCCGTTATTGTGCTTTTATATTTTTGGATTTAAAAAACCATGATCCTCTATTATATATATATATATATATATATATATATATATACTAATGTATGCTCGTGCATGAAGGCACAACGAAAATTTCTAAAGTGCGTAATCGTAAAACGAAAAAAATTTCCAAACTACGTAATTGCAAATTGGAAAAAAATTGTTCCCCAACAATACTAATCGTACAAATTTAAGTCCTAAAGTTATTTTTACAACACCGTGTAAATATTTTAGAAATTTTGGACAAAGTCTCCTTTGTTTGTAGGACTATCCCCCTGTTTAAAAAATAAAAAATACTCCCAACTACAACATTTATAGTCCAACTTAGACATCGTACATACAACCTCTTAATTTAAGTAAAAAAAATTAAGAGTCTTCTTTTAGGGGATTGTTATTAAAGGAAACATGTAACAAGACATTTGGAGTAGCTGACTCAATAGTCTTCAACATTAACATCTTCAATGACATAGTTGCACACATCTAAAAAGAAAAAGAGTTTGAATCAATATTTTTAGAAACAAAGCATCAAGAATATTGTTAACATGGTGTATGTGAGTTGCCATCTTGTTCGTGTGTGTGTGTATGTGTGTGTGTGTGTATGTGTGTATGTTACTCCAAGTTCAATAAACTCTGGAGGCATTACCCTAAAGGACTCCAAGTCCAAGTTCGATGAAGCATTAGAACTTATTGCCTCGGCCCTAACGGACGTACTCTTTTCATTGTTTTGGGGATATTCCTGTTCAGGCAGAGCAATGAATAAGCATACATTCTTTTGATTAAAAACAAAGAAACCCCAAATTTCAGCATACCATGTTTTTTTCAAACCCGAAACATAAGATGTAACTGAGAATAGGGTTACCACAGATCGCACGTATAAGTCAGAATCCGGTGTAGAAGAAGATCCCTAAAAAGAAAAAGAATATAAACATTCAGTTATAATGTGTTATAAAAACAATGTACAATTCAAACCCTAAAATCCAAATGATACACAATGCAAACACATTGTATATTACACAGTTACCCCAATGAATATAGCATATAATTCAAATCAGAAATCAACGCATGAGAGTAAAATGCCTGAATTACAATAACTGAAGGGAAAATAATAAATGAACCTGATTTTGACAACATGAAACTAAAGAGAAAATAATAATAAATGCATATCGAGAGAGGGTTTCTTCATGGCCTAATTGCGATGAATGTTTTATATCAAAATCATTCATAAAAAATCCATGCATAAGGTGGATTGAATATCAATTGAGCATCACCAAAAGTCACCAAAAATGTGTAACCAAAGTTCAACATCACCTCGACTTTGGGTTGTTGATGATAGCATCATCTTACTCATCTGGCCTCAACTGCAGCTGCTAATGGTACCCACACATGCACCTACTAATAACCCCCACATCCTGCTTAGCCTCAGCTGCAGCTGCTAATGGTACCCACGCACGCACCTGCTAATAATGGTACCCACGCACTTGCTAATAACCCCCGCATCCTAGTTCCAAGGAGTAGTGGTTAATGACTGCAGGATTCTTATTCCAAAAATCCCAAAACTTTGTCTAACTCTGCGCGCATAAGGCCACCCTGCGCTGCAACTAAGCGCTGGATTTTTTCAGTCAATTTCCACATTTAGCACATCCAACCAAACTTAGCGAAGGAAAAAGCTATATAATACATTAAACAAAAGACAAAAGAAGTACTTATTGTTTGTTTGAATAATAACCGAAAAGGGAAAACCTTATTAAAAACGACAAAAAGTGCATATGAGAGACAAATGTTCTTGACTAATGCCATGGACTCTTACACATACCTGAGTGGTGGTTTGGACTTTATTTTCAAGTTGAAAGTCAGTTGTTCAGCAGCAGTTTGAAATGCTAGTATGTCTTCCTATTAAACTTCAAGGCAATAGTTTGTTCAAGGCAGTATGTCTTCTTTACGGCCAGTAGGGACTCCAATATCAAATTCAAATACCCGAACAAAAAGGAAAAGTAGGACTGCTATAGAAGCTAATATGGCAGCTATAGAAGCTACATCAGCTATAGTAGCTACCGCTATAGCAGCTATGCCACTAATGTGTACGGTGAAATATATCATCTATATCAGCTATGCGGCTATAGCAGCTATGCCAGCTATAGCAGCTATACCTACCAACATGTACGGTGAAATATAATGAAAACTACACACTTAAACAACACGATATGCAAGAACCCAAAAAAAGTGAGCATAAAGTACTTATGAAAACTACCTGCATACCTAAAAATTTGATAACTTATACATGCTCAATTCTTGTACAAGCTCCCTGCTACAAATGCACAGACCTGCTGCATTCCCGTTCCCATAACCATCCATACAACCTCTGCTACAAACATATATCGACAATATAAATTCTCAGTATATCAATATCTCCATCTCTCGAACATTAAACCTACAATGAATATTAAACCTACACGAATATAACTAATATATCGAATACGCACAAAATGAAAAGTGCACAGCTAAAAAGGAAAATGGTAGAAAAACACATAATGAAAAAAAAATGCACAGAGTAGTTAACTCAATATACCCCAAAATCAGCTTGGCATGTGGTAGTGGAGGGACATTGACAATGTAGTTAACTCAACAGACCCCAAAAGCATAATTTTTTTGAAACCCAATTCATATACTTTAAGCGAATGGCATTCCAGAATCAGTTACATTTTGCAGGTCATGTCTATTAAATGTTCTTTTACCAAGGTATGGTATTTTCACATATATATTTCAAAAGAGATAACACTTTTTCTGGATAGTAATGCCCCGCAACCTGTGATAATATAACTGGACCCAACGCAAGGCCCGGGACCACTTAAAATCATACGACAGAACCTAATATTCAAATTACCCCTCGTCCCAAAGTAGAGTATACAAGGAACAATCAAATAGCATCCCACAAAACCTATATTGAACTAAAACCCTATAGACGACCAACAACACCCATATTAGTAATCTCTAACACACCCAATTTAGGAAATGAGATATGCGTGTGATATAAGCAGTACAATTGCAAAAGAAAAAAGATTGCAATATCAAAAATCCCAAACACAATTTCTCCTCTTAATAAAAAAAAGATTTGAAACAATGCAGTAGTGTTTAAAACTGTTTTTTTTTAAATAAAAAGTAGGTAATATTAGTCAGAATTACAAACTTACCACAACACCCTTCTTCGATAGTGTTTCAAACCCGAACATATGAAATTGCAACCTATAAAATGAAAGAAAACAAAAAAATGCAAGGAATAAGTATGGTAACTCAAGAATAAGTATGGTAACGCTTTTATTTTGAACAATAAATATATAAAATCTTGATAAGAAAAAATTCACCATCACAATTAACATCCAACAAACTTAACTGGCATAATAATTCTCACATGTAGTCCCCCAAAACACATTTACTCTATATATTCTTGGTGGGTTCTTGTAGTTTATATTATCAAACCCGTTCAATAGATATTAAGAAGATAAATCAGATATACGATTTTATCTTTGTCATAACGTATCTTCATCATCTATCAAAACCAAATTAAACAAAAAAATTCACAAAACCGTAATCCCAACACAGTGGCAACACTATCCAACCATGGTAATATACAATATAAAATATGTATGTAAATACAATTGTTAAACAACCATCTCTAACTTATTAACGAAGAGTAACGTCAATAAAAGATAAAAATTAATTCCAAAACATGAATTTTAAAATCACCACAACAATAACAAAATCAGAAAAGGAAGAAACATTTAGATTCCAAACAAATAGAAAAAAAACATTTAACATACATATAGATGATAAACTGTGACATACATGAAAGAAATGTGGTTGTTTTGAATGGGGAGAGATAAACCGTGACAGACCAAAAATTACCTTGAATAGTGGCCGTAGTATGGCAGATGCAACGCACTAATAATGGTGGTGAGAGGAACTAATTTTAAATAAATCATCCCACATTTAATCAACATCCTGTCAAATAAAATCATACATTATACAACATAGGCTTCTATACATCATTAAGATCTGAAACAAATTCAACACTCAAAACTCCTAATTAGAGTGAGGTAGAACCCTTACCAATTTCTACTCCGATAAATTAGATCTCTGAGAACTAAAAATCCAAGAAATAAGACCAAGAAATAAGCATCCAACAGACCTGAAAAACATAACACAAACAACAAATAAGAACCAAAACCCGAATCGATCTTATGTAAAAAATACCCAAAACAAAAATAAGTGAAGATCCATTTAAGATTCGATGAAAGATTTAACAGATCTAATTTACATGGGAGCATGGAATATACCAGATCTGGTGGAGATCTAGTTGAATGAAGTGGCAACGTGGTAGCATGGAAGACAGCAGACGGCGTGGGAGCGTGGAAGACACACGGCGAAGTGGGAGCATGGAAGCAGCTGAGGGTGAAGGAGGAGTGTCTTCGAGCGGGGGAGGGGAAGTTGGAAATGTGGGGGGGTGGGAGAGAGATGGGTGAGGGTAGCGGGGGAGACGAGGGAAGGTAACGGGGGAGTGGGGACGCTTAGGGTTAGGGAGCTTTTTTTGTGTGTGGGTGAAATGAAGTGAACTAGGAGAGAATGAGGGGGAAGGAGAGAGACGAAATTAGAGAGACGGGGGAAGGATTTGGGTTTGAGGTTATTCTTGCCAAGTTGTGACGTCAAAATTGGTAAATTGTGATGTGGAACAATGTAAGACCCTTAGATCGACCCCAAAAATACAATCCCAACCGTTATTTTAGTGGCACTATTCAAACACCTCTCTCTCTCTCTCCCCCTATATATATATATATATATATATATATATATATATATATATATATATATATATATATATATATATAGGGAGAGAGAGAGAGAGTATTGTATACTGTCATGCAGCCGGCCTACGTGGAAAATAAGGTATAAGGTAGGATGAGTGGTCATTAGGTAAAGTAGGTTAAGGATGGATTAAGAGATAAAGCAGGCTCGTGTTGTTGGAAGGAGGTGGGTTTAATCAAATTGGGTAGAAATGTGTACTAGGAGCATTTGGTGATTAATATTACCTCTATTCCTAGTTTGAATTACATATATAAATGTACATGCTAATACTTATACCTATATAGTATATAATGTACTAATATGAAGAAAAATGCTAGTATAATATATACATACTATTATTAAATAATAATAAAAAAAAAAAATAAAGAAAAAAATTATCAAAAAGGGGAGTGAGAAAAGGTGGGTAAAAAGATAATGAGAAGTAAAAATAGTAAATATATGACACTGAATTGCGCTTTTAATACCACAAATGCATGCCTTTGCCTACAAAATCAACAAACAAGCATATATGACCCATTCGTGTGATGGACATCGATATATTGTTTTCTTTATATCTCATTTAAATTGATATATTTAGTTATATCAAATGCATAAAAAATCTAACGTGTTTGAGATTTGTCAAAAAATTTAAGTAATGGTTGACCGACAATTTTCTACAAAAATTCAATCCGTTCAAGCTGATTGGGGTGAAGAATATAAAAAATTAAATAAATTAGTTGCTAATTGTGGAATTATATATCGATTATCTTCTTCACAAACCTAGGAACAACAAAGAACTATTGAGCGTCGTAACCACTACATTGTGGAAACTAGACTCATGCTCCTTGCCCAAAGCGAAAGTACCCAAAGGTTTTGTTATTATGGTTTTGGTACTATCGTGTATTTAATAATCAAATACCATCCTCGGTCAATCGAAATTTATCACGATATCAAATTTTATTCACATATCCACTAGATTATAGATTTCTCAAATTTTTGGATGCTTATGATTCCCTCATCTCCGTCCCTATAATGTGCATATAATAAACTACCACTACTACCCCATATTTCTTTTTAGATTACACTACCACCCACTATAGATATGGGTGTCCTGACCATACTAGTGATCGTCTCTAGATTACTTGCCATGTGTCATTTGATGAGTCACACTGTTCCTTTTCCAATATGTACCCTCCATGACCCCCACCCACTGTTAATAAATCTCCCATAACTCCATGGGCATCCTCACCCACCATTCTTCCTAGTAACTTAACCACCTAACACCCATCTAACTCTCACTTGCTCTCACACCCTTCCCACACCTCCATTAACTCTCACGCTACACCCTACTCTAATGGAATGTCCCCCACCTTATATCCTTTTCCACAACCCATATCTTCCATGCCTATCTCCGTACAATTGTTCGCATACACGTCACCATCAAATTCAAATGTTACACCAAATGCCACAATGCATCCTACACTGGACAATCTTTTCCTACCCTCTCACGAATAACACAACTCCACACTTGCTCACTTCATGCCATCTCCTCACCCACTATCAACATATTCGTCTATTATAACCGCTTCTTCGGCCAACCAAGGGCGGAGCTGGGGTGGGAAAACTAGGGTTGTAGCCCACCCCAAAAAAAGAAGAAATTTCTACTCGTCATTCTCTTGTCCAACCTAACACCCAATTTTTGCACACTTTAGACCACTCCAACATACTGGATTCTCGTATATGGTATTAAAGAAAAAGGTAGGTGGGCTAAAATTTTTGCACTATATTTTGGTCCTTCCTATCATACCTTACAACTTCTAGCACTATATTTTCGTCCTTGCTATCATAACTTACAACTTCACATCAATATATTTTGGTCCTCACTTTAACCCATTTACTACCCTTGAAATCCCCGAGACATTTTGTGAGTTCTTTCTCCATACCGTTATCATAGGGAGTGTGTGGTGACACACTCGCTTCCTGTGACGCATAGCTTATTCCCCTTATCTTATAGACCAACTATTGAGATTGTTCTGATTATCTCCAGATCATTGATATGTTATGGTGCAACCACTATCATCGTACGTCTATAGAAAGGTCGCGCTATTTCATTGAAGCCAATTTTATCACACTTAAAAAAATCCTTTCACATTCCCATCCTACATGAGCTCCATGCTTATAAAACTTTTGATGCCATCACTTTTATATTCAATGAGGCTCGTGGGTAGCATCCCTATACTAACTCCGTGGTCTATCATATATAATACCTCACCTCTTCACTCGCCTGGTCAATCGATGCACTTCATCGTGTTAAGCACTTTGCCTTTAAGTTCATTGATATTGTTCACCCCATCTTCCAAGAATGATTTTTCAATCTTGTTTGGGGGTGATTCTCATCACCCTAACTTCTCTGCCACCCCATTATATCCAGTTTGAGTGGCATGGTTTCAAGTACACGATGTAGATTCACTTCCATGAGTTAGGGTCAGATGCTTGTTGGTGAAATTCGTTAGGGTGATTTCTTTTTTCATTATGACTCAAGTGTGTTTCTTTCAATTTCAAAAATTAGGAATCGGTATTCTCACCTATGTGCTAACATAGATTGGTGCCATTCCATGGTATGGTGTGGTCCAGTCTATAAGAACGCGGTGGACTGGGGTTTGGTCAATGCAACTTGATAACTGGGTGTGACAATATGAGGTATTCTTGCTAATTGATAAATATTTGCATACGATATGCTACGTTTTCGTCCACACGATTTACTCGTAGTAGCAATCTTTTTTAGAACTAGTGGTATTACGACTAGCTAGCTCGACCAATAGTGACTTGGGTTGTGAAAAGAGGGATGATGACTCAAGGATACGATATAGTGTTGGAAATCAAGGAAAACTTAGGTCGTGATGTTTCTTTGCCACAATGAGTGGATTAGAGTGAGACTCTAGCGATTACTCAAAGATGAGATGCCTAAGGTAGTGTAGGGTTCATCAGAGTGACGCAACGAAAGTTGTAAACTGGGCGTACGATGAAGACTTGATAAGAATACTCCACCTTGGAGTGAGAGGATATCATAGTGTGGTAATATTCAAGCTCATGCGAGTGATGGGTCTAGGATAACATGAAAATTTATGGAACATATGATGTAAATTCCTAAGCTAGAGTTGATTTTTGGTTGTATTTTGATTTTATTTGGGTGAGCATTGACCACTAGAAAGGGTTTTTCATCGAGGCACTGGTATGCATTAGGTACTAGCATATGCAATGCTAAAAACTTGTTTGGACATGATCATCAAGTGAGTGAATACTCGGAGTCGAATATGTGAGGTTCATGGTTAGTGGGATAGTGAACATTGAAGGTATTGATTAGTTGGTGTCCATATTGTTGAAAACTTGGAGGATTTTGTCTTAGAGGATTTCTAGGAGTTATAATTGAAGTTGGTGGGCCCCATAAGCTTAAAGGTTTAAGGATCGAGAATTTCGGGGATGAAATTCCCTAAGGAGGGAAGTTTGTAGTACCGTGTCCCAAAAATTGAATTAAAATTATATATGGATTATAAATGAGGAGGAGTTAAATATAATTATAAAAGAATTGTGGGGGAAATCGGATAAAAATAAAAAAAGAAGAAAAAGGGGCCGTTCAAATGATGAGGGGCTGAGGTTCGAACGATAAGACCAGGTTCGCATGAAGGGTCGCGAGAAGTAGGGCATCAAATGACGTGCTACTGGTTCACAGGAGTAGGTTACGTGAAGGGTTGCACGATCTACAGTTCTAACGACACAAGGCAGTCATTTGAAAGACAAGGTGAAGTTGTTCGAATGACATAGAAGTTGAGATTTTATATTTGACTTGCCCTTATCTGCTGTCACATTTCTTGCCCATGGATTATTGAGTTGTCGAAATCTGGCGAGCCCGGATGAGAAAAAAACGGTGATCGGAAGGATTAGGGGTGTTTTATAAGGAGCGTTTGGCTCATTTGGGGTCATTTTGGGTTGGAAGAAGGAGAGAAATAGGGGTGGTTCTTCCACCATTTTTGAGTACTCCTTCACCTCCCTCTACCATAAACCACCATGCTACCACCACCCCTCCACCTTGTAACACTATATTTGCTATATATCTCGCCATATTTGAACAATATACACAATTTCTTCCATGGATGAGGAGAGCTACGAATTTTGGAGGCTTATTTGGTTTTTTTTTTGGAGAAGATGAAAGTGGGTTTTCATGGAGTTGAAGTGGATCTTGCTTGGAAGCTTGCAAGAAGAGAATTTTGGAGCATTTTGGAGGATGTTTTGGGTAACCGCTTGAGGACACCTTTGGAGGTGGGGGTTTCTCCTCATACAACAACTCTTCCACCACCATTGGAGCCATTTGAGGTGGCAACACCTTACTCATAGTGTAAGATTCACTTTGCACATTTGTCGTGTTGTAGTTTGACCATTTGAGTAGGGCATTTAGTTAAATGGTGCAATTAATGTGTAGAAGACAATAAACATTTTTATGAAATAAAATTGTTGGAAAAATGATATTTTGTTGAAAATAAAGAATAAGTAAATATTTCAAGGTTTTGGAATATTGAAAGTAGGTGTTTTATGAAAATGGGGTATTTTCTAGAAATATTGATGTTAAACATTTTATGATATAAATGTTTAGAAATAATGATTGATTTGGTAAACATTGGGTAAGAATGTTTCTTGAAAAAATTATGATTTTAGGAAAGTTGGACATTTTGTGAGCTTGAAGAAATTTAAAATATCCTTTGGGTATCGAAAATGTATTTTTGCAAGTATAATAAATTCCTAACAAAGAAAAATGTGTTTAACCCATTTAATAGAATCTTAAGGTTTAAAATCCATCTCCTCATGTGTTTGAACTTGTATTATTTTGGCACTTAGTGTATAAACAACTTTAAAGAAGATTTTGTTGGGTTCAAACATGAAATAAGAAATCTAGAAATTCTTGTCTTTAAAGGTGTGAAAAGAGGGATAAAATGTGATAATGATAAAGTGTAAGACTACATGTAATATGAAAGCTATTGTATTTACTTAAAAGAGGATTCTTAAGTTTAAATGGATTTCTTGAATAAAGAAAGTGAATAAATGACTAGTTTGGAAAATGGCTAATAACGGGTTGAATAAGTGTTAATGGTAACCATGGAAAAGTTAGTGTGTGTAACTTAGTGGTGACACTTAAGAAGTTAAAAATGAATTAAAGAGGTAAAGGTGTTTATAATTAAGAAGAATATTACTTCAAGGTTAAAAAGGGTGTTAAGGTGTTAGAACACTTAAGAAGTTAGGATGGGTAACTTAGTAATGTTTTGGGAGGGATTAGCATCTATGAAAATGGAGTAAAAGATGATTTAGGAAACAAATGGGTAAAATGGTAATTTTACCTGAAGTGAAACCTTTTTATGAAATAAAAATGTTTGAAAAAGGTATTACACAATATGGTCCTAATTGAATATGATTTTTGGAATAAAATCAACGTTTAAATGAAAGGGAATGAAATGGAAAATTTTCAAAGTGTAACACAAATTGGGGGGAAATCCTCAGGTTTAGGCTTCGGTTGGGTAAAAAGGAAAAGTTGGTAATGTGTACATTGTAAAATGTTAAAACACATTAAAGGAACTCGGGTGACATCGGGATAAGTAAGAAGGGCCCAGAGCCCTAGGCTGAAAATCCTAAAACCATTGACTAGAGCATATGGTGCGCATAGCCGATGGTGTGGAGCCCGTTAAAGTATGCGGTATTGGAAGATATTGAGAAAAGATTAAAGGAATAAGGAACATGTCTGTAACACCCCGTATTTCGGATTGTTTATAATTTAATTAATTCGAGTATTTTTTTTAAAATTACCCGCGTGCCATAATTTAATTGAATTAATTATGATGTGTTTTATTGGAATATTAATCAGGAGAGATAATGGTTAATATTTATGGAATAAAATTACTAAGTGAATAGTATATAATTATTTTATGCCATAGCGCATGATAGTGACATGGTAGTACTTTATCTCAACTTGGAGTCATGTGTCGATTATTTGGGGTCAGGGTTGAAAATTATTGTAGAGTGGCTCGAATGGAGATTTTGAGGTCGTAGTTGATTCTAGATGGTCGAGATAGTCAGAATAGTGTACCCAGGGTAGTAATTGGGTCCCGGGGTCTTTTTAGTCATAACTGAGCCCATAGGGGAGTGCTCGGGTCATTTGGGTTTGGCATGTTAGCCTAATTTCGGGATTAGAGTTATTAAAGGTAAGTTAGAGAGGTTGAGGAAGTAGATAAACACATAATAAACCCTAGAATTAGAGAGAATGAAGAAGGAAGAAAAGGAGGGAGCTTTAGGAGTTAAAATCTAAGAGGATTAAAGAGTTCAATCCTCGGATTCGTCGTGTACAACATGTAACCAGACCTTACGGACATAGAAAGGAAAGTGATTATCTTTCTTCTAATTTTTATTGCAAAAAATCGATGTCGTATCATGGTAGGTGTAGATAAATCAGTTTTTGGGAGGGTTGTCATATGTCAAAATGGATTTTGGGGGATTTAGGCATTAAAAGTGAAATTAATGCTATAGTAATGATGAGATGATATCATATGCTGTTGGAATCTGAATTTGAGTCGAAACCCAGTAGCTATTTCTTTTAATTTTGAGTATAGAATCGAATTGAATAAAAGAGAGAAAATCCAATTTGTTAATTAACTGATTCAAGTAGAAATCGTTGATGTTTAATTAGGTTTACGATAGTTAGAAACTTTTTGAATCATGTAATTAACATTGTATGTGGTTGGGTTGAGTTTTAAGAAGAAACTATGAAGCTTTAATGGTTAAAAATGGAGGGAAATAGGTTGGGGTAGAAGTTTACTGCGTCCAGGGTCAATCGATCGATCGAATCCATCCATCGATCAATTGTAACTAATTTCAGGCAATTTTGCCTATTCAAATTCTAGGCTCAAATTTCTTAGGGGGTTTGTTCAAGACTTATTTATTTAGTGAAAAATAAATAGGGGGCCTATTTCCTACTGATTATGGGTGGATATAATTGGGTTTAGGGAAGTGAGAAAAATGTGTGGCACATAAATAATGAATTGAGTGAAATAAATTCATAAATGGTCATATATGGGCCGATTGAGTGAGTCCGGGTATCTTAGCAAGTGAATCTACATTAATTATTTAATGGATAAGATACTAAACAAAGTATAAGTCTAGAAATAGACTTGGATATTACGGGCTAGTGCTACGGGAGTTACGCACGGGTTAGCAGAATTAAATTTAATTATATATACACGGAATATGTGATAATATATATATATATACTTGTCCTCTATATAAACCTGGGTGTTAGATATTTATGTGAATATACCCCTCTAGTGTTATCATAGGAGGTTGCGTGATGTGGGTGAATCCCCTGGCTAGTGAATGCAGGGAGAGTATAGTCCCGAGGTCATTGCGTCCACTATTTATTTGTGTGATTTCATTTCGAGCTGAGATGCTTTGGGTATGATTCGGTTTCACCCTCAGGGAACTATGACCGCCTCCACTACGCTTACGATTTTATCACCTAATTCGGTGTGAGTTAACTATTTTATTAAATCCGAGTTGGATTAAGTATACCTTGGGTGATAAAATTATAGAGAATGCATCTGCTGAGTTATTACTCCGGATGATGGTTATTATATTGTGACGCCCTACCAAATTAAACATAGGGTGATCAGTCCTTTATTAAATTAAAAAAAGTTTCGCGTACGGTTCATTCACAGCATCATTGTCGAAACTCTTTCTAATTACTAAACACCTATTAGTTAATTAAATCGGTGTGAAATTTTATCTTTCATTACTAAAAAAAAACAATGCAGAAACAATACAAACCATTCACAAAGTGACAAAATTCCAAGCCATAAATAATATAAATGAAGTCTAGCCGAACAAACCATCGGCTAAAAATCCGAAGTAAATAAACCAACTAAATCAAAGTAGTCTAAATACTGAAAATGAAATGAATGGGCGATGTGCCCAAAATAAAGTCTGACAACTGAAGATAGATACCTACTCTAGGAATGACAAATAGAAGTGGCTAAACAAGGTCCTGCAAACGTCCAACCGTCACATCTACGTCTCCCTAGAACAGAATCTCAAACTGGGCAACTTTGTGGCTTGATACCTAAAAAGTTTTGAAATTTTTTTTGTAACACCCCGCCTAATTAAATACCGGGTGGCCAGTCCCATACCAAATTAAAACAGAATATACAGTTGGCTCATTCTTAGCATCACTGTCGAAAATATTTACAACTCACCCAATACCCAATTAAGCTGGTGTTAAAAACTTACCAAATTTTAATTTCAACAAAAACCATTTTTAGTTTAAGAATAACACTACACATTTTATTCTACAACATTGATAACCGAACAGATAACTCAAAAGAATTTAAATGCAATTGTAATAAACATTCCCAAATAATATTAATCCATTACAGTAAACCCAACAATATTACTGTGAATCAAAAGAAGATTGGTGTCTAAGCAAAACTCCATAGCTCCATAGCTCCTCCGAATCCGCTAAGGTTGGCGTCCTTGCTGCGGGACACCCGATATAGAAGGTACAATAGAAAAGAGAATATGTAAGGAAACGGGTCAGAGCCCGATGTAAAATGATTTTGAAAACAGCAAGTATTTAACAAGTGCAATAAAGTATTTATTATGTACATGTTGTAACAACCCTCACTTTTGAGAGCCTATTTTATATTTATTTACTAGGTGTAGTAATTAATTATAAAATGTTGGAATGTAAAGTAAGTATTAATTTAAAGAAGGGAAGTTAATATTTACTAAAATGTTGTATAATTACCTTATGAGTAGGTAAAAATATCCATGTTGTGATCTATTGTGTCATAAGATTTAAAATGACATTTTGGTTTAATACGAAACTAGAAGTTAAAATGAGTTATAAAATTTCCAAATGATAATTTGGAGGGTGTAGTTAGTCCCGGTAGGTGCGAGACAGTCAAAATAAGTGCTATATTGCATTTTGGTATTTCGGGCACTTTTGACTGGTTATAGCTTAAATGTTTAGTTGCGAGTAATTATATCGCGTATTGATCATTTAAGTGGGCTTTTTAGACTTAAGCCATGTTTTATTTCCCCTACCCTATTTCTATTCTTCCATTTCACATTTGAGCCCTAGAGAGAGTAGAGAGAGGAAGAGAACTTGTGGAGAAAAAGAGAGATTGGAGCTTGGATTGTTGCCTCCACCCAACCAAATCTGAATTTGCAAGATCAAGGCAGGTTTTCTACTTGCAATTGTATGATTTAAGGAGAATAATTAGTTTTGATAGTTATGAATTTGTTATGGTTTGTCATTTTAGGGCTTTATTTGATTTGTGGGTATTAAACCCTTGGAAATTGATTTGGATGATTAATGTTGTTAATGATGGTAGATAGATATATTATGATGTATGGGTTGGAATTTATGATCTTAGATTGGTTGGTTTTGGGTTTGAGGAAATTTGGAGTTCAAGACTCCATTTCGCATGGGCGAATCGATTCGGCCAGGCCGAATCGATTCACATGGGGACAGTTTCCAGGTTTAGGTGAACCGAATCGATTCGGCTATTCCGAATCGATTCGACATTTTATTCAGAAACCCAATTTCTCTAACCGAATCGATTCGGATGGTCCGAATCGATTCGACAATTATGCAGAATCCCATATTTTCTGGCTGAATCGATTCGACTAGGCCGAATCGATTCGAAAATCCTGCATTTTCCTTTTGTTTTTATTTTCTAATTTTAACCATTTTCCTTTAGGCTTAGGACCTAGGAACCTTCTTGTATGAAGTAAACTTAGAGTTATATAGTTTTAGTTGAGTTTGGTCGACACCCTAGACTAGAATTGGGTCATCTGGGTTTATTCTGGGGAGGTTTAAAGTGATGTTAAGGAATTACTTCTTTTATTAAATTTTTAGAAGTTAGGAACTTTAATGCCCATGCTTGGAGTCTTTAGGGGCTTATCGGAGTTATACGAACTTTGGGGAATTGTAGAATCATAATGATTATGTTGGAGACTAGGTCGGGACTGGTAATTTGAGGAATATTAATGATGATATTCGATGGTAATAGGTTCGAATAAAATGAACCAAACTATTCAATGATGATAGGTTCGAATAAAATGAACCAAAAACATGGATAATGGAAATGGGAATTGGTAATGAAAATTGAAAATGAAAATGAGATTTAAAATGGTATATGTTAATTTACTTGAACACACCTCTCTAAATACTATCAAAAGGGAAGTCCGCGCGCGAGCTGATGTCCCCTGACAAATTAATGCAGAGTGGATATAGTCCTAGGCCATATGAGCGTTGTTATATATATGTATTTTTCTACGATGGGTAGGAGATTCCGGGTGTGATCTTGACTATCCCGCAGGCATATGGCCATTTCCCGACGTTGCGTTATGAGCCTAGGTTGTCTTATATGATTAGGCCTTGGAAGATGAAAGTTATTTAGGGGGCGCCCAGTGGGGAAACTCGGAGGGGCGGTCTTAGAATCATTATATGTATGAGAATATAACTTTTCTGCATCAAGTGGGACTTGATGGATATTAATGCCATAAAGAGCATGGATACGTGCCACAAAGAGCATGTGATTAAGATATGTGCCATAAAGAGCACCTGATAGAAATTGTATTCCCGTTAAGGAATGGAAAGTTAAAATGGAAATGATGATTAATGATGGAAGTTTTAATTAATGAAGTGAAATTTTATCTTCTTGATTAAACCGAATGAAAGATTGTATTCTTGTTAAGGAATGTAAGGAAGAAATGGTACTATGATTAATGAGAAATGGTTTTCAATTAAAGATATTTACATGTAATCCTCTTGTGTAAATGATTTACATTTCATAATTTGTTAAAATGTCTTAAGTTGTCATGTAAGTCTAATATGCTAGATTTTCATCCTTATCATCCATGCATAACTGTTCATTCATATCATACTTTTTATTCTTTTGGTGATCATATAAAACCCGGCCCTGACCGGTTCACTTTTCAATGTTGTGTATGTTATTATATCCGCTCAGCTGCTCCACCGCAAGGGCGCCTGTTGTGATCATTTCCAATTCCTTTGCTTTTGACGAGCTGAAAGATTTTGCGAATATTACAGGACGTTGTATTAGACGCCTTCATCTTTGTGGTCTAAATATGATCGGGTCTTTACTCGGGCGTTTGGCCCAAACTTTTGTATTTCTTTAATGAATGTATTACGTATGATATTAAACTATTGTATTACGTTGTATGTAACTGTGAACCGACAGCATATTCAGTCATTTTCTTGTATATTCATTTTAGACGTATTATATATACTCTTTTGGTATTCCACTTGCTTGTCAGATTGGGTTGTTTAATTTAATTTTCTTAACTGGTTTTAAAACTCAACTAAATTCTAAACTTTTGGCAACCCGTTTTCTGACTCATTGGGTGGTTTTCCCGTATACTCAGTTTATTGTTGTGATGCTGAGAATGATATCCATCCATGATTCCTGTTACATTTGAGTATCTGGCTGGCCACCCCTTATCTCGAATCGCGGGTTATCACATATGGTATCAGAGCACCGGGTTCTAGAGTACTAGGATCTGTGCAGACTCGTCACGTTATACTGTAGCGTTCTTTGATATAGAGCCTAATGTTAGGACTGCGTCGTTGTTCATGTTTGCGATCTTCCGCAAGATAGATTATTTTGAATAAGTATTCTAACTCTATTGCTTCTTCATCTCAGATGCCACCTAAGAGAGGTCACCCAGCGAGACGTAACCGGGTTGTAGAAGAGGAGGTAGGTCCTCCACCGCCGTCATAAGGGACCGTTAACGCTGCGAATGTAGCAAACATAGTGGCTCGAGCAGTTAACGCTGCCATGACCGCACTGGTCCAATATTTTCCACAGGCTCAACAACGGGCTCATGATGTTCAAGCTCCTATGGGACCTTCTCCGTGGGAAAGGGTTCGGGAGTCCTTTCTAAAGGGCAATCCCCTGGAATTCAAGGGAGGTGCTCATGTTATTAAAGCCAATCAATGGAAGAAATACATGCAATGCCACCTTCGAATGACATAATGTGGTGAGGAGAAGAAACAAGTCCTTACCACTTTTAAGCTTGCCGTATCTGCGTTACACTGGTGGGAAACGATGACCACACCAGAGCAGAGAGACACAATGATGATCACTGAATTTTGGACTTTATTCGATCGTAAGTATTTTCCTCCCGCAGTTCAGAGGGAGATGAAGAGGAAGTTACAAGATGTTGTGCAAGGAGAGAGATCTGTGGTGGAATATGATGAGGAATTCACCTGGTTGGCAAGTTTTGTACTGGATGAGGTGACTCCGGAAGATAGGAAGATCTCAAAGTTTATGGGAGGCCTGAACTGGATAATCAGGCAACACTTGTTGGGTAATCCAACTTTACAAACTTTTGGTGAGATTGTGAATGCAGCATTGCTCCATTGCCAGGAGCATCGGTTATATATGCAGAGTAGCAAGAAAGCTACCGTTGTGGGGCAAGCAGAAAAGCCTGGAGGGCATGGGATTGGAAGAGGAGCATTTCCCTCATCCCAACCTTCGGATAGTAAGCAGAAATAGAGGAACCCTCAATAAGGGGATTCATCTAAGAGACAACGCTTCGAAGGGTTTATTACGGATGGCAATAACAATAGGCACGGTTAGGGTGCTTCGCAACAACCAGGTCGAGGTGGTCAGGGAGGTAGCGGCCATTCGGGCCAAGGCATTACCCAGTTTAGAAATAACAGGGGTCGAGGTCAGGAGGATATGAAGGGATAGTGCTTCCATTGTGGGGAGGCGGGTCATTATAAGATGGAGTGTCCTCAGATGATTGGGGGTTAGTTTCTTAGGGCTCCACAGCAACCATACATTCAGTTTCCACCTCAGGCACCTAATTCGGTTGTTCCTCCGCAGCAAGGACAACCATCGTATGGGCGAGTTTATCAAATTCAGGAGGCTATGCTTCCTCCAGCTCCGCCAGCACCGCCCGCTATTGAGGGTAAGTTTTTAAATTCAAGCGTACTTGAGTTGCGTGTTATTTTGATGCGGGTACTACGCACTCAATTATTTCTAGGTGCTTTGCTCCGATTACAGATTTAATAAAATATGCTGAGAGTACTTTTACTAGCGTTGAGTTTTATGGGTGATGATTCGCTCATTTTTCCTTATTTGTAAACACATAGGAAATTACTTTTGGTAATTTGTGCTTTGAGGCCGATTTACTCATCCTTGACATGGTCAGGTATGATGTGATATTGGGTATGGAGTGGTTAGTAAAGTATCATGCTATTGTTAATTGCTTTGGTAAGAGCATAGTGTTTGCCTCTTCGGGGCAAGATATGTTTTCCGTGGTTATGCCCCGCTTAAAGGGGGTACTAACACATACTTATAGTGTATTGCGGAGGAGTTTTCTTGGGATATAGTTGGTCCCTTGGATTCTATTCCGACTATTAAAGATTTCGATGATGTATTTCGGGTAATACCGAGTTATGCCTTGATAAGAAGGCTATTTAAAAAGATGTATATATGTTGTGGGGTAAATAATTGTAAGACATAGAAGTAGACTCTTATTAGTAGGGTTGAGAGTTAGAATCTTTTCGGTCCCGAATATGTGTCTTAGTCCTTTATATCTTGATGACCGATAACACGAGGTAGTATTGTAACGGTAGGGTTCCTTGTTTGGATTTCTCTTCGGCGAGACATCCCACACATGAAACAGAGCAAATGTCGAAAGTTGAGAAAGGTCTTAGGCACTAGGGATATACTTAGTATTATGTGTACGACTTTGATAGGATATAGGTAGGTAGACTTTAGAATTATTTGGACATAAGGCCTTTAGGGCATGTGACATTAGTTTAGGAAGGCTGTCGGGAGTTGACCGCGATTAGGTGGTGTGTTAATTCTAAGAGGGATTGGTTCCTTAGTAACGAGAAGTAGGGGATTTCGAGAGGTTTGGTATGTTAGGCCGAAGGAGATGAGGCCTCTCGTAGTTAGAATACTACGTAGGTAACTTAGCTTTCGGGAAGCTAAAAAGAGGTGAATTAACTCTCACTCCTGAGCCCATGTCGCTAAGCTCGAGGATGGATTTAATTAACAAGTCTATGCCAGGATGGGGAGTAATAATACTGGAGCATAGACCTATTGTTTATGCGCCTCATAAGCTTAAACTTGTGGTAATTATAATCCCATGTTTGAATTGAAATTCATTATGGGGGTGATCACCGTATAGAAAGGGAGGTACTACTTCCTGGGCAGAAATTTAGTCTTTCATGTGAGCAACAAGTCGTTGCAAGATGTTGTAGGAGGGACAAGGGTTGTTAAGACCTCATATACAAGTTGTTGACCGAGGGAACATAATCCTACTCCATTGGTTCTGAGGGTGGGGTGCATTTCCACGGGAGACTTATTGTCCCGGATAAGAAGGACCGTAATGGCGGAATCTTACGGTTCTAAGTTTGCGGTGCATCCGGGTAATGACAAAATGTGTCAAGATATGTGCTGCCAGTATGGGTGGCCGGGCATGAAGAGGTTGTTGGACTGCATGGGGTGCCTTTGATTATAGTTTCCGACCGAGACAATATTTTTGTTTTCCACTTTTGACAAAGTTTCCAAGAAGCCATGGAAACCGAATAGAGGTTAAGCACTTCTTACCATCCTCAAACAGATGGCCAGACCGAAAGGGTAAACCATATGTTGGGGGATATGCTCCTTATATGCGTGCTTGACTTCAAGGGTAGTTGGGAACAATGTCTTCCATCAGTTGAATTCGCTTATTATGGTTCGTATAAATTTATGATTGGGATGGCGCCCTATGAAGCCTGGTAATGTTAGGCCTTGTGGATCTCCCGCTTGTTAGTTAGAGGTGGAGGATAATAAGTTCCTCGGACCTAAAATGATCCGGGATACTTCTTCAAAGATCGAGCTCATTCGGAATAGCATTCGGATAGCCCAAGATCGATAAAAGAGCTATGTCGATGCGGGGAGAAGGTATGTGGAGATGGAGGTCGGGAACCAAGTATTGGTGCGAGTATCGCCTGTGAAGGGCATTAAGCGTTTTGGGCAGAAGGGAAACTTGCACCACGCTATGTTGGACCTTTTCCTATCAGTGATAAGGTGGGTCCGGTAGCCTATCAACTTGCTTTACTGAAACATTGGCAGCAACTTCATGATGTATTCCATATCTCCTCTGTAAAGAAGTACAAGAGATGTGATGGTGCCCGTTGGCACATTCCTTCGAGGAGATTGAGTTGCAATCCAACGTTTCTTATAAGGAGCAGCTGGTTGCTATTTGAGAGCTTGGAGGGTGGCGATTGAGATCGTGGGTAGTACCTTTGGTTAGAGTGTAATGTAGTTATCATAGCGTCGAGGAATCGACATCGGACCGCGAGGATGATATGCGGGAAGACTATCCGCATTTCTTCTTGCAAGGTACGCCTGAATTTTGGGGGACAAAATTCCCTCATAAGGGGGGGGAGTATGTAACAACCCTCACTTTTGAAAGCCTATTTTATATTTATTTACTAGGTGTAGTAATTAATTACAAAATGTTGGAATGTAGAGTAAGTATTAATTTAAAGAAGGGAAGTTAGTATTTACTAATATGTTGTATAATTACCTTATGAGTAGGTAAAAATATCCATTTTGTGATCTATTGTGTCATAAGATTTAAAATGACATTTTGGTTTAATATGAAACTGGAAGTTAAAATGAGTTATAAAATTTCCAGATGATAATTTGGAGGGTATAGTTAGTCCCGGTAGGTGCGAGATAGTCAAAATAAGTGTTATATTGCATTTTGGTATTTCGGGCACTTTTGACTGGTTATAGCTTAAATGTGTAGTTGCGAGTAATTATATCGTATATTGATCATTTAAGTGGCCTTTTTAGACTTACGCCACGTTTTATTTCCCCTACCCTATTTCTATTCTTTCATTTCACATTTGAGCCCTAGAGAGAGTAGAGAGAGGAAGAGAACTTGTGGAGAAAAAGAGAGATTGGAGCTTGGATTTTTGCCTCCACCCAACCAAATCTGGATTTGCAAGATCAAGGCAAGTTTTCTACTTGCTATTGTATGATTTAAGGTGAATAATTAGTTTTGATAGTTATGAATTTGTTATGGTTTGTCATTTTAGGGCTTTATTTGATTTATGGGTATTAAACCCTTGGAAATTGATTTGGATGATAAATGTTGTTAATGATGGTATATAGATATATTATGATGTATGGGTTGGAATTTATGATTTTAGAATGGTTGGTTTTAGGTTTGAGGAAATTTGGAGTTCAAAACTCCATAGCTAAAATTGGCAAAATTCGCAGGGGAAAATCGATTCGGCCAGGACGAATCGATTCTCATGAGGACAGTTTCCATGTTTAAGTGAACCGAATCGATTAGGCTATTCCGAATCGATTCAGCATTTTATGCAGAAACCCAATTTCTCTGACCGAATCGATTCGGATGGTCCGAATCGATTCGGATGGTCCGAATCGATTCGGCAATTATGTAGAATCCCATATTTTCTGGCTGAATCGATTCGGCTAGGCCTAATCGATTCGGAAATCATGCATTTTCCTTTTTTTTTATTTTCTAATTTTAACCATTTTTCTTTAGGCTTGGGACCTAGGAACCTTCTTGTATGAAGTAAACTTAGAGTTCTAGAGTTTTAGTTGAGTTTGGTCGACACCCTAGACTTGAATTGGGTCATCTGGGGTTTATTCTAGGGAGGTTTAAAGTGATGTTAAGGAATTACTTCTTTTATTAATTTTTAGATGTTAGGAACTTTAATTCCCATGCTTGGAGACTTTAGGGGCTTATCGGAGTTACACGAACTTTGGGGAATTGTAGAATCATAATGATTATGTTGGAGACTATGTCGGGACTGGTAATTTGAGGAATATTAATGATGATATTCGATGGTAATAGGTTCAAATAAAATGAAACAAACTATTCAATGATGATAGGTTCAAATAAAATGAACCAAAAACATGGATAATGGAAATGGGAATTGGTAATGAAAATTGAAAATGAAAATTAGATTTAAAATGGTAAATGTTAATTTACTTGAACACACCTCTCTAAATACTATCAAAAGGGAAGTCCGCGCGCGAGGTGATGCCCCCTGAAAAATTAACACAGGGTGGATATAGTCCTAGGCCATATGAGCGTTGTTATATATATGTATTTTTCTACGATGGGTAGGAGATTCCGGGTGTGGTCTTGACTATCCCGCAGGCATATGGCCACTTCTCGACGTTGCGTTATGAGCCCAGGTTGTCTTATATGATTAGTCCCTGGAAGATGATAGTTATTTAGGGGCGCGCCCAATTGGGAAACTCGGAGAGGCGGTCTTAGAATCGTTATATGTATGAGAATATAACTTTTCTGCATCAAGTGGGACTTGATGGATATTAATTCCATAAAGAGCATGGATACGTTCCACAAAGAGCATGTGATTGAGATATGTGCCATAAAGAGCACCTGATAGAAATTGTATTCCTGTTAAGGAATGGAAAGCTAAAATGGAAATGATGATTAATGATGGAAATTTTAATTAATGAAGTGAAATTTTATCTTCTTGATTAAACCGAATGAAAGATTGTATTCCTGTTAAGGAATGTAAGGAAGAAATGGTACTATGATTAATGAGAAAAGGTTTTCAATTAAAGATATTTACATGTAATCCTCTTGTGTAAATGATTTACATTTCATAATTAGTTAAAATGTCTTAAGTTGTCATGTAAGTATAATATGCTAGATAACATGCTAGATTTTCATCCTTCTCATCCATGCATAACTGTTCATTCCTATCATACTTTTTATTCTTTTGGTGATCATATAAAACCTGGCTCTAACCGGTTCACTTTTTTATGTTGTGTATGTTATTGTATCCGCTCAGCTGCTCCACCGCAAGGGCGCCTATTGTGATCATTTCCAATTCCTTTGCTTTTGACGAGCTGAAAGATTTTGCGGATATTACAGGACGTTGTATTAGACGCCTTCATCTTTGTGGTCTAAATATGATCGGGTCTTTACTCGGGCGTTTGGCCCAAACTTTTGTATTTGTTTAATGAATGTATTACGTAAGATATTAAACTATTGTATTACGTTGTATGTAACTGTGGACCGACAGTATATTCGGTCATTTTCTTGTATATTCGTTTAAGACGTATTATATATACTCTTTTGGTATTCCACTTGCTTGTCAGATTGGGTTGTTTAATTTAATTTTCTTAACTTGTTTTAAAACTCAACTAAATTCTAAACTTTTGGCAACCCGTTTTCTGACTCATTGGGTGGTTTTACCATATACTCAGTTTATTGTTGTCATGTTGAGAATGATATCCATCCATGATTCCTGTTACATTTGAGTATCGAGATGGCCACCCCTTATCTCGGATCGCGGGTTGTCACACATGTTAGTAACCAGACTCTCACTTGATATTCTCACCTCTCATCTAGAGTGAACACATAACGTTTCCTATTAACCTCCTAGTTAATGGTTTCTCTTCACTAAATTCCATAATATGATTCCGTCCCATATCATAACCCCGTATGTCCCATACCGTACGTCGTATAATCATTCATATACGTTTCTCATTAACAGGAATCGTTTCTCATTAATATGAATTAATCTCTTTAATAAATATTCATTAACTTATTTCAATTCTTTTCGCAATCCACCGTTATCTACAATTATCACACAGTAAATAATTTAACCACTATATACACATTCATTAAATTCATTATATATATACATATATAATACGGCACCCCGAGTCACAGCTGCGGTGTAATGAATTACTCGGCTATCATGTCCCAGTATCGCAGGTCGCCGAATAGGGGACTAAATTCGGTAAGGATTCCTCGAACCACAAACAACAACATACAAATTGGAGGCGAACATAGTTCTCATACCCATGGGCCACACACAAACCTACGTTCCCATAGTCAGCGGACTTATCAACTCCCGGATAAGTCTTTCATAGACCTATGTTCTCGAGTGAGAAATCAAAGATCCCATGCTTTCATCAGGATATGACTGCCCTCACGCGCAAACCTCCCGTCGATAGCAAGGAAGCTAGGTATGTAATACACATAATCATCAATCAATTAAATAGGCATTATCATCTACCTATAATATAATATCAACAAGGTACTCACATTACCCTAAGATAGTTCCCATACGTAGCATTATATCTCTCAAATCCTACGTATTAAAATATTATGACTTTACTTCTTTAATTCAATTTCCTCAAGCCTCAGTCATTACTCAAGGTTCAAATAGGTTTCTCCTCAGCACATATTCAGTAAGAAATCACTAATATCCTACTGGTCCATATCATCATATCTCCCGAATTACTACGAATTAAACTCCCCTTTAATTAGGGTTAAAAACGATTGTTTCTAATCTCTTATAAACACATCTTCTATCAACTAGGATTGAATACCATCATCACAAGGATCATAGTCTATAGTGTTTTATTTACACTATATGACTTATCAACAAAATAAACATCCTCGCATCCTATAACATCTCTCCACTCCCGACATCGTTAAAGGTTCATGGGCGAAGCGTCTTGCAAAGAGAAATCCAAACAAAGAACCCCTCCAATACACTACTACTTAACTTTGTCGGTCGTGGAGGTCTGTCAACTTCAAATATGCAACTGGGATAACCTCATCCCCTCTTTCAACCAAATGTGGTCTGAGCTCCCATCTCTATCCAGGATCTATACCACTAAGCACTTCTATTACACACATTCCTTGCATAATCAATAATGAGCTTAAACTCAGTCCTTGATGTTCAAATTGTAACCCTAAGGCTACACAAGTGTTATATAAATCTCCCCTACTGGACCTATCCTTAATCCTCATGCACACCAATTAGAATCCAATACCTGAATCTAGCTACCGAAATTTCTTCAATTTAATTATCATCATTCTAATCAATTAAATCCCAATCTAATCAATTGAAATCTTATCTAGGGCTTCCGGATCTTCTCTAAGTCCCATAATATCCAATTACCAACCACGAAAGATCTAAAAACATATTGGGATAAGAACCAACACTAAAAAGAAACAACTTTAACAATCCTGGGGAGGTCGATCGATCGAAGGCAGGGGGTCGATCGATCGATCGCTCAGGTAACAACCCAGTTTTTTTCTGCATTTCTGCAACTACGGGTTTAGCCATTTTTTATCATTCAAACCTTCATATTAACATTCCAAATGACTTATAATCCTTACTACATGATATATCAACATATATGAATGATTTCTAATGCTCTAAACATCCTAGATTCATCAAGAGATTGAATTAAAAGCATGTTTATATCCTCTTTTCCAGAAAATTATCAACATATTATTTTCAAGAACAAATCAATGGTTTTCATAATTTCTTCAACATATTTATGATTATTTCGGGGATTACTAACTACCTACAACATGATTTTGATTCCTATATATTTTTCGTTTCCAGAAAATCCATTAACAACTCTATCCTTTCATCTTCCAAACATGAAAATCATCTATTTTTATAACTATCCTAGCATGGGCAATATACAAACTTAAATTTCAAATATCAAACACTTGCCTCTAATGAAGATCTGATCCTTTGGTGTAGTATATCACAGGTGGTTCTCCCTTCTCCGATCAACCTCCGGTGGTGGTTGGTGGCGGTGACCCTTGGTTCTTAGTTCTTCTCCTTCCCAAGTAAACTCTTCTTATCCCAAGCAACCTTTCATTTTTTCTAGGAAGATGACTTCCCTATTTTGTGTGGAAGAGATGAATAACTCACGTACACTTAATCTCCAAATACTTATAATAAGACAAAACCCGAAATCATTATTCGCCCCTTATAAAATTGACCAAAATACCCTTTTGGGTTGTCTTTTCATTTCCAAATGACCCGAGACTGAAATTCAACATCCAAATAGACTTTTCTGACTATTTCAACCCTTCCAGACGCAACGACGCAGTCGAAATGACTATAAGGTTGATATAAAACTAAGTTCCCTTTTTAATTTAACAATTTAATCCCGACGCGTCCCATACCGCGTCCGACTAAAAATTCAAATTACTGAATTAACAACTCACAACAATATCAATAACATCACATTCATATATTACCTAAATATCTTTAGGTAATAACCAGAATCGTTCATTTTAATATCCATAATTCGGATAATCCCAAATGAATTAATTAATAATAAAATCCAATTAATCCGTAAATTTAAAATATAACCCATTTTAAAAGTCATTAAAATCATGGGGTATTACATACTTCCCCCCATATAACAAAATTTCGTCCCGAAATTCGGAAAGATAAATCATACTAGTAAGTTCAACTCTGAGTATAAATCTCACATCACAAGAAATCTATGTTGTACCGCCCATACAGTACATTATAAAAAATCCCCATTGATGTTATACGCCAAGCCTCACCATATAGTTTCAACTGAATCGAAATTTAAACGATACCCAATCTTCCCTATACCGTCCTCGAGAAAAATTTTGGGAAAAATTATCCTCACGTATTTAAACAAATAATTCCTGAAGTCACAACTACTTACAGTTTCACAATTATGAAAACTACTAGCATTCAACTATCCAGGGCGTCCATACATCCTATTGTACCACTTTCCTTATAATATTTAGCGCAAAGTTTATAAACTCATATCCTAAAGACCTATCTTATTTCGACTCCAACCGGTTATTAGTTTCATGCGTGGGGTGTCTCGCAAGAGAAATCCAAACAAGGAACCCCCCCGATACACTACTACCTAAAGTAGTCGGTCATCGAAACTCCTCAGGTCTTTAGTCAATAGTTTATAACCTCTCTACAGGTTTTATCGATTTCAAATAAAGTCTACTCATCTACTCTCTCATTAAAGACAAGATGCTGGCTAGTAGTAGTACATACGCTCTCGTATACCACAAATCAATCCACGCCGATAGTCACATCATGATCGGACATGCCTAAAGTAAGTAATTCCATGATAAAAATCAGACCCACGTGATGACATGAAAAATATAGGTGTCCCACAACCCCTCGGTGAGTCTACGTAAATAACAGTGCTATAGGCTAAGTTAGCAACCCTTTTTTCCCACATAATATTAATTGCTACAAAAATTAATATACGCCTCATAACTCCTTAGATAGAAAACATACTCTCATTCGCGGGTAGTAGTTGTTGATTCCCACAATTATAACTTTGCTCCGATGAGTCAAGAAAAATTTTTACCCCAAATTTTCAGTTGTAGTTAACCACACTCCACTATATGCCCAAGCCTTTGAATATATTGCCTTCGTTAGGTAACACACGCAATTCCCGCATTTCAAGAACTTCTACTGATGACTCTCCTCAATTTTCCACAAAAGGGGTGACCTCGACTACGGTCATCATACTCAAACATACTTCATAACCTTCTAAGTACGATCTCCATTATCCGTCCAATGGCCCTCATCTGCCATACCTCTCGTACGAACCCGTCCGAATGCAATAAGCTTCATTAATATATACGTGATCTTACCAAAGAAATCAACAATCCTAAACATAGGGCTCTACATCAAAGAACGCTAAGCTGAAAACACAGTAAGCCATACAGACCCTAAAGGAAACTAGAACCTAATGCTCTGATACCACCTGTAACACCCCGCCTAATTAAATACCGGGTGGCCAATCCAATACCAAATTCAAACAGAATATACATTTGGCTCATTCTTAGCATCATTGTCAAAAACATTTACAACTCACCCAATACCCAATTAAGCTGGTGTTAAAAACTTAACAAATTTTAA
This sequence comes from Sambucus nigra, assembly GCA_949130495.1. Lineage (NCBI taxonomy): Eukaryota > Viridiplantae > Streptophyta > Magnoliopsida > Dipsacales > Adoxaceae > Sambucus > Sambucus nigra. The sequence continues at coordinate 523,168,365 of OX422220.1, forward strand.
TTTCAATAAAAACCATTTTTAGTTTAAGAATAACACTACACATTTTATTCTACAACATTGATAACCGAATAGATAACTCAAAAGAATTTAAATGCAATTGGAATAAACATTCCCAAATAATATTAATCCATTACAGTAATCCCAACAATATTAAATGTATTAAAAAGACACGAATACAATAGTATTTGACCCCGATAGGAAAAGATAACTGAATCCTTTTGGCGACATTCCCTAACTAAGAAAATACTGTGAATCAAAAGAAGATAGACATCTAAGCAAAACTCCATAGCTCCATAGCTCCTCATAATACGCTAAGGTTGGCGTCCCTACTGTTGGACACCAGATATAGAAGGTACAATAGAAAAGAGAATATGCAAGGAAATGGGTCAAAGCCCGATGTAAAATGATTTTAAAAACAACAAGTATTTAACAAGTACAATAAAGCATTTATTATGTACATGTTAGTAACCAAACTCTCACTTGATATTCTCACCTCTCATCTAGAGTGCACACTTAACGTTTCCTATTAACCTCCTAGTTAATGGTTCCTCTTCACTAAATTCCATAATATGATTCCATACCGTATCATAACCCCGTATGTCCCATACCATACGTCGTATAATCATTCATATACGTTTCTCATTAACATGAATCGTTTCTCATTAATATGAATTAATCTCTTCAATAAATATTCATTAACTTATTTCAATTCTTTTCTCAATCCACTGTTATCTGTAATTATCACACAGTAGATAATTTAACCACTATATACACATTCTTACAATTCATTATATATATATACATATATAATACGGCACCCCGAGTCATACCTGTGGTGCAATGCATTATTCTGCTATCATGTCCCAGTATCGCTGGTCGCCGAATAGGGGACTAAAGGTTCGGTAAGGATTCCTTGAACCACAAACAACAACATACAAATTACAGGCTAACATAGTTCTCATACCCACGGGCCACGCACATACCTACGTTCCCATAGTCAGCGGACTTATCAACTCCCTGATAAGTTTTTCATAGACCTATGTTCTCGAGTGACAAATCAAAGATCCCATGGATTCATCAGGATATTACTGCCCTTATGCGCAAACCTCCCACCGATAGCAAGTAAGATAGGTATGTCATGCACATAATCATCAATCAATTAAATAGGCATTAGCATCTACCTATAATATAATATCAACAAGGTACTCACATTACCCTAAGATAGTTCCCATACGTACCATTATATCTCTCAAATCCTACGTATTAAAATATTATGACTTTACTTCTTTAATTCAATTTCCCCGAGCCTCACTCATTACTCAAGGTTCAAATAGGTTTCTCCTCAACACATATTCAGTAAGAAATCTCTAATATCCTACTGGTCCATATCATCATATCTCCAGAGTTACTACGAATTAAACTCTCCCTTTAATTAGGGTTAAAACCGATTATTTCTAATCTCTTATAAACACATCTTCTATCAACTAGGATTGAATACCATCATCACAAGGCTCATAGTCTATAGTGTTTTATTCACACTATATGACTTATCAACAAAATCAACATCCTTTCATCCTATAACATCTCTCCACTCCCGACGTCATTAAGATTCATGTGCGGATCTTTCCGCAAAGAGAAATCCAAACAAGGAAACCCTCGAATACACTAATACTTAACTTTGTTGGTCGTGGAGGTACGTCAACTTCAAATACGCAACCGGGATAACCTCATCCCCTCTTTCAACCAAATGTGTTCTGAGCTCCCATCTTTATCCAGGATCCATACCACTAAGCACTTGTATTACACACAGTCCTTGCGTAATCAATAATGAGCTTAAACTCAGTCCTTGATGTTCAAATTATAACCCTAAGGCTACCCAAGTGTTATATAAATATCACCTACTGGACCTATCCTTAATCCTCATGCACACTAATTAGAATCCAATACCTGAATCGAGCAACCGAAATTTCTTCAATTTAATTATCATCATTCTAATCAATTAAATCCCAATCAAATTAATTCAAATCTTATCTAGGGCTTACTGATCTTCTCTAAGTCCCATAATATCCAATTAACAATCACGAAAGATCTAAAAAAGTTTTGGGATAAGAACCAACATTAAAAATAAACAACTTTAACAATCCTGGAGAGGTCGATCGATCGAAGGTAGGGGGTCGATCGATCGATCGCCTAGGTGACAACCCAATTTTTTTCTGCATTTCTGCAACTACGGGTTTAGCCATTTTTTATCATTCAAACCTTCATATTAACATTCCAAATGACTTATAATCCTTACTACATGATATATCAACATATATGAATGATTTCTAATGCTCTAAACATCCTAGAATCATCAAGAGATTGAATTAAAAGCAAGTTTGTATCCTCTTTTTCCAAAAAATTATCAACATATTATCTTCAAGAACAAATCAATGGTTTTCATAATTTCTTCAACAAATTTATTATTATTTCGGGGATTACTAACTACCTACAACATGAGTTTGATTCCTACATGTTTTTAGTTTCCAGAAAATCCATTAACAACTCTATCCTTTCATCTTCCAAACATGAAAATCATCGCTTTTTATAACTATCCTAACATGGACAATATACAAACTTAAATTGCAAATATAAAACACTTGCCTCTAATGATGATCTGATCCTTTGGTGTAGTATATCACAGGTGGTTCTCCCTTCTCCGGGCAACCTCCGGTGGTGGTTGGTGGTGGCGACCCTTGGTTCTTAGTTCTTCTCCTTCCCAAGTAAACTCTTCTCTTCCCAAGCAACCTTTCATTTTCTCTAGGAAGATGACTTCTCTATTTTGTGTAGAAGAGATGAATAACCCACATACACTTAATAGCCAAATATTTATAATAAGACAAAACCCGAAATCACTATTCATCCTCCTTATAAAAATGACCAAAATACCCTTTTGGGTTATTTTTTCATTTCCAAATGACCCGAGACTCAAATTCAACATCCAAATAGACTTTTCTGACTATTTCAACCCTTTCGGACGCAACAACGCAGTCGAAATGACTATAAGGTTGATATAAAAATAAGTTCCCTTTTTAATTTAACAAATTAGTCCCGACGCGTCCCATACCACGTCCGACTAAAAATTCAAATTACTGAAATAACAACTCACAGTAATATTTATAACATCACATTCATATATTACCTAATTATCTTTAAGTAGTAAACATAATCGTTCATTTTAACATCCACAATTCGGATAAACCCAAATGAATTAATTAATAATAAAATCCAATTAATCCCTAAATTTAAAATATAACCCATTTTAAAAGTCATTAAAATCACGGGGTATTACAATTTTATGGCAAGAGTTAGTACTCAAAACATTTTGAAAATATTTAGCACGACTTTATCGCGGTTTCAAATTGATTATTGATTACACATGTTATGCCCATGAGCAGTCTCTCGAGTATCCTCACCTCTCATCTATAGTGCACGCCTAGCGTTGTGTACTTATCCCACCTCATTGTACTACCCAAGCTAACTATACATAAGTAGTTAGCTGAACCATTCACATCTCGAAGTCCCCGTACTTCCCACACAATAACCTTACCGAGTAACATCTTTCATATGTTAATTGTCAACATAGGTAACATTCCTCACATGTAAAATTATTACATTAAGTTCTCAACTTAATTTATCATTCGGATATCCACAATTATAAAGAACATTCACAAATGTTATTAGCAGAATTATATACTCAAGTTTCTAGACTTAATTCATTCTTTTTAGATATACTCTATCTAATTGTCTACTATCACACATATGTAGATAAATCGTACAGTATATATTTCACACACAATATATACAAATAAATATATACTTCACTATAATATCCTCGTGTCACGCAATGAGGATTTATTGGTTCGGATGTTCCTTGGACCCTAGTTTTATAGATTTTCAATATTGGTCCGGATGTCTCATTGACCCCAATTCGAACTCTAATGTATTAGTCTGAATGTTCCATTAACCCCAATACATTTAATATACATTAGGCAGTCACACCGCCTAAGTATTCATATTGGTCCCGATGTTCCTTCGACCCCAATGTTATATATGTTCGATACTAGTCCGGATGTTCCATCGATACCAATTGGAACTCTTATTTATTGGTCCGGATGTTCCATCGACCCTAATACATTTAATATATTTTAAATATTCACACTGCCTAAGTATTCACATGGTGGATATTCGCACAACCTAAGTATTCACACTTTCACATAGAATATTTCTCTAGGATACTCACCGTATTTAATGCTTTACGATTTATCTCACTATTGTATTTATTTAAGTATTCACACAACTCTAGGGGTCCTGGTTACCCCTTCATATATTCTAGTAGTTAAATTAACATTTACCCTACTGGTGTACTTATTAAGTCCATCAGAATTTTCATAATTTGTTATCTTTCTCTCCAATAAATTATGACAAAATTCATCCCAATTCATTCTCGTCTTAATTCCCTTCAATAAGACTAAACTACAAATCCCATATAGGTGAACTGTAGTATAAATAATCCCCTCCTTATATTCTAACAAAGTTTAAAAAGGTTTTTAATAGTAACCGTTTGGAGGAACTAGGCCAAAATGGGGAATTAAAATTTTCTAGGAAACTGGACCGCTTTGCCCCAACTGGTTTGCCTGTCTGTAATACGTCTTCTCTATTTCACTAGTGCATTTGTCACCATTAACACACCTATAGCCCCCATGGTACTTCACCAAACCTCATATCAATTGTTCCTAACCATTTCTACATGCATTAGGACTATTTCTAATGTGATTTTATCATCAAATCGTAACAAATCCTTATAAAAATTGGATTTAAACATTTAGTCATTAAGAACCCTAGGTTTTAAGATCCTGCATAAAACATCCTCTAAAACCTAGATAAAATTCATGATTATCAACATATAATTTCAGACATCTTGTCCTCTACATATATTCAATCCATCTACATGCAATTCCTACCTACACTTGTATTATAATCATTATTTTCTTCTCAAAATAATAATTTCATCAATCAATGAGTAAACCCTCATAGAATGGGTATTATAACATCAAAGAAATTGCAATAAACACTTGCCTTTGTGCTATAGGGTCTGATTTCGTGTTGATAAAGCTGATTTGATTGCAATCCCCTCAATTCTTCATTTCCCAATAGTTGTGGTGCAATAACTCTTTTTAATCTCTCATAAATTCCTCATTAAGCTTTAGAAATTTTCTCCCTCTTCTCTCAAATGGCATGTCTTGGGTCTTACTATTTCTAACCCTATCCTCAAGTCTTAAACATATGATATAACACTTAGAATTTCGTAGGTCCATTAATCCCTATTTTTCAAATGACCAAAATGCCCTCAATAGGTGCCGATTTGATCTAAAATTGACTTGGGACCCAAACTATACTCACATGTATACTATTCTGACTATTTCGACCCATTCGGAACCATTTGCGACCTCTAAATTATCATTAAAGTCACTTAAAAATATATTTCCTATCTCAACCTCAATATAGTCTACACACGACTCCCGGTTGAGATAAAATCTAATACGCCCATATCACTCACTATGACGTATATCAATAATCATCAATTATTTGCTATTCACACTTAGTAAATTAAATACCTTAATATTAATCGGTATCTATATCTCGATTAATAATTTAATAATCATATTTATCATTTAATCACATTAAATTACATTACTCATGTAGTTTAATTAACAACGTATTTTCTCACTTAATTCCTGAATTAAGTAAATATCAAATACGTAGAAATATAGGATATTATATACTTCCTCCCTTATAAAGGAATTTCATCCTCGAAATTAGGATGTAGCTGCAGTAACCAACTCCGGATACTACTTTCGCATGTCCTCCTCCCCTTCCCAAGTAGGCTCATCAAGGCTATGGCGTCCCCACTAAACTCTGACAAAGGCACCACATTAGATCGCAACTTACATTCAATATGATCCAAAATCACCACAGTCTCTCCTCATACGAGATATCTGGTTGTAAGTTAATATCCTCTAGTGGTACATGCCAGAAGGACTTCTTGCTCTTCCTGTATATCTTCAGCGATGCTATATGGAACACATCGTGTATCCACTGAAAGTGTTCTGGTAAACCAAGTCTATATGCCACTGGTCCCACTCTCTCAATGAAAGGGAAGGGCCTTACATATCTTGATGTGAGCATCCCTTTTTTTCCGAATCCCGTGACCCCGTTCATGGGAGATACCCTACCAAAACATGGTCATCCATCTCCAACTCAATGGTCTCTAACCATATTGTGCCACAGAAGACGAACCTCTACTCCATCGTCTCTACTATCTCCATGTTAGGAAAGGTCCCATCTTTATTGGTGCCAACTTCTTATCGCCAAACCCCCGACTCTCCTCGGGGTAATTACCCGCAATAATCCCTGAATACTCATGTCAGAGTTCAAACTCTTAACTCATGGTCACGTAACTCTGTTTACATTTTGGATTTTTCTGAAAAAGATGTGGTCTAGTCAATTCCTGTCGATGGACCATAATTAACTTCGGGTCCAGGAAGCTTGTTACTACCCACCTCTTATCAACCAATGTGTGGATAACGAGATCTCCCTACAACTCCTTAAAACGTGTCACATAAATAGTAAACTATAATAAGGTATCACACGTAACTCTACTAGTGGTAATTACTACTCCCAATCACCCACAATTCTAGAATTATGCATTCCACTCTCCCTCAAGCAACCTAGTCGCATTTACCTACTATTGGCTTATGGTTTCGATGTCTAGAACAATATACATTCCGTCCCCATCGTCTTCTATCCCTTCCAATCAGAGGTGGGACTGAAAGGCCTTGTCCTAATTAACAACAATTTTGGACAACACCTAACTCCGTTTAATTTCTTTTCCTCAAGAGAAAAATTTGATCGACTACTCGATAGTATATCCCACTCCAAAATAGTAAATATTCCTCTCGAGTCAACCCATTTTGTAACCCGATGGAAACCTGACCTCTCCGTAATTTTGGATGTTCCAAATACGCATTTCACCACTTATGCTCATCAACCCTGCCACTGGGAACATCAAAATTACAAAATCCTAGTTAGTAACCTCATATCAACCTCTTTCCACCCTTAGATGGTGTAACTTGGTACCAACTTCACTATGTATCATTCACCACCGATGCCCCATGCTCAAGGTTTCACATTACGAGGGACATCTTACTCCCCTTTTTTCGAAATACACCCAAAAATCATTTCCCTTGCATATGCTCCCCACAACTGCAAGGCATATGACTAAGTGAGACGTTGCTCCACCCATGGAACCCATACACCCTATAACCATTCATAACTGCACAAATTAATCCACTAGTCTATAATATAATATAGTTATCATTCGTCAGATATAAATATATAAACGAGCAATAGCCACGGTAATAAAACCATGTCCTAATCTTTTGACATAAAAGTATACTCATCCACTCTCATGCTACAAGAGACAACATATCTCAAGACGCTCTTACTATCACTAGTTTCTTAGCACGAATAAATCACGAGCTATATCTCTCCACTCGATAATCAGCTAATTTACAACGAATTACATCAGTATCATGTCCCTATTCGCCGGGATCAATTATAACTAGACAACATGCACACATAAGTCAAATTCATAGTATATCATAACATATATTCACATATATATAGGCTCAACCTTATTTCAGGTGATGCCTAACAAAAAAAAGTCATTCAATGGAACCACGAAAATGAGATCTCACTATCACAATCTACAATCGCTCATCTCTTCGCTAAGAAACCAAACTTCGAAAGGTATTCTAATATACTCTCAAAAGTCTTGAATGCAGTAAACTAACACGTGATATAAATGTCATCTTAGTGTACCCACCCGTTCTCTCTCTTCGACGACACCAAAGAGTCCCGCTACCCCACGGTAAATGTATACATCATAATGTTATTATAGCCAATGCCCCACCAAATCCGACACACTCACGAATTTTAGTGTTAAAAATCATATATTGTGACTCACCCATGTCATTCTAAATGTATCCTATACTCTTATGATCAAACAAAAATTCTATCTCGTTTGTTATCTAGCCTGCCTGGTCAATGAGTCCCTGTGCTTAACTCTCGCATTGGGACTGACCCATGATTTGTTTTATATCTAGGATATCCTCCTATAATTTCCCCTTTCCTAACTTTAGGGTAACACTTACTTTCATGGCCTACACTCTCATATGTGATGCTTCGGCGTGAAATCTATTTGCCTCTGATTATGGCCCCACTCGCCTCCCCCGTTGTTCCCTTGGCTCTAATGACCCAGGGGAACATGATGCCGTTCCTCCTAAGGACCTTCTTAGTCCTACCCAACCCACCATTGTTGGTTTTGTAATCTCTGGGCTTAATTATCTTAACCCAAATGCTCTTGCAAGAAGTCACACTCCTTATATTTTTGTGCCCCATTAACACTATTTCCATTTTCTCCCTCGGTCTGTCTGGTCTCACTTCTTGTTGTGAGTTAATCCAATACATGTGGACTTATCCCCCACACATAGGACACCTTTCATTGTTATTTACCTTGCCATTGGCGAGCTGACCTGTAACACCTCGCCCGGGCGAGAGGAGCGATACTCGATAAAACATACCAAATCCACAATCAATAAGGTATAGAACATCTAAATAAATCCCATAATATAAAATAAAATAATCCACAAATCTCAATTATCAAATTTAATACAACAAATGTCTCTCGAAATAATACAACTATCTATCTCAAAAAAATAAATCGCCAACGCTCTATACAACAATACAAATCTTCTCATTTTGTACACTCGAATATTCTTCCCAATATCCAAGCTAAAAATCAATCTCCAATTAGCCCATAGCGCTGAAATCCGTGCTAACCTGCCACTAAGAAAAAAAATATGGGGAAGTACACAATATAACAGGAAAGATGATCAACAAGTATTGGTGGTGAATAAAACGTAACAATATGAGTACGAATATTCAAATCAAATGCCAATATCAAAAGCATTTTATCAATATAATTTCTCAACAACCCATTATTCGGGTCACCAGGCCTCACCATACCGCGCCCATACTTTATCAAGTAGCTTAAAATTGGAATCTTGGCGGGTGACCAACCTTTGTGCCATATTAAAATCTCATGACAACATGCTCAACACAAATATCATATCACATGAATTAAAATAAGATTCCAATAATAATTTTTAGATTCCAAATGAATTTAGAAATTCAAATATGAGTTCGATAATCACATGAAATCAAAGGGAATAACTCTCGAGAGATTAAAGAGAATATTGTGTAAAACCCCATACCTTAAACCAATATAAGAAATCAACATGAATCTGCTAAGAAACTCAGATTAAACCATCACAATGATCCATAAATCATCTCTAAGTTCCAACACCAAAATAGCCCTAAGAACACCTACACAAATTATGGTTGAATATGATAATATAAAGGGGCTATCTGTATATAAAAAGAGAGGAATGTATGAAAAGGATATTGCATATTTGTGTGGCAAAAGATAGTTTAGAAAAGGTCTCCCACGACCCCTTTTTATAAGGCAAAAAAGTAGAATATGAACCAACAAAACTCTTCAAAACTTGTTGCGCACGAAATCTGTTGAGGTCGATTGATCAATCACCTAGAGTCGATCGATCGATCCCTCAGGGATTTTGATTCTTTCGTCTTAAAATAAAACAAAGGGATAATCTTTAAAAGTCATTTAAAAATCCTTTTTAACTCTGATTTTGAAGCCGATTGAAATTCTCGTCTTTAAAAATAATTCTCAACATTTTTAGCAGGAAAAATAATTAAATAAAAAACTTTGTTTTCTATTATATTTTTTAAATTAATTTAAAATACCCCAAAATTACGCGACTTGTTACATGCCCTTATCGAGTTGTCCTTCTCTCGGACCTGGTTGTCTTGGCCTCATTTACTACCCCCATTCTTCCTTATGCTCCGCTAACCTTCTGGGACTCATTACTGTCCTAAGGCCCTGGTGGAATCCACCATCACTCGGAGGTTTTCACTGATCCTAATCATATAAATGGGTCCCCTAGTGGGTAAACCCTCACGTGGTTTTTCACTATCATCGTTAAAACGAATATTGCTCTTTGTGTAGATTCCCTAACCCTCTTGGCTCCCTTCTTATGGAAGCGTTTATATAAAGTTAGAAATGTACGACTTTTGATGACCTCAACACTGTTTATACTAGCCAAATTTCCCATCCATTGTTGAGTATTCTACTCATGAGTCCATTATTAACTTACGGACCCTTTTTTTATCCCCCATATCCCCTTCTTTGCGTAAGAAGTTCTCTCAGCTATTCAACTTGTCACTTACGAACAGTTTCTACCTTGTCCTTTTGATAGGTTTTGAAATTTTATTCGCTTCTGTGTCTGAACCACAAATGTAATATCTTACTGTCCAATCGCAACTATAAATTTTTGTTTAGATCCATTATACTTATTTTTTAAGTGGTGACTGACTCTCATTCCTTAACATTGCTGCTAAGGGCTAAAAATGTCGCATAAAATTAAATCTTAGGTGTCGTTTCACTCTACCCTACACAAGTGTCTTTGGATTCTCTATTTACGAATCCTAAAAAATGATCCTTCAACAGTGTCCCTCTAACACCCCTAAAATTATACTGCCGTTATCTATCACGATATTTAGGAAAACTACCATTCTCGAACGATTATCTTATTGCCACCTTCCTGAGCGATGATCGTGGTGACTTCTATCGTGATTACCATATCCAGAATTCTCTATGTCTTCTGTTGAGCCTCTCCCCCTACAATCCTTATATCAGCCCTCGTTGGTCATCCTATAATGTTTGGGTACGAAGCCCAACCGAACTCGTATATGCATCACATCCACTATACTTAATAGCAGGAGAACGTAAGTCGCATACGTAGAGGAATACAATAATCCTATCATAAGGCTCTACATTAAAGAATATTAATCTTAAATGTAGAAAAGTTGAGGACACTAGAACGTGATGCTATAATACCATTTGTGACACCTCGCCTAATTAAGCATCGGTTGATCAGTCCTTTGTTAAATTAAAACAGGTTTCTCATATGGTCACTCTTCGCATCACTGTCGAAAAACTTTTTAATTACTAATCACATATTAGTTAATTAAACCGGTGTCAAATTTTATCTTTCATTAAGAAAAAAAATGCGAAGACAATACAAACCATTCATAAAGTGACAAAATCCGAATCCATTAATAATATAAATGATGTCTTTCCGAACAAACCATTGGCTAAAATCCAAAGTAAATACACTAACTAAATCAAAGTAGTCTAAATACTAAAACTGAAATGAGTGGGGAACATGCCCTAAATAAGGTCCGACAACTAAAGATAGATTCCTACTCTAGAAATGAATAGTAGAAGCGGCTAAACAAGGTCCTGCAAATGTCCATCCATCGCAACTGCGTCTCCATGGATTAGAATCTGTGGAATCCTAAAAGGTTTTCAATATATTTTATTGTAAGACTTAGTACTTAAAACATTTTGAAAATATTTAGCAAGAGTTTATTATGGTTTCAAATTCGTTATTGATTACACATGTTATGCTAGAGGGAACTCTCTTGAGTATCCTCAGCTCTCATCTATAGTGCACGCCTAGCATTCTATACTTAGCCCACCTGATTGTACTACCCAAGATAACTAGACATAAGTATTTAACTGAACCATTCACATCTATAAGTCCTCATACCGCCCATGCAATAACCTAATCGAATTAACATCTTTCATATGTTAATTATCAACGTAGGTAACATTCCTCACATGTTAAATTATTACATTAAGTTGTCAAATTAATTTATGATTATGATATCCACAATTATATATAACATTCACATATGTTATTAGTAGAATTATATACTCAAGTTTCTCGACTTAATTCATTCTTTTTAGATATACATTATCTAATTATCCATTGTCACACATAATTAGATAAATCGCATAGTATATATTTCACACACAATATATACAATTAAATAGATACTTCACTATAATATCCTCATATCACGCAATGAAGATTTATTAGTTTGGATGTTACTTCGACCCCAATTTTATATATGTTCGATATTGGTTTGGATGTTCCATTGACCGCAATTCTAACTCTCATGTATTTTTTCCGTACGTTCCATCAACCTCCATACATTTAATGTACTTTAGGCATTCACACCACCTAAGTATTCATATTGGTTCGGATGTTCCATCGACCCCAATATTATATATGTTCGATATTGATCTGGATGTTCCATCGACCCTAATTCGAACTCCCTTGTATTAGTATTGACATTCCATCGACCCAAATACATTTAATATACTTTAGGTATTCACTCCAGCTAAGTATTCACATTGTAGGTATTTACACAACCAAAGTATTCACACTTGTACGTAGTATAATTCTCTCGAATACTACCTGTACTTAATGCTTTGCGATTTATCTCAGTATCGTATTTATTTGAGTATTCACACAACTCTAAGGGTCCTAGTTACCCCTTCATTTATTTCAGTAGTTAAAATAACAATTACCCTACTGATATACTCATTAAGTCCTTCGAAACTTCCATAATGCATTATCTTTCTCTCCGATAAATTATGACAAAATTCATCCCAATTCATTCTCGTCTTAATTTCCCTCAATAAGACTAAACTAAAAATCCCATATACGCAATTTGTAGTATAAATAATTCCCTCATTATAATCTAAAAAGTTTCAAATGTTTTTCCATAATAATCGCTTGGAGGAACTAGTCCAAAAGGGGGAATTAAAATTTTATGGGAAACCGGACGAGTTCGCCCCTTGAACCAAACCGGTCCACCTGTCCCTAATGTGTCTTCTCCATTTTGCTAGTGCATTTTTCACAATTAACACGCCTATAACCTCCATGATACTACACCGAACCTCATATCAATTGTTCCCAACCATTTCTACAAGCACTAGGACTATTTCTAACGTGATTTTATCATCAAATCATAACAAATCCTTATCAAAATTGGATTAAAATATTTAATCATCAAGAACCCTAGGTTTTAAGATCCTCCATAAAAATTCCTCTAAAACCCAGATAAAATTCATGATTATCAGCATATAATTTAAGACATCTTGTCTTCTATAGATATTAATTCCATCTACATGCAATTCCTACCCACATATGTATTATAATCATTATTTTCTTCTCAAAATGATAATTTCATCAATCAATGAGTAAACCCTCGTAGCATGGGCAATATAACTCCAAAGAAAATGTAATAAACACTTGCAATTGTAATCTACGGTTTGATGTTGTGCTAATGAAGGTGATTTGATTTCCTTCTCCTCAATTCTTCCTTTCGAAATGGTTTGTGGTGCAAGAACTCCTTTGAATCTCTCACAAATTCCTAATTATGATTTGGAAATTATTTCCCTCTTCTGTCTAATGGCCTCTCTTGGGTATTACTATTTCTAGCCCTATACTCAAGTCTTAAACATCTAATATAACACTTAGAATTTCGTGGGTCCCTTAATCTCTATTTTTTAAATGACCAAAATGCCCTCAATAGGTCCCGGTTCGGTCTAAAATTGACTCGGGAGCCAAACTATACTCCTGGGTATACTATTCCGACTATTTCGACCAATACGAAACCATTCATTTCCTTTACATTATCATCCGATTCACTTAAAAATACATTTCCTATCTTAACCTCAATATAGTCTACATGCGACTCCCAGGTGAGCTAAAATCTAATACGCCCATATCACTCTCTATGACGTATATCAATAATCATTAATTATTTACTATTCACACTTAGAAAATTTCATATCATAATATTAATTAGTATCTATCTCTCGATTAATAATTTCATAATCACATATATCATTTAATCACATTAAATTACGTCACTTGTGTAATTTAATTAACAACGTATCTTCTCACTTAATTCCCGAATTAAGTAAATGTCAAATACGCAGAAATGTAGGGTATTACATATATACGACATGTGAATGTTGTCTTATACTAGTATGTAAACAATACGAGTAAATAATTATATACGGGATAAATACATAAAGTGTGAATGTATTTCATATATAACTAATGTGAAAGTTATATGATTAATATGTATTTCATTTATAACTAGTGTGAACGTTATATGATTAATTAAAGTTGAAATGATTAAATAAGTGATTGAGTATAACAACTTATAAATTAAAGTAAGGAATACCCGGGTTGGGGTAGTATGATGGAAAAGGTGTAACAAGGCTAGTTAGGTAGGGTAGCATAACTGGTGGGGACAAGAGGCAAGTGATAGGTGTGCACATTAGTTGAGGAGCGAGCTATATCTAAAGATAGCACGACACCGGCTTAAATATTGAAGGTGTTCACGTATATTTAAATTGTTGCATTTTAATTGCTTGCTAAATATTTTCAAAGGGTTTTCTTGGGCTCTGACCCCGTGTCAAATATATCCAAAACAATTTTAGGTGTCCAGCCATAGGGATACCAATCTTGATGATTCGTTCTAGGGATGCATAGCTACAACAGTTGTGAAGGCTTGGGGGATTTGCTTTAGACACTTCAATTATTCATTCCTTGTTTTTCAGTTTCACTGAGTATTTTATTTGGGCATGTCGCCCCTTCACACTATTCATTACTCTAGGTTATTTATTAGATTTAATGGATTTAGTTTATTATTTTAGAGTTATAGTTGGATTTTACTGTTGGCAATTGATGGCTTATTCAGTATTATTTATTTATCTATATGTCGTGTGATTATTCAGATTATTATATGGTGGATGGTTTGATTATATTGGTTATTTCCGCAAGTTTTTAAGTTAATGAAAAGATAAAATTTTGCACCAGCTTAATTTAATGAAGGACATTAGTAATTTTTAATGTTTTTGACATTGATGCTAAGAATGAACCAAATGAGACAAACATATATTTTGATAAAGGATTTATCACCTGTGATTAAAATAGGTGTGGTTTCATAGATGGTATCAGAGCATCGGGTTCTAGAGTCCATAGGATCTGTGCGGCTTACTCCTATTTCAGCATTATTTTTCTTTGGTATAGAGCCCTATGCTAAGGATGGTTCATTCATGATGAAACTTACATTCTCCTGCTATTAAGAATAGATTATAGGAATCGTATACGAGTTTGGATGGGATTTGTACACCAAACAATATAGGACGATCAACGAGCATCATTAGAAGGACTGCAAGAGGAGAGGCTCAGCAGAACCCATAGAGTATTCTAGAAAGAGTGACCACAATAGAAGTCACCATGATTATTGTTCAGACATATGACGTTAGGATAATCAGTAGGGCGCAGTAGTTTCTTGAAGCACCATCGTAGAAAATAATGGTGCAAATTCGTACTCACCTAGCATTGTCGGTAAAGGGGGGGGGACTCAGAGGGACTCTGTCGAAGAGCCATCTATAAAAGTTTCGGGAAGAGGGGAAGTGTGATAGGGCAATGGAAGGAGATAATTCAAAAGAAATTATGTAGGGTGGAGTGCCGTGACACCCAAGATTAAATTTCGATAAAAAAAATTTGCTCATAAAAGCAGTGTTGTAGTGATAAGAGTTAGTCAATAAAACCATGGAGAGATACCATTAATAAAGAAAAATTAATGGTGCGGTTTTCTCACAAATTCTCTCATCATATATTTAAACAGAGAGGCAAAGAATATTTCAGTACTTGTTTCAGAAGGGCTGGACAGTGGACCGACATGAAGTTGAGGTCACTTGTCTAGTAAACTTTGTACCCCACGAGGTGGATATGGGCAACAAAAATCTTTTATAAGTTGATAATGGACTAGTGGGCAGAATACAAAAGCATGGATGGGGAAATATGATTAGTATGACTGGTGTCGATGTGGTTAAGGTCGTACGTTTACAAGTTTACATCAACGCTTCCATGATAAGGGATCCAAGAGAGTTGGAGAATCTAGCCGAAGGGTAGGACTGGATTTAACGGTGCTAGTGAGTCACCATAGGGGGGATACCCAGTAGAGGACCCATTTACATCATTTAGATTAATGGAATTTCCTACCAAGTGATAGTAGATTCATCCAGGACCTTCAGAGCCAACATTATGTTCTACAAGGTCGGTAGAACCGAAGGAACAACGGGGGTAGCAATCGGAGCCAAGACTACGAGGTCCGAGAGAAGGATAACACTGACATGGCCAGTTGGGCCATAGAAATGGGAATGACATAAAGATGTGTCTTACGTGTGAAAAGTGTGACCACATGTGTTGATATTGTCCGCAGTGAGTTAGGGTATAGGAACGGGATGCCAATAGGGGCAACAGTTATAAAAAGTTTTTGGTTCGGTTGGAATAATAGTGTTATGTCAAGGAACCATTTTAACCTCCAGCACTATTGGTAGTTGAAAGTATGAGGTTTATCCCAGGGAAAATTGGGTATGCTTTATGTGACGCGAGTGAGTGATAGTATTTCGTTAGCACTAGACTCATGCATGAATAGAGTTTTGTAGATTTATCTTTAATAGTACTATAGTTTGTATATAATTACCGTTGGGTAGGGATGCTCTCTTTAGTTCCATCTTCAGGGGAGCGAGTGTGGACACTGAGAGGATATATTTTAGCAGTTTTTATCCTGGGTATGGGGTGGTTAGTAATGGTTGAGCGATGGTGGTTGGCTACAGCAAGACTATCATGTTTGCTGTTCCAGGGTCGGATGTGTTATTTTTTCTATGTCTCACCTGAAAGAGGGTCAAGCTCGCATTTACATTATTTTATGAATTAGACTTATGAGAGTGTAGTTGTCTCATTTTATTGGATCTTGGTGCATAGGGACTTTACTTATGTGATTCAAGGTATGTCGGGCTTACCCTCAAGCAAAGAGATTGAGCTCCTTATTACTTTAGCCCTAAGGACTAAGTAATAGTGCGAGCGGAGTATTTTATGACTCCTTTAGATATGAGGGAGTCAATATAGACTTATGAGTATGGGGGAAGGGTTTTGGGTTTCTCGGTTATATGCTTTGGGCTATGAAACTTGATGACCGACAATGCTAGGAAGTAGTGTATGAGGGGGTCCTTATTTGGTTTTATCTTGTGAGACGTCCCATGCATGAACCCTAGCGAATCTCGAGAGTTGAGAGATGTGTTGGTATCTAGGGACGGTTATAGAAATTAAGTTACTACACATGTGTGTGGATAAAATCATGAGCTGAGAGCTGGTATTTGACAGAAGACCTGTAGTGTCGGGTAGTGCTATTTAGGGAGCACTCGGGAAACTCTTTCATCATAAATTGATGGGTGGGGGTAATCTTGAAGATAATTAAATTATATTTAATAGGGCAACTGAGGATAACCTTACTTTATAGCCATGGCAAGAGTGCGGGGCTGAGCTTCATATAAGTATGTTACGTGTGAGATGTTAGTGCTAATTATGCTGGGGTGCATGGGATATGCCTGTATGGGTGCCGTGGTTAGTTTAATTTTTTAGAATCATACATGATATAGGAATGTGGAAATAAACATGTTGAATGTATGCATGTGGGGAAATTAGAAACATAAGTGGAATTTTATGATGGTCTGAAATCAGTTTGAGAAAGTAAATATCCCGACTATATGTACATCAAGGAGAACTTTGACAACCTTGGTAAGTTCAAAGGCGATGGAGGCACATGTAAAAAGATATCCCTTGACAAGGGAGGACCCCCAATTTTTGAAAAGTTGAGAAAAGTATCACACAGTCAAATTCCTAGAATCTTTTACGTATAAATAAGATGTTGAATGCTGCCCAAGGAATGCAGAGTTTTGGCGAAAACACAACGGCAATGATTTTTTTACATCCTAAAAAAGGGGAGTAAGATGTTCCACATGATATGAAACGTTGAGAATGGTGATAGGTGTTGAATGAGGCATGGTGAAGTTGTCTCTAGGAGCACCATTTTTGGATGGAAAAAGGTTGGTCCGAGGTTATCAACCGGGATTTTTATAATGGATTGATGGTTCCAATGATGGGAAGGATATGCAAAAATGTCAGGATTTCCTTCGAGTTTGTGGAATGGATTGACTAAAAAGGAATAATAGTTATTAAAATAGAGTGGCTCATACTATCGGGAAGTATGCCCAACATTTCAATGGAGAGAAGAAATGAACCGAAACAAGGTGTCGCCCAATATTAATGTGATTTATAATGAGACCTTTTAGTTCAACCTCTAATAGAAAGTGTCAGGAGGCGATGGGGACGAAGTTACGTTTTGATATAAACGTGTCACCCGTATGCTTATGGGATGACGAGAGGTGACTAGGATGTGATAAATGCATATTCTAGATTTTTGATTAATTGGGAGTATTAATTATCAGTTGTAGATCAACGCGTGATATGTTGTAGTAGTATATTGTCCATATGACCCCTTCTGAAGCTTCATAAGTAAATCTTGTCATCCACCCTCTGATTGGTTAAATGTGGTGAATAACAAAATTCTCGGACCCGAAATGATTTATGGTTTATCAGCATGGATTGAGTTGATCTATATCATTTTAGTGATGTTCAGGAATGTATTGATAGTTACCTCACCATGAATCAAAGTTTTGAGGTTTGACATGAGTGGTTAGGGTTTGTTGTGGGTACCTACATATGAAGGTAGTCATGAGGTTCGATAAGAAAAAGGAAGCTAGCCCCAAGGTATGTGGGACCTTTTTTTATCATTGAGAGGGTGGGATCAGTTGTGTATAGACTGGGCTTACCTGAGAACTTAGGGTGATTTCATAATATGTTCCATGTGTTATCGCTGAAAAGGTACTAGAGGAGTTAGAGAGGTTTTTTTGGCATGCTCCGTTAGAAATCAAAGAAGGCTACTGGTTGACACACATGGAAAAATATGTACGTATATTTGTTCGGAGATGTGAAAAATGCCAAAAGTTCTCCCCTATTGTTCATCGACCAGTTAGCGACCTAAAATCCTTGACATGTCCTTGGACATTTGCATAATAGGGATTGGACATTCTGGGACTAGTACCTACTGCACCTAGGAATCACAAGTATTTGTTGGTCGGCCTAGATTAGTTCACAATGTGGGTAGAGGCATAACTACTAGCAAACATCCGTGATATCGATATGATAAGGTTCATGTGAAAGAGCTTCGTAACACACTTTAGGGTAGCAAGAGATATCATCACTTACACAGACAAACAGTTTGGGAGTGGTTTCTTCTAAAAATTCTATAATGAGCACGGAATTAAGCATCACTTCAGCTCGGTAGTTAACCCCCAGAGCAATGGTCAAATATAAGCTTCCATTAAGATGATGCTCGATAGTCTGAAGAAGAGGCTAAAAATAATAGAAGGTTTATGGGTGGATGAACTCCTTCATGTCCTTTGGGCCTATCGTACCGGGCCTAGAAGACATCTTGAGGAAACACCCTTCATACTCACATACGGAATGGAATCCATCATTTCACTTAAAGTAGCTCTGCCTACCATGGAATCCAACTTAGTCAATCGAGGGCTAAACGATGATGCCTTATGAAGTAAACTTGACTTAGCGGATGAATAAAGAGAGCATGACATGATCAAGGTGGCTTCATATCAGTAAAAATTAGTAAGGAAGTACAATAATAAGGTCAATTCAAGGAAATTCCTTGTAGGGGATTACATCTTAAGGAAAGTTCTCGGTACTGAAGTAAGACCGCCGTATGGAAAATTGGGACTAAATTGGAAAGAACCTTTTAATATAATCAGGGATGACCTTCAAGGAGATTATCAATTGGAAACGCTGGAGGGCAGAGAGATTCCAAGAAATTGGAATGCATCCAATATCAAGAAGTTCTATTTTTAGTCTTCTTCAACACATCTAGTTTATGCGAATTTACATTTCAGACTTATGTTGCTCTTAAGTTACCACTTAATAAATAAAGGCCCATTGACCCTCACATCTTACTTTTAAATCTCGATTTTATCAATTTTGTATTATGTATATCGATATTATGCTCCATTTCTAAGTAATAACTCCATTATCTGGACACTAAGCAAAACTACACTTGGTTACTGTGAGCTGCTCGACATACTTCAACCAAGGGACTTCCTCGTACAAAATAGGACATCATTAGATTACAATAGGTTATTCAACTTATTTCAATTTTTGAATCTCCTCGCACTAAAGATGGTTCATACTAATTACAATAAACTATCAAGTTTGTTTGAATTACTGGAATCCTCAAGTTTTTATCATATCACATAAAAAGGACCTCACGATTTGTCTCGTTAACAATAAAATCCCTATAAGGGATCCTAAGGAAAAAAGCCAATTGTGGTTGGTCGCCAACTATGTTAGTCGTAAAAATCCTAATCAGGTGGATCGTGCATTGCCCGGGTGCATTCTTTCCATTATTTATCCTAGGCCTAAGGGACGTGACGACATAACCTAAAAGGTAAGGTATGTGGAATGATGTTACTAAGGCATATTAGACTGGAAGAATGATTAACAATAGTTATTAACTCATTTATTCGGTGAAAATCCCAAAATGACTAACGATAGTTATTAACTCATTTAGTCAGCAAAAAGCTCAAAATTATTAACATTAGTTATTAACACATTTAGTCAGTGAGAGGACCAAAATGATTAACATCATTATTTGATTGGTAGAAATCCTGAATGATTAGTAAATACCAACTCTTCATGGTCAGCAAATTTCGAGCATGAAGAAATAATTATTATCTCTATTTAGTCAGCAACTGCCCAAAATACACTACAACTAATAAACAAACTATACTCACTTCGACAAAATCCTGAGGACTAGAACGATACAAAAATATTAAAAAACTACACAAGGACATAGACCAATTATGGATGGCAAGATAACTATTCTAATATTCACGCACTCCGACCATTATTTGGGTTAGGAAACAACACTTCCTCTTGGTCTTTAATGTAATGGTTCATCAACTGAGCATGAATGTCATCAATTTAATCCACTTCTCGTCCTTCCCAAGTAGGGGTTGTTGGTAAGTTGGGCAATTCAATTAGTACTTATACCACATCTCTAAATCCTTAGGAGTCTTCATCTTTCTAAGGGATTTCAGCCACCCATGCTTATATGCAACATCTTTGGCTTCTTTTAGCCGTATTGGTGCATCGATCTAACCCTCATTATAGCCTTTTACCCATGTTTTTCAAGGACCCATCCTGAAGAGATGTCTTAGCCATTTGATGTCCCTCGAAAGACTAGCTATAATAGTGTATTTTTGCTAGATATCCTCTTTTGTCTTAGTGACATCCTTCTTTAAGGCATCATTCTCAGACTAAATTATATCGCCCACCTAACCCATATCCTTACTCTGTGTAAAGTGGGCCCTCGGATCATTTATTTCCTACTGCATGGAGGAACCAATTTCCTTCATGACTTGGAGATCATCCTTCAACTTGGCCACCATATCAGACGGGTCCTTATACACTGTCGTTCTTGTCTTTAGCTGTTTACAGATCTTTAAAAAGATCTGATGAGCCTATCCACTCACAGTGGGGTCAAGGACCTTCCTAAGATTTAAGGAAGGATATGTATAGTCTTTTATATTGATAAGGTATAAACAGCAGAACAAATTACAAGTACAAAGAACATCATCATAATGGAAAGAGAAACATGAGAAAAAAGGAAATTATTTCTTCATTAATCGTTTAAAAGGGAGGCAAGAGCCATTATAACCAGAGAAAAAATAAAATAAATTACAATACAAGAACAAAATAAAGAAAAAGGTCCTAAGACTATAGGACTTCACTCATTCACCTACTCAGAAGTCATTGGATCTTCCCCCTTCTCAGTAGCTTTCTATGCTTGGTCGGTAGTCGTCTCAACCTCATTTAGATCCTTCGTAGCCTGGTCGACAGGTTGACCAAAAAGAAGATCCTTAGCTGTAATAGGAGAAGGCCCTAGGTGGTAGAGCGAGTACATGTCAAACTCTGGTGGGACTCCTACAACCCCTAAGGCTAAGGCTTGGTCCCATCACTTCTTGAAATATAACTTCTTGGCATAAGCAATTTAGAGTACAACTTCGTCGTAGGCCGCATTTTAGCCATCCGCATAGCTATTCTTCTTGATGCTTAGGACGCCGCCCTCTTAGGACGTCACCCTCTAGTTTTGTGACCTTCCCAACTAAATCCCATTTTTTCACCTCTATCTTCTCCTTCTCATAAACTACAAGGAAGTTGGCCACCTGAAGATCGATCAGAGCCTTCTCCACCTTCTCCCTCCCTTGATTTAAGCTAACCCAAGCATTAGCTAAGTCCTTTTAAGACTTCTTCAAGGATTCACTCAGCTTATCGTTTTTCTTGGACTACTCGGTATGACCATCCTAGAGTGCAGTGAAATCTAACAAAAACTATAAGGAATGAGAAAGAAAAATTAGTGCATGGAAGCCGAATAAAGAGAAATGACAAGAAGAAGAGAGAGTACTTTACAAGGAAAGCACCCATGCAGACTTCAGTGCCATTTAGTCTGACCCCAACCATGACCATCACACACAATATGCCATGAGCATTACCCCCTTCAACAAGACAGGGGGAAGAGATGGGGTGTTGGACATGATGGCCCCTTTAGCAGCAATAAAAAGAGAGAGGGAGGACGCTGCTGGAGCCTTGAGAGGCTACTTCTTTCTATCCTCCTCTTCTTTATCCCATCCTTCTTCCTTATCTCTTATTTTCTTCTCTTATCCTCTTCCTTCTTATTTTTCCCTACCTCCTTCTCCTTCCCTTTGGTCCTGGAGCTGAAACCCTTAACTCTAGGGGAGTCACCCTTAAAGTTTTTCAGGAGCTTGAACTTTTCGGATATCAAGGCCTGGTCCTCACCACCTGTTATCAATAATTTCCTCTTCAAGGGGCCATTTATTCGTCTCCTTATTCTTCTTATCATTCTTCTTCTTCTTCTTGCTCTTTCCCTATATCTTCTTCCCCTTACTCTATCTTAATTGGATCAGATGAGCCAAAGGATCCCTTTTCCAAAAGATCTATGTCAGGGATCTTATTTACGGTCGAGCAATAAAACTGGAAGTAGTATTTATGTATTCTAAAAGGTAAGTTGTTGCATGAGGGTGCTCACCGTTGGTCAAACCTATCTCTAACCGTCCAGTTCTTATGAAGATCAACAGCCCTTAACTCTCGAAGAGAAGAATCTTAATTCTTATCACGAGCTGCAAAACAGAGGAATAAACACAAATCAGAAGACAAAAGAAATAGTAAATAAAAATTCAGCAATCAAATAGAAGAAAAAGAGGCAGCAACCTGTGTGATCGTCCCCTCAATCAGGGCACCAGGGACCCCGATACCTCTCGCCATCAGGTAGGGGTTAATTTTCCCAATTCCTGACAATGAAATCTTGCTCACCCAATACCCTTTCTAGGAGTCAGGCAGGTACACGACCTAAACCCTCTTTTCTTTCCTTGCCTTTAGGTAAAGAACACCATTAGTGGTGCACGACAGCCTCAAGTTAGTACCATAAAATTCGTTGATTCTATGTACCCCATTCATTATTTTCCAAGTGTTTGGGGTGCACTAAGGAGGGAAACCTAAAAATAACTAAAGAATTTAAAAAATAAAACGTTTGAGGAAAATTTGAACCCATGAACAACAAGAAGGGCGTGAATCCATAGTCCATCTTTTATTTCCTGGACATCTTTGGGTATAGAGAGAGTCAATTTCTACCCACTCAAGAATACAGTATGATTTTCTAAACGCTTCAACAGTGTTGCCACCCATGACACCAGATAATGAAAATTAATCCTATAAAGCGGAATATAAATACTCCAAATTTTTTGAAATTCATCTATTACCCTTCTAAAATACTTCACCCTACTTGTATTTGTATTAAATGACCTGGAATAAGGTCAAAGACTATTCGAGCTTCAAAATTATTAAGAAAATTGTGTAAGCAATTAAGGCGCCATAAAATATAGTTAATCACCAAATATTTTGGAAATTTAAACATCTATATTAATTTACAAGAGAACGTTCAAGAACTATCTAGCTTTTGTGAATTTTATTCACCTTTTTTTTTGTCTCTGCCTATGAAGCATGGACACTCTACAAAATGAAAAAAATCCAATTTGACACATATTAGACATGGGATATGCTAGTCGTAGGCCCCCAAATTGCGTGTTCTTTAAGTGATGAATTCAAACCACACAAAAACGTTCTCTTTTTATGAAAAACTCTTTTTAAATTTTTAACATGCACCAAACCAAGTTGTGGAACAAATTAACTTATCCAAATTTTATCTTGATTAATCCTAAACATGCATCTAGTGATTAAAGCATATAAAATAAAGTAAAGATACTCACAACGCCGAATTTCGAGGAAAAACCCAAAACGGGAAAAAATCTAAGACGGACCAAGCCAGACAATCACTATGAACAATGGTTTTACAAAGATAGATTAAACTTACTCAATGACTCGATCCACCCACGGGTCTTGACGTTCCTTCTGATCTTCAACCACTCATTCAATAGTGCCCATGCAAAAATTTCGTCTTCCACGATGCTCGTCCACAACACTCGACTCCACGAATGTCTCGATGTCCACTAATGCGGCTTGATACGTCTACGATGTCAAAACAGGACTCATCCTTCTCTTCACCATAAAATCCAACTAAACAAGTTGTCTAATGAGTTTGAACAAACTTGATGGTGCACACAAGATCACATGCACATATTGTAATGAAAGCTCGGATCCTATAACTCTAAGGATATGTTTATACTTTGAAAAGCCTTAGAAAACAAATGCCGAAAAATATATTGGAAGTATTCTGAAATTCGTTCTGCACACTCTTCAAAATCTGAAGGAAAAACAGCCTATTATAAAAATGTTAAGGCGGCTGGTCGTTAAAACGAAACTGCCTATCGTTCGAACGAGATGACCAGTAGCTTGAACGATGTGGCATCTCACTTGAACAACGTGTCAGGTCATTTGAGTGATCCGTTCCATTAAGGTCCAAACTAAAAAAGACTATAATTCATCCTTATTAGATTAAATGAACTAGAAACGATTTCAAACTATGATAAAACATTTTAAAGCATATTTATCATTTTTAAAAACATTTCCTTAATTAAAATAACATCCTTAATTTATAAAAATTAATTCTGAGTCCGATTAATATTATGCATTCATACCTGAGTGATCTCGGAATGCAATTAAACTTTGAAGACAAATAAACTTGTACCAATTAAACTTCGACATAATTAATTCCTTGAAGCTTTACCGCAACGTCTTCAATAAATCTTCAATGCATCATAGACCGTGTGGGATCATGATAATACAAAATCTATCTATGACTCAAACGTATTTTGCTCCTGGAATAAGTCAATTACAAACAGTAAGACTTAATTGGAAATTTTTCCTTACAAATCTCCCCTTTTGACTATTCTGGGACAAAACCAACTAGTGAAATGCCTAAGTCGGGTCGTCAAGCCGTATGATGCCTAAATCCCAACCCATAAATCCAAAACAAAAATTACAGTACTGAGACTCAGTAAATGTAGGTCCGACAAGCATGAAACTGTCCAAATGTGATGTAGTCGCAAAATGTCGAATCTTCGAAAGCATACCTACACACATGAAACAACAAACACATACCAAGTGAAGCATGGGGGTACAAATGATATAAAACATTATGATAAAGAAATATCAATTTGTAAATGAAAATCCAATCATTTGTTAAACATATGAGCAATTCAATTATAATGTCAATTTGTACCACATAGTGTATGCTAAACAAACAATGCAACCCAATATGATAATAAACCAAACATGTTCTTAATCACTCCAAACTTAAACTCCCCCTACATCACATACTCTACCCCTTTCGTCTCGATTAGACAACGGGTGAAAAGTTAAACAAATCTAGTATAAGATAATACCAATATGAAGAACAACTAGATAAACATGATCAACGAGCTAAAAATATATTCAATCAAAGTCATAGCTAGAAAACAAAAATAATCACACAAATAAATCATCAAACTAAGCAGGTGTGACTAAACAAATAATGCAGCAAAAGATGTGATTAATCAAAGTACACTACAAGGAAACAAACAGATAACAATACCAAAATACGTATCAAAATAAACTAGGGTATTGAAACAAAAATGGATCTGCAAAGCTCAACGTCGTTCGAATAAGCCAGGGACACCGTTTGATTGAAACACGACGTCGCTCAAACGAGATAGCTTGTCATTAGGACGACAGCTCCGTGCGACATGTAATCTCGTTTGAACGAGAAAACAAAATACACACAGTCAACCCAGAAAATCATGTAGTTTTGAATAGTGAAAAAATTTGTAAGAAAAACTTAGTGGAAAGGGGTTAAAATTGTGAAACAGTACTAAAACAGTAGCATAAAAAAAACTCAATAAACAAAACAAAATGAGTTACATGCTAAGATAGTACCGATGTGCTCAAACATTGATATGATATTGAATGGGCGTTAACTACAACAAATGAATCAAAATTCCAACACATCGAAGCGATCAAGAAGCTCTAATTGATAGCTATAAATCATCAAACTTTACCATAGCCATGCCATCCTCGGTCACTCGAAATTTATCACCATATAAAATTTTATTCAAAACTCCACCAGATTATAAATTTCTCAAATTTTTGGATGCCTATGTCTCTCTCGTTTTCATCCCTACAATGTGCATAAAATAAACCATCACACTTCCCCTATGTGTCTTTTTAGCTTACAAAATCACCCACTATAGGTATTGGTTCCCGACCCTACTAGTGACCATCTTTACATTGCTTTCCATGTGTGGTTTGATGAGTCACAATGTCCAGTTTCCAATACATCCCTTCCTTATCGCCCACCTATTATTTATAAATCCCCCATGACTCCATGGGCTTCCTCACCCACCGTACTTCCCAGTATCTTAAGCTCCCAACACCCATGTAACTCTCACTTGCTCGCACACCCTTCCCACCCCTACATTAACTCTCACGCTATGCCCTACAACAATGAAATGTCCCCCATCTTATATCCTTCTTAACAACCCCTATCTCCCATGCCTCTCTCTCCACAATTGTTTGCATAGAAGTCACCATCAAATTCAAATGTTACAACAAATGCCACAATGCAACCTGCAGCGGTCAATCTTATTCCATTCTCTCACTAACAACACGACTCCCACTTGCTCAATCTATGCCATCTCCTCACCCATTACCAACATATCTGTATATTATACCCACTTCTTCAACCAACCATGGCAAGACCTAGGGTGGGAAAAAACTAGGGTTGTAGCCCACCCAAAAAAATAAGAATTTTTTTACTAGTCATTTTCTTATCCAAACCAACACCCAATTTTGCACACATTAGCCTACACCAACATACTTGATTCTAAGACATGGGTATTGAAGAAAAACGTGAGTGCGATAAAAATTTTGCACTATATTTTGGTCCTTGCTATCATACCTTACAATTTGACATCAATATATTTTGTTCCTCACTTAAACGAGTCCACTTCCCTTGAACTCCATGAGACATTTCGTGAGTTCTTTCTCCATACTCCTAACATAGGGAGTGTTTGTGGTGACACGCTCGCTTCATGTGACATATATAATGTTCCCCTTATCTTATAGTCCGACTATTGAGACTGTTCTAATTATCACTAGCTCATTGATGTGTCACGATGCAATCATTGTCATCATCCATTTATAGAAAGGTCGTGCTATTGAATTAAAGCCCATTTCATCACCTTTGAAAAATCCTTTTGACTTCCCATCCAACTTGAGCTCCATCACTATAGGCCCTTGACAACCTCACTTTTATGTTCAATAAGGCCCGTGCGTACCATTCCTATACGATCTCCATGGCTTATACTCCATAAGACTCACCTCCGCACTCTCCTAGTCGATCGATGCCCTTCATCGTGGTAAGCAATTTTCCCTTTAAATGCATTGAGCTTGTTGACCCCATCTTCCAAGATTGGATTTTTAATCTTGTTTGGGGGTGATTCTCATAACTCTAACTTCTCTGCCACCCCATTCTATCCTATTTTCCATCTTTGGGTGAGTACCTTTATGTATGACTGAAGGCGTTAAAAATAGTGCTACCGAGAGGCTACCCATTGTGTCTTTTTTTTTAGTGTTCGGATACACTCATCAAAAACACTAAATGGATTATTGGAGATGAGATCTTAATCCACACTTTCGATGATTGGTTGTGTATGCTTGGGAAAACAAAGCCGCTCAATGATGATAATAATAATAGGGATAATTTTTAAATAAAAAGTATATTAGAAGAATTTCAAATAAATTAAAGGCCTCCAACACTTTCTATTTTTATCCAACATTTAATATTCATTTCATGAAATTATAAAAAACCATTTCATTTCAAATATACTTTTTAAATGAAATATTTGTCAAAATAGAGTTCATTTGAGGAAATATTTATCTCGATTCACATCCTAATTGGAGGCATGTAAAGTTTATGTTTGACATCTGAAGTTCTTTTATTTAGTTGTTATCTATCATCATACCTCTTTGAGATGAAAAAATACGTAGGCACAATGCGTAAATGAGTCGTAAAAATAGCCAAACTTATGTCTATAAATCAAACATAGTATAGTTAATTAGAGAGATAGGAGCCATCTTTCTTTGAAGAAAACAATATAGATGTATGGTTCGAAGTTTTAATATTATGATTGCATTGCCCCCTTTCTCATCAAATTTCGTAGGTGAGATATGGAAGAGAGAAAAGAAATTTACATATATCTATACAAAGAGATGAATCATATATAAATATATGGATGAAATAAAAAGATTTGCAAGCAACCTATAAACCCACCCCTCGATATCGATGGTTTCATTATCGTCATAAAAAATATTAAGGAGAGCTTCATATTCTAAATCGGTGTTGTCACTAGTGCGTTGACAGATGAAACTCAAACACTAGCTTTCATCCTAAATACCTTATTCTCTTTATGGTAACAGAGCTAAGACTCATGGCATCCAGAATAATTATTTCCTTTTCATTTATCCTACAATCTTTGCCCCACCTAATCACCCTATGTCCAGTCAAATTAAAACCCACGAACTATCGTATTTGGAAGTCTCAAATGCTTCCATTAATAAAGGCAATGAAGGTGACTTACCTAATTGAGGGAGAGCCACCAAAACAGCATGATGATAAAGGAAAAACTACACAGGAATAACAACAGAGGGAAGAAAAAGACATGATCCTGAAAAGTTGGATAAATCATGTTATAACTGAAGAATGCCAATTTCTTACAGTTGGGTGCAAGTATGCAAAACAAATATGGGAATACCTTGAAGAAAAATACCTTCAATCATCCAAAGAAAAAGAGTTTCAACTAATGGAGCAAGTACATGATCTAAAACTAGAGGGAAAACTGTTGATGAGTATATAAAACAGTTAAAAAAATTATGTGATGAGTTAGCTGCTATACACAAGCCTTTAGAAGTTTAGATGAAGATACGAAAGTGATTAATTTTGCTAATGACATAGGACATAAATACAAAACCTTGAGAACTATAATTATGGGTAAAACCACCATACCCAACATTATCTCAACTCATAAACTCACTAAAAGGATTTGATATCCGAGAACAAACATCTACACACTCCTCTGAAAGTTACTCAAATTTTGATCCGAGTATGGCATTTGTAGCAACTAGAACACCAATGCATTTTTCAAATAGAGTTCGTGGAAGAAATAATCGAGGTCATGGATTTAACGGACCACAAAATTATGGTAGTGGGTTTAACTCAAGGGGGGGTCGTCCAAGAGCCTACTCTATGTATACAACCAATGGACAAACTCACCAGCCATACCATTTTGTCCAGCCGAATAGCAGGCCTTCTCAGTCCAACAAAGGTGGCCTAACTCAGTCCACAAATGGGTCTGAAACTATGCAGCATACTAGAGCAACCGCTAACAATTCTTCCTTTGAAAAGAATTCAAAATAATAGCTCAACTCTTCTGACCTGTCAAATCTTTGGAGGATCAAATCACATTCCATTAAATTTCTACTATAGATGGGACTATTCTTATGTAGAAAATGGACAAAACCCAACAGCTATGACAACTATGAATTACCAATTTGTCCCGGATAACTCTCTATATGTCGACTCAGGTGCAACATCCTATATGACCAATTCAACGGGACAAAATGACTCAACGACTATTGGCGATGGGAACTTGAAGAAGCTCACTTTACACTTTTGAAGATGACCATCAAGAAGCTTTTAGTGAAATTCAAGAAGGAAAAAGTGATGAGATGTGGCATCAGCGATTAGGGCATCCTCAATCAAAATCTTTAAAAAAATTAGCAAAAATCACGTGCTGAATATTGAGTATTGGAATAAAAATTGCACAGTCTGTGCAAGTT
The DNA here is from genome assembly GCA_949130495.1 of Sambucus nigra. Lineage (NCBI taxonomy): Eukaryota > Viridiplantae > Streptophyta > Magnoliopsida > Dipsacales > Adoxaceae > Sambucus > Sambucus nigra. Next base: position 523,198,808 of record OX422220.1, read on the forward strand.
GCCAAAAGGGTAAAAGTTGTAAACATCCATTTGATAAAAATGAAAAATTATCCCAAGTTCCATTTGAAAAAAAAAACATTGACACAAACACGATGAATATTTTGATTAACAAAAAAAATCACGAAGTGTGATGGAAAAAAGTTAGTCATTTTATTCGCAACAAAAAACAGAGAAAAAATAGGAGTACGCAAGTCCAAAAAAAACCCACAATGGTATCCCAAATTCGAAAGATAAAATAGTGAAGACGATGAAAGATAACTGAAGATGCAGAGCAATGGGGGGTAGACATACACATAGGTTGGTTGTCGGTCTTAAATTTTAGGGAGTTGAAATTGTTTCCATGACATTATTTGATTTGGGGTATGTTGCAGTTCGTGTGTGTGTGTGTGTGTGTACACACACACAAACTAGTGAATAATCGTGCCTAAAGTCACAACTGTAATTTTTAAAAATAACTTTCATGTTTGTCAGTATACTAAGCTAGCTTGCTTTTTCAAGTTAATATCAAAGGCAGTTTCTTTACAAAAACCCAACCTTATACTTTTAGTAATTGAGTATACTTAGTCATGTAATAGTATAAAAATATACAATTATGGAAAATTATCATGTGTATAAATTTTTTGAATTATAGTGCGAAATAATTTTACTCTTATAATACTTTTCCTATGCACAAAAAATTCAAATACTATACATGAATTCTTGTGTTTATATCATTAGTTTTTTATACCTTTTGCAGTATACGATGTGACTATGGGTATTATTTATTACTACACTACACCATCATCATCATCATCATCATCATTGCCTTAATCCGATCACATGGGGTCGGCCAAATGAATTCTCCTTTTCCATTCTAATCTATTATAAGCAATATTATCATTCAATTTTAGTTTCTTAAGATCTCTCCAAATAATTTTCTCACACGATAGCTTAGGGCGGATCCTTTCTCTTTTACCCTCTATTTCTAATAGTCTTCCTATTGTTAAAGGTGCATATATGGATCTACGCAACACATGTCCATAACATCCAAGTCTACATTCTCTTATGTTGTGGTTAATGGGACTTACTCCTAACTTTTATCTCACAAAATGGTTTTTAATCTTGTCCTTCCTAGTAAATCCTATTATCCATCAGAGCATCCCCATCTCACTAACATGGAAAATTTGATTTCCATCTTCTTCCCTTGAGGAAATACTAAACAGCCCACCCATCAGTGGTAATTATATACGTTTAATGAGGACTAGAACTAATAATGTAACTACTAAATCTAACTCTCCCGTGAATGCTAGTGTTAATAATCATATAAGGTGACGTACTCATGTCACCGAACGTTCCCCATTTTATCAAGGATGCACAAATTAACAAAACATCATACCTTTAAACGCCAGTGGTATCTGTGATTCCCTGGGCATGACTGCATATCGAATATTATAAGCATCCCTATACGTTAGTCATAGCTGTTATGGCGGGACTGATGCTGTCAGGGATAACTGTTTATGTCGTACTTGCTGGACACTATGTTGTTGACCCCTACCTCTCTGTGGGCACTATTTCTTCATATGGCCAGTCCGGCCACAACGAAGCAACGCCTCAGAAGAACTCCCTATCGCTGTCCTCGGCAGCCTCTTTCATTTCTCTTTTGGCCCTGAAGAATTTATTGGTGATGATTTGGGCCCTTCCGGCCCTTGATGGAACCATGACCATCTGGATGGTAACTCCCTGATCAGAATTTCTTGACTAAATTCCTCTGTTGGGGACCCTGTCCCCGTTGGGTACCCTGTGCACCCCGCCTAATTTAAACATCGGGTGATCAGGCCTTCATTAAATTAAAACAGGTTTCTCAAATGGTTCATTCTTAGCATCACTGTCAAAAACTTTTTAATTACTAATCCCCTAAGTAAAATTAGACCGGTGCCAAATTTTATCTTTCTTAAAATAGATAAATCAACCATGCGGAACAAAGTACAAATAATCATGTACTATATTTCAAACAACAAAGTAAAAGTACAACAGAACTAAATTATTACCGAATAAACCATCGGCTAAAAAAATCCCAAACAACAATAGAGTAACCACTAGTCTGGATCTAAAATCTGAGACTAATACCGGACAACAAGTCCATACATAGAAGAGTGTGAGATCTTGTACTAGATCTGAATGAGAGATATCGCCTAGTCAAAATCCTGTAAGCATCCACCGTGCTACAGCTCCGAGTCTCTGGAATGGAATCATCATACATGGCATCCCTGTGGCTGGACACCTAAAAGGATTTGAAAATATTTTATAGCAAGAGTTAGTACTCAAAACATTTTGAAAATATTTAGCAAGCGTTTATCATAAGATAAAATGCGGTTATTGATTACACATGTTAGGTTCTCGTACACTCTCTTGAGTTAACTCACCCCTCATCTTTCGTGCACACCTAACGTTCTACACTTAGTTTATCTAGCCATACTTCCCAAGCTAACTAAAACCAAAGTAGTCAACTGAACTTATCTATACCCAAGTTCCAGTACCGCCCATACAGTACAACCTTTTCACTAACATCTCGCGTATGTTAATTAATTCTCAAGTAACATTTCATCTATGTTATTTTTCAAGACCTCCCATTTAGTTTTACTACTAAAATTACTACAATTCTCACAATTGTTAACTTTCCCACTTATGTAATTAAGTTTCGCTACTTGAATTACTAAATAGATTTTCTCTATCTAAAGGTTCATTTCGTAATTAAGTTTCACTACTTAACTTACCAATTCAGTATGTATCTTCAAATACATCAAATATATCAATCTACTAACACACGGAAGTAGAATATCATCCAGTATATATATTTCACACACAATATATACTAAATATCAGTCATTTCTATTTTTTCCTTTTTATACACGTAAAGGACTCTTGGTTCGGAATGATTCATCGACCCCAAGTGAGAGTTGGTTTGGAATTTTCCATCGACCCCAACTATTTTAAAAATATATATATACACATATTCTGGTTCGAGACTCTCTCATCGCGACACCAGTTCAAAGTTTGGTTCGGTATTTCTCATCGACCCCAAACATATAATAACTTTATGTTAGTTCGGAATGTCTCATCGACCCTAACATAATTAATTTAGGTATAATATCTCTACCTAAAAGATCACGTAATTCAGTAGGTACACGCCCGACCTATTAATCATATACGTACGTAATATTTTAATCTCATATATTTACCGTACAATATTCGCTTTACGATTTATCTCATTAATCGTATTTATTTGAGTATACACACAACTCTAAGGGTCCTAGTTACCCCTTCCATATAATTTCAGTAGTTATTGCTTACCCTACTGGTCTATTACTTAAATTGAATTTACTTCGCCCCGTAACTCAATTTCCGAAGTCCCCGATACTCTACTAAATCGGATTATTCTCCTCGGTCATTAATCCAGGCCTTACACCCAATGGCCTTATTGGGCCTCAACAATATACCTACTGGTCTTATTCTTACTCCCATATAAGTATAATGTAAATCCTAGAATACTCATTCATTCCCGAACTCAACGAAGGATTAAACACAAAATTTTCGGGAAACCAGCTTGCGTCGATCGATCGACGGCTGGGTTCGATCGATCGACATAGTCGATCGATCGATAGTTCAAGATCGATCGAACAGGGACAGACGCAGTCTGTCTTCTTCGTTGATCCTCTCCTCCATTAACAAATTTCCAAACTCCATTATTGTCCATCAAACTTCGACCCAATGATCCTAACATGTTTCCACATATACTAGGACAGTTTCTAACGTATCAAATACATCAAAACTCCAATTCCTTTAAAGAAATAATGAATTAAACCCAGAATTTCTTGAAAACCCTAGTTATGGTGTTCTTCCCATATTATCATTCAAAATCCAGATTTTAATCCGAAAAAATCATCAAGTATAATCTGAATCTTAATCCTCTACATAAGGTAAATCATTCTACATGCGATTCCTATCCCAACATGTATAAATATCATCTTTCTCCAATTAAAATGATGATTTAAACAAAACTATTCAAAAACCCTACACATGGGTATTATAACTTTATAATTTTTGCAATAAACAACTTGCCTTATGATCAGTAGGGTCTGATTTCGTGGTTCTTGTTGATGATTGATGATCTTCATCCTTCAATCCTTCTTCCCCAACAAGTTGATGGTAGAAATCCCTTTGAATCCTTCCCAAATCTTCTTTTTGCTTTAGAAAGTTGTGCCTCTCTTCTCTCTAATGGCATTGGTGTTTGTCATGGGTGTTCTAACCCTAATTCCTCTATCATACGGCTGATATAAAACTCTAAATTTCGTAGGTCTCCATACCCTCTTATGTTAAAAGACCAAAACGCCCCCGAACGGTCTCGATTTAGTCCAAAATTGCCTCGGGACTCAACTAGTACCCCCGGGTATACTATTTTAACTAATTTGACCCTTCCGGACTCATTGGTGACCTCTAAATTATCATTTGAGTCACTTAAAAATATTACTCGTTCTCACCCCAACACGGTCTACACGCGTTAAGTAACTATTTACCACTCGCACTAAGCAAATAAAAAGGATGCAATATATACCGGTATCTATCTTTCGATTAATATACCATAATTACAATTTTAAATAAAACTCTTTAAATTACTACTCTTACGTAATTTAAATCAAGACGATAATTTCTCATTTAATTCTCCAATCTAATTAAATGGAATATTTGGAATATTCAGAAATACGGGGTATTACATACCCTTCCTCTGTTGTGGAGTTCCACTACCATAGTTACTTTTGGTACTAACTGATTAACTATCATCCCTTATTCTTTTGCTCCCTATCCATTGATCAAGACAATCTTAATACTGCAATAGTGCGGTGATAACTTCTTGTGCTACAATACCTTCCATCTCTGTTACTGTCATAATGTTTTGTGGTACTTGGGGTAACCCTTGTGTCTGTCCAGCCTTAAACTCTTAAGCAGAGTTAGTTAGTTGCTCTCCCTCTAGTTCCATCTAAAATTTAATTGAATTTCTTAAGTTCACCTTCAATACAAACTCTATTATCATAAGTACGATATCTCATACACGTGAAGATAGAGTCAACAGTGCTAATAAAAGGGCTTTATATCAAAAGAACTCTACGTTGAAGTCTTCGTAAGCCGTACAGGTCCTATGAACACTAGAACATGATGCTTTGATACCATCTGTGACACCCCGCCTAATTAAGTATCGGGTGATCAGGAATTTATTAAATTAAAACAAGTTTCTCATATGGTTCATTCTTAGCATCACTATCAAAAACTTTTTATTTACTAAGCACCTAAGTAAAATTAGACCGGTGCCAAATTTTATCTTTTCGTAAACATATAATAAATCTATGTGGACAATTAAATTAGACATTCCCATATCCTGGAGTCCAAATCATAGCAATCAATAAATCTAGAATGGAAATGAATTGATAAATAATGTCTTGTCGAATAAACAATCAACTGAAATCCCAAATCTAAATAACCAATCCAACAATTAAATAAATCATAAATCCAAACACTGAATCTAAAAATATCTTGGACGACATGCCCTAAAATAATAATTGTATCTGATAAAAGATTCCTAAACTAGGAATAAAGAAATAATGCGTCTAAACAAACTCCTGCACTCATCCACCTGATGCAACTGCGTATCCCAGAAAATAGAATCTCAATCCTGGCATCCCTGTGGCTGGACACCTAAAGGTTTTGAAAATATTTTTATAGCAAGGGTTAGGACCCAAAACATTTTGAAAATATTTAGCAAGTGATTAAATTGCAGTAATTAGAATGCATGAATGCTTTCCATATTTAAGCTAGTGTCGCACACTCTTGAGGACATGCTCACTCCTCAACTATTGTGCACACCTATCGCTTCCCTTATCACCCACCTAGTCATACTACCCCGTCTAACTAGCCTTGTTATAAATCCTCCTTAACACACTACTCAATCCCGAGTACTCTTATTCATGATTTATTAGTCATTTCTCACAGTAACTTAATTAGTCATTTTTAAACAAAACCATATAACCGTCTCACAAGTTATATATATTTAATACATTGACACCCTATATTTGTACTCGTATATAATTATTATCCCTATTATATACGTATCTATACTACAACATTCACACATATGTCATATGTATATATATATCCATCCTCCCGAGTAGTACCTCATCAGATGTTTGGTAAAAATATAAGTGTGGTGGAGGCGGTCATAATTCCTACTTGAAAGTGAGAATGAATCATACTTAAGACAAAGTCTGGACGTTATGACCTGGGGATTATACTTTCCCTGCTCCTCAAGACAGGGGATTCACCCACGTCACACAACCTCCTATTATAGCACTAGAGAGTTATATATTCCTATAAATATTATTCACACAAATATTTATAAAGCATGCAAATATATATACACTACACATCACCGTATGTGTATATATATATATATATATATATATATATATATATAATTACACCGGCTAACCCATGACCAACTCCCGTAGCACTATAGCCTGAAATACATGAGTCTATACCCCGACTCATAATTCAATTAATTAATTTCTCCTTAATTTATTTATTTAAAGTAGTGTCACTCAACCACTATACCCAGACACATTCACTCGGCCCATTATTTTACAATTTAGAACTCATTTTCCCCAAATTCCTCCATAATGTGTCACACATTTATCCCATCCAACCCCTAATTATATATACTTATAATTGTTATGAATTATGCCTCATATTTAATTTTCATCCATTAAACGAGGTTAAACAAATCCCAAACAAAACTCTAACCTATATAATTAAATAGGTCGAGCTGTCAAAAATCCTGGGTCGTCGATCGATCGATCAAATTCATCGATCGATCAGGTCTTTGTCTTCTCCGAGACTCTGTTTCCTCCATTGTTACACACCCAAGCTTTTATCCATTAACCCAATCATCAATTGATTGTCACCGTTATATATTCATCCTCAAATCAACTTCTAAACATTACAATGATCATCAAAACATCATTAATTTATAACGGTTCTCAATATTTTCCCGAATTGGTTTCATCCAAGTCATTCAATTCTCATATTAGGGTCAATTCTAACGGCCTAAATTACATCATTTAAATCGCTGGATTTTGAAAACAATTCAGATTCTAACCATCCTATATTATAACCCATCACCAATTGAGTAATTACCCTATAGAAAATTCTTCGATTCTCAAAAACACATTTTAATATCAACACACACCCAAAAAAAAACAGATTTTCGAAAACATCCACCATGATATTGTAATACCCCGTACTTTTGGCTATATTTATTTTTGGGATTAATTAATTAAATGCGTATTAATTGGAAATTAATCCGGGTTATAAATACTAATGAGATGCGTATTGGTATTTGATTATGTGCATATATGATTATATATGAACTTGGTATTATAAAATTTGTCGTGAGATTTATATACGGCAATTTGGAAATTTTATTGAGACGCGTGGGACCGCCGCGTCACGGTATAATATTTTATTTATAAAAAGTGAATTTAAAATCTATAATCCGTATGGTCGTTTTGAGTGCGCCAACGCGTCCGGAAGGGTCGAGATAGTCAGAAAACACTAGCCGGGGGTATAGTTTGGGTCCCGGGGTAATTTTAGACCATACCGGTAACTTAAAGGATATTTTAGTAATTTGGTATTTTTGGGTAATTAAAAGTGACGAAAATTGAGAGTTGTAATCTGATAAGGATTGACCCCAACCAACCCTTATTAACCCAACAAGCTACGGAGGTTTATTGAAATTAGGTTTCATAAGTTTCCCCAAAGCAAACCCTAGCCACCATAGCCTTTTGGAGAAGAAAGCTTGGAGAAGGAGAGAGAGAGAGGAATTCTGCAGAAATTCTACACCGAATCCACACCAAATTCAGAAATCAAACCAAGGCAAGTGACTTTATTTCCATTTAATTACTGAGAATGTCTTTTCCATGTTAGAAATTGAAGAATCTTAATTGTTCTTGAAAGATTAAAAGAAAACCCATGAAATTTGAAGTTATTATTGAATATTGGGATAGGTTTGCATGTAGAAACATTGTTGGGAGATTTAATTTCGGATATTTCATATCTAGGTGATGTATAAACGAATTAAAATCTGGGAATTTATGATGAGAAGAAGTTAGGGTTTATGTTCTTGAAGAAAATTGGGAATTAAAGTAGAAATTGTGATTTAATGATGTTTAGATGATATCAAACCCTTTAATGATGTTAGTATAGCCCCTTAACATGTTTGAGGATGATTAGAGAACTCAATATATTGTGGGAACGAATTTTAGAAGAGGTTTGAGGAGTAAAAATGGTGAAAAACGATTTTTGGGAAATTCTGGGCCGAAACTGGCATCTCGTTAGAAGCAGCCCCCAGGTCGTTCGAACGAGCTCGTTCGAACGAGCTTCTAACGAGTTGACCAGTCGTTATTAACGAGTAGGATTTTCGTTCGATATCTCGTTCGAACGAGATATCGTTAGAAGAGTCAGTTCGTTCGAACGAACTGGGACCTCGTTCGAACAGCCTCGTTCGAACGAGACTTCTAACGACCTGACAGTCCAAACTCGTTCGAAGCCTCGTTCGAACGAGACTTCTAACGAGTTGACAGTTTGACCCTTTTTGGACTGTTTTGACTTTTGGAGTTCCGGGAGATGGTTCAAGGGTAGAGTTAGCATCCCTTTGATGATATAGTGATTGATTTGGGACTTTTGGGTTGCTGGGATGAGTAAATCATATACGAGAGTTATATTCAATGAATCATTTGGGTTGAGACGTGAGTGACTACTACGATGTGAGGACGAATTATAGCGCGTATAATTATGAACCGGAATAAAATAAGTTGTGATAATTAGTTAGTACGAGAATGCGATATGTACTACGATTAAAATACGGTACTAAGATGTGTGTTTACTTAGTATTAGTATATGGATTGTATGTATGACATACCTACCATACTTTCTATCACGGGAGGTTTCGTTCGCTTAGGACCCTCTATTCCTTGTGTGCCTACGGGGGGGATATAGACTGGTACCTTGATGAACATAGGTCATAGAAAGACTTATTGTGATATTAATAAGTCCGCTGACCATGGGAGCGTAGGTATGTGCGTGACCCATGTGATGGTGACTATGTTCGCCTCCACTATTTGTGATTTGTGTTATCTGAACTATTCCTGAGAGATTCAGAATATGTAATCCTTATGTACGTGATGTACCGGGATGGATAGCAGAGTATGTGTGCACTACAGCTTAGATTGCGGGGTGCTTGTATCGTATATTTATGATGTGAATAATATACATTAAATTAATGGAAATCCTCATGTTAATGTTGTAAAAATATTACGGTATTGTTTCGAGTTATATAATGAGTTAACTGATAGTTATATCATTGGCATATTTAGTAACTGTGTTCACAGTAAACCTCTACTTAATTACGAGAGTTGTTATGTTATATGGAACCGATTACATGGGTAGAACCCGTGGTAGTCTAGCTAGTTATGTTGTCAGTTAGCTAGTAGTATGGGTAGTTATAGATGGGTACTTGCGTTAGGAGTGCACAGTTAGACGAGAGGTGAGAATATAATGTGAGTGCACGTCCTAACATGTACTTTGCATTTAATGTTGTAAATGTTTTTAAAGCACTTGCAGGTTTTTAAAATGATTTCCACTTTCGGGCTCTGACCCATTTGCTTTCAAATATATTTTCTTGTAAAACCATTTTAGGTGCCCAGCCACAAGGACACCAAGCATAGGATTCTCATTCAGGTGACGTGCTGTAGCTGGTTGTAGAAGCTACAGGGATTTGCTCATAGACGCTTCTATCTTTTGGATTCCAGAGTCACTATCTATCAGTTGTAGGGCATGTTGCCCATTCCTATTTAGAGCATTTTTACATTTCAGTTTTCAGACTCTAGCATGTATTGCTCAGTATTCAGTTTTAGTTATTTATTTCAGTTTACATATCAGTTGTGGGATTTGTATTGAGGAGTTTTTCCTCCAGGTTTTATTTACATATTGTGATGGTTGTTCTTGTTACTTCAGTATGGTGAATGGTGTTATTTAGTTATTCATTACTCTTGTTGCATGTTAATCAGATTTAATAAAAAAAAATTGGCACTTACTTTTTAAATACTAGGTGGTTAGTAATAATAAAACGTTTTCGACAGTGATGCTATTAACTGAGCCAACTTGGCATTTTGAATTAATTTTATAAAGGAGTAGCTACCCGGTGTTTAATTAGTCGGGGTGTCACAGATATGAATTGATTATCACAAACTTACAATCACAACAAGTTAACCACTTGCCTCTAGGTTCGTACGGTCTGATCCTTTGAAGTAGATGATGATTTTGACGAAGAACACCACTTTCTCCTAGATTTGTCTCCCGAAAGATCCCCAATTGCTCCCTCAATTTTTCTCTCAAAGTCTTAGGTTTAGAATGATGTTTTCTACCATTAAATACTCTAAGACTTAGGTTAAATATACTTAATCCCGTTTTTAGGCTAATGGGCCAAGCCCAAATAAGCCGAACACCCCCCTGTGTGTCCGGTTATGCCTAAAAATGCCCCGAGACCCGATTACTACCCCCGGGTACTCTTTTCGGACTATAAAGACCCTTCCGGAACCAATCGTGCACTCAGAATCATCACTCGAATTATTTTACTAGAAAACACTATCTCTACCCCCAATATAATCTATACCCGACTCCTGGTTGAGATATATAAAAATCCCGTCGTTTAACTCTCCACGATGTATAATAAATATTACTATTCACTTAGTAATAACATTCCATATATATTAATCACTAACTCTCCCCATTGATATTTAAATAAATCACAATTAATTCAATTAAATTACGAGACATTGGTAATTTAAATTTATGTGAATTAGTTAAATATTTAATGCACAAATATATGGGGTGTTTCAAATATACAATATCTAAATATATGTCGTGTCATGTCAAAATCATAAATTAATTTCATCGTGACATGTCGGGTGTTCATGTTTTATCCATTTTTTCTTAAATATAAATGGGTGACAATCAGGAATCGTGCTAGTCAATTCTTGTCATGTTTTTAATGTATCGTGTTCGTATGAAGTAAAAACACAAAGTCGTGAGTCGTCTCCATATTTTTGACACGTCTTATGTTATAACTATTATGTGCCTACAATGCACTATGATTAATTATTGGTTTGAGATAAAGTCAACCAAATTAAGATAAAAGAGTCATTTTACATTATTCCAAGGATAAATTTGTAAATATTATATGGCAATATGAGTTATTCAGAAAAATAATTTTAAGTTATTTGGTTAGAGACTATGAACACTTCAATCCTCAAAAGGAAAAGAAACACAAAAGAAATATTTAACATGCACATTGTTGATAGTAACATCAAAATTATAAATGGTCAGATTGAGTGGAAATTTATTAGGATCTATAAATGACAATTACAAACAGTGTGTTAGGAATCCCTGCCAAATCACTCACAGATTCAAATAAAACATATACATAGTATAGGGACAAAATGTTATTGATGCACTTCAATTGTTGTCCATCACTTTTATCTAGCTATTTCATCACTGTCAAACAATCAATTTCATAGAGAGGATTAAAATGGAATACTGTGCCCCTTTGAACAATTCTCAAACATATTTGTAAAACCAATCAATTAAATATGGAAAGAAAAAATAAAAGCAAATCAAAGAAAAAGTCAATCGTTGTGGGACTGCTCTCCGGTGAAACAGAGAGGGCTACTTAGAATAACCCATATATAAAACATCATTTTTAAATGAGAACCCTAAATCTGAAATTAATTCAAAAAAATAGGAGACATATATTAAAATAATGGGTTTAAAATGTTAAGAACTTAACCCTCAACATGCCGCTAGCGCGGACTTTAAAAATACGAGAATATAGCTTAAATGGGTGTTGGAGGGTCTTTTTGGAACAAAATGAATAGGCTTGGACTAAATGTGTATTAAAAATGTTTGAGGGACTTTATGGTATTTGATCCTTCTTTTTGTGTATTTTACTTTATAATAAGTTTTTGGGTAGAGGTCGTACCTTGGTGAGATAACAAGTTCCCTCGTCCAAATCACGATTAGTCTCGAGTTCGATACATGGGAGTAGCCTCTCCATATACGACGGTAAAACCAGTTGTCATCTGCCTCTTCCAGACCCTGCAGTTAAGAGGAATATATGCTCAAATTTGGTCGAAATTCATCTATTACACATCCAAAAATCTCCACCCTAATTGTATTTGTATTAAATGACCTGTAAATGTTTTAAGTGCATAATCACTAAAATCGACCATAATGGGAATTAAAAGTCAAAGATTATTCGCGCTTCAAAATTCATGAACAAACTGTCTAAGAAATAAAGGCATTATAAAAAAATTTATAAATACTTAAATAACAAATATATAAATACATAATAATAATAATAATAATAATAATAATAATAATAATAATAATAATAATAATAATAATAATAATAATAATAATAATAATAATAATAATAATAATACTAATAATAATAATAATAATAATAAGAAGAAGAAGAAGAAGAAGAAGAAGAAGAAGAAGAAGAAGAAGAAGAAGAAGAAGAAGACGGAGGAGGAGGAGGAGGAGGAGGAAACCAACACATAGAAAACCAAAACAACATAATACATAATCATACATATATGTATATATTAGATGCACATATGTATATAATGTAATTTTTAACATAAAGTAGCAGTGTCTATGCAATAATATGGGATATAAATATAACAATTAAAAAAAACAATATGCCCCTAAATTGTTAACTCACCAATTTTTCATTTTTATATAATAAAACTTCAACAACATATTTTAAAATTTTGAAAAATTTCCAAAATAATCGAAAAACGCCCAAAAAATCAGAATTTTTGGAATAAAATTAAAAACCAAAAAGTCCTTATTGGCATTTATTAAAAAAGTCGGAATAGTATAGATTCAAGAAAGTAAAATATGTGATAATACAATCGTAATATTTTTAGAGAAATCTTAATTGGTCATATTTTAAAAAGATCAGAATAGTATAATTTTGAAAAAAATTAGAAAATATCAAAAAAAATATAAATTAATTCCAATTCCAAAAATATTTGGAAATTTCAAAAAAAATCAATACACCCACGATCTGTAACTCTTGAATAATTTTAATTTCATTGAAAAACACTTAACCGACATATATAAAAAAATATTTGTTTTTCCAAAAAATTAAAAAGTCCTGAGAATAATTTTTAAAATTATACTATTTCGATCTTTTTAAAATATGACCAATTAGGATTTTTCTAAATATATTATGGTTGTATTTTGACGTAATTACTTATTTCAATTTAAACTATTCCGACTTTTTAATAAATGTCGATTAGAACCTTTTTGTTTTTTATCTTTATTCCCAAATTTCTTATCTTTTAGACTTTTTTGAAACTTTTTCGATTTTTTTAAAAATATATGCCGATGAAGTTTCATTATATAAAAATGAAAAATTGTAGAGTTAACAATTTGGGGGTGCATTATTTTTTATATAAAAATGGGAGTTTAATACAAAATCGGTCATAAAAGTAGGAAAAAACAGAAAATGTAAACAATACTAACAATTTGAATAGATAGATAGATAGATAGATAGATAGATAGATAGATAGATAGATAGATAGATAGATAGATAGATAAAAAAAATTAACAAAAAAATATAATGGAGAGGTATATTGGTTAAGATACAGGTATGAGGATTTTTTTGGTGTTGCATGGTGTCTCATGTTGATTTGAGATATATTTAACCTCATCTCTCTAACCATTTTTTTTGTCGCATTTGATAGTGAATTGAGCTTTTTAAATTGCAAAATACATGTCTTGGCCTACGAAATCATCAAATAAGCATATATGACCCATATTAACAACAACTAACAATTAGATATCATAAATTTGGGATATAAATATGACAGTGTTAGGTGTTTATCATCTAACTTTTATAGGGTTTCGTGATTGAAGGAAGGTTGACGAAGGGTTCAAACAAAACATATTTGTTTTTAAAATCTTGTTGTATATTTGATTTATTAGTGTGAATCTGTGTATATATAATTTAATCAATTAAATTTCAGAATTTTCAAGTTAAATACTTCTAGTTATATTTTCTAAGTAACAAATTATGTTTTGTATCGTTAATTTATATATTAGATGTATGACTACAATATTGTATCCTACATCTTGAAAAGGTAGTGTATTGGCTATCTTGAGTGGTGATTTAATCCGTATCATGGTTTTTTTAACTAAAGAGATCACATTAAAGAAAAATGAAAAATTGTGGATGAATGAGCGCACCACCAAGGCTAACAAAAACAACCGTGCAAGACACAAAGACAGAAAAACAAAAGGCCTAGAATCCTATTATCACCGCAGAGGACAATTGATTGGACTATCGATCGAATTACCAAATGAAAAATACAAGGGACACATCAGTTACCCTTGCGGATTTTTACACAATATTCAAAAAATGTTAAATTATCTCCACTTCTTCAATACAGGAATATCTATATTTTTTGGCTTCTGGCATAAAATGGGCCATGCGGATTTCTCCGTCTAGAGAAGTTGTGCATTCATCACGAATTTTTTGAAGACCTTCTTCAATTGCCTTTTTTGCATCAGCCATAATCTTGAAAATCCCAAGATCCGCTAGTTTTTTATTGGTTTCATCTTGTTTGAGTTGACATTGTGGCTCTTTCTTTTTCACGACATTTTTTTGGGCTTTAGTTAATTTTGAGCCACTAGCATGTGTATTAGGGCCCAACATTATCAGCCAGGTTGTCTAATTCATTCCCAAAAGATTGAGAGTGAGATGGAACATATGAACTATCAATAAATAACATGGGACAATTGGATTTGGCAGTTGTATCCTAGTCACTAAGATAATATGCAGAGCCATTTATTTTATCAAAAATATCCTTAAAAAGAATTGGTTATGTTAGGCTTGAAAGAAGGGGCAAGAGCATTCAAATCGTGAGGCTTGTGAGAGGGGACTGAGAAGTCGATATCGTGAGATACAGAGCCATCCAAATTCCCTCCCAAAAGCTGGCGGGGCAGGTTAATGTGGCGAAAATGCAATAACGGGAACCGTACTAGAGTTTGTATTCATTTGCAGAAAATCATTCAGGCCAGTATCTATTTGATCTCAGCGTTGAAAATCTCCCAAATCTCCACCATAAATGCTAAGATCCTCATTCTATTCAATCGCAAATTTGGCAGCGGGTAGGATTCCCAAAATAGGGACTAACAGACGCACCATAAGGCTTCAAAAGTCACATAGAGACTAGAAAAATACGCTGCCTATTTTCTTGACAAGGAGCTATTCGAACATTGGCAACAACTAGAAACATTTCCTTCTTATTCACATCTTCAGCCAAAAGATCTTCTCCCATAATACCCAAGATAGAGAAGTCCTACTCTGAAACTAATTCACAGAATAATCCCATTCAACAATAAATAAATAAAAACCCCACATCCTTTCCCACCCATTCTAAAACAAGTGAAGATATTTGTAAAAGACAACAAATTAGGCCTTTTAATAGGAAAACTAGAAATTGTCTAGGAATGGGCATATTTTCCTAGGGAAATTTTTTCCATGAAAGACTTGTATTTACTCTTTGATATACCGAATATTCCCTCTGAAATATCCTATATTTTCTATTTATTTTTCCTTTTTACTGGTAGTTTTGCTACCTGCAAAACCCCTATTTTCAAAATTTTGTTGTTTTATGGCCTTAAATTGCCATGTTTTTTCTACTTTCAAGTTTAAAATATATATTTTTTATTTTTTATAATAATATAGATTGATTAAAGCTATATTCATATTGTTTCCTCATACAATAAAAGTCCTCCATAAAAGCTATATAATATAAATCCATAAATACTTTCTATTAGAACACATAAGGTACGATACTAACATTCACCAACAAAGAGCATTTTCACGAGGTTGAATGCAATTGAAACATCTACAAAACTAATTTTAAATCCTATTATAAATTGGTTTGGTGTGACAATAACTAATGTCTATTTTCCAAATCACATTGATACGCTTGAATGAAGGGATCCAATAAATACGAAACAAAATTCTGAAAAAACATCCACAAAAATGATTGAACAAGCTAATCATATAAATTAAAAGACAAAAAACTCTTATCAAGATGAATTCCGATGACTTTTTTACAATTGTTCCTGAAATTAAACAAAGTATAGACAAAATCGTAAAATTTGTACAAGACTATCAAAAAGCAAACATAACTCAAAAATTTCCAAACAGAATTTTTCAAAACTGCAAATCATCTCAAGCACAGCCTCATATACACTATTACTACATGTTAAAAGGTTACCATAATAATCATTTTTAGTTGTTTGATATGCGTAAAACATTTTCATTTGTATGACATTGAAGCAAAAAAAAATAATTGCACCCTATCAAATAGGGCCTTAGTATATTCTTAAATTGTAATCTTAACGTCTTAAATTAAGAGAGTCATTTTTCGGGGAAAACCTCCAAGCATAATAGTTATTTTCATAAATAAATTTGAAAATATTAACTATAAGTGGCAAAGTTTTTTTTTTATCTTAACCATTGATAAATAATTGTTTTTAAATTTCAATCTATTTTAAAAAAAAAGAGTAATATTATATTTGCGTATAATATATGGTGGCCCTATGTAATAAAAAAAGTTTAAAAAAAGAAGAGTAATATTATACTTGCGTATAATATAGGATTCATTACTTCGTCATAATAAAAAGTTTTAAAAATAAAACAGTTGCATGTCATTAAACCAGTTTCTCTAACACAAAAACCTTTTAGGGTTACTAACATATTTGTCCCTTGACGTATGGTGGTAATTTTATTTGGGTCTCTTATCTTGTTTAAATTTTAGAAATGAATCCCTAAAAGTGTCATATTGTTTCAATTTTGTCTAAATTTAAACGGATCGTTAACTCCGTTAATGGAATTGCATTTGTTACTCACGTGGGGGATTTATTTATGACCTAACAAAACTTCAGGGGACAAATTCATTAAACTTAATCAATAATGTAATTAATTTATTCCAATTTCTTTTGTGGTTTAATGTTGTAATTGGATTAATATATTCCCATAAAAGTACTTATATGTGCTTTATTAAGAAATTTCATATCATCCTCATAAAATTTATTATTAAATATTTTAGGAGATTTAATTTCGTAATTATGGTTCACGTGGGGGCCACTTGGCTTGGAGACCATGTGACACTACGCTTAATAAAATATTGGGTGATCAGTCCTATATCAATTTAACAGAAACCTCATTTGGTTCATTCTTAGCATCACTGTAGAAAACTTTTTAATTACTAACCACCTAGTCTTTAATTAAGATGGTGCCAAATTTTATCTTACGAATTAAATCGAACTCAACTAGCATAATAGGAAACCAAAATAATCATCACAAGAGAAAATCTAATCATGCCACACAACTGTTAAAAGCATTAGCTGAACAACATCTGCTATACCAACAATCCACAAAATGCAAGTATAATAGAGTACCGATACATGCCAAAACAGAATATAAAAGTACAAGCCCAATAGTACAACAGAAATGTCCATTACTAGAGAGAATAAGACAGGCGTCTAAACAAATATCATGCAACATCCACATATATTGCAGCTACGCAACATGTAAGGAGAATCAGGTCTGACGCCCTTGTGGTAGGACACCTAAAAGGTTTTGAAAAGTTTTTATAGCAAGGGTTAGAACCCAAAACATTTTGAAAAATATTTAGCAAGTGAATTTAAATGCAGGAAATTAAAATGCAAGTATGCTCTTCATATTTAAGTTAGTGTTGTACACTCTCTTTAGGACACCTCACCCCTCCACTAATGTGCACGCCTAACGTTCTATACATGACCCACCTAGCTAACCACCCCGTAACTAGTCTTGACACATATAATCCACAACTTCCCAACTACACTAACACGAGTGAGTTTAGTATACATTTTATAAGTTATTATTCACGCTAACTTATTTTCTTCAATTTTCATTTGTTACCATATAAGCGTTTCACAAGTTATATAATTAATACAATTTTGATCTTGTATTATCCCGTATATAATCATACCATATATATGTACTCCTCCTACAATATTCACACATACAAGTCGTAGATATATACTATCCCCCAAGAGGCATCATCGAGTGTTCTCTAGATGTTATCATAATCGGGATTCTTATCCACCCAAAACCCTGATACGGTTAGCTCCCCATTTCAGAAAAATAAACAAACGCTGTGGACGCGGCCATAGCTTCCCACAGTAGTGAGATCGAATTAGACGCCATCCCTCGCACTCCTGAACCGAACGCTATGACCTGGGGACTATACTCGCCCTGCTCCTCAAGTCGGGGGGATTTTCCCACATCATGCAACCACCTCTGATAACACTAGAATAAGTATGCTTTACTATATATATTATTCCCACAAATATTTATAAATTATATATATATATATATATATATATATATATATATATATATATCCAGGCTACTGGTGTACTATGCCCATACACAAGCCTAAATAAAACATGCACATCTATGGTCAGACTTTAATTCAATTAATTATATGCTAATTAATTTTCATTACCTTGGTGACACCCTACCAATTATACTCGAACTCTCTCTCTTGGCCAGAAATTCAATATTTCTAACCCATCGTTAAATTATATTCCATTAAGCCTACCCACTTAATTAATAGGGTTTCAAATCACTATATTATGAACATTAATTCTTCAAATAAATTAATCCTCTAATTAATTCAAGGGGAAACCTTCACCAATTTAAACCATAAATTATATTCAAAATTGCAGAGTCACCAAATGTAGAAACTGTGTATCTCAAAACACATAACAGGTCTGAATCAAGGGAAGAAGGAAATTTGACTAGCTTAACAGGTCGTTCAAAGGACAACCCTTGTCATTCGAACGACAGTGGCTCTCGTTTGAATGAGATACTAGGTCATTCCAACGACCCTGGTATCATCTCCTTCTCCAAACTGCCCATAAAACCCAGTCCGCCATTAACACATTTTAAATCTTCATTCTGTACAGATTTCTTCAACAAAATATCCACAGATTCATCCTAAATGCATACTTTTATTATATCCAATCTAACCCCAACAATTTCATCAATTAGAGCATCAAATAAATCAAATCTCAACACCTCTATAGATTTATAATTCCCAATCAAAGAAATCCCCAATTTCCCATGAACACAAACCCTTACATATTAATTGATTCTCACCTCCTTTAATATGAATAGATAAATGCAAATTAACAATTGAAAATTAAACCACTTGCCTCAATTTGTAGATCAAAGCCTTTGGATGAGGATGTTGGATTGAATTCGAGGATCTCCTCTTGTTCTTGAAGCTATCTGCCAAAATTCTCAAACTATCTTCTAATGGCTCTCCTCTTAAGCTCTCCACAATTTTAGTCTTCTAAAATAATTTTAAGTTGTCTTACCCTTTCACCATTAGGGTTAAAAACACAAATCCCGTTTTTGGACCTATGGGCCTCCTAAAAAGGGCTCAAACTCTTAACTTGGAGCTTAATTATGTCTAATTAACTCCCGAAACTCAATATATACATATGGCCACTCATTTACAACTATTTCGACCCATCTGGACTCAATCGTGCACTCTGAATTGTCATCCGAATTAATTTATAACATTCTATAAATTCTTGACCTCAAAATGCGGCACAAACTAATCCAAAATAATAAATCTCAATTCGACAAATTAATAAATTTAAAAATTTAAAAATTCTCAAATCATGAATTTAATTCCACCAAATAAAATAAATTCTTTTTGTCCAAATATTTTATTTAATTAAAGGTCCTTGACTTTATAGGGTGTTACAGCCCACCCCCGGGATTAATACAACGGTGAAAAACTCATAAAAAGGTTACATAAATTCCTAATTTAAGGATTTATGTAATATTGTGTAAATATTAATTATCATGGTAATATTGTGTAAGTATCAATCGACCTCAAAAAATTAATTGAATATTTAAATAACAAATCTTGAATGAATCAGTAAAAGAATGTCTAAAACTAAAATATCGAATGAATAAGTAGCTTGGTGTTAACGTCTTTTAATGTGTACAACTGTGTTGAAATTTCTCAACCCAATACGTTATCTTAATTGCAATGCCGACCTGAACTCAATAAGCCTATACTCATTAATTTATAATTTCATCTAGTATGGTGCCATGCCACATTTTATCAGATCTTGCCCCTCAACAAAATAAAAATCTTTAAGAGATACTAATAAAAATCCAGTGACCACTCTGTGGACGTAGACAATTTGTCGAACCACGTATATTCATGTATTGTGTGTGCCATTTGTATAATCTTTCTTTAATTGCTTTCTAGAATTCATTTATTATGATTATTTGCACTCATATATAATAATAATAATAATAATAATAATAATAATGATAATAATAATAATAATAATAATAATAATAATAATAATAATAATAATAATAATAATAATAATAATAATAATAATAATAATAATACCAACATATAGTCGTATTCGTGTCGTGTGATATTGAGTTCGTGTTAAAATTCCCTCAACCCATACTCGAACCGTTATTGTTAACGGGTCACACGAATCAAATTGTTAACATCCGTTAAGTAACTAAATTTCTTCATAATATATCAAGGATAAGTTCTACATGAAGAGTTAAGGTAGTTGATTCAGTGCGATAAGCGACGCGAGTCAAGTGTCGGTCGTTGTTTTCGTTTTGTCAACTCAATACAAAAATCTAAGTTACGACTACACTCAACTGGTGAGTACAGCGGTAAGTCGGGTATCGAATCCACAGAGAATGTTCGATAAATCGTAACAGATTATTAATTCAAGAATAAAAGTGTAAAAAGGTGATGGTTGGTTTTAAAAGAAAGAAAAGAATAAGTTAAGTCTAAATAAAAGTAAAGTGAGGATCTGGATATCATCCAACCATACGGATCGAAACAACTACTAATCAATATTCTGGCTCGAAAGCAATTTAATCGAGCATTATCAATTAAACATAAACTTCACACAGTAAGTAATTTAAGCCAAAGTTGCGAGAATAAACACTTAACCGAAAATTGGTCGCACGCGTATCAAACTCGGATTCTCACTATAAACACTAACGATGCATGAGATAGAAAGTTAAACGCATAATAATCTGACTTTAATTCATACGGGTTCAATTAAACGCAATTTTACACAAAACCTAATTTTCGGAGCTCGGGGTCCGAAAATGGCAGAAATGAAATCCCGACCCTATTTATCTAAGGGTGCATGATGAATTAAACTAAATTATGATAATTAAACTAGGAAAGCAAGAATTAAAGCATGTAAACTAGTTAGAAATCATGGAAACTAAATTACAAAGCAAAGGAAGATGAAGAACAAAACTATATTAACGGAGATGGAAATAAATAGTTCAATCTTACAAAACCCATGGGTTCTCAATCCAAGAAGAAGAGAAAATGAACTCTCCAAACCAAACCCTAACCTAAAATGTATCCTCAAACTCTCTATATCAGAATGTGTATATATATATATATATGTTATCACAACAAAAATTGGCTTAAGTAGTAAGTTGGTATAAAAGAAAAGAAGAAAGAAAATGAAAAGAAAATATCTGCAGAAAAAATAGGGGATCGATCGATCGACCCCTGTGGTCGATCGATCGACTATTAAAATCATGGCAAAAATATGAAGGGTCGATCGATCGACCCCCAGGCTCGATCGCTCGATCAAGCAAGGGCAGACTGCAGTTTCCCCTGTTTCGGCATGCTTTTCATCTCCGCTCAAATCGTCGTAACTTCATCATACGGACTCAGAATCGTGCACCGTTCATGGCCACGCAAAGCTATAGAGGAGGCGTATGACTTTCGTGTAGATATCGGGCCAGGTGCCCAAGCTATGAAATGACCGGATTGCCCTTGAACGTGCGATTACGTACGAAAATTCACCGGAATGCATCCGAATCCCATAATTGGTACCTAAATACCTACAAAAGCCCAAGTATACCTCATATAGCATGTTAACAATATAAACCGAGGTTGTCTGTTAACGAGCTTAAATATAGAGATTAAGGTACCCGAGGGGGCTAAAATGCATAGGTTCGAGAGATGAAATACGCAATATGTGCGTATTATCAGTAGTGTAAATGGATTTTAATAGATAAAAGATAAGCTCTTCATAATATATAATTAATACGATATCAAAGATAAGTTCTAAATAAAGAGTTAAGGTAGTGTAAATGAATTTTAATAGGTACAAACGGGTCAAATCGGGTGTATTAAAATTTACAATCTACCTATTTTCTCGACGGGTCTATCGCGTTGATCTGATATTAACTCAGGTCGGATAAGCCTAAACCCATTATGTTGTGTTGTGTTGTGCCGTGTAATCATATTGTGTGTCATTTTGACAGTTTTATTGGCAAGTATAAAAACATAATAACATAACTCATAATTAGGCACGTGTATATATTAGTCTGTTTTAGAACATAACAATGCAAGGTCCATAGAAGCTAAAATATAACTCTGTCTCTATTGTATCAAAGATGCATGCCAAATTTGTAATTTTTTTTCTTGTATCTTTTCCCAATTTAGTAATTTTTAGAAAAACCTTTCAATTCAACTAATACTACCAAAATTTATTCTATCCAAGTAAGAAATAACAAGTAATCTAAAATCGCAAAATTTTAAACAAAACAACTTAAATAATAGGAAACACAGAACATACGGTTATTTTAAACTTAAATTTTAACAAATTCAGCAAGTGAATAAAAAACACAGAACATACGGTTATTTTTATATTGTAAGAATAGTACCCTCCTAATTTCATGTATTATTAAACTCGTGATGATCATGAAAGTCATGATAACTCATTTTCAAATAGACATTTCCCACCTGAGATGCGACCAACAACAAATAATACTTTTGGATTTTTATAGACTGAATAAATTTTATAAATCACCTACTATTCTACAAGCATAGAACTTTAGAACTACACATAATGACAAATTATAGTAAGGCTAAATGAGATGAAAGGATAAATGAGATGAAGTATAGAGCAATACTATTTCTCATTAATTATATAATTGGAGAAAAAGTTAAAAGCAAAATCCACCTTAAATTTGAATCTTAGAAAGGGAATAGTCTCATAAGTCAGCTACGGTCTGCAAATCATTGGCAAAAAACTTTTATGGTTCGATAGATATAGATGAGAAAATTAAAAAAAAAAGATTTTGATCAAATTTTTATTAAACACAGATTCTTTACATTGAACTATGCGTATAGGGGCGTCCAATTAAAAATGCTCACGTTAAACAATGTAACACTTAGTTAAAAAAAAAACTCTGGTTTAAGGTGTAAAATTACATTATAGTTTTTAGGCCAAAATCTCTCTAGCATCTCTTATAGTATACATTAGACAAGTGTTAGCATTATTTTTACAAAAATATGATTTTTCTTAGTTTCCAGTTTCCACATATATAAGCAAAGAAATAATGTAGAACCAAATTTCATTCATAACACTCTGATGTACGGTTTTAAAAATAATTCAAGAAAGGATATATACATATACAACATACCATTTAACTGAAAATATTAAATTAGAAGAAACAAGATAGTAGGTAAATGTTAATATTGTAATCATAAAAAAAATATATCATTTCAATGTGGTTGTAACTTAGTAAACATTAATAAACAAAAATTACACGAAATTAGGAAGGAAAAAAACTAAGCTAGAAAATCAACGTGGGATAGGTCAAGATGTATATACTCTGAATATTATAAAGTTAGATAAAAAATAAAAATAAATAATAAATAATAAAAAAATGAATGATGACAACCCTGTGCACCTTGAATAAAGATGCTTCCATTGCTAAGAAATAATACATGGAGTACACTATATAATAAAGAAACGTGTATCTCAGACTTGAGTATGAAGTATATACTCTGTCATTAAGTTGTTATCCACTAAAAATATCAAATCTTTTGAACCTGCAAAATAATGTGTACCCATCAGTATATAAGAAATTGTAATTGGAACCTAAAAATAGCTTAAAAATAAAGTAGGTTTGCATGTCTATCTTTTCGAAGATAAAAACTAAGACTCGAATACTGTCTTACGGGCCTCTTTTCTCTCCACAACAACAATAGCAAAAAAAAGCATACTAAATTATTGTCGAATAATAAAAAAGAAATGGGATCTTTAGTTTAGAGTCCTAAGTTTGTAATTTTTTTTTAATCCACTCCCATGTCATTTTATAATTAGTTGGAGGTCCTACTTTTTAAAATTTTTAGTGTCATTTTACTAATTACAGAGACATTTTACTAAAAATGCAAAGACATATTAACTATTTTGGGACTTAGAATAAAAGATAAAATGACATTAGACTAAAAATTAACAAATTTAAAAAACAAGACCATCAACTAAATATCTAAAAAGAAATAGAGAAGATAAGATATTGTAAGTTAAAATGAGTAATACCCAAAAGTTCAAACCCATATTGTTAAAACCTTAGCTTTGAAGTAAAAAAAACACAATTCA
This sequence comes from Sambucus nigra, assembly GCA_949130495.1. Classification (NCBI taxonomy): domain Eukaryota; kingdom Viridiplantae; phylum Streptophyta; class Magnoliopsida; order Dipsacales; family Adoxaceae; genus Sambucus; species Sambucus nigra. The sequence continues at coordinate 523,223,510 of OX422220.1, forward strand.
TAAAGAGTAATAATACGGCTACAAATAAGTTACAGAAAAACTTACACAAACTAACCTGTCATTGCAACCTAACTTATTCTAAGAAAGTGTACACCACTCTATTATGCATTGACACATCAGTTTGTGTAATTTCTTTATACCCTTAGCATTTTCCTAATTAAATGCCATACATTTGATTCCTATATTTACTTGGAATGTATATAGTCAATATATGGCTGTGATGCAAGGTTGTTCATTTTGCAACAGGTACATTGCCATATAAGATTTGGAACTCATTCCTTAATTTGGAGATATTTGATGTCAACCACAATAGCCTAACATGCATCATTCTAGTCAAAATCTTCAATATCTCAACAATGAAAATTCTTGACCTAGGCTATAATCAATTCACCGACTATCTTCCATCAAGCATGGGCCTTTGGCTTCCATATCTTGAAGATCTTTACCTACCCGACAATTATCTTAGTGGTATAATTCCAAGATTTTTCGGTAATGCTTCTAAGATTTCAATTGTTAACATGAGATGAAAGTTATTAAATTGCTCTATACCCAATTCATTTGGTAATTTAAGCCTCCCACGAATATTGGAGTTACGTGTGTTTATTTGGCCAAAGAATCATTGACTCCAATATTTAGATTTTTATCTACTTTTAACAAACTGCAAACAATTGGAGGCATTGTCACTAACAAATAATAAACTAAATGGAATTTTCCCAATGTCAGCTGGTAATTTATCCACCGCTTCAATTAACTGTAATAGCAGAGGAAAAAAAGAAACTATTATGTTGGCACCATCAGAGTAGTAATCCTACTTATTTATATTCAAATACTGAGTAAATTACAATTTAAGATAAAGTAGCCAAGTGTATATTTCAATCAATATGTATGAATTGGCCTTTACTCAAATCAAAGTTAACAAAATTTTCAAATACTCTTTCACATTGCCAAAAAGTAACCTACAGGAAGATAATGAAAGAGTTAAAAACAAAATAAATTATTCAATACTAGAATTAGAAATTTACAAACTCTTAATTTTCCTCTTCGTATACATATATGCTCACATCATGCTGAGTATAATAATCAGACAAAAGAATAACAAAATTATTTTACTCCAAGTAAAATGTTTGGGAGGTAAGAACTTTCCTCAATGAGTATTGTTTTTCGCAATTCTCTTTCACCCAAGTAAGAAATGTAATCACATGTTAACCATATAATGGAATTGAAGAATTATAATTAAAATATGGAAGAAAACCAACTTTAACACATTTTAGATCCAAGTACAAACGTTCCAAAGGAATCAAAAGTATGCAGGTAATTACAATAAACAAAAACAAGAAACGTCATTCGGGTTTAAACATACAAAATTCATGTTTTTTTTTTTGGGGGGGGGGGGGGGGGGGGGAGGAAGGTAAGTGATTATTCTAGTGAAAATAATTTATCAACTAGCATTCAAACAAACTCATCCAGATCCTCCTACACCATAAGTTTACATACCTTAAATGAATACACATCATGAATTGATATCATAATGACTGAAAAAAAATTAAAATACTCATTTTGTCAAGCAGCTGATGTTCAACAAAGCATATAACATTGTTTTATAACACTATTTTGAAGAATGATTGATAAACAAAAAAATCAAAAATTGAATTTAAAGAGAGAGCCAGAGATAAAGGATACCGTGGTGGTGCTCAATCAAAGGGATTGAAATCTAAATGTGTTGTTTCTCGGAGACAGAGAGGGTTTGCGAGAGTAGAGGAGGGGTTGGGTTATTTAGAGTGAGAACGGAGACAACTAACAAACCACCACATATCAAACAACCACAAAACAACATTTGGGCTTAGTATAAATCGATGAAATGGACAATGCATAGACTCACACTGACTTTAAAATAATAGTTTTACTAAAACCCCAAAAGTGAGTCGAACTAAAAACCGTACAACACCAAGAAAATCAAAAACATTTGAGGTCTTGACACTTAACAAAACACATCAGACGTAAACAATTCTAAAACCATCCGAGAACAAAATAATCCCAACTAAACAAAAAAAAATACAAAACAAAAAACCTTTTTTTTAAGCAGATAAACAAGGCAAAGCCCAAACTAAATAGATAATAGAGAGTACAGCTCCTTTGAAGGAGATACAGACCAACCATAATTAAGAAAAACATCAGAGTTTTGACAAATCCAATGGGAAGTAGTGTTCATCCGCCTTGGGGGACACTTAAAGCTCGCATTCCCCCCGGACGTTAACTGTCTAATATCAGTGAGGATGGGTCTGATTTGTCATGGATTCAAACCGCTGTTGTTGTTGCAAAAGTTGATAAGCTCCAGGTTGTCACTGATTAGGGTGAAGGATTTAACATCGTACCATTTGGCCAATAGATAATCTTCACGAATTGCAAGCGCCTCACTGCATAAAGCCAAAAACGCAGGCCTTATTTTCTAGAATCCTAGAATAAAGAGCCCATTGGGATCTTGCATAAATCCTCCCAAGGCTGCAGAGTTGGTGTAGGAGTTGTACGCTGCATAGGCTCTGAAGATGGGACGTCTGGGGTCAACCCAATTCATTGTTTCATTTATGTGCTCTGCATCAACCCTGGTCATAGGTGGCCTAGGCCCCAGGTTGGCTCTCTGATGCTGTTGAGAGGAGGTAGGGTTGTTGACATCGCAGACGCCCTCTTTTTTTATGAAATAGTTCTCCCACATGGATTCCATATTATAGATACACTCCATTGTGATTTTGACTGGACGATGGCTACCATTAAAAATGGTACAGTTTCTGGTTGTCCAAATAGACCATAGGGGAGAAACAAGACGTTTGAGAGACTTTGAAGCAGAAGAAACCGAGTTCTCTCTTTCTACAATATTCGAAAACCACCTAAGCATACTTATGTCATCTGAAACACTCACACCCTCCTTTAAACCACACTTCTCCCATATTTGTTTAGCAGTAGAGCAGCGTAAGAAAATGTGTTTGGTATTTTCCACTTCGTCTATGCAAAGGGCACATAGAGGAGATTTTGAACACTTCCTTCTAAAAAGGTTTTCTTTGATAGCCAAAGCATTATTTGCCACTTTCCACATCAAGTGCTTCATTTTAGGGGGAACAGCCATAATCCATAGAGCTTTCCAGAGATTCGGGTGAGATTGAAAGGAGGAAAAAGGGTCTGAGAGTTTAGTTTTTGATTGGAGTATTTTTGTGGCTTCCAAGTACCCAGATTTCACAGTGTACTCCCCATTCTTGCTATAGTGCCAAACCAGGGAGTCTTTAGCCCCAAGGTGAGAGGTAGGAATACATAAAATCTTCTTAGCATCCTCTTTGACCATAATTTCTCTAACTCGGCTAGCTTTCCAATCACCAGAGAGGGGGAAAATGAGGTCCTTGACTTTCTCTTCGGCAGACCCCGGAGGTTTACAGGAGGTGAGTTTAAAACCATCCTTATAGGGAACCCGATTGTCTTCCCAGATTGAGATGTTTGCCCCGTCTCCCACATTCCAGTGCATACCATTCAGAAGAAGATTTCTTCCTTCCAGTAAACTCCTCCATATAGCATAGGGCTTGTTTCCTCTTTTAGCTCCTAAAAATGAGGTCTTTGGAAAGTAAATGGCTTTGAGAGTTCTGGCCCAGAGAGCGTCTGGATTTTGAATCAATCTCCACCCCTGTTTATCTAACAGAGATAAGTTGAAAGATGAGAAATCCCTGAAGCCTAAACCTCCAAGGTTGATGGGGAGGGTAAATTTAGACCATTTAATCCAGTGAATTTTGAATCTCTCATCTGAACCTCCCCATCAGAAGTTGCTAACCATAGAGTTAATCTTATTGCAAAAGGATTTGGGGAGGAGCATGCAAGACATAATGTAAGTAGGGATGGCTTGAACAACCGATTTAATGAGGACACTACGACCCCCCAGGGAGAGGAGAAGATGATTCCATCCCCTCAGCTTGTTGGCCACCCTATCCAAAATGAATGATAATGTGTAGGTCTTAAAACGACCCCAAAAGTAAGGAAAGCCCAGGTACATTGCTTTGGGGTTCATCTCTTTAACATGGAGCAAACTACATATTAATTTTTTCTCATCCTCTTTAGCATTGGAGGAGAATTAGACCCCTGATTTCGCCAAATTGATACTTTGACCAGAAGCCACCCCATAACAGTTAAGAATACTCAGAACCTCCCTACATTCGGCCTCATCCGCATGAAGAAAGAGGATAGAATCATCCGCAAAGAAGAGGTGTGAGAGGGTTGGGCAACCTCTATTCATTTTAATGCCTGAAATTAACCCTTTAGTGATTGAACTCATGATCATTCTAGACAGTACATCTTGAACAATAAGGAAGAGGTACGGAGATAGAGGGTCCCCCTGATGAAGCCCTCTCTCAGGTTTAATCTCGCAACACTCTTCTCCATTAAGAAGGACCGTGAAGGACACAGTGGCAACACACTGCATTATAAGGTGAATGTATTCTTGCAGAACCCCATTTTTTCCATAACCCTCTTAAGGAATTCCCATTCAACCCGATCATAAGATTTGTTAAGGTCTAATTTAAGGGCCAATTCCTCCTTTTTTCTTTTTTTCCCCAATTTCAGATAATGGAAAGCTTCATGCGCAATTATGACACTGTCTTTAATCACGCGATTAGGGATGAAGCCACCTGATTAGGGGTGATCAGATTGTGAAGAATAGGTTTCAATCTATTGGCCAGAGTTTTGGAAATGATCTTGTAAATAAAATTGCATAGGCTAATGAGGTGGAGCTGGTTTAAGCTTTCAGGGCTGGGACTTTTGGTATAAGAACTAAATTAGTTCTATTGACTTCCTTTAAGAGGAAATTTCCTCTAAAGAAACCTTTGACAGCATTGCATACATCCTCCCCCACAATGTGCCAATATTTTTGGAAGAATAATCCCGGGAAGCCGTCGGGGCCAGGAGCTTTGGTAGCTCCCAATTGAGACACTGCCTGGGCTATCTCTTTATCACAGAGCGGTTTACATAAATTTGAATTCATTCCCAAAGATACAATACAGTCCACTGTAGCTAAAGTCTCTTCCATATCCCTATTACCTTGAGATTTAAACAACATTCCAAAGTGATATTGCACGAGAGATTTAAGGCCTTCTTTGTCAGACACCCAGTCGTTCTCCTCATTTAATAACTTGAGAATAAGATTTCTGCTTCTCCTTTGAATAGTTGTAGAATGGAAGAACTCGGTATTTTGGTCACCATCTTTGAGCCATTTGATTCTACAACGCTGACGCCAATGTTTCTCTTCTCTGATGAGAATTTTATCTATGTCCGCAATTAAGGAAGCCTCAACAAGAAGATTGTGCCTGGACGGAGACATTTGTTGGACCACAGCCTGCTTTCTATTAGGATCATTCAGGGTGGTACGTTGGTTTCCAATGTGAAGTTTCCTCCATTTAGTCAATTCACAAGCCACGCATCTGAGTCTTGGGGAAACTTTAAAGATAGGTGATCCCCTAACATTCCTACCCCAACCATTTTTAATATCTTCTTCACTTTCAGGAACTCCCATCCACTTAGGTTTAAACTTAAATTTTGACTTGGGTTTACTAAGTTAGGGTAGTAAGTTTAGAACCAACGGACAGTGGTCTGAGCCCTTAATGGTCTCATGGATGAGGAAGGCCTCTTGGAATATGTTTCTCCATTCAGAATTGATGAGAGCTCTATAAATTCTCTCCTTCACATTAGCTTTTCCTCCTCTTTTGTTGGTCCACGTAAACCTAGGGCCTTTAAACTCAAACTCTTGGAGATTACCCCTTAACAGCATGTTATGAAACTCCTCGATATTCTCCCTAGTGTCTTCCTATCCTCCTTCCTTTTCCCAAGTTGCACCAAAAGTATTTAGGTCCCCAATGATCATCCAAGGAGAATTTTGGTGCCTAGGAAGGGAGAAAAGCTCTTCCCAAACCCCCTGTCTTTTATCATCATCTAGATTTGCATAAATGAAAGTGGTAGTCCATTCTTTGTTCTCCCTTTCCAAAGCACACTCGGAATTGATAATATTCTTGAACACGTGGTTCACCCTGTTCCAATGGAATCATTCCACCACAAGGCCAACCCTCCTGAGATTCCTATAGGATCAACATAGGAGAACCTGTTCAGGTTGGTTGCCACTCTAATACTCTCCAGCTTATTTCTTTTAATTTTTGTCTCCATTAGAAAAATAATAGAGGGGAGATAGTATCTGATGACATCCTTCAACATTCGAATAGTTCGGGGTCTCCCAACTCCCTGATAATTCTAAGAGAAAATTAACATTGCTCGCATGGATGATTGGGGTCATCCACCACAGCCCTTAGATCACCATAACTGTTCGTTTTCAAGTCACCTTCTTCTATACTGCCAGTATGGGAGATACCCATAACAGGAATCTCTATAAGATTCAGGTTAGTAAAAGGTGGTTGGTCAGATGGGTCTTCTCTAGCCATGGTTTTTTTTACTTGACCCTCCCCCCGCCATATTTCCTCTTTTTTGGCTTTATCTTTTTTGGGGATGCAAAAAGGTCAGTGGGACGGGTTTTTTTTGTGGGTTTGGAGTAGGAGTGATTTTCATGGTGTTCAGCCTTTCTTTTGAGGGAGAGAGAGTAGAAGTATGGGGATAACATTTCTTCTATAATGCAAAGGGTATTGACGCTAGAAGTAGTAGGGTGAATTTGATCAGGTATTGAGAGGAAAACAAAAAATCTAAAATCCTATGATTTGGAAGTAAAAACCCATAATTCTCTACAATCCAAAGGCTAAAATTCAAAATAGCAAATAAAAAAAAAGTTAAGAGAGAGAGAGAGAGATTAAACCTCCAAATGTTCAAAGTTATAGGATCAAATCTGAAACCTTACCAAATCGCAAAGACTTTGAATAAGAATGAAATTAGAAGAAAGAAAAAAATACTTGTTTAAAAGTTGAACCTACAAGGCAAATCACAAAAAAAATGTATCAATTTAACGTAATAACCAATATATTGCAACCAAAAAATGAAAAATACCATTTTAGAATTGATGAGAATAATAAAGGGAAGAGAGAAGTGGTGAAGGGGGTGTACCAAAACCTGTGATTTGGAGAGAGGGAGAAAGATAGTGTGGCTTTTAAATGAGAGGAAGGAAAGGCGTAGGGAAATGAAAAATCAGTTGGTGGTGACGGTGGGGTGGGGTGGGGGAATGAAAAGGAATGAAATTTGAAATTTCAAAAAAGGAACACTTCATCTCAATTCCTTCATTTTAGTGAGGATGTGACACAATCTTAGGCCTCGTTTGCAAGTTCTATTTTTGGAGAGAAAAGAAAGGAAAGGAAGAGAAAGTGTGTTTCCTTTCCTTCGTTTGGGAGTTTAAGTAGGAAAAAAAGTGACTTTCTCTCGTTTGGGAGTTTAAAAGGAGAGAAAAGAAAGGAAAATTTTTAAAAAACTTTATCTTCCTTTCTCTCCAAAACTTTCTTTCCAAATCGGAAAGAAATGGAGAGAAAGGAAAGTTTTTTAATGAATTGTTCCTTCTTCCTCTTAAAAAAAAATATTTTCCTTCCAAACTCCCAAACGCAAGAAAGAAAATTATTTTCTTTTCTCTCCCAAACTCCTTTCTCTTCTCTTCTTTTCTTTTCTCTCCTATTAACTTTCTTTTCTTTTCTTTTCTCTCCTAATAAAATTTTCCTTTCCTTTCTTTTCTCTTCCAAACTCCCAAACGAGGCCTTAACATTGTGCCCACATAATTCAAAAATCTCTCTCTCTCTCTCTCTCTCTCTGTATATATATATATATATATATATATATAATATGTAAGTTTTACATTTAATTTGAATGATAATATTGCATATAATAGATTAAAATGAAAAAGGAGAATCCTTGTGGCTGACCCCATATGATGGGATTAAGGCAAGGATGATGATGAATATGTAATTGTTGTAAAGAGGACATTGTATAACAAATCAAATAATAAACATAGAATCAATAAAGAAAGGAAGGGGGTACACAAATTAATTATAAAATTATTATCATTTTGGAACATGAAAATTGGCTTATAAAATTGTGAATAATATGTCCTTTTTAATAATACTATGATTGCTCAATTCACGATGGGTACAACGAAGTACAGTGATCACTTTTTGATATGTTTTAGCGACTATTGAATAATACTATTCTTATAATTGGAGTTATATACTCAATTTATTTTGCAATTATTTCTTACCATAGTGCATCACTTGGGTATAACCCATTTAGTCACATACAGATAGCACATGGCACCAACGTCATAGATAATGCAGTAAGCATTCTTTACCAAGGAATAAGATTATGGGAAAAAAAGATTCATGGGTATAATTAATGCTATAGGTACAAAGAAATTACACAAAAAGTTATATCAATTGATATGACATTATAATGTTTATGCAATGTCAATCCAAAGTAGTGTACAACTCTTCATTGCACTGTCAATTTAGTTTGTGGAATGTTTTTGTACCCATTGCTTTTTTCTGATTAAAATCATATAGTTTATTCATATATTTATTTGGAGTGAATATAGTCGATATATGGATTTAACTCCAGGATGTTCATCTTATAACAGGCATCATTCCAGCCAAAATCTCCAATATATCAACAATGAAAACTCTTGACCTAGGTAACAATCAATCCGCTGGCTATCTTCCATCAAGCATGGGACTTTGGCTTCCCAATCTTGAAGAGCTTCACCTAAACAAAAACGATCTCAGTGGAATAATTCCAAGCTCTGTCGGCAATGCATCTAAGATTTCCATTCTAACCATGAGTTACAATTCATTAACTGGCTCTATTCCCTGTACATTTGGTGATCTAAGACTCCTCCAAGAGCTTTACCTCTCAGATAATGATTTAACCAAAGAATATTATACTCCAGAATTAGGATTTTTTACTTCTTTAACAAACTGCAGACAACTGGTATATTTGGTATTAGCAAATACCCAACTAAATGGTACTCTCCCAACTTCAATTGGGAATCTCTCCACCTCTCTTAGATTATTCGAAGCATTTGGTTCCAAAATTAAAGGTAAAATTCCCCCTGGAATTGGAAACTTGACAGGTTTAGAGTGCATACGTTTATACAGGAATGAGTTGACAGGATCTATCCCAACAACACTTGGGGGATTAACACGTCTACAACAAGTACATCTTAGCCAAAATAGACTGGGAGGATTTATCCCAAATGATCTATGTATGCTAAAAAACTTGGGAGACCTTTATTTAAGTGACAATGAGTTCAATGGGACCATACTGACATGCTTAGGTGATATTAAATCTCTAAAACGGTTGTACTTAGACACCAACAAATTGAGTTCTTCTATTCCATCAACTTTGTGGAGTTTGAAAGATCTTGCGGGTCTAAAACTATCCTCAAATTTTTTAAGTGGATATCTAGCGTCAGATATAGGAAATATGAAGGTCATAAATGAAATTGATTTATCATGGAATCAGTTAACTGGTGATATCCCGACCACCATTGGAGGTGCACAATCGCTAAGTTCCCTCTCATTGTCCACTAATAATTTTGAAGGATCTATTCCTCAATCAATGAGTGATTTGATAGGCTTGGAATTCTTAGATTTGTCAAGTAACAATTTATCTGGAGTGATTCCCATGTCCTTAGAGAAACTTAGGCATCTAAAAAACTCCAATGTCTCTAACAATAAACTAAAAGGAGAAATTCCCAATGGAGGACAATTTGCGAACTTCACAGCCCAGTCATATATGAAAAATGATGAACTATGTGGTGCACCTCGGTTACAAGTTCAACCGTGCAAAGACAAAACTCGTCGACGGTCAATAACAAAAGTTATGCATCTACTGAAATATATTTTACCCCTCATGACTATAGCAACGATTGTAATTGCCCTAATATTTGTGTTCCGAGATGCACAAAAAAAAGAAGAAATTATTGGCTAACAAAGATTCATTGCCTCTTGCATGGAGAAGGGTGTCTTACCATGAACTTGTTCAAGCAACAGATGCATTTTGTGACAGTAACCTACTTGTTATGGGGAGTGTTGGTTCGGTATATAAAGGAATACTTTTAGACAGGATGAATGTTGCGGTAAAAGTTTTTAATTAAAATATAGAAGGAGCATTCAAGAGTTTTCACGTTGAATGTGAGGTAATGCGTAACATTCGTCATCGGAACCTTGTTAAAATCATTAGTAGTTGTACGAACTTGGATTTCAAGGCCTTGGTTCTAACTTACATGCCTAATGGGAGCCTTGAGAAGTGGTTGTACTCTCATAATTATAGTTTGGACATTTTGACACGGTTAAATGTAATGATAGATGTTGCAACAGCTTTAGAATATCTACATCACGGCTATGCAACATCCTGCTTGATGAAGATATGACTGCACATGTTGGCGATTTTGGTATTGCAAAACTCTTGGGTGGGAAGGAATTTATTGAACAAACAAAAACCCTAGCAACAATTGGGTATATGGCACCAGGTAAAGTTTAATTTTCTTATCTTTTGATAACTTTTACTTGCCTAAATTTTCTATAATAATTCAATTCTATTAATTGATTTATATATCAAGAATTTTACGGTCTTGTAGAATATGGAACAGATGGAATGGTCTCTACAAGTGGTGATGTCTATAGTTATGGAATTGTATTGATGGAAACATTCACAAGGAAGAAACCAAGCGATGAATTGTTTTCTGGTGGGATGAGTTTAAGGAGTTGGATTCTTGAAGCATCTTATGGTTCAATAATGAATAATGTTGACACAAATTTGATAGAAATAGAGGATGAGTATTTATTTGCCAAGGAGCAATGTTTGTCATCCATCTTTGCTTTAGCCTTAGAATGTTCTACAAATTCACCGATAGAGAGAATCACAATGGAACATGCCGTGTCAAGACTCATGAAAATTCAAAGCACTTTTCTAGCAAATACAAGATTGAATTCGTGAAGAAGGTAAATGATAATAACAAATATAATGTTCACTATTGTTTACTCTATTTAATGTTTACATATTAGTATCATGTTTTTAAATGATTAAACTTCCTCTAGCTTGAATTCTCTTTTGGTTGTTAAATAACAATGTTTGTGAATTTGTGCAACAATATTTTTAACAAAAGTGTAATAAAAATTGAAAATGTACTTTCCTTACAATATATATAACTTTAGCTTATGTTAGTATTTATAACTTTACAAAATGTAGAAAAGTATTTTTTTTAATTTGTAAGCTTTCTAAAGATATTTTGTGTCACAAAAGTGTCGCAACATATGAAAATAGGCCCCAAAGTGTAAATAGTGAAAACTTTGAACCCAAAGTGCATTATGAAGAACTAATAGAGAACCATGTATAATCAAAACATAGTTATGATCCAATTGTTTAACTTATGCATATATATTTCTTAAGTATGAGAGTACATATATTTAAACCTAATTATTTATCATACTTTCTTAACTATGTGCACTAAGCTTTTCCACTATAAAATTTGGAATTTTATACTCGTTAAAATCAAGATCCATAATTAAACTCCATATATGACATGGAACAACTAATAAATTCAGGAGATAATCTACCTACATTAAACCAAATAATTTATGATCAAGAAAATGTATAGAAGATTGCAAGAAAGACTCTAACAATGCGGAATGTGATCTAATTGCATTCATTTCCCCAAAAAACAAAAATCATCACATTTTTAGAGAGAGAGAAAGAGAGAGATTATCTAAAATCCAAAACAACACTAGTATCAAAGTCATAGGTAAATTAAATTTTGTTGTCTTCCACTAAAAAAATATTATTAGCATCAAAATGCTTCTTACCAAATCCAAATATTTATTAGTTTTTCTCATGTAAAAAAATAAAAATTGTTAAGGTATCGTACAACATAGGCTTACCTGTCATTTTATCTTGTGCATTGGGAAGAGAATTGTCCCTTGGCTTAATGTCTAGAAATAATACTTCAAGTGAATTTACCATAGTCAATGTTGCTCTACATAATCAAAATCTGAAAACCAGTCGTGTGACGAAGAAAAACTAATCGGTACAAGTCACATAACGTATTCAACTTAAGAGACAAGAATATTCTACCATATAAGCATACTTATCACCACAATTACATAATCAAAGTATTGTTTATTATTCAATGTTTCAAATATAGCCTAACATTATGATTAGAAACACCTACAACAAAAGTGAAATAGTATAGTCAAGCCAAATTTACTAAATTGCAAAAACAGCAATCTAAATGCTTTTCAAATAAAATACGGAGGGAGTATTACTAATCAGGGATTTTATAATTAACATGTCGTAGTTCATCTTCATTTCACTTTCTAGCAAACGTGTATCCATATTGAAGGCTTGGAGCTTGTAAGAATCATCAACAAATCCACCATCATAGGTATTTCCCCAGATTGTTATCTGCATGAAATTAAAATTTCTATCGACAAGTAAACGTAAACTTTAAGTAGTTCTGTTGATTTATACAACAAGATCTAGTTTTCTGCCATGGATGATTGAACAACCAATGGATCGATGAAATAGAGAATGGGTCATTTTCATTGGGAACTGAATTAAGAATATGGATATTCTCAAGCAATGGAATTTTTATCTTGTTTCCCACTTTAAATTGAATGTGTTCTGATTTTTTATTGTAAGTAGTTCTATTGATTTATACGATAAGACCTTGTTTCCCACTTTAAACTGAATTAAGAATATGGATACTCGCAATACTTCTTGACATTCTTCCCAATTTTTATATTCTTGAAAAGGTTCGCTAGCTTTTCATTTCTTATTTTTATCAACTTCAATTATAAATTTCTTCACGCGTACATATACACACACACATATAAACAGTTTGTTCCATGTGTTTGCAAATGATATATTGCACTTTATTTATAATTTTGTTACACTTTCCAATTGGTGATTAGGAGTTTTTGAACCTTCTCTTTTTGCAGCCCCTTTTGCTCATGTTGTGTGTGTGTTTGCAGCTTTAGCATCTTGTATTTTATTAAATCAAAATGCTTGTGTTACATTAGCATGATTTGTATAAAAAAATAATTTATAGTCAGTGTGTATACAACAAAGCTTATAAATAACAAAATATTTCATTTGTCCCAAATTAGCATATACAGCGTGAATTCAGACTCCTAAAGAGATAATATACATTTCGCAACACCTCATCATGCATAAAAATATAATTTATTTCTAAATTTATTTCAACTGTATCTAGATTTTGGATATCACAAAGTTAAAATGAAGAAAGCGATATTTTTAATTTATTAGTTTGCATATCAAGAATTCGAGTAAATGAAGCTTCCGGTATTTTTTCTTCTTTAACACAAAAGAAAATATATTAAGTACTATAAGCACGAAGTTGTCTTGTTATCTTTCTGGTATTTTTAAAGTCATTCTACAACGAATTTTCTGTTAGGACTAATTAAATCATACACAAATCTTTAATGATCATGTTGCAAGTCTTAAGCCCAGTTGAGTTTGGTGGAATGAGATTTTTAGAAATACAGAGTGTTTGTCACTCAATCGGTCCAGGAATCAGCTTCGATTGATAGATTTGTCTATTTATATAGGATAAGTCCAAAAACAAAAAGCTCTAACGATGTTTTGATTTATTAAATATTCAACTTGATCTGTCATACACAACCTTGATCTATTGGGGTGTCGATCTGGCACCTCATTTTTAACACGGTCTAGTTGTTTAGTATAGGTAAGAATCTTTCCTATACAAAATCAAAAGAAAATTTAGATAGAAAAGATGCATGTGCTAACATGCTCTATATTATTGAACTCCCTAGATTTAAAAAAGAAACTCGAAAAACTCTATGTAATGTTGAGTGCATAACGTGCATGAAATCGTGCACATTTAATTCTGGATATTTTACATATGCTTTAGAAGATGACTTGGACATGATGGATTGTGGGGCTTCATCGAAATGATTTTTTTATAATGTTAAGATATTGGTTTTAACGTATTTAGTCATGCTGTAGTATGAAAAACAGGGGGGATCAAGGTTATCAGTTGAGATACCTGAACCTCTTATGGGAAGCACCACTCCGGTTACTTATCACCACATAGTAAGTACACCTTAAACATTCGGTTTATACACTACAAGAAATTCTTAATTAAAAAGTCATCAGTCCTTTAGTGCTCATAATAAAAGTCAGCGAAACTAGATATATCCAATAATAGACACTGATTTTTATCATAGCTTGGTTATTTAATTATTGGACTGATTATGAGTTGACGGTCTAGGCGCTATATCCATCAATCATAGTTGTCAAAATCGTCTGATTCGCGAGTCGAATTGTACGATTCGATTCGATTCAGAGAAAAAACGATTTGATTTAGGTAAAGCATCGTTAATGTCTAAAGAATCGCCCGAACCAGTATAAAATCGTCGGATTCGAACTCGAATCGGGAATCGGAGGTGAAACGATTCAGGAAATGTTTTTTTACCTTAACCGTAACTCAATTTTAACCCAAAACAAAAAAAAACGATGTAACCCATTCTTAATCGAAGAAACCCATACAGACCGTAGCCGACCAACCCTAATCGAAGCAAACCAACCCTATTGTATATCAATTCATACCTAATGTATTCTTATAATAAGTTGTGATTGCCTCGTGTATTTGTTTTTGTGTCTTCGAGTGTGGTATTTGAGTTTATCAAAGCTACCTTTTCACTTCAAAGGTGCTATAATTATTTTTACTTTTCTTGTTCTTTGTGAAGCGATATTCTTTTGTACGTGGGTATCGAGAGTAATTATCAACGGAACCCAACACACTGTATAGTACTTCTGTGTTAATTTACTTGCATTCATTGTCGTATTTTATATATACTTATAGAATGTAGTACATATTCATTTGCATTTAATTAAAACCTTATTCCACTTCTCTACTTTACCAAAAAAATAGGCTCACTCGTATTTATTTTATATTTTTGCAGGCTACAGTGGAGGGGGCAAAAGTAAGAAAGTTCTGGGTCGTTCGAAATATACGTAGTTTTTTATAAGCTTTTTCCCCATTTTATAGCCCGGATGACTGTGTAACGTATTTCACTAGTGACTTTCCGATGGTTGTATGACTATGTTATCATGTGATGTGGATTTATATATGTAGGAAACATGTTTTATGCATGGTATTTAAAACTTCACAGAAAATTTGGAATAACATAATTTGGAGAAAGCTGTAATTTGTTTTCATTTGTATGTTGGGTCCATTCCACGTAAGAATCACCCATTAAGGTTTTAATGATGTCGGATTCTAGGAGGGTTAAAATACTCAAATGGGCGTCACATATCACTATGTGATGTGCTTTTGTTTTCAAAAAGTCATGAAAAAAACACTCCAACTTTTACACCTTGTCTATTTCTAGGATTTCAATCCTTAACTATTTTACTATTTGCCTCTTTTGGACAATGAAACTTCTCAAAACAATTTGCATGTTGGGGTATAAATACTCTCATTTAAACAGTTTGTGGAGCCCATCATCTTTTTTCACTCAACTCATGCAACTCCAGTTCACCCTCCATTAAAGTTATTAAGCTCACCCCCTAATCCTCACCGCACTTTGTATATTCTCTCAATACTCCAATTATTAATTTCCCTTTTAGTTTACTTTTTTTCTTGTTCAATTTCTCATAAGTTGAAACCGTTATAACCTTTGCACTTCTCTTTTCTCTCACTCGATTATGTAATATTCCAAAGAGAGTTAAGGTACTAGATGATAACGTTCATATTTCCCATTAAATTACTTTTCATAATATGTTCATAATAAAAAGGTTTAAGATTGTTAGATTTCCCCTCCATATCCCCATATCCCAAAGTACGAGTTCACATTTGTGAAATTGAAATTATATCCCCATATCCCAAATTACGAGTTCACATTTGTGAAATTGAATTTTAACATAAGTGATGAAAAATATTAAAACTTAAATATAGTCGAATTTGCTTCATTGAACCAATGGACAAAATTATGGTAGTGGGTTTAACTCAAGGGGGGGGGTCGTCCAAGAGCCTACTCTATGTATACAACCAATGGACAAACTCACCAGCCATACCATTTTGTCGAGCCGAATAGCAGGCCTTCTCAGTCCAACAAAGGTGGCCTAACTCAGTCCACAAACGGGTCTGAAACTATGCAGCATACTAGAGCAACCGCTAACAATTCTTCCTTTGAAAAGAATTCAAAATAATAGCTCAACTCTTCTGACCTGTTAAATCTTTGGACGATCAAATCACATTCCATTAAATTGCTACTATAGATGGGACTATTCTTATGTAGAAAATGGACAAAACCCAACAGCTATGACAACTATGAATTACCAATTTGTCCCGGATAACTCTCTATATGTCGACTCAGGTGCAACATCCTATATGACCAATTCAACGGGACAAAATGACTCAACGACTATTGGCGATGGGAACTTGAAGAGGCTCACTTTAAACTTTTGAAGATGACCATCAAAAAGCTTTTAGTGAAATTCAAGAAGGAAAAAGTGATGAGATGTGGCATCAGCGATTAGGGCATCCTCAATCAAAATCTTTAAAAAATTTAGCAAAAATCACGTGCTGAATATTGAGTATTGGAATAAAAATTGCACAGTCTGTGCAAGTTGCCAAAAGGGTAAAAGTTGTAAACATCCATTTGATAAAAATGAAAAATTATCCCAAGTTCCATTTGAAAAAAAAAACATTGACACAAACACGATGAATATTTTGATTAACAAAAAAAATCACGAAGTGTGATGGAAAAAAGTTAGTCATTTTATTCGCAACAAAAAACAGAGAAAAAATAGGAATACGCAAGTTCTAAAAAAACCCACAATGGTATCCCAAATTCGAAAGATTAAATAGTGAAAACGATGAAAGATAACTGAAGATGCAGACCAATGGGGGGTAGACATACACATAGGTTGGTTGTCGGTCTTAAATTTTAGGGAGTTGAAATTGTTTCCATGACATTATTTGATTTGGGGTATGTTGCAGTTCGTGTGTGTGTGTGTGTGTGTGTGTGTACACACACACACGCTAGTGAATAATCGTGCCTAAAGTCACAACTGTAATTTTTAAAAATAACTTTCATGTTTGTCAGTATACTAAGCTAGCTTGCTTTTTCAAGTTAATATCAAAGGCAGTTTCTTTACAAAAACCCAACCTTATACTTTTAGTAATTGAGTATACTTAGTCATGTAATAGTATAAAAATATACAATTATGGAAAATTATCATGTGTATAAATTTTTTGAATTATAGTGCGAAATAATTTTACTCTTATAATACTTTTCCTATGCACAAAAAATTCAAATACTATACATGAATTCTTGTGTTTATATCATTAGTTTTTTTATACCTTTTGCAGTATACGATGTGACTATGGGTATTATTTATTACTACACTACACCATCATCATCATTGCCTTAATCCGATCACATGGGGTCGGCCACATGAATTCTCCTTTTCCATTCTAATCTATTATAAGCAATATTATCATTCAATTTTAGTTTCTTAAGATCTCTCCAAATAATTTTCTCACACGATAGCTTAGGGCGGATCCTTTCTCTTTTACCCTCTATTTCTAATAGTCTTCCTATTGTTAAAGGTGCATATATGGATCTACGCAACACATGTCCATAACATCCAAGTCTACATTCTCTTATGTTGTCGTTAATGGGACTTACTCCTAACTTTTATCTCACAAAATGGTTTTTAATCTTGTCCTTCCTAGTAAATCCTATTATCCATCAGAGCATCCCCATCTCACTAACATGGAAACTTTTATTTCCATATTCTTCCCTTGAGGAAATACTAAACATCCCACCCATCAGTGGTAATTATATACGTTTAATGAGGACTAAAACTAATAATGTAACCACTAAATCTAACTCTCCCGTGAATGCTAGTGTTAATAATCATATAAGGTGACGCACCCATGTCACCGAACGTTCCCCATTTTATCAAGGATGCACAAATTAACAAAACATCATACCTTTAAACGCCAGTGGTATCTGTGATTTCCTGTGCATGACTGCATATCGAATATTATAAGCATCCCTATACGTTAGTCATACCTGTTATGGCGGGACTGATGCTGTCAGGGATAACTGTTTATGTCGTACTTGCTGGACACTATGTTGTTGACCCCTACCTCTCTGTGGGCACTATTTCTTCATATGACCAGTCCGGCCACAACGAATCAACGCCTCAGAAGAACTCCGTATCGCTGTCCTCGGCAGCCTCTTTCATTTCTCTCTTGGCCCTGAAGAATTTATTGGTGATGATTTGGGCCCTTCCGGCCCTTGATGGAACCATGACCATCTGGATGGTAACTCCCTGATTAGAATTTCTTGACTAAATTCCTCTGTCGGGGACCCTGTCCCCGTTGGGTAACCTTCCTCTGTTGTGGAGTTCCACTACCATAGTTACTTTTGGTACTAACTAATTAACTATCATCCCTTATTCTTTTGCTCCCTATCCATTGATCAAGACAGTCTTAATACTGCAATAGTGCGGTGATAACTTCTTGTGCTACAATACCTTCCATCTCAGTTACTGTCATAATTTTTTATGGTACTTGGGGTAACCCTTGTGTCTGTCCAGCCTTAAACTCTTAAGCAGAGTTAGTTAGTTGCTCTCCCTCTAGTTCTATCTAAAATTTAATTGAATTTCTTAAGTTCACCTTCAATACAAACTCTATTATCATAAGTACGATATCTCATACACGTGAAGATAGAGTCAACAGTGCTAATAATAGGGCTTTATATCAAAAGAACTCTACGTTGAAGTCTTCGTAAGCCGTACAGATCCTATGAACACTAGAACATGATGCTTTGATACCATCTGTGACACCCCGCCTAATTAAGTATCGGGTGAGCAGGCATTTATTAAATTAAAACAGGTTTCTCATATGGTTCATTCTTAGCATCACTATCAAAAACTTTTTATTTACTAAGCACCTAAGTAAAATTAGACCGGTGCCAAATTTTATCTTTCCGTAAACATATAATAAATCTATGTGGACAATTAAATTAGACATTCACATATCCTGGAGTCCAAATCATAGCAATCAATAAATCTAGAATGGAAATGAATTGATAAATAATGTCTTGTCGAATAAACAATCAACTGAAATCCCAAATCTAAATAACCAATCCAACAATTAAATAAATCATAAATCCAAACACTGAATCTAAAAATATCTTGGACGACATGCCCTAAAATAATAATTGTATCTGATAAAAGATTCCTAAACTAGGAATAAAGAAATAATGCGTCTAAACAAACTCCTGCACTCATCCACCTGATGCAACTGCGTATCCCAGAAAATAGAATCTCAATCCTGGCATCCCTGTGGCTGGACACCTAAAGGTTTTGAAAATATTTTTATAGCAAGGGTTAGGACCCAAAACATTTTGAAAATATTTAGCAAGTGATTAAATTGCAGTAATTAGAATGCATGAATGCTTTCCATATTTAAGCTAGTGTCGCGCACTCTTGAGGACATGCTCACTCCTCAACTATTGTGCACACCTATCGCTTCCCTTATCACCCACCTAGTCATACTACCCCGTCTAACTAGCCTTGTTATAAATCCTCCTTAACACACTACTCAATCCCGAGTATTCTTATTCGTGATTTATTAGTCATTTCTCACAGTAACTTAATTAGTCATTTTTAAACAAAACCATATAACCGTCTCACAAGTTATATATATTTAATACATTGACACCCTATATTTGTACTCGTATATAATTATTATCCCTATTATATACGTATCTATACTACAACATTCACACATATGTCATATGTATATATATCCATCCTCCCGAGTAGTACCTCATCAGATGTTTGGTAAAAATATAAGTGTGGTGGAGGCGGTCATAATTCCTACTTGAAAGTGAGAATGAATCATACTTAAGACAAAGTCTGGACGTTATGACCTGGGGATTATACTTTCCCTACTCCTCAAGACAGGGGATTCACCCACGTCGCGTAACCTCCTATTATAGCACTAGAGAGTTATATATTCCTATAAATATTATTCACACAAATATTTATAAAGCATGCAAATATATATACACTACACATCACCGTATGTGTATATATATATATATATATATATATATATAAAATTACACCGGCTAACCCATGACCAACTCCCGTAGCACTATAGCCTGAAATACATGAGTCTATACCCCGACTCATAATTCAATTAATTAATTTATTTAAAGTAGTGTCACTCAACCACTATACCCAGACACATTCAATCGGCCCATTATTTTACAATTTAGAACTCATTTTCCCCAAATTCCTCCATAATGTTTCACACATTTATCCCTTCCAACCCCTAATTATATATACTTATAATTGTTATGAATTATGCCTCATATTTAATTTTCATCCATTAAACGAGGTTAAACAAATCCCAAACAAAACTCTAACCTATATAATTAAATAGGTTGAGCTGTCAAAAATCCTGGGTCGTCGATCGATCGATCAAATTCATCGATCGATCAGGTCTTTGTCTTCTCCGAGACTCTGTTTCCTCCATTGTTACACACCCAAGCTTTTATCCATTAACCCAATCATCAATTGAGTGTCCCCGTTATATATTCATCCTCAAATCAACTTCTAAACATTACAATGATCATCAAAACATCATTAATTTATAACGGTTCTCAATATTTTCCCGAATTGGTTTCATCCAAGTCATTCAATTCTCATATTAGGGTCAATTCTAACGGCCTAAATTACGTCATTTAAATCACTGGATTTTGAAAACAATTCAGATTCTAACCATCCTATATTATAACCCATCACCAATTGAGTAATTACCCTATAGAAAATTCTTCGATTCTCAAAAACACATTTTAATATCAACACACACCCAAAAAAAAATAGATTTTCGAAAACATCCACCATGATATGAATTGATTATCACAAACTTACAATCACAACAAGTTAACCACTTGCCTCTAGGTTCGTACGGTCTGATCCTTTGAAGTAGATGATGATTTTGACGAAGAACACCACTTTCTCCTAGATCTATTTCCCGAAAGATCCCCAATTGCTCCCTCAATTTTTCTCTCAAAGTCTTAGGTTTAGAATGATGTTTTCTACCGTTCAATACTCTAAGACTTAGGTTAAATATACTTAATCCCGTTTTTAGGCTAATGGGCCAAGCCCAAATAAGCCGAACACCCCCCTGTGTGTCCGGTTATGCCTAAAAATGCCCCGAGACCCGATTACTACCCCCGGGTACTCTTTCGGACTATAAAGACCCTTCCGGAACCAATCGTGCACTCAGAATCATCACTCGAATTATTTTACTAGAAAACACTATCTCTACCCCCAATATAATCTATACCCGACTCCTGGTTGAGATATATAAAAATCCCGTCGTTTAACTCTCCACGACGTATAATAAATATTACTATTCACTTAGTAATAACATTCCATATATATTAATCACTAACTCTCCCCATTGATATTTAAATAAATCACAATTAATTCAATTAAATTACGAGACATTGGTAATTTAAATTTATGTGAATTAGTTAAATATTTAATGCACAAATATATGGGGTGTTTCAAATATACAATATCTAAATATATGTCGTGTCATGTCAAAATCATAAATTAATTTCATCGTGACATGTCGGGTGTTCATGTTTTATCCATTTTTTCTTAAATATAAATGGGTGACAATCAGGAATCGTGCTAGTCAATTCTTGTCATGTTTTTAATGTATCGTGTTCGTATGAAGTAAAAACACAAAGTCGTGAGTCGTCTCCATATTTTTGACACGTCTTATGTTATAACTATTATGTGCCTACAATGCACTATGATTAATTATTGGTTTGAGATAAAGTCAACCAAATTAAGATAAAAGAGTCATTTTACATTATTCCAAGGATAAATTTGTAAATATTATATGGCAATATGAGTTATTCAGAAAAATAATTTTAAGTTATTTGGTTAGAGACTATGAACACTTCAATCCTCAAAAGGAAAAGAAACACAAAAGAAATATTTAACATGCACATTGTTGATAGTAACATCAAAATTATAAATGGTCAGATTGAGTGGAAATTTATTAGGATCTATAAATGACAATTACAAACAGTGTGTTAGGAATCCCTGCCAAATCACTCATAGATTCAAATAAAACATATACATAGTATTGGGACAAAATGTTATTGATGCACTTCAATTGTTGTCCATCACTTTTATCTAGCTATTTAATCACTGTCAAACAATCAATTTCATAGAGAGGATTAAAATGGAATACTATGCCCCTTTGAACAATTCTCAAACATATTTGTAAAACCAATCAATTAAATATGGAAAGAAAAAATAAAAGCAAATCAAAGAAAAAGTCAATCGTTGTGGGACTGCTCTCCGGTGAAACAGAGAGGGCTACTTAGAATAACCCATATATAAAACATCATTTTTAAATGAGAACCCTAAATCTGAAATTAATTCAAAAAAATAGGAGACATATATTAAAATAATGGGTTTAAAACGTTAAGAACTTAACCCTCAACATGCCGCTAGTGCGGACTTTAAAAATACGAGAATATAGCTTAAATGGGTGTTGTAGGGTCTTTTTGGAACAAAATGAATAGGCTTGGACTAAATGTGTATTAAAAATGTTTGAGGGACTTTATGGTATTTGATCCTTCTTTTTGTGTATTTTACTTTATAATAAGTTTTTGGGTAGAGGTCGTACCTTGGTGAGATAACAAGTTCCCTCGTCCAAATCACGATTAGTCTCGAGTTCGATACATGGGAGTAGCCTCTCCAAATACGACGGTAAAACCAGTTGACATCTGCCTCTTCCAGACCCTGCAGTTAAGAGGAATATATGCTCAAATTTGGTCGAAATTCATCTATTACACATCCAAAAATCTCCACCCTAATTGTATTTGTATTAAATGACCTGTAAATGTTTTAAGTGCATAATCACTAAAATCGACCATAATGGGAATTAAAGGTCAAAGATTATTCGCGCTTCAAAATTCATGAACAAACTGTCTAAGAAATAAAGGCATCATAAAAAAATTTATAAATACTTAAATAACAAATATATAAATACATAATAATAATAATAATAATAATAATAATAATAATAATAATAATAATAATAATAATAATAATAATAATAATAATAATAATAATAATAATAATAATAATAATAATAATAATAATAATAATAATAAGAAGAAGAAGAAGAAGAAGAAGAAGAAGAAGAAGAAGAAGGAGGAGGAGGAGGAGGAGGAGGAGGAAACCAACACATAGAAAACCAAAACAACATAATACATAATCATACATATATGTATATATTAGATGCACATATGTATATAATGTAATTTTTAACATAAAGTAGCAGTATCTATGCAACAATATGGGATATAAATATAACAATTAAAAAAAAACAATATGCCCCTAAATTGTTAACTCACCAATTTTTCATTTTTATGTAATAAAACTTCAACAACATATTTTAAAATTTTGAAAAATTTCCAAAATAATCGAAAAACGCCCAAAAAATCAGAATTTTTGGAATAAAATTAAAAACCAAAAAGTCCTTATTGGCATTTATTAAAAAAGTCGGAATAGTATAGATTCAAGAAAGTAAAATATGTGATAATACAATCGTAATATTTTTAGAGAAATCATAATTGGTCATATTTTAAAAAGATTAGAATAGTATAATTTTGAAAAAAATTAGAAAATATCGAAAAAAATATAAATTAATTCCAATTCCAAAAATATTTGGAAATTTCAAAAAAAATCAATACACCCACGATCTGTAACTCTTGAATAATTTTAATTTCATTGAAAAACACTTAACCGACATATATAAAAAAATATTTGTTTTTCCAAAAAATTAAAAAGTCCTGAGAATAATTTTTAAAATTATACTATTTCGATCTTTTTAAAATATGACCAATTAGGATTTTTCTAAATATATTATGTTGTATTTTGACATAATTACTTATTTCAATTTAAACTATTCCGACTTTTTAATAAATGTCGATTAGAACCTTTTTGTTTTTTATCTTTATTCCCAAATTTCTTATCTTTTAGACTTTTTTGAAACTTTTTCGATTTTTTTAAAAATATATGCCGATGAAGTTTCATTATATAAAAATGAAAAATTGTAGAGTTAACAATTTGGGGGTGCATTATTTTTTATATAAAAATGGGAGTTTAATACAAAATCGGTCATAAAAGTAGGAAAAAACAGAAAATGTAAACAATACTAACAATTTGAATAGATAGATAGATAGATAGATAGATAGATAGATAGATAGATAGATAGATAGATAGATAGATAGATAGATAGATAGATAAAAAAAATTAACAAAAAAATATAATGGAGAGGTATATTGGTTAAGATACAGGTATGAGGATTTTTTTGGTGTTGCATGGTGTCTCATGTTGATTTGAGATATATTTAACCTCATCTCTCTAACCATTTTTTTTGTCGCATTTGATAGTGAATTGAGCTTTTTAAATTGCAAAATACATGTCTTGGCCAACGAAATCATCAAATAAGCATATATGACCCATATTAATAACAACTAACAATTAGATATCATAAATTTGGGATATAAATATGACAGTGTTAGGTGTTTATCATCTAACTTTTATAGGGTTTCGTGATTGAAGGAAGGTTGACGAAGGGTTCAAACAAAACATATTTGTTTTTAAAATCTTGTTGTATATTTGATTTATTAGTGTGAATCTGTGTATATATAATTTAATCAATTAAATTTCAGAATTTTCAAGTTAAATACTTCTAGTTATATTTTCTAAGTAACAAATTATGTTTTGTATCGTTAATTTATATATTAGATGTATGACTACAATATTGTATCCTACATCTTGAAAAGGTAGTGTATCGGCTATCTTGAGTGGTGATTTAATCCGTATCATGGTTTTTTTAACTAAAGAGATCACGTTAAAGAAAAATGAAAAATTGTGGATGAATGAGCGCAAAACCAAGGCTAACAAAAACAACCGTGCAAGACACAAAGACAAAAAACAAAAGGCCTAGAATCCTATTATCGCCGCAGAGGACAATTGATTGGACTATCGATCGAATTACCAAATGAAAAATACAAGGGACACATCAGTTACCCTTGCGGATTTTTACACAATATTCAAAAATGTTAAATTATCTCCACTTCTTCAATACAGGAATATCTATATTTTTTGGCTTCTGGCATAAAATGGGCCATGCGGATTTCTCCGTCTAGAGAAGTTGTGCATTCATCACGAATTTTTTGAAGACCTTCTTCAATTGCCTTTTTTGCATCAGCCATAATCTTGAAAATCCCAAGATCCGCTAGTTTTTTATTGGTTTCATCTTGTTTGAGTTGACATTGTGGCTCTTTCTTTTTCACGACATTTTTTTGGTCTTTAGTTAATTTTGAGCCACTAACATGTGTATTAGGGCCCAACATTATCAGCCAGGTTGTCTAATTCATTCCCAAAAGATTGAGAGTGAGATGGAACATAGGAACTATCAATAAATAACATGGGACAATTGGATTTGGCAGTTGTATCCTAGTCACTAAGATAATATGCAGAGCCATTTATTTTATCAAAAATATCCTTAAAAAGAATTGGTTATGTTAGGCTTGAAAGAAGGGGCAAGAGCATTCAAATCGTGAGGCTTGTGAGAGGGGACTGTGGAGTCGATATCGTGAGATACAGAGCCATCCAAATTCCCTCCCAAAAGCTGGCGGGGCAGGTTAATGTGGCGAAAATGCAATAACGGGAACCGTACTAGAGTTTGTATTCATTTGCAGAAAATCATTCAGGCCAGTATCTATTTGATCTCAGCGTTGAAAATCTCCCAAATCTCCACCATAAATGCTAAGATCCTCATTCTATTCAATCGCAAATTTGGCAGCGGGTAGGATTCCCAAAACAGGGACTAACCGATGCACCATAAGGCTTCAAAAGTCACATAGAGACTAGAAAAATACGCTGCCTATTTTCTTGACAAGGAGCTATTCGAACATTGGCAACAACTAGAAACATTTCCTTCTTATTCACATCTTCCGCCAAAAGATCTTCACCCACAATACCCAAGATAGAGAAGTCCTACTCTGAAACTAATTCACAGAATAATCCCATTCAAGAATAAATAAATAAAAAACCCACATCCTTTCCCACCCATTCTAAAACAAGTGAAGATATTTGTAAAAGACAACAAATTAGGCCTTTTAATAGGAAAACTAGAAATTGGCTAGGAATGGGCATATTTTCCTAGGGAAATTTTTTCCATGAAAGACTTGTATTTACTCTTTGATATACCGAATATTCCCTCTGAAATATCCTATATTTTCTATTTATTTTTCCTTTTTACTGGTAGTTTTGCTACCTGCAAAACCCCTATTTTCAAAATTTTGTGGTTTTATCGCCTTAAATTGCCATGTTTTTTCTACTTTCAAGTTTAAAATATATAATTTTTATTTTTTATTTTTTATAATAATATAGATTGATTAAAGCTATATTCATATTGTTTCCTCATACAATAAAAGTCCTCCATAAAAGCTATATAATATAAATCCATAAATACTTTCTATTAGAACACATAAGGTACGATACTAACATTCACCAACAAAGAGCATTTTCACGAGGTTGAATGCAATTGAAACATCTACAAAACTAATTTTAAATCCTATTATAAATTGGTTTGGTGTGACAATAACTAATGTCTATTTTCCAAATCACATTGATACGCTTGAATGAAGGGATCCAATAAATACGAAACAAAATTCTGAAAAAACATCCACAAAAATGATTGAACAAGCTAATCATATAAATTAAAAGACAAAAAACTCTTATCAAGATGAATTCCGATGACTTTTTTACAATTGTTCCTGAAATTAAACAAAGTATAGACAAAATCGTAAAATTTGTACAAGACTATCAAAAAGCAAACATAACTCAAAAATTTCCAAACAGAATTTTTCAAAACTGCAAATCATCTCAAGCACAGCCTCATATACACTATTACTACATGTTAAAAGGTTACCATAATAATCATTTTTAGTTGTTTGATATGCGTAAAACATTTTCATTTGTATGACATTGAAGCAAAAAAAGATAATTGCACCCTATCAAATAGGGCCTTAGTATATTCTTAAATTGTAATCTTAACGTCTTAAATTAAGAGAGTCATTTTTCGGGGAAAACCTCCAAGCATAATAGTTATTTTCATAAATAAATTTGAAAATATTAACTATAAGTGGCAAAGTTTTTTTTTATCTTAACCATTGATAAATAATTGTTTTTAAATTTCAATTTATTTAAAAAAAAGAGTAATATTATATTTGCGTATAATATATGGTGGCCCTATGTAATAAAAAAAGTTTAAAAAAAGAAGAGTAATATTATACTTGCGTATAATACAGGATTCATTACTTCGTCATAATAAAAAGTTTTAAAAATAAAATAGTTGCATGTCATTAAACCAGTTTCTCTAACACAAAAACCTTTTAGGGTTATTAACGTATTTGTCCCTTGACGTATGGTGGTAATTTTATTTGGGTCTCTTATCTTGTTTAAATTTTAGAAATGAATCCCTAAAAGTGTCATATTGTTTCAATTTTGTCTAAATTTAAACGGATCGTTAACTCCGTTAATGGAATTGCATTTGGTACTCACGTGAGGGATTTATTTATGACCTAACAAAACTTCAGGGGACAAATTCATTAAACTTAATCAATAATGTAATTAATTTATTCCAATTTCTTTTGTGGTTTAATGTTGTAATTGGATTAATATATTCCCATAAAAGTACTTATATGTGCTTTATTAAGAAATTTCATATCATCCTCATAAAATTTATTATTAAATATTTTAGGAGATTTAATTTCGTAACTATGGTTCACGTGGGGGCCACTTGGCTTGGAGATCATGTGACACTACGCTTAATAAAATACTGGGTGATCAGTCCTATATCAAATTAAACAGAAACCTCATTTGGTTCATTCTTAGCATCACTGTAGAAAACTTTTTAATTACTAACCACCTAGTCTTTAATTAAGATGGTGCCAAATTTTATCTTACGAATTAAATCGAACTCAACTAGCATAATAGGAAACCAAAATAATCATCACAAGAGAAAATCTAATCATGCCACACAACTGTTAAAAGCATTAGCCGAACAACATCTGCTATACCAACAATCCACAAAATGCAAGTATAATAGAGTACCGATACATGCCAAAACAGAATATAAAAGTACAAGCCCAATAGTACAACAGAAATGTCCATTACTAGAGAGAATAAGACAGGCGTCTAAACAAATATCATGCAACATCCACATATATTGCAGCTACGCAACCTGTAAGGAGAATCAGGTCTGATGCCCTTGTGGTAGGACACCTAAAAGGTTTTGAAAAGTTTTTATAGCAAGGGTTAGAACCCAAAACATTTTGAAAAATATTTAGCAAGTGAATTTAAATGCAGGAAATTAAAATGCAAGTATGCTCTTCATATTTAAGTTAGTGTTGTACACTCTCTTTAGGACACCTCACCCCTCCACTAATGTGCACGCCTAACGTTCTATACATGACCCACCTAGCTAACCACCCCGTAACTAGTCTTGACACATATAATCCACAACTTCCCAACTACACTAACACGAGTGAGTTTAGTATACATTTTATAAGTTATTATTCACGCTAACTTATTTTCTTCCATTCTCATTTGTTACCATATAACCGTTTCACAAGTTATATAATTAATACAATTCTCATCTTGTATTATCCCGTATATAATCATACCATATATATGTACTCCTCCTACAATATTCACACATACAAGTCGTAGATATATACTATCATCCAAGAGACATCATCGGGTGTTCTCTAGATGTTATCATAATCGGGATTCTTATCCACCCAAAACCCTGATACGGTTAGCTCCCCGTTTCAGAAAAATAAACAAACGCTGTGGACGCGGCCATAGTTTCCCACAGTAGTGAGATCGAATTAGACACCATCCCTCGCACTCCTGAACCGAACGCTATGACCTGGGGACTATACTCGCCCTGCTCCTCAAGTCGGGGGGATTTTCCCACATCACGCAACCACCTCTGATAACACTAGAATAAGTATGCTCTACTATATATATTATTCCCACAAATATTTATAAATTTTATATATATATATCCAGGCTACTGGTGTACTATGCCCATACACAAGCCTAAATAAAACATGCACATCTATGGTCAGACTTTAATTCAATTAATTATATGCTAATTAATTTTCATTACCTTGGTGACACCCTACCAATTATACTCGAACTCTCTCTCTTGGCCAGAAATTCAATATTTCTAACCCATCGTTAAATTATATTCCATTAAGCCTACCCACTTAATTAATAGGGTTTCAAATCACTATATCATGAACATTAATTCTTCAAATAAATTAATCCTCTAATTAATTCAAGGGGAAACCTTCACCAATTTAAACCATAAATTATATCCAAAATTGCTGAATCACCAAATGTAGAAACTGTGTATCTCAAAACACATAACAGGTCTGAATCAAGGGAAGAAGGAAATTTGACTAGCTTAACATGTCGTTCAAAGGACAACCCTTGTCATTCGAACGACAGTGGCTCTCGTTTGAATGAGATACTAGGTCATTCCAACGACCCTGGTATCATCTCCTTCTCCAAACTGCCCATAAAACCCAGTCCGCCATTAACACATTTTAAATCTTCATTTTGTACAGATTTCTTCAACAAAATATCCACAGATTCATCCTAAATGCATACTTTTATTATATCCAATCTAACCCCAACAATTTCATCAATTAGAGCATCAAATAAATCAAATCTCAACACCTCTATAGATTTATAATTCCCAATCAAAGAAATCCCCAATTTCCCATGAACACAAACCCTAACATATTAATTGATTCTCACCTCCTTTAATATGAATAGATAAATGCAAATTAACAATTGAAAATTAAACCACTTGCCTCAATTTGTAGATCAAAGCCTTTGGATGAGGATGTTGGATTGAATTCGAGGATCTCCTCTTGTTCTTGAAGCTATCTGCCAAAATTCTCAAACTATCTTCTAATGGCTCTCCTCTTAAGCTCTCCACAATTTTAGTCTTCTAAAATAATTTTAAGTTGTCTTACCCTTTCACCATTAGGGTTAAAAACACAAATCCCGTTTTTGGACCTATGGGCCTCCTAAAAAGGGCTCAAACTCTTAACTTGGAGCTTAATTATGTCTAATTAACTCCCGAAACTCAATATATACATATGGCCACTCATTTACAACTATTTCGACCCATCTGGACTCAATCGTGCACTCCGAATTGTCATCCGAATTAATTTATAACATTCTATAAATTCTTGACCTCAAAATGCGGCACAAACTAATCCAAAATAATAAATCTCAATTCGACAAATTAATAAATTCCTCAAATTTAAAATTCTCAAATTATGAATTTAATTCCACCAAATAAAATAAATTCTTTTTGTCCAAATATTTTATTTAATTAAAGGTCCTTGAGTTTATAGGGTGTTACAGCCCAGCCCCGGGATTAATACAACGGTGAAAAACTCATAAAAAGGTTACATAAATTCCTAATTTAGGGATTTATGTAATATTGTGTAAATATTAATTATCATGGTAATATTGTGTAAGTATCAATCGACCTCAAAAAATTAATTGATTATTTAAATAACAAATCTTGAATGAATCAGTAAAAGAATGTCTAAAACTAAAATATCGAATGAATAAGTAGCTTGGTGTTAACATCTTTTAATGTGTACAACTGTGTTGAAATTTCTCAACCCAATACGTTATCTTAATTGCAATGCCGACCTGAACTCAATAAGCCTATACTCATTAATTTATAATTTCATCTAGTATGGTGCCATGCCACATTTTATCAGATCTTGCCCCTCAACAAAATAAAAATCTTTAAGAGATACTAATAAAAATCCAGTGACCACTCTGTGGACGTAGACAATTTGTCGAACCACGTATATTCATGTATTGTGTGTGCCATTTGTATAATCTTTCTTTAATTGCTTTCTAGAATTCATTAATTATGATTATTTGCACTCATATATAATAATAATAATAATAATAATAATAATAATAATAATAATAATAATAATAATGATAATAATGATAATAATAATAATAATAATAATAATAATAATAATAATAATACCAACATATAGTCGTATTCGTGTCGTGTGATATTGAGTTCGTGTCAAAATTCCCTCAACCCATACTCAAACCGTTATTGTTAACGGGTCACACGAATCAAATTGTTAACATCCGTTAAGTAACTAAATTTCCTCATAATATATCAAGGATAAGTTCTATATGAAGAGTTAAGGTAGTTGATTCAGTGCGATAAGCGACGCGAGTCAAGTGCCGGTCGTTGTTTTCGTTTCGTCAACTCAATACAAAAACCTAAGTTACGACTACACTCAACTGGTGAGTACAGCGGTAAGTCGGGTATCGAATCCACAGAGAATGTTCGATAAATCGTAACAGATTATTAATTCAAGAATAAAAGTGTATAAAGGTGATGGTTGGTTTTAAAAGAAAGAAAAGAATAAGTTAAGTCTAAATAAAAATAAAGTGAGGATCGGGATATCATCCAACCATACGGATCGAAACAACTACTAATCAATATTCCGTCTCGAAAGCAATTTAATCGAGCATTATCAATTAAACATAAACTTCACACAGTAAGGAATTTAAGCCAAAGTTGCGAGAATAAACACTTAACCGAAAATTGGTCGCACGCGTATCAAACTCGGATTCTCACTATAAACACTAACGATGCATGAGATAGAAAGTTAAACGCATAATAATCTGACTTTAATTCATACGGGTTCAATTAAACGCAATTTTACACAAAACCTAATTTTTGGAGCTCGGGGTCCGAAAATGGCGGAAATGAAATCCCGACCCTATTTATCTAAGGGTGCATGATGAATTAAACTAAATTATGATAATTAAACTAGGAAAGCAAGAATTAAAGCATGTAAACTAGTTAGAAATCATGGAAACTAAATTACAAAGCAAAGAAAGATGAAGAACAAAACTATATTAACAGAGATGGAAATGAATTGTTCAATCTTACAAAACCCATGGGTTCTCAATCCAAGAAGAAGAGAAAATGAACTCTCCAAACCAAACCCTAACCTAAAATGTATCCTCAAACTCTCTATATCAGAATGTGTATATATATATCTGTTATCACAACAAAAATTGGCTTAAGTAGTAAGTTGGTATAAAAGAAAATGAAAAGAAAATATCTGCAGAAAAAATAGGGGATCGATCGATCGACCCCTGTGGTCGATTGATCGACTATTAAAATCATGGCAAAAATATGAAGGGTCGATCGATCGACCCCCAGGCTCGATCGCTCGATCAAGCAAGGGCAGACTGCAGTTTCCCCTGTTTTGGCATGCTTTTCATCTCCGCTCAAATCGTCGTAACTTCGTCATACGGACTCAGAATCGTGCACCGTTCATGGCCACGCAAAGCTATAGAGGAGGAGTACGACTTTCGTGTAGATATTTGGCTAGGTTACCAAGCTGTGAAATGATCGAATAGCCCTTGAACGTGCGATTGCGTATGGAAATTCACCGGAATGCATCTGAATCCCATACTTGGCACCTAAATACCTACAAAAGCCCAATTATACCTCATATAGCATGTTAACAATATAAACTGAGGTCGTCTGGTTAACAGGCTTAAATATAGAGATTAAGGCACCCGAGGGGGCTAAAATGCGTAGGTTCAAGAGATGAAATACGCAGCATGTGCGTATTATCACACCCCCTAACTTACACATTGCTAGTCCCTAGCAATGAAATAGGATGCAGCAAGAACAACAAGCACCAAAAGCAGGATAAGTACAAAAATATGGTATAAAAGCATAAAGCCACTTTCGTTGGCGATTCGATTGCATTTAGCGTATGCAATAAGCCGTTAAACCCCTAAGTTATCCTAGTGGACGAGTATCGTCTCGTGAGGGTTTTTAGAGATGGTACCCACAAACATCATAAAGTTTCCTCAAAATATGCCCAATCACATGCGACAAACTCAACAATACGAACAAGATTTCAACATGTTACTAGCATAGCAAACGAATTCGCGTGAAAAGTCCGTAATTATTAACATGATCGAATGCACCTCAATGAATTGAAACTCTAACATGTTGGAGGGGAATGAGCATATGCAAAGTATAATTTGGCGAAAAACAAAAATAACTCGGATACTAAATATCAAAGCATGCATAAAAGTCAATCCTCATGGGCATTACACTCATCAAATGAATTCACTTGAAACGGGGAGGTAACACACGGGACATGCGGGCATAAGGAGTAAATGTAAAGGTAAACTAGGCCGCACACATGTCACAAATGAAGAACGCTATATAGGAAATAAAACTTGCAATCTCAGTGAAAGGATACCGCACATATAAAAGAGGCAAAATGCATTTTCACAGATTATCAAAACTATTTAAATCTTTGAATTACATCTACTTAAGATCACATAGGACTTTAATAGGGTTGTAATGTAGGCTAGGTTAAGGGGAGAAATGAAAGGGATGTATATACGGATTCAAAGTGTTTGGGGATGAAACTCAAGAAAATGGGAAAAAGTGGGCAATTTCAAAATTGGACAAATGATTTCCAAGCGGGCATTAGATATAACAATCGAGAGAGTAATCAAAACTTATTGAAACACTACAAACAATATAAACAACTTTCTCTTTCTTTTTCTTTTCTTCTTTTTCTCATTTTTTTTTCTTTTGTTTTCTTCTGTTTTTAAATTTCTCTTTTTCACTCTTTTTCACTCTTTTTCTTTTCTTTTCTTACTCTTTTCATACTCAAATTGCAACCACAACACAACAATATCATTTAATCCCAAGTAACAATCCAAACAAGGGTATATAAGGTAATATGTATGGTATAAAACTCCAATTTGGAGTTGGATATGGGATTTGGGGTAATGAAACGAAAGGCTAGTATTTAGGCTCAAATGGGTTGACTAGGGACATATAAAGGGTGAGGTCAAGATCATATGGGTGATATACAAAGATGGCCTATGATCATTTCAAAAGGTATACGCAATTCTCGAGTCCAACAACATATGAAAACCATGCTCAAGTGACACATTTCAAGTATGAACTCAATTAATGAACGGTCAATGAAAGAATAAAGAGATTACCAACGACTATAACGTTTTCAAAGAGGAAAGAAAAGTGTATACACTCACAAATGAAGATAAGTCTCTAATCTCACTCGGTGTAAGTATATACAATGCAACAAAAGCATACCGAGTTATAAAAATCTTAAACCAAATCAATATAACAAGAATGGTGCATGTGCTCACGGGATAAAGTTTAATTCATGAAGTTATTCATAATATTAATGATTTGAGGACTAAATTCTAATAACTTATAAAATCGAGAACATGCCTCGTTGAATTATCTAATGGATCGGGCAATTATTAAAATTTATCATCGAAAACAATGGCAAAATGCCCAATAAAGGAGAAAAAATAAAGAAAATATTTTTGAAATTTTTAATTTTTAACAAAAACATGCTTTGTAACTAAATTGTAATCAAATTCAATGACTAAACATGCAATGGATAGAATATCCTACACCCCCTAACTTAAATGTTGCATTGTCCCCAATGCGTCCATTAAAGAACACAACACAAAGATAGGAAAAGAATTATATTACCCAAATTTGGAGCGATCTCCAAAAGTACAAGTCCAAATGAAGCTGCAAAACAAGTTAATACAAAGCATAGGAAGAATATGTACCGATGTATTAAGTTAAGAGAATCTATCTCACAAGTCACAATAATATAGAGGGGCTGAAGTGCAAATACTAGATAAATTGATGGTGAACTTTTTTTATTTTATAAAATGGAAGGTCACACACATCAAAATCCAATAAACAACCACAAACTACATTTTCATTTCCCATTCCATAAGTTCAATACAAAATCACTTAATACATTACAACTAATGAAATGAAAGAAATACAAATAAAAATAAAAATAAAAAGTACAATATAATATCCGACCCCAGAATGGCAAAAACGATCCAGTACAACAGTAGCCTAGTGATCGGAACCACTAGGATCAGAAAGGTCCTGAAAATGACGATGTAGCGCTCTGTCGAAATCATATCGCTGCAAATAAAGATCTCTCATCATCTGCTGCATCATCCTGTACTCATGTTTACGCTGCACTCTAGCCTGCCTCTGGTGGGCCCACTCCTGCCGTTGCTCGGCCTGCTACTGGTCCAGGAGGGACTCCAATGTAGCCCACCTGAGCTGGGTCTCCTCCCAGCGTTGGTCCTACACGGACTGAAATGCCTCAAAGCGGGCATCACAATCAGTGTGTGGCGCGTGAGAACCCTCACCCTGCTCCATCTCCCTAATCTCGTCCTCCTCGGCGTCGGGCCCATCGGCCACCTCTGCTCTCTATCTTTTGTTGCCTGGTTGACCCCACTCCTGTTTTAACATCTTTGAGATATTGTCCTTTGAGAGAAGCCCGAGTGGCTCATGCTTACAGTCAGCGTCAAACTCTGGACAACCGTGTGATATACAGATCTTCATAATGAGAGCAAGAAAAAGAAGAGAATACCTCCAGGCTATCTCCTTTGCGGTCGCGCACATCATATCTAGAAATATATTGGGCAAGTTGATATTACCCAAATTATTAATCAGTGTGTAGATCAATGCAGCGTGCTTGTGAGGCACCTCTGACCGATTGTTTGTCACCATAAAAGAGTGGACAGTGATGTAGTGAAGTAATCTCGGTAAGTTCTCCATTGCCGCCGAGCGAAAAGCACCCTTTTTCCATGCCTCCCCCGGTGCAAGGGCCTGTATCAATGTCCCACGACCGAAGATATTCCATCCAGAAAATTGACTGAATCCGTGGGGTTTGGCACATCCATGTAGTCAGCCAAGTCTGAAATGCTGAAAGGTATCCACACCCCACGAACCATAGCCTCATAAGTAGTCGGCCCGTCCCCCTTTACCTCTACCAACGTCGCATAAAATATACGGACTAGCTCTTTGTTGATGCGCCCGTTGGTAGCGAGAAAGTGCTCCCATCCCTGACGGCGCAAAAGAACACGCGCCTCGCTCGGTATATGATCAATGGTCCACGCAAAATGATAACAAAATGGACGCTCGGATGTGTGAAAATGGGCGTGGTACCAATCTCGCTCCTGGTCGCAGCGAAATCCCTCAACGCCCTCGGGGGGCAAGCACCTAGTATACTTGTATTTTTTCAGTTGGGCCATTTCAACCTACAAAACAAGAATTAAGCAATACAAAAAAAATTGTAAGCACAATTAATGGTTAGTTAGTGTACAAGTTGAAATGGGGGTGCAAGTGCGCAAAACCGAGGAAAAAATTGCAACATTGTGATAAAATATGTCGGAATGCGACAAGGAGTGAAAATCACCCAAGTGTGCGCCAAAAATTGGATTGAAAACTGTTTTGGGCATTTTAGCGACCACTTGGCATGCGCAATGTGCGTCAAGGGTGAAAAATACCAATTTGAATCAACCAAAGAGCCCCACTCATGAACAAAACAACAATGCAGCAATATACAAGTGTTCATGAGTGGATATTCATCAATAATCACAAGAAAAAATGGTTGGAACAAAAAGAATCAGGGATAAAACCAACACATTCAATATATGTCAAAATGTGGATAAAACATGGAATTTGTGACAAAACTCAACCCAAATCGACAAAAACATAATAAAGAGGGAAGAATTATACTTTACAATGTAGACTAGGAGTTGAAATAAGGAAATGTGGTGGGGGGGGGGGGGGGAAATTAGGGCACGAAACAGTTAAGAAAAGAAAGAAGACAATAAGGAGAATGGGAAAAAAACAGCAGACCTCGGCCTATAACTGCTCGATCGATCGATCGAGCCAGGGCCTTCGTTCGATCGATTGAGCAGCAAATTGCACACTGCTTCTTGTTTTAAAATGGGGGGGGGTTTTGCAATTATGGGGAAATAAGGAGATTTAAATATAAAATATACATTTATATAGTATATATAAGTATAAATATATAAAAATATGAAATAAAAATATAAAAATAAAATTAAAATTAAAATTATAAAGACATAGGTTAAAATATACACACAAATAGGCCTATGCTAACCAAAAAATAAAAATATGTACAACGAGCAACACACACGCATGTTCCCGACAAAATGAATAATAAAATAAAATAAAATAGAAAAACAAATGCAAATGCGTGAGAATGCGTGTGTGAAAAATAAAGAAAAAAATGTTTTTGTGATTTTTTTTATTGTTTTCTTAACAAATGTGTGCCGGGGCGCATAGTCTCCACAAATTCAAGTGCGTTGAACCTACAAAAGAGTTAGAACCAAGCATGCACGAAAAGAAATAAAAAGAGATTAACTAATTACACTAGACTAAATTAAGAAAAGATGAAAAATAAGAATTTAACTATATACAACTACATTTAGAACTCTAATTAGCTATATACTAAAAGTTGAAACTTTTGAGGGTCCATCCAAAACACAATTTGAATTTGGCGGATCAACGGTGGACCCTCCCGAACATGCATGCCTCCCGGAAAAAAGGAATTTCGTTCGAACGACGGAAGGCATGTGTAAGGTTGTAAAAGTGAACCATCCCCAATTTAAATTTTGGGAGGGAGGATGGGGGATTTGGATAGGACGGGAAAAAAATACACATGATGGCCGAGAAAACATGAACCATCTCCCAAGTATTTTAAAGTTAGAATGGGAGGCGGCGCATATGAGGGCAAAGATGTCGTTATGGAAAGTGGCTCGAGCGAGTACTCCTCGTCGGTGAAATGGTTTGGAACAGTAAAGTTTTGAACCGATTCATCGGGTACTAGAATTGGTGTGACAGTTTATAGTGAAGACGGGGATGAAAGAAATTCAATCTCAGGCGATGAGTGATCATCGCTTGAAAATTGAATGTCGAAAGAAATAGGATCGTTTACAATGAAACTTTCTTCTTTGAAAATCAAAGAAGAAACGAATTCATTGCAAATGGATACTATGCCCTTTTCATTCGCATTTTCATTCTCTACTATACCGTGGGTCAAGTCAAGGATGATTTGTTCCAAAGTAGGAACAAAGTCCTCATTTGGTTCAAAACATCCTTCGACTTCGGCAGTCTCCGAAGAAAAGTCATCGTCGGATTCAAATAGTAAATCCAACTCGTGTTCCCAACAACGATTTTCTTCCCGATAATGTTCTTCAATCCTCTCATTTTCAAGCATGCAAAATCCCTTACCGAAATTCATAGGGCGAGGAGCGGATGCTTGGAAATGGGAAGTTTGGAAATTGTTCTCGAGACAACACTCAAAATCATTAACATAAGAATTTTAAAAATGATTACAATTGGTTTCAAAATTCTTATCATAAGGATCTTGTGACCCAAAATCAGAATGATCATGCACAAAATTACTGTAATCCAAACTTTGACTTTCGTAATACTTACCCAATGTCATTTTAGATGTTGCAACTTTTTGGGATTGCAAGTATTGACCAAAAGTCAAAGGTTTACCAGAATTTTGAGAATTATCATTAGGATTACCAGAAAAGTTAGACTAAGACACGCTTACCCCAACAAATGCTCGAGAGGACGACTTCCATAATGCAATGTGCGACGGGATAATTGAAGCATTTTTAGGGGCTCAAATGTAGAAGTCCTGCAAAAAAGGTTAAAAGAAAGAATACAAATATAAAGAAAATAATACTACGAACTAATAATACAATTACAATCTATAACAAAACAGTCCCCGGCAACGGCTCCATTTTGATTAAGTGCGAAAAGCGACGCGAGTCAAGCGTCGGTCGTTGTTTTCGTTTCGCCAACTCAATACAAAAACCTAAGTTACGACTACACTCAACTGGTGAGTACAGCGGGAAGTAGGGTATCGAATTCACAGGGAATGTTCCATAGATCATAACATATTATTAATTCAAGAATAAAAGTGTAAAAAGGTGATGGTTGGTTGTAAAAGAAAGAAAAGAATAAGTTAAGTCTAAATAAAAGTAAAGCGAGGATCGGGATATCATCCAACCATACGGATCAAAACAACTACTAATCAAGATTCCGGCTCGAAAGCATTTTAATCGAGCATTATCAATTAAACATAAACTTCACACAATAAGGAATTTAAGCCAAAGTTACGAGAATAAACACTTAACCGAAAATTGGTCGCACGCGTATCAAACTCGGATTATAGCTATAAACACTAACGATGCATGACATAGAAAGTCAAATGCATAATAATCCTACTTTAATTCACGCGGGTTAAATTAAACGCAACTTTACACAAAACCTAATTTTCGGAGCCCGGGGCCCGAAAATGGCGGAAATGAAATCCCGACCCTATTTATCTAAGGGTGAATGATGAATTAAACTAAATTATTATAATTAAACTAGGAAAGCAAGAATTAAAGCATGTAAATTAGTTAGAAAGCATGGAAACTAAATTACAAAGCAAAGAAAGATGAAGAACAAAACTATATTAATGGAGATGGAAATGAATAGTTCAATCTTACAAAACCCATGGGTTGTCAATCCAAGAAGAAGAGAAAATGAACTCTCCAAACCAAACCCTAACCTAAAATATCCTCAAACTCTATATATCAGAATGTGTATAGATATATTTGTTATTACAACAAAAATTGGCTTCAGTAGTAAGTTGGTATAAAAGAAAAGAAGAAAGAAATGAAAACAAAATATCTGCAGAAAAAATAGGGGATCAATCGATTAGGTCGATCGATCGACTGTTAAAATCGTGGCAAAAATATGAAGGGTCGATCGATCGACCCCGAGGCTCGATCGCTCGATCAAGCAGGGCAGACTGCAGTTTCCCCTATTTTGGCATGCTTTCCATCTCCCCTCAAATCGCTATAACTTCGTCATATGGACTCGTAATCGTGCACTATTTACGGCCACGCGAAGCTAGTGAGGAGGCGTATGACTTTCGTGTAGATATCGAGCCAGGTGCCCAAGCTATGAAATGACCGGATTGCCCTTGAACGTGCGATTACATACGAAAATTCACCGGAATGCATCCGAATCCCATACTTGGTACCTAAATACCTACAAAAGCCCAATTATACCTCATATAGCATGTTAACAATATAAACCGAGGTTGTCTGTTAACGAGCTTAAATATAAAGATTAAGGTACCCGAGGGGGCTAAAATGCATAGGTTCGAGAGATGAAATACGCAATATGTGCGTATTATCAGTAGTGTAAATGGATTTTAGTAGATAAAAGATAAGCTCTTCATAATATATAATTAATACGATATCAAAGATAAGTTCTAAATAAAGAGTTAAGGTAGTGTAAATGAATTTTAATAGGTACAAACGGGTCAAATCGGGTGTATTAAAATTTTCAATCTACCTATTTTCTCGACGGGTCTATCGCGTTGATCTGATATTAACTCGGGTCGGATAAGCCTAAACCCATTATGTTGTGTTGTGTTGTGCCGTGTAATCATATTGTGTGTCATTTTGACAGTTTTATTGGCAAGTATAAAAACATAATAACATAACTCATAATTAGGCACGTGTATATATTAGTCTGTTTTAGAACATAACAATGCAAGGTCCATAGAAGCTAAAATATAACTCTGTCTCTATTGTATCAAAGATGCATGCCAAATTTGTAATTTTTTTTCTTGTATCTTTGCCCAGTTTAGTAATTTTTAGAAAAACCTTTCAATTCAACTAATACTACCAAAATTTATTCTATCCAAGTAAGAAATAACAAGTAATCTAAAATAGCAAAATTTTAAACAAAACAACTTAAATAACAGGAAAATTAACAAATTCAGCAAGTGAATAAAAAACACAGAACATACGGTTATTTTTATATTGTAAGAATAGTACCCTCCTAATTTCATGTATTATTAAACTCGTGATGATCATGAAAGTCATGATAACTCATTTTCAAATAGACATTTCCCACCTGAGATGCGACCAACAACAAATAATACTTTTGGATTTTTATAGACTGAATAAATTTTATAAATCACCTACTATTCTACAAGCATAGAACTTTAGAACTACACATAATGACAAATTATAGTAAGGCTAAATGAGATGAAAGGATAAATGAGATGAAGTATAGAGCAATACTATTTCTCATTAATTATATAATTGGAGAAAAAGTTAAAAGCAAAATCCACCTTAAATTTGAATCTTAGAAAGGGAATAGTCTCATAAGTCAGCTACGTTCTGCAAATCATTGGCAAAAAACTTTTATGGTTCGATAGATATAGATGAGAAAATTAAAAAAAAAGATTTTGATCAAATTTTTGTTAAACACAGATTCTTTACATTGAACTATGCGTATAGGGGCGTCCAATTAAAAATGCTCACGTTAAACAATGTAACACTTAGTTAAAAAAAACTCTGGTTTAAGGTGTAAGATTACATTATAGTTTTTAGGCCAAAATCTCTCTAGCATCTCTTATAGTATACATTAGACAAGTGTTAGCAACATTTTTACAAAAATATGATTTTTCTTAGTTTCCAGTTTCCACATATATAAGCAAAGAAATAATGTAGAACCAAATTTCATTCATAACACTCCGATGTACGGTTTTAAAAATAATTCAAGAAAGGATATATACATATACAACATACCATTTAACTAAAAATATTAAATTAGAAGAAACAAGATAGTAGGTAAATGTTAATATTGTAATCATAAAAAAAATATATCATTTCAATGTGGTTGTAACTTAGTAAACATTAATAAACAAAAATTACACGAAATTAGGAAGGAAAAAAACTAAGCTAGAAAATCAGCGTGGGATAGGTCAAGATGTATATACTCTGAATATTATAAAGTTAGATAAAAAATAAAAATAAATAATAAATAATAAAAAATGAATGATGACAACCCTGTGCACCTTGAATAAAGATGCTTCCATTGCTAAGAAATAATACATGGAGTACACTATATAATAAAGAAACGTGTATCTCAGACTTGAGTATGAAGTATATACTCTGTCATTAAGTTGTTATCCACTAAAAATATCAAATCTTTTGAACCTGCAAAATAATGTGTTCCCATCAGTATATAAGAAATTGTAATTGGAACCTAAAAATAGCTTAAAAATAAAGTTGGTTTGCATGTCTATCTTTTCAAAGATAAAAACAGAGACTCGAATACTGTCTTACGGGCCTCTTTTCTCTCCACAACAACAATAGCAAAAAAAAAGCATACTAAATTATTGTCGAATAATAAAAAAGAAATGGGATCTTTAGTTTAGAGTCCTAAGTTTGTAATTTTTTTTTAATCCACTCCCGTGTCATTTTATAATTAGTTGGAAGTCCTACTTTTTAAAATTTTTAGTGTCATTTTACTAATTACAGAGACATTTTACTAAAAATGCAAAGACATATTAACTATTTTGGGACTTAGAATAAAAGATAAAATGACATTAGACTAAAAATTAACAAATTTAAAAAACAAGACCATCAACTAAATATCTAAAAAGAAATAGAGAAGATAAGATATTGTAAATGAAAATGAGTAATACCCAAAAGTTCAAACCCATATTGTTAAAACCTTAGCTTTGAAGTAAAAAAAACACAATTCATAAAGAGTAATAATACGGCTACAAACAAGTTACAGAAAAACTTACACAAACTAACCTGTCATTGCAACCTAACTTATTCTAAGAAAGTGTACACCACTCTATTATGCATTGACACATCAGTTTGTGTAATTTCTTTATACCCTTAGCATTTTCCTAATTAAATGCCATACATTTGATTCCTATATTTACTTGGAATGTATATAGTCAATATATGGCTGTGATGCAAGGTTGTTCATTTTGCAACAGGTACATTGCCATATAAGATTTGGAACTCATTCCTTAATTTGGAGATATTTGATGTCAACCACAATAGCCGAACATGCATCATTCTAGTCAAAATCTTCAATATCTCAACAATGAAAATTCTTGACCTAGGCTATAATCAATTCACCGACTATCTTCCATCAAGCATGGGCCTTTGGCTTCCATATCTTGAAGATCTTTACCTACCCGACAATTATCTTAGTGGTATAATTCCAAGATTTTTCGGTAATGCTTCTAAGATTTCAATTGTTAACATGAGATGAAAGTTATTAAATTGCTCTATACCCAATTCATTTGGTAATTTAAGCCTCCCACGAATATTGAAGTTACGTGTGTTTATTTGGCCAAAGAATCATTGACTCCAATATTTAGATTTTTATCTACTTTTAACAAACTGCAAACAATTGGAGGCATTGTCACTAACAAATAATAAACTAAATGGAATTTTCCCAATGTCAGCTGGTAATTTATCCACCGCTTCAATTAACTGTAATAGCAGAGGAAAAAAAAGAAACTATTATGTTGGCACCATCAGAGTAGTAATCCTACTTATTTATATTCAAATACTGAGTAAATTACAATTTAAGATAAAGTAGCCAAGTGGATATTTCAATCAATATGTATGAATTGGCCTTTACTCAAATCAAAGTTAACAAATTTTTCAAATACTCTTTCACATTGCCAAAAAGTAACCTACAGGAAGATAATGAAAGAGTTAAAAACAAAATAAATTATTCAATACTAGAATTAGAAATTTACAAACTCTTAATTTTCCTCTTCGTATACATATATGCTCACATCATGCTGAGTATAATAATCAGACAAAAGAATAACAAAATTATTTTACTCCAAGTAAAATGTTTGGGAGGTAAGAACTTTCCTCAATGAGTATTGTTTTTCGCAATTCTCTTTCACCCAAGTAAGAAATGTAATTACATGTTAACCATATAATGGAATTGAAGAATTATAATTAAATTATGGAAGAAAACCAACTTTAACACATTTTAGATCCAAGTACAAACGTTCCAAAGTAATCAAAAGTATGCAGGTAATTACAATAAACAAAAACAAGAAACGTCATTCGGGTTTAAACATACAAAATTCATGTTTTTTTTTTTGGGGGGGGGGGGGGGGAGGAAGGTAAGTGATTATTCTAGTGAAAATAATTTATCAACTAGCATTCAAACAAACTCATCCAGATCCTCCTACACCATAAGTTTACATACCTTAAATGAATACACATCATGAATTGATATCATAATGACTGAAAAAAA
This sequence comes from Sambucus nigra, assembly GCA_949130495.1. Taxonomy (NCBI): domain Eukaryota; kingdom Viridiplantae; phylum Streptophyta; class Magnoliopsida; order Dipsacales; family Adoxaceae; genus Sambucus; species Sambucus nigra. Next base: position 523,267,746 of record OX422220.1, read on the forward strand.
ATTAAAATACTCATTTTGTCAAGCAGCTGATGTTCAACAAAGCATATAACATTGTTTTATAACACTATTTTGAAGAATGATTGATAAACAAAAAAATCAAAAATTGAATTTAAAGAGAGAGCCAGAGATAAAGGATACCGTGGTGGTGCTCAATCAAAGGGATTGAAATCTAAATGTGTTGTTTCTCGGAGACAGAGAGGGTTTCCGAGAGTAGAGGAGGGGTTGGGTTATTTAGAGTGAGAACGGAGACAACTAACAAACCACCACATATCAAACAACCACAAAACAACATTTGGGCTTAGTATAAATCGATGAAATGGACAATGCATAGACTCACACTGACTTTAAAATAATAGTTTTACTAAAACCCCAAAAGTGAGTCGAACTAAAAATCGTACAACACCAAGAAAATCAAAAACATTTGAGGTCTTGACACTTAACCAAAACACATCAGACGTAAACAATTCTAAAACCATCCCAGAACAAAATAATCCCAACTAAACAAAAAAAAATACAAAACAAAAAACCTTTTTTTTAAGCAGATAAACAAGGCAAAGCCCAAACTAAATAGATAATAGAGAGTACAGCTCCTTTGAAGGAGATACAGACCAACCATAATTAAGAAAAGCATCAGAGTTTTGACAAATCCAATGGGAAGTAGTGTTCATCCGCCTTGGGGGACACTTAAAGCTCGCATTCCCCCCGGACGTTAACTATCTAATATCAGTGAGGATGGGTCTGATTTGTCATGGATTCAAACCGCTGTTGTTGTTGCAATAGTTGATAAGCTCCAGGTTGTCGCTGATTAGGGTGAAGGATTTAACATCGTACCATTTGGCCAATAGACAATCTTCACGAATTGCAAGCGCCTCACTGCATAAAGCCAAAAAATCAGGCCTTATTTTCTAGAATCCTAGAATAAAGGGCCCATTGGGATCTTGCATAAATCCTCCCAAGGCTGGAGAGTTGGTGTAGGAGTTGTACGCTGCATAGGCTCTGAAGATGGGACGTCTGGGGTCAACCCAATTCACTGTGTCATTTATGTGCTCTGCATCAACCCTGGTCATAGGTGGCCTAGGCCCCAGGTTGGCTCTCTGATGCTGTTGAGAGGAGGTAGGGTTGTTGACATCGCAGACGCCCTCTTTTTTTATGAAATAGTTCTCCCACATGGATTCCATATTATAGATACACTCCATTGTGATTTTTACTGGACGATGGCTACCATTAAAAATGGTACAGTTTCTGGTTGTCCAAATAGACCATAGGGGAGAAACAAGACGTTTGAGAGCCTTTGAAGCAGAAGAAACCGAGTTCTCTCTTTCTACAATATTCGAAAACCACCTAAGCATACTTCTGTCATCTGAAACACTCCCACCCTCCTTTAAATCACACTTCTCTCATATTTGTTTAGCAGTAGAGCAGCGTAAGAAAATGTGTTTGGTATTTTCCACTTCGTCTGTGCAAAGGGCACATAGAGGAGATTTTGAACATTTCCTTCTAAAAAGGTTTTCTTTGCTAGCCAAAGCATTATTTGCCACTTTCCACATCAAGTGCTTCATTTTAGGGGGAACAGCCATAATCCATAGAGCTTTCCAGATATTCGGGTGAGGTTGAAAGGAGGAAGAAGGGTCTGAGAGTTTAGTTTTTGATTGGAGTATTTTTGTGGCTTCCAAGTATCCAGATTTCACAGTGTACTCCCTATTCTTGCTATAGTGCCAAACCTGGGAGTCTTTAGCCCCAAGGTGAGAGGTAGGAATACACAAAATCTTCTCAGCATCCTCTTTGACCATAATTTCTCTAACTCGGCTAGATTTCCAATCACCAGAGAGGGGGAAAATGAGGTCCTTGACTTTCTCTTTGGCAGACCCCGGAGGTTTACAGGAGGTGAGTTTAAAACCATCCTTATAGGGAACCCGATTGTCTTCCCAGATAGAGATGTTTGCCCTGTCTCCCACATTCCAGTGCATACCATTCAGAAGAAGATTTCTTCCTTCCAGTAAACTCCTCCATATAGCAGAGGGCTTGTTTCCTCTTTTAGCTCCAAAAAATGAGGTCTTTGGAAAGTAAATGGCTTTGAGAGTTCTGGCCCAGAGAGCGTCTGGATTTTGAATCAATCTCCACCCCTGTTTATCTAACAGAGATAAGTTGAAAGATGAGAAATCCCTGAAGCCTAAACCTCCAAGGTTGATGGGGAGGGTAAATTTAGACCATTTAATCCAGTGAATTTTGAATCTCTCATCTGAACCTCCCCATCAGAAGTTGCTAACCATAGAGTTAATCTTATTGCAAAAGGATTTGGGGAGGAGTATGCAAGATATAATGTAAGTAGGGATGGATTGAACAACCAATTTAATGAGGACACTACGACCCCCCGGGGAGAGGAGAAGATGATTCCATCCCCTCAGCTTGTTGGCCACCCTATCCAAAATGAATGATAATGTGTAGGTCTTAAAACGACCCCAAAAGTAAGGAAAGCCCAGGTACATTGCTTTGGGGTTCATCTCTTTAACATGGAGCAAACTACATATTAATTTTTTCTCATCCTCTTTAGCATTGGAGGAGAATTAGACCCCTGATTTCGCCAAATTGATACTTTGACCAGAAGCCACCCCATAACAGTTAAGAATACTCAGAACCTCCCTACATTCGGCCTCATCCGCATGAAGAAAGAGGATAGAATCATTCGCAAAGAAGAGGTGTGAGAGGGTTGGGCAACCTCTGTTCATTTTAATGCCTGAAATTAGCCCTTTAGTCATTGAACTCATGATCATTCTAGACAGCACATCTTGAACAATAAGGAAGAGGTACGGAGATAGAGGGTCCCCTTGATGAAGCCCTCTCTCAGGTTTAATCTCGCAGCACCATTCTCCATTAAGAAGGACCATGAAGGACACAGTGGTAACACACTGCATTATAAGGTGAATGTATTTTCTGCAGAACCCCATTTTTTCCATAACCCTCTTAAGGAATTCCCATTCAACCCGATCATAAGATTTGTTAAGGTCTAATTTAAGGGCCAATTCCCCCTTTTTTCTTTTTTTCCCCAATTTTAGATAATGGAAAGCTTCATGCGCAATTATGACACTGTCTTTAATCACGCGATTAGGGATGAAGGTCGCCTGATTAGGGGTGATCAGATTGTGAAGAATAGGTTTCAATCTATTGGCCAGAGTTTTGGAAATGATCTTGTAAATAAAATTGCATAGGCTAATGAGGTGGAGCTGGTTTAAGCTTTCAGGGCTGGGACTTTTGGTATAAGAACTAAATTAGTTCTATTGACTTCCTTTAAGAGGAAATTTCCTCTAAAGAAACCTTTGACAGCATTGCATACATCCTCCCCCACAAGGTGCCAATATTTTTGGAAGAATAATCCCGGGAAGCCGTCGGGGCCAGGAGCTTTGGTAGCTCCCAATTGAGACACTGCCTGGGCTATCTCTTTATCACAGAGCGGTTTACATAAATTTGAATTCATTCCCAAAGATACAATACAGTCCACTGTAGCTAAAGGCTCTTCCATATCCCTATTACCTTGAGATTTAAACAACATTCCAAAGTGATATTGCACGAGAGATTTAAGGCCTTCTTTATCAGACACCCAGTCATTCTCCTCAATTAATAAATTGAGAATAAGATTTCTGCTTCTCCTTTGAATAGTTGTAGAATGGAAGAACTCGATATTTTGGTCACCATCTTTGAGCCATTTGATTCTACAACGCTGATGCCAATGTTTCTCTTCTCTGATGAGAATTTTATCTATGTCCGCAATTAAGGAAGCCTCAACAAGAAGATTGTGCCTGTACGGAGACATTTATTGGACCACAGCCTGCTTTCTATTAGGATCATTCAGGGTGGTACGTTGGTTTCCAATGTGAAGTTTCCTCCATTTAGTCAATTCACAAGCCACGCATCTGAGTCTTGTGGAAACTTTAAAGATAGGTGATCCCCTAACATTCCTACCCCAACCATTTTTAATAGCTTCTTCACTTTCAGGAACTCCCATCCACTTAGGTTCAAACTTAAATTTTGACTTGGGTTTACTAAGTTAGGGTAGTAAGTTTAGAACCAACGGACAGTGGTCTGAGCCCTTAATGGTCTCATGGATGAGGAAGGCCTCTTGGAATATGTTTCTCCATTCATAATTGATGAGAGATCTATAAATTCTCTCCTTCACATTAGCTTTTCCTCCTCTTTTGTTGGTCCACGTAAACCTAGGGCCTTTAAACTCAAACTCTTGGAGATTACCCCTTAACAGCATGTTATGAAACTCCTCGATCTTCTCCCTAGTGTCTTCCTATCCTCCTTCCTTTTCCCAAGTTGCACCAAAAGTATTTAGGTCCCCAATGATCATCCAAGGAGAATTTTGGTGCCTAGGAAGGGAGAAAAGCTCTTCCCAAACCCCCTGTCTTTTATCATCATCTAGATTTGCATAAATGAAAGTGGTAGTCCATTCTTTGCTCTCCCTTTCTAAAGCACACTCGGAATTAATAATATTCTTGAACACGTGGTTCACCCTGTTCCAATGGAATCATTCCACCACAAGGCCAACCCTCCTAAGATTCCTATAGGATCAACATAGGAGAACCTGTTCAGGTTGGTTGCCACTCTAATACTCTCCAGGTTATTTCTTTTAATTTTTGTCTCCATTAGAAAAATAATAGAGGGGAGATAGTATCTGATGACATCCTTCAACATCCGAATAGTTCGGGGTCTCCCAACTCCCTGATAATTCTAAGAGAAAATTAACATTGCTCGCGTGGCTGATTGGGGTCAGCCACCACAGCCCTTAGATCACCATAACTGTTCGTTTTTAAGTCACCTTCTTCTATACTGCCAGTATGGGAGATACCCATAACAGGAATCTCTATAAGATTCAGGTTAGTAAAAGGTGGTTGGTCAGATGGGTCTTCTCTAGCCATGGTTTTTTTTACTTGACCCTCCCCCCGCCATATTTCCTCTTTTTTGGCTTTATCTTTTTTGGGGATGCAAAAAGGTCAGTGGGACGGGTTTTTTTTGTGGGCTTGGAGTAGGAGTGATTTTCATGGTGTTGAGCCTTTCTTTTGAGGGAGAGAGAGTAGAAGTATGGGGATAACATTTCTTCTGTAATGGAAAGGGTATTGACGCTAGAAGTAGTAGGGTGAATTTGATCAGGTATTGAGGGGAAAAAAATCTAAAATCCAATGATTTGGAAGTAAAAACCCATAAATCTCTACAATCCAAAGGCTAAAATTCAAAATAGCAAATAAAAAAAAAGTTAAGAGATAGAGAGAGAGATTAAACCTCCAAATGTTCAAAGTTATAGGATCAAATCTGAAACCTTACCAAATCGCAAAGACTTTGAATAAGAATGAAATTAGAAGAAAGAAAAAAATACTTGTTTAAAAGTTGAACCTACAAGGCAAATCACAAAAAAAATGTATCAATTTAACGTAATAACCAATATATTGCAACCAAAAAATGAAAAATACCATTTTAGAATTGATGAGAATAATAAAGGGAAGAGAGATGTGGTGAAGGGGGTGTACCAAAACCTGTGATTTGGAGAGAGGGAGAAAGATAGTGTGGCTTTTAAATGAGAGGAAGGAAAGGCGTAGGGAAATGAAAAATCAGTTGGTGGTGACGGTGGGGTGGGGTGAGGGAATGAAAAGGAATGAAATTTGAAATTTCAAAAAAGGAACACTTCATCTCAATTCCTTCATTTTAGTGAGGATGTGACATATATATATATATACATATATATATATATATATATTTACATATATATATATATATATATACATATATATATAATATGTAAGTTTTACATTTAATTTGAATGATAATATTGCATATAATAGATTAAAATGAAAAAGGAGAATCCTTGTGGCTGACCCCATATGATGGGATTAAGGCAAGGATGATGATGAATATGTAATTGTTGTAAAGAGGACATTGTATAACAAATCAAATAATAAACATAGAATCAATAAAGAAAGGAAGGGGGGTACACAAATTAATTATAAAATTATTATCATTTTGGAACATGAAAATTGGCTTATAAAATTGTGAATAATATGTCCTTTTTAATAATACTATGATTGCTCAATTCACGATGGGTACAACGAAGTACAGTGATCAATTTTTGATATGTTTTAGCGACTATTGAATAATACTATTCTTATAACTGGAGTTATATACTCAATTTATTTTGCAATTATTTCTTACCATAGTGCATCACTTGGGTATAACCCATTTAGTCACATACAGATAGCACATGGCACCAACGTCATAGATAATGCAGTAAGCATTCTTTACCAAGGAATAAGATTATGAAAAAAAAAGATTCATGGGTATAATTAATGCTATAGGTACAAAGAAATTACACAAAAAGTTATATAAATTGATATGACATTATAATGTTTATGCAATGTCAATCCAAAGTAGTGTACAACTCTTCATTGCACTGTCAATTTAGTTTGTGGAATGTTTTTGTACCCATTGCTTTTTTCTAATTAAAGTCATATAGTTTATTGATATATTTATTTGGAGTGAATATAGTCGATATATGGATTTAACTCCAGGATGTTCATCTTATAACAGGCATCATTCCAGCCAAAATCTCCAATATATCAACAATGAAAACTCTTGACCTAGGTAACAATCAATCCGCTGGCTATCTTCCATCAAGCATGGGACTTTGGCTTCCCAATCTTGAAGAGCTTCACCTAAACCAAAACGATCTCAGTGGAATAATTCCAAGCTCTGTCGGCAATGCATCTAAGATTTCCATTCTAACCATGAGTTACAATTCATTAACTGGCTCTATTCCCTGTACATTTGGTGATCTAAGACTCCTCCAAGAGCTTTACCTCTCAGATAATGATTTAACCAAAGAATATTATACTCCAGAATTAGGATTTTTTACTTCTTTAACAAACTGCAGACAACTGGTATATTTGGTATTAGCAAATACCCAACTAAATGGTACTCTCCCAACTTCAATTGGGAATCTCTCCACCTCTCTTAGATTATTCGAAGCATTTGGTTCCAAAATTAAAGGTAAAATTCCCCCTGGAATTGGAAACTTGACAGGCTTAGAGTGCATACGTTTATACAGGAATGAGTTGACAGGATCTATCCCAACAACACTTGGGGGATTAACACGTCTACAACAAGTACATCTTAGCCAAAATAGACTGGGAGGATTTATCCCAAATGATCTATGTATGCTAAAAAACTTGGGAGACCTTTATTTAAGTGACAATGAGTTCAATGGGACCATACTGACATGCTTAGGTGATATTAAATCTCTAAAACGGTTGTACTTAGACACCAACAAATTGAGTTCTTCTATTCCATCAACTTTGTGGAGTTTGAAAGATCTTGTGGGTCTAAAACTATCCTCAAATTTTTTAAGTGGATATCTAGCGTCAGATATAGGAAATCTGAAGGTCATAAATGAAATTGATTTATCATGGAATCAGTTTACTGGTGATATCCCGACCACCATTGGAGGTGCACAATCGCTAAGTTCCCTCTCATTGTCCAATAATAATTTTGAAGGATCTATTCCTCAATCAATGAGTGATTTGATAGGCTTGGAATTCTTAGATTTGTCAAGTAACAATTTATCTGGAGTGATTCCCATGTCCTTAAAGAAACTTAGGCATCTAAAAAACTCCAATGTCTCTAACAATAAACTAAAAGGAGAAATTCCCAATGGAGGACAATTTGCGAACTTCACAGCCCAGTCATATATGAAAAATGATGAACTATGTGGTGCACCTCGGTTACAAGTTCAACCGTGCAAAGACAAAACTCGTCGACGGTCAATAACAAAAGTTATGCATCTACTGAAATATATTTTACCCCTCATGACTATAGCAACGATTGTAATTGCCCTAATATTTGTGTTCCGAGATGCACAAAAAAAAGAAGAAATTATTGGCTAACAAAGATTCATTGCCTCTTGCATGGAGAACGGTGTCTTACCATGAACTTGTGCAAGCAACAGATGCATTTTGTGAAAGTAACCTACTTGTTATGGGGAGTGTTGATTCGGTATATAAAGGAATACTTTTAGACAGGATGAATGTTGCGGTAAAAGTTTTTAATTAAAATATAGAAGGAGCATTCAAGAGTTTTCACGTTGAATGTGAGGTAATGCGTAACATTCGTCATCGGAACCTTGTTAAAATCATTAGTAGTTGTACGAACTTGGATTTCAAGGCCTTGGTTCTAACTTACATGCCTAATGGGAGCCTTGAGAAGTGGTTGTACTCTCATAATTATAGTTTGGACATTTTGACATGGTTAAATGTAATGATAGATGTTGCAACAGCTTTAGAATATCTACATCACGGCTATGCAACACCAATTGTTCATTGTGATCTAAAGCCTAGCAACATCCTGCTTGATGAAGATATGACTGCACATGTTGGCGATTTTGGTATTGCAAAACTCTTGGGTGGGAAGGAATTTATTGAACAAACAAAAACCCTAGCAACAATTGGGTATATGGCACCAGGTAAAGTTTAATTTTATTATCTTTTGATAACTTTTACTAGCCTAAATTTTCTATAATAATTCAATTCTATTAATTGATTTATATATCATGAATTTTACGGTCTTGTAGAATATGGAACAGATGGAATGGTCTCTACAAGTGGTGATGTCTATAGTTGTGGTATTGTATTGATGGAAACATTCACAAGGAAGAAACCAAGCGATGAATTGTTTTCTGGTGGGATGAGTTTAAGGAGTTGGATTCTTGAAGCATCTTATGGTTCAATAATGAATAATGTTAACACAAATTTGATAGAAATAGAGGATGAGTATTTATTTGCCAAGGAGCAATGTTTTTCATCCATCTTTGCTTTAGCCTTATAATGTTCTACAAATTCACCGATAGAGAGAATCACAATGGAACATGCCGTGTCAAGACTCATGAAAATTCAAAGCACTTTTCTAGCAAATACAAGATTGAATTCGTGAAGAAGGTAAATGATAATAACAAATATAATGTTCACTATTGTTTACTATTGTTTACTCTATTTAATGTTTACATATTAGTATCAAGTTTTTAAATGATTAAACTTCCTCTAGCTTGAATTCTCTTTTGGTTGTTAAATAACAATGTTTATGAATTTGTGCAACAATAGTTTTAACAAAAGTGTAATAAAAATTGAAAATGTACTTTCCTTACAATATATATAACTTTAGCTTATGTTAGTATTTATAACTTTACAAAATGTAGAAAAGTATTTTTTTTAATTTGTAATCTTTCTAAAGATATTTTGTGTCACAAAAGTGTCGCAACAAATGAAAATAGGCCCCAAAGTGTAAATAGTGAAAACTTTGAACCCAAAGTGCATTATGAAGAACTAATAGAGAACCATGTATAATCAAAACATAGTTATGATCCAATTGTTTAACTTATGCATATATATTTCTTAAGTATGAGAGTACATATATTTAAACCTAATTATTTATCATACTTTCTTAACTATGTGCACTAAGCTTTTCCACTATAAAATTTGGAATTTTATACTCGTTAAAATCAAGATCCATAATTAAACTCCATATATGACATGGAACAACTAATAAATTCAGGAGATAATCTACCTACATTAAACCAAATAATTTATGATCAAGAAAATGTATAGAAGATTGCAAGAAAGACTCTAACAATGCAGAATGTGATCTAATTGCATTCATTTCCCCAAAAAACAAAAATCATCACATTTTTAGAGAGAGAGATTATCTAAAATCCAAAACAACACTAGTATCAAAGTCATAGGTAAATTCAATTTTGTTGTCTTCCACTAAAAAAATATTATTAGCATCAAAATGCTTCTTACCAAATCCAAATATTTATTAGTTTTTCTCATGTAAAAAAATAAAAACTGTTAAGGTATCGTACAACATAGGCTTACCTGTCATTTTATCTTGTGCATTGGGAAGAGAATTGGCCCTTGGCTTAATGTCTAGAAAATATACTTCAAGTGAATTTACCATAGTCAATGTTGCTCTACATAATCAAAATCTGAAAACCAGTCGTGTGACGAAGAAAAACTAATCAGTACAAGTCACATAACGCATTCAACTTAAGAGACAAGAATATTCTACCATATAAGCATACTTATCACCACAATTACATAATCAAAGTATTGTTTATTATTCAATGTTTCAAATATAGCCTAACATTATGATTAGAAACACCTACAACAAAAGTGAAATAGTATAGTCAAGCCAAATTTACTAAATTGCAAAAACAGCAATCTAAATGCTTTTCAAATAAAATACGGAGGGAGTATTACTAATCAGGGATTTTATAATTAACATGTCGTAGTTCATCTTCATTTCACTTTCTAGCAAACGTGTATCCATATTGAAGGCTTGGAGCTTGTAAGAATCATCAACAAATCCACCATCATAGGTATTTCCCCAGATTGTTATCTGCATGAAATTAAAATTTCTATCGACAAGTAAACGTAAACTTTAAGTAGTTCTGTTGATTTATACAACAAGATCTAGTTTTCTGCCATGGATGATTGAACAACCAATGGATCGATGAAATAGAGAATGGGTCATTTTCATTGGGAACTGAATTAAGAATATGGATATTCTCAAGCAATGGAATTTTTATCTTGTTTCCCACTTTAAATTGAATGTGTTCTGATTTTTTATTGTAAGTAGTTCTATTGATTTATACGATAAGACCTCGTTTCCCACTTTAAACTGAATTAAGAATATGCATACTCGCAATACTTCTTGACATTCTTCCCAATTTTTAAATTCTTGAAAAGGTTCGCTAGCTTTTCATTTCTTATTTTTATCAACTTCAATTATAAATTTCTTCACGCGTACATATACACACACACATATAAACAGTTTGTTCCACGTGTTTGCAAATGATATATTGCAGTTTATTTATATTTTTGTTACACTTTCCAATTGGTGATTAGGAGTTTTTGAACCTTCTCTTTTTGCAGCCCCTTTTGCTCATGTTGTGTGTGTGTTTGCAGCTTTAACATCTTGTATTTTATTAAATCAAAATGCTTGTGTTACATTAGCATGATTTGTATAAAAAAATAATTTATAGTCAGTGTGTATACAACAAAGCTTATAAATAACAAAATATTTCATTTGTCCCAAATTAGCATATACAGCGTGAATTCAGACTCCTAAAGAGATAATATGCATTTCGCAACACCTCGTCATGCATAAAAATATGATTTATTTCTAAATTTATTTCAACTGTATCTAGATTTTGGATATCACAAAGTTAAAATGAAGAAAGAGATATTTTAAATTTATTAGTTTGCATATCAAGAATTCGAGTAAATGAAGCTTCCGGTATTTTTTCTTCTTTAACACAAAACAAAATATATTAAGTACTATAAGCACGAAGTTGTCTTGTTATCTTTCTGGTATTTTTAAAGTCATTCTCCAACGAATTTTCTGTTAGGACTAATTAAATCATACACAAATCTTTAATGATCATGTTGCAAGCCTTAAGCCCAGTTGAGTTTGGTGGAATGAGATTTTTAGAAATACAGAGTGTTTGTCACTCAATCGGTCTAGGAATCAGCTTCGATTGATAGAAATGCCTATTTATATAGGATAAGTCCAAAAACAAAAAGCTCTAACGATGTTTTGATTTATTAAATATTCAACTTGATCTGTCATACACAACCTTGATCTATTGGGGTGTCGATCTGGCACCTCATTTTAAACACGGTCTAGTTGTTTAGTATAGGTTAGAATCTTTCCTATACAAAATCAAAAGAAAATTTAGATAGAAAAGATGCATGTGCTAACATGCTCTATATTATTGAACTCCCTAGATTTAAAAAAGAAACTCGAAAAACTCTATGTAATGTTGAGTGCATAACTTGCATGAAATCGTGCACATTTAATTCTGGATATTTTACATATGCTTTAGAAGATGATTTGGACATGATGGATTGTGGGGCTTCATCGAAATGATTTTTTTATAATGTTAAGATATTGGTTTTAACGTATTTAGTCATGCTGTAGTATGAAAAACAGGGGGGATCAAGGTTATCAGTTGACATACCTGAACCTCTTATGGGAAGCACCACTCCGGTTACTTATCACCACATAGTAAGTACACCTTAAACATTCGGTTTATACACTACAAGAAATTCTTAATTAAAAAGTCATCAGTCCTTTAGTGCTCATAATAAAAGTCAGCGAAACTAGATATATCCAATATTAGACACAGATTTTTATCATAGCTTGGTTATTTAATTATTGGACTGATTATGAGTTGACGGTCTAGGCGCTATATCCATCAATCATAGTTGTCAAAATCGTCTGATTCGCGAGTCGAATTGTACGATTCGATTCGATTCAGAGAAAAAATGATTTGATTTAGGTAAAGCATCGTAATGTCTAAAGAATCACCCGAACCAGTATAAAATCGTCGGATTCGAACTCGAATCGGGAATCGGAGGCGAAACGATTCAGGAAATGTTTTTTTACCTTAACCGTAACTCAATTTTAACCCAAAACAAAAAAAAACGATGTAACCCATTCTTAATCGAAGCAAATCGTAATCGAAGAAACCCATACAGACCGTAGCCGACCAACCCTAATCGAAGCAAACCAACCCTATTGTATATCAATTCATACCTAATGTATTCTTATAATAAGTTGTGATTGCCTCGTGTATTTGTTTTTGTGTCTTCGAATGTGGTATTTGAGTTTATCAAAGCTACCTTTGCACTTCAAAGGTGCTATAATTATTTTTACTTTTCTTGTTCTTTGTGAAGCGATATTCTTTTGTACGTGGGTATCGAGAGTAATTATCAACAGAACCCAACACACTGTATAGTACTTCTGTGTTAATTTACTTGCATTCATTGTCGTATTTTATATATACTTATAGAATGTAGTACATATTCATTTGCATTTAATTAAAACCTTATTCCACTTCTCTAATTTACCAAAAAAATAGGCTCACTCGTATTTATTTTATATTTTTGCAGGCTACAGTGGAGGGGGCAAAAGTAAGAAAGTTATGGGTCGTTCGAAATATACGTAGTTTTTTATATGCTTTTTCCCCATTTTATAGCCCGGATGACTGTGTAACGTATTTCACTAGTGACTTTCCGATGGTTGTATGACTATTTTATCATGTGATGTGGATTTATATATGTAGGAAACATGTTTTATGCATGGTATTTAAAACTTCACAGAAAATTTGGAATAACATAATTTGGAGAAAGCTGTAATTTGTTTTCATTTGTATGTTGGGTCCATTCCACGTAAGAATCACCCATTAAGATTTTAATGATGTCGGATTCTAGGAGGGTTAAAATACTCAAATGGGCGTCACATATCACTATGTGATGTGCTTTTGTTTTCAAAAAGTCATGAAAAAAACACTCCAACTTTTACACCTTGTCTATTTCTAGGATTTCAATCCTTAACTATTTTACTATTTGCCTCTTTTGGACAATGAAATTTCTCAAAATAATTTGCATGTTGGGGTATAAATACTCTCATTTAAACAGTTTGTGGAGCCCATCATCTTTTTTCACTCAACTCATGCGACTCCAGTTCACCCTCCATTAAAGTTATTAAGCTCACCCCCTAATCCTCACCGCACTTAGTATATTCTCTCAATACTCCAATTATTAATTTCCCTTTTAGTTTACTTTTTTTCTTGTTCAATTTCTCATAAGTTGAAACCGTTATAACCTTTGCACTTCTCTCTTCTCTCACTCGATTATGTAATATTCCAAAGAGAGTTAAGGTACTAGATGATAACGTTCATATTTCCCATTAAATTACTTTTCATACTATGTTCATAATAAAAAGGTTTAAGATTGTTAGATTTCCCCTCCATATCCCCATATCCCAAAGTACGAGTTCACATTTGTGAAATTGAAATTATATCCCCATATCCCAAATTACGAGTTCACATTTGTGAAATTGAATTTTAACATAAGTGATGAAAAATATTAAAACTTAAATATAGTCGAATTTGCTTCATTGATATTTAAAGTTCAAATGTGTTTGAGATGAGAAAAATAGAAAGACATACTCTTAATTTTGGAAAGGAGTAGTATCAACTCAGCCTAATGTACTAACTATGCGCCAGGCCTCAACAACAAATCTTTAGCGATAATACATAAAACGTATATTGACTAAAACAAATAAAAATAGAAAATATCCAATTACTACATCCACCCCGAATTGATAGTCGTACTTTAATGGTCAAACATTTATGAAAAGTTTTTACTTTCTAAATTTATCCTCTAAAAAATGGTGAATTCCTATCAATGCAAGACATGCACTTGGATCATTGTTCTTTTATGAAAATTGTTCAGATGGTTAACTTTGTGGTCTCACCTAGTTTTATGTATTGCATTTACAAACACAACTATTAATTTGAGCTAGACTAAAAATAAAACCCGACTACTGATTTTTTTTTTAGTGGGGTGGGGGGGGGGGGGGTACAAAAAAATGTTAGTCTAATTTTATCTTTTTAATTAAACAACCCAATATGAAAAAATATAAACTAAACCAATCTCACCATCTAAAACTGAACAAACTGAATAATTAATGAAAGACTTGCTGAATAAACTATCGACTAAAATTCCAAACCAAATAAATACCCAACAATAATAAAATAATTCGAAAACTGGATCTGTCATGTAGGGCATGTTATCAAGTCTAATACAAACTCTAGGAATTAATCCCTACTCTAGAAACCAAGGAATGAAGCATCTAATACAAACTCCTGCTAGCATCCACATGTGCCACAGCTGCGTGTCCCTGGAATAGTTATCAACTCTGGCGTCCCTGTGGCTGGACACCTAAAAAGTTTTGAAAATATTTTTATAGCAAGGGTTAGAACCCAAAATATTTAGCAAGTAAATTAAAACGCAACAATTTAAAATGCATGAATGCTCTTCATATTTAGGTTATTGTCTCTCTCTCTTGAGGACATACTCACCCCTCCACTAATGTGCACACCTAACACTTCCTATCTAACCACCCTAGTTACACTACCCCATCTAACTAGTCTTGTTCTGAACTTCCCGACATCCTACTCTAACTCGAGTAAGTTGTAATATTACTTCATAAGTTAATTATGGCATTAACTTAATATATCAGTTTTAAATTCGCCGCTATAACAGTATCATTAGTTATATATAATTAATACCATTCACTTCATTCAGTCTGCCCGTATATAAAATATTTACACTTCTATATACTCATTATATATAATACAATTACACTATGTATTCTACCTGCATATAAATCTACATAATATATACGTATCACATACTACAACAATCACACACATGTCGTATATATAACCATCCTCCCGAGTAATAACTCACTGGATGCTTTCTCTAAAATGCTATCACTTCAGGTAACTCAATCTAACCCGGTCACCCCAACTAAGACTCTCTCACGAACTTGGTGAAAATACAAGCGTAGTGGAGGCGGTTATAACACCTACCTGAAAGTGAGAACGAATCATACCCAAAACTTCTCACCCATAATCTGGAAAATTATAACCTGGGGACTATACTCTCCCTTCTCCTCAAGCCAAGGGATTCACCCACATCGCACAACCTCCTGTGATAGCACTAGAGGGGTATGTATTCCAATAAATATTATTCGCACTAATATTTATAAATTTTCAAATATATATATATATATATATATATATATATATATATATATATACTACACATCACCGCATATATATATTTAATTTAAAACTAGCTAATTCGTGCTCAAATCCCGTAGCATCAGTCCAAAATTCCCAAGTCTATATCCCGACTTGTAATTTAATTAATTACACATGAATTAATTTATTATCTAAGTAGTGTCACCCAACTACATCACCGCGACTTACTCATTTGGTCCGTACATTTACCTTTTAGGATTTAATACATCAAGTTACATTATTAAGGTTAACACCTCTCATTAAATTTAATATTCAATCATTTATCATACATCTCTATAATAAATTAAACCGGTTACTCTGTGCCAAACACCCGTCGTACTAGCCCTTAATATCCAAGTCAAATTCCCCGACTCTTAATTTAATTATTTTCTCACATTAATTAATTTATTCAAGTAGTGGCACTCAACTACAACACCCGGACATATTCACTCGCCCCATAATTTAACCCTTTAGAACTTATTTCACCAAATTCCGTTAATAAGTTTGAGGCTCTTATTAAATTTAATTTTTCTTAATACTCATACCATAAGACTCTAAGTATTAGGTTCCATTTAATTTCTATCAATTAAATTCCACCTTATTCTACCAGCCCATATGCTAATTTCATTCGACATTCCCATTTGAATACGTTCATATATGTTCGAGTGTCGTTCATCCTAAATACTCCCAAATCCATACCCCGGATTCATCCCTATCTAATCCAAGGATAAAATAATGTTCCTTAATGTTTTTTTTTCCAAAGTCCTTCACTCATCTACGGACATCTCCAAATAACCCAAATTTATTTCTTCCTAAAGATGTCGGTCTCGCGCACCCTTTCGTAGAAAAATCACATCAATTCCAAAAAAAATTAGAAAAATACGAGTTCGATGCCCATGTGACTGTGACGAAAAGATCTATAATCTCATGTTTACATCTTCTTCACCGATTCTGTTTCCACCATTTTTGTAACCTCGAGATTTTTTATTCTCTCCCAAACATTTACCCAGTCACAATCAACATTCAATTCATGAAATAGTAGGCTCCAAACACCTTAGAAACCTTGAATCATCAATAAATTTACATAAATCTAATATTTACCAAATTGGGTATTTTTTGGGTTTTATTCCACCGATTTTAATTCATCATTCATATTGGAAATTAGTCATCAATACTTACTAATTTTGACCCTACAATCTGATGTCAACAGTCCCATATCATAGTCTCACATAAATTGAGTAATTAATCTACACATATTACCCTCATTCGAAAGACCCATTTTAATTGTCAAAACACACCCAAAAAACGGATTTGATTATGCACATTACCATAATATGAATTGGTTATCACAAAATTACAACTGTAGTAAATTAACCACTTGCTTTAACAATCGTAGAGTCTGATTCCTTTGGTGTTGATGATGATTCCATAAGAACACCCTCAATTTCTCCTTGATTTGTCTCCCAAAGACTCTCTGTTCATCCTCAATTGCTCCCTTTGACTTGCTCTCAATTTCTAGGTTTAGAGTTATGTTAATTGTCGTTTCATATTAGGCTTATGGACCAAGCCAAAATGACTCGAACACCCCCGTGTGGGCCCGGTTATGCCTAAAAATACCCCGAGACCCGATTAATACCCCCGGGTACTCTTTTCTGACTATCTCAACCCTTTCGAAAACAACCGTACACTCAGAATTGTCATCTGAAATACTTTATAACATTCTCTAATTTTAGACCTCAAAAATGCGACACAACAATAATCCGAATAATTAAATCTAAATTCGTCAGATTTAAATAATTCATCTAATTCAAATAAACTCACCAAATTATAAATTTAAAATTCTCCAATTTAAATAAGTTTTATTTCACTCAAAAATAATTAAATTCTAAGTCCTCAAAATTACGGTGTGTTACACCCTCCGCCCTTAGAGAACCATAATCCAACCCACAGTAGCACCGTGGAGTCTTCTAGCACAGATGTAGAAACTTTCTGCTTTGATTTCAAGCATCCATCATGCACTAAAGAATATATCAAGGAGATCAATTGGAAAGAATGTGTAAAATTCAATCCAACCTTAAAGACAATTAGTTTGAATCTGCTATGTATTGTTGTTTTATTCGGGATGTTATTTACCACCTTAAAATGATGATATTTTCTACTATTTCATTAGTCCATTGAAGATATTTCATGCTTAGTATACATTGTAGATAACTCACCTCTGCTTAAAATGATGTTTCATGCTTAAAATGATGTTTTCCTATTCCTTTGCATATACATAGTTGACCACTAACCTCACCATTATCTGAGTAACATTAATGATTTAGGTTTTACTTTTCTCATATTTTTGGTATAAAATTCTTTAGTATTGATATTTTCTTGCAGATGTCATTTTCTAATACTTATATGGTCGTTACAAAACTACCACATGTGTTGCTATGCATTATCTCACTTGTTGAAGAATACTGTTAATGGTAAATAGTAGTTTGATGTTTAACCACTGGTATGCATGATAGGTGACATTGGTATGCATGATAGGTGGTGTATAACGAGATGTTTTGCAGAAAATAACAAAATTTCTTTGACTTTTGTTCGTGTTACAGAGGTAAGTTGCAGTAGGTGTATAGTGAATTATCAAAAGAGAAGGAGAAGAACCTAACTCAATTATCAAAAATCATATGATAAACTTTAACAATTATTAGCAGTTTATCAATCCAATTGCACTGAACAGACTTCACAAATATGTAATACCCCGTAATTCTGCTTAATTAGGAAAATATATTTTATTTAAATTACGTGAGTAAAGTAATTTAATGTGAGTTTTATTTAAATTACGTGAGTAGAGTAATTTAATGTGATAAAATACGTTTTATTTAAATTACATGAGAAGATTAATTTAATGAGATATAATGTTAATAAAGATGAATATGACGATTAAAAAAATTTACTAAATGTGAGTAGTAAATTTTTAATGTTGATATGTACGGTCTAGTGACTATATGGACGTACCGGAGTTATCTCAACCGAGTGTCGCGCGTAGGACAAAAATTAAAGATGAGAGTAGAAAAATATTTAAGAGACTCAAACGATAATTTAGAGTCCACGGTTGATTCCGAAAGGGTCGAATTAGTCAAAATAATGTACCCGGGGGTACTAGTTGAGTGTCGGGTCATTTTCGGGCTAAACCGG
This sequence comes from Sambucus nigra, assembly GCA_949130495.1. Lineage (NCBI taxonomy): Eukaryota > Viridiplantae > Streptophyta > Magnoliopsida > Dipsacales > Adoxaceae > Sambucus > Sambucus nigra. The sequence continues at coordinate 523,286,626 of OX422220.1, forward strand.
GACCATTCGGGGGCATTTTGGTCTCTTTATAATTATGGGTAAGTAGACCTACGAATTTTGAAACCCTAGATCAGATTATAAGAGTTGAGGCTAGGGTTAGAAAGAAAGAAAATACACCATAGCCATTAGAGAAGAGAGAGAGACAATTTCCTAAGGCAAAAGAAGGAAGGAAGGGAAATTCTAAGGAGATTTCACCATAAAGTTGTTGGGAAGGAGGATTGAAGGATTAAAATCATCAACCATCATCAACAACCACGAAATCAGACCCTACAAATCATAAGACAAGTGGTTATTTGCAAAATAAATTGAGTTATAATACCCATATTTAAGCTTTATCAAGAACATAGTTTTTATGATATTTTTGGGAGAAAAACAATTGATTATGATCCATGATTGGTAGGGATTGCATGTAGGACATTTTTGGATCTCCAAATATTCTGATATCATAGAAAACTAGATGATTAAATCGAACTAAAAATCTGGAATTATGATGAAAGATGTAAAGAATGTATTTTTAGGGTTCTTGAATACTAGAAATGTTTTTAGTAAATTTGGCCAAGATTTATAATGATTTTGTTGTTTTAAATCGTTAGTAATCATCCCACAACATGTAGGAATAATTAGAAATTGTTGGTTACAAATATGGTGAATTATCATGAAAGATAGATAGAAAAAAATGGTGAAACCCGCATGAAGAAGACGAACTGGGTCTGTCACTGCTTGATCGATCGATCGACCCTTGAATGTCGATCGATCGACCATATCCCCTCGATCGATCGACCCTGGCTGGACTTTAGAAAATTTTGTGAATAAATTTCCTTTAATTACCGTTGCTTGATGGGAACCTTAGTGATGATATTTTACTTATGAGGAGACTTCATAAATACCAGTAGTGTACCATTAGATTTCTTCATAAATGATTGAGTGGGAATTTTGGAGAAATGGACCGACGGGAGAGCGATCGACAGCCGTATGTTGGGATTGTGAGAATTTGGCTACGGAAAGGGTGAGAGTAAATTTCCGGAATAATACCAGTAGGTTAAAGTTAACTTAACTACTGAATTAAGGGAGGGGTAACTAGAGCCCTTAGAGTTGCGTGAATACTCGAATAAATACAATAGCGAAATAAATTGTAATTAATGAGTACGGTGAATATAAGTAAAATATATTACGTACGGGCATGATTTGATAGGTCGGGTGTGTACCTACTAAATTATATAAAAGTTTGGGTTAAGAGAATTTTACCTAAATTAATTATGTTAGGGTCGATGTGACATTCCAAACTAACATAAAATTATTATATGTTTGGGGTCGATGAGAAATGCCGAACCAAACCTTGACTGGTGTCGCGATGAAAGAGTCCCGAACCAGAATATGTGTATATATATATTTTAAAAAAATAGTTGGGGTCGATGGATAATTCCGAACCAACTCTCACTTGGGGTCGATGAATCATTCTGAACCAAGAGTCCTTTATGTGTAGTAAAAGGATATGTTGTGATAACTAATATTCAATACATGATTGTGTGATAAAATGTTTTCTATGTGCATAATCTACAAACGGAGAATAATAGATAATGAGATGAATTGTTGATATCTTAGTAATATTTTATAGTGTGATGTAATTATTACAAGAATAAGGATAACAAGCAGTAAATAATCTACCTACGCTTATGGGCAGTATAACTAGGTGAACTAAGTATCCTCGTTAGACATGCGCTATAGAAGAGAGGTGAGGAAGTTCAAGGGAGTGTGTGAATCCTTAATATGTGTAATCAATAACTCAATTGTGATAACTGCTTGCAAAATATTTTCAAAATGTTTTGAGTAGTAACTCTTGCTATGTAAAACTTTTAAAACCTTTTAGGTGCCCAGCCACAGGGACACCCAACATGATTTCATTCCAAGGATTTGGGAGCTGCAACACATGTGGATGTTGCAGGGATTGTTTAGACGCTTTTTTTTCAGTTCTAGTGAAGGATTTCAATTTTAGTATTCTTGTTGGGACATGTTGTCCTATCTTTACTTTTACAGTTTAGTCTGATTCTGGATTTTGAATTGTCCTTTATTGGCCGTGGTTTTCGGCAAGACTTTACTTGCATTCGGTTATTTATGCAAACTGTTTTGTTATTACTTGAATTGTAATGTGTTGTATGGATTATTTATTCTGCTTAAGAAAGATAAAATTTGGCACTCGCTTAATTTCACTTAGGTGGTTAGTAACTTTAAAAGTTTTCGGCAGTGATGCTAAGAATGAACCATTTAAGAAACATGTTTAAATTAAATTAAGGCTTGATCACCCAAGGTTTAATTGGGCGGGGTGTCACAAAATAGAGACCATGCAAGAATATTGAATACATATTTCCATTGATTTATAATCACAGTCAAATTTTAGAAATGTCATAAAAGATTTCCATTAAAGGTAAATAGGAATTGATAGTGATCGATAATACATATATGCATGAAGGAATGCAATAAAATGATCAGACAGAATTCTACAGATCTTTCTAAAAGAAGATAATTAACATTAACATTTTAGTAAGTGAATATGCAGTAAACAATCAAAGATGAGAACCGATGGCATCATTTTCAAGCCCCGCCTCTATTGTATACAAACATGTGTACCTTTTCCCGACAATCCCATTCTAAGGCGTATAAAAAGTAGGCATATCTTGAAAGTAGTTCCATAAATGTGTACAATTAGTTCTAGTAATTTTAGCATGGATGAATGAACAATCAAAAGAAAGAGGAAACAGAGAACGAGTTATTTCCATTTGGAGATGAACTTAAGAGAATATTTCCATTGGAACCTCACTCAAGTTAATGACAAAGTACACCTCCGCTTCACTACCCAACCATTCTCAACAAAGATATTGAAGAAATCTTCGACACAAAATACGGCATCATCCTCCCTAAAAGTGGGAAATAAGTCCCCGATATGACACTTTTCAACGTAATGGAATTTACACATTACTCTTAGTATCATTAATCCATAAAAATGGGAAAGAAGTCCCCGATATCTTTTGGAATGTTAACTTATTCTAACAATAATAACGCAATAACACAAAATAAGATATAATAAGATACAATTATTTCTCATGGCCCCATGTATACATCACTTCTGAATGTTGTTTGTGTTAATAGCTTTGGAATGTTCTAATAGCGGTTAAGTATATAATTGTTTTCTTTATTTGTCATTTTATGTTCTTTTCTCTTTTTAACAGTAGCCATAATCCCAATGTTATGATTTGGATCTTGGCCTATGGATTATTTGGGTTTGCCTTTGAGGGGTAACTAGAGGGCTCATTATTTTTGGAACATAGTTTTTAGAAAACTTTTCAAAAGATTGGATGCATGGAAGCGAAGCAGTCTGTCTAGAGGAGGTAGACTACCTTTGGTGCACTATATTAGAGTCTTCCCATCTACTTTTTATCCATCTTCAAGCTCCTCGGCATATTCTACCTCCTTTAGACAGAGGTAGACTACCTTTGGTGCACTGTATTAGAGTCTTCCCATCTACTTTTTATCCATCTTCAAGTTCCTCGTCATATTGCATAGAAACTGAAAAAACTAATGCAGATTTCCTTTTGAGAGGGGAGTGGTGCGGGGGGAAAATTGCACCTTGTTTCATGGGAAGTGATTTGAGAACCTAAAAAGAAAGGGGGTCTGGGCATTGGTAATTTAAGAAAAAAGAAATTTAGCTCTCTTAGAAATTGGCTATGGAGATTTCACTCAGAAAATGATTTCTTTGGGGCATCCATAAATTGAAGTGAATATGGGATTCCTAATGATGGATGAGTTGCAACAGTGATTGATAGAGCATCTCTCCATAGTTCATGGCATGGAAACATTTATCTATCTTATCTGACTTTGAGTGGGAGATGTGAAAGGATTAAAATTCTGGGAGGATTTATGAATTGGGATTCCAAATTTGCCTCATTGTCTCCTAGACTCCATCGTTTGGCTAGTCATCCTCACAGGGTCATTGCATCATTATTCACATGAAACTCTCCTTTCTATTATTCTTAAAGTTTAATTTTAAAGAGAAATCTCAACGATCGCAATTTCGTTTCCCTTCGTGGCATAGTTAATGTGGCTCCTCTTTCAAAATAATATTCTCGATATGACAATTTGGGTGGGTAATTCTTGTGGATTTTTACGTGTAAATCTCTTTTTGATATTCACAACCAAATAAAAAAAAATCTCTCGTTTCCCACTTTCCAAACATGCTGATTTTTATCAGTTAAAATAAGAAAGTCTATAGAAAGGGATTTACTCTAAACACCTAAACAAAAGAGGCTTTTTGTCCAGGCAATTGAAGGCGTTGTCAGTTTTTGTGCAAATATTAGACAACTAACAACAAGAAACATCTCAAGTATCGTTTTCAGCATTGAATATAACGTGAGCAATATTGCTATAGTTGTTCATGCGCACTATCTCCAAATGACCACCATAAGAGAAATCATATTTTCAAGAAATGTAAATGACATTGATATTTATTCTTATTTCCCTTTTTGGTTCTACTGTGAGAAAAACTTGTATACATCTCTCTCTCATTCACCATAAAGTTAATTCAAGAATTAGTAACTACTAAGATGATTAAAATTAGTGGTAAATAAACAGAGTTATAAAGTAAGATACTCGAGCTATTGCGATTCAGATACTACTGTCTTTATCTGAATTGATCCCATGCCCACATTTTTATCTTAAAAATCTAACCTATACAGATATTGAGAATTGAAATATTCAAAAAAATCATATTCTAATGATACAAACAAAACGGGATGGAGAAAAAATAAGTAATAATCCATATTATGAGAATTTAAAACAAACAATTGTAATGTTAGTCTTCTGTAATGCATACGAAATGGTAAAGTACTCGATAAAAATAAGAGAAATTAACATTATTATAAGGAATGTGTTAGATGAAACCTGTAATTGAGGTGTAATATAAATGTCTGACATTTACTAAGATGGTGATGATGTTCATGTCAATGTACCGATAAAAGAAAGGAGAATAAGGTAGTGTGAGAAACCTACACATTATAACAAGCAATCACATTATTAAATAGGAAACAAGTTTAACAATATTGAAATACAAGAGATCAAGAATAATGCTCCAGGGCAGAAAAGAACTGCCGAAGAACAGTATTTCATATACAACTATTGTTATACAATCTGTTAACAGGTCAAGAAAATAACCCAACTCAACAATATTCATTGTTATGTTCCCACTAATTTCTGCAAGTTCTTTTTTTATAGACCAATTTTTAGAGTTCGATAGAAAACAAAGGAAAAGAAAAAAAGAAAATGACAGTTGACACATAATTAATATCAACTTTATAAGTGCACATGCAGAGTTTTTAGAAAAAAATCAGTGATGGGACCAAGACTCTTTTTCAAAGCTCATAATGTGAACTAAATATAAACAAAAGCAGTAATGAGTAAAAATCCCTCAAGTCCACAGTTGTCAAATTCTAAGTGGCCTACTTTTTAAAATGGAGTTAATTTCCATTTTAAAGCAGCAATGCCTAAAAATCTGCAAATAATCAAAGCATGCACAACGTGTGGGAGAGAAATAAGAAATTAAAAATAGCTTCTGGATTCTTGTTTGTACTGTTACGGGTGTTCTTATTTTTAAAAGAAACCAAAAAAATTTAAAAGAAACACCCACAATTTTTTTTCATTCTTCATATAACCCCTCTCAAAGAACTAACATGAAGGGAAAAAACAGGCCACTTCGTTAATTAGTTATGCTAGTATATACTGCACAACAGTGGGGACCAATTGTATCTGCCAGAACTTTAATAAAAGAAATATCCAGAAACAATGTAAATACTTTCACAACTAACTTGAGAAAATTATCCACCAAATAAAAGAAAAATTACACAGAAACATACACACACACATATATATATGCTAATTTCTAAAGCTATTTAACCATAATGTGTTGCCAATCTGCTAAGGCAAGAGAACAAAATAACCTCATGAATTGAGCAAGTACAAAAAATATTGTTCTGAAGGTTAATCACTAAATCAAGATTCAACATATGCACCAAAAGAACAAACCGATAGTATCTACTAAATCAATCAAATGTAACTATTACACGTGTGCAGAATATTATCCAAGTAATTGCAGAAAGTCAAATGAGAAAAAATAAAATCTTTACGAGTTCCAAACTCTTGTTCTACGTGAATTGCAACAAATATTACACCGGAAAGGTTGATAGTAAGGTGGACAATCCCAGAGTGAAACCATCGGCATGTGAAAATATGCCACATTTCAAGGTGTTTTGTCAAAAATGTTTTCTGAAGAGCCCCGATTCCATCCAGCCTGCAACAACAAATAAATGAATTTCGGGGTTACTTTAATTTGATGATCTGATAATCATTTGAACAATTCCCTTGAAATAAATTTTGTATGCTCATAATATACTCCATCTTTTCAAATATGCCAAGTTAGCATATGGACACAGTTCTGAACACTGTAATCAATACCAAAAGCATAACTAACAAGCCTTATCAATATTGTGTGGGTTAATTAAAAGGTTATTTTGAGTAACACCCCATTTTTATGATCACTTTGGAGTTAACCCTGAATTTTTAATCAAATTTGAGTTACACCCCCATTCATCACTTTCACGGTGATTTTTTGCCACATTTGACCCTTTTGAGCAACTTATTATTGGAATTCATACTCTCTCACAAACTTTTTCCACTACCAGCAAAAGAATTCCAAGTTTAGGTGGATTCCAATATTTTTAATAGTGTCAACTGCGATTTTCGAGTACTATACCTCACAATGGGTTGCTATATCACTGCAGCTCCACCATTTGTAGTGAACACAGTCAACGTATGGATACCAGCTACAATACTTATTCACATTGATGCCACGAAGAACTGCTACAATAACTCCAGCAAATCTGCTTACAAGAAGCCCCAGATATAAGATCATTAGACACCATACAGAAGAAACAAGAAAACAACAGGTAAATTTGAGCTCGACTCACACTTACTGTAGAACTTTTGAGTTCCCACAAAAAAATCAAAAAACAGTCGAATTACGACCCTTTTAAAGGTCTTCGTTAACTTTTGCACCATTTTTTGGGGTCTAAACAAATATTTATTATTAAACTAGTGAGAATAACTGAGAGGTGGTACAAAAGGGGGTACAAACTTCAAATACGCACCGCACACCCACACCCACCCACCCACCTCGACGGGTTGCCATACAACAGAAGATACACCAGGTACGGTTGGGTTAATAAACATGTCGGTATAGCATTCCAAGGAGAAGATTAATAGTTGCGATTGAGAAAAACGCGATTAGAACTACAAACTGCAATAAAAAGAGAAATTAAAGGCACATTTAAAAATGGTTGATACGAGAGGAATGTAGGAAAAAAGATGGTCAATTTAAGGACCTTTTTGGTGTAAAATTTACAGTTTCAGATAAGCCCTGAAAGCATAGCACCAAGCAATCCAAATAGTGCACTAGAGGAAGCAACTGATGATCTGTCTTGAAGAAATATGATAGCAACCAAACTTCATGTAAATGCAGACAATATGTAGATAACTCCAATCCTCACTAATTATCAAAAGGTAAAACAAGAATGTAATGCATTGTACGAAAAAGATTCACTGTCCAACTAGCACCCTTTTTAGGGTAAATTGCGAGAAACCCCCGGAACTTTCACACTAGTTGCAAATATCAAACTTTTTCATTTTTTGTAATTTTCGCTTTTGAGTAACTGAAAGTAGGGGTGGCAATCAAGTTTTGTTGTGTTATAATCAGTTAGTGTTGAGTACTAGTCATCACTAATCCGATCGGTTTAATTAAGGAGTGATTTTGAGTTTCACGCCTCTTAATTATTTTTTCGCCACATTTAAGGCTTTTGTGTCTCTTTCGGGGGTCAACCTCAGATACCTGTGAAAAAGTTCAGGACTCAAAAGTGGACAGACACGTGGAGGTATAACAAAAAATAACCCTTAATTAATTGTGTCGAGTAACAACCCTACCACGATTCGTTTTTAAATTTGTTACTTGGGTTCTTATGCTTAAGCTGTTAATCACAAAACAAATATTAGAAAAATTCTTTCTCAAAGAGCCATCCCACACATGCGGCCATATAGCTAACTTCAAATTTTAATAAAATTTATTTTAAACTTTTTCTAAATCTATAAGATTCGTATAACGCGATATAAATAAAGAGGAAAAATAACATATTTTATATGTATAACACTAGTTAAACGAGTTATTCGTGTCATAGTAAGGTTATTCGAGCTAGACAGTAACCCTATCTGTTTATTGTCAGTGTTAACGGGTCATGTTATTATTGGTTTGTGCCAAGAGTGGCCAACTCAAACTCTTTAGTTTCGTGTTCAATTCGGGTCGTGCTAACTAGTAGTGTAGATAGAGCGGAACAGACTCCTCGGTCTATTTAAAAAATTGCCACCCCTAACTTAAGGGGTTATGTGCAACACTAGCAGGGTTTTCGCAATTGGAGAGATAGTTTAGGGGTTTTATTGAATTTTACCCATTGAAATTGCAGAAAATGAAGGATGCCGATAAAGGCACCTTTAATAATTAGTAGGTGCACCTCTTTAAACTCGCATCTTTTATGGTAATGAAGCAAAAAAGAAGTGCACATACTAGTTTTAAAAGGTGCCTTTGACAACCCCCAAAATGAAATGAGAAGGATAAAGATTACGAGTTCCAAGTGAATTCCAACGAATATTGCACAGGAGAGTTGATGATCAGATGGATAATCCCAGAGTGCAAAACCAAAAGCTTGTGAAAATACGTCACATTTCATGGTGTTTTGACAAATATGTTTTGTGAAGAGCCCCCATTCCATCCAGCCTGCAACAGCAAATAAATGAATTTCGGGGTTACTTTAGTTTGATGATCTCATAATCATTAGAACAACTCCCTTGAAATAAATTTTGTATACTAATAATATATTTCATCTTTTCAAATATTAAGTGAGCATATGGACACAGTTCTGAACACTGTAATCAATATCAAAAGCATTACTCACAAACCTTATCCAGATTATTAATTAAAAAGTTATACTGAGTAGCACCCCATTTTTATGATCACTTTGGAGTTACACGTGATTTTTTAATAAAATTTGAGTTACACCCCCATTCATCACTTTCACGATGATATTTTGCCACACATTTGATCCCTTTGTGACGCTCATGGGAGTCAAACTCAAGTTTGTGTTAAAACGCTGGGGGTAACACTAAAGTGGACACAATTGTGGGGATGTAACTCAAAAGTAACCCTTAAATTGTCAAGGATAAGTATCTTAATAGCATAACACTAAAAGATAATTGCACATCTAGAAAGAACGGAGAAAACAAAACGCCAATGATTTTACATACCCCAGTTCATCTAAACATTATTTGCTTCATTGAGTTACCAAAATAATTAAGGAAATGAAAGAAAGTACGAGATTAATTTGGCTTACTAACTATATGAATCCATTTGACCGAGAAGCCCCAAAAACATGATTTAGTCTTTACCAATTAGGGTTTTACAACGGTAAATGAACTTCAGATAATTAAATTAGATTCAGAATATATAAATAACATTACGCAATAACTTTTTGTTGAGAGTTTTGCATGTCTGAAACTATAAATACAACTATGCATGGACAACCAAAACCATTAACCCCCCACCCACAAACACACAAAGATAAACAAATGCATTTACAAAAAAAGATAATAAAACACAAAATACCAAGAATCAAGGGAGCAATCAAGTGAGATCCGAAAGAAATGTTTTGTAATTTTTGTTGGAAAGAATAGGTTTCAATGACTTTAATGAGGTGCTGAAAAAAACGTACTTGAATTTGGGGGAAGTAACCATAAATTACACTACAAAAAACAACAATATAGAATGAAAAATGAATACAAATCAATGCAGGGAAATGAATAGACAAGATGAACATTATTCAGAATGAACTACCATATCAACTACATCACAGAAACGAAACAGTGGTAATAGAAGAAACTTAGATGAAACTAGTTAATAAAACTAACTCAATTATGAAAAGATTGGACCAATAAAATTCAGGACAGGAACAAGTACACAAAAACTAGGTAAGGAAATCAAGATTCAACCAAAAAAAACAAACGAATTCATGAATAAACAAATGAATCATAAAAACAATCTGCAAACACCAATATTTCAATACACACACACACACATATATATAGGGAGAGGGGGGAATTGAACACATTTTTTTCCTCCAAATTGGATACGCAAGTTTTCTTTAAAAAATTATCAAATTTTTCGACAATTTTTTTTGTGCCGATTCTGATTCCGATGTTTTTGCCAAATTGAAAATTTTGAAAAAATAAACAAATTTGAAAGTCGAAAATTAGTAATTTTTCGGATAAAAGGCGATTTTTTTTTAATAATGGGAAAAGCATATTCTATTCCACTTTCAATTCGATATTTTCAAAAAAATTGAAAATCAGAATTTGGCAATCGAAAATATCATTTCGAAATTTGTGCACACATTTAACACCACAATCAACCAAATAGAAATGAAATAGTCAAAAATCGTTATAGAAAAAAAAAAAAAAAAAAAAAAAACACGAGACACGCAAGAGCTTTAATGTGGTTCACCCATTGTAAGTTACACCCACATGAGGGAAGAGATTAATTTCACTGTCAAAATAACCCAGTGTTTGGACAAACACATGTCAATATATTCACTTCTTCCTACGTAGATATACACTTTTGAATCCTTCCTAAATAACTTTCAATAATAATTTTTTTTGTTTCTCCCATATGACTGCTGCAGACTTATTTCTCCTTCTCTTTGGTATATATAATACCACATATACGTATACACATTAATATGGTATAGTGATTTTTCATGAGGTATCCCACAAGAATTGGAGCCAAACATGGAGTGTTACCTAAGAAAATAGTTGCCTAACTAAGTTAGACAAATGGGTTGATTGATGAGCCATATTTCATATAAAATCAAGCCAAAACCTCACATTCAATGGAGAGCCATATCCAACAGACAAACCCGAATCAAAGTCCTACAGAATTCAGCTCTTCTTTCTTTTTTTGAAACAATAAAGAGTAACAAGTAACATCACAATTAAATATAATTCACTCAAGAACCAATAAAGCTGGACAAAATGCAAAAATATAAATTACAAACAAAAGGCAATTGTCCTCAACAAATATACGGGTTAGTGTTTGTCAATTTTTGTCATTTTAAGTGGTAATTCTTTTCATTTAAATGCTTTAGCAAAGAAACCAACTCACCCCCAAAAGATAATTAAAAAATAGTCAAAATGGTCTCAAAATATGGTTGCCAGATAAGACAGTTGATTACTACACTGTTCTTTTTTGGAATAATCCCATTTTTACCAAAATCAAATGTATTGCAATCAAAAACCACTTGCATCTCTAATTTTAATTTTCTTCTTCATTTCAATATTTTCTCATACTAATGTGGGATTCAGTTCAGAAGAATTGATTCAAACATCATGATAACTAAGAAAGAGTAGTAGCCCCAACTCCCCATCATGATACGTTAAAGAGAGAAAAAAAGATGGTGAGAATAATGGCTGTAAACATTACACCAATGAACTTGTGTATATCTACAACTTCTGGTCCTAAATTTAAATACAGTGAACACTACAATGACATCCATGTCAAAATTACATTTCATTGCACAGGTCAAAACAATAGCTATAAAACTCTTAAGAGCATATAAGATTGTAAAAGTCCTCAAACCTTTCTTGCAAGACGTTGATGAACAAAAATACTCTGAACTTATCGTTACACGAACACGTTAATATCAAACGGCCAGCGCTTACCATGGTCTGCATTAATAATATAACTACAATTAGTATATCATTATCACAGATCCACTAAAGTGAAAAATAACTATTATGTAACAAAAATTGACTAAACGAAAACCTGATTCTCTAGGAAGCAAGAGCTTTAAATGTTATGCACAAGTGCTAGGAAAATCTGAAACAAGTAATCCAGTATTTCCGTTGGAAAGGAATCAAAGAAGGGGTGGGGAGAGAGAGAAAAAAACAATGATAAGATGCCCCCGACGGGGATCAGAGATTGTAAATTTAGGTATACATATGTTGGGAATATTTGGTCATATTATTTAGATACAAAACAGATAGTAATCGATGTAAGGTTAATGTGCAAAATAACCCCCTTGAACTTTACTTTTTTTACAACAAACCCTCTGAATCAATTTCAATGCAAGAAACTCCCCTGAACTATGCATGTTGTTACAAAGACTCCCATGTGTTTCTAAAAAGTCCTCGAAAGGGATATTTGTAACAAAATGCAGAGTTCAGGGGGGTAATTGAAGAAAGTGAAAGTTCAGGGGGGAAATTAGCACTTTGGCCTTGATATAATTATACAAGATCGGAATTTTTAGTATTATTTTAGTCAAATTAAATATTTGCGCGATATTTGTTATTCTATGCACTTAACCTCGTCCGAATATAAAAATGCAATTTGAATAGTCGGAGATAGCATTTGTCAACTGAATGCCGGAACTCCATACTCTCGCTCGCTCGCTCACTTTTTCTACTACCAGCAAAGGAATTCCAAGTTTCGGTGGATTCCAATGTAGTAGTGTAAACTGCGATTTTCGAGTAGTATACCTCACAATGGGTTGCTATATCACTGCAGCTCCACCATTTGAAGGAACAAAGTCAACATATGGGCACCAGCTACAATACTTGTTCACATTGATGCCACAAAGAACTGCTAGAATAAATTCAGCAAGTCTGCATACAAGAGGCCCCAAAAAGAAGAACTCAGATCATAAGACACCATATAGGGGAACCAAGAAGAAGACAACGGGTTCACTCCCACTTCTTGTACAACTTTTGAATTACCACAAAAATGTCAAAAACACTTTATGAGTTAAAACCCCAACTCGAGTTTTACGACACTTTTTGAAGGACATTATGAACTTGAGACATTTTTTTTTGGGTGGGTGGGTGGGGAGGTAACTATAATATTGTTTATTTAATGTGTGGGGATAACTGGGGTGGTAGAAAAGGCAGAAGGTACAAACTTCAAATACAACCCCAAAGAAAAAGGATTATTGCCTTTACCCATTGACGCAATTTTGTATTTAGAGTTATGTTCACGTTTATTAATTAGACGGACCCAGGTTTCAATACAACAGAATATACACAAGGAACGGGTGGGTTAATGCAAATGTGGGTATCTGTAATTATTAAACGCGCAGGCAGGTATGTCTAGGAGGTAAAGTCAACCCACCCACCCCACCCCAAGAAAGAAAAAAAAAATCCTTTAGAGGGTTAAAAACTATTGAAAGCTCACAGTAGACCGAAGATCACAAGAAATACAATCCTCAACAAAGGTATGTCCAGCTTCTCCCGAAGTTTGACGAAGTGTTTGACATCATATTCAAATAACCCTCCTCTGTTTTCTGCCTCACTCCTTAGCTGAAGGCGGAACAGAAGAACAAATCCGAGAAGGAATCCCGATATAAATCCTCCCATGTTTCAGAAATTGTTTACCTAAGGTAGCAGTCCAAGGAGAAGATTAACCGTCACGATTGAGAAAAACGCTATTAGAGCTACAAACTGCAATAAAAAGGAGAAATTAAAGGAACAGTTAAAAAGGGTTAATGAGAGAGGGATGTAGGAGAAAAAAAACGTTAATTTACGTACCTTTTTGGTGTAAAATTTCAATTTCGGAGAAGCCTCAAAAGCATATCACCAAGTAATCCAATAAGTGCACCAGAGTAAGCAACTGATGATTTGCCTTGAAGAAATAGTATAGCAACCAAACTTCCACTAAAAGCACACAGTATGCATACGACTCCAATGCTCACTTATTATCAAAGGTAAAACAAGAACGTCATGCATTGTATGGAAATAATTCACTGTCCAACTAGCACCCTTTTTAGAGTAAATTGTGAGAAACCCCCGGAACTATCACACTACTTGCAAATACCTCCCTGAACTATTAATTCTGCAAATATTACATCGAACTATCACATTTATTGTAATTTTCCACCAAATGGGTCATTACAAGGGTGACCATTTTTACGACACATTTGAGGCTTTTGTGATGCCTTTGGATATCAACCTTAGATATTTTGAAAAAGTTCAGGGTAACTCAAAAGTGGACAAAAAAGTGGGGGTGTAACTCAATACAACCCTTAATTAATGGTGTCAAGTACCCAACACTATCACGATTCATTTATTCAGTGTCATTCGGGTCTTACGCTTAACTCGTTAATCACATAACAAAAATTAACAATTTCGTTCTTAGTCAGACTCACTACACGTGCGGCCCCTATAATATAGGTATTTTCAAATGTTAATACCATTAAGTTCAAATTTCTCTAAATATATAAAATTCATATTATGTGATATAAATAAGGAGAGAGTAAGATATTTTATGTATATCTTTTTATTGTCTGCGTTAACGGGTTATGCCATAAATGGGTTCGTGTCAAGAAATGGCCAACTCAAACTTATTATTTTTGTGTTGGGTTCGGTGTTGTTAACTACTAATGTAAAAAATTGCCTCCCCTAACTTAAAAGATATACATAATGAGCAATTGGAACGCTAGAAGGGTACATGCAATTGGAATGATAGTTGAGGGGTTTATGTATTTTTGCAGAAAATGAAAAGGAAGTATAAAAGATTTACAAATTCCAAACTCTTGTTCTAAGTGAATTCTGACAAATATTACACAAGAGAGGTTGATGATAAGGTGGACAATCCAAGAATGCAACCACGGGCTTGTGAAAATACGCCACATTTCTTGGCGCTTTGTCAAAAATGTTTTCTGCAGAGCCCCCATTCCATCCAGCCTGCAGCAGCAAATAACTGAATTTTCAGGTTGCTCTATTTTTATAATCTGATAATTATTTGAACAATCCCCCCCTACAAATATATTTTATATAATGATAATATATATCATATTATCAAATATGCTAACTGATCCCGTGGACACTGTAATCAATACGAAAAGCGTAACTCACAAGCCTTATCAAGATTATGTGGGTCAATCAAAAGGTTATTTTTAGTAGCACCCCATTTATATGATCATTTTGGATTTACCCTCAACTTTTTAATTAAATTTGAGTTACATCCCCATTCATCACTTTTAAGACAATTTTTGCCACACATTCCCCTTTGGAGATGCTTTTGGGAGTCAAACCCGAGTTTGTGTTAAAACGCTGGGGCTAACACTAAAGTCGACACAATAGTCGGCACGTAACTCAAAGTAACCCTTAACTTATTAAGGAGAGGTATCTGAATAATACAACACTAAAAGATAACTGCATATCTCAAAAGAACAAAGAAACAACAATATGCATATTGTTTTACATACCCAGTTCAACTAAACAATATTGGCTTCATTATGTTACCAAAATAATGAAAGAAATGAAAGAGAGTAAGAGATTAATTGCCTCACTAAGTGTCCATTTGACAACACCAAAAACTTTATTTTTTCTTTACCAATTAGGATTTACAAAAGTAAATGAACTTCATACAATTAAATTAGAATCAACATATATAAATAACATTACTCACTAACTTTTTATCTAGTGTTTTGCATGTCTCAAGCTATATATACCATAATGGAAAAATAATTTTTTAATTTCTCGGCAATCAAAAGGAAAAATGATTAAAGCAAAAGATTCTCAAAAATTCACCGAAGGTATTATATAACATCCGAGGACAACCAAAACAATTCTCAAACCCACCCCCACCCCCACAAAGGTATTAAAAAAGATAATAAAACACAAATTACCAAGAATAAAGGAAGCAGTAAAGTGACAGCTGAAAGAAAACTTTAGGAAACTCTGATGGATATTATAAGTTTAAGTCAATCTAATGAGGTGCTGGGGAAAGAACATACTCAAATTTGGGGAAAGTAGCCTTAAGTTACACAACAAACAATTCTGCAAACATCTAACCAACAATATAAAATGAAAAATGAATACAAAATCAAACTAGGGAAATCAATAGACAAGATGAAATCTGTTCATAATGAACTACAAATTCAATTACATCACATTGTCCCAAATTCCTCAGCAACCAAACAGTAGTAATTGAAGAAACCTAGACGAAACTATGCAAAATAAATTCCATTATAAAAACATTCACCCGAAAAATTCAGAACAGGTCTAAGTACACAAAAAGCAGCTAAAGAATCAAGATTCAACAAAAAAAAAACACGGACGGATTCATGAATAAACAAATGAACCATAAAAACAATTTGCAACCACCTATCTTACAATACATACATACACACATTTTTTGGGAGTAAAATATAAATATTATAAACCAAAACTTTAACATGAAGTACAAATGTCAAAAATCCCAAATAAAGGCCCACACAATAGCCCACAAAATGAATCAGGAATAAGCTAGAGACCCAACCCAAATCTTCGGGCCTAATAAACCGAAAAAAACGAGGGCCAACAATAATAACCTATATAAAGGAAAGAAAGACCTATCGAAATAAAACCCTAACTACAACATTCTCTCTCTTCCTCCACAATCAAAATAATCAAACCACAAATCCATCTAGAATAATCCAACATCTTCCAAACACATCAGCTACCAAGGTCTTCATCTTCAGACAATTGAAGATCGAAAAGATAAACCATCTCTGAATAATCTCCACAAAAAAGATAACCATTCTCATCTTAGCTAAGAATACCAGAACCAGACAATCAGATCATAAAAAGCAACATCACGTACAAAGCTCAACTAAAATCATGGACATTCAATTCTTAAGATCATCTGATAAACACAACCATGAGATTGAGTAACAAAACAATTTAAATCACACATGCAGATCTCATTTATGGAGAAGGCGAGAGAGCTCAAAGCCACTTAACATAGAAAAACGAAGAACCCAACAGTCACAGGCCCCGAAAACTCAACAACAATAAGATCCTCCAGCCAAAACCAGGTAAGAACTCAACTAAGATCTTGAGATCTCCAACATAGCAATTAAGTGAAGGGAAATGAAGAGTTGGATAACAGAAACAGTTATAACAGTTGTGTTGATTGTAATTGTCAGTAGTTGTTTGTTAGTTGGCTAGTTAGTTAGACATTCAATCGCATTCATTGATCTGTAACAGAATTGTAGATTTCTCTCCATAAAAGACATAGCATTGTAATCGTAATTTTCAAGCTAATACAAATAAGTTAATTCTCTTTCAATTTGTTTTTCAATTCTTATATCTTTTCCATTTCAATTCTTTTAAAATATATCACAACTGTGACAAATTGATATCAGAGTAGCCTTGATTGGGAACACAACCTCAAATAATGGCTGATTCAACCCATTAAAACACTAGAGGCAGGATTCAAGGAGCAAGAAGCCAGGATTTCAGACATGGCTTCTCAAACACGAGTGAGAGACTAGCCAATGTCGAATCCAATTTAGTTCGATTGAAGGCTTTCTTTGAACATTTGGATGGCAATATGAAGGATGGACGGAAACCCCAGATTCCATCATCGTTAATTGGGGGCATACTAACCCTTTTAACCACCACTTTTCCACTCTCTACCACCTCATCTTCCTCCACCATCACCCCTCCTGCGACCACACAACCACTGTAAAATGCAGCCCCATCTTCGTCCCCACCCCCTAAAAAAAGTGTGGTCGCAAGAGTTTCCGCCTAGTCAGATTCAAGGGTTCACCAAGCCAAGTTGCAACCATGTGCTCGTGGTGTAGAGAAGGAGGATATGGTAGTCAATTTTTGGTTGCTCGGATTTTGTAGGGAATATTGTCGGGATTGGGTATTAGACCCATTATTGTTGAGGTTCATACGCATGGGACTAATTAAAGTTTGGGAAGCCTACGTTTCGTTGATGTTGATTAGGGTCTAAAGTTTTTCGAGGATTATATCATGTGGCATTGATGATTCACCTTACACGCTCGAGGACAAGCTTTTCGAAGATGGGGAGAATGATGTGTTTTGTGATACGTAGATAAACCTAGCGCGTGATTGTGCGTCAGGAAAAAGACTTTATTTTATTTTGTATTTTAGTTTAGGGAAATATTGTCATTCTCTTTTATTTTTAGTCTTTAATTGGTCTTCAAGCATGTTTGGGACTAATTAGTCATTTTTAGTTATTAATTGTCATTTTTAGTATTTTGGGTTTTTACTTGGCTACCAAGTAATTTTTCCCTTATAAACATACCGTTGGCCCTCATATGTAATTACACTTGAATATTGAGAAAGAGAGTATAGAGAGAGAAAGAAACTCATTTCTTTAGTTTAGTTTTATTTGTTGTTGGTGTTGTTGGTGTTGTTGTGTAGTTAGTAGTTGTTGTGTAGTTTTAATAATAACGCTTCCTCATTCATAGATTCACATCAGAATTGCATGGGGCAACATTGTTTTCCAAGTTGGATTTGAAAGATGGATACCTTTAAATAAGGGTGGCAGAAAATGATGTTAATAAGATAACTTTTAAACACACAATGGGAGTTTTGAATTCAAATCATGCCTTTCGGCTTAGCAAATGCACCAGCCACTTTTCAATCATTGATGAATTAAATTTTTAAGAAAAATTGTATTATTTTTCTCTTATAATATTCTCATCTACAATCCCATATTATAAACTCATAAACATCATTTACAACAAGTATTGGAACTCTTGAGGAAAAACAAGTTCTATACAAAATTATCAAAATGTGCTTTTGCTCAAAACTTGATTGAATATTTGGGTAATCTCATTTATGGCCATGGAGGTAAAGTAAAAGCAATAGTTGAGTGGCCTAGACCAATAGGTGTCAAGTCTCTAAGAGGATTTTTGGGCCTTACAGGGTCTATAGAAAGTCGGTCAAAAACTATGGGACTATCAGCAAACAATTAATTGAGTTGTTAAAGAGTGGAGTGTTAGTGCTGAAGAGGCTTTTAACAATCTTAAGCATGCAATGAGTATTGCCTCGATCTTGGCAATTCCCGATTTTTCTCAATCATTCATTGTGGAAATTGATGCTTACTCATCAGCTATTGGAGTTGAGCTTATGCAGAACAACAGACCTATAGCTTTCTTAAGAAAATCTTTGGGTGCTAAAAATTTGGGGTTATCAATTTATGAAAAAGAACTGTTGACAATCATCCATGTCACAACAATGAAGAGCGTAGTTGCAGGGCACTCATTTTGTAATTCTCACTAATCATCAAAACTTGAGATAGTTCATGGACCAAAGAATAACTACCCTATTGCAGCAAAAATGGCTCACTAAAATGCTTAATCTAGACTATGAGATCAAACATAAGAAAGGTGTGGAGAATTTAGTTGCCGATGCTTTATCTAGACAACATGAAGATAGAGGATCATTGACTGCTATATCAAGGGTAATTACTTGCCGTATGGAAGTTATGGATAATTATACAAATGATGTCAAATGTCAAGAACTTATCACACAAACTTTGCTCTCACATAATACTTCTAAGTACTCGTACAAAAAGGGTATACTGAGGATAAAGCGCAAAATTTGGATAGGAAATCAAGGAGATCTGAGAATGCAAATTCTGAAGACACTTGATGAATCTGCTATGGGATTAGAGGCAGCTTATAGAAGGGTTAAAATATTGGTTGATTGGCCATGCCTCAAAACAAGTTTAAAGCAATTAATTCAAGAATGTGATGTGTCAACAAAACAAAGTTGAACATGTTACATCTCCTGGTCTCTTGCAACCTTTATCTATCCCTACTCAACCTTGATCAGATTCACTAAGTATGGACTTTATCAAAGGATACCAATAATTTGGCTATGTCTATTGAACATGTTACATCTCCTGGTCTCTTGTATGGACTTTATCAAAGGATTTCCTATGATCTTATTTTTGTGGTACTGGACAGATTCACTAAGTATGCTCATTTTGTAGCATACAAGCAACCATATACTGCAATAGACATAGCCAAATTATTCTTTGATAACATGGTAAATCTTCATGAGATTCCTCACTCCATTGTTTCTTATCGAGCTAAGGTCTTTATGAGTTAATTATGCAAGAAATATTTTGATTAATGGGCACTAGACTTCACCCCAGCTCTGCACATCATCCCCAATTTGATGGGCATACGGAAAGGGAAAACCAATGTCTGGAAATATATTTGAGGTGCGTGATTGGTATGAGACCATGGTTCAAAGACTCGGCCGAGTCAACTCGGAATCGGCCGAGTTGACTCGGAATCGCAGCTAGGCGCACCGATTACGAGACACGTTACGAATAAAAATATATATCGGACGATATAACCCGGAATCGCCGATAAATCGGCCGATCCGAGTTAGTTGTACAGAAAATCGGCTGATACGTTTTATATCGGCCGAGTCTCGACCGAGTTAGGGTAACAAAACAAAAGAGAAGTAAAAAACATGAAAAGTGAAAGAATCTTACCTTTTGACAGCAAATAAGGTTGGAGAAGACATAAAGTTGGTCACGGGTTCAAATTAGTCTGAGATTTCAGCTATAAATCGCAGCCTCTCAGCTATACAAAACCCATCCTCAGCTCTATTCTCTTCTTCTTTTCTTCTTCGCTTTTCTGTCGGCAGAGGGAATCTCACCTGTTTTGTGGCTTGAGGTACGTGGGTTGAGGAGTTTAGGGTTTTTTTGGGGGGGTTTTGAATGTTGTGTGCATTGTGTTTGAGGGATGCCGTGTGCGTGTGTTTTTTTTGGGCTTTGTATGAGGTATGTGGCTGCGTGTGTTTTATTTGGCAAGAGGTATGAGGTATGTAGCTTTGTGGCTGTTTTTGGCTGCTAAATAACATTTTTATTACATGTTGTATGTTTTTGGCTGCTAAATGTTTTTTTTGGGCTTTGAGTTATAAGGTTTTTTTTTCTAAAGATGTTAAATATTATGTTATAAAACTGCTAAATATTACACAAATGTTATACAAATGTTACACAATTTTTTTAAATGCAATTTTTTTTGTTGTGTTTTAAAGAAAATGTTACACAATGTTACAAAAAATCTTTTAACTCTTTTTTTAACTCTATTTTCAAACAATGTTACAAAAAATCTTGAACATTCATTTTTTAACTATATTTTTTTAATGTTATTTTGTAGAATGTTACAAAAAAAATGTTAAATGTTACAAAAAATATTAAAATGTTATAAAAAATGTTACAAAAAATATTAAATGTTACAAAAATGTTATAAAAATACTTTACAAAATGCTATTAAATGTTACAAAATGCTATTAAATGTTACAAAATGCTATTTTTTAAAATGTTATAAAAAATGTTACAAAAATGTTGTTTTTTAACGAAAATGTTATAAAAATGCTATTTTTTTAAATGTTATAAAAAAATGTTACAAAAAATATTAAATGTTATAAAAATACTTTTTAAAGAAAATGTAATAAAAATGCTATTTTTTAAAATGTTATAAAAAATGTTACAAAAATGTTGTTTTTTAACGAAAATGTTATAAAAATGCTATTTTTTTAAATGTTATAAAAAAATGTTACAAAAATGTTATTTTTTAACGAAAATGTTATAAAATTGTTATTTTTTTAAATGTTATAAAAAAATGTTATTTTTTAAAGAAAATGTTATAAAAATGCTATTTTTTTAAATGTTATAAAAAATGTTACAAAAATGTTATTTTTTAATGAAAATGTTATAAAAATGTTATTTTTTAAAATGTTATAAAAAAATGTTACAAAAATGTTATTTTTAAAGAAAATGTAATAAAAATGTTATTTTTTAAAATGTTATAAAAAATGTTACAAAAATGTTGTTTTTTAACGAAAAGGTTATAAATATTAAATGTTATAAAAATACTTTTTAAAGAAAATGTAATAAAAACGTTATTTTCTAAAATGTTATAAAAAATGTTACAAAAATGTTATTTTTTAACGAAAATGTTATAAAAATGTTATAAAAAAATGTTATTTTTTAAAGAAAACGTAATAAAAATGTTATTTTTTAAAATGTTATAAAAAAATGTTACAAAAATGTTATTTTTTAACGAAAATGTTATAAAAATGTTATTTTTTTAAATGTTATAAAAAAATGTTACAAAAAATATTAAATGTTATAAAAAGACTTTTTAAAGAAAATGTAATAAAAATGTTATTTTTTAAAATGTTATAAAAAATGTTACAAAAATGTTATTTTTTAACGAAAATGTTATAAAAATGCTATTTTTTTAAATGGCTCCAAAATTACCTCTATTTTTTTAATGTTATTTTGTAGAATGGCTCCAAAATTAGATATTGGATGGGAACATGGCACTGCCATTGGTGGAGATAAGAGGAAGGTTGCTTGCAATTATTGTGGCAAGGTTTGTAGTGGTGGTGTAACAAGACTAAAAGAACACTTGGCAGGTGTACAAGGGAATGTCGAACCTTGTCGTCATGTACCTCGGGAGATAGCAAGTACTATTAAAAAAATTCTAGAAGATGGTATGAAGCAACGGGCCCTTGAGAAGAGGAAGAAGGAGAAACAAGTAGAGAATTTGCGAGAGCAAACAAAATACTATCATGAAGATGATGCCAGTGAAGATAGTGATGACGGTAATGAAGATGATATGACCCGTTTAGAATTAGCACAGTTGAAAGCTGCTATGAAAGAAAGTCGGAGAATGACCGGAGAACAACATAGACATTCAGTTTCCGGGGCAAGACCGTCCACATCTGGGCTAAAGCGACCACACGTGTCACGATCGTGGTCATTGAGACAGGGTGTTGAATTGCCCGCTCAAGGAATTGACCCTTCCATGTTTAGGTCGAGGAAGTCTGGTCAGAAAACTGTCAAATCCATGTTCTCTACAGATGGAGTCAAGAAGGTTGGGAAGGCCATTAGCAAGTTCTTTCACTTTAACGCCATCCCGTTTCATGCTGCTGATAGTGGACCTGCCTATCAATATATGATTGATACGATTGCTACCGCGGGTCCAGGGATTAAAGGCCCTAGTGGTTATCAGATTGGAGGTGTTTACTTGGATGAGGAGGTAGAAGAGGTGGAAAAATACATAGCAACTCTAAAGGAGAAATGGCCCGAGTATGGTTGTACAATCATGTGTGACGGGTGGAGTTCAAGGACGAAGAAGCCTATCATAAACTTCATGGTATACTGTGATCGTAATATGATATTTCACACTTCTGTTGACACAACTAACAAAATCAAGTCGGCGGATTATATTTTTTCCCTTATGGATAAAGTTGTGGAGGAAATTGGTGAGGCTCACGTCGTACATATTGTCACTGATAACGAGCCAAATTTTAAGGCGGCTGGCGCGTTATTGATGGCGAATAGGAGACACTTATTTTGGTCACCTTGTGCAGCACACTGTCTTGATTTGATGCTCGAGGAAATTGGAAATATGAAGTCAATCAAGTCGGTATTGAATGATGCCAAATCAATTACCTCGTTCATATATAACAGTCAAAAAGTTGTGAATTTAATGAAGGAGTATACCAGAGGTAGGGAGTTGCTAAGACCAGGCATTACGAGATTTGCTACCGAGTTTATTGCCCTAGAGAGTCTCATTCGCTATCAGTCTGAGTTGAAGCGAATGTGTACCACGAATGAATGGCGTGAATTCAACCGTGAGAGGACCCGAAGGAGTGCGGCCACTAAAGTGTCGGATTTAATTCTGGCAGATCGATTCTGGCAACGGGCTGCCGAAGTTGCCAAGATTATGGAGCCCTTAGTATTGCTTTTGAAGATAGTAGATCAAGATAAAAAGCCTACGCTCTCTATCATTTACGAAGGGGTGGATAAAGCAAAACTAGCAATCCAGGCGAGTGTTAAAAACTGGAAGAAGTATTGGCAGGTGATCGATGGAAGATGGGAGAGACAATTGCACCGACACTTGCATGCCGCGGGATATTTCTTAAATCCGGTGTTTCAATATTCATCCAATTTTTCAAACCATCCTGAAATAAGAGCCGGACTAAAAGAGGTCATCAAAAGACTAGAGCCAGACGTACAAAAACAAGCCTTGGCAATAAATAAGGTATCACATTTGTTTCCATCGAGTTATATTTACTTCATATATGTATTGTTTCTAAATTGATTTGTTTGCCTTTTAGGTTAAACTCTTTACGGATAGGAGAGGGGAGTTTGGCTCAGATCTTACCAAGCAAGCAGTCAAATCTTCTCTTCCAGCTGAGTGGTGGAAAAATTACGGTGATGATGCACCCAATCTTAGGCGCATTGCTATCAAAGTACTGAGTCAAACATGCTCATCTTCGGGTTGTGAGAGGAATTGGAGCACATGGTCTCTCATCCATACAAAACTTCGCAACCGATTGGCAATAAAAAAATTACATAAATTGGTGTATGTGCATTACAATCAGAGACTTAAAGTTAGGAATCTGATGTACATGCGAGAGACCGAAGATTTCTACAATCCAATAGACTTGAATTTAATATTTGAGGAGGATGACATAATGGATGAGTGGACCCGAGAGAATGATGAAGGGGTCTTACCGACCGATGACTTAGACTGGTTGGATGAAGGTATTCAACAAAGCGAAGGGGAAGGACGACGGGGGGGTCACAATCAACCGGCACCGGTCAGTGTTCTTTCCAGTTCTGATGATGATCATGGTGGTAATGATAGTTGGCAAGATATTCCTGGTACTTATGGTAATCATGTAGATGATGACGACGACGACGACGACGATGATGATGATGATCAAGGTGGTGGCAAAGGAGATGTTAGTAGGGGAACAGCGAGTGGTAGCCAACAAAGGAGTGGGGTTGGTGGTAGCCACCAAAGGGGTGGTTCTTACAATACTGGTACACAGCATGATGGTGGTATGACATGGGCACAAGGAGATGAAAACTACTATGCCACGCAAGACACAGATCATGGTTATCGACCGGGAATCAGTGAACAACGAAGGCATTTAGACAATTTAACGAGATTCCCTAGTAGTGACGAGTATTCAAGCGGATATGATCAGCAACGTCTTGATGATCAACTACGGGCAATGGGTTTAATGACAGATCATGCATACCACGGCGGAAGACATAGTATCTCTGGGAGTGGGAGTGGCACAAATAATTATGGTCCGGCACAACTTCCAAGATCTACTAGTACTAGTACAGGTGGTTACTATGATCGTTATAGAGACCATTATGGATCTACTAGTAGCGGCACAACAGGTGGTGATTATTATGGATATAATCAAGGGACGCAATATGGTGGGTCTTCAACTGATAGTTCTGGGTATAGAGGTTTTGGATATTATCATCACGGTAATCAACCAGGAGATCGTCAACCACAATTTCCAAATTATGGATCATCTAGCCAGTCATCCCAGCCATCTGAGCAGCAATATGGTTCATATTTCTTTCCTTACCCAACTGAAAGAAATTACCCCTATCCAAATCCGTATGATCGATACCGCAACTAGATGGGGAGATGAAAATGATGAAACATTGTAATCATTCCTATTTATCTTCCATACAAACTTTTTATCTAAGCTTATGTGACATTAGATTGTTTTCAATATTATTATTGGTTTACTATGCAATATTGAATCTGACAACTCTGCCGCGGTTCAGTATAACCAGTTCTACAATGCAATGCATATTGAATGATGGGTTTAAATGTACATCATTGGTCCACTTTGTTAATCTTATTTTTTAAAAATTTTCTATATTTTTTTCGGAATTTTTTGCACTCTCTAAATAGCGTATCTTTGCGTATCGCCCGATACCGCGACCGATACCGCGACCGAGTTGAAAATCGGGTGTCCGATACCGAGACCGATACCGAGACTTTGAACCATGTATGAGACCTACCAAATGGAGTCAGTGGTTAAGTTCTGTTGAATGGTGGTACAATTCTAGCTACCATAATAGCTTTAAAATGTCTCATTTTTAAGCTCTTTATGGGTATCCTCCTCCTCATCTGGCCATACCAGCCCATTTGGATACTTCAGTAACAACAGAATTGAAGGACAAACAACTAAAGTAACAACAGAATTGAAGAACAAACAACTAATGTTGCAGCTGTTAAAGGGAGAATTTAATTAAGCTCAAATTAGGATTAATGAATATCCTGATAAAGGGATATCTAACAGGTAATTCAAAGTAGGAGATATGGTTTACCTAATGCTACAACCGTATCGGCAATCTTTAGTGGCACTACGGAGGAACTGGATATTGGATGTGAGATACTTTGGTCCTTTCAAAGTGTTAGCAAAAGTTGGTAAAGTAGCTTATCGATTGGAGTGGCCCCCTCAGGCAAAGGTTCACCTCGTTTTTCATCTCTCACAACTAAAGAAGAAACTCGGCCATGCTAGTAAAACTTCAACACAGTTACCATTAATTAGAACATAAGGATAGTTTAGAGTGGAACCAGGCCATCTTAGAAAGAAGGTTGGTGCAGAGAGGCAATAGACCCGTTTCACAAATTCTAATACAACGGTAAAATAGCATACCTAAAGACTCTACTTGGTAAGACTGCGATTTTATTACAGTTTCTTTCCCTCAGTCTTTCCAATGGGAAGCCTGTGATTAAACTCGGGCAAGGAAAATTTGAAGGGGTGCGTAATTGTCACATGTGGAATTCAAATAGCAGTTAAGAGGAGGTAAATGATCACTTCGATAACAAAAACAGGTATAGGAGTTGTGTTGATTGTAATAGTTAGTAGTTGTTTATTTGTTAGCTAGTTAGTTAGAGATTCAATCACATTAATTGATCTGTAACAGAATTGTAGACTTCTGTCTATAAAACACATAACATTGTAATCATAATTATCAAGATAATACAAATAAGTTAATTCTCTTTTCAATTTCTTTTTTAATTCTTTCCAACTGTTATTTCTTTTCCATTTCAATTCTACTAAAATCCGTCACAACTGTGACATGAACTAAATATTCAATTATATTTCATTGTCCCAACTATCCCAATAACCAAATGGGTAACAGAACTATGTAAAACCCAACTAAAGAAACCATAATTCAAGAGAGAACAGATTTGAGAAAAAAAAGAACCATTATGATCTTCTGCTAAACCTTAAACTACAATATATATACACATTTAATAAGACAAACAGAGAAATCAAGAATGAATGAAAAAACCAAACAGAGAAATCAAGATAGAAGAATGAAAAATCTGCTCACAATGAACTCCAAATTGTCCCAACTTTTTAACCAAACCTAACTCAACTATGAAAAGATTCACCTAGTAAAACCCATAACATGAACAAGGAAACAAAATACAGCTAAAGCAATCAAGATTCAAGAGTGCCCCCAACTTTCACAGCGACCAAAGAAATGAGTTACAAGAGACCCAGATATAACTACTCAAAACCCATCTCTGTGATGAAAAAGTTCACATCCTAAAAACCAAGAACAGAACAAAACTCAGCTAAAGAAACCAATATTTGATGTAAATGACATCAAATGGGAAATAGGAGGAAGATGTCATACGTCTCAACTCTCTATCAATAAACTCTCCAAAATATAGGATGTCCAAAATGAGACTACAATATGGGTATTTATAGGTAAGAAGTAGCTTATGCTCCAAGCAATGTTCTAATTACAAATATATCCCTATTAGCCTTTGACACTTCCTTCCTATAATACCAAACAAACAATTACTAAAAGAAAATACATCAAAATAAGGAAAATAACAAAAATGCCACTAATGCCTAAAAATATTTAAAATACTAAAAATAAACCCTAAATCTTCATTCACATCATTCTCTTCGCCTTCGAAAAAGCTCGTCCTCGAGCTTTCAAAATTGGAGTCGAGCGAAAAATTCCCAAAATATGTGTCCGAAGAGGCAACACAAAATATTGGGGTCTCAAAATAATTTTTGAAAAATGCTGTCAGCTTGAGTATAAGCAACAGGTCAAGATGAATGGCAATTTCGAAACCTCCACACGGCCACTTGTCTTTGAGCTGCAGGCTACTGCTGTAAGAGGATAATAGGGCTGCCTGAGTGATGAAGGAATTGAACAGGTTGCTGAAACTGCATCAACTGTTGCTTTAAAGAATCTCCAATTCCTAAATTATGCAAACCGACTGCCAACATGGTTTGGTACTACTGATTAAGGTCATTTCGAAAGAATGTTGGGTCGACCCCTTGCTGCATCCAGGGAAACATACCAACGGATTGGAAATTGACAAGTCCTTGCTCACCAGTATCCCTTCTTCTTAACCACGTGATGCCATTAATGGCTTCGTCTCTGCTATATCTTGAAAAGATGAGGCTCCAGGATAGCAAGGTCTTTTGAGCCTGAGGGGGAAGAAGGATGGATACATAGGACAAGTTGTCAAAGGTTCAATTCCCCATAACGACACACGGGGCTACCTCTCACCAGCAATTGACTCATCCCAACCGACCTTGACATCCCAACTGACCTTGACAGATCGCCGGTGAGATTTTGACCAGCGAACGAGGTTTAAGTCACCGATGCCGGTGATTGTACCGTGTATCTTCGGACACTTGATTCTTCAGCAATAACTCTCTTGGCACTGACAAACACGCTCCAGCCAGTAGTAAGAAAATGTCGTTTAGGTTGTCTTCTAGGGAGAAATTCGGTAACAATTTCTTAACAGAACTTCTTGATAGCAATCTTAGACGCTCCTGGATAAAAAATTAGAGTTTCTTGGGTAAAAATTTTGGTTAGAGATGAAATTGAAATGGGATCAGAGGGTTTGATTGGAGAAACTAGGGATTTTTTCTTGGCGGCAGGGGTAGGGGTCTTGGGCGACAGACGTAATGTCTATCCGACCCTTTTTCGAGCAGGGGCAGTAGTATTCTGGTGGTTCTTGGGTTTTCCGGTGGTTCCTCCGGCGGGTAGGTCTGGTCCAGGCCGCGTGGTGGGGTTTTCTGGGATTTTTGTGCTGGCTACGGGTGGTGGTAATGTTTTATTCGTGGAGATAGAGGCAGAAGCGTGGGTAGAGACATTTTGGTGGCTAGGGTTACGGTTTTGGGTGGTGGTGGAAGGGAGGCGGGTCTCAAGATCGTCAAGTCGTGCTAAGAGGTGGTTCAAGACCCCCTCGAATCGATCCATGCGAGCTTCCAAGGGAGCATATCTGCTCTTAAAACCCATTTGTCATTGTTTACGATTTTTTTGTTCCTACACAACAACAACAACAACAACAACAACAACGGGTAGAACCAACGAGGCTCTGATACCAATTGACGTAAATGACGCCAAATGGGAAATAAGAGGAAGATGTCACACGTCTCAACTCTGTATAAATAAACTCTCCAAAATATAGGATGTCCCAAATGAGACTACAATAGGGGTATTTATAGGTAGGACGTAGCTTATACTCCAAGCAATGTTCTAATTACAAATATATCCCTATTAGCCTTTGCTACTTCCTTCCTACAATACCAAACAATCAATTACTAAAAGAAAATACATCAAAATAAGGAAAATAACAAAAATGCCATTAATGACTAAAAATATTAAAAAATACTAAAAATAAACCCTAAATCTTCATTCACATCAATATTTAAGAGAGTGATCCCAACTTTCATGTAACAAAACAGAAGAAATTCAAGAAACCGATAAATCTACACAAAACCCAACTCAATTGTGAAACATTTTCAGCTAAATAAACCAAGATTAAAGAATATTATGGGTGGCAATTCGTGTTTTGGGGTCAAAATTTAACCTGACACGACACGACAACGGTTTTTTAGCCACAAACACGATAGAAACGACTTCATGCTTTCTTTTTCAGAAACACGACCTGTACGACACGACTAAATCGATTTCTTAAATTTAATGCTTAATCAAATAAAAACATGATTAATGTGATAACCTGAATAAAAATATGATTGACATGAGAAGAAAAGATAACACGATTAACATGACTTATAATTTTGATGCAACACGATTTGTGCCAATTTTAGGTCAATTTTGTGTCAATCCGTATCATGTTTTCGTGTCGTTTTTAAAATTTCCACCCCTTAGAATATATACCCAACTTTCTCGACAACCAAACATATGAATTACAACAAACCCAGATTAAAATACTCAAAACTCAACTCAATTATGAAATCATTCACCCAATAAAACAATAAAACCCAAAACAAGAACAAAGGCCAGCTAAACAAGATTATATAGAATGCGCTAACTTTCTCAGCAACCGAACACATGGAATACAACAAACCCAGATAAAACTACCCAAAACCCACTGAAAACATTCACCCAATAAAACCCAGCTAAAGAAACATTGATTCAAAAGAGTGCTGCCAACTCTCTCAGCAACCAAACAGAGAAAATACAAGAAACCCAGATAAAACTACTCAAAATCCAAATAAATTATGAAAGCATTCACCCAATAAAACCATACTAAAGAAATAAAATTTAAGAACATACGCAACTTTCTTTGCAACCAAACAGGTGTAATAGAAGAAACCCAAATAAAACTACCCGAAACCCAATTCTGAAATATTCATCAAATAAAACCCACCTAAAGAAATCGAGATTCAAGAATCTACCCAACTTTCTCAGCAACCAAACAGGGCTAATAGAAGAAACCCAGATAAAACTACTCAAAACCCAACTCAATAATGAAATCACTCACATAATAAAGCCCAGCTCAAAAAATCAAGATTTAAGAATCTACCCAACTTTCTCAGCAACCAAGCGGATGAATTACAAGTAACCCAGATAAAACTAGCGAAAACCCAACTCAATTAAAGAAACATTCACCCAATAGGACCCAGATAAAGAATTCTAGATTTTAGAATCTACCTGACTTTCTCAACAACCAAACAGGGGTAATAGATGAAATGAAACCCAGATAATACTAGTCAAAACCTATATAAAGAAACCAATATAAAGAAAAGAAGAAGTTTACTCACGCTGAAGCTGAGGGACTTGAAAGCACAATCTCCACCAGGTGTTCTCTCTCTCTTTTGTCTAAAAGATGGCATATTTTCTTCAACACACTGTCTTCAGCGTTGAAAGACTCGATCTCAATTTAGGTTGTGATGGATTCATTATCTCAATTTGGGTTCGCTCTTTTGAGCTCTCCATTTATGAATAGAATAATGTTTGGCTACCCGGCTGTTAACCCCGGGCACAGGATGCCCTTTTCTTTTTTTTCTTTTTTCTTTTTTGATTTTTCATATAAAATGAGTTAAAAATAATTATAAAAAATATTTTTTTATTAGAATAGTTTATTTGTTTTTTTCAATTATTTTTTTTAAAACTTATTTTATCCCTCAGACACCCATTTACTCAATATTCTTTTATTTTTAAAGGTCTGCGCTAGCGGCACCCGTTATTTTTAAACTTTTTTTTTTATTTTACAACATTTGAAATAATTTTTGTATTTCTGCATTAAAAAACTAATCTAATAATTTTTTTTAACTCATTTAGTCCCTCAAACACCCATTTACCCAATATTCTCTTATTTTTAAAAGTCCGCGCCAACGGCACTCGTTATTTTTAACCTTTTTTTTTAATTTTACAACATTTAAAACAATTTTTGTATTTTTTCATTAAAAACTAATCTAATAAAAAATTATGTTTTTAATTATTTTCAACCTATTTAGTCCCTCAAACACCCATTTACCCAATATTCTCTTGTTTTTAAAGGTCCGCGCCAGCGGCACTCGTTATTTTTAACCTTTTTTTTTAATTTTACAACATTTAAAATAATTTTTGTATTTTTGCATTAAAAAATTAATCTAATAAAAAATTATGTTTTTTATTATTTTCAACTTATTTAGTCCCTCAAACACCCATTTACCCAATATTCTCTTATTTTTAAAGGTCCGCGACAGCGGCACTCGTTATTTTTGAACTTTTTTTTTTAATTTTACAACATTTAAAATAATTTTTGTATTTCTTAAAACTGTTTCAAAATGTAAAAAAAAAATATTTATTTTAAACAACTTTTCTTTTTGGAAACAGTTTTTTTCAGAAAAAAAAAATCTTTTTATATTAAAATAGTGTTTTTAAACAATACATTTTTTTTAGTTTATAAAAAAGATTATTTTTTAATAAAACAGTTTTTTTTAAATAAAAAAAAGTCAAATAATGCTAATAAATCACATAAAAAAACAAAAAAAAAAAAAATTCTCTCCATGTACTAACCCGGAGTTAACACCCGGGTAGTATATCATTACTCTCCATTTATTAGATCCTATGAGGGGAAACTATAAGTGAGGTCGAGAGAGAGAGAGAGAGAGAGAGAGAGAAAGGAATTGGCAGAAAATAATCAATTTCTCTCGTAAAAAACAAAATTGGACTTTGGAATAATAAATGATTATTTTTGTACCGAATACCACATATAAACCAAGTAAAAACCGCACATACATAAATACGTCCACAAGGTTCTGGCAGAGAGAGAAATTGGCATCTCGCGATGCGTCCACATGATTTGTGTATATAAAGGGACATTTAGGTATATTTGGATTTGGCTCAAAACTAGGGGTGGTAAACGTCTTGTCACAAGTAAAGCACTTCCCTGGGAAGTTCCCTCCCCTCTGCCCCTGCTGTCCCCGGCCCTGGTGGCCGTTACCGTTCCTCCCTTGGCCCTGCTGGCCCTGATGGAACTGCTGCCCATTCTGCCCCTGCTGGCCCTGATGGCCGTTTGGGCCCTGATGGCCCTGACGGAAACCTCCCTGACCCTGCCTGTAGTTCCCTGACCGGAACCTCTTATTGTCCCCCTGCTGGGTACCCTGCTCATTTTGTCTATGCCCCTGACCGGTTTGTGCCCCGCTGGCACCATGTCCTCCAGTCCTGCCCCGATGGCTAGACTCCCCCGACCGCTTGCCCTCGGCCATATGAAAACGGTGGTCCTGGCAGTGCAATAATGCAGCGTTAACCACATCAGAATACGTGGCCAATGATAGGTTCCCTAGCAGATGCTGACGGATCCTCCAGTTCAATCCGTCGGTGAACTTCTCTATCTTCTTCTTCTCTGTTGGAATCTCGTCTGGAACGATATTCAACAGGTTAGTAAACTCGACCTCATACTCGGCCACTGTCTTGCCCTCCTGCTTCAAACTCATCAGCTTCCTCCTCATCTCTGTATGAACTGCGGACGGAAAGTACTTGCGGTCGAACCGCACCCAGAACTCCTGAATCGTGAGGGTATCCCTCTCCTCCGCGGTGGTAATAGACTCCCACCACTGTAGTGCAGATCCCACTAGCTTGAAAGTAGCTAGCACCTGTTTCTGAACATCAGTGCACTCATGCATCCTCAAATGCCTCTGCATGTCCTTCCTCCATTGGCTCGAGACTACCACGTCTGAGCTACCTGCAAACTCTGGCGGATGCGCTTTCTGAAAAGCGTCTCGTACACGCTCCCAAGCAGACGGGAATGCATTAACCTGTGCTGGCGCAGCAACCGGCGCCTGAGGCGGTGCCTGCTGAATCACGGCAATCGCGGCATTTACCGCTTGGGCTACTATAGCAGCAACCTCAGCGGCGTTCATCATGCCCTGAACTGGAGCGGGCTGGGGTTCGGGCATTGCATTCCTGGGAACTCGTCGTGCACGTCGTGGAGGCATCTGAAATAAGAACAAAGTTTATAAGTTCGCTGTTTATAAACTTAATATAGCTGAAGAACGAAGCATACACAAAAAGGAGTACAACAGTCCTAAAATATAGGGCTCTAAATCAAAGAAACGTAGCGGAAACATAATAGCCGTACAGATCCTAAAGGACACTAGAACCTGATGCTCTGATACCACCTGTGACACCCCGACTAATTAAATACCGGGTAGCTACTCCTTTATAAAATTAATTCAAAATGCCAAGTTGGCTCAGTTAATAGCATCACTGTCGAAAACATTTTATTATTTCTAACCACCTAGTATTTAAAAAGCAAGTTGCCAAATTTTAATTTAAGTCTGATTAACATGCAATAAGTAAAATGAAGAAATAAATAACATCATTCACCATACTGAAGTAAACTGAATAATCATCACAATAGAGTAAATAAAGTCTGGAGGAAAACTCCTCACTACAATCCCATAACTGAAATGAATAACCGAAACTGAAATAAAACATGCTAAAGTCTGAAAACTGAAATATAAAAGATGTCTCTAAAGAAATGGGCAACATGCCCTACAACTGATAGATGGTGACTCTGGAATCCAAAAGATAGAAGCGTCTACATGCAAATCCCTGTAGCTTCCACAAGCAGCTACAGCTCGTCACCTGAATGAGTATCCTATGCTTGGTGTCCTTGTGGCTGGGCACCTAAAATGGTTTTACAAAGAAAAAGAGATTTGAAAAGCAAACGGGTCAGAGCCCGAATGTGGAGTTATATTTTAAAAACCTGCAAGTGCTTTAAAAACATTTAAAACATTAAATGCAAAGTACATGTTAGGACGTACACTCGCATGATATCCTCACCTCTCGTCTAACTGTGCACTCCTAACGTAAGTACCCATCTATAACGACCCATACTACTAGCTAACTGACAACATAACTAGCTAGACTGCCAAAGGTTCTACCCATATTACTCGGTTCCATTTAACATAACAACGCTCGTAATTAAATAGAGGTTTAACGTAAACTCAGTTACTAAATATGCCATTGATATAACTATCAGTTAACTCATTATATATCTCGAAACAATACCGTAATATTTTTACAACATTAACCTGAGGATTTCCATTAATATAATGTATATTATTCATATTATAAATATACAATACAAGCACCCCGCAATCTAAGCTGTAGTGCACACATACTCTGCTATCCATCCCGGTACATCACGTACATAAGGATTACATATTCCGAATCTCTCAGGAATAGTTTACCGATAACAACATCACAAATAATGGAGGCGAACACAGTCACCATCACATGGGTCACGCACATACCTACGCTCCCATGATCAGCGGACTTATTAATATCACAATAAGTCTTTCTATGACCTATGTTCATCGAGGTACCAGTCTATATCCCCCCCGTAGGCACACAAGGATTAGAGGGTCCTAAGCGAACGCAACCTCCCGTGATAGCAAGTATGGTAGGTATGTCATACAAACAATCCATATACCAATACTAAGTAAACACATGTCTTAGTAATACCGTATTTTAATCGCAGTACATATCGCATTCTCGTACTAACTATAATTATCACAATTCGTACTATTCCGGTTTGTAATTATACGCGCTATAATTCATCCTCACATCGTATTAGACACACACGTCTCAACCCAAATGGTTCATTGAATATAACTCTCGTATATAATTTACTCCTCTCAATAATCCAAAAGTCCCAAATCTAACCTCACATCAATAAAGGGAGGTCATCTATATCCTCGAACAAGTCTACGGGACTCCAAAAATCAAAACAGTCCAAAAAGGACCAAACTGTCAACTCGTTAGAAGTCTCGTTCGAACGAGACTTCGAACGAGTTTGGACTGTCAGGTCGTTAGAAGTCTCGTTCGAACGAGGCTGTTCGAACGAGATCCAGTTCGTTCGAACGAACTGTCCCTTCTAACGATATCTCGTTCGAACGAGATATCGAACGAAATCACTACTCGTTAGTAACGACTGGTCAACTCGTTAGAAGCTCGTTCGAACGAGTTCGTTCGAACGACCTGGGGGCTGCTTCTAACGAGCTTCCAGCTTCGGCCCAGAATTTTCCCCAAATCGTTTTTCATCCATTTTAACACCTCAAATCTTCTAAACTAAGTCCCAATCAATCGTTTAAAGATCTATCATCAATACTAAACATATATAGTCACATCCTAACATGTTTTTAAGGGATCAATCCATCCTAACATCAATTAAATTTACAACTTTCTACACTTTTTCCAAATATCTCAAGAACATGAACCCTAACTACATATCATCATCAAATCCCAGAATTTAATTCGTTTTCCTTTCACCCAAACATGTATTAACCTCAGATTAATTGTCTCCAAACTATTCTACATGCAATCCTTCTCAAATTCCTCAAGTTTTATGATCTAGACTACATGGGTTTTCATATTTTATCAAGAACAAACCATAAATCCGAATTTTTCTAACATGGAAAAGACATTCTCAGAAATTAAATGGAATAAAGTCACTTGCCTTGGTTGTCTCTGAGTTTGGTGTAGATTAGATGAAGTTTCTGCAGAAATTCCTCTCTCTCCAAGCTCTTCTCCAATGGTGGCTTAAGGTGGCTAGGGTTTTGATTTGGGGAAACTTAGAAAACCTAAATGACAACCTACGTAGCCTTCTAGGTTAATATGGTTTAGTTAATGGGCTTAATGGGTTTAATCCACATCAGATTTACATCTCTAATTTTCGTCACTTTTAATTCCTCAAAATGTAAAATTACCAAAATACCCTTTAAGTTACCGGTATGGCCTAAAAATACCCCGGGACCCAAACTATACCCCCGGCTAGTGTTTTCTGACTATCTCGACCCTTCCGGACGCGTTGGCGCACTCAAAATGACCATACGGATTATAGATTTTAAATTCACTTTTATTAACCAAATATTATACCGTGACGCGGCGGTCCCACGCGTCTCAACAAAATTTCTAAAATGCCGTATATAAATCTCACGACAAATCTTATAATACCAAATACACATATAATCATATATGCACCTAATCAAATACCAATTCGCATCTCATTAGTATTTATAACCCGGATTAATTATCAATTAATACACATTTAATTAATTAATCCCAAAAATAAATATAGCCGAAAATACGGGGTATTACAAGGGTGTATTGTAACTTTAATGTAACTCCATGATAATATACTTAATAAAATAATAATACATGGCATTTTATAATATACACAATAAAATAATAACTTTAGGGTGTTTTTGTTTTGAGTGTAGTATGTGTTTGTTTTGTTCTAGGGAATAAACAATTAAGTTTTTTTTTTAATATTATTTTATTAGTAATACCAATACTAATATTATTAGTAATATTTTAAACATATGTTTGACGGATACGGATATCCGGTAAAACGGATATCCGTTAAAATGGAAACCCTGCATCGGATACGGATTATCCGTGTCGGATACTAGTACTATCCATATCCGTATCCGTTTTCTCGGATATTTTTATAGAGTATCCATATTCGTATCCATTTCCATTTTTTCGGATAAATATCCGCAAATTCGAATTCGGATATCGGACGGATGCGGATTTTCGAATATCCGTTTACAACCCTACTCAAAACATATTTTGAATTTTTTTCAAGGTAAATTAGAGAAAATTTTATGGACAAATACGTGATCTATCTCACCTCTAGCTTCACTACAGCAACAGCGTGCCTCGCTGTGGGGAAACTTATCGCTCGTATTTTTCTTGTCCATGATAAATTCTTTGGACAAAGACGCGACTTACATCGCAGCAGTCTCATTGAAATGTTGGTCTGACTAGCTGAAGAGACACTGTCTCGTTGGTTGCTTGTGTTCCCGTGGAAAATCTCTACACAAAGGTGAACCCTGCATCGCTTCAGGTTCGCCGTAGCGACGTAATCGCTTGCTAGAACGACATTGCATCGAGACACGTCTGACAAAGCCGGAAGTCATTTTTTCACAAGATCTTTTTTAAAATATTTTTCATTAGTGTGTTAAGTATAACATTTTGGATGACTAAGACCCTAATGTGACTATTTAACATCATAAGAGTGTGACAACTAGCATTTCGACCTTTAAACATTTTCAAACCAAAAGACTATAAATTAGTGTGTTGTTCACTCTTCCAAACCAAGAGTGAGGGCATCAAAAAATATATTTGTTGATCAAAATATTTCATATATTTGAGAGAATATTTTTTCACTCCTCTTCTTTGAGTTCTTTTAAGCCATTGTTTCTAATAGAGGTATATTTACTCACCGTGTGTTCAAAATCTAATCTTCATTAGTGAGTAAATATTCTCCCTTCATTGGCTTGAAAAAACTTATTTTGAGATTCAAAGCACCGTGTTGTAATTTTGTAATTACTCCATAATTCAAAGTCAAGCATTACCATAACTCTATCGACTAGTTCTCTATAGAAATAAATAGCAAACCCTAGCACTCCGTGGACGTAGGCACGTTACTGGACCACGTACATCTTGTTTTGTGTGTGTGATTTCATTACTTTCTGTCATATTTGTTCTTGTTTGACTTATCTTTATTGGACATCATCACATGTATGAATTTACCATTTATAATCACCATTGTCTGTGGGAACGATCTGAGCTCTTTGCTGTTAGCCAATCTTTTGAGATGTAACACTCACCCAACCAAGATAATCAAAATCTCGTTGAGCATAAGGTTCATCGGTAGTTTAGTCATGGAGACCGTGAAGGTTATCCCCTAAACTACAACAATCATGATGACCAGGAGGGTCATTAGCCATCTCCTCCATCCCAAATGGTCAGAATTCAAAATTATTACCGATCGTCTGAAGCACGTTATTGTCAATTATGTCTCCAAGATTATTGTCAATTATTAAAAGTGCCTCTTAGATGAAAAAGGCTACTAACAGGCATCAACAGGAGTTGAACGCTACACTTTAACAACGCTTGGAAAAATTAAAAAGAGATGCCTAAAGGAAAAAGTGCAAGTGTGGGCATGGGTTGCGAACTCCCAGTTCACATGCGAGAAGGGCTCGCATCCAAGGAAGAAACACTCAATGACAAAAGTAATCCCCTCCTCGTGAAAAGTCTCATGAAAGGAGACCTCGCTCTAACAAGCGGCAAGGAGACAAAGAGCTCTGTGATTTCATCAGAAGAGAATTAGATAAGCACCTAGCCTGAGGGCACGCACAACCAATGAGCTTGCGAGAAGATCCCTCGTTTGTCAAATGAGGTCCATCTCCAATCGGAGCATATAATTGTTTGATCCTCCTAAGAAATTTACTCCCCCAAGATTTAAAATCTATAACTGGAAAACATATCCCACCGATCACGTCAGGCAATATCGTCTGGTGATGACATTGTAGAACACCAACGAAGGCTTGATGTGTCGAATATTTCCCTCCAGTCTTAAAGACACTACCCATAGGTGGTTCAATTTTTTTTCACCAGTCGATCGCTTCCTTCAAATAATTTGTCGAGGCCTTCACGATTGGGGTTATCACTAGCAGTACCCATCTTAAACGAATGGACTCACTTCTGATAATGAAGAAGAAACCTCAGGAGACACTCTAAGAGTATGACAGAAAGTACTGGAAAATATATAATAAAGTGGAGGATTTCACCGAGAAAGTCATTGTAGCTTCCTTCGAAATTGGTTTGTCGACCAATTCAACGTTGTACTAGTCTTTCACTAAGAGAGAGGCCATCGTAATCTACGACCTTATTGAAAGGATTGAAAAATATGCCAAAGTCAGAGACACAATGGGCGGAGGTGGTCAGGAAGGCGAGAGACATAAAAAGTCCAAGAACGGGAACAAAGAAAGGACAAGCAAAAAAGGAAGGAAAAAACATAACGGGAAGCGAAAAGGATCCTAAGAAATATTTTAAATCCATAAATGCGATCTTTACTGAGCCAATCTAGAAGATCTTCTATAATATTATAGAC
The DNA here is from genome assembly GCA_949130495.1 of Sambucus nigra. Taxonomy (NCBI): domain Eukaryota; kingdom Viridiplantae; phylum Streptophyta; class Magnoliopsida; order Dipsacales; family Adoxaceae; genus Sambucus; species Sambucus nigra. Next base: position 523,326,105 of record OX422220.1, read on the forward strand.
CAATAATACTTTAAGTGTCATAAGAAGAAGATCGACGATCCTAAGAAGATGAACAAGACACTAAGGTGTGCATACCACAAGGATCATGGCAATAAAATGGAAAATTACAAGTCCCTCAAGTCTCATATTAGATAGTTAGCCCAGGCTGGGCACTTTAACGACTCTGTTGAAATAAATAAGGTCAATCACAACACATGTGCGACCAAAAGTCTGATAATGTGATGGATTAGGATTTACGGCACGAGTGTGTAGTAATCCGTGGTGGAATATAACGAATGCACAACCGAAAGCCAGTTAAATGTCTTTGATGAATGTTTGGGTCATGAGTTTGCTGTAACTCTTGGCGCTTCAAACCCAAATCACTTCAAGCGAAATTTCCTCGTGATGGAAATCAATAAGCTAACGGAAGTAATGGAGGCATTTTATATCAACTCGGCCAAGATCATTGTAGGTAAACACTAATGACTTAAAGATATCGATTATTCAAAGCATATTGTGTTCACTAAGGATGATCTCATCGAAGTAAGGACTCCCCACTATGATTCTCTTATAATCACTCTTACTGTTGCTAACTAGCATGTGGAAGTTATTAGTGGAACAGGGGAGCTCCTCGGATGTAATGTATCTCTAGATGTTTAACCAGATAAACCTATATGTCAATAACTTGTAAGAATCCATAGTGCCCCTAGTCGTCTTTATAGGAAGAATGACTTTGCCCCTTGGAAAAGTTATTATCCTCGTTCGAGTAGAAGGAATCTCTAAGCTCATTCAGTTCGTCATGGTTAATATAGAGATTCCCAATATAATGCCATATTGGACATAGGATGGTTGCATGCCATAAAGACAGTTCCCTCCACCAACCACGAAAAGGCAAAATGCATTATTTATAAGGGAGTCATGGAGACCCGGGGAAACTAGTCTTTAGCTAAAAAATGATTCATAGTGGCCACCCGATAAAAACAAAAGAAAAAGAAAAATAATTTTTTAGAACCAGCGGAGGGATCCGTTCCCTCCAAGTATCAACAAAAGTATAGGCAACCGGGTATTGAGGAAACCACGATTACCCCTGCCGATCGAGTGATGGAACCTCTTCAAGAGGTGGACTTTGACGAAAATCAGCTCGATAAGAAATTCTTGATCAACAACTAACTTACTAATAAAGAGAGGGAAATTTGGTTATTTTTCTTAAGAGAAATTAAGAAGTTTTTACTTGGAAACCATACAACATGCCGGGAATTGATCCAGAAGTAATGTGTCACGAGCTCCATATGGATTCGTCATATCTATTCATAAGTCAAAAGGCGCGATGAACTGATACCGAGAAAGCTGGGGCATTCAAAGAGGGAGTGGGGAATATTCTAAAGGCGAAGTTCATTAACGAAGTTCAATTCCCCAAGTGGTTGTCAAATCCCTTGATCACGAAGAAAAGCAATGGAAAATAGAGAGTATATATAGGCTTCACCGATTTGAATCAGGCGTGTCTAGAGGATAACTTTCCTTTATTCAATATAGACCAATTAGTTGACCCGATTACTAACCATGAATGTATGAGCTTTCTCGACGCCTACTTCAGTACCATCAGATCCCACTATTTGTCCCCAACCAAGAAAGGACTTATTTCATCACTACACTAGGGGTGTTTTGCTACAGGGTAATGTCGTTCAGATTAAAGAATGTAAGAGCAACCTATCTGAGACTTGTGATGAAGATGTTCAAGAAGCAGTTAGGAGATACGATGGAGGTATACATATACAATATATACTTGAAAAGAAGGAATATGGAGCACCGCCTTGTGGACCTAATAAAGACTTTCACAGTCCTTCCTTATTATGTAGTGAAAGTGAATGCAACGAAGTGCTCCTTTGGGGTATAATTGAGGAAGTTTCTCATAAACCTAGTCAATTAGAGATGTATAGAGGCAAATCCCGACCAAATCGAAGCCATCATGAAGGTGCAACCCCCAAGCACTGTGAGCGAGGTAAAGAAGTTGACTGAAATGATCGTCACGCTAAATAGATTCATATAAAGATCTTCAGATGCCTTTCTTCCAAGAATTAAGAAAGGAGAGGAAAGGAAAGAAATATGGAACGACGAATGCATAGATCCACTTGAATAAGTAAAAAAGTATTTGATCCAACCACCGCTGCTAACAATTCTTAATAACAAATAGTTTCACTTATATCTGGCGGCGTCTATTAATGCTGTTAGCTTATATCTGGTTTATGGAGGAATAAGAGTCAGGTTCCATATATTATATAAGCAAAACCTTGATTGACACTCATAAGAGGTATATCCCATTGGAAAAGCAAACATATGCACTGGTGGTAGCCTCCTGAAAGTTAAAACATTATTTTGAATCATATGATATCATCGTTATAACCTCTTTCACCCTAATGTAAGTTCTCAGAAAGGTCGACCTATTTGGGAGAATGTCCAAGTGGTCGGTATAATTGGAAAGGTTTGACATCTAGTTTTATCCAAGGACCTCAGTTAAGAGCATGTCCTATCTAACTTCATCGTTGAATTCTCCAACGATTAGGAACCGGTAGAAATAAGCACTGGGATCATATAATTTATCAAATAACCACTCAAAGGGGGAAAGAGATGGACCCTTTTATGTTGATGGAACCTCAAATTTGAAAGGGGCAAAAGTTAGGATGGTGTCGGTATCCTCGGAGAAGTCTATCATCGAATAAGAAATTCGTTTAGGATTTGAATCATCCAACAATGAAGTAGAGTATGAAGCCTCATTCTACGGGTTACGGAAAGAAATCTCCCTAAGCGCTCGTTACCTTGACATATTATGTCAGTCAAGGATAATATTAAATCATATATTAGGAGATTATAACACGAGGTATTAACGCATGGATTCATACCCAGAAGAGGCCCAACATCTGATCGTCCAGTTTAAGAATGTAACATTTCCTAAGGGGGAACAACTGTCATGCAGACACACTAGCCAAACTCATTAATGCGGTTAAGAGATATACCAAATAAATGGCACAAGTATATTATCTTAACTAAACTAGAATAAACAAAGGGAATCTGTCGATAAGGTTATGTCCATTAATAGGGCCCCAAGCTATGTGGATTTAATTGTGCGCTTCTAGATGATAATAAGGAATTAACATGTCAACTATCGGTGCTCTGTTTTTGGTCCTTACCTTTAATACGTAGACCCAGATGATGTCGATCATACCCTTTTATGATTTGCATGAGGTAATACGTGGGAGCCACGTAGGGGCCAGGTCGTTAGCATTCAGGGTAATGAAATGGGTGTAATGGTGGTCGTATATGCGGTAGGACAAAGTCGCATACGTCCAAAAATGTAAAAATTGATATCTCGTATTCCCGTTAATGCATTAACCTTCCAGTGACCTCAATTATCTCACAAGTCCATGGATTTTTGCATAATGGGGCTAGACTTCATCGGTCCACTACCCATAGTATCTGGCAAAAGAAAATATTTGTTGGTTGGCACAAACTACTACTCTTAGTGGGTTAAAGGAGAATATTTGGCAAACATCCAAGATATTGACATGATCGAGTTCATATGGGAAAATATCATAACGCAGTTTGGCATTCCCCATATCATTATCATGGATACTAGGACTCAATTTAAGAGCAATATTTTTCAAAGCTTCTGTAATGAGTACACCATCAGGCACTACTACAGTTCAGTGGCATATCCCTGGAGCAATGGATGAGAATAAGCTTCCAACAAGATGGTCCTCGATGGGATAAATAATATATTAGAGAATGAAAGGGGGTATGGGTCGACCAGCTCCCCCACATTCTCTGGGCATTTCGAACTATGCCTTGAAGATCAATGGGGGAAACACCCTTTGCCCTTGCTTATGGCACGAAGGTTGTTATCCCACTGAATATAGTTTTTTTTAACTTCAAGCTTTCCTTAGTCAACCAAGACCTCAACAACGAATCAATCAGATCATAGGTTGACATGACCAACGAAAAAGGGAATTAACTCTTATAAAGCTTGCCTTCTACTAACAACAGTTGGCCAAGCAGTATAATAGGGTGTCAAAGCTAGAAACTTCAAGGTCGGAGACTAAGTACTTAGAAAGATGTGGGCAACGCAAAGAAGCCCTCAGATGGAAAACTTGGGCCCAACTAGGAAAGTCCATTCAAAGTTACCAGGGATGACTTGCAAGGAGCCAACCACTTGAAAATAATGGAGGACATAAAAGTTCCCCGAGCATGGAACATAACTAATCTTAAGAAGTTTTACTTTTAAGTTTAAGTGTATTTTAATTTTGAATTATTTTTTATATATTCTTTTAAATTACTCGCATTTATTTTGTTATGTTTGTAGTTATCTCTCTACATGGTTCAACCTGGAAAACAATGAGTATTTAGTAAAGAAGATCTATTAATCAAATGAGTTATGTTACATATCATTTTGATGCTTATCTTCCCTTAAATGTATTCTCTTAAGCCTAATCAACTGGTTGACTAATTATCGTCACTAATTGAAATATCTATAGGATAATTGACTGGTCGACTAACGACGAACCAGGCCTGATGTTTTGACGATTAACAAAACATAAATAATTTGTTCAGATCTGATGAAAGGCCTACTGGGAAACCCTAGACACTCATAACCAATAAGGTTAAGAAAATACTAGCTAGGATATGACCCCACAACATGTTCATTCTTTCTAAAGTGGATGTAGGCCTAAGTATTGATGTGATGATATCACCTAAAAGGTAAGAGCGAGAACCACATAATGTAAATGAAAGCAAAATGTGAAAATTTCCCCTATTACTTTAAATTGTTATAATTAAATTAGCAAAGTAAACGATTTACAATGAGAAAGTAAACATAAATTGCATTAGTTACACAGTTTAATTGATCCGTCCATTAAATTTCCAACTCCAATAGGTGGAATGTCCAAAGCAGAAGGCAAGACGGTAATGAACAAATCTGTGATTCTTAATGGCCCTCCAGGTGATACTCTCCTGACCAAGTTTTGGGGGCAGTACAGTCCATCATCTCCATCTAGGACACAACTGCCTAGATATTTCCTGACTAAGATAATGAGAATGGCATTCGTTGGGATCCATAAAACATCATGCTTGTAAATATGTTTCTCCTGGTCTAGGTAACCAAGATCATGTCAGTACCATAGTTCGGATACCTTAGGCCCTTTTGCAATTATTAAGGCGTCTAGCCATCCATTCTGATAACCAACATTATGAGAATCATTCAAATATGAATCCATATTGATAAGGTCCTAGTTGTAGCCATTCATTCACACTTAGCGAGGATATTTTTGGAACTAAAATCTAAGGCGGTCAAGCTTATCTGGTAGGCTCCTAATGGTCACATATTTACCATGAACGATATAATTCATCTTTTCCATATCCTTTCGCCACTGATCACAATATTTTTCATCAGTAGAAGGTAATCTTTGGATTATCATACTCTTGTCATGAATTGCCTTTTGTGCCTTTCCAGATCTTCTCTTAGCTAAGCATTCTTATGCTTAATTACGGAGGCTTCTTCCCCAGATTGCTTATTTACTTGGGACTTATTGGCCCTCCCAATCTCATATCTTAAATAATATTTTCCTTCTCACGAAGACTAACAACCTCTATCACCCCTATAAGGTCGGCATGCAGAACGAAACTCTTCCTTATATGGGCAGACTCAATGTCGATTAACTTTTGATCAAATCCATTGTCTATACTCAATTCAGTCACCTTTTTTTTATCAAATCTAGTCCTCAAATTGGCTAATGCTTCCCTATGAATACCCTGGGTGGTGAGGACCATGTTATGGAAAATTGTATTACTTGCTATAACCTGGTAAAAAAGGCAACGTAGATCCATGTAAGCCTCCTTTTTCTCAGACAGACACACCAAGGCCCAAAACCCGGTCGAGATCATCATCCTCAGCATCGCCAACAATAAATATACTTTAATGTCTTTCCTCAAAGTCACATTATTTAGCGACGATCACTATAAGTCTTGCTTCAAACTACAAGGATAAGTGTTCGGACTTATGAGCTTGATAAATGGAGAAAAATTGATGGAGTATAGTAAGGCAAATGAACAAGCAAACATTAAAATCAAGTTTCGAATTTCATTAAAAGATAGTAAATAGGGAAATCTTCTACGTCATTGATTAAAAATAAAAATAAATATAACACCTCTTAAACAGTGCTAAGGAGAATTTTCGTCTACTTTATCAGTCTCAACGACCTCCACCCTGAATATGGATTAGAAGTGGTTGGCCTCAGTAGAAATAGCTTATTCGGCATGACCCTTAGGAAGCCCAATAACGAAAGATTGTTCTATGACCTCCTCCTCTTACTTATTATCATTATTCTCCTCCTTAATTTGAGGATGGGGGCCTGCTTCATGCTCCTTGAAAAGGTTAAAATCCTTAGCAATGTCTGTCTTCACAAAGGCCTCGACTCAACCCTTTTTAAATAAAAACTTCTCTAAGTATGCAGTCTTTTCCCTATGTTTAACGAATGCCTCATCCCAACGTCGAGTATATGCATCATCTTCAGCCTATGTAATTTGTACCAAGGCCTTCTTAGCTCTAACTTTGGCCTCATTATCCTTTGTATTAGCATTCTCGATTTCAACCTTTGCTTTATCAAGATACTCCTTAGCCTTTTTAGTTACTTCCACTAGGGAGTTAGAGTTCTCAATCTTCTTTTGGAGAGCAACCTTCCCATCCCCCAAGACCTTGACCTTTCAGTTCAGCTATTCATTTTCATTGATCATTGTTTGACCCGCTGATCGAGCATTTTCAAAAGCCTTGGTAGCTTAGTCTGAGGATACCTCTACGTCCAAAGAGAACTTATTCATCCTAAAATCTCTCCAATAACTAGTCGTGGTCAATCATAAACTGCAAAGGTAATATAAAAAAATCAATGAATCGAAGATAAAAAGAAAGTAAATAAGTAAATAATATGAGGAAGTAACTTATGATAAAAAAATTATGGTTGGCGCACTTCAATAATTGATCACGAGATAGGGCAACAACATTCATCCTTTCAACACGAAGAAGCGTCGAGAAGATTAATTCTCGAGATATTTCAGGGCAAGCGACGACAAAATGGACAACAACCTTACCATCCTCAATAGTGTTTTCCCCATAATAACTAATAAGGGAGGAGAGAAGTGGTCCTTTTTAAACCTCTTTGACATAGGCTCATGTTCTTTAGAGGGTGAATCCCTAATGTCCATAGGATTGGAAGGAAAAACAACTTGACGATTCTTGATCTCCGATTGAGCAAGATCCTTGTCCTTGCCTGAGGGTGAGCAGGGGGAGACTCGGTATCCAAATTCTTAGCAATTAACTTCACTACTTTCCTCCTCGGGGCCATGGTAACAAGAGAAATTTCAATATAAAGAACAATCAAAATGTATAAAGGCTCAAAAGAGGAAGAGGTTCTCTCCTCACTCTATCAATTCTTGTCCAAGCCTGTAGAACTTGACTCGTTGCTGGTGGAAGCCTTCAGATCATCCACAATAATAGAGATAGTCAGAGCTTGTTTTGTCGACATCACAACAAAAAAGGTGTTAGAAATCTTATATCCAAGAAGAACTGTTGTCGACATGGGATAATCATCAGTTCCAATCCTCTAGTGGATGGACCAAATTGTTCGAATATCATCAAAATTAACGTTACGAGAAAGAGTAGGATTTTTCTTAACATCTTCTAAACAAAATAGATAAAAACAGTCGATAACATCCAACATGAAGAAAAATAAAGTGCAAAAATAAAAATTCAAGTGCAAAATAACATATGCCTTGACCTTCCTAAGGGCATTTTGGCCCTTCATATGCCACACCATCAGGAAAATATGAGTGTTGGGAGTTATTCACAGTTATACCATGATCCCAATAATCATTGTGATCATCCAGGTCAGATTCCTTCGGTGCGGACCAACCCCAAAATTGGGACAGGAGGAAAAATTGAAGAAATCCCTCTCTCCCGTATGTGCAGGCGATTCGAGGATATAGGGGTCCTCTTCCCGCCACTCATGATGATATCTTCACGGGTTGTCTCAAATATAAATCGTTCATCGTCAAAGGGGATAAACCCGACGAAATGAAGCCGTCGTCCTATTTTTCTCAAAACAGGCGAAAGAAATGTAGTTGTCCCGAGACAACGGCAATAAATACATACTGGTGAATACAAAACCAAATGAAACAAGAGTCCGGGGACTAAGTTATGAAATGGAAAGGTGTTAGGCACCCATCCCGCCCTTTCGGTCTCTCACGAGATATGATAATATTCTCCTTTTCTCCAAAGTGTTATACGCGTGTACATGTTTGCGATGTGAACAACGGGAGAAAGAAATTATTCGACTCATATCATGGAAAGACATAGCGAAATCATCCTAAGGAGTGTACCGAAGAAATGGCATAACAATAAATATAATGTGAGTGTCTATCGAATCACAAGCCACTATGAAGAAGTGAATGTGTATATTGAGCAGAACACAAATACCTAGGAGTTCACGACTCACAAATACTAATAAATACAAGAAAGTGTAAAAAGAGGAAATGGGACTCGAATCCCGGGATTGGATCGGAATGCCCACGTAGCCCGAAGGGAATCAAAGTCCACGTAGTTTGATATGTCATAAGGGCGGGGTATAACCTATAATCCCAAATTTAAGAATCCTCTTTTTTTTTTTGTAAAAAAAAAAAAAGCATGTTCAAGTGTATAAGTGTAGAAACAGTGAGGAAATATTACTTTTGGAGTTTACAAGTAAACCCTCTTTTTTTGTCTTTTGGATTTTATGAAAATATGTTATGTGAATACCAATAATAAAAAATGATGTTAGTTGATGTGAGATAATGGAGAAAGAATTAAAGATATCAAAAATGAAATAAAATGATTAAGCAATACTAAATAGATAATTTACAAAGGAGTAAGAATAGACCTCCTAGAATACTTTGCTACTGATTTTTGGAGGAGAGTAGGCTGATTTGATGGTGGTGAAGTAAAGGTGAGGTAAATGGCCAAAGGTAGTATAAGAGTGAGGTAAGAAAGACGAAAGGAATGTTAGAAAATTGATTTTGATGAGACACTAATTTCAAGAGAATGTTTCTGATTGTTGAAAAAAGGGTCCTTGGGAATGAGGTCACGGCCTCTTTAAATAGTGCGAAATTGGGATTCAAGGTGTGCCGATAGGCATGGCCTCTGGCCTGCCTAGATGCAGCTGTGTATCTCGCGAAAGTATATCTCTATCCTTTTTTATATTTTTTTTCAAGGTTCTAAAAAACGCGGGGCGTGATCGAGGCGTGGAGGTCAAGCCTTAAGCCTTAGAAGCCTAGGCGAGCCTTAGGCATAAAAAGGCGTTTAGGCCTTCTTAATATATTTTAATATTTTTTTACCATAACAAGGCTATTAAAATACTAAAATTGTACATATCATAAAAATATGTTTGAATATATGCAAATTAAAATACTATTTGATTATTTTGGATGAGATAATGGTCCTATTTTTAAAAAAAAATCTTCAAAATGTGATATCGTTTCACTAAAGCATTGTTGTTTTTAGAAAAAAGTGCACCTTAAGGGTTTTACCAAGAATAAGGCGTAAAAATATTAAGGCGGGGAGTTTCTCCTAAGCTTCAAGCCTAGGCGGGTTTTTTAGAACAATGTTTTTTTTTAATAAAATGGCAAAATTTGACACGAATAAATCTTTTAATATGTTGTTGGGGACTAGCAACACTTTAGTTAGGGGTGTGATTATTATCAAATATTGCATTTTTTTCCCATTTTTATTATACAATAATGCAATTCCATGCTATTTAAACTCATGTTTTATACTCATTTATTGTATAACCTTAATTATTCATCATTAATCGCTTGTGCAAGGTTTATTTGAGTACTTACATGGTTCACGATGTTAAGGACGAAGTCTAGATGCAATTTTGGAAAAGAACAGTCACATACGAACCTTAAAGAGCAAAATGGTAAATTCAAATGACCAATTCCGGAGCCAGACAAATCACAAAAGTTGTAGGCCTCGAATCAAGGACCGCATGGGTTTAAACGGCACGTCAATCTGAGCTTGAACGAATAAATTACGATTGTGCAAAGTTCGAAACAAAAAGAAAGTCAACGCCCCAGGTCAAATTTGAAGTCAAACCTCGTGACTCGAGCGCTGGTTAAATATTATTGTGCCCAGAATATGAGTCACGTCGGTTCTTGCGGTGCATCGATCAGAGGTCATATGAGGAAGTTATAGCATTTTGGGGCTTATTTGTAATAAATGGAAACTAGACTAATTAAAGGGTTATATTTTTTTAGTCTTCTTATTTAATAAGAACCTTTTATTGGTTCAGTGGTGTGACAACCCGCCTAATTAAATACCGGGTGATCAATCATATACCAAATTAAAATAGGAGTCTCGCATGGTTCATTCTCAACATCACTCTCGAAAACCAAATTAATTACTAATAACCTATTAGGCTGGCGTCAAAATTTTACTTAACTAGTCTGGTTAACCAAACCATTCAAGTAATACATCCACACGGTTTATATATACAGAAATGAAATGAAATAAAATAACCAAACACTCGGTTTAACATAGTTCAACCAAATCGAATACCGCACAAAAAAGCGGCAAAAGAATAAAGGAATACAATTAGGCTATCGGCCCGAATATTACTACAATGCTTCCTATCTAGATCATAAGAATATACGTGTCTAAAATAAACCTGCATGCATCCACAACTGCTGCAACGAATGTCTGACTCGAAGGAATAATCATCCAGGTGTCCCTGTGTCTGGACACCTATATATATACATATATAGCAAAAGAGGGAAAAATAAAGAAACGGGTCAGAGCCCGAGTTTTGAAAATATTTTAGCAAGTGCATAAATTCCATATTTTAACAATATGAAATCTCTCATATTTAAATTGGTATCGCACTCTCATGAGATACCTCTCACCCCTCTTATAATAGTGCACACCTATCGTATACCTTTTAGACAACCTAGTTAAGTCATGGGTTTTACTTTCAAAGAACCCAAGATATACACCTCACTCAAATAATAATCTAGAAGTTCTCACACTATATTTAGGAACCCCTAATATTTATCTCCACAATTTATTTCGGTCTCAAACACCCTCCAGTAATATAATCATATCAAATCCAAAAAAAATCAAAAAATACGCGGTCGGCGCCCACGGGACCGTATCGAAAATATACAACTTTAATTTTTTGAAAATGATCAAAAACTAGACCAATCCGGTCCTAGGAGGGAGGACCGATCCGGTCCTATGTAAAATTCAGCACGAGACAGCTATGGCTATTTTGGCTTTTCTCCCAATTTCTTCACCAAAACCACTCTTAAAAATCATTCCAACGTCATCCGCCATTAATATAATCATCTACCAACTATGATATACTAAACACATCAATTATTTGTGGTATTAAACTATTTCTCTTAGATTTAAACCCTAAAACCATTAAATCCCTAGTTTTATCATTTCTCCCATTTCTAACCATTTCTACACTCCATTATCATAGATTTAACACTAGAAATCATTAAGAGTTTACAATACATCAATTTGTAAACTTAAACTCAAATTTTCCAAATTTATTTTAAGGGTTCTAACCCAAAATTTATCTAGTTTACCAACTATAATGTGAGATACACACACAAATGAATAAAGCAAGTAAACACTTGCCTTGTGGATAAAATCCGACGACCTCGAGTCGAATCCCGCGAAGTTTGGCCCGAAATCCCTTTTTTTCTTCCTCTTTTTCCTTCCTTTCTTCTCTTCTTTATTCTCTCTCTTTTCTTTCCTTCTCTTTCACTCTCTCGTGCCTTATATAGAGAGAAATAAGGGTTTATCTCGTATAGACCCAAAAATGACTCGTTTACTCAATTGCGAGTTCCTACTAGTTCAAAAATCCCCGGAGCCTAAACATTACCCCCGAATACTCTATTATGACTATCTCGGCCATTCTGAAACCAACCGGGCACTCAAAATCTCCATCCGAGTCACTTAACTACAATTCACTAAATAAACCCAATACATCTTAATAAGGGTTTTTCAATTAAAATATTATCCTTTGTTGCTTTACCCAACTGCGACATATAATTAAAATAATCTGAATAATTTGCTTAGTCCCAAAAGTAAATGTAACAAACATCGAAGAAAATCTAACACTCATAAACTCCAAAAATTATTATTCACGAAAATTCCTCAAATTACACCCATTTATGTAATTTAAATATCCATAAAAGTGCAGGGTATTACATTCTCCCCCCTTACAATGGAATTTTGTCCCCGAAATTCGAATACGACCGGTACTACCAACCTAGGATTGATAATCATACTACATCCTAGTGCACAAAGGTCGAATGGTACTAACCCAAATAGTACCCATCTATCTCAAGGCTTATACTCTAACGCACTAGCTTAACAACAAGTTTAACTATATCTCTATATGCTACGGTACTACCTCGGTCGTAAGGTTGACTCTCACGTCACATCGCACCTAGTGCTTTTATAAGCGCACATAAAGAAAACGAGCCTATAATCATAGCTTAACTATCTCGATCCCATCGGAAAAACCACTACTCTAAGCGTCCGTTCATCTACCTCACGACGTCCAATTTTCCTTAAAAGGAAACTACACTAGCACTTGACTATTCCCATCGGTATTATAGCTAATCTTAGGTGTGCTAACTCTTACTGCACCTATACAATTGGATTATCGCGTACCTCCTACGACGTTCCATCCAACAAACTTCAATCTCACTTATAACCTCCCCACAGCATATTCTTCAATTTTATATACTACGTCCCTTCTATTTTAAACGGTATATAAAACCAACTTATCAAGGTGCCCATAAACCTTTTGACTCGTGCCTATCTGCACAACCATTGTAAACGTGACAGACGTAACACTCTCTCTAAAAAATGGGCCTTACTTTCTTGGCCTGGTGCTAACACGTGGGTATTCTCAATAATCTTCTCAAGATTCAATTCTTCCTATACCTGGAAATCCAATCCTACATAAAGTTAACCCACCAATATTCTAGTGGTTAACTCACTACAACCTTCCTAAAATAGCGTCACATGTCCCACTAGCCTTACTTCATAACAACTCTAAGATCGATGTGTTTCCTACACACGTAAAATGAATATTATCCTAACTATATCCCTAGTGCCCAAGACCTCTCTCAACTTTCTATATTTGCTCGGTTTCATGCGTGGAGCGTCTCACAAAGTGAAATCCAAACAAGGAACCCTCCCATTACACTTCTCCCTCGCATTGTCGGTCATCGAGATATAACGGTCTAAGGCACACCAACGGGACATTCTAAATCCTACCTCGTTAACCTACTAACATACTTCTACCACTATGTCCTTCCATCTTGACAAAATGGAAAGTATAACTAATCGGGGTGCCTATACTCTGCACAAGTATTACTAAGATCATAACCAAAGCATACTACCTAAAAATTTACCTTTTAAATCAAGGCCTGGCTATAAGCCTCCAACCATGACATGGCTATCAGTTTATAGTGTTTTCTTCACACTAGGTGACTCATCATAAAAACCAACATCCTTGCATCCCGTAACATCTCTTCACTCCCGAGTCATTAAGGTTCATGCGTGGAGTGTCTCACAAGAGAAATCCAAATAAGGAACCTCTCTTATACACTACCGCTTAACTTTATCGACTGTGGAGGTCCGTTAGCTTCAAACATGCCACTGGAAAAATCCCATCCTATCTACCCACAAAATGTGGTCAGAACTCCTACATCTTTCTAGGAGCCACACCACCAAGCGCTTGTACTAACACTAAGACCTTTGTGCAAATGACTACGAGCTTAAACTCACAGCTTAACAATAAATCCTACATACCTTAAATCATATATATAAGGTCGCCACGCACTCAAATCATGATAATAAAACATCTACTCACCGAAGTTCCATCTAAACATATAATGAAGGCGAGCTCAATCTGTATCCAGATGAGATATCGTAACAACAATTTGCTCCACCCTAGAACCGCGGATACGATAGTCTTGCAATCATTAGCCCGCTATCGCTCCGATAATCCACAAATACATAACACTTGAAATAGTACTATACTCGCATAACACACACAAAAACGAGCGGTACAAACCATATACAAATCCAAAATATCAACACCCATTTCCATAACGAATGAAGAAAACTATAACCTTGATACCACGAAAAAACATATAGACATACACTATATAATGTTACCGATACCGCTAGTAAACTCGAATCACAGACACGAAATACTGTGACTCAATTTTTCCACACAAAATATACCCCTTCATCCGAGGTGAAACTCATAACAACATTCTTGTCAATCACCCTGGCCACTCCAATCGTTTTCCGGACATAATACACTTGTCTTAATCGAAACAAAAGTACTTTAATCGATGCCCCACTTTGGCACCCTATTCTTGTACTTTAACTCCTACCGGACAAGATCAAAGCGCGTGGTTGTACACTTCACATTGCAACATTACCCATCTCTAGCCACCCTGACCATGTTAAGGTTATCAGTATCTCAAACTCTATATCCTCAATCTTGAGAATCGCCTGCATAGTCCCCTTAGCACCTCCGACTAAAAGGAAACATGCTACCGACCTCAACTGTCTTATTTTAAGGAATTTCCGGGGGTGGATGTCCACTAATGGGGTTACACGAACATAACTTCTCCATAAGTGTTAGCAACACTTACTAGTGAGCCTATCATTCCACTGAAGGACTCTCTCTTCATTGTACCTGCCTTACTTCGGTACAAGATTCACTTATCCATATAGCTCTTTATTCACTGTCGGCCTCTGACCGATCCTTATGTTAATAATTCAGGAACTGCATTCTCTTCATCCCTGATAAACCAAAGGAACTAATGATTATATCCATCCGTAACAGTAAGTAAAGGCCCGTATGAGATCGTTTCTCTTAACTCCCAACCCAATTATGAAGCGCAAGCTCCTCACCGAGCACACTGTGTACCCAAAAGAAAACCTATGGAAACGGGGGCGGCCAGAGCATTTTGCTGGACGAGGTGGTAATTGGTTGCAAAACTATTTTTTTACATTATTATTATTATTATGTTTTTTTCATCCCTTTATAATTTAATTGTTTCTAAATTACAACGTGGACAGGGTACATAAAAATCCATCGGAATTTAGTTGGTGAGCATTTTGATGAGCTTCAATATGTGAACATGGACCTAGATGTTGACACCAAAAGAGCATCTCTAAACGTTTCTCCATCGGTCGTCGCTCTTGCATGTGTTGATGGTAGGTATTTATGCCATTATTCACTCTTTAATATTCCCGTTTGTTAAATAGGAAAAATTAAGGATTCTCAACTTGAAAAATCTCTTTGCTTTATGTATCAAACTCTGAATGGGGATGCTACTTAGTCTATTCACTCTATTCAGACTCATTGTTCTATTTTTTTTTTGTACAACGAATTCAATGTTCACCATTTAGATTCAGTTTATGCTTCAAATTCAGGTTTAAGAGGTCGAAAGGTTAGGTATTGGCTATAAATTATTTATACTATTTGAGTTATAAAATAAAAAATATTGATACTATTTGGTTTGTATGCTTAGAGCTGTGAATTGTATGATGAGATGGTGATGGTGATGGATCTAGGGGAGAAGGGTGGAGCGACCGTGACGTAAACTACACGTCAAAAAGCTCGTAAAATTATCTAAACGCCACTTTAGAGAGAAAATACTTTTTTCTATTTCAAAATTCAAGTATACCTCAAATGAGGCTTACACGGGGTATTTAAAGGGGAGGAGTAGTTTAGGATGTAAGCTAAGGCCCTAATTACAAAAATGCGATTACTACTCCTTACCTTTAAATACTAAAGCAAAACAAATGAAAATACAATAACAAAATAAAAGAAAAAAAATGCAATAAACCCTAAAAAGGGCTCATTTCCATCACTCTCTCTCTCTTAAAACCAAGCTCGTTCTCGAGCGTTCAAAACAATTGGGAACTCGTGAGGAAATTCCAAAAAAAGTGCAAGAAAAAACTTATGTGGGCCCAAAATAATTTCTGAAAGTTGGGAAGTGTACAACCCACAATTTTCTTCTTTATTCCTTCTTCTTCTCTTTTTCTTCACCCAAATCATCCCTAGAAGTCTCCACACGGGTCAAAATTCACGGTTTCGGAGCACAAAAATGGGTTTGGGTTTTGATATGTCAGCCCAAACAGATTTTGGGCACAACTAGGGCAAAACCCAAGGTTTTTCGGGCCGTTTTGGTGTTCAACAGGGGTGGGGGAACTTGGGAAGGGTTTCGGCCTGGGGGGTTCGAGTTTGGGACTGTTGGGGTTGGGTTGGTTTTTTTTGGATGGGGTAAGCTAGGGTTTGGTTCGGTAGTAGGTTTTAGACCAGTGGGGTGTGTGGCGGGCTGTTTGGGGAAGTATGAGGGAGGTTTGAGTGGGGGGAGCTAGGGTTTGGTAAGTGGGTTAGGGTTAGGGAAGGGTGGTGGTGGGAAGACTACAGTTAGGAGTTACATGAGGAGATCAAACTTTTGGTTGAGTTTTTGGGTTCGGGCTAGGGTTTGTTTTTGTTGTTCGATCATGTGCCTCCATTTTTGAATCTCTTCATTGTGTTGTTTGGATTTCTTGGGAGCCATTGCGAGTGGCGGACGATTTTTGATACAAATACACCGATACCCCAAACACCAATGTGGAGCGACACCCTCTCTGACACCAATTTGACGTAAACTACCCGTTAAAAGGCTCCTAAAAATATTTAAACACACACTTTAGAGAGAGAAATACTCATTTCTATTTCAAAATTTAAGTCTACCTCAAATGAGGCTTACCTGGGGGTATTTAAAGGGGAGGAGTAGCTTAGACTATTAGCTAAGGCCCTAATTACAAAAATACCATTACTACTCCTTACCTTTAAATACTAAAGCAAAACGAATGAAAATACAATAACAAAATAAAAGAAAATTAACAAAAGAAAATAAAAAGCATTAAAACCCTAAAAAGTGTCCATTTCCATCAGACCGTCCCTCTGAAATCTGCTTAGTAATTTATCAAAATCTTATAAATTTGTAAGGTTTCTTTCGTCCCTCGAAACTTGGATTATATGAACCGCTCCTTCTTAATCAAAATATATGATACCCACACTTATATGTATATATTTATAACTAATTATTCAAATTTTAGTCATAGTTGTCAAAATCTTACGATTCGATTCGATTTTCACATAAAATGATTCGAATCGAGTTGAGAATCGCAAATGTCTAAAGAATCGGACTGAATCGGCGATTCACGATTCGAATCTTTCGATTTGGGTCTCATTCCCGATTCGGTTCCGATTCAACTTTTTTTTTTCACGATTTTTTTTACCTTATAACCATACGTGTGTTTTAATAAAACAAATGAAAAAAGAATCAAACAACAAAGGATACCGTTAAGATACTGACTTTAGAGAAAAACATGTTCTCTTGGCTCGGTTATTTCAGCCGGCTTTTCGTGTTTATTCTCTTGGCTGAGTGTCTTCTATCTTTTATTTTTTTTTGTTATAAAACTTTTGTATTTGTTATAAAATCTTTGAAGGTATATTTGTTTTATTTCTTTAAATTAATATGAACGCTATTTTAAATTAATATTGCTTTATAGTTAATCTTAGCATATGTTTTATTGTTTTAAATTAATATGGTTTACTATGTTAAATTAATCTTATTGTAATTTTGTAGGCTGTTTTAAATTAATATTGTTAATCTTAGTAGGTAGGCCTGTTTAAAATTTTTGGAAGTATTTGCTTTACAGTTTTACTGTTTTAAATTAACCTTTGTATTTATTTTATTGTTTTAAATTAATATGTAGGTTGTTTTATGATATATTTTTATTTTTTACATTTTTAATCTTAAATTGAACGAGAACATGTGCTACGGTTAATTTTTGTGATATATTTTGGTATATTATCATGTGCTACGATTAGTTTTTTTGTCATATTACGCTTAATTACTAATTCTATAGTGTTAAATCCCATTTACTTATGTTTTACTATGTTTTTATTATTTGGTTCCGATTCGACTGATTCGATTCACGATTCACGATTCGGGGGGTGAACGATTCACGATACGATTCGCGATTTGACAACTATGATTTTAGTTATAATTTATAGTGAAATTGTACATTTTTGGTATAAAAATTAGATTTTGCGTCTCTCCAAAGCTTAGGTGCAAGTTGCGCGCATGATCAAAGCAAGGGACACTTCTTAGAAAAAAATTACAAAAAAAATGTTTTATTCATATTTTAAATAATGTATTGATATAACGTTATCATATCATCAATGATAATTTTCTAATAAACATACATATTTGATTTCATGCAACCCAAGATGAAAAAAATACATTTCTCATAAATTATGGCACAAGACACACAAAAGACCCAACGGTTAATCATTCATGTATTCAAATATACAATTTGTTGGGATGGATTATTTTCAAATAAATTATATGAAGAAAAAGTGTGAAATTGAAGAAGGATTGCAAGGCAATAACATATTATTTCAAGGAGTCTCAAATCAATTACAAATTCACAAAGCATTTCCCATAAGGTCAATTATAGCCAAATTACATAAATTGTAACACATTCAATGCCTCTTTATGGAAAAATGAAACACGTCTTGAAAAGGAAAAGCACACAAAATATAGGGAAAAAAGAAAAGAGATCACAAATTAAGCCCCCCCCCTAAAAAAAATAAAAAAATGGATAGAGAACAAAAAAGAGTACAGACAATAAAAACACCAAAGTAAGGGATAATAGCAGAAACAAAGGAGAATAGAGAAGGAAAAAAGGAAATAATACAGAAAAGAACAGAGAAATCAAAGGGAAAATAATTAAGGAAACAAACAAAATCGGGTGAAGGAGAAACGGAGAAGAAGAAAGTAACAAGTGAACCACTAAAGATGAGGTTGCAAAAACCTTGCTTTGCCGCTGCCCCTTCCTTCGTGATACTTAGTTGCTTAGTGTAAATTTTTGTTCTTTATATTTTTTTTCGAGTTTTAGTTGTGTTGGCTGACTAAAAGCTCAACCTTTGTCAAATAAATAAATAAAGTCTTGGTATAACAAATAACATACAAAATCAACATTTTTATTGTCAAAACACATCTTCAATCGGGTGCGCCTAGACGCGTGCATTGCGCCTCCCCGTGCCTTTCCCAATAGACGCACGCCTTTTTGAAGGCACCTCGCCTAGACGGGTGACTTGCGCTTAGGGGCGCGTCTAACGCCTATGATCTTTTATAGCGTTGGAGTCATGTTATTTCGTGTTCGTGTAGAATACCGACCAACCCTAACTTGACCGGTTTAATTATGTCTAATAAATTATCACTGAGTCAACCAGTTTATTAAATTTGCCGTGTTTGGATTGATACATAAACCCGTATAGTAAAAAACTAACAATCTCCCCTCCCCTCAACAGAAAATAAAATAAAAAATACCACGTACAAGACATTCAAGAACTAGTTGTTCATTGTGTGCAAATACTTGCAAAGTTAAAGATATTATCCTATGCTACAAGAAATTATACAATACTAAATAAAGTAAAAGTTCAACATTTTCTTCAAACAATACCTATTACACGGGTTTATATTGTCTACAGCGTGCTAGTCATGTTTGACACCCGATTCGTTTATGGTCCGTGTTAGACGGTCACGACACTTTTGGCTGTATCAAGATATAATTCCCTAAACTGGCAACTTCATGTCAAGTTTGAGTCGTGCCAAAAGTTGCTACCCACTTTGTTTGGAAACTTGGTGTTGTTCCCTAGTTGTAAAGACCCAAACTCCCTTTTCTTGTGCGGAACTTATCTACTTCTGTAGTGTGCATTTTGCACTTGAAAGCAAGGTTGCACTTCCCCTGGAGTTCAACATTTGCTTAAAGACCCACAAGGTTATAACTTTTTCCCAACTTGCTTGGAATGTGATATTTCTCAACTGGCCCTTATTTAAATCATTTTGGATAAGCCACATTTTTGGCCACTGAGGCAAAGGTCTTACCTTTGGACGATGTTCCTGATCATTGCATTAGTTATAATATGTTTAAATATTGATTAAGATGTGTTCTCTATACAATTTAAAGCGTATTTAAAAAATGTTTTGGACAGTACCTATGAAACAATGAAATATGTGATGCAAGGGTTCTTGCTATGTGACCAATTTGACAACTGTGGTTTAGGTCATTTGCATTTTTGTTTGGGTCAGTGGGCCTGTCCGGGATCTTCCCGAGTTATCCTTTTTTATTAGTATACAAAAATTGTCATTTGACGAAAAGGAGTTAGCTATTAGTGGATCTTGCACGTTCACGCTACAACTTCTCAATTGCAATGGATAGGGCCAGTTTGGCTCAGGTTTCATTACCTTTTGCTTATCTGTAAAATCTGGGGAGAATGATGCTGAGAATGCCTAGCCATATGGAATTTTGCATTGAATTCATTTTTATATTTATGTGTTTATAATGGTTAAATTTAGATTAATTAGAATTGTAAAATATTAGGATATTTATCTGATAGGTTTATATCTTATGTATTTATCTTGTAGCTTAAATTTAGGTTTAAGTTAGGGTTTAGTGGTGACAGACAATGGCATAATCTCTTTATATAATATGAATTGAATAAAATGTGTACATGTTTATCTTTTCTTCCAGGTGAGGAAGCAATATTTATGACCTCAGGGACTATAATTGACAGCAATAAGAATCTTGATGGTAGTTATTCCAATACCATATTAACCTTTGACAGTTGATCGCAAGGTAGATTATGTTTTTATTTTCTGGTGGTAACGAAATACTCCCTCTGTTCCAAATCAAGAGTTCTTATTTAAATTTACAACTTTTAAGTAAACATTTTCCCCCAAATTTACCCCCCAAAAATGTTAAGATAATTATTTGATAGAAAAAGAAAATTTATTGATCAACGAGGAAGTACAAATTAATGAGGATAAGATGCTCTCATAAATGCTAAAAATTACCAACTCTAATGCCTATGATCTTTTGTAGCTTTGGAGTCATGTTATTTCGTGTTCGTGTAGAATACCAACCAACCCTAACTTGACCAGTTTAATTATGTCTAATGAATTATCACTGAGTCAACCTGTTTATTAAATTTTTCGTGTTTGGATTGATACACATAAACCCGTATAGTAAAAAACTAACAATCTCCCCTCCCCTCAACAAAAAATAAAATAAAAAATACCACGTACAAGACATTCAAGAACTAGTTGTTCATTGTGTGCAAATACGTGCAAAGTTAAAGATATAAAAACATCCTATGCTACAAGAAATTATACAATACTAAATAAAGTAAAAGTTCAACATTTTCTTCAAACAATACATATTACACGGGTTTATATTGTCTACAGCATGCTAGTCATGTTTGACAACCGATTCTTTTATGGTCCGTGTTAGACGGTCACAACACTTTTGGTTGTGTCAAGATATAATTCGCTAAACTGGAAACTTCGTGTCAAGTTTGAGTCGTGCCAAAAGTTGCTACCCACTTGTTTGGAACCTTGGTGTGTTCCCTGGTTGTAAAGACCCAAACTCCATTTTATTGTGTGGAATTCATCCACTTCTGTAGTTTGCATTGTGCACTTGAAAGCAAGGCTGCACTTCTCCTGTAGTTCAACATTTGCTGAAAGACCCACAAGGTTATAACTTTTGCCCAACTTGCTTGGAATGTGATATTTCTCAACTGGCCCTTGTTTAAATCATTTTGGATAATCCATTTTTTTTGCCACTGAGGCAAAGGTCTTACCTTTGGACGATGTACCTGATCATTGCATTAGTTATAATATGTTTAAATATTTATTAAGATGTGTTCTCTATACAATTTAAATCGTATTTTAAAAATGTTTTGGACAGTATCTATGATATAATGAAATATGTGATGCAAGCGTTCTTGTTGTGTGACCAATTTGACAACTGTTGTTTAGGTCATTTGCATTTTTGTTTGGGTCAGTGGACCTTTCCGGGATCTTCCCGAGTTATCCTATTTTATTGGTATACAAAAATTGTCATTTGACGAAAAGGAGTTAGCTATTAGTGGATCTTGTACGTTCACGCTACAACTTCTCAATTGCAATGGATAGGGTCAATCTGGCTCAGGTTTCATTACCTTCTTCTTATTTGTAAAATCTGGGGAGAATTCGGTTTTATATTTACGTGTTTATAACGGTTCAATTTAGATTAATTAGAATTGTAAAACATTAGGATATTTATCTGATAGGTTTATATCTTATGTATTTATCTTGTAGCTTAAATTTAGGTTTAAGTTAGGGTTTAGTGGTGAAAGACAATGGCATAATCTCTTTATATAATATGAATTGAATGAAATGTATACATGTTTATCTTTTCTTCTAGGTGAGGAAGCAATATTTATGACCTCGGGGAACAGCAATAAGAATCTTGATGGTAGTTATTCCAATACCATATTAAACTCTGCTAGTCTCCTCACATCTTTGACAATTAATCGCAAGGTAGATTCTGTTTTTATTTTCTGGTGGTAACGAAATACTCCCTCTGTTCCAAATCAAGAGTCCTTATTTAAATTTACAACTTTTAAGTAAACATTTCCCCACAAATTTTCCCCCCAAAAATGTTAAGACAATTATTTGATAGAAAAAGAAAATTTATTGCTCAATGAGGAAGTACAAATTAATGAGGATAAGATGTCCTCATAAATGCTAAAAAGAAACAAAATCAAGGAAGATTAACTTTCAAATTTTATTGCAAGTTTGATAGTGGAAGACCCTTGAATACCTGCAAAGCAGATGTCCACAATCATGACATATACACCTCCCTATCCCATAGAAGTTGAATGGGGAGTGAGTGCCCTTGAAATATATTCTCATTCTTTTGTGTCCAAATACCCCAATAGACAAGAAACAACCATCAAAACCAAAAATTCCATCTAGCCCATTGATTGCCAAGGCCGTAAAACCGTTGCATGAGTAACCCCTCAATAGAATAAAGACACACCTAATTCCCTTCTAACATCCCAAAGAGATACTACTAAAGTCACCACACCATACGGCAATGTAGGAACAAGTGAGTGTGAGTCGTTGATGCCCGATAACACATAACAGATAACACATATATTCGGAGAGGAGGCTTTTAAGACCTACACACATATAACATGTCGTTAATATTAAGCCTATTTAACACCATGGACCATGAAAGGCCTTAATCTTATGTTTTTTTCATAAAATTTGCAAGAGGGAATCGTAAAGCTATATGAGAACCAGTAAAGCTATATGAGAACCAACAAGATTAGTATAAAAGGTTTAAAATAGAAGATACCCATATAATCCTTTATCAGAATTTTGGCATCAGGGTTCAAGGAAAAAGAAGAAAATTAAGGATATCAAGTTTCTCATTAAAATTCCCGTTCAAATGAAGTTTCCAAGAATATGATTCTCCCAACAAGACACCAAAAAGAGAGATAATAGCCTCATGTAGATATATTTCAAAGGCAAATCTCCCACTTAATGGTCTTATCAAAAGAATATATGAGAGCCATTACCAACTTTATAGTGGGCCAGAGAATTGAAAGTAAGCAGTGTAAATCTAAGATATTTTTTGGATTGAATTAAGATTGAGGACAAGGCGTCCCCTCAATGAGTACAGAATAATGCAGAAAAATAAATAAAGCAATCAATGTAAAGCAGCCTTTCTGTGTCATTCCCCATAATTACGCCCATACAATGCCCACAAGGAAGCAAGATAGGAAGATGAAGAGGTACAGAGCACCTTGAAGAATCTTATCATTTTTGTCCAACCATATCGCCCAAGACACAACAAACAATTAGCAAGTTCATAACAAACACTTGTCTTTGCCTCTCCTAAACCCATAAAACCGTTGCAAGTACAGTGATTCTAAAGAAGCAAGACATACCCAATCCCCCCCCCCCCCCCCATCATTGCAGAAATAGATGAGTGAGAGTCACTATCATGCCTACACATAACGCACATGTCAAGAGATAATGCCATGTAAGATCTCCGCTTCTTTAACAAATCATTAGTATATATTTAGTACTATAGACCGTGTAAAAGGTTTAAGCTTGTGGGGAATTTTGGATTTCCAAATAAAATTAGCAAGAGGAAATGATGGGAAGTGGTGGCTTTTAAATAGATGATGTGATAGAGACTTGCAAGAAAAGGTATCCGACGAGTCAATGGGAAAAATCCTATTTTTAGGCTTGTGAGAGACATGACAAGAATTAAGAACATCAGTTAGTAACGTACATTTATTGTCTTTGTTGCCCACTCTCGACTCTCCCATCCCTAATCGCTTTGCTGCCACCACCCCACATTAGTGCTTCTCCAACCCCACAACCAATTTACCGCCCATCACCACCCCACAGGACCAACACCAGCACACCACCAATTGGATCTGAATTTCACCCTAACGCGAACGACTCACCACCACCAACGTCAAAGAACAACGTCACCAATCCACCCCCACCCGGACACCCACCTTCTGGTAGCTGTGAATCCAAATCAATGTTAGAAAAAAAATCCAAAATGCCACCAAATCTACCCACCACGACAACCGCATAAACAATCACCACTGCATCTTGTCTTTTTCTCTCTCCCTATTCACCTCCTCCTTCCCAACAATACGCACCACTACTGCCTAGTGCCACCAAGCCACTCACCAACGAAAACCCACACTAAGCTCAGGATCTAATCAAACCAAAATCGCCCAAATGAACCCAAAAATGCGGCTATATAGTCCAAATCAAACCTTAGTCTCTCGATTGATAAATCCAAATATGCATTTACATTTGAAACCCAATGGTTTTGAGGGTTTGTTAGACTTGATTTTTTTATATTGGGTTAGGGTTTATAAAGAGCGTAGCGTACAGAGAGAGAGAGGGAGTGATGTAGGCTTCGCCGGAGGTGGTACTCAATGGAGAGGGTGGTGTCTCCGGTGGGAATGTTATGGTGGGGGATGGCGCTATGGTAGTTTGGTGTGGGTTGACAAAGCTGTTTGTTTTTGTTTTTCCTTTAAATTTCTTAAACATTTCTTTTTCTTAAATTATAGATTTGTTTAAGATATATATTTTTTGGGGGTCACATGCATAAAACTTGACCGTTAAACAAACCTTGAACAATTTTGGGGCAAAGTCAATAAAAAATAACGCGAGGTACTAAACTCTAATAATCAGAATTAGTGAGCTACTAAAGTCTAAATTACTCTTAAAAATTTGAAAAGTGAAAGCCCCAACAGAGAATTAAGCCCTTGATCCATGAAAGAATAAATAGGCGCATCATTAAGGGTGGAGAGATGAAATAGGCGAGGAAAAATGGTTAACAATGGAGAGTATACTACCCAAAGGTTTTCCAAGAAGTATTTAAGATATCCATATCCTAATCTATAATGAATTAGAGAGGGAGAGTACAGTAAATCTGAGAGAGGAACTTCCAAGGACTTATATAAGGGATATACCTGTCAGTGTTAGCTTTCAATCTATTTCTTTAGACACCATATTTAGTCCCGATGAGCCTGTGCCATAGAGAGTTGGGTCCACGCGGGAATCGCCACATTCACTTAGCCATTAAAGAGATGTTTTTTAATACCAGATTTCCAATCCGAATCCCCTCTCATACCGAGGTCTGGTAACTTGCTCCCAACTAATCAAGGGTCTCTCCAATTATTATCGACACCAAACTAAATAAAGTCTCTCATTATCTTCTCAATCCTCTCAACGACTAACAAAAATCCTGAACAAAGATAAAGATATAAAGTACAAAGGGGCAAGCTTGTAAAAAAGTAATGCACTCCCTAAAGAACAATAGACTCTTCCATCCATCCAATCTCTTTGCATTTTTTTTCCATTACATGATTCCCAAAGGACACAACTCCGGGATTTCCTCTTTTGGGCACACCTAGGTAAGTCATCAGCCACTCTTAAACATCCTACCAATTTCGCTAGCGACAAGAGATCAGAGGCTCAACCCCAATGCCTCAAAGGCCACATTTGTCCATATATATTTTCTTATCTAGAAATGATCTTAATTATCTGCAATAACGTAAAAAATTCTGAAATCCATACCTACTGTCGAATAAAAAAAAGGATAGAAAAAGTGTAGTGTCATCAATAAACTGTGAATGAGAGAGATTGACTTACACTACACCAAATCTGTCGAATTGTCACGATCATTGATCTTGACAAGTTGGACTTGTCAAGGCCAATAACCGTGACAATTATGGCAAGATAACTTTTTTTTTTATCACGGTCATTGACCGTGACAAACTAGTGACATTTTATAAAAAAATTGTCATGGTCAATGACCGTGACAAATCCGTGACAAGTTTCTTTGTCAAGGACTTGTCACGGTCAATGACCGTGACAATACTTTGTCGCGGCCTTGTTACGGTCAACGGTCATTGACCGTGACAAGGCTAAGACCTGGAAGGGTGACAATTTGCCCAATTTGGTGTAGTGTTATATTCTCCCGATAAACCACCCTTTCACTACGCCTGTGGGTACCCGGATTTGGCGTCATGGGCCCAGACAAGTAGCCTAATAAAAACGACCCAAAGTCTGGCTCCTCGTATCTCAACAGAATTCAGTTAGAGACTTAGTCCACTCCTAAATCTCGCAGGAAGATATTCTAGGAGTAGAAGATGGATGTGGGGGTCCAACACCCCCACTCCCCGAGAAAAAACATGTATATAACAAACCCTAAGCCTGGGGCAAAAGGCACGCACTGTATTCTCTGTAAACGCTCCCCAGAGTATATAAAAATAATACTGACTGCACCACCGTGAACGTAGGCATTCTTGCTGAATCACGTGCATACTGTGTTGTGTGATTGGCATTTTATGTTCTTTATTTTCCTTAGTGATTGCACTTTTCTTATTTATTTATGTTGAATATAATTGTCACCACAATTGGCGCCGTCCGTGGGAACGTTAGTCTTCCTTGGGAAAACCCTCACCAACAAAGAATCCAGAATGTCTGGTCACAGCAGTAACGCCCCTCAAGCAGGGGATATTCAAGAGCATCCTTCTCCTCGCAGGATCAGATCCGAAGTTCGTCGTTCAAATCAGAGGGCTCGCCCAGAGCGACAAGCCTCGGAAGAAAGTCAGGGACCAGCGAAGTCCACAAAAATCTCCAAATTGATCGATGCCTATGAGGCAAGGCTCCAAGAGTAAGGAGAGTCTGCTCGCAAGCAAGAGGCTGAGAATGCTCGCCTCAAAAGAAGGATGGAAAGGTTGGAGAGAAAACTCCATTGTAGCATCAGGAGACGTCCATACCAAACTCCTAGCCCTCAGGCGAGCAAGTCCCGCAGCCGAGGAAGGAGCCCAAGACACGAATCCCAAAGAGTTGAGGGACATGAGTCGGATGACGATCTGATTGAGCAACTGCGACTAGCTCGCCATTACAGGAACCCAGCTCGCAGCAATGAGAACATACGAAATTTGATCCGAAGGGATATGGACCAACACCCAGCACATCGCGGTGCCAGATCGACTAGGGAGCTCTCTAGACGAGCTCTCAAGACCCAGATGAAATCCCCTTTCTCAGGGGAGATAGAAGAAGAGGAAGCACCCAAGAAATTTGATATTCTGAGATTCAAGATCTATGATGGAAAAATTGACCCTATTGATCACGTTAGGCAGTACAGGCAAGCCATGACTCTCTGGAACCACCGGGACGTACTGATGTGCCGAATCTTCCCCTCGAGTCTGCATGATGTGGCGCAGAAGTGGTTCAAGAGGCTCCCTCACAGGTCCATCAGAAGCTTTGAGTCCCTTGCCGAACTCTTCATGGCTCGATTCATCACCAACAGCTCCCATTGAAGAGTGCCCACTATGTGTGTGTTTCAAACCAAACTAATTTTTCTTCAAAAAAGATTATCCAACTTTTAATTATGCACCAAACTAAGTTGTGAAGTCCCAATTCTTACTTTAAACCTATTTTATCTTGATTAATCCTAAACATGCATCTAGTGATTAAAGCAAGTAAAGTAAAGTAAAGTAGAGAATACTCACAACGCCGGATGTACGAGGAAAAAACCCAAAATGGGAAAACAACCTCGGATGGCCCAAGTCAGACAATCACTATGATCAATGGTTTTACAAAGACATGTTAGCCTTACACTAAGACTCGATCCCCACGGGTCTTGACGCTCCTTCTGATCTTCAACCGTTCTTCAATAGTGCCCACGCAGAAATTACATCTTCCATGATCTCTGTCCACAACACACGCCTCCACGTATGTCTCGGTGTCCACCGATATGGCTTTGATACGTCTACGATGTTGAACACGATGTCCGTCGCTTCTTCACCGCAAAAATCTTTGTGTTCAATGTGTAGAACAAACAACTTTGGTGCAGCAAGATCACTTGAACATATAAGAATGATAACTCGGATCTTTGCAAACTCTAAGGATGTGTTTATGCTTTGTAAACCTTAGAAAACATGTTCAACCAAGGTTCTGGTTCGTAAATTTTTTTTCCAGAAAGCACACTTACGAAACTATGATGAAAACACTGTTTAAATAGGATTTAAACGCCGCCTCGAAAAATGTGTCGTTCGAACGACTTAAGCATATCGTTCGAGCGACATTGTATCTCGTTCGAACGAGATCCAATGTCGTTCGAGCGACAGAGCGAAAGTTTGACTTTCTTTGACTTTCAGATAAAAACGTCACTTAATAAAGAGATTCAAATTAGTCAAACTCTATTTCGAGCTTATCATCATAAAACGAAGTTTAAGCCATTAAAACACTTTAAAAACATTTAAAAATATTTTTCTTTATAAAAATTACATCCTTATCTTTTATAAAATAATTCCGAGCACCATTAATTATACGCATTCATACCTGAGTGATCTCGGAATGAAATTAACTTTGAAGACGAGTAAACTTGCACCAAATAAACATCGGCATGATTATTTCTTTGAAGCTTTGCCGCAACATCTTCAATTTCTTCAATACGTCATAGACCAAGTGGGATCGAGACAAATTAAAATTCTCCCTATGACATATTACACACACAGTTTTGTTCACGGAATTAAGTCAAAACAATACAGGGACTTAATTGGAAATTTATGTCCTTATAAATCTCTCCCTTTGACTATTCCGGGACGAAACTAAACCACTGAAATGCCTAACCGGGCCGTCAAGCCGTATGACGCCTAAATCCCATCCCATAAACCCAAAATCAAAAATACAGGACACGGACTAGTATATGTAGCACCGGCAAGCATAAACTATCTGAATGTGATGTAGACTTGAAATCTCAAATCGTTGAAGCATACCTACACACATGAAACAGACAAACACATACCAAGAGAAGTATGGAAGAACAAATGAAACCGATTTATATTTCTAATTAGAACAAATCATTTGAAACATGTGAGCAATTATTTGATACCAATTTGATAAAAATATCATAAAGAAGCGCTCAACAAATCTCCCCTTACATCACATACCAAATCTCTCCCCCTTTTTGTCTCGAATAGACAATCCGGTGAAAAGATAAACCAATATGAAATATCTAGCATGAGAATATGATACCAAATAGAATCAAGTTGATACCAATGTTGAAAAATGAAAACCGCTAGATAATCATGAAACAACCAGCTAATAATGATACCAATAACAACTCAGTAGCTAGTAAACCAAGGAATCACACATAGAGTATACGAATTAAATCAAGTGTGATAAATGGTCTCATATGCAAAATACCAATTTGGAACATAAAAGAACCTGCATATAAACCAATTAATCCAAAAAATGCTTCCTGCAGAACCAAAAATATATCAAATTAAACCAGAGGACTGCAAACCAATCAGAAGCCATTTTTCACCCTGTCGTTTGAACGAGCCAGGGACTTCGCTCAAATGAGATGAGGAAGTCGCTCGAACGAAGTACAAAGGTCATTCGTGCGAGATGAGATGTCGTTTGAACGACATCGCACGACCTGCCAAAATTTCCCAGTTTCCCAGAAATATTATAAAGTATTGCCCAGTGAAAAAATTTCCACAAAAAAATTTCAGGAAGGGCCTGAAAGATGCAAAACAGTGCTAAAACAGTAAGCTTTTCGCACAAAACGCAAAAACTCATAAAAAATAAAAAATGCGAGTTACATACAAACATAGTACCGATGTGCTCAAACATGGGCATGGAATGTATGGGCGTGAAACTACAATATATGAGTCACAATTCCAACACATCGAAACGATCAAGAAGCTCTAATTGATAGCAATAAATCATCAAACTTTATCATAGCCAAATGACAATAAAAGTGTGATATTAATGAACTAAACATACTACATGCACATAAATCCAGAATTTTGACGATTCTACAAACAATAGCGTCAAATTGCAATGTTTCAACATTAGGATTAGTTGTGCAAACCCGTTTAAATTTTCTCCAACCAAACACCCTCATATAAACATACTTTTTTAAGTTCTTTTGAGGTTTCTAGCTTTCTCAACTTAGAGAAAATCTTATTGGCCATTTTCTTAGCATATAGCATTTTCTTTTGGGCTCTTTTAAACGCTGGCTTTCACGACGAGTTAATTTTGAACTCTCGCAGCCCTTTCCCGTGAATCACTCATCATTTTTACCAATTTTAAATCCTCACGGTAAACGGTTATTACATGCACACTTCTCCTTAAGTTTACTTACGCATAGATGACAAGATTGAGATAAGAACGCCTCACCAAATTCAAATATGCAAGAGAAGTCAAACATCCATATAAACTCGTGCATGTGTGCGATGTTGGCATATATACAAAGTCGAATCAAAATGCATATCAACTTCGAAACAACCCCATATAAACAATGATTAAGATCATTCTAAGCATCGACAATAATGACCAAATGTCCTAGCCACATGGATAATGAAACGATGGGGGGGTCCAAGCACACCAATATGCCACATCAAACATGTAAACTCAAAAACACAAACTGAAAATCTTTTTGGTTTTCAAACATATTTTGACTCAAAGAAGAGCAAAATCTTTTTGGATTTTCAAAAGTTTTCTCAAAAACAAAATCTTTTTGTATTTTTCAAATAGGACTCAAACAAATGAAAACTATAATACAAAATGATACACATGTCATAATACTAGCAATGAATATATCATGAAGCAAAATAGCATATGACAAACATGGCAACACTATCATCCTTTAGATTTAGCATGGGAATAATCAAGTGCACCCATCCGAGAATCATGAAGTTTAATTCCTAAAGCCACCAAATCCGATTTCCTAACCCAAGTAGGTGTAAAACGACGCATGTGGGTGTGGGGAACCGGGGCAACTTTATTCCTAAACTTCCTAGGAGCTTGTCTAAGGTCATAAGAATAACGCCTAAGGTGACCTTTCCTACCACAAAATGTGCAAGTGTAGCGGTGGTGGGAATGATTACCTTTATGTGGACCTTTTCTAACCATCCTAGTGTTTCTCACACGTGGGGGGGGGGGGGGGGGGGGGGGGGGGGGGGATGGGAACAACTCTCTCACCAAAACCTATACCTCCCCTATATCCCTTAATTTGGACGGTGCCTAGGATTTTATCTAACTTTTCCGACCTAGCCTCCAAATAAAACTTGACTCTAGATGAGTCTTTCAATCTCTCCTCCAACTTGTGAATCCTAGACTCGAGTAAACGCCTAGTCTCCTCAAATTCTAAAATCTTCTTTTTCAAGGACTCCATCAAACCACGGAGATTGCCTGTCTCTTTCTCCACAAACTCTAGTTTCTCCCTAAACTTCTTTTCTCGTGCCCTAAGATCCTCAATCAAACTATAATTATTTTCTATGGCATGCTCATTCAACTTAGATTGCAATTTTGAGTTAGCCTTTTTCACCTTCACCGTTTCGGCATACAACTCATTAAACGCATTTTGCAACTCTTTCACATCAACCTCCTCCTTGTCACTCTCTTCTCCCTCACTAACATGGGATACACTCAAAACCTCCTCGGAAGAGTCATTCACATGAGAATTGTCGTTGTCGCTCATATGACAAGCCATAAACGCAGTAAAGTTACGCTCAATGGGGGAACTCTCTCCCTCTTCTGGTTCACTATGCTTGCCCTCTTTCTTAAGTCTAGTGGGACACTCCTTAACCTTGTGATCGTACCCCTTACACCCAAAACACTTATCTGACTCATCTCTCTTAGGCTTCTCAAACTTATCCTTAGAGATGGGATCTACTTTGTTGTTCTTGAATTTTTCAAATTTCTTGGCATCTTTTGATTGCTTTTGAAACTTAATAAATTTTTTTAAATTTCATTGCCAACAAAGCAACATCCTCAAAATCAGAATCGGAATCGGAATCTGAAACTTTAATTTCCTCCTTCCGGGTTTTCAAAGCAATACCCTTTTATTTCTTAGGCACTTGCTTGGAGGTAATCATGTCGATTTCATAGGTTTGTAAGTCACCTACAATCTCTTCTAGTTTCGTTGACTCTAACCTACCCAAGGAGTTTAAAATGGTCACTTTCGCATCAAACCTACTAGGCAACGACCTAAGGATTTTCTTAATGACACGGTTGTCGAGAATTTTCTCACCTAGGTTAAACGACGAGTTGACAATATTGGACAACCTAGCATAAAACTCATCAAAGGTCTCACTCTCTAACATCCTAATGGTCTCAAACTGTGTAGTGAGATTTTGAAGTTTTGACGCCCTAACCGTGCTAGTGCCCTCGTGAGTGAGTGCCAAAATATCCCAAGCCTCTTTTGATGTTTCACAAGTCATAATTCTATTATATTCTTCCGGTGTGACATGTGAAGAAATAACGTGCAGACCTTTAGAATTATATTGTGCAAGTCTTTGTTCAGTTTCGGTCCATGACTCAACAGGCTTTAAACTAGGGACCTCACCTACAATAGTGACAGGGGGTGTCCAACCTTTCTCAACTGCAAGCCAAACACGCTCATCAATAGATTTTAAAGCACATCTCATTCTCATATTCCAATAAGTGTAATTAATGCCATCAAAAACAGGAGTTCGAGAAAATTCATTATATCCAGAATTCATCTTTGAAAACACACGGAATCATAAAACAACTAAAAATGTTTTCTAGCTCTGATACCAATTTGAAGAGTGCCCAATATCTGTGTGTTTCAAACCAAACTAATTTTTCTTCGAAAAAGATTATCCAACTTTTAATTATGCACCAAACCAAGTTGTGAAGTCCCAATTCTTACTTTAAACTAATTTTATCTTGATTAATCCTAAATATGCTTCTAGTGATTAAAGCAAGTAAAGTAAAGTAGAGAATACTCACAACGCCGGATGTACGAGGAAAAAACCAAAAACGAGAAAACAATCTCGGACGGCCCAATCCAGACAATCACTTTGATCAATGGTTTTACAAAGACAGATTAGCCTTACACTAAGACTCGATCCCCACGGGTCTTGACGCTCCTTCTAATCTTCAACCGTTCTTCAATAGTGCCCACGCAGAAATTCTGTCTTCCACGATCTCTGTCCACAACACACGCCTCCACGTATGTCTCGATGTCCACCGATATGGCTTTGATACGTCTACGATGTCGAACACGATGTCCGTCGCTTCTTCACCGCAAGCCCTTTGTGTTCAATGTGTAGAACAAACAACTTTGGTGCAACAAGATCACTTGAACATATACGAATGATAACTCGGATCTTTGCAAACTCTAAGGATGTGTTTATGCTTTGTAAACCTTAGAAAACATGTGCAAACAAGGTTATGGTTCGTAAAACTTTTTTCCAGAAAGCACACTTACGAAACTATGATGAAAACACTGTTTAAATAGGATTTAAATACCGCCTCGAAAAACGTGTCGTTCGAACGACATTGTATCTCGTTCGAAAGAGATCCAATGTCGTTCGAGCGACAGAGCGAAAGTTTGACTTTCTTTGACTTTCAGATAAAAACGTCTATTAACAAAGAGATTCAAATTAGTCAAACTCTATTTCGAGCTTATCATCATAAAACGAAGTTTAAACCATTAAAACACTTTAAAAACATTTAAAAATATTTTTCTTTATAAAAATTACATCCTCATCTTTAATAAAATAATTCCGAGCACCATTAATTATACGAATTCATACCTGAGTGATCTCGGAATGAAATTAACTTTGAAGACGAGTAAACTTGCACCAAACAAACATCGGCATGATTATTTATTTGAAGCTTTGCTGCAACGTCTTCAATTTTTTCAATACGTCATAGACCAAGTGGGATCGAGACAAATTAAAATTCTCCTTATGACATATTACACACACAGTTTTGTTCATGAAATTAAGTCAAAACAATACAGGGACTCAATTGGAAATTTATGTCCTTACACCCATCCTAAGAGGATGAACGCTTTGCTAACAATGAAGAAGACTTCACAGGAGAGCCTCCGGGACTACGCAAAGCTGTTCTGGGAATTATTCAACAAGGTCGAGGACTGCTAGGAGCAAGTAGCAGTGGCCTCTTTCAAGATCGGCCTACCAAACTCTTGCCTTCTGTACCAATCCCTGACGAAGAAGGAGGCCACAACCATTGATGACCTAATGGCCCGCATCAAGAAGTACACCAAGGTGGAGGATGTGACACGCCTTAATACAGGGGAGAATGCTCGGACTCGGCTCGCTGCCAAGGGCAACGACAAGGTTGAGATCCAGAAGAAAGGAGGCAAGAATGGGGGCAAGAATGTCTCTAAGAACGGAGGCAAGAATGGTGCTTCGAAAGCATTTCAGGCAGTAAACACTGTCTTCAAGGAACCAATCTATAAGATCCTGGCAAAGATCAAAGACGAACCATTTGTTAAGTGGCCTAGAAAGATGGGATGAGATCCCTCGAAGAGAAATAACGCGCTGAGATGCTCTTTTCATAAAGAGGGAGGACATAAGACCGAGCACTGCAAAGCTCTTAAGTCTCACCTCGAAGAACTGGCCCAGTCTGGGCACCTGAATGGGTTTGTGGAGAAAAGGTAGAGAAAATCGCTGCCAATAGAGAAGCAAGACCTGACAACGTACTCGAGGATGATGCTGGACATGAATTCGTCGTAATTCATGAGGCATCTGATATGAAGCAGATTCAAGGAAATTCGGCTCGGATGGAAGTAAAAAAGCTTAAAGGAGTGATACAAGCTTTTCAGATCGATCCAAAAAAGACACAATCAGGAAAGCGTCGGTGAGCAGATGACATCGACTATAGCAAACATATCGTGTTCACAGATGAAGATCTGGTGGGAGTGAGAGCCCCACATCACGACGTCTTGAACATTACGCTCAGGATAGACAACTATGACGTCGACAAGTTGCTCGTCAACCAAGGAAGCTCATCCGAGGTAATGTATCTCGACCTATTCAGAAAGTTGAAGTTGAGCGTCACCGACCTGAAGGAAGCCACTGTCCCTTTAGTTGGCTTCGCTGGAAAAGTGACTATTCCATTGGGAAAGATCGTGCTGCCAGTAAGGGCAGGGAGTGATATACCCGCGTATACCCTCGGCCAGGCCGAGGGTGTACTCCACCTGGTTCAGGCCCGGATGACCCTTCGAGGGGCCGACCCTCCAGCAGGCCCCCAGACGACCCTTCGAGGGGCCGACCCTTCATCAGGTTCCGGATGACCCCTCGAGGGGCCGACCCTTCAGCAGGCTCCGGACGACCCCTCGAGGGTACGATAGTACGAGGCCAGAATCGGTCCAGACTAGCTGCCGGACGGAACTTTGCCCTCGGCCTCATACCATAGGCCGAGGGTGACATCATCACAGCGCGTGGTTCGGGAGACGCGTGGAACAGTGCGCGTGAGGCTCATATGGCACCTGGCAGACCGTTATAACAAAATCATACCCTCACGTGAGGGAATATTATGTCATTATTTGGCATCTACAGGTGTCAACAGGGGATTGTCTAGATCATCATTCACATGCACCATGCATACTTGAGGGGTACACTACACCCCCCAAGACCTATATATACTTTTCACCTACAACCCTACAGGGGGATCGATTTATTGTAACCCTAGCAAAAACTATGCTTATACGCATAGTAGAGAGAGAAAGTGAGCTTATGTGCATTGTATCCAAGGCCATTAGTGCACATACTTAGTGGATCACACATTCACAGTGCATTGTATCAATGTTTTAAAAGGCACGAGGTGTAGTTGAGGCATTTTGTCTATGTGAGGCGAGGCGTAAGCCTCAACTTTTTTTCACAAATATCACTAAAAATGATAAAAAAAATAATAATAATTAAGCGAGGAACAAAATATGTATCACATCTATAATGAAAACAAATGGTGTAAAGTCGATCCCACAACATAATACAAATAATAACACCATCCTGTCATCATCATAATACATATTCTATTGTCAAGACAAAAGAAATCCATAATTAAAACCATATGTATATTGCAGTAAAAAAATTTAGTGAGGGAGAGAAAAACAAAAAAAAAGTGATATATATATATATATACATATACATACATACAGCATAAAAAATACCTGCTGTATGTATAGAGCAAAAAAAAAAGGATGAAGTTTTTTTATGCTAATTTTTTTTCTTTATATATACAACATAAAGGATGAAGTTTTTTTATGCTAATTGTGGATGAAGTATAAAGGATGAAGTATAAAGGATGAAATATAAAGATAAACAAGAAAAAATACGTGATGATTGAGGATGAAGTTTTGAAGAGGTGTGGAAGAAGTTATCTCCGGTTGAAAAGATAACAAAGTTTTGAAGAGGTGTGGAAGAAGTTAGGCTACTAGGGCTTCAAATGAAGGGCTGACTGAAATAAAAACGTGGCTTTTTTATAATTATTTTAGTTGACCACCTTTGATTAAACCCGAGCAGGAAAAAAACGACGCTTAAGCCTCAACCGCCTCAAGGCGGAAGCCTCAACCAAATGAGGCGCGAGCCTCAGTTAAACACCTAGAGGCTTAAGCCTCAAGGCCTTCTGTCCCCGCCTCGCCTCGAGGTGTGCCTTGTTCTGCCTTTTAAAACATTGGTCTATATATCAACCTTTGGAATAATGATTCGTTTTTGCTAGCCTGGTATAGGGGGGGCCATTGTCAACTACTACGGGGAAGTTATCGGGGTTAACTTCTATGATGAATTGTATACTCCATTCCTGCCAATCAACATAGTTTCCAAATGGTTGGATCACTTCAAGAAATGATATACCCGCGTATACCCTCGGCCAGGCCGAGGGTGTACTCCACCTGGTTCAGGCCCAAACAACCCTTCATCAGGCTCCAGACGACCCTTCGAGGGGCCGACCCTTCATCAGGCTCCGGACGACCCCTCGGGGGCCGACCCTTCATCAGGCTCCGGACGACCCCTCGAGGGCCGACCCTTCAGCAGGCTCTGGATGACCCCCCGAGGGTACGACAGTACGAGGCTAGAATTGGTCTAGACTAGCTGCCGAAAGGAACTTTGCCCTCGACCTCATACCATAGGCTGAGGGTGACATCATCACAACGCGTGGTTCGGGAGACCCGTGGAACAGTGCGCGTGAGACTCATATGGCACCTGGCAGACCGTTATAACAAAATCACACCCTCACGTGAGGGAATATTATCTCATCATTTGGCATCTACAGGTGTAAATAGGGGATTGGCTAGATCATCATTCACATGCACCATGCATACTTGGGGGGTATAATACACCCCCCAAGACCTATATACACTGGTCACCTACAACCCTACAGGGGGATCGAATTATTGTAACCCTAGCAAAAAATATGCTAATACACACAGTAGAGAGAGAAAGTGAGCTTATGTGCATTGTATCCAAGACCATTAGTGCCCATACTTAGTGGATCACACACTCACAGTGGATGTAGGCATAATTGGCTGAACCACTATACATCATTGTCTTATTCCTCTTATCCTCATCTCCTTCTATACACTTATACACATACCTCTCTGTGGCTGCCATGGTTATCACTGTTTGAGCTCATCATCACTCACCTGGGGATGCTAGATTTCTGCATCATCAGATTGGCGCCGTCTGTGGGAAAGAGAAGACATCTCTTCCTTTGTACTGCTTGACCTCACTGGGCACTCTGGTGGTGATCTAGCTCTCCCCCCGTGTGGAGACATTTCACCATTGAAAGAGACCCATTAAGGTTCTCACGCTCACCAGTCCCTTTTTTCCAGTTCAGCTGTTCACAGCTCAAACATATGGCACCAGAGATGCCACCACCACCGCTTCCCCCACCGAATGATGGGGGAGGACCCAGTTCCAGTCAGCCACCACCTCAGCCTGAGATGGCAGATGTGGCGGCAGCCTTGAAGTCTCTGGCAGCAAGCCAGCGGATTATACAGGAGCAGTTCACAGCTCTGAGCCAGAACATACTAAGACAACCAGGGGTCTCACCTGAGATGATTACTCCGACAGCAGCTCCAGGACAGCATGAGGCCAGGGGACCACCCCAGGCACCACGCAAAGACCTGCCACTTCCTCAGCGGCGTAGGGATGTTGCTGACCCCCGGCGTCTACACCTGGGGAGGCAAGGAAACCCTTGCCCTGAAGACAGGTATGATGACCTGGAGGGAGAGGAGGCCCCCATAGAATGCTGGGAGCCGTATGAGGTCTCCAACAATACTGTACGACCCCTCCAGGAGAGCAGAGGGAAGTGAGGGAGACCAAATCCTGAAGATCGCCCAAGAGGCTCCGCTTTTGATCGCTTGAGCAGAGGGTCAGCCTTTGAGAGGCTGGGCCTAGTAAATGACATTCGGGAGAAATTGTCTAGATCAAGGAGTGCTGCGAAGTCCAGAAGGGAGGTAGAAGATGAACGACCCCTAGGGCGAGATGACGGTCAGGGGGAAGTAAACAGCCGACGCAGGCCAGCAGCGGCAGGACCCTCCGTCCATCTCAAAGAGGCGGCAGGGGATAACATCGGCCAGGCCGATCCAACGAGGCTCTGGA
The DNA here is from genome assembly GCA_949130495.1 of Sambucus nigra. Classification (NCBI taxonomy): domain Eukaryota; kingdom Viridiplantae; phylum Streptophyta; class Magnoliopsida; order Dipsacales; family Adoxaceae; genus Sambucus; species Sambucus nigra. The sequence goes on from OX422220.1 coordinate 523,365,044, forward strand.
ATGACTCGATCCAGCGATTGGAGGATAATATTAGCGACATACTGAAGAGCCGTGACCCTCTTCAGAGGGGATACACCATAGGCTCACCCTTTGTGGCAAGGATAGTCAACTTCCCCATGCCATCAAAGTTCAAGCCACCTGTGGTCACCCCAAGATATGATGGGAGCACCAACCCCATCCACCACGTGGAGATGTATCAGGCAGCAGCAGACATATACTCTATCTCGGATGAGATGAGGTGTCGTGCCTTCTCTGGTACCCTGACTGGGGCTGCACATGTCTGGTACACGTCTCTCCCAAAAAACTCCATTGAAAACTTTAAGCAGTTGGCAGACCGGTTCATCCATAATTTCTGCTTCCGGATGAGGCCACAGAAGAAGACTACCCACCTGCTCTATGTTAAGCAAGGGAAGAATGAGAGTCTAAGAGACTACATAGCCAGATTCAACAAAGAGAAGTTGGAGGTGGAAGAATATGAGGAGAGCATAGCTATGACAGCCCTGATTGGAGGACTCCAAAAAGGGAAGCTGTTATGGAAGCTTGCTGAAGACCCCCCGAGGACGATGGCTGAATTACTGGCAACGACAGGAAAGGTGATGAACGCCGAAGAGGCGATGGCTACAAAATACGAAGACGAAAATGGAGGCACTAGTGGGGGTAAATACCCTAAGAAGAATAAAGAGGGGAAGAAGAGGTCTACGGATGATAAGTTCGCGGGTTACACCCCCTAACGGTCAGCTGTGAACATATTCTCAATGAGATAAAGAGCGACCGATCCCTGAAGTGGCCTGAGAAGTTGAGGGCAACCCCCAACAAGAGGAATAAAAACCTGTGGTGTGAGTTCCACCAAGACCACGGCCACGTGACAGATAAATGCTTTGCTCTGAAAGACGAGATTGAGAGGATGCTGAAAGAAGGAAAGCTCAGAAAGTACGTTGACAAAGGTGCTTTCAAGAGGGGCCGAGGGGCCGACCCCAGAAAAAAGCGAGTTGATGCATGCAAAGAAGGTCCACAAAAAAGAGGGGACGACCCTTCTGATGATGAGGAAGACCCTGACCTCCCGCCGAGAGACGACCAAGGCCCTGTCAAGAGGCTAAATATAATCTCACTTGGGGTGGGAATGATCTCCGGGGGTCTGGTAGGAGGAGGGTCTGAAGTCGCAGATAGGAAGGCCCACGTGGCAGAAGCCAGGGCAGTGACGAAGACAGTATACTCGACTTCTCTGGAGGTCAAGTCAGAAAAGAGGAAGAAGGTTGACATGGACACTCTGATAGTAGGGTTCTCAAGAATGGACTTCAAAGGACTGTTAACCCCGCATGATGACCCTCTCGTCATCACAACCAGGGTGCATGGGTGCGAGGTGCCGAGGATCCTGGTGGATGGGGGCTCATCTGCAGATGTGATGTTTTGGCCATGCTTCAAAGACTTAGGTCTCAACCGTGCTAGACTTGTCCCCTACCATCACCCATTGATTGGGTTCAGTGGGGAAAAGGTTCATCCCCTAGGCGTGTATGAGGCCGATGTCAGGATGGGGGACCAGTGGCCGAGGTGGCTTATCAAGAGGGTCAGCTTCTTTGTGATGGATGAACATGTGTTTTCAGCCTACAATATCATATTGGGGCGGGTGGCCCTCAAGGGGTTTGAAGCTGTGCCGTCTATGGTCCACCAGATGATTAAATTACCTACCCCCTACGGGGTGGGGGAAGTTCAGGGAGACCAGACGACAGCACGAGAATGTCACTACAACTCCGCTGAAGAAAGAGAGGCGCACAAGAGGGCCACTACTACTTACAATATTGACACCCTAGACCCCAGGGATGAGACGAAGTTAAAGAAAGGAGAAGCCACGGAAGAGGTAGAATCCATCATCCTCGATGAGGATGACCCAGAAAAAACCGTCCAAGTCGGCAAGTCTCTGAAGCCCAATATCAAAGAAGACCTCATTAAACTATTGAGGAGCAGACGAAGCATCTTTGCATGGAGCCATGAAGATATTCCAGGGATCGACCCTGAAATCATGTGCCACAAGCTCAATGTGGCAAGGGGAGCAAAGCCGGTGAAACAGAAGAGGAGAATTTACTCTAGAGAAAAGTATGAGGTCATAAGGGATGAGGTCAAAAAATTAGAAGACGCTGAATTTATCAGAGAAGTCATCTACCCTGAATGGCTGTCCAATGCGGTCATTGTCCCAAAGGCCAACGGGAAGTGGAGAATGTGTGTGGACTTCACTGACCTCAATAAGCACTGTCCCAAAGACAGCTTCCCTCTCCCCCGCATCGACCAGATGGTGGACGCTACCGCAGGCCACGAGCTCATGAGCTTTATGAATGCCTATTCAGGGTACAACCAGATCTCCATGAACCCTAAAGACTCGGAGAAGACAACCTTCATTACTGATAAGGGGACATACTGCTATAGGGTCATGCCCTTTGGCCTGAAAAATGCAGGGGCAACGTATCAGCGCCTTGTAAATAAAATGTTTGAAGACCAAATTGGGAAGTCTATGGAGGTTTATGTAGATGACATGCTGACTAAGAGTTTGAAGGCAGAGGATTATGTGGTAGACCTAGAGAGGACCTTTAACACGATGGACAAATACCAGATGAAGCTCAACCCGACAAAGTGTGTCTTCGGGGTCGGAGCAGGGAAGTTCCTGGGGTTCATTGTCAACCAAAGAGGCATCGAGGCCAATCCCGAAAAGATAAAAGCCCTTGTTGAGATGAAGACCCCCAAGTCCATCAAAGACGTTCAGAGACTCACGGGGAGACTTGCTGCCTTGAACAAATTTGTGTCAAGGGCCACAGACAGGTGTCTACCATTCTTCAAGATCCTCAGGAAGGCCTTTGAATGGAGTGAAGAGTGTGATGAGGCTTTCAAGGAGCTAAAATCATATCTGGGGTCTCCCTTGCTGCTGTCACGCCCCGTGCAGGCTGAACGACTTTATGTGTACCTCGCCGTCTCAGAGTCCGCCATCAGTTCAGCCATTGTAAGAGACGAAGACGGGATACAGAAGCCTGTGTATTTTAACAGCAAGGCACTCCAGAGGGCAGAGCAAAGATATCCAAGGATGGAGAAGTTGGCCTACGCCTTGATTCACGCATCAAGAAAGATGAAGCCATACTTCCAGTCCCATACAATGGTCATCCTCACTGACTCTCCTCTTAGGCAGGTCTTGCACAAGCCTGAAAAATCAGGAAGGCTAATGACCTAGGCTATAGAGCTGGGGGAGTACGATATTGTGTATCAGCCTAGGACGGCCATTAAGGGGCAAGCATTGGCAGATTTCGTGGCCGAGTTTACCTGGGAGGGTGAGGAGGCCGAGGGTGAGGGTCTCAGCAGGACAGATACCCAGCAAAGTAGACTCACCGACCCTTCTGCAGATAAGGCTGAGACAAGCACCGCTAGAAGAAAAGGGGCGGAAAACGAAGAGGGAAGGTATCTCTTCAGACAGGGGTCACTCACTGAGGGAAGCTTCTCAGAAGAACATACTGTGTGGAGTCTCTTCATCGACGGGTCTTCTTGCGAAAGCGGGAGTGGAGCTGGATTAATAGTGTCAGCACCCGACGGCACAGACATTGAGTATGCCCTGAGATTTAATTTTAAGGCCTCAAACAACGAGGCCGAATATGAGGCCTTGATAGCTGGCCTCTCCTTGGCTAAATCTCTTAGTGTCGGCCAGATTTTGGTTCATAGTGATTCTAGGCTAGTAGTGAATCAGATACTAGGAGCCTACGAGGCCAAGGATGAGAGGATGGCTAGATACCTTGAGAAGGTGCGATCATTATTGAAGAGCTTCAAAGAAGCAAGGTTAAAGAGGATACCTAGACTCGATAATGGTCGAGCCGACTCCCTCGCTAGGTTGGCCTCGGCGACTAGGACAAACATAAGGAGCACAGTCCCAGTGAAAATTTTGCTTCGACCGACTATTGAAGATGCCGAGGGAACACTTAGCAATTGCCTGAATGTTTCTCAGGAAGCTTCATGGATGGACCCTCTGATCAGATACATTAAAGAGGGAGAGGTGCCAGAAGCAAGGCAAGAAAGGAAGAAGCTAAGATACAGGGCTGCAAAATTCACTGTCATCGGAGACACTTTGTACAAAAAGGGGTTTTTGCTCCCCTTACTTAGGTGCGTGCACCCCTCAGAAGTCCCTTCCATTTTGCAAGATGTGCATGAAGGATCGTGCTCAAGCCACGTTGGGGGTAGATCCTTAGCGAAGAGGGTGATCACCCAAGGGTACTGGTGGCCGACCTTGGGGAAAGATGCCGCAACATATGTAAAAAAGTGTGATAAATGCCAAAGATTTGCCACCATCCCTCATCAACCTCATCAGCCTCTTACTTCCATTACATCCCCATGGCCGTTTGCAGTATGGGGGATCAACCTAGTAGGACCCTTACCGAGAGCTGTCAATAACTATCGGTTCCTCATCGTAGAGATTGATTACTTCTCAAAGTGGGTGGAGGCCGAACCAATGGTCACGATTACAGAGCAGAAGACCTTCCAGTTCATCTGGAAAAATGTGATATGCAGATATGGTCTCCCCAACACCCTCATCTCGGATAACGGGACTCAGTTCAAAAATACCTCTCTTCAGAAGTACTGTGAAAGGGTGAGTATCAAACAATTCTTCTCCACCCCTGGCCGACCTCAGATCAATGGGCAGACAGAGGTTACAAACAGGACAATCCTAGATGGAATCAAGAAGAGGCTTGAGGAGGCAAAAGGAAAATGGGTCGAGGAGTTATACGCCGTGCTGTGGGCCTACAGGACGACAGCGAGGTCCTCTACCGGAGAGCCCCCATTCATGCTAGCTTATGGCTCAGAAGCCGTCATCCCCACTGAGATTGGGTTTCCTACTCATAGGGTACAAATGTATAACCCCCAGAGAAATGCAGAAGAAAGGAGACTTGACTTAGACCTAATCGAGGAAAAGAGGGAAGATGCTGAGATAAGACAAGTCGCCTACCAGCAGAGGACCGCAAAGTTTTATAATCAGAGGGTGAAATAGAGACCAATTGCGGTGGGGGACTTGGTCCTCAAAAAGACCTGGCAGAAACCCAACAAGCTCCACCCTAATTGGCACGGCCCATATAGGGTCATCGATGAAGTTGTCCCAGGGACCTATAGGCTAGAAAACCTGGAGGGGGAACCCTTTTCCAACCCCTGGAATGCAGATCATTTGAATAAATACTATCAGTAATGTTATAAGGTCTTGATGGGCCATAATTGTAATAGGAACTGCTTCGACAGAATACATTGAAAATTAATGAGAAATATCAGTGTTTCCCCTCATCTTGTGTTTGTCAGTTCTAATGCGCATGGAAACATCTTCAAAGGCAACCCTCGGCTATAATGAGGGCCAATAGAGGGGACGACCCCACCACTGTCCTCAAGAAAGACGAGGGAAAACTTTGAAAACCATTAGTTTGGTAATTTGATCCCTCGGCTATAATGAGGGCCAGTGGAGGGGACGACCCCACCACTGTCCTCAAGAAAGATGAGGGAAAACTTTATTAAAAACCATTAGTTTGGTAATTTGATCCCTCGGCTATAATGAGGGCCAGTGGAGGGGACGACCCCACCACTGTCCTCAAGAAAGACGAGGGAGAGATTAGTGATTATACAAAAAAAAATACACAATACGAGTATGGAAGGCAACAAGAGACATTATATTACAAAATGTTGTTCGTGTTACAAAAATAAAATATAAAAATGGATTACACGAAGAGGGTATTGGCTACAGACGGCCACCCTATTGAGTAAAATCAAAGGGCAAGGCCTCGACATCAATGGGATGTTCTTCTATGACCATGACAGGCTGACCCTCAGACGTGCCCATGCCTTCGACATGCTGAGACTCCACTTGAGCTAAGGCTTCAGCAATGAGGGGATCATCCAGCTGAACTGCTTCAAGAGAAGGTCGAACAGACGACACTGCATCAACGAACTTTAAGACGACCCATCGACAGGCCGTCTTAATTCCCCTCTCCAAGTATTCAAGGCCGAAGCCTTGAAACTCGTCTGAGAGTTTGTAGGCCTCCACAGCATCGGCCTCGGCTTTCTTGACAGCTGCTTCCAGATCGGCCTTGTGCTGAGCCTCCAAGTTGAGTAAAGCCTCATCCTTCTCCTTTATTAGCAAGTCCTTGGCCTGCTGGTCGGCATCGTGCTGCCTCGTCAACTCATCTAAGACCCTGGGATACTCGGTCCTAGCACTCTCGAGTTCAGCCCTCGCAGTCTCGAGATCTGTCCGCAGGTCGGCCTCATGCTGAATGGCCCTCTCGGCTTCATAAAACTTATGTTGATTCTCAGCCATCCACTTAGTGGCCGAGGTGAAGGCACAGACGGACTGCACAGAAAAAGACACTTATTAAGAGGCTGAGGAAACAGTTAGTGAAAAATTAAATTAAATTAGATGAGGTAAAGATAAGTACCTGAGCCAGTGCGTGCAGACCATAGTCATACACCTTGGCCGGAGGCATCTTTGACAGGAACTCGTAATCAGCGATCGAGGGAGCAGAAAACATTGAGGCCTTGGCTGCCCTCAAGTTAGTGATCAGTAATGAGGGCTTGTCGCTGAGATGTGTCAGGTTCTGGGACCAGAAGGCCCCCATGCTAGAAGAAGAGGCGGTTCCCTCAGACGCCTCAACCCTGGCCCTAGTCCGTGATCCTGGCCGAGGGTCTACGGGGACCTCGGGCTCCTTCCTCTTCTGCCTGTCAACGGTCGGCTCAGTAGGTGTCGGCCCTGTGGTCTGCATATTCCTCGGAGATTGCTGAGGCTCCTTGCCTTTCTTCTTGCTTAGACCAGACAACAAGCTCGGAGCAGTCATTTCCCAAAGTTGATCTGATATACCTGCAGGACGACCTGAAAGGAGGACGACACGTGAGAAAAATGCAGAGATAAAAAGGAAACACTTGAAAAAAGTGAAGAAAAGTACAACTCACATAGTTCTGTAAGGGGGCCGACCTTCAGACCAGCTTCCTTGAGGAACCGAGGGGTCATCAGAGCTTCAAATTTTGGAAGTTCATCCCCTCTCCCTCGTCCTCTTAGATATTCAACAATATCTTTCTCTTCCAGGCTAAGTCCGGGGTCTGACCTGGCCTTCATCGACGGGTTAGACCATCTTCGAGGGACCCTCGGACCATCGGCTACAAGAGATGCCTCGGCGGAGAACTCCCACTCCCTAGAGACGAAAAAGAATCTCTTCTTCCAATCGTGGTTGGAGGTTTGAGCCACGTGGAGAAGTTTTTTCTCAGACCTCCTCGCCCCCAGATGATAGTACCCAGGCTGTTTGGACGAGAAGGTAATATTGTAGCAGGCCAAGAATACGTCAGCCGAGGGCTCATCAGTGAAAGCATTCTTCCACAGGGAGATGTAGCCCAGGATCATCCTCTAAGAGTTGGGAGGAAGCTGAGAGGGGGCTATGCCGATGGATGAAAAAATATCTACGACAGCAGGATGCAGAGGGAATCTGACACCAACCTTGAATATCTGTTCGTATACTGCAACCTCTCCTTCTTCACCCCCAAAGACCCTCTCGTCCTCAGAGGGAACCCTCATAGATATGGTGGGAGGAACACCATATGCATGCCTCCACAGAAGGAGGTCACAATCCCTGACCGAGGAAATATAAGATGAGGCGTGAGATGTGTCAAATGGGTCATCTGAGTCCTCATCATCCTCAGTCCCCTCACCCTCGGCCTCGGCCTCATCACCTGTCAGAGGCCCTAAGGGAAAAGCCATCTGGAAGGCATGTGGAGATAGAGTTGTCACAGGGACAGCCTCAGAAGTAACCATACCCTCGGCCTGTCGGCCTGGGCTTAGGTCAGACACCTCTCCTCTCCCAGAAGGTCCAGCGCCAATTGGTGACGAGGCTCTCTCATCCATCTCTCCTGAATAACTCTCGGCTGGACGACCAGACGACCCACAAGACTCAGATGGCTCAAATGGTATTATTGTGGCAAGAGGAATGGGAAAAATGGGTCGTCCCCAATTAGGGTCGGCCCCTCGGCTCCTCTCCTCCTCTTCCTCTATTCGCCTAATCTCTACGAAGAGCTTCTCTCTCAAGGCTGGGAACTCCTCGGCTAAACTGTAAAGCCTCCTAAGCATTAAGGGGGAGACCCTACACTTGGATGAATTTCTAACCTAACTACAAACAAGTTTACAATTGACCAGGCTAGACTTTTGGATTGAAACAAAGGAAATCAAGAACACTCAAGAACATTCAAGAACAGTTTGCTGGAGGTTACACCGAAAAAGCTATGGAACAGCCTAAGAAAATCTAGCCCAATGAGTTTAAAACAGGAAAGCAAGCAAGAAATGAAGGAAAAGAGGACGCTGGGTCAGAGGGATTACCTGAGAGGGAAGAGCGAGACTGCCAAACTCGAAATGTTGAAAACTTGCAGAAATGGAGGTTTGTCTGTTGGAAATCTAGAGAGAGAGAGAGAGAGTTCAAGCGCGGAGAAGAAGAAGAGAGAGAGTTCAAAAAATCTCTTAAATACCTTAGTAATGAGTGGGCCCATTAACCAAGAAGGGTATCATTAGGGCACGAAGCCCCAGGCAAAGTGTGCAGCCGCCACGCCTTGGAAACTGAAACGGCAATGAGTACATGCCTAGGTCTAACATCTGCTTAACAGGTATTACCCATCAGACAGACCATACACCCATCTCATCTGCAACATTATCCCTCAGCCATCTCAATGGCACCAATGGCTAAGGGCTGGGGGGTGATTGATATACCCGCGTATACCCTCGGCCAGGCAGAGGGTTACTCCACCTGGTTCAGGCCCAGATAACCCTTCATCAGGCTCCAGACGACCCTTCGAGGGGCCGACCCTTCATCAGGCTCCGGACGACCCCTCGGGGGCCGACCCTTCATCAGGCTCCAGACGACCCTTCGAGGGGCCGACCCTTCATCAGGCTCCGGACGACCCTTCGAGGGGCCGACCCTTCATCAGGCTCCGGACGACCCCCCGAGGGTACGACAGTACGAGGCCAGAATTGGTCCAGACTAGCTGCCGAAAGGAACTTTACCCTCGGCCTCATACCATAGGTCGAGGGTGACATCATCACAGCGCGTGGTTCGGGAGACGCGTGGAACAGTGCGCGTGAGACTCATATGGCACTTGGCAGACCGTTATAACAAAATCACACCCTCACGTGAGGGAATATTATGTCATCATTTGGCATCTATAGGTGTAAACAGGGGATTGGCTAGATCATCATTCACATGCACCATGCATACTTGGGGGGTATACTACACCCCCCAAGACCTATATACACTAGTCACCTACAACCCTACAGGGGGATCGAATTATTGTATCCCTAGCAAAAACTATGCTAATACACACAGTAGAGAGAGAAAGTGAGCTTATGTGCATTGTATCCAAGGCCATTAGTGCCCATACTTAGTGGATCACACACTCACAGTGGATGTAGGCCTAATTGGCTGAACCATTATACATCATTGTCTTATTCCTCTTATCCTCATCTCCTTCTATACACTTATACACATACCTCTCTGTGGCTGCCATGGTTATCACTGTTTGAGCTCATCATCACTCACCTGGGGATGCTAGATTTCTGCATCATCAAGAAACATGGGTATGTTCCAAATCTTGGCATGTCATTTCGAAATACAATTACGTTTCTATTAACTAGTTGAGGGGGCCATGTGCATTGCATGTTGGGAAACACACTGTACTAAAAAGAATATATAACAGTTTTGCCCAAAAAGATTTCATTTTCTAGCATATCAAATTGGAAACAATTTCCATTCTCCCTTGTATGCCAAAATTTGTTATATTGATTATACAACTCCTTATGCTGAATATGCTGGTTAAGATGTTTGATTTAGCAGTGGTAACTGGAAAAAAATGTCATTAATATTGTACGTTAGTTTAGGATACGGGGTTGTCGTACGCTGGTTGGGCAGTATTCGCCATCTTTGTGGTCTTTGTGATTTCAAATGTCTTATTTTCTTTTAAGACGTGCTCACCATCTTGCGTACACATGGGCTGCGTACGAGACTAGGGCATAAACTCACCACCACCTCCAGCATACACACCACCCGTTTAGGCTATAAGAGTTACGGATGTGGGTGCGGCGATTTGATAACTCTCCAAAATATAGAATACAGGTGTGGTAAAAAATCAATACAAATATATTATATTATTCCTCAATCATTACGTTAATAGCAATCACCAACACTAGCAATATATCATCATTCGTCTAAGAGTCAACACGAAAAATGCAACATATCAAGTTTAACGACTTAATAGGGGAGACAAATAATAAGGCATTGACAATTTTTGAATCACTAAAAAAAGTTGGTATAATAACCACTTAAAAATACACTAGACTTTAAGGGAAAAAAATGAACTTGAATTGTTTCATGGAGCAAAGTGATGTGTTTAGTGGTTTTATTAAAATCACCAATGCTTATATTTATTTTGAAAACTTCCACTTTTTTGAATATTACAAATTCCAAATTTGCAGTAAACAAAAAACCACCAAACCACACCTCAAAAGAATCCATGTTGCACCCAAAAAGAAACCTAGCCGAATTGCAATCACTCAATATATATATATAGGGTATGCCCGCTCCTGAAGGCACGACAATAATTTTCCAAAAAGTACGTAATTGCAAAACAAAGAAAATTTTCAAAATACCTAATCGCAAAACAATTTTTTTTTCGTTCCTCAACAAAACAAATTATAATTTTGCGTTGTAATTGTTTTACATATAATTCAGAGAAGTGAAAAAAAGGGCAAATTTTCCTCTAATTATAGGACTATCCAACTTGCTTAAAAATAATTAAGAAAGCACACCAACAATTAGTCCGTTTTGGTTCTCCTCTAAACAACATCGTCAAAACTGATATATGAATTCTTATTAATTTCAACAACATTACTCTCAAATCCATAATGATAATTTGGGAAATGACTACGAAAAGTATACAATAGATCATCTAGTGTCTTCATCGTTGAACGAAGTGAAGAACATTATGTTGGCACCAATGCGATCGCAACATCGAAAAAATTAATAGAGTTCTAAATTGCACTGAAGATGCGCATCTTCAACCTGGGCACGTCAATAGCTTTGGAGCAAGTTGTAAACTCAAGTCCTAACATCATATATATGTGAAACTGCACTCAAACAAAATCTCATATCAACCACACAAATAATACTTGTACCAATTAATGTGAAATACCCATTAATCTATGCATGCCCGTCAATGAATGAAATTGTCACCGTGAACCACAAGGAGACCAACTGTGAATCATAAAAAATAACATGAAAATGCTCAGAATACATCATCCGTGTCTCGATACCCTTACCACGTGCCCTGATATGCATCCCGACGCGCTTGTGTTTCATAGGATGTCACTGCATCAAATTAATAGAACAAATAAAATTACGTCATAACAATGTTACGCTATACATGCTTTTTCTTTTGATGAATATCATCAGGGCGATATAAAGACGAGATTAATCAAATTCATGTGGAAACTTTGCATGTAAATTTACAAATGTAGTAGTACCCCAGGAAAGCAATAGAACACTGAACCAAATAATCGCATACAATGGAACCTAATTGAACTTGAGTTTAAGCATCATAAAACTATGAATGTACCTATCATTAAGAAAAAAATTAAGTTGCTAGCTTGCACCTCTTCAATAACAGAGCTGCATTTGACTAACTGCTGCCGAGAGGAGGGAGGAAGAGGGCCACTGCCGAGAGGAGGGAAGAGGAGCTAGGGCTGCTCTGCACCTTTAAGCTACTGCTTAGCCGTAGCTTAAAGATGCATCCCTGTGCTATTTCTCAGTGGCTACTACCTACTTGCTACTGCTTGGCATCATGCGAACTCTCCTTATCCTTTTTGCTGGAAGCAAATAATTATGCATATCTATCATATGACCTGCACAACAGGGCAAATAATTATGCATATCTCAGGTTGATGTTTATGGGTCATGGACTCGTGTATAAATGGTTCGCGTCATATATAATCGGGTTTAGGGGAAGCCAAAGCCATATAGAGGGAAATGTGTATACAAAGCCACATAGTATCACAACTATGTAAAACATACTGCATCCCAAGCTTCTTTTGAAAATTGAAACATCACGTTCACCAACCGCATATACCAAATCATTTGAAAACTGAGTTTCTTAGACCCCTCTTATTTGCTTAACCAAACATACTATTTCTTTTTAAAAATTTACAACTAATAAGACATTTCATAAATGCAACGCAAAACAGGCCATATTTGTTTTACAAAAATACTGCTGCATTCACTTGAGGTCTTTCATTAGCAAAAAAAAACAAATCATATACACATCTCACAAGAGAAAATATTAAGTAACTAAATAGTGGAAAAACATATTATGTTCATTTCATTTTGAAATGATCATCTACACTATAGAAACTCGTTAATTTGCAGCATCGACAGCAAAGTCAGGCTCGGGAGGCTTCTACAGACCCACCAAACCTCTAGCACTCCTTGTGCTACGAAGCCTATGAACCCCACAAAGCCTATGAGCCACGTGTCCATGTGCACTATAATTTTACTAATATAATCAATCTTTTCTACTTCAGGTGTTACCCAATAAAGTGTGTACTTGGTGAAATCAATAGAAAATATAATCGTGATCATGTATGTCTTATATGTAAATGATCTGTTCAACATAAATTGGTCAGGATGAACCCAAGTGGTATTGAGGTGATCCGTATGCTTCATGTATGTTTTCTTGATAACTATGAATTTAGCTAAAGTGAAAAGAAGAATTCCAACACAGGCTACCCGTTTCTTCGTATGGGTTGGTTGGGCTGGAGTGCGCCCCGCTGCAAAGGGTGTTGGGGGCGGTGTCTAGTGGGGTGTTTGTGTCCACGGTGGCTGTTGTGATGGCACAGTTATAGATTTCTTCACGTGTATATACATATGAGGCTCATATACAAAAACGTCCACAATATGAAAAGGGCAAAACCCGTATTATTTCTCACGGATTTTAGAACCTGAAAAGCATACAAATACAATTAGGTTAGATAATATAGGCAATACACACATTATTATATACACACCGTGACAATAATAGTTCATTAATCATAATAATTATTATCACTACCATACTAATAAATTGTTAAATTCCCAAGCCACCGAGAGGTAATATTAACATGTTCATGATATTGAAAACACTTCGATCGAATAAGTAACCGTAGCACACCTTGATCGTCTAGAATTAAGTTGAACAAATGCGCATGCATGCTTACTATGGTCGAACATATATGCATGGACACCTATCATTGCCATCATATTTATTTCCGAGTTCAGAGCGTCCCCTATGGTCGAACAGATATGTTCACAGTGCTAGAGATTGATGAAAAAACAGTGAATGAGTTGGGAGAGAGAGTTGGATAGAACCATACCATTTATGGTGGTGTTGAACACCTAAATCTGCCGGATCAGTGTAATTCAAAATAGAAAAAAAATAAAAAAAAATATCAAAATTGCATACATAATATTAAACCACAATAAGATTTTCTTTCCTAGCATGAACGGTTTTACTTCCACGTTCCCAAGATCTTGAAATTATAACATAGAAAAGGGAAATTTTAAAGTAACAGATATAACAGGGAAGTTGTGCTTTATAATTTAATAGCATATAAATAGAATAAACAGTGACCAAATTTTACTTTGTAAAACAGTATAATTCAAAGTAGAGAGAATAAGAAAATAATGTAGGAAAAAAATGTTACCTGGAGATCTAAAAACGTTGAGCAACGCCTGGTTTTGACCTCTGATCTCAATCAACGGAAGAAACAAAAAAAAATGTCTTTTTAGTGAGACCTCTGATCTTCTACACCTGGTTTTTATCTGAGCATTCACTCCCATTTTGTGGGACCTCTAATCTGCTACACCTGTCTAGAATCTGATTCGAGCATTTGCTCCCATATGCCATCCCTGTATTCAGTAGATCAAAATCCTAAGAAAACTCATCAACTGAAAAGGTTGCAGCATCAAATGAAAATATAGCTGTAGGAAAACTTAGAGAAGATTATGAGACTTGTATTTCTAGCTTACGTAGGACCCAAGGACAACGACGTATATATTTTTTGGAACGAATCTCCCCAACAAACTTAGAATTACTTCTCTAGTGCTAGTGCTGCCCATGATGTTGGTGAAAATGTTCGCCATCAAATTCAGAATTCCCATCCTGTAGTAGCTGAAGTCTTCATTCACATAGAGCCTTCACTTTCACAAATTACTCCCGGTATAACGGACCAACAAAAGAACACCAAGGGAATAGATTACCATAATGATACTGAATGCTCAGAGCATAAAGACATTGAAGACATCATTTCTGATACATTATAACCAAAATTTTCAGAGATGATAATTGTCGAGTGGATAACTCGCCACTTGTTGTAAGGCAATATTTTGCTTCAAATTGAAGTCTCCATGTCACCTGACATCTTAGTTACAGGTCTGCATTCATCAGTGACTTGGTCGTTCGATACCAATTGTTAACCACGAATTGCAAGAAAACAGCATAGAAGAAAGCAATATCATGAAATGTGGTTAACAATTGCTATTGAATGACCAAGTCGCAGTTAGTATTGAACGGCTAACCACAATTTGATAACCATTAATTGTAATCAACATAGTCGCGTAATTTCCATTTTGGTGGTTAGAGCGATAAAATAACTTTTGTATGAACATTTGCAGACTTGAAATGTTCCCTTTGTGCTGATCATGAGGTGAGGGTTCCACGCTCCCTTAAGTTGAAGCAGTTTAATAGGTCCATTGGAGCTGATATTGGATTTATTCCCGATTAGGGGTGAAAAAACATTCATCTAGGTAAAGTAATGTATACCAACAGTAAAGTAACACATTCACCAATAAAAAAATTATGTTAGAGAAAACTAATTTGAGTTTCAAAGAATAAAATAACCTATAAGACCAAAGAATGACATAATTATAGTCAGTAAATTAAACTGAAAGTTACTATCAATACGTCAATATCAATAAAACCTACTTGGTACCTACGTTTCCACAACTCAATACTGCTGAATCAAGATCGGTACACAAAATATGCATCTTTTCATTCTACCTTTCCACATTTAATCAACTATATAAAATTAAATCAACTAATTATAGTTGCTAATTACCGTAAAACACAGAGTGAGAATATATCAAAAATATAAATTTACTTTATTGAAAGCATTGAATATATCAACATTAGAATACTAAGACCATAGATCTAATAAAATCCATACTAAAAAACTAACCTTCTACCCCCCAACTCAGAATCCAATGCAAGACTTGCTTGTCATAAAAGAGTTATAATGTGTTTAGCAGTCCGGGGAAAATACGCAACTAACAAATTTAAGAAAACATTGGTTCCCATTATCCCAGTAGCCAAACATAAAAAACAGTAACAATAAATGTTGAGAGTATAGAATATTAATGAAACATTTCATAATTCAAAATAAGTATAGAATATGGAGAGAACAACTCTAAAGATCCTAACAACCCTAATTTTGAAACCCTTGATGTTAAAGTTTAAATACCCTTGTTTAACCCCTCAAAAGTTGAGAGTTACAGGTTGAAGCTCACACCAAATGTAGGTTCAAGTCCAACATCAAGACCTAATTTATATAACCCCTGCAAAGCAATACACAAAGATGTAAATTCCAATAATTCCAAAAGAATCAAATAGTTTAACAAAATTAACACAAAATGTTAATAATATACCATGAAGGTATTACAACAAACCATTGTCTAAATGTAATAATTATTAATACTCGAATCCAAATCAAAAGAAAGCCGATAATCAAAACATTGTTGACAGATATACATGAATGTCAAATAATGAAAGTTGAAACTGCTCTATAAATGTGAAAAAAGTAGCCTTAATGATATTTTGTACAAAATTAGTGAGGTGATTAATCCCAATATTAATCTACAAAGAACCCCAAAATGAACATTCAAACGAAATTCTGAAACCAAGAAAACATTACCTATTCAATTCTATGAAATAACATGAAAAAAAAGAGAAACCATGAGAAAGAAATGTGAGGGAAAGTTAAAGAAACACTCACATATACCCGAGTAAGAAATATGAGATGATAACTCCTTGAAGCAAAAAAATCGCCGTGTTGGTGTGTCCGAGCCCTGTTAGACATGACATCCATGCTGGTGTTTATGTAAATTAAATTACATTTAAGATTTCAATGAAATACAGCTAATGTACAACTCCTTGAAGCAGAATGTTTGAAACCCAAACAACCTCAAACAGATATAAAATATTTATAAAACAAAATCAAACATCAAAATCAAACTTAGAATGAACCAAAAGTTCAACATAAATAGGATCTGACACACCAATGTTTGGAACCCAAACAAAGCGAAAATACAATACAAAATATCATAGACAGATGTTTTGATGAAAATCAAACATCAAAACCTCTCATACATAGAAAAATTTCAAACCCAACTATGATCTAAACGATTTCATAATGAGACCTAAAAGAACCGTGAACCATAACCAAACTCAAAATAAGGTATTTATCCAAATCTAAGGGTTCCTTAAAAGAACCGAGACTCGTATTCAATAGGGTCTCACATCCACACTTCTAAGAGAACCGTGATAGAGAAGGATTGGTATACCATTTATATGCAGAACAGATCACAGGAATATATATTGCAAAAAACCTTACATGATATCCTCTTGAATAATTGAACATGAGATCTTAATGAAAGCCAAGATATATGGAGTAAATCTCGTGCGAGCTCTACAAAAAATATTAGTTAGAAGAAGAATCATTCGCATAGATAGAGAGATAGAGATAGAGATGGAGAGAGAGAGAGAGAGAGAGAGAGAGAGAGAGAGAGGTGAGGAAAATGGTTTTGTGAGAGGAGGGTGTGGGTGAGTTTGATAATGATGGATAGGGTTTGAAGGGGGTTTAATTTTTGTTTACCGAAATAACCTTATGTTTGAATTAAAGTGAAAGTAAGTATTGAGAAGAAAAAGAGGGGGAACTCAAATATTGAGGGGCAAAATAGGTAGTGTAGAAAGAACTAATTTGGATGACATCATAGTTTCATTTTATGACATACATAAGTTTTCTACTTTATTATATATATATATATACATATATATATATATATTATCTTCATGGGTGCTAATCGGGGCCACAACCGACATGCACCAGATTTGGACTGAATGACCCTTTTGAAGAATTGGTGTTTCATGGGATCTAGGGTTTTGAAACAAATCAAACCTGATCAGCCTAACAATCTAGGATTAAAACCAAAAAAATTGATGATTTGACGAGGGTTGGATCTAGGGAGCAGAGAGAGTCATGATGGTGGGGGATGGCTATTCCAGTGGTGTTGGGAAGAGAGAGGAGTGGTCACCGCTGGTAAGGGAGGGGTAGGGGCTAGGATGGTAGTGTTGGAGTGTTTTGTAATTTACTTTTGCATTCTTTTTGGCATGTGTGTGTAAATACACATGCCAACAAGATTTAATATTCAAAACAAGTTTGTTACCCGAACCCGAAAAAGTTAGTAAAGTACGTTGTATTTTTCTGGAATAAGCCCTAATTTTCTAAGGTGATTAATATTGCCACATAAGAGTCTTAGCACCCACATAGAATTGTCAAATACCAACTCAACATTTCGTTAATGGTTCATTAATATGCTACCCAAAACGAAAACGTTAGAAAAGTAATTATTTTCTTATTATTTCGTGACCCAACCTGGAAAAATTGGGAAAGTATCATTGTATTTTTTGGCAATGAACCCATAAGTATTCAATCAATTATCACCAATAATGTCTACTAGAATGAGGAGGCCAAAGGCGTTTAATATAATGAAACTTTTCTTAAACATCAAGACATCTAAACTAAATAAAAAATCTATTACTAATTACATTCAAAATACAAATAAATAAATTAAGAATATAAAATTTCTGTTTTTACAAATTTCCTCTTCTATTGTTCCGCATCATTCTCACTATTCAGAAAAACCCATCCACAAGTTTTGTAGTGGTGAATAATGAAAAAGCACAAGTGAAAGATCATTTCAATGGTTGTTGCTCCAAGGTGCATCATCATCGTGGTAATTTTTGGATGCAAAAAATACATTAAGAAGCAGGCTTTGTAGGCTGTCTAAGGAAGCAATCTGGAATAATGAATTCAACATCTTAAACCTTGAGCAAATCACAAGTGTTAGGTTGTTCTATAATCTTCATCTCCGTGCTCCCAATGTGTGGCTTAGCAACTTCAAATTGTTCTGGACGTATTTCATTCATTCTCTCAAGGTCTTGTATTTTCTTGGCTTCAATTTTAAGCTCAACCGTTGCTTCAACTTCAATTTTGGGTTAAATTGTTGCTTGAGTATGACCAGATTCTTCAGTTGCGGGTGTATACTGATTGTTTAACTTCGAATTTTGTGTCATCACTCTTTAATGGCAAGTTGATCCATACAAAACTGAAGAATACGGTCAAGTTTGTCCAAGATGTCATTCTTAAGTTCACCATCACTAAAAATAAGATATGCAATCGCAAGATGATCCACTTTTGAGTTGCTAACCTTTTCTCATGGCGCGTGAGGTTGACATAACATCCTCAAACCTTTATTGTACAAATAAAGGGTGCTTTATCCATCATCCATGGACGACTATATATGACTTGTGCGACACTTATGGTTACATTGTCGCACCAACCATTATCCTCATATTTATCCATATAGAACTAAACATTATAAAGAAATTTATGAAGTTTATTGCGTATGAGTACCTCATATGGTTGTGGATGTTGTTCAGAAGTAAGGTTGAGTCTACAAATTTTATCTCATGATACAACATTGACGGAACAATCCCAATCAACAAGAGTCCTGCACACCCTTTCTCCACATTTAACATATGAAATGGACTGAGTGGCACTGAATCATCTTCTTTTCATCACTTTAGCAGGCAAAGAAACTGATGACCTGAAAACAACAAAATCATTTCTCTCTCTCTCTCTGTATTTTTTTCTTTAATTTCGTGAGTTGATCTCATATCTGACACGATAGGCAGATGTCGCATTATGGTTTGGTGATGATGGTTAATACGTGTTCTCTCTCTCTCTCTCTGATTTTGTACTGGATTATATGGCTCGGAGTTTGTATCCAAGGCTTTTGGAAAGAAAAAGACGTGAGATGATGTTATGACTGGTTGCGGGGTAAGAGGTTGTGATGTGCCAGAGGTTGTGCGGGGCTGATTTGGTGAGGGTTTTGATGAGGGTGATGGGTTGAATCTGGGGGTGGATGTTTTATTGAAATTGTCAGGATTATGGATTTTTGGCTAGTATTTTATGATGACATGGCTTATGGCAGATGATTTGGACGGTGATGAAGAAGGTTGACGTTGGAGGTTTTGAACGCTGAACACATGTTAACCATGGAAGCAAGAAAGGATGAAATTTTTCGGATCGATGTTTGATTTGATACCCTGCATGATCAAGAACACATAAGAAGAATCAAGAATGGCTTAAGAAGGGCCCAATTATTAAACATAATTATAAGAGAGAAATCAAATTTTGTGAATAATCATCTCTCAAATAACACTTATAATCAATAATCATCAATAATGTCTACTAAAAAGAGGACGCCCAAGGCTATTTTCATAATAAAACTTTTCTTCGACATCAAGACATCTCAACTGAATTGGAAACCTATTTCTAATAGGAAGCTGCTAATCATTGTCTAAACATATTCAACTACTTAATATAAGATATATCTAAATGTAATAAATAAAAGCTAATATATTTCAAAATACAAATAAGTTTATTCTGAATATTAAATTCTTATATTTTCAGATTTCCTCATCTCTTGTTCCCCATCAGTAGGAATCTACTAATAGTTGTCTACACATATTTAGCTACCTAATATAAAATATATCTATATGTGATATATAAAAACTTATTTTTTAAAGTACAAATAAGTAAATTCTTATATTTTCAGATTTCCTCCTCTTGTTCCCCATCAGTTTGCTTTAATAGAATTAGAAAATATAGGCCATGATTTTATTCTTGAGGCTTTGATGGCTTTTATTATGAAATATGGTACAGGAGATTCTCTCGACCTTGGCTTGGAATGGAAGCGACGAATCTTTATGCATCACATGTAAGCAAGTTGGATGCTGTTATAATAAACTTCCCCAACATCTTCAAAGGTGTTATTGTTGAAAAGGTATGTTTTCTGCTACACATTTCAAATTTTAGTGCAATGTCTTTTTTATATTACAAAAAAAAAGGCCAGCAATTTGACTGAAAACTAGAATATTGACGTTGTGGGTGCTAGCTTAACTGCAAAATCTAGGGCCCTGTTAAGTTATGCAATTCTGAGGATGTTTTCCAGAAAAATATTTCTTTGGAGAAGGAAAACTGGAGTCTGTGCAAATGTAATTATTTTTCACATAGACAAATAGAAAACATATATGTATATTAAATAATGTAATTGTCCATCTTCCATTGAATGAACTTGGGATAATCCTGAGCGGGTTCTTCTCCATCCCCAATAACCATCCAGATTTTCCTTAAAATCCATATACAAGCGAAGGGAATGAGACCACAAGGCAAAATTGTGGCCATTTAAGAGCACGATAGTCACCCTTTGTGCCAGGGCATGGTGCGTCGCCGGAAATGCATCCTTGGTGTTGTTTAATTCTGCCATTTCATAGATAAATGCAACTTAAACACTAAGGTCCCGTTTGGTTGTTTCAAAATTATAAATTGGATCATTAATAAATTGTCCCATTTACAAATTGACTCATTAATTGTGTTTGGTTTTATTAATGAAACGATTCATTTATTGCCCCATTTTAGCTCATGTGCAAAATCTGAAATTGGATCATTTCACAAAAAATGTGAAATGAATCCATTTGAAATAGGAGTCACATTAAGTGCATGTCCCCTCTCCCTCTTCCTCTTTCCCTCCCCCCCTCTCTCTATTTGTTTTTATCTTTTTTTCATAGAACCTTAACATCAATTTCAAATTACCAAACATCGTGTAAAATTGGATTTAACTCATTTCAAATTCACTCATTTATAATTCACAATGAACCAATTTACATAATCAAACAATTTGCGCAACCAAACTGGGCCTAATGGATCCAGAACATATCAACACCAAGAACTAGCAATACATAGTAAGGGGTTGCAATAAACAATGAGAATACCATGAGCAAGCTAGGGATTAGAGAAGTACCCACATATCAGTTGGAGAGGCAGATAAGCAGTAAATGCGGCCAACCATTAGGCAACCACAAGGAGGAGACCAATAGTTCCTTAGTACATCTAGATAATGAAAGAACCCTACAGGGGTGGAGAGAGGGCTCGCCGCGAATTCACAAAACAGGGGACAAAGAAATCACTCGCGACTTATATTTACGTAGTTGAGGTGTGTGCAATACATTTCCGTTTATATCACTAGTTTAAAAAGACTGATACCCTTTTAAGGTGGGTTACACAATACAAGGGCCACACAACACAATAGAGGGCCCAAAGCAGAAACAACTCAAATATAAGAGAAATACAACCAAGACATAAAACAAATGTAATCCAACATAAACATAGACGAAAATTAGAAACAAAAAATGGGAAATAGATTCTGCAAGTAAACAGGCCCCTACTGTTTTAGCATCCTGTTTCAACACTTGGTGTAATTGTGTTATACCGTAATAATTAAATGATTATGAGTCCTGTGTTATAATATTGATGTATCTGTGTTATACAATAATGATTTAATTGATTAAGAGTCCTCTGTTATTATTTTTTTTAAAGTTTTATTGTACTGCTTTTATATGAGCTATCATATGGATATGATGCGGGTTAAAGTACCATAAGGGACAGGTTCACTATGATGGCTAATTAGTTATTCTCCATACCCCATATAAAGAGTGAGCTTTTATGGTGTTTATTGTATTTTTAGAGCAAAGCCTTTTGCCCCTATTAATTTTTCCATATGTCATTGTGGGTGCCAGAGTTCATGGGAATTTTCTTTATCTCCCATATTGGAAACAATCGATTCGGTCACCTTCGTTAAGTGTTGATCTCCTTAAGATTTTTTAAAAATAGAAATTACACTTCATTTAAGGAAACCAAAAATTATTTTTTTTGCCTTTTTGGCCCCCATCTACTTCACCCATTTTAATACAACTTTTGCACCCTGATGGCAAGGTGCCGATGAATGTGCCGGCTGTAGGGGCATCCAGTTGGTAGTTATTTTTCGTCCAATCCCTAACATTGCTCTTAGATACCCATCAATCGCTAAATTTGGTTTTATCTAATTTCTAATTTTGTTATTAGGTTTCAATCAATCAGTAATTGGTTTTATTCACTAGTCTAGCGTTGCTCTTAGGTACCCATCAATTGCCAACTTTGTGCTAGTCTAATCCTAAGTTTGTACTTACGTATGCATTGATCACTAGTACGTTATAGTTTAATTCTTAACTTTTCTTTTAGTTGCTCATCAATTGCTAACTTTATGCAAGTTTAATCCCTAAGTTTGTACTTAGATACCCATTGGTCACTAGTTCCTTTTATTTTAATTCCTAACTTTGCTCTTAGGTACTCATAAATTTCTACGTTTAAAAAAATATGTACCATATCAAGAGTGCAAACAACTCTGATGCAAATGATTGAAGCAATTTAACAGAAAACCAACAACTTAATCGAAAGATTGTACCTTGTGCGATGGAAAGTGCCCTTGCCCAAGCTACGGTTGATCTCGGGTTCGAGACATGGGAGCAGCCTCTTCATATATGGAGGTAAGTCTTTCTGACATCCGCCTCTTCCAGACTCTGCAGTTAAGCGGGAGCCTTGTTAACTGGGTACGACCTTTTACCAACAACTTAATCGAGAAAAAGAATAATAATCTCATTCACCAAACTCAAATAAACTTTTATGTAAACCATATAGCTATAACATTAATTTGTACGTGCTAATGACTTGGAGGCCAAGATTTTTATTTTGGATATATAGAAGTTGTATTAACATAAAAAAATAGGGGGTTTTGGAGAAAGGTCCTCATAATTCTCAAAGTGTATAAAAATAGGACATCCATATAATTTTTATAAATTTAGTTCCTGTACTAAAAACATGACTAAAAGATCATGAAAAATGGTGCCGCTGGCGCGGATCCAAAAATGAACTCCTAACTCTAAAGGGACCACACAAATAAATTCTATTGTACCACAGGGACTAGATTTATAAATTTGAAAAGCATTGTCCTAAAAATCCAAATATAGGAAGGAACATGACCTTTACCTTAATTCTCTATAAAAAATATGCATTCGGGAGAGGAACCAAATATATATGGAGTATCACAAAAAAAAACATAGAAATAAGGGGAACGGCAAAAAACAACGATCCCCGGAGCCCAGGATGGGCAACACCAAAACTACACAAGATTGAGCAAAATAATCCCCACTCTAAGTTGTCGCATACAGTACATTAAACTCACATCAACTAGTCGATTTTCCCCCTTGAACCAAAAAGAATGGAAATAATATGATAGTGTTACACTACAGGGGGCACCTCCCTATCAATACAACATTGATTCCGCTCTTTTGGAACTATCTCCCTAGCTTGCACCCTCTCCATGCGGAAAATATGTACGAACTGACTGCATATGTAAAAAAGATAAAATGATCATCCACAAGCTTCTATTAATTTTGCAGTGCAATAAAACATGATCCATAGTTTCGTATTTCCTCTTGCGAACCGAACAACTACTAGCCATCCCAACCTGTTGTCCACCCATAAAGGTTGGAGCTGTTGTACACCAAATTTGTCTCTGCGGGAGCTTTAACTCTTTTCTTCCCTTCAAGTCAAATAGAATGCCTTTATAAAGAACATCTCGCAACTTCCACCCCTCCACTATATTATCGTTGTGCGGAACCTCGACCTCTTCAAGCATCTCGAAGATGCCTCGATCTCCTCTATTTTCCAATCTTGCGGGTTTGCTTTGAACCTAGGATTCCATACCGCCCTCCTCCCCACCAGCAGTACAAACTCTGCCACCCTCCCTTCTCAATCCCTCCAAATCCAATATAGCTTGAGATTTCTCACAGCTAACCTCTCCTCGCCCCACCAAACATTACTGCCACCGTCAACACTGTAAGCAGGGCTGACAATTTTTGACACGATAATCCGTTTATGGTAATAACCCGAAATGACCTGAACATGACACGATTAACTTGTATAAATTTAAGAGTATCCAAAACTTATACTCAAATCAAAATCAGCACGACCCGAAAATGACACGACTAACCCGAATTGCCACCCCTAACTGTAAGAGATATAAGAATTAAATTCCTCCCCACCCTCTAGCTCTATGCTTCCACTTTCCCAGTCCATGCGTGAATCTAACGTGAAGAGTAATCCAACCATACCTTCTCCACCCATGCCTTGCTGCCACCACCCTCCTCCTTAACTTAACCTCCTATAATGTAGGGATGGCAAAAATCCCTGCGAAATCAGGTCCCCGCGGGGATTGCCCCCATTCAGGTCGTAAAGGGGGGTGGTTTTTAGGGATAAAAAAAATAATCCATGATTCAATTTTGGGGACTGGGATAAGGCAGGGGTCCCCGTTATATATATATATATATATATATATATATAGAGAGAGAGAGAGAGAGAGAGAGAGAGAGAGAGAGAGGACCTTAAACAATATACCTAAAAGAAGGACCAATTTTTTAAAATTGCAAAAAAAATATTTTTTTTTTATAAAACTTGATGGATATGATCTTCATGGTGAGAATATCATCTACAAATAGTTTCATCCAAAAATTCAATCCGGAAGTTGGAGAAAAGGAAAATCAATGTATATGTGCATTATTGGCCGTTAAAACTTTTGATTATAATTTCTCCAACTTCCGGATTGAATTTTTGAATGAAACTATTTGTAGATGATCTTCTCACCATGTAGATCACATCCACCAAAATTTATAAAAAAAATATTTGTTAAAATGCTCCTTCTTAAGTATATTGTTTAATCTTCTCACCATTTATAGATCACATCCACCAAATTTTATGAAAAAATATTTTTTTTTACTATTTCGAAATTTATATGTCCATTTTAAGTCGTTAAAACTTTCAAAATAATTTCTCCCACTTGCAGATTGAATTTTTTGATGAAAAATTCCTAGACGATCTTCTCACCGTGAAGATCACTTCCAATAAGTTTTATGTCAAAATAATTGTTTTTACTATTTAAAAAAATTATCATTACTAGGTCCCCTTACCTTGGTTCCCTTATTAGAACCTGACTATATGTTATGTATGTATGTATGTATGTATGTATGTATGTATGTATATCAGATAAGTTAAAAGTAAAAAGACCCTTTAGGACATCAACATATTCGACACAAACCTTAAAATCTCTACAATTCTTATTTTACCATTTTGACTTATTGACTCAAATCTAAACTGCACTCAACTCTTCTCATCTAGTCTAGGGTTTTTTCACTTTAGCAGATTGCCTCTGTCTCCCCTTCTTACGAAGATTGTTGTCATCGCTGACTTGCTCAACTGCGACCGGTGTAAAGAAGTTCTACCAAATACTTGCAGGCCCCTTCTTCCCTTGTTGTTCCCTAATGTCATCACTGTGTTCTTCTCAAAATCAGAAGTGGTGTCACTTTATTTTAGGACATAGGGTCTATAATGTCAAGATCTGAGAGATTTTAAGAGAGAATGAAATTATACTTGATGTGAATGAAGATTTAGGGGTTATTTTTAATATTTCTAGGGTTTTATTATATTTTTGTTATTTTTTAGTCTTTCTTTATTTCTTTAGTATTTCATTGTATTTTCCTTTTTTGTTAGTATTTAGAAGAAGGAAGATTATTGGCTCCCAGGGACATAAATGTAATTAGATTCGTAGCTTAGAGGCCAAGCAACCTCCTTCCTATAAATACCCCTATGTAGCTTCATTTGGGGCATTCTTCCATTTTGAGATATTTGATTAGAGAGAGCTTGAGAGAGAATTATCATTTCTTGCTCTCTTTTGACGTCATTTACGTCAATTGGTATCAGAGCCTAGTCGCTCCATCGGTTGTTGATGTAAATAAAAAAAACTCGTAAAAACCATCAAGGTGTGTCCAAGAAAAGATGAACACCTCTGCGACAAATTCGTTCGATCAAATCATGGAAGCCCTCAATTAATTGAAGGCCCAGATGGATGGATACATCGCTCGCCTCCCTCCACCACTACCCAAATTGCCACCCCCACCATTAACCCTAACCCTAGCCCCCAAAACCCCACCCATGTTTCCGCAACCCATTTCACGCCCCTTGCCCCCAAAACATCAATCCCAACAAACCCTAATGGCCAAACCACCGCACTGGCGGTGGCGATAGGCGGCCATCGTGGCCAGCCCCTGCAGACACCTCTAACCAGTCTCCCAGAACCCATTCCGACATCAGAACAAAAATCCCAATCGATAAAACTCAACAGCATCGCCCGAAATCCCTCATTCTATGGTCGGACCACCACACGGGTGCCCGATGACAACCCCTATATCGCCGATCTTCCTCAACAAGCTTGCCGACCTCTGGCCAACTTCCAGGACTCACTTCCGACGTCGACCAGCCATCCCACCTCCAAAGAACACCCCCGGCAATCCCAGAAACCCCTCCCCATGGGCCGGACCACCCCTCAGGTGGTCGGTATGCCTTCCCTTTCGCTGGCCGACCCTAACCCACTAGGGTTCAACCTTGGGGAGGTCGGAAACGACCGGAGAAAGCTCCCAGCAGTCGCGACCCCACCCCTATAGTCAAACGAGCCCTAGACAGCCCCCCACTCCCAGATCTGCTACCCTATCTTCTGGATCTGACCCGAAACCTTCCAGATCTGGTCTGATCTAGCCCCAAACACCTATTTTTGGTCATAACCCTCTAACATGTGCAAGAACTAGGGTTTGGGGCCAAGAAAATGGTTTTTGACCCCGATGGTAGATAATTTTGATGATTGACACAAGTGGCAAGAGGAAGAAGATGAAGATTGATGTAATAATTAAGGAGTCTTTGTCAAAATTTCAGAAATTACGTTTTAGCCCCTCAAGTTGTCTCTTCTGCAATTTCGAGAATTTTCGTATTCGACCTCAATCTTAAAGTTCGAGGACGAACAAATTAAAACCAAGATATTGTAAATGAGTATAGATATCTCGGGTCCCAGCGGGGAATTCTATCCCCGATTGTTTTTGGGACGGGAATTTCCTACCCCCCAAAAGATGGGGACGAGAACCATCTTTCTAAATGGGGACCCTCCCCGGCCCCAATCCACTCTGTTGCCATCCCCACTCCAACCGCAACCTCCATAGCCATTTACCTTGAACAGCACTGTAAAAAATTCTCAAGTTCTTGATATCAGTTAATCAAAATCCCACACGCGCCTGCACGCCTCTTCCCATTTCACCAAGTTTTTTTTACATGTTACCCTCCCTTTTGCCTTTCCAAAGAAAGTTTCTCATGCATTTCTCCAATTTCTTCTTCCTGACAGAAATCGAAAATGGAAGAATTGATAAGAAATATGTAGAGACATTTGCTAGGATGCTCTTTATTAAATTAACCTACTTTCTTTAGATAAGTACTCTTTCTTCCACCTTGTTAGCCTCCTCTGCTCCCGCTCTAATAGAGGATCCCAAATAGCCTTTGACTAAAAACATTGCTTCCTAACGACATCCGCAAGTTAGAAGAAAGGAGAAACCCAAGCTTACACCCAGCCGTAATCGCAAGGGATGCACAATTCACCACCTCCCTTACCAGGATAAGCTTACTCTTTCATGTATTAATACACATAAACTGGAAATCACTTCAAAACACATCACTAACAACAATGTCTCATTCTCCCCTCATTTTCCCCACATAATAACATAGTTTCATCTGCGAACCAGAGGTGGGAATGATTATCGGGACGCATCTCGTTCCCTTATTGGAAACTCTCAGTCAACATCAACATCTTTCGTTCTCCTGAACAACCTACTAAATGCCTTCATCACTAGGATGAATGAGGATGGAAATAAGGCTTCCCATTGACAAAGCCTTACCGAGGTTCGAGAAAAACCCTTTCGAGACAGAATCTATGACCATAGGCATTCTTGATATTCGGTTTACATATTACCCCAGGATGTTGCTTCTCATCCTGGGCTCCACACACTCCTTTGCCACAAAGGCCACGTCCAAGATTTGCCTCCCTCTAATAAAAGCAATTTGAGCCTTTGACACTATAGGATCAATAACTCTATAACTACCTCGACAAAATCTTAGAGAGTAATTTGTGTACCCTTTCCACCAAACTAATCAATCTAAGTCCCTAATGATCACCACCTCAACCTTCTTAGGGATAATGCTTCTCTTGAACTGGCCATGAGCATGAAATTTCTAAAAACGGCCATCAAGTCCTCCCTCATACTACATCCCACCATTCCTGGAAGAAAACCGTAGTATAATAAGGGCTCTATTGCCGCTCATCAGCCTCAGCACCTCCACTACCTCCTCCTCCTCCAAGAAAGGTCCACCAAGACAAAAATAGGGGAAGTTCTAAAAATATTATATGTCTATATTTTGATTCGAAACAAACCACATATATTGATATAAATTAATCAATATAAGAGAAAGTGGGAAAGGAGTTCCAAATAATGACGAAAGAAAAAGAACACAAGCCTCTAAAAAGATTAAAATTAAAATACAAAGATGTTACAAATAAAACACGATATTTTAGCACCGAAGCAACTAGTATAAAACTTCCACCAATATCTGATGCCCATGCTAAACAAAATTCAGTGCACGATCTCGGCCCATTTGTGAACGGTAAGACAGAGCGCAACTTCTTAAGAAGCTTTAGAAGATGGCTCCCATAGGGAAACATCATATAGGATTCTATCCCGCAATTCTTCCGGCCTGTCCCAAGGATTCTGTCTTTTATCCCAAATAAACATAGAGAACTCATAGTATATGAGCAAGTGACCAATCCCTTGTTGCTTTTCCTTGTAAAGAATGCACATGTATTGGGCCTCTTTTATTGCATCAAAGTGTTCACCTTTCGTGAGCTGCCAACCGTGCAAAATGTTGCACTTTTGAAGGTATATCCTCTTTCTAAATTATTTTAAAGAGCCAAAAAGGGCAGGGATGAAGAACCTATCAAGATATCAAAATAAGATTTGCGAGGGAAAATTCTCAAAGAGTTACCCAACAATTTCCTTCTGTCAAAAGTGTTATTTTTAACTAGAAATCTCCCAATCCGGAGAGAATGAACTCCCCAAATTCCCTATCATTAAGGATTCTACGGGTTGCTCCCAAGAGGGATCCCTATATAGTCAATTGACATGCGCCAATCTCACACCGAACTTTTTGTGATAAGATACGCACTTGCCTTTAGGGGATCGAAATTGGATAAATCTCCCATGGTTCCTTCTATCGGCGTCATCGAACCACGTTAACAATGAAAGTTTATGCCAGGATAATGCAGTTGAAAATAATTTTTTTATCAAACCTAAACTTTAGCAAGATTTGTCTCTTAGTATTGACGGTACACGAATCTAACCTACACTTTTCATTTTTTTAATTCTTGATTCGTATGAACAATTGTCATCACGAACAATCTTCTCAATGCAAGAATACAACGAACTTCACAACTGACAAGACTCTCCAACGGTATCCACGCAGGGAGAATAACAATAATATTCTCTCTCTTTATCTATCTCTCTTGTAGTAGAGAAGAAATTCCTTTAATGTGTAAAGGTGCCTCCTAGAACATCCATAACATATATATAGGTTATGACAACTTTTAAACCTATCACAATTAGGTTTAGGGCTTCTTAAGACCCTTTTAAGTTGGTCTCATTAATTCATGCGAACTTCTAAATACAACCATGGGCTAAAGGCCCATCTAAATGAACCCACCGTTGGTTTATTATCTATTAATCCAATAAAGAATTAATTACCCTTATAATTGATTTCCCGAGAGTTCCTATAATTAAACATAACACCCTATAACTTATTTATTATTATTATCGTAACTCCCATATTGCGTGTGACCCATTAGCTTCACCCCCAATTAAGTATAAATTAACTATTCACCCCGTGAAATAATTAACCCCAATTAGAAACAAATATTCCAACCGGTATTAATTGGATAAACTTTCGGAACAATCATAAGTGATAGGAATGATGTCGTGTGAACCTTTCTGCTATCGGTTGCCATACACTCCAATCCTTCCATCATATCCAATATCCCGAACAAGTTTTAGGGAATGTAACAATCCCATAACCTGTTCATAGGCATTTAGATTTAATCGATTATTGTCATAACTATACAAATTAGAAACTCACTTTCAAATTATTGTTCTGCAATGGCCACAAACTTCTTGAGAATTAATCGTTATCAGAATGCATAGAATATTATTTCATTTGCTAGCGGCGATGGATTCCTTATTGGTCCATTCATCAATCTCCATGTGTATAAGAATAATCCTGTCATTGACTTTACTTCGCCCGAGACCGAACAAAGCGTTATTAACAACAAATGATTACAGTCATGCTCATAAGATTACCATGATGCCTCGGGTCAAAGATTATATATATATCGTAGCCTAGAACAATCTATTGACATATTAGCTGATTTCATTAGATGTTCTGGAGTTTGTCACGTTTAATGTAAATGTTCTCTAACATGCACCCATATTTTTGACTTAGTATCACCATACAAGTAGCTTGGGGTAAATTACCCTATAAGATGTTATAACATATGCTAACTTAAACGAAGATACATTGTCTAAGTGTTCTTCTTGCTAAGAACAAGTTATAGAACAATGAATAGATATATGAAGCCCTCATGATCATGTCCAAGTTTTTTTGATCAAATTGTTTAGTTGGAACACTAGAGTTTTGGGGGCCTGAGAATAAAGAGGTAGTCAAATAACTAGTTTCTAAGTCAGCTCCAGACATTGTCTTCTTTCAGGATTCCAAATTAGAATAGGTAGATGCCATGACGGTCATGTCATATGGGATCACATGTTTAGGGACTGGGATTTTATACCTTTTGTGGGTGCACTGGGAGGAATCAATGTTACGTGGGACACTAGAGTGGTTTTTAGGATACAGGTAGTCACGAGATGTTTACATTGTCCGTGTGTCTAGATCTACGGGGCAAAGGCAATTGGTGGCTCACAGCGGTTTGTGTAACTAACTGCTTTAGCATTAGGAATGGGTTTCGGGAGGAATTGTATGACCTTAATGGTCTTTGTAGCCCCCGATGGGGTTTGGTAAGGGACTTCAATACGACGTGTGTGATGGGAAAGATCAAAGATGGGATTATGAGCAATAAGAACATGAGAAGTTTCGACTCCTTTATTTTAGGAACTGCGAATTTAGAGATTTAGTTCTAGCGAATGGTATGTTTACTTAGTCTGTTTTTTGGAAATGTCCAAAAGCAACACGCATTGACAAATTCCTCTTCACTAATAAATGAGAGGACGATTTCCC
The DNA here is from genome assembly GCA_949130495.1 of Sambucus nigra. Lineage (NCBI taxonomy): Eukaryota > Viridiplantae > Streptophyta > Magnoliopsida > Dipsacales > Adoxaceae > Sambucus > Sambucus nigra. Next base: position 523,396,575 of record OX422220.1, read on the forward strand.
GAACTTGGTTTAAGATATTCTTGTAAGGGAGGACTACATCTGATCTGACGTAAACGACACGTCAATGGCCAAAAAAATAAAATAAACACCGACTTTAGAGAGGGAAACTAAGAGTTTCTTATATTCAAAATTCAAACCTATCCTTAAATGAGGATTACATGGGTATTTATAGGGAGGCATTTACTTGCTAACCAAGTATTTGCTAAAATGACCAAAAATGGTAACTACTAACAAAAGCACACCTAATTAGTTCCAAATATGTTTGGAGACCAATTAAAAGACAAAAGGAAATAAAGTAAAAGAAAACTAAAAACAAATACAAAATGGAAAATAAACCCTAATGTGAGACCCATTTCCATCACTTCTCCCCCTCTTAAAACCAAGCTCGTCCTCGAGCGTTAAAAAAAGTGGGAACTCGTGTGAACATTCCAAAAATTTGTGCCAAAATCTTGTGGGGGCCAAAATAAAATTCTGATTATTTGAGGAAGAGTCCATTCTTCAATTTTTTTTCTCTTCAATCTTCCTACATCTCTCTCTCATCTTTCATACCAGCCCTAAAAGCTTCCACCTGGGTCAAAAACCAATTTTCCGGTGCTGTATTGAGGGTCTCGGGGTGGTCTAGACAGGTTAGTAGGGTTTCACCTAGGGTTAAGTGGGCTTGAGGGGACAGGGGGCTGGAAAAGGATGTGTGGGACAAAAAAAGATTTTGGATTAGGTGGGGGTGAACCACCGGGTAGGCTGGGGAAAGGATTTAGCCCGAACGGGTTGGGGCAGGGGTTTAGTGGGCTAGGGTATGGGTTGGAAATTGGGGTGGGCTGGGTAGGGGGTTTTGGGGGGTCGATTGGTAGAGCCGGGGGGGGGGGTAGGGTAGGGAAGTGGGGTGGTTGGCGGTGGCAGGAGAGTCTAGGGTGGGGCCGGCAGAGAGGGGGCTCTTTTTTTGGGGATGTCGGGTGTGAAGGGAGTCCGCAGGTCGGATAGGGTCTTTGGGTTAGGATTTGGATCGGGTAGGTTAGGGTTTTGAATGGTGGTGGGAGGTTGGATTTTGGATGAGATGAGTTGTAAGAGAAGATCAAGCTTCTTGTTGAATTCTAGGGTTTGTTGATCAATCATGTGCCTGAACTCTTGAATCTCATCGTGTTGTTTGGATTTTTTTGGAGCCATTGAAAAAGTAGCATACGATTTTGACAAAAATACACACCGATACACTACTATACCAATGTTGGAGCGACACCCGACCTGATACCAATTTGACGTAAACTACACGTCAATGGCCAAAAATATAAGACAAACCCCAACTTTAGAGAGGTAAACTAAGAGTATCTTATATTCAAAATTCAAGTCTTAACCTCAAATGAGGATTACATGGGTATTTATAAGGAGGCATTTACTTGCTAACCAAGTATTTGCTAAAATGACCAAAAATGGCAACTACTAACCAAAGCATACCTAATTAGTTCCAAACATGCTTGGTGACCAATTAAAAGACTAAAAAGGAAATAAAATAAAAGAAAACTAAAAACAAATACAAAATGGCAAATAAACCCTAATATGGGACCCATTTCCATCATGATCACTGCACTATATCCTTAAGAGTCCAATCTAATAAAATGGGGTCCCACCCCTTCCAGGTTTGAGAACATTTGGTTATCACGCCACACCTTTAAAAGGAATGCAGAGGTATGGTGTATGGTGGAATGAATGCAATGTGGTAGGATGGCAAGGTCATAAGCTTATGATCAAATTAAGATATGTGAAAGATAAGTTGAAGATTTAGAATAAGGAGACTTTGGGGGATTTGATAATCATAAAGCAAGGCATACCTGATGAAATCAAGACCCCATTGACAGAGAAGAGGAAGAAATATTCTTGTTGGAGGACCAAGCTTGAAGGACGGCTTGCTCGAGGAATGGATTTGAGGAGATAGTGATGAGTGAGGAGGTCAGTTGGGGACATAAAGTGAAACTAAAATGGGCTAAAGAGGATAATTGTAACATCAAATTATTTCATAAGGTAGCTAGCGGGAGGATTATGATCAAAGAGCTCCAATTGGGCGACTAGAGACCCCATGTTGATAGCAGAAGAAATCACTAGCTTTTATATGGAATTGTTCACCGAGGAGAATCGATCTCGTCCGATGATAGAGGGGTTAAAACGGAATCCTAGTACATTGGATAGGAATAGGAGCTCCAATTGGGCGACTAGAGACCCCACGTTGATAGTGGAAGAAATCACGAGCTTTTATATGGAATTGTTCATCGAGGAGAATCAATCTCGTGTAATGATTGAGGGGTTAAAACAAAATCCCAGTACATTGATAGGAATACGTAGTTGGAGAGGCCCGTTAAGGTGGAAAAAGTAGGAGCACCGTTTTCTCAATGGGCAAAGAGAAGTTTCCTGGGCCCAACGATTACTCTATGGCGTTCTTTCAAAGTAATTGGGAACCCATAAAGGAAGACTTGGTGAAATTCTTCAACGAGTTCGTCCTCAACGGGATCCTTTGCAGGAGCATTGACTCAACATTCATAACATTGAAACCCAAGGACAGGTCAGTAAGAAATCGACCGATTATCTTAGTGACTAGTAGCTACAAAATCCTCACTAAAGTCTTGTCAATTAGGTTAGCAACGTGCTTGGCATAAACTTTCTTCCCCTCACAGAGTGCCTTCATAAGGGGGTCCCAGATCCTAGACGTTGCTCTCGTGGCAAATGATGTTGTTGAGGATGCCTTGAGACGAGGAAGAAAATGAGTGGTTTTTAAGCTAAACTTCGAAAAGTTATATAATAGGGCGAACTGGAACTGAGTCTTGGTGAATGGCGAATGACGAATCTTAGGATTGGTTTAAGGCATCCAAAATCTTGAGACAGGGTGATCCCCTGTCTCCGTTTCTTTTTACCCTAGTAGTGGACATCTTGAGCAACTTACTATCGAGGGTGGAAGAGGTAGATTTGATTGGGGGATGGCATATAGGAAGGAATGGGGTTCGGTTATCCCCACCTGCAGTTTGTATAAGACAGTTTAGTTTTAGGGTTATTTGTATTTTGGGGGTTAATTATTCGTCATTTTGAGTTAGGATCCATTAGTTATCGTAATTGAATTAGTGGTCCATTTTGAATGATTTCTGGTTATTGATTGTGTTGACCGTTAACAGCCGTAGCAAATGCCTGTTATACCCTTCTGTTAATAATGCAATCTCTATTGTATGCCCACTCCATCTTCTCGTCTCACAAACACTAACCCTACTCCTTGATTCATTTAATTGGAAGAGAAGCGATCTTGTGTCCTTAATATACACAAATTGAAAGCAACATTATCCCCACCTTCTCTCTCTCTCTATTTAATTTTCCCTATATAATGGATCCGAAATTTTCGGGTGACCATGAGGATAACAGTAACTAGGAGATCGACGATGATTATGAGATTTATGATGCCGATGACATAGACGACGATGAGCATCGTTAGTTTCTAGACTACGTTTAGTGTGTTTGTAAACGACAAACCACCATGGCATGACCTTGTTGGTAACTTTTTATTCAATTTTTTATTTCTAAGAAATCTAATTTTTGCTACTAGACAACCTCTATTACTGTGATTCTTATCACAGGTGATATGTATTGCCCGATATGAAGCTGTAGCCATTGTGATGGACTGTACAGGGTTGGGTCATTGAATTGAGAGTTCCGTTGAGAGTCTTTGCAATTTCTTGTTTTAAGGAGATAAATCATTCTTTTTAGATTAATCAAATTGTGTGTATGCTTGATCGTTCCTCCCGTGGTATCCATTGAATGAATAAGAGTTTTCGGTTAGGGTTTGGTTTATGAGAGAACATGGAGTGGCTTCATAAAATAAAATACATAATTAATAGAGGGGTAAGATAGATATTTTGTCCTCGTGATAAGAGTTAAAGTGGTCAATTAACAGAAATCATCCATAATGGACCCCTAATTTAATTACGATAACTAATGGACCCTTACGAAAAATACGAAGAACAAATGGACCCCCAAGTACAAATATTTTGTTTTTGGATAATAGTGAAGAGGAGTTCAACGTGTTTGGCTATATTACGCATTTTTAAAATTGCATCGGGGCTTAGAATCAACATGGAAAAGACTAGTTTAGCAGGCATATCCATAGACTCTCATATCCAATCAAAGTTGGCCTCTCCAGCATGGTGTACAGTTCAGGTGTGGCCGATGGTGTATTCAAGTGTTCCATTCGGTGGAAATCGTAGGACTATTATTTTGAGACCAAATGGTGCAAAGGATTTCAAAGAAATTGGATAGTTGGAAAAAAGTCTATTTCTCCTTGGGATAAGTGCCACATTTATTCAATCATGCCTTTCGAGTATCCCACTTTATTTCCTCTCTCTCTCTCTCTCTCTCTCTCTCTCTCTCTCTCTCTCTCTTCAGAATCCAAGTGACTGTTGCAGACATAATTGAGAAGGTCATGGGAGACTTTCCTTGCTCAGGTGCCGAGAATGACAAGAAGGATCACCTTGTAGGTTTCGGTTTCCTAGGAATAACTGACATGCTAACCTAGGTATTAATGTCTCTCATTCGAGTCCGTGGAAGGTCATTTCCCAAATATACCCTACATATTATCCTCTAGTTCGATATATAGAGTTTGTAATGGTTCTTCGGTCCATTTTTGGGAATCTTTGGCTGGGGGAATAACCTTTGAAAATTTGGTTCTCTCAGTTGTATCTATTGCCCTCTCTTCATGAAGCCACATTCTCTCACTTTCCAATTTTGGGGATGACTGTTTTTCTTGCAATTTTCATTTCTTTTAGAAACTTAAAACGACAGGGAATATGTCAATCTGACTACTTTCACTAATTCTCACCCGTTCTCCCCGAATCCTGACAGCAGACATTGTACTCTACATGGATATTCTCTTGCAAATCCTTCTTTTCACACATTATTTTCTCTAATATGCTTATTTTTTCTCCCTTTCCCTTAGCTATCACCATCTGGAAATCTATAATACTTCTGAAGATCAAGGCTTTCACTTGGTCAATGGTGCTTAACGGGTTGAATGCTAATGACATGTTGCAGACTATGCGACCTTATAAAGCCCTCTCCCCTGATATGTGTGTCATTTGTCGTCGAGCTTCGAAGTCACATGCTCACTTGTGGCGTGGAAGATTTGGTCGCTACTGTTTGGGGTGCTTGGTGAGTATTGGGTGTGTCCAATTTCGGTGGCGGGACTCTTGGTATGGGAATTTCACGATTTTTGGCAGCCCAGAGGTACTAGGATTCTTTGGGGGTGCGACTTCTTTGCAATCTCGTCTGTTATCTTGACAGAGAGGTTCAAGGACAATCTTCACCTCATTGCCTTCTTTAAGAAAGAGTGCTCCACCTCGCATCTCTTTGGGCCATGGATTTTGGGGCCTTCAGGAGGTTCCTACTATCATACTTGAGTCGTGATTGGAGGGCTGCTTTATTTTGATACTCGTGATTGACTGTATTGCTTTATTTCTATTTCTAACTTACTTTGTATGTTTGAGGACATATTATTCTCTATCATAGTTTCTTCTACTTAATAAAATTCTCTTTTTGTATGATAAAAAAGAACTCCTTGTAATACTCCCCCTTGATTTCTTTGTCTTTCATGTTCTTGAAACAGCTGATTGTTGGATTATTAATATCCTTGATTCCAATTTGATTGTCGGTAAAAGCACCTCAAATTTTTATGGAAGTTGTATTTTTTTAAGCACCTACTGTTATATCTGGAAAATCAGAAGAGCACCCTTACTAATAAAATTGATCCTATATAAATACGGGTTTCTCTTCACTCTATCATTAACTGAAACCGTACATGGAGGTAGGTATAGAAAAAAAGCCATCATAACTATCGCAATCTAAACATGTCGTGTTTCATCTAGAAAAACATGTCGTGTTTTCTACTCAAATTAGCTTGTTAAGTTCTTCTAGAAGAGAAGAATGAGCCTGTCGAATGTCTACTCGACAGATCTAAGATGACCTGTGCAGTAGTCCCCCATTCAATTCTAAGGGACATTAGTCAAGGGAAACTGAGAAAGATTTTGAAACTCAGTAGGATGGGAGTTGGTTAAGGAAAATAGCTTTTAGTCTTACTAAAAGCTATTTTCCCATCCTACTAGGATTCAAAATATTTCGCAGTTTCCTTTGACCAATGACAAGAGGCTTTTACACCGACTAACATACTTTCTTTTCAAATGATCCACAGCCTACAGCAACCTCTTTGTCAAATCAAATTTGTATGATAGACGAATTAATGCGTTACCATGATGTTTCTTTTTTGTCAAGCACATGCTTTATATTATGACTTAATATAGGGTTTTTGAGATTTTCAATTTGAATGCTCTTGAAGCTGAAAAGTAAATAAATATTAAGTATTTTTTAGTCAAAATAGGGTTGATCTCATAATTTGAGGCGCATATATGCAACAACGTTATAATTTTATTCAATTGAGAAGTAATTTAGTAAATTTTGTGTGTTTTTACTTTATGTATGTTATATGAATGTATGCATACGTGTAATGTCTACCGTAATTGAGATATACGCATGAACATAATTGCAAATGCACATCATAATCCTCCAAACTATCAACCAGGTTATACCAGGGTCCCCTGCTAATACTGCTGGAATACTCCCTGGTGATGTTATTGTTCAATGTTGCGGAAACGTTGTTACAGGTTTCTTGGAGGTATATTGCTTGTTAGTGTTTTTTATTTACTTGTGCTGCTTTTATGGTGGAATAGAATGATCTCGAATTTGGACCATTACTTTTATCCACAAGACAATTAAAGTTTTTTGAATGTTAGTTTGATTATTTCATCTACTGGTACCTGTTCTTTGAAAAAATGTGGGACAAGGCTGGGAAATCCGTGGAGGTGATTGTGATAAGAAAAGGGAGGTATGACCTTTTGAAACTAACTTTGATGGTTGATGAGATAAATTAAACAGGTAAATATCTTCTGCGTTCTATATGATTCCGTTTATATGAGAATGTGTTTGCATCAATCTTCATTCTGATTTTGTACCATGTGTCTCGTCTTCTTCTCAGTTGGCCTCTTCCCAAGGCATACAGATTACATATTGAAAGAGTTCGTAGCGTCAGTGACTATGGGCAGCGTTTGGATAACCCATAGACTTACTTTTCAGTTCAATTATGATGTTATTTACTTTATAGTGTAGAAAAAACTCGTGTCTTAGGGAAAGCTCAGAGATGGCAGCATCATGACTTGGGGGGGTGTTCGGATAGCCTCACTAACTCTTTAATACCCGCGGGTACACTTTATAGTTTAATTATGTGGGATGTCATTCATTCGATAGTGGAGAGTACTTGATATGCTTTAAGTTATTAATTTTATAGTAAAGGTTGGATACTACAACCCTAAACTGTAGGTTGTTATTATATCAATTTTTTGGGACGAACCAATGCATGGATCCTAACGTTAAAAATTCCCGATTTTAGACTTTAGTACTTGGGACTAATTTTTTTAGACTTTAGTATTCCATCCGTTAGTGTCCTGATAGAATTAAAACAGTCATGTGCCATGCATGTGACCGTTTGATATATGAAAAATATGAAAAACTAAATGATAAAGAAAATTTTGATTATATTGATTAAAAATAGGGAGCTCGACAAATAAGTTCTATTTTACATAAGACATTTCTTAATAGGTCCTATTATAAGATTTTTTTCCCAATAGGTTCTATAGGTCCTATTTATACTTATAGTGAATATTCACTATATGTTTACAAATATGACCTATTGGATCAAAAATATTTTTTTATGGGACCTGTTAGAGCAAAAAAAAGTTGATAGGACCAATTGAATTACATACTTAGAAAATGAGACTAATTGGTAAAAAACCCTTAAAAATAATACGATAAACGAAAAAAAACTTGCAACTCTCCTCCCATTTCTCTCGCTGATCCACCTCACATCAATTGAACCACCACTGTCATCCCACGAGTCGGGCCACCAGTGGCAACCCCCACCATCCAAAGCCCATTGGAAAACCTTCTCAAACCAAATTACCACTCAGATTTGGAACCAACCAATGCGATACAAATCAACCACCAAAACTCCAAGAACCACCACATCAGATTTGGAAATCAAATACCACATCTCTAACAACCACTGCCACCCAACACAATCTCATTGAAAAGGCGTCACACTTATAGAGATCAACAACATCAAACAACCAGATCTACATATGGAGAAATGGGTTGTTTTAATTTGAACCCTAGATCCAAACCCCCATTGCGATTGTAGATATTTGTGTGTGCATGTGTATATATGTAGAAGATTATAGATATATGTTTGGATGGGTATGGTGGATTATTGGTGGTGGGAGCCACTGGAAAACGCAGGAGGGGAAATAAATCGTTAATTGCCAACTATTGGCATCGCGGAGAGAGGTGGGAGGGAGGAATAGGCAAAGGGGGCCAAACACAATAATGGTGGGTAGTGACAAATCTAGGATTTTAGTTCAGGAGGAGCCAACCAAATAATTTTTTTTCCGAAGATAAAACAAATAAAATTTAATCTAAAAACTTAACAACAAAAAAGTCATAAAATAAAGTGCGAATTTTACATATACAATGTTTCATACATAACCAAAAAGTGCGCTTGCCCCCTTTCTTCAGTTTGAACAAAAAGCAAACCAAATTATATACAACTCAATTTGAACAAAAAGCAAATCAAATGATATGCAGCTTCCTCTGTTACACTATACTCCAACCACCTCCCAAACTCATTAAATTACGCCGAAATAAATCTATGTTTATCCTTTCCAATTTGTTTTCATGGAAAAATGTAATTTTTAGGTTGACAAGGGCCCTTTGTAGACATGCTCGTCGAACTTTCTCAATTTGCTTAGAATCACCATAATCATAAATATTTTTTCTCAAAGCAGGATCAGATAGGGGTTCATCTAAATTGATCGCAATAAACAGAGACGAGGGGATATTTGGTGATTGTTCAACAAATTGATCTTGCATTTCCACATTATTAGACCCCATATTATTAGACCTCACATTTCGAGAAAATTAAACTTCAGGCTCAGAATATGTTTTTTCACTTCTTTTTCATTTGAAATATTTTTCCATGACTTCCTAAAATTACAATTTAAACAATTACTTCAACCAATTTAAGCAGTTAGTTTAACTAATTTAGTATCTTAGCTGTTAATTTAATCTAAACATTATAAACATTATAAGTTAGTTTAACTAATCTAAACATTATAAACAAAAAAAATTATAAACATTATAAGCAGAAGATATCTAATCTAAACATTATAAACGAAAAAATTACAAATAATAATTTAACTGAAAACATTATATTAAACTGAACATTAATTTAAACTTAAAAAAAACCTTCATCGGGAAAAAACCTTAATTGAAAACATTAATTTGATCTAAACACTAGTTTGATTTAAACTGAAAAAAAAGCATACCAAAAGCAAGCCGGAGCCGAGGAAGGAGATGCACGACTGAAGATAACAAGGAGCTTTGACGATCCAGCAGTGTCAGTCGCCCAAGTCGTGAGAAAGAGGGAGAAAAGAAATGGGTGAGAAAATTGGAAAAATGAGGAAAGGAGAAGAGAGGAAGAAAAAGGAAGGACGACTGGAATATGAACAAAGAAGAAAGGTTGGTGTCTTTAGGCTATAATAAAATAACAATTTATTACATTTTTACCTTTTATGTTTCAAAAACCATTAAATGTTTACCTTTTACTTACTATTTTCATACAAAACACTCCTGAACTTTTTTCTCGTTAAAATTTTTCGAAAAACTTAGGAGGGGCCTTAGTCCCTCCTCGGCTTCATATAAATCTGTCCCTGATGGTGGGTGGATGGATGGTTTTGGACACGTGGGGTTCTTGCTTGATAGGGTGGTTGTCGGCGAGATTGGGTGGGGGAAGGGGATAGGGGATGTTCACGATTGAAGAGGTAAATTTTTTATTTTGTTTTAATTTTCTTTCTTCTTATCATTAAATTTTAAATTATTATAAGCAATTTTTATTTTATTTTTCTTTTTTCATATTTTTTAAATCTAAAAGTTCATGTGATCGTTAATTCTAGCAGGATACTAATGGAAGGACTACCAAAGTCTAAACAAATTAGGCAGAGATACTAGAGTCAAGAATATGGAATCGATGAGGTATTTAAGTGAAAAAGAGCAATTATTATTATCATTGGAGCATAGTTTCAATTATTATTCCCATTGGTAATCGGGAAATAGACTTCGGATAAATGATTATAAAGGTGGGTGGCAATCAAAATCGATGGTTAGAATCAAAGGGAGTATGAAGCGATAAATTACATCTTTCCCCTTCAACTTTATACCAAATTTGATTTGATCATCTTAATATTAAATTAAGGCTCCTAAATGGGTATTTAGGTATTTATTTGATGTAATCTAAGCCCCGTTTGTTACGCCCGATAAGAATGTGGGATACGAGAAGTGTTATTTCATTCCAATGTGATGTAATCGCACCTCCTACGTGGTATGATTTTATCATTGAAGTCGCTAGGCAGTATACGGAGGGATGGTCTAAACAACAAAAGTCAATTTTTAATTTTGTCAAATTAATTATAAAACTTAAACATAATTAACCCAAATAAAACTATGCACTAATTATAAACCCAGTTGTTGTGATTAAACGATTAACCAATTTTATCTTATCCTAAAGCATGCATCGAGTTTATAAGATCAATCACACAACACGTCGATGTACGAAGACAATCCACAACGGGAAAAATATCAGAAAACCCAACCACATAAATTCAAAATGACGAAGAATTATAAAACTCAACAGATGACTTGCAACACAGACTCGACGCCCTCGCAAGTCTTAACGCATCTTTGGTCTTCTATCACTCCTCCATAATGATAACGCAGGAATCCACCCACGCAAGTTTCCACAACGTGAGTCCACACACGCCTCAATATCCACCGATCTTGGCTTAGCAACCGTCTACGGATATGAACACGAAATTCATCGCATCTTCATCGCAACACCACACCACGGAGTCCACCATGTGTAAATAACAAACCGGGTATGGAATCCTCTACACGAAATGATTTCCAATCAAGATGAAGAGAATAAATTTCTTGGTGCCCACAAAATAAGATCTCAAAACATATAGAACAAGGGAACTTGGATTTTAAACACTTTGGGTGAAACTAGGGCTTGGGAACTTTTGGATAGGTATATGAAAATGATTTTTGCCAAAAGTCTCTGTAAAACAAATGCCTGAATCCTTTTATATAGAAAACACATTTTTCAAGCCAACACATTTTTTGAGAAATCTCGTTCGAATGAAAATAAGAGTTAGTTCGAATGAAAATGCAATGTGGTCGAACCAAACCAAAACTTGTTCGAACGAACAACCAATGTCGTTCGAACTGTAAATAGAAAAATATCGTTTGATGTTCGTTTGAATGAACTGCTAAACTCGTTCGAACAGAAGCCATAAAGTCGTTCAAACGACTTTAAAATAAAATGTTTTTCTTTTAAAAACTTTTAAAAACAGTTCCAAACAATTTCATAAAAACAAACACCTAAAATAAGCTCCAAGGCTCAAAATGTATATGCATTCATACCCGAGAGATCCTCGAAAACACGAAGACAAAATATGACACTAAACACGACACAATATGGAATATCTGAAGCTTTGTCACTACGTCTTTAAACAAACTCGTCATAGGCTTGAAAGGTCAACATACAAAGCCTAACTTATAACTCAAAATGTTTTGTCCAAAATTAAGTCCATACATACAAATTGACTCAATCATAAATTTATCCTTACAATCATAACCTCTGTGAAAAAAGTGGTTAAATGGGATAAATTTAACACACTCTAATCTCATCCAATTCAACACCAAACATTAAAAAGAATAAAATTATTATCTAATATATCTCCATTCATCTTTAAATTCAATCAATAAAAAGTAGCCTATTAGTCGTTTGTCTCTGCCCTACACAATAATATGAAAAGATATTATAATTACAAAAAACCAACTCTAGTGTCCTTTTAAACTCCAAACAAAAGAGAAGAGTCAAAGGATGTGTTATATTATTCACCTCTCTTTGCAATATCTAATAGGTGGTTAAATTTTTTATAGCAAAATTCTGCTTGTGGTGCTGTTTACACCGTATTAAAATGCTCCAATCACACGTGATATTAGCTGAAGGATATTATAGTAATTTTCTCTTTACCACGTGGCAACATTTGGAGCGAATAAAGAGACCCATACAGAGATACCATGAGTTATATATGTTAGGAGTGCAAGGAACATGTGTGGATCATGTGCCAAGCACGCGTTATGAAAAGTTCTCAACATTTATTAAGTTGCACTGTTCATTGAGTTTTACTTAAGTTTAATTAATTTCTCAACATTAATTTTATTAGCAAGTTAGTTCTTTTATAATTCCACTCGAAATTTCCTCAACCACAGTTCTTAATATTGCAAAAAAAAAAAATCATTTTAATGGAGGCATCGAACAATCATAATCGCTTTAGTTTTATCATTTTGATTCAAGCATTCAAAATTGACAATATTTAATGCATATAAGGGATTGTAACGGAGGGCGAGGATTGCACTCCCCATCTTGACTCAATTCGGGTTCAAGTTTCTGGTGGAGACCCAAATTTTTTAAAGATTGTTTTTTTTTTCATCGGTTACCACTGAGTCAAAGGGAAGGATTAGCCATTACTATAGAAATAATGAATTTATCCATTAATTGAATATCAGAAATAAATCCATTATATACAATAAAAACATTAGAAATTGATGGCAATACACTTTGTGTTATATGGCCATTTTCAACTGTCGTAGAAACGTTTACACGACACGACACTCCGTGTCATTGCAAATTCTTTCATCAACACATGATTAGGTGTCCTATAAAAAAAGGTTCCAAAAAGTTTTCAATTACAAATCCTAGGTGGTGTCAATACTTTTTTCCCAATGGTAAAAAATTTCATCGAATTTGTATTTTTTTTAAAATCATAGTTTATCATCTAATATCCTATTATTAAAGTCAATATAATCTTCAATGGGATTACATCGCAACAAAATAATTTCATAATATTTGAATATATCAGTTAAACCATAACAATAATTAAAATAATAAAAAGGAATTTACGTAGAATGGAGTTTGCTTTCATCCGTAACCATAGTAGTGAATTACATGCCCAAAACAAAATGTAAAACAAAATGTATTACAATCTAAATGGTCTATTATATTGATGATATGAAGGCCAAAGTCTAAGAACATAAACGCGCTCTTAATATTCCTCTCAAAAGTAGCCCCCACATCCTCTATCTTTTCCACGAAAAAAATTCCTGTTAGACAAAAAAAATATCAATGAATACTCACATAGAACGAATTAGAAAAAATTATGCGTTGTCATTTCTTAAATCTCAACACAATGGAATCCTTAAGACAAGGTACTGAAACTGTATCAGTTAAGTAATATAAGAAATTGAATATCTGCTAAGATTTGAGTGAAGGAGGCCTAACCTAAGGCTAAAAGAATATAAGCAATACTAAATATCGAATGTGATACACAAAATATAACAAGGAAAAACAAATCGAGACAATTGATAATGTAAAAAGGACAAGTTTGCATGTTATAGAGAGTTCAATAGAACATGGGGAAATACACAATATAACATTTTTGGGAAACATCAGAAAACTGTAACACTACAAGGAGAACACCAATTTTCACCTTTTATAGCTATCACATTCCCCCCAATTGTAAACACTTGATTTTTTTATCACTTTGCTGAAAAATGGGATGGCTTCACGTACACTTCCTTGACATATCTGTCTCCAAGTTCTTCATGTAAATGTAAGACGTTATTACATCGACTTGTGCAAGCCCACTTATTATACTACAAAAGCGTATACCAGCAAACAATCAAAAGAATCTCTATGCATCCTGGCATGAGAGTCTTTTCTTTGTCCTGTACAAGCTTCATCTCGTTCAGTTCCCAATATGAGTCTGTTTATTTTCTCTTCTTCTTGTTTCTAATTTTCTGTTGTATAGTCTTTTTGGATGAAAATGGATTCTGACTTAACGGATAAATGGATCTCTCTCTCTTACAGATGTTGAAAAAGATACTAAGGCTATAAACAAGGAGAAGATTGATTCTGGTCAAGTAGCAATTTTCCTGGTTGGTAATTTTTTTGACAAACAAGATGGTCAATAAGGACGCCATGAAAACAACTTTACAACAAGTGTGGCGTGTTAACAAGGATTTCTGGGTAGAGGAGATTGGAGAAAATTTATTCTTGTTTCATTTCCCTTCGCAGAAGAGAGTTCTTAAATATGGACCATGGTCATTTGATAAAAGTTTTAATTGTCTTTCGGGAAGTGAGTGGTAAGTTTCCTTCGGAAAAAAAAAACTACCAAAGGTTGAGTTTCAGATTCATTTTCGCAATCTTCCTTTAGTTTGCAGGTAGCCTTGTTTTGCAAAATCACTAGCCTCAAAATTGGGGGAGTTTGAAGAGGTTGACATGGATACTTCTGGGGTATGTATGGGGAAACTTAAGGTTCACATCAGACTAGACGTCTCCCCTTTGCCGAGGAATTAAGGTGGTGGTGGCATTTTCTTAAGGAATGTAATAAATCTTTAATGGAGAGTAACGTAGAACTACAATATGGTCCATGGCTGAAGTCTAGTCATGTTATGTTTAGACCAAACAGAATTTTTGGGAAGAACAATGTCTCTCCAGGAGCAAGTGTCAGTAAAACACAATCCCGGGTGGAAATTACAGCGACAGAACGCCTTGATGTGGTGGCTCCGGCCACCAATTCATTTGTCGAGAATAATCAACAAAAAGGAATAAATTCTGGCAGCGGTTACGGAGAAAAACTTGAAAATTAAGAATGTGACACCAGCTGTTACGAACATAGCAATTGTTAATTCAGGAGTGGTGGATAAAGTTAATAATACAGCTATGAGGAGGGTGATGTCTAAGTCACGTGTGTATGACGGGCCCAGCCAAATTGAGAATATATTGGAAGTTCCTATCCAAAATGAAATAAGCTGTGTTATGGACTTGTACTTGCTGGGAATTGGGTTGAGCATATTTATAAAACAGAGAGGTAAAAAATTACAGTACATGGATTCGTAAGAAGAGGGCCCAATCTGGCTCGGTTGTTGATACGCAAATTAAGGAGGCCTCTAAAAGGAACAGAACAAAGAGTTTTGATGATAACTTTCTCCAACCATCAACTCTCAAAAGAAAATTGCAGCAGGATGTGATGTGAGTCAGAGGTGCGGAAGCATACTAAACTACACGACAGGAACTAAAACTAAATAGAGAAATTCTCTCCCATTATCTCATATTGAAGTGTCCTTACAAGAAATGGCCTATGGCCTTATTTAGACTAATTCTAAGAGATTGCAAAGCAAGAAACCTAATCGAATAGGAAACAAAGAGTAAAAGGAAACAACTAAATGATTATCCCTTAATTATGGGATTTGGTATCCTAATATATCTACCTAAAATAACTAAGGAATATCCCTAAAGATATCCTTTTATTCTAATAATAATAATAATAATTAAATAATCGAATAACACCCAAAATAAAAATCAGATTGTCTTGTCTTCAACGAATTCGTTGCGCCACGTGTCAATCCGTGTACATATCAGGATGTCTCTTCTTCTGAGGGTACGACTGATGGTGATATGCAGAAATTGACAGCGACTGGATAGGTCCAGCGCCGCCCGAGAGCCATGAGTTTTTTATGTTGGAATGTACGGGGTTTGGGGAACCCACGTACATTCCACAAACTCCAGCATATTGTTTGGAGTAAAACCTCAAGTCTGGTGTTTTTAATGGAAACTAAGAGGCTGAACAGTTTCTCTGAGGAGTAAATTGGGATTTCAGTTTGGCTTTTATGTGGAGCGACAAGGTTTAGGAGGTGGTTTGGCACTTCTCTGGAAATATGATATATCATTATCTATTAAGTCTTACTCTCAATTCCATATAGATTCACTTGATGAATTGGATATAAGACTTGGCGATTTACTGGCTATTATGGAAATCCAGTAACATATCAGAGGATCTATGGGTGGAATTTACTTAGGAGACTGAATTACTTTCCTTCTGTCCCGTGGTTAATTGGTGGTGATTTCAATGAGGATTTGTGTGACGAGGAGAAAGATGGAGGTCCTCCCTGTGCTCAACAACTCATATCAGACTTTAGATTAGTGATTGATGGCTGTAATTTGCTAGAAGTAAAATCTGCAGGCCCAAGATTCACTTGGAGAAATGGAACAATCCAAGAAAAATTGTATTGTTGTCTTTGTTCAAGCGCTTGGACAGATATTTATCCAGCGGCACTGATACAAATTCTCAAATTCGGCTTCTCCGATCACAGACAACTGTTCCTTCAATTAAAATCCGCTACTGAAAAGTTCAAAACTTCTGTAAATAGAAGGGAAGGCAAATTTCATTTTGAGCAAACTTATTTCTTTAAGGAAGAATGTGAAGGAATTATTAAAGAGGTTTGGGGATCTGCTACAGGACCTAATATTACAACAAAGATCTCAAATGTGACTATGAATTGCAAGGATACGTTTAGGAAGATTGGGCGAAGGGGTCCCAATTATGTGGATATACTGTCATGTAGTTGCAAGGTTAATCCTCAAGTTGGAACTTGTCCACAAATATGAGCAAATTGAGATGCACTATGAAGCAAATTTATTGGGAAATTATAAATTTTGTTAGTAAAAAAAGCAAAATTAATGATTGTTGAAAACGTTAAGGATGTATTCTCAAAACAAGGGCCACTACTTGATTCATTGTAAAGTTTGAGCAAATAGAGGCCAAGGTTCAACTCTATACTCGGTTTAAATTATATAAAATTATGGGGCGGGATAGGGTCCGACCAAGAGGAGAGCGAATAAAACAATTTTTATTTTGAAATTTAATTATAGTTAGCATCATTTGGGTAAGAAAGAAGATGTTATGCCAATAGATAAGGGGGGCTTGAGAGTTGGGAAAATTGGGGACCTAGTGTCAGCCTTCAGAATGAAGAGCTGGTGGTCAGTTAGAACTTATAACCTTTATTTCAGAATTTATGCTCAATAAATATTGCTGAGACAAGTTTTTTATTCAGGCTACAAGTATCTCAAGGTCATCTAAGATATGGAAGGACATGATGGAGGTTAAGCTCTTGGTGATGTTTTGCTGTATATGCCAATCTTTACTGCCACACAAAAAAAATGTATGTATTTCAAACTTATTTACAAAAAAAAACATATTAAAACTGCAACTTTACTCATAGCTTTAGTCCTATAACAAACTAGTTTTTCGAAATAAGGCAAAACTAAATATAAATTTGCAACTATTAGCTTAAAATGACTCATAAAAATCTTAATGAGAAACTACATGAAATTTGGACATATCATTATAGACAAGAAAGAACTTTGGAGATATATCCCATGTAATTTGCCAGCTTTTTTTCACCTTCTAGCAGACTGTCTACATGAAATGTTTAAATTGTTATACACTTAAATTCCAAGGCAATAGAGCTCTAAATGGTTTATGTGAGGCAAAGTATGATATATACCATTTCCTTTGATACATATATGTGAGGCAAGTGTGGATGTATCAAAGGAAATTGTTACACACACATATATATATCATACTTTGCCATTTTCCTGTAACAAGACTGAAATTTTTATACAGTGGATACTACCCAATCTAAACATCATTCACAAGGACTTCTGATTCTGAGACACATGACATTATGTTATAGCGGTATATTTCGAGCCAGATCGTTGTTTCCTCCGGTGCAGAGGAGAGGTGCGGCGATGAGTGATCTCAGCGAGGTGGAGAGGTGTGGGGACGAGAGATACCGAAAGTAGAATGTGGGAAAGTAATATTATTTTGTAGGTTTTTGTATTTATAAGGTCATTTTGGACACTATTTATTTTTTTATTTTTTGCGTGGGTGGGTGGGGTGGTGGTGGTGGTGGTGGTGGTGGTTGGGGTTATACAAATTCAGTGATTACAAGAGAGCTAGGAGTGCCAATCTTGGAAACAACTTGATAACAGAAACAAAACAACATGAAATTGGCCCAAAATTGATATAACAAATCTTGTTTGTTTTTGGATTTTTATGACACGAAGTCATGCCGTGTCCAGCTCATGTCGAAATTATGACACATATTAGTCGTGTTATTCATGTCATGTCATGTTTTCGTATCCTGTTAGGAATTAATTTGGTGTAAAACTCATGAATCATCTTAATCGTGCCATGTTTTAAACGAGCCATTTTCGTGTCAAGTAAAGAAACACGAAATCGTGTCATGTTTGTGTTTTAATGGGTCTTCTTGTGTCATGTTGGCCTAAACATGACCAAAAAACATTATTTGACACCCCTAAATAGAGTGTCAAATGCCTTATTATTATACTAGTACTATTACTACTATAGATAGAGTTATGATTTTAGTAATTAGTTAATAAGAGAAGCATATGTAAATTATGAAACAAAAAGATGAGTCCTATAAGCCCCTAAACATCAACCTTAAAATCGAAAATCAAATAAATGAAAAGAAAGATAATCCCTTCCTATTTTTGAAATCCTTCAGGGGTCCCTCGCGTGTGTACATCACTCTCCACTAATTTAATAAGTTCATCCCGAACATGGGATGTGAAAGTTAATAATCACGACAACAAAAAAATTATCCTTTCAATCCCCACCTGACTATGCCTAAAAAATTATTAGATGACTTTTATGTGTTTTTGCATCTGCATGTGGCTTTCGGTAGGATTAAGTTGAGTTACATTAAAATTTGTGTCATTTGAGGGAAATGTCATCTAGGTGTAACTGGAATATAGATTTGGGTCCAATATGGCGTAATTTGGATTTGAACTGAATTTGAATTTGTGAAGAATCTTTAGGTTGGACTTGGAGAGTGTGAGTCATCAGTTACGTCGATCGCATCTTTGTGGTATAATCATGCATCCTTTGACTCTCAAGTTTCGGTAATAATGTACCAAGCAGTACAGTACTTTCAAAAAATTATGCTAACTACTACATGTAGCAGATATGGAATTCTTGGCAGTACAGTAGGCTTGACAGCCTAATCCTTATAGGAAAATTTAATATTATCATATTGTAAAGGCTTGCATGTCCGCCTTTTGTTCGGGGGCAACGA
The DNA here is from genome assembly GCA_949130495.1 of Sambucus nigra. Lineage (NCBI taxonomy): Eukaryota > Viridiplantae > Streptophyta > Magnoliopsida > Dipsacales > Adoxaceae > Sambucus > Sambucus nigra. The sequence continues at coordinate 523,415,757 of OX422220.1, forward strand.
TGTCATTTTTATACTTAATTTCCATAATTTGGAACCTTAAAAAATAATAACATGGAATGTAATGAAAAACCCTGGCTTGAAGGCGATTATATGGAAGTTATTGAAAGTAATTCATAATTTATCAGAATGTCTTAAACATAGGAACCTAAACACAGTTAAATTGTTGCAGGGATTATATGCCTTGGATAATTAGGCATCAACTCTCTAAAGGCACATTCATCATAAAGGTACCGGGTCACTGAAATAACCTTCCGCTGGAAAAAAAATGGCAATTCGAATGCTCCACATGTTTGGTTCAATAGGGGGGCACCGAGCCAAATGAGTAATTCCTGAAAGAAGGGCACTGCATGACTAAACTTTGGTCTCGGTCCCTGACAACGAAATCAATTTTAGTACTCTCTATGTTTTGTTTGGTAGTCAGGAAAGAATATTTAATATAAACGAATAAGCACAAAAGAATAAATTGTTTTCGAATACATTTTTTTCAAACAATAAAATAGCCTACACAGTCACTGTTTCAATTTAAACAAACATCTTTTCACTTTAACCAACATCATTTTTCTTGGTATTTTCATGACCCTTCTTTTTTGTTGTCTTACTGATAGTAGCCTGGACATGCCATTTATTTCGTCTCCTCTCAAATGCCTCAAGTCCCCCCACTCCACCCCCCACCCCCCACACAAAAATAAATAAATAAAAAACTAATGAACAGATCATGGCATGGAGTTCGTTAAAAGTGCCAATCATTATTAAGACACAGAAATCAAAAGTAACTCAATTGCCTTCTACACGATCAGGCAATGAATTGTGGTTGTGCTTGGAGAGACTGGGGGGGGGGGGGGGGGGGGTTCCAGAACTACGATAGTGTGAATGGTGAATGGAGTGACGGGTCTCATCGAAGTTCCGACTGAATTATGTATGATTAGCAAAGCAGAGAGATAATACGACCATTTAGATAAATTTTCAACTAAAATAATCACATGGTACTACTCAAAGGCATTGGTATAGCCCTTGACGTGCAATGTGTTACGTCATAAATTATGCATGAATCAACATCATGCACTAGGATCCAAGAAGGAATTTAAACAATTGGAATATAATCGATTTGGCGGAAAAAGTGAGAACAAGGGTGGAGATTTAAAATTATCATTGACTGAATCTAATGCATTAAATATTTGTTTACTACTACTAAAAAAAGTTTTATACTTTATTCTTATTTATATAAGGTATTTAATGAGGTATGTTGAATCTGGCAGTACGTATTGGGGTTATCTTCTGTTTAATCAGAATATAGTAGTTGTCTAATGTAGAAGTGTATTATGTGTTATATTTAGCTGTACACATATTTGACAATAAACTAGAACTATCTTGACCACGGAGGTAGTCCTTTATTATTAGATACTTATAGAAGAGTTTCATATAGAGGACTCACCGGTATCAGGAGAGAAAGTGTATAGGCTCTTTGTGGGGGGTTTTCTATGGCACCACGATATATGGAAGGTTTTGGTCAAAGAGAGTTTGCAAGACCTCATCGGATATCAGTGAGGGCTTGGGTACTCTGGAGATAATGTTTGGATGAGGTTTTCAGGGGTTAAATTTGCTATGTTTAAAGTTTTGCTCGATTTTTGGTTGCTACAGATAAATGGCCAGGGGAGTACCTCTGGGACATTGTTATGGGTTGGTGGTTGGTGAGGCTTGGCAATGATCCGGATGAAGGCGAGGACAGCAGAAGCTCTGGTGAAGGTTGACCGGGTATTTGGAGAATTTTGGGTTGCGGCAAAAGAACTAACCTGCTGGTGTCCCAATCGTCATTTGCCATGACGAAAACTACATGAACGAACTAAGAATACATGCTACAAAATCAGAACAGATTCAAAAAAGGGAAAAAAAAGTCTCTCTTCGATCCATCTTCTCATTCATTCATAATAGTTCTGCAATACCAAGAGAGGACTAAAAGTATACTAATACTAGCTAACCCTTGTTTAATAATCAACTTATAAGAGCAATACAACACAGATAAACTAGGAAACAAAAATAGGACTCGTATACAGTTCATAAAGATCAGACCTTAAAATCAAATGCTCCAAAGAAACAGGAAACATCCAGATTAACCTTGATATTCTAAGGCATGGCGCCAAAGTTGAAAGCACAACCCACCACTTGTATATGAACATAATATATCTATGTTATTTTAATTCTAACATTGTTGCCTATTATATACTAATTTCTTTATTTGCATAAACTAGTTTAACCTCTGAAAGTAAAAGAAAAGTTGGCTCAAAGCCCATTGCTGTCCTTGTGGCATCAGGATGTGAAGTGAACACAAATTAACAAGTAAAGCCTACAATAAGTTATATATGTCTATATATGCATCAATACTAGGTATAGTCCATTCCATAAATTTTTTGTAGTATATCTAGTCTTGCGGCATGTAGGTGCATCGTGACTCCAAAAAATTGTGTGCCTAAAAGACATCCGCGTGTCACCCCATGCTTACGAGAAGCCCCATGACAAAGATATAATTTTCTAATTTCTAAAATTGCAGAGGTCAAGATATAATGCCAATGCTTTTTGTCTCCAATATACTTGCGGCTACAAATGCTATCTGCATATGGCACAATCTGCACGCGCCTTTCCTTAATTTGGAGCTAAAAGAAACTGGAAGATACACTAGCACATGGTGTACCTATCCATATGATGCGCCCGTAATCATTTTAAAATTTGTAAAAAATGAAGAGACGAAATATTATTTTAAGTAGGTTTAGATCTTAATTAATGTTAATGGTTACTTGAATTTTAAATAAAGATGAAATTGCGCAGAGCAGCCCAATTAAACTACCAAAGGATAGTGAATGTGCTCCAACTTAGATCTTCTACACCATAATATATGATTTGGGACTTGCTATTGCCAAGTTCATATAATAATTCTAAACACACTTTATTTGAAACAAAGTTCATATAATAATCCTAAACACACTTTCTTTGAAACAAAATCCATAAATATGTGCCACTATAAATAGTGAACTGGCTTCAACTTCTTAAAACTCGTAATATTTAGTGATGGCTATCTATGAACATTGTGTCTTTAAAGTTACATGTATCAAATAGATATAAATTTTATTAAGAAATTACCACAACTCCCCAAATATAAAGAACTTATGTTACCTTTTGAACTCAATGCCTCTAGATAAAACCACACAAGACCATCTAACTTTCAAGGAAAATAAACTGAAATTGTATACAAAATGCACTTTCTCCCCTTTGATTAAAATTCCCCATGTACTTTCATTGAACTTTGGAGCCCTTTGATTAGAATTCCCCATGTACTTTTATGGCACTTTGGAGCCCATTTTCTCTGTACTTTCGAGTAATTTACTCTTTAGGGCCAGATGGATGTGCGTAATCTTAGTGTGGGGTTAAAAGTTTTTCATATTTGCACTTTGGAGCCTATTTACACTGTTTGGATTCTTTTTTAGTCATTTTTGTAACACTTCTAAAAAAAAACATCACGAAATGAGAAAATGGACCCCAAAGTGTTATATGCAAAACTTTGGACACCAAACTAAAAAACACATACCTGCTTGCCCCAAAATGAAATAACACATAGTTCAATGATAAGGAAGTTAAAAACTCCAATTTCAATTTTAATAATTAATAGTTACTGGGGTAAAACTGAAGAAGGTAAAAACGTATCACAAATTTCTATCAAGATCTGCAAAATGTGAAACACATTTTCAGACTCCTCTCAATCCAGTTCATCCTTACCACAAAAGGTTGGTATAAATAAAAAACAAAGATAAAAAAAATTATCATTCTACAATCAGGAAGGTTCTGAATTTGAACAAATTAAGATTTATATCTGTTTGGTCTATTATCAACAACCAACAAAGCAAATTCATCTTTTCAACATATAATAATTTGAGTGAGACCAAGATTGGCCTAATCCTTAAAAACACAACTATCAAACCACAATTTAAAGAACCCAACATGGCATATTAGAGAAACATTTCGAAATTAAAGTAAGAATCAATGTCACCTAATTACAACATAACTACCCAAGATGGCATACCAATCTACAAGAACCAAAACTAATCATCTACAACTAAAACCAAGTAGATGAATAAAGTTCCCATTATTGATTTGTACACACTAGCAGAACAATACGCTGAAACATAATGACAAGAATAAAATAATAAGAATGACAATGATCATTACGAAAGAAAAATATAATGGCATTAAGCGATTGGAATTGTAAACATAACTTCAAAAGGCCTCATAAATGTTATAGCGGACTACATAAATAAAACAAAGGAAAAAATCCCTCAATCAATCATGTGGTTTCCCATTATTCATCGTCTCTCCTCCGATAACACACAAGATTTGAAGATTGTTCAGGTATATTGGCCAATTTATCAGGGTCTCCGCCATTGAGTGAAACTAGGCTCTCCTTGTACCTATGTACCCAAAAGCATTCGCAAAAGTTGTCAACTGGGACTACATCTCTCGTTTCATTAGTATTATGATTGTACAAGACCAGCTCATAACAAACAGTCCATCCAAAAATCTCATTTTTGTTCCAAATGCCAAGCGATTTGATGACTGGTAAACGTGACCTCACACTAAAAAGTTGGGTCCAACACCCCTCCTTCATTACCCACATATCAAGATAATTCCCATAATCATAATGGATCAGTGCAATAGAGTCGTCGTGCAACACAAGTGACCACGAACGAGGGTCTGGTTCCATATTATTCGGCACCTTTATCTCTTTGAACACATGAGTACTCATGTCAAACAAAACTATGGTATGGTAAGACCCGTTCTCGGTACTTGTCAGCCAATAATAAGCTCCATTCAAATAGGCACCCGTACTTGCTAGCCAATAATAAGCTTCTTCCAAATCAGCATACACATCCCTCCTGGTTATAAGACGTATAGAATCCAAAACAGAGTCCACAATCTCCACATTTCTCCAAGAATCGTTACCAAGGGTATACAATGCAACAACAGTATCAACATCAGATTCATCCCACATGGACCGAATCCAAACGATTTTGTAATCGTTGGCCAATGGGTCAAAGCCAAACCCAAATCTATATGTATCATAAGCAGAATGGGGCGGGAGGTTAGTGAGAGGTAGAGGAACGGACCTAAACTCTCTTGTAGCAGGGGATTCCACAGAGTCACAACATCAACATCATGATATTGATGAAGAAAAGATAAGCCGTTAACAGGACCAATCATATCGGGTAAATTCGGGTAAATTTCTATGTTATCAAGATCATGATGTACCACGAGTGTTTCATCAGGAATCAAGGTGAAGCCACATTTTCCGGTTAGAGGAATGGAGTTGTAAACATATACTTGAGGCTTTTGATTGTTGTGGTAATTCAAGAAGTGCTTGCCATTAAAACTAGAGGTTTTAATGAGACAGTACCAATACTTGCACACGCACTTGAATCGCAACACTGATTTCACAGGAAGCCTGGACAAGATCTCGGTCACCACCTCTTCTGGCAGATAAATATCACAACTGCACTCCATGCTATCCCCTCTCTCGATTCCCGGCTACGTATTTATATCTTGAAGAAATAAATAGTTCAAAGGAAATCTATGAATTCTCAACTCCAAACAATTTAAAGGGAGCTAATAGGCCTTGAGAAATATTTTTTGTCTTGTATTTCCAGTTTTCGTTCTATTTGTAAATTTCATTTCAATAGAATATTAAGAAAACTAGGGAAACACGTTCATTGTTTAGAAATACACCATTATTTTTAAATGTAATTTTTCAAATTTTGAGTCAATGTGTACTTTAAAGAATGTTAGGGGCCACATTATAATTTAAAAAAAGATAGGGGTCATAATTTAGATTATAGAAATTTTGTGGGAAAAAATGTAATTTACAGAGAGTGTTGGCCATTCATTTTCTCAATATTATGGATTAAAATGAATTTTTCTAATATTTTAGGGATCACATATGTAATTTACAGAACTCAAAAAGATATGTGATGTTTTGATAATTGGTTGAGAAGATGTTAAAGTAGTTTCGAAAATTTTTGGAAAATAAAAAATTGCTTTCTATCTGTGAAAATATTGAATTTGAACATATTTTATAGTTAATCATTTCAATGAAATCTAGGGAAAAGTTCTAGGAACACTTGGGGCCTGCTTAGTAGTGGAAATTAAGGTTGTTTTCCAGAAAATAAAACTAAAAACTTTCCAAATAAATTACAATTTACCTCTCAATAATAAGAAAAATGACATTTTACCCCTAAATAATAGAAATCTTGTTTTAGAATATTACATTTTAACCCCTAAATATTAAGAAAAATGACATGTTAAACACTTTCTTTAAATTACATTCTACCCCTGAAATTTTGTGTAAATTACATAATGGACGCTAAACTTCTTGTTAATTATATCCGACCTCAAAATTTCATAAAATTATATTAATAAAAATAATGGGTATATTTTTTAATCAATGAACGTGTTTCCCTAGTTTTCTAAGTTTCCTATTGAAAATGAAAAAATAGAAATAGACATAGAAAACATAAAACAGTTTCCACAACTAAAAGATTCTCTTAAAATCATTAAAGAGTGGAAATTAAGCAAATCCATTTCAGGAATTTAAAATTAACCAACATATGGATCCTTGTTAGAATTTAAATGTTTAATCCCCCAATCCGTACCCACAATTAAAGACATAAATTAGATATAACAATTGAAAAGAACCCCCACAAAAAATTAACTGATAAAATGCATATATACATATTGTTTTAGAATATTACATTTACCCCCTAAATATTAAGAAAAATGACATGTTAAACACTTTCTTTAAATTACCTTCTAACCCCTGAAATTTTGTGTAAATTACATTTGGCTGTTAAACTTTGTGTAAATCATATATGACCCCTATAAAATGAACCCTTTGACTTTTTGTCCTCTTGTGTGGGTATGAATTTTGGGTTTATATGTGTGTTCGTCTAGTGTTACTCATATATAAAATGTTAGTTATAGATACTCATCCCTAAAAGTTCCATTACTAAAGTTACCCCCCACCCCCCCACCCCACCCACACACACACACACTCAATGCAACAGAAAATGCACAAGGTACAAGCAGATCGACGAACATGTAGGGAGTATCTCCAAATACCACATAAATTAAGGGGGTAAAGTCAAATAAGAATTTATTTTTTTATCATATGTAACATGGAATTTAAAGGTATATGAATTCTGAGGCAACACATCTACATGATTACTATGGCCATCACATTAGGGTCCAATCATAACTTTTAACCTCGTCCTATATTCCGGTGAACTAAAAGTCTTCACCTATTAAATCAAGCAAATATAAATCACCAACTGAATATATCAACTCATTTAAGTATAGCATTGACATTTTAACAATAGCACATCTCCAGTAATTTTCACGAGCCCCTTCGAGGATGAACATAATAATAAATTAAGGTTTAAGCAACACTTAAAACGCATAATACTAAAGGAAAGGAATAGAGTATTCATGCCTGAAATTAGTTGGATAAAATCTGAGTAGAATGTTAAACTCCTCTTGAGAAAACACCAATTGAATCTTCAAAACTTGTTAAAAGTTGGGGTTAGGGGTTGAAGATGAGAGGAAATAATGTTTTGAGAACCTTACTGGAGAAAGTTTGAGAGAAAAGTGTTTTTCCAAGTCCCAGCCCTGTATCAGTTTGGTATTTAAAGGAGTTTAAGCGTTAAAATCTGATTAGGACTCTCCCATCCATCCACCGCCCTGTCGTTCGAACGACGTACGCTGTGGTTCGAACGAGAAGCTATGTTGTTCGAACGACATACGCTGTCGTTTGAATGACCCCAATATTAAGACCAAATTTCTTAAAACACCGCTTTATCTCTTATAAAAATATTCTCTTTTATTATAACTCCGATTTAATTCAGTTTGAAAATTTTTACTACTCAAATATAAAAATCAACAGTTTAATTATTAAACCCATTAAATCCAAAATTTTATTTTCCCCCAATTTATTTAAAAACTAAATAAAACACGGGGTGTTACAATAGGTAATAACCGAAATGAACATAATAATAAAACCAATATAAGTAAATCACTTCCAAAATAATTGTGAAAAGGGAGAATCCAATAGAAAAACACAGAAAGGTACTTGTAGTTACATCCAATTTTTCATCGAAACCAACCTCAAAAAACATTAGTTCATAGCTTTTTACGGCCCGAACAACAAATGCCACCGAAAACAATAGCCAAAAAAGTTGTAAATATGGGGTTTACATTATTGCAAGCGCACATCCTTAAAAATTTAAGACTTTGAATCAAATATCAGTTTTCAATAACATTTCGAGGCAACATGTAAAAGTAACACAAACGGTATAGTTTTTTAGAGGTCTCTATAGGTTGAGCAGAGCATTACGCTAATGTCTAAACCAATACAAAACTATGTAAATATAATCAACTCGTAAAATACCAAAAAGAACTCTTCAACATTTAACACCACTATAATCAACTCGTAAATAAAATCAACTTGTAAACTAATGTCTACACTTTGCAATACAAAAAGGGGGTAATGGAACAAAATCTGTAGAAAAGAATAGAAAAAAAAAAGAGAATCATACCTCAAATGAATTCCAATACAGTGTAGGATAATAATTAAAAAATGGTAAAGAAATCAACATTACAATTAAAAGAAGTGGAATATTAAACTTTCTTGTCAAACCATAATACACTAATTCAATGACTTCATTTAAATTGCAGTTGTTCTCGTCTCCGAGACATTAATGTATTGCAATTGCATTTAAATATAGGAACAAAATCTTATGCCTATAAAGATTTGTAGGACCACTCAAGCTTAAAGAACAAAACTTCAAAAACCCATTTTAGATATCAAATCATTCAAAATCGATGGTATATATTATGAAATTGTAAAAATAGAATTTATCACTATAATCTCAATAACTCCAAAGTTGAAGGACTCTATGACATACAAATTGTATTAGGTCCTACTACTAATAATAGTAGATCCTACAGATAAGCAGGGTACCCACAATACAATAAAATTTTCCACCATTTTTCCTCTAAATGATGGAGCTAGGGGTTTGAACCTATTAAATCAATCAAGGAATAAACAATAATTGATGAAAAAAGTGTGTTATCGAAGATGCTACTTAATTGGAGAAATTGAACCTCAAGTTGACTATTAAAATTCACTATTTTATAAACAAACAATTATTGTTGAAATGAATAGAAATAATTAAAAAAAATCTAAACTAATGAGAGCTATCATCCAACAAAAATAAAGACCACGTCAATGCTTGCATCCAAATTGAATTTCTTGATTGAATAATTTGATAACACTCTTCGAGGGGGCATATTAAAGACAAAGAAAAAGGAAATAATAAAGACAAAGAAAAAGAAGGTGCAAAACATGTAGTCTACTAAAGTCCTCACAATTAACTACCGTAACTATTAGACATGCTAACAAACATGTAGTATACTAAATAAGTAAATTTTAGGCTAAATCATATTTAAAAAGTGGTACACATAATGCAAGTTTTCATTGATAAGACTTTTTTCTTCTCAATAAAGGCAACGTTCATTGGCTTGCTTTGGGAATAAAACAAAATAATACACATTATTTAAAAAGTGGTACACATATGCATATAGTGCTTCATATCCATGAACTAATACACATTATCTGAAATCGAGCAGTTCAATAAAACAAAATAAAATATGAAATTGTGCATGCAAAACTTGACATTTACGTATAACATTTAACATCAATCACATACATTACAAAAATAATGACTCAAATAAAACTAAACTCATATACCTCTGTGGGAAATAATGACTCAAATCAGGTCACCTGCAAAAGAAAAAATAAATAACAAAACCCAAAAATTAATTAGATCCCAAATCAGAAGCATACATGTAAACAAATCTAAAATTCGAAATAGATCTTAACCAAAATCAAAATGAAGCCCTAAATCATCCCAGATTTTCAGATCAAGAGGAAGATTGGGTAAAATAAAAAATGAAGCCCTAATTTTCAGATCAACAAAGGAAAAATAGGAGTAATCGGTGATGAACTGTGGAAATCAAACTATGTAGACATAAGAATCTGACGATTCCGTACTTGATGTTAATACAAACAGTTAACCTCTCAAACATCAGGCGTGTGGAATTTTGGAGTGTGGGATTTCATACCTGGTGGTGATCAGTGCAGATCCGGTGGAGATCTGACGATTTCTGAGTGGGAGGAAGCGTTGGAGGAAGCCTTGGATTTCGTAGAGTGGAAGGAAGCGGTAGCAATCGGAGAGGGAGGTAGCGTGGGATTTCAAAGTGTGGGAGGGTGAGGGAGGCAAGATTTCTAATTTGGGAGGGGTAGGGAAATCGGAGACCCTGAGTGAGATGGAGACGGGGGGACGGTAGGGTTTGTCTTTAAAATCAAGCGTGTTTTGTCCAAGTTGCCATGTCACAATGTGTAAATGGTGACATGGCACAATCAGAGACCCTTAGATCGCCCAAAAAAATTCGCTCCTAACCGTTGATATTTTGGAACAGTAAAACACCATCCTCTGATATTTTATATATATATATATATATATAAAAATAAGGAGTAAGGGTGTTTTTACTGTTCATAAGTTTAGAAGAGATTTAATGGTTTAGATTTAAGCCACCAAGGTAAGCATATAAGCATTCCGCAGTCCTAGTCCACCATGAGAAAATGAGTAAATAAGCTGATTGCAAGGTAACCCAAGGACAACTTAGAAGTTAAGACCCTTCCATGGTGTGTGTTAAATAGGCAAACGTGCGTTTAACCTATTGTTTATTGTTTAAGATTTCACTAACTGATAAATGGGCTACTGGGACACAATTCAAGCGACTTTGTTTACCTTTGCACTGGGATAGAGTAGTACATGTTAAGAAGACCTTGCAAGATGATATGAGACACAATAACACTATACGAAGTTAAGATCAATTAATTTGACTAAATAAGAAACATGTATGGGTGTTCCAAATAATTTATGTAGCTTAATAGTAATTTATTCATAGTGAATATTACTTAATGAGAAATTTAGTAATGTGAATGAATAAACAGGTCTAACCGTGTTTAATATTGGGCTAATGTATCAATCAGTATATGATTCAAAATTATTTAGTATCTTAGTGGGTAATAACGGGTGAACACGACACGTTAAGGTAACAGGTCGGATTTGAATATGGTTTTTCCACACAATAAAAAAAGTCACCGGTTTAGACACGAACCTGGTAAAACCCAAACACGAAAAAACCTAACACTACTGACCTAGCTAATCTGTAAATAGAGTGAAAAATGTTCCATAAAAAATGTTGCATTTGTTGAGTCAAATATGTGAATTATATATCTCTCCACTAGCTCCTTTTATAAGGTTCTCCTTCCTCTAAAGTCATAATTTGTGTTATTTCATCCTCGTGGGCAAGTAATAAATTATACCTTATATACATGTTGAAAATAAAATCACTGAATTTTTTTGTGGGAGTGTAAATCATGATGCCTAGCACATCATAATATGTAAAGTGGGTAATATGATCTGGATCATATGTTTATTTGATGGTTGTTCTTGGTTTCTGTGAATGGTACTGATACAAAGGATCTCCCCTGTTAATATGTATCTTAAACTTTGATACCCATGATACTTACCTAGCCTCACCAAGTAGGCATCCACAATCTCAAATTTCCCATTACCACATTCACGATACTCCAAATGATATTTAAAAAATTTCCCAACAAATTAGATAAATTCACCTCAATAACAGCATATATGAATAAAAATATACCAACCTAGCTAGATACAAGCCCATGTACAGATAATAAAATGCATAAGATGTGTCAACGGACAAATCCATGGTTGTTTCAACATTATGGTTTCGACTACCAATACTTACACACACACACACGCATATATATATATATATATATGAAGCACGGACACTTCTCCGGAGGTGACGTACCCGTGTCGGACACCCCGGACACTCCGACACGCGTCCGACACTTCGTGGACACGTGTCCGACACTCCACGTGGCGTGTTGGACTTATTTGACATTTTAAAGAAGGCGGACACTTCCGCAGACACTTCCGCGGATACGTCTGGTCGCCAAAAACTAATTAACTTTAATACATCTTAGTGTCATCATGTAAAAAGTATTTTTTTTTAATTTATACATAGTAAGAAATAAAGTTAAAAATGAATGAAGTTAGTCTCTAACTCGGTTTCAATGCATACTTTTAATTTACGGTTTAATTGTTATTATACCATATTTAATCATGTTAATTTTGATAAATTAGTTTAACAAAAATATATATACACAAAACCGATCAAATGCAGACTCAGATAGTAAAATTTAAAATGGACTCCTCAAAAATATCGTTTTGCATTAAATTGAAGAAGAAAAAAAATGTTCATGTTAATGCAAAACAATGTCGTTTATAGGACCCGCTAAAAATTCAGCTATTTGAGCTCTCTCTCTCTCTGTATATATATACACATCATGTATGTATAATATTCAATATATTTATTTTTCGCCGTGTCTCTGTCGTGTCGTGTCCTAGCTTTTTTAGATTTGTCGTGTCAGCGTGTCCGTGTCCGTGCTTCATATTATATATATATATATATATATATATATATATATATATATATATATATATGTGTGTGTGTGTGTGTGTGTGTGTGTGTGTGTGTGTGTTAAGAGGGGGCTCTATAACGGACGTATGTTCCTCATTAAATAGTGGACATACAAAACAGGCAATACCAACGCTTGGTTCCACCTTGTTGTTGCTACCGTTGAAGTTGTTCTTGTTGCACTTCTTCCGAGCTCGTTCCCTTTTAGCACACTTATCTCTATACTACCGTTACCGATGATATTTTCCAGTTCCTGGCCTGTTTAGGCAGTGTAGCATTCAGGCAGAGCTTTATTCATCTCCAAAGCTCTTTTAAAAGGTTGGGAGGAGAGAGAATTGAAAGAGAGGGTGCACTGTAAAGGATTAGGTGGCTCTGTTTACTTTCTATCTGTACTCTCTCATGTGGGAGGTTGAGGTGGAGAGAGAGAGAGAGAGAGAGAGAGAGAGGAAAAGAATATGCAGGTTGAGGAGAATGAAAGGTGGTTGTGAAAAAAACTAGCCAGAAAACGCATGATTGTCGCGCGCGCGCGCGCGAGAGAGAGAGAGAGAGAGAGAAGAATCAAAGAGCCTTTCATTTATACCGGAACCCCGTGCCTTCTTAAGATTAGTCCGTTGTTTCTAAAAGGGGCATCTTAGGCGGTGTCGGTCCTAAGATTGGGAGTGCCCTGTGCGAAAATCAATTTAGGGCCTTTTTAAAAAAAATATTGTACAAAGATATTAAATACCTAAAATGGGCCCCTAAAAAATTAAACTTACATTTTAGGGGAAAATGGGCCCCTAAAAATTAAACTTATTTTAAAAATTGACATTTGTAATATACATAAAACATTTTTGGACCCCTAAAATATATAAGTGCATACTCTAAAATGGGCCCTGTGCCATTGCCCATTTGGCACATGGCCAGGGCTGGCCATGATCTTAGGACTCGTCTATATATACTAAATATGAAAAACATAGATAAGAGAACAAAGGATATTGCACTCAACAAAGCGGAGTGGAGAAATAAAATTCAGCTGGAAGGGAGATCTTTGTTGTGTTAAGTTGAGAACTACATGTGGAATATCAGCTTGAGGGGAACAGCTACTGCTAAGGCAGTCAAGGGTGCAAATTCAGAGGGTATGATGACCCCTGTACAGCCAAAAGCAAGGGCGAGACCAACCAAATACAAGGGTGAAGAAGAAAGGGGCATTATGAACATAATGCCCACCATTAACCAGATATCATTCTCAAAAAGGCAATAAATGAAGGCCTCCTTCGTCACTCCACTAGTGGCTCGGCTTGGTCTCACTTCCATTGCCCGCCTATCGTATCGGCTCGGCTTCGTCCTAGAAGCTACTGCTTCCACCTCTCTAGGCTTCACCATTGCTCATGACTAGTATATGGATCTATCTAAGTGGTCAGCCTTCTGGAAATTTCACTAGAAGCGACTAGTTGCTTCCCGAATACCTCTTTACTTACAAATTATGCACTATTGGATAGCAATTGAAATGAAAGACACCAGAACTGACCCACCTTCCTAGTGATCATAGTCAACGGAAAATTCCAAGGTGTGACCTCACAAACGATACCTACAGGTTTCAGATCAATTGGATAGAAAATAAGAAATTGCAGAGAGAATGGCTAGCATTATTGAGTCCCATAAGGCTGTCCACAGAAAGTGAAGTTTACTTGGATCAAAACTTGAGAACATTCATAACAGAACATGGTTCAAAGAACACAATTAGCTCAGGGAAAATAAATGAAAACACAATTAGTTCATGCAAAAAATGATGGCAACTCAATATTGTTGGCACTTCATTTTGATGATGACTCAATATATGAACTTCAAGGGGATCCCTTATCCCCACCTTTGGGTAGCCATATTGTAAGTCGATTAAGTTTTGCGGATAATATAACTATTTTTGGCAATGGAGGGTAGATATTTTGAAAAAAGTTGATTATTTTCTGGAGCAATATGAGGCCTCTTCAGGTTAAATGGTTAATCAAAAGAAGAGTTGTTATAATTTTCCAAAGGCTAAAATTCAAAAGATCAATTAAGTGAAAAGGGTTTTCTCATAAGAATCTTCCTCTAAAATACCTAGGTTGTCCTTTTGGCTTCTGTAAAATGAAAAGGAGACAGATCATGTGGGTATATATATTAAAAATTCTAGATTAAAATGATTGTATACGACGTATATAATTTCTTCTTTATCCATTAAAATTTTTCACGTGAGTATACATTTTATCTGTATATGTTTCATAACACAGTTACTCTTGCCTAAGAACAACATTACTCCTATCGGGCGCAGGTGTATCTATGTAAAGTTTTTTTTCTTTAACTTTTTTTTGTAAGTTGCGATTCTTTTTTTTTTAAATGAGCTCAGAGGGTTTTTGTATCTTTCCCTTTCAGTGTAACATATGCTGCATCCGTGTTGCTCACAGTGACACGGATACCCAGATTATAGGTATTCGAACAAAAAAACAACAAATTTTCGGGCCTAGTTCTTCCCTCCTTGGTCCATAAATTATTCTCTTCCAACATTCCTCTTCTATATCAGCAGTTGGACCTTGTTAAAATCTCTTTCATTCCCAAAATTATTATTTTGACAAGCCATGTACTTCCCTCCGTAACATATTATACCGGTCAACTGAAAACAAGAAAAAAGAACAAATCTATTGTTCACAGCTCACAACAGCCCCTATTTTAGCCACTAAACTCAACTGCATCAGTATGTAATTAATATAACCCTGGAGTCTTCCCTTGACCTTTCATTTCAGTCCCTTCTTCACAAGCCTAATTCTTCTCCATAACATGATTTAACTTAACTACCCAAAATAAGAACAAAAATCAATATTCACAACCAAAAATGAACCATAAACAACAGGATTCTAATTTTCTTATTGTTGTCATGCAACAAAACATTAAAAATAGCCCTTACATGTTTACATTTCAAAGTATGTACAATCCATGGAGTCAAACAATCAACATATGGAACAACTTAGACGCATGAGCAGTCTCATTTAAGGGTATGAAGTAAGCCATCCTGGACAACCTATCCACCACAACTAGAATAGAATCACGTTCTCTAGTAGACTTGGGAAACCCAAGGATAAAATGCATGTTAATATCATTCCATGGCATGCTCGCGGTCTATGATTTTTGTTTGTTCATATTGCAAAACGCAAGTTTCTTTGGAAGATGAGTACACATAAATCAAGGATTACATCAAATTATTATTACAAATGAAGACTTTTGTACAGGGACAGAATAATGCAAGGCGAATTCCTTGAAAAGAAGAGCTACTAGTCCAAAACTGAAGGAGTCATTCAGTTAAGACCATTGAGGTTAGGTTGCAAGCTACATATACAAAACTAGACGGTCGGGAGAGAGAGGGAGAACGAGCATGTATGATGAAAAATCATGTCCAGCAGACCAAGTACAACGCTTTTGGCAGTCAATGTGCCTTGGGGAGAAGATATTAAGTTGTTCGATGTAATCAAGATATGTTGGTATTTAGTTGATGCATTTATTTCTTGGTTCAAAACAGGTAGTCAACACCCAATATTGAAGCAAACAAATTGCAGACTTTTTAGCATTAGAAATAATTCAGAGGGTCTCCTGCAAAAAATTGTATAGTCCAGGGGAGATTTTTCACTTTACCCTCAAATTTATATGAATTTGTTTATAAGATTTTCTAGATCCAGTATTACAAATAGAGAACAAGATTAACTCAAGCTCAAGATACTACGGCCCAGTGACTCCAATGCCGCGAACATGACACCCTAAAGATTTCAAAGGGGAAAAGAAGGAAAAGTGGGGCACCATATTATACTATGTTAAGCCTGCGGCATCAACGAATGAGTTGGAAGTTGTAATTCCTTTTCAGCAACCATAGGATAGAAACTGCAATTGTGGTCACTAAGTGACTTGTCAAAATAGCCAAAAGATGCAGAGGTCCAAAACGATGGGAAGACTGAGATGATCTGTGTTGGGGTAACTAATATCCAACAAAATGAACAGGAGTAGGAAGATGTTAATAAGACTGTTACTGAGGATAATGTGGAAGATTTCAGTGGGTTTCAATTGGTGACTTACAGGAAGAAGCAGGGTAAATATGGAAAAAAGAAAAACTCCAATAGCACTATCATAACAACCACAACCCACAAAAATTTAGATGATTCAAGTTATGTTTTGGAAGGGGTTTAGGTAACTCCCCCCTCTATTAGAAGATATCAAAGGCTCATCAAATTTACGAAATTTAAGTTTTGGCTCTTATGGAGCCAACTTTGTCTATGGATCAAATTACAAATTTTAGTTAGTATATCAAAATATGATTAGCAATTATCTGCAACTATTATAAAATATATGGAGTAGTGTATTTTCCTTGATGTGGAATATAGTGGGATCTCACCAAATTACATGTGACTGTTGAATATGCAATTTGCACAAGAGTTGAAGGAATAATATTGTGGCAGGTGCTGCTAAAGTTTTCAAGTGACTTGTACCACCTCTGGTTGGTAGGAGGGGATTTTTTTATAGTTTCGAGTCGGGATGAAAGGATTGGAGGTAACCAAGTTGATTTTGGATCCATGAATGATCTTGTCCAGACCATTTCTGATTCTGGACTTGTTGACCTTGACTTTAATGGTAGTAAACTTCACATGGTGTAAAACTGTGTTTGGCAAAGGCTGGATATATATTAGGAAATATGAATAGATCAAATTCTGATCATGCTCCCATACCTCTTGGATGAATTAAATTTGTGAGAGAGAGGCTTATCCGTTTCATTTTCAGAAAATGTGGATTAAACATATAGAATTTTGGCAGTAGTTAAAGATTGTTGGGAGGTTGTTGTAGTTAGTGAGGGGAGTCCTATGTACACCTTCATAAAAAAAAATCGACGTTGAAAATTACTTTTTGGAAGTAAAATAAATAGACATTTGGTAATATATTTTAGAATATTAAAATTTTGTGAAGATGATGTGTGGGAAAAAGAGCTATTACATGAAACACTATGAAGCACAGACTCGACACGTAATACGTGTTTCGACACGACACGCGACACGTGATTTTTCCAAAAACTAGGATATGACACGCTAGGATACGTATAATATATAATATATTTTCAAATATATAATATATATTTACATATATATATTAATGAAATAAAACAGATTTTTTTCCATAAAATACATTATTAGAGCATTCTTAACATGAAATTAAGAAAATGGATCATATAAAACAAAATTCAAACGCACTTTAACATTAAAAATCATAAATAAGGCAGAATCATAATCACCTAAAAAAATAAAAAATAAAATAAAATAAAAAAAAAAAAAAAAAGTGTCCTTTTTACGTGTCCCGGCGTGTCGGGCAACGTGTCCCAGCGTGTCGGCCAACGTGTCGGCAACGTGTCCCAGCGTGTCCAAACATGTCCCAGCGTGTCGGAGCGTGTCAGCAACGTGTCGGAGCGTGTCGGAGCGTGTCGCGTGTCGGACTCATGTCAAAGCTGACTCGTGGCTTCCGGGAGAGTGTCGGTGCTTCATAGATGAAACACTAGGTGCAAACCCACGCGATGTGCGAGCTAGGCTATCCTATAAAATAATTAATTAAAAGTGAAAGAAAATATGAGACTAACTCGAGGGACTGTGTAGTATTTGAAGTTGCCTACGTAAAACAACCATTATTGAATAGTTATTCAAAAAAATATAATTACATATTCTTTGGGGTTATATTAAAGTTTAAAATGTATTCACATTGAAATCTTAATAAAAAACTATTATGTACATCTTCAATATGATTCTTCAATTCACATGGAAGTAGAATGCAAAGATTTAGAAGAGGAAGAGAAACCGAGTAAAAAACAAAAAAAAAGCTAAAATAATAGTAAATTTAATATAAATAAGGAACATTTTTATGTTAGTCGAGCACTTTTTTTTGCTTGATCATCAGTAATTTAAATAATTTTCAGAAAATGAAATGTGTACCAGGGGCTTTCATGATCCCGTGCTTATTGAATTTGGTGGCATAACTATGTCATTTTCGATATGCGAGTCTATGAACCATATTATCTTTTTCTAGGCATGCTTCCAGAATCCATTAATTCCGTCCAAACACCCAAATCTAAAATCTGGGAGGCAAAGTAGAAAACCTCGACAAGGAGGTGGTTTTTAGTTTTGAGTTATTTGAAAAGACTTCGGGGGCGTTGACGGATATTTGAAAAGTCTCAACTGTTGGGTGGGTTTACAAACACTATGTTTTACCTTGAAATTATAAGATGGGAAGAGTTCATTTGTGTAGAGTCAATGAGAGAGAGAGAGAGAGAGAGAGAGAGAGACATAGAATTGAAAAGCATATCTTCTTGCGAAGTAAATGGGTTTCAATTTAGTGTCCACGTGGACATGCTAAGTGTAAAGCAAAAATAAATGCTTGTAAAGCATTTTATAATATTATATAGAATATAGATATCCAAGTGAAGAAAACAGCATAATTCTGGCAGCAAGTAGAGTGGACCTAAATATGCAGGGGGCTCACGAGGAATGTTTCTGGAAGCAGAAAGCAAAGGCTAGAGTGGCTCAGAGAAGGTGACAGAGACACACCCTTTTTCATGCATCTACCAAAGCTAAAAGGAGAATGATGCTCATAAAGTTAAAGATATGAATGGTAGGTGATACTCAGGAAGACAAAGGTAACGCTGTTGTTGACTATTACATGAATTATGTCCCAAATTTCTCAAATTGATGATGATAAATTGGTTGTATACATTCCTCGAGATAATAAAGATTTGTGAAAGATTCCTAAAAATTACTTTGAGGGCGCTATTCTTCCAGATTACATCTCTAACACTATCATTGCTACCATCCCCAAAGTTGAAAACCGAAGTAGCTTTAGTGACCTAGTTTTTTTTTTTTTTTAAAAGAAGAGGACTACACCCCAATTTATTAATGAAATGGAGAAAAATAGCCTTTCTCCGGAGGCTTACAATCAAAGCATAGAAATATTGAAATCACCAATATAAGAATCGAAAAATCTATTTATGGGACCCGAATAAGGATTAACTCTAAAGGCAAGCACAATGTCACTATGGATCTCCTTAATGATAGAGTGAGCTTTCATATGAATATGCTGAAAAGTGGCATGATTTCTCGAACACCAAAGCCGCCAACAAATGTAAGAAGGGAGAGCCTTGCATAGAATAGAGCGAATATTTGTGCCTCAACTATAGAACCACCACCACATGATATGATAGAGTGACCTAGCACCAGTTGTTCTTTTGATGTTATTAATAAATCATTACAAAGCTTATGAATCTTAAGCTTACTAGAATCCTCCCTAAAATTATTTCGAAAGATAAAAATGCTTTTGTTAAGAATAAAACATTATGGATAATGTACTTTTAGCTCAAGAGCTGATACACAAGAATGATGAGAAAATTAGTGGTGGGAATGTTGTATTTAAACTGAATTTGGACAAAGCCTATGATAAAATATGTAATTATGTACTTCATTTTTTGTTTGTTACTACTATATTCAAGATGGTAACAAAGGATGTTGGATAAATTTCAACATTAATATAATATAATATATATTTAGTTATTATTTTTATTATATTAATTGGTGTTTTATTTTAAACTTAGCTTGGGTTTTATTTTTTGAAAGGAAGAAACATGAGCAAATGGGTGCGAAAGATATGAGAGTGCTCAAAGTCCCACATTGTCCCACATTGGAAGATTACTACAAAAAGTAGTGGTATATCAACTAAAGGACAACTAAGATTTTTAGTTGACAAGTCAGCATTGCGGTGGTGCTTAAGCACCACCAATCTCGACACGCGACACGCGGCGCGTGAAAGTGCGATTGGGCGACTTAGGGCGCATTGCGCGCTTTGACGCGCACTTCGCACGTGCGCATCGTCGCTTGGAGCGTGGGAGCCTAAAGTTTTAACGAAGTAAAACAGATCAACGGCTGTGATTAAACGATCTGATCAAAGGGTTTAAAATTCGAAACGACTTGATTTGAACCGTTAGATGAACTCGTAGCGTTTCGTGCAGGGGTTGTCCATTCGCTTGTGATGGGACGCCTAATCTGAACTGTTAGATCGAAGCTATTCCAAACAGGCACGATCCAACTGCTGCTGAGTCGCTACATAAAGAGCTATGACTGTTGAAGAACAGTCATAAAAATGACTATAAAAAGAGTTCCGGGCCTCTGTTTTGGGCACCGAAAATTGCTAATTTCTCATCTCTTCGTCCTCTACATTTTGACATTATCAGATTACAAATTCAGAGAATTCTCGGTTTGATCAAACAGTACATAGTTTGAATCAAACAACTGTTCATACACTGCACTGTATCCTGAAGGCAAATTCTATAAAACCCATAGTGTACTCGCGGTTCTGTCTCAACCGGATTGGGAGAAATTTTGCCTAAAAGACAGCGTTCCCAGAACGTGCCTTGCAGAAATTAATTTAAATATTTCGTTCTTTCCATAACAAAACTCCAACAAAGGACGGAGGCATGCACACGTCAGAGATCTTGGTTGAGACAAGGAGGAAATATATTTCCCGATGTCATGTAGCTTCAATGCGAGGATGGTGCAATATAGACACAGGGTACCCCTCAATCTCTATGCCAATGTTGTTCTTGAGGTCCCTCTTAAAGAAATTTTTGAACCATTTTTATATTACAAAACAAAATATTGCTAAGAATCCTTTATAAACACCCCAATACTCAATTGTTATGCAACTACACAATGCTCTATGATGACACTCACAGTGTGTACGGGACATTAAAAAGACAAAAATGACTCACCAATTTGAATACTACAATGGCCTTAATGAATCCGAAATTACCTAAATGGACTTATCACCAATTTGAATCAACCAAGCGTCCATAATATGTAAAAATGACCTTAATGACCCCAAACACAAAAAACCCAGTGCACGAGGCTCCCGCCACTGCGGGGTACTGGGGGGGTTGGATGTACGCAGCCTTACCCCTGCATACGCAGAGAGGCTGTTTCCGTGACTCGAACCCGTGACCTCCAGGTCACAGCGGGGGCAACCTTACCGTTGCGCCCGGGTTCACCCCTACTAGACCTCTTAATTCACAGGAGTAATATTATATATAGAAAGAAAATCATTCTAAAGCATGTTGAATCCTCACCAAATGAAAGTTGTTCCTTAAAATGTTTTTTATGTTGACATACGTAGTCCAACTCTGTGAAATTTGAACATCTTTGATAGCTAGAGTAATTGTATACATTACGGATACACCCAATCAATGGTAAATATCAGCACTAGTTAAATACTGTGAAATTTGGTTCATTGATTATGTACAAAAAAGGATAGTGGACTATATATTTGGAACAACCAAAAAAAGGAATAGCGGGAACTCTTAATTTGGGACGAAAGGAATATCAAATAGCTATACAAAATGATAAACTATTGACACACTACTATTTTAATGTCGACCATCAATCACATAATAACACTATCCAAGCATTTGGTTTCTTTTTTTCCACACTTTTTTTACAATGGCCGGGCATTTTGTTTCCAAATCAATCCATCACTGTATGAATATATGTACGTTTATGAACCTAATCAACTATCAAATATTGATACAATCACTTTCTTGTCACAACCAAACTCAAAGAATTCTAAAAAAACATTCAAACACAATACACACCATGCAATATGGAAAAGAAAAAAGGACTTTACCTTAATGGAAGTTTGTATTATGCAGACTGATAGACAAAACTGGGACTTTCTTGGTGCTTCAATTCATTTTATTCTGTGAAACTGCAGACCTGGAGAAAGAGCCAAAATTCAAGGAAGATTAATTAGTTTAATGAGTATGACTAAAATTACTCATAATGTTTAAGTTGCAAAATCCGGAAGTTAGACAATAATTTACCATGCCTTAATAAATAATTTGAGGATGATCATTAGATGTGCTTTTGAGTTACACAAGATCGATAGACAAGAGTTATCAAAATTGCTAAAAAGAATAATAGTTCAACAGAGCAAGGACTATTATTTTAAGGGGCCATTTTAATACACAGAAACATAAGAGGATACCAGCATAAATCATAAACATGTTTATTAAAATGAGAAAACAAACATCAATGGTTCATGCAACACTATAGTTGATCTTCTATGGAATGGGTTTAGACCATTGGAAATATATATAAACCAAATTGAAGTGGAATTTGATCTAAGCAGTGAGGAACTCTATTCTAATAACGGTATATCCGCGAATATACGATCAAATTGACTTTAAGCTTTAAACAGTAAAAATGTAAACAAAAAAATTATATACTCTACAAAAATGTGGGAACTTTATTTTCATGATGAATAAATATGTGAATTTCAAAGGGATCCCTTATCCCCACCTTTGGGTAGCCATATTGTAAGTCAATTAAGCTTTGCGGATGATATAATTATTTTTCCAATAGAGGGAGAAGATTTTTTAGAAAAGTTGATGGAATTTGTGGAGCAATATGAGGCCTCTTCAGGTTAAATGGTTAATCAAAAGAAGAAGAGTTTTCATTTGTCAAAGGCCACAATTCAAAAGATCAATTAAGTGAAAATGGTTACAGGGTTCTCTCACAAGGATCTTCCTCTAAAATACCTAGGTTGTCCCATCTATAATGGAAGGGGAAAATGTAGTACATTTCATGAGGCGATGGCTAATATTAGAGATAAAATCCAGAGTTGGATTTCTCTTCATTTATCTAGTAAGGGGAGGATTATTCTGTTGAACCACGTGATGTTGTCAATGCCTTTATATACTACCTCTGCGATTGATCCTCCCCAAACTGTGATTAGAAAGATCCACAGAATGTTGGACAACTTTTTCTGTGTGTGTGTTGGGGGCGGTGGGGGGGGGCGGGGGGCGGGCTAGAAGCACCACTTGTCTAGGTGGTCTAAAATTTGTTATCCTTGTGCTTAAGGTGGCCTAAATATAAAAAATTTAGAGCATAATTTACGGTCTAATGCTCTTAGAACTAGATGGAAATAGAGGATACAAAAATCTCTGTGGGTTTCTTTTATTCAGAATAAGTATAGCACAACCAGATCAGTAAATTACAAACTTGATTCACAATGCTAGAAAAGGATTAGAGAAGTGCACTACTTGGTTGAGGCTAATAGTATTCAAATTCAAGACCAATGGTATTGGAAGCTACACCCTCGAGGTAAATTTCTTTTTCTACTTCTTGGTAGCTTGACAAGAAGGCATCTAGTTCATTGCATAATTTTTTGTTGGGGACTTTAGTCCCTGAAATGATTTCTATTTTCGTGTGGAGATTGCTGAAAAAATATATTGCTTTCGATGAAGAAATCCAAGAATAGGGAGTAAGGCTTTGTTCATAATGTCATTGCTGTGAAATTTTTTCCTCCAAATCTTCTTCTCAATTATTACTGTTCAGTGATGTAGCTTAGTTTGATGTCATTTTGCACATATCATGTGGGTTAAGATTAATTTCATTTCTCTTCACTCTTTAATGTTTTCTTGGTGGATGAGGAAATATTCAAAAGATAATCTCAGTTTTTATTCATATAATCTCTTTGGCCATTTGTTGGAAAATTTGGAAATCCATAAATACGTCATTTTCGAAGGTATTTTTATGAAGGGTGATGTTATTTTTCAACTGGAAAAATTAATTTCAGATTTAAGTGGCGTGGTGCTTTTTTAAAGATGTAGTTTGTTTTGGGATATTCTACTCCACTAAATGTTTCAGATTAAATTGAGGCCTCAATAAGATCATTTTGATTAGTAGTTTAGGATAGACTTGCTGCTTGATGCTTTCACCTTAATATTGATGGGTCGTCGTGGGGCAGTCCAGGTACGTGTGGCTGTAACGACATTCTTAGGACGAGAAAAGTATGTTAGTTAGGGCATTTTCAGTTAGAATTGGATTCCGCACTAACTCTTGTACAGAACTCTGTGATCTTTTAAAGGGTATGAAATTGTGTATTGAGTGGGGATTGTCACAAGTAATAATTGAATCAGACTCTATGCTTGTGGTGAATATGATAAATGACAACTTTCAGTTTCCCTGGATACTTTTGGAGCTTATGCAATAAGTGGGAGATTTGAAGGATGCTTTAATGATGAAATTGAGAAATTGCTATTGTAAGTCTAGTTTTTTGTGTGGATTCATTAACAAATTGGAGGACTTCATCCCAGAAAGACCTCCTTTTATTTATCAAGTCAATTCCCTCCCTAGAAGATCCAAAGGTTGTTATTTTTCTGGACAAAACTGGGCTACGAGCCATTAGGTGGAGATAATTTCTTTCGAGTCCATAGTGTACAGGTCATAGATATAGTTTTGTTTGCTTTTCTTTGTTTCAGATATTCTATGAGGTCAGGTCTATGCCCCCTCACTTCTGTTAGCCCCAGGGACAGGTTTTTCCACACCATTATTATAGTATAGTTTGGGGGTCCCATCCCTCCCCCAACCCCCTAGAAAAGGTAGTAAATTATTGTAATGGATTCAAATCATTAATGGAACGGTAATCATATTTGTATATGTTCTTTTTTTTTTTATCACTTCTTTTAGATAAATACAAATTTAAATTGTAATACTGGAAGGCTGAAGAACCTACACTTAAGACTTAAGGTCATTTAACAACCAACAGCTATCTCCAAATTTCCCCGAAAATAGAAAATTAAACTCATTTGCACATTCATTAGATCAATTAGCATGTTACGAGTTTGGAGGTGTACTCGTGAAATTTCACTAGCTAGGTTTAATACACGGATTCGACCGGGTTGTTATCTTTTCCATCTAGCCTTAGTAGTCTAAATGTGTTTTTAAAACTTTCGATGGATGACTGACCGTATAGTCTATAATTTCATAATTTTTCCTAAACACAAAGCTTTCGCAAATTTTTTAGACAGTAACTGACTACACCAATCGACAAAACCAAAAAGAATGAAAAATCAGAACTATTCCAAATTATATTGAGATGAAAAAAAAATCTTAGAATTTGATTAAAGAAAATGGATCATAGACAGAGCCCAAAACTATCCGGTACATATTCAGACTGTAGCCGACCCCAAATAATTACGAAAAAGCTTTGTTGAGTTGAGTATATTCGGAGATCACTCACTGCACAGATTTCATGTTCTGTTTCAACTTGGTCTCCGTTATTGATATATATAGGTGATGTAAACAAGCGCATACCGTTGTACCAAAAGCTATAGCTGATAGTAATGGAGCGACTTTATTCACTTATACAAAGGGTGAGTCTGCCCCATGAGTCCAAGCCTAGAGAGCCTCGGCCCATTTATATGGTGGAGCATGCTAGGTTGGCCCAAGAGTCTGCATACATTTTAAATGCACCTACATCAAATTCCCCCCATGGGTTGCCACTGGTTGCCACTCTTTGTGACTCGAACTCATGACCTCACTCTGATACCAAATGATGTGAACAAGCGCATATCGTTGTACCAAAAGCTATAGCTGATAGTAATGGCACGACTTTATTCACTTTTACAATGTGTGAGTCTGCCCCATGAGTCCAAGCCTAGAGAGCCTCGGTCAGCGTTGGCCCATTTATAGAATGGAGCATGCTAGGTTGGCCCTAGAACCTGCATCCATTTAGATGCACCTGCATCAAACTCATGTGTGATAGATATTTTTAGGAGCCTTTGAATGTGTAGTTTACGTCAAATTGGTATCAGAGCGGGGTGTCGCTCCAACATTGGTGTTTGGTATATCGGTGTATTTTTATCAAAATCACACGCTACTCTCAATGGCTCCAAGAAAATTCAAACAACAACAAGAGGAGATTAATCAAGAATTAAGGAAGCAAATTGAACAATTGGCAAGAAAACAACAAGAAAATTTTGAAGTCCTAATGCAACAATTCTCTAAGTTGCAAAACCCCAGCCTACCCATTCAAAATCCTAACCCTAACCTAGCCAACCCTAACCCTATCCATGCCCTACCCCCTACCCAACCCTCACCGTTGCCCCAACCCAAAGAAACCCTAGCCGCTACCCTACCCCTTGCTACACAGCCCCCCGAAACTCCTCGGTGCCCCCCACCCCACCCGTCGACCACCCCACTAGTAAAAAAAACTGCCGACCGAACCAAACCCCCCACCCCTGTCCCAAACCTTCCCCAGTCCACCCGAACCCAAAAAAAAAACTAGCCTTTTGCCCTAACCCGGAACCCTTCCCAGGTGCCCGCCCCCTGCTGAACTCCAAAACGACCCAAATACCCTAGGGTTCTGCCCTATTTTTGCTCGAAAACCATTTGGGTTGACCCATCCCAGCCCAAACCATTCTAGATGCACCGGAAAGTTGATTTTTGACCCGGGTGGAAGTTTCTGGGGCTGATTTGGGTGAAAGAAGAGAAGAAATTAAGAAGAAAATTTGTGGTATGTGCACTCCTCAACTTTTAGAAATTAATTTTTGGGGCCCCACAAGTTTTTGGAACAATTTTTGGAATTTTCTCACGAGTTCCCAATTTTTTTGAACGCTCGAGACAAACTTAAGGTTTCTTTTAGGGTTTTATTGCATTTTATTTTGTTTTTGTTATATTCTTTTATTTTGTTATTATATTTTCTTTCTTTTGCTTTAGTATTTAGAGGTAAGGAGTAGTAAAGGCAATTAATGGCATTTTGTAATTAGAACATTAGCTTAGAGCCTAAGCTACTCCTCCCCTTTAAATACCCCATGTAAGCCTCATTTGAGTGAGATTTGAATTTTGGAATAGAAAAGAGTATTTCTCTGTCTAGAAGTGTGTGTTAGATATTTTTAGGAGCTTTTGACGTGTAGTTTACGTCAATAGGATTTGGGGATGAATTTGTCTACATATTCTCCTCTATAACTGTAAATGTTGTTACCTTTATTGAAATATATAGGATTTGGGGATGAACAACCTTTATTGAATCGCACATCAAAAGAAACCTTAAGTTTGAAATACAGAACAACATTCTTTTAGACAAAGTAAGTTCTTAACAAACTTTGATTCCTTATTGGTGAAACAGATCACTCAATTTGCATTTCAAATGAACATTGAAGTATTCACTTGAACTAAGTCAATATATATTTCAGGATGATATGTGGTTCAGAATGTCTACAATCAACTTCATGGTGTGAAATTGAATACGAGGAGGCTTTAGACTATCTGATATCTGAATTCAAGTTCAATTTTATCGTAACTTTGAACATCAAAAATGATTAGAAGATTGTGGCGTGGGGCAATTACTTCCCCGTCACTCTGTTGTGCAAACATCTCAAAAAATAAAGAGGCAATAAAATCTCAAAAATTACATTGGCATTAATGTTGCTCAATACTGAAATTTTAGACTATACTTACCTCAATAGTTAAAGCCCAACCAATATATATATTTAGAATAATAACAAAAATGAAATATCAACAGCCACAACTCATTGAAATTAAGGCCTCTTATGCAATGATAGCAAAAGAAAAACGCATTGGTATTTGTCACAAATCTTGTACGACCCAACAACACATGCCTCTATTTGAATTAATTAAAACTTACAAAAAGTGGGAAAGTATCACTATCGTACAATTAGAACCCCATAATGAAAGCTTAGTATAATCATTTAATCTCCAACACTCACAGTAAACTGAATGCTTTCAGTAGTTAGACGAACACTCTTGTAAAACAATACATAAGAACTGCACTGTTAAATTACTAACAGTGGATGGGAGAGTTTTCCTTTGTTCATGTTCTGCGTCTTTGGATAGTCAGTAAACAATACATAAAATATGACAGAAATACACCCAAGTATAATTTTCAGGAATAAATGCAAGACAAATTGGCAGGACAGGAAGCCTATAATAGGAGAATCAAAATGTAAAGCTAACTACCAAGCACAGGCTAGAAATTTTAATGAGCTAATACATAACTACTGCATTGAGTGCATGTGAAAATCACTGAATATAATTGGCTCTCCAACCCAGTCATAATTTAGAAGGCAAGGTAGATTGGTCACCTGAATAAATAAAACTATTTTTCTAATCTACTAAAAGAGATCAAGAATAAGGATTTAAAGAGGGAGGGGATGAATTTAGTAAAGTGACGTGAATGGATAATTAGGGAGAGTTGAGATTGCATTTATGTTATCGATACTGAGATCAATATTTGTGTGTGAGTTTTTACAAAATCTGGTGTGTTTTACACCGTAAAATAATAACACCTACACCACAAACTTCTTTTCCTCAACAGTTAAGTATCTAGGCACTTTATATATAAAAACTCAGCGTCTTGTAAAGTTATAATTCCAGCTTTGCCATTATTTATTTATCAGAGCTTGGTTCGTTCGTGGGGTAACCAGCCTGTGGCGACGTTAAAGACCGCCACCCTTTGTCTAAGGGGTTCGTGGCCATAGGAAAAAACACCAAAGGCCATGGGAAGTATCCCTAGTGAATGAAGGCAGCGGCACCTTCAGGACAAACCGTGAGAGGTGGAAGGGCAACCCATCCCACAGTTAGGTGCAGCAGGGGCAAAAAATAGATCAGGGCCCTTAAAAGGGCGTTGTTTGGCATATGTGTGGCCCATGATCGAGAAACGTCTGGCGATACAAGCCCTTAGCAGCGTTACCATCGTATGATGCTTTTGAGGCTGGGAGGAGATGGAGGGAAGAAAAACGGGCAGAAAACAACCCATTAGGCAGAATTGCAGGGGTGATGTGCGGGAGATATCAAAGCAGCCCTCGACCCGGTACCTGAGGAGGGACAGGGAAAAATGGGTCTTATGCTACACCTCATTGAAAAGGGGACTCCATGAAGCTTTCTTTATCCTATGTTTGACGGGAACTTAAACCCAGACACCTATATAGATTGGTTCAATGCAATGGAGGTCTTCAAATATAAGAACATCATCCGGCGAACTTGTGTCAAGTTAGTGGCGACGAAATTGCAAGGGTAGGCTGTTATGTAGTGGGATGACTTTATTCGGAGTAGGGAATAAAGCGGAGAAGAGACACAAGCGGCGTTCTAACCCCACTTTTATGAGCTCATTTGCACAGGTGCAAGGTCTCTAGACAGGTCAGTGTTCGTCATGGAGAATAAGGAGAAGTTTAATTTACTATGAACCCAAGTCACAACGAGAACACCAAGAAATCAATGGGACGTTATTCACATGGGGTACAAATGTACTACCAAGCCAAATGAAGTCTCTGGAAAATTTCATCCCTGCAACAAGCAGCATAGTATGCTTTGAAGGCCGAATATTAATTATGAACACTGACCTTAGAAATGGAGCAAATACCTTGACAACATCGACGGCACAATCCCGTCCCCGGCCAAATCTAAGTTCAAATGTGGGGCAATGAGGCATATGATGATAGAGCAAAGGACAAGAAGCGCACCATCCTAGTCACCGATGGGATATGGAAGAGCCGCTTGAGGAGAAAGTGCAACATAACCTTTGATCGCCCAAGTTCATGTGCCACCGGAAAACCGAAGGAGAACCCATTTAAGCTCGAGGCTGAGCTTTCTCACGAGGAGGGGGATATATGGCACCGCCTCTATAAGAAAGAAAAATTAATTGGGTGTTTGTTATTCTTTACTTCATTTATCTTTTAGTTAGTTATTTTTTAGGAGGTGATGATTTTAGGTTATTTTTCCTCTAAAATATTTCCTTTTTGTTAACTAGTTATTGTAATGCCTATTTAAAGTGGCATCTACCTTCATCTTAAATACGCAATTATAATAAGAATTCTAAGATTGAGGGATTTGGCTTGAACATCTTCTACTGCTTTCGTGTGTGTGTTTCACTCTGTAGTTACGTACGTCACAATACTTTAAACTTTTATTAGGATCTCAGTAACAGGGTGCCATTTTGCAGTATAGGTGATATGTGTCAAAGATTACATTGGTGTTGAAGTGGCTCAACATTTGGTTAATTGTCATGTATACAATTGTATCTTGTTAAACTCAATATGTTGCACATAATGTTCATATGCAGATCAATATTACCACTTACTCGTTATCAAGACAAACGATAATGTAAAGAATATTTAAGTCCTATGTCAAACAGGAGTTAACAACTTCTCAAATTATATCCAATACTACATTCATTTAATTAAATACAAACAAAAATACAAAGTTCTATGTTATACATGCTTACATACAGAAAGAAAAGGAATTCAAACCAAAAGTGATCCGAACAAAAAACAAGGCATGTATGTATACATAAATGAATATAAAATGTTTATATTCATTTTATATAAACACATAGAACTGTCCCAATACATATCTACTGAAGTGTCCAAAATAAAATATATATTTTAATCAATTCAATGATTTGGTCAATGTATAAATTTTGTGTTTAGTTGATACAAACGGCCGCAGGACTGTGAGTGCATTAATCTAAAAATATTTGAGGGTAGATATTTACTTTCGGAACCAATAAAACATAAGAAACATACACATCTAGAACAATTTTACCTGGAATGTGGGTCGCTCTAATACTTGGTACGTGTGTGGTACATTTCTAAAACCAATAAGCGGTACGGTGGGGTAGGCTTAACTGAGAAGCCATTTTTCCTCCCATCTATTATGTTGTTGAAGTTTAAAGATTCACTAGTATCAATAATAGATAAAATAATCAATGTTAAAATCAAGGTTTTAAAAGGCGAAAGGCGAAGGCTAGCGAGGCTGAGGCGCACGCCTCTAGGGGACTGAAATGAGGCTTGCGCCTTGTGTAGAAGAGGCGTACGCCTTGAGGCGTATGAGGCATCCGCCTCATATTTTGCTGTTGATTTACCAAAAAATGAAGTCACGTGGGTATTTTGCTTAAAAAGAAAAAGTCGTACGAAGGTAAAGCTCGAAAAACCCTAACGGCTAATCAAAAACCAAACGAAATACCACCGATAGACCTCCGATTGGCTTCTTAAGCAGAAACGGACCACCGATCATCTTCTCCAGCAGAAATCGATAGTCGTACGAGGTAAATCCATCTTCTCCGATGTTTTTTTAGTGATTTCTGCTCTATATATATATCGATATATGTATACCCTGTTTTACTGCTCTCTATATATGTAAATATATATACGTATATATGTATTTTACTTATATAAGTATTTTACTTATATTTTTTGCTGCTTTGCTTTACTTATATTTTTTGCTGCTGTATATATATATATATATATATATATATATATATATATATATATATATATAAACAGAATATATAAAAAAACAGAATATATATATGTATACATATACCCTGTTTTATATATGTATATACATATATATACTTTTTTTTATATATTCTTTTTTTTTTTATATATATATATATTCTATATATATATATATATATATATATATATATATATATATATATATATATATATATATATATGTGGCTTTAATGCTAAAACAAAATCTATATTATTGTAGTGAGTTGCCATTATGTCAAATAGGAAGGATTCCGCTTGGAAATACGGGAAGGAGGTGGAATTGGCGGATAAGGGTTACAAAATATATTGAATGTGGCTTTTGCGGGAAAATTATTAAAGGTGGGGTTAAGCGAATGAAGGACCATCTTGCGTGTACCAAGCTTAATGTGGCTAAATGTGTGAAGGTGCCTCCGGAGGTTAGCCAAGAGATGAAGGATTTTTTGATGAAGGGTGTTGATGTTAAGCAAGCGAAAGAAGAGAAGAAGAGGAAAGGATTAATAATGCCTCTTATTACAATAGTCAATCATTTGGAGGGTCAAACACGGGTAGTGGTTCTACGAGGGGAATTCGAGGACCAATGGATCGTTTTATTGTCAATGTTGATGATGATAGTGAAGCAACTACAATAGACAAGGGACACGAAAAAGATCTTCGCAATCAAACGTGTTTAGATGTTGGAAGGTTTTTTTTTGAAAATGGTATTCCTTTCAATGTAGCAAGTAGTCCTTCTTTTGTGAACATGTGTCGGGCAATTGGAAAATTTGGTCGTGGTTTCAAGCCTCCTACACCTCATGAACTTAGCACGTGAATTTTGAAGAAGGAAGAGGAGACGGCAAATGAAATTGTTAGTGAGGTGAAAAAGACATGGGCACAAACCGGGGTTCCATATTATCTGACGGGTGGAAAGATATTCGAGGGAGGAGTTCGATAAATTTTCTTGTCAACAATCCGTATGGTACTGTTTTTTTAAAATCTGTGGATGCATCCGATGCCATCAAAGATGCTAATTTACTGTTTAAGCTACTTGATGATGTTGTGGAGGAAGTTGGGGAGGATATTGTTATCCAAGTTGTGACAGACAATGCATCGAACTATAAAGCAGCAGGAAGTAAGTTAATGGAGAAGAGAAAACGGCTTTGGTGGACGCCGTGTGCCGCACACTGCATAGATTTAATGTTAGAGAAGCTTGGAAATTTGCCTCAGCACAAGAATGCGTTGCTTAAAGCGAAAAAGGTAATACATTAGTATTTTTTTATATCAATTTCTTAATATATTTGCCATAATTTGATTTCTAATCTAAGTATTACAATACTTTTTATGATGGTTAGGTGAGCAATTTTATTTACAATCATGGATGGGTGTTGGCATTGATGAGGAAAAACACCAACAAGGATCTTGTTCGTCCAGCTGCAACTAGATTTGCCTCTGCATATTTGACATTACAAAGTATGTATGGGTTGAGGCAAGGATTGGAGGCGATGTTTACCTCTAAAGATTGGGCAAAATGTAGTTGGGCAAACAAGCCAGAAGGGAAGGAAGCAAAAAAGATTATTTTACGAGATAGCAGTTTTTGGGGTAGTGTGGCTTATGCAATTAAGACCACAAAGCCTCTTGTTAGTGTATTGAGGATGACGGATTCTGAAAAGATGCCGGGAATGGGATTTCTCTATGGTTCTATGGATAAAGACAAGGAGGAGATAGCAAAAAATTTGGATAATGATGAGGGGGCGTATAAGGAGTTGTGGAGTATCATTGACGAGAAGTGGGATTTCCAATTGCATCGTCATTTGCACGCGGCAGCATATTTTCTAAATCCCCACTTCCAATATGATGATAATTTCTCCACGCATTTTGAGATTAAGTCAAGGTTGTACATTTGCATGGACAAACTCATCACCGATCCAGTGGAGAGGGAAAAAGCTGATTTGCAATTGGATGTGTTTCGAAGGAGAGAGGGAATGTTTGGGTATTCACAGGCGAAACTTACGTGTAAGAAAAGGAGTCCCGGTAAGTACATAAATTATTGAAGTTAATTTTTTTTAAGTTAATATTTTTAAAATTTTACTTAATGTTACATTTTCTTTCAGCTGATTGGTGGATTCGATTCGGAGATGAAACCCCTGAATTGACAAGTTTCGCTGTGAAAGTTTTAAGTTTAACTTGTTCATCCTCCGCTTGTGAGCATAATTGGAGTACGTTTAATCAGGTAATTAATATTTATGAATTAATTCTCGCTCTACGAATATAGTTATAATATTATGACTAACTTTACAAAAATTTATAATAGATACACACAAAGAGGAGAAATCGTTTGGCAACATCGAAGCTCAATACGCTCGTTTACGTCATGTATAACAAAAAATTGAAAGATAGGCACTTGATGAAAAAGGCACTTAAGGAAGACCAGGATCCGTTGGTCATTGACATTGTGCCTTCTGACGATGAGTGGGTTGCCGAGCCATCCAATGGACGCCAAAGCGATGAATCGGGGTTGACAACTGAGGGGGGCACGAGTACACAAGTGCAACAAAAAAAAGGAGAAGGTCGAAGAGTTCAAAAACTACGAGAAAAGGTCTAAATTATTATTTATACTTGTCTTCTTTATTTTACTAATTTCAAACAAACAACATAACTAATTTTTAAACTTATTATTTATTAGATAAAGGAAAAGGATTGCAATTGGTGGACGAAGAAGAGGAGTGGGAGGATCTCAACTCAGACGAGGAGGAGGATGGATTGATTCGATATGCAGATGATTCCATGGATGATCCTCTAAGCGGAGATGATGGGGATGGAGGTGGAGATGAAGTATATTATCCATTTTCCCGGCCATTGGATACCGATGATCCACTACTTAATATAGAGTGATGATACATTGTTTGTGTTGTTTTGGGTTATGGTTTGGTGATACACTATACTTTGTTATGGTTTGGTGATGGTGATGGTGATGATGATTTTTATTATGGATTTATTTTGTCTTGACGGTATAATATGTATTGTGATGATGACATTATGGTCTTATTATTTGTATTGTGTTGTGGAATCAAGTTTACATCGTTTGTTTTCATGATAGTTGTGATACTTAATTTGTTCCTCGTTTAATTACTATTTTTATATCAATTTTTAGTTACTTTTGTGGAAAAAAGTTGAGGCTTACGCCTCGCCTCACAGAGGCAAAACGCCTCAACTACGCCTCGCGCACCTCGGTTAAAATTGGAAATGTCAAATTTAGAGATCCTGATCCCTCTTTCGGGTCCTACAACCTCGGATCACGGTATGTATAGGGGTGTAGTGATCCCAG
Source organism: Sambucus nigra (assembly GCA_949130495.1). NCBI lineage: Eukaryota > Viridiplantae > Streptophyta > Magnoliopsida > Dipsacales > Adoxaceae > Sambucus > Sambucus nigra. The sequence continues at coordinate 523,450,880 of OX422220.1, forward strand.
TGATTATGGACTACACATTCCACACGTACCTCGATATACACATATATGGCATATGTCTCTATTAAGGTACAGCTCTGAAATCAATTCAATCTTAAAAAAACTATGTCTATAAGTAGAACAACTTTAAAAATCTCAGATCTCTAAATCCTAAAAAATAATTTCTTTCTAAATAATCCATATCACAAAACCTCAATTCGATCCCGCGTGAAGGATGCCTGTTTAAAAGGTTTTGGTGTAGAAATAAGAGAAAACACCTTATTTCTACATCCTTGCAGATTCACCTTCGTTTCTAGTTTTGAGTCCCATTCATTTGGTATGAATAAATGATTGAGCACCAAAAGGGAAGTTTATGTAAGTTGGAACCTCCATAACCATTCATCTAGGAGAGAAACATATTTATAACTAGGAAAACATGATAATAGCAGTAGACTATAAGAAACCAAACAGTGGTCAATGTTAAGGGTTGCAAGAATTGAGTGGTGAAGATATCACACTTACCAATGAATGTAGATTGAAACGCTATTACTTTTCTGGTGGGAATTTATATGAATTTTTTTGTGCACGAGTGTGAGGGAGAGGGAGTTACTATTCCACAACTTTTAGGTCATGTAACGAGAATAAAAAAAAAGGACGTCATTTTTGTATGCATGTCAGTATACACTGAACTTTGGGCCTCGACTGAGCGCCCACGAGCTGCAGAATACGCCTCAATAATTTGGATCTCGAGGTACCTGTGTGTGTGTGGTGGTGGTGGTGGGTGGGGGGGGCGGGGGGGGGGGGGGGTAATACATCACTGACTAAAAGATGTGCATATATACTTTGGTAGACATGTGACATTTTTATCAAGGCAAGAACAACAGTATATTAATAAAAAAGAGCATCCCATCTATAGTAAAGCCCATGGGAATACCATGAGGCAACACTGTAGCATAAAAACAAAGGAATTCCTCCCTACTTAAGCATTATGCCAACGCCTCCAAACCAAAAATAAAAATAAAACTTTAAATGTAAAAGAACCTCTCATCTTCAATTTCAATCCAAAATTTCTCAAGAAACTAATGGTTACTCTGATAAAAATAAAGAAGCCTAGAAACCCATCACGAATTTCTATCAAGAGATGTAATACGACCAATCTTAACCGTGAAAATACCAGATTTTGACCCTTCTCAATGTGGTTTATCCCTGCCACTCAGAGTTGGTATAATATATACAAAAACAATAATATATTATCATTTCATGATTAAAAAGTTCAGTTTGAACTATTTAGCGTTGATATTTGTTTAGTAGTAATCAACAGTCAGCAAAGCAAAATTTTTTTTTTTAACATATTAGAATTTTTTCACTAAGGCCAAGATTGGCCGAATCCCAAGAAACACGGCTATCTTTAGAGAAATCATTCAACTCTGAATCCATTATTTAATGGAATAATACTAGAGAAGCATTTCCAAATTATATTAAAAACCATAGCCACCTAATTACCCTTCCATAAGAACATTACTAACTAGGGGTGTTCAAAAAAACCGCCCGACCCGAAAACCGAACCGAATCGGCCCGAACCGAACCGAAACCGCCGGTTTTTTTTAGCCCGGTTCGGCCTACGGTTTACGGATATAAAAAACCGACCATGTCGGTTCGGTTGTCGGTTTATACGTGGGAAAAACCGACTCAAACCGAACCGACCCGAACCAATATATAAATTAAAAAAAAACTAAATAACTTATATTTTTATATCCAAAAACCATTACCCACCTTTAAAAACCGACCCAAACCGAAAACCGCCCTTAAAAAAACCGGCCCAAATATGAAACCGTCGAAAACCGACCCGAAACCGAACCGAACCAAAACCGACGTGAACCGAAACCGACGGGTTTTTTCATAGTCGGTTCGGTTTCGGTCTGACCTTTTCCAAAACCGAACCGATCGGTTCGGTTTGAACTAGGTCCAAAACCGACCCGAACCGACCCGTGAACACCCCTATTACTAACCAAGTTAGATTACCTATAACATAATTTTTTTCATTGTCTTTATGGATGTTTGAACTTTCACAACGCCCAACAACAAATCCTACACTCAAATGGCCTATTGGAGAAGCACTTTTAAAATAATAAAATTATATATATGTACAACTAATTACCGGCCTATAAGAACCAAAACTAATCAAGTTGAAACACTTATCCAAAAGAATGTGTGTGTGTGGGGGGGGGGGGGGGGGGGTAGGTAGGTACAAATAACTCTAACAGCATGAATCAAACAAGAAAGCTGTCATAATGGCTTTGTACACGCACTATGAGAACATCGAATAACAAAAGTTCAGCTCAAAATGGCATATTAGAGAAACACTTGATAAAAAAACAAAATTAAAAATATAGTTAACTAATTACTGGTTTAGAAGAACCCCGACTAAACAAGTTGAAATGAAGAAAAAGGTACAACTAAACCTAACCAGATGTATAAAACTAGGAAGTTGTCCTGATAAGAGATTCATAACTTTAGAAAAGAAAAAAAATTATAAGATTAAGCGATTGGAGATGTAACCATAACTTTAAAAACCTTTAATAGATAAATGTTAAAAAGGATTACATAGATATAACCCAAAAAAAAGGAATAAATAGTTCCCCCAGTTACTCATTTGGCATCCCGTTATTCGTCTCTCATCAGAAACACACAAAATATTAGAAGAAATATTGAAATATACTGGGCAAATTATCAGGATCCCCTCCATTGATTAGAACTAGGCTTCCCTTGTACCTTAACACCCAAATGCAATGCCAAATATTGTTTCCTTGAATTCCCACATTCCTCATTTCATGGATAATATGATTGTACAAGACCAGTTATGAAGAGAGTACCGATGAAAAACTCATTCCTGATTCAAAGGCCAAGCGGTTTAATGACTCGTAAACAAGAAAGCATGAATCAAACAAGAAAGCTGTCATAATGGCTTTGTACACGCACTATGAGAACATCGAATAACAAAAGTTCAGCTCAAAATGGCATATTAGAGAAACACTTGATAAAAAAACAAAATTAAAAATATAGTTAACTAATTACTGGTTTAGAAGAACCCCGACTAAACAAGTTGAAATGAAGAAAAAGGTACAACTAAACCTAACCAGATGTATAAAACTAGGAAGTTGTCCTGATAAGAGATTCATAACATTAGAAAAGAAAAAAAATTATAAGATTAAGCGATTGGAGATGTAACCATAACTTTAAAAACCTTTAATAGATAAATGTTAAAAAGGATTACATAGATATAACCCAAAAAAAAGGAATAAATAGTTCCCCCAGTTACTCATTTGGCATCCCGCTATTCGTCTCTCATCAGAAACACACAAAATATTAGAAAAAATATTGAAATATACTGGGCAAATTATCAGGATCTCCTCCATTGATTAGAACTAGGCTTCCCTTGTACCTTAACACCCAAATGCAATGCCAAATATTGTTTCCTTGAATTCCCACATTCCTCATTTCATGGATATTATGATTGTACAAGACCAGTTATGAAGAGAGTACCGATGAAAAACTCATTCCTGATTCAAAGGCCAAGCGGTTTAATGACTCGTAAAAGTGTTCTAATGGTAAAAGGTTGCCCACGTTCCTCATTTCATGGATATTATGATTGTACAAGACCAGTTATGAAGAGAGTACCAATGAAAAACTCATTCCTGATTCAAAGGCCAAGCGGTTTAATGACTCGTAAAAGTGTTGCCCACGTGTCAAGAAAATGCCCATCAAAACCTCAATCATCATAATGGAACAGTGCAATAAAATCATTGTGTAAGACAAGCGTCTACCAATGAGGGTACAGTTCTGTCTTATCCGGCTCCTTTTTTGTTTGAACACATGACTACTCATGTCAAATAAAACTATCGTATGGTAAGACCAGTGCTCGGAACTTGCCAGGAAATATAAGAAGCAATCAAATATGAGTCGTAGGCACCCAAATCACTGGTTATAATATGGATAGAATCCAAAATAGGGTACACAATCTCTAGATATCTCCAAGCACCATTACGAAGGGTATACAGCGCAGTAGCTGTATCAACAGGGAGAGGTTAGTGAAGCAAATGCAAACCCAAATATAAGGGTATCATAATCAGAATGTGGGAGGAGGTTAGTGAGAAGTACATGGAAGGGTAACTCTTTTGTAGCGAGGTTCCACAAAGCCATACCACGATCGTGATGGAGATAACAACAATGAAGAAAAACAAGCCATTAACAGGACCAATCATATTATTTAAATTCGAGGAAATTTCAATGCAATCAAGGTCTCGATATCCCAGAAATGTTTCATCGCAGAACATGGTTAAACGACATTACCGGATCCGAGAATGTAGTGATGAACAAATAGATGAGGTTTTTGATTGCTGTGGTAATTCAATAAGTGGCTTGCTAATAAATGCAGAGGGTTGATGAGAGTGCACCAGTAGTTGCACACGAACTTGAATAGCAAGAAGCCATAACGAGATCTCAATCACGACGTCTCTCTATGTTATCCCATCTATCGATTTCTCCCTATATATTTATATCTCGAAGAAACAATTTAAAGGAAATTTATAGAATTCTCAATTCCAAAAATTTAAAGGAAACTTGTAATATCTTCAGGACTTTCGAAGCAGCACATATGAGGACCGCGGTTCTGAACACCATTAAAATTCGAAAGTGGATTACCTTTTAGGCTCACTCTCTCATGACTAAAACCTAACGGATTCTCCTCATATATAGTTTGTCAAAGATGTTTTCTCCTATAATGAACTTAGCGATCTTGCAAAAGGATGTTAGTTCTTCATAGGATCAATCCGCAAAAGAGATGAATTAATAATTTTCAAACAGGAAAGAATCATTCGCTGTATGGGGCTTTCAATTAAGATACAAAACGGTATCATTGATCGAACCATGTCTATCTTAAGCCGGCTTAAATTGAGCAAAGATTAAAAAAACTTCAAAAACATATCAAAAAAGAAAGTAGCATGAATGATAAAAATGATGTTATATATTGAAACAAAATCTCTACAGGAAGAGAAATTATGAAATAAAATTTTACTCGAAGGACCTAAATAACAGAAAACATTGCTCAACTTGAATCTTGGTGCTCAGTGTAATAACCAAGCAATATCTTAATGTATGTGCATCGGAATAATGAACAACCCTACATATCTAACTCTAATCATAACAGTACTTTATAACATTGGTCTCATTCCAGGGGGGTGGAAAGGGCTATATTTATACTAAAATATCTAGAGCCGAGTTATGATAAAGTACTACTAATATCAGAAACAGATAAATACGCAAGAGTTCGGATTGTCATAATGCCAATTAATTTTACAATCTCAAGTTTGGTTTCTTTAGACCTGAGCAATTAGACAGCAGAATCAATTTTCAATCCAAATTCCAAAAAGTCATTGCAGCAAGTTGAAAATTGCTCATAATCACTACTTCACTTCAAGGCCTTCGTTCCTACGAAAGCATTATGCCAATGCGCCTCCAAACAAAAATTAAAAATAAAAGATTTAGTAGGCAAGTGAGATGTTTTATAGGTAAAAACGAGGAAAATAACACCCGGTTCTCATGCATATCTCAAACAGAGGCCCATCTTGTCCAGAATAATCTATATATCTAAGAGCTAAGATTGTCAAAATACCAATTAATTTTAAAATTTCAAGACTGATTTCTTTGAAGCTGAGCAATCAGATAGCAAAATCACTTCATTCCCAAATATGAATTGCATACTTGATAAATCCTAAACAGTCATTCCAGCAAGATGATATTAGCGCTCTCTTGCTCTTACAGCATATTCCAAGCGCATCTGATAAATTTGAACGTTTGTATGGGAAAATTGAGGGAAAGAGAGAAAAGAAAGTCATAGCACACATAAGCAAAAGCTTAAAAACCTCCATAAAGCAATGCAACTTTATATTCAAAAACATCACAGCCAATAAAAAAAATCAAATTTCAGACTAGAAACTGTTTACTATCTGAATCCCTTTATTGCATTAAAAGCCACCTTAATGAATGTTTTATTCTTAGACAAGAAAAGTTTATCATCTGAGGTGGGAATTGCCCACCACTTCTGCCTTGGGCCAACTTTAGTAAAAGTTTGGTTGTTTGTAAATATATGGGAGGTGTTTTATTTGTTTTGAAGTGGCGCTATAAAAGTAATCCGCAAAATTTAGACAATTAACAATTGCGCTGGGCATGCTCGTAGAAAGTAGGAACAAAATATCCCACTCTGGTCTATAAACAAATTTCTGAAGATCTCTTCATCAAGCTGAGAGCAGCAATGATGAAGTCAATCCTAACATTAGACACCTAGCACAAGCATGTTTTGCCATATTCATTGATGGTATAAATACTACTTTTTACAAAATAAAATTCTAATCAGAATAACTTTAAATTTTGGAGAATTTCTTGTTGTTAACAGTATCCTAATTTCACTTAACACTACAGGAGTAATATTTGCATGATGGTGCTTGATTTAGATGTGATGTTGAATTGGTGCTTGAAATGATATTGTGGAGAAAATATTAACTTCTGAAAAAATGTGTTTCGGACACATTCCACTTCTGGAGGTAAGAAAATTATCATTTTAAGATATAGAAGGTTCTGTTTTGATCAACACAATGTTGGTACCTGTTTGGTCTATAATCGAAAGACAGAAAATCAAATTCATCTTTTCAACATATTAGAACTCTTTTAAGACCAAGATTGGCCCAATCCTAACAAACACAGCTATCTTTAGAGACGCCGCAATGAACCCACTATTTTATAAACCCCAAGCTTTATCGTAATTAATTGGGTGTTAGGGCGAATAAAAGGAGAGCCAAATGCTTGTGGCGTTGTATTGTAATGTGTTTGTCTCGGCATGTATTGTTAGAAAGAAATTCGAGAATTTTTTAAGATAGGAAGGTCGAGACAAAAGAATTCTGGAATAGAATTCGTTTTGTTGCAAGTTTATGGGCTTCGACAGATAACACTTTGTCTGGTATAGGTATTTCCAACATAGAGCATCACTGGAAAAAAATCATTGAACAAGAATTTTATATGATGTTAGCTTAAAGAGGAGAGCTCTTTTTTCATATAGTAGAAGCTGGAGCTTATGTGTCCTACTTTTCTTTTGGCTGCATGGAAGGTATATCGGTTATTTTGTAGCTTTTTCGTTATTTTTCAACTTATCATGTATCTTTGTAAGACTTCTCGTCCTTGGCTTGTTATCCATTTTTTTTAATAAATAAACCCTAACTGCCATATTAGAGAAACAATTACAAATGAAATTAAGAATCATGGCCACCTAATTACCATTCTACAAGAACATAACAAACCAGGCTGAATTAGCAATCAAAAAACTAACCAGCGGAATCAACATTAGGAAGTTGCGTGCAGAGATTACTGGATTTTGAAAATTATGCAAACATAGAAGGAGTTTCTACCCCCCTTGCACCCCCAACCCAACACACCCACAATATAGAACTGGTGTGCCCGATGAATATTTGTCTACTTCTACAAGTTTATCATACGATACATAATCTGTTGCAAATAGAGGCGAAGATAAACAAAATAAATCCAAGAGCAAGTAAACACAAACCAATTTATATAAAAAAATGCACTTGATAGGAATTTGACAGAGGAACACCACAAATTAGAATCTCCTTTTTTTTCCTACCAATGAGATTTTGTAGGAATTGACCAGTACTAGGGCTTCAAGAAAGAGGAAAGGATTGTTGAGATTACGTTTCTATTGTTTTCAAATCGACAATAGTTTTGTTTACTTTTGGAGTTTTGTATATGAGACTTGTAGGAATTTTACAAGCACCAACTAGTAATAACGAAATGGATTCTTAGGATTTAAGATTACTCTTCACATTTGTGACTAAAACCTAATGGGTTATATTATATAGTTTGTCCTATAATTAAGTTTTCAATCTTGCCAAGAAATGTTAGCTCTTCGTAGGATCAATGAGCAAGAGAGACAACCTACTAATTTTCAAACAGGAAATTGAACATCTGGACAAACCCAACTTAAATTGAGCAATGATTAGAAAAACTCGAAAACATATCAACAAAGCAACTAATGTGAATGATAAAATAATGTTTATGAAGAGATTTTGAACATTATCTCTTCAGGGAGAAAAATTATTAAATAAATTTTTGCTCAACGAACTTAAATAGCATAATGAAATTGTTAAGTACGAATCTTGGTGCCAAATGCATAATAACCAAACAACATCTTGATGTATATACATCGGAATAATGAATAATCTTACAAATCTCACTCAAAACGTAATAGTATTAGTCATTATAAAAGTTCGATTATAAAGGGAGACAAAGCTCTATATTTATACAAAAACATCTAGTGATCAGTAATAGATAACTACTAAAATTACAAAAAGACAAACATATATAAATAAAAAAATCTGTTTTAATATAGAAGATCTCCTACAAGTCCAAAATATATTCCCAAGAATTAAAATTGTCAAAATGACTATGTTTTAGAATTAAAAATTTATTTCTTTGGAGCTGAGCAATCCTTTAGCAACATCGCTTCATTCCATACAAATTTTAATTGCACACTTCATAAATCCTAAACAGGGTGATATTTGCTCAAAATGACAACTTCACTTCAAGCCCTTCCCTCCCTAGTAAAGCATTGTGACAATGCCTCCAAAACAAATATAAAATGAAAAATTAAACAGTAATTTACACTTTAGGGCCCGATGGATATGCGTATTCTTAGTGTGGGGTTAAAAGTTCTTCAAATTTGCACTTTGGAGCCCATTTTGACTGTTTGGATTCTTTTTTAGTCATTTATGTAGCACTTCTTTCTCTAAAAAAAACATCTGAAAATGTGAAAATGGACCCCTAAAGTGTTATATGCAAAACTTTGGACCCCAAACTAAAAAAACACATACCTGCTGGCCCAAAAATGAAATAACACATAGTCAAACGTAAAGGAAGTTAAAAGCACCAATTTCAATTTAAATAATTAATAGTTACCGGGGTAAAACTGAATAAGGTAGAAACGCATCACAAATTTCTATCAAGATCTACAAAATGACCACTTTTAACAGTGCAACAAACATATTTCAGACTCCTCTCAATGTGGTTAATCCTTACCACAAAAGGCTGGTATAAATAAAAACAAAGATTATAAAATTATCACTTAAAATGACGAATTTCTGAATTTGAACAACTTAAGATTTATATATGTTTGGTCTTAGCAAAGAAAATTCAGCTTTTCAACATATTATGATTTGAGTGAGACAAAGATTGGCCCAATCCTTACAAACACGACTATCAAACCATAATATAATGAACCCAACATGGCATATTAAAGAAACATTTCTAAATTAAATTAAGAATCAATGCCACCTAATTATAACATAACTATCCAAGATGGAATACCAATCTACAAGAACCATGACAACCATCTACACCTATAACTAAGTAGATGAATCAAGCAAGAATGTTATCATTATAGATTTGTACACACTAGCTGCACATTACGCCCAAACATAATGACGTATGACAATGATCATTATGAAAGAAAAATATAATGACATTAAGCCATTGGATTTGTAACCATAACTTCAAAAGGCTTGATAAATGTCAAAGCGGTCTACATAAATAAAACAAAGGAAAAAAATCACTAGGTTAATCATGTAGTTTCCCATTATTCATCATCTCTCCTCCGATAACACACAAGATTTGAAAATTCTTCAGGTATATTGGACAATTTATCAGGGTCTCCTCCATTGAGTGAAACTAGGCTCTCCTTGTACCTATATACCCAAAAGTATTCGCAAAAGTTGTCTACTTGTATTACATCTCTCGCTTCATCAGTATTATGATTGTACAAGACCAGCTCATAACAGACATTACATCCAAAAATCTCATTTTTGTTCCAAATGCCAAGCAGTTTGATGACTGGTAAACGTGACCTAACACTAAAAAGTTGGGTCCAACACCCCTCCTCCTTCATTACCCACATATCAAGATAATGCCCATGATCACAACATGCATGATCGTAACGGATCAGTGCAATAGAGTCATCGTGCAACACAAGTGACCACCTACGAGGGTCCGGTTCCGTATTATTCGGCACTTTATCTCTTTGAACAGATGAGTACTCATTTCGAACAAAACCATCGTATGGTAAGACCCATTCTCGGTACTTGTCAACCAATAATAAGCTCCATTCAAATAGGCACCCGTACTTTCCAGTCAATAATAAGTTTCATCGAAATCGGCACACGCATTCCCCTTGGTTATAAGATGTATGGAATCCAAAACAGAGTCCACAATCTCCACATTTCTCCAAGAATTATTACCAAGGGTATACAATGCAACAACAGTATCAACAGGGTCATCAGACTCATCCCACATAGACCGAATCCAAACGCCTTTATACTCGTTGGCCAATGGGTCAAAACCAAACCCAAATCTATGTGTATCATAAGCAGAATGGGGCGGGAGGTTAGTGAGAGGTAGAGGGACGGACCTAACCTCTCTTGTAGCGGGGTTCCACAGAGTCACAACATCAATATCATGATATTGATGAAGACAAAATAAGTCGTTAACAGGACCAATCATATCGGTTAAATTCAGGTAAATTTCTATGTTATCAAGATCATGATGTCCCACGAGTGTTTCATCAAGAATCAAGGTGAAGCCACATTTTCCGATTAGATAAATGGAGTTGTAAACATATACTTGAGGCTTTTGATTGTTGTGGTAATTCAAGAAGTGCTTGCTATTAAAACTAGCGGTTTTAATGAGAGAGTACCAATACTTGCACACGCACTTGAATCGCAACACTGATTTCACAGGAAGCCTGGACAAGATCTCAATCACCACCTCTTCTGGCAGAAAAATATCACAATTGCTCTCCATGTTATCCCCTCTCTCGATTCCTGACTACGTATTTATATCCTAGAGAAACAGTTTAAAGGAAATCTATACATTCCCAACTCCAAACAATTTAAAGGAAACTAATAGGCCTTGAGAAATATTTTGTCTTGTCTTTCCAGTTTTCATTCTATTTGTAAATTTTATTTCAATAGAATATTAAGAAAACTAGGGAAACACGTTCATTGTTTAGAAATACACTATTATTTTTTAAATGTACTTTTCAAAATTTTTAGAGTCGATGTGTAATTTAAAGAATGTTAGGGCCAACTTACAATTTATAAAAATATGGGGATCATAATGTGGATTATAGAATTTTGGTGGGTAAAAATGTAATTTACAAAGAGTGTTGGCCATGCCATTTTCTCAATATTACGGATTAAAATGAAATTTTCAAGATTTGGGGGGTCACAAATGTAATTTACAAATGTCAGGTGTCTAAATGTAACTCAAAAAGATATGTGATGTTTTGATAATTGGTTGAGAAGATGTTAACGTAGTTTCTAAATTTTCTGGAAAATAAAAAATAAAAATTTGTTTTCTATCTGTGAAAATATTGAATTTGAACATACTTTATAGTTTATCATTTCAATGAAATTTAGGGAAAATTTCTAGAAAACACATAGAGCCTGTTTAGTAGTGCAAATTAAGGCTATTTTCCAGAAAATAAAACTAAAAACTTTCCAAATAAATTACATTTGCCCCCTCAATAATAAGAAAAATGACCCTTTACCCCCTAAATATTAGAAATATTGTTTTAGAATATTACATTTTAACCCCTAAATATTAAGAAAAATTACATGTTAAACGCTCTCTTTAATTACATTCTAGCCCGAAAATTCTGTGTAAATTACATATTGGTCGTTAAACTGTGTGTAAATTATATCAAAATTTCAAAAAACTATATTTATTTAAAAAAATAATAGTATATTATTTTTCCTAGTTTTCTAAGTTTCTTATCGAAAATGAAAAATTGAATTAGACATGAAGAAAACAAAAACAAATAAAAGATTATCTTAAAAGCATTAAACAGTTGAAATTAAGCAAACCCATTAGATATAAAAATTGAAAAGAACCCCCACAAAAAATTAACTGATAAAATGCATATAAACATATTGTTTTAGAATATTACATTTACCCCCTAAATATTAAGAAAAATGACATGTTAAACACTTTCTTTAAATTACCTTCTAACCCCTGAAATTTTGTGTAAATTACATTTGGCTGTTTAACTTTGTGTAAATCATATATGACCCCTATAAAATGAACCCTTTAACTTTTTGTCCTCTTGTGTGGGTATGAATTTTGGGTTTACTTGTCTGTCCGTCTAGTGTTACTCATATATAAAATGTTAGTTATAGATACCCATCCCTAAAAGTTCCATTACTAAAGTTACGCCCCCCCCCCCCCCACCCCCCACACACACACACAATGCAACAGAAAATGCATAAGGTACAAGCAAATCGACGAACATGTAGGGAGTATCTCCAAATACCACATAAATTAAGGGGGTAAAGTCAAATAAGAATTTATTTTTTTATCATATGTAACATGGCAATTAAAGGTATATGAATTCTGAGGCAACACATCTACATGCTTACTATGGCCATCACATTAGGGTCCAATCATAACTTTTAACCTCGTCCTATATTCCAGTGAACTAAAAGTCTTCACCTATTAAATCAAGCAAATATAAATCACCAACTGAATACATCAACTCATTTAAGTATCTCCGGTAATTTTCACGAGCCCCTTCGAGGATGAGATAGGATTTCTCTTCCAAGGGCCAAAAATAGCATTGACAATAAATTTTTAGTCCCATTAACAGGAATTCGGCAATAAAAATCGTACCCTTCATTTTCAGCATGTAATATAAAAAGAGAATCTGTTTTCGTAAATAATTTTGCAATTAAAGAAGACCAAAAGAGACAATAAGTTTACACAAAAGAGTTATTAACATTTGACATATATTTTGTTGTCTAGGCCTAAATGTCATCTAAATGGAATGTACACCAGTATGTATATAAAACATCTCACACTCGCACATGTTGGGGAACATCTTACCAATATGATGAAAATTTTGGTTATTCAGTAGATAAAGAACCATTTTCATGTAAGTAACAAAACGACAAAGCATCATATCTTACAAAAAAAATCAAATTCCATCCCCCACCCCACCCCACCCCGCGCCACATGCACATATTGTAGTACTGGTGTCCAATATGTGCCCCATAGAGATTTGTCTACTTCTAGAAGTTCCCATGCTTATCATACAATAAATAATATGTTGCAAATACATATGTTCATATCAAATATCCTAGATGTAGAGATCAATAAAATAAATCAAGGAGCAAGTGAACGCAAGTGAATTTATATGTTGTAGAATGCATTACATAAAAATTTGACAGAAAAGCTAACACCACCACTAATTAGACTCTCCTATTTTTTCCTACTAATGAGAGAGCAAAGGAATTGACCAGTACTAGGCCCCATAGAGATTTGTCTACTTCTATTGTTTTCACTAAACGCTTAATAAATAAAATCTGACTGCCCTTTTCGTTTATATCTTTTTCAAGTCAATGATACCTTTTGTTTACTTTTTCTGTTTGCTTTTTAGTTTTTGTATACGGGGCTTCAAAGAATTCGATCTTTGCTTGCTAATCCTGTTTTTAGGTCTGTTAATAATAATCAGTTTAATAATAATCAGTTGGAAGACATCCTATAATGAAGTTTCCAGTCTTGCCAAGGGATGTTAGCTCTTCATAGGATCAATGCGCAAGATAGATGATCTATTAATTTCCAAACAGGAACATCTGGAAAACATATCAACAAAGTGACTAACGTGAATGATAAAATAATGTTTATGAAGAGACTTTGAACGTAATATATTCGGGGAGAAAAAATATGAAATAATTTTTTGCTCAACAAACTTAAATAGCAAAAAGAAATTGTTCTGGATGAATTTTGATGCCCAATGCATAATAACAAAGCAACATCTTGATGTATATGCATAGGAATAATGGACAATCTCACATATCTCACTCAAAACATAAAAGTATTTGTCATTATAATTATCTTATTACAATGGAAGGCAAAGGACATTCGGAATAATGTGTTTTAAGGTTTTCGTATTTGCACTTTAAAGTCCATTTTCGCTGTTCGGATGCTTTCAGTCTTTTTTGCGACACTTCTCTCTCAAAAAATCACAAAAAGTGAAAAAGAACCCCGAAGTGTTAATATGCAAAACTTTGGACCCTAGCCTAAAAAACACAGATCTACAGGCTTAAATTTGCAATAACTCATTATGTAACGTAAAGGAATTTAACTCCAATTTCAATCCAAATAAATGGTTACCAGGGTAAAAATGAAGAGAGCTAGAAATACATCACGAATTTCTATCACGATTTGCAAAATGACCAGTCTTAACAGTTGAACAAACGTATTTCAAACTCCTCTCAACGTAGTTCATCCCTACCACTAAAAGTTGGTATTAATATATGAAAAGATAAGAAAATTATCATTTTACAATAACGAAGGTTCTGAATTTGAACAACTTATAATTGATATCCGTTTGGTCAATTACCAACAGACAGCGGATCAAATTCAGCTTTACAACATATTAGAGTTTGACTGAGACCAAGATTTTCCCCATCCTAAAAAACACAGCTATTAAACCACTCAACTCTCAACCCAAATGTAATGAACCCCACATGGCATATTGGAGGAAAATTTCGAGATTAAATTGAGAATCAATGCTGCCAAATTATCATTCAACAACATAACTTACCATGATGGCATACCAATCTACAAGAACCATAACTAATCATGTACAACTATAACCAATAATAGTTGGTATGCCATCATGATAAACAAGAATGAAATAAGAAAAATGACAAGAATGAAACAAGAAAAATGACGATGATCATTTAAAAAAAAATAATGTCATTACGCTACGGGATTTGTAACCATAACTTCAAAAGGCCTCATAAATGTTAAAGCGGACTACATAATTGTATCTCCTCCGATAGCACACAAGATTTGAAGATTCTTCAGGTATATTGGACAATTTATCAGGGTCTCCTCAATTGAGTGAAACTAGGCTCTCCTTGTACCTATATACCCAAAAGCATTCGCAATAGTTGTCTTCTTGGACTACATCTCTCGTTTCATCAGTATTATGATTGTACAAGACCAGCTCATAACAAACAGTCCATCCAAGAATCTCATTTTTCTTCCAAATGCCAAGTGGTTTGATGACGGGTAAACATGACCTGACACTAAAAAGTTGGGTCCAACACCCCTCCTCCTCCATTACCCACATATCAAGATAATGCCCATGATCACAACATGCATGATCGTAACGGATCAGTGCAATAGAGTCATCGTGCAACACAAGTGACCACCAACGAGGGTCCGGTTCCGTATTATTCGGCACCTTTATTTCTTTGAACACGAGTACTCATGTCGAACAAAACTATCGTATGGTAAGACCCGTTCTCGGTACTTGTCAGCCAATAATAAGCTCCATTCAAATAGGCACCCGTACTTGCCAGCCAATAATAAGCTTCTTCCAAATCAGCATACACATCCCTCCTGGTTATAAGACGTATAGAATCCAAAACAGAGTCCACAATCTCCACATTTCTCCAAGAATCGTTACCAAGGGTATACAATGCAACAACAGTATCAACATCAGATTCATCCCACATGGACCGAATCCAAACGATTTTGTAATCGTTGGCCAATGGGTCAAAGCCAAACCCAAATCTATGTGTATCATAAGCAGAATGGGGCGGGAGGTTAGTGAGAGGTAGAGGGACGGACCTGAACTCTCTTGTAGCGGGGTTCCACAGAGTCACAACATCAACATCATGACATTGATGAAGAAAAAATAAGCCGTTAACAGGACCAATCATATCGGTTAAATTCGGGTAAATTTCTATGTTATCAAGATCATGATGTACCACGAGTGTTTCATCAGGAATCAAGGTGAAGCCACATTTTCCGATTAGAGGAATGGAGTTGTAAACATATACTTGAGGCTTTTGATTGTTGTGGTAATTCAAGAAGTGCTTGCTATTAAAACTAGAGGTTCTAATGAGAGAGTACCAATACTTGCACACGCACTTGAATCGCAACACTGATTTCACAGGAAGCCTAGACAAGATCTCAATCACCACCTCTTCTGGCAGATAAATATCGCAACTGCTCTCCATGTTATCCCCTTTCTCGATTCCCGGCTACGTATTTATATCCTGAAGAAAGAGTTCAAAGGAAATCTATAAATTCTCAACTCCAAACAATTTAAAGGGAACTAATAGGCCTTGAAAAATATTTTTTGTTTTGTATTTCCAATTTCATTTTTATTTCTAAATTTCGTTTCAATAGAATATTATGAAAACTAGGGAAACACGTTCATTGTTTAGAAATACACTATTATTTTTTAAATGTAATTTTTCAAAATTTTTAGAGTCGATATGTAATTTAAAGAATGTTAGGGGCCAACCTATAATTTATAAAAATATGGGGATCATAATGTAGATTATAGAATTTTGGTGGGTAAAAATGTAATTTACAAAGAGTGTTGGCAATGCCATTTTCTCAATATTACGGATTAAATGAAATTTTCTAAGATTTGGGGGGTCACAAATGTAATTTACAAATGCCAGGTGTCTAAATGTAACTCAAAAAGATATGTGATGTTTTGATAATTGGTTGAGAAGATGTTAACGTAGTTTCTAAATTTTCTGGAAAATAAAAAATTGTTTTCTATCTGTGAAAATATTGAATTTGAACATACTTTATAGTTTATCATTTCAATGAAATTTAGGGAAAATTTCTAGAAAACACATAGAGCCTGTTTAGTAGTGGAAATTAAGGCTATTTTCCAGAAAATAAAACTAAAAACTTTCCAAATAAATTTCATTTTACCCCTCAATAATAAGAAAAATGACCATTTACCCCTAGATATTAGAAATATTGTTTTAGAATATTACATTTTAACCCTTAAATATTAAGAAAAACTACATGTTAAACGCTTTCTTTAAATTACATTCTAGCCCGAAAATTCTGTGTAAATTACATATTGGTCGTTAAACTTTGCGTAAATTATATCAAAATTTCAAAAAATTATATTTATTTATAAAAATAATAGTATGTTTTTAATGAATGAAAATGTTTCCCTAGTTTTCTAAGTTTCTTATCGAAAATGAAAAATAGAAATAGACATGAAGAAAACAAAAAAAATGTAAAAGATTATCTTAAATGGTCAATTATTGAATAGTCCCTATTATAAATGTATATTTTTTAAAAAGGACACTTATTTTTAATTTAACCCATTTAGTCACTCAAGCACTCAATATTCTCTTATTTTTAGAGGTCCGCGTCAGGGCACTCCCTCTCCAAAATATGTGGCAAAGGACTTTTTGGGGCAAAATAAAAAAGTTTGGACTAAATGAGTATTAAAAAATGTCCGAGGGACTATTTGGTATATGTCCCCCTATCTTAAAAGCATTAAATAGTTGAAATTAAGCAAACCCATTTCACGAATCCGAAATTAAGCAACACGTGTTAGAATTTAAATGTTTTTAAAACAGAAAAGTAGTTTAATCCCTCAATCATTACCCACAACTAAAGACATAAAAGAAACCCCAAAAAAATTAACAGATGAAATGCATCTATACAATACATACAGTGGAATGAGGAAGAGAGGAAAGCAATCTTAGGTGTGAATTTTGGCCAAATCCTATGAATATTTGTAATGATAAGATAAGATTGTTTAATTGTATGCCATTGTTTTATCTCAAAAGCTCCTTACGAAGAGAGAGATAGAGTGAGAGTGAGAGTGAGAGAGAGACCTTACAGAGAGAAACAAGCAGTATGTATTTGCCGAGAAAATGGAATGGGGTTTCAGAGATAAGTCTGCGGTGGGAGTGAGAGGGACAGACTGTGTAATAGGGAAAGAGTGGGTAATAGACATATATATATACAGATACTAGTGGTGACCCGTGCGATGCACGGGCGAGTGTAACACTTTTTGAAATATTTTATTCATGTATATAAATTAAAATATAAATATTATTAATATTTAAAAAAAAAAAGATCGCACCCATAACCATGGGCATGTAAATATAAGTAATGTGACGAATCAAGAGTACAACTTAAAATGAATATGAGGAAATGCATGGCAAGAACTATAATGTCGTAGAATGAACCATAGTCTGAAAATCCAAGTTAAAAAAAATACATTGCAGAGGGAATTTTAAAATGACTTAGTCCTTATTCATTTTTTTTAGCCACTGCAAATATTGATTGTCAGCGTATTATGATTTCCAGCAAATAAAAAATGAATATCATTGGTAATAAATTATTTTCAGCATATAAATGTAATTTTCAACAAATTAAAATGATTTTCAGCAATAATAAATTTTTTCTAGCAAATAAAAATTATTTCTAGGAATTAAAAAATAATTTTCAGTAATATAAAATTATTTCCAGCATATAAAATGATTTGCAACAAATAAAAAAATGATTTCAACAGTAATAAATAATTTTCAGTGAATAAAATTATTTTTTAGAATAAAATGTCATTGACGCAATTTATTATTCGATTAAAAATTAATGGCATGAGGCATTGTAACTAATTGATCTGTATTACCGTTTAATATTTCTGTTCTTAATTTATTTCATAGGTATTTTTATTGTATTACAAATAAGTGTGGTATTTTTGTAGGTCATTGATGCAATTTATTATTTGATTAGAAATCAACTGGCATGACGCATTGTAAGCAATTGATCAAAAAGGGTATTACGTGCACGGGCATGTGTTAAGTATTTTGATGTCATCGTTTAGATATCGTACTGTTCAAACTTAATGTATATAAGTATTCTTCTTCTTATTTTTTGTTTATAAGTATTGTTATTGTTAATTAATTTTGTACATTTTTTTAATATTTCTGTACGTAAATTATTTCATTACATGATTTTTGTTTTAATATAAATAAGAATGATACTTTATTTATGTTTATTGACACACTTTTTTATGTTAATAAAATAAAAGGCATGGGACGTTGCATGTGAAAATAAAAGAACAAAATCTCATAAACCATGAAAACAAAACATGTGTGTGAAAATAAAAACCGAATAAATGGACACAATTGATTTTGGAAAAAAATAGTACAATGCGGGAAGATAACGTATATATATGTATAAAACGTATTTAGCTTGTTCGGAAAACATTATAAATGATAGAATCCTTGTGTATATATATATATATATATATATATATATATTCGAGTAGTGAGTAGCATACTCGTGTCGGGAGAGATTATATGAAATATGGGACGTATAATGCAATGAAAAAGAAGATGAGACCTACATATAGAATAAAAAAGATATAAAAGAAATGTAGATAAAAACACTGCTAAGACATATTAATTATATTGGGGCTTAGAACAAAAGAGAAAATGACATAGGACTAAAAATTAACAAATTAAAAAAAATTGGACCATCAACTAAATATCTATTAAAAAAATCATGTTATTTTGTGTCTCTTTTATTTGGCTTTTGTGTGCAGATAACACGGTAAAAAAAATAATCTAGTTAAAAGGGACAACATAACGTGAATTTTTTTAGGTAATTCAGATTTCCATCAAGTACGGTGTTATCGGCACAAAATAATCAAGTCGTTTGGGATGATCAACTTGTTTATCATAGAAATTAGTTAGCCAATTAGTCGTAGTAGACAATTTCCATGAAGTTGTTTTAAAATTATAATGCAACCCAATCATGCATTTTCGCAAGTAGTTCTTTAGTCTTTCAACAGCTATATGAGATTTAAGTGGTAAAATTACAGTGGAAAAGCCTAGATTTGTGAAAGTCATTTGTTAAAACACATGTATATGAGCAGTGGAGAGAAATATTTGAGGGTCCCCAAAAATTGATATTTGGTGACATTTAAAGAGTCTTTAGCACAAAAATCTTATAATGGAAAAAAATGCTTATTAACAAACAAAAAAACGATTTTTAACAAAATAAAATAATTTTACCAAAAAAAACATTTTTAACGAAATAGAAAATGTTTATAACAGATTACAGTTTAAAAAAAACTTCTAACTAAAGAAGCAATATCTTTAAAAAAAATAAGTCTTTAAAGAATAAAAATATTCAAAAAAACAGTTTTTAGAAAAATAAAAACACCTTAATCAAAAAATAATTTGTTAACGAAAATTTAGTTTTAAAGTAATAAAACAGTTTTTCTTCACTAAAGTTTTTTTATTTTTCTAAAAAAACGTTTTTTTTAATATTTCTTTGTTTTAAGATGTTTCGATTTTGTTAAAAAATGTTTTATCTTGTTAGAAATTATTTTTTTAAACAATTTTTTTTGTTATAAACAGTTTTTATTTTGTTAGAAAAAATTTCGTTAAAACTATAATTCATGACCAAACCTGACCTTTTTGTTAACTCAAACAATGTGTAAGTGGATGTTGCTTAATTGGAGAAATAAACCAAAAATTGAGAAAATAAAAACTGTGTTCATTCTCTATATTTAAAAAACTAACCTCGTGTCTCACCCCTTCGCCCATCTTCTCTCTCTCTAAGATGCTCCAAATTCGGCGAGACCCTACTCTATCCCAACACCCGTACCTCTTCCATCCCATCTCGGACCCGCCGGCGACCGCCTTATACATTTCAGCCCAAAATCCGGCCATCCCTTCTACACCATTTTAGACCTGACATGCCCACTGCCCAAAGCCCATAAACTCCATACCATGGCAGCTTTTATTAGACGCGAAAACGACCAGGAACCCTACCCATTATCCTGGACCAACGATGAACAAAACCCCAAAATGCAAGTCATCCCCAGATCGCAGCACACATCCTCCAACCTCTGACAAAGTGGGATTGGGTACCTCCTTGTGACCCTACTGAATAATGGGAACGAAAACATGTTTTTTGGAGGAAATGTTCTTCTTCTTATTTCATTTCCACATTTTTTTCCTTTGAAAAAATAACGTACAAAGAGAGTTCATGTCAGCAATGAAATGAAATGTTGTATATATTCAGGTTATCTTCATAGAAGGTGGCAAAGGTGAGGTTGTGAGATGGTGGAGATTTTTAACGGAGGAGGGAGAGAAAAAGATGACTGGTTTATAGATGGAAATACATTACAAAAGAGTCATGAATGGTTGGTTTTTTTATAACTGAATCAACGTGGGGTTGTGGGGTGTAACCGTTTCATAAGAGTGAGTTACTTGGATGGACATGTGTGTGAGAGAACGTAGAAGTATTAGGCAGAGAACACGTGTAATATTTTTTTTTTTAAAAGTCAAAAATCTGAGAATTTAGGATTGAAGTTTTTGAGGCTTTTGAACGCCATACTACATACGTATATATAATAAGATATACATACATACTTCGATACCGAAGCGTCGTTTTATAGTATATAGACGGTCACATTCTACCTAATCGTGTGTAAAGACTGACGTGTCGTATCTGTATTGGTCCGTTTCTTGAGTGAATCCAAAACACGGATCAATATAGATACGACACGTCAGTTTGTACACACGATTTTGTACGAATCATTTGTACGCATAGAATTACTCATTCTTTTAATACATGTATAGTCCAAGCGTTTTTATTTTGCACCAAAAATTCTTCACCATGCGAAAAAGTTTTTACCATGTTGCTGGCGCGGACCTCTAAAGATAAGAGAATAACGGACTTTTTGATACAAAATAAAAGGCTTTGACTAAATGTGTATTAAAAAATATTTGAGTGACTTTTTAATATTTGATCCTTTTTATATATATTTTTTTTAATACAAGTTCACCTTTATGTTACTTTCAGAGGTAAGTCCGGTTTGATTAATAGGGAGATTGTGTGTAAGTTGATTCTTTTTACTTCTTACGTATTAATTCAAAAAGTTTGTACTTAAAAGAGGTATTAGATAATATTTATTTTTTAAAATAAATAAAACGCCAACGGTTACATTCATTCAGACATAAAAATAAACAATACTAGATTTAAATCCGCGCGATACGCCGGCGAATTAAAAAACTTATGTATAAAATGTTTAAAGAATACACACACATCTATGTATATATATAAAATTATTGCCTAAAACTATTTAAAAGCTCCATAGAGATACACATGTACACCTCCATAAATATATATATTCAAAAGTTATATACTACACTAAATCTTTATATCCAAACGGTTTACTTTTTTTCTAAAAAAACAAAGAAAAAAATATCAGATATTCAACTGACTCCTCCTCTTTCGTCTTCTCTGCTTTTGCCCCCGTCTTCGAATGAAAAAAACATCGAAACTTCTTTACAAATTCAAACGTTTCCCAAAAAAGTAGCCTCTTCAATCCGGTTGCTTTTCTCCCTGTCTTTTAACTCAAAAAACCAAACGATTCAACCCCTTTACATTCCCTCCAATGCATTCCCTTTAATTCAGACTTTTGAGTATCATCCATCTTCAATCATTGTTGCTATATATACCCACACACTCATCTTAGTATGTATTCTCAGATTTCAATCGTTACAAAGGTATGAAGTTTTTATATTTCATTTCTCTACTACTTTCATGGGGGAAAACAAGGTTGGTTTGGTGGGTAATGGGTCTGTCCGGGTGGAGTTGGTTCGGGTCGGGGCAGACCTCTGCTGGGTTTATGGTGTTTGAAGGTTGATGGGTCCGTTAAGTCCAATGGTTTTTAGTAGTGGTAGTAGGTTGTATAAGGTTAGATCGTGTAGTTGGTGGATGTTGTTCGGATTATGAGTCTCTCGGGTTTGGGCAGCAGCTTGGTGGGTAGCTAGGATGCGGTTTTGGGGTATGGCAGGTGATCGGATATGGGTTAAAGAGCTGTTGGGTTTGTGTGTGTTTATATATTTTATCTCATAATTCTTGTTCTAAAGAGGATTTATAGTTTTAATTATTATATTAAACTACTTCAATGATTGAAAATAAATGTTTTATTTGTTTAGTGATCATAAAATTGAATGCAAAATTGAGTTATAATGTATTCTTGAAATTAAAAATATGGGTTGCACTTATTTAATATCATTCATATGATTTTTTGTATTAATTTAAAATTCAAACTTCTTTCATTCGTAGAACATGTTGTGTGAAATAGACTTCAACAACATAACAATACAATTTTGATATATTCGGCCACGCATCGCGTGGCCTGAATGCTAGTCTAATATAATATTCCTGACCATGATTAATAACAAATTCGTATTTGTCTTAGAATTGACTATATAGATGACCATTATTAATAACAAATTACCATTATTTATTAAGTATCACCCAAAATAAAATTTTAGTTGTGTGATGTTAATTATTAATAAAAAAATATATTCTTATATTTTAGTACATAATAATATGGGCTTTATAAATTTAGGACCTATTGTAATATGTATTCTGAAAATAGGACAACAAACATTTTATTTATAATTTTAGTCCCTATATTTGAATAAAGCCGTTGGTGCGGACCCATATCCATAAAACGTCAACCAATCACAGCATGCCACGTTAGCCGATAATTTGAAAATAGGGACTAAAAATGGAAATGAAATGTTTGTTGCCATATATCCATAATCAATATTATTTTAAGTCTTAAAAGTGCATAATCTATAATATTATGCCAAAATCAATATACATATTAACATATTATTTGTTCTTCTCAAATATAAAGGAAAAAATATACCTGACTCTATACCTTTCATTTGTTTTATGCCCTCTAAGGCTGTATGTATATATATACTAATTTGTAGTAACTAATTTTATCACTAAAGTTTTTTTAGCCAATCACACTACTACGAAAATAACCATCGAAAGAACTCTAGCGTATATACACTATAAAGTTCAATAAATAATATAAAAATACATAACCCATAAATATATAAAAATATATAATAGATACCACCTAAGTTTTCAAGAAACATTCCATCATAAAAATATAATAAGAAAATCAATATCTTCATTGAACATATCTAATATATATACATTGCTACTAATTTGTAGTAACTAATATTATCATTCAAGTTTTTTACTATTACGAAAATACCCATCCAAAAAAATCTAGCTTATACGCTATAAAGGTCAACAAACAATATAAAATTACATATTGATATATAAATATAAATATATAAAATATTCCTAAAGCATGTACGTTGACTAATAAAATCTCAAAGTCACACGCTCTCTTTCTTTTATTGGGGGTTTTCTCTGATCTGGGTAAGAACCTTTTATCTCAATTTTCTTATTTATTTGTTCTCATCTATCATTTACGTTGTCAACTTGTCCCCGTTTTTTTATGGATTTTCTCTCTCTCTTATCTATAGTTTTGCCGTTGATTTCCAATGGCGGTGGTACCATCATGGGTTCCAAAATTGGTTTGGCGAGAAACTGAAGGACCCATAATGGTCCGACGGTCGAAATTAACGGGCTTAAATGACGGGCTAAATATCGTCCATGAAATTTTGGGATCACTTTTGTCTTTTAAGGCCACTTTGTCTTTTTCAAATGTTTTCGGAATAGAAATTTCTACCCCAATAATTTCTAGAGTCTTTTAAGCTTATTTTAAAGTTTTATTAAATCTGGAACGAGGAATGGTTTGGGACTTCCTCTTAAGCTTTCTCCGTCACTATTGTACTATATTTCAGAATAGTGAGGATTATCTATATAAATTTTTTCCTCAGGGTGTTTAGAGATTTCAAGTGGTTTTAAAGCAAAATAATTTAATCTTAAACACCTTATGGGGTATTGAGGTTTTATTTGTCTAGTCTCTTTATATATCTGATTAACAATATAAATTTTATCGTTTTCTATGAATTCGTCTAACTCACTGTCATCGTAGGATGACAGAAATCTTCTATATGTTCTTGATGAAGTTGTTTCTATGAATTTAAGGAGTGGATAAATTCCTGTTGATCTAGTTAGGACAGTTCTTATCTCAACTAACTTTTTGCGTCTAATATATTTTAATACATTTATAATGTTGCCCAGAAAATACTTAAGGGGGGAGGGGGGGGGGGGGGGGTGAATTGAGATTTTGTAAACTTTTCAGGTTAAATTTATATTTCAAAAAAATATTAAATTTGAATCACTTAATCAAATTTCAGATTAATAAGTCTTCAAAGATTAAAACCCATAATATCTAACAAATGCAACCAATTAATTTAGACAAGCTAAAATGCAGATTTTAACACCCAATCAATATTTAATTAATTTTTGTATATAATAAAAATTAATATTCTGAAATTAATTAATTAACTCGAAAATAATTATTTTAACCTTAGACATAATTTACCAATTTTCAGAATTAATTTGTTTGCAATTTTAAGTGCTGAAAAATATTGTCTCAAGCAAGCACAAAAAAAATAAGCATATAAAGTGCGTAAATTAAATGACACCGGATTTTATCGTGGTTCGATCAAATCCCGGCCTACGTCCACATGTCTAGAGCAGCACCCGTCTCCTTGCGCTTCACTAATCTGATCCACTTATACGGTAGGATCAGGCCACCGCTTTACAGCAAACCACCACTTTACAGCAGCAAAACCGGCTAATAGTACATCCGAAGCTTCACAAAGCTTCAAAATAATTCTGGAGTTTTGAGTACAAAGTTTGAATTGTTGAAACTCCCTAAAATACAAAATATAATCGGAGTTTCTTTTTGAATGAGACTTCACAATGAATCTAATTTTTGGCACTAGTCTTTCTCTTGAAATCTTGTAGCAGAAATAATATAAATTGAGAAATAATTACATAAGACTTAATAAATATATGTTTGGAATAATCAAAATCAATATATTAAATTAAACTAAAATGTATATAATCACAATTAAACTAATTAAATATTAATTAAAAATTGATTTTGGGGTTAAATACATTTTCGTTTAACATATAGTATCTGTAAGTATTCTAGTATATTCTTGATATTTTTCAGGTCTAGAAAGTTCTTCTGCAAAATCTTCAGTTCTTAAATCTTGCTTGAAGAGATCACGGATCTTTGTCCCTTACTCATCCACGGACATCCCTAAAATAATCCAGATTTGATTTCCCATCAAAGATTTTGGTCTTAAATACCCTTCCATAATAAATTCTTAACAAATTAAAAAAAATCAGAAAAATATGCGGTCGGTGCCCACACAATCGTATCGAAAAGATCTACAACTTTTGTTTTTTGGCAAGCTATAAAAAACGAACCGATCTAGCCTAAAAAACGAGCTGATTCGGCCTAAAAAAATGAACCGATCCGGCTTGAAAAAGAACCGGTCCGGCGTACAGATATGCGAGATTCCTTCTTCTCCAAATCTCCAACAAATACACATCCAACCCATTTAAATGGTTTCTACCTTCACCAAATAATAATATAACATCTACCCATTTAGTTATAACCACAACAACAATCAATTTGGGATTTATACCCCTTTTTTATAATTCAGCCCTAACTTTCATTTCTTCCCATTTCCATCAAATTTACACCATTAATCTTGGATTCAAGCTTAATTTTAAATGGAGTTTATTATCACATCAAGATCACATGAAATCATTTTCAAAACCCCCCATTTTTGTGCAAGAATCCCAACCCAAAAATAAAATAGTTTTACACCAACTATAATATGAACCGTAAACACACTTAAATGGTTAAAGCCAGTTAAACACTTGCCTCGTTGGATAAATCTGACGACCTCGTGCTGGGAATCCATCGGAGCTTGGCATGAGTCTCTTCCTTTATTTTCTTTCTTTCCTTTCTCTTTCACCCGTAGCTTATAAGAGAAAAATAAGGGTTATCCCTTAGTAAACCCAAAATTGACTCATATACACAAATGTGAGTCCTTACAAGTTCAAAAAGTTCCCGAAACCCAAACACTACCCCCGGGTACTCTATTCTGACTATCTCGACCCTTCCGAGACAAACCGTGCACCCAAAATTTCCATTCGAGTCACTTATAAAAAAATCACCTTTTTAATTCAATACGACTTCACACGCATTTTTTCAAATAAAATATTATTCGTTGTCGCTTTGCCCAACTGCAACTTGATATAAAAAAATCCAACTTTATTTACTTATTCTCGTAAATAAATATAGCACACATCAACAATAATCCAAAACTCACCAATTAATATTTAACCCACAACTTCAAATGTTCTTTCACTTGAAATTTTCAAATTACTAAATTACACCACTTATGTAATTACACCACTTATGTAATTTAATTACCTATAATTAATACATAGGATATTCAGGACATAAATATACTACGTATGAGATATATGATATAGGATGTGAGTATGCCTATGATGTTGATGTGTGTATATATATATATATATATATATATATATATATATATATATATATATATATATATATTGTGACAACCCGCTTATTCAAATAAAAGGTGGTCAGCCCGATATCCCAATAATTGCAGGAATCATAGATGGTCCATTCTTAGCGTCACTGCCGATAAAATAATAATACGAGATAACCACCCAATATTTGAGAAACGGATTGTCAATAAAAATTTGAAAGTTTAAATAAAAACCTTTTGACAATACATTTTGAAAAGAAGGTGGATACAAAAACAATTGAGAAATATGAAACATAATAATGCAATAAATAATAACTGAATAAGATGTCGATTAACAGACCAATACAATAGTTACACCGAGTATTACATTAAATACAACAATATATAAACGAATACAAATCTTGGACAACACATCCGAATGTTTTAACTGATCCTAACTAGAATATACAAAAGAAGGATCCGACTAATACAATTATCCTACAACACCCGCAAAAATGTTGTAGCTCCGTGACACTGAGAAGGGAGAATCATACCAGGCGCCATTGCGGCAGAGAACCTTAGCATAAGAGAAAACCATGCAAGAAAGAGAAATATAAACGGGTCAGGGCCCGTTTTGATATGATAAACGTGCGAATATAAATGCATAATAGTTATGAACAATTAAATCCTTAGCATAGATTTATTTCTCTCTCACAAATACTGATAAGAGTTCTCACCTCTCAATCTATATGCACATCCTAATGTTGCACTAGGATATGAATGAGATAAACTTTCGACTTAAACAAGGGAAATAGCTAAATTTCAGATTTATGCTTATCTTAAAATAAGGAATCTACATTAGGGCGGGAAAATATAACTTAGTTTACTTACTAAGATTTTCTTTCTCAATTTCACACAATATGGCTTATTTACACCGTTCCTTTTCTTTTTTTTTAGGAAACATATTTCACTAAATAATTTGCCAAACCGGTTTCATACCATATAATTTTCCCATTTCACTTTTTACCTCCAGGAAATGTAATTAAAGCAACTTTATTATCATAAAATGCCTTAATACCAATAATGTCCCACATTATTTATGAACAGTTATATATATCACATACTATATAACGTTTCTAAGACCACCCGTCCGGGTTTCCCCACTGTGCGCGCCCCTAAATGACCATCATCTTCCAGGGCCTATCAACCAAGACAACCTGGGCACCTACAACGCAAGACGTCGGGAAGCGGCCATATGCCTGCGGGAGAGTCATAACCTCACCATCGCAGAAACATACAATAAGCGCTCATATGGCCTAGGACTATATCCACCCTACATTCATTAGCCAGGGGGCTTCACCTCACGCGCGAACTTCCCTTACGATGGCATTTAAAGAGGTGTGTTTAAGTAAATTATCATTTACCAATTTATTTTCCATTTGATAATATTCACTTTTATCTTCTGAAAGCCATTTGTTCTACACCATTATTTTCCAATTTTAAGATATACAATTCTTATTTACGAATTCACATCTTATTATTAATATAGGCCCGGAATGCCATTTCTTTTTTTTTTTCAAGTCATAATTTATTAATGACCTAGGACCCTTAGTGTAATTATCCTCACACTAGTCTCCATGACTCCAAATAAATACCCTAAGCCATCAAAGGTAATTTCCCTTAATGCTATTCTCCCAAAAGTTCCAATCATTCACATTCTACCTTCTGTGAATTCTAGGCTAACCTTCTATATAAAGCGAATCATTTACCTCGACGAATTAACTCTTGAGATAAGCCCAATCATCCCATGCTAACCTAGGATAATAATCTCCCCAACACAAACCTCTAAGTCCAAATTCTATTGAATAACTCCCGAAATAATCACCATTTAACCCCATATTAATCTAGGGTGGAAATTCCCCTAATGCGAACCTCTAATACTTTTTATTACTTCCCAAGGGAAGGTTCCTAAGCCTTGAACCTAAAAGAAAAGAGCTAAAAATAAGACTAGAAAAATCTCACAAAAACAGGGCATCCGAATCGATTCGCCTAGGGCCGAATCGATTCGCCCCTGATTGCGAATCGATTCGCCCAGAAAGCGGATCGATTCGGTGAGTAAAAATAACATACTGTCCCAGCCGAATCGATTCTGCCTTAACCCGAATCGATTCGATTTACCCAGACCTATTGCCACCCATGCTAGCGAATCGATTCGCTGATGGGGAGAATCGATTCGTCCAGTTCGAATTGCCCAGAAATGGGCTACGGGTTGTATAAACCCTAAAATTCCAAAACTCAAATCTCTCAATTTCCTTCCACCTCAACCAATAATTATTCTACTAAATCATTCCTATACCATTACTAACTAATTTTCTCAACTCAAATCAAATTAATCTATAAGATTTGGGATTTAAACACCAAAAATTCCCCAAACCCATAAATGGTATAAATCTCCAAAAACATAACTAAATATACAAATTATTCACACAAATCATATATATTTGCGAGTAAAAACTTGCCTCAAGTTCGTAGTTTCGGATTCTCTTCCCGTAGCAATGATTTCCGGCTCCAAATCTCCATCTCTCTCTCTTTTCTCCATTTTCTCCCAATTCTCTATTCTCTCCTTCTCTCTCTAACTCTCTCTAAGTTTTAAAACCAAAAATGAGAAATAAATGAGTTGGAAGACTAATATACCTCAATTTCATCAAGTCTAGCCTTTAAATGCTACTACACCAATAAAAAGGCTCGTAACAGCATAATTAAATTATAACTAGTCAAAAATGCCCCTGAACCCAAAAATGCTACTAGGCCCCCATTTTGACCATCTCAA
Organism: Sambucus nigra; assembly: GCA_949130495.1. NCBI lineage: Eukaryota > Viridiplantae > Streptophyta > Magnoliopsida > Dipsacales > Adoxaceae > Sambucus > Sambucus nigra. The sequence goes on from OX422220.1 coordinate 523,480,922, forward strand.
TTATTTTCGAACTAACCGTACCCTCTAATTTGGCATCCGGGATATTATACAACATTTTATGTTCCAGTGTCATTATTATTTTATTTACAATGACACAAACGGGATAAAATCATAACTGCCGTTTTAAAGCGCAACGATGCAATATAACACAACATGATGCTATTTACCTTCTTTTCACGGTAAATATGAAAAACTTAGCAAATATTATCTCTTATCTCATTTTTTTAAAATAATATTTACTCCAACATTCTCTATTTTATAAAATTTGCCCATCAGACAATTTAATATAAAATAATCACTCAAAAGTAAGGGTTATTACATGCTCCCCCCCTTACAAGGGAATTTTGCCCTCAAAATTCTGGCGTACCATAGAACAAGTTCTAGGAATACTTCTCTCGAATAACATTCTCCCATTCCTAAATAGATTTCTCGGTATTGGGGGGTCCCCTACCGGGCTCAGACTAAGGGTACCGCTCTCGATCTTAGTCTACACTCTTCATAATTTAAAATAGCCTCCGGTTGTTCCTCACATGAACTATCGGACCTACCCTTACAATAACAATCGGGAAAAAGTCTATCGAACACAACTTAAATGTTCCCTCAATTCCGAATCGCGTTATACCCTTCATCGGGAAGTACTCGCACTAAAACTAAATCTTCTAGCTCCACTATTACACGACTCCTATTCACTTCGACCTAGCCCTTCGAAGCATGCGATTCAAAAGAATTTTATCATCAAAGAAGTATCCTTGGACCATTTATATCCCAAGAGCTTATTGTCTCTCGTTTCTAAACAACGAGTAGGTGAACGACGCGACCGGCTACCCAAAACCACATATGATGCCATACCTATAATGAAATGGTACGAGTCAATTCCAATTCAACCCACAAAAGATAATGCTCCATACTTATTTAATGTCAATTACTCAAATATAAGGTATACCTTCCAACCTATGGTTAACCCTCCCCGTTCGCCCATCGGTTCAAGGGGTGGTAGGATGCATTCAACCTCAATTCGCCCCCCCCCCCCACAGACTCATCTTAGTTCGACACTATATTGGTAGGTACTTCATAACTTTTCACAACCCTGCGGTGAATCCATCCGCATTCTCAGAGAGTGTGGCGATTTGGTCAATCGATTGATAATTACCCAAATAAAATTATGACCATTACGATGTCGAAAATCCAATGAGAAAATCCTTGGATATACCCCTCCAAATCCACTCCGGTACTCTAATGATTCCTCAATCCCGTTCATCATTGGGGTGATCTCCATTTATCGAGTAACTCACTAATCTCATTACTGCATCCTCCTAACTAAGCTCTTTACACTTGGCTTTCTATGCCTTCGCTAGTTCCTTCACGGTTTTTCTACTCTGCATAACTATTTCTATATACGCTACCAACCACCAACTCGCTATCTAACCAACTTCAGTAGGACTTGTGGTCCCTGAAAAGACAAAATTTCTTATCCAAGAGGTAGTGCCTCCTTACTTTTAAGGTGAACCCTACCATGGCTAACTCTAAATCATGATGGAAAGATTCCTATGCAATGGCCCCATGCCCCAACATTAACCTCTCTCTAGTCATATAGAGGCTCGTCCAAAAAGACCACATAGCCCCCCTCTAGCTCTTTGTGACCCGATTACGGGAGTAGAAGTCAACTTATTCATTTGCTCATCCAAAGCTGGATCACCGACGTAACCCTCTCTCTAAAGATGGGCCTCACTTTCTATCCGATCTAGTTCTCATAGTTACTTAAAATTCCATACTCCTCATTCCTGGAAACCCAAACCTTCTTCAACTCAATTCGCCAATCCTCTCATGGTCGTTCTTTGAAGTCATCCTAAAATAGCGCCCCAAAAGCCTTACTTCCTAATAACCCTTAGGTCGATGAGTTTCTATACACTTCGAACGAGTACTAATCTAATTTCATCCCTACTATCAAAAACCTTTTTCAACTTCCGACATTAGCTCAGTTTTGTGCGTGGGACGTCTCGCAAAGCAAAATCCAAACAAGGAACCCTCCCTTTACACTACTACCTCGCATCGTCGGTCATCGAAATATAACAGTCTAAGGCATAATTGGGATCTCTAAAATCCTATCTAGAAACCCCACTAATTACGCTTCTACTTCTATATCCTATTGTTTCGGCGGAATGGAAAGTCTCACAAATCGGGATGCCTACCTTATATGTATATATATATCATAACCTTGCCTTTTTCTCAAGGCCTGGCCATAAGCCTCTACCAATTTACTTATTCCTTGTCTCACCCACATTTATTAGGGGAGAGAAAAATATTGCATGTGCTTCTGCCCCGCACATTAATATATAGCCCTTAAATCAATCACATGACTCTCGGCTAATCCTTCCCAAACCAAACTCTTAACAAAAAGAAATAAAAGATCTCTCCACTCCCAACGTCGTTAAGGTTCATGCGTGGAGTGTCTCGCAAAGAGAAATCCAAACAAGGAACCCCTCCGATACACTACTACTTAACTTTGTTGGTCGTGGAGATAAATCAAGACAAAGCATGCAATAATTAATTAAAAAAAAATCTTACACAATTTAAACCATCTCAATAGGGTCTCAACCTGTACCCAGGAGAGATATAGCAAAACATCTAGTCCCATTTTGGAACTGGAGATACGATAGCCTTGCAATCCTTAGTCTTCTATCGCTCCGATCAATCATTAATATCTATACTCGTATAACACACCAACGAGTAATACAAACCAGATATAGATTTAAAATATCAACACTCGCTTTTATAGCGAATGTAAGAACATAAAACCTCGTTGCCGTGAAAACATATAGATATACCCTCTATAATAAAACAAATACTGCCACAACGCTCAAATTACACACCCGAATCTAAGGTTAATAAAAGACGGGGACTCAATCCCTGACACACAGAATACACCTCCCTCAGTCGAAGTGGAACTCACCATAACCGTCTTGCTAATACTCTGGCTACTCTAAAGATTTCCCAATTACCATACTCGGGTCTTAACTGAACTGAAAATACCTTACTCAATACCCCAACTAGGCATCCTATGCTTATCCTTTAACTCTTATCGGACAAAACCAAAGCGTGTTGTTATACGTTCCACATCACAATTCTTTCTTCAATTCTAGATACCCTGACCATACTTAGGTTTATCATTACCTTGGCTCTATAGCCTCGATCCTGACAATCACCCTCATCGTCCCTTTAACTCCCCCAGCAAAGGAAAATGAACTACCGACCTCAACTCCCTTAACTCCATGAGTTCCTCGGGCCAATTTCCACCAAGGGTGTTTCCTAAACACGACTTCTCCATAAGTGTTAGCAACACTTACTCGTGAGTCTGTCATTCCACTGAAGGGCTCTTCCTTCCTTGTACCTACCTTACTCCGGTGCAAAGTTTCCTCATACCTATAGCACTTTATTCACGGTCGGCCTCTGACCGAACCTCGAGTGAATACTTAGGAGTCTACATTCTCATCATTTCTGATACCTCAGAGGAACTTGCTATTTAAAACCATCTACAAGGTTCTTTACGAGCAAAACTTCATGCTCCACCCAATATGGTGACTACCATTTCCACCATTTCGACATTACTCCAAAGGGTGAAAATTTTCCTCAAACTTTCACACCTACGCATTTCCATACCCCTCTCTAGGCCAGAGCTTCTGAGCCATATACTTCCACTACGGTCCTCATTCCCAATAACAACGTACAGTTCTAATTAAACCCCACCTCTAGCTGCTCTCATAACTGCCTACCCGAGTCGTCCTTCATCATCCAACATACGAATCTCGGACGAACGCGCAAAAGATTGACTAAAATCTTAAATTACCACAGGAGAGTGAAATCTCACTAGAATAATCAACAATCCTAATCCTAAGGCTCTACGTCAAATCACAAGCAACGCAAAAAATGTAGTACACCCGCACAGATTCCTAAGCACAGATTCCTAAGGACTCTAGAACCTGATGCTCTCCAATAAAAGGTGGCCAGCCCGATATCCCAATAATTGCAGGAATTATAGATGGTCCATTCTTAGCATCACTGTTGATAAAATAATAATACGAGATAACCACCCAATATTTGAGAAAACAGATTGTCAATAAAAATTTGAAAGTTTAAATAAAAACCTTTTGACAATCCATTTTGAAAAGAAGGTGGATACAAAATCAATTGAGAAATATGAAACATAATAATGCAATAAATTATAACAGAATAAGCTGTCGGTTAACAGACCAATACAATAGTTACACCGAGTATTACATTAAATACCACAATATATAAACGAATACAAATCTTGGACAACACATCCGAATGTTTTAACTGATCCTAACTAGAATATACAAAAGAAGGATCCGACTAATACAATTATCCTACAACACCCGCAAAAATGCTATAGCTCCGTGACACTGAGAAGGGAGAATCATACCAGGCACCATTGCGGCAGAGCACCTGAGCATAAGAGAAAACCATGCAAGAAAGAGAAATATAAACGGGTCAGGGCCCGTTTTGATATGATAAACGTGCGAATAAAAATGCATAATAGTTATGAACAATTAAATCCTCAGCATAGATTTATTTCGCTCTCACAAATACTGATAAGAGTTCTCACCTCTCAATCTATATGCACATCCTAACATTGCACTAGGATATGAATGAGGTAAACTTTCGACTTAAACAAGGGAAATAGCTAAATTCCAGATTTATGATTATCTTAAAATAATGAATATACATTAGGGCGGGAAAATATAACTTAGTTTACTTACTAAGATTTTCTTTCTCAATTTCACACAATATGGCATATTTACACCGTTCCTTTTCTTTTTTTTTTAGGAAACATATTTCACTAAATAATTTGCCAAACCAGTTTCATACCATATAATTTTCCCATTTCCCTTTTTACCTCCAGGAAATGTAATTAAAGCAACTTTATTATCATAAAATGCCTTAATACCAATAATGTCCGACATTATTTATGAACATATATATATATATATATATATCACATACTATATAACGTTTCTAAGACCGTCCATCCAGGTTTCTCCACTGTGCGCGCCCCTAAATGACCATCATCTTCCAGGGCCTATCAACCAAGACAACCTGGGCACCTACAACGCAAGACGTCGGGAAGCGGCCATATGACTGCGGGAGAGTCATAACCATACCCATAATTACCTCACCATCGCAGAAACATACAATAAGCGCTCATATGGCCTAGGACTACATCCACCCTGCATTCATTAGCCAGGGGGCTTCACCTCACGCGCGAACTTCCCTTATGATGGCATTTAGAGAGGTGTGTTTAAGTAAATTATCATTTACCAATTTATTTTCCATTTGATAATATTCACTTTTATCTTTTGAAAGCCATTTGTTCTACATCATTATTTTCCAATTTTAAGATATACAATTCTTATTTACGAATTCACATCTTATTATTAATATAGGCCCGGAATGCCATTTCTTATTTTTTTCAAGTCATAATTTATTAATGACCTAGGAACCGAAGTGTAATTATCCTCACACTAGTCTCCATGACTCCAAATAAATACCCTAAGCCATCAAAGGTAATTTCCCTTGATGCTATTCTCCCAAAAGTTCCAATCACTCACATTCTACCTTCCGTGAATTCTAGGCTAAGCTTCTATATAAAGCGAATCATTTACCTTGACGAATTATCTCTTGAGATAAGCCCAATCATCCCATGATAACCTAGGATAATAATCTCCCCAACACAAACCTCTAAGTCCAAATTCTATTGAATAACTCCCGAAATAATCACCATTTAACCCCATATTACTCTAGGGTGGAAATTCCCCTAATGCGAACTTCTAATACTTTTTATGACTTCCCAAGGGAAGGTTCCTAAGCCTTGAACCTAAAAGAAAAGAGCTAAAAATAAGACTAGACAAATCTTACAAAAATAGGTCATCCGAATCGATTCGCCTAGGGCCGAATCGATTCGCCCCTGATTGCGAATCGTTTCGCCCAGAAAGTGAATCGATTCGGTGAGTAAAACTAACATACTGTCCCAGCCGAATCGATTTGGCCCTCACCCGAATCGATTCAGTTTACCCAAACCTGTTGCCACCCATGCTAGCGAATCGATTCGCTGATGGGGCGAATCGATTCGGCCAGTTCGAATTGCCCAGAAATGGGCTACGGGTTGTATAAACCCTAAAATTCCAAAACTCAAATCTCTCAATTTCCTTCCAACTCAACCAATAATTATTCTACCAAATCATTCCTATACCATTACTAACTAATTTTCTCAACTCAACTCAAATTAATCTATAAGATTTGGGGTTTAAACACCAAAAATTCCCAAACCCCATAAATGGTATAAATCTCCAAAAACATAACTAAATATACAAATTATTCACACAAATCATATATATTTGCAAGTAAAAACTTGCCTCAAGTTCGTAGTCTCGGATTCTCTTCCCCTAGCAATAATTTCCGGCTCCAAATCTCCATCTCTCTCTCTTTTCTCCATTTTCTCCCAATTCTCTATTCTCTCCTTCTCTCTCTAACTCTCTCTAAGTTTTAAAACCAAAAATGAGAAATAAATGAGTTGGAAGACTAATATACCTCAATTTCATCAAGTCTAGCCTTTAAATGCTACTATACCAATAAAAAGGCTCGTAACAGCATAATTAAATTATAACTAGTCAAAAATTCCCCTGAACCCAAAAATGCTACTAGGCCCCCATTTTGACCATCTCAATTATTTCCGAACTAACCGTACCCTCTAATTTGGCATTCGGGATATTATACAACATTTTATGTTCCAGTGTCATTATTATTTTATTTTCAATGACCCAAACGGGGTAAAATCATAACCGTCGTTTTAAAGCGCAACGACGCAATATAACACAACATGATGCTATTTACCTTCTTTTCACGGTAAATATGAAAAACTTAGCAAATATTTTCTCTTATCTCATTTTTTTAAAATAATATTTACTCCAACATTCTCTATTTTATAAAATTTGCCCGTTAGGCAATTTAATATAAAATAATCACTCAAAAGTAAGGGTTATTACATATATATATATATACTGTGATGTTATCTACTATGCGAAATTTGTAAATAAGAAAGATGATGAAAATCCCTGAATAACTTAAGTAAGTGAATACTTAACTTGATTTATGAATACTCCCATTTGAAATAAAAGTTGTGAAAACATTTGATAAAGTATTACGTGGGAAATATGGGTTATTATTACGGGTAGTAATTGAAAGTTTAATGTCTATAGTCTAGTTAGGCATGTTAACCATAACTAGAAGAGTTTAGAAGTACGTTAGGCGTGCACATTAGATGAGAGGTGAGGATTCTCAAGGGAGAGCTCGAAAGACTAATATGTGTATTATGTTTTCTTTTGTGCATTTTAAATACTTTCTAAACTTTTTAAAAATAGTTTACACTCGGGCTCTGAGCCATTACTTGCAAATTTCTTTTTTTTCGTATATATATATATATATATATATATATATATATATATATATATATATCAGGTGTCTAGCCACAGGGACGCCTAGCTTAGACTGTTGGACTATTTGACGGGCTGCCGCTAATGTGGGAGTTGCAGGTCCTCATATTTAGATGACTCTAGCTTTGTCATCTCAGTTTCTTGTTTAGTAATTTCAGTTAGGGCATATGTCTCCCATTTCCAGTTTCTATTTATATCAGAGAGATATTGTACTCATTTGATTTTAGTACTCAGTTTTTCTGTTTGGTTCGTTATCATTACATTTTGTTTGTTTTGGGATATCTTACTGGGATGTTTATTCCAGCCCATTTGATTCAGTTGGATGGTTTATTATTCATTATTATTGTTCATGAAAATGGTGAATGTGTTATCAGTTTATATTGTTAGAATTTAATTAACTGATTAAATATTTTGACACTAGCTTAATTAATTGTTAGGTGATTAATAAAGTAAATATTTTTCGTCAGTGATGTTAAGAATGAACCAACTGGAGACGTTGATTTAATTTAATAAATGAATGATACCCAGTATTTAATTAGGCAGGATATCACAACCCCCAGTATGGGCACAGAAACCCTGTGTATTCTCTACCCTCAAGGAGTGGTGGATGTTGCCAATTTCTGGCAATAAACCCCCGATCCCAATACCCCTTGTTGGAATCAGGGAGGTTTACGACCAACACCTTGTTGGCTTTCATCGCCTTCAAGTAAATAAGGTCATCTGTGGTATGAGACCAAGTGTAACAATACCTTATCTCTGGGATACCAAGGTTAGTCCCATAGAGCTCATTTATTCAGTTCACCCCGTTGACTATACGTCGAGTATTAGGGGCACAGTGAGCTTGGGCCACCACAAAGTACTCAAAAAATTTCGAAAATAGAGGGTTTGGGTGAAAATTTAATCCCCCTCTACAACAACAAGGGTGCGAATTTAATGTCCCCCATCGATGGCTCTAACATCTATGGGAATGGGGGCATAGTCGATCGTGACCCAAAATGGGAGCTTTTCTGAATTTATCTACTTTTTTAACATGAAGAATGTTCGATATTTTCAGAAGATTTAACTATTACAATAGAAGAAAACAATGGAGGAAATGAAGGACACTACAAAAATAATAGATGATGAAGATAATGATAGAGACTTAAAAAAATGGATGAATGAAAATAAAAAAGATCTGAAGTATTTTGTTAGCAGAGGATTAGGATCAGAGATGACAGTTTTGTGTCAAATGTGGAAGAAAAACACAGTTTGGAAGAGCATGTACAATCGTAAGGTACGAGAATCGAAGAGATTTTTAGCGCTTCACTTTCTCGTCTGATGAACGTACCCTTAAAACTTCAACTTACTTACAAGTGTGACTTTCCGGTTCAAATTCATTGAAAATGGATCGAAACAAATGGGCCTTTGACAAGGATTAAATCCTCTGGCCCAACATATTTGGGCCAAGAATTTTGGGGGCAATTATGGGGACCAAACCATAATTGGGCCAGCCCAGGCTTGTTTGACCAAGCCCAACAACGGTTGGGGCATGTGTGTCCCAACTTACTAATAACAAGCATTATTACCAATATTTATGACGTGGATAATTACAAGGCATTCAATATTGCAATTAGCTCACATTGGTTACCCAAAATCTCGGACGAGATATTCAGGGAATCACCACACGAGCCTCTCTCAAGCTAATAGAGTTCTTGGATCATGCCATTGTAAACAACTTTAATTACAACCCACACTCCGGGGCCAAAGGGGATGTAATTTTGAAACTTTGAGAGAAACTAATAAACATACAGTGACCTCTCTGTGGACGTAGGCAATTTATTGAACCACGTATATTTGTGTGTTGTATGCTTGACATTTTCATATTCATCTTTTGATTGCTTTCTATAATCTTTTAATTATGATTAATTTGCACTCATATATATATATATATATATATATATATATATATATATATATATATATATATAGCGAGAAAGAGAGAGAGGTTCACAATATCCAATAATCATAAAAAAGATTACCTCATTGTTATTAGGTATTTATATCTATGTTTATATATTTAATTATGACCACAATATTCTTAGAATAATGATTTAAATGAAAATGAAAACTTTGAATGTAAGAAGCTAAATAACTTCATTGATATTAAAGCCTCTTATATGTTTTGACATCATATTTAGTTTGATATCAATAAATTTTTACTTCTAAATGAAGGGAAAACATGGATGAAGTGGTGAACCATTTTTTCTTTAATTTTTATCTTATGTAAAAGAGTACATGAAGTAAACTTTGAAAGGAAAACATTAAATAAAATTGTAAGGATTTTACTTTTGGCCTATTACAAAAATGTTTTTTTGTTCTTAAACTAATCGGATTACCTTGCAGTTTGTAAATGTAATGTAGGTTTTCTTGATATTTTTAAACTAGTTGGATAAGTGATTAATGGCCCAAAAAACTTATCCAGGCATTGACAATGCTTTTTAAAAAAAAGTTATTTCATACCTTAATTTAATAATGAGCCTGAAATTTGGTTATGAGATATATATTATTCTCATTTTTCCTTGGTACATCCCCTATATTCTCTCACATATCTTCTAAGATATTATTTTGTAGCTACAAAAATGGATTCAAATAAGAGAATATATTATAATTTAAAGTATATACTTTTGAATGAATTTGGGTGTTAATCAGAGAAATTATAAGAATCCACTCCATTATTACTCGAGAATTAGTTAGTCTGTATTTCCAATATTTTCTCATTTACTTATGGTTTTATTTTTATTATTTTAATATTTTCAAGTAATGTCTTTCAAATGGTGTGAGTAATGTTTCAGTTTCATTTTGACAAAGTCATTATTATCATATTTTATTTATTTATAATGTTGATTGGCATACATATTTACATTTGTAAAGCAAAATTATGCAACGTATTACATATAAATCTTTAACACGCCCGCGCATCGCGTGGGATTTAAAACTAGTACTTGATATAAAACATGCTACACATAGTATATGGTAAAAATCCCAAGAAATGTTAAAAATCCAAAAACAATGTACCCACCTCTCCAATTTGACTCTTCATATACCCAGTTATTCCTCTCCACCTTACACCCCTTACACATTCTCATATATTTAATCAACCCACTATTCCTTCCTCTTTTTTGGGCAAATGCCCTGACCATTATGAAGAGTGAGTGTGTAGATCCCTATGATTTCCCACTATAAAAATCCCTATACGTTTATTTCATTCTCCCTACCATCAATAAATCCTATTTCAAAGGTAAGACTTTCTAATTCATTTTGTAGATTTTGATTTATGTTTCTCTGTCCATTTTATAATTCTACAAAACTGAATATATTGTTTCACGTATGTTTTTGGTAGATATTGAAATTTCGATTTTACTCAACCAAAGCATTCATTGTCTTGTTAGAGGAAGACATGAACAAGTATGTTAAAAAACCAAATTCCAAGTTCTTTTTAAAATACTATGAAAATAAGGATATATATGATAAATTTTCTATCAATAGTTGTGGTTATAGCACAATCATACCTATGAAACGCGCTATTTTGTTTTCTTTTAAAAAACTTTGGAATGCCATGTGTGGTATTATTCCTTTGATTACATATGAACATGTTAATGTCATTTTAAAAAAGACATAAAAATACTAACGGAATTTTATCTTTTTTAATAACGGTGGTTTACAAACGTTTTGTAGCATTACATATTCTACCTAAAAGTTGGTTTACCCCATCTATATAACTTGTATCACTAAAGTCACGTTTCATTAACTTGTATCACTAAAGTCGCGTTTAACTTGTATTACTAAATTCACTTGCACTCCATCTAGGTTGTGTCATGACGATGGCACGATTGTAAAAGGCACCTTACTACAAATGATATCTCAACGATGTGTCTACAAAATTTCTTATGTGTCACAATGACATTACACGTGGTGTTAATAAAAACGTTCATCACAATGACATTACGAGTCCGCTCAATTTACGAACATATTATAATACTTTTGTTCTAAATTATTTACACAAAATATAAAAATTAATAATAAAGAAATTGATTTTAAAACTAAATTTTATGTACTTATATACGCAAGAAATAAACAAATATAATTTTATTGATGATTTGTTTCAATTGGCCTACACGTAGTGGCCAAGTTATAAATGTCGTCTAGTCAAAATATGTAGTGTTTACTACTTGTATTTCCCATTTGGGCATAAATGTTAGGCTTTGAGCAAACATCCATGAATATATTGATATATATTTATGCATTCGTACAAAAGTGGGCAAGTGCTAATACTCTGTAGGCTATCATAATACCCATAACTTTTGCTCAAATCATGCTAAAGTAGTTTGAAAAGTAAAATGACAAAAGGTTTGAGTTACATGAAATTTGCTAAACTTATTTCTTAAAACACCCAACTTTTTATCATACCCACGTGATTCAGCCTTGAGCTTTTGGTGCACACTCCATAAAATGAACTTTGTATTGAAACAATTTTTTTCGGTTTTGATGAAAGAAAAAAACAATTCAATTTTTATATCTAAAGTTCAAACCATTTTATGAGAACCCACTTCGAATTTTGTTGTAACCACGAATGTTAACATGCCCTTGAGACTATGGAGTCAGTAATGGTTGGTAATACCGTAATACTAATTGAGAAAATCTGGATGAAACAATATTTCTCCTCATTTAGTAACTAGAGCCATGTATGGAAATGTGCAAACACAGAGAAGTAAATGTTATTAATAAGCACACTTTATCAAAACAATTAACATGACAGTCGTTAATATACGATTGCAAATAAAGTAGTAATATAGTCCAGCTATAGTACAAATCTTATTCAATTCAAAACGATATGCTAATGATAAACTAATGGGTGTACAAAAAAATTAGTCAATGGGGAATTTTATTGTATTGTGTTGAAAACATTTTAATCTCTTCATGGCCGTGAATGAACGGCGATGTCGTTGGCACTCTTTTAATTTGTCTCATGTTGTTGCGTTGTTCTTATAGCAAAAATTCATTTTATTTTTCTCAAATCAATGTCAAACTGTGGACTTGTTTTTTTTTTAATTGACATATTAACCTGAAGATTATTGAATTGACATATGTCATATTTACTTGAAGAATATTAATCCATTTGGGGACACCACTTATTCTTAGACAAAATTATCAATGCATAGCTCAGGCTTCGTCATTGTTATGTTTGTTAATTATGTATGATAAACTTACATATGTTTACTATGTATAGAGGATTTTAATTCATGTTAACATATGAATTAACATTAAAAAAATGATAATAATTACGACCCAACAATTTATTTACCTACAAAATAATTTACATGACTACCTATAGAGCCCAAAATACCACAACAAAACAAAATGACCGTCGAACGAGATAATCAAGAACATCGATACAATTGATACATTTATTATATGAAAATTAAACGAGTTCATGTGTACCATATTTATTAAAAATACTAATTGAATCAAGCCTCTCCATAGAATGAAAAACACCTAGACATGTCACCCTTGGCACTAAAATCGGAATCATTTATTCCCTTTCTCTAGCGTATTAATTTAAATTTGTAGTTGATTGCTTCCTCTACATGGGTTTCCATATTAATCTAAAACAATGGCAGAGCCAAGAATTTAGTCTCGGAGGGGCACAATCTATTATTGGGGGTTCGGGGGCAGTAGCTCCCGGAAAAAAATATTTAGGCTTATTTTTACATTTTTACAAATATTTAATTGATAATTTATATTATTAGACAATTACAACTCAAATAAAACAAAACCAAATACAATAATATTTCACTACTAAAAAAGAGTTTAAATAAATTTACAAATCCCAAAAAATAAACAAACGATAACAAATAAAAATTAGACAGCAAAAGAGTAGTGACAGAAAAAATTAAACAACAAAATTAGATAGCAAAAATGTAAACATCAAATAAGTCCTTACATTTCAGAACAAATCAACAATGGAGGAAGGAGACTAAGCAATGGTGGAGGTGTTGAGGTCGGTCAAATATGTTGAGGGCAGCAGCGGAGAGAAGCGGTGTGGGTGGCAGCACCGGTGTAACGGTGTTGAGAGAGCAACTTGAAAAGAGGGTTTTTGGAGGTGTGAAGGCTGGCCATTTTTTTTGGTTCTAAGAAGAGAGGTTTTTTTTTTAGGTTAAGTAAATATAATATTTGAGTTTTGATCCTTTCTTTTGTTATATTTAAATTTGATCCCAACTCCAAAACTCATCTCCTCCATTATATTTCAATTTTGGCCCTATTTTTGTTATAATTATATTTTGTCCCAAACTAATTAATTAATTTTTTTTTTCAAAATTTTTGGTGGGGCACTTGCCCCCCACCTTACAAAGTGGCTCCGCCACTGATATGAAATACAAAGACACGTAATACAAAAAGATTCTTCCCCGGAGTAACTTAAATAAAATGGTACATAAACCAATGTGAGTTACATACACTATATATTGATTTTGAAAGTAATTTTTCAATGAATGAATCACAGTAGAAAAAAATTCTCCGATGAAAATTAATCATTCCAAGTGTAGTCTTTAAATGGACATAATCGCTGTAAGTCAGCACCAATAAAAACAAAATGTCGCAAAATGGAGCTACCACTTGGAATTGGACATATTAAAAGATTATCCAACGGGCTTTTGTTATTAGTAATAACCATACTTTCTTGAGAAAGCTACCATCTGTTGAATATAAATAAACTAATGTGCTCAGTTTTGAAAAGTATATTGGGCGTGGGGTACTTTAACCTAAAAGAAATAAATGAAAAGATAAAATAAAAAAGTAGATTCTTCATAAAGTATTACACATTCCTGTCGAGTTTTATAAGTTGAATCCAAAAAAAAAATCCCCTAACCCGTCTTAATTTTATATGCTGAATACAAAATAAAAATAAAACATCCAAACCAAGCGTATAACCCACCATCCAAGCAACCATTAGGATTAATACACGAACAAATAATGTCGGACACATCAAAAACCAAAAATAAACACGGATTATCTCCTCACCAAACCAAGGAAACCATAGGATAGAGAGAAGAAAGAAAACGAACCCCATCCAAAAGTTCAAACCATTTATTGAGACAAAAGCCCATTCAAACCCACAAAGTAAATGACCAAAATAAAATAAATAAACCCAATTGGGTTTCTTTGTTGTTGCTCATCTAAAATCGAACAGGGGTTTACAGAGAGTATGGTGTGACACCCCGCCTAATAAAATACCGGGTGATGAGTCCTATATCAAATTAAAATAGGAATCACAGTTGGTTCATCCTTAGCATCACTGCCGAAAACCTTTTTAAACCTTACTAACCACCTAGTATTCCAAAAAGCTGGTGCCAAATTTTAACTTTTTAATTAAACAAAACAATAACATGCGGAAATATAATATGAGTCATACACAACAATGAATCCAAATAAACAGAATAAATAATTAAACTACTTGTCGAATAAACCATCGGCCACCAAAGTAAATAGTCCAATAACAATCATCCAAAAACTGAATAAATAAATCTAAAAACTATACTAAAAAGTCTGGGCGACAAGCCCAAAGTAAAACTGAAACTGATAGATGATTCCTACTCTAGGAAGGAATGAACGATGCGTCTAATCCAAGCTCCTGCTAGAATCCACATATATCGCATCTACGTGTCCCTGGAATAAAATATCAAGTTTGGCGTCCCTGTGGCTCAACACCTAAAAGGTTTTGAAAATAGTTTTATAGCAAGGGTTAGAACCCAAAATATTTTGAAAATATTTAGCAAGTGAATTAAATGCAGTAATAAAAATCTATGAATGCGATTCATATTTAAGTTAGTGTCGCACTCTCTTGAGGACATACCCACCCCTCCACTAATGTGCACACCTAACGGTTACCCTTACCCCACCTAATTGTACTACCTTGTCCAAATAGTCCTAGTATAATCATCCCTTGCCTTCCTACTATAAACCGAGTATTATTATTCATGGTTTATAAATTATCTCTCCAATTAACCTGATTAATTTCTTTTAAATAATATCATATAACCGTGACACAAGTTATATAAAGTAAATACAACACACACTGTATTATTACCCGCATATAATATTTAATACCATTATATACGTACCTTTACTAAAAACATCCACACATATATCATATATATATCCATCCCTCCGAGTATACCCTCGCCGGATAATTTGCTTTAAAGTGCTATCTCACTAGGTGTACTCACATAACCTAGTTACCCAAGTTGGAATCGCTCACCTATCTGGTCCAAAATATAAACGTAGTGGAGGCGGTCATACTTCTTCCCTGAAAGTGAGATAAGCTCTTCACCCATATACCGGACGCTATGACCTGGGGATATACTCACCCTACTCCTCAAGCTAGGGGATTCACCCACGTCGCGCAACTTCCCTCGATAGCACTAGAGTATATATTTTAAATAAATATACAGTCCCTAATATTTAATAGCACACCTAAAGTACACACATACATATATACTATCACCACACCGTATATATATATATATATGGCCGTGTACTAAAACCCGTAACACTAGCTTGTATATTCCCAAGTCTATGGCCGACTCAAATTAAATAATTTTTCTCCGTAATTAATTTATTACCTTCCCGAGTCTACAGTCCGACTCTAAATTAATAAATTTACACATCAATTAATTTAATATTTGGTGTCGCCCAACCAATATACCCGGACTCGCTCCCTTGGCCCGTACCATCGTTAATACCCGATTCTATATTCCGCCCCATAATTAATTAATTTCACCTCAAATCCTTTAATAATGTAGTGTCACTCAACTACAATACCCGAACATTTTTCCTCGGTCCAAAAATCAATACCTACGAATTATTTCCCAAAATTTATTCATCTCATGACATACAATTATCACCATCCTGATCCAATTATCCCCCCTTAAAATTGCTAAGGAAAATGTGCTACATATGCATTTATCACTAAATAAAAAGTAAGGGAAAAATCTTAAATTAATTTCCCTTTTATATATGAAACTGGCGAACCTGCCAGAAATCTGGGACCATAGATCGATCGATCCCTTGCATCGCTCAATCGATCGAACATGTCTGCTCCTTCTCCGACCTCCTGTTCGGCCATTGATGAACCCTCAAGATTTTAGTTTCTTCTCAAACCCTTACCCAATCACAACCAACATTTCCTTTACATAGAGATATGTTCTAATCTTCTTAGAAGACCTAAATTATTCATCGATTCATCGAAATCCCAAACGTTTCACGAATTGGGTTTCACCCGGGTTATTCTACGGAGATATAAAATTGTCATACTGATTCGAAACTTGTCACCAATACTCACTAATTAAAATCCTACAATTGATTCTAGCAGTCCCATATCCATATTCACCATTAATTTAATCTCAACCTACATATATTACACAAATCCGAAAAACCCCTTTTAGCTATATAACCCATAACCAAAATAGATTTTTGATACACATACTATGATATGAATTGATTATCACAATTTAGGAATCACAACCGTTAACCACTTGTCTGGAATTGTTCGTAGAGTCTGATCCGTTGGTGTAGTTAATGGTCTGATGATGAACACTCAATTAGTCCCTTAATTTGACTCCAAAAGATCCTCAATTGGCTCTTGATTAGCTTCCTATGTTTCTCTCTCAAAGCCCTAAGTTTAGAATTGTGTTAAATGTCATTCAACACTCCCTAAATTAGGTTTAAAACCCCTAATCCCGTTTTTGGTCAAATGGGCCTAATTAAATTGGCCCAAATCCCCCTGTGTGGCCCTGGCTATTCCCAAAAATACCCCGAGACCCAATTACTACCCCAGGGTACTCTTATCTGACTATCTTGACCCATCCGGACTCAACCGCGCACTCAGAATTGTCATCCAAAAATACTTTATATCATTCTCCAATTTTGACCTCAAAGTGCGACACACAAAAATTTGAATAATTAAACTTAAAGTCGCCAAATATAAATAATTCTTCCCACTCAAATAAATTCTCCAAATCATAAATTTAAGCTTCTCCAATTTAAATATTTTTATTTCTCCCAAAAAGATTAAATATTAATTCCTCAAAATTACGGGGTGTTACATACTTCCTCCTTATAAAGGAATTTCGTCCTCGAAATTAAGATAAGTCTAGTACTCCAAGTTTTAAATATTACTCCCTAGTCCCGCGCCTCTAAGATTGCTACATCTATTTCCCCCGCTTCTAACTAAGAGTTACGTAAATTTGCATTTTAATTAACCAGGGCGCCCATACACCCTTACCCATGCTTTACCGCACGAATGTTGCTCTAATTTAACCCAGGTGCCCATACACCCTGTCCCCGTTCTTAACCGCATGAACGTTAACCAACTATGCTAGCCGTAACTCATAATATAACTTCCAACCCGTAGTCATATCACATATATGAATAATAACCGGGGTACCCAACCCATTTACTAACGACCAAACATCTCCCCACTTCCAAGGTTGCGCTAAGTTTCATGCGTGGGACGTCTCGCAAGCGAAATCCAAACAAGGAACCCCCCCGATACACTACTACCTAACATTGTCGGTCGTGGAGGTCTGTTAGACCCTCAGTCCATAGCACATACCCCCAAATACTTGTCTCTTAACACAAAAGCATACACGCCTACTCATGTGCTACAAAAGAAAATATAAAATACTGCGCCCTTACTATCACTAGTTCTTGCACAAACTAAATTCCGAGCTATCTCTCCCCGCTCGAAGACAAATCTAACCACCCTAATTCACTTCAGTAGATACCCCTAATTACCGGGATAAAATATGAGAACACAAGACCTCACTTTGTGTCTACCGCACCACACAATACAATATATATACACACATATATATAGGCTAGACGCCCTCTCAGGTGATACCTAGTAAAAATCATTCATGCCCTGGTGTCGCGAACACCAAAACTTACCCTCACTATCCACAATAGTTCAAATCTATCGTTATCCAGCCGATATTTGGAAAAATCATCTACCCTACTCCCATAATTCTCGAAAGGAGTAACCCCTCATGCAATTCAAACCTTCTCTCTGTGTATACTCCCACTCTCTCGTGGTTAACACCAAATAAATCCACTACCCCACGAAAATATATATATGTAATATGGCTACTATAGCTAGCGCACCCACAAAATTCGACTTACCCGCGAACTCTAGTGAAAACAATTTTTTTTATATTGTGAAACCCTCATTGTCACTCAAAACATACCCCATACCCATAGGATAAAAGGATAATTACCTCCTTATTCTGGCTGCAATGGCTGCTCCTCGGGTTCCTCAGCAGTTTCCCCCTGCCCGAACGCACCCATGACTTGTTGTAGTGGTTGTACATCCCGAATCTTGTCCTGTAGTTGACCCCTGCCTTGCTTAGGACAATATCTCTTCACGTGTACCACTTTCCCACAAACGAAACACCTCCTAATAAACTCACCCTACCACTAATCCCTTCCTTGCTGGCCTTGTCGGAAGTCCTGGCCATCCTGTCGATAGCCTCCAGATCTAAATCGCTTGGCCTGATTCCCCTGTAGGAAATCCTGCCCCTGATGTCCCCCTGCTGCTAGGATACCCCACTGGTACTGTTCCCTCCTGCCTTATCCGACTGGCTGGGTTCCACTCCCCTCCTAATTCCTTTTATGTGGAAGCGATACTCATGGCAGTGCAGGAGTGTTGCATTAACGACGTCTGTATAAGATACTAATGCGGGATTACCAATCAGATGTTGCCTGATCCTCCAGACTAACCCATCCATGAACCTCTACTTCCTTCTTTCTTTGTTGCTTACCTCATCCCGTACAAAATTTGCTAAACGAGTGAATTTTTCCTCGTAATCGGCCACTGAACGGCCCCCTTAAGTCACCTCTCTGAATTTCCTCCTCATCTCAGCCTCAACTGTTGGTGGAAAATACTTGCGGTCGAATCGCACCCAAAACTCGCTAATAGTCAATGTGTCCCTTTACTCAACGGTGGTGATTGACTCCCACTACTGTAGCGCTGCTCCCACTAACCTAAAAGTGGCTAGCATCTGCTTCGGCACCTCACTGCAATCTACCATGCATAGGTGACGCTAGATATCTCTCTTCCACTGACATGCTAGTACTACATCTGAACTCCTTCAAAACTCTGGTGTATGGCCCTTTTGAAAGACCTCTCGTGCTTGCTGCCACTCCGATGGCCCCGGGTGGGCCTGAACCTCTGGTACCACTAACACTTGTGGCTGATCTCGTGGAAAGTATCTTGCCATTGCGATTATCGTCGTTTCAACTGCTTGCACCACTAATTCAGTTACATGTGCAGCCGAAATTATCTCTGGCAGTTTCTGCGGTAACTCTAGCTCCTGATGAGCCTCTCTAGTCTCATCTCCCCCTGCTGCCCTAACTGCTCTCTCTCTCTCCTGGGCGGCATCTGAAATGAGAATCGAATCATATAAGTTCACCATCAACTGTAAAGTAATTGGTAGAAGGACGCAAATGCACATACGTATAAGAATACAACAATCCTATGATAGGGCTCTATATCAAAGAACAGTAAGCTGAAACGTGAAAAGCCTCACAGATCCTAAGGACACTACAACCTGATGCTCTGATACCATCTGTGACACCCCGCCTAATAAAATACCGGGTGACTAGTCTTATATCAAATTAAAATCGGAATCCCAGTTGGTTCATCCTTAGCATCACTGCCGAAAACCTTTTTAAAACTTACTAACCACCTCGTATTCCAAAATGTTGGTGCCAAATTTTAACTTTTTAATTAAACAAAAAAATAACATGCAGAAATATAATATGAGTTATACACAACAATGAATCCAAACAAACTGAATAAAAAATTAAACTACTTGCCGAATAAACCATCGGCCACCAAAGTAAATAGTCCAATAATAATCATCCAACAACTGAATAAATAAATCTGAAAACTGTTCTGAAAAGTCTGGGCGACAAGCCCTAAGTAAAACTGAAACTGATTGATGACTCCTACTTTAGGAAGGAATGAACGATGCGTCTAATCCAAGCTCCTGCTAGCATCCACATATGCCATAACTACATGTCCCTCGAATAGAATATCAAGTCTGGCGTCCCTGTGGCTGGACACCTAAAAGGTTTTGAAAATAGTTTTATAGCAAGGGTTAGAACCCAAAACATTTTGAAAATATTTAGCAAGTGAATTAACTGCAGTAATAAAAATGTATGAATGCACTTCATATTTAAGTTAGTGTTGCACGCTCTTGAGAACATACTCACCCCTCCACTAATGTGCACACCTAACTGTTACCTTAACCCCACCTAGTTGTACTACTCTGTCCAACTAGTCCTAGTATAATCCTCCCTTGCATTCCTACTCTAAACCGAGTATTATTATTCATGATTTATAAATTATCTCTCCAATTAACCTGATTAATTTCTTTTAAATAATATCATATAACCATGACACAAGTTATATAAAGTAAATACATCACACACTGTATTATTACCCGCATATAATATTTAATACCATTATATACGTACATTTACTAAAAACATCCACACATATATCATATGTATATCCATCCCTCTGAGTATACCCTCACCGGATATATTCCTCTAAAGTGCTATCTCACTAGGTATGCTCACATAACCTAGTTACCCAAGTTGGAATCGCTCACTGACCTGGTCCAAAATATAAACGTAGTGGAGGCGGTCATACTCCTTCCCTGAAAGTGAGATAAGCTCCTCACTCATATACCGAACTCTATGACTTGGGGATATACTCGCCCTACTCCTTAAGCTAGGGGATTCACCCACATCGCGCAACCTCCCTCGATAGCACTAGAGTATATAAATTAAATAAATATCTAGTCCCTGATATTTAATAGCACACATAAAGTACACACATACATATATATTATCACCACGCCGTATATATATATATATATATATATATATATATATATATATATATATATATATATATAATATATAATATAAATCTCGGCTTTATCGTGTATTAAAACCCGTAACACTAGCCTGTTCTATGGCCGACTCAAATTAATTAATTTTTCTCCTTAATTAATTTATTACCTTCCCGAGTCTACAGTCTGACTCTAATTTAAATACTTTATACATCAATTAATTTAATACTTGGTGTCGCCCAACCAATATACCCGGACTCGCTCCCTTGGCCCGTATCATCATTAATACTCGATTCTATATTCCGCCCCATAATTAATTAATTTCACCTCAATTCCTTTAATAATGTAGTGTCACTCAACTACAATACTCGAACATTTTCGCTCAGTCCAAAAATCAATACCTACAAATTATTTCCGAAATTTATTCATCTCATGATGTACAATTATCACCCTCCTAAACCTAATTACACCCCCTTATAATTGCTAAGGAAAATGTGCTACATATGCATTTATCACTAAATAAAAAGTAGGGTAAAAATCTTAAATTAATTTCCCTTTTATATATTAAACTGGCGAACCTGCCACAAATCTGGGACCATCGATCGATCGATCCCTTCCATCGATCGATCGATCGAACAGGTCTGCTCCTTCTCGGACCTCCTGTTCGGCCATTGATGAACCCTCAAGCTTTTAGTTTCTTCTCAAACCCTTACCCAATCACAACCAACAGTTCCTTTATGTAGAGATATGTTCTAATCTTCCTAGAAAACCTAAATTATTCATCGATTCATCAAAATCCCAAACTTTTCCCGAATTGGGTTTCACCCGGGTTATTCTACGGAGATATAAAATTGTCATACTGATTTGAAACTTGTCACCAATACTCAGTAATTAAAATCCTACAATTTATTCTAGCAGTCCCATATACATATTCACCATTAATTTAGTCTCAACCTACATATACTACTCAAATCTGGAAAACCCCATTTTGGCTATATAACCCATAACCAAAATAGATTTTTGATACACATACTGTGATATGAATTGATTATCACAATTTAGGAATCACAACAGTTAACCACTTTCCTGAAATTGTTCATAGAGTCTGATCCGTTGGTGTAGTTAATGGTTTGGTGACGAACACTCAATTAGTCCTTTAATTTGACTCCAAAAGATCCCCAATTGGCTCTTGATTAGCTTCCTCTGTTTCTCTCTCAAAGCCCTAAGTTTAGAATTGTGTTAACTGCCGTTCAACACTCCCTCAATTAGGTTTAAAACCCCTAATTCCGTTTTTGGTCAAATGGGCCTACCTAAAATGGCCCAAATCCCCCCGTGTGGTCCCGGCTATGCCCAAAAATACCCCGAGACTCAATTGCTACCCCATGGTACTCTTTTCTGACTATCTTTACCCATCCAGACTCAACCGCGCACTCAGAATTATCATCCGAAATACTTTATATCATTCTCCAATTTTTACTTCAAAATGTTGCACAAAAATTCGAATAATTAAACTTAAAGTCGCCAAATATAAATAATTCTTCCCACTCAAATAAATTATCCAAATCATAAATTTAAGTGTCTCCAATTTAAATATTTTTATTTCTCCCAAAAATATTAAATATTAATTCCTCAAAATTACGGGGTGTTACATATGGTTGAGGGTTTCTTTGTTGTTGCTCAACTAATTCGTGGATTGAGATTTGCTTGTGTGGTCTATATTGAGGTATTTATCCTAAATTTTAGTATAATTATTTTTTAATTTAGACATCATGATAAATGTGAAATAATAAAAATTAAGACATTATTTCTTATTTCATCTATGGAAAAATATTATAAAAGAACTCGAGATAATATTTCCAATGATATGGATGTCCAAACTGAACCTATATAAAAAAAGATAAGTCGAAGTCGAATTGAACTCGATTTATCAAATCTTCCTTCTGATCCTAGTTTAAGACCTCCTATTTCATATTATGATCCAAATGATCAAGACGATGTTAAACGAACATATTTGCAAATGGGTCCTTGTCAACCCTCAACGCATGTGTTTCCTCAAACACTTATTGGTAGCAAGCCTCGTCGTTTTAATTCAATGTGGTTCATCGAATTTAGGAGTTGGTTGGAGTATAGTGTAAAGGAAGATGCTGCATTTTGCTTATATTGCTATTTATTTCGTCCAGAGACTGTGGACAAAAATAAAAGTGGTATTTTTGTAAGGAGTGGATATAATAGTTGGAAAAATAAACGAAGACTTCAAGAACATGTTGTTTCTGATACTCATATTTTCGCATATATGAAGGGTCAAAATCTATTGAAGCAAAATCAACAGATTGAGACACTATTTGACAACCAATCGAAGTAGTGTCAGGTTGAGTATCGTCTACGGTTACATGCAACTATTGATGTTAGTCAATTTCTACTACGACAAAGGCTATCATTCCGTGGACATAATGAATCAGAACGTTCGATGAATAAGGAAAATTTTCTTGAACTTTTGCAATGGCTAACGGATAGTAACGGTGAAGTAAATAAAGTTGTTCTAAAAAATGCTCCAGGAAATCATCAATTAACATCACCGGATATTCAAAAAGATGTTGTAAATGCCATTGCTAGTGAGATAACCAATGAAATCTTAAAAGATCTAAATGGTGAACCATTTTCAATATTAATTGATGAATCTCGTGATGTGTCGGTCAAAGAGAAAATGGCCATTGTGTTGAGGTATGAGGACAAGAGGAGTTTTGTGATGGAAAGATTTCTAGGCATGGTACATGTTCCTGACACCACGACAATTTCACTAAAAGCTTCAATTGATAGATTTTTCAACAAAAATAATTTGAGTGTGAAAAATTTACGTGGTTAAGGTATGATGGGGCAAGTAACATACAAGGCGAGTATAATGGACTGAAATCACTTATTTTGAGGGAGAACAAGTCAGCATTCTATGTGCATTGTTTTGCACACCAACTTCAATTAGCACTTGTTCATGTTGCAAAAGATTTGAAGCATATTGATGAATTCTTCTTCTTAGTTAATAATTTGGTCAATATTGCTAGGGTATCATGCTGCATTAAATTTGGTCAAATCGATGAAATATTTTGATTACATATTCACCTTGCATTTAATGAGAAATGTACTTGCAATCACTAATGAACTTTCAAAAGCATTGCAATGAAAAGATCATGACATTGTGAATGTTATCGCTTTAGTTAAATTTTCCAAGACTCGTATGCAAAAGATGAGAGATTGTGGATGGGATAGTTTATTGATTGAAGTATCTACTTTTTGTATAAAACATGGTATTGTCATTCCTAATATGGAAGATACTTTTAGTCTTTGGGGAAGATCAAGACGAGAATCGGGGATAACAAATTTACATCATTACCAAGTTGATCTGTTTTACCTATGTGTGGATAAACAACTTGTTGAGTTTAATAATAATTTTAATGAGGTGAATTCAGAATTTCTTTTATGTATGTCATCCTTAAACCCAAGTAATTCATTTGTTGCTTTTGATATCATACAATTGGTTCATCTCTCTGAATTTTATCCCGACAATTTCACAGAACAACAATGTATAGTTCTTCGAGATGAGCTAGAATTATTTGAATTTGATTAAAATCAAATGAGGACTTTTTTGAAGTGGAGGGTATATGTGGGTTGTCTAAGAAGATGGTGGAGAAAGGAAAACACATTGTGTATGGTTTAGTTTATAAGCTTATTAAGTTGTCATTAATCCTTCTTGTTTATTCGGCAACAGTCGAGAGAGCATTTTCGGCTATGAATATTGTGAAGAATGATCTTCGAAACCGCATGAGGTATGGTTGGTTAAGTGATAGTTGTGTGACATACATTGAAAACGATATCTTTGATGGCATTGCCAATGACACAATTGTGAATCGCTTTCAGCAAATGAAGACCCGTAGAGATAGATTGTAGAATGTTTTTAGTTCATGAGGGTGTATTTGACAACCTTCTACTTTTGTATGAAAAATATGTATTTCATATTTTTTTGGTAATGAAGTATGATTGCAAGTTTTATTACGATACTATAATATTTTTTTATTAATATGATGTTGATTTTTTATGTAATTTATTTGGGAAAAAAAATAGCCTACAAGTGCCCCCACCTTAATCAAAATCCTGGCTCCGCCACTGGGGTTAAAGAAATGGGAGTGGGAGCTAAGATTACATTTTGCAGAATTCTTTAATTAAACCCATGCATGCTTTGCCCATGCTTGGAGGCTTGTTTAAGTGAATTGTGAGATGCCCATGAATCTTGGGTGCCACGTGGCACAAATTTAAACCATGAGATATAAACCCCCAGGATTCAATGTCCATCGTTGGATAGTTTATACCAAAACACATATGGATATATCATATAAATATATGTACTTCGATACCGACAATCATTCTATAGTATATAGACGGTCAAAATTAGATGGATTGTTGCTTTTAAGGTTTAAAACAAACAATCCACATACATGTACATGTATATGGATATGGATTTTTATGGGTACACTTAAATGTTTAAAACCCATAAAAAATCAACAGTTTTTGTTTTTATTTTTATTTAAAAAATCACCCATTTTTTGGACCCATTAAAACGGGTCCGTTGGAGATCCCCTCCCTATACATGTAAACGTAAAAATAAAGAACTTTTTTATAGAGTTGGTCTGGGTAGGTCTTATCAGGATTTTGGAACCGATAAACCATAGACTGGACTGACTTGGTCGATCTGCTAAAACAAATGGACTGAAGCAGTTAAGAAAAAAGTATAAAAAAGGGATCAGCTCGGTTGAATTAACTTTTTTATCATCCCTATCAAAAAGTAAGGGTGCGAATCAGGTCAACTTTTAATCTTAATATGTGCACCACTTTAAAGACATTTATTGTATTTGTGATGAACTAAAAAGGTTGCTCGTACGACAAATAAAATGTGATTGTAACAACACCTCTATATGAATATGTGTGTGGTTTAAGGAGCTTTAAAAATAGGTCATGTTTACATATGACATTTATCCATTAATCCAATTAAAATAAGGGTTTTCAATTAACCCACATTTTTAAATGTATTATTTGACTTAACCCACTGTAAGGACAATTTTGTCCATAGTTTAGGCTTACATAGTATTTGGCATATCCCGTTACACTAAGTCATGAACTGTCACGAAGATCCGAATCCACATCATCTCTAACATTCAAGGAACTACACATTTTGAGGTATAATGCTTTTTAAGGGACTTTACTTATTCCTTGAATTTACTTTGGGATGTTTATTTTTAATAGAACAAACATGAACGATTTTATTTCATTTAAAATGAGGCTAGATTTTTAAATAAAATAAAAAATTATTTTTTTGCCAGATCTCGTTCTAACGAGATGCAGATCTCGTTTGAACAAGATGCAATTCTTATTTGAAATGTCGTTCAAAGTCCCCTTTAAACAAACTTCTAACGAGGTCGTACTGTTTTTTTTTGTTGTCATTCGAAGCTCATTCGATACTGCTTCTAACGATAACACTGTCTCATTCGAAAACATGGCATTCTCGTTCGAACTAGATTGCGCCGCCCCAAAAATTATGTTCTCTCCTATAAAAAGTTATTTTGTCTCCTTATTTTGTAAGTCTTTTGCAAAATACGTCTGTGCATATCTGCTGCAAAATTTCTTCATATTTTGAGTTAACAAAGCCCTTTTATATTCACAAAATCACATAAGAATGTTTGTTTTGAGTGAATCTGTTTGGAACCCTAGAAAGAGTTGTATCCTTTACATAAATCTTTGTGGAAAAGGTTTCTCCATAGATGACTTGTGATACTCGAGGGGGATCACTTCTGATTGGTGGGCACCGAGCATAGAGCTGCTACGTGTGAACGACTTGGACTGAGGACCGAGGCGTATTCTTTGAAGGTTGTACGAAGACACCACACGTTATACTTATGGGCGATTATCAAGTAGTTTGTAAGTCGATCGTCTTGTAAACTTTTCAAAGTGATGAAAAGAGGTTTTTAACCAAAGGTTTTTTTTCCTGAAATTATCGTCTTTGATTTGATTGCATGTTTTACGACTTTATATCACATAGTTGCATGTTCTAGGGATTTAAAGGTTTAAAATTATATTTGTGTTTGTTTAGACATCTAACTAAATAAGTTTTAATCCATTGGACTATTAGGACACATTCTCAAATTGGTATCAGAGCGGGTTACGCTAATTTATCGTGTTATCCATTTTTTTTTCAAAAAGTTTTCAAGTGATATCATTTCTTTGAAAATTTTGATTTTGAAAACTTTTGTGCTAATGGATAACTTATATAATCGGATGCCTATTTTCGATGGATCGAATTACGCATTTTGGAATGCTCGAATGAAGTCATGTTTAAAAGCTATCGATGAACGTACTTGGCTTGTTTGTGAAAGAGGGTGGACTCCACCGACGATCACGGTTGATAATTTAATTAGTCCGAAATCTATCGCCGAATGGATTGAGGATGAACTTAGATGGTGTAACCTTAATTCACGTGGCCTTAGTGTTATTTATAGAACCGTCACACCCTGCAAGTTTTGGTGTATTATGACGTGCTCCACATCTAAGGAAGCATGGGATACTCTCTCGCTTACACATTAGGGTACCAACGCTGTTAAAGTGGTAAAGCTTTAAAATTTGACCACCCAACTTGAGACCATTACTATGTTAGTGTTCGAGTTTTTTGATGAATTTTATTCAGCGTTTATCAGATATTGTTATCACTTATTTTAATTTGGGTGAGAAAATTGAGGAGACTAGGATCGTGAAAAAGATTTTAAGATGCCTTACTAAATGTTTTATTCCTAAGGTCACTATTTTGAATTCCTTTGGTATATTAGATACACTTAGGTTAGAAGAACTTGTAGGAGATCTTCAAACTTATGTGATCGACATGGTTCCCGAGAGTGTCAAACCTAAGCATAGAGGGGTAGCTTTAAAGACTCATTTTAAGAAGAAGAAAAAAGAGAGAGTTTGTGAGTCTGATTCTGAGGGCGGCTATGATTTTGATGATTTGGCCTTATTTGCAAAAGAATTTAAAAAGTTTCTCAATTTTTCAAAGATAATTCTTCCAAAAGATTCTTGAGAAAAACAAAAATAGGGGTGAGACCAAGGGTGGAGATGAGAAAGAGGAAGAAATTAAGTGTTTTGAGTATAAAGGTAGAGGGCACATGGATAAAGAGTGTCCCACTAGGCTAAGGAGAAAGGGAAAATAATTTGTTAATAAATCCACCACACTTAGCGATAGTGACATCAAGTCGGTTGATTTGGGGGGAAGAATCACCGCATGAAAAGGTCGTAGCTTTCATGGCTAGTCACGTGAGTACTTCTAGTTTGTCCCACGATGATGAGGGCACTTGTAAAACTGAAAACCTCGATGGTGTTTTTAGTCACTCGGAAGACGAAGAGAGTGAGATTGATTGTGAGGAATAAGGGGATCTCCAAAGAGTGTTTAGAGATTTATATACCGAGACTTTGAAAACAAAAATGCAAAATAAAGAATTGTTTCTTAGGGTAGCCAATTTGGAGAGAGAGGTAGATAGTTTGAGGGTGTGTGAGGCGAAAGTGAGTCAACTCGATAAGGTGAAGGTTTCTTTGAGTGACAAGTTAATCGCTTTAGGCCAGGAAAATAGTGATTTGACCAACAGGATGGCGATTATTACGTCACGTGTATCCCAAGTCGAGAGTGATCTCGAACATGCTCGGGAGTTCAAAGTCCCTTTAGAGAACTCATCTAACAAGGTTGGAAAATGGTTCTCAATATCACTTTGGGTAAAGTTGAGAGGGTAGAAATAGGTAATGATAGTGCATCCATTTCACACGTTGCACCCGAGATGGTTCCCTAGTTTGTTATAGATCCATATGGCCCCCAATCAAACCCACCTAGACGTCTTAATCCCATTAGGAGAGATCATCCAAGATTTTTTGAGAAAAGGAGTACCTAAGCCTGTTTTTGTGTGTTCCCATTGCAAACGTAAAGGTCACCTTAGGGAATTTTTCTTTAGGTTAGGGAGAGTGTCTCATAGGTATGCTACTTGTTTTGCTACTATATGAGTACCTACACGAGCCCCGCCCCCCCCCCCCCCCCCCACACACACTTCCATGTTTGTTGCTCCAAATGCTCATGCAAGTTACAAGAGAGATTTGGGTAGTCTTTGAGAGTAAGTGGCATATTTGGTTAAAATCTCACAATGCTTAATGGAGGAATTTGTTAGGATGTCTTCTCATTTTGAAGACTCCTGTAGTCCTAATGATTGAAGTTGAGTTTGTTTTGATAGAATATGGTACTTTTCATGATTATATCGTATATCCCTATTGCTATCATGTACTACCATTGTAGTTATATTTTTTGGTTTGATATATTTTTTCAAAAATTCAAAAAGATTTCTGGTTTTTGAGAAAAATTGAAAAAGGTAAAAAGATTTTATTTTTGATAAAAAAAAATTTAAAGACACAAAAAGATTTTTGTAGTTTGTTTTTCACCATCTGTGAATAGACATTTAAGATTTTTGAGTCACAATATCATTTCATTATCCATATGACTACTTTATAGTGTTTTGATACACGACATTATTTCATTCATGTACTTTATAATGCTTGGAGTCATTAAGATGTGATTTGTTGATAACAACTACATGTTGGACTCTTTGTTGCCTTTAAATCACACGAGCACGGATTTACGTGATTATTGCACTTTTCTATCACATGTTGGTCATTATGTTTTCATCTTAATCTTTCTTATAAACGGAAAATTTGTAACAATAGATTAAAAGACATTCTTGTAAAAAACATTGTCCGGATTTATAATTCTTTTTTACGAAAATTTGTTTGATTTTATGCAATGGAAAGGGGCTACGAAAGACATGTTGACTTTGAATTAAAAGCCGCCAGTTGCAATTTTAAAGAGCCCAAAAAGATTAAAGACACATAAAAACAGAAGTGTCGGGCCATTTTGTTTGAACATTGATGCTTCGCTACATATGAGCATTAATTTCTTCTAAACATTTTGTCGAGAGATGTCTTGATTTTGTGAAACTTTGAGGGAGTTATGTTGAAGATCAATGGTTTTGCACATCATAATAAATCTTGAACAATATTAAATAAGTTTTGAGCGCTATTGGTGTGAAAATCATTTTAGACTTTGATTTGTTTGACTTGATTGAGTCGATATCACTTGAGTTAACTTTACTTACACCTAAGTTATATATTGAGTTCATTCGTTAGTGGTTTCTCAATCCTTCGTGCACATATGTCATGTTTGTTTGTGTTGATTTCCTATCTAATACGTTCACATCCATTCATTACGCTTTCACGATTTAGTTATTTTATTGTTTGTTCATGGTGTGTGTTGTATTTATAGTTTTGCTTTAAAGAAAAAAAATTGAAAATTTCAAAAATAGTTGGTGGTTTATGCCTTTGAGTTTATCATTACATGTGATTATTTGTTATATCTTTGTGATGATATTCTATTTTTGTTATGCACTCCATTTGTTTGCTTTATGTTTTACTCCTTGTTTATTTCGAACAAAATAAAAGGGGGCCAACAAATTACGAGGGATTTTTCATGAGTTGGGTTTATGGGCGAGAAATACTTATGTGTTTTTGTTTTATTTGTTTAACTCGATGCATCATGGGGTATTTTCTTTGTTTTATGTATGCAGGTATAATTGAAGATCATATTCGTATTACACTTTATGAATTCAAAGTACCCAAGGGGAGGAAAATAATTTTTGTGGAGATTTGAGATTTGAAGACTTCATTATCTTGTACCTAGCCATTTTCTAGGGTGTGGGAGGGTATTAGGATAATTTTAAGTCATAGTTTTTTTTTTTAAATGTAATTTGGATTTTGGATTTTATGTTTGCACTGGAATTACCAAAGGGGGAGATTTGTAAGGGCAATGTTTCCATAGCTTAAGCTTACATAGTGTTTGGCATGTCCCATTACACTTACTCATGAGCCGTCACGAAGATTCGAATCTGCATCATCTCTAACATTAAAAGAACTCCACGTTTTGAGGTATAATAATTTTTAAGAGACTTTACTTATTACTTGAATTTACTTTAGGATATTTATTTTATTAAAACAAATAGAAATTATTTTATTTATTTTAAAACGAGGCTAGATTTTTAAATAAAAAAATATTTTTTGCCAGACCTCGTTCTAACGAGATGAAGATCTCATTTGCATGAAATGGAATTCTTATTTGAAATGTCATTCGAAGTCCCCTTCAAACGAACTTTTAACGAGGCCGTTGTAAAACCCCATATTTTTATTGATTTTTTATATTGGGATTTATTAAATTAAAATGGGAAATTAATAGGAAATTAATTCGTATTAAAATAAATATTAATTAGTGAGACAAAGGTTAATATCAATTTGTATGAATTATATTGAGTATTACTTAGTGAACATGTAATAAATTAGTGAGAATGCATTACGATTGTCGTGAGTGAGAAATGCGGCAGTTACAGTAATTTAGTCGAGACACGCGTGTCAGGACTTAAATTTATGAGATAAAATATGATTTATTTATGGTTCATCCAAATGGTCATTTTGAGTTCACAATGTGTCCGGAAGGGCCAAAATAGTTATAAAAGTGTACTCGGGGGGTTTGGTTTGGATTTTGGGGCATTTTTTAGGCCAAACCAGCACCCCAAAAGGGTATTTTGGCTTTTTGGAGTAAAAGGACCAACGAATTTACTAGGGTTATATCATCATTTATGTTGAGGGTTGTAGGGTTAGCGGTTACAAAAATAGAGAGAGGCTATTAGAGGAGGAAGGTGAAGGATTCCAAGGCGTCCCACACCACTTTTGCACCACCACCACCACCGGAGTTTAGATCGGAAGGAAAGGAAGACAACTCCACCATTTTTCTGCACAAATCAGACATACAAACTCCAGGAAAGTGTTTATCTTGCAAAAATTTTAGTGCATATACTATCCATGTTAGTGTAGGATTGACTATGTTCATGAATAAAATATTCTTGGCTTTAAATTGGAGATTAAATTCATGTTCTTGGGTAGAAATCATGATAGATATAATTCACTCGTGTATATAGCATGAATCTAATAATTTAGTAACATGAGAATGTGGAGAAATCTGAGTTTTTTGATGTTCTTGAACAAAGAAAAAATCTGAGGTTTTGGGATTAAAGTGTAGAATTAATCTAGTTTAAATTATTGCCCTTGATGATTTAATGATTTCGATACATTAGAAATCATTTATATATGTTATTATATATTTTGGTATAATTGTTTGGGAGTTTGGGACTGTATAATGGAGGTTTGAAGGGTTAAAAATGGTGAAAATGCAAAATTTGAATGAAGGAGATGAACTGCTACATTTTGAATCGATTCGACCCAAGCGCGAATCGATTCGGTTTGCCCAGAATTTGGAAATTCCCCCTATTTAAGCCTAGAACTTGTGAATAAATTTTGGGGAGACTTTTGGGACATTATTAAACTTAAATGAGGGATTTAGTAATTTTAGTAAGCATACGATAGGGCTGAGGTTTCCCCAATTGAGGAAAATTAATGTTAGTAATTATTGAGCATATTTTGATATTTAATGAATTCAAGAGAATTAGGACACGTCACGGAGAGCATGGGTGAACCTAAGTCCAGACCAGTAGTAGAGAGATGTTAGGACAATTGAAATAATTTAAGGGATAATTGGGACCCTTCGAGTGGTGGGAAATACTCAGGAATGTACGATGATAAGTATAATGGTTAATTGATACTACGTAGGATATTCAAGAGTTATCTACTATGTACGGGATATATTACATGTTGCGTGTATACCTATACTGATGATGATGATGATGATATATATATATATATATATATATGTGTGTGTGTGTGTGTGTGTGTGTGTAGGTTGTGCGAATACCTATTGTGTGACTTCTTATGTGTGTGAACATACCTACGCTACCTGCTATCACGGGAGGTTCCGCGTCGTGGACAGTCTTATCTTGATGAGCCATTGGGTGGCTTTTAGACTTGTTCTTCAGAACATATAACTTAGGGTTGAGCACTACTTGTGTGTATGATAGTGTGATCGGTCATTTGGATGCGTTAGGTTTGTGCGTAGCCCAAAGGCTTATAACTATGTTCCCCTCTAAATAGTGTGAATCATAAATTTATGGTTCGAGAGTGATTTCGAAGCAAAAGTCCTTTACTTAGTACATGATGTAACAGGACTCGATTGCAGAGTATGCACGCATAGCAGGTCTCCACCCAGGGATGTCGTATTCGTCTATACTATAAGAGTGGTGTATACATATATACATGTGATTTATTCTATTGTGTGTGCATTAGTTGATACTGTTATTACATTGTATACCCTTGGTAATGTTTGTTGGAGAAATCTGGAGAATATGGACTCTGTTTTGGATTCTATACATCTTATAGCCAGTGATAAGGGTGGGTATGATACATATTTGAATGGAGCTTATTAGTGGCTGGCGGGTACTGAGAACGGGTCTTACCATATGATGACTTTATTTGACATGAGTAGTCATGTCTTTAAAGTGATGAAGGTGCCAGATAATACAGGACCGTACCCTCGTTGGTGGAAACTTGTGTTGCACGATGACTCAATTGCACTAATCCGTTATGATCACGAGTGTTGTGATGGGTATTTTCTTGACACGTGGGTAATGAAGGAGGAGGGGTGTTGGACCCAACTTTTTACTGTTAGTCCACATATACCATTTCTCACACCGCTTGGCCTTTGGAATGAGAGTGAGATTTTCACCTGAACTGTCTCTTATGAGCTGGTCTTGTACAATCATAATACTGATGAAATGAGAGAGGTCCTTGGAGATAAGTTTTACAATTGCATTTGGGTATATAGGTACAAAGAGAGCCTGTAAGGACATTTTTGTCCATCATTCATGAATATGTCATAAGCCGTTACCCCGTTGAAGAAATTCAAGTCCATATCATCATCAACGGAATCCGAAGATCAAATAAAAGAAGGAATCAAAAATCCTGGCAGCCGGACCGGTCCGCCTCAAATTAAAACGAACCGATCCGCCTAGGCACCCGGACCGATCTGCATCATGCCCCGGACCGGTCCGCCTTGCAAAATGAGGCCAGTGTACCCCGGACCGAATGCGAACCGAAGGAGCAACTTTAAAAAATGAACTGGTCCACCCACGGACCGATCCGCCTCAGGCCCGGACCGGTCCGCCCTGGATAAACTTTGACAGATCATGGATCAAATTTTTTAGGCCAAAGAGTTCCTACTTAAACCCACTACGGGGAGTTGATTTCTTAAGACTTCTACACGATTTTTTGAGTTCCAAAACTCTAAAGTCTTCATGGTATTTGAGTCCCTTGATTCATACCTTTGATTCACACAAATTCCATATATTTGTGAATCACTTTTGGTAACCCTAGAACACCTTCTGCTGTTCAAACCTTGTGAAGAAGACCGTTACTTCTTCTTCATTGCTGCCCTACTGGAAAGCGATATCTCCAGCCGCCGACTACAAAATTCGACACCTGAGGGTAATTCGTAGTCAAACTGTAATTTCATTGTAATCCGATTGTAAACCGTCTTTTACAAATTATAGTGAAAATAAATGGTTTTGCCCCTTTGGGGGATTTTTCCTCACTTGTGTGTGTTTGAATAAGTTTTGCATGATCTCATATTATTTCAATCACACCTAGTTGCATGGTTAGGGTTAACTTGGGTTAAAAGGAGTTTATTATATTGTTTTTGTATTTGAACGCAAGCGCACACTCTTCTCAAATTGGTATCAGAGCAGGTTACGCTAATCTATCGCGTATTCCTATTTTCCGCAAATTTTTTCTAAAGATATCAATTTTCTGAAAAATTGATTTTTGAAAAGTGTGTGTTCAAATGGAGAAATCATACAATAAATTGCCTATTTTAGACGGGACTAATTATGCTTATTGGAAAGCCCGCATGAGGTCGGCTTTAAAAGCCATTGATGAACGGGTATGGATCTTAGTTGAAAGAGGGTGGACACCTCCCTCCGTCACTGTTGAAAACGTGACCAATTTAAAACCTGTCATGTCATGGACTGAAAATGAATTTAGATGGTATTCCTTTAACTCTAAGGGTTTGAGTTCTAATTTCGGATCCATCACTCCGGATGAGTTCAAACGCATAATGACATGCTCCACGTCAAAAGAGGCACGGGATGTTTTGCAACTCACCCATGAAGGAACTAATGCTGTGAAAGAGTCAAAATTGCAAAATTTAACAACTCAATTTGAAACCATCACCATGCATGAAAATGAATGTTTTGATGAATTTTATGCTAGGCTTTCTGACATTGTTAATACTAGCTTTAATCTTGGTGAACATATTCCTAATGCTAGAGTTGTTAAAAAGATTCTTCGTTCCCTTCCTAAGCGTTTTATTCCTAAAGTCACTGTGCTGAATTCCATGGGTAATTTAAATACACTAAAATTGGAAGAACTTGTAGGAGATTTACAAACTTATGAAATCGACATGTTTCCTAAATCTGCCAAGTCTAAAGATAAGGGAATTGCCCTTAATGCCCAATAGAGAAAGAGTGATGGGTCGGCTAGAAAGAGGGTTGAGTTATCTAGAAAGAGAGAGACTGAAACGTCTGA
Organism: Sambucus nigra; assembly: GCA_949130495.1. Lineage (NCBI taxonomy): Eukaryota > Viridiplantae > Streptophyta > Magnoliopsida > Dipsacales > Adoxaceae > Sambucus > Sambucus nigra. The sequence goes on from OX422220.1 coordinate 523,517,022, forward strand.
TTCTGAATGTGAATTTTACTTAAATGATTTGGCCTTATTTGCTAAAAACTTCAAGAAAATTCTTAAATTTAAGAAAAGTGGGAATTTCAAAGATAAAAAGAATTTTCAGAAAAATAAGTTTGAAAAGAAAGATTTCAAAGACCCTCCTAAGAAAGACAGTGATAGATGTTTTGAGTGCGACGGTATGGGCCACAGAGCGTTTGAGTGTGCCACTCGTCTGAATAGAGAAAAGGGTAAAGCTGTCCTAAATGCTACCCTTAGTGACGACAGTGAGGTCGAGACGGTGGACTCGGGAGATGAGTCACCGCATGAACGTAACTTCACCGCGTTCATGGCTAGTCATGTGAGTACTCCTAGTGCACCTCACGACGATGAGGATGCTACTTCACAGGGACACCTCGACAGTGAGAGCGAAGAGAGTGAGGGGGAGGAAGACGCTAGTGAGAGTGAGAGTAGTCTTCAACGCGCCTACGCTGAGTTATATAATGAGTCACTCAAAACTAAAAAGCATAATAAAATGTTAGTTCTAAAGATCACCGCGTTAGAAGAAGAGTTAAAAGAAACAAGAGAGAGAGAGTCCTCCACCTGCACCGCCATGAGAGAGAGAGAGGTTGTTTGTGTTGAGAGAGAGAGCAGTTTTGAGAAAGAGAAAGCGGACTTGACGATACAAGTGGCTAGTCTTACGAGTGAGCTCCATTCCTCCCTGGAGACTCGGGATAAACTTGAAGCCCTTATAGCCCAGCTTACTCATGACCTTGAGAGAGCTCGGAAAGTCAAGGTACAAATCGAGGACAGATCTGGTAAGATGGGAAAGATGCTCCTCGGTCCCGCTTTAGGTTTTGGTGATAGGCAAGGAATAGGTTTTGATGGTGCCTCCACGTCCCAAATTGCATTTGGACCAATTCCTGAGTTTACCATAACTCCATATGACCGTCATCAAAAACCAAGAAGGAGAGTTTGACCAAGAAAAGCAAACCAAGGTCCTCCTAATACTGTGCCCTTTTGCTCCCATTGCAAAAGAAATGGACACCTTAGGGAGTTTTGCTATAGGTTGGGTCGGACAAGACGTAATTTTGCTCCACCACATCATACTGATGAGTTTACCAGTCTGTGAGAGCGCGTTGAGTTTCTAGCTGCCACTTCACAGAGTCTGATGGAGGAATTCCGACGGATGTCCTTACCATCAATGAATGCTTCCCGCATTCCGGCTAAAACCAACAACAACAAGGGAAAACAAAAAGTTACCTATTCTTGGGTACCTAAGATAGTGAAAAAGGCCCTTGTTGTCCATGTTGATCTCAAAGATCAGAATACCTCACGGTGGTATTTTGATAGTGGTTGCTCCAGACATGTGATAGGTGATGTCTCATTCTTTACCCATCTAGAGGATTATAATGATGAGAGATTCACCTTTGGAGATGGGAGCAAGTCTAGCATAGTAGGACGAGGTACAGTAGAGTTACCAGGATTTCCTAAGCTAGAAAATGTTTTGTACGTCAAAGGTTTGAAAGCAAACCTTATCAGCATCAGCCAGCTGTGCGACGATGACTTTGCTGTAAAGTTTGACTGCAAAGCTTGTAAGGTCTATAATCAAGCCGATAAACTTTTAGTGCAAGGGGTTAGGAGGGAAGATAACTGCTATGGGACTGAGCCCACATCCTCACTTGTCTGCAACAGCGCCACGATCACTCCTATGGATCTGTGGCACCAACGTCTAGGTCACGTGAACGTTGGAGATTTATCCCGTTTAGCTAAAAAGGACCTAGTACGTGGCTTACCATCTCTTGGAAAGCCAACTTCCACGATTTGTTGACCCTGTCAGTTGGGAAAGTAAATCCGTAGTCCTTATAGGAAGTTGAATTCCATTACCACCTCCCGTGTTCTTGAGTTGATTCACATGGATCTTATGGGTCCTACTCGCACGGAGAGCCTAGGTGGTAAGAGATACATTCTCGTGATGGTGGAAGATTTCTCTAGATATTCTATCGTAGGTTTTCTAAGAGAGAAATCAGATGCTGTAGAGTTACTAATGACCAAGTGCCGTGTCCTGCAAAACCAACACGGTGTCACTATTAATAGGATGCGTAGTGACAACGACACTGAATTTAAATAAGCAAAGGTTGATCTTTACTGTGATAGTCTTGGGATCAAACATGAGTTTTCTGCTGTGAAAACTCCTCAGCAAAATGGGATTGCTGAGAGAAAGAACGATCCAGGAAATGGCTAGATATATGCTTCTAGGTCGTAAAGTCTCTAGGAGATTTTGGGCAGAGGCAGTGTCTACTGCATGCCACACGGTGAATAAGGTTTATCATCGTCCACACACAATTAAGACGCCTTATGAATTGTGGACTGGCAAGAAACCCAACTTGGCTTATTTATGTGTTTTTGGGAGTAAATGCTACATCCTACGGGATAGAGAGCAATTAGGAAAGTTTGACTCCCGGAACGACGAGGGAATACTGCTAGGATATTCATCGAATAGTAGAGCATACCGGGTCTTTAACCTGAAGAGCTCTAAGGTTGTAGAATCAATAAACGTCACCGTGCAAGATGACGAACCTCCGACGGTTATTGATTCTAACCTTATGTGTAAGGATGAGGACGGTTCTGACAATGATTTTCCTGTTCCCATCTCATATACTGTGGACCCTATTCCTGTGTTAGGGGACACACCTGCTTGGGTTCGTAAGAGTCATGATCCTTCAGCCATTGTTGGCGATCCCACTCTAGGGGTCAAGACTCGTGCTCAACTAGAGAACGTTGTTAGTCACCATTGCTACACGTCCAAAGTCGAGCCCAAGAATCACAAGGAAGCACTCAAGGATGAACACTGGATATCCGCCATGCAGGATGAGTTGCTTCAGTTTAAGAAGAACAATGTCTGGGATCTTGTCCCCCGACCTAGTGATACTAATGTGATAGGTACCAGGTGGATTTTCAAGAATAAAATGGATGAAAATGGTACTACTACTAGAAAAAAGGCTAGGTTGGTCGCTCAAGGCTACACACAGATAGAGGGTGTAGACTTTGGGGAGACATTTGCTCCTGTTGCAAGGCTTGAGTCCGTCCGCTTATTACTCGCCATCGCATGTCATCTGCACTTCAAGTTATATCAGATGGATGTCAAGAGTGCCTTTCTGAATGGCATTCTACAGGAGGAGGTTTATGTGGAACAACCAAAAGGGTTTGAAGACCCTAAGCACCCGGATCACGTCTACTATCTGAGGAAAGCCTTGTATGGTTTGAAGCACGGGAGGCTTACTTCCTATCTCTTAGCCCGTGGCTTCAAGAGAGGGGGAGTTGATATGACGTTGTTCGTCAGGAGAGATGACGGTGCTATTTTGGTTGCCCAAGTCTATGTGGATGACATAGTCTTTGGATCCACATGCTCCCAGCATGCTCACCACTTTGAGGAGGATATGAAAAGTTAGTTTGAGATGAGCATGGTAGGTGAGCTTACCTTCTTCCTTGGTCTCCAGGTTCGTCAGCTAGAGGATGGGATGTTCATCTCCCAATCCAAGTATGCTAGAGACCTAGTGAAGAAATTTGGTTTGGACTCCGCTAAGCATGCACGTACACGTATGAGTACTTCTACCAAGCTTAGTAAGGACACTTCAGGCAAGGACGTAGAGCAAACCTTGTATCGGAGTATGATAGACAGTCTTCTCTACTCGACTGCTAGTCGTCCCAACATAGCCTTTATTGTTGGAGTCTATGCACGATATCAGGCATCTCCGAAAGAGTCACACTTACTCACTCTAAAACGTATTATCAAATACGTGAGTGGGACTCTCTCATACGGCATTTGATATTCCTTTGATACTGATGACCGTTTGTTCGCCTATTCGGATGCCAATTGGGCCGGGGATGCAGATGGTTGTAGGAGCACTTCTGGTGGATGTTTCTACTTTGGTTCTGCTCTTGTCTCTTGGTTGAGCAAGAAGCAAAACTCCATCTCTTTGTCCACTGCGGAGGCTGAGTACATAGCCGCCGGGAGTTGTTGCACGCAGCTCATGTGGATGAAGCAAATGTTGGAGGACTATGGGATTTCACAGGACACCATGATCATTTCCTGTGATAACACGAGCGCGATTCACATATCCCGTAATCCTGTCCAACATTCGCGCACAAAGCACATCAGGTTACGCGAGCACTTTATACGTCAATTAGTTGAGGAGAAGGTCGTATCCCTGAGTTTCGTTCCCACCGACCGTCAATTAGCCGATATTTTCATGAAACCTTTAGATGCCCTTAGATTTGAGAGTCTTAGGAAGTCTTTGGGGATTTGCACAGTTGACTGAGGGGTTGGTCCGTGTCTAGCATAGGGTGCATTATCATTTTCATAACTTTTTATCCCTATTTCTAGCTTGCACTATTAGTTTGCTTTATTTTTGCTTTTTATTATTCTTGGAAAAATACAAAAAGATTTTCTTTTTAGAAAAATTTTAGAAAAGCACAAAAAGATTTTATTTTGATAAATTTTTTGAAAAATCCAAAAAGACTTTTACCTTGTTTTGTGCACCGGTTATGGATGAGCACTTAAGATAGCCAAGTCACAACTTCATTTCATATATCCATGTGACGGTTTGATAGAGATTTGAGAGGCTACATCATTTCATCCACGTGCTTTACATTGTTTGGAGTCTTTGAGATGTAATTCGTGATATCTTCCTACATGTTTGACTCGTATATCCTTTATCGCACACATGCACGGCTATATTTGATTATTGCACTTGTCTATCACATATTGGCTTGAGTGTTTCTATCTCAATTCTGTCTATACAATTTACAATATGCGATAAAACTTGACAAGATTGGATTGCATGTAAAAACCGTTTGGTGAGACCGTGTGTAAATTTGCATAGCGGGGAGGGGCTGCGAAAGTTGATTATTTACCCTTTGCGCAAAAGCCACCGTTAAAAAGGACAAATGGAGGAATTTTAATATTCGAGGTCCTAAGAGGTTAAAAGAGCCCGAAAAAAAATGTAAAGGCAATAAAAAGAAATTCATGCCAAATATGGGCCATTTAGGTTTCACCATCAATTCTCTAAAGTTTGAGAATTTAGAATACCTCTATTAAAAATATAAATCTGAGGGAGTTTGGTTGAAGAATGTTTAAACGGGTTTGCACTTCCTTGAAAGTCCTGAAAAAGCATGAAAAACATTTTGGACGTTATTGGTGTAGAAATCACTTTGAGCTTTGATTTGTTGATTTGATTTAGTCAATATCGTATATTGCATTTTTTCTTACACCAAAGGAAGCATTTGAGTTCATTCGTTAGGAATATCCTATATTCATCGTGCACATATGTCATGTTTGTATGCATTGATTTGCCTATCGAATTTTGATCACACCAATTCATTAACGCTATCAATGACTTGGTTGTTTTATGTTCATTCATGGTGTGATTTTGTCCTTGTGACACCCCAGTTCTTGCATGTTCGATTTATTTCTCTCTTTTGTCTATTTGGGGACATCATAAAAAGGGGGAGAATGAATTATCTTATTATGGGGGGGGGGGGGGGGGGGAGTTTTGAAATTTTGAGTATCATCATCAATTGGTATATATTTGTGTATCTCATTTCAAGCTCGATACGTTACTTGGTATTTTGCTTTATCTCATGTGTGTAGGTACTACCTTGATAATCCCATATTGCACACCCTGATGAGAAAAGCGTGCAGATTCCTGAAGATTGAAAGAGAAAACGATGCAATCTTATTCATATGTACCTTTTAAGTTTTGGGTTCATGGAAGGGTAGATTTGTATAGGCATTTCTATTATTGATAATTCGGATTTTTTATGTTTGTACCGGCATAGGCATAGGGGGAGATTTGTAAGGACATTTTTGTCCATCATTCATGAATATGTCATAAGCCGTTACCCCGTTGAAGAAATGCAAGTCCATATCATCATCAACGGAATCCGAAGATCAAATAAAAGAAGGAATCAGAAATCCTGGCAGCCGGACCGGTCCGCCTCAAATTAAAACGAACCGATCCGACTAGGCACCCGGACCGATCCACATCATGCTCCGGACCGGTCCGCCTTGCAAAATGAGGCCAGTGTACCCCGGACCGAATGCGAACCGAAGGAGTAACTTTAAAAAACGAACCGGTCCGCCCTGGATAAACTTTGACAGATCGTGGATCAGATTTTTTAGGCCAAAGAGTTCCTACTTAAACCCACTACGGGGAGTTGGTTTCTTAAGACTTCTACACGATTTTCTGAGTTCCAAAACTCTAAATTCTTCATGGTATTTGAGTCCCTTGATTCATACCTTTGATTCACACAAATTCCATATATTTGTGAATCACTTTTGGTAACCCTAGAACACCTGCTGCTGTTCAAACCTTGTGAAGAAGACCGTTACTTCTTCTTCATTGCTGCCCTACTGGAAAGGGATATCTCCAGCCACCGACTACAGAATTCGACACCTGAGGGTAATTCTTAGTCAAACTGTATTTTCATTGTAATCCGATTGTAAACCGTCTTTTACAAATTATAGTGAAAATAAATGGTTTTGCCCCTTTGGGGGATTTTTCCTCACTTGTGTGTGTTTGAATAACTTTTGCATGATCTCATATTATTTCAATCACACCTAGTTGCATGGTTAGGGTTAACTTGGGTTAAAAGGAGTTTATTATATTGTTTTTGTATTTGAAGGCAAGCTCACACTCTTCTCAGAGCCTAGTTTCAGTCAATGGAGGAGACCCTGGTAATAAGTCCAATATACTTGGAGAATCTTCAAAGTTTGTGTGTTATCGGAGGAGAGACACTGAATAATGGGAAGCCAAATGATTGACCGTGGGATTTTTTCTTTCTTTTGTTTTATTTTTGTAGTCCACTTTAACATTTTTCTGTTGAAGCCTTTTTAAGTTATTGTTATAGATCCCATTGCTTAATGCCATTATTTTGTTTCTTTTGTAATGATCATTGACATTCTTCTTAAATTATTCTTGTCATTATGTTTGGTTGTAATGTTCTGCTGGTGTGTAAAAATCTATTAGGACAACTTCCTAGCTTGATTCATCTTGTTAGTTATAGTTGTACATGATTAGTTATGGTTCTTTTAGATTGGTTGGCCATCTTGGATAGTTATGTTATTGAATGGTAATTAGGTGGCAATCACTTTTAATGTAATTTAGAAATGTTTCTCCGATATGCCGCATGGGGTTCAGTAAATAGTGTGTTGAGAGCTGAGTTGTTTAATATCCGTGCTTCTGTGGATTGGGTTAATCTTGCTCTAAGTCGAATTCTAATATTTTGAAATTGGTTTACTGGCTGTTGATAATATACCAAACATATATCAACCATAAGTTGTTCAAATTCGAAACCCTCGTTACTGTAAAATGATATTTTTCTTATCATTGTTTTTAATCATACTACCTTTTAGTAGTAGGGATGAACCACATTGAGAGGAGTCTGAAATGTGTTTGTTCACTGTTAAGACTGGTCATTTTGCAGCTCTTGATAAAAATTAGTAATTCGTTTCTAGCTCTCTTAATTCTTACCCCAATAAGCATTAATATTTCCTGGAGAACTTTGTGTTGAAATTTGAGTGTTTAAACTCCTTTACGTTTAATTCTATGGGTAATTGCATTTTGGGGCTACTCGGTATATGTTCCAAAGTTTTGCATATTTACACTTTGGGGGTTCAATTTCAATTTTTGTGATGTTTTTTAGAGAAATAAATGTTGCAGAAATGATTAAAAAGCATCAAAACAGTGAAAATGGACTCCAAAGTGAAAGTATGAAAAAATTTTAACCCCACACCAAGAATACTCATATCCATCGGACCCTAAAGCGCAAATATCATCTTGTTGCCTATTTAGGATTAATGAAGCTTTCTATTCAAATTTGTATGGAATGAAGTGTATTCGCTTTAAGATTTTCTCAGTTCCAAAAAAATCAATCTTGAGATTTTAAAACGTACTGTCATTTTGACAATCTTAACTCTTGAATATTTGTTTTGGACTTTTAGGAGATCTTTTATATTGAAACTTATATTTCTTAAATGTTTATCTCTTCGTGATTTTAGTAGTTATTTATCAAAACTGGACTCTGGATGTTTTAGCATAAATATAGGCCTTTACCCGACAATTATAATGAATAATACTATTATGATTTTAGCGAGATTTGTAAGATTGTTCATTATTCCGATGCATATACATCAAGATGTTCGAGTGGTTATTTTTCATTGGGCACTAAGATTTATGTTGAGCTATATTTTGAAGCTATTTAAATACATTGAGTAAAAATTTGTTTCATGTTTTATCTTTCTCGAAGAGATTATGTTCAAAGTCTCTTCATAAACATACTTTATCATTCATGATAGTTTTTCTAATCATCCCTCAATTTGGCTTTGTCCAGATGTTCAAATTTACAGTTTGAAATATTAGGTCGTCTCTCGTGCATTTATCTTATGAAGGCCTAACATAATTGGTAAGATGCAAACTTCATTACAAGAGAAAACATCTTTAAATAACTACATAGTAGAACCCATTCGGTTTTAGTCACGAGTGTGAAAAGTAATTTTTAATCCATTTCTATTAGGAATCCCATATATGTGTTACTAGTTTGTGCTTGTAAGATATCTTCCAATCTGTTATTATAAACAAACCTAAAAACAGGATTTGCAAGCAAAGATCTAATTCTCGTAAGTCTCGTATACAAAACTCAAAAAGTGAACAAAAATTATCGTTAGCTTGAAAATAATAGAAACGCAATTTCAAAAATCATTTCCTCTGTCTTGGGATCCTTGGTATTGGTCAATTCGTGAAAATCTCATCAATGTAAAAAAATGGGAGATTATAATTTATGGTGGTGATATCTCCTGTGTCAATTTCTATAAAGTGCATCCTACTCCATGTAAATTGGCTTGCGTTCACTTGCTCTTGGATTTATTTTATTGATCTCTGCATCTAGGTTAATTGATATAAACATTTGTATTTGCAAAAGATTATATATTGTATGGAAAGCATGGAACTTCTAGAAGTAGACAAATCTTTGGGGCACATATTGGACACCAATACTATTATGTGTGTGTGTGTGTGTGTGTCGGGTGGGGTGGGGTGTAGAAAAATGAATTATATGAGATTTTGGTGGAAGATTTTCATTTTTCGTAAGATATGATGCTTTGTCATGTTGCTACTTTCATCAAAAAATGGTTCCTTATCAACTGATTAATCATAAAACATGCTGAATATGAAAGGTACAATTTTGTAAATTCTTGAATTTCTATTTTCTCACTAAAATAGATTCTCCTTTTATAAAACATGATGAATTTGAAATGTACAATTTTTTGCTTACTGTTAATGGGACTAAAAGTGATTGTCAATGCTATTTTTGGCCCTTGAAAGAGAAATCATTCATTATCCTCACAAGGGTTGGTGAAAATTACTAGAGATGTGCTTTTATTAGAATGTTAATGATATACTTAAATGAGTTGATGTATTCTGTTGGTGATTTATATTTGCGTGATTTAGTAGGTGAAGGCTTTTAGTTCCACGGGAATAAAAGAGGAGGTTAAAAGTTAGGCTTGGAGCCTAATGTGAGGGTCAGTGTAAGCATGTAGATGTGTTACCTCAAAATTCATATACCTTTAATTCACATGATACACAGGAGAAGATAATAAATTCTTTTTTGACTTTACCCGGTTAATTAACGTGGTATTTGGAGATACCTCCTACAAGTTCAATAATTACAGGTACACAGACATGTTCATCGATACGCTTGTACCATATGCATTATATGTTGCATTGGGGGAATAATGTTTTATCTCGTAGGGGTAAAGTAGAAAATTAACCTAAAAATAGACAAATGGTAGCGAAAGGGTAAAGTTGACTCATGTATGGAGCTATTAATTATATTTCAATACATATCTGTGATGATACAACATGGAGTTACTCCGTGGTAAAATGTAGCACAATAGTAGAACCTAGTTGGGTTTGTGATATGTTATAATCTAAATGGATATTAGAGATATGATATTCAAGGTGTTAGATATTAATTTAAATAGACTTTTGTATTCATGCATCTTTAAGGCGGATTTTACCCAAAGTTGAAAGTTTAAACCATAGCTCTGACCCTAATACTAATTTAAAACAACACTTTAAGTGAAAGTTGAAGAATTGAACCCGACACATTCAACTATGAAAATTCTTGCACTAAACCATAAAAATTTTCAGAACTTGATAGTTGTCAAAATTTAAAGATCCCCGTCTTACATTTATTTTTTTAGTATTGTTCTCAAATAACATCCTACCAACAAAGTTTGGATTAGTAAATTGATATGACCAAGTAACACATGTTCTTTTAATTTACTCTATGTTCCACGATTGCATCTGACTCACACTCTCTTTAACTTCCTAGTATTGATACCACAATCTTGTAATACCCCGTATTTTAATGCATATTTATTTTAAATAAAATTATGGAAAATGGGGATTAATTAAATTAAAGGGAGAAAAATTTAAATTATAATTAATCCAATTTTAAGATAATAATTACTAGGTGGATGAGAGTTAGTAGTTATTGAAATAATATTATGGCCGATGAGTAGCTACACGGCAGTTATGTTATAAATATTTGGGACGCGTCGCGTCATTTGTATTTGGGGGTCGAAAAGTAAATTATTTTTGTATAACTCAGATGACTATTTGGAGTGCGCCAAAGTGCTCGGAAGGGTCGAAATAGTCAGAAAATACTACTCGGGTATTTTATTTGTGTAATACCCCGTACTTTTATTGATTTTTATTTATTGGATTAATTAATTAAATGAGAATTAATTGAAAATTAATCCGGAATTAAATACTAGCGAGACGTGAGTTGGTATGTGAATATGTGGATAAAATTTAATATTACGGAGCATAATTAGTAATATTGAATGTAGAAAGTATTAAATTGTCAAGAGTAATAAATATGACAATTTGGAAAATTAAGTTGGGACGCGCGTGTCAGTCGCGTCAAGAATGAATTAAAGAGATTAAAAAGTAAATTATTTTTCTATCAACCAAATGACCATTTTGAGTGCGCCAACGTGTCTGGAAGGGTCGAGATAGTCAGAAAACACTAGCCGGGGGTTTAGTTTGGGTTCCGGGGCATTTTTAGGCCATACCGGCAACCCAAAAGGGTAGTTTGGTAATTTCAGAATTTTGGAAAATAAAACCCACGAAAATTAGAGTTTAATTAGGAATTATCATTAAACCCACCAACCCATTATCAGCACTAAACTAAGTAGTGGGCTACGGGAGAAGTTAAGAAATAGGTAGAACTTGCCAAAAACCAACCTTCTCCACCATTATCATCTTTTGAGAAGAAATTGTAGAGAGAGAGAGAGAGAGAGAGGAGAAAATCTGCAGAAAGAAGGAAGAAACCAACCTCCATTCAAATAGCAAATCAGAAGAACATAAGGCAAGTGATTTAGTTACAATTGATTCAATGAATATGTTCTCCATGTTTAGTGTAAATATAGAATATTGTCTTGGAAGATTGATATAAACCCATGAATTTGAGGATTAAAACTATAAACCATGTTAGGAATTGCATGTAGACCTATTCTGGACGAATTATGAATTCAAAACATAACACTTGATGATCTAAAAACGGATTAAAGAAGAGATATGTTGCTGTTCTCGAAAGAAATAGAAAACTAGGGTTCTTAATGAAGTTTTGATCTAAATAAGGCCTTTGGTTGATGATTAAATGGTTTTAGGACATTAACAATGTTGTATGATGGTTGTATGATGATATTATAACGTTAGATTAGAGTTTCATGCATTATAATGGAGTTTTAAGAAAAATCTTGGACTGCAAAACGAAGCAGTCCATATCCCATCTGGTGCGCTCGATCGATCGACATTCATAGGTCGATCGATCGACCTTCCCAGAATGAGTAAAATTTTCCTATTTAGATTTTAATGATGTTAAGCCCAGAAAATTATTGATGGAGACTTTGTGAATACTCTTAGACTTAAGGAAGACCAGTAGGTATGGTTGTGAAATCGGACTTTAATTAGAATTCAATTTGGGAATTATCTAAAACCTAATAAAGCTCGACGAGTGAGATACTATTAGGGTTAAAAGAGTAAATTTGAATAATTTGATGAAATGAGGTTAGTGGCAGAAATAAAGACCTTAAGAATAATGAAGTTAAATGTGGAAATAGTAGGAGACTTAGTAACCTCTTTGAGATAGGTTTTAAGTACAAGAAACTATGACGTGAGATGTGTCGACAGTCTACATTATATATTATCGGAAGACTTAAAATGTATAAAATTGGAATAATGGTATAGGGATGTATAATATACCTTTATTAATATTAAGATATCTAAGATGTGTGCATGCTTAGTATATGACTTATGTGTATAACATACCTACCATACTTGCTATCACGGAGGTCGACGTTCGTGTTGGGCCAACTAATCTTTGTGTGCCTACAGGGGGATTTAGATTGGTACCTTAAGAACATAATACTAGAATGACTTATTTGTGAGTTAATATTTCAGCTGACTATGGGAGAGTAGGTATGTACGTGACCCATGGATATGTTGAATTATGTTCGCCTCCATTTTTGTGTGTTATACTTATTCTAATAATTCCTGAGAGATTCGGAATTTATAATCCTTATGTACGTGATGTACCGGGATGAGATAGCAGAGTATGTGCACCGCAGCCTAGACTAGGGGTGCCCGTAATGTATATTTATGATGTGAATAATATACAAATAATGTTCAATGAAATACTTAGTAAAGTAACGATGTGTATACTTGTGATATTTTAGTAGAGATTAAAATGAGAACTTCACATAATAAAAGGTTGTTAATAGGGAATTAAGGCACATACTTAGTATACTTTAATGACATGAATAAACCCTTAAACCTATAAAGTGAAGCCAGGTTATGTATTAGACTAGTTAGTTAGCAGTATAACTAGTACGGGTTATGGATGCGTTAGGAGTGCACATTAGTTGAGAGGTGAGGAACTCATGTGAGTGCACGTCACTAACATGTATTTAATATTCACTGTTTATTGTCATTAAACACTTGCAATATTTTAAACTATTTTCACAATCGGGCTCTGACCCGTTTGCTATCAAATCTATTTTTTTGTAAAAGCCTTTTAGGTGCCTAGCCACAGGGACGCCAAGCTGAGGAGTTCCATCCCATTGACGTGCTGTAGCTGCTGTGGAAGTTACAGGACTTTGAGTATAGACGCCTCCACTTATCATTTGATTCCTTTCAGATTCAGTTATCTGTAGGGCATGTCGCCCTTTCCTTTCGAGATAGATTATTATACTCAGTTTTAAATTCCAGTTTTGAACTTATTATTATCATTCAGACTTGTAACCGGTTGTATTAAGTATTTGATTTATTCAGGGGTGTGTTACTCCAAACTCTATTTTATTTCAGTACGTTTCATTATGACTATATTGTGATTATGATGGCTTTAGTTAATAAAATGTTTGGATGGGATGTTAACTTTATATAATATCTTAAAATTGACAACTTACTTTTTAAATATTAGGTGGCTAGAAATTGTTTAAAATGTTTTCGACAGTGATGTTATAAACTGATTCAACTTGACATTTTGTATTAAATTGAATAAAGGAGTAGCTACCCGGTATTTAATTAGATGGGGTGTCACAGGTGGTATCAGAGCATCAGGTTATAGTGTCCTTAGGATCTGTACGGCTTGTTATGTTTCCGCATTGCGTCCTTTGATATAGAGCCCTATATTTTAGGATTGTTGTACTCTTTTGTGTATATTACGCTCTTCAGCTATATTGAGATAAATTTTTTTTGGACTTATAAGAATTCTTTCTCATTTCAGATGCCTCCACGACGCGCACCACGAGTTCCCAGGAATGCTCAGCCCGAGCCACAGCCTGCTCCAGTTCAGGGCACAATTAATGCCGCAGAAATTGCTGCCATCGTGGCCCAAGCGGTAAATACCGCGTTAGCAGTTGTTCAGCAGGCACCGCCGGAGGCGCCAGTGGCTGCACCAGTTGAGAATCACGCATTCCCGTCTGCTTGGGAACGTGTTAGGGATGCTTTTCAGAAGGCACATCCTCCGGAGTTTGCAGGTAGTTCCGATGTGGTGGTATCGAGTCAGTGGAAGAAGGACATCCAGCGACACCTGAGGATGTACGAGTGCACTGATGTCCAGAGGCAGGTACTAGCTACTTTTAAGCTAGTAGGGTCAGCATTGCAGTGGTGGGAGTCTATTACCACCGAGGAGCAGAGAGATATTCTGACCATTCAGGAGTTCTGGGTGCGGTTCGACCGCAAGTACTTTCCCTCAGCCGTCCATACTGAGATGAGGAGGAAGCTGATGAACCTCAAGCAGGACATGGTTCACTAATCTTCTGAACATAGTCCCTGATGAGATTCCGACTGAAGGGAAGAAGATCCAGAAGTTTATGGATGGATTGACTTGGAGGATCCGTCAGCACTTTTTGGGAAATCTCTCATTAGCCACTTATTCTGATGTGGTTAATGCAGCACTGCTTCACTGCCAGGACCACCGCTTTCACTTGACAGAGGGGAAGCGATCAGGAGAGTCCATCCATCAGGGCAGGACATGGGGAAATGGTACTAGCGGGGCACAGTCAGCCCAGGGTCAGCACAGGCAGGGTGATCAGAGTTCCCAGCAGGGGGATTCTAAGAGATTCCGATCAGGGGGTTTCAATAACGGTCAAGGAGGTTTCTGTAATAGCCAACGGGGTCATAACGGCCATCAGGGCCAGAATGGTCAACCGCAGCAGTTTTAGCAGGGCCAGCAAGGCCAGGGCAAAAATGGTAACGGTCACCAGGGCCGTGGTCAGCAGGGGCAGAGAGGGGAAAACTTCCAGGGGAAGTGTTTCATTTGTGGCAAGATTGGCCACAAACGCCGGGATTGTCCGGATAAGGGCAGGGCCCCACAGCAGCAGCATCAGGGTGCCCGACACGAGCCACAGAGGCCTATGTTTCCCGCCGCCCTCCCAGCACCACAGCAGATGGCAGCCTTACCGCCCATTCCGGCAGTCCCAGTTCAGCAGGGACAACTTCAGTATGGGAGAGTGTATCAGCTACAGTAGGCCGCAGTCCCTCAGGATCCATGATAACTTAACTTTTTGTGTGTCGTTGTTTGAAGCCAAGTTAGTCAAAACCTTATAATACCTACAACAAATATAAAACTCAAGTATAAAGGTCAATAAGGGAATCAATCCAATTCAAGGGGGTAAAGCAAAGGGAACAAAATTTGTAATTCACTTTTTATTTTCTTTTTGTGTTTTTTCACTTTTTCTACTTTTTTTAGCTTTTTCAAATATTAAAACAATTTTCAAGGGTGAGGATGTGAAATAAGATTAAACTAAAGGTAAGATGATAACAACTAACTAAAAAGTAAAGATAAAAATAAGACTAAGTAAATCAAACTAACTAAAAATCTAAAATATGAAAATGGTGAGGAAATAAAGGTGAGAACAATCAAGGGATAGGATGACTCATAATATTTTAGTTAATCAAATTAATTAGTTCATTAAAATTAATTATCCCAAGTTAGTATCAAAATCATAAATCAACTCTCGTTGCAAATATAATTTCCATAATAACATTTTAGTTAATTAAATTTAACACTCCTACAACTCTTGAAAAGTAGATCTAAACATCATGTAATAGATCACCCGCTAGGATCGATCTAGTAGACTAGTTTAAATCATAGAAAAGAAATTGTAGAGTTGAAATTAAAATTATAATACCGCATTTGAGAGACCCCTATCTCTAGTTCGAATCTAAAGTGGGTATTATAACTAGAATTCTGATTTTCTCTCGAAAATCATTTACCCTCTCTCGAGGCGTAAATACAAAAGTAAGAGTGCAAAATTAATCATCAAAGAGATATTTAATCTAAATAAGCTAATTAAAGTAAGATTAACATAAAATAATGGTCACCCCACCCCTTGAAAGGGGTTTTCTAGCCTAACATGATATGAAACATGACAAATTAATAATCAAGGCTACTAAAATAAAAGAGAAGAGAATAGAACAAGCAAACCAAATCTCTTTGGGAAAGTTGAACTCTAGTCTTCCAAATTGAAGCATACACCACTTAATTGAGCATCCAAATGATTTGAAATTAAAATATTCACTCAATTAACTCTCTTACAATATTTAACCTCACAAATATCTAAAGAAATAAAAAAAACTAAAACTAAAAAAATATTTACAAATGGTGTTTTTCCTACAATTCTCTCTCTACTTCCTATCTCTACAAAAAGCTCCCTTTCAAATGGGCCTTGAGTCTTCATTATATAGTAGATGCATGACACATGGAGCATGGGGGTATAATGGGAATTGGTTTGAGTGAGCATGGAAAGGGTGAGTGAAGTGATAAAATCTGTTTTGGGTTAAATGTGCATTTGGGTGCACATGGGTAGAGGGGTCATGATAGTGGGAATAAAAATCTGATATGGTGAGGGGTAGTTTTGGAAATTGGGTAAAAGAGTTAGTTTTAAACACATGTGGGTTTAAGTGGCAATTGGATTTTGACTTGGTTTTGGTTTTTATTTCGCAGCTACCAAAATCGAGTATAAGGCTTGGTGAGTTTTAAAAAGGTAGACAATGGGTAAATGGGTAGGGAGAAATTGGGTTGAGGTCTAAGAGGAGATGAACTGGAATCCGGGTTTAGGAATTTTCGGTTTTGAGAATCGGGTTTTCTATGGTTCGAACGGAGATGGGTCATTGTTGGAGTTGTGTCGCCGACGGTTTGGAGAGTGCCGGAGTTGGTACTGCTGGGGTCACGACCCGGGCTGTCGCCGGAGATGGAGGCGAGGGGGTGTATGGTTCGGCTGTGGCAGGGACGAGAGAGAGAGGTGGTCGGACTGCAGGTGGCTGGAAAGGGGGGGCGCGATCGGAGCTCTGTTCGACGCCGGAGGTGAGGGGATGATGGAATCGCCGGAGACAGGGGGCTGCCGGCGAGGTCGCCGGAGTAGTTGGGCAGTGAGGGGGTTCGGGTTGAGATAGAGAGAGAGTGTGTGGGTTTTTGTTGGTGGTTGGGGATAGATTGAAGATGGTTTGAAGAGAGAGAGAGTGAGTGTGGTGAGGAAGAAGAAGTTGGGGGTGATTGGGTGTGGGTGAGGTGTATGGGATGGTGTGTGTGGCTTAGGGTGTAGGATAGGTTAGTGGGGTTTAGGATAAGTGTATGTGGGTATAGGAGTGTAGGAAAAGGGTTGTGTGTGTGTGTGTTTCATTTGTAACCCTTATAAAAATAACTAAAATCCTAAAAAAATAAAAATTAGTAAAAACTAAAATTAAAACTTTTAATCTATAAAGTAAAAATAAAAGAAATAAAAGAAATAAAACTAAAAACCTAATAAAAATATAAAAACAAAAGATCTAAAAATAAACTCTTAAAAAGAAAATGTAAAATCTAATAAACTAATAAATAAATATAATCCTAAAAATTCCAATCCTAATAAAATAAGATAAAATAAAATTAGAATTAAAACTAAAAACTTAATAAAATCAAAATAAAATAAAATTATACTAATAAAAATAAAAATAAAAATAAAAATAAAATATAAAAATAGAAAATAAAACATAAAAATTCTAAAATAATCCTAAAATTAAAATAACTCAAACTAAAAATCTAAAAAATAAAAAAAAGGGCACAACTAACACACACGGGCTTCTGGACAAGGTTTAGGCTCAGATTGGGGTAGGCTAGGGTTATGGGATTGGGTATTTAGCTCCATAAAATGCGTATTTGCCTTGAAATATAGCTTTTGATACCGCAAACAAACGTTTGACCTACAAGATAAACATTTAAGCACATAAGACCCGTATTGCCGAGAATTAGCAACTAAAGTACGTCTATTCGGGGTATAAAATGTACAGTTTTGGGTGCTTATCACACCACCCCCAAACAGAGCGTTGCTAGTCCTCGAGCAATAAGATAGAGAGAAAGAGACAGATAAGTAACCAAAAGTGTACCACTTTCGCGGGTACTTGCGATTGCACTTAGCATGTGCAACAAACCTTTAAACCTATAGGTTGCCCTACAGGACGAGTTGTGTCTCATGAGGGTTTGCAGGGAATATACCCACAAAATTCTTATTTGAAAAGATTTATTAAATGGCAGTCAATCTCTTATTAGACGTAGAATAATCGCACAATCCATCATAAGATAAATGATTTCAGAAATACAAGCTAGAAACGTGTAAAAAGATTAAACTCAGTAAATACTCAAGGCGCATCCTTCCTAGAACTCAACGTGTGTAGTGTGAATCAGTCAAAACGGGTCAAGTATCACAAGAGTAATTCCTAGATTGCCTTGTCGGAATCAACGCTTTAACTTCAAATCTCACGGATATATCTCTCTCAAACGAACTCTTGAGATTAGGGTAAGTGTATCGCTCTTGTGTGTGAGGAGGTGAGTAAATGTAATCAAGTTCAAACGTCTCACACACATATAAGAAAGAACAAACAATTGAAAGAAAATTGATCTCATGAAAGAATGCTAATCACTATAGTGAGAACGTCGAGTTATTCACCACGTTGACTTTCATTTACCCGAACACCGAGGAAAAATATGGATGATAATGGGTGAGGGGGAAATGAAATGATAAGGATATGATATGAGGTAGGTTGGTGATATGATGGATGGATGGTGTATGATGGATGTGTGAAATGATGAATGTAAAATGGATGCGAAAGAAGAGTGTACTATACTTGAAGAACAAAATGTCTTTATTTCAAACTAACTACTAACTCTCTTTTTCTTCTTTTCTCTTTTTTTTCGATTTTTATTTTCTTTTTCTATTTCTTTTCTTCTATTTTTGCTATTTTTTTTCTTTTTTTTTCTTTTTATTTTTCTCTCTCTTTTCAAACTAACAATGAAGACATTTACATTTGGAATCAACACTCTTTTTCTCAAAAATGATGATGGATGAAATATGAATGGAATGGGGAATGTGTATGGATGATGTGGGGAATATGGGAAGGTAGTGGGTGGATTGAATGGTAAATGGTAAATGTATGGATGAAAATCTAGTATTCGGGACAAATATAAAGACACGTATTTCTTACAACTCGAAAGTGATGTCGTTCTCAGTGATCAAGCCAAAAATGAAGAATAATGAGATCATATAACGATTAAGTTCGGACCCAAACGAAGTTGAATCAACTTGTGATTCGTAGATTGCGTAAAACACTCAAAAAGGGTGAAAGGCACAAATCTCACAAGTTAAAGTATCTACTAGTGATCCTTAAGGTTCTCTTTAGAATTATAGTACTCTTCAACTCTAAACGTATTGACTTGATAAGTGCGCAAATTTTGTTGAGTCTAGGAATTCATGGTTCAAAATACCTTGTTATGTATTACATAAGCTATTTAGAAAAAATATTCTCTAGCTTGATTCCTAGACTTTGAAAGATGGATGATTGAAAATTCACATCAATGAATGAGATGAAAGAAACTGCACGAAATTTTAAAAATCAGGTTTAAAAATCAAAAATTTTCAAAAGAGGTACGATTTTGATAAAATTCCCCACCCCCAAACAAAAAGGAACATCGTCCTCGATGTTAAGTAAAATAATTTTTTAAATTGAGAGCATAAGGTAGGAAAGAGATTACCAGAATCAACCGCTAATGAAGTGGAAAGATGAAGCCAGAATAAACCTGAAGAAATGATAAGAAAGAAAAAAAGGTGCATAAGTCTATAAACATGATAAAGCGTTGGGTGATGTGAAACACCACCCCCAAACAAGATGAGACTAGTACAAGAAACGCGGGCTGCCTCCCGGTAGCGCTAAGTTTAATGTCTTCAGCCAGACCGAAGGGATATCACCCTAAGGATAAGATCTATGAAAGCACGGGGTGGCAGAAAAATCGGGTGATGAGAATCACCCCCAAACAAGGCTGAAGCGTCAGTCTTGATGGATCGAGGCTAAAACGGGTCAATGCACTTGTATGGCGAAGTGCATCACACGATGCAAAGCATTGGTGGACCATGGGTGGGTGGGCATTAGGGTAAGGGTAAGAAAGGAAAGGGTAAGGGTGAAGAGGTATCGGTCTCGGGCCTTATTGAGCCGAAAGGTGAGGGCAACAAGGGCCCTATAAGCATGATGCTCTAATTGGCGAGGGAGGCGAAAAGGTATGGAAATTGTAATGGGGTAGGCCTCATAAAAATCACACGATCGTTCTATGAGTGGGCGATGATAATGGTCGCGTCGTGACACACCAGGGAGCTGTTGAGAAGAAAAATCAACACCACAAGATAGTGGTGGGCATAGGGTAACAAGCTCGGTGTCACGATGGAGAGTAGCACCACAAATACTCTCATGGGTGGTGGAGGATGGCTTAAGGTTAGGATCTAAAAATGTCAATGGAAACTTGAAATGTGTAAAATCAAGATCCAAACCAGGTGGTGGGGTAGACGGGACAATGGGTGGGTCGGGTGGGATAAATGGTATATCGGGTGGGATAAATGGTGGAGGAAGATGATCCAACTCAAGAGTGGGAGACACACACTCATTGGGAGGAGTAAATGAATACTCACAAGGGAGTGTGGTTTCTAAAGATGGAGTGGTCAACTTCTCCATAAGAGTATCGGTGAGTGTGGTGGATGGGTAAGACAAGACACCAAGATCAGAGATAGAGGAATCACTAGAAATATCAGGCTCAGTGGGAGCCGTTCATGGTGGGACATCATCCAAATTCGGATAGTTAGGAACTATCACGGATTCTATCTCGGGAAAATGGTGAACACTCGTAGCTGAAGCGAACCTAAAAGATATGGTCATGTCAGAGACATAGGCAATTGGGGCATAAGGTAAAAGCTCGGGCATATTTTTGGATATCTCGGGAGTGGGAACCTCAAGTGTAGGTTCATGTGGATATGGTAGAATTGGATCAGGCTCACTATCGAAGGATAAGTCAACACATTTGTCGACTTGGGACCCGGACTATGGAATGGTCTCAACTTCGAGATTCTCGGTAGAATAGGGTTGGTCACACTCAAAGTCAGTGTCACAAGATGACACATCATCGGCACACTCAGGTGCAACAATCGGTGGATGCATGGGAATATCCGACTCTCGCTCACACTCAATTTCATTTAATATTTGTTCAAGCCGTTGGAGGGCTTCAGTTTGAAGTTGAGTGGCTTGCTCTTGCTCGAGTATGAACTTTTGCAAGAGTGCCTCGAGAGCGGAGGTGGATGATGGTGGTGGTGGAGTGACGGGTGGTGGTGAGTGAGGTGGACACAACTCGCTATGGTAAGGACTATACGGAGAATACTCAAGTGAAGTGGGTGGGGTGGGGTCAAGTTCATCATACACGAAAGGATCGCTTTCGTGATGGACAAAGGGTTGATACTCAGGGGGTGCGTAGTGAGGGGACTGATCATGAATGGGTGCACAAGGTTGCCATGATGACTGTTGGAACGTGTGAGGATCCACAACATCGGGTTGGGATTCGTATAGCGTGGAAGGGTGATCAAGCCTCCACGAATACTCGGGTTGCTCACACCACTCGGGATTGGGTATATCGGGATAATAGGCCGAGGTTGGTTCTGAAACAGTGTCATATGGATACACATGTTCCATAGTGGGTTCGAATGGGTATGGAATGTAAGGGCACTCATGGGACATGTGATCGGCATAATAACAGTGGATGCACAACAAGGTATGCGACACGGCGACACTTGGCACCGAGGGTGATGGAAAATGAGGTGCGTGCATGGACGGGTCAAGAGTACCAACGGTACTCGTGAGAGAGGTGAGACCACTAAGTATCTCATAAAGAGACGGCTCGGGAGCACTTTCACACGTGTCGCGTGTCAATGGAAAATGACCAAAGTAGTCCCGTAAAGGACGTTCTTCGGCCCTGAGGAGAAAAATATATTTTTTGGATTTTGTAAATTTTTTCAAAAGGAAAGAAAATATTTTTGGATTTTTCTAAAAATGAAAGAAAGAAAATATATTTGGATTTTTTTTTTATAAATATGGGAAGAAAATATTTTTGGATTTTTTAGAAAAATAAAGGAAGAATTTTTGTTTTTTTGAATTGTTTTTTTTTTTTTGAAAAAAAAAATAGCGAGAAAAATAGGTGGACTCTTAATTTGGGATGAACCAACTAAAACCGACTACCGAAAAAAATAAATTGGACACACACAAGTTAAGGAGAATTCCTAACTAACACATAGCCAATTTTATCTTTAAAATTTAGTGAAAGGGGTAGTCAAATTTTAATTAAGTCCGTGGGCGATAAAAAATCACGAAAATCTGAGTGATCGCCTTTGCAAAATTTTCTCCTATTGGTCCACCTAGTTGATTGATTTTAAATTTAGTGATGGCTAGGGTAGCACACAATTGGTAAGCGAGTGAGTCGGGTGATGAAATCCCTTCTCGTGAGTGATCGGGTGTAGGTCTTAGTAATTTAATTCATCACACCATTCGAAAATAAATGCGACAATAAAATCACACAAGAGCACACAAAAAAAGTGACTCGCTAACAGGAGAGGCACGAGTGTTTGAGAAATGTACCTCCCACGATTTTTAGGCCGTGGGGTGCCGAATATGTTGAGTCGACCGGGGGGAGATTACGCCTATCTCAGTCGTCCCCGGGAGTCCTACCGACCCAAGGTAGAGAGGCTTCTAAATCCTCGCCAATGGACGCCCTCTCTCTACCATGTCCGGTATCCCCATCACGGTTTTTTTTTTCGATTATTACAAATTAAAAATGAAATATAATGGTGTCTCTATGCACCGCAATACAAGCCAAAATAATAGAAGTCCTAATACAAGCCTTCTAAAAAAAATGCAAAAAGGGAACAAAAAATAATAAAGTACAACAAACAAATGAACTACAAAATTGAATCCGCTCCAAGCTTCACGATCCCAAGAATGGCAACGGCGCCATTTGGAGAGATATTTTTTTTTTGGAAGAAAAGGTGGGGAAAAATATGGACTCTTGAAGACTCAACGGCGCCATTTGATAACTTAACTTTTGTGTGTCGTTGTTTGAAGCCAAGTTAGTCAAAACCTTAGAATACCTACAACAAATATAAAACTCAAGTATAGCGATCAATAAGGGAATCAATCCAATTCAAGGGGGTAAAGCAAAGGGAACAAAATTTGTAATTCACTTTTTATTTTCTTTTTGTGTTTTTTCACTTTTTCTACTTTTTTTAGCTTTTCAAATATTAAAACAATTTTCAAGGGTGAGGATGTGAAATAAGATTAAACTAAAGGTAAGATGATAACAACTAACTAAAAAGTAAAGATAAAAATAAGACTAAGTAAACCAAACTAACTAAAAATCTAAAATATGAAAATGGTGAGGAAATAAAGGTGAGAACAATCAAGGGATAGGATGACTCATAATATTTTAGTTAATCAAATTAATTAGTTCATTAAAATTAATTATCCCAAGTTAGTATCAAAATCATAAATCAACTATCGTTGCAAATATAATTTTCATAATAACATTTTAGTTAATTAAATTTAACACTCCTACAACTCTTGAAAAGTAGATCTAAACATCATGTAATAGATCACCCGCTAGGATCGATCTAGTAGACTAGTTTAAATCATAGAAAATAAATTGTAGAGTTGAAATTCAAATTATAATACCGCACTTGAGAGACCCCTATCTCTAGTTCGAATCTAAAGTGGGTATTATAACTAGAATTCTGATTTTCTCTCGAAAATCATTTACCCTCTCTCGAGGCGTAAATACAAAAGTAAGAGTGCAAAATTAATCATCAAAGAGATATTTAATCTAAATAAGCTAATTAAAGTAAGATTAACATCAAATAATGATCACCCCACCCCTTGAAAGGGGTTTTCTAGCCTAACATGATATGAAACATGACAAATTAATAATCAAGGCTACTAAAATAAAAGAGAAGAGAATAGAACAAGCAAACCAAATCTCTTTGAGAAAGTTGAACTCTAGTCTTACAAATTGAAGCATACACCACTTAATTGAGCATCCAAATGATCTGAAATTAAAATATTCACTCAATTAACTCTCTTACAATATTTAACCTCACAAATATCTAAAGAAATAAAAAAAACTAAAACTAAAAAAATATTTACAAAGGGTGTTTTTCCTACAATTCTCTCTCTACTTCCCGTCTCTACAAAAAGCTCCCTTTCAAATGGGCCTTGTGTCTTCATTATATAGTAGATGCATGACACATGGAGCATGGGGGTATAATGGGAATTGGTTTGAGTGAGCATGGAAAGGGTGAGTGAAGTGATAAAATCTGTTTTGGGTTAAATGTGCATTTGGGTGCACATGGGTAGAGGGGTCATGATAGTGGGAATAAAAATCTGATATGGTGAGGGGTAGTTTTGGAAATTGGGTAAAAGAGTTAGTTTTAAACACATGTGGGTTTAAGTGGCAATTGGATTTTGACTTGGTTTTGGTTTTTATTTCGCAGCTACCAAAATCGAGTATAAGGCTTGGTGGGTTTTAAAAAGGTAGACAATGGGTAAATGGGTAGGGAGAAATTGGGTTGAGGTCTAACAGGAGATGAACTGGAATCCGGGTTTAGGAAGTTTTCGGTTTTGAGAATCGGGTTTGCTATGGTTCGAACGGAGATGGGTCATTGTTGGAGTTGTGTCGCCGACGATTTGGAGAGTGCCGGATTTGGGACTGCCGTGGTCGCGACCCGGGCTGTCGCCGGAGATGGAGGTGAGGGGGTGTATGGTTCGGCTGTGGCAGGGACGAGAGAGAGAGGTGGTCGGACTGCAGGTGGCTGGAAAGGGGGGGCGCGATCGGAGCTCTGTTCGACGCCGGAGGTGAGGGGGTGATGGAATCGCCGGAGGCAGGGGGCTGCCGGCGAGGTCGCCGGAGTAGCTGGGCAGTGAGGGGGTTCGGGTTGAGATAGAGAGAGAGTGTGTGGGTTTTTGTTGGTGGTTGGGGATAGATTGAAGATGGTTTGAAGAGAGAGATAGTGAGTGTGGTGAGGAAGAAGAAGTTGGGGGTGATTGGGTGTGGGTGAGGTGTATGGGATGGTGTGTGTGGCTTAGGGTGTAGGATAGGTTAGTGGGGTTTAGGATAAGTGTATGTGGGTATAGGAGTGCAGGAAAAGGGGTGTGTGTGTGTGTGTGTTTCATTTGTAACCCTTATAAAAATAACTAAAATCCTAAAAAAATAAAAATTAGTAAAAACTAAAATTAAAACTTTTAATCTATAAAGTAAAAATAAAAGAAATAAAACTAAAAACCTAATAAAAATATAAAAACAAAAGATCTGAAAATAAACTCTTAAAAAGAAAATGTAAAATCTAATAAAACTAAAAAAATAAATATAATCCTAAAAATTCCAATCCTAATAAAATAAGATAAAATAAAATAAAAATTAAAACTAAAAACTTAATAAAATCAAAATAAAATAAAATTATACTAATAAAAATAAAAGTAAAATATAAAAATAGAAAATAAAACCTAAAAATTCTAAAATAATCCTAAAATTAAAATAACTCAAACTAAAAATCTAAAAAATAAAAAAAAAGGGCACAACTAACACACACGGGCTTCTGGACAAGGTTTAGGCTCGGATTGGGGTAGGCTAGGGTTATGGGATTGGGTATTTAGCTCCATAAAATGCGTATTTGCCTTGAAATATAGCTTTTGATACCGCAAACGAACGTTTGACCTACAAGATAAACATTTAAGCACATAAGACCCGTATTACCAAGAATTAGCAACTAAAGTACGTCTATTCAGAGTATAAAATGTACAGTTTTGGGTGCTTATCACACCACCCCCAAACAGAGCGTTGCTAGTCCTCGAGCAATAAGATAGAGAGAAAGAGACAGATAAGTAACCAAAAGTGTACCACTTTCGCGGGTACTTGCGATTGCACTTAGCATGTGCAACAAGCCTTTAAACCTATAGGTTGCCCTACAGGACGAGTTGTGTCTCGTGAGGGTTTGCAGGGAATATACCCACAAAATTCTTATTTGAAAAGATTTATTAAATGGCAGTCAATCTCTTATTAGACGTAGAATAATCGCACAATCCGTCATAAGATAAATGATTTCAGAAATACAAGCTAGAAACGTGTAAAAAGATCAAACTCAGTAAATACTCAAGGCACATCCTTCCTAGAACTCAACGTGTGTAGTGTGAATCAGTCAAAACGGGTCAAGTATCACAAGAGTAATTCCTAGATTGCCTTGACGGAATCAACGCTTTAACTTCAAATCTCACGGATATATCTCTCTCAAACGAACTCTTGAGATTAAGGTAAGTGTATCGCTATTGTGTGTGAGGAGGTGAGTAAATGTAATCAAGTTCAAACGTCTCACACACATATAAGAAAGAACGAACAATTGAAAGAAAATTGATCTCATGAAAGAATGCTAATCACTATAGTGAGAACGTCGAGTTATTCACCACGTTGACTTTCATTTGCCCGAACACCGAGGAAAAATATGGATGATAATGGGTGAGGGGGAAATGAAATGATAAGGATATGATATGAGGTAGGTTGGTGATATGATGGATGGATGGTGTATGATGGATGTGTGAAATGATGAATGTAAAATGGATGCGAAAGAAGAGTGTACTATACTTGAAGAACAAAATGTCTTTATTTCAAAACTAACTACTAACTCTCTTTTTCTTCTTTTCTCTTTTTTTTCAATTTTTCTTTTCTTTTTTATTTCTTTTCTTCTATTTTTGCTATTTTTTTTATTTTTCTTTTCTTTTTTTTATTTTTATTTTTCTCTGTCTTTTCAAACTAACAATGAAGACATTTACATTTGGAATCAACACTCTTTTTCTCAAAAATGATGATGGATGAAATATGAATGGAATGGGGAATGTGTATGGATGATGTGGGAAATATGGGAAGGTAGTGGGTGGATTGAATGGTAAATGGTAAGTATATGGATGAAAATCTAGTATTCGGGACAAATATCAAGACACGTATTTCTTACAACTCGAAAGTGATGTCGTTCTCAGTGATCAAGCCAAAAATGAAGAATAATGAGATCATATAACGATTAAGTTCGGACCCAAATGAAGTTGAATCAACTTGTGATTCGGAGATTGCGTAAAACACTCAAAAAGGGAGAAAGGCAGAAATCTCACAAGTTAAAGTCTCTACTAGTGATCCTTAAGGTTCTCTTTAGAATTATAGTACTCTTCAACTCTAAACGTATTGACTTGATAAGTCCGCAAATTTTGTTGAGTCTAGGAATTCATGGTGCAAAATAGCCCGCGCACCTTACCGTATGGCTCCAGCCGAGATGAGGGAGTTACGGGATCAGATGGAACAATTGTTGGGGTAGGGGTTTATTCGGAGGAGTACTTCGCCGTGGGGTGCCCCAGTACTATTTGTTAAGAAGAAGGATGGATCGTTGAGATTATGTGTAGATTATCGGGAGTTGAACAAAGTCACGATACGGAATAAATATCCGTTGCCCCGAATCGATGACTTGTTCAACCAATTGAGAGGAGCAGCCTTCTTCTCGAAGATTGATTTACGATCAGGATACCATCAGTTGCGTATCAGGGAACAGGACGTCTCGAAGACTGCCTTCTTGATGAGATATGGTTCCTATGAGTTTTGGGTTATGCCTTTTGGCCTAACCAATGCCCCAGCCGTGTTTATGGACTTGATGAATTGGGTGTTCAGAGACTTCCTAGACCAATTCGTCATTGTTTTCATTGATGACATTCTGGTTTACTCCCAGACAGAGGAGGAGCATGCCGAGCACTTGAGACAGGTTTTGTAAACGCTACGACAGAACGAGCTATATGTAAAATATGAAAAGTGTGGGTTTTGACTGAAGGAGGTGCAGTTCTTGGGGCATATCATCTCAGACAGGGGGATATCTGTTGATCCGGGGAAAGTTTCAGCGGTGAGGGAGTGGGGACTGATGACGCAAGAAATCGTACATAAGTAGATCTCATGCCACCAGATCAAGTGTAAGTGTAGAATAAGTAGCTAAAACAAATAAATAGAGAGAAGACAAGATATAGAGTGGTTCAGCCCTTAAAATAGGCCTACGTCCACTGTGTTGCTCCAGCCCTTAAAATAAAATAGGCATTTCTGATTTCTTCATTTCCAGGTAACTTTTCGTTCCCATCTTTGTAGATTGATATTCGTAGCTTGTATTTCTTCGTCGGATACATAAGCACATGAGCTTTAGATAGAAACTTGGGGTTTTGATTTAAAAATCTGCTTATATCCCTAGCATTGAACACACATGAATGACGAGCACATCAATAACTGTTAGGAATAATCTTCTTATGCTGAACTGAACTTGGTGATCTTCCCAGAACTGAACATCGATACTTGGATTAAATAGTTGTAGTTTGTTGTTGGAATTGTTTTCTTGTTGAACTTCTGTCTGGATCATAAATTGCATTTGTGAACTTCCCAAACCCTCTTGACGTTATTGCTGTTCTTGATGTTCTTCACTATTTTTTTCGCTTTCTGGGTGTTCGATCTTAAAAACGACTAAACAGTAGACACTTAACTGTTTTAAGAGTAAACCCGCGGCATGATAATCCAACTTCGAGTCTTGCCATTTTGGTCCGCGTGGCATACCGTGGGCGTTGGCCGCGGTCCCTTAAAATCACAGATTTCCCTCCGCGACACTAGAGTAGATAAGTTAAAACGACGATAGAGTTCTTACTTTGAGGTAGAGGCCGCGGATATATAAAAAATATGTAATGTTAGAACCCCGTTCTGTTACCAAGCCGCGACGTTTGGTAAGTACTGGCTTAGGCCCCTTGAGCTTATATTTATCCTCCATGGTTTGACTGAAGGCCGCGGCACTGTAGAGAGTGTCTGTGGCCCTGACTTGACTCGGACTCCGCGGCAGATAAAACCAGTACTGTACCATTTAGATGGTTATCTTTTTAGGTTGTATAAATAGTTGGCAAATCTTTCCTCATCTTCTTGGTTTTTTCTAAACCATATTAGCTGCGACGGCTAACTACGGACTCTGTTTTCAGGTACTGCTGCAGCCATATGAACTTTGACCCAGACGATTTCTTGAGAGGCTTTTGGGCTAAGCATTTTGGAGCCTCTACTCCTGAAATAACTTCCGCGGCTCCTTTGAGATCAATAGGGCCTTGCCAACTGAAGAATTGCCCTAACTGCGTAGTGCTAGATTCGGGCTCCGCGGATTCTGCGTCTAGGAAGGATTTTCACTCCGCGCCCATGGAAGAAGAGGCCAATTCAAGTAATCGTCCAACGGGTGCACGTGATGATGCCGCGGCCGTTAGGGATGACCCTGCTGGCCCTTCTGGGAGACCCTTAGCTGCGCTTGACATCCGCGGCATCATGACCCAAGATTGGGTAGACCAGGTAGCGGAAGCCTTTGAATTTCCAGAAAATTCACTATACTCGGCACCTGCCGCAGACCAAAGACCATGCACGGCTCTGGATGATGGAGTTTGTTTCCCACTCCATGCCTTTATCTATGGGCTGCGGCTGCCTGTTCCTGTTCCCATCCGTCGCCTTTTTCAGACAATGAAACTGGCCCCAGCCCAGTTAGATCCCAACGGTTGGAGAGCTGTTCTTGCCGCGGTCGTGCTTTGGGAGAACTTGTTCAAAAAGGACATTACTCCCGCAGAGTTCTTTCATTTCTACCGCCTGAAAGAGAACTCCGTGAAGTTCGCAGGGTACTACTACTTTTCAGTTCGCGACAGGGATGAAACCCTTTACACAGGGAGGCCGACCAGTGTAAAAAATTGGAAAGGGAAGTACTTCTACATTTCCGGAGAAGGGTGGGAATTCCACCCTGAAGAGAGCGAGAAGGAGAGGTCGTTTCACATGCCGCGGAAATGGGGAACTCCCTCCAGACTAGGTATTTTCTTAATGTCCGCGTCCCTTACGCATATTTTGTTAACTTCATTAACCTTTGGATTATTTTGCTGTAGTCCTTGACAACTTGACTTTAAGCAAGAGGCAAGGAAAGAGGGTTGCTGAGGCCGCGACAGTTCCTGCTGAACAAAAGAAGTTCAGCACACTAGTGACATCAGCAACTATATTCGAAGCAGGGTTCTTCCCCAACAAGTCAATTCCCCAGAAAATGGCCACGGAAGGTAACTTTTAGTTTGCGGAAGATAAAACATTTCTTCAATTTTTCTTCAAGTCCTTGTGTTTACAGTTACTTCTCTTTTTTTAGGTGAGGAAGTTGATAGGGAGCTGCTGGCTGCCCAACTGGCAGAAATGGATGAGGACGCGGTGGTCCTCAACAATACCGCGCGTAGTAGGAAGAGGAAGAGGGCAAAGGCAAAAGCTCCAGCCGCGGAACCTTCGGGAGAACCAAATCCTCCTGCCGCGAAGAAAATGAACGTTGAGGCTCCTGAACCCCCAGATGACTTTGATGATGATATAGGAGCCAATCTTGCCGCGGTAGGCTTGATATCACCAGACGTTTCTGCTCATCCATCCTCTCCTTCGCCGCCACCAGTTGTAGCGGTTAATGCTAACTTGCCACCTCCTCAATTCTGCGGAGGATCAGGGCCCGATGGTAGGCCGCGGCCTCAATTAAGGCAGCCTGACCCTAATTCTTCTTGGGATACTACTGCGAAGGCTGCGCGGCGAATGAAAAGAGCTCTAGATGCCGCGGACCTGGATAGGCTTGTTGAGGAAGATCACGACGATCTGGAGGACTGCGACCTCCATAGTCTTCTGAGAGTAAGTGCTATTGCTTTCAGTCTTCACAATTTTTGCTCCCCGAGTTTTTCTAACTTATTTTATTTCAGGCCGCGGATGTGATGGTGGCCCAAAAAAGGAAATACGAGGCCCTGTACCAATTGAAGGAGGCCGAGAAGGGTACGCATGCCGCGGACCTGGAGGCCAAGCGGACCTCTTCATTTGAGGTCGGGAAGAAGTCTGCTGCTGTGGCTCTTCAGGGAGCAAAAATGGGCTTGGAGGCAGCCCAGAAGGCAAAGGAGGAAGCGGAGCAAAATTTTAATCAGGCCACGAAATCTCTGAAAGCCTCCCAGGCCCAGACCGCGGCAGCTTCACAGGTCGCAGAATATGCTAACAATAAGCTTATCCTTCTTCAAAAGAAGTATGAACTGCTGGAGGCCAGTCATGCCGCGGACATAAAGAAGATGGAGGCAGATCATGGCGATGCTCTTCAGCTGGCCATCGACCGCACAGTGGAGTCTTTCAAAGGCTCCAAGGACTTCTTCCTCATTAACAATAAGGCTTACCTCCGCGGCTACCAGGAGCTGCGGCAGAGAGTTATTAATAACTTCCCTGAAGCCAAGGAGACGATCCTCGCTTGGAAATTAAGTGATGCAGAACATCAAGAATGCATTGCAGAGCTGAGGGCCGCGGATGAAGAAAGAGCGAGGCTGAGAGCAGAAGCAGAGGCAGCGGCCGCGGATGGAAAGACTGAGACTGCCGCGGATGGCGAAGAGGGTGATGACCATGACGACGCAGCTTCTTGAATTTGTAATCTTTTTTTATCATTCACACAGGGCTGCGTCCCTTTTGCTACTCTATTTTTGTTGGGGATGCGGCCTAGTTTTTTGTAAACTTATAATATTGAGGTTGCAGCCGTATTCTCTGCCTTGTATAAATTTGATTTTTTGCGACTCTTTACTCATTTACTTTGCATGCTTTATTGAATGGTTGAATGTACCTGCTCTTGTCCATTTCCGCCTTCATTGAATGAACTTGTAGTGCTAAAAGTTATGTCCGCGACAACATAGTATAATAACTTTTCGAGATTCCGCGGCACCTTTAACATTTTATGATTGCACTTTTTCCTACCGCGGTTTCAGCTCTTTTGTTCTGCTGACTGAATATACCATGAGCTTTAGGACAGCCGTAGTTTACCGTGCTTTGCCCTTGCACTTTCCACTTGTATTTTGCCTTGCAAACTTCATAATTTTTTTTACTGCAGGGCTGTGATCGCCTAGGCTGCGGTGCCAATAAAGCATTGCTTTGGGGCTGCGGCCTAATTTCTTCAATTTTTCGTAGTAGCTGCGGCCGCCTTTTGTTTTCTACTTTGCCTTGTAGTTTGAACAAGGCTTTACTGCAGGGCTGTGATCGCCTAGGCCGCGATTGCCGTTGATAAGGCTGCGGTGTTATGAGGATGCCGCGGTTTCATAGTATAGCTGAATGCAATCCTGAATTCTTGAATATGCTTATTGAGAGTCCGCGGCTCCAGCTCTTATAGGGCTATAATCTTCCAAGTCGCGGCGCTAATTAATAATAGCTTTGGGCTGCATCCATATTGATGGGCTACAACCATTTTTGATGTTTAAAGGCTGCATTTGCTGAAAATGTCGCGACTTCTGAACGAATTGTATGGTTGCGGTAACTGCCCAAGCTCTCTTGGGGCATTATGAAGCCTCCCCACGTTGGGTTATGTTTTTGAGCCACCCACAGCTAATGTTGGGACATTATGAAGCCTCCCCAGGCTTTACCTTGGGACATTATGAAGCCTCCCCAGGCTGGGTTATGTTTTCAAGCCACCCACAGCTAATGTTGGGACATTATGAAGCCTCCCCAGGCTTTACCTTAGGACATTATGAAGCCTCCCCAGGCTGGGTTATGTTTTCAAGCCACCCACAGCTAGTGTCGGGACATTATGAAGCCTCCCCAGGCTTTACCTTGGGACATTATGAAGCCTACCCAGGCTGGGTTATGTTTTCAAGCCACCCACAGCTAATGTTGGGACGTTATGAAGCCTCCCCAGGCTTTACCTTGGGACATTATCAAGCCTCCCCAGGCTGGGTTATGTTTTCAAGCCACCCACAGCTAGTGTCGGGACATTATGAAGCCTCCCCAGGCTTTACCTTGGGACATTATGAAGCCTCCCCAGGCTAATGTGAGATCGCCGAGTTAATGATGTGTGCCGAGGGGGTTACCTCCCTGGGCTAACGACGCATCCCGATAGCTAAGAACGGACATTGTAAGCCCCCATAACTAGATACAAGCTCCTTGAATCCTTGGATGCTTTCGTGAATATGATCTTCCAATGATAAGATATGGTTTCACATCATGAGGGGAAGTTTCGAGTTAGTTAAGATCACAATCCCTCCATAGGTGCATCTCGAAATAATAATATTCTTTCGAGATACTTTGTTATTCTTCCCTTGGAATCTGTTTAAGACAAAAGGTCTTTTTGTGAGATGACAGATTATAAAAAGCAAGAGAGGAGTCAGATATGACAAAATTTGCTAATTCATGTATTTGTATATGTATGCTCCAGCTAATGACTTCGTTAATAAAACATAAAGTCTTGGAGATTAGGGCTACAATGAGCTTCATAAAACATAAACAGAAATAGTTGAAATAGGAAAACTAAGGAGGAGATGTGGCATGCGGCTTCTGTCAGGTTTGGCTGCATCCCTTATGCGTTCTTCAGGAATCGCTGCAGCATTCCTTGCCTAATCAGCCTTTCAATTTCATCCTTCAGAGCATAGCATTGCTCCGTTTCATGGCCATGGTCTTGATGGAATTTGCACCGAGTGGCTTTGTTTCTCTGGTGGGGCGGAGCTTTCAGCTTTTCTGGCCACCTCAATAGTTTGTCCTCCTTGATGGACTCGAATATCACTTCTATCGGGAAGGCCAGTGGGGTGTAGGGCCTGGACTTCTTCTCTGCCTTCCTTTTCGGGCTGCTGAATGCTTCTGCGGCTGCATCCTCTTCAACTGCCGCGGCTTCAAAGCAAGTGGCAGCTGTTGAGATGAGTGCCGCGCCCATATTAGGCGAGGCCGCGACCTCTAGCATGAGTACCCTCTGAGTTAGGTAGTTGACTTGGGTCTGGAGGGAGGCATGGCTGTCGTACAGATGGTTGAGATGATTGTACAGCTGCACAATCTCATCTTTGATCTCTATGCTTTGACTGGACTCTCCTTCCATCTTCTGCTTTTGTTAGTCTTTACAATATATATATAATCTGAGACAAAACTAATAGAAGTGAGTAATCCCAAGAATATTGAAATAACCAAGAAATGGGGGTGCAGCGTTTTCATTGCTACGCGGTCTTACTGCCGCGACCGCGGCCATAAGGCACATAGGTACGCTGCCGCGGCCCGGTATGATACCTATATAGAGCCAGGGCTCATCTGATTCCGCTTCTCGATGTTTGAAGCTTGTGTTAAACAACTACACTATTAGAGGCCGCAGCCATAAGACATTTTCACTGTCTGGCCGCATCCCCTCCTAGGCAGCGAGGAGCAATCACAATCTTGAAGCCTGAGGACCGAGTTTTTCTCCCGGCACTTACCGAGAGCATACCTACTAGGGTTTGTCCATGAGTAAATATCCTCTCGATGCACAAAACGGCACTGCTTGAACGATAAACCCTAGATCATAGGCCAAGAACAACAAAATAGGAGTAGGCACAATCCTTCCCTAATCGTTCATCTGTTCGGGGTTAGAAACCCATCATGCTTTTCAGCACTATCTAGATGGGATGATATCACAGGGGATGCAAAGTAGATCTAAAGTTATTAAACGAAGATCCAAGAGTAGATCTGGACTTAAGAAATACCCATTCAAGGGTGTGAATATGAAACAGATCTCAATAACCAAAATCCACACATGAGATTCTGATCCAAAGGATCCCCATGAGTAAGATAAGGTGTTTACGAACTCAAAATATAGAGAGACAAGATTGAAATATCTCGTTCCCACAGACGACGCCAAACTGATGATGCAAGAAATCGTACATAAGTATATCTCATGCCATCAGATCAACTGTAAGTGTAGAATAAGTAGATAAAACAAATAAAGAGAGAGAAGACAAGATATAGAGTGGTTCAGCCCTTAAAATAGGCCTACGTCCACTGTGTTGCTCCGTTCTCATTATATACGTTGTGTTGTACAGTAGAAACATGCCTAAAGAGGCATACAAGTATGAGATAAAAGGAGAATACATGGATGTCGAGGTTCCGGGTATGCCGGAGGTTAGGCCACGATGTATGTGAGTAGCCCCCAAGTCGTAAGTTGAGGTTGAATGGAGAGAGTTGTGCGGGGCTTCACCAAGCGTTGTAAAAGACTGTTCCCCGGGAGAGGAATCGATCTGATCGAGAGAGATCCCCTTCATTTCGAGGTGTGGTCCTCTATTTATAGGAGGGATGTGAGCTGTCACGTGCCATGAGCACGTGGTCTGGAGTTGCTGTAGCAGAGTGCCGTGCCTTATACAGGTGGAGGCCGTGACCTATTACTAAGGCTAAAGGGGTACCTACCGCGCCCTTGACTAGAAGAGGCCGCGACATATCCTTGGCTGTAGGAGGGCCGCGCCCTATACTTCTGGAGGGCCGCGCCCTGTTCTTCTATAGGGATGCGCCCTATATGACAACCTACCGCGGCAGGGTGATATATTTGTACTATCAGGGACAGCCCACGACACCGACAGAAATACGTAGTTTCTTGGGCTTAGCAGGATACTACAGGAGATTTATTCGTGGTTTCTCAAAGATTGCTGGTCCTTTGACACATCTGACTCGCAAAGGTTTGCCATTCATCTGGAGTGATGCCTGTCAGTTGGCATTCGATGATTTGAAAGACAATTTAACCTCAGCACCGGTGTTAGCATTTCCCAGACCGGGAGTTGAGTATCTAGTCTACACCGATGCGTCCCTACAAGGACTCGGAGGTGTGTTGCAGCAGGAGAGTCAGGCTATAGCGTATGCTTCCCGTAAGCTTAAGCCTCACGAGAAAAACTACCCCACACACGACTTGGAGTTAGCGGCAGTCGTTTTTGCTCTTCGGATTTGGAGACACTATCTCTTGGGGTAGAAATTTCATTTATTCATGGATCACAAGTCCCTACAGTACCTATTCACGCAGAAGGAACTGAATATGCGACAGCGTAGGTGGCTCGAGTTCATGAAGGATTATCAGTTTGATATCCAATATCACCCAGGAAAGGCTAACGTAGTAGCAGATGCGTTGAGCCGTAGGCCAGTAGGGGAGGTGGCCGAGGTGTGGAGAGCTAAGTGGAAAGAGTTGGGACACCAGGATGCAGTGGCTCGATCTTTCATGTCAGTTATGACAATTACGCCCCAGATAGTCACGAAAGTGATACAGGCTCAGGCCAATGACACGTTCTATCAGGAGCAGATAGTGCAGTTGCTAGCAGAGGGAGCCGAGTCTTATTCCATTAGTTCAGACGGGGGATTGCATTTCAATGGGAGACTGGTCGTTCCGGAAGGGGAAGATTTGCGGCACGAGGTAATGTCAGAGTCGCATGGGTCACGATTTGTGGTACATCCGGGAAGGGATAAGATGTACTAGGATATGAGGCGACATTAGGTGGAGTGGAATAAAGCGAGATATCACCGAGTTCGTTTCTAAATGCGCCACTTGTCAGCTGGTAAAGGTGGACCATCAGAAACCGGCAGGACTACTGCAGCCGTTAGAAATTCCTATGTGGAAATGGGAGAGAATTTCCATGGATTTCATCATGGGATTACCTACATCACAGAGGGGTCACGACTCTATATGGGTGATCGTGGATAGGTTAAGGAAGGTTGCTCATTTTCTGCCAGCGCGGACAGATTACATTACGGGCCACTATGCACAGATTTTCATAGTGGAGATAGTGAGACTCCACGGGGTACCTCTCAATATCGTGTCAGACAGAGACAAAATATTCGTTTCACAGTTTTGGGAGAGTTTCTAGGAGGCCATGGGTACAGAATTACGGTTGAGTACGGCGTATCATCCGCAGACTGACGGGCAAACAGAGCGGACGAACCAGATGTTGGAAGACATGCTGCGTATGTGCATTCTAGATTTTGGTGGTGGTTGGGAGCAGTACCTTCCACTGGTGGAGTTTGCCTATAATAACTCCTATCAGTTCACCATTGGCATGGCTCCATTTGAGGCGTTGTACGGTAGGCCTTGTCGTTCCCCAGCATGTTGGCTAGAGGTGGGGGATAACAAACTCCTTGGGCCGGAGGTGATTCAGGATACCTCGGCAAGAATAGAGATGATTCGCAGCCGTATTCGGGTAGCTCAAGACAGACAGAAGAGTTATGCCAGAGAGTTCAAGGTGGGAGACCAGGTGTTACTTAGAGTATCTCCGATGAAGGGGATTATGCGCTTTGGGAAGAAGGGGAAACTGGCACCTAGATATGTGGGGCCATTTCCTATCACCGAGTGGGTTGGACCAGTAGCTTATAGACTGGGGTTGCCGAAGTACTTGCATAGGATTCATGATTTGTTCCATATTTCCTCGCTAAGGAGATATCTTAGGGACGATTTGGCCCATACCCACATTGCGTTGGAGGATATTGATCTTCAGTCCGATAGTTCCTATGAGGAAGGACCGATTGCTATTCTGGACCGCAGTGAGAGGAAACTGAGGTCGAAGATAGTACCGTTAGTACGCGTTCAGTGGCGGCATCATAATGTCGATGAGTCCACATGGGAGCGCGAGGATGAGATGCGAGAGCGTTATCCAGAGTTATTTGTGCCAGGTATGCTTTAAGTTCCGAATTTCGGGACGAAATTCAGTTATTAGGGGGGAAGTATGTAATACCCCGTACTTTTATTGATTTTTATTTATTGGATTAATTAATTAAATGAGAATTAATTGAAAATTAATCCGGAATTAAATAATAGCGAGACGTGAGTTGGTATGTGAATATGTGGATAAAATTTAATATTACGGTGCATAATTAGTAATATTGAATGTAGAAAGTATTAAATTGTCAAGAGTAATAAATATGACAATTTGGGAAATTAAGTTGGGACGCGCGTGTCAGTCGCGTCAAGAATGAATTAAAGAGATTAAAAAGTAAATTATTTTTCTATCGACCAAATGACCATTTTGAGTGCGCCAACGTGTCCGGAAGGGTCGAGATAGTCAGAAAATACTAACCAGGGGTTTAGTTTGGGTCCTGGGGCATTTTTAGGCCAAACCGGCAACCCAAAAGGGTAGTTTGGTCATTTCAGAATTTTGGAAAATAAAACCCACGAAAATTAGAGTTTAATTAGGAATTATCATTAAACCCACCAACCCATTATCAGCACTAAACTAAGTAGTGGGTTACGGGAGAAGTTAAGAAATAAGTATAACTTGCCAAAAACCAACCTTCTCCACCATTATCATCTTTTGAGAAGAAATTGTAGAGAGAGAGAGAGAGAGAGGAGAAAATCTGCAGAAAGAAGGAAGAAACCAACCTTCATTAAAACAACAAATCAGAAGAACGTAAGGCAAGTGATTTAGTTACAATTGATTCAATGAATATGTTCTCCATGTTTAGTGTAAATATAGAATATTGTCTTGGAAGATTGATATAAACCCATGAATTTGAGGATTAAAACTATAAACCATGTTAGGAATTGCACGTAGACCTATTCTGGACGAATTATGAATTCAAAACATAACACTTGATGATCTAAAAATGGATTAAAGAAGAGATTTGTTGCCTTTCTTGAAAGAAATAGAAAACTAGGGTTCTTAATGAAGTTTTGATCTAAATAAGGCCTTTGGTTGATGATTAAATGATTTTAGGACATTAACAATGTTGTATGATGATATTATAACGTTAGATTAGAGTTTCATGCATTATAATGGAGTTTTAGGATGAATCTTGGACTGCAAAACGAAGCAGTCCGTAGCCCATCTGGTGCGCGCGATCGATCGTCATTCATAGGTCGATCGATCGATCGAACATTCAAGGTCGATCGATCGACCTTCCCAGAATGAGTAAAATTTTCCTATTTAGATTTTAATGATGTTAACCCCAGAAAATTATTGATGGAGACTTTGTGAATACTCTTAGACTTAAGGAAGATCAGTAGGTATGGTTGTGAAATCGGACTTTAATTAGAATTCAATTTGGGAATTATCTAAAACCTAATAAAGCTCGACGAGTGAGATGCTATTAGGGTTAAAAGAGTAAATTTGAATAATTTGATGAAATGAGGTTAGTGGAAGAAATAAAGACCTTAAGAATAATGAAATTAAATGTGGAAATAATAGGAGACTTAGTAACCTCTTTGAGATAGGTTTTAAGTACAAGAAACTATGACGTGAGATGTGTCGACAGTCTACATTATATATTATCGGAAGACTTAAAATGTATAAAATTGGAATAATGGTATAGGGATGTAGAATATACCTTTATTAATATTAAGATATCTAAGATGTGTGCATGCTTAGTATATGACTTATGTGTATAACATACCTACCATACTTGCTATCACAGAGGTCGACGTTCCTGTTGGGCCAACTAATCTTTGTGTGCCTACAGGGGGATTTAGATTGGTACCTTAAGAACATAATACTAGAATGACTTATTTGTGAGTTAATAAGTCAGCTGACTATGGGAGCGTAGGTATGTACGTGACCCATGGATATGTTGAATTATGTTCGCCTCCATTTTTGTGTGTCATACTTATTCTAACAATTCCTGAGAGATTCGGAACTTGTAATCCTTATGTACGTGATGTACCGGGATGAGATAGCAGAGTATGTGCACCGCAGCCTAGACTAGGGGTGCCCGTAATGTATATTTATGATGTGAATAATATACAAATAATGTTAATGAAATACTTAGTAAAGTAACGATGTGTATACTTGTGATATTTTAGTAGAGATTAAAATGAAAACTTCACATATAAAAGGTTGTTAATAGGGAATTAAGGCACATACTTAGTATACTTTAATGACATGAATAAACCCTTAAACCTATAAAGTGAAGCCAGGTTATGTATTAGACTAGTTAGTTAGCAGTATAACTAGTACGGGTTATGGATGCGTTAGGAGTGAACATTAGTTGAGAGGTGAGGAACTCATGTGAGTGCACGTCACTAACATGTATTTAATATTCATTGTTTATTGTCATTAAACACTTGCAATATTTTAAACTGTTTTCACAATCGGGCTCTGACCCATTTGCTATCAAATCTATTTTTTTGTAAAAACCTTTTAGGTGCCCAGCCACAGGGACGCCAAGCTTAGGAGTTCCATCCCAATGACGTGCTGTAGCTGCTGTGGAAGTTACAGGACTTTGAGTATAGACGCCTCCACTTATCATTTGATTCCTTTCAGATTCAGTTATCTGTAGGGCATGTCGCCCTTTCCTTTCGAGATAGATTATTGTACTCAGTTTTAAATTCCAGTTTTAAACTTATTATTATCATTCAGACTTGTAACCGGTTGTATTAAGTATTTGATTTATTCAGGGGAGTGTTACTCCAAAATCTATTTTATTTCAGTACGTTTCATTGTGACTATATTGTGATTGTGATGGCTTTAGTTAATAAAATGTTTGGATGGGATGTTAACTTTATATAATATCTTAAAATTGACAACTCACTTTTTAAATATTAGGTGGCTAGAAATTATTTAAAATGTTTTCGACAGTGATGCTATAAACTAATTCAACTTAACATTTTGTATTAAATTGAATAAAGGAATAGCTACCCAGTATTTAATTAGACGGGGTGTCACAATTTGAAGTCCGGGTCATTTTAGACCAAAATAACACCTCAGAGGGGTATTTTGGTCTTTTGGCATGTTAGGGGAGCTATATGGACGAAAATTAGGGCTGATTAAAATCATTTAGAGGGTTAAGTGTTAGTCTTCAACCTAAGAGAGAGAGAGAGAGGCAAAGAGAGAGAGAACCAAGGAAGCAGAAGAAGTCACCATTGGAGCTCCAACTCAAGCTTTCACACCAAACAAATTACACCAACGCGTAGCTCGTGTCAAGGGGATCGTTCTCATACCAATTTCAATCCGGAAATCAAAAGTTCATTTTTAAGGCAAGTGTTTATCTTGATCTTCTCTTTATCATATATTTTTCTTGTTAATCTAGGCTTGATGATGGGTATTTAGAACAATGAAAATTGGGTTTAATTGGAATAAATGATGAAGAAGACTTAATTGGAGACGAGTTTACATGTAGAGGTCTTGCCCTTGATAGACTAATAAAATCTGGAAATTATGTTTTATTCATGAAATATATTGGAAGATTGAATAATTAAAATCATGAGATCATATTTGGGAAGAATTTTTGGGAATTGAATAGATGGTTAAATTTCCTATTGATAATTAAAGGATTTGATCTTTATTCCGTGTTAAAAATGTCTTGAGATGTTTATGATTAATGTAGTAACATTTGGGTTGGATTGGGAATAAGTATTTATATGTTTTGAGGATTAAAAGTGGAGAAAAATTGAAATTAGGAAGAACAGGGCATGTTCTGCCATCTCGTTAGAAGACCTGCCCAGGTCGTTCGAACAAACTCGTCCGAACGAACTCGTTCGAACGAGACCTCTAACGAGATTCCAGAGGCCTTTCTAACGAGTTGCTGAGTTTGTCCAAATCTGGAAACTCGTTCAAACGAACTCGTTTGAACGACCTCGTTCAAACGAGAATCCTAGAACTTCTAACGAGTTTCCATAATGAGTTTTTAAGGGTTATTTGGGTTAGAAACCTTTCCAGGGTTATTTATATAAGAGTATTCACCTACGTGAGTGATGGGCGACCTAAATTTTTAGTGTGCGAATAAAGAAAAGGGTAATGGTAATTCCGGATTATATTATGGGGGTGTGTGATCACCTATGAATATATAAGTTATGTGCATGCTTATTACATGAAACATTATGTGTATGACATATCTAGCTACTGGCTATCGAGTGGGGGTTAACGCGTTGTGGCCGACCATATCTTGTGTGCCTTTGGGGAGATTTTTGAGTCGTACCACTAGAGCATGGAACCTAGGTACGGCCTATCTGTGAGAACGATATTATTGACGGCTATATGGGTGCGTAGGTATGTGCGTAGCCCATAGGCTTGGGACCATGTTCGCCTCCAATATGTGTTTATGTTTTATTGGTTCGTGAGAGATTGAACCTAGTGTCCTCTGTGCATGAGAGAAGTAATTGGACTAGAAAGCCGAGTATGCGTAGCACAAGGGGTTTCTCAACCATGGTGCAATATTGTAATATATATATATATATATATATATATATATATATATATATATATATAAATTGATATGTGTACATAAAGAGGAGAATGTGTGTATACCTAAATCTTGGTTGGGGTCTTGCCTGAATGACTCTACTCTATTATGTGTATTTATGGAACATCAGATTGGCATTTAGAAGAATGTGAGAATGAACTAAAGTAATTCTACACCTATATCGAGATCTTAAATACGAGGGCTTTGAGTTAGTTATGAAGTCTTTCCAACTTAATTTAATGACTAAGGGCCTAATGGATCCCCACGACCAACATTGTCACATAGTAGTGTATCAGGGGGGTTCCTTGTTTGGATTTCACTTGCGAGACACCCCACGCACGAACGTAACATCATGTTGGGGTTGGGAAGAAGTTTATCCCTTATTCAAGTAGAGTAAAGAACTAGTATGGGTAGTTAGATCCACTAGGTGTGCACGTTAGATGAGAGGTGAGCACACCAAGCGAGGACGCGAAGTTAACATGGATAATTTATGTGCTAATTAAATCAATTTATGCACTTGCTATTTTTAAACTGTTTTTAAATCGGGCTCTGACCCTCTTTTCTATATATCTTTCTCTTGAACTATTATTTTTAGGTGCCCATCCACAGGGTCACCAGCTTTAGGAGACTCTAGTCTGTTGCCGTGCTGTAGCTGCTGTGGAAGCTGCAGGATATTTTGTAGTGGACGACTCAGTCCATTCTTCATTTATCAGTTATCTATTTATTGGACAGGTCGTCCATCCTTCTATTTTACATTCAGAGATTTAGCTGTTTGTAATCCTCTCTTAGATTTTATCTTCGGTTATTGTCATTTATTATATGGGACTGTTATCTGGATATGTCGTATTCCAGTCATTCATTTACTGCAGTTAGACTTTATTTGTATGAATGGTAATGCATAGCGATTGTTGGTATTTTGGTTGATAGTTATTTTATGTCAAGTTAAAATTTGGACATCACCCTTTTTAAATACTAGGTGATTAGTTTTATTAAATTAAAAAGAATTGAGTTTTCGACACTGATGCATTATCTGTACCAACTGGATATTCTGAAAATAATTAATAAAGGACTGATCACCCGGTAATTAATTAGGCAAGGTGTTACAGGTGGTATCAGAGCATCAGGTTCTAGTGTCCTTA
This sequence comes from Sambucus nigra, assembly GCA_949130495.1. Taxonomy (NCBI): domain Eukaryota; kingdom Viridiplantae; phylum Streptophyta; class Magnoliopsida; order Dipsacales; family Adoxaceae; genus Sambucus; species Sambucus nigra. The sequence continues at coordinate 523,560,083 of OX422220.1, forward strand.
GGATCTGTACGGCTTATTATGTTTTCGCGTAGCGTTCTTTGACATAGAGCCCTATGTTTTAGGATTTTTGTACTCTTCTGATGTTTTACGTTCTTCTGCTATTTGGAGAAAATAACTGTAGACTTATGAAATTTGTCTCTCTTTTTAGATGCCTCCAAAACGTGCACCACGAGTTCCTAGGAATGCCCAGCTAGAACCGCAACCGGCACCTGCCTAAGGAATGATGAACGCCACTGAGGTGGCCGGCATAGTCGCTCAGGCGGTGAATGCTTCCTTAACAGTGGTGCAACAGGCACAACAACAGGCACCGGTAGTGGCCCCAGCTCAGGCCCATACTCTCCCGTCTGCTTGGGAGCATGTCGGGGATGCCTTTCAAAAGGCACATCCCCCGGAGTTTTCTGGGAGCTCCGATGTGGTGGTAGTTAACCAATGGAAGAAAGATATGTAGAGGCACTTGAGGATGCATGAATGTACGGAGGTACAGGGGCAGGTTCTAGTCACTTTCAAATTAGTAGGGGCAACACTACAATGGTGGGAGTCCATCACCACCCTTGAGGATAGAGACACACTTGATATTCAAGACTTTTGGGTGCGGTTCGATCGCAAGTACTTCCCGTCGGCTGTCCAGATCGAGATGAGCAGAAAGTTAGCAAATCTGAAACTGGAGGGAAGAACTGTGGCTGATTATGAGGCAGAATTTACTAGCCTCCTTAACATTGTACCAAATGAGATACCGACCGAGGAGAAGAAAATTCAGCGCTTCATGGATGGGTTAACGTGGAGAATTTTCCAATATTTAATAGGCAATCTCTCCTTGGCCACTTATTTTGATGTGGTCAACGCAGCTTTACTCCACTGCCAATACCACCGTTTTCGCTTGTCCGAGGTAAAGAAAGTGGGATAGTCCAGCCAGCGGGGCAGGACTGGAGGGAATGGTGCCGGTAGGGCACACGCAGTTCAGGGACAGCATCGATATGGTGATCGGGGTTCCCAGCAAAGGGACCCTAAGATATTCAGGTTTGGGGGTTTCAGACATGGGCAACGAGGATTTCAGTACGGCCATCAGGGTCAACAGGGTCAGCAGCAGGTTCAACAGGGCCAAAATGGCCAAGGGAGGGGTGGTAACGGCCATCAGGGCCGGGGACAGCAGGGATACAGGGGAGGGCCTTTCCCAGGGAGATGTTTCACGTGTGGAAGAATTGGCCACAAACGTGAAGACTGCCCTCAGAAGGGTAGATACCACCAACAGAAGCAGCAAGGTGTTCGTCAGGAACCCCAAAGACCGTTATTTCCCGTCGCCCTCCCAGCACCTCCGCATATGGCGGCAATTCCACCCATTCCAGCCGCCCCGGTTCAACGTGGGCACCTTCAGTATGGGCGAGTATATAATCTACACCGGGCCGTAGACCCGCAGGACCAGCCAGCGATTGAGGGTATGTTTTCTATCTAGGGAAATTTGGGGCTCATTTTATTCGACATGGGAGCCACACACTATTTTATTGCCACGAGGTTTGCACGAACTACGGGATTAATTGTTACCGCAGAGGGTACGGTTACTTGTGTGGATTCCCCTTTGAGTAGTGGTTCGGTCATTTCTTTTATTTGACGGGGAGTGGGTATAGATATTGGGAGGTTTATCTTACCCGCTGACATGCTGGTATTAGACATGCCCGAGTATGATGCGATTGTGGGTATGGATTGGCTTGTCAGATATAGAGCCATGATTGATTGTTATAGTAAGAGTATAGTTTTTGCCATACCCTGGGAAGAGATGTTTTTGGTGGCTATGCCTCTCCCTGAGGGAGGATCGTCCACTCATTTATACTATATAAAGGAGGAAACCTCTACGGAGGTTGTGGTACTTCTTGATTCGATTACGGTAGTTAGGGAGTTTGCCGATGTGTTTTAGGAGATTTTGGGGTTACCGCCGAGTAGAGAGATAGACTTCGTCATTGATTTAGCACCTGATGCCAGACCAATAGCTCGCGCACCTTATCGTATGGCTCCAGCAGAAATGAGGGAGTTACGTGACCAGATTGAGCAATTGTTAGGATAGGGGTTTATCCGTAGGAGTACTTCGCCGTGGGGTGCTCCTGTACTGTTTGTTAAGAAAAGGGATGGGTCGTTGAGACTATGTGTTGACTACCGAGAGTTGAATAAAGTCACGATACGGAACAAATATCCGTTGCCTCGAATTGATGACTTATTCGACCAGTTGAGAGGAGCGTCTTTCTTCTCGAGGATTGATTTAAGATCGGGATACCATCAGCTACGTATCAGGGAGCAGGACGTGTCAAAGACTGCCTTCCTGACGAGATATGGTTCTTATGAATTCAGGGTTATGCCTTTCGGGCTAACCAACGCCCCAACCGTGTTCATGGACTTAATGAACACAGTGTTCAGGGAGTTCCTAGACCAGTTCATCATCGTATTCATAGATGACATTCTGGTTTACTCGCAGATCGAGGAGGATCATGCCGAGCACTAGAGGCAAGTTTTGCAGACACTGCGCCAGCATGAGTTGTACGCAAAGTATGAGAAATGTGGGTTTTGGCTGAAAGAGGTTAAGTTTTTGGGGCATATCATCTCCGATAGAGGGATATTCGTGGATCTGGGGAAAGTGTCCGCAGTGAGGGAGTGGGGACAACCCACGACCCCAACCGAGATACGCAGTTTCTTGGGTTTAGCCGGGTACTACAGGAGATTCATTCGGGGTTTTTCGAAGATAGCGAGACCACTGACCCACCTGACTCGTAAAGGGGTGCCCTTTATCTGGAGTGACGCCTGTCAGCTAGCCTTTGATGAGTTGAAGGATAAGTTAACCTCAGCACCAGTGTTAGCATTTCCCAAACCGGGGGTGGAGTATTTAGTCTTCACTGATGTGTCCTTATTAGGACTCAGAGGCATACTACAGCAGGAGGATCAGGTTATAGCTTATGCTTCCTGTAAGCTTAAGCCTCATGAGAGGAACTACCCCACTCATGATTTAGAGTTGGCGGCGGTGGTGTTTGCACTTTGTATTTGGAGACACTACCTCCTAGGGGAGAAATTTTGCCTATTCACGGACCACAAGTCATTACAGTAACTCTTCACGCAAAAGGAGTTAAATATGCGTCAACGTAGGTGGCTTGAGTTCGTGAAGGATTATCAGTTTGATATCTAATACCACCCAGGGAAGGCCAATATGGTGGCTGACGCGTTGAGCCGTAGGCCAGTCGGTGAGGTGGCCGAGGTGTGGAAAGTGAAATGGAAGGAGTTGGGAAACCAGGATGCGGTAACTCGATCGTTTATATTTACGATGACAGTTACGCCCCAGATTATTACGGGAGTGGTACAGGCTCAGGCAGACGATTAATTCTGCCCAAGTCAAATTGTGAAACTTCTAGCAGAGGGGGCTGAGTCTTACACCGTGGGTTCAGACGGGGGTCTATGTTTCAATGGGAGATTGGTTGTTCCCGAGGGTGAGGATTTATGACATAAGGTGATGACAGAGTCACACGGCTCCCGATTTGTGGTACATCCCGGTGGTGATAAGATGTACCAGGACATGCGTAGACAGTACTGGTGGAGTGGAATGAAGAAGGATATTTCCGAATTCGTCTCGAAATGTACCACTAGTCAGTTGGTAAAGGTGGACCATCAGAGGCCGGCGGGCCTTCTACAGCCACTAGAGATCCCTATGTGGAAATGGGAGAGAATTTCCATGGATTTCATCACAGGATTACCCACATCGCAGAGGGGTCACGATTAGGTATGGGTGATACTGGATCGGCTGACCAAGGTGGCCCACTTCCTGCCAGTGAGGACAGACTACACCACGGGACAATATGCCCAACTATTCATAGCAGAAATAGTGAGACTCCACGGAGTACCTCTCAATATCGTGTCTGACAGAGATAAGATATTTGTATCTCGATTTTAGGAGAGTTTTCAGGAGGCGCTGGGTACGGAGTTGCGATTGAGCACAGCTTATCATACTCAGATGGATGGTCAGACAGAGTGGACGAATCAGATGTTGGAAGACATGTTATGTTTATGCATCGTTGATTTTGGCGGAAGCTGGGAGCAGTACTTTCCACTTGTGGAGTTTGCCTATAACAACTCCTACCAGTTTACTATCGGTATGGCTCCATTCGAGGTATTATACGGTAGACCTTGTCGTTCCCCAGCATGTTGGCTAGAGGTGGGGGACAACAAGTTACTTGGCCCGGAAGTGATTCAGGATACTTTGGCAAGGGTAGAATTAATACGGAGTCGTATACAAGTTGCTCAAGATCGACAAAAGAGCTACGCTGACGCCAAGCGGTATTTTCACGAGTTCAACATTAGAGATCAGGTGTTACTTTGAGTGTCTCCTATGAAGGGAGTCATGCGTTTTGGGAAGAAGGGGAAGTTGACACCTAGGTATGTAGGGCCATTCCCCATTATCGAGAGGATTGGGCCAGTTGCGTATAGACTTGGGTTACCGGAGCACTTGCATAGAGTCCATGACGTGTTCCATATCTCTTCGTTGAGGAGATTTCTTCGAGATTATTTAGCCCCCACACACATTGCATTGGAGGAGATAGACTTACATCCTAACAGCTCCTATGAGGAGGGGCCGGTGACTATTCTAGACCGTAGCGAGAGGAAAATGCGGTTGAAAATAGTGCCTCTAGTACGCGTTCAGTGGCGGCACCACAATGTGGAGAATCAACCTGGAAACACGACGATGACATGCATGAACGTTATCTAGAGTTATTCTTACCAGGTAAATATTCTTTTCCGAATTTCGGGATGAAATTCTGTTATTAGGGGGAGAGTATGTAATACCCCGTATTTTAATGCATATTTATTTTAAATAAAATTATGGAAAATGGGGATTAATTAAATTAAAGGGAGAATTTTTTTAATTATAATTAATCCAATTTTAAGATAATAATTACTAGTGGGATGAGAGTTAATAGTTATTGAAATAATATTATGGCCGGTGAGTAGCTACACGGCAGTTATGTTATAAATGTTTGGGACGCGTCGCGTCATTTGTATTTGGGGGTCGAAAAAGTAAATTATTTTTGTATAACTCGAATGACTATTTGGAGTGCGCCAAAGTGCTCGGAAGGGTCGAAATAGTCAGAAAACACTACCCGGGTATTTTATTTGAAGTCCGGGTCATTTTAGACCAAAACAACACCCCGGAGGGGTATTTTGGTCTTTTGGCATGTTAGGGCAGCTATAAGGACGAAATTTAGGGCTGATTAAAATCATTTAGAGGGTTAAGTGTTAGTCTTCAACCTAAGAGAGAGAGAGAGGCAAAGATAGAGAGAACCAAGGAAGAAGAAGAAGTCACCATTGGAGCTCCAACTCAAGCTTTCACACCAAACAAAATACACCAACGCGTAGCTCGTGTCAAGGGGATCGTTCTCATACCAATTTCAATCCGAAAATCAGAAGTTCATTTTTAAGGCAAGTTTTTATCTTGCTCTTCTCTTTATCATATATTGTTCTTGTTAATCTAGGCTTGATGATGGGTATTTAGAACAATGAAAATTGGGTTTAATTGGAATAAATGATAAAGAAGACTTATAAATTGGAGATGAGTTTACATGTAGAGGTCTTGCCCTTGATAGACTAATAAAATCTGGAAATTATGTTTTATTCATGAAATATATTAGAAGATTGAATAATTAAAATCATGAGATCATATTTGGGAAGAATTTTTGGGAATTGAATAGATGGTTAAATTTCCTATTGATAATTAAAGGATTTGATCTTTAATCCGTGTTAAAAATGTCTTGAGATGTTTATGATTAATGTTGTAACATTTGGTTTGGATTGGGAATAAGTATTTATATGTTTTGAGGATTAAAAGTGGATACAAATCAAAATTAGGAAGAACAGGGCATGTTCTGCCATCTCGTTAGAAGACCTGCCTAGTTCGTTTAAAGCTGGAAACTCGTTCGAACGAACTCGTTCGAACGACCTCGTTTGAACGAGAATCCTATAACTTCTAACGAGTTTCCAGAATGGGTTTTTAAGGGTTGTTTGTGTTAGAAACCTTTCCAGGGTTATTTATATAAGAGTATTCACCTACGTGAGTGATAGGCGACCTAAATTTTTAGTGTGCGAATAAAGAAAAGGGTAATGGTAATTCCGGATTATATTATGGGGGTGTGTGATCACCTATGAATATATAAGTTGTGTGCATGCTTATTACGTGAAACATTATGTGTATGACATACCTAGCTACTGGCTATCGAGTGGGGGTTAATGCGTTGTGGCCGGCCATATATTATGTGCCTTCGGGGGGATTTTTGAGTCGTACCACTAGAGCATGGAACTTAGGTACGGCCTATCTGTGAGAACGATAGTGTTGACAGTCATATGAGTGCATAGGTATGTGCGTAGCCCATAGGCTTGGGACCATGTTCGCCTCCAATATTTGTTTATGTTTTATTGGTTCGTGAGAGATTGAACCTAGTGTCCTCTGTGCATGAGAGAAGCAATTGGACTAGATAGCTGAGTATGCATAGCACAAGGGGTTTCTCAACCGTGGTGAAATATTTTAATATATATATATATATATATATATATATATATATATATATATATATATATATTGATATGTATACATAAAGAGGAGAATGTGTGTATACCTAAATCTTGGTTGGGGTCTTGCGTGAATGACTCTACTCTATTATGTGTATTTATGGAACATTAGATTGGCATTTAGAAGAATGTGAGAATGAACTAAAGTAATTCTAAACCTATATCGAGATCTTAAATATGAGGGCTTTGAGTTAGTTATGAAATCTTTCCAACTTAATTTAATGACTAAGGGCCTAATGGATCCCCACGACCAACATTGTCACATAGTAGTGTATCGGGGGGGTTCCTTGTTTGGATTTCGCTTGCGAGACACCCCACACATGAACGTAACATCATGTTGGGGTTGGGAAGAAGTTTATCCCTTAGTCAAGTAGAGTAAAGAACTAGTATGGGTAGTTAGATCCGCTAGGTGTGCACGTTAGATGAGAGGTGAGCACACCAAGCGACGACGCGAAGTTAACATGGATAATTTATGTGCTAATTAAATCAATTTATGCACTTGCTATTTTTAAACTGTTTTCAAATCGGTCTCTGACCCGCTTTTCTATATCTCTCTCTCTTGCACTATTATTTTTAGGTGCCCAGCCACAGGGTCACCAGCTTTAGGAGACTCTAGTTTGTTGCCGTGCTGTAGCTGCTGTGGAAGCTGCAGGATATTTTGTAGTGGACGACTCAGTCCATTCTTCCTTTATCAGTTATCTATTTATTGGACAGGTCGTCCATCCTTCTATTTTACATTCAGAGATTTAGTTGTTTGTAATCCTCTCTTAGATTTTATCTCCGGTTATTGTCATTTAGTGTATGGGACTATTATCTGGATATGTCATATTCCAGTCATTCATTTACTGCATTTAGACTTTATTTGTATTAATGGTAATGCATAGCGATTGTTGGTATTTTGGTTGATAGTTATTTTATGTCAAGTTAAAATTTGGACATCACCCTTTTTAAATACTAGGTGGTTTGTTTTATTAAATTAAAAAGAATTGAGTTTTAGACACTGATGCATTATCTGTACCAACTGGATATTCTGAAAATAATTAATAAATGACTGATCACCCGATAATTAATTAGGCGGGGTGTTACAAATCTCTTTTACGAAAAGTCCAACATTGTACTATAAGCATTTATATTTTCTGAATGTTTCCTTTCTTTAGCTTTTGTTGCTCTTATCTTATGACCATTATTTACTGAGTTCCAACTCCGTAGATCAATGGAATGTTTATTTTCTTGAGTCATAACATATATTTTTTTGGGAAGATAAATTTGGAGCCTTTGTACATTTAATCCATTTGGAACTAAGGTATGTTTGGTTAATATTATTTTTTGTAATTTATTTGTTTGGTTTTTAATTAGCTATTTCCAATATTTCTAGTAATAGGCTTTCCTCATTCCATATATTGAATATTCAATAAAAAAACTCATCTAACTTACTTTCAAAAATAAAATTAATTATAAAATATCTTTTTTTATAGCAACTCAATAGAGTCAATTTTATTAATCAAAAGAAACAGAGCACTATGAGTTTACAACGACCTTCCCTATATAAAGTGCTAAAATAGCATCATTAATTCCAAACACATCCAAACTAGAATAATACAAAGCAGACCAGATTGGGATTCAATCGTATGCAGCAATAAAGAATACAAGACAAAGCAGAACACACACTAACAACTTTATAAACATAGTTGTGGACATAATAATACAAAAACAACTCACAAAACAGAAGCAACACAAGAACTTTATGAAAATCGATAATTAGGTAATCCATAGAAGTCCCTCTCCACATGATTAGATATCTCACGAGGCATAGAATCCCACAATATGCCATTTGGGTAATTTAACCCTATGTTGGCCAAGCAATCTGCTACACAATTATCCCCTTCGTAGATATGAGGGCAATGAAACCTCATAGATATCAGCTGTCTGGAACAATTTAGTCATTTCATTTCTAAGCTGCCATGGTGGATCAACATGGGTAGATTTAAAACATTCCATAACAAAACTGGAATAACATTCCAACCATAAATTTTTCCATCCCTTATCAAAGACAAATGGATCCCTTAAGTTTAGCAAAATTTATGCCCTAAACTTGAACTGAAAGCTCCAAGAAAATTGCATTTAAATCCTTAAAAATAATCTCGTATGGAGCTGGACCAAGATTCCTTTGGCCATACCAGTAGTTTTCATCTTTAATTCATGTTATAGGAGGGGATCTCCATACCACTTGAGTAATTTTAGGACCTTCTCTAGCATAATGGGGAGTACCCAGCCCATCCAAAATACTAATGTCACAATGATCTCCAGCGAATCCAGTGACTATTTCTTGCATATAGCAGCAGAATTAGTCTCGCTATTATAATACAGATCGACGAACATGTAGGGAGTATCACCAAATACCACATAAATTAAGGGGGTAAAGTCAAATAAGATTTTTTTTTATCATATGTAACATGGAAATTAAAGGTACATGAACTCTAAGGAAACACATCTACATGCTTACTATGGCCATCACATTAGGGTCCAATCATAACTTTTAACCTCGTCCTATATTCTGCTAAACTAAAAGTATTCACCTATTAAATCAAGCAAATATAAATCACCAACTGAATACATCAACTCATTTAAGTCTAGCATTGACATTTTAACAATAGCACATCTCTGGTAATTTTCACGAGCCCCTTCGAGGATGAGATAGGATTTCTCTTCCAAGGGCCAAAAATAGCATTGACAATAAAATTTTAGTCCCATTAACATGAATTCGGCAATAAAAATTGTACCCAACATTTTCAGCATGTAATATAAAAAGAGAATCTGTTTGCGTAAATAAAATGGCAATTAAAGAAGACCAAAAGAGACAATAAGTTTACACAAAAGAGTTATTAACATTTGACATATATTTAGTTGTCTAGGTCTAAATGTCATCCAAACGGAATGTACACCAGTATGTATATAAAACATCTCACACTCGCACATGTTGGGGAACTTCTTACCAATATGATGAAAATTTTGGTTAATCAGTGGATAAAGAACTATATTCATGTAAGTAACAAAACGACAAAGCATCATATCTTACCAAAAAAAATCAAATTCCACCAAAATCTCATCTATTCCATTTTCTACCCGTCCTCCTCACCCCACCCCACCCCCACCTCCTCGCGCCACATGCACATATTGTAGTACTGGTGTCCAATATGTGCCCCATAGAGATTTGTCTACTTCTAGAAGTTCCCATGCTTATCATACAATAAATAATCTGTTGCAAATACATATGTTCATATCAAATATCCTAGATGTAGAGATAAATAAAAATACATCAAGGAGCAAGTGAACGCAAGTGAATTTATATGTTGTAGAATGCATTACATAGAAATTTGATAGAAAAGCTAACACCACCACTAATTATACTCTCCTATTTTTTCCTACTGATGAGAGAGCAAAGGAATTGACCAGTACTAGGCTCCCACGACAGAGGAAAGAATTGTTGAAATTACATTTCTATTGTTTTCGCTAAACGCTTAATATATAAAATCTGACTTCCCTTTTCGTTTATATTTTTTCAAGTCAATGATACCTTTGGTTTGCTTTTTTTGTTTGCTTTTTAGTTTTTGTATACGAGACTTCAAAGAATTCGATCTTTGCATGCTAATCCTATTTTTAGGTCTGTTTATAATAATCAGTTGGAAGACATCTTACAAGCACAAACTAGTAACACAATAATTATATTCCTACGATTTAAGATTACTTTTCACACTTGTGACTAAAACCTAAAGGCTTCTATTATATATATATATATAGTTGGTCAAGTATGTTTTCTCCTATAATGAAGTTTACACTCTTGCCAAGGGATGTTAGCTCTTCATAGGATCAATGCGCAAGAGAGATGATCTATTAATTTCCAAACAGGAACATCTGGAAAACATATCAACAAAGTAACAAACGTGAATGATAAAATAATGTTTATGAAGAGACTTTAAACAAAATATATTCGGGGAGAAAAAATATGAAATAATTTTTTGCTCAACAAACTTAAATAGCAAAAAGAAATTGTTCTAAATGAATTTAGATGCCCAATGCATAATAACAAAGCAACATCTTGATGTATATGCATAGGAATAATGGACAATCTCACATATCTCACTCAAAATATAAAAGTATTTGTCATTATAATTATCTTATTACAATGGAAGGCAAAGGACATTCGGAATAATGTGTTTTAAGGTTTTCGTATTTACACTATAAAGTCAATTTTCACTGTTCGGATGCTTTTAGTCTTTTTTGCAACACTTATTTCTGTCAAAAAATCACAAAAAGTGAAAAATAACCCTGAAGTGTTAATATGCAAAACTTTGGACCCTAGACTAAAAAACACAGATCTACGGCCCAAATTTGCAATAACTCATTATGTAACGTAAAGGAATTTAACTCCAATTTCAATCCAAATAAATGGTTACTGGGGTAAAAATGAAGAGAGCTAGAAATACATCACGAATTTCTATCACGATCTGCAAAGTGACCAGTCTTAACAAATTAAAAAAACGTATTTCAGACTCCTCTCACCGTAGTTCATACTTACCACTAAAAGTTGGTATTAATATATGAAAAGATAAGAAAATTATCATTTTACAATAACGAAGGTTCTGAATTTGAACTTATAATTGATATCCGTTTGGCCAATTACCAACAGACAGCGGTTCAAATTCAGCTTTACAACATATTAGAGTTTGACTGAGACTAAGATTTTCCCAATCCTAAAAAACACAGCTATTAAATCACTCAACTCTCAACCCAAATGTAATGAACCCCACATGGCACATTGGGGGAGGAAAATTTCAAGATTAAATTAAGAATCAATGCTGCCAAATTACCATTCAACAACATAACTTACCATGATGGCATACCAATCTAAAAGAACCATAACTAATCATGTACAACTATAACCAATAATAGTTGGTATGCCATCATGATAGACAAGAATGAAATAAGAAAAATGACAAGAATGAAACAAGAAAAATGACGACGATCATTTAAAAAAGAATAATGCCATTACGCTACTGGATTTGTAACCATAACTTCAAAAGGACTCATAAATGTTAAAGCAGACTACATAAATAAAACAAAGGAAAAAAATCCCTCAGTTAATCATGTGGTTTCCTATTATTCATTGTATCTCCTCCGATAGCACACAAGATTTGAAGATTCTTTAGGTATATTGGACAATTTATCAGGGTCTCCTCCATTGAGTGAAACTAGGCTCTCCTTGTACCTATATACCCAAAAGCATTCGCAATATTTGTCTTCTTGGACTACATCTCTCGTTTCATCAGTATTATGATTGTACAAGACCAGCTCATAACAATCAGTCCATCCAAGAATCTCATTTTTATTCCAAATGCCAAGCGGTTTAATGACGGGTAAACATGACCTAACACTAAAAAGTTGGGTCCAACACCCCTCCTCCTCCATTACCCACATATCAAGATAATGCCCATGATCACAACATGCATGATCGTAACGGATCAGTGCAATAGAGTCATCGTGCAACACAAGTGACCACCAACGAGGGTCCGATTTCGTATTATTCGGTACCTTTATTTCTTTGAACACATGAGTACTCATGTCGAAGAAAACTATCGTATGGTAAGAACCGTTCTCGGTACTTGTCAGCCAATAATAAGCTCCATTCAAATAGGCACCCGTACTTGCCATCCAATAATAAGCTTCTTCCAAATAGGCATACACATCCCACCTGGTTATAAGACGTATAGAATCCAAAACAGAGTCTACAATCTCCACATTTCTCCAAGAATCGTTACCAAGGGTATACAATGCAACAACAGTATCAACATCATATTCACCCCACATGGACCAAATCCAAACGATTTTGTAATCGTTGTCTAATGGGTCAAAGCCAAACCCAAATCTATGTGTATCACAAGCATAATGGGGCGGGAGGTTAGTGAGAGGTAGATGGATGGACCTGAACTCTCTTGTAGCGGGGTTCCACAGAGTCACAACATCAACATCACGAGAATGATGAAGAAAAAATAAGCCGTCAACAGGACCAATCATATCGATTAAATTAGGGTAAATTTCTATGTTATCAAGATCATGATGTACCACGAGAGTTTCTTCAGGAATCAAGGTAAAGCCACATTTTTCGGTTAGAGGGCCGAACAAAAACATTTATGTCATAGGATAGTGTTCAATGTACCTATTCAAGCCTATGATGTGTTTAGTTGAAGACGTAGCGGCAAAGAGTATAAACCTTCATCAAATGCCGAGTTTATATGCCTCATTTCTACGTCATCAAAAGTGGTTCCATGCTCCCAAGGTATGAATGCATTTTAATATATATATAGGAGCTTGGAACAATTTATATTGGGTGTACAAAGTTTTTAAACTTTTGTTTATTTTTAGAAAGTATTTTTAAAACTTTAACAATAAAGTTTCTGGGCTAAAATTCGAAATTTAAGCTTTCTGTCTCTTCGTTAGATATGTCGTTCGAACGAGTTTTTTGTTCGAACCAGATGTTGTTCGAATGAGTTTGCCAACGAGTTCCTAGATAGGCCATTGGAATGTCGTTCGATATGTCGTTCGAACGAACCTTATGTTGGAACGAGATATCCAACGAGATTTCTAACGAGTTCACACTGGAACTTCGTTAGATGTCTCGTTCGAACGAGATCTTCGTTCGAACGAAAATGTCGTTCGAACGAGATTTCGGCGGGAACAGTTATTGGTAGTTTTTTGGCATTTTCCCACTACTTTGTCCCACTACTCTTTCACATAATTTAAGGACCTCGGAACTAGATTTTTTCTAAAAACTTTTTCCATCTCTAAGTGAGTTTTTGAGCGCTTAATTCTTTCATAAAAAGTTCCCCTTGGTGTTTGTTAATTAAATTTTTTTATTCAAAGAATAAAACCAAGTTTACACCCAATAGTTTGTTTTAATCCAAGTTACCACATATATATATCATTTGCTTGAAGAGTTTGTTTGGCATCAGGTTTTCTCTACCGCATTGAAGAGATTGTTTGGGTTTGCTTCTACATCCCTCAAAGAAGAAGAAGTTTTGCTGCGGCATTCTCACATGGTGAAAGGCACCATGTGTGGTTGACGGTGACCGTAAAAGTCCGATTGGTGGGTCCGAGATCGCGGTGGAGCTCCGTGGTTATCCGCTAGGCAGAGGTGGTTACAAGAAGCCGAGTCGGGGCTTGAAGGGAGTCGAGTCGAGTGTTTTAAGTCATCTGTCTTGTAAGTGTAATTACGTACTTAGTGGATTTGAGGCTAGGGCCATCCGAGGTTGTTTCCCGTTGTGGATTTTTCCTCGTACGTCGTGGCGTAGTGGTTTGTTATTTTATTTTATCTTTCGCAATCACCTAGAACGCATGCTTAGGTAAAAAGATAAAATTGATTTAAATCACTACTTAATTAATTTGGTGCTAAATTAATTATTGGGTAAAGTTAATTCAATTCAATTCATTTGTTAAAATTGGTTTGGCCTAATTTGCTAATATTGAAAATATGACTTAGGCAAATTTCTAGAACTTGAATTAATTAATTGTGTTTAAGTGAAATCAAATTATTTGTGTAATTACATCACATTTCACTTGGTTTAATTTTAATTTGTTTAATTGAACCATCACATCGCTTCCGCATCTAATCTAAAAAGGAAATATAATTTTAAAGAAATTAAAAATTGGGGGCCTCGTGCTAAAACTACATTAACACTCAATTGAAAATTTGTGTCCTTACAAATCTCCCCCTTTGGCTATTCCGGGATAAAAACCAAACAAAAATCCTAAAGGTCCGTCAAGCTCACTAGACTAAAAAACATCCCACCCAAAAATAAGATGTACAATGCTCGACTCGCATACCACTTTAGAATTAAACGCTTTGCCACTTGAAAGTTGCCGCTTTAGAATAATTCCTGCACACTTAAGCAAACTATTAAACGCATAGGGAATATCAAAGTATTTAATGCAATAAAAATAAATTCTCCCCCCTAAATTAATTATCCCCTTTTATCAAAACAATCTACCAAAGAAGGCCATGACTCCCCCTAAGTTAAATCTCTCAAACTAAGTTACGATAACAATAGGAATATATACCATTTCTCCCCTATCATTCTCCCCCTTTTTGTTCAGGAATAGATAAAGGATAAAACTAATTAAACACGTTGAAGCTTAGAGAGATAAGACATTAAATCATATGACCAACAAAAGCATAACTAATCCAATATAGATATCAAGAATGAAGTATAAGCATAGATGGACTAGAAAGCAAGGCAAAGACAAGCAAAATATCATATATATACACACTCTAAATATACCGATAAAGCACATGCATATATATATATAAACAGAAATGACACAAAATACAATAAGTTTAGCACACTCGTATGGTAAAATGTGTCATATAGAAACGGAAGTGTAGGGGTGTGAACTAGCAACAATTACATTTAAACCCAAACACTTAAAACATGTCCACGGAGTTCTCATTTGATTGCAAACATTATCACATTTGAATATAACCTCATGTGACAATATAAATTGAACTCAATGAACAAACATACAAAATGCATACGAGCCTAGAGTTTTGATGATTCTACAAACCACATAGAGTCATGACAATAAAGACTACTAGGGTAAACGGACATTGTGCAAACCGTTGGTATACCATCCAATCTCCCTCAAGAAGCATATATATTCTTGTTATTTTGAATGAATATATCAAATAAACATAGGCCTTGGCAATTATTTTTCTTTTTGATGCCATATTCTTTTTTAGGCCTTTGGACCACGTATTTCGTTTAGGTCCATTCAAATGGTGGCTTACTATCGCAAAGGATATAATTAATCCTTTCGGAGCCCTTCCCCGTGCACATTTATATATAACTTTTTATTTCTCACAAATCTCACGTGCAACGGATTTTGACATGCACTAATCCGCCTAGGTCATAAATATGTAGATGACTAGATTGGTAGGAGAACACCTCACAAAGCTCAAATATAACATGTGACATTTAATATTTCAAAAGAGCTCGTGCATGTGTGAATAGAGGCATATAAAAACGAAATCCATTTAATCAATACAAAATCCAACTACTCCATATAAAAAATGTAAAGAACATTTTAAGGATTGACAATCTAAACCAAAAGTTCTAGCCACATGGGAGCGTTAAAGAAGGGATTCAAACACAAGTATATGCCACGTAAAGTGTGTCAAACGAAAATACACACAAAAAAATCTTTTTGAGTTTTTGACATTTTTAACCAAAAATATAAATAATTACTCAAAAGACAAACAAAAATTATTTGTATTTTTCATTAAGTTCAAATTAAAAAATAAAACAGAAAGGATAAACAAAAATCTTTTTATATTTTTCAATTAATCCAAACAAATAAAATATTATACAAAAAGATTAACAAGTCTCATAATTTCTAGTATGAGATATGAAATAAGGCAATGGCTAGAAAATGACTAAACATGCATACACCTAGGAATGATATATAAAATGAAGTACAAAAAGCTAGAGTATGCATACAACACTAACACATTCAACCTTTAAATTTAGCAAGGGAGGTTTCATGTGAAAGTAAATGAGAATCAACAAATCTTATATCTAGCGCATTTAAAAATGATTTCCTAACCCATGTAGATTTATATTTAAAATGATGGGGATTAGAAAATAATGAAATGCTAGACAAAGACTTCCTAGGGCTTCTTTTAAGATCAAAACAAAATGACCTAAGGTGACCTTTCCTACCACAATGTAAGCATGTGCAAACACGAGGAATGTTACCTAAGGTGTGACATTTTCTAAAGTCTTTGGATAAGGTTGACCCTCTAAAACAAACAATGGTCTTAGCTTTAGCAATGGAAGCATTTGAGCAAGAAGAGCTAGTACCATTACAACTACTACTCGAGTCTTGAAAATTATTTTTCATTTTTAAAATTTTGGACTCAAGTAATAAACTAGACTCCTCAAATTTACGGGACTCCTTCTTTAAATTTTCAATCACATCTAGAAGGTTATCACGCTCCCCCTCAATGTGAGCAAACTTGTCCCTGAGAGTCTTTTCACGACTATCACTCTCTTTCTTGGACTTTTCTAAAATTTCAAAGTTGTGATATAAGTCCATGAGCTTTTCACGAAAAATATCTTTTTGAGATAAGGAGATTTGCAAAGATTCAATTCTAGATTTAAAACATGAATTTTCATTTTCAAGAAACTTAATTCTTTTTACAAATATCAAATTTAATTCCTTTAAATTTTCATTACATTTATTAAGCCCATTTAATTCCTCTTGAAAATCAAAAATTTTTTTTCATTAAAATTTGACAAATTATCATTAAGACGTCCCATCGAGAGATACAAAGCAAAAAATTGAGAGTGAGACAAAAATGAACCACCTAAAAATATAAGAAAATACAAAAATTATAAAAGCCGAAAAAACGGATCTTTAACGCGATAAATTAGCGCTCCGACTGATACCACTTGTTGGAACACGAGGCCCCCAATTTTTAATTTCTTTAAAATTATATTTCCTTTTTAGATTAGATGCGAAAGCGATGTGATGGTTCAATCAAATAAATTTTAATTTCTTAACAAATTAAAATTAAACCAAGTGAAATGTGATGGAATTACACAAATAATTTGATTTCACTTAAACACAATTAATTAATTCAAGCCCTAGAAATTTGCCTAAGTCATATTTTCAATATTAGCAAATTAGGCCAAACCAATTTTAACAAATGACTTGAATTGGATTAACTTTACCCAATAATTAATTTAGCACCAAATTAATTAAGTAGTGATTTAAACCAATTTTATCTTTTTACCTAAGCAAGCATTCTAGGTGATTGCGAAAGATAAAATAAAATAACAAACCACTACGCCGCGATGTACGAGGAAAAACCCACAACGGGAAACAACCTCGGACGGCCCTAGCCTCAAATCCACTAAGTATGGAATTACAATTACAAGACAGATGACTTACAACACTCGGCTCGACTCCCTTCAAACCCCGACGCGTCTTCTTGTAACCACCTCTGCCTAACGGATAACCACGGAGCTCCACCGCGATCTCGGACCCACCGATCGGATTTTTACGGTCACCATCAACCACACATGGTGCCTTTCACCATGTGAGAATGCCGCATCAAGACTTCTTCTTCTTTGAGGGATGTAGAAGCAAACCCAAACAATCTCTTCAATGCGGTAGAGAAAACCCGGTGCCAAACAAACTCTCCAAGCAAATGATATATATATGTGGTAATAACTTGGATTAAAACAAACTATTGGGTGTAAACTTGGTTTTGTTCTTTGAATAAAACAATTTAATTAACAAACACCAAGGGGAACGTTTTATGAAAGAGTTAAGCTCTCAAAAACTCACTTAGAGATGGAAAAAGTTCTTAGAAAAAATCTAGTCCCGAGGTCCTTAAATTCTGTGAAAGAGTAGTGGGACAAAGTAGTGGGAAAATGCCAAAAACCTGCCAATAACTGTTCCTGCCGAAATCTCGTTCGAACGATATTTTCGTTCGAACGAAGATCTCGTTCGAACGAGACATCTAACGAAGTTCTAGTGTGAAATCGTTAGAAATCTCGTTCGAACATAAGGTTCGTTCGAACGACATATCGAACGACATTCCAATGGCCTATCTGGAAACTCGTTGGCAAACTCGTTCGAACGACATCTGGTTCGAACGAAAAACTCGTTCAAACGACATATCGAACGAAGAGACAGAAAGCTTAAATTTTGAATTTTAGCCTAGAAACTTTATAGTTAAAGTTTTAAAAATACTTTCTAAAAATAAACAAAAGTTTAAAAACTTTGTACACCCAATATAAATTGTTCCAAGCTCCTATATATATATATTAAAATACATTCATACCTTGGGAGCATGGAACCACTTTTGATGACGTAGAAACGAGGCACCTAAACTCGGCATTTGATGAAGCTTTATACTCTTTGCCGCTACGTCTTCAACTAAACACATCATAGGCTTGAATAGGTACATTGAACACTATCCTATGACATAAATATTTTTGTCCGAAATTGAGCCAAAACTACATTAAGACTCAATTGGAATTTGTGTCCTTACAAAATGCAACACAAATAATAGTGACACGAAACAATACGACATGCCACAAACTTAAGAAAAAAAAAGACACGAACACGACCTAGTTAAAACGCGACATGCCATAAAATATTATTTTTTTACCTAACACGAACATGACTCAAATTTAAAATATAAAATAAACTAAAAAAAACTTTTATAATTAGATTATGTTAAAATGGCACCATAAATAGAAAAATGGAATAAATAGTTCTTGAATTTTAAACCAAAAAAAAATGTCAATATTTTATTTTAGGGTCATTTACTGTATGGGGTACATTTGTTATCAGTATTTTGTTCCTGAGGTACATTTGTTTACGTATTATTTCGATGGGGTTGATTTGGATGGAATTCGTTAACTTTCATTTAAAAGCTTTCTCTCACTTGTCAAATATCTTATTTTCCCTTGATGATACAAAAAGACACATGTGCCCCTCTATAAAATACATTTCTTTTATAAAAAACCATATAAACCATACATTTCTTTTACATACTTTTTGAAAGAAAAATTGTTTTAAATAAAATTAACTATTCCAGTTTATATGTTTAAAAAATTCTAGCATGTTTAAAATTGAATTTTAGTAAAATAAACAGTTATAAAATGATTTTAAAAAACTGTTTGAAAATAATTTTTAATTAAAAATATGATTTTCAAGATGTTTAAAAATGTTTATACGAAGAAAATCATTTTCAGAAAAACAAATATGATTTTCTGTTTAAAATGTTTATAAATGTTTAAACGAAGAAAATCATTTAAAAATATGATTTTCGAAAAAAAACGTTTTCAACGAAATAAAAAGAATATAAAAATATATTTTTTATATATACAAAAAGAAATGTATATACACGATTTATATATACACGAACACGATTTATATATATACAAAAAAAATTGTATATACACGATTTATATATACACGAACACGAACACGATTTATATATACACGATTTATATATATACAAAACGAAATGTATATACACGATTTATATATACACGAACACGATTTATATATACACGATTTATGTATAAAAAGAATATAAGAAATATATTTTTTATATATACACGATTTATCCATATGTCGCTCGAACGCGCTTCACGCGAGATCAACATGTCGTTTGAACGACATGCTCACGTCGGTCGAACGACAGAGCAAAAAAAAAAAAAATTTCTTTAAAAATCCGCCTCAACCCTTACAAAAATATTTTTGACGAAAAATTCTGCTCCAACACTTAGAAAAATTATCCTAACACTCTAAGTGAACCGAACCGTTAAGTTGCTTAAATACAACCTTACCAAAATTAATCTCGCGGGGACTTCTTTGTTGAAGAACTTTGATATTCGGACCCGTCTTGATGCTTGAATGATCTTGAATTATTCTTTAACGGTTGTAGCGGTATACGACAAACTCAAATGTTGACGAACAATCAAATAAGATCCTTACAAGTCTCCCCCTATGTCTATGCCAGTACTAAATAAAAATATCAGAATTATCAAATCCAAATACCTATACAAATTTAATACCCTCCCATGAACCCAAAACTAAAAAGGTAAAGATGCAAGTCTCAAATTTTTCTTCAAAAATATTCAACAACAAATCTTCAAATTTTTAAGCTTTTTGTAATGCCCTGTATTTTTATTGATTTTATTTATTGGGATTAATTGAATTAAATGGGATAATTAATTGGAAATTAATCTGGATTTAAATACTAGTGAGACGAGAGTTAGTATTTGATTGTGATAATAATGTTGAATATTACTGAGTGAATATGGTAATATATGATTATTGAATTTATTAATATTGTCTCGAGTTATAAATACGGCAATTTCAAAAATTAATTTAATACGCGCGTCAGTTGTGTCAGGAACCAATTTAATGGATTTAATAGTAAATTATTTTTATAACATATGTATGATCATTTTGAGTGCGACAACGTATCCGGAAGGGTCGAGATAGTCATAAAACACTAGCCGAGGATTTAGTTTGGGTTCCGGGGCATTTTAGGCCTAACCGTCAACCTGGGAGGGTATTTTAGTCATTTTGACTTTTTGAGGAATAGTAACCCACGAATTTTAGACTGATTATATCAGCCAACACTTAGGGCTCTGAGGTTTTTCGCAACCAAAAATCACAAACGGACATTAGAGAGGAAGAGAAGGAAGTTTCCAAAGAAGAACCACAATCCTTGGACCCTTTCACCACCACCGGTTAGATCGAGAAGAGAGGAGCACTCCCATACCATCAACTCCAAAGGATCAGAACCTCTATTTTCCAGGCAAGTGATTTAACTTGTTATGATTCATCAAATATATTATCCACGTACTTTAGAATTGGAGACTAGACTTGGAAAATTGATAATTTCATAAATTGGGAGAATTAAGCCTGAATATGGGTAGATTTTGCATGTAGTTAAATTCTAGAAACAATAGAGTCTTAAATCAGAACCTTAGTGATAGAAATCCCGGATTAAAATTGAGTATTTGGTTATCTTGAATTGAAAGAAACTACATTAGGGTTAAACATGAGACTTTGATGAATATATCGATTTATATGCGGTTCTTGTGATGATTGGATGATTCTGGAACGTTAGAAACCTTGAATTTAGGTTGATATAACATTATTTATGTTTACTTTAGGAATTGGGATCATGTTGTACACTACACCAAATCTGTCGAATTGTCACGGTCATTGACCTTGACAAGTTCAACTTGTCAAGGTCAATGACCGTGACAATTATGGGCAAGACAACTTTTTTTGTCACGGACTTGTCACGGTCATTGACCGTGACAAGGGCGTTAGAATTGTCACGGTCATGTCACGGTCCTGGACCGTGACAAGTTTTGTCACGGTCAAGGACCGTGACAAGCATGTGACAACTTTCTTTGTTACGGACTTGTCATGGTCAATGACCGTGACAAATCTGGGCAGAATTGGAAAAAAATATGCTGGGCAGTATGGCCACTGCCACTGCCCAGCAGTATATTTGTACCTGTTATAGCAACGTTGTACCTGTTCAAACATCATATATCCAAATAAAATAAAGATAATGCAAATATACATTCAAAACAATATGCATCAAGATATAATACAAATAGAATTCAAATGTAACAACTTAAAACAATTCAATTCAAACTTAAAACAATGTCACTAAATGTCTGGGGTAAGGTTAACTCTGAGGAGGTGAGTAGGCCACATGATGTACGAATTGACACACCCACTAATATACATCGTGCTGCATTATTCGCGCAACCACAATGGGGAATTCTCCTTCCCGGGTATCACATGCGTGACGAGCACCTTGGACTCGATGTCTTGAAGCGCACGTCCATGAACTAGTGCTCCCTGGACCATATTCGGGTCCCCCAACCCCCGCCCTATCCGTTTGCCATCAAATATGTCCATTATAAATACGCTCGGCCAACCAAGTGTCGACATCGGTTTGTTGAAGGGAGCCAAATAGGGAAATGGATCATTAAAGTCCGCAGGTGTCGGCGATGAAGCAGCGAGGTCCACACTCTCGTGTCTTTCCAAAGTACCGAGTCCTCATATTTTTCTTCCACGTCTTGTGTTGCTCCCTCAACTGCTCCAAGACGGAATCACGTAGCTTTGGATCCAGGATGAATTGTTCATGTCCAACAAATACAATGTTAGTTGCGAATAAATATAAATATAAATATAAAATAAAATTAAAATCAAAATCGAAATCGAAATTAAAATATTCATATAAAAATAATTATAACTATAAATACATTACATGTAGTTCCACCCAAACAGTTAACTTGAGCTCATATGGAACCTCCTTCCAACTCGTATACCCCGGGCCAATGATCGTCTTTACCAGCTCGAGGGATCTCGCTAATAGCCCCGACTTGTTCTCGATGGCCATCCCCAATTTTCCATATTTGGGGAGCCTAGGGGCGGAGGAGCCCTCGTCGCCTCCGCTACTACCGAGCCCAAACGACATCATCATAACCGGTATCATCATCCTCTTCATAATACCTGAAGGAGACATTTGCTGTAAAAAAATGTTATTAGTACAGATCAAAATGAATTAGAAGAAGACATGCAAATTATGTCTTATTTATATTCATGGATTAGTATAAACAAAACTTAGATTTATAGTATGTTTCATTTAATTATGTCTTATTTATATTCAAATTCAATTTATAATAGAAATTTCTATTTCCTCCATCTCCTCTAAAGGGTGAGTGGTCATATCCCATTCAAGATTGCATTTTTCTGTAATATACTTAACAGATCATGCACATTGTTACAATTTTAAAAAAATTCGGCAGCATATCCCCGTAGTTCTCCAAGTACACGACGTAGATTGGCAAGTGTGAGTGTTATTTCAATTGATCAATTGAAATAATAGTCACACTTGTCAATTTAGTATGTACCCAGAGAACATTAGGATACGACTGCAGAACTTCCTCCAAAAGTAACAACTTTAAGCCACTAAGAATATTATACAGAAATTATGCAGTCCCAAACTGTCCAAAGGGGACAATTCGAGAGATCTCATTACAGGGGTAATGACTCTCGAATGGGTCTAAGGGCTATTGAATGCGTACGCATAATAACTAGAAGGCTAGTATCTATGCGCACTATATGTAATTTCAAGTATGTTTCATTTAATTATCATACTCTCTCTCTCTCTCTCTCTATATATATATATATATATATATATATATATATACTGTTCGTGATACAAAGTAATTTTTAAAAAAAAGTTGAAAAATCCCACCCCCATATGGACATTAATCCAGTGGTCATACCACTTCTAAAATTAACCAACCCAACATCGATCCACTATAATCCAACTGCAACAACAAATGTGTATCCTGTACTCCTTCTAATTCATCGACTCAATTAATTCATTTCATCAATTAAACTAACAATTAAAGTATACAATTATTAATTTACTAATTTACAATAAGGGGCAATCCTACTTTCATATGAAATGGGTACTAATTATTAATTTACTTTCATATAAAACTATACAATTCAAGTTACAATTAAAGCTATACAATTTATTTTATTAAAGCTATATAATTAAAGTTATTTCGAATCTCAACAATTATCTGTTAATGAGGGGTAATCCTATTTGCATATGATATTAATCAATTTGTCCGTTTCAATTGTTGAGATTGCCCCGCCACACACACACCCCACCCCACCCCCACCACACACACGCACACATACACGCACACACCCCACCGCACCCCCTCCCCCCACCCCACCCCCTACTCCACCACACATACGCACACATACACGCACACCCACCACCACCCCACCTGCCCCCCTCCCCCTACCACACCCCACCACACACACACACACACACCTGGACACACACACACACACACCTGGACACACACACACACACACACCACCACCACCACCACCTGCCCCCCACCCATCCCCCTGTCCCTCCCCTCCCTAGCCCCCTTGTCCCTCACCCTCCCCCTCCCCCTCCCTCTCCCCCCACCACACACGCACACACACACACACACACCCGTACACACACACACCACCCCACCCCCACCACCCCCTACCCCCCTCCCCCCACCAGACACATATATACACACACATACACACACATATAGAAATGAAAGAGAAAGAGAGGAAAAAAACATACCTTAGAGAGAGAAAGAGAGAGCTCGAAATCGCTTAGAGGGAGAAAGAGAGGGAAAACAAAAAATGGTGGGAAAAAAAGAAAGCGTAGGGCTTTTTTGCTGAAGAAATTATCACGGACGTGTCACGGTTCTTGACCGTGACAATAATTATAAGGCTTGTCACGGTCATTGATCATGACAAAAAACGCGTATTTGTTTGTCAAGGTCAATGACCGTGACAAGGCTGGTCGGCTAAAGGGTGCCAATTTAGACTTTTGGGTATAGTGTTGAAAATTGGATATAAAACTAGGGCTGAAAATACAGAAAATCTAGGTTGTAACTGCTCGATCGATCGATCGACATTCTTGGGTCGATCGATCGACTCCCCCTACACTTGTGATGTTTTTCCCTTTTAGGATTTAACCAATTTTGACTCTTAAAAGTTATTGGTGGGGACTATGTGAACATATTGAGACTTAGGGAAGACCAGTAGGGGTGTATTTGAAGCCCGGAACATATCAGAATTGATTTGGGACTTAGTGCTAAACTTACGAGTGTCCGATGAGTGAGATACTATTAGAAGTTGCGAGAACATGAATTCAATTTCTATAAGTGATAACTTAAGGTTAGAGGCAGAAATAGGGACCTTAAATTACTGAATTAACCCTAGGGACAAGTGGGAGACTTAGTAACCTTTTGGGTTATGTTTTAGTACTCGGAATTATCCGGCGAGAGAGTTATTGACACACCCCAACCCAATTACTTATAATTAAGTTTGAAAGTCAAAGTGAGTCAAACCATGATTAATTTAACCAAACCATAAACACGGATTTTAATTTCAGAGTCATCATTAAATCAATATAACTGAAAACCTTTTTACAATATCAAAGTATTCATGCCCATAAAAACTTGCTTGAAGGATAAGTTAACTTAATTACATCATTTACATTTAAATAAAATCCATGTTTCTCCCATTGCTGGCTAACCCGACCCGACCTCCTAGATTTGGCAGTGCCCTCGCATTACTTTAAAAATATAAATATTGGAACCGTGAGCAACACAGCTCAGTGAATGCACCACTACTACACTATTGCATAAGTTTTAAATGAAATAAATCATATTCCTGTAATAATAAATATATATTTATCCGGCTCATTCATAAGAATGACCAACTTTTTCGAATCATGATTCACATATCCTGTATAAATAGACAATTCTCCCCCATTCCTGGTCGAGGAGTAACCCCTTGTCATTAATAGACAAATCTCCCCCATTCCCGATCGAGAAGTAACCTCCCATTTCGGTAAACCGAAATGAATAATTTCATATTCATAAAATTATGATCATGTATTTTGATATTTCCATTTGAGGGTTTTGGAGATTTAAAGCTTTTCAAGATTTCAAGACATGTATTTTGATATTTCCATTTGAGGGTTTTGGAGATATTAGATTGTATGTCTTAAGATTTTTTTTGGGGATTGCATAATTCGGATATTTCTATGTATGTACCGTCATAGCCATAGGGGAAGATTTGTAAGGACAATATTTATGTCATTTTCCGCTAGAATTTAGGCCTTGTTTGTTTTGTCCTAGATAACGTAATATATGACTTATCCCACTACATTGACACATCTACACGATCATCCACGACATCCACTATTTGAATTCTTGGCAACACGCTCATCATCATGCACCCGTCATCTTCACCGTGTATCACGTTCAACTTCAATCGTTCTCCACAATTCCACGTCCGTATGGTATATTGTTTATTTGTAGTTATTAGTTTTTCGCAAATATATCTGGGAGAATTTTTATTCGATTTAACTTGGTTTTATTTTAATTAAAACGAGTCTATTTTTTTAATAAAAAAATATTCTACGCCTTCTGTCGTTAGAATGACATGGCGTTGTCGTTCAAACGACACGATGATGTCGCTTGAAGCATCATTTGATGGCCTTACATTGAATATAGTTAAAGTGAGAGGTACTGGTTTGGTTTTAGTCAGGTCACGAGATGGGTCATTTGAAGGTCGCTTCTAGAGAGATTCATATCTAGCTCGAGCAACCCTTCACACTTATTCGAACGACGTGATGATGCCTCGATTTTTGTGTCCGCCTATTTAAACCTGCTTCCTGTAGGCATTTTACAAGACTTTTTAACCTACCATTTTCGCAGGGCTGCTGCACATGAAGTCTTCCTTTTTAAGGGCCAAAAACACTTTTGATTCACTCAAACCTCCCTTATTATATTTGTGAATCACCGTGAAACCCTCATAGACATGTATACCTATCTTGGTGTGATACTTATGGAGAAGCTGTCTCCATTGTTGATCTTGGAGTTCTCGTGGGAGCTCTTGCTGAAGAAGACGAACCAAAGCCTGTGGGATTTTCATATGACGTTGTCTGTATTTATATATGTACATGTAAGTTGCGATTTTCATATATAGTGAAATAAGAATTGATTTTGACATGCGGGAATTTTTCCTGAAACTGGTCTTCTTGATCGTTTAAGTTGCATGATTATATGATTTAATGCTTTCTATCACGTAGTTGCATGAACTTGGGTTTAAAACAGGTTAAGTTGACAATTAATTAATTAAGTTTGACCAATTTAACCGTAGCGCACTCTCAGTATGAGACCTGAATTTTCGATGTTGTCTTTGTTGGTGCCTGGGCCGAAGGCACCAAGTGAGGACATCGATGTCTACTTGGCTCCTTTGGTAGAAGAATTAAATGAGTTGTAGGAAGAGGGTGTGCAAGCATTTAACTCTTTTAAAAAAGAAGAGTTTACACTGAAAGCTATGTTGATGTAGACAATTCATGATTTTCCAGCTTATGGGACATTCCTGTTGTAAGTAATGGGTTTTCATGTTTCTGCACTGATCGGTGGTTTTGATATTGCGATGATTCCTCAGTCCCTATCAAATGAAGTCTTACATGTGCTTATACTTCAAACCAACTCATCTTTTACTAATGGTATTATAACTACCTAATATGATCCCATGTCATTGTTGTGAGACTAACTTTCGTGGGAAGATTATCAACCAGATGGTTTGCTGATTAATTAAAAATATATTTTTTATGTAAATATAATAGGTGTGAGTTTTATTTTTACTTGATTTTTAGTTTTTATTATGGGTCAATTATTAAATAGTCCCTACTATAAATATATATTTTTTAAAAAGGACACATATTTTTAATTTAACCCATTTAGTCCCTCAAGCACTCAATATTCTCTTATTTTTAAAGGCCCGCGCCAGCGGCACTCCCTCTCCAAAATATGTGGCAAATGACTTTTTGAGGCAAAATAAAAAAGTTTGAACTAAATGAGTATTAAAAAATGTTCGAGGGACTATTTGGTATATGTCCCTTTTATTATTAGTTTA
The DNA here is from genome assembly GCA_949130495.1 of Sambucus nigra. Taxonomy (NCBI): domain Eukaryota; kingdom Viridiplantae; phylum Streptophyta; class Magnoliopsida; order Dipsacales; family Adoxaceae; genus Sambucus; species Sambucus nigra. The sequence goes on from OX422220.1 coordinate 523,587,797, forward strand.
GTTTTATTAATACTTTATTATATTTTATTTTTTTAGGTTAGGTTTATTAGTATTATTTCATTTTAATCTTTTTAGTTTTAGATTAGGAATTTACTTTTCTAAGTTTAATAGATTTATATTTTCTTTAGTTTTATTTTATTTTTAATAGATTTGTAAATATATATTTTTTTAATAACTTAGAATTTTAATTTTAATAAATTTTATTTTTTTATTTTTATTAATTTTATATTTTGAGTTGTAAACATTTAACTAGTTTTAATTTTCATTAGGTTAAATTAAACACACACGCACACACAAAACCTCTACACACTCAAACACCCAAATAACTCACGCGCACACACACACACACACACACACACACACACACACTATATTCCATGTACCTAACCCACACCCAATAATCCCCTATCATCTCTTTCACCTCCCATTTTCTCATCTCTCACCCCTCCATTAACAAAATCCCCCAAGCTCCATACCCGATCTACCTTACCTCCAGCCTAGCTCCTGTGAAACCTAGTAACCCAATCACCAGGTGCCGACCCGAACACCAACGAACCACCGGACCTGTTTAAAACCTTCGGCCAGAAACCCAATCACCTAGCTACCTTAACCCGACTTTAAACCATCTCCGACCCATACCCTTAACCCACGACACTCACCTGCCAGACCCATTACCACCTCCACCTTAACCCAACTTCTTCAACCCGCGAACCCCTCACATACCTCTCCCACGTCTGCATTTAACCATTCCTAAAATACCCTCACTTTAATTACACCAAATTCTTTCATTGAAATTGTTCTCTAAAATCTTCTCTAAAAAATTTCTCTAAACAATCCCTCGAAAATCGTTCTCACCTTAAAAAACCTTCTCTGTGAAAAAGCTCTCTAAAATTGATTCTCCTTAGAACTATTGGAAAAACTTTCTTCCTCTGTAAAATGTATTTAAAGTAAAAAAAAATCTCACTAAGAAACTTTCTTCTCCAAAAATGATCATTTGGATAAAAAAAACTCTCTAGACTTGTTTCGCATCCAAAAGGTGCTCTCTAAAGATATTTCTCTCCAAAAAAACAATTGTCAGCAAATATGTTTCTCATAAGAAATTGCTTTCTCTATGAATGTGGAGATAGTATATTTTTTCTAGTGAAGAATATTTTCCGGAAACATTTTAAGAAATAGTTTTTATATAAACATTTTTTGGAAGATAACCATTTCTAGACTGATAAACGTTTTTAGATGAGTTTTTCTGCACTGAGAACAATTGTCGACACTCGTGAGGTGTCAATCATACATTAATAGAAGTGTCGCTGATACAACCCCATATACAAACAAACCAATACATTACGGACGCCTCACGAATGCCACCAATTGTTGTCTGTGTATAATTATTGTTTTAAAGTAAGAAACAATATAGGGACAATCTTGTTTGCCGAGAACGTTTTAAAGAGAGAAAACAATATATATATATATATATATATATAGATAGAGAGAGAGAGAGAGAGAGAGAGAGAGAGAGAGAGAGAGAGAGAGAGAGATTTATCCGATATGCTCTTATTTTCAATGGTCCGCGCCAGCGGCACCCTATACCACTTCGGTGGATCCAAAACCCATTTATTCAAAAGTCTCTTATTTTCAAAGCTCCGCGCCAGTGGCACCACATGCCACCCCTACCCACCCAAATCAGAGCTCTGATGAAGGTCGTTGAGGCTCCAACAATGGAGGTAAGGATTGGATGCCGCTAGCGCGGATCTTTAAATATTAGGTAATTTTGAAAAATGAGGGTTTGGATCCACCATATATATATATATACTGTGTAATATTACCACAATAAATGTTACTGTCTTTTTGTGAAAATGTCACATAAATAAAACTATTTCATATTTTAGTGCAAACATTAAAGTTTACTGTTTGTGTAAATTTTTTTCTTTGAAATTTTATAGGCTTCATGGATCTTGTTTGATAGATCTCGTCGAGTAGATTTCAAAAATAGTAATTTTGCGAAAAACGAATTTGTGAATCAAAAATTATGATCATTTTAAGATTAAAAAAAAAATTGAACCACTTATGTAACCTCCTAGAGGAAGTTACGGAATAGGACCTATAAGATTATTGAAAAGTCAATAGGACTTATATGAATGTTGACCTGACAAATGGGACTTAAATATAATTATCCCATAAATAAAGGAGTTAGAAGTTAAGGGGACCAAACATAAAAACATTAAAATAACACAAATGTTAGTTATTTTATGTCGTGTTTTAAATGGATCATGTTGGCGTCGGATAAAAATATACAAATTCGTGTCGCGTCGCGTCGCGTTGGTGTCCAAAATAATTTTTTTAGGCCGACGCAATATAATACAAGAGTTTTTTTTAACACAAACGCGACACGACACGACCCAAGTTTGTATTTTTTTTGCCTTACTCTTTTTTTGAATTATTATCATACTTGCAATTTTTAATCAGGTTTAATCAAAATATTATTTTTAATCAGTCCCTTAGTATTGTCAATTAAACTGCTACTTTTAATATTTAATTTTTATTTTTTATTTTTAATCATTCCCTTATTACGTATATACAATTTTATTGCTTGAATGTAATTGTTTTATTATTCAAGTATCTCAAAAGAGTAACTGTTTGTAAAGATGTTTAAGGTTTTCTGGGCATGTTATAATATTTTGGATACAGGTGGAGTGGGATTACCGGTACCAAAAAAAGAGATAATTTGCACTCTCTCTCTCTCTCTCTCAACTCAACTTTTTTTACTTTCCAATGGTTTTCAGCAATTGTATATATTTTGTTGTACTACGTCATCCGTACAACAGTTGTGTTCCTCAATTGTTTTTTTTAATCTATCGAGCGTTTCTATTGGAACCGAACAATGGACTTAATAGCTTTGGACCGAATGATGTGTAAAGTAATAATGATAGAATGAAAATATCATCTCTAAAAACAATGGATTAAACCGGTTATAGCCTGTATTACGGCTGTGTTTCGGTCGGATCGAATCGGAAAATACCTCTTTGGAAAAAAATTCGATTTTTTCGGAAATAAAAGAATTATTCCGATTTTTTAACAGACTTTTTCGAAAAATTAAAAAAAATCCGTATTCGAAAAAATCGGTAAAAATCGGAAATTCACAAAATTTATTAAAAATCCAGAAATTTCGAAAATTCCAAAATTTCAAAAAAATAAATTATGGATTTTCGATTGCTCGAAATTCTCATTTTAAAGAAACAAAGAAAATGGCTTAACCCAATATGTAAATACATGAGGCTTTGGCCCATTTTTTCATTTGTGTAGAAATTAGGAGGATACTCGTCTTTTATAGAGCATATTTTGGAGCCCTCTCCCTCTCCCAACCGATGTGGGATATGGAAAACTTTCAAAAAATTGACAAAGAAATCGAAAAAATAATTCCAAAAAAATCGGTCGAAAAAAATTCAAAGAAATCGGATCGGCATAGTTTCGAAAAAATCGAAAATCAGAAAATCGAAAATCGGTAAACTAAAATTTCATTCCAAATTCGGAAAAAATCGGATCGAAAATCGAAAAAATCGAAAAGTTTGGAAAAAAAAGCAACCGAAATGTGACTCTTGCCTCATATAATTAAGTTCCAAATCGAGAAAACCAACCGAAATGGATTAGAAATCATCCTAGAAAAATTTTAGCAAAATAGATTCTAGACGGATCGGTCCGTCCCAGATCCGAACCGGTCCGGGGAGGCGGATCAGTTCGTTTCTTTTTGAGGCGGACCGGTCCGGTGAGGCGGATCGGTTCGTTTCTTTTTGAGGCGGACCGGTCCGGTGAGGCGGATCGGTTCGTTTTCAAGGCGGACCGGTCCGGCAGCACCAGCAAGCCACGAAAATGGCCATTTTCTCCAAAACCCAAAATTGTTCAAAATCCCATAATACAACTTCTAACCCGCTATCTTCACCCCAAACAAGTTCCCAACATCAAAAACCATCCTATATCTAGTCTCATCAAATTTGACACCCTTAATCCCAAATGTAGACTTAAATTTCAAGATTGAAACCAAAAATTAGGTTTTGATAAAAATACCCAAAAATCTAATTTTCTTTTCCACAAATTATGAAATGAAATACACAAATGAGATATTTAGCAAGATTTTCCCTCGCCTCGAATTAGTAGGGGTTGAATCATCCACGGGATCGCGTTTGGCGCCGGAGTCTCCAAGCTTTTCCCTCTCTCTCTCTCTCTCTCTCTCTCTCTCTTCCTTTCTTCTTCTTTCTCTTTTTCTTTCTATTTCTCTCTTCTCTCAAATGAGAAGGGCTGAAATCGTAAGCCCTTAAATCCCTTAAAACAATAAATCCAAGTTTAAATGTTAATACACACTTTAAATGACTCCTTTACTCCAATTCGAGTCAAACTAACTTAAAAATATTCCGGAGCCGAAATAAAACCCAATGACAGTCATTTTGACTATCTCGGCCCATCCGGAACCGATGACGCACTCAGAATCATCATCCCAAAAACTTTAAAACACCTTAAATTTTCGGACTTCAATTTCCAAATTTTAAAATTCTCCAATTTAAATAAATTTATTTCTCCAGAAAATTTAATTTCTCAGTCCCAAAATCATGGGGTGTTACAAGAAGTAAGGTTACTTGAACCGTGTTCGTGTTAAGTAGTAAAAAGGACTTTGTGGCGTGTCGTGTTTTAATTATGTTGTGTTCGTGTTAAGTAAAAAATACGAGTTCGTGTCGTGTCGCGTCATATTAAGGTCGTGTTTGTTTTAAGTAAAAAATACGATTTTGTATCGTTGTATTTTATTTGGTTCACGATCGTGTTAGGTAAAAATAACAAAAATAAGTTGTGTCGATTTTATTTGTGGCGTGTTCGTGTTATGTAAAAAATCAACATTGTGTGTCGTGTAGTTTTTGTATTAAATGGATCGTTTTCGTGTTTAATAGAAAATTAAGTTTCAATGTCGTGTCATATTGCTTTTATTTGAGTTGTGTTTGTATTAGTTAAAAAATAAAATATTGAGTCTTGTTCATATTAATTAAAAAGGGGGCATGTTTGGTAAAAACAAATCACGTTACCTAGTGGACCCCAAACTTGAAATGCTTCGAGAATTTACGTAATAATAAAATATTTTTTTGTGAAACGTTTTATAAAAAAGTTAAAAAATGTTTAACAATTTTACAAACATTTTATAAAAAAATTATCTTTAGTTAGATACAATTTTTTACGAAACATTTTATAAACACAAGTAAAAAATGTTCCATAAAAAAATGATTTTTATTTATAAAATAAAATTAATAAAAAAGTTATTAAAAATTGTTATATAAAAAAGCGATAAAAACTGTTTTGTAAACATATACATGTCACTTAGCCGATAAAACGTGTTTAGTTGGTTAACCACAAATAAAAATTAGCAAAAAATTGTCTCAACGAATTAAGAACATGAACTATTAAATTTTAAAAAAACCTAAAATCTACTATTTACTCAAATACTTAAATAAAAAATAAATGAAATAAAATTTACTAGTTGAAATGAGTGTAAATCCCTTTTTAATCACCAAGTCCCTAATTGTTGAGATGAGTGTCCTGCTTTATATTATGGCTGACACTGTTACTAATGGTTTGAGAAAGAAAAACAAGAGGTCTTAGTAATCACCAAGGACTTGACAGTTTCCGGTTAATAGCTTTAGTGTCTCTTGTTTTATATCATCTTGGAGTGCTGCCACATGTTTTGGTCGATTACTTTCGGTTAGAAAAACGGGCACAATAGAATTTTTCTAATCCATCTTGCTTTTTAGCCAACCCAACTCGTACTTGACAATATGTTGTAAGCCAGAGATGTCAAACAAGCAGTTATTGATATCAAATTGGTAACCAAAAGTTTAATATGTTGTTGGCCAAACAATTTTTCTATATACGTTGCTCTTTAAAAATAACCAAAATTAAATTAAATCTATTTCCCGTTGATTTAAAGGTAATTGGGATTAAACCCCTTTTGAGAGGTGTTCCAAACATCCAAGCTCACTTTCATGTTCCCCTTATAAATAGGTCCCTTAACTAATTTCTAAAACTTATCTTTACACCCCCCACCTCTCTTGCTAGCTGTCGGATCTCCGGTGAGGCTTCTGGAGCTCCGTAAGCTGGCCGTGGGGTGGGGGTGGGTACCCTATACCATTAGCGCGGACCCTAATTAATAAAGTATCTATTTGTTATTTTAAGTATCTATGGGTCCATTTATAAACAAACACAGTTATGAGTGGATATGTCTAGAAGAAGAGAATAAGGGATGTGTGATAGAACAAATACCAAGAATAACTAAGTTAGGATTCATGCAGTTATGTTAGCTAAATATACCAAAGAAACAATTGCTTTACACTATTAAATAAATAACATCCTACTATTACTATCAGATAAATAGCATCCTGCAAAATTTAACTGGAAAGTGCCCCTATGGTCAGGTTATCCGAACCCCCCCACCCCACCCCGAAAAAGGAAAAAAAATCAGGGCCCTGCCATTACTGAGTTTTTCCCAAAGCACAACTATTAAGCATCTTAAGTTATTCTACACTATCAAATAGTGTACCTAGGGATGCTACATAGAATCTGTCAGGTTAATCTTTTTTTTTTTTTGGTTACATAAGGAAGAGCAAAAAACCACAAACACGGGGCTATGACATATTATTGATGTCGTCGGTACTGGTCTAGCATCACCAGGAGCCGCTCCGGGGGATGCTCATGCTCTAAGTAGAGGTCTTGGGAATCCTTAGCAATTCTCGCCATGCAGTCCGCCTGGGTGTTCTCTTCCCTCGGGATGTGAATAATCTTAGCATTGAGGCAGTTAGCAAGCTCACAACAGTCTTCAATGATATTCACCAGGGGGTGGTTTCCCTTATCTTCAGAACTCAGTAGATGTACCGCATGAAGGCAATCGGTCATGAGGCAAACATTCCTCCAATTCTCCCTGTTAGCGATGTTAAGCCCATGGTACACTCCTTCCAGCTCGGCTCTAAGGGGGCTAGCCGTACCGAGGACCCGTCCAGTGAAGCCGATAAGACATCCCCCATCCTCGTCCCGAACGGTACCACCAAAAGCTCCCATCTCTCCATTACTGGCATAGCTCCCATCCGTATGGATGACGTAGGTACCTGCAAAATAGGGCCTAGCATTAGTGGACGTACTAGCACTTTCCCCTTTATGGTTAGTAGTCTTACTGTGCGCTTCAAAGATATCGCAACTAAGTTCAAAAGTAAGCTTATTAACCATAGAGGGGGTGGTGTTAACATTATCAAAAATAAGTTTGTTGCGGGCTTTCCAAATACACCAAAGGGAGGAGATGAAAGTCACATACCAGTTCTTGTCCGCATTATTCCACACATTATTGGATACCCAAGAGTTGAAATCAGAGAACATACCTTGGTTGAAATGGAGTGTAGAGTTGAGATTATGCCAAACCTGGGAGGCGAAGTGACACTCTTTGAAGAGGTGGTTGAGGTCTTCCTTGCCTGAGCATATAGGGCAAGTATTATCATCTGTGAGGCCACGAATTTCTCTATGAGCGTTCGTGATAAGCTTACCATGGAGAAGGGTCCAAATAAAGTGCTTTAGGTTGGGGGGGATCTTAAGTTTCCAAATATTTTTCCACCCGTTCCAAGGTGGGGTGGCATCCGCCCCCCCAACAAGTTTATCATAGCAAGAGTGAATGGAGAACTTCCCACTACTGTTAGGTTGCCAAGAAGGCTTGTCCTCCCTGGGCCCCCTTTTAGGGAGCGAAGTATTGATGATATCATCCATAAGACTGGGATTGAATCCCATTTGAATCTTATTAAGGTCTCAATCCCCATTCTCAGTTAAAAGGGTGTTAACATTAGCCTCACTATAGTACAGGGGGTTTTGGGCACCTCTAGCTGTGAGGGGTGCGGCACCACACCACCAGTCTTTCATGATGTTAATCTTATTACCTCTGCCCACATTCCACTTGGTGTTCTTGATGAGTACCTCCTTACATTTAAGGATACTACGCCAAACGTGGGAGGTATTGCTTTTCTTGCACCACAATCTGGGGTTAGGATCAACCTTGTATTTTCGAGTGATGACCTTAGTCCATAAGGATCCCCTATTGTTCATGATATTCCAACCTAATTTAGCAATCGTAGCTTTATTATTGTCATGAGCTTTTCTAATGCCTAACCCACCTTTGTCTTTGGGCCTACAGACAGTATCCCAATTAACAAGATGTATCTTTTTAATATTCTCATTACTTCCCCACAGGAAATTTCTGTTAAGCCGGTCAAGAGTATCACAGGTTTTTTTTGGGAAGAGAGCAGTTTGCATGTTATACGTAGGGATCGTCGAGGTAACCGATTGGACAAGGGTGGATCTTCCGGCAAAGGATAACAATTTAGCTTTCCACCCAATGAGCTTCTTTTGCACTTTTTCGACAACATTTTTTAGATGGGAGTTATTGAACCTGCCGTGGACAAGATTGGCACCAAGATATGTCCCCAGATTATCAGTGAGGCTCATCCCAAATTTGTAGATGAGGTCAACTGCATAAGATCTAGGGATATTTGGGGAGACAAAGATTTTGGATTTGGGGTAGCTAACTCTCTGGCCCGAAATATGACAGAACTCATTGAGGGTGTCTAACACAGTCTCACAGGAGCTCATCGTCGCTTTAGAGAAGAGAATGAGATCATCCGCAAAGAGAAGGTGCGATATGCAAGGGCCATTCGGGGAGGGCATAATTCCTTTCCAATTGCCATTTTCGACTTTATCAGTGATACTGGCGGAGAGGTATTCCATGCACATCACAAACAAGTATGGGGAAAGCGGGTCACCTTGTCTGAGCCCCCTCGTGGGGGAGAAACTAGGTAACGGGGAGCCATTCCAAAGTATGGCGGTGGACGTATTTTTCACACAGCTCATAATCAACTTCCTAAATCCATTTTCCACATTAAACCACTTTAGGACTTCTTCGAGGAATTCCCAACTGACTTTATCGTAGGCTTTCTCAAGGTCAATTTTGAGGATAACACCACCAGCCTTACCTTTTTTCTTCATAAGGGTGTGGATAATTTCCTGCGTAATAATGATGTTATCGGAAGTTTGCCTACCCGGGAGGAAAACCCTTATGAAAAAAGGTAAGGCTTTCATACTGATTACAATGTAAATTCATATTTTGTCCTGGGTCGAAAAAATGAAGTATTGGTGCCATGATTGCAACAAGTAGTTTTTATTTGTTTGAACTACTATTTTATTTTAAAATTAACTTTGATACCTATTTTTTTATAATTATTAGGATTTTCGGGTTGTGTTATGTTCAATGATATTATTACTCTTAACATTCATTGCCTCATATCCATTTCAATTCATGTGTGTTTCCAATCATATTACTTACATTTACATGTTCATGTTTTTGGCTCCGATTATTTTTTAAATACTAATCAAAATTATATGTTAGATTACATATTAGTATACAGTTTTTCAAAATGCGTTAACCCAACCGTGCATCGCACGGGTCACCACTAGTATATATATATATCAAACTTCATACTGATTTTGAACCATGTGACTTGTCTTGTTGTCAGTTGGCCTCTTCTCAAAGAGTACAGTTTACGTGTTGAAGAAGTTCGAAGCCCCAATGACTATGGTGGAGTGAGTGTTCAGATTAACCTGAGACAACCTCTCTCTAGAAAAAGCTCCCAAACTATCATACTCCGATTCCTGCCACCATGACTGGTGGACATGCCATCCAGTCGGATCACCCTCCAACGGAATGTGGCAAGATTGGGAGGACACCCCCACCTCTGTTACATAGCAACTCGACAGAGGAAGAGGATCTACTAATCAGAAGCAAAAAAAACCAAAAAGACAACCATGATACTACTGTTGAAATGGACCTGGAGAACTATGAGGAAGCCATGATCACCCAGAGTAGCAAACAACATGAAACATCTGCTAATGGAGATGGTGCTAATCCAGATATGATCAGAGAGGGACCTCTCAATGGAGTTGCGTCAGAGCCAAGTACTGTCTCGGGTGATTTTGGGATGGAGCTTCCGAATAAGATTCTATCCTACAAAGATGTGGTGAGCAAGAAAGTAAACTCTGATATCCTTTTTGATGATGAAAACTGTACATGGTCAGATGATGATATGGAGGTATTGCTGGAAAACAACGACTTTACGATGGATCTCAACGCAAATCCAGTTGACGAAGAGGATGATCCATTGTGTCCAGTGGTCTCTATCCCCAAAAAGCATGTGGAGAAACTAAGAAAGAAATGGAATGACAGTGTCATAGTAAGTCTTCTTGGCAAAAATATTGGTTTCAAAGTGTTAAGTGCTAGAGCTCCCGCTCTATGGAATTTGCAAGGGGATTATGAAGTGGTTGACTTGGAAGAGGGCCACTTCCTGTTTAAGTTCATGATGAAGGAGGATTATCATAATGTCTTGACAGGTGGCCCATGGGTGATTAATAATCACTATCTCATCGTTAGAAAATGGGTACCTAACTTTAACCCTCTAGAGTCCAACCGTGTTACTACTGCGCTATGGGTCAGACTTCCTCGTCTTCCTATTGAGTGGTTTGATGAGAGAGCTCTATTCCAGATAGGATGTAAACTTGGAAGACCCATTAAAACTGATTTTAACTCAGTATCTTCTACCAGAGGAAAATATGCTAGAATATGTATCGAAATGGATCTCTTTAAGCCATTAATACCGTGTTATAAGTTGGATGGTAGAAAATACAGAGTTGAATACGTGTTCCTCCCATATGTTTGTTTCAGGTGTGGTAAAATTGGCCATAAAACTGATTTCTGCCCTCTTAATGCGCCTCCTCAAGAGAGATATAGTCCACCGGAAAATGCTAATACAAAGAATATCAGTTGAGCTCAGCCTGCAGCTACCAACAACGGATACATTGATCAGAATAAAAGTGGGGACAAAGATGTAACTTCCACAGCTGACGTGGGAACAAAGGAAGACCCTTTTGGTCCTTGGATGTTGGTGCAACGAAACAGGAGGAACTCTAACGCAAGAACTAAGACTAGTTCTAATGGAACCAAGTTTTCGTTGGGAAAGACAAACAATAGATATGCTGCGTTTGACAGAGTTGGAGGAGACCTGCCCCAGTCGGGTACTGACAATCAGCATGGGAAAGGATTTGCAGGGCCCAAAAGCCAGCAAACGAAAGGACATATGGGTACCAACAAACCTGGTAACCACATGACTTCCAACAGAGGCTATGATCTGAATGCAGTCAACCTCAATGGAAGCGGTACGAGCCGTGATCCGTTGGCGAAAAGGAAAACTGATGCTATAGAAAAGGTGACAACTAAAAACTCAAGCAGAACAACTAGTAAGGAAAGCCAGTGCACGGCTAGTACTCTACCTACCCTGCTAGTAACCCAGGACATGGGCAGGAAGGGTCCGACTACCTCAACCTCAGTTAATAAAGGTGACGACAGCTCTCACAATATGAAGCTAACACAGTTATGTAATTTAAATATTTCTAGTTCGTCCCAAGTTTTCAACCAATTATATCCAAAAAATTTAAATGAAGCCCCTCCCCATGCACGTGAGGTTGGGATTCCTCCAGATATACGGGGTTATACCACAAGTAATAATCGTGGTGGCTCAATCGCGCATGGCCCAGCTAATTCGGATCCCCCAGGCCTGTTGGTCAACCCCGAAAGCCCATCTAATTGTGTCCAAACGGTTGCCTGTATCAGGAGTAATGGCTCCATGGCCCCTGAAAATGGTGGATACCAAGAACACACGGGGTGTATTATTGAGGATGGTTGTGACTCCCACATGTCAGAGTAAGGTTGGGTCAATTTTTTTCTTGTTTTCCATCAATGCTCGCAATTATTTGGAACTGTCGAGGGGCTAGCAAACCCCTATTCAAACTTACTATGAAGGAATTAATGAATAACTACAAACCCGATATTATGATCCTCCTTGAGACTCACATTCCCATCTCTAATGTGGTGGACTTTTTCAACAGCCTCGGGCTTACTAGACAAATTGTGTCCGATCCCATTGGCCAAACCGGGGGTATTTGGGTGACTTGGAACCCTCAGACTATTCAACTCCAACCTCTTGCCATAACCCGACAAGCCATCCATGCCATGGTTAAGAACTCCTGTAACGACGAGTGGTTGCTGTCGGCTATATATGCTAGCCCTCTCCCGCGTCTGAGAAGAAATATGTGGGAGAACTTAGCTCACATCGCGGAGAGCACGGATTTCCCGTGGCTCGTTGCAGGCGACTTTAATGATCATATAGATGATTCGGAAAGAAAGTCCTTCTCTAAATGCATGGTTACCGTTAAATGCTCTAGATTCCTTGACAACATCAATAATTGTAACCTTTCTGACTTGGGGTGCAATGGCCCTAGACTTACCTGGTCTAACAGTCGTGAGGGTTTCGCCAACACTATGGTTCGGCTTGATAGGTGTCTTGCCACCAGTGATTGGAGACTGATGTACCCAAACGCGACTGTTGAAAATGTGCCTAGGACTGCGTCTGACCACTGCCCGATGGTTCTCCGTTTTGAAGGTACTATTTCTAACGTGAAAACTCCTAAACCTTTTAGACTCCTCTCTTGTTGGTACAACATGCATGACTTCATTGATCTCGTTAAACACACTTGGGATAATCATAAAAACATCGAGGACAATATCTCCATGTGCATAAATTCTATCAAGGTTTGGAACAAAAATATTTTTGGTAATATCTTCCATAATAAAAAACGGTTATTGCGTCGTCTTAAGGGAATCCAAAAAGCCCAGGAAAACGTTTTTTCCCACAGTCTCGACACACTTGAGAAAACTCTTCGGACCGAATTTAACACTATCTTAATCCAGGAGGAACAGTATTGGCGTCAGAAGTCTAGAGTCCAGTGGATCAGTGAGGGAGATAGGAATACAAAGTTCTTTCACACCTCCACCATAATTAGAAGGAAGAAGAATAGAATTGACCGCCTCAAGATAAATAGTGAATGGAGTGAGGACCCTACCACCCTCACCACCCACATAAACGCATACTTTAAAAACCTATTCCAAGCGGAATTTTCCTATGACATTAATAGCCAAATGATGGACTATCCTCATCTTAAATTTGAGAGTAGGGATAACTCTACTCTCACTTACCCCCTTACGATTGACGAAATTAGACGTGCTACTTTTAGCATGAAAGCTAGTAAAGCCCCGGGCCCTGATGGGATCCAACCCATGTTCTACCAGCACTTTTGGAGTGATATAAAAGAGAGCTTGTTTAACTTTATCAATAAATGTATGAGCCAAAATAATTACCCGACTAGCATGAACAATAGTTTTGTGACCCTGATTCCCAAACTTGACAATCCTTAGTATATCAACCAATTCCGTCCTATCACTCTATGTAATGTCTCCTATAAAATCCTTGCCAAGGTGATAGTAAATAGACTACGACCCATCCTCTGTCGGATCATTGACCCATGCCAGGCTAGTTTCCTCCCGGGTAGGCAAACTTCCGATAACATCATTATTACGCAGGAAATTATCCACACCCTTATGAAGAAAAAAGGTAAGGCTGGTGGTGTTATCCTAGAAATTGATCTTGAGAAAGCCTACGATAAAGTCAGTTGGGAATTCCTCGAAGAAGTCCTAAAGTGGTTTAATATAGAAAATGGATTTAGGAAGTTGATTATGAGCTGTGTGAAAAATACGTCCACCGCCATACTTTGGAATGGCTCCCCGTTACCTAGTTTCTCCCCCACGAGGGGGCTCAGACAAGGTGACCCGCTTTCCCCATACTTGTTTGTGATGTGCATGGAATACCTCTCCGCCAGTATCACTGATAAAGTCGAAAATGGCAATTGGAAAGGAATTATGCCCTCCCCGAATGGCCCTTGCATATCGCACCTTCTCTTTGCGGATGATCTCATTCTCTTCTCTAAAGCGACGATGAGCTCTTGTGAGACTGTGTTAGACACCCTCAATGAGTTCTGTCATATTTCGGGCCAGAGAGTTAGCTACCCCAAATCCAAAATCTTTGTCTCCCCAAATAGCCCTAGATCTTATGCAGTTGACCTCATCTACAAATTTGGGATGAGCCTCACTGATAATCTGGGGACATATCTTGGTGCCAATCTTGTCCACGGCAGGTTCAATAACTCCCATCTAAAAAATGTTGTCGAAAAAGTGCAAAAGAAGCTCACTGGGTGGAAAGCTAAATTGTTATCCTTTGCCGGAAGATCCACCCTTGTCCAATCGGTTACCTCGACGATCCCTACGTATAACATGCAAACTGCTCTCTTCCCAAAAAAAACCTGTGATACTCTTGACCGGCTTAACAGAAATTTCCTGTGGGGAAGTAATGAGAATATTAAAAAGATACATCTTATTAATTGGGATACTGTCTGTAGGCCCAAAAACAAAGGTGGGTTAGGCATTAGAAAAGCTCATGAGAATAATAAAGCTACGATTGCTAAATTAGGTTGGAATATCATGAACAATAGGGGATCCTTATGGACTAAGGTCATCACTCGAAAATACAAGGTTGATCCTAACCCCAGATTGTGGTGCAAGAAAAGCAATACCTCCCACGTTTGGCGTAGTATCCTTAAATGTAAGGAGGTCCTCATCAAGAACACCAAGTGGAATGTGGGCAGAGGTAATAAGATTAACATCATGAAAGACTGGTGGTGTGGTGCCGCACCCCTCACAACTAGAGGTGCCCAAAACCCCCTGTACTATAGTGAGGCTAATGTTAACACCCTTTTAACTGAGAATGGGGATTGGGACCTTAATAAGATTCAAATGGGATTCAATCCCAGTCTTATGGATGATATCATCAATACTTCGCTCCCTAAAAGGGGGCCCAGGGAGGACAAGCCTTCTTGGCAACCTAACAGTAGTGGGAAGTTCTCCATTCACTCTTGCTATGATAAACTTGTTGGGGGGGCGGATGCCACCCCACCTTGGAACGGGTGGAAAAATATTTGGAAACTTAAGATCCCCCCCAACCTAAAGCACTTTATTTGGACCCTTCTCCATGGTAAGCTTCTCACAAACGCTCATAGGGAAATTCGTGGCCTCACAGATGATAATACTTGCCCTAGATGCTCAGGCAAGGAAGACCTCAACCACCTCTTCAAAGAGTGTCACTTCGCCTCCCAGGTTTGGCATAATCTCAACTCTACACTCCATTTCAACCAAGGTATGTTCTCTGATTTCAACTCTTGGGTATCCAATAATGTGTGGAATAATGCGGACAAGAACTGGTATGTGACTTTCATCTCCTCCCTTTGGTGTATTTGGAAAGCCCGCAACAAACTTATTTTTGATAATGTTAACACCACCCCCTCTATGGTTAATAAGCTTACTTTTGAACTTAGTTGCGATATCTTTGAAGCGCATAGTAAGACTACTAACCATAAAGGGGAAAGTGCTAGTACGTCCACTAATGCTAGGCCCTATTTTGCAGGTACCTACGTCATCCATACGGATGGGAGCTATGCCAGTAATGGAGAGATGGGAGCTTTTGGTGGTACCGTTCGGGACGAGGATGGGGGATGGCTTATCGGCTTCACTGGACGGGTCCTCGGTACGGCTAGCCCCCTTAGAGCCGAGCTGGAAGGAGTGTACCATGGGCTTAACATCGCTAACAGGGAGAATTGGAGGAATGTTTGCCTCATGACCGATTGCCTTCATGCGGTACATCTACTGAGTTCTGAAGATAAGGGAAACCACCCCCTGGCGAATATCATTGAAGACTGTTGTGAGCTTGCTAACTGCCTCAATGCTAAGATTATTCACATCCCGAGGGAAGAGAACACCCAGGCGGACTGCATGGCGAGAATTGCTAAGGATTACCAAGACCTCTACTTAGAGCATGAGCATCCCCCGGAGCGGCTCCTGGTGATGCTAGACCAGTACCGACGACATCAATAATATGTCATAGCCCCGTGTTTGTGGTTTTTTGCTCTTCCTTATGTAACCAAAAAAAAAAAAAGATTAACCTGACAGATTCTATGTAGCATCCCTAGGTACACTATTTGATAGTGTAGAATAACTTAAGATGCTTAATAGTTGTGCTTTGGGAAAAACTCAGTAATGGCAGGGCCCTGATTTTTTTTCCTTTTTCGGGGTGGGGTGGGGGGGTTCGGATAACCTGACCATAGGGGCAATTTCCAGTTAAATTTTGCAGGATGCTATTTATCTGATAGTAATAGTAGGATGTTATTTATTTAATAGTGTAAAGCAATTGTTTCTTTGGTATATTTAGCTAACATAACTGCATGAATCCTAACTTAGTTATTCTTGGTATTTGTTCTATCACACATCCCTTATTCTCTTCTTCTAGACATATCCACTCATAACTGTGTTTGTTTATAAATGGACCCATAGATACTTAAAATAACAAATAGATACTTTATTAATTAGGGTCCGCGCTAATGGTATAGGGTACCCACCCCCACCCCACGACCAGCTTACGGAGCTCCAGAAGACTCACCGGAGATCCGACAGCTAGCAAGAGAGGTGGGGGGTGTAAAGAAATAAAATGATAAAAATAAATACCAAGAATAACTAAGTTAGGATTCATGCAGTTATGTTAGCTAAATATACCAAAGAAACAATTGCTTTACACTATTAAATAAATAACATCCTACTATTACTATCAGATAAATAGCATCCTGCAAAATTTAACTGGAAAGTGACCCTATGGTCAGGTTATCCGAACCCCCCCATCCCACCCCGAAAAAGGAAAAAAAATCAGGGCCCTGCCATTACTGAGTTTTTCCCAAAGCACAACTATTAAGCATCTTAAGTTATTCTACACTATCAAATAGTGTACATAGGGATGCTACATAGAATCTGTCAGGTTAATTTTTTTTTTTTTTTTTTGGTTACATAAGGAAGAGCAAAAAACCACAAACGCGGGGCTATGACATATTATTGATGTCGTCGGTACTGGTCTAGCATCACCAGGAGCCGCTCCGGGGGATGCTCATGCTATAAGTAGAGGTCTTGGGAATCCTTAGCAATTCTCGCCATGCAGTCCGCCTGGGTGTTCTCTTCCCTCGGGATGTGAATAATCTTAGCATTGAGGCAGTTAGCAAGCTCACAACAGTCTTCAATGATATTCGCCAGGGGGTGGTTTCCCTTATCTTCAGAACTCAGTAGATGTACCGCATGAAGGCAATCGGTCATGAGGCAAACATTCCTCCAATTCTCCCTGTTAGCGATGTTAAGCCCATGGTACACTCCTTCCAGCTCGGCTCTAAGGGGGCTAGCCGTACCGAGGACCCGTCCAGTGAAGCCGATAAGCCATCCCCCATCCTCGTCCCGAACGGTACCACCAAAAGCTCCCATCTCTCCATTACTGGCATAGCTCCCATCCGTATGGATGACGTAGGTACCTGCAAAATAGGGCCTAGCATTAGTGGACGTACTAGCACTTTCCCCTTTATGGTTAGTAATCTTACTATGCGCTTCAAAGATATCGCAACTAAGTTCAAAAGTAAGCTTATTAACCATAGAGGGGGTGGTGTTAACATTATCAAAAATAAGTTTGTTGCGGGCTTTCCAAATACACCAAAGGGAGGAGATGAAAGTCACATACCAGTTCTTGTCCGCATTATTCCACACATTATTGGATACCCAAGAGTTGAAATCAGAGAACATACCTTGGTTGAAATGGAGTGTAGAGTTGAGATTATGCCAAACCTGGGAGGCGAAGTGACACTCTTTGAAGAGGTGGTTGAGGTCTTCCTTGCCTGAGCATCTAGGGCAAGTATTATCATCTGTGAGGCCACGAATTTCTCTATGAGCGTTCGTGATAAGCTTACCATGGAGAAGGGTCCAAATAAAGTGCTTTAGGTTGGGGGGGATCTTAAGTTTCCAAATATTTTTCCACCCGTTCCAAGGTGGGGTGGCATCCGCCCCCCAACAAGTTTATCATAGCAAGAGTGAATGGAGAACTTCCCACTACTGTTAGGTTGCCAAGAAGGCTTGTCCTCCATGGGCCCCCTTTTAGGGAGCGAAGTATTGATGATATCATCCATAAGACTGGGATTGAATCCCATTTGAATCTTATTAAGGTCCCAATCCCCATTCTCAGTTAAAAGGGTGTTAACATTAGCCTCACTATAGTACAGGGGGTTTTGGGCACCTCTAGCTGTGAGGGGTGCGGCACCACACCACCAGTCTTTCATGATGTTAATCTTATTACCTCTGCCCACATTCCACTTGGTGTTCTTGATGAGGACCTCCTTACATTTAAGGATACTACGCCAAACGTGGGAGGTATTGCTTTTCTTGCACCACAATCTGGGGTTAGGATCAACCTTGCATTTTCGAGTGATGACCTTAGTCCATAAGGATCCCCTATTGTTCATGATATTCCAACCTAATTTAGCAATCGTAGCTTTATTATTGTCATGAGCTTTTCTAATGCCTAACCCACCTTTGTCTTTGGGCCTACAGACAGTATCCCAATTAACAAGATGTATCTTTTTAATATTCTCATTACTTCCCCACAGGAAATTTCTGTTAAGCTGGTCAAGAGTATCACAGGTTTTTTTTGGGATGAGAGCAGTTTGCATGTTATACGTAGGGATCGTCGAGGTAACCGATTGGACAAGGGTGGATCTTCCGGCAAAGGATAACAATTTAGCTTTCCACCCAGTGAGCTTCTTTTGCACTTTTTCGACAACATTTTTTAGATGGGAGTTATTGAACCCGCCGTGGACAAGATTGGCACCAAGATATGTCCCCAGATTATCAGTGAGGCTCATCCCAAATTTGTAGCTGAGGTCAACTGCATAAGATCTAGGGATATTTGGGGAGACAAAGATTTTGGATTTGGGGTAGCTAACTCTCTGGCCCGAAATATGACAGAACTCATTGAGGGTGTCTAACACAGTCTCACAGGAGCTCATCGTCGCTTTAGAGAAGAGAATGAGATCATCCGCAAAGAGAAGGTGCGATATGCAAGGGCCATTCGGGGAGGGCATAATTCCTTTCCAATTGCCATTTTCGACTTTATCAGTGATACTGGCGGAGAGGTATTCCATGCACATCACAAACAAGTATGGGGAAAGCGGGTCACCTTGTCTAAGCCCCCTCGTGGGGGAGAAACTAGGTAACGGGGAGCCATTCCAAAGTATGGCGGTGGACGTATTTTTCACACAGCTCATAATCAACTTCCTAAATCCATTTTCCACATTAAACCACTTTAGGACTTCTTCGAGGAATTCCCAACTGACTTTATCGTAGGCTTTCTCAAGGTCAATTTTGAGGGTAACACCACCAGCCTTACCTTTTTTCTTCATAAGGTTGTGGATAATTTCCTGCGTAATAATGATCTAATCGGAAGTTTGCCTACCCGGGAGGAGACTAGCCTGGCATGGGTCAATGATCCGACAGAGGATGGGTCGTAGTCTATTAACTATCACCTTGGCAAGGATTTTATAGGAGACATTACATAGAGTGATAGGACGGAATTGGTTGATATACTCAGGATTGTCAAGTTTGGGAATCAGGGTCACAAAACTATTGTTCATGCTAGTCGGGTAATTATTTTGGCTCATACATTTATTGATAAAGTTAAACAAGCTCTCTTTTATATCACTCCAAAAGTGCTGGTAGAACATGGGTTGGATCCCATCAGGGCCCGGGGCTTTACTAGCTTTCATGCTAAAAGTAGCACGTCTAATTTCGTCAATCGTAAGGGGGTAAGTGAGAGTAGAGTTATCCCTACTCTCAAATTTAAGATGAGGATAGTCCATCATTTGGCTATTAATGTCATAGGAAAATTCCGCTTGGAATAGGTTTTTAAAGTATGCGTTTATGTGGGTGGTGAGGGTGGTAGGGTCCTCACTCCATTCACTATTTATCTTGAGGCAGTCAATTCTATTCTTCTTCCTTCTAATTATGGTGGAGGTGTGAAAGAACTTTGTATTCCTATCTCCCTCACTGATCCACTGGACTCTAGACTTCTGACGCCAATACTGTTCCTCCTGGATTAAGATAGTGTTAAATTCGGTCCGAAGAGTTTTCTCAAGTGTGTCGAGACTGTGGGAAAAAATGTTTTCCTGGGCTTTTTGGATTCCCTTAAGACGACGCAATAACCATTTTTTATTATGGAAGATATTACCAAAAATATTTTTGTTCCAAACCTTGATAGAATTTATGCACATGGAGATATTGTCCTCGATGTTTTTATGATTATCCCAAGTGTGTTTAACGAGATCAATGAAGTCATGCCTGTTGTACCAACAAGAGAGGAGTCTAAAAGGTTTAGGAGTTTTCACGTTAGAAATAGTACCTTCAAAACGGAGAACCATCGGGCAGTGGTCAGACGCAGTCCTAGGCACATTTTCAACAGTCGCGTTTGGGTACATCAGTCTCCAATCACTGGTGGCAAGACACCTATCAAGCCGAACCATAGTGTTGGCGAAACCCTCACGACTGTTAGACCAGGTAAGTCTAGGGCCATTACACCCCAAGTCAGAAAGGTTACAATTATTGATGTTGTCAAGGAATCTAGAGCATTTAACGGTAACCATGCGTTTAGAGAAGGACTTTCTTTCCGAATCATCTATATGATCATTAAAGTCGCCTGCAACGAGCCACGGGAAATCCGTGCTCTCCGCGATGTGAGCTAAGTTCTCCCACATATTTCTTCTCAGACGCGGGAGAGGGCTAGCATATATAGCCGACAGCAACCACTCGTCGTTACGGGAGTTCTTAACCATGGCATGGATGGCTTGTCGGGTTATGGCAAGAGGTTGGAGTTGAATAGTCTGAGGGTTCCAAGTCACCCAAATACCCCCGGTTTAGCCAATGGGATCGGACACAATATGTCTAGTAAGCCCGAGGCTGTTGAAAAAGTCCACCACATTAGAGATGGGAATGTGAGTCTCAAGGAGGATCATAATATCGGGTTTGTAGTTATTCATTAATTCCTTCATAGTAGGTTTGAATAGGGGTTTGCTAGCCCCTCGACAGTTCCAAATAATTGCGAGCATTGATGGAAAACAAGAAAAAAATTGACCCAACCTTACTCTGACATGTGGGAGTCACAACTATCCTCAATAATACACCCCGTGTGTTCTTGGTATCCACCATTTTCAGGGGCCATGGAGCCATTACTCCTGATACAGGCAACCATTTGGACACAATTAGATGGGCTTTCGGGGTTGACCAACAGGCTTGGGGGATCCGAATTAGCTGGGCCATGCGCGATGGAGCCACCACGATTATTACTTATGGTATAACCCCGTATATCTGGAGGAATCCTAACCTCACGTGCATGGGGAGGGGCTTCATTTAAATTTTTTGGATATAATTGGTTGAAAACTTGGGACGAACTAGAAATATTTAAATTACATACCTGTGTTAGCTTCATATTGTGAGAGCTGTCGTCACCTTTATTAACTGAGGTTGAGGTAGTCGGACCCTTCCTGCCCATGTCCTGGGTTACTAGCAGGGTAGGTAGAGTACTAGCCGTGCACTGGCTTTCCTTACTAGTTGTTCTGCTTGAGTTTTTAGTTGTCACCTTTTCTATAGCATCAGTTTTCCTTTTCGCCAACGGATCACGGCTCGTACCGCTGCCATTGAGGTTGACTGCATTCAGATCATAGCCTCTGTTGGAAGTCATGTGGTTACCAGGTTTGTTGGTACCCATATGTCCTTTCGGTTGCTGGCTTTTGGGCCCTACAAATCCTTTCCCATGCTGATTGTCAGTACCCGACTGGGGCAGGTCTCCTCCAACTCTGTCAAACGCAGCATATCTATTGTTTGTCTTTCCCAACGAAAACTTGGTTCCATTAGAACTAGTCTTAGTTCTTGCGTTAGAGTTCCTCCTGTTTCGTTGCACCAACATCCAAGGACCAAAAGGGTCTTCCTTTGTTCCCACGTCAGCTGTGGAAGTTACATCTTTGTCCCCACTTTTATTCTGATCAATGTATCCGTTGTTGGCAGCTGCAGGCTGCGCTCCACTGATATTCTTTGTATTAGCATTTTCCGGTGGACTATATCTCTCTTGAGGAGGCGCATTAAGAGGGCAGAAATCAGTTTTATGGCCAATTTTACCACACCTGAAACAAACATATGGGAGGAACTCGTATTCAACTCTGTATTTTCTACCATCCAACTTATAAAACGGTATTAATGGCTTAGAGAGATCCATTTCGATACATATTCTAGCATATTTTCCTCTGGTAGAAGATACTGAGTTAAAATCAGTTTTAATGGGTCTTCCAAGTTTACATCCTATCTGGAATAGAGCTCTCTCATCAAACCACTCAATAGGAAGACGAGGAAGTCTGACCCATAGCGCAGTAGTAACACGGTTGGACTCTAGAGGGTTAAAGTTAGGTACCCATTTTCTAACGATGAGATAGTGATTGTTAATCACCCATGGGCCACCTGTCAAGACATTATGATAATCCTCCTTCATCATGAACTTAAACAGGAAGTGGCCCTCTTCCAAGTCAACCACTTCATAATCCCCTTGCAAATTCCATAGAGCGGGAGCTCTAGCACTTAACACTTTGAAACCAATATTTTTGCCAAGAAGACTTACTATGACACTGTCATTCCATTTCTTTCTTAGTTTCTCCACATGCTTTTTGGGGATAGAGACCACTGGACACAATGGATCATCCTCTTCGTCAACTGGATTTGCGTTGAGATCCATCGTAAAGTCGTTGTTTTCCAGCAATACCTCCATATCATCATCTGACCATGCACAGTTTTCATCATCAAAAAGGATATCAGAGTTTACTTTCTTGCTCACCACATCTTTGTAGGATAGAATCTTATTCGGAAGCTCCATCCCAAAATCACCCGAGACAGTACTTGGCTCTGACGCAACTCCATTGAGAGGTCCCTCTCTGATCATATCTGGATTAGTACCATCTCCATTAGCATATGTTTCATGTTGTTTGCTACTCTAGGTGATCATGGCTTCCTCATAGTTCTCCAGGTCCATTCCAACAGTAGTATCATGGTTGTCCTTTTGCTTTTTTTTGCTTCTGATTAGTAGATCCTCTTCCTCTGTCGAGTTGCTATGTAACAGAGGTGGGGGTGTCCTCCCAATCTTGCCACATTCCGTTGGAGGGTGATCCGACTGGATGGCATGTCCACCAGTCATGGTGGCAGGAATCGGAGTATGATAGTTTGGGAGCTTTTTCTAGAGAGAGGTTGTCTCAGGTTAATCTGAACACTCACTCCACCATAGTCATTGGGGCTTCGAACTTCTTCAACACGTAAACTATACTCTTTGAGAAGAGGCCAACTGACAACAAGACAAGTCACATGGTTCAAAATCAGTATGAAGTTTGATATATATATATACTAGTGGTGACCCGTGCGATGCACGGTTGGGTTAACGCATTTTGAAAAACTGTATACTAATATGTAATCTAACATATAATTTTGATTAGTATTTAAAAAATAATCGGAGCCAAAAACATGAACATGTAAATGTAAGTAATATGATTGGAAACACACATGAATTGAAATGGATATGAGGCAATGAATGTTAAGAGTAATAATATCATTGAACATAACACAACCCGAAAATCCTAATAATTATAAAAAAACAGGTATCAAAGTTAATTTTAAAATAAAATAGTAGTTCAAACAAATAAAAACTACTTGTTGCAATCATGGCACCAATACTTCATTTTTTCGACCCAGGACAAAATATGAATTTACATTGTAATCAGTATGAAAGCCTTACCTTTTTTCTCACGGTCAAAATATGCTCTTTGTTAAAAGCCTACATGTCACCCACGATTACAGTCGTGCTAATAGTAATTGTACATAACTATGACAGTTGATTTAAATTACTTTAGAAGTATAAATAATGATGCGTTTATGGTCTAATCCGAAACCTGACTATTTATACGTAGATGTTGAATGTTCAATCAACACTAATCCATAAATAATTAAAAGGTGGGTGTAATGTGTTTTGAACTGTATTAAACTAATATATAATTTTGATTAGTATTTGAAAAATGATCTCAGCCAAATAATTGTTATCCAACACACTTTCACGATTTAAAAAATTTGCAATACACTCTCATTCTTTATGTGAGATATTATCACAAAATATTTTAGAGACGTAATAATAGTATTCTTACCTGTACCATTGTTGCTCCTTGAAGTATACCTAAAATGTAAAAAATATAGAGTTGTGCACACACGTTGAGAGTACCGAACACACCGAGATGTTTGTGTGTCTTCTGTAACCGTAAACCAATCCAAAAATACACATGAATTCACTATATAAAAAAATAGTAATAGAGAGATACGACTTAAATCACCACAATTTTGTAATGCACAAAATTGTAACAGAAAAAAATTAAATAAAAAGTTAAACCATTATTTCAGATGCAAACTCAAAGTATAAAAGTGGGGAGAAAAGGTGTGGAGAGGACACAAACAGTTTAGGCTGAACTCGTCGAGTAGTGTGTTCTGGTTGGGAAGGAAATATAAACTTTTAAACTATGACCATTTTATCCAATAATATTTTAATTCAGAACCTTAACATACAAACTTCTAGATTTACTTCAACCCATATGTACTGTAACAGACGCCCAAGATAACTTAGTTGAAGATGGTTATGCATAAAATTAAAGAAAGAAAAAGATGAGCAGTAAGGAGAGAGTGAAAGAGGTTTAAAAGAATTTGCAATACATCTAGTTTTGAGTGAGAAAGGGAAAACGTGGGGGAGCGGTTCCTAAAGTTGGGCTAGAATTTGAAATTCAAAACTAAAACTTTTTCAAAGGGAGACACGTGTTGTTTTTTGTAATTATAAAAATACAAAAATATAAAAATTTGAGAAAATTGGATTTGAACTTTTGAGCATTCTCAGCACTCCAACTACATACGTATATATAATAAGATAGATAGATAGATATAGAGAGAGAGGGAGAGGGAGAGGATTGAACACAAAAACAAAACATAGAAATCGAGACAAGAGGAAGACTGTTCACAAAAATTGAGTTACATTGCATTGTCCCAGCTTTCTCAGTAACCAGAAATTATGTAAAACAAGACTAAAGAAGTCATGATTCAAGAGAGAAAAAATTTGAGAAACAAAAGAACCATATAAGATCTTTTGCTAAAACCCTAAACTACAAAATATATGTACACGTATAATAAGCAAATAGAGAAATCAAGAATTAATAAAAATAGAGAAATCAAGATAGAAGAATAAGAAGACTGTTCACAATGAACTCTAAGAAGCAACAGCTTCAAACAAAATGTACAGATGCTAGGAATATCTAAAACAAGTAATCATGTATTTCAATTGCGAGGGATTATTGCAAATTGCAAAATCTATTTAACATATTTTTATTCATATCTTGTGACACGTCAGTAGTTTTAAACCAACAAAGTAAAAAAGTTTATTCAGTTCGTCTTCTTGATCTATCTATTGTGTTTATGTCATGGGAAACAAAGAATTTGAAGGGTGGAAAAGAGAAAATAAACAATAATAAGAAACACAATATGCTTTAGGCGCCCCTCAAGGGGATTAGATATTGTAAATTTAGGAGATTACATTTGTTGTGAATATTTTGTCATATTATCTAGATACTAATCAGATAGTAACCGATGTAACATGTGCAAAATAACTGTTTCGAATTTCAATTATTCAGAAAAAATCCCCTGAATTACTTTTCATGCAAGAAATTCCCCGAACTTTGCATTTTGTTACAAAGGCTCCCTTATGTGTTGCTAAGAGTCCTCTGAAAGGGATATTTGCAAAAAAAATGCAGAATTCAGGGGGATATTTTAGCACTTTGGCCTTGATATAATTATAGGAGATTCGAATTTGTATTATTGTTTTAGTCAAATTCAATATTTGGTATTTATGTACTTAGCCTCATCCTAGTACAAAAGTGCAATCTCAATATAACATTTGAGCAACAGATTATTGGAATTTCATACTCTCTCTCTCACACTTCTTCCAGCAAAGGAATTCCAAGTTTCAGTGGATTCCAATATTTTTATTAGTGTCAACTACGCTTTTTCTGAGTAGTATACCTCACAATTGGTTGCTATATCACCGCAGCTCCACCATTTGAAGGAAACACGATCAACATATGGACACAACCTACAATACCAATACTAGATCACATTGATGCCACAAAAAACTGCTACAATAACTCCAGCAAGTCTGCATGCAAGAGACCCCAAAAATAAGATCTCATATCATACGACATCATACAGAAGAAAACAACGTGCTCGTTTGAGTTTCACTCCCACTTCTTTGAGTTACCACAAAAAATAAAATAAAAACCCGAGTTACAACCCCACCCCGGGAGACACTTTTTTAAAGGTCTTCGTGAACTTTTGTGACATATTTCGAGTGTAACTCATATTTTTTTATTAGATTTGTGGAAATAACTGAGAGGTGGTATAACCCCAAGGGTTGTCCAAGTTGATAGAGCCAGGGTGTAGCTGTAAACCCAGCACCTAGATTCAAAACTTGGCAGCTGTATCTTGGGGCCACGGACCGTAGGAATTAAATGCCTGTTATAGAAAGCCTTGTTCGGGGCGGAGAGATTAGTCTCGAGGTGAGCCCAAGCTGGCCCGGGGATTACCCTTCGTACCAAAAGAAGGAAAAAAAACTGAGAGGTGGTACAAAGGAGGAAAGAGGTACGAACAACAAATACCCCCACCACCACCCCAAAAAGAAAAAGGACTATTGAATTTACCCATTGACATAAGTCAGTAGTTAGAATTACCCCCTACACCTTCATTAATTAGACCACCTAGTTGTCGTACAACAGAATATACACAACGGGTGCACATGTGGGTATGTCTAATTATTAAGCCTGCTTGGGATTATGTCTCAATACCAAATTGTCTCGGGCGTAAAGTCACCCCCACCCCAAGTAAAAAAAATTCTTTGGATATCATTTATTGAAAAGTCACACTAGACTGAATATCATAAGAATAGCAATCCGCAACAAAGTTCTGTCCAGCTTCTCTCAAAGTTTGACATCATATTCAAATAACCCTCCGTTCTAATGTGCCTTTATCCCTAGCTGAGGGCAGAATAGGGGAACAAATCCAAGAAGGAAACCCGATATAAACCCTCCAATATTTGAGAAATTGTTTACATAAGGTAGCAGTCCTCGGAGAAGAGCGATTGAGAAAAACGCAATTAGAGCTACCAACTAAAATAATAGAGAAATTACAGTCTTAGTTAAAAAAAAGGTTAATAAAAGAGGAATGTAGGAGAAAAAAACGTCTATTTTGTATGTAAAAAATTTCCAGTTTCGAATAAGCCCTGAAAGCATAACACCAAGCAATCCATACCGTGAACTAGAGGAAGCAACTGATGATCGGTGATGAAATAGTATGGCAACCAAACTTGCACTAAAAGTAGAGAGTCTGTAGATAACTCCAATCCTCACTGATCATCAAAGGTAAAATAAGAATGTCATGCACTGTATGGAAACAATTCATTGTCCAACTAGAACCATTTTTAGGGTAAATTGTGAGAAACCTCCGGAACAATCACATTACTATTAATTTTGCAATTATTCTATTTTTGTCACATTTATTGCTATTTTCCCCCATACGAGTAACTATAAAGGTGGCAATCATGTTGTGTGGCATTATAATGGGTTCGTGTCAAGTAATAGTCAACACTAATTCGACTGGTTTAGTTAAGACGTTATTTTGACACACTTGAGGCCTTTTATGATGCTTTTGGGGGTCAACCTCAGATATTTTAAAAGGTTTGGGGTGATTCAAAAGGGCTAAAACATGAGGGTGTAACTCAAAACAATGTTAGGTACCCAACGCCAACACAATTAATTTATTAAATATACTATTCTGGTTGTTACGCTTAACCCGTTAATCACATAACTCACTACAAGCGAGGCACCTATAATATAGGTATTTTCAAATGTTAATACCATTAAGTTAAAACTTCTCTAAATGTTTGAAATTAATATAATGTGATATAAATAAGGAAAAAAGTAACAAATTTATCTGTAGAACACTAGTTAAACATGTTAGTCCTGTGATAGTCGGGTTATTCGATCTAGATAATAACCCTATCTATTTATTGTCCGTGCTAACGTGTCATGGCATAGTTGTGTTCGTGTCAAGAAATGGCCAACTCAAACTCGTTAGTTTCATGTTGGCTTAGGGTCGTGTAATGTAAAAAATTTGCACCACTAACTCAAAAGGTATACATAGGGTGTGGGTGTAATTGAAACGTTTTTTATAGCTTAAGGGTCATGTGCAACACTAGAAGTGTATTTGCAATTGGAGCGATAGTTTAAGGATTTTTCTGTATTTTTGCAAAAAATGACATGAGAATGGATAAAAGCTTTACAAGTTCCAAACTCTTGTTCTAAGTGAATTCCAAGAATACTACGTAGTAGAGGTGGATGAAAAGATCGACAATCCCAAAGTGCAACCATGGGCTTGCCGCTTGTGAAAATACGCCACATTTCATGGTGTTTTGTCAAAAATGAATATCGGGGTTATTTTAGTTTGATGATCTGATAATCATTTGAATTCCATTGAAACAAACTTTATACAATAATATTATATTTCTTCTTTTTGAATATGCTAATTGAGCCTAGGGACACAACTCTTAACAATGTAATCAATACCAAAAGCATAACTCACACACCTTACCAAGATCGGATTTCGTAAAAATCAGAAGTTCTGATACCAATTGTTGGGCACACACCTAACACCACAATCAATCAAATAGAAATGAAATATAGTCGAAAATCGTTAGAGAAATAAATAATAAACACGAAACACGCAAGAGCTTTAATATGGCTCACCCATTGTAAGTTACACCCACATGAGGGAAGATATTAATTTCACTTCGAGAATAGCCCGTGTTTGAACAAACACATCTCAATACATTCCAAAATAACTTTCAATAATAAGAAGTTTTATTTCTCCCAGATGATTGTTGCAGATTTAGCTCTCCTTCTCTTTGATATATATAATGCCACACACGCTAGTACATATTAAATGGTATATTTACTTTTCATGAGGCATCCCACAAGAATGGAGCCAAACATGGAGTGACCTAAGAAAATTGTTGCCTAACTAAGTCAAAGAACTGGATTGACCAATAAGCCACATTTTCCCAATCCAAAACTTCACAATCAATGAATATCCCATATCCAACACCCATATGAGACAAACCCGACTCAAAGTCCAGTAGAACTCACCTCCTCTTTTATTTTTGAAGCAATAAAGAGTAATAAGTAGGTAAATATAATTCACTCAAGAACCAGTAAAGATGTGAAAACTCAAAATAAAAATTAATTTCACCATTGGCAACCAAGAAATAGACAACATGGACTATTTCTTTTAATTCAAATTACTTACGAAAGATGTCACGGAATAGTCAACATGGAATCAAAATATGCCAGATAAGACAGTTGATTGCTACAATGTCTTATTTTGGAATAATTTCATTATTACCAAATAACAAATGAAATGTCCAATCAAAAGCCACTTGCATATCTAATTTTAATTTTCTTCTAAGTTTCAAAATTTTCCCATATTAAAGTCGGGTTCAGTTCAGAAGAATAAACTCAATCATCATGATAACTACGAAAGAGTAATAGCCCCACTCCCCATCATGATTGATTAAAGAGAAAAAAAGAGAGTGAGAATAATGGTTGTAAACATTATACAAATGAACTTTTGTATATCTAGAATTTTTGGTTCTGAGTTTGAATACGTTGAAAACTACAATGACAACCATGTCAAAATTACACTTCACTGTACAGCTCAAAGCTATAGCTATAACACGAGCATATAAGATTGCAAAAGTCCTTAATCCTAGCTTGTGATACGTTTGTGAACAGAAAATCTCTGAACTTATCATTATTCGAATGTGTTAATGCCAGACGGCCCGCGCTTACCATAGTCTGTATTGATCATATAACTACAATTACTATATAATTATTATGGTTCCACTAAAGTGAAACATAGCTATTATGTAATAAAAATTGACTTAACGAAAACTTGATTCTCTAAGAGGCAACAACTTCAAATGGAAAGTACAGATTCCAGGAATATCTAAGACAAGTAATCATGCCTTTCAATTGAGAAAATGACAAGACTACGTGCTTGAGGCGCCCCGGAAAGGGATGATTGATTGTAAATTTAGGAGATTACATATGTTGGGAATATTTTGCCATGTTACCAACATACAAATCAGATATTAATCCACGTAAGTTTAACATGGAAAATAACCCTCTTGAACTTTAATTTTTTGCAAAAAATCCCCTGAAAAACTTTCAATTGCAAGTAACTCCCCTGAACTATGTATTATGCTACAAAGACTCCCCTATGTATTGCTAAAGAGTCCTAGAAAAGGGATATTTGCAACAAATAGCAGAGTTCAGGGGGTAATTGAAAAACGTAAAAGTTCGGGGAGATATTTTATCACTTTGGCCTTGATATAATTATTAGGAGATTGTAATTTTTAGTATTATTTTAGTCAAACTAAACATTTGCGCGATATTTGGTATACTATGTACTTAGCATCATCCTACTATAAAAATGCAATCTCAAATATCTGAGAGCATCTGAGCAACTGATTATTGTATTCCATATTCTCTCTCTCTCTCTCTCTCTCTCCTACCAGCTAAGTAATTCCAAGTTTCGGTGGATTCTAGTATTTTTACTAGTGTCAACTTTGATTTTCAAGTAGTATACCTCACAGTGGCTCACTGCAGGTCAACCATTTGAACAGGAACACAATCAACACAAGGACACCAGCTACAGTACTTGTTCATATTGATGCCATGAAAACTGCTACAATAACTCCAGCAAGTTTGCATACAAGAGGCCCCAAAAATAAGGTCGCATATCATAAGATACCATACACAGGAAACACGAAGGTGTAGACGCTTAAGTTATTCATTCCTAGATTAGCATTTATGTATTGATATACTCATTTAGTTTTATTTACAAGGCTATGTATTGAAATTCATATTTATTTCTGTAGAGTTATGGTTTGGATATTAGTTTTGGAACCAATGGTTTATTCAGTATTTATCATTTATATATTTATGTTGCGATGATTTAGACTTCTATTAATTGTGTGGATTATTGAGTTATATTATTTTAATTTCCGCATATTGTTATATGTTAATGAGAGATAAAATTTGGTACCGACTTGATTTAACATAGGTGATCAGTAATTTAAAAAGTTTTCGACAGTGATGCTAAAAATGAACTAAATGAGATTCTTGTTTATTTTGATAAAGGACTGATCACATGTGGTTAAAATAGGCGGGGTGTCACAGGCCATTCCTAATTGGTAAATTTAGATTTTAAATTTTAAAACTTAAAAATCAAGGACTTTAAAATTAAAACAGAGATTGGGATCTTAGTGAATTTGTTTAACACATCTTTTGTTATTCAAACTCTTGAGTTTTATATCAAAATAGCCTTTCTCAAACGGATTTTTGGATTAAACTTTAGATTTTTAACTTTGTTAAAAACTTTCTACGGTAATTTAAATTTATTGTCAAATGTAGGCGACCAACTTATTTCTAAGATGGTTTTTTTCCTGTTATAGGCTGACCAATCCAACTTGGGTTATACCACCATTTTCAGGTAGGTTTGTTGCCAAAACTTATCTCTAGGTTGTACAACCCATTCTTTGGTCATTTTATACTTATTTCAAGCCGGCGAACCCAACTTCGATTGTACCACCATTTTTAGGCAGGTTTGTTGCCAAACATAGGCGACCAACTTATCTTTAAGTTTGACCACCCTTTTTTAGGTAGGTTTTATGCATATTTTAAGTCGAACAACCCAACTTGGGTTGTAACAGCATTTTCAGGTGGGTTTATTGTCTAACATAGGCGACCAACGTATCTCCAAGTCGTACCAGCCTATCTTAGGCATGTTTTATGCCTATTGTAGGCCAAACTAACCAATTTAGGTTAAACCACCATTTTTAGGTGGTTTTGTTTCCAAATGTATGTGACCAACTTATCTCTAAGATATATCACCCATTATTAAGCGGGTTTTATGACTATTCTATATTTTTTGAACCAACATGGGTTATACCACCATTTTCAGGTGGGTTTGTTACCAAACTTAAGCAACGAACTTATCTCTAAGTTGTACCACCCATTCTTATGTGGGTTTTATTCTTATTTTAGGCCGACCAGTTCAATTTAGATTGTACAACCATTTTCAGGTGGGTTTGTTGCCAAACGTTGGCAACCAAGTTATCTTTAAGTTGTACCACCTATTCTTAGGTGAGTTTTATGCATATTATAGGCCGACCAATCCAACCTATGTTGTACCACCATTTTTAAACTTAGGCGACAAACTTATCACTACATTTCACCACTCATCCTTAGGTGGGTTTTAATGATGGAATGTAATTTCGAAGGAATAATCATAAAGAGAGAATATTTATTTACACAAATAATCTAATTTAATTTGAAATGTTTATGAAAAATAACATATCTACTTAGTGATAAAACATCTTGAGATTCACAACATTCCATGATATAGGTACTTTGTGTCGTCCAAATATTCCAAGTGGTATGATCCATCACCTCCCTTCGACACCACTCCATAGGGTGACTGCCAATGCGGGTCTGATTTTCATTAGAGGGCTTCTTGGTGCCCCATGGGAGCTTCTAAAGAAATAAGTCGCTCACTTGGAATTCTTTGACTTTGACCTTTTTTTCTTGTTGCTTAGCATACTCTTCTTGGTACGCCGCAAGGTGGTTAAGAGAATCCTCTCT
This sequence comes from Sambucus nigra, assembly GCA_949130495.1. Classification (NCBI taxonomy): domain Eukaryota; kingdom Viridiplantae; phylum Streptophyta; class Magnoliopsida; order Dipsacales; family Adoxaceae; genus Sambucus; species Sambucus nigra. The sequence continues at coordinate 523,620,563 of OX422220.1, forward strand.
TCGTTATTCTGCTAGGTCAATCTTGTGCGCTACACTGCTATCATTATGATCGTCCCGAAAGGAATGACAACCTCGATGCCTTACGCTAAGGAGTATGGGTTTTCTCCCATCGATTTCCTGGGCATCTTTCGATATGCCCAAAGGAAGAACGGGAGTTCATGCACCAACCTTCCTTTTACATTCTCCGATCATTATTTCACCTCTATGAGTAGAGTCTTATTAGTAATTTTATCATGTCCATTGCATTGCAGTAACACTATTGAGGCATGGTGAATCCTGATCCCATATTCCGCACAAAAGTCTCTCAAGACGTCATTATCAAATTAGGTCCCATTATCGGTTAACAAGGCTCTGGTAATTCCAAATATGATGATGATGTTTGTCCACACGAATTATCTTACATCAACTTCTTTAGTATGAGTCAATGATTTTGTTACCATCCATTTGGTGAAATAGTTTGTGGAAGTAATCAAGTATTTCATATTCTCTGGCATTGAAGGTAAAGGTCACACGATTTTCATGATCTACCAAGAAAAAATCCATAGACTTGTGAGGGGATTGATATCATCGGTCACTTGCTTGATGATGGGGGATAACTCTGGACATTTAGCAAATTTGCGAATGAACTGGATGACTTTTTTTTTTATGACAGACCACCAATAGCCTTTGAAAATCGCCCTGTATGAGAGTGATCTTCCACCTGCGTGATCACCGTAACTCCATTAATGCATCTCGATGAGGATTCCTTATAATTAATCTGGATGAACACATTTGAGTTGAGGACCTGTGAATGATCACATGTAAGTTTCTCCTTGAGAGTTAAGGTAAAACTTTGCCGACTAGATTTTCAATTATGAGCCTCTTTGTCGTCTGGGGAAAAAACTATAATTTTCATATATATAATGATAGGATCCATCTAGGATGGGGATGACTAAATCTTTATGTCTTATGGACCAATTTCTGGATCATGAATGCTCAGTCGATCAACATACTTCACCATAATTGTCCTTTTTATATTGGTGCCAATATATGATGACAATGTGTCTAGTTGTTAGCATGAATGTTGCAGTTCCTTTGAAACTATTACATTGAGACTAATTTTATATCCTTAAGGATTCTTCTCAACCTATCACGGTAGGTGAGCATCCTGAGGTCCCCAGCTTCATATTCCACTAAGTTAATTGGAAATTATATGGGAATTGTACTAAACTGTTGTATCACGTGCTCCTATGGTGATCGCCCTCTGGAGGCCATGAATCATAGTCTCATATTATTCCTTATTGTTTGATCTTTTGAATCCGATATTAACTACATGCTCAATGAGTCATCCATGTGGGGGTGACAAAGACGATCACCGCGTCGATCCCACGCTCGTTAGAAGCTTCATAGATGAAAAAAATGTCACTTCTATAAAAGCACAAGTTTGCTCAAGTCTTCGTAGGATTAGGTTGCCTCATCCCATTGAGCAAAAAAATTTGAGTCATTGTCTATGTTGATCCGAAAATCTTCATTATCAAGATTTCAAGATTAGACTTCTTCATATTCATCCGAGAGTTACCTCAAGCCATTACTAATGAGAATTCTAGTTTTAGGATAAAGTTAAAGGACTTATATGACTTATTACACCCTTGGTTAACCATAACTAAAATTATATTTACCTAGATTGGAGAATGTGTTAAACTTTTGTGTATGTTCTCGAATATATTGTCAAATACACTTTGTAATATACTCTTTATATAGAACAACTATTTTCCTAGAAAATGCACCTTTATGTGTGTATTTTTACGTGTATATTTTAAGTATGAGTGTTCTAAGTTGAGAACAAGCATACTTAGACTTTTTACTAAAATTATTTTCAAACTTTGGTAGCCAAGAAGTGGACGAATTCCCTGGAAAACAACACGATTTGCATCGTTGCAGCTAAAGTTTTCGTTACAGCAAACATATTTTCACTAGTATTGTCCTTTGCGTATATTTTTGCCAGAAACTCCCTTGACCTAGATTCGCCGCAGTTTCGCTCCAGCAATGACTTTCTTTGACATAGCGAATCTCCAATAAATGCACCAGATCTAGCGTAAAAAAATCTTTCCAAGCAACTGCTTTGAAAACATGTAGATTCTTTTTTGTTTCCATATATTTTGATGTGTTAAGGAAACCAAATATTTTTTTTGGACAATAATAGCGTAGAGGCTTTGAGATATTATGGCCATAAGTTTGAAATGACTATTTATTCAATCTTGAGATTAATTTTAAGGTTTTCACATTGTTTTACCAAGCTAAAGAAATCTGGTTTTTTTAACATCAAAAAACTAATTTTAATTTTTGAGATATCCATTATTGTCATTACTATTTTAAAAGTCATTTGAATTTTGATTACTTGTTATCAACACTTGAACCGTCATTTGAGAGACTATATTTTTTATATCTCAAAAATACTTGTGAGTTTATTTTTATTAGGGAAACACTTTATCAACCTTCAACAGTCTCATATCCTAGGAAGTAAGAAATCCATTAGTATTTTCTGACTTGTTCCATCGATACATATACTTTTCTTCAACTATAACGGACATTTGAAGATTGGTTCAAATGCGACATTATCAATGGAAGTTGACACCTATGATGTGGAGATTTAGCAGAGAGAGACTAGTTCTTGTAAAAATATTGTGGAGGTTATGCATTATTGAGTCTAGGATAGGGTAAAGTTTGTAACTAATTTCTCCCTTTGTGTAAATCTTTACCTCTATAATGGAAGGTGGCGGTTTGGCCCAAGGTTTTTTCTAAAGCTTTTTGTAAGAGAAAAATTTTCTCATAGCTTAGGCTAACATAGTTTTTGGCATAACCCGCTACCATTTGATTTGAGACAACACGAAGTCCGAATGTCCAACTTTAAAGCATCTACATTCGATGAAGGTATAATGATATTAAGTTTAAATTTATTCCTTCAATTTATTTTGGGATGTTTGGATTTTATTTAAAACTCAAGCTGGATATTTTCTTTAAAAATAGGCAGTTTTTCTTTAATTAAAAATTCTCAAAGTTTGCGTATCTCGTTCAAATAAGATTGGACTTGGCCGCTATACTCACCCGTTGAGTGTAGTCATAAGTTTAGGTTTTTGTATTGAGGCGGTGAATAGAAAACAACGATCGACGTTTGACACACACTGCTTTTCACGCTCGATCAAAATGGCGCCGTTACCGGGGATGAGTTTGTTTTAGAATTTATTTTATTTAGTATTTCGTAGTAGTTTCTTTCTATTTGTATTTTTTGCTAACCTTTTTGCAGGACTTCTGCATTTGAGCGCCAAGAAACGCTTGAATTTCTCGCGTGCGCATCTACTTTGTGGAATTCGCCACTTCGAGCCATTTTTTGGGTAAGCATGTCTTATTCTAACCATTTCGGTAATCATTATTATAATTCTCAAAAAATTACAAATTTGAAAATGACTTTGGGCGAGTATAACGAAAGTCAAAACTTGGGTTATTGGAATTTTGATGATGATGATAATGATTTTGGGCCTTTAATTCCTTATAATATGAATTTTGAAACGAATGGCAATAGTTTTCAAAATTCTTATAATAATGAGTTTAAGTTTAAGTCCGATGGTAATTTTCGAAGTTCGCATTTTCAAGAACCCGCACCTCGACCTATGACATTCGGTGAGGGTTTGCGCATGCTTGAAAATGAGAAAAATGAAAATAGTTATCGAGAAGAAAATCGTTTGTGGGAACGTGAATTGGATTTATTATTTGAGTCCGACGACGATTTTTCTTCCGAGACTTTTGAAGTCGAGGAATGTTTTGAACCAAATGAGGACTTTGTGCCTACTTTGGAATAAATCATTGTAGACTTTGCCAATTGCGTAATAGATATTGAAAGTGAGGACGAAAATGACGTAATATCTATTTGCAATGAAATGATTTCTTCTTGGGCCCCCAAAGAAGAACATTTCATTGAAAATGATCTTATTTCCTTCGAAATTCAATCTTCAAGCGATGATGACTCATCTCTTGATTTTGAATTTCTTTCCTTCCCATGTTCATTCTCTGTTATCACACCGTGACAAGTACCCAATGAATCGGTTTCAAACTTTAATGTGTTAAACCTTTTCGCTGATGAGGAGTACTTGCTTGAGTCGCCTTCCACGATCTCATCTTTGCCTTTGTGTGCGCCACCTTCCATTCAAATTTCAAAATTCTTGGGAGGATATTCTGCTTTTCTTGGTCCCCACATGTTTTTGTCACCCGTTCAATCCAAATCCCCCATTGTCCCTCCAAAACTTTTAATTGGCGATGGTTCATTTCTGTGACACCCCGCCTAATAAAATACCGGGTGATCAGTCCTATACCAAATTAAAACAGGAATCCCAGTTGGTTCATCCTTAACATCACTGTTGAAAACTTTTTAAAACTTACTAACCACCTAGTATTCCAAAAGCTGGTGCCAAATTTTAACTTTTTAATTAACAAAACAGTACAAGCGGAATTAACTATAAATCATTCACACAACTGAATAAATCAACTGAATAATTAAATAGACAACTTGCCGAATAAACCATCAGCCACCAAAGTAAAATAATACAATACAACATCAACCAACAAAATAAAATATACAACTAGAAACTGTACTGAGAAGTCTGGGCGACACGCCCAAAGTAAACTGAACTGATAAATGATTCCTACTCTAGGAAGGAATGAATGATGCGTCTAATCCAAACTCCTGCTAGCATCTACATATGCTGCAGCTCCATGTCCCTGGAATAGAATAGTAATCCTGGCATCCCTGTGGCTGGACACCTAAAAGGTTTTGAAAATATTTTTATAGCAAGAGTTAGTACTCAAAACATTTGAAAAATATTTAGCAAGCGTTTATCACAATATAAAATGCGGTTATTGATTACACATGTTAGGTTCTCGTACACTCTCTTGAGTTTACTCACCCCTCATCTTTAGTGCACACCTAACGTTCTACATTTAGTTTGTCTAGCTATACATCCCAAGCTAACTAAAACCAAGGTAATCAACTGAACTTCTTTATACCTAAGTTCTCGTACCGCCTATACAGTACATCCGTTTCACTAACATCTCGCGTATGTTAATTAATTCTTAAGTAACATTTCACCTATGTTATGTTTCAAGACTTCTCATTTAGTTTCAATACTAAATTAAAGTAACATTTCACCTATGTTAGGCTTCAAGACTTATCATTTAGTTTCAATACTAAATTACTACAATTCTCATAATTGTTATCTTCTCGCTTTTGCAATTAAGTTTCACTACTTAATTTACTATTTAGATATTCTCTATCTAAAGGTATCTTTTGTAATTAAGTTTCACTACTTAATTTACTATTTAGATATTCTCTATCTAAAGGTATCTTTTGTAATTAAGTTTCACTACTTAACTTACCAATTTGATATGCATCTCTAAATACATCATATAACCATCTACTATATCACAGAAGTAGAATTTCCTTAATTATATATATTTCACTCACAATATATATTAAATATCAATCATTACTATTTTGTCCTTTTGACACACATAAAGGATTCTTGGTTCGGAATGATTCATCGACCCCAAGTAAGAGTTGGTTCGGAATGATCCATTGACCCCAACTATTAATATATATATATACACATATTATGGTTCGGACTCTTTCATCACGACACCAGATTTAGGTTTGGTTGGGCATTTTTCATCGACCCCAAACATATAATATATATGTTAGTTCGGAATCTCTCATCGACCCTAACATATAATAATAATGTTAGTTCGGAATATCTCATCGACCCTAACATAGTTAATTTAGGTATACATCCCTTACCCAAAAGTCCATATAATTCAGTAGGTACGCACCCGACCTAACAATCATGTTTGTACGTAATATTTTAAATCTCTATATTCACCGTACAAAATTCGTTTTACAATTTATCTCATTAAATCACATTTATTGGAGTATTCACGCAACTCTAAGGGCCCTAGTTACCCTTCTCATATAATTTCAGTAGTTATCAATTACCCTACTGGTCTATTACTTGAATTGACTTTACCTCACTCTGTAACTCAATTCCACATTCCCCGATATCCCACGCGATCGGTTTAGTTCCATCGGTCCACAATCTAAGTCATACTCCCAATGGCCTTATCGGACCCCAACAATATACCTACTGGTCTTATTCTCACTCCCACATAAGTATAATATAAGTCCTAGAATTTCCATTCACTCCCGGAAGTTAAAGGAACTTTAAACAAAAATTTGAGAAAACAGCTTTCATCGATCGATCGACTGTTTGGTTCGATCGATCGACCAGGTCGATCGATCGACATTTATGATCGATCGATCGAATCTGGGCAGAAACAGTTCGTCTTCTTCGTTGCTTCTTCCCCCATTATCAATCTCCAAACTCCATTGTAGTCTACCAAACTTCGACCCAATGATTCTAACATGTTTCCACATATACTAGGACAATTCCTAACGTTTCAAATACATTAAAACCTCAACTTATTTGAATAAATGTGGATTAAACCCAGAATTTTCTTAAAACCCTAGTTATGGTGTTCTTCCCATATTTTCATCCAAAACCCAGATTTTATTCCGAAATAATCATCAAGTCTACTCTGAATATTAATCCTCTACATATGTTAAATCATTCTACATGCGATTCCTATCCCAACATGTATGAATAACACTACTTTCTTTCCAAAAATATTGATTTAACACAATTCATTCAAAACCCTACACATGGGTATTATAACTTGATAATTCTTGTAATAAACAACTTGCCTTATGTTTAGTAGGGTCTGAATTCGTGGTTGTAGTTGTTGATTGATGATCTTCAAGCTTCAATCCTTTCTCCCCACAAGTTGTAGTGAGAATCTCCTTTGAATTCTTCTCACTTATCTCTTTTGCCTAAGGAAAATGTTTTTCTCTTCTCTCTAATGGCTATGGTTTGTTTTTACTTTCTCAAACCCTAGCCTCCATCTCTTAAAATCTGATTTAGGGCTTCTAAATTCGTAGGTCACCTTTTCCTTAAAATTAAAGAGACCAAAATACCCTCTAATGGTCCCGGTTTAGCCTAAAAATGACCCGGCACTCAACTAGTACCCCCGGGTACACTATTTTGACTATTTTAACCCTTTCGGACTCATCCGTGGCCTCTAAATTAACATTTGATTCACTTAAAAACATTACTCATTCTCACCCCAAAATGGTCTATACGCGTTGCGTAACTTTTTACCCCTCGCACTAAGTAAAATAGAATTAGGCAATATAAATCGGTATCTCTCTCTTGATTAATATTCCATAATTACTTCTTTTTAATAGATCTCATTAAATTACTTCTCTCACGTAATTTAAATTAAACCATATATTCCCATTTAATTCTCCACTTTAATTAAATAAGGATATTCAGAAATACGGGGTATTACATACTTCCCCCCTTACAAAGGAATTTCGTCCTCGAAATTAAGGTAAGATTGGTAATAAGACTAAGGACCTTAAACATCACGGCATCCTATTTTACCGAAAACCAAAACATCTCGTTCTAAGGTTCGCCCCCAATTTCATGCCTTGCTTCATCAGAAGTCCTTATTGCATGTTATTTTGGCCGTATATAAATCATTAAGTCTCATTACTTAATCTTTCTATATACCTTTCCCAATCTAACATTAACTCTTAAAATTAAGTTCCTCTCTACTTAACTTATCCGTTGGATGTATATCTCTATATATAACATCTATGTGTCTACTATCACTCATAAGTAGAATATCATGAGATATATATTTCACACACAATATATATGATAAAGGGAATTGGTCCGACAAGAATCATCGGCCCCAATAATTCTATCATTCACATTGGTTCGGAAATCCCTCGACCCCAAGGTAAATGTAATGCATATGTTGGTTCAGAACTTCCGTCGATACCAATATTTATCATCGATTTGGTTCGGAAAATCATCGATCCCAAATCGATCATTCATGCATTGGTCCGGAACATCATCGACCCCAATACATAATTAAAGCATACTTATTATCGCACATAAGTAGAAAAATCATAAGGTATATATTTTATACACATAACATATACTAACAACGCTTATTTTATAATCACCCCCCTTTTATAGCACTTTTTGGGGTTATTGGCTCGGAATCCCACCTCGATCACCAATAGTGATTGGTTATATTGTCTCGGAATCACACTTCAAGCACCAATATAAGTATATATATCTCATCACACATGAGTAGGCAACTAGTGAGCCATATATTTCACACTTCATCCATTCTAAAATATCATACTCCAATAGAACGTCCTCATATCACTCGTTATGGGCTAAGAATTCGGTATGTCTTCTCGAACCATACCTCAAAGTACATATAAGTTCATAATAGTTATTCACGAACTAAAATCCTTATGTACAGTCCATATAGGTACCCTCATACCACCTATAAACATGCTCCTACGGTTATACATTCAACCTATGAATTGATCAGTGGTTTCTTCAAAACTTCCGCTATCGTTAGGACGTACTGACTTCCTTTCGCAATCATTGAGTCAAAAGCGACACAGCATACCCAAAATAAAACTTTATCTCCATTCCTCCCTGCCCATCTCTCACAGGGTGTGATTTTAGGATTTCATCCTGATTCACAACAATATAGAGCGGCACCTCGTACTTGTGCACTCTTGCTTTTTAGCGACATATTATTCCATCATGGTCAACCCATTTTGCTACCCCAACTAAATGTTGGCTTAGTTACGAGGTTCACCGTCCACCCCTAAATTATAAGCCTGTCTATGCATTTCATCACCGGGAACATAGGTTTACTACAAATTTCCGGTTGCTCATTTCAAGCCCATCTTTCTCTATCAACCAGTGGTGCTTCTGGAGACAATCTCACTATGTCTCTCCCTCAACACCGCTTCCCACTTATGTCGTCTTTCCCCAAGTGGTACTCTATTCCTTTTTTCTCTCCGGTTATTTTATTCTTTACAATCTGTGCGCTCTCCACAATTGGCGCACCTTTAGGGTTGGTTACCTTGTAAAAATCAACATTTTAGTAACGCGTGAGTCGCTCTCAGCACTCAGTAAGTAGAACCTTGTGTTACTTCTTCATAACATTTATGTCTCCCATATGCAGAGCTAACCTTTGGACGGCTTCCTACCGACTTTTTATCCCATAAGGTGTGCTGGCTCCCTCAGCACATACAAGTTTGGATCATCGTCTATCTCCCATGATGTTCAATTTATTTCATCAATACGATTTGCCACATAACTCCCCCACTGGCGTATTTATCAAAATAATTTTCCTCATCCCCCTATCTCGGATAGCTAAGAAAGCTAATTGACTAGGGCGCCCATACACCCTTTTCTCCGTGCACATTTGCAAAAACCATTGCAATCGTCGCACTCGTAACATGCTTCCTCAACTCTCGCCTTGTCTTCACGGCGTGACTACAATCTTGCGGGTATTATTAATCCCCTATATGCCAAAAATCAAATTCTTGCCCACAAAGTCTCACTTATCCCTTCGTGGTGCAATAAGCCTTCCAGTGCTTCTACACAACACTGCCGGCTCTACTGATGCCCTAATATCTGACAACGTCTCTTCTCCTGACGCGCATAAAAGTTTTGTCGTAATCCCCTTTCGCAACCGTACATAAACAAGGGACTTCTCCTCGTGCATTCTTATTGAGAGTTTCCCGAACAACACCTTGTCGAGATACTCAAGTTCCATCCCTCAATAATAGGTACAACCATACTCCAACATCTCTAAAGGAGTCAAGTGGCACTGCGCTAATACTACCACTAATTTCTTAGCACTAATTATAACAATGAGCTCGATCTCTCCGCTCATCGGTCATACGATATACTTTGAATCACATCATTAAGGTCCCTATACACCGGGATTACACTATGAGACCTCCCTAATCTCTGAAGTCTCCAACATATTGATGAATAATGATAACTCGACCCTTTTTCAGGTGAGTCATCGCCATATACCCCATTCACTCGAGGTTAAAATTTATATACTTCCTTACCCATCGCTCTGGTGGTTCAAATGGTTCCTGGACATAACACGCTTGTCCTTTCCGGAACTAAAAATTTATCGGAGTTATTATTCTCTGAACTAACTTCGGGCAATATCGACACGCGTGGTCTTACGTCTCACATCAGACATCTTAACATAAATTCCCTCATTTCAAGTCACACTGACTAATTTAGGATAATTCCTCCTCTCGGGCTTGGCAGCCTCGATTATGAATAATCTCATCATGGTTCCCTTAGTCCTGCTGACCAAGAGAAATGCACTATGGGACTTAACAGTCCCGACTTAGAATCAAATCAAGGAAATCCCCCCCATGGTTTTCCACTTATGGCTTGAACTAGCCCCTTTCTTTCAGTCTTACTCTTAGACTAAATCCCTAAACTCTTTTAGCTCTGCTCACTTAGGAGCATTTCATCAACCTTGTAAGAGGCTCCATTCTGACATCAAATACATAAATCGTCCGAGCAGAGTTTTCTCCAGATTGAGGGCAACAATAACTCGTGGTCCCTTCTCTCAAGGACTCTCCCTTGTACCAGTCTCATTGGGTATAAGTTCCCTTCAACAGATAAAATTTATTCCTCACAATTGGCCTCTAACAGATTTTAAGGTAATGGGTTCAGAGATTTCCATTTACTTCGAAAGTGAGCCATCATTAGAGGAATTTGCGGTTAAGCTACACCTAAGGTCTCTCTAACTATAAACTGACCCTGGGCTTGGGTGTGGTGCCTGGTACCCCCACCACATTGCCTTTATAAAAGATTTGTACCCAAATTTTTTTTTCACTTCTGGGTATTTCCATTCTAACCCAAATGCCAAAACCTCAAGGCATTCGACTTCCATTGGTTAACATGCACAGTCGTCGTTAGTCAATTTTCACGGCTCGTTAATATAAAAATTCCTTTATCCCTCTTCCCACTAACACTGCGTTGGGCGGGTCTTGGTTTGCCTCCCCCTTTGCCGTCGCGACATTTGTAAAAACAATGCCTGCTGTGCCTCAACAGTCCTTGCAACATCCACTTCCAATTCACACTATGAGTGACCTCGGCAACGGTCATCTCTTCCATGATTGCCATCCTTGAACACTCCAGGCTTCATGCCTCTCTCCTCTTTCCTGCAGTCCTTCCATGCCTATGCTGGTCCTACTGCCATGTTCGACGTACCATACCAAATCGAACTCGTAAATAACACTTACATCTACTAAATAGCAGGAGAACGTAACCCACGTACGTAGAGGAGTACAACAATCCTAATATAGGGCTCTATATCAATCAAACGATACGCTGAAAACGTAGTAAGCCGTACAGATCCTATGGACACTAGAACCTGATGCTCTGATACCATCTGTGACACCCCGCCTAATAAAATACCGGGTGATCATTCCTATACCAAATTAAAACAGGAATCCCAGTTGGTTCATCCTTAGCATCACTGTCGAAAACTTTTTAAAACTTACTAACCACCTAGTATTCCAAAAGCTGGTGCCAAATTTTAACTTTTTAATTAAGAAAACAGTAGAAGCGGAATTAACTATAAATCTTTCACACAACTGAATAAATCAACTGAATAATTAAATAGACAACTTGCCGAATAAACCATCGGCCACCAAAGTAAAATAATACAATACAACATCAACCAACAAAATAAAATATACAACTAGAAACTGTACTGAGAAGTCTGGGCGACACGCCCAAAGTAAACTGAACTGATAAATGATTCCTACTCTAGGAAGGAATGAATGATGCGTCTAATCCAAACTCCTGCTAGCATCCACATATGCTGCAGCTCCGTGTCCCTGGAATAGAATAGTAATCCTGGCGTCCCTGTGGCTGGACACCTAAAAGGTTTTGAAAATATTTTTATAGCAAGAGTTAGTACTCAAAACATTTGGAAAATATTTAGCAAGCGTTTATCACAATATAAAATGCGGTTATTGATTACACATGTTAGGTTCTCGTACACTCTCTTGAGTTTACTCACCCCTCATCTTTAGTGCACACCTAACGTTCTACATTTAGTTTGTCTAGCTATACATCCCAAGCTAACTAAAACCAAGGTAATCAACTAAACTTCTTTATACCTAAGTTCTCGTACCGCCCATACAGTACATCCGTTTCACTAACATCTCGCGTATGTTAATTAATTCTTAAGTAACATTTCACCTATGTTATGTTTCAAGACTTCTCATTTAGTTTCAATACTAAATTAAAGTAACATTTCACCTATGTTAGGCTTCAAGACTTCTCATTTAGTTTCAATACTAAATTACTACAATTCTCATAATTGTTATCTTTTCTCTTTTGCAATTAAGTTTCACTACTTAATTTACTATTTAGATATTCTCTATCTAAAGGTATCTTTTGTAATTAAGTTTCACTACTTAATTTACTATTTAGATATTCTCTATCTAAAGGTATCTTTTGTAATTAAGTTTCACTACTTAACTTACCAATTTGATATGCATCTCTAAATACATCATATAACCATCTACTATATCACATAAGTAGAATTTCCTTAATTATATATATTTCACTCACAATATATATTAAATATCAATCATTACTATTTTGTCCTTTTGACACACATAAAGGATTCTTGGTTTGGAATGATTCATCGACCCCAAGTAAGAGTTGGTTCGGAATGATCCATCGACCCCAACTATTAATATATATATATACACATATTCTGGTTCGGACTCTTTCATCACGACACCAGATTTAGGTTTGGTTCGGCATTTTTCATCGACCCCAAACATATAATATATATGTTAGTTCGGAATCTCTCATCGACCCTAACATATAATAATAATGTTAGTTCGGAATATCTCATCGACCCTAACATAGTTAATTTAGGTATACATCCCTTACCCAAAAGTCCATATAATTCAGTAGGTACGCACCCGACCTAACAATCATGTTTGTACGTAATATTTTAAATCTCTATATTCACCGTACAAAATTCGTTTTACAATTTATCTCATTAAATCACATTTATTGGAGTATTCACGCAACTCTAAGGGCCCTAGTTACCCTTCTCATATAATTTCAGTAGTTATCAATTACCCTACTGGTCTATTACTTGAATTGACTTTACCTCACTCTGTAACTCAATTCCACATTCCCCGATATCCCACGCGATCGGTTTAGTTCTGTCGGTCCACAATCTAAGTCATACTCCCAATGGCCTTATCGGATCCCAACAATATACCTACTGGTCTTATTCTCACTCCCACATAAGTATAATATAAGTCCTAGAATTTCCATTCACTCTCGGAAGTTAAAGGAACTTTAAACAAAAATTTGAGAAAACAGCTTTCATCGATCGATCGACTGTTTGGTTCGATCGATCGACCAGGTCGATCGATCGACATTTATGATCGATCGATCGAATCTGGGCAGAAACAGTTCGTCTTCTTCGTTGCTTCTTCCCCCATTATCAATCTCCAAACTCCATTGTAGTCTACCAAACTTCGACCCAATGATTCTAACATGTTTCCACATATACTAGGACAATTCCTAACATTTCAAATACATTAAAACCTCAACTTATTTGAATAAATGTGGATTAAACCCAGAATTTTCTTAAAACCCTAGTTATGGTGTTCTTCCCATATTTTCATCCAAAACCCAGATTTTATTCCGAAATAATCATCAAGTCTACTCTGAATATTAATCCTCTACATATGTTAAATCATTCTACATGCGATTCCTATCCCAACATGTATGAATAGCACTACTTTCTTTCCAAAAATATTTATTTAACACAATTCATTCAAAACCCTACACATGGGTATTATAACTTGATAATTCTTGTAATAAACAACTTGCCTTATGTTTAGTAGGGTCTGAATTCGTGGTTGTAGTTGTTGATTGATGATCTTCAAGCTTCAATCCTTTCTCCCCACAAGTTGTAGTGAGAATCTCCTTTGAATTCTTCTCACTTATCTCTTTTGCCTAAGGAAAATGTTTCTCTCTAATGGCTATGGTTTGTTTTTACTTTCTCAAGCCCTAGCCTCCATCTCTTAAAATCTGATTTAGGGCTTCTAAATTCGTAGGTCACCTTTTCCTTAAAATTAAAGAGACCAAAATACCCTCTAATGGTCCCGGTTTAGCCTAAAAATGACCCGACACTCAACTAGTACCCCCGGGTACACTATTTTGACTATTTTAACCCTTTCGGACTCACCCGTGGCCTCTATTTTAACATTTGAGTCACTTAAAAATATTACTCGTTCTCACCCCAAAATGGTCTATACGCGTTACGTAACTTTTTACCCCTCGCACTAAGTAAAATAGAATTAGGCAATATAAATCGGTATCTCTCTCTTGATTAATATTCCATAATTACTTCTTTTTAATAGATATCATTAAATTACTTCTCTCACGTAATTTAAATTAAACCATATATTCCCATTTAATTCTCCACTTTAATTAAATAAGGATATTCAGAAATACGGGGTATTACAATTTCTTCCTCCTTATACATGCCTTTCGTTGTTCAAAGGGAATTCATATTTTTTGGAAGGCATGCTTAAGAGTGAGGGTACTCCGGTCACCCTCCAAAGTTAAATCGTTTTCATGGTGAACCCTCAACTATTTAGACTTCTAGTGTATAGTTAGTGTGAAGCCTAAATAGTAGGTTGTATATAGTTAGCTATTTATTCTTTCTTTCTTTTTATCTTTTCTTTCCTTTTTAATTTAGTCTCGTGTAATTAGTTTACTTTTTGTTATTTGTTTTTGCTATGCTCGGTACTAACTTGTTTTGTAGATTCGTTGGACTTGTTCTTATGGGGATCGCTCCATTGTGGGTAATATCACTATTTCCCTCTCTTTAACTTGGTTCTTAATTCACATTGAGGACAATGTCAGGTTTTAAGTTAGGGGGTGTGGGATATTCTATCCATTTCTTTATTTAGTTCATGTTTTTGCTCACATGTTAGTTACTAAGTATGCTTTCTTAGAAAAATTTGAAAAATTTCAAAAAGATTTTCTTTCTTTTTTCTTCTTTATTGGGCATTTTGCCTTTGTTTCCGATGATAAATTTCAATAATTGCCCGATCCGATAGACAACTCAACGATGCATGTTCTCGATTTAAGAAGTTATTAGACTTTAGTCCTCAATCATTGATATTGTGAATAACTTCATGAATTAAACTTTAATCCCATGAGCACATGCACTTTCCTGTTATATTGATTTGGTTTAAGATTTTTATAACTCAGTAATCTTTTGCTGCATTGTATATACTTACACCGAGTAAGCTTTTTACCTTTCGTCATTTGTGAGTGTATACACTATTCTTTCCTCTTTGAAAACGTTGAATTCTTCGGTAATCTCACTATTCTTTCATTTGATCGTTCATTAATTGAGTTCATTCATGAAATGTGTTACTTGAGCATGATTTTCAAAGTTTGTTTTGACTCGAGAATTGCGTAAATGTTAGGAAATGATCATAGGCAATCTTTATTATATCACCCATATTGACCTTGACCTCACCTTATATGTTTCCCCTCGTCAACCCCTTTGAGCCTAAATATTATCCTTTCTTTTCATAACCCCAAAATCCCAACCAACTCCAAATTGGAGTTATACACCATACTTATCACCCTTACGTACTTACCCTTGTTTGGAATGTTACTTGGGATTGAATGATTTTATTGTTGTGTGGTTGCAATTTAGGCATTTGAGAGTGTGAAAAGTAGAGAAAAGAAAGAAGTGAAAAAGAGAAGCAAAAAGCAAAAGAAAAGAAAAGAAAAGAAAGAAAATGAGAAAAGAAGAAAAGAAAAAGAAAGAGAAAGTTGTAAATGTTGTATATAGTTCAATAAGCTTTGATTACTCTCCAAATGATATATCCAATGCTTATTTGGAAGTTGTTTTTCCAATTTTGATATTGCCCGCATTCTTCCCATTATCCTGAGTTTTCATTTTCGAACACTTTGAATCCGTACATACATATCCTTCGTTTCATACCCTAGCCAAACCTACCTTACAACCCTATTAAAGTCCTATATGATCTTAAGTAGATGTAATTCAAAGGTCAAAATAGTTTCGATAATCTGTGAAAATGCATTTCGCATCCTTTAATGAGCGGTATCTTTCATTGAGATTACAATTTTTGATTTTATATGTAGCGTTCTTCATTTGTGGCATGTGCACGACCTAGTTTCCATTTACATTTACTCTTTGTGCCCGCATGTCCCGTGTGTTAACTCCCTGTTTCGAGTGAATTCACTTGATGAGTGTAATGCCCATGAGGATTGAATATATGCTTGCTTTATTTAGTATCCGATTTATTTAAGTTTTTGCCAAATCACACTTTGCACGTGCTCGCTCCCCTCCCATGTTTTAAGGTTTCATTTCTATGAGGTGCATTCTATAATGTTAATGATTTGGAGTTTTGTGTGAATTCATTCACTTTGCTAACAATGCGTATGAAATCTTTTTCGTTGTTGTTGGGCTTGTCGCATGTTTGTTTGGGCATATTTTGAGGAAACTACTTGATGTTTGTGGGTTTCATCCCTGAAAATCCTCACGAGACGACACTCGTCCACTAGGGTAACCTAGGGGTTTAACGGCTTATTGCATACACTAAATGCAATCGAATCGCCCGCGAAAGTGACCTTATGCTTTTATACCATATTATTGTACTTGTATCCTGCTTTTGGTTTGCTTGTAATTCTTGTTGCATCCTATTTCATTGCTAAGGACTAGCAATGTGTAAGTTAGGGGGTGTGATTCGTACCGAATATTGCATATTTATACCCTCGAACCTACGCATTTTAGCCCCCTCGGGTGCCTTAATCTCTATATTTAAGCCTGTTAACCAGACAACCTCTGTTTTATATTGTTAATATGCTATATGAGGTATAATTGGGCTTTTTTAGGTATTTAGGTACTAAGTATGGAGTTTGGATCCATTCCGGCTAAAGTCCGTACATATCCGCACGCGCAAGGGCAATTCGATCAATTCACAGTTTGGGCACCTGGCCCAACATCTCCACGGAAGTTGTAACCCTCCTCGCAAGCTTCGTGTGTCCTTGAACGGTGCACGAATCTGATACCTAACGAAGAAGTTACGGTAATTTTAGCGGAAGAGATTTCCAATTGAGCCAAAACAGGGGGAGAAGGCTGAGACTTGCTTGATTGATCGATCGACCAAAAGGGTTGATCGATCGATCCTTAAATTTTCATCCTTCGAACTTTCACAGTGGGCAAATACCCGTTCGATCGATCGATATCGATCGATCCCCTATTTTCTGAGATATTTCACCTTTTCTTTTCTTTTTCCTTTTCTTTTCTATTTTAATTCCAACTTACTATATAACCCATTTTTGTGTAATATTCAGATATAATTCGTTTTTATATAGTTAGGTTAGGTTTTGGGTATTTGAGAGCTCATTCTCCATTTCTTCTTGGTTTGACAATCTTTTGGGTTTGTAAGTTGTACTTTCATCTTCCCTCTCCATTAATATAGTTTGTATTTCCTTAATTCTTGCTTTGTAGTTAATTTACATGCTTTCATAATTAGGTTTACGTGCTTTCTTTCCGTGCTTTGTAGTGTAGTTTTATTGCGTTTATTTACCGCTTTCCTTTACCGCATTTTTATCATGCTTTCTAGCTAAATTAGTCTGGGTTGTGTCAGATTGAACTCACCTAGGGTTGACATGTTGCTTTGCTTTGGTGATGGAGTTTTACGGGTCTATTTTGAGTGCGTTGTCCTAGTTATTATGCCTAGGAGATTTGACGGGGTATATCATGTATGCTCCGTGTTTACGACCTTGCGTGCGTAATTTCCGGGGTATTTGTTGACGCCAAAATCTTATTATTCTTTTATGCAAATTTAGGGGTGTGACAACTCTTGATTTAATTAATTGATAAAACGAGACGCAATCTTAATAACTCTTCGACCCATGTAACCATTTTATACTAATTAACGCGGGTGAGGGATATTCGACGCAACCTATAGTTTTTATTCGCTTTGTTAATCTAGTTTAAATACACTCGCCTAAATTAATCTTTCCCTTTTGTGCATCTTTTCCTTTTTTGTTGTAATCATCTTTTACGCTTTTATTTAGGAGTATTAAACCTTATAAATTCTAGCAACTCGTCTTTGTGGATTTCGATACCCGGACTTGGCCGCTATACTCACCCGTTGAGTGTAGTCATAAGTTTAGGTTTTTGTATTGAGACGGTGAATAGAAAACAACGATCGTCATTTGACACGCGCTGCTTTTCATGCTCGATCAATTACTCCACCATTTTCAAAATAAGTTTTGTAAATCTTTGATTGTCTATAAGACTGTATATAAGTATTGGTGTCTCACGACTTGAACTAATACCCTGTGAAGATTCGTCAAGGCTAACCATGAAAGAATAGTAGACGTGTCTAGGAACTATCAATCCATATCGATCAGCCGAATTTGTCTACACACAAATCTTTTAGTCACCGATTATCCATATTAGCCGACACGTGTATTAGGCCTTGTGTTTGTACCTTGATTTCATGCATGCTTTAGAGTCAAGCCCAGTTCTCATAGGAAGCGGCGCCACTTCCACACGCATATAGGTAGACTATCATAGGTATCCATGTAACTAAAACACCATGAGTCTATTAAGATCAAACTCATCCTCATTCATTATTCAATACATGTACTAAGCACTTATCCTTGGGGTGTTTAATTTTGTAGTGCTTACAGTCACGCCGTATGATGTACTTTAATCATTGAACTTGAGACTTGAATATGTCAACTATCAAG
The DNA here is from genome assembly GCA_949130495.1 of Sambucus nigra. Taxonomy (NCBI): domain Eukaryota; kingdom Viridiplantae; phylum Streptophyta; class Magnoliopsida; order Dipsacales; family Adoxaceae; genus Sambucus; species Sambucus nigra. The sequence continues at coordinate 523,639,363 of OX422220.1, forward strand.
TTGTGTTTCCATCAAGAGTGATTATTGTCAATAGGTTTTAGTCCCATCCCCAATGATGTCTTAGACACCATTCCTCTTACAAGACCTTTCGTATATTGGATCAACTGAGTTTTTACTAAATTTTACATAATCCACTGTGATTACACTATCTGTAATCATTTGTCTGACATAAATATGTCTTAGGCCAATATGTCTAGATTTTCCACTGTACACTTAAATATCTTCTCTGGAAAGTGTAGAGTCACTATCACAATGTATATATATTGGACGCATTGGTTTTGGGCAAACTGGAATTTCGATCAACAAATTCCTTAACCATTCTGCCTCTTTACTAGTTGCAGCTAATGCTACAAACTCATCTGCCATTGTAGAGTCAGAAATACAAGTTTGTTTCTTTGATCCCAAAGAAATAACTCCTCCACCAAGAGTGAAAATCCATCCACTTGTTAAGGAATGATGCTCCCGCTCAGTTATCCAACTGCCATCAGAAAAACCTTCTAACGCTGAAGGATATCCACTATAGTATACACCATAGTCCATAGTTCCTTTTAAATATTTTAATATTCTATTAACAACATGCCAAAGCAATAAACTAGGATTACTATTATATCTACTTAATTTACCAAGAGCATATGCAATATCAGGTCGAGTACATGTCATGGCATATATTAAACTACCAATTACTCCTGCATATTCCAATTGTGAAATAGCTCTACTAGTATTAGGAATCATCTTTAGATATGGTTCAAAAGGTGTACTAACAGGTGTGCAATCAAACTAATTAAATTTCTTTAAAATTTTCTCAACCTAATGAGATTGAGTGAGAATTATATTTTTATATCTTCTTATTATTCTCATTCCTAATATGACATCAACCACACCCATATCTTTCATATAAAATTTAGAAGACGAAAAACTTTTTGTATTATTAATGCTTTCTAAATTAGTACGAAGAATTAACATATCATCTACATATAAATAGATCATCACACCTTTACCACATAAAATTTACTATGAACACACTAATCAGATTCATGAATTGTAAAACCATAAGAAATAATGACTTTTTCAAAATTTTCTTGCCATTGTTTAGGTGCTAGTTTTAGGCCATTTAATGACTTAATTAGTTTACAAACTTGATGTTCTTGTCCAAGCACAACAAAACCTTCAGGTTGTTCCATGTAAATTTCTTATTCTAAGTCACCATTTAAAAAGCAGTTTTTACATCCATCTGATGAATTTCAAAATTATATATAGATGCTAATGCAATAAGGACTCTAATAGTAGATGTCCTAACAACTGGTGCATAGGTATCGAAATAATCAATTCCCTATTTTTGTGTAAAACCTTTAGTAAACAATCTAGAATTTATCAATTGTTCCATCTATGTTCATTTTATTTTTAAAAATCCATCTACACTTGATAGGTTTAGATCCTAGAGGTAAGTCTACTAACTTTTAAGTTTTATTTCCCATGATTGAATCTATTTCATCATTTATGGCTTCTTTTCAAAATGCTGAATCTACAAACTTAATTGCCTCATTATAAGTTTGTGGGTCTGTTTCAATACTAAGAGTCAAAGAAAAATGATTACAAGGTGTATCTCTAGTTCATTCTACAAGATAGACTACAAAGTCAGGACCAAAGTGTAACACCCCGCCTAATTAGATACCGGGCGATCACTCCAATATTAAATTAAAACATGAGTTTCATATGGTTCATTCTCAGCATCACTGTCGAAAACCATTTAATTACTAATAACCTATTAGGCTGGCGTTAAATTTTTTTTTTTTTACTTAACTACTCTTTTTAACGATTAGAATAAAACATCCACAATTAAATGCGTGAATGAACTGAAATGAAAATGAAATAAATTAAAATAACCGAACACTCGGTCCAAATTATACAACCATATCGAATGCTGCTAAAAGGATAAATAAATGCAGTTGGACCATTGGTCCGAATATTTGTACAATACCTCCTATCTAGAGTACAAAGAACGAAGCGTCTACCGAGAACCTGCAAGCATCCACAGCTGCTGCAGCTGACGTCTTGACTCGAATGGAAAGTCATCCAGGCGTCCCTGTGTCTGGACACCTATAATATATATATATATATATATATATATAGCAAGAAAGGAAAAGTAGATAACCGGGTCAGAGCCCGATTTGTGAAAATATTTTGCAAGTGCATAAATGCTTTATTTTTAGAAAAATAGTTTTATCTCATATTTAAATTTGGTATCGCACTCCCATGAGATACCCCTCACCTCTCTTCTATTAGTGCACTCCTAGCGCATCCATCTAGACATCCTAGTCAAGCTACCCTGCTAAACTAGTTTATTACCCAACTACTATCTATCCTAGATAGTCCAAGTAATGTACTAAGGGCTAAACTTCTCCCCAGTCTCAACACTGTGCCAAGTTCGTGCGTGGGGTGTCTCGCAGAGCGAAATCCAAACAAGGAACCCCCCCGATACACTACTGCGCGGCAATGTCGATCGTCGAGATCAGTCAGTCCCTCAGTACAGGATATATATATATATAAATATTTTAATAGTAGAGCACTAGGGATTTAACTTCTCCCCAAGGTCAACACAATGCCATATTCGTGCGTGGGGTGTCTCGCAAAGCGAAATCCATACAAGGAACCCCCCCGATACACTACTGCAGCAAGGTCGAACATCGGGATCCATTAGACCCTCGACACTCGATTCATCCATATATATATACATACTACAATATACATCCGGATATATCTCCCGGACCGAGGATTCGTATACAGGTATTTATCAATACCTTTCATTTCCTTTCTTATATTAAGGAATTATATAAAAGCCAATTCATTATCATGAACCGCTTTATCATAACATATAACTATGTATATAGGAGTGTATATATACTCACAACATACATATGTATATATACAACCAATCATCCAATCCCATAGCCAAGTGTACATTCTATATCTGATGTACAAAGGCCATGCAAATAATATACCCGGCTATATATATCACCGATAAACTTGCATCAGTGCTATCATCTTCCCAGTGCCCGGCTCACGTAGCAGTACTGGGGCCACCATGGTGGGACTAAACGACACCCATCTCGTGGTAAACTCACGCACACGACGTCCCGGGAAGCGGTCATTGCTCCAAACCGGCAATGAGACGAAACATACCCACCCCGTCTCATCCCAAAATAAAAATATAAATCACATATAACACACGGGACGACTATGACCTGGGGAATATCCACACCCTGCTTTTTAAGCCAGGATGCTCACCCTCTGCGCGGAAACTTCCCAATGATAGCAAGAGCGGGGTATGCTTAACTATATAAGTATATATACCATTCATATGCACAGTATATATATATATATCCATGTGATTCATTAATATGGTCAAATAGTATTCAATCATCATATCATATATATATTCCTAAACCACACAATATACATACCTTATATTCTTCCTAGAATATATATAAACGGCCATAGTGGCCTATGGCATCTAACGATGATCAATAATCCCAAAGATTCCCTCCAGGAATCATAACCATGCATTCGTATATGCATGATACTAAACCCAAAGTATTTCCTTACTTTATCAAGTAATACCTACTCAAATCCCACCTAAGTATTTACCGGATATCTCCCAGTATAATACTCTACACTAAACGAATATATATATGTTTCTATTTACCCAAAATTATCCTAATTATCTCGTAGGATACTCTCAACCGAAATCAATATATTTATGCTTTCTTATACGCATAAATATATAGGTCTAATGCCTTAAAAGGTCCTAGGAATTATCTTTCCCAAACAACCTTAACCTTAATGGGTTATGGACTTCATTCCCATAAGCCCAAGGATTATATCCTGTCCAAGATTCCTTTAGAAATCCCCAATCTAATTTAGGAATCCTAAATCATCAAATCCTACATTTATTCTATTTTCCTCGAAAACAGAACTTAAGGGTTGTACATTTAAACCCTTACTCAAACCTCCTAGATCTCCTCAATGATAGGACCATATAGCCCTAAATGGTCCCTTATGTTATCACATAATTATCCCCAAAGCAATATGAATTGGATTCTAACCCATCCAAAACTTCCTAGAAAAATTGCCATTTTTCAGCAAGGGTCGATCGATCGACCCATGGCTGTCGATCGATCGAAGGCTTCGATCGATCGATCATGGCGGGCAGCTTCTTCTCCGAGAAGCTGTTCAGCCATGGAAGCTCCCCCCGAGCTTCCGTCTCCGCACCAAACGTTCTACAACTACAACCAACAACTAATACACCTATAATACGGGTTCTAAACGTCCTAGAACCCGGAATCACCCAATAATTTCTATTAAAACCTAGGTTTCTCCGATTATACCATTTTAGGGGTTTATTCGTTTTAACTTCCGAAAACCCGTTTTATCCATGATTACCCAACCCAAAACCTTTAGGGTTTGTTATTACCAAACTATGGTATGAGAATTTATGCAAAAATGTAAATAAAGCAAGTAAACACTTGCCTCGTGGATATAATCCGACGACCTCGAGCCGAATCCCGCGGAGGTTGGCCGGAATCTCCCCCTTTTCTCTTCTTCTCTCCTTCCTCTCTCTCTTCCTCTTCTCTTTCTCTTTCTTTCTCTCTTTCTTTCTCTTTCTCCCTCTTTATATAGGAGAAAAGGGTTTTAACCCTTAAAACCCCAAAACGACTCGTTTACCCAATTACGAGCCCGTTTAACTCTCGGAGCCTAAACAATACCCCCGGACACACTTTTCTGACTATCTCAGTCATTCCGAGACTAACCGCACACTCGAAATCTCCATCCGAGGTACTTGACCGCAAATCACTATTCTAACCCATATAGCTTTAATGCGGGTTTTCTAATTAAAATCTTACCTTTTTGTCGCTTTACTTCATGGCGATGTATAATTAAAATACTTCGACCTATTTAGTCCCAAAGATATTCACAACATCCTTCGAAACTCATTTAATCCTTGAAAATCTCAAAAATTACTATTTAAGAAAATTACCCAAATTCCCATTTATTCTTAATTATGGGATTTACTTGTCTCCAAAAGGATGGGTTGTTACACAAAGCTCTTTTCTTTTCAAGGTCTTCTACTTTTCCTAATCTCTTCTTGTTCTACCGGTGGTGTATCACGTAGTTGTTAAGGAGTATTGACTTCTTTTTCATTATTTATTCTAGGAATAGAAGAAAATCTTAGGTCATAGAAAATTGCATCTCTAGATTCAATTATAGTATTTACCTCAACATAATCATTAGGTTCACTAACCATAAATCTACAGGCTTTACTATATTATGCATAACTGTGACACCCCGCCTATTTAAATACCGGCTGATCAGTCCTTTATAAAAATAAAATAGGAATCTAATTTGGCTCATCCTTAGCATCACTGTCGTAAAACTCTTTAATTTACTAATCACCTAATATAATAAATAAACCAGTGCCACATTTTATCTTTCATTAAACAGTAACAACATGCGGAAACATAAACTATACCAATCACACAATATTTGAGTCTACCACATCACAAGACATAATATAAATAAATACTGAATAAACCATCGGCTCCAAGTCTAATATAAAAATCCAACACAGTAATAATCTGGATACAAAGTCTGAACTGAAATAAATGAAATAGATGAAGGGGTAACACACCCAAATGAAATACCGAATAAAAGATCATACTCTAGGAATGAAGTATCTAAAGCATCTAAACAAATCCTACATGCATCCACAATGCTGCAGCTACGCATCCCTGGAACGAGTCTTCAAGCTTGGCGTCCCTGTGGATGGACACCTAAAATGTTTTGAAAATATTTTTCACATGGTTCAGAGCCAAAAACTCTTGAAAACATTTAACAAGTATTTATCTTAGTTTAAAAGAAGTTATTAGATACACATGTTAGTTCGTGTACAGTCCCTTGAGTTCCTCACCTCTCATCTATAGTGCACATCTAACATTTCTTACTAAGCCCACCTAGTCATACTACCCAGACTGGCTAGATATCATAAGTATCTAACCAACAACTACTAGGCTTGGCTCACCCGTATCGCCCATACGGCACGCTACAATATAACCTTAATTATCATTAAGTTCTTAGTTAAGTTTCTCTTTAACTTACCCGTACCGCCCATATAGTACACTAACATAAAATAATAATTAACATTTCTCGTATGTTATTATCAATATATTTCGTTAAGTTCCTCACACTTGATTTATCTTTAGATATACTCTATCTCAATTCTATTATCACACATAAATAAAATAAGTATTACTTTAGATATACACTATCTATGCCCCCTACTATTACACATTAGTGGGATAATGCACATAAGTATATATATATATATATATATATATATATATATATATATATATATATATATATATATATATATATATATATATATATATATATATATATATATATATATATATATATATACAACATCCTCCAGACCGGAAACCGCGATGCACACTTGCATACTTTGCTATCAAGTCCAAGTACCTCTCGTACCAAATCCAGTACTATCGGCTTAGAATGTCTCCTCGAACCATAAATTAAATCAACACATGTTAGAGGCGAACAAATCCTAAGCCTTTGGGCTATGAACATATCTAATGTACCCAAATAACATGCTGGTATCGATATTTACACACAAATAGTGATCCTCCCTAAGTTCTATGTTCTAGGTCATTCAACTAACATCGTTGGAATCGCCAAGGTGGTATCGCCCACAACACGTGACCTCCGGTGATAGCAAGCAACGTAGATATGTTCACACATAAAAACACCTAATAGGAATACACACAACCTATCCATATGTCTCATATAGGCATATACACAACCTATAAATATAATCCGTATAGGTATACACTCAACCTATAATATCACCCGTACATAGTATATATATCTCGAACACTTAACGTACTAACGACTTACAATTATAATCTCTTATCGTGAAAGCTCGAGTATGATTCTCTACCCAAAAGGTCCTAGTTACCCCTTAAGTTATTTCAGTAGTTATTACTTTCATACACTACTGGTCTAAGTCATCGGTTCACTCAGACACTTCGTGACCCATTCTAAGTCTCACAATTTCATTTAATCTCAATTATGCCTGATTAATCCTATCCTTAATTCTCTCATATTGGCTAAGCCACCATCCTACCATAGGCCTACTGTGATCCATTATATCCCTCATAATGTTTTAAAGGTGCCCCAAAAGTCTCCCCAGACATTACTCAAATTTTCAGGACTTAAATATAAGAATCTGGGCAAAACTGGAAAATCGAATTGATTCAGCCTTGCCCCGAATCGATTCGCCATCCGAATTGATTCGGCCAAGGAGCCGAATCGATTCGCCCGTAACAGGTTTCCTTTCTCCTCTTCGCTGTTACAAATTTTTAGCCATGAAAAAATTCTTAAAACTTCACAAAACTCCTAACCAACATAACCAATCATATATTATGTATATAGGGATAATTTCCAACATAAATCTAACATTGAATCATCAAGAAATTGATTCAAGAATCGATTATCTTTCAATATCCATAAAAACTCTAGTTTCATTATTCTTCATTCATAATCAATCATAAACCTAGATTTATTTCATGTTCTATAATCGATAACATCTGATTTTAAAGTACATACATATAAGGATTAACTCTACATGCAATCCTACCCCCAAATCATGAGTTCTCATCATTTAACACCCCAAATCATCAATTATAAAATCCAACACTACAAGGGTATTACAACTTTCTCAAAACTTGTAAGATAAACACTTGCCTTTGATTTACAGGTCTGATTTCAATTTGTGCTGTGTGATGAAGGTTTGTCCCTTGCTTCTTATCACGGTTTCGATAACAATTGTGGATGAATCAAGATGTTGCACCTCCAAACTCTCTTTTCTTCCTCTTTAATGACCTATCTTCTCTTCTCCTTTGATTCTTAGGGTTTTAGATACGATATGTTGCTGACCCAAATGACTAACCTTAGGTTTTAAATCCTAATTCCCGAAATTAGGCTAACGGGCCCAACCCAAATGCCCCGAACACCCCCATGTAAGCTCGATTATGACTAAAATCGCTCCAGGACCCAATCTATACCCCGGATATACTATTCTGACTATTTCGACCCATTCGGAATCAACTGTGACCTTTGAATCATCATCCGAGTCACTCTATACAGTTATCCTATCTCAACCTCATTTAGTCTACACGCGACTCCCAGTTGAGATATAATACTGTTACGTCCATTTAACTCGCTACGACGCATTTTAATTAATCACTATTCACTTAATAATTTTATTCCATTAATATTAATCATTAACTCGCCCGATTAATATTATAATTCAGTTAAGTTACAACACACGTTTAATTTAAAACTAACCCGAATTGATAAATTTCTCACTACTCGAAATTACGGGGTATTGCAATAACCTATGAAAATACACTCAACACCTTTACTTCCTAATTTCTTTCTCTTAGTTTCAGGTGGTCTTGCAATAGCTCTACAACCCTAAATTTTAAGATAACCTAAATTAGGTTTTCTTTTTTTCCATGATTCATAAGGAGTTTTCTTATTATCTTTAACAGGTATCCTATTCAGAATATGACATGTAGTTAAAACTATTTCTCCCCAAAACCCTTTACTTAAACCAGAATATGTAAGCATAGCACTAACCATTTTAGTTAGTGTCTTATTTTTTATTTCTCATACTCCATTTTGTTGTGGTGTATAAGGTGCAGTAACTTCATGTATAATACCCATATCTTCACAACATTGAGGAAAGTGATACTCATCGCCTCAACAGATCTAAGATATTTAATTTTAATATCATATTGATTTTCAACTTCATTTTTATATGTCTTAAATCTATTTAGCACTTCATCCTTAGAGTTTAAAAGATATACGTAACAATATTTTGAAAAGTCATCGATAAATGTAGCAAAATATTTACTATCGCCTCTAGTACGTGTTCCATGCAAATCACAAACATCACTATGTACTAATTGCAACAAATATGTAGTTTTTATTTTTTTTATTTTGGGAAAAGGTAATCTTGTTAGTTTTGTTTGCATGCATATTTTACATTTTTCATTCATATCATTCTCATATTTAGGAATTAAATTTAAATTAACCATGAAATGCAATTTCTTTCTATTAACATGTCCTAAACGACTATGCCATAATGAAAGACAATCAACGATATAAGTAGAAGAATCTTTTTCATTGATGTTGAGCTTAAACATGCCCTCATACAAATAACCTTTGCCTACAAAGGTACCATTTTTAGTAAGGACAAATTTGTCTGGCTCAAATACAAGATTAATGTCAAATTTGTTAAGAAGACTTCCAAAAACTAAATTTTTTCTAACATCAGGAACATGAAAGACATTGGTGAGACTTATGATTTTTTCGGAAGTTAATTCGAGATCTAACTGCCCCTTTGCCATTAACAGCATCAGTTGAAGAATTTCCCATATAGTGAACATCTCCTTCAACAGTTTCATAGGCAAAGAACAAGCTCTCGTCGTTACATACATGCCCTGTGGCACCAGAATCAATCCACCAAGAGTTATCTTCTCCAAGCATATTAGCCTCAAAAATCACAGCAACAAAATTTTGCTTTGTGTCTGATGACCCTCTTTTGTCCTTTAGTTTCTTGAACTCACGACAATTCTTCATGAAGTGACCTGGTTTATTATAGTGAAAATAATTGCCTTTCTTCTTTTTGTTTGCTTTAGAATTGTTTGAAAAATTCTTCCGCTAGTTATTCTTTCCATGATTGCTATATTTTTGCTCATTTCCTTCCTCCACCATATGGACCTTGGAAACAAAATTTCCCTATTCCTCTTTACCATCTAGAATTTAAGACTCTTGTTCAATTTTTAAATGAGTCTCTAATTCTTCAAGTTAAAGATCTTCTTTTTGTGTTTGAGTTCTTTCTTATGATATTTCCATGAAGGAGGAAGTTTTTCAACTATGACAGAAACAATTACATTATTATCCATATTTAAAATTTTAAGTTAGCAATGATTTAATATGCATTGGATGTCATGAAATTGTTCTAGCACACCTATTATCATGCATTTTAAAACTTAAAAACTGACCAATAAGGAACTTTTTACTTGTAGCTTCTTCCGTAAGTTATTTGGAAATCTGTATGCAAAGGCTGAAATGAAACTCTTCTATTTGTAACAATAATGTCAACTTTAATACAATAATGTACACTTCTAAATACAACTCTGTTGAACTTCAAATCAATTCTGAAAACTTCAAGGCATGATGTCACATTCCTAAATACAACATTTTCCCCACTAAGATAATTCGGTATACAAATGTGAATCCACAAATCCGTACTCAAGATACAATAAAGCAATTGCATTGTATGCAAATTGTATGTGTGAAGACAACCCTTGGATGTAGCAATGAAGATTAGACAAAGAATTTCCTATTCTATTTTGGTACATAGAACAGAATAAGAGAATCTTGTATATCATGAAAGTTCTAAGTGAGTAATTGCAGGAGTTAGTAAATCTGAAATTGGTTTAATATTAAGTATGTACAACTTCAAAATAGGCAGCCTTTATTTATAGAAAATGAAAGGTTATGTCTCAAGAGTATGGTTGTTGAATTTAACAGTCTTAATTAATTTCGAAATGGTATGAGTGTTTAATACCAACAGTCACAAGCCATTTTCGTACCAGGGCAACTAAACTGAACCGATTTTTACACAGACCAAAACGTGACCACGCCACAGCTACTATGATCTGACTCGGACGAATCCCGATAACTCGCTACCACTGCGAAAATGCGCCACTAGCGCCTCTACAGCCCACTGCCTCAGTCCGCCTCTGATTCCGCATCTTGCGCGCACGCGCACGTGCGTGTGCACGGTGCTTCGCATCGTAGTGGAGCTCTCTTAAATAGCCGTCTTAAATGCTTGATGAATTAACTCTTCATCTTCCATTTATACTTATTAAGTGTACACTTTTTTTTATCTTTTTCCATTATGGGACAAATGTTGTCCACATGCTTTATAGATTAGTGGGTTTCACTTACCTCTATTCATTTTCCAATGTGGGACTCTCTCCCTTTTATATTGATATTATTTCCCACTTCACTCCACACACTTTCAATGCGGGGCAAGCTTTTGCTCACTTATTTTAAAAAATCTCCAACATAATCAATCGTCAATAATCTTATATAGTAATATTTTTTTATACCATTCAATTTTAAAATTGAAAATATATAAGCAAAGATAAAATCATGGTTGCTATCAAAATAATAAAATGGAAAACGTAACACTAATTTTCAATCTTTTATTGAGACAATCATTTATTGTACTTTAAAAAATATGAAAATAACTTTAAATTGTTGTCACTTATTTTTTCCCAACCTAAAAAAGCCAATCCAAAGAAAGCCACATCTCCTGAACCTACTTAATGACTTTTATACACAAAAACTATTGTTAACACAATCAAATTTTCTAATTGTTCTAAGATACATATGTGTAGAAAAGTTCATTTCTTATCTGATCATCTATTGCTTACATTTTATCAACGTTAAAATATAAATTTTAATTCCTCTTATATATTTATAACTTTTACTTTTCTTTTTCATATTATCTTTGACATGAAACAAATCTTTTAAGATTGAAATTTTATTCCTGGAGAACTAAACAGTAAACACTACAAATAAAATTCTAGAATAAACAAGAGTAATTATAGTTAACACTATCCCAACAAAGTCAAGGAGTGATGCGTACAATTAAGAGCATATCTAGTTAATTTTCATCTAAAAAAATGAGAGGAAGTTTTCACCTTATGTAATGATCGCCACATTATTTTACCATCCAAACACTTGCCCGAACATAGGTTATACAACTGATGAAAAATCAATTAGTAAAAATCAATAAATGGTATAAAATAATCCTATAACAATTAAAGTCATCAAGTAAAAACACGGGGTTAAATAATAATAACTGAAATTTATAGACATATTTGGAAATTGTACCCAACTACAATGTGTATTATCCATTTTACCAAATCAAATACCAATATATGCTAATCTGCACACTTGATGGCAATCATTGAAGTTTATTTTCGATTTCGTCCAACAGTCATCTCCGGCGAATTCTTCGAACTCCTGCTTCCGCTTCGTTCTTTGTTTGCCTCTATTTGTGCAGCGCCACTGTAGAGACGTTGGTTGATGGTTGTATTTGATCACTTAATTATCTATACCATTGCTTAGGCTTTTAAATTGATACATCATTGAGAATTTATATACTTTCCTTTCCCTTTCACATTCTTGAATCTGAGAAAAGAAAGTTAACCCTTACACGCACAAGATGTAATTAATTGAAAGGGGGAGAGAGCTGCTAATAGAGGAAATTTAATGGTAAATGGCTACTTGTTGGAATTTAAAAGGGAACATTCGAAGAGAGCAAAAGGCATCCCACAACAAAATGTAGATTAAATTCCAAAAACTTTATTAGTTTACAAGTGGAGCTCTGCCTTAGAAAGAGACTCCATTTTTATACTTATTTATATTATTTTCACTTCACTTTAGGACTCCTACTTCTATTTTTCATATTATTACTGGAATATATTTTCAATTTCATGTGCAGTTCATAATTTTATTTATCACTAACAATCCTTTCTTCTCGAACAACATTATTACTAATAATCATTCCCACATCCAATGAGCGTAACCAACATTGACTATGATACATGATTTATTTAAAATAAATTAGAGAATTTAATTAACATCTCATAGAGTATAAGACTTTCTAAGAATTAAAGGGTATGCCAATAGGAATTTACTATGTCAAAGTATAATTTGACGTGGTTATTTCTTTTAAATTTGTGGTTAATTTTATACAATCTACACCATAAATCTTTCCAAAGGAAAATTCTCAAACTCCAATTGAATAAACATGTATTATCAACAAAAGATGAACAAAATTGCAAAAAAACACGGGGATATACCATTTCCATCACTTTCTCACAAAAAACTACCAATTATGGAAAACATCTTAAAAACGACGAATATGAATGAAGAAAAGAAGAATGAATATGATTTATATTTTCGAGTTGCTAAGGGTTTATATAGCATTTTTAATCATGGGGATAATGAAATTAAAATCAAGTAAATTAGTATCTTACATTGTATATATGCCTAAACAGAGAAACAGTGCAGCCCTTCACATTCCTAACCCACATATAGACTCGCGTTGTGTCCTATTTGAACAGGATTGATGGCCGAGGTGGTGATATATTGCGACACACATCTTAACCTGCATATACCTTAGGCATGGAGCGGAAACACTACAATATACATGATTCGTAGAATCAAGCTTTGTTGAGTTGAGGCCTTTATATTATAAGGGCCCAAAAAGTCAAAAGCCTAGACCTAATTGTCAAAAATCACCATTCTTTTATACATCTTATCAACTAAAAATGTTTCCTCATATTCAGCTATAATGATGCACCTTATAAACAAAAAGAAATATTTGGCATGTTAAGAAGATGACTAGACATGTATTTGAATAACTGAACAAACTTATAACAGACAAAGTAGATCATGTGTACTCCAATATGACCGAACAAGGATTTGATGAATAATTGAACAAATAAGCTTATTGCATACCAAGTAAGTAAAAGAGGCACCTCAATCAAAAAAATTCATTTTCGCATTTGTTGAAAGAGATGGAATAAGGATCTACAGAGAGGGGATGGATTTAGTAAGTAAAAAAACACCTACATCACAAACTTCTTTAATAGCAACTCCTCAACTATCGTGTTTACTAGCAGTTAGAAGTTTTATCTTATTAAAACTCAATTGTCTTGTAAAATTGTACTTACAGCTTCACTATTCTTGATTTATGGAAACATATTATGCTAAAACAAAAAATCTCAAGTGTTCCTTAGAATCTTAACTATCACCCCCACTATTAGTTTGTCTATTGATTTTGTTTTACTGAAAAGAACTTCATAAGAAATCTAAAGGTTGAAATATAGAACAGTGCTCTTTTAGACACAGTAAGTTCTTAACAAACTTTACTTCCTTATTGGTGAAACAAATCACTCATTTCCCATTTCAAGTGAATATTGAAGGATTAATTTGACCAAATTAATGCATATTGCAGGATGATTTGTGGTTCAGAATGTCTACAATCAACCTCGTGGTGTGAAACTGAATACAAGGAGGCGTTAGACTATCTGATATATGAATTTCAAGTTCAATTTTATCTTAATTTTGAACATGAAAAATTATTAGAAGATTGTGGCATGGGGCAATTACTTCCCCATCTCTCCTGTGCAAACACCTCAAAAAATAGACGTGAATAGATAGAGGACAATAAAATTAGACATGATGTGTGTCAAAAATTATATTTGCATTAAAGTTGCTCAATACTAACATTGTAAACTATTCTTACCTCAATAATAAAAACCCCACCAATATAAATATTAATTGTAATAATAAAATCAAATTTTGAGACCCACAACTCAATAAATTTAAGGCCTGTAATGCAATGATAAGAAAAACACATTGTTATTTATTACAAATCTTGTATAACCCCAAAACACAGATCTTTATTTGAATTAGAACATATAAAAAGTGGCAAAGTATAACTATCGCACTATACGAACGCCACATTGAAAGCTTAGTATAATCCTTTAATCGTTTTTTGATAAGTAACATAATCCTTTAATCTTAAACCCCCATAGTAAATCGGATGCAATTCAGTAGTTAGAGGAACAATCTTGTGCCAAAACAATACATAAGAATTGCGCATGGAAGAGTTTTACTTTGTTCTTGTTCAGCATCTTTGGTAATCAGTAATCAAAACATTTTTGTGCCAAAACTATGACAGAAATACACCCAAGTATAATTTTCAAGAATGACTGCGATACAAATTGGGAGGACAAGAAGCCTAAAATAGGGAGAATCAAAATGTAAAGCGAACTATCAATTATCATCATTTGATATTCAACACCCACAGTAAACCAAATGCAGTTCAGTAGTTAGAGGAACATCGTTGTGCCAAAATAATACATAAGAATTTCACTGTTAAATTAGTTTCAATGAATGGGAGAGTTTTCCTCTCTTCATGTTATGTATCTTTGGGTAGTCACTGGCCAGAACAACAGTTTTGTGCCAAAATACATACAAAGATATGATAGAAATACACCCAAGTATAATTTTCAAGAATGAATGCGAGAAAAATTGGGAGGACAAGAAGCCTAAAATAAGGTGAATCAAAACGTAAAGCTATGTACCAAGTACAAGGTAGACACTCGATCTAGCTAACCAAGTCATATTTTCCGATGCAAGGTTAATTGGTCACCTGAATAAATAAAACTATTTTTCTTATCTACTTATCTACTTAAAGAGACCAGTAATAAGGATCTAGAGATCGAGGGGAAAAATTTAGTAAAGTGATGTGAATGGATATACAGGAAGAGTTAAGATTGCATTTATATTATCGATATTGAGATTGATATTTCTGTGAGAGTTTCTACTATTTCCGCTGCGTACATCATAAATTAATAACACCTACACTACAAACTTCATTTCTTAGCAACTCCTCAACAGTAGAGCATCTTAGCAGTATATATAGTAAAACTCAGCGTTTGTAAAGTTATAATTCCAGATTCATCATTCTTTATTTATCAGAGCATGGTTCGTTCCTGGGGTGGTAGTATGTGTACGTATCGTGATCATATCCAAAATTAATATGTCAAAATCAATGGCCAATATTCAATCTGGGGGATGAGTCGATATGGATCAAACCAAAGCTGAGTTGATATCAGAACTGAAACGCATGAACAAGAAGATGGAGAATAGATGGAAGAACAGATCAATAGTGAACTGTAATCCCAAGGACAATCTGCCCATGGTAATGATAAAAAACACCACCATTTGTCTAAGGGGTTGGTGGCCATGGGAGAAGATACCAAAGGCTGTGGTAAATGCCCCCAGTGAATCAAGGCGGGGCAGCCCATCCCACAACTAGGTGCAGTTGGGGGAAAAAACAAATTAGGTCCCTGAATAGGGTGTTGTTTGACCTATGCTTGGCTTATAATCGAGCAACATCTGGAGATACAAGCCCTTGAAAGCTTTACGAGCATATGATCCTTTAGAGGCCAGGCGGAGATCAAGGAAAGAAAAATGTGAAGGAAAATAACCCATGGGGATTCCGGCACAACCACCATCACAAGTCAAGCCCTTCGGGGGCTAACCACTCACAATCGAGATCGTTCTTAGCGAGGGGTTTCTCCTCCAAAAGGTGAGACATCAACCAATCGACTCCCGCTCTATGATTTCAGAGCCCCTACCGTACCCCAACCCATAGGTAGGGATCAAAATACTAGGGTGAAAGGGTGGCTATATCAATCAACATCGGGGCCCCTAGCCATGGTCAATCATTAGGGCGAATCTGAGGTGGAGGTTCACCCTTTCACTATTGATGACCATATTTTTCTCCCCACAAGGTTACCATTTGATCACGAGGGAAGTCCAAGGGTGGTTCATCGTTCACCTCCATTTGGTGTGAGGAGGTGCTACATGTGTAAGGAGATAGGGCACATGGTACACGATTTCCCAAACTGAGTAAGAGGAGATTTTCAAGTGGTCGGCGTGTCCCGAGGAGAGGAGGGCAGCCATGGGGCAGAATTGCAGGTGTGTGTGCATTCCCGTTAGGTGATGATGTGCGGGAGATATCAAAGTAACCTACGACTCAGTATAAGATGAGGGAGATATATATGGGTCTTATGCTACAACTCCTTGAAAAATGGGTTCACGATGATATCTCAATCATATATTTAATTGGAACTTAAATCTAGATGCCCATATAGATTGACTCAATGCAATGGAGAAGATCTTCGAATATAAGAACACCATCGGGTCAAAATGTGTCAAGCTAGTGGTGACAAAATTGCTAGGGTAAGTTGTTATGTGGTGGGATGACTTTTATTTGGAGTAGAGAAGAAAGAGGAGAAGGGTCGATCGGTTGAAGAGACATTTACAAGCGGCATTTTAACCCCACTCTTACGAGAGAGACTCATTTGCGCGGGTGTCGAGTCTCCATACAGGCTTGATGTCCGTCATGGAGTATAAGGAGAAGATTAATTTTCTATGATGTCATCATGGAGTATAAGGAGAAGTTTAATTTTCTATGCACCCGAGTCATAAATTTAACGAGAACACCGAGGAATATGGCAGGGATAACACCACCTTCATAATCACATTGAAAAAAAAGGAAGACAAATGGTAATACAAATATGGAAACTTCAATACAGGGTTTAGGAAATTTATGTTGTTGATTCTTTATTGCTAAATACTGAAAACGTGAGATAAGCGAGGGGCGTGTGATATTGAGATTATTTTATTATTCGCAAGTATTCCAATTTAACCAATATTCAATTAGAGTCTATTTTGGAACAAAATGAGTACAACCCATAAACATAAAAAACGGATATTTAATTGAACACGGTATTTCAATTAAATCCTAAAACATGCATCTAGATGATATATCAAATAAATATAAACGCATGTGACACAACATATAAGGAAAAATCCCCGCAGGGCAAAACCATTTTATTTTCAGTATAATTTGTAAAGAACGGTTTACACGGATTATAAAGAAAATAAATGTGACAACGAAATACCCGCAGGTGTCGGTTCCGAAGTCGTCGGCTGGAATCTCCCGCAGGAACTCCAGATGGTCAGCAGTGAAGAAGATACCGGCTTCTCCACAAAAATACTCCTCAATGAGTAAAATGAAACTTTGAAGGTTTACAACATCTGCAAAAATTAACCTCTTCAAGGTTCTATATGTGTGTATGTTGTATTTATGTTGTGTGTACAAAATGGGAGATGAAGAGTACATTATATAGGAGGGATTGGGCTCACAAAACACTTTTCATAAAGCATGGAGAGAACATGGCCGGATTGCTTTAGGAGGTGTAAAGTCTTTTGAGTGGAAACAATAATATAGCACTTGGAATCTGCCAGCCTAAAAAATTAAACCCATGATCTGTTTGGATTTTTCCAGGGCGGACCGGTCCGGGCTTTAGGCGGATCGGACCGGCATGGCGGATCGGTTCTTTTATTTTGAGGCAGATTCGGTTCGCAATCGGTTCGCAACTCTCTGGACTCAAAGTGAAAAGCGGACCGGTCCGGGCATGGGCGGATCGGTCTGCTGCGGATCGGTTCTTTTTAATCTGGGGCGGACCGGTCCGGATTATATAAATCCTGATTTCTCCTTGGAGTTTTCTCCATCTTCAACGGGCCATATCTTCTTCACCGTAGCTCGGATTGAGGTAACGTTTCTTCCAGTATCTTTGTTGCGGCAAGCTCTTCAACTCTCCTGTTGACCAGTCTTCCGGACGGTGGCTGAGCAATTACCAAATTGCCCTTGAAGATCCATATCGAGCCATATTTCACTGTTTTGACTTCTCTTCCGTACCGCATACATTTAGTCCCTAAAATTATGGAACGTGAAGACGTTGGGGCATATATAGGACACTTGATAAATGCATGATTCCCAGAATTCGGATTGACCTCGTCAGATGTGATCGTGAACAGACGAGCCTTTTGTAGCGGCGTACGACATATACAAATTAAATATTGCGGACATGATAAATTTGTCCTTACAAATCTCCCCCTATGTCTATGCCGGTACATACATAAAAAATTCGAATTATGCAAACTCCCCAAACAAATGACATATATAATAATATCCCTATTAAACCTTCGAACTGAGAATACTAAATGACATGTCATTAAGCATTTTCAAATCTTCAATACATTCAGATACTCAAAACTTTTTCTCATCAGGGTGTGCAATCCAATAGATATCAACATCGTACCTACACACATAAGCAAAAGCAAATACCCGTGACGCGCAACAGTTTGATTTATAATGATATGCAAAATCAAATATCCATTAAGTTTCAGCAAATCATAGATAAATCAAAACAAACATTTCTCCCTTGGATTTTCTCCCCCATAATTCATTCTCCCCCTTTTTATGATGTCCCAAATAGACAGATATGAGAAGCATAAATATGGTAAATGTCACAAAAAAAATGTATATTTTTTTTTTTGATTTTTCAATTTTTTTGAATTTTTCAAAGAATCAAAGAATGTTCTATTTTTGAATTTTTCAAAAAGAATGTATAGAACAAATATACAAAACGAAATCACACCATGAAAGAACACAAAGACAACAAAGTCGATGATAGCGTAAGTGTAGGGGTGTGAACACATTCGATAGGAAAATAAACTCAATCAATCATAGGTGCACGATGAATACGTGAACTCCTAACGAATGAACATCAAAATAGTCCTTAGGTGTAAAAATTGTTGAATTTAGATGATATCGTCTTAATCAAATCAACAAATCAAAGTAAAAGTGATTTTCACACCAATAACGTCCAAAACTATTAAGCGCTTTTTCAAGATTTTCAAGGACGTCCAAACCCGTTTAACTTTTCCAACCAAACTCCCTCAGATATATATACTTTTAGAGGTGATAAACTAAATTCTCAAATTTGGAGAATAGATGGTAAAACTTATTGGCCCATATTTGGCATGTATTTCTTTTTATTGCCTTTAAATTTTTTGGGCTCTTTAAACCTCTTTGGACCCCGGATAGTAACATTCCTCAATTTTTTAGGTCCATTTTAACGGTGGCTTTTGCGCAAAGGATAGATATTTACCTTTCGCAGCCCCTCCCCATTAAAAAAAATTCACACAGTCTCACCAAAACGGTTCTTACATGCACACCAATCTTATCAAGTTTTATCACGCTTGCTTCGTTTTAAGGACAGGATTGAAGTGAAAACACCCAACCAACATGTGATACGACAAGAATAATATTCAAACAAATCCGTGCATGTGTGCAATAAAGGAAATCATGAGTCAAACATGTAGGAAGTAACACTTAATTACATCTTAATGACTCCAAACATTATAAAGCACAAAGATGACAAGATATATTTGTCTAAAATCACTATCAAATAGTCACATGAATAAATGAAATGAAATTATGACTTGGTCATCTTAAATGCTCATTCATATGTGCAAAAATAAAATACAAATTTTTTTTTTGGATTTTCAAATAATTTTATCAAAATAAAATCTTTTTGTATTTTTTTTTAAAAAAAAATTATGCACAAAGAACATGTCATAACGCCAGCAAATATATATATCACGAATCAAAAACTAGCGTATGACAAACATGCGAACACAATCATCTATATGATATTGAAAGAGAAGAATCACGTGCAAGCAAACGAGAATCAACAAGTCTAAAATCTAGTGTGTCCAAAAGTGATTTTCTAACCCAAGTAGATGTGAAACGACGTATGGGGGCTTTGGAAACCACGGGAACACTAGATTTAAACTTCCAAGGACGTCTTCCAAGATCAAAACAAAAATGCCTAAGGTGACCTTTCCTACCACAGTGAGAACATGTGTAAACGGGAGGAATGTTACCTAAAGAGTGATATTTTCTAATGTCCATAGGATTAATTGACCCTCTAAAACAAACTATGGTTTTGGCTTTAGCACTAGAATTATGAGAACAAAATGAGCCATTACCATCACTATCAAACCTACTTGAATCGTTTAAATCATTTTTTAACTTCAAAATATTTGATTCAAGCAAAGAATTAGACTCTTCCAAATTAAGGGATGCCTTTTTTAAATTTTCAATAATTCCTAAAAGTGTGTCTCTCTCTCTCCCTCAATTAAAACAAATTTATCCCTAAAAGTCTTTTCACGTGCCGTAAAATCATCGATTTTATCCTCGACGGCACAAACGGGAACCCGAGAGTTTTTTAAGTCCTTCAATTCTTTTTCCAAAACTTGGACTTTCTCATCATTGTCTTTCTTGGATAATATTAAATCATTAAAGTCAAGATCCAAGGAAACACATTTTTCATGAAAAACATCTCTTTGAATTTGAACCGATTGCAAAAGATCCATTGCGGATTTAAAACGAGAATTTTCTTTTTCTAAAACTTTAATTCTTTTGCAAAGTGTCGAATTCAAGAGTTTTAATTTTTCAGCACTGTCGTGAACTTTATCAAACATAGGTTCCTCGTAAGATGGGCGATCCATTAAAAAAATTGCGAATAAACACAAAACAAATTTTTCTTTAAAAAATCAATATCACACAAACTTGCGAAAAATAGGAATACTTGATAAATTAGCGTAACCTGCTCTGATACCAATTTGAAAACGTGAGTAGACAAATTGTATCAGAAAGTAAATCCTAGAAAAATCCGGATCACGCGATAACTTAGCGTAACCCGCTCTGATACCAATTTGAAAACGTGAGATAAGCGAGGGGCGTGTGATATTGAGATTATTTTATTATTCGCAAGTATTCCAATTTAACCAATATTCAATTAGAGTCTATTTTGGAACAAAATGAGTACAACCCATAAACATAAAAAACGGATATTTAATTGAACACGGTATTTCAATTAAATCCTAAAACATGCATCTAGATGATATATCAAATAAATATAAACGCATGTGACACAACATATAAGGAAAAATCCCCGCAGGGCAAAACCATTTTATTTTCAGTATAATTTGTAAAGAACGGTTTACACGGATTATAAAGAAAATAAATGTGACAACGAAATACCCGCAGGTGTCGGTTCCGAAGTCGTCGGCTGGAATCTCCCGCAGGAACTCCAGATGGTCAGCAGTGAAGAAGATACCGGCTTCTCCACAAAAATACTCCTCAATGAGTAAAATGAAACTTTGAAGGTTTACAACATCTGCAAAAATTAACCTCTTCAAGGTTCTATATGTGTGTATGTTGTATTTATGTTGTGTGTACAAAATGGGAGATGAAGAGTACATTATATAGGAGGGATTGGGCTCACAAAACACTTTTCATAAAGCATGGAGAGAACATGGCCGGATTGCTTTAGGAGGTGTAAAGTCTTTTGAGTGGAAACAATAATATAGCACTTGGAATCTGCCAGCCTAAAAAATTAAACCCATGATCTGTTTGGATTTTTCCAGGGCGGACCGGTCCGGGCTTTAGGCGGATCGGACCGGCATGGCGGATCGGTTCTTTTATTTTGAGGCAGATTCGGTTCGCAATCGGTTCGCAACTCTCTGGACTCAAAGTGCAAAGCGGACCGATCCGGGCATGGGCGGATCGGTCTGCTGTTGATCGGTTCTTTTTAATCTGGGGCGGACCGGTCCGGATTATATAAATCCTGATTTCTCCTTGGAGTTTTCTCCATCTTCAATGGGCCATATCTTCTTCACCGTAGCTCGGATTGAGGTGACGTTTCTTCCAGTATCTTTGTTGCGGCAAGCTCTTCAACTCTCCTGTTGACCAGTCTTCCGGACGGTGGCTGAGAAATTACCAAATTTCCCTTGAAGATCCATATCGAGCCATATTTCACTGTTTTGACTTCTCTTCCGTACCGCATACATTTAGTCCCTAAAATCATGGAACGTGAAGACGTTGGGGCATATATAGGACACTTGATAAATGCATGATTCCCGGAATTCAGATTGACCTCGTCAGATGTGATCGTGAACAGACGAGCCTTTTGTAGCGGCGTACGACATATACAAATTAAATATTGCGGACATGATAAATTTGTCCTTACAAATACAACTACCAAGCATGACCAAAAATTACTTCTTATTGAGAAATCTGAAATAACTAGGGTTTACATTTGGTTTGAGGTTTAATAAACAACGCACATAGGGTTTGATTCAGATGTAGAAGTAGAAGAGAGAGACCAAGTGATTTGTAGAAATGGGTTACATTATTAGCATTTTATTGCGAGAAACCCCAACAGATTCGATTTCCCCATTAGTTGCTGCTGGTATGAGATGAAGAAGGAATTTGTCGGTCGAGGAAGAGAGGCCGGAGTTGATGATGAAGAAGAGACACAGGCGAGAGGAGAGAGAGAGAGATGCGTGTGACAAGTCTCTTTTGAGAGTCATAGTAAAAATCACTCCCTTACGGTCGGTCGATAGAAAGGAAAGAGTTGATTTCTGAAACGTCAAAAAAAGGGATCGTGCAGGCGGTCGCGCTCTCTGATGAAAAGTGAAAAGGTAGATGTAATTTTAGCGGTTATTTAGATTTTGAAAAATTGCCACAATATACTAATATTAAAATTTTGATACCTAAATAAAAATATATCATTGTCTTCCCAACATTAAATCTCAACCCTTGTTTTCTCCCTTCACGCATTTTGAACCCCAACTTTTATCCCAACCCTATTCCTCTTCTCTCACACACTCTATTACACCACCCTCACACACACCATCCTTATATATTATATAGAAATACACAAAGAATAACAAAGGGTAGGAAAAAAAGAACAAAAAAAAAATGAAAAAAAAAAATCATTCACATCCCACCACCCAGCCAAAGCCCTAAACCCGCAACCTAGAGATGAAAATTCGTGTTTTGGGGTCGTGTTTCGGGCCGACACGATACGACAAGGTTTTTCCCGACAACACAACAAGTCACGAAACGGATTTCTTAGATTTTACACTCAAATCAATCATAAATAAATACGATAACCCAATAAAAACACGATTAACATGACAAAACGCAATAAGACTACAAACACGACTCATAATTTTGACACAAACACAAAACGACATGACACGACAGACTTCGTGTCAAAAATACCAGACACGAACGCGACATATTGTGTCAATTTCGAATCAATTTCGTATCTTTTCTAAATTTACCACCCCTACCGCCACCCCCTCACCCCACTCCGCAACCCCCCTGCCGCCCACCCCCGCTTGCCCCAACCTCCGCCCAGTCACTACCCATACCCTCCTAACCCCCACCCTACCCAACCTCTCTCTGTGACAAAAGATCCTGTAAAATATAACTCACTGAAAATAATAAATTAGAAAACCCTATATCGACATTGCAGAGCAGGGACATAACTTATGCTTGCAAGTCCTTGTCGAGCTGAATGCAGCGTGGATGAACGAAAAATTTCTTTGTGCTTGAAAAGAATATCCTTTTGGAAGGAAAATGTGAAGTAGAGTTAGGAATTTCCTTAAGTTGTCGATGCAACCTCTCAAAATTCCCGTGTCTGATGAAAAAGACCACCTAATTTTTTTTAACATTTACATATGTCATAGATACAAATTGAGCAATGTTGACTTAAAGCTTATCAAACTTTCTATATAATAGGAAGAACAATAACAGTTTTAACTTACACTAAGACAACAAACATAGAAGTATATAGGATGAATAACCTAGTGAAATCCCTTTGTTATTGAAAACGACAATTAGAACAAGACCTTTTCACGAACAAAGTGTCTTTATCAGCACCCATCACTGCAATTTAATAAACTGCAAAAGATTTCGATCCGAGCTGCTCCAAATATGATCCTAAAACTTGTAGAGAATAGGTAGCTGTTGTCAGGTATAACAATCATTATTCAATTTACATTCAAAGAAAGAATAGTTTTTTTTAATAAGAAAAATATAATCTTGATTAGACCTGGAAAAATGACACATGACATGATAACACAACAAGAACATGCACGGAGTTATTGTTTAATGGGTGGACCTTAATGGTTTTAGAATATATTAGTGCCAGCCCGATAAGACATGATAATTAACTAATCGGGTTAGTGTTAGCCCTCTTCACCCTAAGACCCATTAAGATTCATTAATTTTAGTAAATAAGAAATAGTGTTGGATGTTCCAAATAGTCTATGTAGCTTACTGTTAATTTATTCATAGTGAATATTACTTAATGAGAGATTTAGTACTGTAATGAATAAATGGATCTGATCGTGTTAAATATTGGGCTACAAATCAAAATTATTTATAATGGGTAATACGGGTGAACACGACACGTTATGGTAAGGAATCGGATTTGAATATGGTTTTTCCAAACGATAAAAAAGTCACCCGTTTAGGCACGAACTAGATAAGACCCTAACACGAAAAAAATGACACGAACGCTACTCGACACAACCCATTGCCAGATCTAATCTTAATTGATCATGCAAGGGAAGAAGGGTCTTACCGGGAAATTAAGCTTGGGAAAATGTTATCCTCCACTGAATAAAACCATATCTCAAGTGTTTTTTACAGTTTGTACTTCATTATCACTGTCTATATCTGCACTGCAGAACTCTGAAATAATGGGTACACTGCCTTCACCTGTAAATGTAATTTCCATCTTTGGTTGGACTTTTAGATCAGAAGTGTAATTTTATGTTTTAAGGTTACTTGTATTTCCAATAGTAACAATAGAAGTAGTATCCTCCAATTCTTCAAAAAAATATAGCCTCCTTCAACCCAGGGTTCTGGGTTGATATTTTCTTCCCTAAATCTCATATAGGCAAAGGAGTAGCATGCTTCTGAACTTTTTTCTTTTGATAATTTTTTCTTTGGTTCACATGTTCTCATGATTTTCTGCCATAAGAACTTCTGTTCTTTATAAGGTTGTTGCCTCAAGGACTCGGGCCCAGCCAGCTTGGCGTGGCTGCATGAACTCATCATTAATTCTATTATACTTTTCTGGAGCATCCAAGGATAAATCTCTTTAATTATCATATCTAGTCAATGTCTTATGACTCTTTTCATCCTCTTGGCTATCAAAAATTACATTTTTCCCCAACGCAGATTCGTCATTTTGTATGAAGGTCTGTAGAAACTGCATGATCACGATTATAGGCCTCAACATTAGTTGACCAATCATCACGTGGCTCTTTAACCCCTCGTCTTTGGTAAAAATGATGATATATTCTATCAACTTGTTTATATAGCTGGAAAAAAAAAGAACTCTTTTTTCAACATGGTTAAAATTTCTAATGATAGGAAAGAAATTATTAGTTGAGATAATCAAAACTTTCATGCATAGGGTGATTGTTAAAAGTGAAATTAAAAGGATTCTTTGTGGTACTCTGTTTTTAAGAGCATCCAAGGGTTGGACAAGAATGGGTGAGACTCAAATGTGGTTTAGAGGGAACCTAAAGAAGTCCATAGGCCTGGAACTCATACACTACACCAAAAATAGCAATCTGGTACGGTTTAAAATTGTGCCAGATCAAATTTGACACAGTTTTGAACTGTACCAGAATCAGGTGTTCCAATATGACTATTTATTTCTGTCACGGTTTAAAAGTTTGACAGATTTTGCCAAACAGGAACACTTTTAAACCGTACGAGAATTTAATATTTCTGGCACACTTTTGGCACAGTTTATAACCGTGCCAGTTTGAGCACATTTTAGTACACTTTTGACACAGTTCAAAACCTTACCAAAATTTGATACACTTTTGGCACGATTTTGAACTATGCCAAATTTTTGAATCAATGAAAAAAAATTAATTATTTGAAAACAAGAAAATTCACAAATCGCGAATCTCACACGTTGTTGGTAAACTAATGTATATACAAACTTCAAAATATTACAAATCTTGATAATTCACAGACCAAAAAAAATTGGACAAAGTAAAAGTTAACAATAAAATTACAAAAGCCTGCACGACCGTAACACAAATCAAAAGGTGCAGATTCATTTATTCCACATTCAAAGTTACAATAGATACATTATAGACAAATAAGTTCCTCCGTAGTAATAATAAAAAATAAAATAAAAAACTACAACCAAATTTAATTCATCTATAAAAACAAGTGTTCCTCCGTAGCAATAATCACTTCATAGTTTTAGGCAAAAATGGGCCGAATTCCTCTTCCTACATTCACGATCGTGTTGTCCGACAATGATATTCCTTTCACATGCCTTCCTCCTACATAAGTTCAAAACAACATATATAAATATCTAGTGCAACATAAAACACAACTTATGAATTCGAATTTTTCCAAAGTATTAAGTCGTGTGTAATTCAAGTCGAAAAGATTTTTTATATAACATAAATAATTGTAAGTAATTTAAAACATTTGGACAAAATTTCATCTTTTTATAGGACTATCTGCCCTGTTTAAGAAACTAAAAAAAACTCCAACAACAATATTCAAAGAGACCCAATTTATCAAACAAATTCAGATATTGTTTGAGACGCGACAAAGCAAAGTCGCCAACTCGTTGAATAGTGCATATTGAGCAAAATTCTCCCCTTAGCTCGTTATCTTTTTATTTATGCATTTTTTTAGAGACAAGAAGTAAAGCAAGGATTTAAAAAGGAAAATAATATAAATAATTGACCATGAAGAAGAAAAGTCATACCTTAACATTCCATTTTTTATGAACTGCCACGAGAGATGTATTACCCAACAAATTCCTAATTTCCGCAATTAAACATGAAAATGTTCAGTAGCACTGCCCAAGAGGAGAATCAAAGAATTAGGCGAGAGTGCAATAAAAATGATGCAAAGTATATTCACAAAGGTCTTTGTCACTGTACCATGCATTTCTATGCGGTAAAAATATGCATTTATGTCAACTGTACAAATAATTCTCAACTATATTCACACTCAATTTGCAAAAAAAAAAACAATACAACACAAACAATGTTCAAAATCAAAGATAATATTTTCTGTTTAGCTAAAGGACATATTGAACACGAATCATTTTTATTTGAAAATTTTGATTTCAATTGTAATTGTTCTCTATCAAAATATGTATTTTTCATATGTAACGCACTGACATGTCTTGCTCGTGTATGCCTTTGATAAATGGTGTTTACTAATTATCATACAATAATAACATTATAGGACACATAAAAACATAGCTTAGGATATGCATACTTGATGTGTTTACATGAACAATTCGCTTGTAATTGTCGTCATTTACATTTTAGTGTTGTTCGGAGTTTTGGGTGGTCTGAAGTTTGTGTCGTAGAAGGTTACCTAAGGGAGGAGGGCATTTGCTTATAATGTGGCAGTATTAGCTTGTGAAATGGATCAATATTATACCCTTGATCTCAATTGATGGACCAATTTCAGCCCTTAAATTATTTGGAACAGAAAGCTTATGCATTGGGCATTGCGAGCGAAATCCCAGATGGTCTATGGACTGTGACTTACCTCACCAATCTGAATTTAGGCCAAAACTACTTGACAGGTACACTGTTTGCATCAATTGTCAATATGACTCGCATGCAATACCTGAGCTTGGGCATCAATGCATTATCAGGAGAACTTCCAAATGAACTTGGGAGGCTTACCGGCTTGAGATCATTGAGTTTTAGCTCAAATAATTTCTCTGGACCACTGCCACCTGAGCTTGGGAATTTAAGAAGGTTACAACAAATTTACTTTGATATTTCTGGAGTTATTGGTTTGATACTTGCATCATTTGCTAATCTTCGTAGCTTGCAGATAGTGTGGGCTTCTGATAATGAACTCATGAGTAGGATACCTGATCAAGGCACGTACAACCCTTATATTTTAGCGATCAGTGCCACATCAGACTTCGTTCCCACTTTTAGCAACAACCCTTCGTCCAAAGAGACGAATAGGACCGGTTTGATTGTGAGGATTGTTGTTCCTGCTGTGGTTATAATCTTGCTGGGTATATTTTCGATATATTGTTGAATTTGAAGAAGAAGAAAAAGGCCGCAAACGTATGAAGATAAAGAGTTCCTGGGAATGGATGCCAGACCCTACACCTTCACTTATGCAGCACTAAGAGAGGCAACAGATGACTTCAATCCTTTTAATAATCTTGGATATAGAGGATTTTGACCTGTTTATAAGGGAATACTTGATGATGGAAGAGTAGTGGTTGTTGAAAAACTATCTGTAGCATCCCACCAAGGAAAAAGTCAGTTTGTAGAAGATATTGCTACAATATCTGCTGTGCAGCATCGCAACCTTGTGAAATTGTATGGATGGTGCATCGAGGGGGATAAACGACTTCTTGTTTACGAGTATCATTGAAGCAAGAGCCTTGATCAAGCATTATTTGATGGAGAAGGGAAGACTAGTTTGCATCTTAACTGGACAACCCGTTATTATATATGCGTTAGTTGCAAGAGATTTATCTTATCTTCATGAAGAATCACGGCTTCGAATTTTCCACAGAGATGTGATGGCGAGGAATATTCTACTGGACTACGATCTTGTCCCCAAAATTTTTGATTTTGGCTTGGCCAAAATTTGTGATGACAAGAAGACCCACATTAGTACTCGTGTTGCTGGCACAATTGGATATCTTGCACCGGAGCATGTTATGCGTCGACACCTTACAGAAAAGGCTGACGTGTTTGGCTTTGGACTAGTAGCTCTTGAGCTCGTCAGTGGAAGGAAAAATTCGGACTCAACTTTAAAAGAAGATAAAATATATCTTCTAGAATGGGCTTGGCATCTACATGAAAACAACCGTGAAGTAAAGCTGGTGGATAAAAAATTAATGAAATTCGACGAGATCGAAGTAAAAAGAATGATAGGTGTTGCGCTTTTGTGCACTCAAACATCACCATCTTTATGACCTTCAATGTCACGCGTGGTGGCAACGCTTTCATGAGATATTGAAGTAAGCACATTGACTACAAGGCCCGGGCATCTTACTGACTGGAAATTTAATGATTCAAGCACCTTTATGAGTACCGATAGTGCTACATTAAGAACTGATCAACACCAATGCGAATATTTGATTACCTCAGTTATACAGAAATGGAGTTTGGAGTTTGATCCCATCAGATCTGGTTTACAAATAAAACAAATAATGTTAATAGGAAAAAGGAACTAATTGAACAAAGGTATTACACTCAAGCAGAGTTATTGTCTCTATTCTACAAACAACTCATTAGTCCAATCAATCAAATCCATAACCGTCGTTAAGAACTTTGAACGTACAGTTATTCTAAATGAGAAGATAAAGTAAAGTCTTTATTTAGAAAAGGTAATCCATCCATTTTAAAAGAGAAAGTAAAGTCCAATATGAAGAAAGTAAGAAACACGAAACAAAAGGTATATTTGGATCAGTTGCATCGTTGAGACAACCATCAATGTAGTACACAACAGTTCGGCAAAAAATAATAGTCTTAGTACACAATAGTTCTAAACACACATTACCACAAAATTAAGAAACACGAAACAAAAACTCATGTAGTTCACACGCACAACACACACATTGTACAAATAAAAAAATGTAAATAGAGTGAAATTTATCCACATAGGGACTATTTGTTTTGGGATCCTAATATAATTCAGATAACCCCTATCTTTATGTCAAGAAACCTCCTAACAGAGTCTGTCTATCTACCAGGTGTATCGTGGGGTTAAAAAACTGCATTAAAATCATAATTTCATCCTAAACCCTTTATATTCCTGGGTAGCTGAAAAAGAAAACAATCCAAGATTTTAAATTTACCAATCCGAGATTTTAAAGAATCATAAAAATTCAAAACAAACAGACACATAATGTGTTACATCAATTTGAAGTCCACAAGACGATAAGAAATAGCAACATCATATGGTTGACTTAAATATAATTCAAGAATCAAGCCACATGCACAGATTCATGTCACATCTCTGTTACTGGATTAAGAAGCATATACCATAAAATAGTACATAACAACGCGGATAGCACAAAATTTGGCATTTGAAAATGCTAAATCCATATGAAAATGGTCAAATTTACGAGTTAACTTTGTTAAATCCGCAAATATCAACAAAAAACACATTATGTTCCATCACCTCACTTTATGTACTAGGCATTATCATCTAGTAGTCAAGTAAGACCTTCTATTTTTTCTCTGACTTGTTTTCTTTCTTTTACTTGTTTAATTTTATTCTTTGGCATCATATTGATTTCTCTTTGAAGATTTCCATCTGTTTTTTGCCTCTTTGACTCTCCGATCCACACACACAAGCACACCCTATGGGAGGCAAAGATTTAAACTCTTGACCTCCAAGTTATGAGGTAACAACCCGTGCCTTGCCCTTTTGGGTTTGATTTCCCTTTTCCTTGCACAATCTATTCTTGCTATTTACTTTTTATAGAACGTGTGTTCATTTTTAAGCCGAAGTTTTTGGTATATTTAAGCAGCATGCTCTCCCATGTTTCATTTTACAAGACATACATGGATCGGGTGTAAAATCTGAATTTGTAAGACTAAATTCCGTTCTCCCCTAATGCTGGCTTACATATTACAAATTGCAGAAGATAAGAGTATCAAGGAAACTGACATACCACTACAAAAAGATGCAAACTTATAGCCCGTATAACAAAATATGATCATAAACCACCATACGACATCAATAACAATTTACAATAAGAGAATTCATGTTAATATTTTTAGAGCGATAAATATTAATAACCACTATTTCTCATTGTAACTTCACCTTGACTTGTAATGTTGGAAGTTGATTTCCAATTTTTTCGCTTAATTTTTTCAATCGGGACATTTTCGAAATTACCATAATGCATATTAATTTCAAGGATTCTCCACAAAATCAACTCAATCCACCCAACAGGCAAACAGACACACAAAATTGGACAAGTAATTAGAGTCACAACAATAAAAGAATGCACCTCCTCTATAATAACTAGAATGTCAAGAGGCATAATTGGATTTGAAATATTCATTTAGACTTATAAGAAACTTACCCACAAAACTTATTCTCACGAGTTCTATCAGCTAGAATGTCAA
This sequence comes from Sambucus nigra, assembly GCA_949130495.1. Lineage (NCBI taxonomy): Eukaryota > Viridiplantae > Streptophyta > Magnoliopsida > Dipsacales > Adoxaceae > Sambucus > Sambucus nigra. The sequence continues at coordinate 523,671,013 of OX422220.1, forward strand.
GAGGCATAATTGGATTTGAGTAGGACTCTTATATTTAAAACAATCAAATGAGTGTTAAATTATTCCCTTAACTTATATGGATACCTATGTGTGTATGTGTGTATTTGAATTCAATGTAGGCCTATAAAGATAAATATTAACATAATTCCAAGTATATATATATATATATATATTGATACTAAAATCATTGTTCAACACCAATTAACAAACAAAAAATAATAAAGCAAAATTGGACATAGATCTTGTTACCTGTTCCAAAACTAAATCGAAATTTCATGTTACAAACTCCAGTTACCTATTCCAAAAAATAATAACAAAACTAAGTTACCTGTTCCAAAAAATAATAACAAAATTAAATCGAAATTTCATGTTACCTGTTCCAAGTTCCTACCTTCGGACCTGCTCTAAGTTACCTCTTACATATCATAATATAATGCACCAATGCAAACAGAGCAGGACTGATTAGAGTTTCAACTTGAAAATCGATGAAGAATACACAGCTGAGCTTAACATCTACAACCCAAAAATACTTGTTCACAATGTACACATGCTAACATAAAAACTCAACATATAATGAAACTTTAGAAATGAACTTCTGCCTCAACCATAGATCTATAATTAAAATTAAAAACATTAATAGACATTAAGCGAAAATTGCAATAGATAACTGACTTACAATTAATTGGTGTACATCTCCCTGTCATATAAAACATAAATTTTGCTAAAAAAAAAAATCGTTACAGTCTAATTTAAATACACAGTACATAGAATGTGAATTCAAACCTTCACGATTTAGCAGAAAATAATAATTGTGTATGCAAACCTTCACAATTTATTAAACCTAAAGTAGAAACATCAACCATGAACTTATTAACTTAAGTAAATTATGTAAATGCAGGTGGCGATTCTTCTTCGCTGACATTTTTTCACATAATATAATACATATGTTTAGGTGTTGCTTCCAAGTTCCCATGGTGTATACATGTTGTAACAAAATTCAAGTATACATGTTGCAAGTTCATAAAAACACAAATCCAAATTTCAAAAAACCCTAAAAGTGAACTATCTTTATAACTCAAAAAAACATACGGGAACATAAAAATACAACCCCAAAAGATAGAACCCAAAAATGCAAGTCTAATCCAGTATGACTTCCTGAGGAAACTGCAAAATCAAAGGAAGAAAGGAGAAAATCCATTCCTTCGAGAACCCACTTCAAATCAAACAAAACCCAATTTGTTCGATTTCGGAGCTGGAGCAAATGGTGGCGTTTCGATGATGGAGGTTCGTGGATGATGCAGCGATGGTGGAGGTGCCAGGTAGTGTGTATGTGGATGATGGAGGCACACAAAAAGAAGAAAGGGATGAGCGGGAAGAGAGAGCGGGATACCAAATGTAAGCAAATGATTTTTTTTAGGGTGTTTTATATTTTAGTTCAAGTGTACTCAATTTTGGCACACTTTAAAACAATGCCAAATTTTGGCACTGTTTTAAAGTGTGCCAGATTGTCATTAAACCGTGCCAGAATTTGGCACAGTTTTAAACTGTGCCTGATTTTTAATATCACGGTGTGCCAAATTTCTATTTTTGGTGTAGTGATAAGGCCCTAACTCCTTGACTAGGGTAGCCTTTGAGGAAAGGGATGGCGTGTCTATTTGATTTTAAGTTAATGTCTAGAGAGGGAATATCTCAATAAAATATTATTTCTCTCAATGATACATGCTTTCCTCAAGCAAAAATCAAATAATCTCTTCCGTGGTGTTTTTTATTCGATAGTGTGGAACCTTTCTCTGAAAAGAGATCATAAAGAAAACGAATTTGAAAACTTTGATTCCTTGCTCCCCCGCTAAAAGGGTTTAGGCTTTCAGTTAAAGTAAGGGTGGTAGGAAGTGCATTTTGGGTGGGGAGAGTTCCTCTTTGAAATCATGTTCACTTTTGACATCTGAGTCATTTGCATCATGTAAATTAATATGGTCTAGTGGAATTTTTTTGAAAGTATAGGTCTTTTATTGTGTATTGACTCGTGGGAAAGTGAATACTAATGCAATGATTTAGAAGAGGAGACCAAATTCCTCCCTATCTCTAATTTGGAGCGTGCTTTGCTAATGTCAAATGAAGATCTTGATCACATGCTTCTACTATGTGAGATGGTAGCCTTCATTTGGAGAAAAATGATGAGGGAATTTGGTATAGTGTTTAGTACCGAAACACGCAAAAGATTTGTTTGTAGAGCCCCTGCCGTCGCACCGGCAGGTGAGACTACCGCTGGCGATTGCACGCTGCTCACGTCGCAACCCTAGCCCTGCCCATTATGGCATCTTGGGACGTTAAATCTGCAGAAGGCATAAGTATATATATATATATATATATATATATATATATATATATATATATATATATATATATATATAATTTCATAATTATACGACAGAGACAAATTAAATCAAATTTGCCACACATAATTTAACATATTAAATTATGTGATCTACTGAATATTGTGAGTCATCATCCAAACTAAAGTATTATAATATGTGGGTTATCATCTCTTGTAAGTGCCATGTCCAAGTCAAATTCTCAATAAACCAACCTACACTTACCCGCCACCCAAAGCCATTCTATAAAAAGCACTTTCTCTCATTTATTACACATCTTAACCTTAAACTCTTCTGCAGCTGTTAAGAATATATTCTGTCTATAACATCTTCGCAGCGCAATATCATTTATGCAAATATCTTCATAACCTTAAAAAGAATTCACTCATATTTTATAGTGCTTTGTATGCCTACCTAGCCGTCTCTTTGTTATTGTGCAAATTCTCTCACCTCCAGTTCACTATCTTTAAGTGGTTATGTCTTATATCTCTCTCTCTACACACACACACACACACACACACACACACACACATATATATATATATATATATATATATATATATATATATATATATATATATATATATATATATATATATATATATATATATATACTCTTAGTTGATTTCATGGTTGAACCAACCGTAAAAGTGGCGAAGACCAAATAATTCAACAATTAACAACTAATTTTTAGTGGGCAAGTAAACAAATCAACTAATTTCACTGCCTATAATATCCAGTAACTCTGATGAATATTAGATGTACAAATGGAAGATTATGATGATCGAGTTTGTACACTGAAAAGGGTTAGTAATTTCCCAATTTGCTAGTAACTTTTTGTATAGTGAATGTGGAAAGGATAGTAACTGGTCATTGGGGACGTTGATTATCTATTGTTTGATGGAAAACGTGGTGGGTACATAGTTTTTATGATGTCTATGGATAGTTTTATTATTAGGGAAAATTGCACCCAGCCCCCTTCAACTATCTCGGGTTTACGGGTCATGCCCTAAAAAAATACCCAACAAACTCACCCTCTTAACTAACAACCCATTGAAATTAAGTCCAGAAACCGGGTTCCCTCCATTTTTTCACACAAATTGACTAAAATAACCCTCACCCAATTTAAAAACTCAAAATAAAAAAATAAAAATAAAAACAAAAAAAACAAAAAATCAACAAACAATTTCAAAATTGAAATCTAACCCATTTATCTCTCTCTCCCCAGGAAATATCTCAAAACCAAAGAAGCCAAGCTTTTTACTCAGAATTCGGTGAAGATGAGGAGAAAAATGAAGACTTGTATAAAGAAAAGAGAGGAAAAAGGAGCCCCGTGTATTTAAAAGATATGGCGGCTAAGCATTTGCTTAGAGAGGCCCCTCAAGCGCAGAATATTTAGGCTGAGACTCCCCAAGCGTAGCACCACCACCGTCCTTGGAGATGTGGCGGAGGTCAGAGAAGTGTAAACTTGTGGTTGTGGTTTGGGGTGATGATGTAGATTTTTAGTGGGGAAGATTTTGCAGATCTCGATATAGCATCTCATAATGTTTTTGTTGGTCTTGTGGTTGTGGTTACCAAATTTTTATTGTCCATAAATGAAGAGAAAAAATAAAGACGAAAGGTATTTAGGTAATTGAGTCAATTTATAAAGTGTTAAAATTTGGGCTGAGGGCATTTTAGTCAATTTATGCTAAAAAAAGAAGAAACCCGATTTCTGGACTTAATTTCAACGGGTTGTTAGTCAAGGGGTGAGATTGTCGGGTATTTTTTTAAGGGAGTGATCTGTAAACCCGATATAGTTGAAGGGCACTAGGTGCAATTTTCCAAAATTTTATATCCATAGCATCCTAACTCATTCAAATTGACTAGAGCGTTTTAAAATTTTATCAACTAATTCCCAAATTTTTAATGTTGGACACGTTCCACCAATGTGGGACACTAGATTCTACCCTTTTATAGTAGATATTATATATTTAATTCAACATGCAGAACTCTTGCCACAACATCTAAAAAAATTTAAATTACCTTTGTCTCTAGAAATAAAAGGATCCCAATCAATTCCCTCATGAACTTCATCACGAAGAATCCACAATTCTAAATCACCTTCTTGTTGAGATCACTACATAAGACACGTCAAAAAGTTAGTAGTCATAAAATTTATAAATTTATTGAATTTAGGCTGGTGAATGCCCAATTTGATACACAAGTGGTTAGAATAGAAACTACAAGGGCTAGCCTAGTGGCCAGGGCTCACATCCTCATGTAAGAGGTTGAGAGTTCGATTCACCCTCCCATTCCCCCTTCCCTAAAAATATATATATATATATATATATATATATATATATATATATATATATATATATATATATATATATATATATATATAATAAGGAGTAGAATGTTGGTTACTATTCAATAAGATCATAAGCTAATTAAGTGCTAGGATTAAACCAACAATGCAAGAATCCAAGGGTTGAAATTAAAATATCCCTTTTACCATTTTTGCCCCTTAAATATTTGGTTTCCCCCTCTTTTTAACACACTATACTTATTTTCACCATTCTTCAAAATTCAAAAACAAGGGTAGAATAATCAATACACACCTTTACACTGCCTCTTACTCACCCTCTCTCCTCAAGACCCTTCATTTCTCACACCCAACGCATCTCTCTCTGCATGACGACCTGTCTCTATATTGAACACCAGGTATTAGTTCTGATTTTATTACTTTTGATTTCGAGTGTTAATGTTTGGTTAGAATTTTAGGGTTTTGGTTATAATTGCTAGAATTTCTAGGTTTTGCTTAGAATTATTAGAAATTTCTAGGTTGTGGTTAGAACTTTTAGAAATTTATATTTTGTGAGCTTTTTTGTCACCAATCCCCATACATTAGTTTGCAAATCATGTTTTGTTTTGCAGATCTAGCTGCAAATTAGATTAACTAATCAGATTCATCGTATTTCCAATTAAATTTCATGATTTTCTAATTTCCCTTTATGTGGTGGTTTAGTGTGGTATAAACACCGTATCTAGCTCCATTTTAAATAAATGGAGAGTTATTGGGTTATTTTTCAATCATTTGCTATATCTTTTCTATGTTAACCTAGCTCACTTTTGGATTCGATTTTAAAGTCCTCCATTTTTGTGCTTGATTTTTGTGTAGTGCCACTAGAAAACATACAATTAATATCTCATTATGACCATTTCATTTCCATGGCAGGTTCTGTTCCACGGTAGGTGTTCGACAAAATGCTCAAACGCATGTACATTGATGCTCAAATGTGTAACAAATGGTAAGACATATTTCACAAATTTTGAATGAACTTTGCTATTTTACACAATTTGGAATTTGATCATTACTATTTTTTTTTGTACTTTAGTATACAACTATCCATTTTAAGTGTTCTCATTTGTTTAGTTTTGTACTTCATATGTTTGTAAGTGTATCCTTAGATTGTGTTTTGTCTATGTTAATGTTTTCTTTTTGGTGGTGATTTCTTTTTATCTTAGCGATGTTGATCTTTGATATTGCTATGCATTTTGAACAGGGATTTGAAACTCATTTTTAATTTTTGACATCCTTCTACAGGTGTGAGAACCACTGATGACATAAATTTTATTATGAGTTGTGTGAGAACCACTGATGCTTGGGAACATATGTTTCTTGGTTAATGTATAAAGGCCTTTTGATCGTTGCATAATGAAGAATCATTCGACTTACTTGCAAATAAATATTTCTTGCTATAGGTTTGAGGCTGATATGCTTGCATTCTCTGGATGCTATTATGGAGGGGGAGAGAAGGAAATAAAAGAACTAAACACAATACGAAAGAGGTGGAAAACATAGCATGTAAGGATTCTCCTATTTTAATAGTTATTTTACCATTTAAACAAGGTATGAATCATTTTTGAAATTCTTATTTTTGCAATGGTATGCAGATGAAGAACCCTAACAAGGAACGAAGGCAAGGAAGATACCCGCTAACACCTGAGGAAGTTGGTCTCATGCTGAGAGCATTGGGTTTTTGTAATGATGTTTACATTTATGTGGCATCTGGTGAAGTATATGGAGGTTAAGAGACATTAGAACCCTTGAAGCTCTCTTCCCAAATTTCCATTCAAAAGAGACTCTTGCCAGCAAGGAAGAGTTGGCACCATTTTCTGTATTTTCTTCTCACATGGCTGCACTAGATTTCATTGATTGTGATGAGAGAGATGTTTTTGTCACCAACAATAATGGTAACATGTCTAGGATGTTAGACGGAAGAAGGTATGTTACTGTTTATGTTAAGAAGTATTTGGACTTTGGAAAAAATACAGTTGTTAGAGTTAAAATAGAATAATTTTCTATGTACAAAACGTTTGTACTTCTACTTACTTGATTTTTGACTAATTTTAATATACACTTTCTTTGTAGTAAGAAGTGGAAAAGATTTGCGCAAGTTGAACCTCATCTGGTAACCAAATTTTGACAGTGTACCAGTCCGTGTCCTGTCATCCTTTGATTAGAGATTATATCTTCAATCAATTTCGGATACAAATACGCCTCATGTTTCTCAAAAACCATCCTGGGCAGGAAAGAGAACTTCTTTACCTCAAACTTAGGACAATCTGAATTACTATGTGAATTACTATTGCAATCTTTATTTTTGTTTCTAAATTAACGTGTGTTCCTTAATATTACTTTTATTCGAAACATATTCTCAATTTTGGGTTTTGATCCGTTAGGAAATCTCATATTCCATCGGTGATCGAGTCATTTCAGGAAACCTCAAGCTGGGTTTATCCTTGGCTGGAAAAAGCATTGGAGATGCATTGAACTTTGTTCAAATTTTGGAAACATTTTTTGTCTATGCTAAACATTTGGTTATTTACCCATGTTTTATGCTCCTGATATTATCAACACTATTTCTTACGAAATAACTATGTCAAAATTTTGGACTTATATTCTTCCCATATTCATATACACAAGAACTGATGATGTGTGTTTCCATATTCTTCCCATTTGGAAGATTGTTTGTGTAGCCTGAGCTTGAAGATGTGAATCCCAAGCGTATGTTTTAATTAATTTTGTGACATTTTAATTAAATTTTTTATTTGAGCATTCTGTTTTTTGTGAATCCCAAGCGTAAGAGCTCTAACGCAAGTCTGATTGTCCGTCCTCTGTTTTTTTCTTCAATATCTCATGCTTTATTATATGTATGTTCATGTATTCACTCATCTTCTCTTTAGGGTTGTAGTTGTTTATGGCATTTCTCATGTCAAATAGTGAATATGATCTAATATCCGTAGCATCTCTATTTAGATTTAAGCTAATATCAGATGCAAGGGCCATTCAATTTGATAATTTAGATACAAAAAATATATATAGACAAAACAATGTAGATAGATACAAAGGGTCTATATAGATAGAACAAAAGAGTGTAGATAATTTAGTAATTTGAAAATTCTCTATTATCCTATAATATAGAGAAAACTGTGTACATACATAGCTAATTGAGCCATTACCACCAGGTTCTTTTAAGCGGTTAGTGATTACGATGAATGTGCCTTGAGGTTCTATTAATTCAAAGATATTATAATTTTTATGTACTAGGAATACCTAGGTATAGGAGAAACTTGATTAGTATATTTTAATGTAAGTAAATTTATTTTCATTGAAATCGGATTATTATCGATATCATTAATGAATCTCTGTTAATTTTTCAAGTAATTGGGATATTATTTAATTTTCAGTGAGGTATCATTCTCATCCTCTTAAGTATGTGTTTTGTTATATCTGTAATGCGTACTGATGCGTAATATGTATTGATGTGTTTTTAGGTAATATGTACTGATGCGTAACGTGTACTGTTTTCAGGTAATATGCGTAATGTGCGTTTTATTAAGGTATGTACTTAAGTATTCAAGTATGCGTTTTATTCAGGTAATATGCGTTTTCCAATTGTATTATGTGTTTCCAATTGTATTCAGGTATGCATTTTATTTAGGTAATATGCGTTTTATTCAGGTATTTCATTTATGTATGAAACAATTACAATCATGTGATCTTTATGTGAACAACAAAATATGCGTTATATGCGCTTACACTGCTCGATCAACATTATGGCACTAAACTTGATAAATTTATCATAGCTTTGGTTCCGTTGCATACATTTCTATTCAAATTTTGTCTTTGGCATAACACAAAATCATGTGAGAGCTAACTGCAACACTGTAAAATGGAGTGCATATTGTTAAGTGTTTCTGACCATATATCCATTTCTTTTTTTTTTTAACTGGTAAAAAAAGAACGGAAAAAACTGTTTTATTACATAATATTTTTTTTAAATTTTTTTTCCAGAAATCGGTAAGGTAAACTCTCTTATTTTTTTTCACGAAAAACATTTCTTGGATAACTATTGGCTATTACTTTCTTTGTTTGTTTCCATTTATCCATTTCTTTTTTTTTCATTTCATTTGAGCCTATAATATCTCTATTTCTCAAACAGACGCTCACACATGTTATAGCACACACACACACACACACACACACACACATCCTCACTGCTTATACATACATCAAACTTCCTTGCAATACCCCTGTATTTCATAAAACGTTTTAATTTAGAATAGCAATAAAAGTCAGTTCTTAATTTTAACATTGTGTTGCATTTTTTCTTAAGTTTGTATGATTAGTGAAAGTTAATTTATTGTCAAGAAACGGTTGATCCCATTGGGCCTATGGACGCATGTCTACACGCATTGTTGTTATGTTAACACCATACATAGTGGCAATAAATGGAACACCTTTATCTTCGGCACCCATCGTGTGTTAACATATAGTTATAAGATCTGACAGTGTACTATAAACACATTGATGTTATGTTAACAACATTCATGTGTTAACATATAGTTTTTGACAGCCTTCAGGCATGTGCATTTCCATATCCCACCTTCAAAAGATGCATCCCCTTTATTTATCTCTTCTGCTAGCTTCTCTACATATCCATATATAGAATAGTATACTGTACACTGCTAGCTTTTTCAATATAATGTAGACTTTGGGGTCCATTGAACGGTATATTATACTTTCGATGTACACAATGTATACTGTCAAAACTTAATCAGTCCATACAATGTATAGGTGGCCTATATCAGTCGTAATTGGTTCTAATATTAGTACTTGATATTAGTTACACAGTTATTTCTTTTAAGAAGCCATTGATAACTTAATCAGAAGTTATTGTCTAATTGCGTAACTGATCTACTGTGTAACTGGCCCGGTGTTATTGCTTTTAAAGAAATGTGTAATAGCTGATCTACTGTGTATCTGTGTAACTATGTAATTGACATGTATAACTGATCTACTGTGATCTACTTTGTAACAGAGGAACTTCTTCACCAAGTGCTTCGTTACCAGTTGCAGAACATCTCGATAGTTGCTGCTACAGAAGCTCCTCTGTTATTGAGATTTGTTCATTCCTTCGTTGAAGAGACTTTTAAGGGTGTTGAGTTTGGGTTATATTTAGTTCGAGTTTAATATTGGATAGTTTTTTATCAATACGATTGAATTACATAATTTAGTTAAGCCTTGGTATAGATTTAATATTGACTTTTAAGGGTGTTGATTTTATCAATACGATCGAATTACATAATTTAGTTTGTTTAATATTGAGTTCAATTCGTTTGAGTCACTCTGTTCATATGTTTGTATATTTTAGTTGTCTTTCATGAACTCTTATTAAGTTGTCAAGTTGTATGAGCTGCCCATTTTGATAGTTTCCACTGTTTTTTCCATTTTGTTTTGTAGAAAATCTTTCACGACCCATTTTGGACGGAGTTTCATATGCAAGAGGTAAATGATGAACTCATTAAGATGTCTATGTAGAGTAACATACCATATGTTGTGCTTAGATTTTTATATGCGTACCTACTTTACTTATTGGACACTTGATACAATGCGGATCAAATTCGCAAGCATATACTCGCTGGATAGAGCTGCCTGGTATAGCTAATATGTTCTTAAGCGAGATGACACTTGCGATAGCCAATATACTCTCTGGCCATAGTTCAATATTTAAAAGATCACTATATGAATCAACATAAAATATTTCTTCCTTAGTTCCGTCCCAAATTTTCAATTAACCCTTCGATTGACCAGCTGCCATAATTCATCAAGTTAGTTATTCCTTTATGTTCTCAAGCGAGTTGTTTGTAACTATTGCTTCTCAAAACTCCTATACCTTTCAATACATGTCTCTCTATCAACTGGATTGATTGCAAAACTTCGAACCGACAGTTCCTTCCTGTCAAGTATCCTTTAGTTATCTATCATTCTGTACAAATATCTTTATTTTATCATTCTGTCAAGTATGTTTATTTTATTCATCTATTTGCCCCATTTCTTGGTTTGAAGAACATTTTTCTATCTTAAATGATGTCAATACTACTTTTTACAAGTTTTAAAATTTGAACATTGATGCGTTCATCTTGGTTTTATTCATTGCAGGGTCCTAAACTCAATTATCTCTTAAAGGTGATATTAACCGGTATGAATTGAATTCATGTATATAATTACCAATTGTACAAATTGTTGTTTTTTCTTCCTTTATAGTTTCAAGTTATTAATTATGGTTAGCATTTAAGTTGTACTTTGTTAATGGTTTTCCTGTTGGAGGATGTTGATGACGCTGCTGTTGCTGCTACAACAGCAACATAGCAACGAACGAAAAGGAATTTTCATGCTCCATTCTTTTGCTATCATATGTACTTTACCAACCACTCAATGCTCTTTATGCATTCAGGTAAATCATCGTCTTTTGTTCAGCTCTGTGACCCGATGGAACGATGCATCTAGATTGGCTGCAAGAGAAGCAAGGAATGACTAGGCTAGCGGCTACTGTTGAGGGTATAGTAAGTTGAGTTTTTTCTTTTCCTTCTGTTTCTGTATATGTATGTATATATTGGTTTTGTGTTTGTGTTATTTTGATTTGGAGTTGGTTCGTTTTGCACCTATAAATGGGATCTCTCTTATTCCGAGAATGGACATGATTTGAGTAGTTGCCTTCTGCCCCTCATACCAAGTTGAACTCGATCAGTTAAATTGGGGACACGAGAATTAAAGCCATCTAATCAATTGTTTCGAGGACTATAATATCTCAATTGTGATTTAACCATCTAAGATTAGGTGTTGGTTGAAATGATAAAAATGTGTTGAAGCATCAAAGTAAGCAAATGTGTTTTGTTTAGATGGATTTGTTTTTTTAATATTATTGAATTGGTTGTTATCCCTTAAGCAGGGTGGATAGTTCAATAAACAAAGGAGGTTATGTCCAATTTTTTTAAAAATTTACATTGTTTATTTGAGGCACAATGTGAATTCAGTTAATGAATATTATATATTTCATGTTATATGTGATATTGTTTGATGAATTTAGACTATTTGAATATTTTTGTACTATTTATTATTTGTTAAGCAGATCGGATAGTCCTATAAATAAATAATGTTATGGCCATTTTTTTTAAATTACACTTTGTTTAGTTGGGAAATGAATTTTTTGCCGTTTTGCAATTATGTACATTGAAATTTTTTATCGTTATGCAATTACGTATTTTGGAAATTTTCGCCGTGGCTTCAGGCACGGGCATTCCGCTAGTATGTATACATATATATATATATATAATGAAAAAAAGTGCTCGGAATAGAAAGATGTAAGATTACGAAAATTAGTGACATCATTGACATTGTTTAAAGTAGGATGGGTCCTAAAGTTAAAGGTTTGCTGTTGTCTGGAGCTCTATACACTCTGCATAAGATTTGTTATTCTAGAAATATGTGTAGGTTTTATAATATCGAGCCTAATTCCGCTGCTATATGCAAGAGTACTAAAATCATACAAATGAATAACACTATCACTGGATTCGTTGGAGATCATTGTGATATTAGCATTTTGGATGGGCTGGGTACTCCCCACTATGCCAGAGAAGGTACGAAAATTACTGAAGTGGTATAGAGATCCCCTCCTATAACTTGGATTAAGGCTAAAAATTGATGGTCTGGCCAAAGGAATCCTGGTCCAGCTGCATACGAGATAATTTTTAAGGACTTTAGATGCAATTTTCTTGGAGCTTTCAGTTCAAGTTTAGGGCAAAGAATTTACTTTTTTGCTGAACTTAAGGGATCCATTGGTCTTTGATAAGGGATGGAAAATTTATGGTTGGAATCTGATTCCAGTTGTGGTATGGAAAGTTTTAAATCTACCCATTTTGATCCACCATGGCAGCTTAGAAATGAATGGCTAAATTTTTCCAGGCAGCTTAAATCTACGAGGTTTCATTGCTCTCACATCTATGGAGAGGGAAACTGCGTAGCAGATTGCTTGGCCAATATAGGGTTAACTTACCCAAATGGCATATGGTGGGATTCTATGCCTGGTGAGATAGCTAATCATGTGGAGAGGGACTTCTATGGATTGCCTAATTATCGATTTTCATAAAGTTCTTTTGTTGCTTCTGTTTTGTGAGTTGTTTTTGTATTATTCTGTGCACAGCTATGTTTATAAAGCTGTAAGTGTGTGTTCTGCTTTGTCTTGTATTCTGTAATGCAACATACGATTGAATCCCAATCTAGTGCCAACCTAGTTAGGATGTGTTTGGGATTAGTGATGCTATTCTAGCACTTTATATAAGGAAGGTCGTTGTAAACTCGTAGTATTATGTTTCTGTTGATTAATAAATGGACTCTTTTGAGTTTTTCTTTAAAAAAAAAGATATCTTCTAATTAGCTTTAACTTTCAAAGTAAGTTTGATAAGGTTTTTTTTTTTGAATATTCAATATATGGAATGAGGAAAGCCTGTTACTCCCAATATTGGAAATGGCTAATAAAAAACCAAACAAATAAAATAAAAAAAATAATATTAAGCAAACATACCTTATTTCCAAATGTAGTAAATATATAAAGGATCCAAATTGATCTTCCCAAAACAATATATGTTACGATTCAAGAAAGTAAACATACCATTGATCTAGGGAGTTGGAACTCAGTAAATAATGGTCACAAGCTAATAGCAACAAAACCTAAAGAAAATAAACTTTCAGAAAATATAAATTGTTTATAGTATAGCGTTGAAGGATGTTCCGTAAAAGAGATTGTGGTATCAATACTAGGAAGTTAAGAAAGTGTGAGTCAGAAGCAAATGTGGAACGTAGAGTAAGTTAAAAGAACAAGTGCTACTTGATCATATCAATTTACTAATCGAAACTTTTTTGAAAGGATGTAATTTGAGAGCCCTACTTAAAGATAAATATAAGACAGGGATCAAATTTTGACAACTATCAAGTTCTGGAAACTTTATCGTTTATTGCAATAATTTTCATAGTTGAATGTGTCAAGTTCAATTCTTCCGCTTTCACTTTAACTGTTGTTTTAACTTAGTACTAGGGTCAGAGCTATGGTATAAACTTTCAACTTGGGGTAAAATTCACCTTAAGGATGCATTAATACAAAATCCATTTTAAATTAACACAATGTAACTCCATGCAGTAACATCACAGATATGTATTGAAATATTGTTAATAGCTGCATGCATGACTTTACCCTTCCGCTACCATTTGTGTATTTTTAGGTTAATTTTCTACTTTACCCCTATGAGGTAAAACATTATTCCCGTAATACAACATATAATGCATATGGTACAAGTGGATCGATGAACATGTGGGCGTATCTCTAATTATTGAACTTGTAGGGGTATCTCCAAATACCACATTAAATAAAGGGGTAAAGTCAAACAAGAACTTATTATCTTATCATATGTATCATGGCAATTAAAGGTATATGAATTTCGAGGCAACAAATCTACATGCTTACTATGACCCTCACATTAGGCTCCAATCATAACTTTTAACCTCTTCCTTTATTCCCGTGGAACTAAAAGTCTTCACCTACGCAAATATAAATCACCAACAGAATACATCAACTCATTTAAGTATAGCATCGACATTCTAACAATAGCACATCTCCAGTAATTTTCACCAGCCCCCTTGAGGATGAGGAATGATTTCTCTATCAAGGGCCAAAATTAGCATTGACAATAATTTTTAGTCACATTAACATTAAGTAAGCAACAAAATTGTACCTTTCATATTCAGCATGTTTTATAAAAAGGGAATCTATTTTCGTGAGAAAATATAAATTTAAGAACTTACAAAATTGTACCTTTCATAGTCAGCATGTTTTTATAGTTATTCAGTTGATAAAGAACCATTTTTTCATGAAAGTAGCAAAATAACAAAGCATCATATGTTACGAAAAATGAAAATCTTCCACCAAAATCTCATATATTTCATTTTCTACCCCCCACCCCACCCCCCACCCCACTTTAGTACTGGTGTCTAATATGTGCCCCAAATATTTGTCTACTTCTAGAAGCTTCCATGCTTTTTATACAACATATAATCTGTTGCAAATACATATGTTTATATAAAATAACCTAGATACTGAATCCAAGACCAAGTGAACGTAAGCCAATTTATATGGAATAGAATCCACTTATTAGAAATTGACAGAGGAGATATCACCACCACAAATTATAATCTCCTATTTTAAACTATTGATGAGATTTTACAGAATTGACTAGTACCAGGGCTCCCAGGACAGAGGAAAGGATTTTTGATCTTTGCTTGCACATCCTGTTTTTAGGTCTGTTTATAATAACAGATTAGAAGACATCTTACAAGCCCAAACTAGTAACACAGATATGAGATTCCTAATAGAAATGGATTAAAAATTACTTTTCACACTCGTGACTAAAACCGAATGGGTTCTATTATGTAGTTATTTAAAGATGTTTTCTCCTGTAATGAAGTTTGCATCTTACCACGGGATGTTAAGTCTTCATAGGATCAATGCATAAGAGAGACGACCTATTATTTCAAACTGCAAATTTGAACATCTGGACAAATCCATATTGAGGGATGATTAGAAAAACTATCGTGAATGATAAAATATGTTTATGAAGAGACTTTGAACATAATCTCTTCGGGAAAAGACAAATCATGAAACAAATTTTTGCTCAATGTACTTAAATAGCTTCAAAATATAGCTCAACATAAATCTTGGTGCCCAATGAAAAATAACCAAACGAACATCTTGATGTATATGCATCGGAATAATGAACAATCTTACAAATCTCTCTCAAATCATAATAGTATTATTCATTATAATTATCAGGTCAAGGCTTATATTTATGCTAAAATATCCAGAGTCCAGTTATGATAAATAACTACTAAAATCACGAAGAGATAAACATATTTAAGAGATATAAGTTTCACTATAGAAGACCTCCTAAAAGTCCAAAACAAATACCCAAGAGTTAAGATTGTCAAAATGACAGTGCGTTAAAATCTCAAGTTTGATTTTTTTGGAGCTGAGAAAATCTTAAAGCAAACGCACTTCATTGCATACAAATTTGAATAGCACGCTTCCTTAATCCTAAACAGGCAACAAGATGATATTTGAACATTAGGGTCCGATGGATATGAGTATTCTAGGTGTGGGGTTAAAAGTTTTTCATATTTTCACTTTGGAGTCCATTTTCACTATTTGGATGCTTTTTAATCATTTCTGCAACATTTATTTCCCTCAAAAATATCACAAAACGTGAAATTGGACCCCAAAGTGTAAATATGGAAAACTTTGGATAATATAGCCACTGGCCCAAAATGCAATTACCCATATAATTAAACATAAAGGAATTTAAACACTCCAATTTCAACACATATTTCTCTAGGAAATATTCATGCTTACTGGGGTAAAAATGAAGAGAGCTAGAAACGCATTACTAATTTCTATCAAGGGCTGGAAAATGACCAGTCTTAACAGTGCAACAAACACATTTCAGACTCCTCTTAATGTGGTTCATCCCTGCTACTAAAAGCTAGTATGATTAAAAACAATGATAAGAAAATTATCATTTTACAATAATGAGAGTTTCGAATTTGAACAACTTAAGGTTGATATCTGTTTGGTCTACCCTGACTTGAAAAGTAATAAAACCTGACTACCGCACTATCGGCGCGGAATAAGAAAATCAAGGGAAGACTTTTAGAAAGATTTTGAACTCCAATTTCTGTACTAAAATTCTGACACACTGAAATTCTGGTCAGATGGCGGCCGCTCATAGAGCGAGGTAGCGAGACTAACCGCTGCTGGGTGGAATTATCAACTAAGTGAACGTTCCATACAGACTGTATCTCCCGTTAAGGCAGATCGATCGCGGAGGGAGATCTATCAACAGCCAGCAAACCAATTTCAAATTTTCAACATATTAGAACTTGACTTAGACCAAGATTGACCTAATCCTAAAAAGCACAGATATTAAACAACTTAGCTCTCAACATACTATTTGCTGAACCCCATACGTCATATCGGAGAAACATTTATAAATTACAGTAAAAATCAACGCCACCTAATTACCATTCAATAACATAACTATCCAAGATGGCCTACCGATCTAAAAGAACCATAACTAATCATGTGCAACTATAACTAACAAGATGAATCAAGCTAGGAAGTTTTCCTAATAGATTTTTACACACTAGCAGGAACATTACACCCAAATATAATGACAAGAATAATTTAAGATGAATGACAATGATCATTACAAAAGAAACAAAATAATGGCATTAAGCAATGGGATCTATAACGATAACTTCAATAGCCTTCAACAGAAAAATGTTAAAGCGGACTACAAAAATAAAACAAAAGAAAGAAAAAATCTCCCAGTTAATCATTTGGCTTCCCATTATTCAGTGTCTCTCCTCCGATAACACACAAGATTTGAAGATTCTCGAAGTATATTGGACTTATTATCAGGGTCTCCTCAATTGACTGAAACTAGGCTCTCTTTGTACCTATATACCCAAATGCATTTGCAAAACTTATCTCCAAGGACCTCTCTCATTTCATCAGTATTATGATTGTACAAGACCAGCTGATAAGAGACAGTCCAGCTGAAAACCTCACTCTCGTTCCAAAAGCCAAGCGGTGTGACAAATGGTACACGTGGACTAATAGTAAAAAGTTGGGTCCAACACCCCTCCTCCTTTATTACCCACGTGTCAAGAAAATACCCATCACAACACTCGTGATCATAACGGATAAGTGCAATAGAGTCATCGTGCAACACAAGTGTCCACCAACGAGGGTACGGTCCTGTATCATCTGACACCTTCATCACTTTAAACACATGACTACTCATGTCAAATAAAGTCATCGTATGGTAAGATCTGTTCTCAGTACCTGCCAGCCAGTAATAAGCTCCATTAAAATATGTACCATACGCACCCTTATCACTGGCAATAAGATGTATAGAATCCGAAATAGAGTCCACAATCTCCAGATTTCTCCAACAATCATTACCAAGGGTATACAATGCAATAACAGTATCAACAGGGTCATCATCCTCATCCTAAATGGACCGAATCCAAACTACTTAGTACTCGTTGGCCAATGGGTCAAAGCCAAACTCAAATCTATGTGTATCATAAGAGGAATGTGGCGGTAGGTTAGTGAGAGGTAGAGATATGGACCTAAACTCTCTTGTAGCGGGGTTCCACAGAGCCACAACACGATACGGATGGTGATAATTATAATGAAGAAAAAATAAGCCGTTAACAGGACCAATCATGTCCAATAAATTTGGCTGAATTTCTATGTTATCAAGATCATGATGTACCGCGAGAAGGATCAAGGTGAAGACACATCTACCGAATAGAGGAATGTAGCAGTAAAGAAATACTTGAGGCTTTTGATTGTTGTGGTAATTCAGTAAGTGCTTGCTATTAAAACTTGCGATTTTAATGAGAGTGTACCAGCACTTGCACACGCACTTGAATTGCAACACGGATTTCACAGGTAGCCTGGACAAGATCCCAATCACCACCTCCTCTGGCAGATAAAGATCACAATTTTTGTCCATGTTATCGCTCTCTCGATTCCCCGCTACATATTTATACCCTGAAGAAACAATTTAAAGGAAATTTTTTAATTCTCAAGTCCAAACAAATTTAAAGGAAACTTATAGCCCTTGTTCTTCAATTTCCTGTTTTCATTTCTACTTCTAATATTCAATTTCATAAATTTTGGGGCAAAATGTAGAATATAGAAATTTCAGGGGCCAAAATATAATTTACATTTTGAAGGAATTAAAAGATTTCCTTGGTATCAAAATCTTAAAGGGTCCGTTTGGTTCGGGGTAAATTATTTTTCACCTCGGTGAGAAATAAGATGGTGAAATATGCTTTTCACCTCTCTCTAGAGTTAGATTTTATTCACTATTTTTATTTAAAGTTGCATAAATATAGGAAGTGCACATATTCACAATTTCAAACCAACAAAAATTTAATTCCTAGTTAAAGACAGATCACTGGGTTTGATTTTTGTGTCCAATTTGAGGGACTCATCGAAAATGTAAAATTAACCCTTAAGTTTGGGGTGATTTTTAATTTTCGACTGAAAATTTCAAAAGTTGCAATGTTAACCCTAAATTTTGAAAATTGATGCAATCAACCCACCGTCACATATCCGTTAACGGAAATATGATGGTGGGTTGATTACATCAATTTTCAAAATTTAGGGTTAACATTGCAACTTCTGAAACTTCGGGAAAAAATTGAAAACCACTGGGTTAATTATGCATTTTTTCCAAAAAAAAAGGACGCTTGCAAAATAAGTCCTATTTAAATAAAATATTTCTTAATAGGTCCTATCAAAATATTTTTTTTCTCAATAGGTCTTATTTATTCATGTGGATCTATTAAATCAAAAATCTTCTTTATGGGATCTAGTGGAGAAAAAAAAAGTACTAAGGACCTATTAAACTTCCTACTTAGTAAACGGGACTCATCGGTAAAACAAAACATTAACCACTTAAAAGTTTAAGAAATCACAGTTCAACAATTTGTAATAAAGCAACACATATCCTAGTTAGAATTTTAAATTAAAAAAAGAAGAATATTTAAATCCCAACATCCGGAACCCAAGAAAACAAACATAAATTAGACCCCAAAATTATAGCATTAGACTAACATATGTGAACAATGCAATGCATTTGACTAATATAAATTATAGCATTAGACTAACAATATTACAAAAAATGTAATGCAAAATTATCACATAAGTGAAAAAAATCTCAAATTATCAAAATGAAATTAAAACACCTATATGCAATATGTGAAGAATGCTCCAATAAATAGAATAAGGTGAAAAGAATAAGCTGATAAAAGCATACAAGGTATATATACATACATTCATGGGTGTGAGTGCATACAACTATGAAAGAAACCCTCAAAGTAATGTTAAATGTGCAACTTAGAATCGTATGAAATAAATTTGACCTGTATCAAATGAAGAATTATAAGAAATGTTATTGTTGCCAACTCAAAAACAAATTTGAGTAGTGGCTATCAAATCTACAAATTTTCAAATAAGAAGTAGGATATTTTTATGGATTTTCGTGAAGAGTTCCAAATTCATAAAAAAAATGTTAATATTTTGTTACCTACTCAAAATATTCGTAACAAATAAAGTAAATTACTACAAATCAAATGAGATTGAGTAATAGATAGAAACATACCATGAGGATTTTTTTGAATAAAAGTGATGATGAAAATGGTGGTATGTGAAGATGATGATAATAGAAGGGTATGGCTTGTTGTTTGGGGAGAATTTACAGAGCAAACTTGGGGTTTTGTATTCTAGGTTTGCGGAGACAATAGGGTTGGATTAAGAGGAAATATAAAGATTAAGGTCAATTTGTGAACTCAATTCCAACCCTCAGAAATAGAATCGAAACGCAATTTTAATTCTACAAAATTTAAATTGATCTTTCGATTCCAATTTTAACCCTTGAAATTGCGTTGTCAAACGACCGTAACTAGTTTTTTATCCCGCGAAATGCGCGGATGCTTGACAATTCTTATTGTGTTGTTAATATAAAAAAAATTATAAAATGATAACGAACATATGTATTTCATTAATAGAATATTTGATATCAAATAAATATTTGCATGTAAAATTAAAATGCAAAAAGAAGAACATTTAATGATAAAGTAAGAGGAATTAAAAATAACAAAAAAGAATGGAACACACTGTAACAACCCTCACGTTTGATAGCGTGTTTTATACTTATTTACTACGTATAGTGATTAATTATAAAATGATGAATGCTGAGTAAATATTAATTTAATATGGGAAAAGGTTAATATTTGGTAAAGTGTTGTGTAGTTACCTTGTGTTTGGGTAATAATGCCCATGGGATAAATTATGGTGTCATGAGCTACAAAATGACATTTTGGCTTAATATGAAACCAGAACTAAAATGAGTCATAAAACTTTCAAATGATAATTTGGAGGGTGTAGTTAGTCCCGGTAGGTGCGAGACAGTCAAAATAAGTGCCATATTGTATTTTGGCATTTTGGTCACTTTTTGACTGGTTTGGCATATTGCGTATTAGTATATCGCGTATTAGCATTTTAAGTTGGGCTTTTTAGACTTAAGCCACGTTTAATTCTCCAACCCCATTTCTATTCTTCCATTTTTTACAATTGAGCCCTAGAGAGAGAGAAAGAGAGAGGAAGAAAGCTTTGGAGAAAGAGAGAGATTGAAGATTTGGAGCTTGTTCTTGCCTCCTTCTTCCTCAAATCAGATTCTTACACTTGAGGCAAGTAATCTACTTGCAATTATTTGATTTAAGTGGAATAATTAGTCTTGATAATTATGGATTTGTTATGATTTAGAAAAGTTAGGGTTTTTGTTGGATTTGTGGGTATTAACCCTTGGAAATGGATTTAGATGATAAATGATGTTGAGGTTGGTAGTTAGAATGTGTTTAGGAGGTAGAAATTTCAGCAAATGATTTGGGTTTGGTTGATTTTGAGGTTGGGAGAAATTTGGAGTTTAGAACTCCATAGCCATTCTTGGCAATTTCGCAGGGGCGAATCGATTCGGCCCCTAGGGCGAATCGATTCGCATAGATGCAGTTCCCAGGTCTTTGTACCCGAATCGATTCGGGTTAAGGCCGAATCGATTCGGTTGTATGCAGAATGTTGGTTTTGTCTTCCGAACCGATTCGCTTTAAGGGCGAATCGATTCGGTGGGGCGAATCGATTCGGCCCTTGGGGCGAATCGATTCGGTTCCTGCTGTTTTGGGTCATTTTCCTTTTTATAAAATTTTATCCTTCTTCTTTAGGATTAGGACCTAGGAACCTTCTTGAATGGAAGTAAACTTAGTGTCCTAGAGTATTAGTTGAGTTTGGTCGTTACCCTAGATTAGAATGGGTTTATCTGAGGTTTATTCCGGGGACGTTTAAAGTAATGTTAAGGCATTACTTCTTTTATTTGAGTTTTTAGAAGTTAGGAGTTTGGATGCCCAAGTTTGGAGATTTTAGGGGCTTATCGAAGTTATATAAACTCTTGGGGAAATTCTAGAATCGTTAAGAGTATTTGGAGATTTAGCTTAGCCAGGGATTATAATTTGAGGAATAAATGAGAATATTCGATGATGTTAGGTTCGTATAAATGAACCGCGTTTGTTAAAAGTATTAGGTTCAAATAAAATGAACCCCAAAGTGACAAAAGGTAATAGGTTCGAATAAAATGAACCAGATTAATTAATGGAGATTGGTTCGAATAAAATGAACCTAAAACATGGATAATGGAAGTAGAATTGCTAATGAACAAGATTGAATGTGAAAATGAGATTTAAAATGTAAATGATAATTTACTCATACACACCTCTCTAAATACCATCATAAGGGAAGTTCGCTCGCACAGGTGAAGCCCCCTGGCTAATGAATGCAGGGTGGATATAGTCCTAGGCCATGTGAGCGCTTTTATTTATATATGTATTTTCTGCGATGGGTAGGAGATTCTGGGTGTGGTCTTGACTACCCCGCAGGCACATGGCCGCTTCCCGACGGATTTCGATAGGTGCCCAGGTTGTCTTATGTTAGGCCCTGGAAGATGATGGTTATTTAGGGGCGCGCACAGTGGGGAAACCCGGACGGGCGGTCTTAGATATCGTTATATGTATATGAATATAACTATATTTTCATCAAGTTGGACTTGATGGTTGTTAAACGCCACAAAGAGCGTATGATATGTGCCATAAAGAGCACGGGATTGATCTGAATGTGCCACATATAGAGAACTTGATACTAATAATATTCCTATTAAGGAATGGAAAGATAATTGACTATAAAAGTTAATAAGTGAAAGGAATTGATAACTTATTGATTTAACCGAATAAATGGTTTCATTCTTATTAAGGAATGTAAGAAGGATATGGTAACTAGACTAATGAGATAAGGTTTTAAATTTCAATTATCTTCCTTTCTTTCTTTTATGTAAATGACATTTATCTTATCCTGATCATTCTTGCATAACTGTTCATACCTATCATGCTTTTTATTCTTCTAGTGATCATATAGAACCCGGCCCTGACCGGTTTACTTTTCTTGTTGTTCATATGTACGATTGTATCTGTTCAGGTGCTCCACCGCAAGGACGCCTGTTTTGACTTTCCCAATTCCTTTGCTTTCGACGAGCTGTAAGATCTTGCGGGTTATTACAGGAAATCGTATTAGACGCTTTCATCTTTGGTGTTCTAGTTATGATCGGGTCTTACACTCGGGCGTGTGGCCCAAACCTTTGTATTTGATTAATGAATGTATTATGTAAGATACTTAAATTCATTGTAATACTTTGTATGTAGCTGTGGACCGACAGCCTATTCGGTCCTCCCATTTACATTCGCTTTAGTAGTATATATATACTTTTATGGAATTCCACTTGCTTATCAGAATGGGTTGTTTAAATTTAATTTTCATAACTGCGTTTTTCAAATTTTACACTTTTTGGCAACCCGCTTTCTGATTTATTGGGTGGTTTTCCCGTATACTCAGTTTATATTTTGTGATGCTGAGGATGATACCCATCCATGATTCCTGATATGTTTGAGTATCGGGCTGGCCACCCCTTATCTCGGATTGCGGGTTGCCACACACACACATATATATTCTTTTGTATTCCTTAATGACCAAAGAGTTGGATCTCTTATAATGATAACTAAGCAATTTTTCTCTTGTTTTGCCACTCATTTTTTTATCATCACAATATTATTCCGAAAAAGAATTGCAAAACAAATGAATCCGATACATAAATCAGTTAATAAAAGAATAGAAAAAGCGTTCATTGTGTCACTTAAGTTATATAGGAACAAATTATATTTATCGAGAAGTTCAAAATTGTATAGATACGATCCTGTTTATAAATATAAATTATTTTTAAAACAATACTATTTTTATAAAAATATAAATATATAATCAATTTTTTATAAAACTATAGTGTTGACACTTTTTTATAATTTTTTAAATGAAACCTGATTTTATAAAGATATGTATAATATATTTTATTATTT
The DNA here is from genome assembly GCA_949130495.1 of Sambucus nigra. Classification (NCBI taxonomy): domain Eukaryota; kingdom Viridiplantae; phylum Streptophyta; class Magnoliopsida; order Dipsacales; family Adoxaceae; genus Sambucus; species Sambucus nigra. Next base: position 523,694,845 of record OX422220.1, read on the forward strand.
ATAAAAATTGTATTTTTATAAAGTATTTTTCTAAAAATGCAATTTTTAACTTCATTTCTTTATATAAATTGTGTTTTAAAAGGTTGTTCTATACATATAAATACAAATTTTTGTAAGAAAAAAATATTTTTATAAAGCAATGTTAACGTTCAAAATTTGTAAACTGTGTACATTTTAAAAAAAAAATTATTTTTTGAGTTAGATATAAAAAATTATTTATTATATAAATATTAATATTTATTAATGGATTTTGTACCAAAAAGTCCCTCAAATATTTTTTAATACACATTTAGTCTAAGAGTTTTATTTTGTACCAAAAAGTCCCTTATTCTCTTATCTTTAAAGGTCCGCGCCAGCGACATGGTAAAGCATTTTTAGCATGGTGAAGGACTTTTTGGTGCAAAATAAAAAGGCTTGGACTATACATGTATTAAAAGAAGTTCAAGGGACTATTTGGTATATGCCCCTTTATTAATTGTGTGAAAAGATGTTTCATATAAAAAAAACTTTTATATAGGGTAACATAACTCTTTGCATTAAATGTGGATATGTGGCACAATAACATGTGGATAGGTGGTCAATTAGTGAATGAAGGATATAATGATTGGGGGCATCTTAGTTTTAGACTTAAAGAATATGAACCAAGTAATGAACATCTCAGTAACATGATTACTTGGATTGATTTGCGTAATAGATTGGAGAAAAATGAAAAAATTGATAAACATATAAAAGATCGTATTAACAAAGAAAGAGAACATTGGAAAGGAGTCTTAGAAAGAATAATTTCTCTTGTGCAATATTTAGCTAAAAATAATTTGGCATTTCGTGGAACAAATGAGAGGTTTTATGAAAATAGTAATGGAAACTTTTTAGGCCTAATCGAAACAATTGCAAAGTGGGATCCATCAATGAAAGAACATGTAAAACGTATTGAAAAGGGGAAATTCATTATCATTATCTTGGTCGTAAAATTCAAAATGAGATGATACTTATGTTAGCGTCCGAAGTAAAAGACACAATCATTAAGAAAATTAAACAAGCAAAATATTTTTCTATAATACTTGATTGTACTCCCGATTCAAGTCACGATGAACAAATGCCTTTGATATTACGGTGTGTAGATGTTTCGAATAGTCCAATAACAATAGAAGAATACTTTATAGAATTTTTAAAAGTGGATGAAACAATGGAACAAGGTCTTTTTAATGAATTAGAAAAAGCAATAAAATTGAATAAATTAGATATTAATGATGTTAGAGGACAAGGATATGATAACGGGTCAAACATGAAAGTTAAGAATGAAGGTGTCCAAAAAAATTATTAGATAAAAATCCTAGAGTATTTTACACTCCATGAGGTTGTCACAGTCTTAATTTAACAATTTTTGATATGGTAAATTCTTGTTGTAAAGCAAAATATTTCTTTGGAATTGTACAATCCACTTATAAACTATTTGTTAATTCTACAAAATGTTAGAAGATTTTAAAAGATATTGTTAAAATTAGTGTAAAGTCATTATCAGCTACACATTGGGAAAGTCGCATTGAAGCTATTAAAGTTATTAGATTTCAAACTCCGGATTTAAGAGAAGATTTACTACAAGTTGGAGATACTAGTAATGAATTAGACGTACGAAATCAAACCAAATCATTAGCAGAAAATTATCATAGAAAATATGAATTTTTATTATCCATGATTATTTGGTATGAAATAGTGCACGCTGTTAATTTGGTTAGCAAAAACTTACAATCTAAATACATGCTTATTGATATTGCAATTGAAAAAGTAGGAGGGTTGATTACTATTTTAAAAAATATAGAGAAACTGGGTTTATATATGCGATAAATACCGCTAAAAAAATTTGTATTGAAATGGAAATTGATCCTATTTTTAGTGTAACGCGTCAAATTCGTAGGAAGTGACATTTTGATGAGACTGCAAATAAGAAGAATACACAATAATCCGAAGACTCTTTTAGAATTAATTATTTTCTCCGTATAGTAGATAAAGCTACTGGGTCATTAGAAAGGAGGTTTGATCAATTCAAAGAATATGAAAAAAAAAATGTATTTTTATTTTGTTCAGAGAAGTTAAATTCCATAGATATTACCAAATTGAAAAAATATTGTGATAATATCAAAACAATTCCAAAACATGAAACTTATTTTGATCTTGATGGGAAAGATTTATTTGAAGAGCTTAAAGTTTTGCAAGATATATTACCTGAGAAACAAAAACGGCAATTGAGATACTAAATTTCTTAAAAAAACATAATTGTTTTCCAAATTCATTTATTGATTATAAAATTCTATTGACCATACCTGTTACAGTCGCATCTGCGAAAATTCGTTTTTCAAAATAAAAATTATTAAAAAATTACTTACGATCAATTATGTCACAAGAAAGGTTAAACGGCTTAGCCTTGTTTTCAATTGAACATGAATTGCTAGATAAACTTGATTGTAAGACTTTAATTAGTGATTTTGCAAGTAAAAATGATAGAAGAACTATTTTTCAATGAGTTTTTAAATATTTAATACATTTGTACAATATTTTTTTAGGAGGGCCCTAAATTGAGTTTCGCACAGGGTACTCCAAATCTCAGGACCGGCCCTGCCCACTGCTATCACATTGAGCTCATTCCTGAGGAAGATTCTGATATGTCTAGATTATGGTACAATGACATTTTGCGCCTCCTCAAACATGGTCGGTATCCTCAAGACGCCGATAAGAAAGACTCTACGACCCTTCGCAAACTAACTGCCTAGTACATCATTTGTGATAAAGCACTGGTCAAAAGAAAATTCAATGGAACTGTAGACACCACATTCTAGGACCCACTAAGTCTTCCCATAGGTCCCTAGCACTCTCTCATTTCACTACAAACCCTAGGTCTCACTCTTAGTACCGATCAAGAGGCCATCGGGCTCCCATGGGCCCCATTTGACTCCGGTCAACTCTATCGTCAGAGCGAAAGATCTTTGAATTTTTGACGGGCTCTGAATACCCTTTCCAACGGTCCTCCCCGATCGTGAATCGACATAACGGTTCGGACAAAGGGACCATTTCGCTACCAAAAATCAATTTGGATGTCATCAGGTGCTCCTGGGCCCCGAGTTGGCCCTAATCAACTTCACCATCAGGGAGAAAGCTCTTTGAATCTTCGAAGGGCAATGAAACCTCTTTCCAAAGGTCCACCCCGTGCGCAAAACAACATAACTGTTCGGACGAACGATCAGTTTTCCCCTAAAACTTTATTCGGAGGCCACTAGGCACTCTCGGGCTCCATTTGACCAAAGTCAAGTCTTCAACTTGAATGAGACTGAATGAATCTCCGAAGGTCACTGAATACCCTTTCTAACTATCTACCCCTACACGATTCTGACCTAAGGTATGGACGAATGATCCATTTTACTCCAAGATAAATCTCCTAACCTTTCCAACAGTCCACCCCGTGCGCGATTCTGACTTACCATACGGATGAACGATCCGTTTCCATCCGACGATCTCCCGTCCAAAAGACCAACATGCGTTTCTGAGCCGTATTTGACCAAAAGTAAACTCCCGAACCCGAGAGCAATCCCAAGGACTCTCGAAGGTCTATGAAGTACCTTTCTAATGGTATGCCTCGTGCACAATTTGGATCAACGGTTTGCATTCTACGATCATTTTTTCCGAAAATTCTGCACGAGACTGCCAATTAGTAGGTCCTGAACCCTGCTTATCAACACAGTGTCAAGGTTTGCCTACCGATAGGCACACCCTGGGGTAGGTCGATCGTCACCCCCTTGGCCATATAAAAGGAGGTCATGACCTCACTCCCAGATCAACAATCAACAATCAGTAGCAAACACAAGCTATCCATCAGCATCAGTGATCTCAGCAATTGGCAAAGTTCCATATGAGAAGTTCCATTAAAGCCTAAATTTCCAGCCTTTTCACACCCAATTTGGTAAAAACCCTTCTCTCTCATCAACATTCATCAATATTCAAGGGAGTTCACCCAAGATCTAAGCTCAAGCTCCAAGTAAGGTCCAATTCATTCTCTTTCTATTTTAATCTCTTATTTTTGCATAAGTTACATTAGATTAATAATCCAGTTCTACTTTAGTTCATAAATATTAACATCCCACTTTTATTAGTATATTGCACATACTTTATTTTTCATAAAAAACCCAAAAACAAATAAAAGAGGGTTACACCCGTAAATGCCGAACGGAATTGTCCATCACACATTTTCCAAAACAAAAAACACATTTTCTACACATACACATATAATAAAATTCCGTTCGAATCTACGGGATAAACCCACCCCTATGCTACATTCGAACTACGTGGACTTTGATGCCTTTATAGACTACGTAGGCATCCCAGATTAAAATTCGAGACTCGAGTCCAATTTTCCAATTTTTCCCGTTTCCTCAAAATTCCTCATTTTCATAATGACCATATTATATATATATATATATATATATATATATATATATATATATATATATATATATATATATATATATATATATATATATATATATATATATATATATATGCTTATTTGCGTTTCATTCCACACATATTATCGTTTCCTAATAATGATCAATATCGCGATGAACACCCAAATTCTATTTTCTATGTTTATTATTATCTTGGAAACATTCCTATGGATGACTTCACCCTGCCTTGTCCATGGTATGGGTTGAACGATTCCGATCTCCATTATATAAACATACAAACACACACACTTCATGGGGATAAAGGAAAATATTAACACTAGCCCATGAGAGACCGAAATGGCGGGATGGGTGCCTAACACCTTCCCATTCTGTAACCTAGCCCCTGGACCTCCGATCTATTGGCTTCGTATGTATCAGTTTGTCCATGATGCCACTCTCTCGAAGTGACAACATGTTCTTTTGCCTGTTTTTTTTGCAAAATTAGCTGTCAACTCCATCTCTTTACATTCACCCCACACCGATGATGACCGAAGCAACCTTTCAAGAGAACGATGCGAGACCACGGCAGCGGCGGCTCCTTCCTATTGCGAAGAGGGATCCTTCCTTCCTTCCTCCCCTTGTAGGGGAACGAAACACCGCGTGAACCGCCTAGGATGGCCACAGTGGCGACTCTGCTGAGGACTATTTTTAAGAGGGCTAGACTCTGTTTTCATGGGTGTTTTATTTTCTTGTATATCCCCTTATCTGCATGTTCCCCTTTATTATTCATATGTACCTCATGCTTATGCTACTATTCACACACTTGTATAAAATTTTCCATGTATACTTTACACCCTGTACACCTAGGATCATGAATATCCACATGTTGCACGCATCACTTAGAAATCCATGATTAGGTGTCACTAACACACACCTCCACTTGTATATTTTTCCTTGCTCACTTATCACACACTCACTTGTAGATAATTACACATCACTCACACATCACTTATCCATGCTTAATATAGCTTGACTATTTGTACTTGTACCTTGCTCCCTGTTTGGCATGATCAAAAGAAATATACTCTCTCTATAATATACTAGTAAAAGAATCATTCATGATTCACACAATATCACCAAAGAGCATTACTATTGACCAAATTTTGTCCCGTAACTGGGGAGTCACTTCGTGATGGGCGCTGGTCCGGCAGGTCGCAGTTAGCTTAAGCGATATGACCCCCACCTTCCATTGGCCAAGTACCTTCAACGTATATCGAACGGTTCCCCCCGCATCGTACCGCTTGACCGAAGTCATGACATGAGGTATATCTCAGGGAACCCATTCATGAACGTCAAGTATATCGAATTCTCTCTCACACGTACCGTCCTCACGAGGTATATAGTGAGGGAATTCACATACACTCAGGTATATCAAATGGCTTGTCCACATGTACCGATTGCCCTAAAAAGCACGACGTGTATCGTGGAAGTCACGCCAAAGGGGGGAGAACCTTTGAATAAACCCAACCAATGCATACCCACATATAGTAGTCAAGCCTAGGACACACATATTAGATTGTCGGTTTCTATCCGAAACTCTACCAAAATGACAGGTCGGCATGCTGCCCGAATTTTTGTGCAATTTTTAAAATGGGACCCTGCCCATGAGCTTGGTTACAAGTCCTACCATAGCTTTACATATGTTGCAACCCCTAATTTTTACATGCTCGGGTCCCGTCCGACATTTATTTTTTTCATTTAAGTAAACATAATACAAGTGAGAACCTAATAAACATAATAATAATCATGATAAGACCCGTCTCTCGTCTTTTTTCTCTCTCTTTTCCTAATAGTGTCCAAAAATATTTTTTTCCTTTCATCAAAATGCCAATAATATTTTTCCTCCTTTTCCCTAAAAAAATATTTCGTCCTCATCTTTTCCAAATATGTCGAAGAAAAAAAACATTTATCTCCTCCAAAAATAATAAATTTCCCTTTTCCTTTTTCGAAAATAAATATCATTTTTTCTCCTTCTCAGGTCAATCACATACCCCTGGCTTGGCTCCCTATTGGCTTCGGTCTTCAGTCAAACCGCCCCGAAGCTCTGTCAGTCCTCTTACTTCCTCCGAGTCCGAGATTCAACCACCTTCTATGGAGAACACGGATCAAGTGCCAAATGTACAACCGAATTTGTTGATGGTTCTCGCTCAGCTCACTGCCAAAATTGACAACCTTCAAACTAAGGTTTATAAGATACAAAGAAATCGGGTCCCTATCACCGAAGATCCTGAAGTCATTTTCCCTCGCTTTATGGGTCCGCCTGCACCCGAGCCTATTTGGGTTCCTGAAGAATACCAACACAGTCCATGTGCTCCTCCTACTAATGGGCCGCCACCAACCCAGCTTCCTATACCAAACCTTGCTCAGGCAGGGGCTAATTTACCCGTAGCTGTTGATCCAAAAGAGAAACAACTGAACAAGGTCAAGGAAGACCTCAAGATGTTGACTAAGAAATCTGACCAAGTCAGAATCTATGGGAACTATATGGACTACACCCACATGTATCCCTATCCTAAAGCAAGGTTACCGGAGAAATTTAAGATGCCCAATATCGAGGAGTTCGAAGGCAGTGGTCCCCCGATCGTTCATCTCCATAGCTATCACCGAGCCATGAATCTCCTAGGGGCTTTCGAAGAAATAATGGCTCAGATGTTCCAGCAGACTTTGAACGATAGCGCCCTCTGTTGGTTCTTATCCCTTGAGGAGTCCAGAATCCGTAGTTAGGAAGATGTTGTCCATGAGTTCATGTCGCAGTACAAGTACAACGAGGAGCTAGAGGTTACCCGCCGTGACTTAGAGCTACTTAAGCAGAATCTTGGGGAATCAGTCAGTAACTTCATAGCAATATGGAGAGAAAAATCAGCTACCATGACCAATCGACCTTCCGAAGAAGAACAAGTCAGCATTGTGAAGAAGAACTTCCTACCCCATGTCTGAGCAACAATGGGAGGACAATATTACCCTCGCTTCCGATCCCTCTGAGAAGCAGGAGTGGAAGTCGAAGAAGGTCTCGCCAAGACAGAAGCTGAACCAAAGAAAACCTCTAGATAGTTTGCTCCTAAAAAGTTTGAAAAACCTTCTAGTACTATAATTTCCACTATCAACAAAATCTCTCAGCCTGCCGCTTCATGGGCACCAGAAAGTCAGCCTAACCCAATCTGAAAGGAATACACCGAGCTTCACGCTCCTCTCTTCAAAGTCTACCAGGCCCTCTTGAACTGAAACTTGATCAAACCCCTTGACCCTCGTCCATTACCAAACCCACTTCCGAAAAACTTCAAACCCGATGCCCATTATGACTTTCACCAAACTGCTATCCATACCACCAAGCAATGTTTCCGTAATATGATCCAAAGCCTGATTGACCAGGGTATCATCGCCCCACCAGCTAATCCTAAACCAAACACTACCCATAATCCACTCTCGAATCATGCAAACGCCATCTTCCTAGAAGAAGACTTAGAGTTTGACCCATCCACCCAAATCATGCCAAGTAAATCACCAGTCATACCCATATACTCTCCTAAACCTCTCCAAACATGCCCATATTTCCTCTTACACCTTACCAGCTTTGCCGATCAAGCCTTATCACTCCTCACCAGAGCATGCATCACTGTTCGCACCCATTCTAGATGGAAAGATATGTAACTATCAGAAGTGCTGAACCAACTCCTAGAGCTTGGGCTGAAATTATCCTCCCAGATGACCATCGACTCTCAGAGATTCAGTAGATTGTTCTAAGAAGCTCAAAAATGGGCTCGAGAGTCAGACAATTGGGCAGTACCAACCAACGAAGTCAGTCTAGATGACATAGTCCAGATCATGGAAGATTTTCTTCGATAAACTGGTAATATTTGTAGTGTATATGAGCTGCTCGATGCTTTGAAATTACAAGGGAATCTTGTCCCTTTAGTCTTGCATTTCCCTACCAAATGGGAAGAATTATACGAAGAGGTCGTAGAAGTCATAGAGTGCATTTATTTTGCATGGTAAGACAATATTGTTGCCATTGGATTGGGGGATAATTTTGAAGATTCAGATAAAGAGCCAGATTCAGAAAAGACTAGTCTGATAGTCAGCCTATGCAGAATGATATCATTCAAGGAGCTGCTAGGAGAGATCAACCAGGTGGCTGATCAACTCGATATCGATGAAGAAACATGTTTTTTTATTTTCCCCTCTTCTATGAACCACATGACCAGTTCAGGGAGACATTACCAAAACCCAAACCTATAACTATCAACAAGCAATAAGAGGAAGGGTGTTGAGAACTTCCCTATGCCAGAAATGACTCTTGAAGAAAGCAAGGTCCTGGATCAACTGAAGAAAACCCGAGCCAACATCACTCTATGGGGACTTTTCATGTCTTCCCAACTACACCTAAATGCCCTAATCGCGAAACAAATATCTTGTCTCGGTCAGATACGATATTGAGAGGCACCCCGTGGAGTCTCACTATCTCCGCTATGAAAATCTGGGCATACCGTCCCGTAGTGTAGTATGTCCGGGCTAGCAGAAAATGAGCAACTTTCGTCAACCTATCCACGATTACCCATATGGAGTCGTGGCCCCTCTGTGATGTAGGTAACCCCATGATGAAGTCCATGGAAATGCTCTCCCATTTCCACATAGGAACCTCTAATGGTTGTAGAAGTCCTGCCGATCTCTAATGGTCCACCTTTACTAGCTGACAAGTGGCACATTTAGAAACAAACTCGGCAATATCTCTCTTCATCCCACTCCACCAGTACTGTCGCCTCATATCCTGGTACATCTTATCCCCGCCAGGATGTACTGCGAACTGTGAACCGTGCGACTCTGTCATTACCTCGTGTCGCAAGTCTTCCCCCTCATGAACGACCAGTCTCCCATTGAAACGTAAGCCTCCGTCTGAACTAACGGTATAGGACTCAGCTCGCTCTGCTAGTAATCGAACTATCTGCTCTTGACAGAACGAGTCTTTTGCCTGGGCTTGTATCACTCTCGTAACAATTTGGGGAGTAACGGTCATCACCGACATAAATGATCGAGCCACTGCATCCTGGTGTCCCAACTCTTTCCATTTTGCTCTCCACACTTCGGCCACCTCACCTACTAGCCTACGGATCACCGCGTCTGCTACCACGTTAGCCTTCCCTGGGTGATATTGGATATCAAACTGATAATCCTTCACGAATTCAAGCCACCTACGTTGACGCATATTTAGTTCCTTCTGCGTGAAGAGGTATTGTAGGGACTTCTGTTCAGTGAATAAATGGAATTTCTCCCCCAGGAGATAGTGTCTCCAAATCCGAAGAGCAAATACGACTGCGGCTAACTCCAAGTCGTGGGTGGGGTAATTCTTGAGGCTTAAGCTTATGGGAAGTATACACTATAGCCTGACTCTCCTGTTGTATTACACTTCCAAGTCCTTGTAAAGACGCATCGGTGTAGACTAGATACTCAACTCGTGGCCTGGGCAATGCTAACACTGGTGCTGAGGTAAACTTTTCCTTCAACTCATCGAATGCCAACTGATAGGCATCACTCCAGATGAATGGCACACCTTTGCGAGTCAGATGTGTCAAAGGACCCTCTATCTTAGAGAAACCCTGAATAAACCTCCTGTAGTATCCTGTTAGGCCCAAGAAACTACGTATTTTAGTCGGTGTCGTGGCCTGTCCCCACTCCCTCACTGCCGATACCTTCACTGTATCAACAGATATCCCCCTCTCTGAAATGATATTCCCCAGAAACTGTACCTCCTTTAGCCAAAACCCACACTTCTCATATTTTGCATATAACTCGTTTTGACGCAGCGTTTGCAAAACCTGTCTCAAGTGCTCGGCATGTTCCTCCTTTGTCTGGGAGTGAACCAGCATGTCGTCAATGAAGGTGATGACGAACTGGTCCATAAATACGGCTGGGGCGTTGGTTAGGCCAAAAGGCATAACCCGAAACTCGAAGGAACCATATCTAGTCAAGAAGGCAGTCTTCGAGACATCCTGCTCCCTGATACGCAACTGATGGTATCCCGATTGCAAGTCAATCTTTGAGAAGAATTCCGCTCCTCTCAACTGGTCGAATAAGTCATCGATTCGGGGCAATGGATACTTGTTCCTATGGTGACTTTATTCAACTCCTGGTAATCTACACACAACCTCAAAGATCCATCCTTCTTCTTCACGAACAACACTGGGGCACCCCACGATGAAGTACTCCTATGGATAAACCCCTGACCCAATAGCTATTCTATCGGATCTCGTAGCTCCCTCATTTCTGCTGGAGCCATACGGTAAGGTGCGCGGGCTATTGGCCGAGTGCCCAGTGTCAAATCGATAACAAAGTCTATGTCTCTACTAGGAGGTAATCCCGGAATATCCTCGAATACATCAGCAAACTCTCTAACAACTAGAATCGAATCGAGTGGTAATACCACCTCCTTAGAGGTCTCCTCCTCTATATAATACAAATGAGTGGACGATCCTCCCTCAGGACAAGGCATCGCCACTAAGAACATCTCCTGCTCGGGAATGGCAAAAATAATGCTCCTACTGAAACAATCAATCATGGCTCGGTACGCAACTACCCAATCCATACCAACGATTGCATAGTACTCAGTCATATCAAACACTAACATATGAGAAGGTAAGGTAAACCTCCCGATCTCTATACCCACACCCCTACATATAAGGGAAATCACATAACCCCTACTCAACGGTGAATCTACGCAAGTAACCGTGATCTTTGCGGTATCTAACAACCCCATAGTGTGTGCAAATTTTATGGCAATGAAACAGTGTGTGGCCCCCGTGTCAAATAAAATACGCCCTATAGTCCCCTGAATAGAAAACATACCCTCAATAGCGGGTGGATCCTATGGGACTGTGGCCTACTGGAGCTGATAGACTCTCCCGTACTGAAGTTGTCCCTGCTGGAATGGGACTGCTAGAATGGGTGGTAAAACTGGCATCTACAGTGGTGCTGGGTGAGCGGCGAGAAACATAGGTCTTTGGGGCTCGTGTCGAGCACCCTGTTGTTGCTGTTGTGGGGCCCTGCCCCTATCAGGACACTCCTGGCGTTTGTGGCCAATTTTTCCACAAATAAAGCATTTCCCCGCAAAGTTTCCCCCTCTCTGTCCCTCCTGCCCACGACCCTGATGACCGTTACCATTCCTACCCTGACCATGCTGGCCTTGCTGAAACTGCTACTGTTGGCCGTGCTGGCCCTGCTGACCATGACGAAAACCTCCCTGACCATTTCTGAAACCTCCTGATTGAAATCTCTTAGAATCCCCCTGCTGGGATCTATCAAGCATGCAATAGGGGATGTCCCTATAAATCCTATTATGGAATTCCAAGTCATTGGCATCCCAGTCTGCTTCAATCTACTACTTGGATGACCATGGCTCCATAACATCAAAGGGGTGTCTTCTTCCCTTCATCATAAATTGAAATTCTTCGCTAATGGATAAGTTATCACCATCTTAGGAGACAGTGAAAATATCGAGAATGCAAGCACCAGTAAATCAGTACTTGAGATACAACATGGGGCGAACGATGTGCTACTATCAGGCTTCCAAGTTGAACCACTCCTACTCCCAGCAGGGGATGACTTCAAAGATAGGGTTTGTTCGGAATATGACCCCCATGGAAACGTCAATGTAATCCAAATATTGAAGAACATGCACTTCATTCCCGGACTTGAGCTAGGGCAAAGACAACAAGGTATAACTGAACCTATTATGTTGGGAAAGGACTTTCCTCCATGTGGCTTGGTTTATCAATCGTCAGAAGAAGAACTCAGATTGATCCGTCAGTCTCGACTGAAGAGAAGATTAGAATGTGCCAGAATTGTCTCGGGAGATTCCCTTAATGGAAGATTCATCAGAGAGGGTGAAGATTTCCCCTTTTGTGGATTCCCTATACCTTGGTATGACCGTGTAGATAAGAGGATGAAACCAGGAATGGAGATCTTCTTTCAAGACAGCTACCCATGGGACGAAAGTTCCCAGCACTGTGTATAACCACTCGCTAAAGAGACCATAGCTGATGTCAGGAATTCTGAGGACAACGTCTCCGAGGATTCCTTAAACTTATAGGCACTGGGGCTGGCACTCTTCATGATCCACTCAGGGACTACATCATCAGATCCATCCTGCCTCATCAAAGGTGCTGATGCACCTCTTCTTAACTGGCATACTGCACCTGTGCTACCTGCTAATACTCAACCTAACCCTGTTGTTTATCCCCTTTCCCCTTTAGTTGTTTCCTCTCACTCTGATGTAATCGAGACCTTCTTTAATGAGGTTCTCAATGCTATTTTTCCTATTAATGAAATAAACGAAGATTTTGAGTATCTTGTTGTGCCTTACATTAACTGTCCTGATTCTAATAAAACTCTTGATGCTGATGACTTTGCAAATGAATAATTCTTAACTAATCTAAATAAGGTTAATAACAAAAAACATAACCGCGTTAAAGTTAATGAAGATGAGACTTTTGTTATTAATCTTGGTTTTAGTAGCCAAATGCACGAGATTAGGGCTACCATTGATGAGCACGATAATGCGCAACTCGAAGAACTACTGAAGGAATTTGTGGATGTCTTCCAAAGATCCTATGATGATATGCCCGACATTGACCCTGAGATAACTCAACATGAGATTCCAACTCTCCCAAAATGTAAACTAGTCAAACAGAAGTTGCAAAAGCTCCAAAACGAATGGTCACTAAAAGTAAAAGAAGAAGTAGTTAAGCAATTGAACATAGGATTCATTCGAGTAATTGAATATCCCACATGGGTAGCCAATATCGTTCCCGTGCCGAAATCAGGAGGGAAGGTTCGCATGTGTGTCGACCAGCGAGACTTGAACAATGGGAACCTTCAAATAAGGCACACTTGTCTAAAACTTGGGATGACATCTCCGATAGTGATAATGAAGAAACTTTTGATAACATTATGGAATTTACTTCTGTTTGTACTATGATATCAGAGGAAATATTAGATAGCATGTCTAGTCTATCAGATATTTCTGATTTGTGTGATGATACTTGTGACTTGTTTGTGAATTTATCTCACACCTTTCCTGCTCAAAATCACCCAATTGTCACGGCTTTTCTTTTTAATATTGGAAATATTTATGCTTATTTAGATGAATCTAAGGTGTTAGAGGTTTACCGCTACCCAACATCGATATGATTATGGACAATACAACCATTCACGCTCTCAAGTCATTTATTGATGGGTTTACCAGATATAAACAGATCAAGATGCATCCTGATCATCAAGAGAAAACCGCATTCATCACCCCTTGGGGAACCTTTTGCTACACTGTCATGCCATTTGGTGTTAAAGATGCATGAGCTACCTACGAAAGGGCTGCCACAACAATTCTGCATGATCTGATACATAAAGAAGTTGAGGTCTATGTAGATGACATGATTATCAAGTCCAAGACTAGAGAAGGTCATGTTCCCACTCTCCAAAAATTCTTTAAACGACTGCGACTGTACCAGATATGGCTTAATCCATAAAAATGTGCCTTCGACGTTACTAAAGGAAAACTCTTGGGATTTATGGTTAGTGAGAAAGGGATAGAAGTAGATCCTGCTAATTTGAAAGCCATACTTGAGATGCCACCTCCCCTAATAGAGAAAGAAGTCCCAGGATTCCTTGGGAAATTATAATACATCAGCCGGTTCATCAGCCAATTCACTTCCATCTGTGAACCCATCTTCAAACTCCTCCGAAACGATTCAACCAAAGTCTGGAATGAATCTTACCAAGAAGATTTCGTCTGAATTAAGCAATACCTAACCTGACCTCCAGTGCTCATGCCACCGCAGCCTGGTCTTCCATTACTCCTATACCTAACCGTGATCGATACTGCAGCCGGAGCTTTACTAGCTGATACGATGCAAATATTGCGTATTTCATACCTCGAACCGACGCATTTTAGCCTCCTCGGGTATCTTATTCCCTATATTTATGCTCGTTAACCAGACAACCTCGAATTTCTACGTTAACATGTCTTGCAGAGGTTAATTGAGCTTTTATAGGTATTTGGATGCTAAGTGTGAAGTTCGGATGTGTTCCGCTCAATTTCCGTACATATCTGCACGCGCAAGGGCAATTCTTTCAATTCAAAGATTGGGTACCTGGCCCAACATCTTCACAGAAGTTGTAGCGCTCCTCGTAATCTTTGTGTGGCCGTAAACGGTGCGTGATTCCGAGTCCGTATGAAGAAGTTACGGTGATTCTAGCGGACGGGAAATGCAAACATGCAAAACAGCAATGCAGTGGGCTAATACCTGCTTGATCGATCGATCGACGATTTTAGTAGATCGATCGATCCTTCTCGACAGTGTACTTTTTTGTTCACCATCGATCGATCGACGATTTTGGTCGATCGATCGACCCACTATTTTTAGGAGAAAATTTTCTTTTCTTTTCTTTCTTATTTTCTTTTATTCCAACTTACTATATAAACCAATTTTGTTGTAAATATCAGATATAATCGATTTTAGGTTAGGGTTTTGGGATTTGAGAGCTCATTCTTCATTTCTCTTTGGATTGACACCCATTTGGGTTGTAAGTGGACTATTCATCTTCCCTACCATTTAATATAGTTGTATTTACTTAATTCTTGCTTTGTTAATTAGATTTACATGCTTTTATAATTAGTTTTACAAGCTTTAATTTGCTTGCTTTCTAGTATAGTTTTATCGCGTTTATTTATCGTATTTATTTACCGCGTTTTTAATATGCTTTCTAGCTAAATTAGTCTAGGTTGTGTTTGAATGGAACTCACTCGAGTTGATGCGTTGCTTTGCTTTGGTGATGGAGTTTACGTGTCTATTTCGAGTGCGTTGTCCTAGTTATTATGCCTAGGAGATTTGACGGGGCCTATCATGTATGTTCCGTACTTACGACCTTGCGTGCGTAATTTCTGGGGTATTTGTTGATGCCAAAATCATATTAGGCTTTTATGCGAATTTAGGGGCGTGGCAACCCTTTGTTTAATTAACTGTCGAAACGAGACGCATGCGTAATAACTCGTCGACCCATGTAACCATTTTATACTAATTAACTCGGGTGAGGTATATTCGACGCAACCTATAGTTTTACTCGCTTTCTTAATCTAGCTTTATTTTCCCTCGCCTAGATTAACATTTCCTTTTTATGCATCTTCTTCCTTTTTGTGTATAATCATCTTTTACACTTTTATTTAGGAGTATTAAATCTTATAAATTCTAGCAACTCGTCTCTGTGGGGGATACCCGACTTACCTCTATACTCACCAGTTGAGTGTAGTCCTAATTTAGGTTTGTTTGTATTAGGGCGGTGAACAGAAAACAACGACTGTGTCCTTACACGAACACACCTTTCACCCCTGATCAAAATGGCGCCGTTGCCGGGGACTAGTTTGTTTTAGACTTTATTTGATTTAGTATTTCATAGTATTTTCTTTCTATTTGTATTTTTTTTACTAACCTTTTTGTCGGACTTCCACATTTGAGCACTTAGAAACGCTCGAATTCATCGCGCGTGCATCTACTTTGTGGAATTCGCCACTTCGAACCATTTTGGGGTAAGCATGTCTTATTCCAATTCTTTCGGTAATCATTGTTATAATCCTCAAAATTCCCGCAAACCTATGACTTTCGGTGAATACTTAGAATCCCAAAAATTTACAAATTCAAATATTACTTTAGGCAAGTATAACGAAAGTAAAAACTTGGGTTATTGGAATTTTGATGATGATGATAATGATTTTGGGCCTTTACCTCCTTATAATAGAAATTTTGAAACGAATTGCAATAGTTTTCAAAATTCCTGTAATAATGAGTTTTCGTTTAAGTCCGATGGTAATTTTCAAAGTTCCCATTTTTAAGTATCCGCACCTCGACCTATGACATTCGGTGAGGGTTTGCGTATGTATGAAAATGATAAAATTGAAAATCGTTATCGGGAAGAAAATCGTTGTTGGGAGCAAGATTTTGATTTATTATTCGAATCCGACGACGATTTTGCTTCTGAGACTTTTGAAGTCGAGGAATGTTTTGAACCAAATGAGGACTACGTGCCTACTTTGGAACAAATTATTCTAGACTTTGCCCATTGCATAATAGATATTGAAAGTGAGGATGAAAATGACGTAATATGTATTTGCAATGAAATGATTTCTTGTTTGTCCCCCAAAGAAGAACATTTCATTGAAAATGATATTATCTCCTTCGAAACACATCTTTATGCGATGATGATTCATCTCATGAGTTTGAATTTCTTTCATCCCCATTTTCATTCTCTGTTATCACACCGTCACAAGTACCTGATGATTCGGTTTCAAACTTTAATGTTTTAAACCTTTTCGCCGATGAGGAGTACTTGCTCGATTCTCCCTCCACGATCGTATCTTTGCCTTTGTGTGCGCCACCTCCCAATCCAATTTCAAAATCCTTGGGAGGATATTCGGCTTTTCTCGGTCCCCATATGTTTTTGTCACCCGCCTTATCCAAATCCCCCATCTTCCCTCCCAAAATTTTAATTGGGGATGGTTCATTTATTCCGCCTTACACATGCCTTCCGTTTTTAAAACGGAATTCATATTTTTTGGAAGGCATGCTTGAGAGTGAGGGTACACCGATTATCCTCCAAAGTCAAATCGTTTTTGCGGTGGACCCTCAACTATTTAGACTTCTAGTGTACAGTTAGTGTGAAGCCTAAATAGTAGGTCGTATATAGTTAGATTTTATCATTTCTTTGTTTAGTTTTTCTTTCTTTTAATTTAGTCTCTTGTAATTAGTTAACTTTTTGTTATTTATTTTTTATATGCTCGGTACTAACTTGTCTTGTAGATTCTTTGGACTTGTTCTTAAGGGGATCGCTCCAATTTTGGGTAATATCGCTCTTTTCCTCTCTTTAACTTGATTCTTAATTCACATTGAGGACAATGTCAGGTTTTAAGTTAGGGGGTGTGGGATATTCTATCCATTTCTTTGTTTAGTCCATGTTTTTGCTCACATGTTAGTTACTTAATATGCTTTTCTTAGAAAAATTAAAAATTTCAAAAAGATTTTCTTTTTTTTCTATCCTTTTTTGGGCTTTTTGCCTTTGTTTTCGATGATAAATTTCAATAATTGCCCGATCTAATAGACAACCCAATGATGCATGTTTTCGATTTTAGAAGTTATTAGACTTTAGTCCTCATATCATTGATATTATGAATAACTTCATGAATTAAACTTTAATCCCATGAGAACATGCACTTTTATTCCTATATTGATTTGGTTTATGATTTTTATAACTTGGTAATCTTTTGTTGCATTGTATATACTTACACCGAGTAAGCTTTGTACCTTTCGTTGTTTGTGAGTGTATACACTATTCTTTCCTCTTTGAAAATGTTGAATTCGTCGGTAATCTCTCTATTCTTTCATTCATCGTTCATTAATTGAGTTCATTCTTGAAATGTGTTACTTGATCATGATTTTCATATATTGTTTTGACTCGAGAATTGCGTAAACTATAAGAAATGATCATAGTCCATCTTTGTTATATCACCCATATTGACCTTGACCTCACCTTATATGTTTACCCTCGTCAACCCCTTTGAGCCTAAATATTAGCCTTTCGTTTCATAACCCAAATCCCATAACCAACTCCACATTGGAGTTATATACCATACATACACCTTCCATACCTTTGTTTGGAACGTTACTTGGGATTGAATGATGTTGTTGTGTTACGGTTGCAATTTAGGCATATGAGAGTGTGAAAAGTAAAGAAAAGAAAAAGTGAAAAAAAAGAGAAGAAAAAGAGAAAGCAAAAAGCAAAAGAAAACAAAAGAAAAAGTGAGAAAAAGAAGAAAAGAAAAGAAAGAGAAAGTTGTAACTGTTGTATATAGTTCAATAAGCTTTGTTCACTCTCCCCATTGATATATGTAGTGCCTTTTATGGAACTTGTTTTCCAATTTTAATTTTGCCCGCATTTTTCCATTATCCCGAGTTTTCATCTCCGAACACTTTGAACCCGTACATACATATCCTTCGTATCTTACCCTTAACCCCAAACCTACATTACAACGCTATACAAGTCCTATGTGATCTTAGGTGGATGTAATTCAAAGGTTTAAACAGTTTTCATAATTTGTGAAAATGCATTTCGCCTCCTTTAATGAGCGGTATCCTTTCATTGAGACTACATTTTTCATTTTATATATAGCATTCTTCATTTGTGACATGTGCGCGGCCTAGTTTCCCTTTACATTTACTCTTTATGCCCACATGTCCCGTGTGTTACCTCCCTGTTTCGAGTGAATTCACTTATTGAGTGTAATGCCCGACAGGATAGAATATATGCTTGCTTTAACGCTTATCCGGTTTATATAAGTTTTTGCCAAATCATACTTTGTATGTGCTCGCTCCCCTCCTACATTTTAAGGTTTCAATTCTATGAGGTGCATTCTATAATGTTAATGATTCGGACTTTTGTTTGAATTCGTTCAATGTGCTAATAATGCGTATGAAATCTTTTTCATTGTTGTTGGGCTTGTCGTATGTTGGGTTGGGCATATTTTGAGGAAACCATGCGATGTTTGTGGGTTTCATCCCTGAAAACCCTCACCGAATGACACTCGTCCACTAGGGTAACCTAGGGGTTTAACGGCTTATTGCATACTCTAAATGCAATCGAATCGCCCGCGAAAGTGGCCTTTTACTTTTATATCATACTTTTGTACTATCTCCTGCTTTTGGTTTGCTTGTAGTTCTTGTTGCATCCTATTTCATTGCTAGGGACTAGCAATGTGTAAGTTAGGGGGTGTGATACGACGCAAATATTGCGTATTTCATCCCTCGAACCGTTGCATTTTAGCCTCCTCGGGTATCTTATTCCCTATATTTATGCTCGTTAACCAGACAAGCTCAGATTTCTACGTTAACATGTTTTACAGGGGTTAATTGAGCTTTTATAGGTATTTGGATGCTAAGTGTGAAATTCGGAAGCGTTCCGCTCAATTTCCGTACATATCTGCACGCGTAAGGGCAATTTGGTCAATTCATAGATTGGGCACCTGGCCCAACATCTACACGGAAGTTGTAGCCCTCCTTGAAAGATTCGTGTGGCCGCGAACGGTGCGTGATTCCAAGTCCATATGAAGAAGTTACGGCGATTCTAGCGGACGGGAAATGAAAACATGCAAAACAGCAATGCAGTGGGCTGATACCTGCTTGATCGATCGATCGACGATTATGGTAGATCGATCGATCCTTCTCGACAATGTAATTTTTTGGTCACCATCGATCGATCGACGATTTTGGTCGATCGATCGATCCCCTTTTTTCAGGAGATATTTTTCTTTTCTTTTCTTTCTTCTTTTCTTTTATTCCAACTTACTATATAAACCAATTTTGTTGTAAATATCAGATATAATTGATTTTAGGTTTGTTTAGGTTAGGGTTTGGGGATTTGAGAGATCATTCTTCATTTCTCTTTAGATTGACACCCATTTGGGTTTGTAAGTGGACTATTCATCTTCCTTACCATTTAATATAGTTGTATTTACTTAATTCTTGCTTTGTTAATTAGATTTACATGCTTTTATAATTAGTTTTACAAGCTTTCATTTACTTGCTTTCTAGTATTGTTTTATCGCGTTCATTTACCGTATTTATTTACCGCGTTTTTAATATGCTTTCTAGCTAAATTAGTCTAGGCTGTGTTTGAATGGAACTCACTCGAGTTGATGCGTTGCTTTGCTTTGGTGATGGATTTTACGTGTCTATTTCGGGTGCGTTGTCCTAGTTATTATGCTTAGGAGATTTAACGGTACATATCATGTATGTTCCGTACTTACGACCTTGCGTGCGTAATTTTTGGGGTATTTGTTGACGCCAAAATCATATTAGGCTTTTATGCGAATTTAGGGGTGTGACAACCCTTGGTTTAATTAACTATCGAAATGAGATGCATGCGTAATAACTCGTCGACCCATGTAACCATTTTATACTAATTAACTCGGGTGAGGGATATTCGACGCAACCTATAGTTTTACTCGCTTTCTTAATCTATCTTTATTTTCCCTCGCCTAGATTAACATTTCCCTTTTATGCATCTTTTCCCTTTTTGTGTATAATCATCTTTTACAATTTTATTTAGGAGTATTAAATCTTATATATTCTAGCCACTCGTCTCTGTGGATTTTCGATACCCGACTTACCGCTATACTCACCAGTTGAGTGTAGTCGTAATTTAGGTTTGTTTGCATTAGGGCGGTGAACAGAAAACAACGATTGTGTCCTTACATGAACACACCTTTCACCCATGATGAAAATGTTATCAATCCAAGAACAATTGAAGAAGAACTCTCCCTAGATTCCCGAAGAAAATACGATCCCCTCTTTTAGGTCAGAATTGACATCGGTCTTGGATCGATACCTCAGTTAGGTAAGAATTGACCTCGGTCTAGGATCGTCACCTCAGTTAGGTCAGAATTGACCAAGGTCTTGGATCATCACCTCTATTATTTCAGAATTGATCTCGGTCCCCGATCGTCATCGATCTTGGATCGTCACCTCAGTTAGGTCAGAATTGACCTCGGTCCTTGGTCGTCACCTCTTTTAGGTCAGAATTGATCTCGGTCTTAGATCGTCACCTCACTTAGGTCATAATTGACCTCCTTCCTCAGTCGTCACCTCTTTTAGGTCAGAATTGACCTCGGTCTTAGATCGTCACCTCAGTTAGGTCAGAATTGACCTCGGTCCTCGGTTATCACCTTTTTTAGGTCAGAATTAACCTCGGTCTTAGATCATCACCTCAGTTAGGTCAGAATTGACCTCGGTCATTGGTTGTCACCTCTTTTAGGCTAGAATTGACCTCAGTCTTGGATCGTCACCTCAGTTAGGATAGAATTGACCTCGGTCGTCACCTCTTTTAGGTCAGAATTGACCTCGGTCATTGGTTGTCACCTCTTTTAGGTTAGAATTGACCTCAGTCTTGGATCGTCACCTCAGTTAGGATAGAATTGACCTCGGTCGTCACCTCTTTTAGGTCAGAATTGACCTCGATCTTGGATCGTCACCTCAGTTAGGTCAGAATTGACCTCGGTCCTTGGTCATTACCTCTTTAAGGTCAGAATTGACTTCGGTCTTGGATCGTCACCTCGATTAGGTCAGAATTGACATCGTTCCTCGGTCGTCACCTCTTTTAGGTCAAAATTGACCTCGATTATGGATCGTCACCTGTGTTAGGTCAGAATTGACCTCGATCCTCGATCATCACCTTTTTAGGTCAGAATTGATCTCGATCTTGGATCGTCACCTCAGTTAGATCAAAATTGACCTCGATCCTCGGTCATCACCTCTTTTAGGTCATAATTGATCCCTACCCTCTGAATCGATCATCTACATTCCGTATGTCCACAGAACTGACCTCCCTCTATCATCCGATGTCTATTCAACGACCATCACTTGTTCCAAGCTCACCCGTCGTGGGGATCTGTAGACACCACATTCTATGACCCTCTAAGTCTTCCCTTACGTCCCTAGAACTCTCCCATTGCACTACAAACCCTAGGCCGCACTCCGAGTACCGATCTAGAGGCCATTTGACTCCGGTCAACTCTATCTTTAGAGCAAAATCTCTTTAAATCTTTAAAGGATCTGAATACCTTTTCCAACTGTCCACCTCGTGCGTGAATCGGTATAATAGTTCAAACGAATGGACCATTTTGCTACCGAAAATTAATTTGGAGGCCATCAGGCACTCCCGAGCCCCGAGTTGACACCAATCAACTTCACCATCAGAGAGAAAGCTCTTTGAATCTTCAAGGGCACTAAAAACCCTTTCCAATGGTCTTCCCTGGGCATGAAACAACATAACCATTCAGACGAACGATCAGGTTTCCCCCAAAAATCAATTCGGAGGCCACCGGGCACTCCTGGGCTCCGTTTGACCATAGTCAACTCTTCATCTCGAATGAAATTAAATGAATCTCCGACGGGAACTGAATACCCTTTCTAACGATCCGCCATGTGCGTGATTCTGACCTACGGTACGGACTAACGATCCGTTTTATTTAGAGAGGTCATCGGGCTCTTTCGGGCCCCATTTGACCAAGGTCAACCTTCCAAACCGAGCGAAACTCTTTGGAATGTAAAAGTAGATCTCCTAACCTTTCCAACGGTCCGCCCCATGCGTGATTATGACTTACCATACCGGCGAACGATCTGTTTCCGTCCGATGATCTCCCGTCCAAAAGATCGATGTGCGGTTCTGAGCCATATTTGAGCCAAAGTCAACTCCCGGACACGAGAGAGTTCCGAGAACTCTCGAAGGTCTCTGAAGTACCTTTCTAACGGTATGACCCGTGCACGATTTGGATCAACGGTTTGCATTTTACGATCATTTTTCCCGAAAAGTCTTCACGAGACTGCCAATTGGCAGGTCTTGAACCCTGCCTATCGGTAAAATGTCAAGGGTTGCTTACCGATAGGAACACCCTGGGGTAGGCCGATCGGCTCCCTCCTTGGCATATAAAAGGTGGTCTTGGCCTCACTCCCAGATCAACAATAAAAATCAACAACAAACACAAGTTATCCATCAGCATCAGTGATTTGAGCAATTCGCAAAGTTCCATATGAGAAGTTCCATTCAAGCCTAAATTTCCATCCTTTTCACATCCAATTTGGCAAAGCCCTTCTCTCTCATCCACATTCATCAATATTCAAGTGAGTTCACCCAAGATCAAATCTCAAGCTCCAAGGAAGGTCCAATTCCTTCTCTCTCTTTTAATCTCTTGTTTTTGCATAAGTTACATTAGATTCATAATCTAGTTCTACTTTAGTTCATATATATTAACATCCACACTTTTATTAGTGTTTTGCACATACTTTATTTTTCATAAAAAACCCAAAACCAAATAAAAGAGGGTTACACCCATAAATTCCGAACGGAATTATCCATCACACATTTTCCAAAACCAAAAACATATTTTCAACACATACACATATAATAAAATTCCGTACGAATATACGGGATAAACCCCACCCCTATGCTACATTCGAACTACGTGGACTTTGATGCCTTTATAGGCTACGTAGGCATCCCGGATTAAAATCCGAGACTCGAGTCCAATTTTCCAATTTTTCCCGTTTCCTCAAAATTCCTCATTTTTATAATGACCATACTTTTACATATATATGTATATATACACACCATGCTTAGTTGCGTTTCATCCCACATATATTATCGTTTCCTAATAACGATCAATATCACGATGAACACCCTAATTCTATTTTCTATGTTTATTATTATCTTGGAAACATTCCTATGGATGACTTCACCCTACCTTGTCCATGGTATGGGTTGAACGATTCCGATCTTCATTATATAAACACACATGCACACACTTCACGGGGATAAAGGAAAATATTAACACTAGCCCATGAGGTACCGAAAGGGCGGGATGGGTTCCTAACACCTTCCCATTCCGTAACTTAGCCCTCGGACCTACGATCTATTGGTTTCGTATGCATCAGTTTGTCCTTGATGCCTCTCTCTCGAAGTGGCAACATGTTCTTTTTCCTGTTTATTGCATAATATGCTGGCGACTCCATCTCTTTACATTCACCACACACCGACAACGACCGAAGCAACATTTTAAGAGAAGGATGTGAAACCATGGCAGCGGCGACTCATTTCTGTTCCGAAGAGGGATACTTTATTCCTTCCTCCCCCCCCCCCCACCCGTAGGGGAGCGGAACGCTGCGCAAACCGCCCAGGATGGCCATGGGAACCCATTTGCACTACATAGTAGGGGTTGATGTTGAAGAAATGATGAAGAAGATCCATAATGGGGAATGCGGGTCCGCCCCATATGAACGGTCACATGTTTGGCCAAAAGATCATTCGTCAAGGGTACTATTGGACCACCATGGTCTAAGATTTCATGACCTATGTCTGAAGATGCCTCAAATGCTAATAGTTTACCAATATTCAACACTTGCCTCCCCGATAACTATACAATATGACCTTTCCTTGGCCCTTATCCACCTGGGGCATTGACATCATAGCGAAGGTTACTCCCAAAGCTTCAAATGGTCACGAATTCATCCTGGTCTCCATTGATTACTTCACGAAATGGGTCGAAGCTAAGTCATACGCGGTGCTGAATGCCAAAAAACTGGCCAAGCTTATGAAAGAATATCTACTGCCGATATGGAGTTCCCCATGAATTAGTGTCAGATAATGGGCTCCAATTTGAAGTTGAGGTCATAGAACTAGTCGACGAGTACGAAATTCAGAGACACAAATCTTCTCCCTATCGGCCCCAAACCAATGGTGCTGTCGAAGTCGCCTATAAAAGCCTTAAAACCATACTCAGCAAGATGACTGAGAGTTCTAGATATTAGTCCAATTGGATCCTTTATGCCCTCTGGGGCTACCGCACTTCAATAAGAATGCCTATTGGGGCTACCCCTTGTTCTCTATTATACGATATGAAAGCAATCCTACCCGTCGAGCTGGAAATACCCTCCCTCCGTACATTACTCGAAGGCAAAGTTAGCGAAGAATAATGGCATCAGAGCCTCTTGGATGAACTATCACTTTTGGATGAAAAGAGATTGAAGGCTCTATACTACATACAGGGGTACCATTACCGGATAGCGTGATCATTCAACGGAAAGGTCAAGGACTGTGGTGTCTAAAAAGGAGATCCTGTCCTCAAAAGATATCATATAACTCGTCTGGCCCAGAGGGAAATTCAAACCAAATTAGAGTGCCCCCTACATCGTGAAGAAAATTCTCTCAGGAGGCGCCGCTACTCGATGGAGAAGAAATGGCGTGTCCAGTCAACCTAGACCATCTCAAGAAATTTTACCGTTAGTCTGAAATCTCGGCGCACTACAAATCTTCTCTTCCCCCTTCTATTTAAAAAAATATTCATTTCCCCTACCCAGAACTACATGGGACCCGATCCTCTCAAAAACCTTTTCTAGTGAAAATTTTCAAAACCCCTAGAGGTACGTAGGCATCCCATATGCCATATATAGGTCCGGTCCCCTTTTTTTTCCACAAAATTCTATTATTTTCTAACCTTTGAGAACATCGGTCCATTTTATCATTTACATCAACAAAAAGATTATGTATGCCTTAGCGATTGGTGTAGATAATTCAAATGCAAAACTCATCAAGAAGCACGACAAAATATGATCAAAATTAATTTTTATTTTCACTAAGGAATACAACGATGTTGCATGAAGTATCAGAGGGGGGAGTCAAACCAACCATCCCTTCCACTGACCAAACTGTTCCTAAACAAACCTAACCCTAACCAAGTTACAACAAACATTATTCCAACCCCCCCCCCCCCCCCCCCCAAACCCAAACACCCCAATTACTATAGCTTCACACAAATCACCCAAGCTTCACAAAATATTTCCTTCAACTACCGGATGACCTCGCTTTATCATCGTTACCAGCCCCTGGAGGTCCCCAAGTTTCCCACTGCATGTTGACATTCCGTATGTGATCCATGGAGCGGTACACCCTGACAAGCCTAGATAAAACCACAACACCGTCTTCCATGGTACCAAAAATAACGAACCACCTTTGACCAGTCTCTTACACCATGATTTTCTCTACTACCCGCTTCCATAACCACTTGAGATAGTCCCCAAACACATGCCAGGCCCCTTCCACAAACTGTGACGAGCGGATAAACGGTCGATGGTGTTGCCACAAATATTCCAACACCATCCTTAGTGATTTAGTCAAATCATCCTCGGGAAAGAAGTTTGTTATTTTAGGGGGCACAATTTGTTCCCACCCAACTTAGCGCAGAAGCCACCAGGGGAAATAGAAAGAAGTCTACCGAAGTCCCACCAACCACACATACCAATACTCTCCAAGATGCAACACGGGCAGTAAATCTCCCCACCATGGCACTGATCAGCGAAGACACTGGGCTTAATGCTCTATAAACCAGTTAACCCAACTATCTACAGATGAACCGAAGATGAAGAATGTCCAGATAAAGAAATTAGGCACAACCATGAAGGGTTATTCAAGAGAGACCACCAGACGAAACCTCTCCGCAAGCCACATAAATAGTATTACTGGGCTCCCCCTCAAAAAGTCAAAACGACCCACTCCTTCCAAGCATCCAAATTGTTCAGAGTCTCAGCCAGCACCGCCGCCGCAGGATTATGGAGGTTAGACATATAGTCCATTATTGCAGCCACCTGGGGACCTATAGTTAAGTCCCCCGTCACCAATAATAGCCTCATGATAAGTCCTAAAGGCGACTGCCACAACAAAGCTAGCCTCCTCAAAACCCTCAAGTGCACTGAATACATAACCGCCTGAAAAGAAATAGCCCCCACGATAACCAACGATCAAGCCATCGAGGGAGAAATATGAAGCAAATCTGATAAGAATACTCGGTGAAAATGAGAAAAATCCGCCATAGCCCCCGCCACACTGGGGTTGACCCCCGACATGGCCGAGAACTCCTCATAGGTGGGACAGACCTCGTCTAGGCCAAAATGTAAGACATGGTCATCAGAATTCCAGAACTGTACCACTTCTGCTAATAGGCTCCAGTTTATGGCTCTATTACGTCATAAAGAAACCCGACGCAAGTTTAAAGTCTTGTAATCGACATTGTACAAGCACATGGCCTCTAGACCATCAAGGTAAGAGGAGAATTATACATACATGGGAACAACCATTTGAGAATGAGAAATATGAAGAAAGAAGAGAAATGTGGGTATTGGAGGAGAAAACCTATACCACACACCTCCTTTTATACTCAAAACCTTTGGCAAAAGACAAGAAATCTGGAAAACTGATTAAAATTCAACCCCACAGAGTACTCTGATGTGTAGGAAAGTGCAAACAAGGCCTATGGATGATTTAACTTGACCCCCACGCTGATAGGAAGGTCAAGGGGTATGCCGATCGACAGCCCCTCTATTTTGAAAAATTCCATCTTTCCTCTTTTATCCAAATCAATTTTAGAAAAATACTCATTTCAAAAAATTACCCCCAAGTTATTTACTCATTTTTCTTTGAAGAATATCATTTTCTCTTAAAATAAATTCGAACTAAAAGAATATTTTCCCTGAGTTAATTACTTTTGCTCCTTTTTCACATTTTGCCTTTTATTCTCAATTTCGTACTTATCTCTATATTTTCATAAAATAAACACTCTCAGTAGAAAATTAAAAGGGCATATAGGATAAGTCACTATATCAATAAAAATGCCAAAAAAAAGAAAATCTATATTTCTCCGTAAATATTTTGCTTCACTTGGTTACATTTTGCAGATAGAAAAGAAAAATAGAAAAGTACAGATGGTACTTAACCCGAACCCTCAAACCCTCTATCCCTCTCCAATCCTCAACACCCACGACGGACGCGCTTTCCCCTATAACAAGAGGTGGATCCCAAAAACCGAACCCTCACGACGGACTCCTAGGACCCGAATCCTCATTTGAGGTGGCAGGCAGCACAAAGCATGGAGGAGTCGGCTTATTGATATACTCTGACATGGAGAACACCTAATCCTTGATATCCCTCGACTAATAGGCAACAACCAAAAGGCAAAACAATCAAGAAGCAAAGAAAAATCAAACAGAACAAGAAAAGACAGAAAGGATATACCTCAGGCCGAAGGGCCTCATCCGCAAGCCCCGTCAACCCAGACACTATCTCATACATGAGCAACCTCCTTATTTACACTTGCATGCTTGTAACCTCCAAGGCCCCCGCAGGAAGACTCTAAGGGTAGAAGTGCACCTACATCCCCAACAAAGATTCATTGATCCATGTAAAAGAAAATTTCTGAAGCCCCATCCCATACCGATCGACAACTGCCTTCTCCCCTTCCGGAAGAAGCCAGGATTTCGTGCCCTTGCCGATTGGCACCCTTCCAAGACTGCCTATCGGCACCCCCTTTCAAATTTTGTGCAAAAAATGCCAGAAAAATCCAAAAATTGCCCAAAGCGTCCTAAAAAAATCCCTGAAAAGTATGGGACCCCAATTTCCTCAAGAAAATCACTTTTTGGAGCACTAAGCCCCTTATAAATTCTCGAAATCCCCACCCAGATTAATCTTACGCTCTTATCCCCAACATAATCCCATCGTGATTAATCTTACACCCATATCCTTGATATATCCCACAGCAGAACCAACAATGTGCCCGCATCCAAGCCTACTACAATTCTCAGTCGAAATACCAAAACTAAATACCCCTAGTGGATTTTCAAGGAAATACAATCCCCAGTGGAATCAAAAGTTCACCTGCACCCCTAAGATAACTTAAATTTCCCTAGGAGAACAATTCCCCGCATTATAACTTAAGGTCCTCAGAATTGACCTCGACCCTCAGAATTGGTCATTACAACTCGACCATCAGAATTGGTCATCCCAACTTAAGGCCCTCAAAATTGACATCAGCCCTCGGAATCGATCGCCATAACTTAAGGTCCTCAGAATTGACCTTATAAGGACATATTTTACATAGTCCATGTACATTTGAGTATGTCATATACCGTTACATCGTTGAATAATGTTCAAGATCACATATGCAAAAAGACGAATCCGAATATCAAATATTCTTTAACAACAAATCTCGACAGGATTAACTTTGTTAAGGTTGCATTTTTAATCCCTTAATGCTTCATTATAAGTGTTGGGATATTTTTTCTAAAATATTTTCTAAGTGTTGGGGCATTCTTTTTTCGTCAAGAATTTTTTTCTAAGTGTTGAGGCGGACTTGAAAAAAATATTTTTTTTGCCTGTCGTTCGAGCGACATTCCCATGTCATTCAAGCGACAATGGCATCTCGCGCGATGTCTCATTCAAGTGACATATGTCCTCATTCGAGCGATGATCGGTTTTCGTTTGTGCGACCCGTCGGCACAATTTTTCTATAAATTGTTTTGTCTAACTTCTTTTTTTATCAAAAGACCTGAGAATTTTCAATACACGAAACTGCTTTGGTAGAATACTTTGTATTCTCACTTTTAAGGTTTTAATCCTTTGTTTTCAATTAACAAAAAAACCAATTGCTTTATGTGAATTATTTTGGAACCCAAGAACAAATTTTTTTGATGTTTCTCTTGTAGAGAAGATCTCTATTACTGATTTAGGTGCTGCTTGAGGGAGGTACTGGGCTGACTTCAATTGCGTGTCATTTGGGAGTACTCTTGGGTGTTCCTTGCTGAATTGGAGTTGCGGTTCTTACTGACTCTAGACCGCGTGTCTATGTGATTGTTCCGTCGAGTAATCATTGCGGATTTCATTGTGTATGTAAGTTTCGATTTATCATTCATAGTGAAATAAAGGTTTTACCCGAAAGGTTTTTTTTCCTGAAATCTGTGTGTCAGCAACATATTTGTGATATTTGATTTCACCCACCTAGATGCATGTTTTAGGGTCTAATTAATTTGTTTTAAAGATTGACTCTAATTAAATAAGTTTTATGAAATTGGAAATTTGTGAAATTGTTTAAATCAAGTATCACACATACATTCTCAAATTGGTATCAGAGCAGGTTACTCTAATTTATCGAGTATTCATTTTTTCGCAAAATTTTTATGATATTGATTTTTTTGTGAAAAATCTATTTTTGAAAAAATTGCAATTTTTCGATGGAGCATTTATTTAATCGTATGCCCCTCCTTGATGTCACAAGTCATAGTTTTGATGATTTAAATAGTTTGAATTTGACATTTGCTAATATATTTAAAGTTTTGGAAAAATAAAATTCTCGTTTTAAATCCGCTAAGGATCTTCTGCAAACGGTTCAAAATCAAAGAGATTTTTATCGTGAGAAATTTGTTTCTTTGGACCTTGACTTTAATGCTTTAAAATTTTTCAAAAAGGAGAGTGGTGATATAGTCCTATTTTTAGATAAATAATTGGAGGACTTTTGAAAATTCTAGGGTTTATGTTTGTTCTAATGAGGATAAAAATATATTAATCGATGATTTTGTGGCACGTGAGGAGACTCTTAGGGACAAGTGTGCGTATTTTAAGCGAGAAGGTGATAATCTTCTATGAATAATTGAAAATTTAGAGAAGGAGTACCTAAAATTAGAAGAGTCTAATTCTTTGCTTAAGTCTAAAATTTTGGAGTTGAAAAATAATTTAAATGACTCGAGTAGTTTGTGTAGTGATGGCTCATCGTGTTATAATGCTCCCCTTATTAAAGTCAAGGCCATTATTTGTTTTAGAGGGTCAACCATTCCCAAGTACATTAGAAAAGGTAAACCCATAATTGTCGTTCCACCCATTTACACATGTTCACATCGTGGTAGGAAAGGTCACCTTAGGCGTTTTTGTTTCAATCTTCGAAAAAGTCCTAGGATGTTCAAGTCTAGTGTTCCCATGGTTCCCAAAATCCCTATTCGACATTTCACATCCATTTGGGTTAGGAAATCTATTTTGGAGATGCTAAATGCTTCGTTGGTTGATTCTCACATGTTTGCACATGATTCGTCTCTTTCCATATCATATCGTTGATTACTTGCATTATTTGTTTATCATACGCTAGTTATGCTTCATGATATATGTTTGCTAGTATTACGACACGTGTACTTTTTGTATGAGATTTTTTGTTTTTGATAAAACTTTTGAAAAATATAAAAAGATTTTCTATTTTTTAGCAAAATTGAAAAAAACCAAGAAGATTTTATTTTGGTAAAATTTTTAGAAAATCCAAAAGGAGTTTTGTATTTTGTTTACACCTTTTATGAATGGACATTTAGGATGACCAAGTCACAACATCATTCCATATTCATGTGACTATTTGATATTGTTTTGAGACGATATGTCATGTCATCCATGTGTTTTATAATGTTTGGAGTCATTGAGATGTAATTAGTCGTTACTTCCGACATGTTTGACTCATGATGTCTTTTATTGCACATATGCATGGATTTGTTTGATTATTGTTCTTGTATAATCACATGTTGGTCGAGTGTTTTCATCTCAATTCTGTCTTTAAAAACTAACCAAGTGCAATAATACGAGAATAATAAAAGTAGTGCATGTAAGATCCATTGCCCGTGAGTAATTCATTTAGGATGAAAAAATGATGAGTGAGCACGGGAAAGGGCTGCGAGTGAATAATAATCATGTCGTGAAAGCCACCGTTTGAAAAGAGCCCGCATAAAAAATTAAGACAATAAAAAGATGAAATATGCCAAAATTTGAGCCAATAGATTTTCTCTAAGTTGAGAATTTAGAACCCCATTAGAAAAATAAAAAGATCATTATTTATGAGGGTGTTTTGGTTGAAAATATATCAATGGGTTTGCACGTCCTTTGAAAAATTCTCGAAACGGCGTTACATAGTTTTTGGACGTTATTGGTGTGAAAATCACTTAGGCTTTTATTTGTCGATTTGATTGAGAATATGTCATTTAAATTCAATAATTTTACACCTAAGGATGAGTTTGATGTTCATTCGTTAGGGGTACACATATTCATCATGCACATATGCTTGATTGAGTTTTATTACCTATCGGATTTGTTCACACCCATTCATTCCGTTTCCACGATTTGGTTGCCTTAGTGTAAATTCATGGTGTGTTTTTTTTTTGTTTAAAAAATAGTTTTTGGAAGCCTTTGAGTATATCCTTCATGAGCGTAGTTTGATTTATATTTTCTATGCTTGTCGTGACACTCCATGTTTATTGTGTTTATTATTTTCCTTGTCTAATTCGGATAAATAAAAAGGGGTAGAAAGAATTATGATTTTATGGGGAAGTTTTTTGTATGAGGGAGATTTTATTATTGATTGATTTATCCTTATATCATTTCAAACTCGATACGTCACGAAGCTATATTGTTTCTTGTCTAATGTGTGTAGGTACAAAGTTGAAGATAATTTTTTTGCACACCCTGATGATGACAAAGAAACATTTGGCGATTTGAAGATTATTGAAGATTTTGAAGAAAGGCTTAAAGACTTGCATATTTAGTACCTTTTCTCTTTTGGGTTCATGGGAGGGTATTAGATTTGTATAGGATGTTTTATTTCATAATTCGAATTATTTTTATTTTGTACCAGTATAGACATATGGGGAGATTTGTAAGGACATATTTTACACAGTCCATGCAGATTTGAGTATGTCATATACCGTTATACCGTCGAAAAATGTTCAAGATCACATATGCAACAAGACGGATCTGAATTTCAAGTATTCCACAACACCAAGTCTCGACAGGATTAACTTTTATAAGGTTGTGTTTTTAATCCCTTAATGGTTCATTATAAGTGTTGGGCTATTTTTTCTAAAACATTTTCCAAGTGTTGGGGCTTTTTTTCGTCAAGAAATTTTTTCTAAGTGTTGAGGCTGACTTGAATAAAATTATTTTTTGCTCATGTCGTTCGAGTGACATTGCCACGTCGTTCAAGCGACAATGGAATCTCGCGTGATGTCTCATTTGAGCAACATTTGTGTTCATTCGAACAACATCTAGTTTTCGTTTGAGCAACGTGTCGACTCAATTTTTCTATAAATTGTTTTGTACAACTTTGTTTTTTATCAGAAGACCTGAGAATTTTCAATACACGGAACTGCTTTTAAGAATACTTTGTCTTCTCACTTTTAAGGTTTTATTGCTTTGTTTTCAATTCACAAAAATCCCAATTGCTTTATGTGAATTGTTTTGGAACCCAATAACACAATTCTGTGAAGTTTCTCTTGTAGAGAAAATCTCTACTGCTGATTTAGGGGCCGCTTGAGGGAGGTATTGGGATAACTTCGAGGTACTGGGCTGACTTTGAATGCGTGTCATTTTGGAGTACTCATGGGTGTTCCTTTCTTAATTAGAGATTTGGTTCTTGCTGACTCTAGACTGCGTGTCTATGTGATTGTCCCGTGGAGTAATCATTGTGGATTTCATTGTGTATGTAAGTTGCGATTTATCGTTCATAGTGAAATAAAGGTTTAACCCAGAAGGGTTTTTTCTTGAAATATATTTGTCAGCAACATATTTGTGATGGTTTGATTTCACCCACCTAGATGCATGTTTTAGGGTCTAATTAATTTGGTTTAAAGATTGGCTTTAATTAAATAAGTTTGATGAAATTGGAAATTTAAGAAATTGTTTAAATCAAGTATCATACATACATTCTCAGACCTCGACCCTCAGAATTGGTCATCACAACTTAAGGTTCTCAGAATTGACCTCGGTCCTTAGAATCGATCATTATAACTCGACCCTCAGAATCGGTCACCACAACTTAAGGTCCTTAGAATTGACCTCAAACCGTAGAATTGGTCGTCAGAAGCTAAGGTCCTTAGAATTAACCTCGACCCATAGAATTGGTCATCACAAGCTAAGGTCGTCAGAATTGATCTCGGCCCTCAGGATTAGTCGATACAACTTAAGATCCTCATAATTGACCTCAACCCACATAATTGGCCATCACAAATTAAGGTCCTCAGGAATGACCTTGGTGCTCAGAATCGGTCTCCACAACTCAAGGTCCTCCGAATTAAACTCGACCCTGAGAATTGGTCGTCCTAACTTTAGGTCCTCAGAAATAATCTCAGCCCTCTAAATTGGTTACTACAGCTTAAGGTTCTCATAATCGGCCTCAACCCGCTGAATAGGTCATCCCTAGCACAACATAAGAGATACTCTCGACCTGCTGAATCAGTCATCCTCATCTCCTTAGGTCCTCAGAGTCGACCTCAACCAGCTAATTTGGTCTCCCTAATCCCTTAGAACCAGTCGTAACACATCCTCAACTCGCTAAATCAGTCATCCTCGTCTCCCTAGGTCCTCAGAACCGACGTTGACCCGCTGAATTGGTAATCATCGTCTCCTTAGGTCCTCAAAGTTGACCTCAAACCACTAAATCAGTTATCTTTGAATCACTCAATCTCATCCTCTATGTCCTCAGAATCGACCTAAATTCCTCTTACCCAACATTGATATGGTTTATATTATTCAATGGCCTTCACTTGTTCTAAGCTCTCCCATCGAGGGCCTCTTTGTAGACACCCCATCCTAAGACCTCCCAAATCACCTCCTTAGGTCCCTAGCACTCGCTCATTCACCGTAAACCCTAGGTCATACTCCAAGTATTGATTCGGAGGCCACCAATCTCTCGAGCCACAGTTGACTCTGATCAAAGTTCTCGTCCGAGCCAAATTTCAATGAATCTTCAAAGGGATCTGAATTCCCTTTCCAATGGTTCACCCCATGCATGAATCGACATTACAGTTTGAAAGAACGATCCGTCTTGCAATCAAAAACTGATTTAGAGGCCAGCGGGCATTCCTTGGCTCCATTTCACTCTGGTCAACTTCCTCTCCTGAGAGAAAGCTCAATGAATCTTCAAATTCATTTGAATTCCTTTTTCAATGGTCCACCACGTGCATGAATCGGCCAAATGGGTTGGATGAACGATCCATTTTATCCCGAAAATTGATCCGGAGCCCACCGGGCGCTCTCGAGCTTCGTTTGACTCCTGCCAACTCTTTAGCTCGAACGAAGATATATAAATCTTTGAAGAGATCTGAATCCTCTTTCCAACGGTCTGCCCCGTGCATGAATCAGCCTTACAGTACGGATGAACGACCCATTTTATTCCGAAGGGTCATCGAATGCTTCCAAGCCCCGTTTGACCTAGGTTGACTCTTTGAACTGAATGAAGTTGAATGAAATATCGAAGGGAACTGAATACCCTCTTCAACTTCCATCCCGTGCGAGAATCTCTTTACGGTTTGGACGAACGGTCCATTTTCTTCTGAGAATCTCCTGTCTAATAACCAATGTCAACTTCTAGGCCCCGTTTGACTTAGGTCAACTCGTGAACCTGGGGGTGGCTCAATGGATTATTAAAGGTTTCTGAATAGCCTTTCCAATGGTCCACCCCGTGCATGATTCTGACTTACGGTTCGCGTTTTATGGCCATATATCCAAAAAACCTATCTCAGACTGTCGAATGGCACACCCAAGACCCTGCTTATTGGCATTGTGTCTGGGGTTCTATGTCGATAGGCAGGTATAGGATCATAATGATTGGCACCCCCTTGGCCCTATAAATAGAGGCCATGACCTCACTTTGAAGGACACACCTCAGGAACCCTAAACATCCCTCTCCGCAATTCAGAGAAAATTCTCTCGAATTCAGAGTTGTTCCTTCCTTAAAAGCCTACTTCCCACATTCATTCCATCCCTTTAGTACTCTTTTGAGTAAATTCCCACCATCCTCCTTAAACCACCATCATCTCATCTTGAGATCTGCACATCTACAATCAAGATCCACTTCAAGTCTTCACAAGGAGGTCCAATTCTTTCCCTTTGTCTTTAGATTCTCTTATTTTTGCATTATTTACTTCATTTTCACTTTATTCCTTTACTTCATTACATCACGTATCTTAACTTCAAACTTTTTATTTTTAGTATTCGCACATACTTTATTTTCGTAGAAAAAACCAAAAACAAGAAAAAGAATGTTCACTTGTAAATTCCAAATAGGGATTTCTCATCACACTTTCTCACACTAAAACACCTTTTTTCTACACACACACATGTATAATAAAGTCCTCGATTGGATTTATTGGTTAAACGCCACCTCATATTATTTTCGAACTATGTGGACTTTGATGCCCCGGGCCACGCAAGCGTCATGGGTAAATTCCTAGACTCGAGTCCTCCCACATACATTCGTTACTTTGTTCTTATCACACATTCTTAATATATATTTTTATATGCTTCCTTACTTATGTCTTGTCTGATATACGCAAACCGTTCCTCTATAACAACTTGTGAATTGGAAAACACTTGCATCATACTTTGAATTACTATTTTGGGAACATTCCTGAGGATGACCTCACTCCGCCTTTATCCATGACACGAGTCGAGTGATTCCATCCTCCATTTATATTATGTACATAAGCACACACATCACGAAGTTCAACAGGAGAAGATTAACACAGGCCCATGAGAGATCGAAAGGGAGGGATGTGTGCCTAACACCTTCCCATTCTGTAACTTAGTCCCCGAACCCTTGAACTACTTGGTTTCACCAGCGTCACTATTGTCCTTGATGCCATTCTCTCGAGGCGACAACATTTCTTTTACCTATTTTGTGCAAAATAGGCTGACGACTCTATCTCTATATATCACCCCACATCGGCGACGACCGAGCGCCCCGATAAATGACGCAATCCTGCGCGCACGCTGAAAAAGGGGGAAGGAGGGAGGGATCCACCTCGGGAGATACATTTCCCCCGGCCCCCCCAAAAAAACCCTCGGGATGTCAACAAATCTCAAGTACTTTTATTAATTAATAATACTCATTAATTAATTAACACGTAACCGACATGCGCCCCTTCATCTCGCCCATCTCATATACACGCGGTACACCAAATCAAACACTCACAACATATTAAAATTAATCTCAATTACTTTCATTCATTAATTATACTCGTTAATCAATTAACACGTAAGCGACATGCGACACTTCCTCTCGACGATCTCATAAACATGCGGTATACCAATATTTAATAATCATATTTAATGTCTCGACGCAACCTGGTATTCGCATGGCAGGGAATACACATAACACAATAAAACATAAACATCATGTCTCACACCCTGACGCCACCTGGTATTTGCATGGCTTGAAATTCTCATATTATAGTAAATCATAAACATCATGTTTAACGCCATGACGCCACCTGGTATTCGCATGGCCGAGGATTTACATATCAAAATATCAGGGTGTCCCTCCATGGTGGCCACCCATTTATTCCATTTCACATGTTCAATTAGTATTGATATTCAAACACATTTATTCACTCCGAATAATCACTCAAGCTTCAAGTACCCCAATTACACAACTCAGGTTCTACCATTAGGCTTCATTATACATTTTAAATGATTTCAGATAGGGCTAAACAGATGAACATCATGTAAGTAATTCCTCGTAACAAAAAGCATAAAATTTAAAACGTATAAATTTCATTAATGATTTAAGTCGTCACTCCTACCCATCTCTAAAGTCCATGCGTGGGACGTGTCACCGGAGTGAAATCCAGACAAAAAACCCTCCCGATACACTTACATTTAGATAGAGTACTTGTAAAGACGAAATTATTTAGGATATATTATAAGAGAATTGGTGAAGCGATCTAATGTTCACTTGTGCCATCAAGTTAACTAAACTAACGTCACCACCCAACAAACATATAAATAACAACCAATTTTCTCGTACTCCTCCTACCGTCTACATGATAAAATATCTACCAATAGCAATGATATCCCAAGTAAGGTCTTATACGTGTTCTTTGCATAAAAGTGACATGTACTTAATGTACAAATGGATTACCTCATTTGAGTTACGTTAATGTATATCTAATGTCCCATATCAAATTATAATATTATTATATAGGTTCATATGTCATATATAAGGTCCTCGTGGCAATTTTCATAAAGTTGGGGCATACATGACAAAGGCACAACTATTAAAGTGCAAGGTACGATCCAACTAAGCATGCAAAATTTTAGAATTATTGAATTTAAATTAAATTCCTTATAGGATGACATCAAGTCTCAATCTTCACGTCATATAGATGAAAGTGAGGTCCACAACTTAAATATCAATTATCTTTTCTCTTGGGTCTATAACAATTTTGCACTAAGTAATAGTGCTCAACAAGATATTTCGAGTATATTAACTTATTTAAATTTCACATATTCATGGAAAAATTTAGAATACGTAACTTCTTAGGGTCACTAATTTATTTAACAAAAAGACTTATTTATGTGAAATTAACATCTATGAACATAAAATGAGAGGATTTGAAGGTTACCTGCCTAAAAAAGGTGTCCCGAAATTAGTTCTCGAGTTGATGGCAAAAAGTCCCTTGGAAAGCCCCCCACTAAAAAGGTCTTTAAATCCTCTTTTAAAACATTAATTCAAATTTTGGGGTTTCGTTTGTAAATTTGGGAAATATATGGGTGGAAGCTGATATTAGTGGTTTGGTGGCTCTTGAGAATAATGGGGAAAAAAGCGTTGGCCGAAATGAATTATCAATGATTTTCACATAAATTATCACCCTCCCATTTTAGGCATTGCAAATAAGAAAGGCTCGCACCCCCATACTTTATTCTCGGTCAAATTGGAAAAATATAGTCCAGCTAAACAGGGAAGGAGTTTGATGTCTCTAAGACATCAAACTTTTGATGTCTTAGAGATGTGATTGGTCAATCCCACTGGCGCGAGCCCATTTCCATAAGAAATCTGGATCCACGTGGATCCATGTCAGCAGCGTTAACTAATCACATATTTAAGACATCGTCTTAGAGACATCAAACTTTTTTCCAGCTAAACAACCAACTTCACTCATCATTGCTACATCAACTCACAAATACACGGAATCCAATTCAATGATACAAAAATTTCGCTAATTATTACACCCTATCTTCCTTCTTATATACTCCTTTCATTAAGCGTCGACCAATTCCCAAAATAAACACAAGTGACAATTTGAAATGTGGCCTGCTCCTTTTCTCCTCACTGATTTCAACGCCTTCCTTCATATGCCATAAACCCACAAACGACACATAAATAATATACTCACTCCAAATGCCCTTTTATTTGCTTAGACAAACAAAAAAAACAAATGATGTTTTCCAGCGCTGACCAACCTTTCCCTGCAGTACAATTTCAACCGCAGTTTTTGACTCGAGGGAAGTGAGGAAATTCCTCAGCTCAAACATTTATCTCTTATATGTCTTAAAACAGAAATAAATAGGGGTGTTCAAAAAATTGACTGGACCGACGGACCGAATCTAACCGAGCCGAATTGACTATTTTTTTCGATCTTTTTTCTTAATCGGTCCGGTCACGGTTTATTTTTTGGCGGACCGACCTAGTCGGTCCGGTCCACGGTTTACAGTTTCAAAAATCCTGTTAGGACTGACCCGAACCGACTCTATATAAAATAATATATATATATATATATATATATATATATATATATATATATATATATATATATATATATATATATATATATATATAAGATAAATAAATAGTGAAAATATATATTTTAATATTTGATTAGTTTAAATTATAGTTTAATCCTAATTAGGTTTGTTTTAATTGCAAATTTTGACATTTTTTAGTTTTTAATGT
This sequence comes from Sambucus nigra, assembly GCA_949130495.1. Lineage (NCBI taxonomy): Eukaryota > Viridiplantae > Streptophyta > Magnoliopsida > Dipsacales > Adoxaceae > Sambucus > Sambucus nigra. The sequence continues at coordinate 523,734,499 of OX422220.1, forward strand.
TTGGAAAAAAATAGACTCGGGTATATTTTTATTATTATAAATGGTGTAATTCATTAATGTGAGGACCGATGGGTTAGACCGGACCGACCATATAAAAAACTGAACCGACTAGGGTCGGTTAACTGACATTATCGGTCCGGTCTCGGTCCATTTTTTTAAAGGACCGACCAAGTCGGTCCGGTAAAAAAAAACCTCAAAACTGAATCGGAACGGACCGCGAACACCCCTAGAAATAACAGTATCGAAAAATGTTGGCCATTGGAACCTAAGGGGCTCCGCTTAAAAATCCTCCGTCCCACTCATTTTAAGGCCCATTTAAAGTAACCCACTATTAAAACCTATTTAAACTAATATTTTACTTTAACAATCAACTTAATTATAATTTTTTAATACATTTAACAAATTAGAGTAATGCATTAATTTCCGTTTAAAATTTTATTAATTAATTCCATGAACATTAAAACCACGATTCCATCCCCATTAAGCTTTAACATTAATTCATTTTAACTCGTAAGCACATAACATTTCTCAAAATTAAATGTGGTTTAATTTAAATATATATTAATTTTAATTCTTTAAAATAACGGGGTATTACATTCTTCACCTCTAAAAAAAGAATTATGCCCTCGAAATTCACAAAAAAAATAATGCCTATCTACCGCAAATTAAATTTGGGTACTGTTGTCTCTTAATTTCCTCTCGCTATCAAGTGGACTAATCCCCGCTATGGCAATCCTAGTGAAAACAAACTAATGGAGTCTCCTTACTTCCCAATGTTTGGACCTTACAGTCTAAGATATAAGTTGGTTCCTTAGTGTACGAAACATCGACATCTTATTGGATATTTTTTTAGTCTATATGATGATGCGCGGTCTCACCTCACAAGAACCTAGGAAGTATCAATACATGAAACAAAATTTGTGCCTGAGTTAGAAGATCTCATAGCGCTAAAAAATTACTGAGCGATCCTACACTCTATTTGGTCATAAATAGTCCAATATATTGCGGGTCCTACTTACCCATCTTCCCAAAATGCATCAACCCTTTCATAGGTGCTACCTTGACGAGTAGCTAATCACCCACCTGAAATTCCACGTCCTCCCTATACAAATATGCATATCTCCCTTGCCCACTACGAGATGTCTTGATTCGCTCACGAATCATCTCGATCTTTTCTGAAGTCTCCTGAACAAACTTGACCCCCAATAAGCTACTCTCTCCCGGATCTAACCAACACACCAATCACTTACTGGGTCGCCCATACAATACCTTATATAGTGCCATAGTAATCGATTTTTAATAATTGACCATCTGACAAGTGTTATATTGAGACAAAAATGTATCAATATTGAGCTTCATTCGGGACCACCAATATTGTCTCCTCATATCCGGGTACATCGTATCTCTACCGGGATGCACCAAAAACTGCGATCCACGGACCTTTTGCATAACAACCCAACGTAAATCTTCTCCTGGTAGCACAACCAACTTCCCCTTATACCTCAATCCACGATCTGAATCAACAATGTAAAGAGGAAAACCAGTAGCCAAAAACTTAGTCACTCTCTCCTTACAAAGCACGTCATCTGTCTGCGCCCGAACCACCCATATAAAATTTTGGGAGTGATGATGAGCATCCCATAAACGCATCGGCTAACTTACCAATCACCTTAACAGAACCCACATCTATTAACGGAAAAGAACACAAGTTGCCACTAGGTAGTCGACTCAAAACAACCTTCCCCGGGCAATGCAAAATCGTAAACTAATAGTCATAAATAAACTCGAACCACCATCGCTGTCGCATATTCAAATCATTCGGCGTGAACAAATACCGAAGACTCTTGTGATATCTAAATAGCCTGAACTTCTCACACCACAAATAATGTCTCCAAACGTGTAGTGCAAACATTATGGCTGCTACCTCCAAATCATGAGTAGGATAGTTACCCTCGTCGGGTTTCAACTTTCAGTATGCATAGGCAATATGACGATCCTACTGTATCAACACTCCACCTTATCTCTATAAGGAAGCGTCGATGGATACAAAATACTCAACCCCACTCCTAGGTAGAGCAAAAATGGAGCCAAAGTCAACTTCTCCTTTAGAGTGACAAAGGCATGTCGATTCCATTCATTCCAAACAAATTGAATCCCCCTCTAAGTTAACTAGATCAACGGTCCCGTAATATTCAAATTGAGTTCATATGGGTTGAAATAGTTGGAAAAGAGTACCCGTGGGTAGTAAATGGGTCTCGGGGCATTTTTAGACATAACAAAGCCCACATGGGGGTGTTTGGGCCCTTTTAATAAAGCCCACAAGCCTAAAAATGGGATTGACTTAATAAACCCTAAAAGTGAGAGGGCGTGATAGCCATAACTCATTTAAGAAAACCTAATAAAGTAGAGGACAAAAGAGGATTAAATTTGAGGGCAAAATTCCTTTGTAAAGGGGGGAGTATGTAACACCTCGTAATTTCGAGGATTTTTAATTTAATTATTTTTGGGTGAAATAGAAAATATATATTTGGAGAAATTTAAATTTATGATTTGGGGTAAATTCATGATTTGGAGAAATTATTTAAATTGGAGGATTTATTTAATTTGGCAAATTGAGATTTAATTATTCGGATGATTTTTGCGTTGCATTTTTGGTCGAAAAAATTAGAGAATGTTATAAAGTAATTCGGATGATAATTCTGAGTGCATGGTTGAGTCTGGATGGGTCGAAATAGTCAAAAAAGAGTACCCGTGGGTAGTAAATGGGTCTCGGGGCATTTTTAGACATAATCAAGCCCACATAGGGGTGTTTGGGCCTTTTTAATAAAGCCCACAAGCCTAAAAATGGGATTTACTTAATAAACCCTAAAAGTGAGAGGGTGAGACAGTCATAACTCATTTAAGAAAACCTAATTACATAGAGGACAAAATAGGGAGAAATTAGAGAAACCTTGGGAGCCAAAATCAAGAACAAGTGTGGGCTTTCTTCATCAAATCATCATCTACACCAAAGAGATTCAGACCCTACAAACCCTATAAGGCAAGTGGTTAAACTTGCTTCTAAATTAATTATAGATTTAAATTCATATCATGGTGGGTGTAATAAGAACATATGATTTTTGGGTTGGTCTGATATCTAAATTGGGTTTGAATTAATTTAGATTTATGAACTGTAAAGGATTTGGGAATTTGATTTATTAATCTTCGATCTGTGTGGTTGTTTTGATTAAGATTGGGGATCTTGAAATTTTAGAATTGATGTGAGTTTTAAAGGTTTAAATGAAGGAAATATGGACAGAGTTTGAGGTTTGAAAATCATTAATGGCGGATTGTATTGTCTGAGGAAGGAGGGGGAGAGGATCTAGGGTCGTTCGAATGACCTGGATCGCATTCGAATGATAGCCACCGTCATTCAAATGACAAGCTGGCCGTTCAAGCGACATGACGTATCCAACCACTATTCCTCCTCCCTACTGCTTTTATTTGAGTTCTCATTACATGGGGCTACAGATATGGGTTAATAATCTGTGTCATGATTTTTTTACAACATTTCTTTTGGGACAATTAGGGAGATATTACATAAGAGAGATTAAGGTTGGAATTGGAGTAATTTGTAAACCTTAGATTAATAAGTGTGCAAAACTTATTAAGGAGAATTTTTGAAGAATAAAATCTGAATATTGTATTTTCGGTCCAAGCGATAGAGTCCGGGTATATTGGTTGAGCGACACCAACGTAATAAATGAATTAATGCGTAATTAATTAAATTGGAGTCGGAGTATAGACTCGGGTATGAATTGGGCTAGTACTACGGGTATTGTGCAAGGTATAGCTGGGATTAAGTTTAATGTGTGTGTGTGTGTCTCTCTCTCTCTCTCTCTCTCTCTCTCTCTCTCTCTATATATATATATATATATATATATATATATATATATATATATATATATATATATATATTGTGTGTGTGTGTGTTCTTAAATATCGGTGACTAGATATTTGGTAAAAGCATAGCCCTCTAGTGCTATCATAGGAGGTTAACCGATGTGGGTGAATCCACTGGCTTGAGGAGCGGGCGAGTATAGTCCCCAGGTCATATCGTTCATAGTTAGGGGTGAGACGTTTTGGGTATGATTTGGTCGAACTTTCGGAGGGAACTATGACCGCCTTCGCTACGTTATTTTATTTCACTTAATTGGGGAGCTAACCGTGTCTGGGTGTCCGAGTGGATGAGTATACCTGGAGTGATATCATTATAGAGAACATCCGGTGAGTGTCTACTCGGGAGGATAGTTATATATTTACAACATGTGTGTGAATGTTTTAATATGATGATACGTGTATATGGTGTAGATAATTATATATGAGTAAAAATACATGATGTAAATTTTATTAATATTATATAAATCGTGAGAAGGTTATGTGGTCCCAATTGAAATGATTAGTTAATTTAATGCGATAAATAACATATGAATCACATATTAAATGGACTTCGGCTAGAGTAGTGTGACAGGAAGGAGTTATATAACAAGAACTAGTTACGGGGGAAATGAATAGGTGGGTTATATAGAAAAAAATGTTTGGTGTACACAATAGTTGAGGGGTGAGACGATCCTCAAGAAAGTGCGACACTAGCTTAAATAGGAAGAGCATTCATGCATTTTAATTTACTGCAACTTAATTCACTTGCTAAGTATTCTCAAAATGTTTTGGGTTCTAAACCTTGCTATCAAATATTTTCAAAAACATTTTAGGTGTCTGACCATAGGGGTGCCAGACTTGATCTTTTTCCAGGGTACGTAGTTGCGGTATTTGTGGGTGTTGCAGAAGTCGTACTAGATGCCTATTTTATTCACTCCTAGTTAGGGGTAGTATCCCATTTGTACTTTCGAGCATGTTGCTCATTGCAGTTGTACAGTTTACTTCAGTTAAGATTATATTGGATATATTTTCTATGTGTCAGATTTATTTTGGTTTTGTTATTCTTAGTCGATGTTTATTCGGCAAACACTTGATTCAGATATTTGTGATATGCTCAGACTATATTATTTTGTGATGGGTCTATTTAGTTTCTTGTTGTACTAAATGTTTTGGATATTTCAAAAGATAAAAGTTTGACACCGACTTAATTAATTACAGGTGGTTAGTAATTAATAATATTTTTGAGAGTGATGCTAAGATTGGACCAGATGGAAATCTTATTTAATTTGATAAATGCCTGATCACCCAGTATTTAATTATGCGGGGTGTCACAGTTTAATTTAAATATAAATTAATTTTAATGTTTTAAAATAACGGGGTATTACATTCTTCACCTCTAACAAAAGGAATTCCGCCCTCGAAATTCACAAAAAAATAATACATACCTACCTCAAATTCAATTTGGGTACTGTTGTCTCTTAATTTCCTCTTAAAACCAAGTGGACTCATCCTCGCTATGGTGACACCACTGAAAACAAACTAATGGAGTATCCTTAGTTCCCAATGTCTGGACCTTACTGTCTAAGATATAAGTTGGCTCCTTAGTGTATGTAACATCGACATCTGACTGGATATTGTTTAAGTCTATATGATGATGAGCGGTCTCATCTCACAAGAACCTAGGAAGCATCAGTACATGAAACAAAATTTGCGCCTGAGTTAGATGATCTCATAGCGCTAAACAATAAGTGAGTGATCCTACACGCTCTTTGGTCATAAATGGTTCAATATATTGTGGGGCTTACTTACCCTTCTTCCCAAAATGCATCACCCCTTTCATAGGTGCTAACTTGAGGAGTACCTGATCGCCCACCTGAAATTCCACGTCCTCCCTATACAAATATGCATATCTCCCTTGCATACTATGAGATGTCTTGATTCTCTCATGAATCATATCGATCTTTTTTGAAGTCTCCAGAACGAACTTGAACCCCAATAAGCTACTCTCTCCCGAATTTAACCAACACACGAATGACCTACAGGGTCGCCCATACAATTCCTTATATAATGCCATAGTAATCAATTTTTAATAATTGACCATCTGACAATTGCTATATTGAGACACGAACGTAGCAGTATTGATCTTCATTCGGGACCACCAATATTGTCTCCTCATATCCTGGTAAATCGTATATCTACTGGGATGCACCAAAAACTACAATCCATGGACCTCTTTCATAACGACCCAACGTAACTCTTCTCCTGGTGGCACAACCAACTTCCCCTTGTACCTCAATCCACGATCTGAATCAACAATGTAAAGAGGAAAACCAGTGGCCAGAAACTTAGTCACTCTCTCCTTACAAAACACGCCATCTGTCTGGGCCCGAACCATCCGTATAAAATATCGGGAGTCATGATGAGCATCCCATAAATGAGTCAGTTAACTTACTAATAACCTTAACAAAACCCACATCTATTAACTTAAGAGAAGACAAACTGCCACTAGGTCGTTGTCTCAAAACATCCTTCCTCGGGCGATGCTGAATCGTATACTAATAGTCATAAATAAACTCAAACCACCGTCGCTGTCGCATATTCAAATCCTTCGGCGTGAACAAATAATGAAGACTCTTGTGATCTCTAAATAGCCTGAACTTCTCACATCACAAATAATATCTCCAAACGTGTAGTGCGAACACTACGGCTGCTACCTCCAAATCATGAGTCTGATAGTTACCCTCGTGGGGTTTCAACTTTCAAAATGCATAGGCAATATGACGATCCTCCTACATCAACACTCCACCTAATCTCTGTAAGGAAGCATCGATGGATACAAAATACTCAACCCCACTCCTAGGTAGAGAAAAATGGAGCCAAAGTCAACTTATCCTTGAGAGTGACAAAGGCATGTCGATTCCTCTAACTCCAAACAAATTGAATCCCCCTCTAAGTTAACTAGATCAACGGTCCCGTAATTTTAAAAAATACCTGAATAAACCTCTAATAATATCCCGCCAGTCTTAAAAATCTACGAGCCTCCATAAGTGTCATGGGTTGTCCCTAATCCAATAAGGTCGACATCTTTTTCATTTCCACCGATAATTTTGACTTCAAAACTACATGTCCCAAAACCTGTAACTCTAGTTTTTTAAACACATACTTCTAGAACTTCACATACAATTTTTGATCCTGCAACGTCTGAAGTGCAACCCTGAAATGCTCGACATGATCCACCTCGATCTGGAATAAATCAAAATGTCATCAATGAAGACATGATAAACCAATCCAAATACGGTCGAAACACTCAGTTCTTCAATTCCATGATCATGATGGGGCCATTAGTTAACTCAGATGCCATGACCCTAAATTCATCGGAACCATAACAAGTCAATAGACATTCTTTGACACTCCTCCTCACGTATCCTTAACTGGCAATATCTTGAACATAAATTAATCATCGAGAAGAACAAAGCACCCTGGAGTTGATCAAATAGGTCATCAATCCTTATTAAAGGATACTTGTTACTCAATTTCACCTTATTCAACTCCCTGTAGTCAACACACAACTGTAGTGAACCCTCTCACTTTTTTTTTGCAAAAATAATCGAAGTTTCCCCCCGACGATGAACTATGCCTAATGAATTGATATGACAATTTCTTTTATTTTCTCTCCCAACTCCCCCATTTCAATAGGGGCTATCTGATATGACAACATGGTAATCGATTTTGTGTGGAGATCCAAATCAATAAGAAAATCAATCTCTCGGGCTGGTGGAAACCCTAGCAAGTCCGCAACTATGTCGACAAAAATCTTTGACAATTGTAATAAAATGTAGTGAAACAATAGTCCCCTACTGTGTCTCCTTGTTGTTAAAATATAAGTGTGTCAAGACACTACCCTCTAGCCTAGGCATAGCCACAATATACATTTCATGACTCGAGTGAGAAGGATAATTCGACCCCTATGATATACATGAGCCCTATATCTCACAAATCAGTCTATACCAAAAGTCATGTCATAAGAGTGGGTGTATGAAACTAACAAACTAGCCTCAAAACACAATCTATAAATATAAGCGTCCACATAATCACAAATCTCCAAAATACGAGTAGATAGTCTAATGGAGTAGCTATCGATAAAGATCTATTACGATGTCTAGGAGACAAACTAATGATCCCCACAAAACTACATGATATGAATAAGCTTGTGGCATCAGTGTCAAACAAAACACTATCTAAAGTGCTGAAAACATTAAATATACCGTACACCGCATGGACCTGCCCCTAGCCTTCTAGATGGTACTGCTTAGTTTGATAAATTATATTCTACTAAAGTTGGGGTTACAGTTCTGCAACCAATGATGTGAGTAACGCTGCTACCGAATATGGCTTTGTCTCTGAATACTGTTATTATTAGGGTCTGGGGACTTGATAAACGGCCCCTGAAGTTACCCATAATGGACATGATCTTAGCCTTGATGGTCCTAATATTGTTCCCCTGAATTTAAACACTGGGGCAAACCTGAAATTTGTTTCATCTTCCTCCACATATAGAACGTACAACCTCAAAATGGAGCTATATACATTCCCTACTATCTCTGATGTTCGCACATCTCCTGCCCAGATCCCAAAGACCTTCTCATAACCTTTTTCCTTTCCGTAATGATCAGGGTTGTAGGCATAAGTACCATGGGTGGTATCTCATGTATGGGTGCCATAAAGCATGCTTGGACTGCCCAGCTGATCAATTCTAACAAACTGTTCTGCCCTGAGGTAATACTGTCCATAGGCATCAGGGTTGGAATACCCGGTATAATGGGCACCTAGGTGCGGGGTCTATGAAATCGGCCTAGACCGCTGGCCCTGGATAAACAAAACTTTCTCGTAAGTAACGTCTAAAATTTAAGATGGGCATTCTTTCCATAACGAAATATGAATGAGATTACAATAAATGACACATATCAAAGAACGCTACGCATAAGTCTAAGAGAACCTATAACCCTCGAGGCCTAAGACCACGCTCTGATATTAACTGTAATCCCCCGTGTAATTAAACACTTAGGTTGATCAAGTATAAATATAAAATCATACGGGATAATAAAAAAAATAATACCATTCTCATCATTAGTAGATCAAACAAAATAATAGACAAGTAACTTTGAAGCGATATGAAAACTCATAATGTTCAAGATCCAAAAACTATAAACAATGTTGTCCCAATAGTAATGCATAAATACAATCCCAAAAGAAAAGAGTGTATGAATAGTAATGCCAACTAAGTCGCAACATACAAAGTAAAACATCTGGAAATAAACTAAACTAAAAAGAAAAAAATGATTACTTGAGAAGATAGAGATCCACAATATCCCTGAAGTCGATACATTGAGTAAGAGAGAAAAATAACACATCTTGACTGGATCGAAATAGTTAAGTGGGAGGTCCAGTCCTAGCACCTGTTTTTTGCATAAAAAGATAGGTCAAAACCCTAGCAAGTAACTAAGCTACGCAACTCAAAGCAATTATATGCATAGTTGATAAAATCATAGTTTAATAATTCAATGAGCGACCCAACCCATAAAGTTGTCTTGCAATGTATTAGAAGTATCTAATTTCATATCATTAATTAATTATCCTCATTACTTAATTAATACATAACTATCATCGCCTCTTCCTCATGGTCATCTCATAAACATGCGGTATGACAAATCAAACAATCACAATGTATTAGAATTAATCTCAATTACTTTCATTAATTAATTATACACATTCATTAATTAACACATAGTTGACATGTGACCCTTCCTCTTGGCCATCTCATAAACATGTGGTGCACCAAATCAAACAATCACAATGTATTAGAATTAATCTCATTTACTTTCATTAATTAATTAACATGTAACCGTCATGCGCCCTTTCGTCTCGGCCATCTCATAAACATGCAGTATGCCAATTTTAAATAATCATATTTCATATCCTAACGCCACCTAGTATTAGCATGGCCAAGAATACACATAACACAATAAAATATAAACATCAAGTTTCACACCCTGACACCATCTAGTATTCGCATGGCTGGAAATTCACATAGTAGAGCAAATTATAAACATCATGTTTCACGCCCTGATGCCACCGGGTATTCGCATGGCCAGAGATTCACATAGCAAATTATTGGGGTGCCCCTCCACGGTGCCCACCCATTCTAACACATTTACTCACTCCGAACAATCACTTAAGCTTTGATTACCCCAATTACATCAACTCAGGTTGTACCATTTAGGCTTCATTATACATTTAAAACGATTTCATATAGAGATAAAAGGACGAACATCATGTAAGTGATTACTCGTAACGAAAAGTATAAAATTTAAAGTGTATAAATTTTATTAATGATTTAAGTCGTCACTCCTACCCGTCTCTAAACTCCGTGCGTGGCACGTCTCGCCGAAGTAAAATTCAGACAAGAAACCCTACCGATACACTTACATTTATATATAGTAGTAGTTAAGATTAAATTATTTCAGATATATTATGAGTGAGTAGGTCTAGAAATCTAATGTTCACTTGTGCCATTAAGTCAACTGAACTAACATAACCACGAAACAAACATACGAACAACCAGCAATTTTCCCATACTCCTTCTGTAACGACCCCACTTTTATATGCCAATATATAATTATTTTTACAATTGTGTCTTACTTATTATCTAATAATGTTATATTATTACATATGTAATATTATCGGTTCTTAATATGACAAACCATATTTCTAAAGTTGAAGAATCAACTGTAAAATGGGAAAAATTGAAGTTTTATTGCACATCCTAAGCTAAATGATAATTTCTGGGGTAGAAAATATAATTTTATGAAACTTTAGGGACTAAAATAAAAATATAAAAAGGGCCATTTTGTAAATAAAGTATTTTCAAGGAGCTCTAAGAAATATTGAAAATATATAGTGTGAAATTACCAAAATACCCTTCATGTGTAAAATGACCATTATACCACTAACACCTTGACACCTTGTGCTAACACATGTCGCTGCTCTGTGAAATAAGGCTGCAAGACCCCTCCGTTGCGTGACACGTGAATGCTGACTTGCCGTTGTAAAGGCTTCGTCAGCTAGACACGTGTCAGCACCAAGAAATCCCTGGAAAACTATAAATACAGCCTTTAGGATCATTTAAACTCATACCATTTCCTCGATAATTCTAGTAAGAAAGAGTGATATCTCAAGAACGAGTTCTGTAAGTTTAAGAAGAAATTTCGTCTTAGTGATCCAAGACTTGATACTTGTAGTTTCGAACCTCTGTTCTAGGTGAGTACTCTATGAGATTCCTTGTGTATCTTGATTATATGATATTATGCAAACTACATATATTTTGTGAAATGATTTTATCCTCAAATTACATTTGATACCGATGATTCCGTCGTTTGTTATATGTGTATATCTCTCGATATATACATCTTATCGGAATTCTGAAATTATTGATTCGACCTATGATAAACTCTTTTACTATGTTGGCCTTGACTACCGGGTGGAAATATTTGGGTGGTACCTTCCCAACTGGTTTATCGCTGGTGTGCCCTAAATAAGGCGTTGTTCCAGAGATCATGATTTTCTGTCTGTGTTGTTGCCGAGTGGAAACATTTGGTAACACTCTCTTTTTATCTGGGTATTAGAGTGTACATGGCCATCAAAAGAGAATTTAATAATTGACATATTGCTGAATTATCTATTCTGTTCTCCACTGTTTATTCTGAAAATATATATACTGTCAGTTACTTTATAAATATGAATTCAAGTTACTGTCCATATATGTATATGCCTTCCCTTTTGACTTGAATAGGTATCTATTTACTGAAAAACCTGGGAATGTCAGGAGATTAAATCTTACTCGACTTTTAGCTGATGTTGTATAAATAACCCTTTTTCAGGTTATAGTTAGAGATGAGGATGGATAACTAAAGATTGAATTGAAGATTATATTTTGAGATTTGTTGTGTAGCTAGATGCTAGTGTATAATAAGATGTTAGAGGATTTATTTCTCTTTAAGTGATTCTGGCACGACTTGTAATAGAATTTATTTATCTATGAGAATAAAAAGTTATGTTTTAGAAGCTCTGATGATATGTTACCCTTTCAGCTAGTTACAACTCATAAACATGTGAATGTATTCCGTTGCATTTATTTTACAAGAAAATTTTAAGGCCAGAATATTGAATGCCTTGGTGGCATGTCAAGACACTCGTTCCCTACTACTAATTTGGGTCAGGGTCGTGACAGAGGTGGTATCAGAGCATAGGTTATGAACTTATAGATTAGCTGAAGATAAGATAGGTTAGATTGTGTCTAACCTAGAATTATAAGACTAGATCCGGTCAGAACTATATGTGGTAGAGGACTACTTAGTGATTGATGCAGTGTTTGAAGATATAAGAGGATGTTGATCATATTCAATTGATGATGTATTTGATAGTGACTAAGAGAAGATTATTAGAGGTAGACACTAAGGCAATCTTTGAAATATTTTTATATTCTAAGCAAAGTTAGCTATAACCCATGAAATAAAGTTCAAAGTTAAAATCTAAGTCGACCCGGATAACTATTTTATCAAATCCTGTAATACAAATTAATGTATTTTTTCACAGATTAGATTAAAGAAAGATGTTAGAAAGAAAAATTGTAAGTCAAGTTTGGGGACCAAACTTTTTATAAGGAGGGTAGGATGTAATGACCCCACTTTTATATGCCAATATATTATTATTTTTACAATTGTGTCTTACTTATTATCTAATAATGTTATATTATTACATATGTAATATTATAGGTTCTTAATATGACAAAGCCTATTTATAAAGTTGAATAATCAACTGTAAAGTGGGAAAAATTGAAGTTTTATTGCACATCTAAAGCTAAATGATAAGTTCTGGGGTAGAAAATATGGGTTTATGAAACTTTAGGGACTAAAATAAAAATATAAAAAGGGCCATTTTGTAAATAAAATATTTTCAAGGTCCTCTAAGAAATATTGAATACATATAGTGTTAAATTACCAAAATACCCTTCATGTGAAAATGACGATTATACCCCTAACACCTTGACACCTCGTGTTAACACGTGTCACTGCTCTGTGAAATAAGGATACAAGACCCCTCTGTTGCGTGACACGTGAACGCTGACTCGCCGTTGTAAAGGCTTGGTCAGCTAGACACGTGTCAACACCGTGAAATCCCTAAAAAACTACAAATACAGCCTTTAGGATCATTTTAACTTATACCATTTCCTCGATAATTCTAGGAAGAAAGAGTGATATCTCAAGAACGAGTTCTGTAAGTTTAAGAAGAAGTTTCGTCTTAGTGATCCAAGACTTGATACTGTAAATTTCGAACCTCCGTTCTAGGTGAGTACTCTATGACATTCCTTGTGTATCTTGATTATATGATATTATGCAAACTACATATATTTTGTGAAATGATTTTATCCTCAAATTACATTTGATACCGATGATTCTGTCATTTGTTATATGTGTATATCTCTCGATATATATATCTGATTTGAATTCTGAAATTATTGATTCGGCCTATGGAAACTCTTTTACTATGTTGGCCTTGACTATCGGGTGGAAATATTTGGGTGGTACCTTCCCAGCTGGTTTATCGCTAGTGTGCCCTAAATAAGGCGTTGTTTCAGATATCATAATTTTCTGTCTGTGTTGTTGCCGAGTGGAAACATTTGGTAACACTATCTGTTTATCTGGGTATTAGAGTGTACATGGCCATCAAAAGAGAATTTAATAATTGACATATTGTTCAATTATCTATTATGTTCTGCACTGTTTATTCTGAAAATATATATACGGTCAGTTATTTATAAAAATGAATTCAAGTTACTCTCCATATATGAATATGCCTTCCCTTTTGACTTGAATAGGTATCTATTTACTGAAAAACCTTGGAATGTCAGGACGTTAAATCTTACTCGGCTTTTAGCTGATGTTGTATAAATAACCCTTTTTCAGGTTATAGTTAGAGATGAGGATTGATATCTAAAGATTGAATTGAAGATTATATTTTGAGATTTGTTATTTAGCTAGATGCTAGTGTAGAATAAGATGTTTGAGGATTTATTTCTCTTTAAGTGATTCTGGCACGACTTGTAATAGAATCTATTTATCTATGAGAATAAACATTTATGTTTTAGAAGCTCTGATGATGTGTTACCCTTTCAGCTAGTTACAACTCATAACCATGTGAATGTATTCCGTTGAATTTATTTTACAAGAAAATTTTAAGGCCAGAATATTGAATGCCTTGGTGGTATGTCAAGACACTCGTTCCCTACTAATAATTTGGGTCAGGGTCGTGACAGAGGTGGTATTAGAGCTTAGGTTATGAACTTGTAGATTAGTTGAAGATGAGATAGGTTAGATTGTGTCTAACCTAGAATTATAAGACTAGATCGTGTCAGAACTATATGTGGTAGAGGACTACTTAGTGATTGATGCAGTGTTTGAAGATATAAGAGGATGTTGATCATATTCAATTTGGTGATGTATTAGATAGTGACTAAGAGAAGATTATTAGAGGTAGACTCTAAGGCAATCTTTGAAATTTTTTTAGATTCTAAGAAAAGTTAGCTACAACCCATGAATAAAGTTCAAAGTTAAAATCTAAGTCGACCTGGATAACTATTTTATCAAATCGTGTAATACCAATTAATGTATTTTTTCACAGATTAGATAAAAGAAAGAAGTCAGGAAAAAAAAATTATAAGTCAAGTTTGGGGATCAAACGTTTTATAAGGTGGGTAGGATGTAATGACCCCACTTTTATATGCCAATATATAATTATTTTTACAATTGTGTCTTACTTATTATCTAATAATGTTATATTATTACATATGTAATATTATAGGTTCTTAATATGACAAAGCCTATTTCTAAAGTTGAAGAATAAACTGTAAAGTGGGAAAAATTGAAGTTTTATTGCACATCCTAAGCTAAATGATAAGTTCTGGGGTAGAAAATATAATTTTATGATACTTGAGGGACTAAAGTCAATATATAAAAAGGGCCATTATGTAAATAAAATATTTTCAAGGACCTCTAAGAAATATTGAAAATATATAGTGTGAAATTACCAAAATACCGTTCATGTGTAAAATGACCATTATACCCCTAACACCTTGACACCTCGTGCTAACACGTGTCGCTGCTCTGTGAAGTAAGGCTTCAAGACCCCTCCGTTGTGTGACACGTGAACACTGACTCGCCGTTGTAAAGGCTTGGTCAGCTAGACACGTCTCAACACCGTGAAATCCCTGGAAAACTATAAATACAGCCTTTAGGATCATTTAAACTCATACCATTTCCTCGATAATTCTAGTAAGAAAGAGTGATATCTCAAGAACGAGTTTTGTAAGTTTAAGAAGAAGTTTCGTCTTAGTGATCCAAGACTTGATACTTGTACTTTCGAACCTCTGTTCTAGGTGAGTACTCTATGACATTCCTTGTGTATCTTGATTATATGATATTATGAAAACAACATATATTTTGTGAAATGATTTTATCCTCAAATTACATTTGATACCGATGATTTCGTCGTTTGTTATATGTGTATATCTCTCGATATATATATCTGATTTGAATTCTAAAATTTTTGATTCGGCCTATGGAAACTCTTTTACTATGTTGGCCTTGACTACCGAGTGGAAATATTTGGGTGGTACCTTCCCAGCTGGTTTATCGCTGGTGTGCCCTAAATAAGGCGTTGTTCCAGAGATCATGATTTTCTGTCTGTGTTGTTGTCGGGTGGAAACATTTGGTAACACTATCAGTTTATCTGGATATTAGAGTGTACATGGCCATCAACAGAGAATTTAATAATTGACATATTGCTCAATTATATATTCTGTTCTGCACTGTTTATTCTGAAAATATATATACTGTCAGTTACTTTATAAATATGAATTCAAGTTACTGTCCATATATGTATATGCCTTCCCTTTTGACTTGAATAGGTATCTATTTACTGAAAAATCTTGGAATGTCAGGAGATTAAATCTTACTCGGCTTTTAGCTGATGTTGTATAAATAACCCTTTTTCCGGTTATAGTTAGAGATGAGGATGGATATCTAAAGATTGAATTGAAGATTATATTTTGAGATTTGTTGTGTAGCTAGATGCTAGTGTAGAATAAGATGTTTGAGGATTTATTTCTCTTTAAGTGATTCTGGCACGACTTGTAATAGAATTCATTTTTCTATGAGAATAAAAAGTTATGTTTTAGAAGCTCTGATGATGTGTTACCCTTTCAGCAAGTTATAACTCATAACCATGTGAATGTATTCTGTTGCATTTATTTTACAAGAAAATTTTAAGGCCAGAATATTGAATGCCTTGGTGGCATGTCAAGACACTCGTTCCCTACTACTAATTTGGGTCAGGGTCGTGACAGAGGTGGTATCAGAGCATAGGTTATGAACTTGTAGATTAGTTGAAGATGAGATAGGTTAGATTGTGTCTTACCTAGAATTATAAGACTAGATCCTGTCAGAACTATATATGGTAGAGGACTACTTAGTGATTGATGAAGTGTTTGAAGATATAAGAGGATGTTGATCATATTCAATTGAGTGATGTATTAGATAGTGACTAAGAGAAGATTATTAGAGGTTGACTCTAAGGCAATCTTTGAATTTTTTTTAGATTCTATGAAAAGTTAGTTACAACCCATGAAATAAAGTTCAAAGTTAAAATCTAAGTCGACCCGGATAACTATTTTATCAAATCGTGTAATACAAATTAATGTATTTTTTCACAGATTAGATTAAAGAAAGATGTTAGAAAAAAAAAATTGTAAGTCAAGTTTGTGGACCAAACTTTTTATAAGGAGGGTATGATGTAATGACCCCACTTTTATATGCCCATATATAATTATTTTTACAATTGTGTCTTACTTATTATCTAATAATGTTATATTATTACATATGTAATATTATAGGTTCTTAATATGACAAAGCCTATTTCTAAAGATGAAGAATCAACTGTAAAGTGGGAAAAATTGAAGTTTTATTGCACATCCTAAGCTAAATGATAAGTTCTGGGGTAAAAAATATAATTTTTTGAAACTTTAGGGACTAAAATTAAAATATAAAAAGGGCCATTTTGTAAATAAAATATTTTCAAGGACCTCTAAGAAATATTGAAAATATATAGTGTGAAATTACCAAAATACCCTTCATGTGTAAAATGACCATTATACCCCTAACACCTTGACACCTCGTGCTAACATGTGTCACTGCTCTGTGAAATAAGGCTGCAAGACCCCTCCGTTGTGTGACATGTGAACGCTGACTCGCCGTTGTAAAGACTTGGTCAGCTAGACACGTGTCAACACAGTGAAATCCCTGGAAAACTATAAATACAGCCTTTAGCATCATTTAAACTCATACCATTTCCTCGATAATTCTAGTAAGAAAGAGTGATATCTCAAGAACGTGTTCTGTAAGTTTAAGAAGAAGTTTCGTCTTAGTGATCCAAGACTTGATACTTGTAGTTTCGAACATCTGTTCTAGGTGAGTACTCTATGACATACCTTGTGTATCTTGATTATATGATATTATGCAAACTACTTATATTTTGTGAAATGATTTTTTCCTCAAATTACATTTGATACCGATGATTCCGTCGTTTGTTATATGTGTATATCTCTCGATATATACATCTGATTTGAATTCTGAAATTATTGATTCGGCCTATGGAAAATCTTTTACTATGTTGGCCTTGACTACTGGGTGGAAATATTTGGGTGTTACCTTCCCAGCTGTTTTATCGCTGGTGTGCCCTAAATAAGGCGTTGTTCCAGAGATCATGATTTCTATCTGTGTTGTTGACAGGTGGAAACATTTGGTAACACTATCTGTTTATCTGGGTATTCGAGTGTACATGGCCATCAAAAGAGAATTTAATAATTGATATATTGCTCAGTTATCTATTCTGTTCTGCACTGTTTGTTTTGAAAATATATATACTGTCAGCTACTTTATAAATATGAATTCAAGTTACTGTCCATATATGTATATGCCTTCCCTTTTGACTTGAATGGGTATATATTTACGGAAAAACCTTGGAATGTCAGGAGACTAAATCTTACTCGGTTTTTAGCTGATGTTGTATAAATAACCCTTTTTCAGGTTATAGTTAGAGATGAGGATGGATATCTAAAGATTGAATTGAAGATTATATGTTGAGATTTGTTGTGTAGCTAGATGCTAGTGTAGAACAAGATGTTTGAGGATTTATTTCTCTTTAAGTGATTCTGGCACGACTTGTAATAGAATTTATTTATCTATGAGAATAAAAAGTTATGTTTTAGAAGCTCTGATGATATGTTACCCTTTCAGCTAGTTACAACTCATAAACATGTGAATGTATTCCGTTGCATTTATTTTACAAGAAAATTTGAAGGCCAGAGTATTAAATGCCTTGGTGGCATGTCAAGACACTCATTCCCTACTACTAATTTGGGTCAGGGTCGTGACATATGTGGTATCAGAGCATAGGTTATGAACTTGTATATTAGCTGAAGATGAGATAGGTTAGAGTGTGTCTAACCTAGAATTATAAGACCAGATCCTATCAGAACTATATGTGGTAGACGACTACTTAGTGATTGATGCAGTGTTTGACGATAGTGACTAAGAGAAGATTATTAGAGGTAGACTCTAAGGCAATCTTTGAAATTTTTTAGATTTTAAGAAAAGTTAGCTACAACCCATGAAATAAAGTTGAAAGTTAAAATCTAAGTCGACCCGGATAACTATTTTATCAAATCGTGTAATACAAATTAATGTATTTTTTCACAGATTAGATTAAAGAAAGATGTTAGAAAAAAAAATTTGTAAGTCAAGTTTGGGGACCAAACTTTTTATAAGGAGGGTAGGATGTCATGACCCCACTTTTATATGCCAATATATTATTATTTTTACAATTGTGTCTTACTTATTATCTAATAATGTTATATTATTACATATGTAATATTATAGGTTCTTAATATGACAAAGCCTATTTCTAAAGTTAAAGAATTATAAAGTGGGCAAGTTGAAGTTTTATTGCACATCCTAAGGTAAATGATAAGTTCTGGGGTAGAAAATATAATTTTATGAAACTTTAAGGTCCAAATAAAAATATTAAAAGGGCCATTTTGTATATAAAATATTTTCAAGGACCTCTAGGAAATATTGAAAATATATAGTGTGAAATTACCAAAATATCCTTCATGTGTAAAATGATCATTATACCCCTAACACCTTGACACCTCGTGCTGACACGTGTCGCTGCTCTGTGAAATAAGGTTGCAAGACCCCTCCGTTGCGTGACACGTGAACGCTGACTCGCCCTTGTAAAGGCTTGGTCAGCTATACACGTGTGAACACCGTGAAATCCCTGGAAAGCTATAAATACAGCCTTTAGGATCATTTAAACTCATACCATTTCCTCGATAATTCTAGTAAGAAAGAGTGATATCTCAAGAACCTGTTCTGTAAGTTTAAGAAGAAGTTTCGTCTTAGTGATCCAAGACTTGATACTTGTAGTTTCGAACCTCTGTTCTAGGTGAGTACTCTATGACATTCCTTGTGTATCTTGATTATATGATATTATGCAAACTACTTATATTTTGTGAAATGATTTTATCCTCAAATTACATTTGATACCGATGATTCCGTCGTTTGTTATATGTGTATATCTCTCGATATATACATCTGATTTGAATTCTGAAATTATTGATTCGGCCTATGGAAACTCTTTTACTATGTTGGCCTTGACTACCGGGTGGAAATATTTGGGTGGTACCTTCCCAGCTGGTTTATCGCTGGTGTGCCCTAAATAAGGCGTTGTTCCAGAGATCATGATTTCTGTCTGTGTTGTTGCCAGGTGGAAACATTTGGTAACACTATCTGTTTATCTGGGTATTAGAGTGTACATGGCCATCAAAAGAGAATTTAATAATTGATATATTGCTCAGTTATCTATTCTATTCTGTTCTGCACTGTTTGTTTTGAAAATATATATACTGTTAGCTACTTTATAAATATGAATTCAAGTTACTGTCCATATATGTATATGCCTTCCCTTTTGACTTGAATGGGTATATATTTACGGAAAAACCTTGGAATGTCAGGAGACTAAATCTTACTCGGTTTTTAGCTGATGTTGTATAAATAACCCTTTTTCAGGTTATAGTTAGAGATGAGGATGGATATCTAAAGATTGAATTGAAGATTATATGTTGAGCTTTGTTGTGTAGCTAGATGCTAGTGTAGAACAAGATGTTTGAGGATTTATTTCTCTTTAAGTGATTCTGGCACGACTTGTAATAGAATTTATTTATCTATAAGAATAAAAAGTTATGTTTTAGAAGCTCTGTTGATGTGTTACCCTTTCAGCTAGTTACAACTCATAACCACGTGAATGTATTCCGTTGCATTTATTTTACAAGAAAATTTTAAGCCCAGAATATTGAATGCCTTGGTGGCATGTCAAGACACTCATTCCCTACTACAAATATGGGTCGGGGTCGTGACACCTTCTACCGTCTACATAATAAACTATCTACCAAAAGCAACAATATCCCAAGTAAGGGCTTATATGTGTTCTTTACATAAAAGTGACATGTACTTAACGTAAAAATGGATTACCTCATATGAGTTATATCAATATATATCAAATGTACCATATCAAATTATAACATTATTATATATGTTGACATGGCATATATAAGGTCCCGGTGGCAATTTTCATCAAGTTGGGACATAGATGAAAAAAGCGCTACTATTGAAGTGCAAGGTATAATCTTTCTAAGAATGCAAAATTTTTAGAATTATTGACTATAAATTAAATTCCTTATAGCCTGACATCAAGTTTCAATCGTCACGTCTTATATAAGAAAGTGAGTTTCACACCTTAAATATCAATTATCTTTGCTCAAGGGTGTATAACAATTTTGCGCTAAGTAACAGTGCTCAACAATATATTTCGGTTATATGAACTTATTTAAATTTTTGCATATTCATGGAAAAATTTAGAATACGCAACTTATTAGGGTCACATATTTATATAAAAATAAGATTAATTTAGGTGAATCAACATATACATACATAAAAAGAGATCAGTAGAAAGTTACTTGCCTCGAAACGATGTCCCGAACTTTGTTCCTGAATTGATGGCAAAAAGACCCTTTGAAAGCCCCCCACTAAAAAGGTCTATAAATCCTCTTTTAAAACATAACCACAAGTTTTGGAGTTTAGTATGTAACTTTGGGAACTATATGGGTTGAAGCTGATATTAGTGGTTTGGTGACTCTTGAGAATAATGGGGATCAAAAGTGTGGACTGAAATGAATTCTCAATGATTTTCACATAAATTCTCAGCATCCCATTTTTGGCGTTGAAAATAAGTAATGCTCGCACCCCCATACTTTATTCTCGGTCAAATTGAAAAAATATAGTCCAATTAGAGAAAAGTTTGATGTCTCTAAGACATCAAACTTTTGATGTCTTGGAGATGTGATTGGTCAATGTCGCTGACACGAACCCATTTTCATAAGTAATGTGAGTCTGCACCAGTAACATTGACCAATAAAATCTCCAAGACATCAAAGTTTGATGTCTTAGAGATATCAAACTTTTTTCATCCAACTAAACAACCAACTTCACTCATCATTCCATGAATACTACCTCAAGTCACCAATACACATAATTTAATGAGTACTGCTATGAGTCCCAAATACGTCCCCCAAAACCTCCCAAAAGCAATAAATTTTTGTGCCCTAACAAAATTCATATCACAAGACAACACTTAATGTGTAAGTGATATCCCTTTCGAGGAAGATTTTGGGGGAGTTTTTGATACTCATATTATTATTCTAATTTAATTCAACAATACAAAAGTGCCACCAATTATTATACCCTAGCTTCCTTCCAATGTAATCCTTTCTTTAAGGGTCGAACAATACCCAAAATAAACACAAGTGATGTTTTGAAACATGGCCTGCTCCTTTTCTCCTCACTCATTACAACGCCTTCCCTTATATGCCTTTAACCCACAAACAACACAAATAATATGCTTTACTCCATAGTCCCTTTTATTTACTTTGACAAACAAACCCACCAAATGAAGTTTCCCAATGCTGACCAACACTTTTAACCCAAATTGAACCTTTTCTTGCAGTACAATTTTAGTCGCACTTTTTGACTGGAGGGAAGTGAGGAAATTTCTCAGCTCAAAACGTCTTTCTCTTTTTTGTCTTAGAACAGAAATAGTCGTGCGGACAATTGTTTGCCAATGGAACCTAAGGTGCCACCCATCTTTTGCCCAAGATGCTTAATATAACAACAACCATTCTTACAAAAAAATTGGGCTCCGCTTAAAAATCCTCCTGCCCACTCATCCTCGTAGTCTTTTTGACCCATTTAAAGTAACCCACTAATAAAACCGATTTAAACTAATGTTTTACGTTAACAATAAACCTAATTATAACTTTTTAAAAAAATTAACAAATTAGAGTAATGTATCAATTTTTTTTTTTTAATATTTTACTAATTATTCAATGAACAATAAAAACACAATTCTATCTCCATCGTACTTTAACATTAATTCATTTTAACTCATAAGCCCATATCATTTCTCAAAATTAAATGTTGTTTAATTTAATCGTAAATTAATTTAAATGCTTTAAAATAATGGGGTATTACATTCTTCCCATCTAACAAAAAGGATTATTCGCTCAAAATTCACACAAAAAAAAATACATACCCACCTCAAAATAAATTTGTGTAGTGTTGTCTCTTTATATCCTCTCTCTACTAAATGGGATCATCCTCACTATGGTGACCCTACTAGAAATTAACTAATGGAGTCCCCTTAGTTCTCAAAGCCTGGACCCTACGGTCTAAGATACAATTTGGCTCCTTAGTGTACGGAACATTGACATCTAATTGGATATTGTTTAAGTCTATATGATGATACACGGTCTCAGCTCATAAGAACCTATGAAACATCGATACATGAAACAAAATTTAGGCTTGTGTTAGATGATCTCGAAGCGCTAAACAATAAGTAAGCAATTATACATGCTCCTTGGTCATCAATGGCCCAATATATTCCGGTCCCTACTTTTCCTTCTTCCCAAAATGCATCATCCCCTTAATAGGTTATACTTTAAGGAGTACCTAATAACCCACCTGAAATTCCACATCATCCCATCCAATTTTGAATACGCTCTTACTTATTATGAGTTATCTTGATTCTCTCATGAATCATCTCGATCTTCTATGATGTCTCTTGAATGAACTCGGTCCCCAATAAGCTACTCTCTCTCAGGTCTAACCAACACACCGATTACCTACACGGTCTCACATACAATGCCTCATACAATGCCATACTAATCGATTTTTCATAATTGACCATCTAAAAAGTTATACATTCAGACACAAATGTAAGAACGTTGAGCTTCATCTAGGACCACCAATATTATCCCCTCATATCCTGGTGCATCTTATCTCTACTGGGATACACCAAAAACTGTGATTCACGGACCCCTTACACAAAGACCCAACGTACCTCTTCTCCTGCTGGCATAAACAACTTACCCTTATACCTCAATCCACGATTTGAACCAATGGTGTGAAGTGCTACATTGGTGGCCAAAAACTCAGTCACTATCTCTTTATAAAACACACCATCAGTTTGTGATCGAACCACCCTTATAAAATGTCGGGATTCATGGTGAGCATCCCCATAAATGCATCGGCTAACTTACTAATCACCTAAACAGAACCCACATCTATTAACTGAAGAGAAGACAAACTTCCACTGGGTCATCGACTCAAAACATCTCCCACTACATTGGCTTTTCCCGGGCATGTTGAATCATAAACTAATAGTCATACATAAACTCGAACCACTGTCACTGCCGCATTTTCAAATCCTTATGCATGAAACAATACTGAATACTATTGTGATCTTTAAATAACTTGAACTTCTCATACCATAAATAATACTTTCAAATGTGTAGTGAACACTATGACTGCTAGCTCCAAATCATAAGTCAGATAGTTACCCTCGTGGGGTAATAACTTTCAAAATGAATAGGTAATAAGAAGATCCTCCCGCATCAACACTCCACGTTGTAGGATGTGGGTTCTTCAAATACCGTTAGTATTAAGTGAGTCGTAACCCCTTATCAACATCGGGATTAACACCGTTAGATATAAAATAAGGGCAGTAGCCATAGGTGAATCAGAGGCAAGGAGATTCAATGTTCAGGTTTGCATTAAATGACATACTAACACAAAAGACATGAAAAGCGCAATAAATTAATGGGACCAGAAGGTGACGTGGTTGGAGGGAGAAAGAACAAGAACTCCAGGCACAATAAAGGCAAGGCAGGAACTTTAAGATCACTTAATGCCCAATGATGGGTGTATTAAATGTGTATGGGAGTTAACGTTCTCGCAATAGTTCTCGGGTGTAAGGAAATTTGGGCAGCAGTTCTGGGCTCAGAATGCTCTCTCTCTTGATTTGTTCATCTGGTTTATTTATATGAGGATGCGGCAAAATGCACAAGATATTACATTCAATGCATGGGATCTCATAGTTCTGGCGGGAAACCAATTTATTGGTTGGAAGTATTGTGGGCGTTAATGAGGGATATGACCTGTCAGCTTGAGGCTTACTCTAGGATGGCTAGATGGTCAGGTGTGGTGAACTAGACCTGGCATCCTAAGGATAAACCCACTTGAGTGCTACATTCTTGAGTCCCTAAATGCCAGATGTTATTACATCAGAAAGTGGTTTAAACAATGGCTCTTATTAGGCATCTGGCCACATCAGTCAGGCGGGATGGTATCCGAGGTACCTCGAAGAGGTAACCTCGAGAGGGTAAGCATGGAGGGGTCTTGGGACTTCGAGGAGGTTCACCCGAATGGATAAGCTTTGAGTGGGCTCGAGTGACATTTGTTCTGAATGAAGTTTTGCCCAAGGGTGCCAAGAGGGTTGGTAATAGTACTCCCAACGTTGCCTTGTTCTCAATCCTCCAAACCATGTCCCTGCGAATTTCCCAAGAGGAGGTTGCTTAATAGAGCATGAAATCTCTCCCATGCCCTGCCAGGCATGGTCCCTCGTGGGTACTAAACAACCTCACTCGACATGTATATTCATAAGGTAAAATACATAATACTTCATTCTGTTTCTTATTATAAACTATTTTCATCTAGGTGACTTTGATCTACGAATTGGATCCTTCGAGATGGGCACTTCGAGCCGCTTCTGTGAAAGATCTTCGAGATGGGCACTTCAAGCTGCTTGCTTTGAAGAATCTTCGAGGTGGGTTTGTGGGGCATATTTCCTTCTCTTTCTTTGTGAATCATTCAATCTACTTGACTATGTTAACGACTCATTGGTGGGGACCCCCCTACATTTTCCCCTTCGTAGAGATATTTATTTATTGCATGAAAAAATATTTGTATGAAACCCTTTGCTGATCTTTAGTTTTATCCCTTGGGTAAAATGAAAAGGTGTATTCAAATTTCCCCCAAAACTCTTGGCTCCCCAAGACAAACAAGACCCCAAGCATATCACATTAAATATAGTTATCATTTGTACTTCTATTCATCACATGTGGCGGTACCAGGGTGCGCAGGTGCAACTGATGCCACTAATTAACGCGTCATCTCTGAAGCAACATCATTGCGACCTTTATTTTTAAAGCCACGCGCGCTTGACAGCCACGCCCACCAGACTATTCATCATTGCGCTTTTCCAAAGCATCACTTTTTTGCCGTCTTTTAGGATTCGTATTGCTCCAATAAAAGGGGGTGTACCTTCAATCCAAGACTTCACCTTTGGGTTTTCGTTTTCTGAGTTTGAGCTT
This sequence comes from Sambucus nigra, assembly GCA_949130495.1. NCBI lineage: Eukaryota > Viridiplantae > Streptophyta > Magnoliopsida > Dipsacales > Adoxaceae > Sambucus > Sambucus nigra. The sequence goes on from OX422220.1 coordinate 523,760,354, forward strand.
TTGTGAGAGTGAGAGAAAAACCCTTGCCTTCTTCAACCCTTCCATTCTTTTCTCCGTTACCCTCAGTTATTCTTTCTATTATCTTTCATGGCACCAGTGAAGAGAACCCTCTCCGTTACGGGGCTCTTCCCCTATGACTCAAGTGCACCAAACTCAATGGTCACGTTATCGTTGTGCGCCTTACTTTGGTGATAACGACCGCTTCTGGAAGATGACGGAGCGATTCCCCGGCGCCCTAGTGCCAACAGAAAATCCCAACCTATTAATAGAGGGTGGTAAGGATGCCGAAGATTTTGCTTATATCCTCACTGCCACTATTACTCAATTTTGGATTGAGTGTGGTGATTTTCCTTACTCAAAGGTAGAGTTCGAAGCTTCTTCTGGTGCTAGTGAGGGATTGGGCCCTTGGACTTAGTACATTCATTCGAAATATTCTGTCCAATTAGCCCTTGTAGGCCTATCTTGCTCTCTATGGCTGGGAGACCTCACTCATGCCAAGAATAATACCGCTCTGCAGCTGTTGATTTCCCGTTGGAGCCACAGGTCACATAGCTTTGTGGCCGCTTGGGGTAAATTTACCATCACTTTAGAAGACGTGTGTGAGCTTTTTGGGTTGGAGGCTGCCGACTTTGATACCTTCTTCGAGGAGGGTATCTCTAGTGAAGAAAAATCTTTAAGAGCTGAACTGGAGGTGGTGGTGAAGGACTGCATGGTTACTTATAACAAGTGCACCTATTCTGAGGTGATTCACTACTTTTATTTCATTGAGGAGAAAGCCGTTATTAGTGCCCACGAGGCAACCAGGGAGAACCACCAAGGGAAGGAGGTATTTGAACAGCCCAACGGGGAAAGGATATGAATCCAATATCAAGTTAGCGGGCTATATTTGGGTGATGCTATCGAAGGTCTATCTGTCGGAAAAGCCCCACGACTTCCCTCAAAAGGACTTGATCAACATGGTCGTTCGAATGGCCATTGGCGTGAAAATCCCCATTGCGGTCATTGTTCTTGGCTCTTTATATACCTGGACGGACCATGTAGCTGCGGACTCTTCTCGAAGCAGTGATAGGTTTGATATTTCTAATTATGTCAACAATGTTCTTTTGACAGCTTTCCTTTATTCCCATTTTCCTGATTATGCCCCCGATGGCAACTATCCTAGTTCACAGCCTGTGAAGATCCCCTGAATCTGTTATTAGAAAAATAAGAGTGTTAAGAAGCCCCTGATTTCCCTGATTGATCGATACGAAAGGTTCATTCCTCACCCCTATGTTGGGGTAGATCAGTTTTTCACTAATGACTTTTTTACTAAGGAGGAGCACCCCATTGCTCCTATTGATGAAGAACTTGCTAGGAATTTTCCTAAAATAGTGCCCCTCTTTTGTTGATCCCTTATTACTTGCCCTCATATACAGAGTGGTCTCTTTTTATTCTGTTTATAGCCCCCACCACATAGCCATTCAATTTGGCTATAACCAAGGAGCCCCTCTATTGAGCTATTTCACTCATGAAAAACTAATAAACTTTTCTTTTGCCTGTGTGAACTGCTTGATTTTAGTCGTCGTGAGTCTATGTGGCAGTTATCCAGCCAATCCTATGGTCCCGAGTAAAGAGGCTCGAGGAAAGCGATCGACTATGTACATATACGTGTTCTAGCAGAACCAACTGGTCCGCTTTCAAACTAACATTATGAAGGAGTGTAAGTACCCCGAAGTTAAAAGGTTTCCACCAATAGAGTTGGGTTTGAGAATTGCACCACCTCTTCATTTGTTTTCCCTCTCAATACTTCCAGCACAGGTGTTCCCTCTGAGTTACCCCCAGTAGCCCCTGTGGATCAGGCAGTCGAAAAAAAGAAGAAAGCCTCTCAGACCTCCCTTCCAGCCGAGGTTGCTGCCATTGCCCCTAGTCCCTCGAGACCAGTTAAGAGGAATGAATCCCCGCGCTTTGCTTCATCTGGGGTAGCGGTTAAGGCTACCCGAAAGGCACCTTTGAAGAAACTCAAAACCATGCAGTAGCCTCCAGTTGACCATACCCCCGATGCTAAAATTACCTAAGCAGTGAATTGGATGTTTGTGCATCTTTGATAGACTTGGGACAGTGTCAGTGAGGAAGATAGGGTTTTCATATCGGCTGAAATGTCTGCCTGTGTCTTTTCCTATGATCCTCATTCTACTGGTGGTAGTAAGAAAAGGAAGATAATTAGACCTCTCAAGCTTGTTATGGAGGAGTCAAGTGAGTCCAGCGAGGAGGAATTTCCCGAGGGTCATGTATCTCAAGGTGATGTTGATGATGATGATGGCGATGAAGATGAAGGTGAGGAAGAAGAAGAAGAAGAAGAAGAAGAAGAAGAAGAAGAAGAAGAAGAAGAAGAAGAAGAAGAAGAAGAAGAAGAAGAAGAAGAAGAAGAAGAAGAAGAAGAAGAAGAAGAAGAAGAAGAGGAGGAGGAGGAGGAGGAGGAAGAAGAATCTGGGTTGGTTTGGAGGCGTAGATTAAGGAGGATGGTTTCTCCTTCGAAAACTGCCTCACTCCCCCAAGATTATAAGGTTGTGGAAGATGTGTTAGAGGAATAAGTAAGCCCCTCGATCCCTCTTACTCTGAATGTCTTCTTTCTTTTTTTTTCTTTTCGTGCTAATGAACCCATTCTGCCCTAACTTGCCTTGTTTATTTTTTAGGTTGATGCGTGAGGTGATGCGCATGATCATGTTGGCGAGGATCGTCCCTTCGAGAGAGCTACCCCTACAACTTCGTAGGTACTCTCCCATTTCCCTCTAGGGGCAGTTTTACCGGATGCTTTGTCTGAGTCTAGCAGCGACTATTCCCTTAATCCACCTTTTTTATACGAGCAAGATGGCCTTGGGAGGGATGTTCCTGATGTGAGATTTGTTGAGGATATACCCAAGCACCCCGTGCTTGTTTCTTTATTGCCTGTGGTAAGTTTATTGTTTCTTACTTATTGAAGTTGCTGTTGTTTCTTCAAATTGTTATTTTGTCTTATCTTTTTTTCTTCTTACTTTTTTCATCTTTCCCAGGCTCCCCAACCTATTTAGAAGACTCCAGTAGTGCCCCCTCCTTCGAATGATAAAGTGCTTGTCACCTTATTCGGGCCTTCCATCCTAAACCAGAATGGTGCTGAACTTGTTGTAGCTGGACAAGGGGAGGGTGGATAAGAACATGTTGCTGAGGCAGGGGGGATATCAGGCAAGAACAAGTTGTTGAAGTCGAGGGGATGTGATTGCCCCTCAAAGTCAACATCCTTTGGTAGATCTGGTTCCCATTGAGGAGGAAGATGTGGGGCAAATGGCCACTCACGAATTTGCCAACGAGCAGCTTCCTGAGGTACCTTTATTCTTTCATCTATCTCCTGCGTATAATATTATTAATTCTGCCCAGTAATGTTAGGTTTTAAAATTTAAAATCTCCCATAACTGAGGGTCAGGTGGGCCTAGTAATGTAGGACTTTAAAATCAAAATCTCCCATAACCGAGAGTCAGGCGGGCCTAGTAATATAAGACTTTAAAATAAAAATCTCCCATGTCCGAGGGTTAGGAGGACCTAGTCTTATAGGCATAATCTTCAATAACCGAGGGTCGGGCGCATCTAGTCTTATAGTCATGATCTCCTATAATCGAGGGTCAGGTGGACCTAGTCTTATAGGCATAATCTCCCATAACCGAGGGTCAGGAGGACCTAGTCTTATAGGAAAAATCTCCCATAACCGAGGGTCAGGTGGGCTTAGTATTATAGGCATAATCTACCATAACCGAGGGTCAGGCGGGCCTAGTCTTATAGGCATAAAATTTCTCCTATTAGCAAGCTACTTTGTGCATGCTTTCCTTATTTTGTTCCTTACAACTGTTTATCGTATTTCAGGTGGAGGTCGATCAGCCTGTGGCCCTTCGGCCCAAAGTTGAACCTGTTGATCAGGAAATAATTCAATCGAGGACCTTAACTGAAGTTACTTCTTTGGGTGAAGCTCCTAGAATTGGTGATGCCCCCATAGTGATTTCTCCTCAAATCCTGATTTGACTCTTATCTTTCTTCCCCACAGTTACAATGCTAGAAAGCCAGATCGGATGTTGGATTGGTACTTTGAAACTAGCTGTAAGAAACCTCTGAACTCCTTCTTTAATCTTTGTATCTAACTCCGCCTTATATGTTCGAGTGGTCTGCTTCACCGGGATGATCGAGGGTAAAACATTCAATCTGTGTCAACTCACCTCTTTGTCCACCCCGGGCATCTAGGTGTACTTTCATGCGAAGACATCTTTGAATTCCAACAGTAGTTTGATCAGCTCCTCTCGAGGAGATCCCTACAAATCCTTCGAGATAAAGATAGGATTTGGATCCTGGCCCTCTCTAGCCAAGTCAATCTTTTCCAACTCTTGGATCTGTGTCCTGGGTCTATCCTTCATGCATTCTGGTTCTTCTTCCACCTCTTCTATAAACTCTTGTACCCCGGAGTTGTCAATCACCAAGCATTTCCCCTGGTTGTCCACTAGGAAGCATTCATAGATCGGGTCAGCTTTATCCTCCAAACTCTCGGTTGTCCGCTCACACCTTCATAGTCTATAAATAATTTTGTCATTAGGCAAAACCACCCACTTTCATTGTCGGGACACCTCCTTTTGAAAATGCCTTTTACTATGATTCTCATCCACCTCTCTCGTTGTTCTCCTGCTGAGAACACTCTAGGTCTGGACTTAGTGCTTAATAGGGTCAATTCTCGGGGTCATTCGATCGCGAAGCTGCCTTGACAGGATGGGAGGACTCACTTCTCCTAGGTCGCTCTTTTCTTCATAAGTTACCATCGTTCGGGAAGGTGCCCATAACCTCTCTCGAGTGGAAGGGACCTTTATCCCCCCAGTATATCTTTTCACCATGGTGGCTTCTTCTGTCAGATCGGTATAGAAAGCAGCGTCCACTATATGAGCTTCTTCTTTCACAAAGGGTTTTTTGGTAGCTCGGATCACCACCTCCTTTCCTTTTATATTAGTTTTGGCAAATTGATGATAGGTGGAGGGTACCAACCCATGGTTGTTCATCCATAACCTACCCACTAACAGTTGGCATGACGACTCACAATTTATGATGTGGAATTTAATGTGGGAAGTGATGTTCCCCATTATGATGCCCATGTTAACATAACCCACTGATTTGAAGGATTTATTATCATAACCTGATATTGCCAATGAATGAATCACTATCCTCGTCTCCGATATCCCGGTGGCATAAAAGGATCCAATGGGCATTATATTAATGGATGCCCCTCCGTCCAATAAGACTCGTGAGAAAACATATTCATTCACTGACGCAGTAACATACAAGGGTCTGTTGTGCGGGTACATGATCAGCCTATCAGCCTCCGAGAATGTGACTTCTGAGAGATATTTACTCACCAATTTAGCCATAGTCCCCTTCCATTTTAGATACGGCGCCATGTTTTTCTTCGCGATCTCCAAGATGGCTCGTGTGACTTCCAGCCAGCCTCCGAGAATGTGACTTCTAACGGTATTATCCTCTAGTATCTTTTCAAAAGAGAATACCTCCCCAGCAGAGTCGCCAAATGTAAGATGTGGGTTGTTCAAATATAGTTAGTATTAAGTGAGGCATAACCCCTTATCAAGATCGTTATTAACGCCACTAGATATAAAATAAGGGCAGTAGCCATAGGTGAATCAGAAGCAAGGCGATTCAATGTTCAGGTTTTCATTAAATGACATATTAACACAAAAGACATATGACAAGCGCAATAAATGAATGGGACCAGCAGGTGGCGTGGTTAGAGGGAGAAAGAACAAGCACTCTAGGCAAAATAAAGGCAAGGCGGGAACTTCAAGATCAGTTAATGCCCAAGGATGGGTGTATTAAATGTGTATGGGAGTTAATGCTCTCGCAATGGTTCTCGGGTGTAAAGAAATTTGGGCAGCAGTTCTGGGCTCAGAATGCACTCTCTCCTGATTTGTTCATCTGGTCTATTTATATGGGGGCGATTCTGCTCAAGTCAGCTTGCCTTCGATCCATCTGATAGGGTGCATTAAATGCACAAGATATTGCATTCAATGCATGGGATCTCATAGTTTTGGCGGGAAACCATTTTATTGGCTGGAAGTATTGTGGGCATTAATGATGGATATGACCCGTCAGCTTGAGGCTTATTCTAGGATGGCTAGATGGTCAGGTTTGGTGAACTAAACCTTCCATCCTAAGGATAAACCCACTTGAGTGCTACATTCTTGAGTCCTTAAATGCCAAATGTTATGACGTCAGAAAGTGGTTCAAATAGTGGCTCTTGTTAGGTATGTGGTGACATCAGTCAGGCGGGCTGGAATTCGAGGTACCTCAAAGAGGTAACCTCTAGGGGTAAGCATGGAGGGGGCTTGGGTACCTCGAGGAGGTTCACCCGAATAGTTAATCTTTAAGTGGTCTCGAGGGACATTTGTTCTGAATGAAGTTTTGCCCAAGTGTGCCAAGAGGGTTGGTGATAGTACTTCCAACGTTGCCTTGTTCTCAATCCTCCAAACCATGTCCCTATGAAGTTCCCAAGAGGAGGTTGCTTGATAGAGAATGAAAGCTCTCCCATGCCCTGCCCGGTATGGTCCCTCGTGGGTACCAAACAACCTCACTCGACATGTATATTCATAAGGTAAAATACATAATACTTCATTTTATTTCTTATTACAAACTATTGTCATCTAGGTGACTTTGATCTACAAATTTGATCCTTCGAAACAGGTCCTTTGGAGAATCTTCGAGATAGGTTGTTCGAGCCATTTCTATAAAGGATCTTCGAGATGGGCACTTTGAGCCGCTTTTGTGAAGGATCTTCGAGATGGCAGTTCGAGATGCTTGTTGTGAAGAATCTTTGAGGTGGGATTGTGAGGCGTCTTTCCTTCTCTTTCTTTGTGAATCAATCAATTTGCTTGACTAAGTTAACCACTCATTGGTGGGGACACCCCCTACACACGTAATATCTGCAAGGAAGCATCGATGGATACCAAATACTCAACCACACTCCTAGATAAAGAAAAAATGGAGCCGAAGTCAACTTTTCCTTGGGAGTAAGAAAGGCATGTTGGCACTTGTTAGTCCAAAAAAATTGAATCCCCTTCTGAGTAAACTTGGTCAACGGTCATGTAATATTAAAAAAATCCTCAAATAAACCTCCAATAATATCCGATCAATCCAAAAAATCTATGAGCCTACATAAGTGTCATGGGTTTTCCCTAATCTAATAAGGTCAACATCTTCTTCAGATCCACCAAAAATTCCGATTTCAAAACTACATGTCCCAAAATTAGTACCTCTAGTTTTCTGAAATCATAGTTTGGAACTTTGAATACAACTTGTGCTCCCGCATCGTCTGAAGTGCAACCACAAATTCTCGACATGATCCTCCTTAATCTGCAATAAATCAAAATATCATCAATGAAGATGATGATAAAACCAATCAAAAAATGACTGAAACACTTAGTTCTTCAAATCTATGATCATGATGGGGATGTTAGTCAACTCAGATGGCATGACCATGAACTCATCGAAACCATAACGAGTCAATAAGGCAGTCTTCGGCACATCCTCAACATATACCCTTAACTGGTGATATCCCAAACGTAAATTAATCTTCGAGAGGAATGAAGCACCATAGAGTTGATCAAATAGGTCATCACACTACACCAAAAGGCCAAATTGTTACCTTTCAGTCGTCCAGTCTTGTCACGGTCAATGACTGTGACAACCTTAGAAAGTTATCACAGTCAAAGATCATGACAGGTCTGTGATAACTTTGTCAGTAAAAAAATCCTTACCCTTATTTTTTCCCACCGTTTTCACTTCCCTCCATTTTTCTCTCTCTAAGCGCACGACTGCTCTCTCTCTCTCTATATTTTTCGGCAAATTTCTTTCTTTCTTTCTCTTTCCTTTGTATATATGTGTGTGTGTGTGTGCAGGTACACGTGGAGGGCGTGGGCAGTAGGGGTGGTGTGTGTGTGTACAGGTGTGTGTGCTTGTGTGTGGTCGGGGGAAGTGGGGGTGGTAAGGCAGGGGGTGGTGGGGTAGGGGTTCGGGGGTGGGGTGTGTGTGTGTGTGTGGTGAGGGGAGGGGGCAGGGGGTTTGGGTGGGGGGGGGGGGGGTCAAGGGGGTGAGTTAGGAATTATAAATGTTGACTGGGTATTTTTATTTTTAGTTTAGGACTTGAAATTAATTGGTAATGTTGATTGGGTGATGTTAGTTGGGATAGAAATTAATTGGTATTGTTAATATTGAGTGTATCTTATTGTTTAGAGAATAAAATTAATTTGACATTATAAATATTGTTTCTATATTCTTATTTAGGTTTGAAATTGGTTAAAAATTGTTAATGTTGAATTAATTAAGTAGATGAATTAGAAGGAGTACGGGATACCCACTTGTTGATTTGTTATTGTTATTGGATTATATTGCACGGATGTGGTTGGATATGGAAGTTGGTTATTTAATTTTTTTAAATCCTTAATTTAATTCGCACTAATAAATCCTTAAATAATTTTAATGTCTTAATTTGTTGGGTTGGTTAATTTTGGAAGTGTCACGACCACTAGATTATTGCAAAAATGGGGGGAGGGGGAGTTTTCAACTTTTTTTTAAAATTACTTTGTGTCACGACCCGTTTGAGAGTGGAACGACCACGGACTTATGATAATTAAATGAAACATACTTAAAATTACACATAGTGCGCATAGATACTAGCCTTATAGTTCTTATGCGTACGCATTCAATATCCCTTAGACCCGTTCGATAGTCATTACCCCTGTAATGAGATCTCTTGAATTGTCTCATTTGGACAGTTTGAAACTGCATAGTTTGTGTATAATAATATTCTTAGTGGCGTAAAGTTGTTACTTTTGGAGGAAGTTCTGCATTCGTATCTCAATGTTCTCTGGGTACATGCTAGATGATGCTATGTTAAGTGTTATTTCAATTATCAATTGAAATAATACTCACACTTGCGAATCTACATCATGTACTTGGAAAACTATGGGGACACGGTGCTGAATTTTCCTCAAATTTGAACCATGTGCATGAGTTGTTAAGTATATTACAAAAATATGCAATCTTGAATGGGATAGGACCACTCACCCTTTAGAGGAGATGGAGTAAATATGAACTAATATTATAAATTGAATTTGAATTTGAATTCGAAATTTAAAAATTGAATATAAATAAGACATAATTAAATGAAACATACTATAAATTTTATACAACAAGTAATAGGTGATTGTTTATACTAATGCGAACTAAATGTTCACACTTTTGTTTATACTAATCCACGGATATACGCTTCTTACCTATAACAGGTGATGGTTTGGAGTAGCTATAATGGGTTATCCTAAATACAAAGAGTGGATGGGTGAGACAAATAAATCGGGGGATGTGTTTCGCATAGGTGCTAATGAATTTGTGAAATACGCAAAGAGATGTCATAATGATGAAGAGTTTTCATTTTCGTGTGCTAGGTGTCAGAATGGTAAGGTGTTTGAGTCGAAAACAGTTGAACTACATTTGTTAAGATGGGTATGCAAGATAGTTATTGATTTTGGAGTTTTCACGGGGAATCAAAAGTTCCTTGTGTCCCTGAGCAACCTTCACAACAACCTTCAACAAGTAGGATAAATGTACAGGGGGATGACATAGATCATAATATGTTAGAGGGTTTAGTTGATCACGCGTACGAAGTTCATGAAGTGGAAGAGAATGAGGTCACTGACGATGTACAAGTTTCAGGTGCTCATGAAGATATCAGGATAAACCTTGACGATGACTACCAAAGTTTAAAATTTAAGGCGACCCATCCGTTATACTCAGGCTGTGAGAAAGATCAAACAACTTTACATGCCATAGTTGGTTTGCATAGTTTGAAGACCCAATACGGTTTGTCTGGCAATAGCATGACATGAATTCTGAATTAGGTGAAGGGCTTGCTACCCAAGGAGAATACGCTTCCAAATAGCTATCCTGTAATAAAGAACAATTGAAAGGTTTTAGAATGAAGTATAAATTGATTCATGCTTGTGTGTATGACTGCATACTGTATCGAAAAGAGTATGAAAATCTCAATCGCTGTCCCATATGCAATGAACCTAGATGATCATGGGTGAAAAGTAGCATCGTGTCAAGACGCTAATGAGTGTATTCGTTTCACCGCGTTAATGCAAAAACCTAAATTATGACTGCACTTACGATACAAGTATAGAGGTAAGTTGGGTATCGAGAATCCATAGGGAGTGTTCGACGGATTTTAATCGGTTTATTAATTCAGGAATAAAAGTGTAAAAGGTGATGGGTGATTGTATATAAAAGAAAATAGAGAAGTTAGGTTTAAATAGAGTAAAAGCGGGGATCGGGATAGCATCCAACCATACGTCTCGAAACAACTATTAATTAGAATTCTGGCTCGAGAGAAATTTAATCGATTCTTATCAATTAATCATAAACTTCACGCAATAAGGAATTTAAGCCAAAGTTGCGTGAATAAACATTTAATTGAAAATTGATCGCAAGCGGATTAAATTCGAATTATCTCTATAAGAACTAACGTTGCATGACAGAGAAAGTTAAACGCGTAATAATCTGACTTTAATACGCGCAGGTTCAATTAAACGCCATTATGTACAAAACCTAATTTTCGGAGCTCGAGGCCCGTAAATGGCCGAATGAAATCCCGACCCTATTTATCTAAGGGTAACACATGAATTAAACTAAATTAAACCCATTAAACTAAGAAAATAAGAAATAACACAATTAAACTAATTAACAAAGCATGAAACTAATCTAAAAAGCAAGAAATAAATAAGAACAACTATATTAATGGTAAAGGAAATGAAAACTTCAACTTACAAACCCCAAATGGTTATCATCCCAAAGAGAAATGAAGCAAAGCTCTCAAAACCCAAAACCCTAAGCTTTTCTAAACCTAAAACGAATTAAAACTGAATATCTTTTTATTACAAAAAAAAATCCCTTATATAGTAAGTTGGGAGAAAAGAAAAGAAGAAAGAACGAAAAGGAAAATATCTCAGAAAATAGGGGATCGATGGGTCGAACCCTAGGGTCGATCAATCGATCGATCAGAAATGAGCCCACTGGTTCCCACGATTTCACAAAAACAAAGAGGGATCGATCGATCGGTCCTTTTGGTCGATCAATCGATCAGTCAGGTGTGAGCCAAGCTGCCCTGCTTTGGTTTCATTATAGTTCCCTTCCGCTAAAAATCTCGTAAATTCTTCGTTCGGACTCGGAATCGAGCACCATATGCGGCCACGCGAAGATCACAAGGAGGGCTACAACTTCCGTGAGATATTGGGCCAGGTACCCAAGCTTTGAAATGACTAAATTTCCCTTGAACGTGCAGAAATGTATGAAACTTCACCAGAATGCGTCCGAACTTCATACTTAGGATCCAAAATACCTATAAAAGCTCACTTAACCCCTGCAAAGCATGTTAACATAGAAATCCGAGATTGTCTGGTTAACGAGCATAAATATAAGAAATAAGATACTCGAGGGTGCTAATAACACGTATGTTAACGGATGAAATACGCAATATTTGCGTATTATCACTAGATATCTCCAATCTACTGGCAAGGAAGGCACAAGCTCAAAAGTGCCTCAAAAATTGTTGAAATATTTTCCCGTTATGCCTAGATTAAAGAAGTTTTTCACAGTACCATGGATAGCGGAGGAATTGACCCGACATGCGAGGGCTGAAGTAGGGGATAATTTCATGCGTCATCCTATTGATTCTACATCTTGGAGGAGGATGAGTTATAAGTATCCCAATTTTTCTCGAGAACAGCGTAACATTCGTTTGGCAATATCAACAGATGTTTTCAATCCATTTGGAAATTTAAGCACCAATCAGAGTGTATGGTCAGTGATCCTAGCCCCACGCAACCTCCCTCCTTCATAATGTATGAGGCTTGAATTTTCGATGTTGTCTTTATTGATAACTGGGCTAAAGGCACTAAGTGATGACTTGGATGTCTACCTGGATCCTTTGGTAGAAGAATAAAATGAGTTGTGGGAAGAGGGTGTGGAAGCATTTGATTCTTTTAGAAAAGAAGAATTTACGCTAAAGGGTATGTTAATGTGGGAAATTCTTGATTTTCCAACTTGTGGGACATTATCCGGTTGTGTAGAGCATGGTTATATAAGGTGTCCTATTTGCGGAGAGGAGACTGAATCTCTTCGTCTCCCCACTAGCTCAAAAAATGTATACCATTACAACTTGGAGCTTGAGCTTTGATCTTGGATGAAATACCTTGAATATTGATGAATGTTGATGAGAAATAAGGATTTTTGCGAAATTCAGTGTGAAAAGGATGGGAATCTAAGCTTGAATGGAACTTCTCATATGGAACTTTGCGTATTCCTGAGATCGGTGATGTTGATGGATAGTTTGTGATTGTTGCTGATTGTTGGTGATCTGGGAGTGAGGTCATGGACCCTTTTTATAGGGCCAAGGGTGGTTCCGATCGGTCTACCCCAGAGTGTGCCTATCGGCAGGCAACCCTTGACACTGTGCCGATTGCCAGGATTCAGGACATGCCGATTGGAAGTCTCATGTAAATATTCAGGAAAAATAATCATAGAATGCAAATCGTTGATCCAAATTGTGCATGGGTCATACCGTTAGAAAGGTACTTTAGAGACCTTCCAGAGCCCTTCGGACCACTCCCGGTTCTGAGAGTTGACTTTTGGTCAAATGTGGCTCGGAAGCACAAGTCGGTCTTTTAGACGGGAGATCGTCGAACGGAAATGGATTGTTCATTCGTATGGTAAGTCAGAATCGCACATGGGGTGGATCGTTGTAAATTTTAAGAGATGTACTTCAACCTTCCAAAGAGTTTCGCTCAGTTAGGAAGGTTGATCTTGGTCAATCGGGGCCCGAAAGCGCCCGGTGACCTCTCAAAGTAAAATGGACCATTCGTCCGTACAGTAGGTCAGAATCGTGCATAGGCTGGATCGTTAGAAAGTATATTTATTTCCCTTCAAATATTCATTCAGTATCGCTCGAGCTTTGGTCAAATGGAGACCATGAGTGCCCGGTGGCCTCCGGATCAATTTTTGGGCAAAAACTGATCATTTGTCCGAACGGTTATGCTATTTCACGCACGGGGTAGACCATTAGAAAGGTTATTCATTGCCATTTGAAGATTAAAAGAGCTCTTGCTCTGATGGTGAAGTTGACTGGGGTCAACTCGGGGCCCGGGAGCGCCCGATGGCCTCCGAATTGATTTTCGATAGTGAAATGGTTCGTTCGTCCAAACCGTTATGCAGATTTGTGCACGGGGTGGACCGTTGGAAAGGTTATTCATATCCCTTCAATGATTAAAAGATCTTTCTCTCTAACGATAGAGTTGACCGGAGTCAAATGGGGCTCGGGGGCGCCTTATAGCCTCTAGATCGGTACTCGAAGTGAGACCTAGGCTTGTAGTGAAATGGGATAGTGCTAGGGACCTAAGGGAAGACTTATGGGGGGGCATAAAATGTGGGGTCTACACCTGTAAAACACATAAGAGATACACAAAATACGAAATACTTTCCAGGTAGAGCTAGTATCATGAATATGAGATAAAGCCAAGTGAAATGCAATGCACGAGATCAGAAAACGACCAAAGTTAAGGGATAAATATGAAATATTTATGCCTAATAAAATCCCCTAACTTAGAACTTTGCTCGTCCCGAGAATTGTAAAAGAAGAAGAATAGTATAGGCTAAAAATTCACAAAAAATTTATCGAGATATAATACCGACTATTTCAGGACTAACCGCGCGCTTTAAATTGGTATTCAGAATGACATAAATTATTTCATGTTCTTACATCATTTTAAATCATAACCGTCGCTTTAGGCCCAACGACGCAATAAAGCATAATATGATGCTATTAATATTCACCTAACAATAAATATGCAAAATTTAGTAAATATTATCTTTTAAATCACCTAAGATAATATTTACTCCAACTTCCCTTAATTTATATAATTACCTCACATGGCAAATTTATATAAAAATAATTACTCAAAAATAAGGGTTATTCCATTAGCGTGCCTTCAGGCACGAGCATACCCCACACTAAAAATATTCAAATTACATAACCACGAAGTAGCGAAAATTTTTAATGTTCGCATGTACCTATTTACTGAGTACTTTAGCCCTACATTTGAACCAAAAGTCAAAATTAAGCACTTAAAAAATTAAATTCTTGTGAAAAATTTAAACACTAATAGTCGGTTATGTTATAAAAACCATTGTTAATAGTTCAAAACAACTTATTACTAATCACTTTCCAGATGCTTTACTTTTTTACTAATCATTTTCCAAATGCTCCCCTTTTTATAACTAAACCTTCATTACAAGTTCGCATGTCCCTATTTATTTCCCTTATCCATGATCTGATGGTATTCTTCTTGAACTATAATATCTTCCTTAACACAACCCTCAATTCAGTAGGAACATAAATAATTTATGGTAATATGAAAGATCTTTTACCATTGGACTAGGATGGGAACTTTTTTGCAGGCTTCCATTTGATATGTTCAATGATACTTGACAATATCTTAAATTTATCGAATCTGGCATGTACGCATACTATATGCTCATTTGGGAGTTAACTACTCAAACTACTGCTGCGATTTTTAGTTGGAGGTAATAACCACTTGTCCCTACATTTTGACCCAAAAATTAATCCCCGGAAGAACAAAAAATTAAGAATTATGGAAAGAAAAATTAAAGAGCATGAACAGTTAAATTGCATGGTGGTTCAGCTATATTATGAGATTTGCATCAGTTGTATCACAACTTGATCACCTGCAATATGAGATACATCTAAATATAAACAATCAAGACCAAAATCAATATAAAACTAATTAAAACTCGAAAAGAAAAACAAAAAGCGAACAACTTGGCCCACTAAATCAGTAAACAAATATACCTTACTTTGGATAAAGATAAAAAAAAACAGATCAATACATACCTAAACAAATAAATAAAACTACTGTGGGCTGTAAAATAAGTCACTAATTCAGAGAAGAAAAAATTCATTTATTCAAAACAAATATATATCTCACACATAAATACAATAGAACATGTATCAAATCAAATCAAATCATTGCACAATTAAACTATTGAAACCCAATCAGAACTAATAATCCAATTTGAAACAATTAGACTTTGAGTAGTACACTCAAAAGCAAAATTCAAACAATTTTGTCCCTCAAATTCACAACATATATGTTGATGCAAAAAAGTCTCCATTGTGCTCGTAATATAGTCATTTCATTAATTTATTATATACATGATAGCTTTTAGAGCAGTCACATGAGATCCTCACCTCTCAACTACTTTGCACACCTAACGTACCTCTAAACCATTCTAGTCATCATCATCACACCTAAATAGATTGTATGCATAAGCCTTCTAACTATCACTCGTAGTAATGACCCGTATTTCCCATATATTATTATTATTAAACGTTTTTTGTGTTTACTATCCCGAGTTAGAGTTTCAAAATACGGTTAAGTGTTCACATACTTGATTTGATTCCATTAGCATTCTCATCTACATATTCACATGGTAGACTAGATCACAAGTATTTATTTTTTTATCACACTATTATAAATAAATAATGATACGGCACCCCTAGATTTAGTTGCGGTGCGCCCATACTCTGCTATCAAGTCCCAGTACATCTCTTACTAAATAAGGATAATCAGTTCGGAATCACTCTCGAACCATATGAATACAAGTCACACATATTGGTGGCGAATATAGTTCCAAGCCTATGGGATACGCACATACCTACGCACCCATATGACCACCAACTTATCAATTCACAGATAAGTCGTTCCTTGGTTCTATGTTCTGAGGCACCACATATAAAATCCCCCCCCCCCCCCCCCCCCCGCCCCAATGAACTCATCAGGATAAGACTGTCCCCATTCCAACCTCCCACGATAGCAATCAGCGTAGGTACGTCATACACGTAATAAATACTACTACAGGTATGCACACAACCTATCGAGATCATTAGGTATACACGCAAGCCAAATATTATAATTCATACGTAGTATTATTCTCGCTACTACTTACTATATATTTATTAAATTATGAATATTCTCTCTCTCGTAATTTCCAAGGAAAATTCCCCACTCGAAAATACTTTAAAGCATTGCGCCCAATTATTTCCAATATTTTTGTACTGGACTGAGTTCATCGTATAACATTGTGTTTCACTAAAATTAACTACGTCGCATAAATTGGAACAAATTAGAAATTTTTGGAATTCAGACACGTCGCTCGAAAGAATTTAGCACCTCATTTGAATGAGAAAGCCATGTTGTTTGAACGACAGCTTCTCACGAGATGCCATCTCGCTTGAACGATTTCAAGTGACTTCAAGCGACATGGGCACTGTTCGTCTCTAACCTCTAGAGCTTGCGTTTTCCACCATTTTTTATCCTAAAACCTCTACAGATCATTCTTAATCTCCCAACAATCAATTCCAATCACTATTCTAACATATAAGGATGATTTCTAATACTCCAGAATCATTAAATCATTGATAAACTTTAATTAAATCCGAACTCCCCAAATTTAATCATAAGAACACTAGTTTACAAATTTTTAGTTTAAGAACATAATTAACCCAGATTCGTTCATCAATATAAATCCAAATTTCGTACGGTCTAATCTACATACATGAAGGAATTAAATTAATATAGATTTAGTCCTCAATCATGAATCAAATCTTCTAATTTCACCCAAAATCATATGCAAATCATGTGTATTTTTCACCTACACTAATATGGACATAATTATTGCCAATATTTTGCAGTTTAAACATTTGCCTCTAGATTGAAGGTCTGATCCGTTGAAGAAGATGGTATATATGTGATCCCCTCTCTCCGATATATGTGATGGTGGTGTTTGGTTTGTAAAAGGTGTAGCAATGGAGGTTCTAGCCCTTGAAAACTCTCATCTTCCTTCCTCTTTTGGCCTCTATGTGTATAAAAACTGATAAACATAACTCCTCCCATGTACAAGATATTTTATCCCTCTAAATTTCGTAATTAATTATTCTCTAAAAATACAAATTACCAAAACGCCCTCCCGAGATGTCGGTTTCAGTGTAAAACTGCTTCGGAACCTAAACTAAACCCCTGGGTAGAATTTTCTGACTATCTCCACCCTTTCGGACACATTGGAGCAGTCGAAATGACCATTCGGGTGACTAATAAATAATTTTCTTTTTATTCCATTAATTTAGTCCCGACACGACTAACACGCACGTCCCGACTTAATTACCGTAATTGTCGTATTTTTCACTAGCGATAATTTTAATAAATTCATAGTCAGATATTAATTTATTATCCAAGTAATAATCAATATAATTCATATGAATAAATACTAGCCCTCGTCTCTAGTTAATATTGATTTTAATCCGGAATAATTATAAATTAATTTTCCATATTTAATTTAATTAATCCTATATTTAAAAATCATTAAAAATACGGGGTGTTAAAAATCCTTTAATAAAAGGGGAGGACAAGGCATTTCTGGCTACCTTAACACAAATTGAGTTCGTTAGGAAGAAATCCTTTAAGGATGGCTGGTCGGATCCCTATTTAGGAGGTCGGCACTGCAGAGGATTCCAAACTCTTCTGGAGGCATGATCCAGGATCTCCTCCAAACTTGGAGAAGATTTTGATAATGAGGAAGGGTTTGGAGAATCCTCCATTCAAACTATTGGGTCTGCCGTAAATCCCATTGATGAAACCATCCCTTCCACCGACATGCCCTCTGGGAGCAATGTTCAGGATAAGGAGAAGGTTTAACTCCTTTATTTTTCTTTTTGTTCATCTTCTTTGTAATAGGATCAGTAGTATGTAACACCTTTTCATTTATCAATAAAGACATTTCATTTTGGTTGCATGTGTTGCATTTACCATACTTTTGCCTTCCTCCTTGGTTGATTTATCGTCATGAAGTCACACACATTGTATTATATTTTCCCACTAATTATACTTGTATTCTTACATTTGCAATTTTCAGTTTGATGCTAGGAAAAGGCCATATTTTCTACTAAATCCGACCTGCTCAAGCGGGATAAAAATCTTCTGGAATCTGTCCATGTTCCTTTATCTGAAGAACACTTAGTCAGCTTTCTTGATCCTGATGTATCCGACCAAGTTAAGGAATCATATATTCATATCCATTGCTTGCTAGATAATATAGTAGAAAATAATGATACTTATTAAGAGATGATTGAAGATTTTAAAGAAGACCAGAAGTTTTCCTTGGCTTTACTCCATGCCGATTATGAAGCTAAGTATAAAGCGTTGAGTGAATAATGGGGTTTTGATAAAAAGCTTGAAGAGTATGCCTCCATGTATAGAAGGAAAGAGTTATTGTTGAATCGAGAAGTTGATGAAGCTTGGGAAGTAGCTAAACTGCTTGAAGAGGAAAAGAATCAACTCAAAAATGAGTTAGACAACCTGAAGAAGTCATCTGCCAGTGGTGTTAATGAGGGTGCTTCATTCTTGGAAAATGAGAATGCCAGATTAGGAGAAGAACTTAAAGCACTGCAGAAAGAAAACCTGGGTAAAATTCCAGGCAACAAAGGACTATCCGACCAACTGTAGATGAGGCAGGGACTAGAAAAATGCTAACCGACAAAGTTGCCCAATTAAAAAAAAAGATCCAAGACATTATTGACTTATCTATTAAGGTGGAAGCTAAATTAAACCTATTGCCAATTAATCCGTCCAGTTGAAAGTCAAGAGTGATGTCTTAAAGAAATTTCAACATCAGGTTGATAGATTAACCTTTCAATTTCACAAAAAACCCATTAAGGTCTGAATAGAAGGCTATAATGAGGCCCTTAGCTATGTATATGATCATCTTGCCTAGAGTCATCGTGAAGGTTATAGATGGGGATGGACCAACTTGATGAACTTACTGAAATATGACCAAAATTGCAAGCTATGGTATTAGAATTTACCAGGTTTACTAGATTATGAGAAGTCTCCATTTAAGTTAGACATCTCATGGATTCCTCCTGATGCCATTCCTCGGTGTTTAATCACCAAATACCTGGGGGATTATAGTCTTCACAATGTGCATGAAATAGTTCGTACTCCTTGATATACCCATATATACCCTCAGCCAGGCTGAGGGCATCCTCCACCTGGATGAGGCCAAGATGACCTCATCAACTAATATCAGATGACCCCTAAAGGGGCCGACCCCTCATCATGGCTCAGACGACCCTTCAAGGGGCCGACCCCTCATCAGTCCCAGACGACCCTTAAGGGGGCCGACCCCTCATCATGATCCGGATAACCCTACGAGGGTACGACAGTACGAGGCCTGCATTAGGCCAGGCTCACTGCCAGCAAGAACTTTGCCCTTGGCCTCATATCATAGGTCGAGGGTGACACATCACAGCGCGTGATTTGGGAGACGCGTGGAACAGTGCGCGTGGGACTCACATGGCACATGGAAGACGGTTATAAAAATACCACCCTCTCACATGAGGGAATATTATGTCATCATTAATCACAGGTGGCATCAGGGATTGGCTAGATCATCGTTCACATGCACCATGCATACTTGGGGGGTACACTACACCCCCCAAGACCTATATATACTTATCACCTACAACCCTTCAAAGATATAGAGATTTATAACCCTAGCTAAAACTCTGCTTATACACACAGTAGAGAGAGAAAGTGAGCTTATGTGCATTGTATCCAAGGCCAATAGTGCCTATACTTAGTGGATCACACACTCATAGTGGATATAGGCCTGATTGGTTGAACCACTATACATCATTATCTTATTCCTCTTATACTCATCCCCTTCTACACACTTATACATACATATCTCTATGGATGCCATGGTTACTACTGTTTGAGCTCATCATCACTTATCTAGTGGTGCTGAATCTTAGCATCATCAGTTTGGCACCGTCTGTGGGAACGAGAAGATATCTCTTTCTTTATACAGCTTGTCCTCACCGAGCACTCTGGTGGTGAACCAGTTTTCCCCTTGTGGAGCTATTTCACCATTGAAGGAGACCTAGTAAGTCTCACAAGCTCACCAGTCATTTTCTTCAGTTCAACTCTTCATAGCTCAAACATATGGCACCGGAGATGCCACCACCACCTCATCCTCCACCGGATAGTGGGGTAGGACCCAGTTCAAGTCAACCACTGCCTCAGTCTGAGATGGCTGATGTGGAAGCCACCTTAAAGTCTCTAGCAGCAAGCCAGCGGATCACGCAGGAGCAGTTTACAGCCCTAAGCCGAAACATACTAAGACCACCAGGGGTCTCACCTGAGATGATTACTCTGACAGCAGCTCCATGGCAGTATGAGGCCAGGGGACCACCCCAGGTGCCACGTAAGGACTTGCCACCTCCACAACGACGAAGGGATATTGCTGACCCCGGGCGTCTACGCGTGGGGAGGCAAGGACACACCTTCCCTAGGGACAGGTATGATGATCTGGAAGAGGAGAAGGCCCCCATAGAATGCAGGGAGCCGTATGAGGTCTCAAACAATACTGTGCGACCTCTCGAGGGGAGCAGAGGGAAGTGTGGAATGCAAAATCCTGATGATCGCCCGAGAGGCTCTACTTTTGATCGCTTGAGTAGGGGGTCGACCTTTGAGAGGCTGAGGCCAGTAAATGACCTGTAGGAAAAATTGTCCAGATCGAGGAGTGCTGCGAGGTCCAGAAGGGAAGCAGCAGATGGACAACCCCGCGGGGGCCAACCCCAAGGACGAGAATACGGTGAGGGGGAAGTAAACAGACGACACAGGCCTATCGTAGTAGAACCCTCCGTCCACCTCAAAGAGGCGGCAAGGGATAACATCGGCCAAGCCGACCGTACGAGGCCCTAGAACGACTCGATCCAAAGGTTGGAAGATAAGATTGGTGATATTCTGAAGAGCAGGGACCCTATTCAGAGAGGATACTCCATAGGCTCACCCTTTGTGGCGAAGATAGTCAACTTCCCCACGCCGTCCAAGTTCAAGCCACCAGCGGTCACCCCTCGGTATGACGGGAGTACCAACCCTGTCCACCATATTGAGATGTACCAGTCAGCTGCAGACATATACTCTATCTCAAATGAGATGAGGTGTCATGCCTTCTCTGGCACTCTGACTGGGGATGCACACGTTTGGTATATGTCTCTTCCAAAGAACTCCATTGAAAACTTTAAGCAGTTAGCAGACCAGTTTATCCATAACTTTTTGCTTTGGGGGGAGGCCACAGAAGAAGACCACACACCCGCTCTATGTTAAGCAGGGGAAGAACGAGAGTTTAAGAGACTACATAGCCAGGTTCAATAAAGAAAAGTTAGAGGTTGAAGACTATGAGGAGAGCATAGCCATGACAGCCCTCATTGGGGGACTCCATAAGGGTAAGCTGTTATGGAAGCTTACGAAAGACCCTCCTAGGACAATGGATGAATTACTGTCAATAGCAGGAAAGGTGATGAATGCCGAAGAGGCAATGACAGCAAAATACGAAGACAAAAAAGGAGGCACCAGTGGGGGCAATTACCCAAAAAAGAGAAAAGAGGGGAAGAAGAGGTCTACAGACGACAAGTTCGCTGATTACAACCCTCTGACGGTCAGCTGCGAACATATTCTCAATGAGATAAAGAGTGACCAATCCCTGAAGTGGCCTGAGAAGTTGAGGGCAGCCCCCCATAAGAGGGCAAAAACTTGTGGTGTGAATTTCACCAGGACTATAGCCACGTGACAGACAAATGCTTTGCTCTGAAAAATGAGATTGAAAAGATGCTAAAAGAAGGGAAGCTCAATAAGTACGTTGACATAGGTGCCTTCAAGAGGGGCCGAGGGGACGACCCCAGAAAGAAGAGAGGTGATGCATGTAGAGAAGGTCCTCTAAAAAGAGGCGACGACCCTTCAGATGATGAGGATGACCCTGACCTCCCGCCGAGAGACGACCCCGGCCCTGTAAAGAGACTTAATATGATATCACTCGGAATTGGGATAATCTCTGAGGGACAGGTAGGAGGAGGGTCAGAGGTCGCAGACAGGAAGGCCCATGTAGCTGAAGCCAAGGCAGTGACAAAGGCTATGCACTCAACCTCTGTTGAGGCAAAGTCAGAAAATTAAAAGAAGGTTGATATGGATACTCTGATAGTGGGATTCTCAATAATGGACTTCAAAGGCCTATTGGCCCCGCATGATCACCCTCTAGTCATAACTACCAGGGTGCACAGATGTGAGGTGCCGAGGATCTTGGTAGATGGGGGTAGCTCTGCAAATGTTATGTTTTGGCCGTGCTTCAAACCCTTAGGTCTCAGCCATGCTAGACTCATCCCATACCATCACCCATTGATTGGATTCAGTGGGAAAAAGTTCATCCTCTATGAGGTCGATGTCATGATGGGAGACGAGTGGCCGAGATGGCTTACCAAGAGGGTTAGCTTCTTCGTGATGGATGAACATGTCTTCTCAGCCTACAACATTATATTGGGGCGAGTAGCACTCGAGGGGTTTGAGGTTGTGTCGTCTACGGTTCATCAGATGATCAAATTCCTGACCCCTTACGGGGTAGGCGAAGTTCATGGAGACCAGCCGACGGCACGGGAATGTTACTTTAACTCCGCCGAAGAAAGAGAGGCGCACAATAAGGAAACAACGATTTATAATATTGACACCCTTGACTCCAGGGATGAGGAAAAACTCAAGAAAGGAGAAGCCGTAGAAGAGGTAGAATCCATCATCCTTAATGAGGATGAGCAAAAAAAACCGTCCAAGTCGGCAAAGCTCTGAAGATAGATATAAAAGAAGACCTCATCAAGCTGCTAAAGAGAATAGAGAGTGTCTTTGCATGGAGTCACGCGGATATGTCGTGGATCGACCCTGAAATTATGAGCCACAAGCTCAACGTGGTAAAGGGTGCAAAGCCAGTGAAGCAAAAGAGGAGAATTTATTCTCGAGAGAAGTATGGGGTCATTAGGGATGAGGTCAAGAAGCTAGAGGATGCAGAGTTTATCAGGGAGGTCATCCATCCCGAATGGTTATCCAACGCAGTTATTGTCCCAAAAGCCAACGGGGATTGGAGGATGTGTGTAGACTTCACTGACCTCAACAAATATTGTCCCAAAGATAGCTTCCCTCTCCCAGCATTGATCATATGGTAGACGCGACCGCAGGCCATGAGCTTATGAGCTTCATGGATGCCTATTCAGGGTACAATTAGATCTTTATGAACCCTGAAGACTCGGAGAAAACAACCTTCATTACCGACAAGGGGACATACTGTTATAGGGTCATGCCCTTTGGCCTAAAAAATGCGGGGGCAACATATCAGTGCCTTATGAATAAGATGTTTGAAGACCAAATCGGGAAGTCTATGGAGGTCTATGTAGATGACATACTGACTAAGAGTTTGAAGGCAGAGGACCATGTGGCTGACCTGGAGAGGACCTTTAATACGATGGACAAGTACCAGATGAAGCTCAACCCAGCCAAGTGTGTCTTCGGGGTTGGAGCAGGGAAATTCTTGGGGTTCATCGTGAATCAAAGAGGCATTGAGGCCAATCCTGAGAAAATAAAGGCCCTCCTAGAAATGAAGACCCTCAAGACCATCAAAGACATTCAGAGGCTTACAGGGCGAGTGGCTGCTTTGAATCGGTTCGTGTCTAGAGCCACAGACAAGTGTTTACCGTTCTTCAAAATTCTCAGAAAGACTTTTGAATGGAATGAAGAGTGTGACCAGGTTTTTAAAGAATTGAAGTTGTACCTAGGGTCTCCCTTGCTGTTGTGATGACCGGTGCAGGGTGAACAACTACATGTGTACCTAGTCATCTCAGAATCAGCCATCAGCGCAGCCATTGTGAGAGAAGAGGATGGAGTACAGAAACCAGTGTATTTCAACAGTAAGGCACTCTAGGGGGCAGAGCAAAGATACCCAAGGATGGAGAAGTTAGCCTATGCCTTGATCCATGCATCAAGAAAAATGAAGCCATACTTCCAGTCCCACACAATGGTCATCCTCACTGACTCTCCTCTTAGGCAGGTCTTATACAAGCTAAAAAAATCGGGTAGGTTAATGACTTGGTCTATAGAGCTGGGGGAGTTTGACATTGTGTATCAACCTAGGATGGTTATTAACGGGAAAGCATTGGCATATTTCATTGTTGAATTTAATTGGGAAGATGGTGAAGCAAAAGATGAGAGCCCTGGGAAGACAGATACCCGACAAGGAAGACTTACCGACACACCCGCAGATAAGGCTAAAACAAGCACCGCTAGAGGAAAAGTGGTCGAGAACAAAGAGGGAAGATATCTCTTTAGACAGGGGTCCCTCGCTGAGGGAAATTTCTCAGAGGAACAGACCGTGTGGAGCCTCTTTCTTGACGGGTCCTCCTGCGATAGCAGAAGTGGAGCTGGACTGATAGTTACAACACCCGATGGCACAGATATTGAGTACGCCCTGAGGTTCAACTTCAAAGCCTCCAAAAACGGGTCTGAATATGAGGCCTTAATAGCAGGCGTCTCTTTGGCCAAGTCTCTTAGTGTCGACCAGATTTTAGTCCATAGTGATTCTAGACTAGTAGTGAATCAGATACTAGGATCCTACGAGGCCAAGGATGAGAGGATGGCCAAATACCTTGAGAAAGTGAAGTCACTATTGAAGAGCTTCAGAGAAGTGAAATTGAAGAGGATACCTAGGCTCGATAATGGCCGAGCTGATGCACTTGCTAGGTCGGCCTTGGCAACTAGGACAGATATCAGGAGGGCAGTGCCGATGGAAGTTTTGATTCGACCAACTATTGAAGATGATGAGGGAACACTTGGCACTTGCTCAAATGTTTCCAGGGAATCTTCTTGCATGGAACCTCTAATCAGATACATTAAGGAGGGGGAGATGCCAGAAGCAAGGCAACAGAGGAAGAAGCTGAGATACAGAGCTACAAAATTCACTGTCATCAGAGACACCTTGTATAAAAAGGGGCTTTTGTTCCCCTTACTTAGATGTGTACACCCGTCTGAAGTCCCTCACATTTTTCAAGACGTGCACGAGGGGCCATGTTCAAGCCACATTGGGGGCAGGTCTTTAGCGAAGAGGGTGGTCACCCAGGAATACTGGTGGCCAACCTTGGGGAAAGATACCACGACATATGTAAAAAAAGTGTGATAAATGTCAAAGATTTGCCACCATCCCTCACCAGCCCCATCAGCCTCTTACCTCCATTACATCCCCATGGCCATTTTCAGTATGAGGGATCGACCTAGTAGGACCCTTGCTTAGGGCCGTCAATAACTATTGGTTCATCATCGTAGCAATTGACTATATTTCAAAATGCATTGAGGCTAAGTCGATGGTCACGATTACAGAGAAGAAGACCTTCCAGTTCATTTGGAAAAACATTATATGTAGATATGGTCTCCCCAACACCCTCATCTCAGATAACGGGACTCAATTCAAGAATACATCTCTAGAGAAGTACTGTGAAAGGGTGAGTATCAAACAATTCCTCTCTACCCCAGGCCGACCTCAGGCCAACGGGCAAACGGAAGTTACAAACAGAACAATCCTAGATTGGATCAAGAAAAAACTCGAGGAGGCAAAAGGAATATGGGTTGAGGAGTTATATGCTGTATTATGGGCCTACAGGACGACGGCAAAAACCTCTACCGGAGAAACCCCGTTCATGTTGGCTATGATGAGGGAAAATGGTGGGGATGACCCCTCATTTACCCTCAAGAAAGACGAGGAGGACTTAAAATTTAAAACCATTAAGTTGGTGGGAAACTACCCTCGACTATGATGAGGACAAATGGTGGGGACGACCCCTCATTTACCCTCAATAAAGATGGGGGGGACTTGAAATTTAAACATCATTTGTGGTGGTAACCACCCTCGGCTATGATGAGGGCAAATGGTGGGGACGCCCCCTCATTTACCCTCAAGAAAGATGAGGGGT
This sequence comes from Sambucus nigra, assembly GCA_949130495.1. Taxonomy (NCBI): domain Eukaryota; kingdom Viridiplantae; phylum Streptophyta; class Magnoliopsida; order Dipsacales; family Adoxaceae; genus Sambucus; species Sambucus nigra. The sequence goes on from OX422220.1 coordinate 523,786,365, forward strand.
ACTTAAAATTTAAAACCATTAAGTTGGTGGGAAACTAACTTCGGCTATGACGAGGGAAAACGGTGGGGACGACCCCTCATTTACCCTCAAGAAAGATGAAGGGGACTCGAAATTTAAAGCCATTAAGTTGGTGGGAAACCACCCTCGACTATGATGAGGGAAAATGGTGGGGACGACCCCTCATTTACCCTCAAGAAAGACAAGGGGGACTTAAAATTTAAAACCATTAAGTTGGTGGGAAACCACCCTCGGCTATGATGAGGGAAAATGGTGGGGACGACCCCTCATTTACCCTCAAGAAAGATGAGGGGGGACTTTAAATTTAAAACATCATTAAGTTGTTGGGAAACCACCCTCGCCTATGATGAGGGCAAATGGTGGGGATGACCCCTCAAGAAAGACGAGGGAGGGGTTAGTGAGATTGTTAATTCAAAACATCACAAGATAAATCATACAAAAGACAAGCATAGAAGACAGAAAGAGACATGATATTATAAACGAAGTGTTACAAATGCTTGTTCAACAAAAATAGAGTACAAAAATATTGGTTACATGAAGAGGGTATGGGCTACAGACAGCCACCCTATTGAGCGACGTCGGAGGGCAATGTTTCAACGTTAATTATGGGGGTTTCTTCTATGACCAAGACATGCCAATCCTCAGACGTGTCGGTACCCTCAATGTGCATTTGGTAATCCACATGGTCCAAGGCCTCAATGATAATACGCAAATATTGCGTATTTCATCCTCCGAACGGACGCATTTTAGCCCCCTCGGGTATCTTATTCCCTATATTTATGCTCGTTAACCAGACAACCTCGGATTTCTATGTTAACATGCTTTTCAGGGGTTAATTGAGGTTTTATAGGTATTTGGATGCTAAGTGTGAAGTTCGGACGCATTCCGCTCGATTTTCGTACACTATCGCATGCGCAAGGGCATTTTAGTCATTTGACAGACTGGGTACCTGGCCCGACATCTCACGGAAGTTGTATCCCTCCTCGCTAGCTTTGCGTGGCCGCGAACGGTGCGCGATTCCGAGTCCGTATGAAGAAGTTACGGCGATTCTTGTGGAGGAAAAACAAAGAAAACAAAAGAAGAAGAAGGAAAGAAATAGGGGAGATTGCAGTGCTGCTGCCTGGCTCAGACCTGCTTGATCGATCGATCGACCCATTTGGTCGATCGATCGACCATTCTAATTTGTCGATTTTTGGCCTAGGTCGATCCATCGATCCCCTGTTTTCAGCAGATATTTTCCTTTCTTTTCTTTCTTCTTTTCTTTAATTCCAACTTACTATAAATACCAATTTTTGTTGTAATAACAGGGATAGATAGTTAGGGCACGATTTTAGCTTAGGATAGTTAGGGTTTTGAGGGTTTTGAATGGTTTGGCTTGGATTCTTCTTGGTTTGACACCCAATTGGGTTGTAAGTTACACTATTCATCATCCTCTTCCTTTAATATAGTTGTATTTCCATTAATTCTTGCTTTCTAGATAATTTACATGCTTTGTTAATTAGGTTTACATGCTTTGATTTATCGCTTTCTAGTGTAGTTTTATCGCATTTCTTTACCGCTTTCCATTTACCGCGTTTTTAACATGCTTTCTAGCTAATTTAATCTAAGTTGTGTTTGAATTGAACTCACTCGAGTTGATGCGTTGCTTTGTTTTGGTGATGGAGTTTACGGGTCTATTTCGGGTGCGTTGCCCTAGTTATTATGCCTAGGATATTTGACGGGGCATATCATGTATGTCCCGTGCTTACGACCTTGCGCGCGTAATTCCCGGGATATTTGTTGACGCCAAAATCTTATTAGACTTTTATGAGGATTTAGGGGCGTGACAACCCTTTGTTCAATTAACTGTCGAAACGAGATGCATGATTAATAACTCGTCGACCCATGTAACCATTTTATACTAATTAACTCGGGTGAGAGATATTCGACACAACCTATAGTTTTACTCGCTTTGTTAATCTAGTTTCAATACCCTTGCCTAGATTAATCATTTCCCTTTCATGCATCTTTTCTTTTAGTTTGTAATACACCTTTTGCACTTTTATCTCGGAGTATTAGATCACTTAAATTCTAGCAACTCGTCTCTGTGGATTTTCGATACCCGACTTATCGTTGTGCTTGCCTCGCAAGTGTAGCCGTAACTTAGGTTTTTGTATTGAGGAGGTGAAACGAAAACAACGACTGTGTCCTTACACGAACACACTTTTCACCCTTAATCAAAATGGCGCCGTTGCTGGGGATGAGTTTGTTTTAGACTTTATTTGATTTAGTATTTCATAGTATTTTCTTTCTATTTGTATTATTTGCTAATATTTTACAGGACTTCCACATTTGAGCACTTAGAAACGCTTGAATTTTTCCCGCACGCACTTACTTTGTGGAACTTGCCATATCGAGCCATTTGTTGGGGTAAGCATGTCTTATTCTAACTCTTTCGGTAATCCTTGTTATAATTCTCAAAATTCTTGCAAACCTATGACTTTCGGTGAATACTTAGAATCCCAAAGTATAACAAATTCAAATATGACTTTGGGCGAGTATAACGAAAGTCAAAACTTGGGTTATTGGAATTTTGATGATGATGACAATGATTTTGGGCCTTTACCTCCTTATAATAGGAATTTTGAAACGAATTCGAATAGCTTTCAAAATTCCTATAATAATGAGTTTTCGTTTAAGTCCGATAGTAATTTTCAAAGTTCCCATTCTAATGCATTCGCACCTCGACCTATGACATTCGGTGAGGGTTTGCGTATGTATGAGAATGAGAAAATTTAAACTCGTTATCGGGAAGAAAATCGTTCGTGGGAACACGACTTGGATTTACCTTTTGAGTCCGACGACGATTTTGCTTCCGAGACTTTCGAAGTCGAGAAATGTTTTGAACCAAATGAGGTACTTGTTCCTACTTTGGAACAAGCCATTCTAGACTTTGCCCATTGCGTAATAGATATTGAAAGTGAGGATGAAAATGACATAATATCTATTTTCAATGAAATGATTTCTTCTTTGGCCCCCAAAGAAGATCATTTCATTGAAAATGATATTATTTCATTCGAAACTCAAACTTCATGCGATGATGATTCATCTCATGAGTTTGAATTTCTTTCATCCCCATTTTCACACTCTATTATCACACCGTCACAAGTACCCGATGATTCGGTTTCAAACTTTAATGTTTTAAACCTTTTCGCCGATGAGGAGTACTTGCTCGAGTCGCCTTCCACAATCGCATCTTTGCCTTTGTGTGCGTCGCCTCCCATTCCAATTTCAAAATCATTGGGAGGATATTCGGCTTTTCTCGGTCCCCACTTATTTTTGTCACCCGTTCAATCCAAATCCCCCATCGTCCCTCCAAAACTTTTAACTGGCGATGGTTCCTTTCTTACGCCTTACACATTCCTTCCGTTTTTCAAACGGAATTAATATTTTTCGCAAGGTATGCTTGTATGTGAGGGTACACCGGTTATCCTCCAAAGTCAAATCATTTTTATGGTGGACCCTCAGCTATTTAGACTTCTAGTGTACAGTTAGTGTGAAGCCTAAATAGTAGGTTGTATATAGTTAGCTTTTATTATTTCTTTTTTTTTGTTTTTCTTACTTTTAATTTAGTCTAGTGTAATTAGTTAACTTTTTGTTATTTATTTTTTCTATTCTCGGTACTAACTTGTTTTGTAGATTCTTTGGACTTGTTCTTATGGGGATCGCTCCAATTTTAGGTAATATCGCTCTTTTCCTCTCTTTGACTTGGTTCTTAATTTACATTGAGGACAATGTCAAGTTTTAAGTTAGGGGGTGTGGGATATTCTATCCATTTCTTATGTTAGTCCATGTTTTTGCTCACATGTTAGTTACTTAGTATGCTTTTCTTAGAAAAATTCAAAAATTTCAAAAAGATTTTCTTTCTTTTTTCTCCTTTATTGGGCTTTTTGCATTCATTTCCGATGATAAATTTCAATAATTGCCGATCCAATAGACAACCCAATGATGCATGTTCTCGATTTTAGAAGTTATTAGACTTTAGTCTCACTTATTGATATTATGAATAACTTCATGAATTAAACTTTAATCCCATGAGCAAATGCACTTTTATTGTTATATTGATTTGGTTTAAGATTTTTATAACTCGGTAATCTTTTGTTGCATTGTATATACTTACACCGAGTAAGCTTTGTACCTCTCGTCATTTGTGAGTGTTATACAATATTCTTTCCTCTTTGAAAACGTTGAATTCGTTGGTAATCTCACTATTCTTTCATTTGATCGTTCATTAATTGAGTTCATATATGAAACGTATTACTTGAGCATGATTTTCATAATTGTTTTCACTCGAGAATTGCGTAAACTTTAGGAAATGATCATAGGCCCTCTTTGGTATATCACCCATATTGACCTTGACCTCACCTTATATATTTACCCTTGTTAACCCCTTTGAGCCTAAATATAGCCTTTCGTTTCATCACCCAATCCCATAACCAACTCCACATTGGAGTTTTAGCTCATACATACACTTTCCATACCTTTGTTTAGTTTGTTACTTGGGATTGAATGATGTTGTTATGATGTTGGTTGCAATTTAGGCATATGAGAGTTTGAAAAGTAAAGAAAGTAGTGAAAAAGTGAAGAAAAAGAGAAAGCAAAAAGCAAAAGAAAACAAAAGAAAAGAAAACATGAAAAAAGAAGAAAAGAAAAGAAAGAGAAAGTTGTAAATATGTTGTGTATATAGTTCAATAAGATTTGATTACTCTCCCCAGTGTTATATCTAATGCTTTTTGGGACTTGTTTTCCAATTTTGTTATTGCCCGCATTTTCCCATTATCCCGAGTTTTCATCCCGAACACTTTGAATTCGTACATACATTCCTTTCATTTCGTACCCTAGCTATACCTACATTACAACCCTATTAAAGTCCTATGTGATCTTAGGTTGATGTAATTTAAAAGTTGAAACAGTTTTGATAATCTGTGAAAATACATTTCGCCTCTTTAATGAGCGGTATCTTTCATTGAGATTACAGTTTTTCAGTTTATATATTGCGTTCTTCATCTGTGACATGTGTGCGGCCTAGTTTCCATTTCCATTTACTCTTTAGCCCGCATGTCCCGTGTGGTACCACCCAATTTCGAGTGAATTCACTTGATGAGTGTAATGCCCGTGAGGATTGAATATATTCTTGCTTTAATGTTTATCCGGTTTATTTAAGTTTTTTCCAAATCACACTTTGCATGTGCTCGCTCCCCTCCCACATTTTAAGGTTTCAGTTCTATGAGGTGCATTCTATAATGTTGATGATTTGGACTTTAGCTTGAATTCATTCAATATGCTAATAACATGTTTGAAATCTTTTTCGTTGTTGTTGGGATGTCGCATGTTGGGTTGGGCATATTTTGAGGAAACTGTATGATGTTTGTGGGTAGCATCCCTGAAAACCCCCACGAGATGACACTCGTCAACTAGGGTGACCTAGGGGTTTAACGGCTTATTGCATATGCTAAATGTAATCGAATCGCCCGCGAAAGTGGCCTTATCTTTCTTTTTCTTTTATACCATACTTTTGTTCTTCTCCTGCTTTTGGTTTACTTGTTTTTCTTGTTGCATCCTATTTCATTGCTAGGGACTAGCAATGTGTAAGTTAGGGGGTGTGATAATACGCAAATATTGCGTATTTCATTTTAGCCCCCTCGGGTATCTTTTTCCCTATATTTATGCTCGTTAACCAGACAACCTCGGATTTCTATATTAACATGCTTTGCAGGGGTTAATTGAGCTTTTATAGGTATTTGGATGCTAAGTGTGAAGCTCGGACGCATTCCGCTCGATTTCCGTACACTATCACACGCGCAAGGGCATTTTAGTCATTTGACAGATTGGTTACCTGGCCCGACATCTCACGGAAGTTTTATCCCTCCTTGCTAGCTTTGCGTGGCCGCGAACGGTGCGCGATTCCGAGTCCGTATGAAGAAGTTACGGCGATTTTTGTGGAGGAAAAACAAAGAAAACAAAAGAAGAAGAAGGAAAGAAATAGGGGAGATTGCAGTGCTGCTGCCTGGCTCAGACCTGCTTGATCGATCGATCGACCCATTTGGTCGATCGATCGACCATTCTAATTTGTCGATTTTTGGCCTAGGTCGATCGATCGACCAAAGGGGTCGATCCATCGATCCCCTGTTTTCAGCAGATATTTTCCTTTCTTTTCTTTCTTCTTTTCTTTAATTCCAACTTACTATAAATACCAATTTTTGTTGTAATAACAGGGATAGATAGTTAGGGCACGATTTTAGCTTAGGATAGTTAGGGTTTTGAGGGTTTTGAATGGTTTGGCTTGGATTCTTCTTGGTTTGACACCCAATTGGGTTGTAAGTTACACTATTCATCATCCTCTTCCTTTAATATAGTTGTATTTCCATTAATTCTTGCTTTCTAGATAATTTACATGCTTTGTTAATTAGGTTTACATGCTTTGATTTATCGCTTTCTAGTGTAGTTTTATCGCATTTCTTTACCGCTTTCCATTTACCGCGTTTTTAACATGCTTTCTAGCTAATTTAATCTAAGTTGTGTTTGAATTGAACTCACTCGAGTTGATGCGTTGCTTTGCTTTGGTGATGGAGTTTACGGGTCTATTTCGGGTGCGTTGTCCTAGTTATTACGCTTAGGAGATTTGACGGGGCATATCATGTATGTCCCGTGCTTACGACCTTGCGCGCGTAATTCCCGAGATATTTGTTGACGCCAAAATCTTATTAGACTTTTATGAGGATTTAGGGGCGTGACAACCCTTTGTTCAATTAACTATCGAAACGAGACGCATGAGTAATAACTCGTCGACCCATGTTACCATTTTATACTAATTAACTCGGTGAGGGATATTCGACGCAACCTATAGTTTTACTCGCTTTGTTAATCTAGTTTCAATACCCTTGCCTAGATTAATCATTTCCCTTTCATGCATCTTTTCTTTTAGTTTGTAATACACCTTTTGCACTTTTATCTTGGAGTATTAGATCAATTAAATTCTAGCAACTCGTCTGTGTGGATTTTCGATACCCGACTTACCGCTGTGCTTGCCTCGCAAGTGTAGCCGTAACTTAGGTTTTTGTATTGAGGAGGTGAAACGAAAACAATGACTGTGTCCTTACAAGAACACACTTTTCACCCTTAATCACTCAACAATCAAGGGGTCATCCAACTAAACCGCCTCAAGAGAGGGGCGGATGGAAGAGACAGCATCAACAAACTTGAGGACAACCCACTGACAGGTCGTCCTGATCCCCCTCTTTAAGTACTCAAGACCGAAGCCTTGAAACTCGTCTGAGAGTTTGTAGGCCTCCACAGCATCGGCCTCGGCTTTCTTTACTGTCCCCTCAAGCTGAGTCTTGAATTGAGCCCCCAGGTTGATCAAGGCCTCATCCTTATCTTTAATAAGCAAGTCCTTGGCCTTCAGATCTGCATCATGCTGCTTTGTTAGCTCGTCCAGGACCCTTGCATGTTCGGTCCTTTCACTCTCCAACTCGGCCCTTACAGTCTCGAGATCGATCTGTAGGTCAGCCTCATGCTGAATAGCCTTATCGGCTTTAGGAAATTTCTATTGGTTCTCAGCCATCCACTTGGTAGCTGACGTAAAGGCACAAACAGACTACACAAAAGAAGGCACGTGTTAAGGGGCTGAGGGAACATCTTGTGAAGAGCTCAACTGAGGAAATGAAGTAAAAACAAATACCTGGGCCAGAGTATGCAGACCATAGTCATACACCTTTACCGGGGGCATCTTGGATAGAAATTCGTAGTCGGCAGCCGAAGGGGCAGAGAACATAGAATCCTTGGCCGCCCTCAGATTGGCTATGAGGGAAGACGGTTCAGCCTTAAAGAATGTTAAATTCTGGGACCAAAAGTCCCCCATGCTGGAAGAGGAGCCGCTCCCCTCAGACGCCTCCACCCTCGCCCTCGTCCTAGAATCCGGCCGAGGGTTGGTAGGAACTTCTGGGCCCTTTCTTTTGTGGTTGTCGATAGATGGTTCAATAGGTGTCAGCCTCACGACCTTTGACTTCCTCAGAGCCTACTGAGGCTCTTTGCCTTTATTCTTACCCAGACCAGACAACAAGCTTGAGACTGTCGCAGCAATGGAGGTTTGAAAGGAAGTTAGAGAGAGAGAGCTTTGGCGCGAAGAAGAAGGAGGAGAAAAGAAAATGTTTTAAAAACCTTTTATATACTTTGTTAATTAGTGGGCCCAGTAATCAAGGTTGTGCACAACCCACGAGGTGAGATATCATTAGGGCACAAAGTCCCAGGACAAGTGTGCAGCTGCCAAGCTTGGGAAACTGGAATGACAGGGGATATCTGCTTGGGTGACACATCAGCTTGACAGGTGTCACTTACCAAACTGATCATACACTCATCTCAAAATCAACACTATCCCTCAGCCATCTCAACAACCTCGATGGCTAAGGGCTGGGGGTGATTAATATACCCATATATACCCTCGGCCAGGTCGAGGGCGTCCTCCACCTGGACGAGGCGAAGATGACCTCATCAACTAATATTAGACGACCCTTAAAGGGGCCGACCCCTCATCATGGCTTAGACGACCCTTCAAGGGGCCGACCCCTCATAATGGCTCAGACGACCCTTCAAGGGGCCGACCCCTCATTAGTCCCAGACTTCCCTTAAGGGGGTCGACCCCTCATCATGGTCCGGATGAACCTACGAGGATACGACAGTACGAGGCCTGCATTAGGCTAGGCTCACTGCTAGCAGGAACTTTGCCCTCGGCCTCATATCATAGGCCGAGGGTGACATCATCACAGCGCGTGATTTGGGAGACGCGTGGAACAGTGTGCGTGGGACTCATATGGCACGTGTAAGACCGTTATAATAATACCACCCTCTCACGTGAGGGAATACTATGTCATCATTAATCACAGGTGGCATCAGGGATTGGCTAGATCATCGTTCACATGCACCATGCATGCTTGGGGGGTACACTACACCCTCAAAGACCTATATATACTTGTCACCTACAACCCTTCAAAGATATAGAGAATTGTAACCCTAGATAAAACTCTGCTTGTACTTACAGTAGAGAGAGAAAGTGAGCTTATGTGCATTGTATCCAAGGCCATTAGTGCCCATACTTAATGATCACACACTCACAGTGGATGTAGGCCTAATTGGTTGAACTACTATACATCATTGTCTTATTCCTCTTATACTCATCCCCTTCTACACACTTATACATACATATCTCTACGGATGCCATAGTTACTACTGTTTGAGCTCATCATCACTTATCTGGTGGTGCTGAATCTTAGCATCATCACTCCTCATCTGATCAACAGGCCAAGAAGCAGCAATAGACAAATGCTAAGGGATTTTAACTTCATCAATTCCCCTTATACCCTGGATGATCCTCCTGATGGGTTGGAGAGAGTGCAACAAGAAAGAGTGGCACAAACTTCCAAAGCTCAAGAAAAATATCCAGCTGAATAATTTTTGTGTATTTTGTACTTATTTGATACTGTTAGTATTTGAATAAAAATACTTATTTTTATGTTGTCAATTTACGATTAGCTAATCAATTACTCAACTAAGTTATCGTTTAATAATGAATTATTAAACTGTGATTGTAGGGCCTTAGATTTTACCAATGCACTTGAATGAAACTATAAATAGTTTTTTTGATTCAAGTTTAGCATCAGTTATTAGTGGTGATCAAGTGTATGAGGAATATATGTTTGTATTCCAATAGTTAGGAATGTTTACATGTCTTCCAGCATTTAACTTTGTCGGGTAAAACTTGTTTGTAACTGTTTGAGTTGTATACGAAGTTTTACATAATTCTTTTCTTGACTTATCAAAGATGAAGTCATACATAAAGTAAGTTATTAATGGAGACTGTGTGTATTCTAGTGTTTAGGAATGTATACATATCTTCCTGCATTTAACTTAGTCAAGTAAAACTTGTTTTTAACTGCTTGAGTTGTATACGAAGTTTTACAGCTTCTTGTTCTTGATGTGTCAAAGACAAAGTCATATATGAAGTAGATTATTAATGGCAACCAAGTGTGTTAGGAATATATTCCTCTAATTAACCAGGTCGGGTAAGACTTCTAGATTGTGACCTATTAATACGAAGTCATATATGAAGTCTTAACTTAGTCGGGCGAGACACGACTGTGCATTGAGTTGTTGGCGCATCTCGAATTTGATAAGTTCAACCTGATTAAGTATGTGATGTTGATCGGCAAGAGCTAAAGAATAAGAGACATTGTTTGTTTGTGGTTTTTGGGGGATGTATATCGTCGTACTCCAAACAAAAATAAAAAAAAATGGAAGGAACTTAAATCAAGATTTTTTATTGAACTTTAAATATAGTTGTGTTGAACATAAAAGAATAGGAAATACAATGCTAATTTTGTTATTCATCGATAATATTTGTGGAGGTACTCGGCGTTCCAAGGGTTCTTGAATTCTTCCCCATCAAGTGTTTCTAGCCAAAAAGTTCCTGGTCGGATTACCGCTAAAATACGATATGGGCCATTCCAATTGGCCTCTAGTTTGTTTCCCTTTTGGATCACTTTCTTCGGGAGATAATTGCGTTCAATTAAGTTGGTCGGCATGAGCCATTTGTCGTAAAAACGAGCAGTCCTTTGTTGATATGTAACATTTCCAAGGGTAGCATCTTCTCGGACTTCTTCCACCATGTCCAAATCCAATCTTCTCATTAAGTCATTCTTGGGAGAATCAAATTTCAGTACTTTATTAGTTGGTAGGCCTATCTAGGTTGGTAGCATGGCTTATATCCCAAACGCAAGAATATAAGGTGTTTCTCCAGTTTCTGTCCTCGATGTTGTTCTATAAGCCCAAAGAACAAAGTGCAATTCATTAATCCAATTACCCTTAACAGCATCAAGTCTCTTTTTCAATCCATCAAGCAAGGTTATGTTCATCATTTCCATTTGACCATCGCGTTGTGGATGGCCTAGTGCAGAGTGGAGTTTTTGGATCTTAGATTGAACACGATATGCTTCGAATTCATCATTGTCGAACTGTATTCCATGGACAGTTATGAAGGCGTAAGGCATGACATACCTACATATGATGTTCTTCCAAATGAATTGGTATACCTTCTCATAAGGCATCTGTATCAACAGCTCTGCTTCCACCCATTTTGTAAACTAATCAACAACAACTACCAAGTACTTGATACTACCTCTGGTGGTCAACAGTGGGCCGACCAAATCAATTCCCCAAATGGAGAATGGATAAGGAGAAGTCATCGGTGTTAAAGCACCAGTGGGTGCTTTGTGGATTGAAGAAAACCTCTAACACTTATCACAGTTTCTTGCGAAGGACTAACAATCTTCCCTCATAATAATCTATTAATATCCTTGTATGTTGATTTTCTGGAGTAATGATCGACCACCGGAATGAGCTCCACAAGAACCTTCATGTACTTCATTGATCAAATCATCAACTTTCAATGGATGGACACAGTGTAATAAGGTAATAATAAATCCTCTTTTCTATAAGACTCCTTTCTCCAACACATATCTAGTTGCTTTGTACCGGAGCTTTTTTACTTCATTTGGATTTGTTAGTAGGGTGCCTTCTTTGATGTAAGCTCTGATCGAATCCATCCAGGAAGGTCCCAAATCTACAGCAATGAAACAGATCATTGGATCCTCATTTATGCTCCTATTTGCTAGGATCTCAATTGGAATGCTTCTCCTGAGTTATATTCTTGTTGCTGAAGTTAGTCGAGCAAGTGTGTCATCTCGGGTGTTAGCTATCTTGGTTATCCTGTTCATTTGTACGCTTAGAAATTTGGAAATGACTTCCATTGCCTTGGTCAAATATCTTGTCATCAAATCTCTCTTAACTCCATATATATGAAGCACTTAATTAAAAACCAACTGGGAATCGTTGTGAGCCACCACTTGCTCAACGCCTAATAACTAAGCTAATTCCAATCCGGCTATCAAAGCTTCATACTCAACTTCATTATTTGATGCCTTGAATTGAAACCTAAGGGAATATTCAACATTAATATTGTCAGGAGTATTAACTACGATACCTTCTCCAGTTCCAGTTTCGCATGAGGATCCATCCACATATAAGTTCCATAATGGAACATCACTTTTACATCTTTATGCAAACAAAATTCCATGGCAGAATATCTTCTTACTTTCTTCTACATACTATGGAGCTCTTTCTTGAGTGCTGGATGATTTTGGTTGGTCAGTTATGAGTTTGGCTTGCCTTTGAGCTCTCTTCCTTAGAAGTATACTCGGCAGGTAAGTTTTGTTGGTCGGTAACCTTACGATGAGTGAATTCCATATTAAAATCTGCCAAAGCCTATCCTTTCAATGATGACCTTGGCTCGTAAATAATGACATACTCCCCCAACTCTACTTCTGAATACATTAACATGCCTGACTTTTTGGGTTTATGAAGTGCTTGTCGAAGAGGTAAATCAGTGTACATAACTATGTTGTGCGCTTAAAAATAAGGCTTCATATGTCTTGAGGATTTCTATCATCTCTAGGATTGCAGGGAGAATTTGGCCTTCCTACGATTTATCAATTTTCACACCGATTAACAAATTTGTTCATCTTTCCCCGACGAATGAGGGATTCCACTTCATTCTTTAAAGCAATGCAATTATCGATCTTGGGCCATGATCCTTATGGAATTCATAATATTTAGATTTATCCCTCCTGTTGGGTGGTGCTCTCAGCTTCTCGGGCCATCTCAAATCTTTATTGTGCTTAATTTTCTCCAAGATATGGTGAATAGTAATCGTTAATGGAGTATATGCAATGAGATTTTGGGGCTTATCATCAGTCTTCTATTTTCACTCCTGCTCCTTCTTCCCAAGCTTAGTGGAGGGACTTTGCTTTGTAGTCATTACTTCCTCGGCATTCATAATTTTTCCGACCTTGTCCATAAGCTCAGTCATGGTTTTGGGAGGATATTTTGCCAAAGCGTAGTATAGCTTCTCTTAAAGTAATCCACTTATTAAGGCGGTGATGGCTATTTTTTTCCTTTTAATCGACCATTTTTAGTTTCTTGTTGTTAAAATGAGTGGTGTATTCTCTAGTGGTTTCTTCTGCTTCTTGCCTGACACTTAGGAGGTGGGCTATTCTCTTGACTGGATTGACCCCCAAACAGAAGTTACTGATGAATAGCTAAATAAGTTGATTAAATTTGGTAATTTATCCTCGGGACAAATTGTTCTACCATATTTGGGTTGAACTAGTAATGGTGCTCGAGAAAGCTCTATATCTCATTTCATCGGGAACAGAATACATGTCATCTGCAGCTTAATACTGCTCAATGTGCAAACTAGGTCAGTTTTACCATCATATTTGGGGGTAACCACTGGGATTTTAAACTTGGATGGAGTTAGAAAATCAATAATTATTTGGATGAAGGGAGATCCCTTGACAAAATTCCGCTGTATGGGATTCTTATCTTTAGCCATTTCCCCCAGCTCATCTTCTAATCGTTGGATCGACCACGAGTGATTACTAGCATCAGATCTGTTCGAAGAAGCTCAACCATCTCTTCCATGCGTCTGTGCTAAGCTAGCTTCTTGGGAAGTTTGTTCGGCACGCACGAATCCTCTGACACTTATTCTAAATCTAATTGATCTTTCGTATGTTCACTATGTCATTATCTTGATCTTTCGTATATTCAGTATGATCTTTTCTGCATAGCATCTTGACCCCTGGAAATACTGGCAAGAATTCCATTTAAATTGGTTGCTATAGGCGGAGCAGATGGGATGGTAGTTTTGGCTTCATTTCTAGCACTACTCTCAGGGTCATTCATTTCCCTTAGAATTAAAGGTCTAACAACGATATATAAGATAGAAAATGGTAATATAAACACATTCCCACAGACGGCGCCAATCTATTTATGTTAAAAAAATAAACTAGATCCAATTTTCAAATCGCAGATAAAATATAAGATGCGATGAAATAAATCACACAAGAGAAAAAGAATTTTTAAAGTGGTTCGATGTGAAAGAAAGTATAAGTCCATTATTATTGTATTGATTTGAGTGATTACAAAAAACTAGGTACCCTTATTAAGAAGAATCACCTAGAATCCATTTTATCTTGCCTTTGCTGAAAGGAATACAATATATTTATAGTGACCTAGAGATAAAGGGTTGAAATGCCTTTATATCTTCGAGCATTTACATCCGTACATAATAAATGTGATGGTTGATAGTCTAGAACACGTGTGGAGTGACCCTTGGTTTTTTCCCACGTAGAGACTATCTATATACTGTGATAGTCTGCATTCTTCATGCTGGTTGGCCTAACAAACGAGCAGCTATCTTCTGGGCTGACTAAGTGACTGCTGACTAGGATCATTGCCACGTAAGGAGATAAGTGTCCATTTCTAATTGGTCTACGTAGATGAATGATTTTTTCTATCAACAGAAGTCCCCAATGCTTCATTCTGGATATGTTTATTAAAAGGATGGAGTGTGTTTTCTTCAAAGTTGGTCGATGCAAGCCGACTTGTGAGACTTGTGAAAATTTTCCATGCCTTGATCTTGTGGTGGCATTTTTATAAATAATTTGAAAATTTTGGTCATGGATCTGGTCACGACTAAAGTCCATGACCCATGCTTTGGTATATTATTTTGGTCACGATTCTGTTCTCGTCTAAAGGCCGTGACCCATCCATTGACATGACCAACATAGTCGTGGCTTTAGAACGTGACCCTATTTATGCATGACAAAAAAATAGAGATGGTCATAGACTTTATCCATTACACCAAATCTACCAAATTGTCATGGTCATTGATCGTGACAAGTCCGGGGTGACAACTCTTATTATCACGAACTTGTCACAATCATTTCACTGTCTCTGACCTTGACAATCTTTATCACAGCTAAAGACCGTGACAAACCTGTGGTATTTTTAAAAAAATTGTCACGGTCATTGACCGTGATAATTTTGGGCGGAATTAAAAAAAATCTATTAGACAGTATGGCCACTGCCACTGCCCAGTAGTATATTTGTACCTGTTATAGCAACGTTGTACCTGTTCAAACATAATATATCCAAATAAAATAGAGATAGTGAAAATATACATTCAAAACAATATGCATCACGATATAATTCAAATGTAACAACTTAAGATAATTCAAATAATGTCACTACACATCTGGGGTAGGTTTGAGGAAGTGGATAGGCAAAATGATATACGAATTAATACACCCTTGAATATGTATCGTGTCGCATTGTTCACACAACCACAATGGGGAATTCTCTTTCCCGGGTATCACATGTGTGGCGAGCACGTTGGCCTCGATGTCTTGAAGCGCACGTCCATGAACTAGCATACCCTGGACGGTATTCGGGTCCCTCAACCCCCTTCCTATCCTCTCGCCAACAAATATGTCATGAATAAATACGCTCAGCCAACCAAGTGTCTTCATAGGTCAGTCGAAGGGAACCAAATAGGAGACTGGATCATCAGAGTCCGCACGTGTCAGCGATGAAGTAGTGAATTCCACATCCTTGTCCTCCTCCACCTCCTCCTCCACCACCTTCTCCTTCCATTTCCCCTTACACTTTCTGCCTGACGAACGTTTCATAAATAAGAACATATCTTGGACCGTTGCCTCCAAATGGTACAGCTTCGCATCATGCAAGTCCACCGTTCGAGCCAACCCGGTGTTGCTCGTCTCCAATTCGATGATCCTAGATTTTGCCACCTACGAGCTCACCCCCTTGTCCTCCACTTGGTTGAGTGCGTCCGTGGACAAAGATGCCTTGTCGGCATCAGACTGCAACTCATGCACTTCCATAAGCTTTGCCTGAAATGACAAAAAGCACATGATTAGTTAAATAAGTAAATAAAAAAAATTATAACGTAATTAAAAAAATTATAACTGTCGGATTACTTACAATCGTGGACGTGATAATCAGGGACACCTCTTTATCCTTCCACTTCTTCGTCTGAATAGTCACATAAGCATCGAGCCTATGTGGCCTACCCCCAGGGCCACTCCCCGTCCCCTAAAATAAAATAATGCAAAATTAGTAACGGGCCCGCAAAGTAAAATAATACAGAATAATATATTTCTTTAATTATAGAAAAATAAAATCTTACCATCATCCTATGCTCCACCTCGGTGTAAGACGTCCGGCTGGAGTAGTGCACGTCCATCTTTTTTGCCCAATTTTCCTACCCCGATTGGCGAGATACCAATTGTCCCTCCCCGATCTCATTGTCAATGAACTTTTGCCATTGTGCCAATGAGATCGGCTCCTTCGATGGGACGGAGTCACGCATTCGGATAATGGAGTCTCGGGTCTGCCCAAAGTACCGTCCCCGCAAATTTTTCTTCTACATCTTGTGTTGCTCCCTCAACTTCTCCAAGATGGAATCGCGTAGTTCTGGGGCCAGGCTGAATTGTTCTTGTCCAAAAAATACAATGTTAGTTGCGAATAAATATAAATTGAAATTGAAATTGAAATTGAAATTAAAATATTCATATAAATATAAATATAAATACATTACCTGTAGTGCCACCCAAATAGCTAACTTGAGCTCATTCGGCACCTCCCTCTAACTAGTGTACCCCGGGCCGATGATCGTGTTTACCAGGTCAAGGGATCTTGCTAATATCTCCATCTTGTTCTCGACGGCCATCCCCAATTTTCCATATTTGAGTAGCCTAGGGGCTGAGGAGCCCTCGCTGCCTCCGCTACCATCGATCCCCGACGACATCGTCATAATCAGCATCATCATCCTCGCCTTAACACCTGAAGGAGACATTTTCTATAAAAAAAATGTTGTTATTAGTACAAATCCAAATGAATTAGAAGAATACATGCAAATATGTACAATTACTACAAATCCAAATGAATTATTAATGTTTAACACCTCAATTCTGAATTCCAAAACAACAACATCTAACTCATAATATGTACAATTACTAAAAATTCGAAACATCCCCACCCCCACCCCTACTGCCCACACACACGTACACTACACAAGAGTGAAAATGATGAAGTGAAAATCAATTAAAAGCATTAAAAATTGATTGATGAAGTACAAATTGGAATCTTTATTCCAAATTGAAAAACAATTATTTGAAATTTGGGTTATCATAAAAAATGGATTGATATTCTGTAGGAGCAACCAAGTCATCCACACTACTATTTAAACTTTTTGGCATATGTAGGACAATTGACTATGACTTGTTGTTGATATACTCCGAGTAAAGCACTTGGTTGACCTTCTGAAATGCACAAACAAACGGCTCATCGCTCACGTGGTCGTTGCTCTTCAACTTGAAGAAGTCAACCATGATCAAATTGGTGACAGGATCAACTTTACAAGAATTTTTATCCTCAAATCTTACCCAGTCACAGTAAAATAAAACCTCTTTGAAGCTTATATAATTCGATTGAAATATATTTCGAATTACACCATAGTAAGTCATTTCACCTTCAACGAGGTTTTTATCTTTTGCGCTCGCTCAAAAGAAAGTAAGATCCTTGTATGAAATGCTCGAGTTCTGTATATTTGTACTTTCCTCGTACACCCTTGCGCCGAATACGTAACCATTCAATCAATACTTTTTGTATTCTTGTGCTATGAACAAGGGTCTAGTGGCTAGACGAGCTATCCTTGATGTCGCATTACCCGTCTTTACGAGCTGAGAATATAGATAAATTAATTAGGTTAGTTGTAAATTTTTATTATAATGTAACGTTGTATAATGACCATTTTCATTATAATTACCTCTTGTGACAACCACAGCCTAAATTCGCTATCTAATTGTAACATTATTTTTCGTCTTTTATTATTCTCACAGGCTTCATATTTTCTGCATATTACAAAATGAATCATGTATAAAATAATCTACAATAATGTAAAACTTATAATAATTTAAACTTACTTTTTCCATTCTTCGACATCTTCATGTGTGTCAAATAGATAACGAGCTACTTTTTCATGTTGCAAACTCGTTAATTTCACTCTTTTTCCCATCACATGACCACCATCATCGACGAACTCATCAGTGTCATCAACGCTGGTCGAGTTAGGCATATATTCCCGAGTATAGATTAATGACTCCACGGTGATGTATTCCTCTGCAATTGATCCAGTAATGTATCGCGTAGTCTTAACGTAATATTTAAAAACTTTCATCAATTATTCAAACGGATACATCCACCAATATCTAACTGGACCACAAAGAAGTGCCTCGTCGCATAGGTGTACAAACAAGTGAACACTTATGTAAAAGAATGTTGGGGGAAAGTACTTCTCCAACACACAAAGCGCTTCAGTCACCGCCAATTTTGCGGCCACTATGTGTTCTCGATTGACTACCTTCTGACATAAAAGTGAGATGGTAACACTAATTTTGTGACAACCCGTATATAATTATGATAAATTATATTTAAATTATACTTATCTTATGTTATATGAATAATGTGTTATTAGTATATCTAATGTTAAGTGATTATGGTTTGTATAATTCTACTTTCATAAATCATGAAATGTCGAATTATTTACGAACACAATATTTGGTTATTTTCGATAGAAATGTTCCTCTTTAAGACTAGTTTTGACCCTTATAACATTATAATTGACTTGAGGTGAAATCTACATAGTTGTAGACATGTGAGTTAGGGTTCTAACACAACAAATGGTGCATCAAACGGATGTTCCAGTAAGAAGTTAGGCCGAAATTACTAACAAGGGGCAAACCTGTCAATTCCCTTAAGTGGTAAATTGTCTTTTATTAAACCAAATGTTTTAATTTGATTGGATGGATTGGGAGGCAGCCTTGGACGACTTACAACTCTCCCTTAACCTTATTTCTTCAGCAAATAAGTCCCTAGGTTCAGTTTGAGGTGATATTAGCTTGAGGAAAGAGAGGTAGAAGTTAAGGAAGAAAGGGTTACAAGGAAAATCTAGGAAAACAATTCCAAGAAAATCCTTAAGGTGTTTCCAAGGTAATATTATGTGTTAATATTGTTTTAATCTTCTATTATACTTATTTCAAAGTAAATAAATCGTGAAGTATTGATTCAAATTCCATCCTCCTTTGTAATAATACGTATTGGTTCATATGTGAGATAAGTGGTGTTATAGGTCATATTGCTTTGTATTGAAACCCTTTGTATTCAAACTTGCATATCTCTTTGGGTACTTACTGGAATTCAGAAATTCTAAATGGTTATGAAAATATACTCATATATTCATATCATATCCTAAAATTAGAATTTAACTCCACATGGTTAGGCCTTAATGATGGTTGCAAGTTGGTATATAGTTGCTGTTTGTATATTTCATTTCGGTATGCCCAGAGTTTGGTCAATCTTTTGAGATATCAAATGAAGTCCAAATATTATGAAACTTTAATTCTGTACTATTCAGTATGTCTAATGAAAGTGTGTTGAAAATCATATAAAGTTATACTGGAGAAAAATTATGAAAATTCTTGGAAGTTGAAGAAACAATAGAGGAGCTTGTAGGGAAGATTTCTTGTGTTGTAAAGAAATAGTCATAACTTTCCCTAGGGAGCTTGAAAAATTATACCCTCACTTGGAAAGTATATTCATATATGTTTTCATATTGATAAGGTTGGACCCCTTTATGTGTGCAAATTAATGAATATGGGAAGGTAAAGTATGGAGGACAATAATTTCAGGCCATACTGGATATCCCATGAAAGAATACTTTTATCTGCTCCTTTCCAAAGGTATTTTGAGTACATGTTTCATGTGTATATATATATATTCAGATGTATACTTTTATGTTTACTTGAGTTTAGTTATAAATTTCTTACGAGGTAGTTTCTAAGGTTGAATGTTCATGATCTTATCAACATATATACCATCGTTTCGTCTTTACATATGTTTCATGGAATATGACTTGAGTAGAATCATATTGTGGTTGTGTACTCATTTAAAGTTACATAATTATATTAAGATAATACTTATGATTGAGTTTCAGTATTTATTTAGTCGTATTAACAGGTGTAAGGTCAAATCAACCAAGTTCAGCTCCACCCGAGGGTAACGTGAATACATAATTGACAACCCAAGGTGAGTGTACTTACTGAGTTGATTTGGGATATGATGTGTATGTATTATATATTGAGATGATATGGCTTATTTAAAGGCATGAGTTGTTATGGCTTATTAACAGCCAAGAGATGTTGATATGTTATGGCTTATTAAAAGCCAAGAGATGTTGAGATGTTATTGCTTATTGAAAGCCAAGAGATGTTGAGTTGCTATGCAATTCAGGAGATGTTAGGATTTTAAAACCTATGGATATGATTATTGCCTACGGGCAGGAGATGTGGGGTTTATTAAATCGGGATATGTATATGGCCTAATTTGGCACAGAGATGTATATACTGATATGTTGAGATGTTAATATAGTACTTTTACTATAGATAGCTGTAGTACATTCACTGAGTTTTTAAACTCATCGTTTTATATGTTTACATTTTTAGGTTTTCCAGTTGCCACTGCCAGGTCTAGGAGGTTGAGTACATAGAAGTAGGGTCTTGTTAGTTGGTTTTATATACTGTACTAGTTTTAATTAAGTTAAATGATATGTGAGTTCTATTTAAATTATGCCTCCTTAAAACGATTGGACTTTTAGTATTCCACATTTTAACCTTGAAGTTGTTTCAATATGTATTACTAAAATAATAAATAAATTATAATTGTGGTTTGTAAACTATTTAGTTAATTATATCCTAATGGGGTTAGGGGATGACAACTTGGTATCAGAGCTTTAGGTTTTTATATTCTGGGGTTAGAGAGTCTAGATATGGCAGTGGCAGAAATAGCGTTGTGTGGGTCATTTATATTAATATGTGAGAAATACTACCCATTATGTTAGAAATAAATGTTTTATTCTTGTTTCTATAATTGTGGTTTATGACAAGACTGTAAGATATGGAAGGAGCAAATGTTCATGAGAGGGTGGATGAGGAGTCTTCAAATACAGTAAACCAACAAAATCCAAATAATGTAGAGGGGGCTCCTGAACAACTTACAGATATGCAGAAAATGGCTCGTGCCATGACTTTAATGGCATAACAACAAAACATGTTTATGATGCAAATAGCAGAACAATAAGGCAAGTACTTGGAGGAGCAGACTTTGGCAAGAAGAGAAAGAGAAATACAACTAGAGGATAAGAATACTCTGTATGAGATGTTTATCAAATTGAACTCCCCAGCATTCTCTGCAGGTTCTGTAGATCCTTTAGAAGTTGAGGCTTGGGTCAGAGACACAAAAACTATCTTCGGGGTGATGAATGTACCTGGCGCGTAGAAGGTAATTTTGGCTACTTTCATGTTAAAGGGCGAAGCTAAATATTAGTGGGAATCTTCCAAAACTTTATTGCTTACTCCTGAGGGAGGTGAGGTAATTACTTGGGATTCCTTTATTAAAGCCTTATATGAAAAGTATTTTCCTCGCATGTATCGGAAGCAAAAGAGAGAGAATTTTTATCATTGACTCAGGGGAATATGTCGGTCAGGGAGTATGAAACTAAATTCACATCTTTGTCTCAATTTTCATCATATTTCTTACGTGATGAGGAGGATAAATGCACCAGATTTTAGGATGGGTTAAATTTGGTTATCAAGTCTAGACTCACTGCACTTGAGATGGTAGATTATTCTTCCTTAGTTAACAAAGCTATGATGGTTGAAGGAGATCTTAACGATGCAATAAAGAATAGGGAACAAAGGGCAAAGAGGAGTAGATTTGATCCATCTTAGCAAAAGGAAGGCAATGTAGAATACTCAAAATAAGGGAGTCAAAGATTTCAGCGCGGTAGAGGGACTGGAAATTATGTTCAGAATAGGACACCAAGTAGTTTTAGGGGTGCAGGATCGATGGTCCAACAGAATAGACAGCAGGAGAATGACAATAGGCAGTCCAAGCCTGTTACATGCTATTTTTACAAAGCTGAGGGCTATATCAGTCCAGATTGTCCCAAGTTAAAGGGGGTAGAGTGTTATCACTGCCATCAAATTGGTCATACCAAAAAGAAATGTCCTATGCTACTGGGAGGGATTCATTCAGCTACTACTAGTCGAGGCTCATCACCTGGAGGCACAGGGAGAGGAGGAGGTAGAGGACAGGCTAGTGGATCCCGGGCTCCGAGAAGGATATTTGCTATGACTTTACAGGATGCTCAGGCTACTCCAGAGGTGGTGACAGGTACATTTTCTGCCATGAACAAATATGCTTACGTGCTTATTGATCCAGGTTCTACTCATTCATTTGGAGCACTATCATTTACCATGAATTTGGGTAGACCATGTTCTTATCTAGATTGTGGTTTATATATTTCTACACCTATGGGGGATGTGATGTTAGTGGAGCTTGTGTATAAAAATTGTGTATTGTATATGGGGGAGAGGGACTGGACCATTGATTTAATTCCACTAGATATTCGAGATTTTGATATTATCTTGGGTATGGACTGGTTATCTTCCTACCATGCATCAATTGACTATTTTCGTAAGGAGGTTACATTTAATATGCCGGGGGAGGAAGAATTCAAATATACTAGGGAAAGAAATGTGGTTTCGAACTGTCTTATTTCAGCCCTTCGGGCGAGGAAATTGTTAAATAAGGGTTGTCAAGGCTTTTTAGCATATATTGTGGATACAAACAGGGAATTGCAAAAATTAGAAGATATCCCAGTCGTTAAGGATTTTGTAGATGTGTTCCCAGATGAATTACCAGGATTGCCACCTAGTAGAGAGGTAGAGTTTACTATCGATTTAGTGCTTGGTACAGCTCAAGTTTCTATTTCTCCGTATAGAATGGCACCTGTGGAACTAAAGGAGTTAAAAGTTCAACTGCAAGATTTGCTAGTTAGAGGTTTTGTTCGACCCAGTGTATCACCATGGGGCGCTCCAGTATTATTTGTGAAGAAGAAAGATGGCACCATGCGACTCTGCATTGATTATCGACAGTTGAACAAGGTGACTATTCGAAATAAATATCCATTGCCTCATATTGATGATTTGTTTGATCAATTACAGGGTGCTAAAGTGTTTTCAAAAATTGATTTGAGATCGGGTTATCATCAATTAAGGGTGAGAGATTGTGACATTTCTAAGATAGCTTTTCGTTCTCGCTATGGTCATTATGAATTTTTGGTAATGCCATTTGGGTTAACAAATGCTCCTGCGGTGTTTATGGATTTAATGAATCGAGTATTTCATCCTTTCATAGATTCTTTTATGATTGTCTTTATCGATGATGTTTTGATATACTCACCTCGCCAAGAGGAACATGAGAAGCATCAAAGAGTTGTATTGCAAGTTTTGGGAGATAGTCAATTATTTGTGAAGTTTAGTAAATGTGAATTTTGGTTAAATCAGGTAGTATTTCTCGGGCATGTTGTTTCGGGAGATGGAATTTATGTTGACCCTAAGAAGGTAGAGGCAATTGTGCAATGGGAAAGACCGAGGAATGAAACGGAGATAAGGAGTTTACTAGGATTGGATGGATATTATAGAAGATTCATAAAGGGGTTTTCATCTATAGCCTTGCCGTTGACTAAATTGACCCGAAAGGAAGTTAAATTTGTGTGGAGTGATGAATGTCAGCACAGCTTTGAAAAGTTGAAAAATAGGCTAGTATCAGCTCCAGTTCTCACTGTTCCATCCAGTGGAGAAGGTTTTGTGATTTATATTGACGCTTCACATCAGGGTCTGGGTTGTGTTTTCATGCAACATGGAAAGATAATTTCTTATGCATCTAGACAGTTGAAGATGCATGAGCGTAATTATCCTACACACGATTTAGAGCTTGCAGCTACTGTTTTTGCCTTGAAATTATGGAGACATCATTTATATGGAGAGACGTGTGAAATTTTCACTGACCATCAAAGTTTGAAGTATTTATTTACACAGAGAGATTAGAATTTGAGACAAAGACATTGGATGGAGTTAATTAAAGATTATGATTGTACCATTCACCATCATCCCGGGAGGGCCAATGTTGTTGCAGATGCTCTGAGTCGAAAGTCATTGGGGAAGTTGTCTTGTATTCAATGTGCATGGGTTGGCAATATTATGGAGTTAAGATTGATGGGAGTCGAGTTGAACTTATCTAAAACAGGGGCGTTATTTGCACATGTTATAGTGAGACCTTTATTGGCAGAACGAATAAGAAATTTGTAGGTTAGTGATCCATTCCTTGAGAAGAAGAAACAAGATGTCTTAGAGGGTAAAGAGAGTGACTTTGAAATTAAGAATGATGAATCGTTGTGTTATAAAAATAGGATTTGTGTACTGAATGATCCACCCTTAAAGAAGGATATATTGGAAGAGGCACATAGTTCTATTTATTCAATGCATCCGGGAGGTACCAAAATGTACAGAGATTTGAAAGAGTATTACTGGTGGAACAATATGAAACGTGAGATTGCAGAATTTGTAGCTAAATGTTTAGTATGTCAGCAAGTGAAAGGGTGGCAACAGAAGCCAGCAGGATTATTGCAGTCATTGCCTATTCCGGAATGGAAGTGGGAGCATATAACGATGGATTTTGTTACAGGATTACCACGGTCACCAAAGGGGAATGATTCTATTTGGGTGATTGTAGATCGATTGACAAAGTCGGCCCATTTTCTTCCAGTTAAGACCACCTACATGCTTGACAAGTATGCACGTATGTACGTTGATGAGATTATCCGTTTACATGGGGAACCAGTGTCAATTGTATCAGATAGAGATCCAACGCTCACTTCTAAGTTTTGGCCTCATTTACAGAATGCCATGGGCACAAGTTTGAAGTTCAGCACTGCATTTCATCCACAAACCGATGGGCAATCTGAAAGGACGATTCAAATATTAGAAGACATGTTACGAGCTTGTGTATTTGACTTCAAGGGTAGTTGGGATGATCATTTGCCATTGATGGAATTCTCGTATAATAATAGTTATCAGTCCACCATTGGTATGGCTCCGTATGAAGCTTTATATGGGAGGAGATGTAGAACGCCTTTGTGTTGGGATGAAGTAGGTGAAAGGAAACTTTTGGGTCGTGAATTGATAGATATGACAATCGAGAAGATCAAAATGATTCGGGAATGGATAAAGATAGCGCAAAGCTGGCATAACTTTTATGCAGATAAGAGGAAGTATCCATTGGAATTTAAGAAGGGGGATTTTGTATTCCTACGTATTTCACCGTGGAAAGGCGTTATGAGATTTGAAAAGAAGGGGAAACTAAGTCCAAGATACATTGGACCATATGAAGTGTTGGAAAGAATTGGAACCCTGGCATATAGATTAGCATTACCTCCAGAGTTATCTCGTTTGCATGATGTGTTCCATGTATCGATGCTTCGTAAGTATTTGGCAGATCCATCTCATCAACTGAAAACCCAACCTATTGAACTGAAAGAAGACTTGTCGTACATCGAGGAACCGATGGAAATTCTTGATCGTAAGGAGCAAGTATTGAGGAATAAAGTTATTCCCCTAGTTAAAGTTATGTGGATGAACCATGGAATTAAAGAAGCGACTTGGGAAACGGAGGTTAGCATGAAGAAACAGTATCCCCATTTGTTTGGTAAGTGACATTCGTATTAAATTTCGAGGACGAAATTTTCGGGGGGGGGGGGGGGGGCGGAGGTTGTGACAACCCATATATAATTATGATAAATTATATTTAAATTATACTTATCTTATGTGATATGAATAATTTGTTATTAGTATATCTAATGTTAAATGATTATGGTTAGTATAATTCTACTTTCATAAATCATGAAATGTCGAATTATTTACGAACACAAGATTTGGTTATTTTCGATAGAAATGTTCCAGTTTAAGACTAGTTTTGACCCTTATAACATTACAACTGACTTGAGGTGAAAACTACATAGTTGTATACATGTGAGTTAGGGTTGTAACATAACAAACGGTGCATCAAACTTATGTTCGAGTAACAAGTTAGGTCGAAATTACGAACAAGGGGCAAACTTATCAATTCCCTTAAGTGGTAAATTGTCTTTTATTAAACCAAATGTTTTAATTTGATTGGATGGATTGGGAGGCAGCCTTGGCCGACTTAAAACTCTCCCTTAACCTTATTTATTCAGCAAATAAGTCCCTAGGTTCAGTTTGAGGTGATATTAGCTTGAGGAAAGAGAGGTAGAAGTTAAGGAAGAAAGGGTTACAAGGAAAATCTAGGAAAACAATTCCAAGAAAATCCTTAAGGTGTTTCCAAGGTAATATTATGTGTTAATATTGTTTTAATCTTCTATTATACTTATTTCAAAGTAAATAAATCGTGAAGTATTGATTCAAATTCCATCCTCCTTTGTAATAATATGTATTTTTTCATATGTGAGATAAGTGGTGTTATAGGTCATATTGCTTTGTATTGAAACCCTTTGTATTCAAACTTTCATATCTCTTTGGGTGCTTACTGGAATTCAGAAATTGTACATGGATATCAAAATAGACTCATATATTCATATCATATCCGAAAATTAGAATTTAACTCCTTATGGTGAGGCCTTAGTGATGGTTGCAAGTTGGTATAGAGTTGTTGTTTGTATATTTCATTTCGGTATGTCCTGAGTTTGGTCAAGCTTTTGAGATAGAAAATGAAGTCCAAATATTATGAAATTTTAATTCTGTACTATTCAGTATGTCTACTGAAAGTTTGTCAAAAATCATGTAAAGTTATACTGGAGAAAAATTATGAAAATTCTTGGAAGTTGAAGAAACAATAGAGGAGCTTGTAGGGAAGATTTCTTGTGTTGTAAAGAAATAGTCATAACTTGCCCTAGGGAGATTGAAAAATTATACCGTCACTTGTGATGGAAAGTATATTCATATATGTTTTCATATTGATAAGGTTGGTCGCCTGTATATGTGCAAATTAATAAATATGGGAAGGTTAAGTATGGAGGACAATAATTTCAAGCCATACTGGATATCCCATGAAAGAATACTTTTATCTGCTCCTTCCCAAGGGTATTTTAAGTACATGTTTCATGTGTATATATATATTCAGAAGTACACTTTTATGTTTACTTGATTTTAGTTATAAATTTCTTACGAGGTAGTTTCTATGGTTGAATGTTCATGACCTTATCAACATATATACCATCGTTTCATCTTTACATATGTTTCATGGAATATGACTTGAGTAGAATCATATTGTGGTTGTGTACTCATTTAAAGTTACATAATTATATTAAGATAATACTTATGATTGAGTTTCATTATTGATTTAGTTGGATTAACAGGTGTAAGGTCAAATCAACCAAGTTCAGCTCCACCCGAGGGAAACGTGAATACATAATTGACAACACAAGGTGAGTGTACTTACTGAGTTGATTTGGGATATGATGTGTATGTATTATATATTGAGATGATATGGCTTATTAATAGTCATGAGATGTTAATATGTTATGGATTATTAAAATCCAAGAGATGTTGAGATGTTATGGCTTATTAAAAGCCAAGAGATCATGAGATGTTATGGATTATTGAAAGCCAAGAGATGTTGAGTTGCTATGCAATTTAGGAGATGTTTGGTTTTTAAAACCTATGGATATGATTATTGCCTACGGGCAGGAGATGTGGGGTTTATTAACTCCGAATATGTATATGGCCTAATTTAGCACAGAGATGTATATACTGATATGTTGAGATGTTAATATAGTACTTTTACTATAGATAGCTGTAGTACATTCACTGAGTTTTTAAACTCATGGTTTTATATATTTACATTTTCCGGTTTTCCAGTTGCCACTGCCAGGTCTAGGAGGTTGAGTACATAGAAGTAGGGTCTTGTTAGTTGGTTTTATATACTGTACTAGTTGTAATTAAGTTAAATGATATGTGAGTTCTGTTGAAATTATGCCTCCTTGAAACGATTGGACTTTTTGTATTCCGTATTTTAACCTTGAAGTTGTTTCAATATGTATTACTAAAATAATAAATAAATTATAATTGTGGTTTGTAAACTATTTAGTTAATTATATCCTAATGGGGTTAGGGGGTGACAAATTTGCATAATAACCCTCCGCAAATTCTTGTGCTTGGAGAAACAATGCTTAAACAATAGAGGAACCAATTGCATGATCACATGACAATCGTGGGACTTACACTTACGTAAATCATGAGTAGCATAATTCACAATCCCTTGCAAGTTGGACGAAAAATTAGATGGACCCTTCAAATTATATATTGTGTCTAAAATCACCTTCCTTCCTCTACTATCTTCTTTCAACCATAGTTGTGGCTTAAGTTTCAACGATTTAAGGTATTTTCATGCATTTTCTCCATCTTTAGAATGACTCCCCCCAAGGCAAGTGCCCACAATATGTTCAGCGAGGTTCTTCTCTACATGCATCACATCCAATACATGGCACATCGGGTTATTCTTCCAATAAGGCAAGTCAAATAAAATTGACCTCCTAGACCATGCCTTTCTTGTCTCAGTTTCATTCCCAGTTGGGGTCTTCTTATGCTTGACATTCTTAAATTTGGGATTCTTACCTGGCATATTAGGGCCACAATCAGAGGATTTACTTTCAATTTCTGAACCTGAAAGTTTTCTCGATGGTAGCCTATGTTCAACCCCACCCGATAAAAAATTAGAACCTTTCTCAAATATAAAACTATGAGCCCAGGGTAAAAACCTCCTATGGAAATGGTATACATTTTTTGAGCTAGGGGAGAGACGAAGAGATTCAATATCTTTTCCACAAATAGGACACCCCAGATAACCATATACTACACCACCGGATAATGTCCCATAAGCTGGAAAATCATGAATTGCCTACATCGACATAGCTTTCAGCGTAAACTCTTCTTTTCTAAAAGAGTCAAATGCTTGTACACCCTCTTCCCACAACTCATTTAATTCTTCTACCAAAGGATCCAGGTAGACATCGATGTCATCACTTGGTGCCTTTGGCCCAGATATCAACTAAGACAGCATCAAAAATTCAGGTCTCACACACTGTGAAGGAGGGAGGTTGAGTGGGGCTAGGACCACTGGCCATACACTCTGATTGGTGCTTAGAGTTCCAAATGGATTGAAACCATCTGTTGATATAGCCAAATGAATGTTGTGCTATTCTCGAGAAAAATTGGGATACTCATAATTCATCCTCCTCTAAGTTGTAGAATCAATAGGATGACGCATGAGATTACCTCCTACTTCTACCTTAGCATGCCAAGTCATTGCCTCCTCTATCCATGGTACTTTGAAAAGTCGTTTTAATCTAGGCCCAACGGGAAAATATTTCAACACTTTTCTAGGCACTTTTGAGCTTGTGCCTTCCTTGCCAGTAGATTGGACATATCTATGTTCATCGCATACCAGAAAACAATCGAGATTTTCATACTCCTTTCGGTATAGTATGCAGTCATACACACAAGCATGAATCGATTTATACTTCATTCCCAAACCTTTCAAACTGTTCTTTATAACAGGATAGCTATTTGGAAGTGTATTCTCCTTGGGTAGTAAGCCCTTCACCTAATTCAGAATTCCTATCA
The DNA here is from genome assembly GCA_949130495.1 of Sambucus nigra. NCBI lineage: Eukaryota > Viridiplantae > Streptophyta > Magnoliopsida > Dipsacales > Adoxaceae > Sambucus > Sambucus nigra. The sequence continues at coordinate 523,815,953 of OX422220.1, forward strand.
CGCTATTGCTAGACAAATTGTACTACGTCTTTAAACTGTGCAAACCAACCATGGCATGTAAATTTGTTTGATCTTTCTCATAGCCAGAGTATAACGGTTGGGTCGCCTTAAATTTTAAACTTTGGTAGTCATCGTCAAGGTTTATCGTGATATCTTCACGAGCACCTGAACCTTGTACATCATCAGTGATCTCATTCTCCTCCGCTTTATAAACTCCGTACGCATCATCAACTAAATCCTCTAACATATTATGATATATGTCGTCCCCTTCTACATCTATCCTACTTATTGAAGGTTGTTGTGAAGGTTATTCGGGGACAAAAGGAACTTTTAATTCACCGTGACAACTCCAAAATCGATAATTATCTTGCATACCCCATCTTAACAAATGTAGTTCAACTGTTTTTCACTCAAACAGCTTACCACTCTTACACCTGGCACATGGATACGGAAAATCTTCATCATTATGACATCTCTTTGCGTATTTCACAAATTCATTAGCACCTCTGCGAAACACATCCTCCATTCTATTTGTCTCACCCATCCACTCTTTGTATTTAGGATATCCCATCATAGCTACTACAACTAATCACCTATTAAAGGTAAGAATCGTATATTCCTGGATTAGTATAAACAAAGCTTAGATTTATAGTATGTTTCATTTAATTATGTCTTATTTATATTCGATTTTTAAATTTCAAATTCAAATTCAATTTATAATAGAAATCCATATTTCCTCCATCTCCTCTAAAGGGTGAGTGGTCCTATCCCATTCAAGACCGCATATTTCTGTAATATACTTAATAGCTCATGCACATTGTTACGATTTGAGAAAATTTTGGCAGCATATCCCCATAGTTCTCCAGTACACGACGTAGATTGGCAAGTGTGAGTGTTATTTCAATTGATCAATCGAAATAACACTCACACTTGTCAATCTAGTATGTACCCAGAGAACATTAGGATACGACTGCAAAACTTCCTCAAAAAGTAACAACTTTAACCCACTAAGAATATTATTATACAAAAATTATGCAGTCTCAAACTGTCCAAACGGGACAATTCGAGATAACTCATTACAGGGGTAATGACTCTCGAACGGGCCTAAGGGCTATTGAATGCGTATGCATAAGAACTACAAGGCTAGTATCTATGAGCACTACATGTAATTTCAAGTATGTTTCATTTAATTATCATACTATATATACATATATATATATATATATATACATATATATATATATATATATATTGTTCGTGATACAAAGTAATTTTTAAAAAAAAGATGAAAAATCCCACCATCATATGGAGAATAATCTAGTGGTCATGCCACTTCTAAAATTAACCAACCGAACATCGATCCACTATAATCCATCCGCAATAGCAACAACAAATGTGTATCCCGTACTCTTTCTAATTCATCTACTCAATTAATTCAATTAATAAATTAAAGTATACAATTATTAATTTACTAATTTCCAATGAGGGCCAATCCTACTTGCATATGAAAGGGGCACTAATTATTAATTTACTAAAAAAATTAATAATCAATAAATTCCTTTACAAGAGGCACTACTTGCATATGAGGGGTAATATCTAATAAACCAATCAAAATTTAATAAAAAAAATTAGCAAGCCCCCCCCCCCCCAACCACCACACACACGCACGCACATACACACACACTGTCCCAACCCCCTGTCCCACCCTCCCAGCCCACCCCCACCCCTAACACTTCCCACCACACACACATATACACACACACGCATATACACCCTCTCCCCACCTCCACCACCACCCCTAGCCCTGCCCCCTCCACACACACACACACACACACACACACACACACATATATATATATATATATATATATATATAGAGAGAGAGAGAGAGAGAGAGGCAGGCTCCTGTGCACACTAAGTTTGCACAGTGCTGGCGCACACCAATATTTTTAAAGTATTAAAAAATATATTTTTGAGTTGATTTTTTTTATGTGATATTTAAACATTTCAACGGACCCATGTAAAAAAAATCAGCTCAAAAAAACTTTTTTTGCTATTTTTAAAAAATCGGTCAAACTTGCGCATCTTTTAAAGTACTTAAAAGCAGCGAAAGTTTGACCGATTTTTTAAAAATAGCAAAAAATGTTTTTTTGAGCTTATTTTTTTTACATGAGTCCTTTGAAATGTTTAAATATTACACAAAAAAAATTCAACTCAAAAATATTTTTTTTACTATTTTAAAAAAATAATGTGCAAACTTAGTGTGCACTTGAGCCTGTCTCTCTCTCTCTCTCTCTCTCTCTCTCTCTCTCTATATATATATATATATATATATATATATATATATATATATATATATATATATATATACTGGCACATATATACAAATGGAAGAGAAATTGATAGAGAAAACGTACCAAAATTGTAGAGAGAGAGAGAGTAGTTGCTTAGAGATAGAAAGAGGGACGAAAACCAAAACGGTGGGAAAAAAGGAGGGGCGGGTTTATTTTACTCTGAACATTGTCACGGACATGTCACGTTCATTGTCAGTGACAAAAAAAATATGCATTTTTCTGTCACGGTTAATGATCGTGACATGTCCGTGACAAGACATTATCACGGCCTTATCACGGTCAATGACCGTGACAAAAAACGCGTATTCTTTTGTCATGATCAATTACCGTGACAAGGCTAACCGGTTGAAGGGTGTCAATTTGACCATTTTGGTGTAGTGATCCATGACCATTTTTAACTATAATTAAAAAAAATTGGGCAGAAATTCCTCTATTTCCTGGACATTGTAAAACCTACGTAATGTAAACCTCGCACGGTCAGAAAGCCAAGCAGGTGATGTCATGCGCTCTTGATTGACAGGAAAAAAGTTAGACTTGTCATTCCTAAAAGGGTGACTAGTCGATAGAAATCTACGATGACCCGTGTAACTCATCTTACTACTATGTTTTAGCCAATAGGCTTCAGTTTCCTCCCCACATATGGGACATCGATAATAACCATAAACATTACAACCGGACAAGGTCCCATAGAGAGACTCCATGTTGTCTCCCTCCAAACCATTAATGATGAAGCCTCTTCATTTATCTTCAAGCTTTCTAAATCCCAGGATTCCCTCTAAAGACATCAATCAATATTTTTTTTGTTCACAAGAACTCTACCATCAACCTCTCCATCTCCCTATTTCTATTTCTAATTATTTTCTCTCTCCGAAAACCATCTCATACTTCCCTCCATCATCAGCCACCAACCCACAACTTCGTGGAATAACCATGACAAGTGGGAAATTTGTTCTAGGTTAGCAAACCCCCTTATATTTGACTCTACAATGATTTCTATGTCTGATTTGTTTATCTTTTTCCTTTATATACCTTATGTATAAGGGTTTTCAAAATACCAACCAATTTGTGTGCCTTAATTTTGTGATTTGATTTTTTCTCTTGGACAAAAAGTATTTGAAAGTGAGGGAGTAAAACCCACCAATCGTAACCCATTCTATCGAACTGATCTGGGTTTATTTTGTATACATTTTTTTTAATTTCGAGAAACTCAAGTGACTTTTATTTGAAGAGATAAGTAATTAGCCTTGTTTGTGAAGCCGAGTAATTTAAATGGGTTATGTGTTCATGTTGAAACAATAAAGTACCCACTTCATTTATAAAGTCGAGCAACTCAAGGGGTTTCTTATTGTGTTTCCCAGATCTTAGTGTTGTAATACTAGAAAGCCTTTTCTATTGAGCTTGTGGACCTTCTAAAAAATTTGGTGATTTCTTCATTGGTAACCAAGATTTTATTAAACATGTTTTTTTGGGTCTACTCATCACCCACCTGATGGAGCAATTATTATGTTTTGTTTTCATATATGATATCTATATGTACACTCTATGTTTATTAAATATTTGAGAAATGTACACCAAACAAAAAAAAAGATGAAATGTATATGCTTGGCAATATATATAATTTTATTTATTTTTATGTTTTTATCAAATAATATAATACAGAAGAATCCTACATGTCCACAATTTGAATGTTAAGGTAATGGCAGTGTATGCTTTATAAAATTTATCCTCTATTTTCTGCCAAGTTAATAATTATTTATTTTTATAAATTTCGTGTCATTTGTTCATGTTTGTTTATAATGTAATTTTGTATGATTAATGTAACAATTTGAAGGTATGAAAATATTGAATTGAACAACCAAACAATTTAATGTCTAATTTATATATTTTAATTAGTATAACATTCCTTGAAGAATTATGTATTTTTATTAACTCTTGTAAAAATGTACTTTCTCTGAAAAATATAGAGTAAGAAAATGAAAAGCATAATAAAAGCGTCATGAATAGAAAATCATGTACATATAACATGTTAAATGCATTAGTTTTATTTATTATACTTCGAGGTAAAAAACTATTTATTTGATCCACCAATCATTTTAAACATTTTATTAAAATCAATTTATTTTTATCACCACGAGGTCGTGATCATTATGCTCTTTATTTATACTCCTACTATAAAGTTAAGGTAACTAAGATTTAAGACTTCAAAACTCACACTTCAGACTATTTAGAAAAGCACCAAAAACATTTAATAACGTAAGGTTGTTTTAAATTTTCATGGATGGTTTAAGTAAGCGAACGTAAAATTTTATAGTTTTTTAGGCTTTAGTCCCATCTACAAAGATTTGTTAGGCTCCACTCCCATGTGTTTTTAAAATTGTAAATAGTCCCATAACCACCAAAAAACCCCTATAACTTCTTTGTAACCACCCATGTGTCATTTTGTAGAGAATGACACTTGTCCTATATTTTTTATAATAGGAACAACAACTAAAAAAATAAAAATATGGGAGTGGCCACAAAAAAACCTTTACAAATAGGACTAAATACTTAAGATTTCAAAATTTTATACAGTTATTTGTAATTTAATCCATTTAAAACACTTTTGTTCTAGGAGAAATGGATGGACTTTATAATTAATTTTCTTAAATGTTGTATATATCTTACATCTTTGATTTGATTTAATTAAACTCATACAAGCCATCGTTTTTTTAGAAAAATACAAATAAATCTGTCATCCATTACAAACCTATCATGTACAAAACCGTGCTTGCAAAATAACTTTTTAAACTATTACATTACAAGGTATCAATATTATACCTCGAATACGGTAGTATTAGATGTTTTAATAGTAATTAATGAAGTAGACATTTTCTTTATTCATTATTAATATATTCACCTTCTATATACCTATCTATACGGTCCTCTATTAGGGCATATCTACTCTTCTGGTCTTTCCATCTCCCTTCTATTTCTTAAAATTGTGTAAGGACATTTTTGTCCAACATTATTGTATATGTCATTTGCCGTAACACCGTTGAAGAATTTCATGTCTATATCATCATCAACGGAATCCGAACATCGAATCATGGAAGAATTCAGAAATCCAGAAAACCGGACCGGTCCGCCCATTTATAAAAGGAACCGATCCGCCTGCCAGATACCCGGACCGGTTCGTTTAAAAGAAAAAGGAACCGATCCGCCTAGCCCCGGACCGGACCGCCCCGGACCGATCCGCCTTGCAAATTTAGTCCAGAGAGAAGCGAACCGAAGGCGAACCGAATCTGCCCAGAATTAAAAGAACCGGTCCGCTATCGGACCGATCCGCCTAAGGCCCGGACCGGTCCGCCCTGGATAAATTTTGCCAGATCGTGCAGCCGATTTTCTAGGGTTTTGGATTGTTATTTAAACCACGTTCAGGGGATGGTTTTCACAAGACTTCTCAACGATTTTAAGAGTACACAACTCTAAAGTCTTCACCTATTGAGTCCATTGATTCTAGGTTTTCAGATTCACACTTCTTCCATTCATATGTGAATCAAAGTTGGTAACCCAAGAACACCACAGCAGTTGTTCAACCCTTTGTGAAGTGGACCGCTCCTTCCTCTTCATTGCAGCCCTACTGGAAAGGGATCCTCCAGCCGCGACTTCAGAATCCGATACCCGACGGTAATTCTGAGTCAAAAACTTGTATTTCAGTGTAATCCGATTGTAAGCCGTTTCTCTTACAAATTATAGTGATATACAAATGGTTTTGCCCCTGTGGGGGATTTTTCCTTAAACTTTGTGTGTTGAATATTGCTTGCATGATTTCATATTGCTTCAAACACATCTAGTTGCATGCTTAGGGTTAATTTGGGTTAATAAAGGGAATTTATTATATTATTTCTTATTGAACGCAAGCGCCAACTCTTTCAAATTGGTATCAGAGCAGGTTACGCTATCTTATTGCGTATTCCTATTTCCGCAAAATTTTCTAAAAGATATCAATTTTTTGAAAAATTGATTTTTGAAAAGAGCGTGTTCAAATGGAGAAATCATACAATAAACTTCCTATTTTTGACGGGACTAATTATGCTTATTGGAAAGCCCGTATGAGGTCGGCTTTAAAAGCCATTGATGAACGGGTTTGGATTCTCGTTGAAAGAGGGTGGACACCTCCCTCCGTCACTGTTGAGAACGTGACAAATTTAAAATTTGTCACGACATGGACTGAGGATGAGTTTAGATGGTCTTCCTTCAATTCTAAGGGATTGAGTGCTATTTCCGGTTCCATCACTCCGGATGAGTTTAAACGCATAATGACGTGCACCACGTCAAAAGAGGCATGGGATGTTCTACAACTTACCCATGAAGGAACAAATGCTGTTAAAGAGTCAAAATTGCAAAACTTAACAACTCAATTTGAAACAATCACCATGCATGAAAATGAATGCTTTGATGAATTTTATGCTAGGTTATCTGACATTGTTAATACTAGCTTTAATCTTGGTGAACATATTCCTAATGCTAGAGTTGTTAAGAAGATTCTTCGTTCCCTTCCTAAGCGTTTTATCCATAAAGTCACTATGCTTAATTCCTTGGGTAATTTAAATACATTAAAATTGGAAGAACTTGTAGGAGATTTACAAACTTATGAAATTGACATGTTTCCTAAATCTACCAAGTCCAAAGAAAAGGGAATTGCCCTTAAAGCCCAAGAGAGAAAGAGTGAGGGGTCGGCAAGAAAGAGGGTTGAGTCGTCTAGAAAGAGAGAGACTGAAACGTCCGATTCTGAATGTGAGTTTGATCTAGATGATTTGGCTTTATTTGCTAAAAACTTTAAGAAAATTCTGAAATTTAAGAAAAGTGGGAACTTTAAAGATAAAAAGAATTTTCAGAAAAGTAAGTTTGAAAAGAAAGACTTCAAAGAACCCCCTAAAGACAGTGAGAGATGTTTTGAGTGCGACGGTAAGGGCCACAGAGCGTTTGAGTGTGCCAAACGTCTTAATAGAGAGAAGGGTAAAGCTGTCCTAAATGCTACCCTTAGTGACGACAGTGAGGTCGAGTCGGTGGACTCGGGAGATGAGTCACCGCATGAGCGTAACTTCACCGCGTTCATGGCTAGTCATGTGAGCACTTCTAGTGCTCCTCACGTCGATGAGGATTCTGATTCACATGGACACCTCGACAGTGAGTGTGAAGAGAGTGGAGAGGAGGAAGGTAGTGAGGACGAGAGTTCCCTTCAACGCGCCTACGCCGAGTTATATAATGAATCATTCAAAACTAAAAAACGTAACAAGGCGTTAGTTCTTAGGATAACCGCGTTAGAGGAGGAGTTAGGAGAAACGAGAGAGAGAGAGTCCTCCACCTGCACCGATATGAGAGAGAGAGAGAGAGTAGGTTTGAGAAATTGAAAGCGGACTTGACTGCACAAGTGGCTAGTCTTACTAATGAGCTCCATTCCTCCTTGGAGTCTCAAAAGAAACTTGAAGCCCTTGTTGCCCAGCTTACTCATGATCTTGAGAAAGCTAGAAAAGTCAAGGTTCAAATCGAGGACAGATCTGGGAAGATGGGAAAGATGCTCCACGGTCCCGCTTTAGGTTTTGGTGACCGGCAAGGAATAGGTTTTGATGGTGCCTCCACGTCCCAAATTTCACCCGGACCAATTCCTGAGTTTACCACGACGCCATATGGCCGTCACCAAAAACCAAGAAGGAGAGTTCGACCAAGAAAAGCAATCTGAGGTCCTCCTAATACTGTGCCCTTTTGCTCCCATTGCAAAAGAAACGGACACCTTAGGGATGGTTGCTATAGGTTGGGTCGGACACGACGTACGATTGCTCCACCACATCAGACTGATGAGTTTGCCAGTCTGATAGAGCGTGTTGAGTTTCTAGCCGCCACATCACAGAGCTTGATGAAGGAATTCCGTCGGATGACCTTACCATCAATGAATGCGCCCCGCATTCCGGCTAAAACCAACAACAACAAGGGAATACAAAAAGGTACCTATTCTTGGGTTCCTACGAAAGAGAAAAAGGCCCTTGTTGTCCATGTCGCTCTCAAAGCTCATAATACCTCATAGTGGTATTTTGACAGTGGTTGCTCCAGGCACATGACAGGTGATTCCTCTTATTTTACCCATCTTGAGGATTATAATGATGGGAGAGTCACCTTTGGAGACGGGAGTAAGTCTAGCATTATAGGATGAGGTACAGTAGAGTTACCAGGATTTCCTAAGCTAGAGAACGTGTTGTACGTCAAAGGTTTGAAAGCAAACCTCCTTAGCATCAGCCAGTTGTGCGACGAGGACTTTGCAGTAAAGTTTGACCGGAAAGCTTGTAAGGTCTATAATCAAGCCGGTAACTATTAGTGCAAGGGGTGAGGACAGAGGATAACTGCTATGGGACTGAGCCCACATCCTCACTTGTCTGCAACAGCGCCACGATGACTCCTATGGATCTGTGGCACCAACGTCTAGGTCATGTGAACGTTAGAGACTTATCTCGTTTAGTCAAAAAGGACCTAGTACGTGGCTTACCATCGCTTGGAAAGCCAACTTCCACGATTTGTGGATCCTGTCAGTTGGGAAAGCAAATTCGTAGTCCACATAGGAAGTTGAATTCCATTACCACCTCTCGTGTGCTTGAGTTGATTCACATGGTTCTTATGGGTCCGACTCGCACGGAGAGCCTAGGTGGTAAGAGATACATTTTCGTGATGGTGGACGATTTCTCTAGATATTCTATTGTAGGTTTTCTAAGAGAGAAATCAGATGCTGTAGAGTTCCTAACGACCAAGTGTCGTGTCCTGCAAAACCAACACGGTGTCACTATTAATAGGATGCGTAGTGACAACGGCACTGAATTTAAAGAAGCAAAAGTTGATCTTTACTGTGATAGCCTTGGGATCAAACATGAGTTCTCTGTTGTAAGAACTCCTCAGCAAAATGGTATTGTTGAGAGAAAGAATAGAACGATCCAAGAAATGGCTAGATCTATGCTTGAAGGTCGTAAGGTATTTAGGAGATTTTGGGCAGAGGCGGTGTCTACTGCATGCCACACGGTGAATAGGGTATATCTGCGTCCACACACACTTAAGACGCCTTATGAATTGTGGACAGGCAAGAAACCCAACCTGGCATATTTCCGTGTCTTTGGGAGTAAATGCTACATCCTACGGGATAGAGTTCAATTAGGAAAGTTTGACTCCCGGAGCGACGAGGGAATACTGCTAGGATATTCATCGAACAGTAGAGCGTACCGGGTTTTCAACCTGAAGAGCTCTAAGGTTATGGAATCAATAAACGTCACCGTGCAAGATGACGAACCCCCGACGGTTATTGATCCCAACCTTCAGTGTGCGGATGAGGACTGTTCTGACAGTGATTTTCCTGTTCCTCTCCCACACTTTGTGGACCCTATTCCGGTTCTAGGGGACACACCTGCTTGGGTTCGCAAGAGTCATGACCCTTCTGCCATAGTTGGCGATCCCAATCTAGGGGTCAAGACTCGTGCTCAGCTAGAGAACGTTGTTAGCCATCATTGCTACACGTCCAAAGTCGAGCCCAAGAATCACAAGGAAGCACTCAAGGATGAACACTGGATATCTGCTATGCAGGATGAGTTGCTTCAGTTTAAGAAGAACAATGTCTGGGAACTTGTCCCCCGACCTAGTGATACTAATGTGATTGGTACCCGCTGGATTTTCAAGAACAAAATGGATGAAAATGGTACTATCACTCGAAACAAGGCTAGGTTGGTCGCTCAAGGCTACACACAGATATAGGGTGTAGAATTTGGGGAGACATTTGCTCCTGTTGCGAGGCTTGAGTCCGTCCGCTTACTACTCGCCATCGCATGTCATCTGCACTTCAAGTTATATCAGATGGATGTCAAGAGTGCCTTTCTGAATGGCATTCTACAGGAGGAGGTTTATGTGGAACAACCAAAAGGGTTTGAAGACCCTAAGCACCCTGATCACGTCTACTATCTAAGGAAAGCCTTGTATGGTTTGAAGCAAGCACCCTGTGCTTGGTACGAGAGGCTTACTTCCTATCTCTTAGCCCGTGGCTTCAAGAGAGGGGGAGTTGATATGACGTTATTCGTCAGGAGAGATGACGGTGCTATTTTGGTTGCCCAAGTCTATGTGGACGACATAGTCTTTGGATCCACATGCTCCCAGCATGCTCACCACTTTGAGGAGGAGATGAAAAGTGAATTTGAGATGAGCATGGTTGGAGAGCTTACATTCTTCCTTGGTCTACAGGTTCGTCAGCTAGAGGATGGGATGTTCATCTCCCAATCCAAGTATGCTAGAGACCTAGTGAAGAAATTTGGTTTAGACTCCGCTAAGCACGCTCATACACCTATGAGTACCACTAGCAAGCTCAGTAAGGACACTTCAGGCAAGGACGTAGAGCAAACCTTGTATCGGAGTATGATAGGCAGTCTTCTCTACTTGACTGCTAGTCGTCCCGACATTGCCTTTAGTGTTGGAGTCTGTGCGCGTTATCAGGCGTCTCCGAAAGAGTCACACTTACTCGCTCTAAAGTGTATTATCAAATACGTGAGTGGGACTCTATCCTACGGTATTTGGTATTCCTTTGATACCGATGACCGTTTATCCGCCTATTCGGATGCCGATTGGGCCGGAGACGTAGATGGATGTAAGAGCACTTCTGGTGGGTGTTTTTACTTTGGTTCTGCTCTTGTCTCGTGGTTGAGCAAGAAGCAAAACTCCATCTCTTTATCCACTGCGGAGGCTGAGTACATCGCCGCCGGGAGTTGTTGCACGCAACTCATGTGGATGAAGCAAATGTTGGAGGACTATGGGATATCACAGGACACCATGATCATTTCCTGTGATAACACGAGCGCGATACACATATCCCGCAATCCTCTCCAACATTCGCGCACAAAGCACATCAGGTTACGAGAGCACTTCATCCGTCAGTTAGTTGAGGAGAAGGTCGTATCCCTGAGCTTCGTTCCCACCGACCGTCAGTTAGCCGATATTTTCACGAAACCTTTAGATGCCCTTAGATTTGAGAGTCTTAGGAAGTCTTTGGGGATTTGCACAGTTGACTGAGGGGTTGGTCCGTATCTAGCATAGGTTGCATTATCATTTTCATATCATTTGATGCCAATTGCTAGCTTGTACTATTAGTTTGCTTTATTGTTTTTGCTTTTTCTTATTTTTAAAAAAAAATACAAAAAGATTTTCTTTTTAGAAAAATTTTAAGAAAAGACCAAAAAGATTTTCGTTTTAGAAAAATTTTAGAAAAGCACAAAAAGATTTTATTTTGATAAAATTTTTGAAAAATTCAAAAAAAAATTGTTTATGGATGAGCATTTAAGATAGCCAAGTCACAACTTCATTTCATTTATCCATGTGACTGTTTGATAGAGATTTGAGAGGCTACACCATTTCATCCATGTGCTTAACATTGATTGGAGTCCTTGAGATGTAATTAGTGATATTTCCTACAAGCTTGACTCCTATATCCTTTATTGCACACATGCACGGCTATATTTGCTTATTGCACTTGTCTATCACATATTGGCTTGAGTGTTTCTATCTCAATTCTGTCTATACAATGTACAATATGCGATAAAACTTGACAAGATTGGCATGCATGTAAGAACCGTTTTGGTGAGACTGTGTGATATATTGCATAACGGGGAGGGGCAGCGAAAGTTGATTCTTATCCTTTGCGCAAAAGCCACCGTTAAAAAGACCTAAAAAATGGAGGAATTTTAATATCCGAGGTCTTAAGAGGTTAAAAGAGCCCGAAAAAATTGATAAGGCAATAAAAAGCAATTCATGCCATATATGGGCCATTTAGGTTTCACCATCAATTCTCCAAAATTGAGAATTTAGTATGCCTCTGTTAAAATATAAATCTGAGGGTGTTTGGTTGGAGATTGAAAAACGGGTTTGCACTTCCTTGAAAGTCCTGAAAAAGCTGAAAAACATTTTGGACGTTATTGGTGTAGAAATCACTTTGAGCTTTGATTTGTTGATTTGATTTAGTCAATGTCATATATTTCCAATTCTTTTACACCAAAGGAAGCATTTGAGTTCATTCGTTAAGAATATCCAATATTCATCGTGCACATATGTTATGTTTGTATGCTTTGATTTTCCTATCGAATTTAGATCACACCCATTCATTTACGCTATCACCGACTTGGTTGCTTTATGTTTATTCATGGTGTGATTTTAGTCCTTGTGACACCCCGGTTCTTAATTACTTGATTCATTTCTCTCATTTGTCTATTTGGGGACATCATAAAAAGGGGGAGAATGAATTATCTGTTTATGGGGGAGTTTTGAAATTCTGAGTTTGCTCTTAACTTGGTATCTATATTTATTATCTCATTTCAAACTCGATACGTCACTTGGTATTTGCTTTGTCTCATGTGTGTAGGTACATCTTTTGATAATCCCATGTTGCACACCCTGATGAGAAAAGCGTGAAGATTTCTGAAGAATTCAAGAACAAACGATGCAGCCTTGCCATAATACCTCTTTCAGTTTTGAGTTCATGGAAGGGTAGATTTGTATAGGCATTTTTGATTCTAGATAATTCGGAGTTTTTATGTTTGTTCCGGCATAGACATAGGGGGAGATTTGTAAGGACATTTTTGTCCAACATTATTGTATATGTCATTTGCCGTAACACCGTTGAAGAATTTCATGTCTATATCATCATCAACGGAATCCGAACATCGAATCATGGAAGAATTCAGAAATCCAGAAAACCGGACCGGTCCGCCCATTTATAAAAGGAACCAATCCGCCTGCCAGATACCCGGACCGGTTCGTTTAAAAGTAAAAGGAACCGATCCGCCTAGCCCCGGACCGGACCGCCCCGGACCGATCCGCCTTGCAAATTTAGTCCAGAGAGCAGCGAACCGAAGGCGAACCGAATCTGCCCAGAATTAAAAGAACCGGTCCGCTATCGGACCGATCCGCCTAAGGCCCGGACCGGTCCGCCCTGGATAAATTTTGCCAGATCGTGCAGCCGATTTTCTAGGGTTTTGGATTGTTATTTAAACCACATTCAGGGGATGGTTTTCACAAGACTTCTCAACGATTTTAAGAGTACACAACTCTAAAGTCTTCACCTATTGAGTCCATTGATTCTAGGTTTTCAGATTCACACTTCTTCCATTCATATGTGAATCAAAGTTGGTAACCCAAGAACACCACAGCAGTTGTTCAACCCTTTGTGAAGTGGACCGCTCCTTCCTCTTCATTGCAGCCCTACTAGAAAGGGATCCTCCAGCCGCGACTTCAGAATCCGATACCCGAGGGTAATTCTGAGTCAAAAACTTGTATTTCAGTGTAATCCGATTGTAAGCCGTTTCTCTTACAAATTATAGTGATATACAAATGGTTTTGCCCCTGTGGGGGATTTTTCCTTAAACTTTGTGTGTTGAATATTGCTTGCATGATTTCATATTGCTTCAAACACATCTAGTTGCATGCTTAGGGTTAATTTGGGTTAATAAAGGGAATTTATTATATTATTTCTTATTGAACGCAAGCGCCAACTCTTTCAAATTGAACTAACTCTTCTACTCTTTTTTTAACAAATAGAGTTTTTTTTATAAATCAAAGGAGAAAAAAACTTTCTAGGGAGGCTAACATAAGAGATTAGATCGGATAGAAATAATTAGAAAAAATAGAAATAATTAGAAAAATTAGAAATAAAAAACCAAACAAATCTAGAGAGAGGCCCTTTATATGGTCTAACTTTAAATGACATAATCAAATCCTCGTGAATTTTGGCAATAATAGATTTTGGATTCATTTTGACGCCTACAAAAGTTGATTTGTTCCTTGAACACCAAAGCTTCAAACATATGAGAGACGGGATAATCTTGCACATAATTGCTCTAATTGAACCACCTCGAGAATTAATCCACCAATGTGTAAGACGAGAGCGAATTGCGACATTCTGAATTTGAGTATCCATTATATTTTCAAAATGAGACCACACCCATAAAGCAACTTCACTAGAACCAAATAGATGAGAAGCAGATTCTTCATGAGCAATATAATAGAATTTACACTTAGATGCCAAATGGATATAAATCTTCTTCAAATTAGCATCAAGAGGAAGAGCATCACGAAGATAACACCACACGAATATATAAATCTTTGGAACAATTCTGGAGTCCCAAATCATCGAGAATGAAAATATATGACAATGCTTTTTCCGAACTACTTCCCAAGAAACTTTTAAAGAAAACCCTTTTGAAAATAATTCAAGATCAGGAGTTTCCAAAACATGATCATCAATAAGACTGTGAATCGATTGCATCCTTTTCCAAGTCTGTCTAGAAAACAAAGGAGTGCCATGGTAATGCATATTGGCTAAATTGTTATATTTGCAATGCAAAAAATTAGCCCAAATAGAATTATTTTTAAAAAACTGAAACCGGATTTGCAAGAATAAGCGTCACACACATCATGAAGATTCCTAATACCTAAACCACCTTCCTGTTTTGGATGACAAATAGTACCCAAGAAACCTAATGAAATTTCTTAACATTCTCATTGAGACCCCTAAAAAATTAGAAACACAGTTTCTGATATTCGTAAAAATGAATTTAGTAGGGTTGATGGTTGAGAACAAATGATTACCAAGAGTTAGAAGAATTGACTGGATTGAAAGCAGCCTACCTACCAGACTTAAAAAAGAGCTTTGCCATTTTTTAATCTTGCTAGCTCCTTTGGCCGACACACCATTGAATAAACAGTTAGTTTTCCCTCCTTTGAAATCGGCACATCCAAGTAAACTAAAGGTAGAGATTTTTCTTTAAACCCTATAACAGTAGATATCATGCGGTGCTGAGAGATTGAGAAAGTTGGAGAAGCAATAAAACAAGACTTTGCATGGCTGATAGATTGGACCGAATTAAGCTAATAACTATCTAGAAAATCAATAAAATTCCCAATGAATCTAGAACTACCATTTAGGAAAAAAATAAGATTATGGACTCCACGGCTAAGAACTTCTGCTGCTAAAACGAAAAGAGCCGGAGATAATGGATCACCCTAATGAACTACACGATTGGATTTAAAATAACCACAACTTTTCCCATTGAAGATAATAGAGTACTAACAATTAGAGAAAATCCTCAAAATCAAGTCGATCCGAACTTCAGAAAACCCATAAGCTTGAAGCACTTTGGTAATAAAGACCCAAGAAATTTTGTCATATGTCTTGTCCATATCAAGCTTGATAACAACATTAGATCCACGAACCTTCTTGTTAATGTTAGATATAAAATCTTGATCAAGGATGATATTATCCATGATGTGCCTCTCTTTAATAAAACCTGCTTGAGAAGGTAAAATAATTTTTGGAAGTAAAGTGCCAATACGATTGGCAAGGATTTTTGAAATTATTTTGTTTGAGAAATTACAAAGACTATTTGGTAAAAAATACGAGCAAGTTTTTAGGCAATTAACTTTTGGAATAAGGACAATATTGGTCAAAGACAAACTTTTAGGTAGCTCTTGCCCTACAAAAAAGGATTGAATTATAACCACTAAATCTTTGTTGATAATATCCCAAAAATTTTGTAAGAAAAAACCATTAAATCCATTCGGCCCCGCAACACTATCATTGTCTATAAAAAAGTCCACCGATTTAATTTCGTCAAATGAAGGTATGTTAGAAAGCATAAAATTATCACCTTCATTGATCAAATTAGGAATAGACCTAAAAATTCAAGAATCAAAATTTGAAAAATAGTTTTCACCAAGTAAATATCGAAAATGAGAATGGACAAGATTTTCAACATCATTTGGATCCAAAAGCCAAGATCCATCATTATTTTGGATTCTATGTATTAAAATTTTATTTGTATTTTTTTGAACATCGAATTGAAAAATTTGATTTAAAATCTCCACGAGTAGCCCATTTGACCCTAGCTGTTTCCCTCCAAAAAATCTCCTCTATTTTAATCTCTTTATTAAAGTTGTCTTTAGCAAGATGCCAAGTCTCCCTATTAGAAGGCGAATGGTCCAAATAAAAAAGAGACTCCTTAACAATGAACTTATCCTACGCTCTTTGAACCCGAGAAAATATATTAGAAAACGCATCCTTATTACATTTTTTTAAGAGAATCCTTCAAATTTCTAAATTTAAAAAAAAAACACCGCCATGGGAGTTCCACTACCCTCCAACTTCCAAGCTTCACTAATAATTTCTTGAAAGGTTTTATGGGCGGTCCACATATTTTTTAAACGAAAAGGCTTAGGAAAGGAATCATGTTGAAACTTTAATGAGAGAACAAGAGGAGCATGGTCAGAATTAGTGCAATGAAGGTGAACAATATAAGAAGAAAAAGGATTATTAAACCAACCATCATTCCCCAAAACTCTATCAAGTCTGTCCCAAATCCTATCATCCCCATCCCGATTTTTAAACCCAGTAAAATTACTACCCGAGTAACAAATTTCAGGTAAGCCCAATTGAATCAAAGTCGAGTTAAAACAACAATAGCATGTCTACCCATCAAATAACCACAAAGTTTTTCATCTTGTTTGGACACTATGTTGAAATCACCCTCAATAACCCAAGAATCAAAACATAAAGATGCCACCATTTTCATCTCATCCCAGAAAGGTTTCCTATCCTCTTTATTACATTTAGCATAAACACATGAGAGTAAATAGGTAGAAGGAAAATTAGGAAAAGAAACAGAAATCATAAAAACTTTATTCGTATCTCTAATAACCTCAACCACACAAGAGAATTTCCAAAGAATCCAAAAATTTCCACAAATATTAGAAATACCTCCAACAAACCCAATTTTCCAAGGAAGAGACTGAATATTAACAAAATCTATATTTGGCTCTTCAATTGCATCTAACTTTTCTACTCCCTGTAATGTTAGCAATGGAATTTTTTCTTTACTGTAAAGTATTCTCCTCCCTTTCATCTCCATTAATTCTAATAGATAAGACTCTCACCTGCGGACTATAAAATCCAACTATTGACAATTGCCCTCACCAAATTCTCGAAACCTCTTTCTCTATATCCCCCAAATCTACTCACGTTTCTTCCTTGCCGAGACATGAAATAACGTCAACTTGATCTTAGAGAATGCAAATATTTATTTACATATCCTTAATGAGATTTAGTTAAAGTTTTATTTTTGTCGTTCACTGTAAATCCTTGGTGCTGCAAGACATATACTATAAAGGTGATCTTGGTTATTTCTTTTGTAATGGGCTCATTGTAAATTATAATGCTCAGTGATTGTTTGTTTGATTAAAAAATAGATGTTTTACTTCTTTTATTTACCACCCAAAAACGGTTTTACTAATCGGATCTATTGTATTATTTCATGTCCACCAATTATTTTGATTGAATTTATAATCAATTACGAGTTCTTACTTATCAGTAGGAGTGGGGTGGGCACCGTATGGTTTAGTATGATATGATTTGGGTTCCCTAATATTTTGTACCAAATTAAATATTCAGTATTGCTTATTAGTCTTGGATTTTAGTAGTTCAGTTTTGGTCAAATTTGATCTTGACAATGTTTAAGTATTTGCAATAATTTCATTGTTTATTATGGTGGCGACTAAAGTTTTGCATCACCTAGAACAGGTTTTCATATGTAACAACCCCTATTTTCTCACGTAAAGGCTGTCCGGAACGATACGTCAAAGATAGGGCTTGTCGGTAAATTAATACCATCCTTAGCACAATTGCGAAAATAAATTGTTTATATTTAAAGTCCCAAATTTGAAAAGTCATGAATACATTTATAATAAATAAATAAATCCAAACCACCAACAATAAAATAAACATCCAACTAGAGTAGCATAATCTCCACCAACATAAAAATAAATGTTCGGGCTTATGCCCTTACAAAGTTCAAAATGAATAAATAACTACGGCTGAGAAGCACCTATGCTAGAGTCAATTGAGCTGAAAATAGAAAGCAACTGAGGCTACAAGCATGCTATGCACAATCCCGCTGTCCCTGTATATGAGCACCTGGGGGGGGGGCATTTAAAATTGGGTTAGAGCCCGAGGTGTGCAAGAATTAACTTGAATAATTTGTGAATGCAATATTTCTGTTAATGCACGAATATATAGCCCCCTTCGTCACTCACATGCGTATGACACCTCACCTATCAACTAAGCGTGATATTATACGCACCCCAATACATGCCAAATAATAATTTATGACATCATCCCAATTCTAGAAGGAAATTCACACCTAATTAATTTAATTAAATACTATACCTACATTTAAATTACCAACATACATTAATTCTAGCCTGCTCAATATCAAGTATAAGTCATAAAGATCTATTATGCGTTATATGATTAAAATATTATTTAGTTTCCATATCCTTAGACAATTTAATTTATATCCATGATATCTAGGTAATTAATAATATATTTCCTTCCATATATGTGACACACAAGGGCATCTACCATTGGTGTAAAATTCGTGCTCTATCGGCAAGTCCGAAGGAATCCTGACATCCTAAGCGGACACCACATAACACACATAAATTTGTGGCGGTCCCTACGCAGGACACCTGTATACGGCCCATACCCAACGGTAATAAAGGAAAGGTCAGCGCCACACCTACCCCTCGAGGGTCGAGCCTCTACGTAGTACCTATATGCCTACACAACGTCAAGCCCACCTGTGCCGACGTGTTGTCACTGGACTGAATGCACGAACTCCCGAGCCGATAGGAAAGTCCACTGGTATGTCCACACAAAATATATAATAGTACAAATTATTTTCCCTATTATATGTAAAGGAAATTATCCTATAATTACCATAAAAATTTCTAATTTAAAATCCACCACTTTTCTCATTTATTAATAATTTATAATATAATAATTAGTAATTTCATTCCATAAATAGTTACTTAACTATCTCGTTATTGGTAATTATCAATTTAAATGTGTGTATGGTAATTCACCTTTAAATCGCATTTCTCCTTAATTTTTCCCACTGTACAAGAAGTTAAAATGATTCAGCGAATAATGTTTTTTCTCTTCATGACCAAGGCTACAATAGGAAAGAGAACGAGGAGAGAGAAATTTATCACGTAATTCGAATGGCTTGGAGGCTCCTTCGCGCGATAGGGCCATGTTGTTTGAACGACAACCCTGGTCGTTCGAATGACCTCATCCTTTCCCCCCAATTTTTTCCCATTTACTGTTCGTCTAGTGTTCTGATTACCAACCCAGAATAGCTACGAAAACCCATAAATTTACATTACAAATATAACCTCCTCCATCCCCTTTTTTGTAAACTGCTAAGCTTTTAAACATTTAGATTATTTCCCAGCATTTAGATTGAAATAAATTCGTTATAAGGGCACTTAGTTTGGGAATTCCTATTCGTATTTCAATCCATGATGCTACAATAACAATAACATTATTGTTTCTTCAATTCTTCCTAAACAGTCATCAACAACTTAAGGAAAACCAACACCCAAAAATTATATTTGTCGATACTTAATTTCTAGAATGAATTTATACATAAGACAACCATCTACATGGTTTATTTATCATCAAATATAATCAATAAAGCCCTAAATTCTAGAAATCTAAGGGGAATAACTTTATGCATGGAGATATATATTTGGAAGACATAGATTATGAAAGAAAATTCTTGCCTTTAATTATATAGAGGATAAACCCTTGAAAGCTTTAGATCCCTCTTTGTTCTTCCTCTTTTTCCCTTCTTTGGTGTTTCTCCCTTCTCTCTCCCGTGGGTGCTACTATAGGTTTGCCTTAATGATAGTGGGGGAGTGGTTTACCCCACTTAAACACTAATTAGGTGGTTAGTCCCGAGTTGGACCTAAAACCCAACTTTTGGGCCTCCAAATAAGCTCAAAACCATAACCAACCTAGACAAAAAGTTCCCCAACTCATATCCCTATGACCCAGGACCAATTTTAAATATTAAAAACACTAAACCGAGTCTCTAACGCTTCCCAAAACGCGTCC
Source organism: Sambucus nigra (assembly GCA_949130495.1). Classification (NCBI taxonomy): domain Eukaryota; kingdom Viridiplantae; phylum Streptophyta; class Magnoliopsida; order Dipsacales; family Adoxaceae; genus Sambucus; species Sambucus nigra. The sequence goes on from OX422220.1 coordinate 523,836,305, forward strand.
TAATTATTTTATTTCATATAGACATTTTTAATATGTTCCGACGACACGCGCCCATAAATTTATTTAGTGTGTGATTTATTTTTCACTAGCAAGCCCACTATGTTTAGTTGAGTTATATATTTATATGATCTCGAATAAATGTCTATGTAATTATAATTTTTACTCATCTTGATTTAAATTCATCCGATTTAATTTATTCCCGAATTAATATCACATTATCAAGTTTAATTAAGTTGAATTATTTTATTCCAAAATTACGGGGTATTACCTTATAACGAAATTCCATCCTCGAAATTCGCTAAAGACCAACCTTATGTTTATAATCATCATTATTAGTCCAAGTTTTATGTTCAATTTGTCTATACTCATATCCCATGAGATAAAAGAAAAGGCTCGCCCATGCCTATCGTAATATTGCTGGGGTGTTCATATACTCAACATTATATGACACATTCATAACATTAATGAAGATGGATGGCACATATACATCTAATTTGTACCATTCATACCAAGCATAACCATATATCCAATATACTACCATATATGTTCATGGAAAAGGAAATAATGATCTTAGCATCTGACTTCTCTCAACTCCCGACCTTTGCCAATTTCATGCATGGGACGTCTCGTAAGAAAAATCTAAACAAGGAACCCTCCTGATACACTACTGTACGACTTAGTCAGGTTTTGAAATCCATCGGCCCAAAATTAAAAGAAAAAGAAATAAATATGAATGGATGCAGTAATAATATAAATGTTAACTTCTTTCCCATTGCCAATTAAAGTCTCATATTTCCAAAGGGATACATTAAATACCAACAAATTTAACCATTTAAATATACTAATAATCATAACCGTAAAATTTCCTAGGGCCTAACATCTCTCAGCTCCCGACCTATGCTACTTTCATGTGTGGGATGTATTGCAAGCGAAATCCAAACAAGTAACCCTCTCGATACACTACTATATAGCATTGTCGGTCGCTGAGATCCGTCAGTCCAGGGACCATGTTTGTAACATACTCCATAAGTTTTTATAAGGCCCTCTAGTTTCTATAATCACCCATTTAACCATATTTAAACTCAAAGTGTCACAATTTCCTTTAGTATTTTCCATCGTGAAAATAAACATTAATACCAACTAGTCACACCACATTCGACTATTGAATTTAATTATTTTCGTAAATATCAACACAACCACTATGGTTTAGGTTATCCTGAGGTAAATTTCCATACCCTAACACACGACGCATCATAGGTGTCTGTCCCTCAACTCACAGGTGAAACAAAATAAAACGGAGTCTACCCTCTCCAATGTGCAAATCAGATATCGCCTACTAAGTAGTACCGTGCACTAGTACTAATCTAAGAATGTCCTACAAAAAAAGAATTAATGATCATACCATTACTGTCTATGCTAGTGCTGGTCCCTCTCCTGATGCGAGGTGATACTCGTGCCCGTACTGCAGCTGCGGTTGTTGTCCCTGAGGTGGAGCGGGTAGTGCTGGTGCGGATGGAACTACCTAACTGGTTGTACCTACAATGGTCTGCGCTCCTCCTGGGGTGCCTAGTGTCCACGCTGTCCCCTAACTCCTGTGCCACTCTATTCCCTTGAGGGCACCTCCTGGCGAGGTGGCACTTCTTATCATAAATAAAGCAACTGCCCAGGAAGTGGTGCCTATCTTGTTGTACCCCTCGTTGGTCCTGATATTTGGTACCCTTGGCCCTAGTGGACTCCGTGTTGCTGTTCCTGGCCTTGTCGGCCCTGTCTGTTCCTATTATCGGGACCCCTATATCTCTTGTTCTGCCCTGTAGATTGAGGATCCCAAGACTACTGGCCCTCATGACTGCTACTCCCATTCGTTCTATTTTACTGGCTAGAGGCCTCAAAGCGGTGTCTCTTCTCCCCCTTATCTTTCTGAAATGCCCTATGGTTTTGGCAATACAGTAAAACAACATTCACTACTTGGTTATATGTAGTGAAAGACGGATTCCCCAACAGTGACTGTCTAATGTGCCAAACCAATCCCTTAATGAAATGACCCATCTTCATCTGTTAGGTACGAACATCTCCCTTTGTAAAATACGATACGGCCGTGAATTCCTCCTCATACTCAGCAATAATATGTCCCTGTTGTTTAAGATCCAAAAATCTAGTTCTCATCTCGGACTGCATAGCTAGGGGAAATATTTCCCCTCAAATCTCTCCCAAAACTGGTCGATCGTGAGACTGTTCCTCTCTTCGGCGGTCGTAACCGCCTCCCACCACTGATGAGTGGCCCCTACAAATTTTAATGAAGCTAGCATCTGTTTCTGAACACGTGTACACTTAACTATCCGTAAATGTCTCTCGATTTCCTTCTTCCAACGACTAGTAACCAGTATATCTGATCCTGCAGCAAACTCTGGAGGTTGGCCCCTTAAAAAAGGCCTCCTTTACTCGCTCCCATGCGTAGACCGGTGCCTGTGATGGAATAGCCACCTGCTGGGGTGGCAGCTATTGGGGTGCCTGTGGGAGTGGAAAATGCTGAAGCATGGCTGCTATCGCCATATATACCGCCTGAGACACAATAGTGGCTAATTCAGAGGGGTGATCAACTGTGGGACATGTGGGGCCTGGGGTGGCTCCGGGTGGGCCTCCTCCGCCCTAACTGGTGGGACTACTCTCCTGAGTCTATCCCTATGTCCTTTTTCCATCTGAAAGCAAACAAGGTTTGAATTAGTAACCGATCGTACAGAATACAATAATTCCTAAACATAGGGATCTACATCAAAGAAAGCAATGCAGAATGTAACGATTTCAATCACAGATCCTAAGGACACTAGAACCCTGCTCTGGTACCAACTGTAATACCCCCTAGTTTCTTACGTGAAGGCTGGACAGGGCACGATACGCCGAAGATAGGGCTTGTCGGTCAATTAATACCATCCTTAGCATAATTACAAAATAAATGGTTTATATTTAAAGGCCCAAATTTGAAAAGTCACGAACACATTTATAATAAATAAATAAATCCAAACCACCAAAAATAACATAAACATCCAACTAGAGTAGAATAATCTCCACCAACATAAGAATAAATATTCGAGCTTATTCCTTTACAAAGTTGCAAATGACTAAATAACTAGGGCTGAGAAGAACTTATACTAGAATCAACATAGCTGAAAATCAAAACAAACTGAAGCTACAAGACTACTATGCACAATCCTGCTGTCCCTGTCTATGATCACCTGGGGGGTACATTTAAATTTGGGTCAGAGCCCGAGGTATGAAAGAATTAACTTGAATAATTTATTAATGCAATATTACAGTCAATGCACAGATAAATACCCCCCTTTTGTCACTCACATGCGTATGACACCTCACCTCTCAACTAAGCATGATATTATTCGCACCCCACTACATGCCAAATAATAATTTATGACATCATCTCAATTTTAGAAGGAAATTTACTCCTAATTAATTTAATTAAATGCAATACCTACATTTAAATTACCAAGTTATATTAATTCTAGCCTCCTCAATATCAAGTATAAGGCATAAACATCTATTATGCGTTATAGGATCAAAATATTATTTAGTATCCATATCCTTAGACAATTTAATTTATATCCATGATATACGGGAAATTAATAATATATGCCCTTCGATATATGTGACACATAAGGGCGTCTACCATTAGTGTCAAATTTGTGCTTTATCGGCAAGTCTGAAGGAATCCTGACATCCTAAAGTAACAATTCGAAGGAATCCTAACATCCTAAGCGGACACCACATAACACACATAAATTGGGGGCGATCCCTATGCATGACACCTGTATACAACAAATACCCAGCGGTAATACATGAAGGATCACTTCCACACCTACCCCTCAAGAGTAGTATCTTTACGTAGTACCTATATGCCTACAAAACGTCAAGCCCACCCGTGTAGACGTGTGCTCACTGGCCCGAACGCAAGAACCCCGAGCCGATAGGAAAGTCCACTGGTATGTCCACACAAAATATATAATAGTACATATTATTTTTCCCTAAAATATGTAAAGGTAATTATCCTATAATTACCATAAAAATTTCCCATTTAAAATCCACCACCCGTATCATTTATTAATAATTTATAATATAATAAATTACTAATTTCATTCCATAAATATTTACTTAACTATCTCATTATTGGTAATTATCAATTTAAATGTTTGCATGGTAATTCACCTTTGGTAATTATCTCGCATTTCTCCTAACTTATACCCTCTGTACCGGAAGTAAAATAGATTTAGTGAACAATATTTTTCATTTCATAACCAAGGCTACAACAGGAAAGAGAACGAGTAGAGATAAATTTATCACATCCTTCGAATGGCCTGGAGGCTCGTTTGCATGACGGGGCCATGTCGTTTGAACGACCTCACTGGTCATTTGAGTGACCTCATCCATTTCCCCCAATTTGTTTTCCAATTTACTGTTCATCTAGTGTTCTGATTACCAACCCAGAATAACTACGAAAACCCATAAATTTACATTACCAATACAATCTCCTCCATCCCTTTTTTTGTTAACTGCTAAGGCTTTAAACATTTACATTATTTCCCACCATTTAAATCAAAATAAATTCATTATAAGAGCACGTAGTTTGGTAATTCCTATACGGATTTCAATACATGATGCTACAATAACTATAAAATTATTGTTTCTTCAATTCTTCCTAAACATTCATCAACAACTTAAGGAAAACTAACACCCAAAAATCAGATTTGTCTATAATTAATTTATGGAATAAATTCTATACATAAGACAACCCTCTACATGGTTTATTCATCATCAAATCCAATCAATAAAGCCCTAAATTATAGAAATCTAAGGGGAATAACTTTATGCATTGAGAAATAAATTAGAAGATATAGATTAAGCAAGAAATTCTTGCCTTTAATTATGTAGAGGAGAAAATTCTTTCCTTTAATTATGTAAGCCCAAAAACGTGAATAAGGTTTTTAACCCCAAATGTGTAAGGGTTAGGCAACATTAAATCACGTTAGAAGGATAAAGAGGGAAAGCTTAAAGGGAGAGCCAAAGAGAAGAGGAACTTGGGGATCTTGGAGAGATAGCTTCAATTTCAATTCAACACTTTCATTCAAAGCTTTGGATCTTCATTTGAGGCAAGTGGTTTAAATTGTGATTATTAAATTTCATTTATATTTTCATATTAAAAGAGGTAGAATCCAATTGAATTCTGGGGTTTGTTCTTGAGTGAATTGGGGTTTTCCTTTTAATGAGGGTTACCTTTTAATGAGGGTTAAAAATATGTAGGGGTTTTGATAGTTGACGAAATTAATGATTGAATTAGTGGAATTATTAGGGCTAGAATTGTTATAATGAAAGTATGAACTTAGGATAAATTTGGAGACGTTTTAATGAAGAAACCTGTTCAGAACATATGTTTAAAACTTTTTAATGGTGGACTGGGTTTTTAGCAGAAGAGAGAGAAGGATAAATACCAACATCGTTCGAAAGATATGGTATTTCGTTCGAACGAGATCCACTGTGGTTCGAACGATAGGGCTCTTCGTTCAAACCATCCCTGATGTTGCCAGATTTATGTAATTCCCCTCATTCAGACCTGTTGTGTTAGAGATTTACAATTCCTGCCCTAACTGAATTATTAAATTGAGTATTGATTTAGGGTTTAAATTGAGAATACCTAACCTTGAATTAATTATAGGGCTAATGAAATTGAAGATGTAGGTTCATGATTTAGCATTTTGTAATCTTGTTGTGTAAGTGATTTGACTTGATTACATGAAATTGAAGGGCGAATTGAAACTATTGAATTTCAGGCCGAGATATAGAGAGTCTGAGTATACTTGAAAGGGTTACGCCAAAATAATGGGAATTAATTAGTGTGTAATTAATTAAAATGAAGTCGAACCATAAACTTAAATGTTTTAGGCTTGGGTATGGTCATAATACTTCGATAGCCGAGATTTCTATATATATGTCGATGTGTAGTACATAAATGATTTATATATATTTGTGTGAATAATATATATATTAAAGCATTACCAGTATTAATGCTATTATCGGAGGTTGCACGATGTGGGTGAGTCCCCTGACTAGAGAATGCAGGGTGAGTATATTTTCCAGGCCATAACGTCCGTATTAGAGGTGGGGCCATTACGATATGGAGCAGATACTTCGGAGGGAACTATGGTCGCCTCCTAAGGGTCGGTGATAGCATTTATATCCGATATGTGTGTGAATGTTGAGATATGATACGTATATATAATGCATAATTATATACGGGAATTTATTTATATACATGGTGTGAAATGTATAGATAATATAACTTTTGAAATGGTTATATGGTATCAAGTTGCATATGGATATAAATACGTTAGTGTGAAGTATAGCTTATAACTCGTATACATGATGTAAATTTTATAAGCGATATAACTTGTGAGAATGTTATATGGCATTAAATGGGAAATGATTTAAATAAGTTAATGTGATGGATACCTTATAAAGTATTCTAAAACAACTAGAGTTAGAGCAGTGGGAAGTTGGGGGGTTAATGGGACAAGACTAGTTAAGGAGTGGTTAGCGAAGTGGGTCATTTATAGTTTCATTAGGCATGCACCTTAGTTGACGGGTGAAGTAAACTCAAGGGAGTGCGCGACACTAATTTAAATATGGAGAGCATTTGCATTTTTAATTTCTTGCATTTAAATACAATTGTTAAATATTTTCAAATGTTTTGGGTTCTAACCCTTGCTATAAAATATTTTCAAAAACCTTTTAGGTGTCCTACCATCGGGGCGCCAGTTTTGATCCTTCCTACAAGGTATGTAGCTGCAGCTTATGTGGATTGCTGCGGGATCTTTTTTTAGACGCTTTTCTCATTCTATCTTTAGATAGGGACTTTTTCAGTTTTAGTATTGAGTTTGTACTTTTATATTCAGTCTTGACATGTATCAGTATTCTTTTATACTTGCACTTTGTGGATTGCTTGTAGTCGATGTTGCTCGACAAACACTTGTACGTAATTTGTGGCATGTTTAGTTTCATTCTTGCATTAGTTAATTTGGTTTCCTAGTATTTTGGTTGAATTTGATTCAATTCATAAGATAAAATTTGACATCAGGTTAATTTAAGACTCGGTGATTAGTAATTACAAAGTTTTTCGACAGTGATGCTAACAATGAACCAGATGAGATTCTCGTTTAATTTGGTATAGGATTTATCACCTGGTATTTTATTAAGCGGTGTGTCACGGATGGTTACAGAGCATCATGTTCTAGTGTCCTTAGGATCTGTGCAGCTTTTCATATTTTAGTGTAGCGTTCTTTGATATAGAGCCTTATTATAGGATTGTTGTATTCCTTCACGTTTGCGATTTACATTCTCCTGCTATAGGGTATAGTTCATGTGGTTCATATACGATTTCGGTCGAGCATGGTAAATTGAACATTATAGAACAACCAACGTGGGAGGTTAGAAGGATTGCAGGAGGGATGACTCAACATAAACCATAGGGTATTCTAGAAATACTGACGCGATAGGAGTCACCATGATAGTTATTCGAATAATTGAAGTCGAAGAAATCGCTGGGGTGCAATAGTTGCCCCAAGAACCATCGGGAAGGACAATGGTGTAAAGTTAAAACCCCAACTGTAAACGACAAGGGGTGAGGGTCGAAGAAAATTTTATTTCAGAAGAACAATCTGCTAGGATCCGAAGGAGGTGCGGAAGAGTGATTTACCAGTGGGTAGAGAACATCCAATTGGGATGACATATGGGGAGGAGTGTAGTGTCACTCAAGTTAATATTTTGGTCAAGGAAGTTTTCTCTTACAAGAAGTATGGGGTGATGGGAGCCAGTAACCACATGCATGGGGAAATATCATGAATAACAAGGAATTTGGTGTGCGGAGTATTATGAATCCTCTCACTAGAGGTTAAATTAAGAGGCAAGGGAGATTTCAGTCATTTTCTAAAAGGTTCGGACAATGGCCGAAGGAAGGAAAGTTGACAGAATTCATAAATTTCATAACCAATGAGAGGGGTACGAAGAATAAAGTAGGGTTTATAAGTTGATATTAGGCCGTGGGTAGAATGTACAACTATGGATGGGAGATGTGGCTAGGATGATTGGTGTCGTTGTCACCAAGGTTGTACATTTACATTTGTATTAATGCTCTTGAGAGAGGGGAGCTAAGAGAGTTGGAGAATCTATTAGAGGAGTAAGACTAGATTTCTGTGCTCGTAAGGAATCAAGGGAATGGATACCTAGTAGAGGACCCGGATTAATGATTGAGATCAATGAAATATCTACCGAGTGACGGTGGTTCTACTTAGGGACATCAAGGCCAGCAACCAGTCTATTAGATCAGAGGATCAAAAAGGAATATAGGAGTATCAATCAGGATCTAGGGTACCCGATCCGTCAAAAGGACGTCAAAAGGACAATCCCGACAGGGCCGTTGGGGCCAAAGAAAGGGGAAGGACACAAGAGGTGTCTTATGTATAAAAGAGTAGAAACGCATAAATGGATCTTGTCCGCTGAAAGTCAGGGGATAAGAGCTAGATGCCTAGTAGGGGAATCTGTTGGAGAAGTTTTTGGTTTGGTTAGGACGCGGGTGTTATGTCCAATAACCGTTGAGCCGGAAGTATTATGAGTAACTGAAATTACAAGTCTTATTACGAGATGATTCGGGTATGTTTTATGTGATGTAAGCGGGTCACAATAATATATTAGTATTAGATTCTCTTGAAAATTAGATTTTTTGGAGGTATCGTTAATGTCACTAGTATATGTATTTTTATTAGGGAGTAGCGGGGTACTTTTTGGTCCCACTTGAGAGGAATGGGTGGGGTGCTTTGAGACGGTGTATTTCTTAAGGACTAGCTCCTTTGAGAGGTGATAATTGAGGTATGGTTTTATCTGGCGTACGGACAGGTTCGTATTGGCGGGCGATCATAGCAAGTCTATCATGTTCGTTATTTCAGTACCGAATGTATATCCTCTTAAGATGTCTCACCTGGATAAGGGTTGAGAAATATCATAGCGGCAAGATTGTGTGAAGTAGGGTTCATAGAGTGAAGCTGTCTAGTTATGTTGGATCCCGGTGCGTAGGATTTTTCCTAGTAGATTCAAGAGATGTGGGATTGCCATGGAGCGAAGAGATTTAGCTCGTTATTAATATTTAGCAATGATGGCTTAATGATAGTACGAACGCAGTAGTATATGACTCCTTTAGGGACGCGGGAGTCCATGATAGACTTGTGAGTATAAGGGCAAGATTTGAGAGTCTTGGGGTTATATTTGGGTTATGTGGAAATCAAGGATCGACGATGCTGAGGAACTGTGCACTGGGGGAAAAGTCCCTTTGGGCTTTGCTAGGAAGTGTTATACTTATAAGCCTGGATAAAAATGTTGAAAGTGTGGAGACATCATTTGATTTTAGGTCATTGGATTAAATGATAATTAACGAACATGAGGAGAAAATACGTTAAGTGAAAAGCCACTAAGTGATAGGGCTAGTGGATCCTGAAGGGTTGCGAAAGAAATAATGCGAAGCTTTGGCACCACAAGTTGCTAGGTTGTGCATATTGTTATGTGTTTTGTGTGAATTATTTTATCCACTTTTGCCATCGCATAGGGCCTTAGGTATGGGACTAAGGGAGTAATATGAGGATCTCACATCAATAATAAAGGTGGGGTAATATCAGGGAGAATCAAATGGTAATGAGTAAGTCATCGGAAATATTTGGATGATATAGCCACGCCGTAAAGTGCGGGGCCGAATTTGAGATAAATATAGTTCCGTAAGTGATGACCGGAGATTTGTACAATCATGCTCGAGATGTAGGGTGTATGGGCACCCTAGGAAGAACCATAGTCTCTACTATGAAAATACTTAGCATATTCAGGGAGAAGACGCAAAGGCAATGATTTTGGGTATATTTCGGAGGAATGGGAATAAGTTGTCCCCTTAATTATGGAATGATTAAGCATGGGTGTGTTTGGAAGTGACAGTGAGTGCGTCTCAACCTACGATTTGCTATCATTAGGATTCATGAGGGAGACGGATATTAGTGGATCTGCCGGCCGTAATAGCCATAATGTATATAATTAAGTACCGTGGGATAGCGGGGTTCTTTAGTGTTAACCATGTGAGAGTGGGGGGTTACACTAAGAGGATGGTTGCATTATACGAGATATTTCTACTTTCGAGGATTATGGGATTAGTGTGGATGTTTTCCAAGTTTCAACCATGTACCTATAGGTTTGGGGCTATGGTGTATAGGTATAGTAAGACAGGGTGTTCGTGGTACCAGGGTGTGAATTATCGTTGCTAGGTTTCACCTGAGATAGGGTCTAGCGTATATATACGGTGATGTATGTTAAAATGTGTTGCATGTCAATGTACTAATATTGTTAAATTAGAATCCTGGGGAGTAGGGACATTTCTGATGTGATTCAGGGTGGTTGGACTTATTGTCGAGCAGGAAGATATAGCTTGGGTTTTACTTTCGCGTAAGGAGACTAGTGATAGTAAGGGCGAGATAGTAGGTATTGTCTTTTTTACATAAGAGTGGATATGTATACTTTCATACCGAGAGGAGGGTATTGGGAATGTTATAACAGCGGGATTGAAGTTATATTACGGATTAAGGGCTAGTAAATGCCGCGTTTCTTTTAGTGCGGTTAAGCACGGGTATAGGCTGGATGGGCGCTCTGGTTAATTACATTCACTCAATAACTTTGTGTAGCAATGCTAAGGGTAAGTGATTGCGGGGCTAGTTGAGACCGGGAGTACTTGGCTAATCCGAATTTCGAGGACGAAATTCCGTTGTAAGGGGGGAAGCATGTAACACCTTGTAATTTCTGGGTTATTATTTTTATTTAATTAATTCAGTAATTAGTAATTCACTTATGTTGTGGATTAATGAGAATTAATTAATGGGAATATTTAAAAGTGAATATATTTAAATAAGTTAACGGGTAAGAGTAAATTTTAGAAATTTATCCCGGATGGTGATTTTGGAGCACGCAGTTGAGTCCGTTAGGGTCGAAATAGTTCAAAATGAGTGGTTATATGCATATATTGGGTGTCGGGGCCTAATTAGACATTTTTTAGCTTCACATAGAAAGTATGGACCCTTTTTATAAGGCCCATAGGCCCAAAAACATGAATAGGGCTTTTAACCCCAAATGTGTAAGCGTTAGGAAACATTAAATCACATTAGAAGACTAAAGAGGGAAAGATTAAAGGGAGAGCCAAAGAGAAGAGGAACTTGGGAATCTTATTCAATACTTTCATTCAAAGCTTTGGATCTTCATTTGAGGCAAGTGATTTAAATTGTGATTATTAAATTGCATCTATATTTTCATATTAAAAGAGGTGGAATCCAATTAAATTCTAGGGTTTGTTCTTGAGTAAATTGGGGTTTTCCTTTCAATGAGAGCTATAAATCTGTAGGGGTTTTGATAGTTGATGAAATTGATGATTGAATAGGGGGAATTGTTATAGCTAGAATTGTTATAGTGAAAGTATGAACTTAGGATAGATTTGGAGACATTTTAATGCAGAAACCTGTTCAGAACATAGGTTTAAAACTTATTAATGACGGACTGGGTTTTTAGCAGAAGAGAGAGAAGGAGAAATACCAACGTCATTCGAATGACATGGTATTTCGTTCGAACGAGATCCACTGTCGTTCAAACGACATGGCTCTTCGTTCGAACCATCCCTGATGTTGCCAGATTTTTGTAATTTTCCGGATTCAAACCTGTTGTATTGGAGATTTACAGTTCCTTCCCTAACTTAATTATGAAATTGAGTATTGATTTAGGGTTTAAATTGAGAATAGCTAACCTTGAATTAATTAGAGGACTAATGAAATTGAAGATGTAGGTTCATGAGTTAGCATTTTATAATCTTGTTGTGTAAGTGATTTGACTTGATTACATTAAATTGAAGGGCGAATTGAAACTACTGAATTTCGGGCCGAGATATAGAGAGTCTGGGCATACTTGAAAGAGTTATTCCAAAATAATGGGAATTACTTGGTGTGTAATTAATTAAAATGAAGTCGAACAATAAACTTAAATGTTTTAGGCTTGGGTATGGGCATAATACTCCGATAGCCTGGATTTCTATATATATATATATATATATATATATATATATATATATATATATATATATATATATATGTATAGTACATATAGGATTTATATATATATTTGCGTGAATAATATATATAGTAAAGCCATACCAATATTAATGCTATCATAAGAGGTTGCGCGATGTGGGTGAGTCTCTTGACTAGCGAATGCAGGGTGAGTATATTCCTCAGGCCATGGCATCTGTATTAGAGGTGGGGCCATTACGGTATGGAGCGGACACTTCGGAGGGAACTATGGTCGCTTCCTAAGCGTCGGTGATAGCTTTTATATCCGATATGTGTGTGAATGTTGAGATATGATACGTATATATAGTGCATAATTATATACGGGAATTTATATATATACATGGTAAGAAATGTATCGATAATATAACTTGTGAAATGTTTATATGGTATCAAGTTGGATATGGATATAAATAAGTTAGTGTGAAGTATAACTTATAACTCGTATACGTTATGCAAATTGTATAAGGGATATAACTCGTGAGAATGTTATATGGCAATAAATGGGAAATTATTTAAATAAGTTAATGTGATGGATAACTTATAAAGTATACTAAACCCACTAGAGTTAGAGTAGTGGGAAGTCTGGGGGTTTATGTGACAAGACTAGTTAAGGATGAAGGTAAGATTTAAATTTTCTATAACTACAGAAATATTTTATTCTTCATTATTTTACTTTGCGGGGCCGATACTAATTTTACTTTATCATATTTCAAGGGGTAGGGAGTGGGCCAGGGGGTAAGCCACATAGGCTCGATACTTATGTGGCTCTTCTGACGAAGAAGGGGAAGGACAAGGAGGTGTCCCCGAGCGTCGCGGCGACGATTGTAAGTAATCCGAAAGTTTAATTTTTGTTAATTACGTTATAATTTTTTAGTCTACTTATTTTACTAATCATGTGCTTTTTGTCGTTTCAGGCAAAGCTTAAGGAAGTGCATGAGTCACAGTCTGATGCCGACAAGGCGTCTTTGTCCACAAACGCACTCAGCTAAGTGCTTGGCTCTGATCGCAAGGGGAGGATAAGGGGGGTGAGCTCGCGGGTGGCCAAATCTAGGATCATCGGATTGGAGACGAGTGACACCGGGTTGGCTCGAACGGTGGATTCACATGACGCGAAGCTCTCCCGTTTGGAGGTGACGGTCGAAGATATGTACGCATTCATGAAGCGTACGTTGGGCGGAGATCGAAAAGGGAAGGGGAAAGGGAAAGGGAAGGAGAAGGCGGTGGAGGAGGAGGAGGAGGAGGAGGTGCGAGCGAACGAGGCGCATGAGGACGAGGATGTAGACCTCGCTGCTTCTTCACCGTCACGTGTGTATTTCGTTGATCCACTTCCTTATTTGGCTCCCTTCCCCAGACCATTGTCGACACTTGGTTGGCCGAGCGTGTTCATATTGGATGTATTTGATGGCCAGCGGATAGGTCGGGGGTTGAGGGACCCGAATATCGTCGAGGGTGGAATAGTTCATGGACGTGCGCTTCAAGGGATCGATTCCAAAGTGCTCGTCACGCATGTGATACCTGGGAAGGAGAACTCCCTATTGTGGTTGCGTGAACAATGCGACACGATGTATATTAGTGGGTGTGTCAATTCGTATATCGTGTGGCCAACTCACCTCCTCACATTTACCCAAGACATGTAGTAACATTATTTTTAAGTTTGTCCATTTTAATTATATTTCGATTATATCGTCATGTATATTATTTCTATTTTGAATATTTGGATTATATCGTCATGAATATATATTTGCACTATCTTTAGTTTATTTGGATATATGATGTTTGAATAGGTACAACCAATGTTGTTATAACAGATACAAATATACTGTTGGGCAGTGGCAGTGGCCATACTGCCCAGCAGAATTTTTTAAAATTCTGCCCAGAATTGTCACGGTCATTGACCGTGACAAGTCCTTGACAAATCTTGTCATGGACTTGTCAAGGTCATTGACCGTGACAATTTTTTTAAATATTGTCACGGGTTTGTCACGGTTATTAACCTTGACTAAACTTGTCACGGTCAATAACCTTGACACGACCGTGACAATTCTAACGAACTTGTCAAGGTCAATGACCGTGACACGTCCGTGACAAAAAACATTTGTCTCGCCCCGAATTGTCACGGTCATTGACCTTGACAAGTCGAACTTGTCAAGGTCAATGACCGTGACAGTAGTGCAGATTTGGTGTAGTGGGAGTGGTTAACTAGGTGGGTCATTTATAGTTTCATTAGGTGTGCACATTAGTTGAGGTGTGAGGTAAACTCAAGGGAGTGCGTGACACTAATTTAAATATTGAGAGCATTTGCATTTTTAATTTCTTGCATTTAAAAACATTTGCTAAATATTTTCAAATGTTTTGGGTTCTAACCTTTACTATAAAATATTTTCAAAAACCTTTTAGGTGTCCTACCACAGGGGCACCACTCTTGATCCTTCCTACAAGGATTGCTGTGGGATCTTTGTTTAGACGCTTTTCTCATTCTATCTTTAGATAAGGACTTTTTCAATTGTAACATTGAATTTGTACTTTTATATCAGTCTTGGCATGTATCAGTATTCTTTTATACTTGCACTTTGTGGATTGCTTGTAGTCGATGTTGCTTGACGAACAGTTTTACTTAATTTGTGGCATGTTTAGTTTCTTTCTTTTATTAGTTAATTTGGTTTCCTAGTATGTTGGTTGAATTTGATTAAATTCATAAGATAAAATTTGACATTAGCTTAATTTAAGATTAGGTGATTAGTAATTACAAAGTTTTTTTACAGTGATGCTAAGAATGAACCAGATGAGATTCATGTTTAATTTGGTATAAGACTGATCACCCGGTATTTTATTAAGTGGGGTGTCATAACATCATATTAATACAATTGACTCATAAGGTGATTTCAAGTCCACCTCTTAATTAGTTTTGGCATGGGGAAAATATAAATTTTAAGTAATCTTACACTTTCTCGACGAATTAATTCGGGCTTCAGTCTTTTAAATCAATGATCAAAATAACCAAAGGACTTTGGTTCAATGGTTTACCATTCTATCGTTTGGGGTTGGAACCTTCAAGGGTGGGTTTTAGTAGAATATTCTTTCTTTGTGTGTGTGGGTTAAAGGGGGAGAGACTTAAAACCTTACCCCCCCTATATATATATATAAGAGGTTAATAATGAGCCTTCAATGCTCAAACTCAACAAAGTAGTTTATCTGTTACCCCATCTTTACACAGTTTGATTTTCAATAGAATTGCTTTATTCAAGAACTCATATTCCATTTTTGACTTTTCAAATTCTTTCTTTTATTGATTTTTTTGGCAATTTCAATTTCAAATGGTTAAAGTAGCTTAATTTTGTAAAAACATTTTTATTTTATATAAACCAATTTTTCACATTGATTAATAGTTTTCAATAAATAAAAAATAGATAAGATTATTTTAAAACAATGGAAATGTTTTTTTAAAATACTAGAAAAAATGGTTCCTTATTTAAAACGATTCCTTATTAAAAATAGTTTTTTATTAAAAAAGTTTTTCTTATTGAAAATGCGGACTTTTTTATTTATTTATTATATTTTTTATAAAACAAAACATTTTTTAAAAAAGTACTTTTTGTGAAAAAAAAATGATATTTTTAATAGTTTAAACAGTTTATTTTTGTAAAAACAATTAGTATTTTATATAAAACTAATTTTTACTTTTTATAAATAATATTTTAATTAAAAAAACAGATAATTTTTTTAAACAGTTAAAATATATTTTTAAAATAATTATAGAAAGTTAAAAATAATTTTTTTTATATTTTTAAAACAGTTTCTTATTAAAAACTGTCTTTTTTTTTTGTAAAAAAAGTTTTTAATGTTGAAAATACAAATTTTTAGTTTTTATCAAATGCATTTGTATTGGTGGCAAAAAATGGGCAAGTTTAAGCGCACAACTATTATTTCATACTCAAATGGAGTGGGGAAGGATTAGAGGGGTGTGAGAATAACCTCTCCTAATTTTTATTATGTTGTTATAATCGTTGGTTTTTTTTGGTGATTCATATGTATACTTCTAAATCTGCTTTAAATTATGAGTCTATAACAACGGATTTTTTTTGCCCACTGTTGGCATTTGGGTTTACGGTTTAGGTGGTGATATCTCTCATATGCTAACATATTACACTTTTGACAATTTTGTTTTACATGCAATAAAAATGTATTTTTAGCCAAAATTTATTTTTCTAACTATTAGTGATTTAATTTTTAATAATTCATAGATACATGATTTTGGAGTTGTATATGATTATTTTTCATATTAATGTTTTAATAATTTTTTTGTTCATTGATGAGGCTCCCATTACATTTTCATTTTTAACTTTTAGGAATCTAAGATTATAAACAATAGTTCGTTGTCAATATTGCTTAAATAACTACATAGCAACTAATTGAATATTCATCATAAAATATTAAGCGCAACATATTTACAAATGCTATCAATTATTATCTATTTATATTACTAAAACTATTTTAAATAAATTGTATATAGATTTTTTTTATAAAACAACTTTGCATTGCACGAGTTCCATATCACTTAAGACATTGATTAATGATCTGCCAACTTTTCTATATTGTAAGGAGTAGTATCAGTTTATTTGTTCGAGCTTTGTTCCATGGGCAGTGCCTCTAAAGATTCATGAAAGCGGATATTTGGGAAAATTAAGTGTTGATTTAACCCGAGTAAATCTCCCATTATTATATAAGAGCTTTGTTATTGAGAACAACTTACTTTTTATTTTATGCGACTTTATTCTCCATACAGGTGTCATCTAACTATGGCATTCAGTGGCGGATGCACATGGGGACCAGGGGGGGCTTGCCCCAGTTCAATTTTTGAAAATATATATATATATATATATATATATATATATATATATATATATATATATATATATATATATAGGGTTTTTGGTTAAATTTCAAACATTAAGGTATAACTCTAATTATATTCAAAACTGAAGGTGTAAGATTGTAATTAATTAAAAATCTAAACCTAAAGTAAAGATCGGGTCTCTCTCCTTTATTTCTTTTACTTGTTAAAACTTTCTCTTTCACTCCCGAGTCCCTCCCGTCCGCCGCCTCTGTCCAGTACCTCAGCTCGCCGCCTGAGCGCCTCCCTCCTCCCTCCTCCGTCTGCCCCTGCCAGCCCAGCCCCTCCAGCCAGCCACTACTAACTCATCACGTATTTTTTAACCTTAAGCTAAATTTTTGTATATGATGTTTGTGTATGCTAGCCGGAGCCACTAACTCATCACTATCAGGTATTTTTTAACATTAAGCTTATTTTTTATATGTATAATTTTTTGGAGAAATTATATGTATGATTTTTTGTAGTTCCACCAAACATATACCCTTATTTCTGTAATTTGTCTAATTTGTCAAATTTCTGTAATTTGTGTCCCAAACATATATGGCCAAAAAGCACTTGAAATAAACTCGAAACATATAATTTGTAGTCATTTTGAATGAACTATAATTTGTATAAAACTCGAAATAAAGTTACAATTTGTATAAAACTTGAAATAACTCAAAAAAAATTCGTCTCAAGGCTCCCGCCCCCGAACCCCCGACACAGTCCAAACTTTGGCCCCGATTGACAAAAAATCCTGGATCCGCCACTGATGGCATTCAATTAGTAAGTTTAATTTAAATTTATAAATATTGTTCAAGTATGTACCATCATAAGATTATTATGCCAAAATCCGAAAGGGAATGAAAGCCAGGGCATCTTCTTTATTGCCCACCGAGAATAACTAAGTCATCCAATAAACCTTTGTTCAAGCCGTTGAAGGGCTTCATTTTGAGATTTAAGAGTGTGCTCATGTTCGAGGAAGAACTTGTGCAAGAAGCTCTCGAGAGCGGATGTGCAAGGTGGTGGTTAAGGTGGACACAACTCACTATAGACACTAGGATGAGGAGAATGCTCATATGAAGTGTGTGGAATGGGGTCAACTTCATCATACACGGGAGGAGTGTCTTCGTGAGAGATAAACAGTTAATCAGCATGAGGAGCATAATAAGGGGATTGATCGGAATGAGGTGCACTAGGGTGCGATGACGACTGATGGAAACTGTAAGGATCCACAACATGGCGTTGGGATTCATATTGCATGGAAGGGTGATCAGGCCTCCATGAATAGCTTGGGTGCTCATACCCCTCGGCATTGGATACATCGTAAGAATAAGCTGAGTTGGGTTCCGAAACAGTGTCATATGGATACACTTGGGCCAAGGTGGGTTCAGATGGAGAGAAAATAAATGGACACTCATGGGACAAGTGATCAATAAGAAAGCAGTGTGTGCACGACAAAGCATGAGATGTGTGCGTGGATGACACATGCGTATCAACGGTGGGTGTTTGAGAGTTAAAGCCACGAAGTAATGTATAGAGGTTTGTTTCGGGCTCAACGTCAAACAACCTTCGAGAGAATGGGAATGGCCAAAGTATTCCCATAAAGGATGTTCTTCGGCCATGACGAAAAGAATATTTTTGAATTTTTAAATATTGTTTAAAAGAAAAGAACATATTTTTTTGATATTGGAAAATAAGAAAAGGAAATTTTTTTTGGCATTTTGAATATGAAAAAAAGAAAGAAAATATTTTATGGATTTTTAGAAATATTTTTAGCAAAGGAGGAAAATATTTTAGGAATTTTTCAGAAAAGGGGAGAAAATGGATTATTGATTTGGATGAACCAACTAAAACCGACTACCGAAAGAATTGAATTGGACACACACGAGTGAAGGAAAAATCCTAATGAGCACGTAGCCAATTATTATATTCAAAATTAGTGAAAGAGGTAGTCAAATTTTAATTAAGTCCACGAGCGACAAAACTCACAGAATTTATCTTTGGGATTGCCTGTTGCGAAAATATGGTCCTACTGGGCTAGCTAGTTGATTAATTTTAAATTTAATGATATCTAGTGTAGCATACAATGGATAAGGGAGTGAGTTAGGTGATGAAATACCTTCTCGTTTCAATGACCGGTTCCAGGTCTTAGGTAAATTAATTCATCAAACCATTCAATGTTAGTACGATGCGAAAATTAAAAGTACACAGGAGCAATTAAGCACACAAAAATTTAACTCGCTTGCAGGAGATTCGCGAGGGATAAAGAAATGTACCTCCAACGATTTTTACACACGTGGGGTGAAGACCGAGTTGAGTCGATCGGGGGAAGCTCGCCTAACTTCAGTCGTCCCCGGGAGTCCTACCGACCTAAAGTAAAGAGGCTTCTAATTCCTCGCCTTTGGACGCCCTCTCTCTATCTTGTCCGGTTTCTCTTTTCGCTTCTTGATTTTTATGAATAATTATTACAAATAAATCGGTGTCAAAATGCACCCAAATAAATACAAAGGTTCAAAAATCCTATACAACCAATCTAAGGATGAGGGAAAAGGAATAACTACAGCTAAAAAAATAAAAATCAAAATTACAAATCTTCATTTGCTTCAATATTCAAGAAAGTGGCAACGACACCATTTGATAACTACTTTTATGTATTGCCCGGCAACGGCGCCATTTGATAACTGATTTTTTGCGTGTTTGTCGTTGTATTCAAAAGCCTAGACTCAAAATTCCTTGAATACCTACAAAACTTGTTTAAACAACTCGTATGCAGTAAGTACGGGTATCAATCCAACTTTCAAGGTGAAACAATTAACGCGAATGCTTGCAATTTCAATTTTTTATTAAAATAATTTTTTTTATTTTTTTAAAAAACAATTTCAATGGAGAATTAACTAATAAATGCTAAAAATATGAAATAACTAAATAATGAAAAATAATGTGCAATCGAGTTTGTGATAAATGTGAGAAAGTCAAGAGATGAGATTACACCGCATTATCAATTATTTTAATTTCTCAATTTATTAGTTTTAAATATTTCGAGATAATATTAAATTGATAATCTAACCCTCGTTACAATTATAAATTTAATAATATCTTTTTCAGAAAGCAAATTTAAAAATTTCACACGATGAAAAATTAAGAATTATATTATATTCAAGAAAATTATCCACTAGGATCAATTTAATAAAGACTGTGTCAATTTTCTAATTTCAACATCGAATTAATATTTATTTTTTTAGGAAAAATCTATCTCTAGTTCGATTCCGAAAATCAAACATTAATTTTTAAAATTAATTTATTAACTCTCGTTACATAAATTAATTTGTGACAATTCTAAATTAATTAACCTAAAAATATAGCAATCAATGAAATTAATTAATTAATTAATTTAACATCCTACGCAGTTCATGTCATCCCTTGAACAGGGTGTTTAGCCTAACATTCTCATATTAAAACATAACACAACAATCAAATATACGTCAAGAATAATATAAAATGAAACGAGAAGAAGAAATATAGTACATAATTTTTCATGTCGAATCATATTCTTAAAATGCGTTTTGACATTCATCCAATCTTTTTCACAATTTTCAGCACTAGATTACACCAACAAGAATAAAAAAAAAAACTAAAATCTATTCTAAAGCTAAACTATTTTTTTTCTATTTTTCTGATTTTTTTTATATTCCTACTTTGTACATGAAATACACTGACTTTCTCTATTTTTCGTCCCTCTGTGAGTCCTCCGTTTTGAGCTGAACTGCTCTTTATAATATATCCCACGATTTTGATGGGATTTGAACAAACCAAGTCAAATAATTTTTTTAGTAGATAAAAACAAGTGGGTTTAACTTGGAATGTGGAAATAAAGTGTCCGATTTTTAAGGAGCGGTGGTTTACGGGTTTGGGAGAAAAGTCAATTTGGGGATATGGTAACCAGGTGGGTACGAATTCGTTCGAATTTTGAATGGGTGAGAAAGTCGGGTTTACATTCGAGTTAGGTGGTTCACTAGCATGACTCGGGTTAAGGTTTGAGAGTGGTCATGGTTGGATTAGGGTTTGTGTACGGGTTGCGATTTCGGGTATGGTTATGGCCGGAGCTGGTGGCTTCGGGCAGTAGCTATAGGAAGTTTTGTGGGTTTTGTTTTGCTCGGGCTTTCTGGTGTTTGGCCGGAGCAGGTGATTTGCAACGGGTATGGATTGGGAATGGGGATATGGGTTGGATGCCATGGTCATAGGTGTAGAGATGAAAGAGAGTAAGGTGAATTAGTGTGTGTTTAGTTGTAAAAAAAATAAATGAAAGTAAAACTAAGACTCAATCTAAAATTAAAACTAAATAAAATCTATTAAAATCAAAAATCAAAAATCAAAACTGATTTTTTTTTTAATTTTACAACATTTAAAATATTTTTTGCAATCATTTTATAATTTTTTTTTAATTCAGTGCACATATTTAATCGGATTTGTTATTTCTAACACTATTCTATTAATTGAAAAAACTGTTTCAGAAAATAAAAGTTAGTTTAATATAAATAGAAAACTCAATCTAATTTTTTTTTAAAAGATCTAATTTTTTAAAAATAATTGTACAATTTTTTAATGAAAGATTTGTTTAAAAAATTGTATATTTATGTATGTGTGCATTGGTTTGGAAAAAGACAACTTGATCCGGTAACTATTCGGTAAAATGGTCCGGTGCATATATCTTTATGCAAAAATGAGAGTTGACAAATGAGTGGTGATATGCTTACCGACGTGTATTACCGGCATTTTACCGGATACTCTTTTTTCCTTTTTTTTTTTAAGTTTCTTATTCTTTTACTTTTAAAAGCAGTTTTTTATATATAAAAAATTAAATGAGTTAACAATTAACTTTTATTAATTGTTGTTAGAATAGTTTTTTTTTTGTTTTTTTATATTATTTTTAACTCATTTAGTCCCTCAAACACCCATTTACTCAATATTCTCTTATTTTTAAAGGTCCGCTCCAGCAGCACCCTTTATTTTTTAACTTTTTTATTTTTTTAATTTTACAACATTTAAAATAATTTTTGTATTTCTTAAAACTGTTTAAAGGTTCGTCCTCCTTTTTTTTACTGGATGCCAACTCATTGAGTCCCTCAAATACCCATTTACTCAATATTCTCTTATTTTTAAAGGTCCGCGCCAGCGGCACCCATTATTTTTTATTTCCTAAACTGTTTTAAAATGTGGAAAAAAAGTTTTAATTTTTTTATATTAAACTAACTTTTATTTTCTGATAATTTTTTATTAAAATTAAAATTAT
This sequence comes from Sambucus nigra, assembly GCA_949130495.1. Taxonomy (NCBI): domain Eukaryota; kingdom Viridiplantae; phylum Streptophyta; class Magnoliopsida; order Dipsacales; family Adoxaceae; genus Sambucus; species Sambucus nigra. The sequence goes on from OX422220.1 coordinate 523,858,659, forward strand.
TTGTTGAACATGGATCCGAGAATGTGGGTCCGCACCAGCGGCACTAACCAATCGCGATGTCAATTGCGTTGATGATGTGGGTCCGCGCCGGCGGCACTAACCAATCGCGACACGTCATTTCAGTGTGTCGCGCTCGACGAATATTCTCTTATTTTTAAAGGTCCGCGCCAGCAGCACTCCCCCCTCCCCCTCCAATATTCTCTTATGCATCTCACTGACGTGTCGTGTCGTGATTGGTTCGTTTTGAGGGGTCCTATAGTGTGAGTCCCATCAGGGTTTAAAAATGAACCCATACAGATGCGACACATCAGTGTCGCGCACAGATTTAGTCAGATTTGTGTGTCGTTGATTTTAATTTTTTCATAAAATCATTTTATAAACAGTTTACAAAAATAGTTAAAAACTATTAAAAAAACTGTTTCTTTTTATTAATAAAAATCTATTTTTTATGTATAAAAAACTGTTTTTAAAAACAAAAGAATAAAAAACTTTAAAAAAAATGAAAAAAGGGGATCCGGTAAAATACCGGTAATTTGTGCCGGTAAGCATATCGGTGCTCTTTATAAAAAGACTCGACGCACAGACTAAAAACACTCGGACCCTAATGTTTACATTTATACGCACACAAATAAACTATAAAATAAATCCTAAAAATTATAAAGACTCTAATAAAAATCTAAAAATATAGACTAAACACACACGAGGCTCGGGTGATGGCTAGGGCTCAGTTTAGGATCAGGTTTGGTACGAGATTGGGCTCGAGACATCGGAACTGATCTAGGCAAGCTTAAAGGGACTTCATTATTCACGAACGCTTTAATTTTCTTCAATGCATGCTTTCGACCGCTATTTTGTCGCAATTCACTTGATTTAGATATTTGATACCGCGACTGTGTAATGACCTGAGAAATAATAAAATTCGAACATAAGACCATTTTTAATTCAAACGAGTGCTAAAATGCATCTATTCGGGTATAAATTAAACACTTTTGGGTGCTTGTCAACGTCCGTGGACTAGTTTATAACTAGCTCCATTAGTGATTGAGGGTATGTTTTCGGTTCATGAACACTTAGGGTGGGTGTTGTTTTGCACGAGTACGTCATATTTTTATTTACACTCGATTCGCGCATGATACGAGTTTAGTAAATATAGTGTCAGATATTATTATGATCGTATATTTACGGTTGGGTAACGAGGATCTCATTCGTTCGATCTGCTAGGGATAGGATGTAGATATTGGGAGGTTGTGTTTTTAGCAGTTCTGCTCGTTTTAGTGATGTGCGAGTATGATGTTATCTTGGGTTTGGACTGGTTACAGAAATGGTGGACTGTTATAGTAGGACTATTGTGGTTGCTATTCCAAGGCAGGATATATTTCTTGTGGCGATGCCTCATCTTGAGGGAGTGTCTAGAACGCGTTTATATTATATCAAGGACGGGACTTCAGAGAGTATAACTGCCTTGTTAGATTTGATCCATGTGTTTAGGTACTTTACTAATGTGATTCAAAGAGTATATCCATATCGTTAAAGAGAATTGGGGAATGTGTACACCACTAGTTGAATAAGTGGGAAAATCTCGGGAATAATAAAGCCGCGATTAGTAGGATAGTCGAGTACACCTTTACTGTATGATCATGTAAGGCATGTGTAGTTGATTTTTGTTATATGTGGGTTGCATATGAGATGTTTATGTGTGTGAGCATGTGGTATAGGCTGTATGGATGCCCTAGTCCGTTTGATATTCAGTATCATTCAGGAAAATCTAACGTGGTGGTAGATGCATTGAGTCGTATGTCTATAGGGCAGTTGGCAGCAGTTTTGGAAGGCGAAGTAAACTGAACTTCGTCAGGATGAGGATATAGTTCGGGAATTTATATTAATAATGACCATTATATTCGAGATAATTTGAGGGTTGTGAAGGCACACAAAAGGGATCCGTCTTTTCAAGAAAGGGTTCAACAGTAATTGACAGGTGGAGAGGAATCTTACTCAATCAGTTCTGAGGGTGGCTTACTCATCAATGGAAGGTTAATTGTCCTAGACGATGAGAACCTACGGTACGTAGTTATGGAGAAGGCACATGGGTCAACATTTTCAATGCATCATGGGGGAATAATGTCCCAGGATGTGAGGAGGATGTATTGGTGGGCTGGTATGGGTTATTTCGGGTGAATTACACGATCGGGCAGTGTTCCCAACTTTTCATTGCAGAAAGAGAGTGAGTCTACACTAGGTGTCGCTCAACATTATTTTTGACTGATAAGATCTTTATGACCCGCTTGTGGTAGAGTTTTTCAGAAGGATATGGTGACGGAGTTGCGTTTAAGCCTGCCGTATCACCCGCAGACTGATGGGCAAACATAGAGGGTGAAGCAGTTGTGGTGGATATCCTGAGGATGTATATTCTAGACTTTATGGGTAGCTAGGAGCAGTTTTTTCCTTTGGTGGAGTTTGCATAAAATAAATTGTACCAGTTTACTATTAGCGTAACGCATATTCAGGCTTTGTATAGGAGACATTATCGTTCTACCTCGTGTTAGTTAGAGGAGGGGAACAAAAAGCTTCTCGGATAGGATGTGATTCAAGATACATCAGAGAAGATTGAGTTGATCAAGGGTCGTATTAGGGTAGCCCAGGATGACATAAGAGTTACGCTGATACAAATCAAAGATTTTTGGAGATTGACGTATGTTATCAAGTGTTGTTGTGGGTATCTCCCGAGAAGGGAGTGATGCGGTTTGGGAAAAAAGAGAAGTTGGCGCATAGGTGTGTAGGGACTTTTCCCATCATTGAGAGGGTATGGCCAGTTGCGTATAGGATTGCCTTACCGAAGCACTTGCAGAAGGTTCATGATGTGTTTCACATGTTGTCGCTGAGGACGTATCTCAGGAATGACGTGGTGTGTCAGTATATAACAATGGAGAAGATTTACTTACAGCCGAATATTCCTATGAAGAAAGACGTGTGGTCATCTTGGGCCATAGTGAGCCGAAGCTCGATGAAAGGTGGTACCTTTAGTGTGTGTGCAGTGGGGGAACCACAATGTCGTCGAGTCGACATATGAGTGCGAGGATGTTGTGCGAGAAAAGTATCTAGAACTTTTTATGGCAGCTACGTTTGAATTTTGAGGATGAAATTCCATTATTTGGGGGAAGAATGTAATACCTCGTATTTTTGTTATTAATTAATTTATGTGTGGTTTATATTATTAATTTAATTGGGGAAATTAAATTGGATTTTTAGTATATATCAATTAGCGACATAAAAGATTAATATTATTATAATTATTAATTACTTGTGTGTGATAAGTAAATAGTTATGTGATTTATTTTATGCCATGTATGAGTGAAAGAGATGGTTCATTACGATATGTCGATAGATTGTTACATCGAAGGATCAATATATTTTGTGGGGGACGTGTAGGGTACGCACATGTCGGGCCCGATTGATGAGATGTTAGCATATTTGTAATTGGGTGACTCAGATGACCTTTTTGAGTGTACGGTGATCCGGGAAGGTCGAACTTATTTAGAATAGGTACCCGGGGGTTATGTTTGGGTTACGGGGGCATTTTAGACATAACGGGACTCACATATGGGTAGGAGGGTGATTTTTCACTTAGGGCAAAGAAGAAAAATGGGATTATGTTAATTAAGGGGATATTTAAGAGGCTGGGAAGGTGGATTGCAGCCCACCTTTCATATTTTACACAAGATATTAAGAGAGAGAGAGAGAGAGAGAGAGAGAGAGAGAGAGAGGAGAAAAAGAAGAAAAAGAAGAGGATACTTTGAGAGGATAAGGTAGAGGACTCAACCCGTCATCAAATTCGCAGTAAACTTTGGATTTTAGTCCAATGAGGCAAGTAGTTACTTGATTTATGTCGCAATTTGATAGTAGTTATTTATTTTCATGATTAGAGGCAGAAATCTGAAAATTAAGATGTTAAAAATTGAAACGTTCTTAATTGATATAAAGATTCAAATGATAAAAGACTAGGGTTTGTAGATGACGCGACTCTAAATGTCTAGTGCGTGTGAATTATGGATCAACTGTAATCCAACCACATAAGTAATAATTCGAGAAAGTCAGGCGTCGAACTCAGGGACAAAGACGATAACACGTGATGACAAATAGGGAAGGCGATTAAATCTCATGAATGACTCAAAAAGAGAAAATCAAAAGGTGATGATTGTGGGAATACTTAATCTACTTGTAATTAATGAAAAGTAATTCCTATTTAAATTAACTATGCATGCAAGCCTAAAGAATAAGTGTGTAGCTTATGCAAGAAAGACAAGATTGAGATACAATCCCCTAACCTTGAGTAATTTCACCCGATACAAAACGTATTTAGAACTAAGTGTTTAATTAAAAAGAAGACTTTAACATTGTTCAAGAATTACATACATGGGGGAATTAACCCACATGATATATAATCAAGATAAAAATTAAGGCGCGTGACAAGATTATCAATATGTTCGTCACATTCTCAAACACTCAAGTTACCTAGGGCAAATGGAGTTAAAAGTTCTATGACGATTATATTAACAAAATATCATGTTTTCAATTATTCATTCAATTCCAGAATATGTTTTATATCCATGCAAAACACTTTGGGTTGGGTTCATGCATCCCAAACCTTAAAATTTAGTCGGACATAGCGACACGTCTAATTAATGAGATTTCCATGTTGCATGGATTCAATGTTACGTAAAGAGAGCAATTAAACATGTATAGAAGTTCTCCAACAAGATAATAAACATGTATAACCCAGAAATATGATGAATATTGAAAACAATAAGGAGAGAACAACTTATATTTAAGGATTGAATGCAAAACGATGAAGAACTATGAAGTTTGATGATGATTTTAGCTTATCTTGTTTCTTGCCTCTCTTTCTCTCTAAAACTAGGGTAAAAAACTATCTAACTAAACTTTAGAATAATGAATATATAAAACTACCACGTTTTTACAAGTCTTTTAATCAAACAAAACTCTCAAAAATTAAGTGGATGAGTGACAAATTTGTGCTAGAGATCCGAACCAGTTCCCTTTGGAACCAAACTGGTTCGCTTTTTAGAAAACTACAAGTTTGCCCCTCTAAATCTTCTAATCTTCAAATGTGCATAAATTTTAAACCATAACTCGAATTTGAGTGTCGTTTCTTCCAGTGCGCTTGTGATACCAAGTGTTTCAACGTCTCTTTAGGCTCTGCATCCGGATTCCAGTTGTAAAAATAATTTAATGCCCTTGACTTTCCCTTCTTGCTTTTCGATCCTTATTTCGATTTTTCTCTTGTTTTCACGTGCATTAAATACCTGTAAAATCTAAGAGAAATATATGAAACACGATGTACTCGCAGAAAATTTTCAGTAGCAATAATATGATATTAATCCACCTAAATTACATCACATGGAGTGATAAAAACGTCTAAATTATGGGGATAAATATGAAGAATTTATGCCGAATCAAAACTCCCTAACTTAGAACTTTGCTCATCACGAGCAATGTAAGAGAATCATATTATGGTTAAAAATACTTATAAAAATCTTATTGGGATAGAGTACCCTTTTTGCTGGCATGCGGTTGCATTTAGCGTATGCAACAAGCCGTTAAATCCCTAGGTTACCCTAGTAGGACGAGAGGTGTCTCGTGAGGGTTTATAGTGAATATATCCAAAAAAATCATTTTTCACACATGACTCAAACAAAATATCAAAAATAATTAAAAAATGTATAATTTAAATTCCCCAAAAGTAATCACGTTAATTTTTTATTCAAGAGTCTCAATCCATAAGAGTGTGTGTGTGAGAAGTCAAAAATTAAATTGCTAACTTCCACCGATTGATTATTACATTATTTTTTGAAAATTTGCTTTGATTCAAATTCTTCACGTGATGCTCTCAAAAATGAATATCTCAAAATATGGCTATTTCTCTCAAAGTGTGTGATTTTTAAGAGTAAATGTAATGGAGTTCGAGTTCAAGCACACAAATTGAAAGACAAACTTTTTAATGGTGAAAAGATCTCATGAACAAGATACGGTCATTGGAAAATGGGAAATATCCTCGTTTATTCACACCATTTAATCTCTCTTATTTTACTTTTGTGTTTTAGCTCTCCACGCAGTAATTAATGTCATTATTCGGACCCGGTTAGGACTTTTCAAGTTATGGTGTATGGGTAAAAATAAGGATGGTTGTGAAAATTCGGAATTGAAAAATCTTCTTATGATGTCCGTTAGTGCCTCTTTAGACTTTTGCTCATTTTCACTTATCTTTCTATTTTTTTCTATATATTTATTTTTCTCATTTTTTTCTCTTTCATTTTCTTTCTATTTTTGTTGAGCATTATTCTACTTTTCTTGCCCCTATTATGTGCACTTTTTGGAAGTAATTTCTGAATGTTTTATTTTCACAATTTCGAGCTACTTGGGTTTCTCGGGATACAAATGAAAAAGGGAAAATTATTAGGCTCAAATTAGTTTGCAAAAGGTGTAACTTTTCACAACTTTTTATGGCTTAATATTTTTGGGTAACAAACGAGGGCCTAGCTTCATTTATCTGAATTACTCATTATTTTACCATATGCATCTAGAGATTTAATTTTTGTTTAGAGATATTTTAGCGCGCTTTTAAGACGATATTTCACTCATTTTTCCATAACCGATCAAGACAATAATTTAGAGATCATCAACGACTTTTTTTAAACACTGGATTGAACTTTGAGTTAATTATAACTCGGATTGATTTAATTTTTTGAAAAAAATGATAGGCTCGAAATCTCACCAGGTTAGTCAATCTCCACATTATTCGTTAAGTCATCAATTTTCGTTCAATTTCCATATTTGGTTAATTTCGGCTTAGTGCTTTAGATTTTTACAAATCGATACTTCAAACAAATATTTCATGATATTTTTTAAGATTTTAAATTTCAATTTTGATTTATTTTAAAGAAAAATATTTTTGACTTTTTTCGAAATTTTTTATTTTTTTGGAGTTTTCCACTTTTTATGAACGTTTTGACATTTTTCATTTTTTTTAGCATTTTGAAATTTGTGAGAACCCCCCCCCCCCCCCCCCTCTCAAACTTAGACTTCTGCAATGTTCCCATGTAATAAGGACGAAAATATAAATAAGAAAGAAAAGTGCGCAATAAAAGAGAACAGATGAACAAAATACAAATTGTATTTAAAACAAAGGACACAATTACAATGCGATTACGAGAACGATATTGTGGTAGCAAAAAAACTCACCCGCAGGGAGGTGCCCATTTACCACGATGCATGTATAAAAATAAATATGAGGCAGACAAAGATTTACATGGTTCGACCATAAATGGCCTACGTCCACGGCGCTACTATTGTGTTCCATTAGAATTATGAGAGAGTTTACAATAACGTGTTTCTCTAGCTTCTGAGCCCCCTTTCACAATGGGGGGTGTCCCCTTTATATAGAATTAGGGGTTACATTAGGGTTACATTTGGATGAGCCCCTTATTCATAGAGTTTAAGTTACAATCAAATAATGTTCGTTAGTCTTCTACTTTATTAGGGACTCTTGGCCGTCCTTATCGTGTGGGAGCCCATGTTGGTCGCTATCTTAACTGGTGTGCTCGCCACGTGTCCTGCTATTTAGGTAGGTATATTTCCCCCCCAATAGATATAATTTCATAGTTTCTTAAAGTCGGAATTACAATGCAAAATAGAGAGAACTACATAATAAGAACAAAACACCAATCTAATGGCTTCAGGACGATAGGTGACTAAGCATAAATTCTTCAAAATTTAGCCGCTTAGTTTAGTGAATTTAATATCTCGAACAACGTAATTGATTTTCTCTTATCCTATATCATTGTTAATGACTTCTTCTAATAACTACCCCGATCTTCGTGTATTTCTTATTGATTTTACAGGTATTTAGTGCAAGAAAAGAAAGAAAGAAACCGAAAGAAAGGAAGATAAGTCAAAAGGAAAAAGCGTAAATTTACACCCAGAGTTTGGATTTGAAGCCTAAATGAAAGTTGAAGATCATTATTTCACAAGAGAGTAGGAAGAAACGGAAATCAAATCGGAGCTCTGGATCAAAAGTTATGACAAGTCAAAGTTGGAAAGAAAAAGTCAAAGTTGAAGAATATCGGACCGATCCGGTTGATCTCAGACCGATCCGAAATGCATCCATTACAGTAGACCCCGAATCCATACAGAACCGATGGAAGCCAAACCAATCTGATGGGATCTGGACCGGTCCGGTTGGAGAAAAAAAGAATCGATCCGGCTAATGGAAAACGAACCGATCCGATGGAATCCAGACCGATCCGACTGTTCGAAATTCCGGCATTTATTATGGAGGCTGAAGAGTTTCATCTCCTGGAAATTCTTGAATAATTAATTTTTATTAGCTGTAAAAACGATACTTGGGTATTATAAAAGGCCAAAAACCCTAGAAGAGAAGGGAGTTTTTTTTGGTCCCCTTAGGAGTTCTTTTTAGCAGACATTTTTTATAGTTTAGAAACCCTAATTTTGATTTGGAGGCAAAGGAGTATCTTAGATTCAAGTTCAATTCTCTTTTCAATTTTTGGTTACGAATTTCAATCTTCAATTCAAGTATCAATTTCCATTCTCTTATTTGTTCTTTAGTTTACTTTCAATTCGATTCTCAATTATTTTGCAATTCTCTTTTGAAGCAATGTTTATTAGATACATGAATCCATGCATATTTATACTTTTGTTTTTATCTAACAAAACCACGTCTAGCTAAATTTTCAAGGGTTGGGATTCATGAACCCATCCTGAGGTAAATTACCCATGTAGAAAATAGAGTTTAAATTAAAAATTGACCAAATCGTGTAGGGAAATTATACGAACATAGTAGATCTTTTAATCTCTCTTGCCCTACGTACTTGGGATGTTTAAGAATACTATACAAGTGTAATTTTCCTACACCGCTTTATATTTACTTTTGATTTCATATGATGCTGTCTAGTTCCCTCATATATGTAATGCTTAGGATTTATAAAGACTGAATTCAGTTAAGATTTTAATTTATAATTCTAGTATTCTATACGGTAAATTACTAGGGATTGGGGGATTGTAGCCTAACCTATTTTTTATCATACTCATCTCTATTCTCTTTACAATTCTTAGTTGTTTTTGTGCACGTAGTTCATTCTAAATTTTTATTCTATCAACAGTTGGAATTTTCAAACCATCAATCATCATCTTTTCTTTTCTTTTGGGGAATCATTTGAAAGTTAAATAAGCTTTTCCTACATTATTCCGAATTGCCAATTTCTATTCCCTGTGGAGATGATCCCAACTTATCGGATTATTACTAACGCGAAAGGCTTGCACTTGACCCTATAAAGCACGCACTTTAGACACATTTTTGGTCGCGTCAATAGGTCGGGCGCTAATGGGTCACGGGCGTACGGGTCATAGAAATAGCTCGAAAGTTGAGTATTTGGACCAATTTTTAGTCATTACATATCCGATTGGAGATGCCCCATCTTGATCGTATCTCTTCGATAGTCCGCTATAAACCCGTTGAGCCGCAACTCGAGTGCTCCAATATGATGGTTGACAACTGTCGATTCGGGTTCACAGTCAGAATTCGCCTCTTCGTCGTATTCCTTTTCTTCCTCTCCCATTGAGACGTCTTCCTCCTCTTTCACCACCGGTAGAGGAGGATGGGCTACCCCCATTTAGCGAGCACTATGTGTGAGGGACGTTTGACCAATTGGCTTTGGGAGGCAGGGCTGCGTGTTGAGCGCCTCAATACCGGCATCCTTTAGAACGGATGTAATGAAACATGCATAGAGGAGGGCGACTTTGCCTCTCCGATCATATGCGGTGTGTATGATCTCACCATATATTATACGAGCGAGGTGCTTGGTGCTCCCCTCATCGAGAAAATGGTAGAGGAAATTAGTTTGGCGAATGTGGAGGGCAGAATTATTGGAAGTTTGAAGGATGGAGCCGCACGTGATCAGGAATGCTAATTGGGTCCTCTCTTCTAGGTCGCCTATGGGAAAGGTATCCTGAACTCAATCATGATTAGGAGTGAGCTGAGAAATGCACGTGGCTTTGGAAATTAGGACGACCATAGACATATAATCAAAGTGTCGAGGTATATGGACCCCATTGGCACACATTTTTTGGGTCACGAGGTCAAGAGAGAACACAATCGGAGTACGCCTCATATTCAAAATTTGATAGCTTGACGAGCGTGCCATAAAAAAGTTTGGACCTCGTATACTCAAATATCCTCATCGGGGTGCTGGAAGAAGTTATACCACCCCCGGTGGTGAAATAAGGTGGTAACCGCCCGTGGGAGTTGCCTCTAAAGAATTTGCCTCTCGATATGAAGTGTTCAGGAGGCAGAGAAAAAACCCGCATTCCAATCCCGCTCTTGAACCAAGTGGAATGAGTGGTCTTCATCGTGTATAATGTCAATGGAGTCGTACTTATCGATGAAGTTGTCGGCATTGGCCATAGGAAATAGAGAGCTTAAAATTTAGGATTTTGGTGGTGGTGAGATGAATGGTGGAGATGGGGATGTATTTATAAGTGAGGAGCATTGGGTTTTGGTGGGAAAATGGGAATGGATGGGTGGTAAAGGGTGAAGGGAGTGAAAAGGGTGAAAATGTTTTGGTTAGAGGGATTTTTGGCAGGGGAATTTCAAATGGAGGGGGAATGAATGAGGGGAAATGAGAAAGGGTGGGATAAAGAGGAGGGGAGATGGATTTGGTGTTCCCGAACCGGTTCACCCTAGGGACGAACCAATTTGGTTTTATTTTACTCACGCTGGAAATTTGAACCGGTTTGACCTTGTAAGCTTAAATAGGGTGAACCGATTCACTTTGCCTCAATCGATACTATCAATCCGAATCGGTTCGACCCTGTTAGCTGATCAGGGAGAACCGATTTGTTTCCCCAGTATTGCAACTTGATATTTTCCTCCCTCTATAAAAAACTAAGTGTTAGAAATCCTCCTATTCAGTTTCCTAAACATGGCCAAGAATCTCCTACCCATTTTGATAACTCGGGACATCTCAAAATATCACCACAAAGTTCGTATTGGGCATCAAATTGGTTCTCCTAACCTTTCCATAATCGTGAATCAACGAACCTCTAACTATTCTAACTTAGCAGGAGTCTCTATAATACAATGAGAATCACCCTATATGCATTGGGGGTGCGGCAACCTCTCACACTACTCGCACTACCCCGTAAATGGGGCCCAACAACTAGATTGTGTCGGCTTCCTCAATGAGCACCTCGAGATATGGATTTAGGCGTTGTTCATTGACTTTAGACTTGTCTCCCACTTTAGGGTTTTCTAACTCAATTGCGCTATGGGGAAACACTTCTCTAAAGACAAATGGGCCCGTCCACCGTGAACGTAACTTTCCAGGAAATAAGGGTAATCGTGAGTTGTAAAGGAGCACTTTTTGACCCGAATGAAACTCGTTTCTACGACTATTTTGCTCATGCATGAGTTTCATCCTTTCTTTTGATATGCGGGGGCTCTCATATGCATTATTGCATATTTTTTTTATAACTCATGAAATTGAAGCTTGTGTGCTTCATCGGCTTTATCTAAGTTATAGTTCAACCTCTTGATTGCCAATACGCTTTGTGCTCAAGCTCAAGGGGGAGATGGCAAGGCTTGCCATTGACAAAATGAAATGGGGACATTCTGAGGGGATTTTTGTAAGAGGTTCTATAAGACCATAGTGCATCGTTCAATCGAATAGACCAATCCTTTGGGTTAGGATCAACGGTCTTCTCAAGAATTTTCTTTATCTAACTATTTTCTACCTTGGGTTGTCCATTTGTTTGTGGGTGATAAGTTTTTCCAACCTTGTGGACGACCCCATACTTGCGCATTAATTTTTCGAATGACCTATTGTAAAAGTGCGTGTTGTTATCACTAATAATCGTCTTCGGGGCTCCGGAGTGAGAAAATATATGTTCTTGTTTGAACTTTATCACCACCTTGTTATCATTTGTCTTAGTAGTTATGGCCTCAACCCATTTTGACAAATAATATACCACGAAAATGATGTTTAAGAAACCAAAGGAGGAGGGAAAGGGACCGATGAAGTCGATGCCCCAACAGTCGAATATATCGATGATAAGAATATGGATCAAAAAAATTATGTCTCGTCGAGTGATGGCTCCCATTTTTAGGCATCTATCGCAAGAATTGCAATGACCATTTATATCCCGAAAGATTATGTGCCAATAGAGACCGCTTTGAAGAATCTTAGCGGTTGTCTTATTCATGGAAAAATTGCCTCCATGTGCTTCTGTATGACAAAAATGAATGACAGTAAGTATCTTGTCATCCGAAAATCATCTTCAGATGATTTGGTGCACATAATATTTGAATAAATAGAAATCATCGTAAAAGAACATGCACGACCAAGTGAGGAACTTCTTATTCTCTTGCGGTGTCCAATCGGGGGGAACGACCCCCATGACAAGATAATTCACTATATCCACAAACCAGGAGAGAGAAGAAGTGGCAAATAATTTCTCATCCGATAAATATTCGTATATGGGCATAGGATCTCTAAGTACGTTGGATGAAAGTCTAGAATAAATGATCGGTTATGACATTTTCTACTCCCTTTTTATCTTTAATGGAAAGATCAAATTCTCGAAGGAGTATGATCCACTTAATGAGGTGCGAATTTTCATCCTTTTTGGAAAGAGATATTTGAGAGACACGCGGTCGGTAAAGCATACGATGGGAGACTCGATAAGATAAGAGCAGAAATTTTCAAGGGAAAATACTATCTCTAGCAACTCTTTATCCATGGTGGAGGGGTTCAATTGAGATCCGATTAAGGTCTGGCTAGCGTAGTAGATGATGTGGGCATTTTTGTCTTTTCGTTGCCCCCAAAACAACCCCAATCGCAAAGTCACTCGCATCGCATATAAGCTCTAATGGAAGGTTCTAATCCGGATCTTGAATGATGGGAGTGGAACCTAGCATGATTTTCAATTTGTCAAAAGTGGCTTGGCATGCTTCACTCCACTCAAATGGGCCATCCTTCATAACTAGGTTGCTTAAGGGCCTAACGATGGCACTAATATAAGAACACGATCATACTTATGACCCCAATTACCTCAATCATGATTATATATTATTTTAAATAATGTTTTATTGGTATAAAATATGTTATATTATCATCATTTAGTTTGATTGCACCTTTTATGATCGAGGATTTTCAAAAACTATTGATAAACATTTAATTTTAAAGTTTCGATAGAAAATTTCAGGTTTGAGGCCCATTTTTACCAATTATACATAATAATTTGATCTAAGAGTGAACTAAAAATATGTATCTCTATGAGTGACAATGTCAGCTCAATAAACGTTGTGTAAAATAAACATAGGAGTGAAAATATATAACAAAATTACGAACTAAGAGTAAATCCGTCTATTATTGAAGTTTGTTTTTGTCTTTATTGTATCTAAATGTTATGTTTTGATTGGTTAGAGTGGGTGGAACCCTTAGGATGACTTTGGCAGCTAAAATCATCCTTTCTCCTTCACTTTTAACACACATTTCATCCATAAAATAACTTGGCTTGAAGAGAGAAATTATGAAGCTTAGGAAGAAAAGTGTGAGGAGAAAATTGGAAAAAAATCCATAAAAATGATATAAGAGTTCCTAAGGTAATTCTATCCATAAATCTTATTTATTTTTTTGCATTACTGATTGAAATGATTGAAATCATCAACTTTTCACTAAACATTCATGCCTTGCTGTATATATATGGATAAATGCAAGTTTAAAGAAAGTTGAATGTGTAAACCCTCTATATTACTTTGTTTAGAAACCTTGTGTATTCATACTTATATATCTTCTTGTATACTTACTGAAAATTGATAATTCCAATTGGAGATTAAACTATACTTATATATTCAAAGAATATACAAAAATTAGAATTAAACTCCTCGTGGTTAGACCTTGGTGATGGTTGGAAGTTGGTACATAGTTGGTGTTTTAATGATTTGTTTTATATATGCCTTGAGTCTGATAAAGGCTTTAACATAACAAATGACCTCTAAAAATCATGAAACATTAATTTTGTATTGTTTTGTATGTGTAATAAAAATATATGGAAAATCTATAAAGTTATGGTGCTGAAAAATCATGAAAATTCTTGGAAGTTGACAACACACTAGAGGAGCTTATATGGCAGATTTACTATGTTATAAGGAAATGATACGCCATCTTTTCTATTGGATACCTAATATGGTAAGGATTGAATTATCAATAAGAAATTAAAGTATGTCTGGACTATTAAATGGCAATTTAGCAATTAAAAGTATAAAATGAGGATGAGTATGCTAAGTATAAACTGATTATGTTTTCAACCATATTTCAATATCTCCTTGATATATATATACATTCATGCAGGCTTTCTAACATACCTCACTTAACATACCTGTGAACATACCCATTTAAAAAAAAGTAAAAAAATGTATTTTTCAACCAAATTTAGTATACATGATCTACATAGAAAGGATACCACGTACAAAAAAATCATCAAAAAATTCAACTCGAAAGTGGATGAGATGATGGAAAAAATTTGAATGGCCGAAAATACACGTATATACCCACTTTTCATTTCACCAACTTTCGGGTTGAAATTTTTGGTTATTTTTTATAGATGATCTCCTTACTATGTAGATCATGTATACCAAATTTTGTAGAAAAATACATTTTTTTACTATTATTTTTTAAATGGGTATGTTCATAGATATGTTGCTAACAGGTCTGTTGGAGAGCCTGACTATATATATATGGGAGAGGGGTGTTTGAAAAGTAAAACGATCCAACGGCTGAGATCGAATTATCTAGTGCAATCTAGGGGTATGAGAGTGTGCCATGTCACAACTTAAGCAATGTGACATGGCAAATGAGAAAACTTACCTTCCAACCCCCTACCTACATGACATCTCATTCTCTCCCCATCACTCATTTAATTCATCCCTCTAAACCATACCCCTCTCCTCCCACTCTCCCTCTCACGAACCAGACACCATCCCTTCCTCCTCCCCCACACCCACGAGGTAATCTCCCTGTAATACCCCGTATTTTTATGATATATTAATTTGGGGATTTATATAATTTAATGTGAATTAATTATTTAATATAAATCCGGAAATTTATTATGTTATGATTATTAACGCGATGAGAGTTAGTAATTATGGGAAATTTGTTGAATATTACTAATGAGCAAAGTAATATATAATATTTGTTATATTGAATGTCACGAGTGAATAAAATGACAATTTCGGAAATTTAAGTCGAGACGTGCTCGTGTCGCGTCGGGACTAAATATTGCTAAATAAAAGTGAATATTTTATAAGTTGTTCATATGGTCGTTTTGAGTGCGCCAACGCATCCGGAAGGGTCGAGATAGTCAGAAAAGTGTACTCGGGGGTTTGATTTGGGTCTCGGGGCGTTTTTAGGCCTAATCAGTAACCCGGGAGGGCATTTTAGTCATTTTGTATTTTTGGGAAATTAAACCCACGAAAATTAAAGGGGTTATATCAGATATTTAGGTTGTCTCCTAGGGTTAGAATACTCAAAACCCTAGAACGGCCATTGGAGAAGAGAGGAGAGAGCTCTCAAGGCATTCCAAGGCTCAAAACTCAACCGTTTGCACCGCCGCCATCACCAACGCGTAGATCGCGAGACGGGGAACGCAACCATACCGAATTCGGCACCAAACCAGACTTCTGAAATTCCCAGGCAAGTGTTTATCTTGCTTATTTCGTTGATGCATCTTTCATATTGGTTTAGGAGTAATTAGAATGAGTTTTTATGGAAGAAAACCAAAGATATGAGATAGGAATCGCATGTAGTTATGGTTTAAATGATAATTCTGGAAACCCTTGCCATGTAGAGGAATTACCCACGAAATTATGATGTTTATAAGAAGAAATTTCTGGAAATACTTGTAAGAACCATGTTTAAGAGAATTCTAGGGTTCTTGATAATTATAATAATCTTTGGGTTGTTAATCCATGTATAATGATAGAAATCCTCATGCTTCACGTTGGAAATACCTAGTAGGATGATATAATGTTAGTAGTACAATTCTTGAGACGTTTGGGATTGAAAAATATGGATTTGGTGAAGGTTAGAAGATGAAACACGTAACTACAATTCTGCAGATTTTCGTAGACCTGCTTGATCGATCGATCGAGCCTAGAACTTCGATCGATCGAAGCCTCGATCGATCGACCCCTCCTGGCAGACTCTTATTTCCTTTTTTAAATGAGTTAAATTCAATTTATCGTGAAATAATTCTTGGGCATCCTTGATAAAAAATTTTGGGAGATATGGAAGACTAGTAGGACATATGAATAATTTTGGGACTTTTATTATGAGACGAGAATTGTATTTTTGGGATAATTACGTAAGGGTCAATGAATTTATGAACTAAAGGGAGAGTTGAGTAAGAGAGTTTCGTTGGAACATAAAAAGGACACCTACTGACTTTTATACTTGGGAGGATAGAGTCCATGAGAGTTACGTAATAAGTTGGAAAAATCCTTCGAATTAAGGCTAGAGACGAACCCTTATACGCGATACTAATAATGTGAAAAACAAGGATAAATGTCGTAACTATGGGATTGGAGATATACCCAATATAGATATGGTAATATTGGTATAGTTATATGATTGTGTATGCATATACTATCTATGTGTGAAAAACATACCCACGCTACTTGCTATCCCTGAGGTTACCGCGCTAGGACGATCTTATCCTGTGTTGCCTTCGGCGGGATATTGATTCGTACTCTAGTAGATAGATATCCTTGGTACAGGCTATCGGAATGATAGTTCAGACGGTCCTAAGAGACGCGGGTATGTGCCATCCTCTTAGAGACTTGGAATCTATGCTTCCCCTCAATATTGTTGTGTATGTGTTAATACAATTCGTGAGTGATTCCGAATTTGTATTCCCCTTAATATGAGTGATATGGGGTTTGTATAGTAGAATATTCCCGCACCATAGTTTTAATTGGGGTGCTGTCGTAATATATATTGTACGAGTAGTTAATATATATATGAAATTCTGAAATTTGGAAACTTCCTACTGTGATTTGGTAAGTAGGACATGATTGATGACTCAAAATTGTAAATACTTGATGTGGGAAAGTATAGTATAACATTGGAAATCTTGATTAATTAATAAAGTTAGAATGAGAACTTTGATTACAAGTTGAAATCTTACTTTGTAAACAATTGTGTTGTTCAGTTTTAAATCTTGCAAATAACCTCAGATAAACTAAATCGTTGGGGGAGATTAGTACAATATATGATAGATAATCCGTTGGGAAGGTTAGTACGATAGGCGTGCACATTAGAATAGAGGTGAGAATTTCTCAAGGGAGTGTCGCACTAATATGTTGTTGCATTGACCTGTATCAATTTAAATACTTGCTAAACGAATTTTAAATCATACACACTATCGGGCTCTGACCCGTTTCTATTTCTTTTCTCTCTTGTATATATATGTATATATTACAGGTGCCCAGCCACAGAGGCGTCTTGCTTAGGATCCCTTGGAAGAAACGTGCTGCAACTTAGGTGGGAGTTGCAGGCCACTTGATTAGGCGATCTCATTTACTTGATTCCATTCCTATCATTCTCAGACATTGGGGCATGTGTCGCCCTCTCCACTATTTATCTGTTTTATTGGGACAGTTGTATTTCAGTTCATTTCTAGTACTGTTCTTTGGGATTTATTCAGCATGAATGTTTTACTTTAAATTTTAAATGTTGGGATCTTGGATGTTGAATGTTTTAAATTTGTTTGGATTATGTTGCAGAATTATTGTGGTGTGATTCTTACTTATTTAATGATGTCAATAAATAAATAATTAATTTTTCTTTAAATAAAATTTGGAAAGTAACGTTTAAAAATGGTTTTGACACTTAGCTTAATTAATTAGGGTGTTAAATTGGAAAATTTATTTTTCAACAGTGATGCTGAGAATGAACCAACTGTTCACCTTGAATTAATTTAATAAAGGAGTGATCGTCCGGCATTTAATTAGGCGGGGTGTCACACTCCCTCTCTTTTACACACACACAAAAAATCGCACCTTATATTCCTCTCTCTTACACAAAAAAAAATTGCACCATCAGATGTGTTTGTCTTATGGGTGCGATTTTTCATTTTTGATGGTGCGATTCTTCATTTCTGATGGTTTGATTTTTTTCACACACGCATGTGATGTTGGGATTTTCTTCCGATCTTTCAACACGCACATATGAATGATTCAAGGTGAGTATTTAATTTGTTGTTGATTATTTTGTTAATTATTTCGTGTCTTTGGTTACATAATAGGGTTTTGGGGTGGTGCAATTTTGTCATAAAACTAATTTGGTCATCAGTAACAAGTACTACTTTACAACTTTGGGGGAATTTGATCTTGATTTTATTTCTTTCCATATTACGTGAATGGTTCTAAGATCGATGGATTTTTAATTTTATTTTAGTGGTATTTTTTGTAGTCAGTATTTGTCCAAGTTATTGCCTGAGAACCAGAAGCTTGGGCCATTCTTGCAAATGCTTCTGATATGCAATAGACTTCTGAATTAAGGTTAGTTTCCTATTCATTAATTTTTTTTATCATTATTGAATCTAGTTTTCTCAGTTTGTATCGTCGATGTCAGTTGTAGGTGTCAGTATGCAATATATGTGGTATCTGTTTGTTGGAGGTGTATTTAGATTCAATTATTGTATTTGTATATATAGTTTTCAAGTAAATAAGTGTGTATGTAATTTAGGGTGTTGAAACTACACTCTAATCAGTTTGTTGAGTATATATATATATATATATTATGGTCAGTTAGTCGGATATAGTTTTTGCTTTAAGGTTGTTTATTTTTGTGGGGTCATTTTCTATCAACACAATTTCAATATGTTTAATTCTATTTGGTAGTTGAATATGTGAAAAAGCTATTTGAGCTTAAACCATCACAATGCTCGCTCAAAGCCTCTAAGACCCATCTCTCAGACGGCAAGGATTCACACCACTTCTTCCTTATCAATGAGGTCAAGTACCCTTTCTCTTTACTCACCATTATCTTTTTGGTTTAATATATTTTGGTGGGATTTGGGTGTAATATCACGAATCCAGCCAAATAGCGTCGGTGATACATGAAAGAAACTTTCGAGATGCTATTTGGCATTATTACATGGGTTTTGGGTTGTTAAATTATAGATTTAAACTATCTCAGAAGCATTGTTCAACTCATTAATTATTGGTAATATCCTCTGAAGTTTGGGATTACATATTTAGTGCATATTTTCTAAATTTTAGTGTAACGTTTACATACTTAGTGTATTGTTTGCTTAGATTTTACATATAAAGCGTATATTTAGATCAGACTTTAGATTCTAATTCTAAATTTCATATTAGGGTTTTCATCATGTTTGTTTGCGGGATGATGCTAATTATTATTCACTATTTCTTTCACATGTGTGGAATGATTTGTAAAACTAATATTTTTCGAGCAATGTGACCTACACTGTTGTGTGTTCATCCCAAAAATTCGATTCTATTGAATGTATTCATCCACAAATATGAATAATGTTTGATTAAAATGCAAATTTGACTGTTTAGTGTGTCATATGTTGTGTGGCTGTTTGACAATTAGTATACCTCTATTTATTATTTGTGTACTGTGAAGATAGTATTATATGGTGAGCTTTTGCATAGTTTTTGTGGGTTAATGTCATGTTTGTAAATTGCCTAGGCTACTTCTTGCGTTACTTTTCTTAAAAGATGGTGTACTGATTGTCATGTTCACCAACTTTTTAACTGAGTGGTCGTAGTATAAATGATTAAAGTAAGATTAAATGCAGAAGGAAGGCAAGTGAGTGAAAGGGGGAAGAAGGGAAAGAAATGGAAAGACAACTGGTACCAAATTGGTTACATAAAATGGTACGAAATTGGTTAGATAAGTTAGCAACTGTGATGATTCATTACATAAACGTACACTTCCTTGACAGCTGGAGGATTCTCTATGTTTAAATTACCAACTATGATGATTCGTTATGTTAAAATTTGAACATTGGTACACTTCCTTTTTGTTTTTTAAGTACATTTTTTATTTATTCATTTGTTTGAGGATTCGTTATGTTCGAGGATGGGTTATGGTGTCATCGAGACTTCATTTATGGTGTTTTTTACTCAAATGCCCAATATACATCCATTGTTATCACTGCTGTTATTGAGATTCTGTTTCATGCTTTCTTCTGCTTTCCAGGAGGTGGAAAAGAAGGCAAAAAACCCAAGCAGATAGTATTGCCCCTATAAGGGGACAAATCGGTAAACATTGAACGGCTCCAAAACAGAGATAAATTATCCAAACGTGGAAAATGAGATCCTTTTACTGAAGGAGTCATGAAAACAAAAAAGAGTTGAATGAAAACTTTTAGAGATTTTGCAACGATATTAAAAATCATTCACATTCCTAAATCATTGAACTATTTTGCAGGTTTTGCGAACTTTGATAATTTAAAGTGGTATAAGATTTTGCTATAAAATTTATCCTCTTATACATTGTTCAGTTAATGTAATTTGCATGCTAATATTTTTTGACTATTTTATCTATTTGTTCAGGTATAATTAAGGCTTTATGGTTTCTTTACATGTCCTAGGGTATCCCACTGTGTAAACTTATGGATCATGAGCATTTGGATAATTTTATCTGAATGTAACTTTGTAAACTTTGTAATTATGAATGGAATTCATTCATTGTTTACATCCTCACATTGAAAATGTGTAGTTATCTGGGGTATGTAAATGTTTACATTTATGGTGTAGGAGCATTTGGATGTATTTATTTGAACATATAATCGTAATATTTGTACGCTATAATCAAATTACTATTCAACGTACAAGACGTTTTGTTTGTTTTACAAAAGTTGTTGGAGATGTTGAAGTGTTTATGATATCAAGTTCTTATGTTGTTTATATGAGGTCCAGGACAAACTATTTGTTATCTTGGATCAATTATTTATTTCTTAAACAGGGTGGATAGTCCGATAAATGAAGGGAATTCTCTCGAAAATTTTTAAATTATTTACACATTTGTATTGAAAAAAGAAACTTTATGACTTAAATTTATATGATTCAATATTTTGAAAATTTACACTTATAATCTGTAAAACATTTATTATTTATATTATACATGACTTTATTTCAAAAATTATTTGTCTATTGCGAACTAAATACTACGTATGGTCCTATAAACGGCGTACACTTTCAAAAATTAGTGTCGTGCCGTGCATAGCTTTGGAAATTATGGCCATTTTTTTAAAATTACACTTTGTTTGTTGGGGAAGAAATTTTTTTCCGTTTTGCAATTACGTACTTTTGAAATTTTTTACATTTTGCGATTTCGTACTTTGGAAATTTTCGTTCTGCCTTCAGGCACGGGCATACACTAGTGTGTGTGTGTGTGTGTGTGTGTGTGTGTGTGTGTGTGGTAGGTTGATTATGATTTATGATATGATTTTGATATGTTAAATATCTTAACATGAAATTAGATGGAACTTCATTTATGATAAATGATTTGAATGGGATCATATGATGCTTATGAATTAGGTTACATTTAAGTTATTCTTTGGATTATTAATATCTTTAGGATGATACTAATATTGTAAGAATGATAGGAAGATAAGAAGAACCAGTTGAACACGTTCCAGACAAAGTCAAAGGAAAAGCCCATAAAGTTGCCAAGGTGAGTGTACTTATGATTGTTTTATATATACAAATACGTGAATGATATGATGGATATGAATATACCTCTAAGAGCATATTGGTTTGAGTACTTCGGTATTCAATATTTGTTTGTATATTCATATATTCTAGGATTGGAATTGGACAAAGATACAATGATTTGTTTTGTCTTATGACAAGGATTTGTTGGAACTTTTGTTCCAGGATTTGTTATTGCCATAACGAACAGGATTGTTTGGACTTTATATCAAAATATTTGATATAAAATTATTATTTCATTACAGGGAAGGAGTACCTCACTAGGTTTATAACTTAATATTTTTATTTTAACATTTTTCAGGTTTGTATACTGCTAGCTAGGACACCATATGATGGATGATTTTGAGAGCTGCACCGTTAGAAATAGCTGGGGTTAGATATGGGAATTTTGTTATTGTCACACTGATGATTTTACAACACTCATATTGAGTTAGAGTGGGATAATTTGATGATGATACTAATTAATCATAGTATTATAGGTTCGCTTAATTATGACTCTGGGGGTAATTATGTTATGCCATAGAAAACATGTTTAGGTTCATTTTGTACATTATACATGATAATTATTAAATGCTGAAACGACCCTTTAGTTTTCACTTTAGGTAAAAACAACTTTGTTCCAATTTTTAGTTAAAACCAATTTTATCTTCTTAAATCCTAAACATGCATCTAAGTGATTAAATCCATTCCATGAATAAAGCATGCGGTAAAAGAAATCATTTCAGGAAAAATCCCCGAAGGGCAAAACCTTTTTATTTTCACTATAATTTTGTAAAGAACGGTTACACGGATTACAATGAAAATAAGTGCGACATACGAAATACCCGCAGGTGTCGATTTCGATGTCTCGGCTGAAATCTCCCGCAGGAACTCCAGGTGGTCAGCACTAGAGAAGAAGACGACTTCTCCACAAGTTACTTCATAAGAAATCTCTCTACAAAAGCGCGCAGCTCTTCGGTTGTAGAGTTCTCCCCAGAAAGTGCAGAACAGTTTAGTGAATGAATTATCTTCCGATAAACGCGTTCAAGATCACTTAACTTTGGAATTGAGTAATACGATATTGAATAAACACCAGATGAATGAAACACTGTATGGGAATAAGTTTTCGAAACTTTTCTGCCGTAGAAACCTTTTGCAGAAACATATTTATTATATAACTGAGCAGCACAGAGTCCAAGAAAAGAAAATGCAAAAATCGAGGCAGCAGGTCATTCGAGTGAGAACAGATCTCGTTCACGCGACATGTGAATGCTCATATTCGACTTACTATCTCGTTCGAGCGAGCTACAGTATTTTAAATTAATATTTTTCTCTTAAATTAATCCTCGAATTTTTTTTAAACTTTTTGCAACTCAGAAATATTTTTAAAACATAAAAATATTTAATTCCCAATTATTTAAATCACCCCCCATTTAATCAATATACAAAATTACTCAAATGCTCATAAGTATTCATACCTGAGTGATCTTAAACAAATGCAACACCTCTTGAATTGAAATCTTCTTCAACGCTTTAGATTGCACATTCTTGGACTTGAACTATATCGTAGGCTCAATTAAACTCCATAATTAAAACTAGCCTAGACTTAATTTATTTTGTCCAGAATTAGGCCATCTAAAACAAAAGTACATGATAAGTATTATGTTCTTACAAATATCCCCCTTTGGCTATTCCGGGACAAAACTAAACAGAGATGCAATATGCCATAAACAAATACATGTGCTATCTCAAAACTCAGAAATATAAAAGTACATGACATAGTGATACTGAATAAATTACAAGCATCTAAATCTGATTCTGTCTCTGACTGGCAATCATCTGAATCTGTCACCGAATGTGATGTATCAACAAATATCTGAATCTCTGAAAATAATACCTACACACACGAGACATAAACAAATAGCCAAGTGAAGTATGGAGGAACAAAAAAATTATCATAATAAATAAATACTCCCTCTACATCACATATCTCTCCCCCTTTTTGCCTAGAATAGACAAAAGGTGGGACAAACACACCAAGTCTAGCACGAATATATGAGAAAGAACAACATGGATAGAGAAACAATATAAGTATGACAATGGATGGAAAAATGGCAGTATTTGAAGCATAATAAGAGAATCAATAAACAACAAATGAAACTATACATCCAGGTCATAAAATAAACCAAGAGTGATACAATGGTCAGAAGAGTACATCATATCTGAGAATAAATAAATACATCAGGAATCACAATGTCTCAGATATAATAAAACAACTACAACTAAGAATCAGTAGGAGTATCATCATCATCAGCAGCAGCAGCAGTGTCATCAGAGTATGTAGATGAAATATGACCTAATCCATAAGAACATGTGCCTCTCATCTGCTCTCTCTGCCTCATCTCACCAAAAAATGCGGTCATCCTAGACTCTGTAAGAACATGGGCTTCGGCCTCAGCATCAAATCTGGCCGTGATAGAGTCATACATCATGGACTGAGCATCTACCTGTGCCTGTAAAGACGAAACCTCCTCCTCAATAGGAAGAGTGGGAGCAGGAGTGGGGGTGGTGGCTGAGAAAACTCGGAGGTTCTCGGGACAGTGTGATCACCAGGCTGACAGGGATCAGCATTGGGGAAGGCTCCCTCAGGGGGTGGAGCACAAGATCTTGCTGCCTGTGGAAGATGACTCTCGGAACAAGTGAAAGTATTATGATCAATAATGGCAGGCAAAGGGAGATGTTGATCACCCTCTAAAATAGGAACCCCAACAGTAATGCAAATGATGGAGATGAGAATCCCATACGGAAGAGCAGGGCGGACTGGGATGGTACCACTGACGATAACAGATGATATAACACGAAGCATGACCGTCGTTAGATCGATATCCCACCTCTGAGAGACGTGATACATGAAATAGACAATGTCAGATCCAATCTGAGTATGGTTTATCCTAGGATAAATGGATGCTGACACAAACCTATTAAGTACACGGAAGGCAGGAAAAAGCTGGCGATGGTACATAGTAGTACCTGCCTGGGGAATCTCCCAGAAGCAATGATGCAGAATATCATCATATGTAGTTCCATCATCGGTATAACAAGGAAACATAGTGTCAGGGACATGAGGAAGGTGCAAAAAGGTAGCTATGAGATCTGTCGTGATGAGAACATGAACGCCACGAACAGTAGAAAAGATCCCCTCAGCGTGGGGAAGAGAGCGAAAGAAAAACTCTCGAACAATGTCCAGATAAACAACCCCATGAGCCTCAAACATATAATCCCATCCCCTCTCAGACAACCAGTGCTGAATGCTTAACCCATGAAACTCAGAAGATCAAAACACCTTCTCTGGGACAACAGACCAAAACACCCTCTCCGGGACAACAGACCGAATGTGTAGGCCCAATAAGCAGTAATGATCATACTCGGCATGAGTGGCCCATCTCACTGGGGAATATGGGGGCTTACTGGTCTGAGCTCTCTGAGCTCGAGCAAATGGAGGTGGCGCATCGAGTCGACCGGTCGTAGCACCACGATGTCTAGGTGGCATGACGAAAAAGTGTAATATATGATGAGTGAAAGGGAACCATCGCAGAGGAACACACACACCCCTAAGAACCTATCTCCGTACAATTGTCCAACCGAGCCACCGCGAACACCAACAACAACGATAGGCAAAATCAGAAACAACAACCAAATTTTTTCTCAAATAGAGGATTTCAAAAAAATGTGAACAGTTTTACCCTGAAATCACCGAAGAATGGGAAATCATCACCGGAGTACACAGTGTAAGAATCTGGAGGGACACACACTGAAGACCAAAACACAAACAAAAACCACGCCGGAGAAATAAAGCTGGAGTAATGAGACAGTCACCGGCGAACAAACCTCCTGGTGACACACACGTCGGAGACGCAACGATTGAGACCCGGGATTGGTAGTTGCTGGTTGAAAACAGAAGTCAGAATAGAGCTGACGATGCTGGAGCTTAAGAGAGGTAAATCTAGAACTACGAATCTTCAAAAGCTTAACAATGGTGGTTTTTGAACAAACTGGAGTTGCTGTGATGCTTCGTAGTTCTAGATTTACCTCTCTTAAGCTCCAGCATCGTCAGCTCTATTCTGACTTCTGTTTTCAACCAGCAACTACCAATCCTGGGTCTCAATCGCTGCGTCTCCGACGTGTGTGTCACCAGGAGGTTTGTTCGCCGGTGACTGTCTCATTACTCCAGCTTTATTTCTCCGACGTGGTTTTTGTTTGTGTTTTGGTCTTCAGTGTGTGTCCCTCCAGATTCTTACACTGTGTACTCCGGTGATGATTTCCCATTCTTCGGTGATTACAGGGTAAAATTGTTCACATTTTTTTGAAATCCTCTATTTGAGAAAAATTTTGGTTGTTGTTTCTGATTTTGCCTATCGTTGTTGTTGGTGTTCGCGGTGGCTCGGTTGGACAATTGTACGGATATAGGTTCTTAGGGGTGTGTGTGTTCCTCTACGATGGTTCCCTTTCACTCATCACATATTACACTTTTTCGTCATGCCACTTAGACGTCGTGGTGCTACGACCGGTCGACTCGATGCGCCACCTCCATTTGCTCGAGCTCAGAGAGCTCAGGCCAGTAAGACCCCATATTCCACAGTGAGATGGTCCACTCATGCCGAGTATGATCATTACTGCTTATTGGGCCTACACATTCGGTCTGTTGTCCCGGAGAGTGTGTTTTGGTCTGTTGTCCCAGAGAAGGTGTTTCGATCTTCTGAGTTTCATGGGTTAAGCATTCAGCACTGGTTGTCTGAGAGGGGATGGGATTATATGTTTGAGGCTCATGGGGTTGTTTATCTGGACATTGTTCGAGAGTTTTTCTTTCGCTCTCTTCCCCACGCTGAGGGGATCTTTTCTACTGTTCATCACAGCAGATCTCATAGCTACCTTTTTGCACCTTCCTCATGTCCCTGACGCTATGTTTCCTTGTTATACCAATGATGGAACTACATATGATGATATTCTGCATCATTGCTTCTGGGAGATTCCCCTGGCAGGTACTACTATGTACCATCGCCAGCTTTTTCCTGCCTTCTGTGTACTTAATAGGTTTGTGTCAACATCCATTTATCCTAGGATAAACCATACTCAGATTGGATCTGACATTGTCTATTTCATGTATCACATCTCTCAGAGGTGGGATATCGATCTAACGACGGTCATGCTTCGTGTTATATCATCTGTTATCGTCAGTGGTACCATCCCAGTCCGCCCTGCTCTTCCGTATGGGATTCTCATCTCCATCATTTGCACTACTGTTGGGGTTCCTATTTTAGAGGCTGATCAATGTCTCCCTTTGCCTACCATTATTGATCATAATACTTTCACTTGTTCCGAGAGTCATCTTCCACAGGAAACAAGATCTTGTGCTCCACCCCTTGAGGGAGCCTTCCCCAATGCTGATCCCTGTCAGCCTGGTGATCACACTCTCCCGAGCACCTCCGAGTTTTCTCAGCCACCACCCCCACTCCTTCTCCCACTCTTCCTATTGAGGAGGAGGTTTCGTCTTTACAGGCACAGGTAGCTGCTCAGTCCATGATGTATGACTCTATCACGGCCAGATTTGATGCTGAGGCTGAAGCCCATGTTCTTACAGAGTCTAGGATGACAGCATTTTTTGGTGAGATGAGGCAGAGAGAGTAGATGAGAGACGCATGTTCTTATGGATTAGTTCATATTTCATCTGCATACTCTGATGACACTGCTGCTGCTGCTGCTGATGATGATACTTTTACTGATTCTTAGTTGTAGTTGTTTTATTATATCTGAGACATTGTGATTCCTGATGTATTTATTTATTCTCAGATATGATGTACTCTTCTGACCATTGTATCACTCTTGGTTTATTTTATGACCTGGATGTACAGTTTCATTTGTTGTTTATTGATTCTCTTATTATGCTTCAAATACTGCCATTTTTCCATCCATTGTCATACTTATATTGTTTCTCTAGCCATGTTGTTCATTCTCATATGTTCATGCTAGACTTGGTGTGTTTGTCCGACCTTTTGTCTATTCCAGGCAAAAAGGGAGAGAGATATGTGATGTAGAGGGAGTATTTATTTATTATGATACTTTTTTTGTTCCTCCATACTTCACTTGGGTATTTGTTTATGTCTCGTGTGTGTAGGTATTATTTTCAGAGATTCAGATATTTGTTGATACATCACATTCGGTGACAGATTCAGATGATTGCCAGTCAGAGACAGAATCAGATTTAGATGCTTGTAATTTATTCAGTATCACTATGTCATGTACTTTTATATTTCTGAGTTTTGAGATAGCACATGTATTTGTTTATGGCATATAGCATCTCTATTTAGTTTTGTCCCGGAATAGCCAAAGGGGGAGATTTGTAAGAACATAATTCTTATCATGTACTTTTGTTTTAGATGGCTTAATTCTGGACAAAATAAATTAAGTCTAGGCTAGTTTTAATTATGGAGTTTAATTGAGCCTACGATATAGTTCAAGTCCAAGAATGTGCAATCTAAAGCGTTGAAGAAGATTTCAATTCAAGAGGTGTTGCATTTGTTTAAGATCACTCAGGTATGAATACTTATGAGCATTTGAGTAATTTTGTATATTGATTAAATGGGGGGTGATTTAAATAATTGGGAATTAAATCTTTTTATGTTTTAAAAATATTTATGAGTTGCAAAAAGTTTAAAAAAAATTCGAGGATTAATTTAAAAGAAAAATATTAATTTAAAATACTGCAGCTCGCTCGAACGAGATAGTAAGTCGTTCAAACAACATTCACATGTCGCGTGAACGAGATATGTTCTCACTCGAATGACCTGTTGCCTCGATTTTTGCATTTTCTTTTTCTTGGACTCTATGCTGCTCAGTTATATAATGAATATGTTTCTGCGAAAGTTTTCCAAGGCAGAAAAGTTTCGAAAACTTATTCCCATACAGTGTTTCATTCATCTGGTGTTTATTCAATATCGTATTACTCAATTCCAAAGTTAAGTGATCTTGAACGCGTTTATCGGAAGATAATTCATTCACTAAACTGTTCTGCACTTTCTGGGGAGAACTCTACAACCGAAGAGCTGCGCGCTATTATAGAGAGATTTCTTATGAAGTAACTTGTGGAGAAGTCGTCTTCTTCTCTAGTGCTGACCACCTGGAGTTCCTGCGGGAGATTTCAGCCGAGACATCGAAATCGACTCCTGCGGGTATTTCGTATGTCGCACTTATTTTCATTGTAATCCGTGTAACCGTTCTTTACAAAATTATAGTGAAAATAAAAAGGTTTTGCCCTTCGGGGATTTTTCCTAAAATGATTTCTTTTACCGCATGCTTTATTCATGGAATGGATTTAATCACTTAGATGCATGTTTAGGATTTAAGAAGATAAAATTGGTTTTAACTAAAAATTGGAACAAAGTTGTTTTTACCTAAAGTGAAATCTAAAGGGTCGTTTCAGCATTTAATAATTATCATGTATAATGTACAAAATGAACCTAAACATGTTTTCTATGGCATAACATAATTACCCCCAGAGTCATAATTAAGCGAACCTATAATACTATGATTAACTAGTCTCATCATCAAATTATCCCACTCTAACTCAATATGAGTGTAGTAAAATCATCAGTGTGACAATAACAAAATTCCCATATCTGACCCCAGCTATTTCTAACGGTGCAGCTCTCAAAATCATCCATCATATGGTGTCCTAGCTAGCAGTATACAAACCTGAAAAATGTTAAAATAAAAATATTAACTTATAAACCTAGTGAGGTACTCCTTCCCTGTAATGAAATAATAATTTTATATCAAATATTTTGATATAAAGTCCAAACAATCCTGTTCGTTATGGCAATAACAAATCCTGGAACAAAAGTTCCAACAAATCCTTGTCATAAGACAAAACAAATCATTGTATCTTTGTCCAATTCCAATCCTAGAATATATGAATATACAAACAAATATTGAATACCGAAGTACTCAAACCAATATGCTCTTAGAGGTATATTCATATCCATCATATCATTCACGTATTTGTATATATAAAACAATCATAAGTACACTCACCTTGGCAACTTTATGGGCTTTTCCTTTGACTTTGTCTGGAACGTGTTCAACTGGTTCTTCTTATCTTCCTATCATTCTTACAATATTAGTATCATCCTAAAAATATTAATAATCCAAAGAATAACTTAAATGTAACCTAATTCATAAGCATCATATGATCCCATTCAAATCATTTATCATAAATGAAGTTCCATCTAATTTCATGTTAAGATATTTAACATATCAAAATCATATCATAAATCATAATCAACCTACCACACACACACACACACACTAGTGTATGCCCGTGCCTGAAGGCAGAACGAAAATTTCCAAAGTACGAAATCGCAAAATGTAAAAAATTTCAAAAGTACGTAATTGCAAAACGGAAAAAAATTTCTTCCCCAACAAACAAAGTGTAATTTTAAAAAAATGGCCATAATTTCCAAAGCTATGCACGGCACGACACTAATTTTGGAAAGTGTACGCCGTTTATAGGACCATACGTAGTATTTAGTTCGCAATAGACAAACAATTTTTGAAATAAAGTCATGTATAATATAAATAATAAATGTTTTACAGATTATAAGTGTAAATTTTCAAAATATTGAATCATATAAATTTAAGTCATAAAGTTTCTTTTTTCAATACAAATGTGTAAATAATTTAAAAAATTTCGAGAGAATTCCCTTCATTTATCGGACTATCCACCCTGTTTAAGAAATAAATAATTGATCCAAGATAACAAATAGTTTGTCCTGGACCTCATATAAACAACATAAGAACTTGATATCATAAACACTTCAACATCTCCAACAACTTTTGTAAAACAAACAAAACGTCTTGTACGTTGAATAGTAATTTGATTATAGCGTACAAATATTACGATTCTATGTTCAAATAAATACATCCAAATGCTCCTACACCATAAATGTAAACATTTACATACCCCAGATAACTACACATTTTCAATGTGAGGATGTAAACAATGATTGAATTCCATTCATAATTACAAAGTTTACAAAGTTACATTCAGATAAAATTATCCAAATGCTCATGATCCATAAGTTTACACATTGGGATACCCTAGGACATGTAAAGAAACCATAAAGCCTTCATTATACCTGAACAAATAGATAAAATAGTCAAAAAATATTAGCATGCAAATTACATTAACTGAACAATGTATAAGAGGATAAATTTTATAGCAAAATCTTATACCACTTTAAATTATCAAAGTTCGCAAAACCTGCAAAATAGTTCAATGATTTAGGAATGTGAATGATTTTTAATATCGTTGCAAAATCTCTAAAAGTTTTCATTCAACTCTTTTTTGTTTTCATGACTCCTTCAGTAAAAGGATCTCATTTGCCACGTTTGGATAATTTATCTCTGTTTTGGAGCCGTTCAATGTTTATCGATTTGTCCCCTTATAGGGGAAATACTATCTGCATGGGTTTTTTGCCTTCTTTTCCACCTCCTAGAAAGCAAAAGAAAGCATGAAACAGAGTCTCAATAACAGCAGTGATAACAATGGATGTATATTGGGAATTTGAGTAAAAAACACCATAAATGAAATCTCGATGACACCATAACCCATCCTCGAACATAACGAATCCTCAAACAAATGAATAAATAAAAAGTGTACTTAAAAAACAAAAAGGAAGTGTACCAATGTTCAAATTTTAACATAACGAATCATCACAGTTGGTAATTTAAACATAGAGAATCCTCCAGTTGTCAAGGAAGTGTACGCTTATGTAATGAATCATCACAGTTGCTAACTTATCTAACCAATTTCGTACCATTTTATGTAACCAATTTGGTACCAGTTGTCTTTCCATTTCTTTCACTTCTTCCCCCTTTCACTCACTTGCCTTCCTTCTGCATTTAATCTTACTTTAATCATTTATACTACGACCACTCAGTTAAAAAGTTGGTGAACATGACAATCAGTACACCATCTTTTAAGAAAAGTAACGCAAGAAGTAGCCTAAGCAATTTACAAACATGACATTAACCCACAAAAACTATGCAAAAGCTCACCATATAATACTATGCAAAAGCACATAAGTTGATACACGAGCAATAATGGTTACACGGATTACAATGAAAATAAGTGCGACATACAAAATACCTGCAGGTGTCGGTTTCGATGTCTCAGCTGAAATCTCCCGCAGGAACTCCAGGTGGTCAGTAGTAGAGAAGAAGACGGTTCTCCACAAGTTACTTCATAATAACTCCCTCTACAATAGCGCGCAGCTCTTCGGTTGTAGAGTTCTCATCACAAAGTGCAGAAAGGTGTAGTGAATGAATTATCTTTCGATAAACGGGTTCAAGATCACTTAACTTTGGAATTGAGTAATACGATCTTGAATAAACACCGGATGAATGAAACACTGTATGGGAATAAGTTTTCGAAACTTTTCTGCCTTGGAAAACTTTCGCAGAAACGTTTTTATTATATAACTGAGCAGCACAGAGTCCCAGAAAATGAAAGCATGAAAATCGAGGCGGCAGGTCATTCGAGAGAGAAGAGATCTCGTTCGCGGGACATGTGAATGTCGTTTGAACGACTTACTATCTCGTTCGAGCGAGCTATAGTAATTTAAATTAATATTTTTCTTTTAAATTAGTCCTCGAATTTTCTTTAAACTTTTTGCAACTCAGAAATATTTTTAAAACATAAAAAGATTTAATTCCCAATTATTTAAATCACCCCGCATTTAATCAATATACAAAATTACTCAAATGCTCATAAGTATTCATACCTTAGTGATCTTAAACAAATGCAACACCTCTTGAATTGAAATCTTCTTCAACGCTTTAGATTGCACATTCTTGGACTTGAACTTTATCGTAGGCTCAATTAAACTCCATAATTAAAACTAGCCTAGACTTAATTTATTTCATCCAGAATTAAGCCAATTAAAACAAAAGTACATGATAAGAATTATGTTCTTACAAATGCATTATATCTCATTTGGTTGGATATTATGATTTAATTAAGGTGAAGTTAATGATTAGGATGGATTTCGGCTTAGGTTACGACATCTAAGGTCCTTAATAAACCTACAATAAAACCCCGCATGGCCCAAGAAAGAGTGTACGTCTTTTAGTGACTTAGGTGGGGGAAGATCATCTATAACATCATTTTTTTCCCTATAATCTTCTATGCCCATTGATGACACAATGTGGCCAAGAACTACTCACAATTTGTACCAAGTTCTTTTCCACCCATTGGGTTAACACCTTCTCAAGATTAGCGAGGCCGTGGTCAAAAGACGGGCCGAATACACTAAAGTCATCCATGAAAACCTCATGTCCCCTTTTGACCATGTAGCTAAAAAGACTAAGTATGCACCTTTGAAAAGTCGCGGGTACATTACTCAATCCAAATGACATACGTTTGTAGGCAAACGTGCCAAAAAGACATGTGAATGTGAATGTAGTCTTCTCTTGATCTAACACATCCACCTCATTTTGGTTATACCCGAAATAACCATCTAAAAAGCAATAGAAAGGTTGGCCCATGACTCTCTTAAGCATTTGGTCCATAAATGCAAAAGGGAAGTGATCTTTTCTAGTCCCGGCATTGAGGTTCCGATAGTCAATGCAAACGTGCCACCCGGTGGTGGTACGTTTTGGAATAAGTTCTCCCTTCGCATTTTCAACCACGGTCATTCCCAACTTCTTCGGGATGACTTGGATAGGTCTCACCCATTTGTTATCCGAAATGGGATAGACGATGCCCACATCCAATAATTTAATGATCTTCACTCTCATGACGTCTTTCATCGTCGGGTTCAAATTTATGTGCATGTATCTTGAGGGTCTCATGTACTCCTCGAGATGAATTTTATGGGTATAAATCAAGGGACTTATACCCTTAAAAATTTCAATGCTCCAACCAAAAGCCCCTTTGTGCTTCCTCAAAATGGTCATAAGTTTCCCTTATTGCTCTTTACTTAGGCTCGAGGAGACAACAACATGATATGCCTCATCCTCTCCCAAGTAAGCATATTTAACGTTAGAAGGTAAATTTTTCAACTCGAGGGTAGGAAATTTCACATTGGATGGAACCGTTATAGCTTCCCTCAGTGGTAATTCCTCGAATCGAGAGACCCAATTGACATATCTCATGTCCTCATCGCTCACTTGCATCCAATAATCCTCTCATCTCACCTACCTCTTGCTCGAAATCGATGTTGGTACTATTGTTCTCACTCTCGGTAATAAGGCATACTCCTAGCTCATCCCCGGGGTGACTACCCTTGAAGTGCTCATATACTACCTCCTCTATAAGATCTACCTCATAGAACTCGTCCTCATCCCCCACTTTCTTGGTGATGTTGAAGATATTTGTCTTCAGAGTCATATTCCTGAATGTTAGTTGCATTTGCCCATTTTGAGTATTAATCAACGTGATAGCCATAGATAAGAATGGGCAGCTAAGGATCACAGGAACATGATTTCTTGATACAGAGGAGGGCTCAGGAAGTAGAAAGTGTCCACTTGGACTATCACACCCTTAATAATCCCTTGAGGTATATTCACGATAAGATCTAAGAGTTGGGGATTAATATTAGTGGACTTGATATCCCCCAAATCTAATTGCCTATAGACGGAATAAGGGATAATGTTAACACTCGTCCCTAAATCTAATAAGGCTCTTTGAATGCGATTCTCTCCAATGATGCACGAAATGTTCGGTCCACCCGGATCTTTATATTTTGGCAGGAGGTCGCTCAATAGGATGGAGCTCAAGTTTTGTGCTAAGAATACATTATTTTTCATCTTTAATCTACATTTAATCATTAGCAAATCCTTAAGAAACTTTGTGTCGAAAAGAATTTGCTTTATTACCTCTAGAAAAGGTTAATGTAGCTTGACTTGCTTTAACACTTATAAGACATCTTCACGAGGTATCCCTTTAGGAGGATAAGCCAACCATTGAGGGTAAGGATCAGCATTAGGGGGTTTCACTACTACCTCGGGCTAAATTGTATCATTTTATCACTCTCTTTCAAGGGGGCGTCTTTTGTGCTGGGTGAAATCTCCTTGTCATCTTTCTCGTCTGGTGGGGGAAGTGACAAGTCAACAAATCTCCCACTACGTAGAGTGGTTACCGCTTGACATTGATCTTTGTTATCATCGGTATTTGAGATAACACAATTTTGACCTTGGGGAGGTCTTTTCCCTTGGACGAGAAACCTGCCCTTCTCTTGGACAGTTAGGGAGGATTGTAACTTAGACAATGGCGTCTTTAAGTTGGCAAAATTTTGGGCATTTTGGGCGTTTATCGATGACTGAGTTTGCATAAATTGATCTAAAGTGTCCTCGGGGATATTCTTCTATGGGATTATATAAGGTGCGGGAGGGGGCGCTTGCATATGTGGTGCTTGTTGGTATGGTGGGAGTGGTGGCGGTTGTTGGGCAATATGTGGATTCGGGTTCAAAGCGGCATTAGGTTGCCTGTAACTAAAACCAAGATGGTTTTCCCATAAAGGTTTATAGGAATTCCCGTGAGAACCACCGAATTACTTTTATAGGCCCCCCTCGCCTCAACTTTATCTTGTAATATCACTTTGTAGGTGGGTATCATCGGGCATTCCTTCGTTAAGTGTCTCGCCTCCCAAATAGCGTACACTTCCTTCTTAACTTCTCGAGTGGAAATAGATAAGTCTCTCCCCTAGCATCGACTACGTATTCCATCCTCTTAGCGAGTTGGTTGATTTAGAGCTTCAAATCAGCTTCCTTGTCCAAATGATAGAGTCTGAACGCAGAAGGAGCTGTGGATGTCTGTCAACCCCGAGATCGGGTGTTTAGATCGGATGTGTTCCACGATTGAGTAGTCTCAGCCACATAATTAAAGTGGGCCTTTGGATCATCCGCGTCTAACCCTAAAAACTCCCCGAGTCACATGGTGTTAACGACATGTGTAGAACTTAAGTTTATCCCGTGATGGAAGAATGAGATGACTCTCCACTTCTTAAAACCATGGTGTGGGTACATATTAATTAACTCATTGAAACTCTTCCAATATCTATTAAAAGGCTCACTGTCTTTCTACCTAAAGGTTTGAATTTGAGCTCTGATTGAATTAGTTTTATGCCCTGGGAAGAGTTTTGGGAGAAACTTAGTTTGCATGTCTCTCCACGTTCCTATAAAGTTCAGTGCTAAAGACCATAGCCAAGTCTTGGCCTTATCCTTCAGAGAGAAGTGAAAGAGTTTGAGGTGGACGACGTCTTGAGTGCACATTTGATCACTAAATGTTTTGTATGCCTCTTCAAACTCACCGATGTGGAGGTATGGTTTTTCGACTCCATATCGTGGAATGTGGGAAGAATCTGAATCAGTCCATTACAAAACTGAAACTACCCGCATTAAACGGGAATACAATGCATCCTTGAGTGACAGTTCACTCGGGATGTATGCGATCTCTAATGGGGCGATACGGTAACACACCATCACCCGTCCCAATACTACCTTGATCACACATTACGCTCTCACCTAATGACTCAAAATCCTCATTGGACGCCATATACGTGTGACTCATTGACTCATGATGGAGTTAGGCGTTGTAGGAGGTGGAACCCAAAAAGAGGAGCGTTTGGAGTGTGCGGACTATCAGGATTAATCTCTACTATCGAGTTTTCGTGTACACGAGGAGGAATGAGATTTGGACTCAACTAAGTGCTTTGTATTAAAGGAGTGAGAGATGCGAGATTATTTTTATTTCTTTTTATTTTATTTTATTATTTTTTTGCTTTTATGATTTTTTGGATTTTTTTCGAATTAGAGTTAAATTCTTAGATTAATTCGACCAAACCTAATATGTCTGCCTAGTCCCCGACAACGGTGCCAAAAACTTGACACGACTCTAATTGTGCCTCTAGTGTATGTGAATTACGACTCAAGTTTAAGCCGATCGCATAAGTAATAATTCGAGAAAGTCGGGTGTCGAACTCAGGGACTAAGATGATAACGCGTGACGATAAATAGGGAAGATGATTTGAGAGCTAAACTTCTGGATGCCCCAAAATCAATCAAGTTGGATAAGTTCTTCAACAGGAGAATGAGATTCTGAGGAGAGAGGTGTCGCGACTGAGGGAGCATGCGCCGAGCATCTCACCTCGAGTTTTATGAGGTTCCTTTTTATCAGCTGTTTCGTGAGCTGGCACAGGGCCGAGCACCGCCCCTCAAGTTTTGCGAGGTTCTACCCCATCAGATGGTACAAATGCTGGGGTCCAGCTAAGGAGATGGACGAGCTTTGAGAAGATGTTCATCGAGCATACGTGATTGCTTCTTAGCTTTAAAGATATGTCATACGGTTGAGGCATCTGTTCGAGAAAGGACCTCGGTAAGTGTGGGCTGATGGTTATGAAAAAGGTTGGACAGATGCTCTAATGAGGCTGACAGAGTTTGAAGAGCTATCCTTTATTAGGGGGTGGTCGAGCGCCCTCAGGGAGCTGCAAGTCCCCAGGAACTCAGTGCTCTAGTATAGCCACGAGATCCCTCCTTCAACTTTGAGGCCTAATCCTTTCAGGAGGGACGACCAGTGGGTCCCTATAGATGCTATCCCCAGGCAGCTATTAGAGCAAGATGCGAATGAAGTCGAGGAAGAGTTGTCCCATTTGGAAATTAATAGATCATCTCTCTTGCTCATTGATCCTATGAAGAGCTAACATCCCTTGTCAAGACTTTGAACTTCATTATAGGAGAAAACAAACTTGACAAATTATATATATATATAACAGAAGCCTTTAGGTTTTAGTCACAAGTGTGAAAAGTAATTTTAAATCGTAGAATCTAATTACTGTGTTACAAGTTTGTGCTTGTAAGATGTCTTCCAACTGATTATTATAAACAGACCTAAAAATAGGATTAGCAAGCAAAGATCGAATTCTTTGAAGTCTCATATACAAAAACTAAAAAGCAAACAAAAAAGTAAACAAAAGGTATCATGGACTTGAAAAAAATATAAATGAAAAGGGCAGTCAGATTTTATATATTAAGCGTTTAGTGAAAACAATAGAAATGTAATTTCAACAATCCTTTCATCTGTCTTGGGAGCCTAGTACTGGTCAGTTCCTTTGCTCTCTCATCAGTAGGAAAAAGTAGGAAAGTTTTTCTGTCAAATTTATATGTAATGCATTCTACAATATATAAATTCACTTGCGTTCACTTGCTCCTTGATTTATTTTATTGCTCTCTACATCTAGGATATTTGATATGAACATATGTATTTATAATAGATTATTTATTGTATGATAAGCATGGGAACTTCTAGAAGTAGACAAATCTCTATGGGGCACATATTGGACACCACTAATACAATATGTGCGTGTGGCATGGGGTGAGGAGGACAGGGGTAGAAAATGGAATAGATGAGATTTTAGTGGAATTTGATTTATTTTTTTTGTAAGATATGATGCTTTGTCGTTTTGTTACTTACATGAAAATGGTTCTTTGTCTATTGATTAACCAAAATTTTCATCATATTGGTAAGATGTTCCCCAACATGTGCAAGTGTGAGATGTTTTATATACATACTGGTGTACATTCCATTTAGATAACATTTAGGCCTAGACAACTAAATATATGTCAATGTTAATAACTCTTTTGTGTAAACTTATTGTCTCTTTTGGTCTTCTTTAATTGCAATTTTATTTACGAAAACAAATTTTCTTTTCATATTACATGCTGAAAATGAAGCATATAATTTTTATTGCCGAATTCCCGTTAATGGGACTAAAAATTTTATGTCAATGCTATTTTTGGCCCTTGGAAGAGAAATCCTATCTCATCCTCGAAGGGGCTCGTGAAAATTACCAGAGATGTACTATTGGTAAAATGTCAATGATATACTTAAATGAGTTGATGTATTCAGTTGGTGATTCATATTTACTTGATTTAATAGGTAAAAAGACCTTTAGTTCACTGGAATATAGGATGAGGTTAACAGTTATGATTGGACCCTAATGTGATGGCCATAGTAAGCATGTAGATGTGTTGCCTCAAAATTCATATACCTTTGATTGCCATTTTACATATGAGAAAAAAATATTCTTATTTGACTTTACCCCCTTAATTTATATGGTATTTGGAGATACTCCCTACATGTTCGTCGATCTGCTTGCACCTTATGCATTATCTGTTTCATTGAGGGTGGGGGTAACTTTAATAAAGGAACTTATAGGGATGGGTATCTATAACTAGCATTTTATCTAATAGGGGTAAAGTAGAAAACTAACCTAAGAAATACACAAAGGGTAAGAGAAGGGTAAGGTTTACTCATGTTTGCAGCTATTAATAATATTTTAATAAATATCTGTGATGTTACTGTATAAAGTTACTTGGTGGTAAAATGTAGTAGAATAGTAAAACTTAGTTGGTTATGTGTTATATTATAATCTAAATGGCTATTAGGGATAAAGTGTACAAGGTTTTTGGATTTTATTTAGAAGGACTCCACTATTCATGCATCTTTTAAGGTGGGTTTTACCTCAAGTTTAAAGTTTAAACCATAGCCTTGCCGCTATTACTAATTAAAGAAACGGGTAAAGTGAAACTGAAGAATTGAACTTGATAGATTTAACAATGAAAATTCTAGCAATAAGCCATTAAGTTTCAGAACTTGATAGTTGTTGATACCTTAGTTCTCTATAGATTTCCTTTCTTCTTTGGTTCCGGTTAACCATACATTAAAATTCTTAGATGTTTGTTGGTTAATAAAGTTTTGGCCCAGTTTTATATATCTTTTTTGTCCTTGATTCTTTGTGTAATTATGCGACTGCATAACATTTATTTTGGCTAACCATCGATAAATAATTTCTAGAAACATATCATGCAGTCAACTTTGGAGATCCAAAAATTTTAAGGCCCGTCAAAATTTTAAGATCCCCATCTTATATTTATCTTTTAATATTGTTCTCAAATAACATCCTATCAAGAATGGTTAGATTAGCACATTGATATGATCAACTAAAACATGTTCTTTCATTACTCTACATTCCATATTTGCTTCTGACTCACTCTCTATTAACTTCCTAGTCTTGGTACCACAATCTCTTTAAAGAAACGTCCTTCGGCGCTGTACTACAAGCAATTTCTATTTTCTGATTATTTCTTTTGAATCGTAACATATATTGTTTTTTGGAAGATCACGTTTGGAGCCTTCGTATAATCAATACATTTGGAAATAAGGTATGTCTGGTTATTATCCTTATTCTTATTCTATTCTATTTGGTTAATATCTCGAGTAACATGCTTTCCTCATTCCATATATTGAAATTATCAATTAAAAACACTTATAAAACTTACTTCCAAAGATGAAACTAGTTAAAAAATATATTTTTTTAATCTAAATCCCATGCCACTAATTTTCCACACCTTCTTTCATCTTTCTGTTCTAATAACTTGTGCATCTTAAAACATTTAAAGCATATCATCCAAATCGGTCATTCACCATCCTTATTCAATAAAATTTTACATTGTTTTGACTACTAACATTTTCTACACGTGTCTTATGCAGTGCCCATAACAATCAGGTGAGTTTAAAAGAAAGTAATTTTAAATCGGGCATTCACCATCCTTTTATTTCTATTGAGGTGAAGATAATTTTAATTTTTTTGAATTGTTTTGGCAATTGTTTTGCATGTTGAGTTAAACATATAATATCTACATCCACTAGTCTAAAAGGAAAGATACAGTCCTACATTTGTGGAATGGTCATGACAAAAAAAAATAGGAATGACTTGATAAAATTTGAAATTTTAGTCGAGTCAATTTGAATGAATTAAGGTGCTATGGATATAATAGTAATGGAACTATCCATAGACACCATATAAATTATGTCCCACCAAGTTTGTCCGATCTAATAGTAGATAATCAACGTCTCTAAGAAACAGTTACTACCATTTCCACATTTACAAGCATACTGTGAAATCTCTAACCCTCTTCAGTGCACAAACTTAGTCCTCGTATTGACAAGGGTGATTAGATATGATAGGCAGTGAAGTTAGTTGATTTGTTTACTTGCTCTTGGTGTCCCTTAGAAATTCCTTGTTAATTGTTTCATTTTTTGTCTTTGCCACTACTATGGCTGGTCTAACAAAAATCAACTAAGAGTTTAATAATACACACACACACACACACACACACAGATATATATATATATATATATATACAATTAGGCTCTCCAACATACCTCACTTAACATACCAATGAACATACCTATTTTTTTTAAGGGCCCGTTTGGTTCGCTACTCAGAAAACTCGATTTAAACGATGTTTTTAAATACAGTTTTAAAATTCAGTTTTTTGTGTTTATAATTATTGGTGTGCGTTTGGTAAACTTTTTTTTAAATACAGTTTTTTGAAATTTTGATAATATTGGCAATCATGTATATTTATATTGAACATATATATATGTGTGTGTGTGTATTTATATATATATATATACATACAATAAACTTGCATACATACATGATACATGAATGTATACATACATACATATATATATCATAAATTATATACATGTACATTTAATATCATGTATTTTTAGGTATATTTAATGAAGTATGTTGGGGAGTTTAACTATATATATATATATATCAGACCTGCTCTTGTG
This sequence comes from Sambucus nigra, assembly GCA_949130495.1. Taxonomy (NCBI): domain Eukaryota; kingdom Viridiplantae; phylum Streptophyta; class Magnoliopsida; order Dipsacales; family Adoxaceae; genus Sambucus; species Sambucus nigra. Next base: position 523,900,178 of record OX422220.1, read on the forward strand.
CGGACTACTTCGCATTTTAAGAGTGCGGACCGAACATGTGTCACCTGACGGTGAGCCCAGAAAAGAGAGAGAGCGTGCCTATAATTTAGGCGATAATTTCTAGGCGCACCGTTAAGTGACACATGTCCGGTTCGTATTCTTAAAATGCGGACTAGTCCGCACAAGATCATTATTATAAATATATATGATGATATTGCATGTATAATTCACTATAAAATTATATACATACATGAATTGATAATATTTTTTAATACATATGTACGATATGTATATTTTATATTATTCCATACATTAATAATACATGTATAAAACTATATATAAGAATCATGTATCTATTGATAATATTAGTTAACTTTATATTATTCCATACGTAATTTTGTGTACATGTACATATATATTTTTTATTTATAAGAATTACACACATATTAATGTATTATGTATGTATATTATATATTAAGGTATAATTGAATTAAAATATTAAGAATGAATAATTTTGAGTTGAAAAATAAAAAACAGAAGTTATAAAACACCCTAAACCTGTTTTCTGAAAAACTTGATTATAACACACAAATATTATAATTTTGTGTTTAAAAATAGGTTGCCAAACGCAAATTCTTATCAAAATTGTATTTAAACACAGAAAACAGAATTATAATTGCAAACCAAACAGGCCCTAAATAGTAAAAAAAATGTATTTTTTAATCAAACTCGGTATCTATGATGTACATAGTGAGGAGATCATCTACAAAAAACATCATCAAAAATTTCAACTCGAAAGTGGATGAGATGGTGGAAAAATATTTAACGACCGAAATGCTCATATATACCCACTTTTCATTTCACCCATTTCCGGGTTGAATTTTTTGATGATTATTTTATGGTGATCATGTATGCAAAATTCGGTCGAAAGATAAATTTTTTTACTATTTTAAAAAAATGGGTATGCTCATAGGTATGTTGGAGATCCTGACTATATATATATATATATACTCACACACACACACACAGATGAGACATAACCCACTTAAAGAAAGTGAACTAGTGGTAAGAACCTGCACAGTAACGGAGAGACAACTAAGTAGGTAGACAAAGCAATATGAAATCTATGAATTAATTCTTTTTAAGGTTAGGAGGATATTTGTGTAAATGATATAGGGCTGTGAAGATGTTAGGCCATATCCAATGCCTTACTCTATTATTGTTGTTTTCTATTTTAGAAAAAGAGATGGAGAAAAAACAGTTCCAATGACAATTTCTATGTAACAACCTATCGCCCTGTTGCAATTTCTATACCGAATTCCAAATGTGGAAATGCAATTACAGTTTTTTAATCTGATGTGAGTGGTCCATGATAAATTTTTAATGTACGTTTAATTAGTAATTGTAACCACAAATTTCGGGAAAAGATATGCTCTGTATTCATTGGGTGATCAAGAATATTACATATGGATAGTCACAGAGCATTGGAGAAGTAAAATAGATGTATATTTTCTACTGGATTACAGATGTGCTAAGTAGATTAATAGGTAACTTATAACTGCTCATTAGAACTAGTTTTGGAAAAAATACATTGGAGATGACCTTATAGATAAAATGTGTTCTTCAATCTTCACAATTGTGTAGGAGTTTAAGGTTAATATGTGTAATAAATGAAAGAATGTATTATTTATAGGATGACTCTGGGAGCGAGTAAGTGTAGGTTCGTCTATTGGGGATTTGACTTGGAATTGGTGGGAATTTAGGCGGTTAATTTATGTGTGGCACATTTGATTTAACTAGGTCATTGCCATATGTAATTATGATATTTTATATATATATATATATATATATGGCTTCTGCAGATTTAACATCCCAATACGCGATAATGAACAGGGACTAAGGTTGCGATGCGAGTAGCGTGCAATTGCCAATGTCAATCTCGCCAACCGGTGTGACGACAGGGGCACTATACACAAATCTTTTGCTTATTTGGGTCCTGCACACATTATAACAAATTCCCTCATCACTTTTCCCTAAGTGAACCTCTGCACCCATACTCCACCTCTTACCACCTCACTTATATTGAAAGCCTAAATCCTTTTAGTAGGTTGAGCAAGGAACAAAAAATTTCAAATTCTGTAAGATTTATTTTCAATGAAAGGTTCCAAAATATGGGAATAATTACCCGATAATAGATTATTTGATTTTACTGAAGAAACCATATGTCACTGTGAGAACAATATTTTAATGAGATACCTTCTCTCCTGACATCATCTTAAAATAATATGGATACACCATCAATTTCCTCAAAGGCTACACAAGTCAAAGGAGTTGGGTCCTTATGAAATGCAGGTATATGGACTTCTTTAAGTCCCCCCTTAAACACGTTTGAGTCTCACCCATTCTTGTCCAACCCATGGATGCTCTTAATCACAAATTACCATAGAATCTTTTCATTTTCACTTAATGATCACCATTTCCTTGGGATTTGTGATTATCTGAACTTATAACTTGTTTGCTAAATTTTAACCATTTTAAAAGAACAATTATTTTAAAAGAGTTGATAGAATACATCATCCTGGCTACCAAAGACTACGGCCTTTTGGGGTTAAAGAGACACGTGATGATCGGTCGACTAATGTAGATGCTCATAACTGTGATCATGTTGTTTCACCAGTCTAGAGGTGAAACAAAGAGACTTATCCTTGGCTACTTGAAAAAGTACTTATCTAATACATTTCAAGACGAGTCCATGCAGCTACTTCGAACTGACTAGGCCCGAGTCCTTGAGGCAACAATCTAGAAAAGATAAGAAGTTCTTATGACTGAAAATTTTGAGAAAATGTGGACCAAAGGAAGAAATTATCAAAATAAGGCTCAGAAGAATGTACTCCCCTGCCCAGGTGAGAATTAGAGAAGAAAACTTAGGCTACCTTTTTTAAAGAATTGGAGGATAATACTTTTACTGTTACTCGTGGGAATATAAGCAACCTTAAAAGGCCAAGTAGCACTTCTAAACAAAAGTCCAACTAAAGATTGAAACTGCTTTTACATGTTAAGGCAGTGTGCCCATTATTTCAGAATTCTACAGTGTAGATAAAGAAGAGCATAATTAAGTACAGAGTGTGAGAAACACTTGAGATATGGTTTTATATAGTGAAGGACAACATCTTCCCAAGCTCAAGTCCAGGGTGAGATACTTCTTTTCCTCTATGATTAATTAAAACTAGACCTCGCAATGGTCATGTTGAGTAGTAATTGTGTCTAAATGGGTGACTTTTTATCGTGCGAAAATATCATATTTAAACCTGATCCCATACCTTAAAGTGTCGTGTTCACCCGTTATTACCCATTAAGATAATAAATAATTTTGAATCGTATATGGGTTGATACATTAACCCAATATTTAAAACGATTAGATCCATTTATTCATTACATTAATAAATCTCTCATTAAGGAATATTCATTATGAATAAATCAACATTAAGATACATACACTTTTTGGAATACACAACATTATTTCTTACTTAGAAAAATTAATGGATCTTAGTGAGCCTTAACGGGTGAAGAGGGTTAACACTAACCCGATCGGTTAATTATCGTGTCTTATCCACCCATTAACCAATAACTTCGTGTCATGTTATCGCGTCGCGTGTCATTTTTATAGGTCTACTTAATATTTACTTTATCTTAGTGCATAGATAAACAAAGTCGCTTGAATTATGTCACTAGCAAAATTATCAGTTAGTCAAATCTCAAACGATAAACAATAGATTATATGCGTGTTTGCCTATTTAACACACTCGATGTAAGGGTAGTAACTTCTAATTTGTCCTTGGATTACCTTACAATCATGCTATTTATGCATTATCTCATGGTGGATTTGGATTGCGGCATGCTTGTATGTTTATTTGGATAAAAGTTCAATTACATGGATTGTTAATGTATTAATTTTGGGGATGAAATTTTTTTTACAAGTTGTGGCTACTGATGGAGAAGTTGAAGTTGAATATTGGATGGACTAAGTTGATCTTTATTCTTGTTCGAATGCCTTGCTTTTAAGTAAGTGTGTGGCTTTCCACAACATGTGTTACACTAAAAGGGAAAAATGAATATCCTTTGCATTCCCATGACGAAAAAAGAAGTACAAAAGAATCGCTACTTGAAAAAAGGTCAAAAAAGTTTCACACAGATTTTTTTACGCCAAATATGGCTAATATTATACTCAAGGGAGAGTAACTGTGTTCATGAGACATATACAAATGAATGCATACTCGCATGAAAATTTGAATGGCTAAAGAAGATATTATTTGCATCTTATCTGGAACAATAAATATTTCATTTTAAACTTCTCACTTTAATTTGTATGTGTGATTTAATGCTTATTTTCATTTCCTTTTCATGAGCTATAATATGTACTTTGTATCATGTTCTTCTACGAATGTTTTGAAATGCTAAGTACTTTTCACTTCCTATGGACAGCTTTCGAAACTTGGTAATGCTAATTCTCTATAATTTGTTATTATAAATGAAATTTCCCTTGGCTACGATTACTTGGAGGGTTTTTTCTGGTTTCTTTCATTTCAATTTCGACCCAATGGTGCATAATTGCAATTTGTTTATTACTTTATGAGAATCGGTTGCCTTAATGAGAATCGATTGCCTTAATACTGCTTAGTATCATATTCAGAGTGACCCCCTGTTCTTAACCATTGTACCATGGTGGTCCCACTCTTGCTTGTGTCCGCAAACCCTATGAATTCACACCCTTGACTGTATTAGTGACAATTTATCTCTCCTTTCAAGATGGAATTCCATCGTTAATTGTTTTATGTATAACAAGTAAATTCAACAAAGCCTTTTCCCAATTACATGGGTGAATCTCAATCATCCATTCCACTGTAGTTAGCGCAATATCTTCGAGTTAAATTTCCCTCTTATATAAATATACATGTGCATGTGTGAATATTGTGTAACACCCCGCATTTTGGGGAATATTTAAATTACACGTAATTTAATTAATTTGAGAAATAAAGTAAATTAAATAAATATTAATTAGTGAATATTGGATTAATATTTATGTGTTATTATATTTACTTGTGTGATAAGTAAATGAAATTGTATTATTTTATATTAAGTCGTATGTGGATAAAAGCGACGAGTTGACACGATCTTATTCGGGACGTGAGTGTGGGGTCGTGTTGGGAATAAGATAGTAAATTGATTATAGGTGACTCGGATGGTGATTTCGAGTGCACAGATGATCTGGAATGGGTTGAGATAGTCAGAATTAGGTACCCGGGGGTTGTAATCGGGGTTCGGGGACTTTTTAAACTATATGGGACTCGTACGGGGGTATTCAGGTCATTTTAATGTTATAACCTAATCTAATTTTAGGATTTAGAGAAAATAAAGGGTTGTTAGAGGAAGGAGGCAGTCATATACCCATTCTAATTCACTGAGGCTTGAGAGAGAGGCAAAAGAGAAAGAAAATTCAAGGGAGAAACTCATGAGACAATTCAAGAAAATCAATTCGGGAGGGAATTGTGCAAGAATCAACACACAAAGAGGTTCTCAAGGAACAATTCAGAATTCTCTACGGTTTGAGGCAAGTGTTTAACTTTCTTTGATATTATATGTTGTGTTTTAGTTCATATCATGCTTGGTGAAAAACAAATATGAACTTTTGGGTGGGATTCACATGACAAAAATGGGATTTTTGGGGATGAATCTATAGAATAAAAATGATTATTTATCTCATATGAAATATGGATTTAGTTCATATAAAAGGTAAAATCTTGATGAGAAATCTGAAATTGAATTGTAATGAATAGATGTGATTTTAAAATTATAAATTTGGAAAATAGTGAAAAAGGGGTATTAGAATTGAGGTGGATTGATTCTGGATAATTAATGTTGGATCCCATGTTGTAAACGGTTTATTGGATCAATTGATATGCGAAAATATGTATATTGATGATAAGGTATGTTAGGCCTAATTTTAAGTGTAAGAAGAGCAAATATAGAGGCCAAAAGTGAAATTCAAAGAGGCTAAAACTAGAGGAATGAGAAGAGCCCCTTTGGAGAGTTTTAGATATTCTTTTTGAGTGGTTTCAGAAGATATTTGAGAAAAATTCAAAACACATACCTGACTCAATTTTTCTTGTAGGATCCAAATATGAAGTCGGATTGGTGATTTGGATAATGTTTGGATATGATTTTTTCGCGTTTTTAAAACAGGCCTACAATTGTGGATTTTGACTCTGGGCAACCTAGGTTAGGTGTTTTGATGTGTTATTGATTTGGTTGGGATCCGGGTTATTTTGGAAGGTCCGTAGAGGGTGCTTAGGACTTCTGGGATTTTTGAAATATAGTATTACTTTTGGGTTAGTTGGAAACAAAACCGGGGTATGGATCTAGGAGTGTTTAGCATTAACGACACTCAAAAATATATTTATGGATTCGAATGGGAATTTCGGATGGAATTGGGGCACGAGTTGGATTGAGATAAACTTAGTGTTCAGAATAAAATATAATCGTGATATAAAAATAAGTAAGTGACTACTTATGGATTTGGGAGTTGGATTTAGACTCAGAGAATATAGGCTAGTGCTACGAGTGACATGCACGGGTAGCTGGTTTTTATTGTATATATATACGGGTATAGAGACAGTATATGTATGTATGAATATATCTGTATGTGATTGATATATGTGAAACATACATATTCTAACGAATATGCTATTGATGGAGTTTGCGCGCCATGGGCGATCTCTCCTGGTGAATCTCAGCAGGTGTAGTATCGGTTCTCAGGGTCATAGGTTTGTGCACGACCACCCTATGTGAGTTTGGAGTCCAAGTGGAGTAATGTGGTATGGTTATGACCGACTAACTTAAGACTATGACAGCCTCCGGTTTACGTTCACGCTTTGGGTTCGGTGGTGTGATTCCGACCCGATGGCCCAAGTAAAGGTATATATCCCTGGTGCCTGATAGCATGCTAGTGATTTGCATCCAATGGGGTAATGGTCGGAGGGATGGTTATAATTCAGTGAGGTAATGCTCAAAGGGATTGCGGTTATACTTATATAGCGAGCGATATATAGGTATGTATACTTGGTGTGATTTGTATATTCGTATATATAACTAGCGTGTAGTTATGTAAAATGAATTGATAAGATTATAAACGAGGTTTATAAGCAGATGCGAAAGCTTAATGAGAATTCCAAGTCAAATAAAAAGTATACGTGGGGAATAAGGAAGCGTATGGGATAAAGATGAGCAGTGAGACTAGTGAGGCTGGGTAGTGTAACTAGGGTGTTTAAAATACATGCATTAGGTGTGCACAATAGATGAGGGGCGAGGGGTATCTCATGGAAATTCGACACCGGTTTAAATATAAAAGATTGCAGGACATATTTATTAATGTATTTTAAATACTTGCAAAATATTTTCAAAAGGTTTTGGGCTCTGACGCGCATCAAAATATTTTCAAAACTTCTAGATGTTCAGCCACAAAGACGCTTGGCTTAACCATTTTTCTAGTCAGATGATGCTCAAGTCGCTGTGGATGCCTGCAGGGATTGCTTAAACACTTCTATCCTTGTGATCTAGATTTGAGGTACTTCAGAGTTATTTCGGACATATCGCCCACTTAGTTGGTATTTTTTTTTTCCAGATACTTTCCTTTCAGTTAGTTGGATTATTGTATTGTGACTTTGTACCGGGAGTGATCGGTTAATGTATTTATGCCAGTGAGTGTGTTTCATTATTTGCATGGTTGGTTATGTGAATGGGAATTTTGTGTAAATATGAAAAGTTTAAAATTTTGACACCAGTCCTAATAGGTTATTAATAATTAAATGGTTTTCGACAGTGATGCTAAGAATGAACCAGATGAGATTCATGTTTTATTTTAGTAGATGATTGATCACCCGTTATTGAAATAGGCAAGGTGTCACATATTGCTACCATAGGAGCTCACTATTCATATGGATTATCTTATCGTGGAATTCGGAACAATGTTGAATATTTAAATAGACATCAATTTGACCATCTTTTTGTAAATTACACTTTGGCCCCTAACAATCTTTAAATTACACATTGACTCTCAAAATTATGAAAAATTACATTTTAAAAATATCTAAACAATGAATGTGTTTCCATAGTTTTCTTAATATTCTATTGAAATGAAATTTAGAAATAGAAATGAAAACTGGAAATATAAGACAAATTTTTTTGAGGCCTATTAGTTCCCGTTAAATTGTTTGGAATTGAGAATTTATAAATTTCCTCTGAACTGTTTGTTTCTTCAGAATATAAATACGTAGCCGAAAATCGAGAGAGGGGATAACATGGAGAGTAGATGTGATATTTATTTGCCAGAAGAGGTGGTGATTGAGATCTTGTCCATGCTTCCTGTGAAAATGATCCAAGTGCATGTGCAATTGTTGGTACTCTCTCATTAAAACCGCAAGCACTTCTTGAATTACCACAACAATCAAAAGCATCAAGTATATGTTTACAACCCCATTCCTCTAACCGGAAAATGTGGTTTCACCTTGATTCCTGATGAAACACTCGTATTACACCATAATCTTGATAACATAGCTATTTACCCAAATTTAACCGATATAATTGGTCTTGTTAACGATTTATTTTTCCTTCATCAATATCATGATGTTGTGACTCTGTGGAATCCCGCTACAAGAGAGTTTAGGTCTGTCCTTCTACCTCTCACTAACCTCCTGCCCCATTCCGCTTATGATACACATAGATTTGGGTTTGACTTTGACCCATTGTCCAACGAGTATAAAGTCGTTTGGATTCGGTCCATGTGGGATGAGTCTGACCCTGTTGATACTGTTTTTGCAATGTATACCCTTGGTAATGATTCTTGGAGAAATGTGGAGATTGTGGACTCTGTTTTGGATTTCATAGGTCTTATAACCAGGAGGAATGTGTGTGCCAATTTGGATGAAGCTTATTATTGGCTGGCAAGTACGGGTGCCTATTTGAATGGAGTATTGGCTGACAAGTACCGAGAACGGGTCTTACCATATGATAGTTTTGCTCGACATGAGTACTCATGCGTCCAAAGAAATAAAGGTGCCGAATAATACGGAACCGGACCCTTGTTGGTGGTCTCTTATTTTACACGATGACTTTATTGCACTGATCCGTTACGATCATGCATGTTGTGATCATGTGTATTATCTTGATATGTGGGTAATGGAGGAGGTGGGGTGTTGGACCTAACTTTTAAGTGTTAGGTCACGTTTATCAGTCATCAAACTGTTTGGCATTTGGAACAAAAATGAGATTTTTGGATGGACTGTTTGTTATGAGCTGGTCTGGTGCAATCATAATACTGATGAAATAATAGATGTACTCCAAGTAGACAACTTTTGTGAACGCTATTGGGTATATAGGTACAAGGAGAGCCTAGTTTCACTCAATGGAGGAGATCCTGATAATTATCCAATATACCTAAAGAATCTTATGTGTTATGAGAGGAGATACAATGAATAATGGGAAACCACATGGTTAACTGATGGATTTTTTCCTTTCATTTTATTTATGTAGTCCGCCTTAGCATTTATGATGCCTTATAAAGTTATGGTTACAAATTCATTAGCTTAATTACATCATTTTTTTTGTAATGATCATCGTCATTCTTCTTATTTTATTCTTGTCATTATGTTTGGGCGTAATGTTCTACTAGTGTGTAGAAATATATAATGGTAACTTCCTAGCTTGATTCATCAATCTGATTATAGTTTTACGTGATTAGATATAATTTTGTAGATTGGTAGGCTATCTTGGTTATTTATGTTATGGAACGGTAATTAGGTGGCATTGATATTTAATACAATTTAGAAATGTTTCTCTGATATGCAATGTGTGGTTCATTATTTAGTGTGTTAAGAGTTGAGTGGTTTACCAGCCGTGTTTGTTAGGATTGGGCCAATCTTAGTCTCAGTCAGATTCTAATATGTTGAAAAGCTGAATTTGCTTTGATGTCTGTTGATAATAGAACAAACAGATATTAACCTTAAGTTGTTCAAATTCAGAACCTTCGTTATTATGCAATGACAATTTTCTTATCTTTGTACATATTCATACCAACTTTTAGTGGTAGGGATAAACCACATTGAGATGAGTCTAAAATGTGTTTGTAGCACTGTTAAGACAGGTCATTTTGCAGCTTATGATAGATATTTGTGATGTGTTTCTAGTTCTCTTCATTTTTACCCCATTAACCGTTAATTATTTGGATTGAGTTTGGAATTTTTAAATTCTGTTACGTTTAATTATGGGTTAATGCATTTTGGGGCCAATAGGTATGTATTTTTTTAGTTTGGAGTCCAAAGTTGTACATTTTTACACTTTTTGCAATGTCTTTAAGAGAAAGAAGTGTTGCAAAAAAGATTGAAATGCTTCCAAACAGGGAAAATGGACTCCAAAGTGCAAATATGAAAAACTTGAGACCCCACACGCATATCCATCGACCTTAAAGCGCAAATGACCATATAATTTTATATTTAATTTTTGTTTTGGAGGCATTGCATAATGCTTTACTAGGGAGGAAGGCCTTGAAGTGAAGTAGTGATTTTGATCAAATACTTGCTGCCTGTTTTGGATTTATGACGTGTAGAATTCAAACTTGTATGGAATGAAGTGATTTTGCTTTAGGATTTTTCATCTTCAAATAAATCAATATTAGATTTTGACACGTATTGGCATTTTGACAACCTTAACTCTTGGGTATATATTTTGGACTATTAGGAGATCTTTTAAATTAGAACATATTTTATATATATATATGCTTGTCTTTTGTGATTTTAGTAGTTATTTATTATAATTGAACACTAGATGTTTTAGTATAAATATAGGCCTTTGCCTCCAATTGTGATGAGATACTTATAATGACTAATACTATTATCATATAATGTTTTGGTGAGATTTGTAAGATTGTTTATTTTTCTTATAAGAATATACATCAAGATGTTCTTGGTTATTGTGCATTGGGCACCAAGATTCACGCTGAACAATTTCTTTATGCTATTTAAGTCCGTTGAGCAAAAAATTAATTCATAATTTTTCTCCCCGAAGATATTATGTTCAAAGTCTTTTCATAAAAATTATATTATCATTCACATTAGTTTTTTTGTTGATATGTTGTCAAATTTAAGTTGGCTTTGTAATAGGTTGTCTCTCTTGCGCATTGATAAATGAAGAGTTAAGATCCCTTGGAAAGATTGCAAACTTCATCATAAGAGAAAACATCTTTGACATTATATGATAAAACTCATTATGTTTTAGTCATAAGTGTGAAAAGTAATTTAAAATCTGAGTCCATTTCTGTGTTACTAGTTTGTTCTTGTAAGATTTTGTATAAACAGACCTAAAAACAGGATTAGTAAACAAAGATGTCATTCGTGTAAGTCTCGTATACAAAAATCAAAAAATAACCAAAAATTATCGCTGACTTGAAAAAAATATAAACAAAAAGGGCAATCAGATTTTGTATATTATGCATTTAGTGAAAACAATAGAAGTATAATTTCAACAATCCTTTCCTCTGTCTTGGGAGCCCTGATACTGTTCAATTCCTTTGAAATCTCATCTGTAGGAAAAGTAGGAGATTCTAATTAGTGATGATGTTAGCTACTCCATATAAATTATCTTGTCTTTGCTTGCTCTTTGATTTCTCATGTTAATCTCTGCATCTAGGATATTTGATATGAACATATGTATTTGCAACATATCATTTATTGTAAGTGTAATTTTAACAATCCTTTCATCCGTCTTGGGAGCCCTGATACTATTCAATTCCTTTGAAATCTGATCAGTAGGAAAAGTAGGAGATTCTAATTAGTGGTGTTAGCTACTCTATATAAATTGGATTGTGTTTGCTTGCTCTTCGATTTCTCTTATTGATATCTGCATCTAGGATATTTGATATGAACATACGTACTTGCAGTATATCATTTTTTATATGATAAGCGTGGCATATTTGCAAAATCTACTATTAATTTAGGACACGTGACTTCTCAAATTGTCAATTAATTTAATTGTTGCAGGCATGGTAAGTCTAGATTTGTGATTATTATCATATTGGCATCTTTTTTTGTCATAGCTTTAGGTAAAACCCTGGATCTTCACCTTGATGTTTTGTTGTGATTTAACTTCGATTTTGGAAACTTAGCTTTGATCAAAATGTAGTGCGTTTCACTTTGTTTTATTTGTTTCTGATTAGGAAATTAGTACGTCTTGATGTAGGTCTTCTACCATACATATCTTTTGGTAATTATAATGTCCTTTGGCCAAAAATGAAATAGATGAGATTTTGGTGGAAGATTTTCATTTTTCGTAAGATCAGATGCTTTGTCATTTTGCTACTTTCATGAAGAAATGGTTCTTTAACTGATTAACCGTAATTTTCTTCATATATTTGGTAAGATGTTCCCCAACATGTGTGAGAGTGGTGTTTTGTATACATACTAATGTACATTACATTTAGATTACATTTAAGCCTAGACAACAAAATAGGTTCTCTTTTTATAAAGCATGCTTAACACGAAGGGCAGAATTTTGTTGCTGATTTACTATGAATGGGACTAAAAAGTATTTTCAATGCTATTTTATGGCACATTAAAGAGAAAATCCTATCTCATCTATAAGGGTGCTGATGAAAATTACTGGAGATTTGCTAGTGTTAGAATTTCAATGCTATACCTAAATGAGTTGATATATTTTGTTGGTGGTTATATATCAACCTATTAAATCACCAACCCTTGCTTTGCAAGAGGTTGGGGGTTCAAGTCTCACCCCTCCCCCTCCCCTTCCCCAAGACTTGAACCTAAATAAAAAAAGGACTTTTGGTTATATGGGAATAAATGAGCGGTTTATAAGTTATGGTTGGAGCCTAATGTGGGGGTCAAATAAGCATGTAAATTTTTGGCCTCAATATTCATATACCTTTAAATGTCATGATAGATATGATAAGATTTTGTTGGACCTTACCCTCTTATTTAAAGTGTTATTTGGAGATACCCCCAATCAGCTGAATAATTAGAGTTACCCCCGCTTTTACCGTATTTGCATTACTGGTTGCATCTCGGGCGCGGGAGTGGGGTGACTTTAAGAAATACACAAAGGGTAACAGAAGGATAAAGTTGACACGTGTATGCAGCTATTAATTATATCTCTCTAAAAATTTCAGATGCTACTGTATAAAGTCACTTGGTTGTAAAATGTAGTAGAACAGTAGAACTTAGTTGGGTTTGTGATATGTTATAATCTAAATGTATATTTACAAGGTGTTAAATATTAATTTAAAAAGACTTCAGTATTCATGCATCTTTAAGGTTAATTTTACTCAAGTTTAAAGTTAAAACCATAGCCTTGACCCTAATACTAAATTAAAGCAAAAGGTAAAGTGAAATCTGAGGAATAGAACTTCACACATTCTATTATGGAAGTTCTAGCAATAAACCGTAAAGTTTTCAGGACTTGATAGTTGTTGAAACCCTACTTATCTATAGTTTTATTTCCCTCTTTGGTTCTGGTTAACTGTACATAAAATTTCTTATTTGCTGATTAATAAATATTTGGTCCAGTTTTATATTTCGTTTAGCTCTTTGCTTCTTTATATTATTATGCAACTACAGAACATCTATTTTTGGCTACCATCAATATGTAATTTCCAGAAATGTATCATTCAGTTTTGGTGATCCCAAATTTTTAAGGTCTGTCAAAATTTAAAGATCCCCATCTTATATTTATCTTTTAATATTGTTCTCAAATAACATCCTGTCAATAAAGTTTAGATTAGTTAATTGATATGATCAAGTAACAAGTGTTCTTTCAACTCACTCTACGTTCTATATTTTCTTCAGATTCACACTCTCTTAACTTCCTAGTCTTGATACCACAATCTCTTTGGTGGAACATCCTTCAGTGCTGTACTCGAAGAAATTCCTTTTTTATGACAGTTTCTTTTCTTTAGAATTTATTGCTCTTATTATGTTATCATTGTTTGCTGATTTCCAACCCCCTAGATCAATGGTATGTTTTCTTTTTTGAATTGTAACGTATACTCCCTCCGTCCCAAATTAATAGTCCTGCTTTCCTTTATGGGTTGTCCCAAATTAATAGTCGCTTCCCTTTTTTTTAAAGTAATCGATGAAGCAAATTCAATGATAGTGAAAGGTTTGATCTTGGCCATTGATTGAGTGAATCCTTAAAATCATCATTTTCAAATAGCAACTCTTAATTTGGGACAGAGGCAGTATTATTTTTTCGTAGATCAACTTGGGGTTTTTGAATATTCAATACATTTGGAAATAAAGTATGTCTGGTAATTATTATTTTTATATTTTGTTTGTTTGGTTTGAAATAGTTATCTTAATATTTTAAGTAACATGTTTTCCTCATTCCGTATATATTGAAATATCATTGAAAAACACTTATAAAACTTCCTTCGAAAGATGAAACTATTTAGAAAATATCTTTTAAATATAAATCACATGTCACTAGTTTTATACACCATCTTACATATTTTTGTTCTAACCACTTGTGCATCATAAAAAATTTAAAGCATATCTTCCAAATTGGGCAATACTGTCCTACATTCAATAATTTCCTACATTGTTTTTACTACTAATAATTTTGACATGTGTCTTATGTAGTACCCATAATAATAATGTGAGTTTGAATGTGGATTCTTCGCCATGAAGTTCATGAGATAATTGATTGGGATTCTTTTATATCTCTTGTAACGAAGGTAAAGGAAGCTACAGTCCTACTTTGGTGGAATGTGGACATTAAAAATTGGGAATTAGTTGATAAAATATTAAAATATATTTGAGTCAATTTGAATGGGTTAGGATGCTATTGATATAATTGTAGTAAAACTATCCATTGACATCACTTAAACTATGTGCCCACCGCGTTTACCCTAACTAAAAGTAGATAATGAACGTTCCCAACAACCAGTTACCATCATTTCGACATCCTCTGATTCATCAAGAAATCAGCTAAGTGTCTGTTTGCATTTTTTTCGTCTTTGCCACTTTTATGGTTGGGATGCGAAGATGTTATAGACAGATTATAGTCTTGATAGCTGCATAAGAGTTTAAGGTTAATCTGTAATAAATGAGAGAATGTTCTATATATAGAATGGTTTTGGGGGGGATTAAGTGTAGGTTGGTTTACTGAGAATTTGACATGTAATCGGTGTGTATTTAATGCGAGGACATATCTCTTATCAGAGATGATAACGCACATTTTATATTACCTTAGTTTAGATGATGACTCCCAATATTCAATTACATCACGTTGTTGAAGTTAATACAGTTTCCTTGATACATGTATATTCTAGATGATTCCTATACTTTTATTAAATAACATGCATGTATTAGGGACATCTGTTATCTCAAAGGTCACTTGTGTAAGTTCCAAGAATGGATCTGGAATATGTAGGTGCATTGAATCAGTGTGTGGGAAATACTATATAAGGCTATTTAGTGCTCTATTTGTAAACACATATAAATGATGAGAAATATCATATAAAGTTCTCTTAAGTTTTAGAGCTCTGCTTTAGCAAATCATATAATTCTTCTAACAAATTGGTATCAGAGGAAAACCTAGGAAGATTAAATCTAGGAGTTTATTCAAGCTGATAAATATGGTTGTCCACAATGGTGGAAGTCTTAACCTTTCTCAACCATTTATGACAATCTTTGAAGGAGAAAACTATGATATGTGGAAAATTAAAATGAAGACTCTATTCATGTCCCAGGATGTTTGGGACTTAGTTGAAAAAGGATATGGTTAAGCAAAAGGTGACCAACTTGAAGAACTAAAGAAGAAGGGTGCCAAGGCTCTTTTCTTCATACAACAAAGTGTCTCTTTAGTCATTTTTCAGAGAATTGCAGCAATAACAAAGGCTAAGGAAGCCTGGGATCTCCTTAAAAATGAATTCACAGGTGATGATAATGTTAAAACTATCAAGCTTCGATCTATTCGAAGACTCTTCGTATGAAAGATTCTGGTAGTATGGACTATTTTTCTAAAGTTATGGGAATAGTCAATCAGATGAGATTATATGGAGAGAATGTTTCTGAACATATAGTTTTTGAAAAAATTCTTATTAGTCTTCCTTCTAAATATGACTATTGTTGGAGTAATTGAAGAATCAAAAGATCTGTCTTCTTTGATTGTTAGTCAGTTGATGGGATCACCTGAAGTACGTGAGCAAAGGCTAAATCGGCATGCTGATAAATCTGCTGAATATGCTTTTCTGTTAAAGCTATTTCATGGATTTAAAGGTTCTTTTGAGAAAGTGTAATCAGGTGGAAGAAAATATGAAGAAAATCATGATAAGCAGAAGGCTTTGCAAAATGGTCGTCAGTGACCTCATTTTCTTCCACTTCATGAATTCCATACGCGTCATCAACTAAATCCTCTAGCATATTATGATATATATTGTCCTCCTTCCCTTGTACATATATCCTACTTGTTGAAGGTTGTTGTGAAGGTTGCTCGGGGACAAAAGGAAATTTCGATTCCTCGTGAAAAATCCAAAATGGATAATTATCTTGCATACCCCATCTTAACAAATGTAGTTTAATTGTTTTCCACTCAAACACCTTACCATTCTTACACTTAGTAAAAAGTCTTCATCATTATGACATCTCTTTGCGTATTTCACAAATTCATTAGCACCTCTGCGAAACACATCCCCTAATATATTTGTCTCACCCATCCACTCTTTGTATTTGGGATATCACATGACAATTACTACAAACAATCACCTATTATGGGTAAGAAACGTATATTCATGGATTAGTATAAACAATATAATTCCTATTTTCACCATCTCCTCTAAAAGGTGAGTGGTCATATCCCATTCAAGATCGCATATTTTTGTAATATACTTAACAGCTCATGCATATAGTTCCAATTTGAGAAAAATTTGGCAGCATATCCCCATAGTTCTCCAAGTATACGATATAGATTCACAAGTGTAAGTGTTATTTCAATTTATCAATTAAAATAACACTTAACATCGCATCATCTAGTATGTACCCAGAGAACATTAAGATACGACGGCATAACTTTCCCCAAAAGTAACAAGTTTAAGTCACTAAGAATATTATTATACAAGAACTATCCAGTCCCAAATGGGACAATTCGAGAGATCTCGTTATAGGGGTAATGACTATCGAATGGGTCTAAGGGCTATTGAATGCGTACGCATAAGAACTAGAAGGCTAGTATCTATGCGCACTATATGTAATTTAAAGTAGTTAGAAATGTTACAAAATCGTTATGTCATGCATTCACATGATAATACATGCATGCATGCACCTCCCAAAGCAAGTGTCATATAACAAGTTGACTTAATATAAATTTACACATGCATGCTTAGATTATAGCAACAATAACCGCAATAGGTAGACAATGGCTCTATTGCGGTTCTCGTTATTACCTTTTACCCTCGTTACTTGTTATATAACATTTGTACAAGTGGAGGAAAGGAGCTTCTCAAATCCATGACAAAGCTAACAGCTCTAACTACACTCAGAATTTGTGTGGTTTTTGCAATAAAGCTGGTTGTGCTATAAAAAAATGTTGGCATCGTGGAAAACTACAACGTCACAATTCTAAGAAATTTGGGCACATGAAAAAGTATTTCAAGTTTAACAAAGATGAAGCAAAATTTGTTGAAGAAGAGAAGGACGAGTTCTTGTTTTTCACTGGCAATGTTCAAAAGGATAAAAATGTTTTGAATGTGGACAGTGGATGTAGCAACCACATGACATGAGATGAGAAGATTTTTTCAGATGTTGACAAGAAAGTGAAGTCCAAAGTATACATGGGAAATGAATCTATGGTGGAAGCTAAAGGAAAATGTACTGTTGCTGTTCACACCGAGCAATGAACTAGGTATATTTATGATGTTTTACTAGTTCCTGATTTGACTTAAAATTTACTGAGCATTGGCTAATTGGTTGAAAAGGGATATTTAGTTCCTTTTGGAAAAAATTTATGCATAATCTGTGATAATAAGAATCATGTGTTGGCCAAAGTTCAAATGGAAAAGAATAGAAATTTTGCTCTTACACTCCCACATAGAAATGAAGTTGCTTTGAAAGTTAGTGTTGATGAAATGCGGTTGTGGCATAGAAGACTTTACAAGAATGACTTGGGTTTATTTTTTGAAGCAAAAATAGAGGCTTTGTTGATCTTCAGAAAATTCAAAGCATTGGCTGAATGACAAAGTGGATATGATATCAAGATTATATGAAGTGATAAGAGGGGGAGAATACACTTCAAATAAGTTTGAGAAATTTGTCGTATAAGAAGAAATTAATCAGCAACTGACAGTAATTGGGCAGCATGAATTGATGATATGAAAAGTACTTTTGGGTATGTATTTTCTCTCGGATTAGGTGTTGTCTCTTGGATGTCTAAAAAGCAAACCAAAGTAGCACAATCAACAGCTGGATAGGAATATGTAACAGCTACTAATGCTATCAGTCAAGAAATTTGATTAAGATGTATATTGGGAGATCTGAACCAACAACAATAAGAGGCAACCAATAGTTTTTCTGATAACAAGTCAGCTATTGTAATTTCTAAAAATCTATCATTTCACAATCGTACCAAGCCCTTTACATCAAGTATCATTTTATTCGTGAAACAATTTCAAATGGTGAGGTCAATTTGGAGTTTTGCAAATCAAGTGAGCAGATTGCAGACATCTTTACTAAAACATTGCCAATGAAGAGTTATGTTACTTCATAGAAATGCTTGGTGTGAAGAAAGTGCATTATTTCTATATTTATATTAAGCTTCTACAGATATAATGTCCCGAGATGTGATAATGGGAGGGGATAGGGATACGATGCAAGTAGAGTGCAATCTCTAACGGTAATTTTGTCGGTCGACGCAATGGAAGGGGATTTAAAATAATCTTTTGCTTTTTTCGATGCTCCACACAATATACCAAATTTTCTCAACCACTTTTTCCAAATGAAGACTACCATCTCACACTGTAAAAGTATGTGGTCAAGATTGATGATGCAAGGATTAGCACCACCAGGTAAGGTGTTTGTGAGCTCAAACCAGTATACAACAATGGCAGCAAGTAAGCAATATAGATGTAGAAGGAGATGAGAAGAAGAGGAGTTGAGTCAGCAATTTAAGTGGTTCAGCCTAAATTGGCCTACGTCCACTGTGTGTGTGTGAGGTATCACTGAAATAAAGCACTAATGGCCATGGATATAATCTCTCAAGCTTTCTCTCTCTTCTCTATAATTTGACAGAGTTTTAGCTAGGGTTGTATTTTTGGATCCTTTTATAAGGTAGAGGGTGACCTCTATATATAGTGCTTAGGGGGTGTAGTGTACCCCCCAAGCATGGAATGTGCATGTGCATGAAGATCCAACCAATGCTAGGATGACACCTGGCTGAGCTCAACTAAGTAATGATAACTTCAATATTCCCTCACGTGGACGGAATAATTTAGTTATAATAGATTTGTCCACGTGTAAATGCTCGGCTGTCTTCAATTTGTACCAACCTCGGCCTGAATGAATACGAGGTTGGTGGAGTACGACCCTTGCCTTGTCTGAGATCAATGTTGCATGAAGACCTTGACCAGGATGGTCGGTCGAGGTTGGATATGAGGTGCAACGTCGGTCAGGGTCGATGATGACGTGATACTTGTTAATTGAGCATGAGGCTTTTACTGACCTCGGCTGATGAAGTGCCGAGGTTGATATATGAAGTACCGACAACGTCGGCCCATGCCGATGTTGACATTGGTCGATGATGTACGAACCCGGGGGGCTTTTGGCTACTGGAGGAATACTTGTAACGTCGGTTGTGGCCGACCCCATGTGATCTATGGTACTGGTAACGTCGGCTATATCCGACCTCGTGGAAGATGAGCTCCAAGGTTCTAGCTGATGTCGACTTATTCCAAACCGAGGTGGTATTTGTAGTTGAGGTAAACGTCGACCGTGGCCGACCCCATTAGGATGACGTTACTAGTGGGTTTTATTGAACTACTATTACCTCGGTTGTCATACAGGCCGAGGTTGAGGCCTCAGACTTATCAGGTGCACTTCGGGCATATCAATCACCCCCTAGGCCTTAGTTAGCTATGTGAATAGGCGATTGAGGGATGCTTGCAAGGCCGAGGCCATTCTTCCTGGTGTGCCAATGTCTCCTTGACAAGTGTCAAGAATTGAAGTGGGTAGCGTGTCTGACAAGTACAAAGATGCTGATTGTCTTTTGGGCTCCCAAGGCAATGATGGGCCTTGGGACGTGTGCAACTAGCTTTTGGGGGTTAAATCCCTTTCCTTTCTCTTTCTGCTCCATTTCCCTCCATTTCTCTCGCCTGAACCTTCTTCATTCTCTCTTGCTTCCAGATTTTCGTCGCTGTAGTTGTTGAGTTTTTTGATTATCATCTTCTTCTCTTTTATTCCACGGTTATCCAGGTATCCTCTCCACCCTGCTTTGGTTATTTTCAGTCTTTAATTTTCCTTTGTTGCATTTTCCCGGCGAGTTTATGAGTTTCCCGGCGAGTTTATGATTTTCCCGGTGAGCTTATGAGTTTCCAGGTGAGCTTATGAGTTTCTCGGTGAGCTGTTCTTAGTTAGTTTTCTCCTCAAATACCCATATTTGATCTTTGACTTAGGTTGTGCCATCCTGTTTGTTCTTGACTTGAGTCATTAAGTGTAAGATCGTCCTCATATGCTCAGACCTCTTTATCAACTCTTAGAGGAATTCCCTTCTCTTAGGGAAAAGACCTTAGATAAAATTAGGCAAATAGAACGAGCCCAAGAGGAAGCTCGTCGGGCAGAGGCTTTTCCTCTCAGACCAATATTTCCACCCCCTCTGAGGGTTATATACCCTGATCCAGCAGACCCAGTTGAGTCAGAGGGGACTCCGTTGGAACCTACTCCAATGTCTGAGTCGAAGTCATCGACATCAGACCCTATGTCTGTGGACTCATTCCAAAAGGTGATGGACTTCTCAAATAGGCGTGATCAGTCCCCTGATCACGCCGGAGTGGAGAGCCGAGTCCCGTCTCACAATGATACTAGCACCTCTAGCTCTTCCTGTGATGTTGAGATTATAGCGCCAAGTGTAGCCTTTCCACCACCTATAAATGCCATCCCTTTATCATCCGTTACAGAGGTTGAGTTTGCTCGGAGGTTCCCCACTTGCATCCCTACACCTGCTCAGGCCGACATCGCCCCGGAAGAGGCTGATGGTTATGAAAGTGATGTTGACACCTCGGAGGCAGCCGAGATAGAGAGAGTACCGTTAGCAAATTTGACCTCCTCGCTTTCAGGCATCTTTACTATATAAGTCCTTCTATCAATCTTAGGAGAACTCAGAAAAATGAGAGGGCCTATGGTGGCCGAGATGGTGAAGTCTGCGTATATGAGCAGATGTTTAAGTTGGGATTTCGCTTTCCCTTTCATCCAATAATCAGGGAAATATTGTCCAACATCGATTTAGCCCCTTCCCAATTATCTCCTAACTTCTGGAGGGTGATAATTGGGGCCATCGTCCTATGGAGGGTCGTTCATAACTCAGACGTTCCTGTTCAGGTCTTCATAGGATGTTATGTGCCTTCCTCTGCCAAGAATCATCCAAGTTATTACCACTTCTTGGTCAGGAGACCTAATAAGAAGATGTTGCTTGTCACTCAGACCTCCAATCACAATTGGAAGACGAGGTACTTCTTCGTCTCGGGGGCCTGGGAGTTTGGCGCGCATGCCACCTCTTCATCTGCTGATCCGAGGGTGCCCCTAAGATGGGGAAAAGTATCACTGGCTGCAAGGGCTGACCCAGGATTGAGCCAAGATAACCTTCAGAAGGTCAAGGATCTTCAAGATCAGGGAGAGCTTGGTTGGCTGGTCAGGTATAAAGACTTGATGACCCCCTGCTATCTCTCTAAGACTAGCCTTGGGGGCAGACCCTTAATCGAGCTTTGTAAGTTACACTATTTCTTTTTGAACCTCTAATTTTGTTATACCTCTGACAATTTAACTCAGATATTTTCTTTTTGCAAAATGCCCGGAAGGAGTCTCGGACGATATCTGGGAAATGGCAGCCCCCAGTCTTACAAAGCTGGTGAAGAAAGCAGGACTAACAGCGCCTCCTCCTCCTCCTACTTCCTCAAGGTCTGAAGCCCTCAAGAAAAGGAAATCCAATTACCCTGCCACTGAGGATCACAGGAAGAAGAAATCTTCCAAGGGGGATTGCGTCATTCCCATATCCTCTGAGGACATGTTAGTTGCTCGTCTGGGGCAACTGAAGATCGGCGACAGCCTTATCGGCCAGAGTTTAAAGGCCTTGGACACTATCGGCTCCATAATGACCGAATCCGACAAGCGATTGAAATATACTGGTTGAAATTCTGTTCAGATCCTTGAAGAGCTTTATTGTTGAAATATACTGCTGAAATTTATAAAGCCGTACTTCCAATCCCACTCTATGGTCATCCTCACTGACTTCCCGCTCAGACAGGTCCTGCACAAGCCTGAGAAGTCAGGCAGATTGATGACCTGGGCCATTGAGTTGGGTGAGTATGACATTGTTTACCAACCCAGGGTTGCTATCAAAGGGCAGGCTCTTGCAGACTTCGCGGCAGAGTTCACATGGTAAGAGGTTGAGATCAAAAATGAAGAACAGGCTGCGGATGAGCCAGATGGTAACGTCTTCCAAAATCCGAAAGAGGTTGCACAAAGAGAGGCCATGAAAGGAGTAGTAGAGAATGAGGAAGACAGATACCTATTTAAACAAGGGGCCCTATCAGAGGGAAAATTCTCTTCAGATGAAGACGTTTGGAACCTCTTCGTTGACGGATCATCTTGTGATAGCGGAAGTGGAGCAGGGCTGATAGTGTCAGCGCTGGACGGTACCAACATTGAATATGCACTTAGGTTTAACTTCAAGGAATCGAACAATGAGTCAGAGTATGAGGCCCTGATAGCAGGCCTCTCCCTTGCAAAGGATCTTAACGTTGGCCGACTCTTAGTCCACAGTGACTCACGGCTAGTTGTCAACCAAATTTTTGGTGTGTATGAGGCTAAAGATGAAAGAATGGCCAAGTACCTGAAGAGGGTTAAGATGATGTTGAAAAAATTTGGAGAGGTAAAGATGAAGAGGATTCCTTGATTAGACAACAGTCGAGAAGATGCGTTAGCAAGATTGGCATCAGCAACCTGGACAGATATCAGAAGAACAGTGCCAGTCGAGATCTTACTCAAACCATCCATTGAATATGAAGAGGTTTCCAGGCCTTGCCTTAATTTAAATCTAGGAGCCTCATTGTTGGATCCTCTTATCAGATACATCAGGCAGGGAGAACTTCCAGAGTCAAAATTGGAAAGGAGAAAACTCAGGTACAGGGCTGCAAAATTCTCGATTATAGGAGACATCCTATACAAGAGGGGTTTCCTACTCCCTCTCCTCAGGTGTGTCCACCCCTCAGAAGTTCCACATGTCCTACAAGATGTACACGAAGGCTCTTGTTCCAGTCACATCGGAGGAAGACCATTGGCTAATCGGATAGTTACGCAGGGATACTGGTGGCCGACCTTGGCCAAAGATGTTGCCTCCTACGTAAAGAAGTGGGATAAATGTCGGAGGTTTTCCACTATCCCTCATCAACCTCATCAGCCGATGACGTCGATCAGCTCTCCATGGCCATTTGTTGTATGGGGAATTGACCTAGTAGGACCGCTACCGAGAGCCACGAACAACTACAGATTTCTTATTGTAGCTATTGACTACCTCTCCAAGTGGGTAGAGGCCGAGACGATGATTACGATTACCGAGCAGAAGACATTCCGGTTCATCTTGAAGAACATCATCTTCAGACATGGCCTTCCCAACACACTCATTTCAGATAACAGACCACAATTCAAAAACGATTCCTTAAAGAAATACTGATAAAGAGTCAGGATTAAGCAGTTCTTCTCTTCCCCTGACCGGCCTCAGGCAAATGGGCAGACTGAAGTCACGAATCGAACCATCCTAGATGGTATCAAAATGAGGTTAGAGGAGGCCAAAGGGAGATGGACAGAGGAGGTATATGCAGTATTATGGGCCTACAGAACAACTACAAGGACTCCAACGGGGGAAACCCCATTCATGCTGGCACATGGATCAGAAGTTGTCATCCCCACAGAGGTTGGGCTCCCTACTCATAAGGTACAGGCATATGACCCTAGGAGGAATGAAGAGGAGCGAAGACTTGACTTGGATCTGATTGAAGAAAGAAGAGAAGACGTTGAGATCAGACAAGCAGCTTATCAGTAAAGAACATCAAGGTTCTACAACAAAAGGGTGAAATCAAGACCTCTAGCCGTGGGAGACCTAGTGCTGAAGAAGACATTACAGAAGACAAACAAGCTTCAACCGAATTGGCACGACCCTTACAGAATAGTGGATGAGGTTGTGCCCGGTACATACCGATTAGAAAATATTGAAGGAGAAGCTTTCTCCAATCCATGGAACGCTGATCACCTGAAGAAGTATTATATATGATGTTGTAATTGTTTCTGTCAAATGTATCATCTTGTGAAGAGGCTATTAATGAGAATATCAGTTCCCGTGTCAATTCTTAGTTCATTATGCTCTAATGGTGAATTTATGGGGATAACATCATGTTTGGATGACCCCAGACTATAAACATCATTAATTTGGTGAAATTTACGAGGATAACGTTTTAGTTGATGACCTCAGACCTTAAAACATCATAAGTTGGTGGCAAGGTCTTAGGTAAAACATCATATTTGGATTACCTCAGACCATAAACATCATTAATTTGGTGAAATTTATGAGGATAACATCTTAGTTGATGACCTCAGACCTTAAATATCATTAATTTGGTGAAATATATGAGGATAACATCTTAGTTGATGACCTCAGACCTTAAAAAAATCATTAAGTTTGTGAAGATTATGGGTGTAACATCGTAGTTGATGACCTCAGACCTTATAACATCATAATTTAGTGAAGCTCTGAGGTGAAACATCTTACTTTGGTGACCTCAGACCTTAAAAACATCATTGAGTTGGTGAAATTTATGGCGGTAACATCTTAGTTGATGACCTCAGACCTTAAACATCATTAATTTGGTGAAATTTGTGAGGATAACATCTTAGTTGATGACCTCAGACCTTAAAAACATCATTAAGTTGGTGAAAGTTATAGGGGTAACATCGTAGTTGATGACCTCAGACCTTAAAACATCATAATTTGGTGGCAAGGTCTTGGGTAAAACATCACATTTGGATGACCTCAGACCTTAAAACATCATTAATTTGGTGAAATTTATGAGGATAACATCATATTTGGACGACCTCAGACCTTAAAACATCATTAATTTGGTGAAATTTATGAGGATAACATCTTAGTTGGTGACCTCAGACCTTAAAAACATCATTAAGTTGGTGAACGTTATGGAGGTAACACCGTAGTTGATGACCTCAAACCTTAAAACATCATAATTTGGTGGCAAGGTCTTGGGTAAAACATCACATTTGGATGACCTCAGACCTTAAAACATCATTAATTTGGTGAAATTTATGAGGATAACATCATATTTGGATGACCTCAGACCTTAAACATCATTAATTTGGTGAAATTTATGAGGATAACATCTTAGTTGATGACCTCAGACCGTAAAAACATCATTAATTTGGTGATAATTATGAGGGTAAACATCTTAGTTTGATGACCTCAGACCCTGAACATCATTAGTTTGGTGAAAGGTCTGAGGTGAAACATCACATCTGGATGACATCAGACCTTAATACAAACACATTGCATAACAGAAAACCATTCAGAGAACATTCAGTAAAAGAAATAAATCCCTCTTCAGAGGTTGATATAGCATGAAGTTAAAGGTTACAAGAGCTTCACAAAAGGAATTTAAGTATCTGCAGTCTCAGGATTAATGTCCATCTCCTTGGCCGAGGTTCGTCACTTCCACCCCATCATCTCGAGGACTAATGTCTTCAGTCCTTACATCTTCTTGCTAGGCAGTCTCGGCAGGTGCAGCACCTCCTTCCTCTTCGACCTCTTGTAAGGCCTGAGTAAACCAAGGATCAGTATAGCCCAGACCAACGAAGTCAGAGGCTGCTAGGCTCCCCGACTCTTTTTCTTTCATTGCAGCCCATTTTCCAGTAGCCTTAACACCCCTTTTGAGGTATTCAAAACCAAAGCTAACGAATTCGTCAAAGACCGTGTAGTCCTCCAAGATCTTCTCTGAGGCTTCCACCAGGGCAACCTTCACAGCGGCATCAACCTTTTGTTGGAGAGAGTTAGCATGGGTCTCCAGAGCAGAGATGTGATCCTTTTTAAGTTGATCCGTGTCTTGCTCCATCTTATTGACATTAGCTTTAGACTTCCCTAGGGAGGCCTTCAGACGCTCAACTTCAGCACTCAAAGCGGCCTCAGTCTTCTGGGCATCTCTACCGTTCTCGATCAGAGGGAGTTTCCTCAGGGTCCAGTCAATGAATTGGTGCGTGGTGAGGAGTCCCTGCGGAGCATATCAGGACACAAGTTCAAGAGACAATAAGATTCAAAGCCAATGTTACACTAAGCAAAAGCAAAGTCTTACTTGGATAGACCGGTGGAGGGCGAAATCGGCCAGCAAAGGGGTGTCTAGAGATCAGTAAAACTGCTTGTTGGAGTCGGTCATTATGGAGCTGATAGTGTCCAAGGCCTTTAAACTCTGGCCGATAAGGCTGTCGCCGATCTTCAGTTGCCCGTCTGCTGGCCGAGTTCGCCCTCCACCAGTCTATCCAACTAAGACTTTGCTTTTGCTTAGTGTAACATCGGCTTTGAATCTTATTGTCTCTTGAACTTGTGTACTGATATGCTCCATAGAGACTCCTCACCATGCACCAATTCATTGACTGGACCCTGAGGAAACTCCCTCTGATCGAGAAGGGTAGAGATGCCCACAAGACTGAGGCCGCTTTGAGTGCTGAAGTTGAGTGTCTGAAGGCCTCCCTAGGGAAGTCTGAAGCTAATGTCAATAAGCTGGAGCAAGACATGGATCAGCTTAAAAAAGATCACAGCTCTGCTCTGGAGACCCAGGCTAACTCTCTCCAAAAAAAGGTTGATGCCGCTGTGAAGGCTGCCCTAGTGGAAGCCTCAAAAAAGATCTTGGAGGACTACACGGTCTCTGACGAATTCGTTAGCTTTGGTTTTGAATACCTCTAAAGGGGTGTTAAGTCTACTGGAAAATGGGCTACAATGAAAGAAAAAGAGTCGGGGAGCCTAGCAGCCTCTGACTTCGTTGGTCTGGGCTATGTTTATCCTCGGTTTGCTCAGGCCTTACAAGAGGTCGAAGAGGAAGGAGGTGCCGCACCTGTCGAGACTGCCTAGCAAGAAGATGTAAGGACTGAAGACATTAGTCCTTGAGATGATGGGGTGGAAGTGACCAACCTCGGCCAAGGAGATGGCCATTAATCCTGAGACTGCAGATACTTAAATTCCTTTTGTGAAGCTATTGTAACCTTTAACTTCATGCTATATCAACCTCTGAAGAGGGCTTTATTTCTTTTGCTGAATGTTCTCTGAATGGTTTTCTATTATGCAATGTGTTTGTATTAAGGTCTGATGTCATCCAGATGTGATGTTTCACCTCAGGCCTTTCACCAAACTAATGATGTCCAGGGTCTGAGGTCATCAAACTAACATGTTTACCCTCATAATTATCACCAAATTAATGATGTTTTTAAGGTATGAGGTCATCAACTAAGATGTTATCCTCATAAATTTCACCAAATTAATGATGTTTAAGGTCTGAGGTCATCTAAATATGATTTTATCCTCATAAATTTCACCAAATTGATGATGTTTTAAGGTCTGAGCTCATCCAAATGTGATGTTTTACCCAAGACATCATCCGAGACTCCTTCCGGGCGTTCTCCTTGGCCGAGGTTGGTCACTTCCACCCCGTCATCTGAAGAGAATTTTCCCTCTGATAGGGCCCCTTGTTTGAAGAGGTATATGTCTTCCTCATTCTCTACTACTCCTTTCATGTCCCCTCTCTGTGCAACCTCTTCCGGATTTTGGAAGACGTTATCATCTGGCTCATTCGTAGCCTCTTCTCCGTTTTTTATCTCAACCTCTTCCCATGTGAACTCTGCCATGAAGTCTGCAAGAGCCTGCCCTTTGATAGCAACCATGGGTTGGTAAACAATGTCATACTCACCCAACTCAATGGCCCAGGTCATCAATCTGCCTGACTTCTCAGGCTTGTGCCGGACTTGTCTGAGCGGTGAGTCGGTGAGGATGACCATAGAATGGGCTTGGAAGTATGGCTTCATTTTCCTGGAAGCGTGTATTAACACATATGCTAGCTTTTCCATTCGAGGGTAATTCTATTCAGATCCTTGAAGAGCTTTGCTGTTGAAATATACTGGTCTCTGCACTCCATCCTCTTCCCTCACAATGGCAGTGCTAATGGCTGATTCAGAGACGGATAGATATAAATATAATTTCTCACCCAGAATGGGGCGAGATAAGAGAAGGGGATAGCCGAGATATGACTTTAGCTCCTTAAAAGCTTTGTTGTACTCTTCGTCCTATTCGAAGGCCTTTCTGAGCACTTTGAAAAAAGGAAGACACTTATCGGTAGCTCTCGAGATAAACCTGTTGAGTGCCGCAACTCTTCCTGTTAGTCTTTGAATATCTTTGATAGTTTTTGGCATCTTCATTTCTAGCAGAGCTCTTATCTTCTCGGGGTTGGCCTCTATTCCCCTCTGATTGACGATGAATCCTAGGAACTTTCCTACTCCTACCCCGAAGACACACTTGGTTGGGTTGAGTTTCATTCTGTATAGATCCATGGTGTCGAAGGTCCTTTACAGGTCAGCCACAGTGTCGTACTTCAAGCTCTTCGTCAACATGTCATCTACGTGTACCTCCATAGTCTTGCCAATCTGACCTTCAAACATCTTATTTACAAGATGTTGATAAGTGGCCCCTGCGTTCTTCAGGCCGAAGGGCATAACCTTGTAACAATAGGTTCCCTTATCCATGATAAATGTTGTCTTCTCGGCGTCTTCGTCATCTATGAAGATTTGGTTATACCCTCAATAGGCATCCATGAAGCTCATCAGTTCATGCCCTGCTGTGGCATCTACCATCTGATTAATTCGAGGCAAGGGGAAGCTGTCCTTTGGGCAAGACTTATTTAGATCGGTGAAGTCCACACACATCCTCCATCTCCCATTAGCCTTTGGTACGATCACATCGTTGGATAACCATTCTGGGTATATGACATCTCTGATGAAACTGGCCTCTTCCAGCTTCTTAACCTCTTCCCTGATGATGTCATATTTGTCTCTTGAGTAAACTCTTCTTCTTTGATTCACTGGCTTGGTGTCTTCTGCCACATTTAGCTTGTGGCACATAACCTCTGGATCAATGCCAGGCATGTCAGCGTGACTCCAAGCGAAGATACTTTGCCTCTTCTTCATAAGCTTGATTAGCTCTTCCTTAATCTCGGGTCTTAGGGCCTTACCGATCTGGATGGTTTTTTTCGGTTCATCCTCGTTGAGGATGATGGATTCTACCTCTTTCGTAGCCTCACCCTTTTTTAACTTTGTCTCATCCCTGGGGTCAAGAGTGTCAATGTTGTAAGTTGTTACAGCCCTCTTATGTGCCTCTCTCTCTTCCGCGGAGTTGAAGTAGCATTCACGTGCCGAAGTTTGGTCACCTTGCACTTCCCCTACCCCATAGGGGGTCGGGAATTTTAGCATTTGGTGGACCGTCGAAGGCACCGCCTCAAATTCCTTTAGGGCCACTCGTCCGATGATGAGGTTGTAGGCAGAGAATACGTTTTCATCCATTACAAAGAAGTTAATTTTTCTAGTCAACCTCTTAGGCCACTCGTCTCCCATACGCACATCCATCTCAAACATGCCTAAGGGATGGACCTTCTCTCCGCTGAAGCCAATCAACGGATGAGGATAGGGTATGAGCCCAGCTCTGCTGAGGCCTATGCCTTTGAAGCAGGGCCAAAAAATTACATTCGCGGAGCTTCCCCCGTCAACAAGGATTCTCTGGACTTCACACCCATGCACCCTCATAGTGATCACTAGAAGGTCATCATGTAGCGCTAAGATACCCTTAAAATCAAGTCTAGAGAAGCCAACTATGAGGGTATCAATGTCCACTTTCTTTCTCTTCTCACTCTTAGACTCTGAAGATGCTAGGTTCACTACCTCAATTTTGGTCACTGATTTGGCCTCCGCCACATGAGCTTTGCGGTCGGCCACCTCTGAACCTTCTCCTGCCAGACCCCCGAAGATAGTGTTGACACCAAAAGAGATTGTGCCCACCCTCTTCACTGGGGCATTGTCATCTTTTGGAGGAAGGTTCGGATCATCCTCATCATCATCAGAGTCCTCTGCTCTTCGGGTGGGAGCATATTCCCGACATCTGTCATTTATCTTCTTCCTAGGGTTGTCTCTCCCACCCTTTGAATCTCTTCCATCTACGTATTTTTCTGAGTTTCCCAGATTTTAGCATCTTCTCTATCTCATCTTTCAAGGCGAAGCATTTGTCGGTCACATGGCCGTGATCCTGGTGAAACTCACACCATAAGTTTTTGTTCCTCTTATGCGGAGGAGCTCTCAACTTCTCTGGCCACCTCAGGGATCTGTCATTTTTTATTTCGTTGAGGATGTGCTCACAGCTTACGGTAAGAGGTGTGGAGTTTACAAACTTGTCGTTCACGACTCTCTTCTTTCCATCTTTCTTTTTTTGGAATCTTCCACTACTACTTCCACCCTCATCTGCGTATTTTGCAGCCATAGCCTCTTCAGCATTCATGACCCTGCCAGCAGTTGCTAGGAGCTCTGCCATGGACTTAGGAGGGTCTTCGGCAATCTTCCACAGTAGCTTCCCCTTCTGAAGTCCTCCTATCAGGGTTGTCATAGCTATGCTTTCCTCGTAATCTTCCACTTCCAATTTCTATTTATTAAATCTAGCAATGTAGTCTCTTAGGCTCTCATTCTTTCCCTGCTTAACGTACACCAGATGAGTGGTTTTCTTTTGAGGCCTTACCCCAAAACAGAAATTGTGAATAAACCGTTCAGCTAAGCCCTTAAAGTTCTCAACAGAGTTCTTTGGAAGTGAAGTGAACCAAATATGCGCGGCCCCCGTCAGAGTGCTTGAAAATGCTCTGCACCTCATCTCATCAGGAATTGAATAGATACCAGCTGTAGATTGGTACATCTCAATGTGGTGCACGGGGTTAGTGCAACCGTCATACTTTGGAGACACCATAGGAGGTTTGAATTTTGGAGGGGTTGGGAAGTTCACAATTCGTGCCACAAATGGGGAGCCCTCCGAGAACCCTCTTTGCAAAGGATCTCGATTTTTGATGAGGTTCCCTATCTTCTCCTCAAGATGTTGAATGGAGTCATTCCACGGCTTCACAACGTCGGCCTGGCCGAGGTTATCCCCAGACACCTCCAAGGGGTGAACTGAGGGTTCCCCAGCCGCTGGACAACGTCGGCTATTGACCTCCTCTTGGTCCCTGTCTCGGCTTTGCTGGGGTCGGCCGTGACAAGGTCGTCCATGGTGGGGACGATGTTCACCATACCCTCTCTGAGAGTCTGCTACACTCCTGGATTTGGATAACCTCTGCCTGAGGTCATTAACTGGGCCGAGCCTTTCGAAGGCCGACCCTCTGCTCAGACGGTCAAAGGCTGACCCTCTTTGTTGGGCCTCACCATCTCTTCTTCTCTCACAACCTCGGCCCTGCTGGATAGGACGTAGAGTGTTGTTGGAAACCTCATATGGTTCCCAGCAGTCTTGTTGAGCATCATCTCCCTCCAAATCATCATAACTATCCTCAGGGCAAGGGTTTCCTTGCCTCCCCAGGCGTAGACGCCTAGGGTCAGCAACGTGCCTCCTCCGCTGAGGGGTAGGTTGGTCTTTTCTTGGTGCCTGGGGTGGTCCCCTGGCTTCAGGATGAGGTGGAGCAGCCGCCAGAGTAATCATCTCCGGTGAGACTCTAGGCGGTCTCATCATATTTTGACTAAGCTGGGCAAATTGATCCTTCATTGCTTGTTGGGTTGCCGCCAAGGACTTCAAGGTGGCTTCCACCTCAGCTATTTATGACTGGGGTACCTGACTGGAACTAGGTTCTCCAGCACCAGATGGTGGAGGAGGTGGTGGTAACTCCGGTGCCATATGCTAAAACTGAGGAGATTGTAACGAAAATATAGGGAGTTTAGTACCTTAAAGGACCTCTTTCAATGGTGAAACAGCACCACGTCAGGGGTGAGGTCTGGTTCACCACCAGAGTCTCCGATGAGGTTAAGCTAGGACAGGAAGAAGATGGCTATCTTCGTTCCCACAGACGGTGCCAGTTTGATGATGCAAGGATTAGCACCACCAGCTAAGGTGTTTGTGAGCTCAAACCAGTATACAATAATGGCAGCAAGTAAGCAATATAGATGTAGAAGGAGATGAGAAGAATAGGAGTTAAGTCAGCAATTTAAGTGGTTCAGCCTAAATTGGCCTACGTCCACTGTGTGTGTGTGAGAGTTATCACTGAAATAAGGCAGTAATGGCCATGGATACAATCTCTGAAGCTTTCTCTCTCTTCTCTATAATTTGACGGAGTTTTAGCTAGGGTTGTATTTTCGAATCCTTTTACAAGGTAGAGGGTGACCTCTATATATAGTGCTTAGGGGGTGTAGTGTACCCCCCAAGCATGCAATGTGCATGTGCATGAAGATCCAACCAGTGCTACGATGACACCTGGCTGATCTTAACTAAGTAATGATAACCTCAATATTCCCTCACGTGGAGGGAATAATTCAGTTATAACAGATTTGTCCACGTGTTCCAAGCCATACATATGCGTGTAAATGATCGGCTGTCTTCAATTGGTACCAACCTCGGCCTGAATGAATACGAGGTTGGTGGAGTACGACCCTTGCCTTGTCTGAGATCAATGTTGCATGAAGACCTCGGCCAGGATGGCCGGCCGAGGTTGGATATGAGGTGCAACGTCGGCCAGGGCCGATGATGACATGATACTTGTTAATTGAGCATGAGGCTTTTGCTGACCTCGACTGATGAAGTGACGAGGTTGATATATGAAGTAGCGGCAACGTCGGCCCAGGCCGATGTTGACATTGGTCGATGATGTACGAACTCGGGGGGGCTTTTGTCTACTGGAGGAATACTTGTAACGTCGGTTGTGGCTGACCCCATGTGATATGTGGTACTGGTAATGTCGGCTATGGCCGACCTCGTGGAAGCTGAGTTCCAAGGTTCTAGCTGATCTCGGTTTATTCCAAGCCGAGGTGGTATTTGTAGTTAAGGGAAACGTCGGTCGTGGCCGACCCCATTAGGATGACGTTACTGGTGGGTTTTATTGAACTACTATTACTGCTGGGTTTCATTTGACTTTATCAAAGCACACTCCAAATTATAAATAGGGAGGTATTTGGTCTCTTCTCTTAAATCATTTCATCAGTATTTACTTTCCCATGAGCCAATGGACAATAAAAGACCTATCATTTCAAAAGATTGCCAATGCACCATATTAATTTTAATCGTACAAATGACTCAAATATCAAAGAGTGAACATGATTAAAATATGATTTCAAGGAATAACCCTCCCCACCAAAAATCCACCTCCTACCACCCTCAGTCAAACTCAAAACCTAAAACTCTTTTAGCAAGTTCAGAAGGAACCAAATTTTTAAATGCGTTATCTTTATAATTTCTTTGCCAATAAGGTTTCACACTATCGAATAAAAAAGACCGTGAAGAGATTATATGATTTTTGTTCGAGGAAAGCCTGTATCACTATGAGAAACAGTAATTTAATGCGATGTTCCCTCTCCAAACATTGTCTTAAAATCAAATGGACACTCCATTCCTTTCCTCAAAGGCTACACAAGTCAAGGAGTTAGGGCCATTTAAAATGCAGGTCTATGGACTTATATAGGCTCACTCTTAACGACATTTGAGCCTCGCCCATTCTTGTCCAACCAAACAGAGAATCCTCTTATTTTCAGTTTTAACAATTACCATATGCATGGAATATTTGATTACCTGAACTTATAATTCGTTTCCTATCATTGGAAATTTTAACCATTTTGAAAGAACAATTATTTTGTTTCTAGCCATATAAACTAGTTGACAGAAAATATCACCCTAGCTACTAAAGACCGGTTGCGGACCTATTGTTGTTTCTGCAGACCGTCTACAAAATAATGAAGCTGCGTTGGAGAAAAATGTATTTTTTGATGGCTAGGGGGTTGATAATCAAATAGATTTATCATATGATTCTTCTGAAAAGTACTTATATAATACAATTCCTAATGAGTCCATGCAGCCATGCCAAGCTGACTGGGCATGAGTCCTTAAGGAAGCAACCCAGAAAAGAATAGAAGTTCTCATGCTTGAAAATATTGAGAACATGTGGACCAGTGGAAGAAATTATCCAAAAAAAAAGTTCAGAAAAATGCTACTGCTATGCCTAAGATTAGATTTAGGGAATAAAATATCAACCCAGAACCCTGAAGCTTCTACCAGAACAGAAAATAAAGCTTCAGTGCATAAACCATTAAACATGAATCCAGATACTCAACCAAGTAATCAGAATGATAATGCAACACATTTGTCTCTGGATCTGATCGAGAAATCATCTTTTGGGGGAGGCTATATTTTTGAACGAATAAAGGATGCTACTTCTATTATTACTAGTGGAAATACAAGATCTCTTAAAAGCTCGTAGAACTTTTGATCTAAAAGTCCAAACGAAGATGGAAATTTCATTTTCAGGTCAAGGCAGTGTACCCATTATTTCAGAGTTCTAGAGTGCAGATTTGCAGATATAGACAGGCATAATGAAGTACATAATTTAGAAAAGACTTTAGATATGGTTTTATTCAGCGAAGGACAACATTTTCTCAAGCTCAAGTTTCGGGTAAGACCCTTCTTCCCCTTCGTTCGGATTAAAACAAAAAACTATTCTTGCCTTGAATGTAAAATGAATAATAATTGTTATATCTGAAAATCAGGTACCGATTATCTACAGGTTTTTTTAGGAGCATATTTTGAGCAGCTCAGATCAAATTCTATTGCAGTTTATTCAATTGCAGTGACGGATGCTGATAAAAACACTTGGTTCGTGAAAAGGCATTGGTATAATCTTCATTTCCAATAACAAATGGATTTCATTGAGTTATTCATCCCACACGCTTCTATGTTTGTTAAAACTATTATTCTTCTTCTTATTGTATAGAGAATTTGTGAAGCTTTAAGTCAGCATTACTCAATCTGTATTTTTGATATATCTACATACTTTAAATTTTTTAGGTGATCTTTTTCGTCGGATGCAAGAATTTTGAGATGTTTCATTGACAACTTAAGGACATTCCTAAATATAATCCACATTTTCCACCTAAAAGGATATTCTTTTCGAGCACATAGGATGATTTCGTTCATCAACACTGCATTCAGCTCGACAAATAC
This sequence comes from Sambucus nigra, assembly GCA_949130495.1. Lineage (NCBI taxonomy): Eukaryota > Viridiplantae > Streptophyta > Magnoliopsida > Dipsacales > Adoxaceae > Sambucus > Sambucus nigra. Next base: position 523,935,731 of record OX422220.1, read on the forward strand.
CTGCAAGTATAAGTTCTCGCCCTGCTCTACAATGTATATAAAGGATTTTCTATTTTCTTATTTTTAGTGAGTTGTCATTTACTGGATATTTTGTCACAGAGAGGTTAGGGGTAGGCGGGGGTGTTGCGGGGTGGGGTGATGAGGTGGCGGGTTTAAGCGCTTTTAGGGGAGGGGGGGTATGGACGATTTGTTTTTGCTTTTTCTGTTCTTTTTTTTCTTCATTTGTTCTGTTTTTGCTCTTAACATATGTATTTGTATACAATATAGATATCATCTATATCAAGTTTGGTTAAAAATTCAATTTCTTAGTATTTTAAAAAATTGAAATGTTTTTAAGGAATGTTAAATAAGTTATGTTGGTGAGCATGACTATATATATATATATATATATATATATATATATATATATATATATATATATAGAGAGAGAGAGAGAGAGAGAGAGAGAGAGAGAGAGAGAGAAACTTATAAGTTGACCTAAAAACTGAACTTTTTAATGGACCTAATAAAACATTAAAAAATAACTCTTAATTCGTTGTTGTAATTGGTCCGTGCTCACGACAACGGACACGCGTGTGACACGCACACGCATTTTTTTTTAATATACTCCCCCCTCCCCCCACCCCACCCACCACCCACCACCACCACCACCAATCTGCCATCAAACTTGTGGTATTGTCGGATTCATCGGAGGAAGCAACGGAGAGACTTGGACGATTCCGAGAAAAGAGATCCATGTTCTCATCCGTATCCTTGGAAACTCCGTTGAGACTCATGCCTCTCCTGTGAGTCAAATTATTCCTCCCTCCGATCATTGATTCCTTAAAAATCCGATTCATTTCAAAGCCATCTTTACCAAAAAAAAATAATGAGAGAGAGTGTAGTAGATCCAAAGTGAAGTGATACAATAGAGTATTTTGTGATCTTCGCGTCATATGATGTTGAAAGAGAGAGTAGATGTGCTCTGTAGTATAGAATAGGACAGTAAGTTAAGAAGTAAATAACTGATAGGAGTAGCTTCGCTTTACTAGCATTAAATTGTTTACCCATGTACTGTTCATTTGTGTGTGTGTGTGTGTGGGGTAAAAAAAAAAGTAAAATGTTAGGGAGACCTAGTTCGTGAAGACATTTCGTAGACACACTGCATTAAAAGCTTATACCTTATTGTTTTGGGTCCCGCCAGGGCATCCACCAATGCATTAAAAACTTGTACATATTTTTGTCTTATTCACAGGTCCACCGTCCACGAACCAAATCTCCCTATCCTTACTAAAAAAAAAGAGGAAAGTACTCTTAGGTCGCTAACAAACAAATTTTAAATACTAAAGGAATTTTGACAAATTTTAAACACTTAGGACCACTAATTCTCTTCTTGTAGAAGTCCACGCTAGTGGCATAACAAGTGGACCTAATTGTAAATTGACCTAAAAAAATGCATGTTACACTCGTGTTTGTTGTCGCTGGCACGTACCAATTACAACAATTAATTACAATTAATTGAGTTAGTTTTTAATATTTTATTAGGTCCATTAAAAAGTTCAGTTTTTAAGTCCACTTGTGATCGTTTCTCTCTCTCTCTCTCTCTCTCTCTCTCTCTCTCTCTCTCTCTCTCTCTCTCTCTATATATATATATATATATATATATATAAGGACTCCTTATGGTGCAGACTCCGGTACATATCATTTTTTTTAAATAGTAAAAAAATAATTTTTTTTATGAAACTTCATGGATATTTGGGACTCATAGCACCACTCCGGTGAGAAAATCATCTCAATTTTTTTCGTCAAAAAACTCAATAAAAAGACCGTTGAGATGAGGTGATATGTAAATAAATGGTATAAATATGCATTTTCAACCGTTGACATGTTGGGTCGGCGCCAGTCGCTTCATGATTGATTTTTGTATTAAACTCCGTGGATATGATCTTCTCACTATCAAGATCATATCCATGAAGTTCCAATAAAAAATTCTATCAAAAAGTGAGTCAGATGATCACCAACATTTCAACGGTCGAAAATGCATATTTATACCTTTTTTTTACATATCAAATCATCTCAACTATTTTTTGATGAAAAAAAAATTAGAAACGATCTACTCATCGTGGAGATCATATCCATCAAGTTTGATAAAAAAAAATTTATTTTTTACTATTTTAAAAAAAATGGTATGTACCGGGGTCTGCACCATAAAGAGCCCTTACAGGAGAGGATATATATATATATATATATATATATAGTCAGGCTCCTATACATATCAAATGGTACATATCAACGGCACATACCGTTGGTGCTGATCCATTTTATAAATGATTTTGAGTTGAGTTTTTTATGTGGTATTTAAACATTTCGAGGGAGCCATATAAAAAAAATTAAGACAATTTTTTTTTTTTGCTATTTTATAACAATCGGTCAAACTTTTGCAGCTTTTAAAGTGCTTTAAAAGCCGCGAAAGTTTGGAGGATTTTTTTAAAATAGCAAAAAACATTATTTTTAGTTGATTTGTTTTATATAGCTCTATTGAAATGTTTAAAAATCATATAAAAAATTTTAGCCGAAAAATAATTTTTTTACTATTTTAAAAAATTGAAATGTTCCATTTGGTATGTACAAGAGACTCTCACTATATATATATATCATTTGTCTTTTAAATAAAAATCAAGTGAGCTCAGAACCTCACCCCAACCCCAAATTTCTCCCTCGGGTATTTATTGGCACCTCAACGAAGAACAACTCGAAAGAAGATACACACAATGGTGACCTCCAGCAACCCCCATAAGCACCGGACATCACAATACCTTCTTGATTTCAAAGCTCTAAAATTTGATTTAGTTTTTAAATTTTTTTAACATTGGTATGTAAAAAGTCAGGTGGAGAATATAACAAAATGTACGTATGGATAATGGTGGGTTTTAATTCTTATAAGTTTCGTAACTCCGGACTTGATTTTTGAGTTCCATCAACGAACAAAATACTCACGTATGTCATATTCTTTGTATTTTTTCATTTTGATGTTCTTTTGTTTTCCACGTATTCCTTCCATTAGTTTTCTTTAATATGCTTTCTTAACGAGAAAATGATTCAAAGAACAAAATATAGTTTTTTTTTTAACTCCATGATGACATTAGTTCCTCATACGGAGGGGTGGAAATTTGTGTTTTGGTCAGTTTTCGAGCTGACACGAGTCTTTTTGGTACACGAACATGACATAACAAAGTTTTCTTACTCGATATGAACATGATCCATATAGACATGACACGATTAACATGATTTCTTAAATTCTACACTCAATTAAATAAAAAATAGACAAGATAACACGAATAAAAATACGATTGACATGCCAAGACCCGATAACAAGAGTCATAATTTTGACACGAACATGCACGATATAACTTCGTGTTAAGAAGACCCGAAATCAACATGACATGAACACGACATATGGTGTCATTTAGTGTAACTTCTAAATTGCCACTTTCTCGTATGACTAGCCTTATACCACAATTCGAAACATTTACAACTAATTAAAGGCATAATTAGTTTTCATACGTGCTTATTTGTCATGTGAATAGGTGGAATGGTGAATTCCATTTTAATCATTTGTTACATTAATTAACACGTCTACTATTACTGTTGTTGCTGCTATGCCTTGGTTCTGACGTCTACTGTAAGTGTGTTGGCTGTCTTTTTTCTTAATCAAGCACTTCTAGATGAACCGCTTAGGGACCGCCTAACGATCACAGTTTTCATTTTTTTCTATTTTTTATTTATTTTTCTTTAAGTTTCTTATTCTTTTGAGTTTTTTATATAAAAAAAATAGAGTTTTCTATTAATATAAAAAAGTAGTTTTTTTTCATTAAAATTAAACAATTTTTTTTTATTAAAATTAACTAGTTTTTTATTAAAATTAAAAAAAATCATAAATAAAAAACACTATGACAACATTTAAAAAAATATTTTTTAATTTTAATAAAAAAACTTTTTAATTTGATGTCTTAGATTCACGATTAATTAGTGTTGCTGGCGCTGACCCACATTCAACAAATGATGTGGATCCAGGAATGCGGGTCCACGCCAGCGGCACTAATCAATCGCGATATCATGTCAATTAAATTTCGCAATTAATTATTGTCGCTGGTGCGGACCCATATTCAATAAATGATGTGGTTCTGTGAATGTGGGTCCGCGCCAGCGACACTAATCACTCGCGATATCATGTTAATAAACATGATTTGTTTATTTATAAAAAAAAAATTTAATTTTAATAAAAAAGAGTTTACATTGAAAAAAAATATTTTTTTATACTAATAGGAAAAGTGTTTTTTTATATAAAAAAGTATTTTTATATTGATTGTTAAAAACAAAAGAATAAGAAACTTAAATAAAAGGGTAATGCGGTCGCTAGGTAGTATGACACGCGGTTCATATAAAGTTTCTCTTCTTAACCATATATGTGCATGAATTAAAACTTTTTTATTGCTCAAGTCTTTGCAAGTTTTTGTATTGTAAAATATATGAATAAAGTTTATGTTTGTTTCTACAGTTTATATATTTTCAAGGCCTAAAATAATATCAATTATGGATATGGGACAACAAACACTTGATTTTCATTTTTAGTCCATATTTTCTAATTATCGACTGATATGGCATGCTGTGATTGGTTGACGTTATATGGATGTGGGTCTGCGCCAGCGACTTTATTAAAAAAACAGGGAGTAAAAGTATAAATTAAATGTTAGTTGTCCTATTTCCGAAATACATATTACAATAAGCCATAAATTTACAAAGTTCTATGTTTCTATGGGTGCTTCTTTGTAGTAAAATATAAATTTATAAAGTTAAGTGTTTGTATTTAGATTATTAGGGATTATAAATTAACGTTTGCAGGAATCAAATAAGGGTGTGTTTGATAAACAAGATGGAAAATAAGCACTAAGAGTAAATTTCCATGTAATTGAAAACTTGAAAATATTTTCCATGGAAAAAAATTGTTAGTGTTGTTTGATTGCAATTATTTTTCACGTGGAAAATATTCTAATTTCCATCTTTTATGCGTTTGATTCCTAATATTTTTCATAAAAAAAACTTTATGTTTTCAGATCGATCTAGAATCATCTTTTATGCGCTTGTAAATTGTATTTGACCCCAAATAATTAAGGGACATATACCAAATAGCCCCCGCCCCCACCCAAACTCCAACTGTTTCGTCCCCCTTGTCGCCTAATCTGTTCTTATTTTTTTTCTCTTTTTTTAATTTTTTCTAATATTTGTTTTTTTTATTAGTTTTCTAGGGTTTTCATTCATTTCCATTTTTATTTTTTTTAGCTTTTTTTTTTCTTTTATTTTTTTCTTACTTAATAAATTTCCGATTTTTTTTATAAATTTCTGGGTTTTTTTAAATTAATTCTAGGGTTAATATTCATTTTCTATTTTTCTTCATTTCCTGTATTTTTTCATTATTTTGGGGTTTTTATTTATTTCTTTTTTTTTTTAATTTTCGGAGCATTTTTTTAAGTTTCTTTTATTTGTTTTGGATAATTAAAAAATTTCCAACTTTTTAATAAAGTTATGGGTGTTTTTTTAAATTAATTATGAGGTTAGTATTTATTTTCTATTGTTTTTTAATTAAGTTTTTGTATTTTTTTTCATTTTTTTGTTTTTATTTATTGCTGTTTTTTTCCTGAGCATTTCTTTATTTTTTGTTATTATTTTTCTTAATTAATAAATTTTTGAATTTTTAATAAATTTGTGTGTGTTTTCTTAAATTAATTCTGGGGTTAGTATTTTTTTATTTTTATTCATTTTCTGTATTTTTCATCATTTTTGGTTTTTATTTATTTATGTTTTTTTTATTTTCTAAGCATTTTTTTAATTTTCTGTTATTTGTTTCTTAATTAATAAATTTATGACTTTTTAATAAATTTTTGGGCGTTTTTTTTAAATTAAATATGGGGTAAATATTTATTTTCTATTTTTTATTCACTTAGTGTATTTTTTCACTATTTTGGGGATTTATTCGTTTTCTGGATTTTTTATCATTTTTTTTGTGTGGGTATTCTTTTCCTGGAAAATGAATAACAAGGTGGGAGGAGGTTTTTTAATTCCACCTTTTTGTTAAAAAAAAGTGGTTACGTGTATTGACTCCATATATTATATTTTTCATGGAAAATTAGTGTTATCAAACACACCCTAAATGTTGCTTTTTTGCTTGTATTTAAGTAAGCGGTGTGTGATTATGGACATCATTTTGAGAATATTGATTAGGCGTAAATTCTTTCGAATTTATCCCCTTAATTTAGTAGCTTTTAGCACCTCGGACTATGTAATTTGTATTGATTATCTCATTTATATGCTACTAACAATTCCTACATAGTGCCTCGAGTTTTGTGTATTTTTCATGCGTTTTACAGGTATTTAATGCAAGTAAAGAGAAGAGGAATCCAAGACCGAGAAATCAGGATTATAATGAAAGTTAGAAGGCAAAATAGTCAATTCACATTTTGATTTCGGATGAGGGACCAACATGGAAATTGAAGACCTCACGTCTACCAGTACGTAGGAAGAAAAGGCATCCCAAACCAAGCCCTGAGTGAGAAGTTGTTGAGCTCCAAAGATGAGAGAAAATTAAGAGAAAAGGAAGAATTCCAGAATTGAACTAATTCGGATACTGAGAAAAACGAACCGGTCTGATGCCTTTAAGAACTCTGCATAAATTTTCTTCCCGAACTGGTCCGATTTCAGAAGAAAACGAACCGATCCGGATGCCACCAGACCAAACAGAAGATACCCGTCGGACCGGTTCAGACGAGATTTTTCCTATTTTATTTTTTAATTAAGAGTTTTACTTGGCTGCAGCTCTTGTAAAATTTCATGATGTATTTAATTTAACTTAGTGTAAGACATTAAGAGGTTCAAATATTATTAATTTTAAAGGGCTCTTGCATAGAAGAACCCTAATTTTCAAGTTTTACTGCATTAATTGAAGATTCAAGTTTATTTCCAGATTTCTTCTATTGCAAGAACCATTTAATTTTCTGCTTTGAATTGCTTTTGTAGTTTAGTTTAATTAGTCTTTAAATTTTAGTGAGCAATTTTTAAATCAAAAATTTCTTCTCAAATTTTCAAAACTATTCATGAATTCCTGCACTTTAGAAATTGTGTTTTCGTTTAATTTAATCATGTCCAACTAAGTTTTTAAAGGTTGGGGTGCATGAACCGAACTCGATGTAATTTACCCATGTAGAACGACCATTGTAGGGGTGCATGAACCGAACTCAATGTAAGTCTGTAAATGAATCGTGTCGTGTAATACGCACGACCATTGTAGACCGTTTAACCTCGTTTGCCCTAGGTAACCGGGGTGTTTAAGGATGCAATGCGCATGTAGCTATTCAGCACCGCTTTATTTTTACCTTTGATTATGTATGATGCGGGCTCGTACCCTCATATATGTAATGCTTAGGATTAATAAAGTTTGGGTTCAATTAAACTTCTAATTCAAAAATCTAGTAATCTATACGGTAAATGTACTAGAGTTCGAGGGATTGGAACTCAACCTATCTTTCCTTATTCTTATTTAATTCATCTAGTAGATTTTTCCTTTGCACTTGGTTTAGTTAGTAGTTAATTTTCATTCGCACTTAGTCAGTAGATTTTCCATTCACCATAATCACCTTTTCCATTTCTTTTCGAGAGAGTCAATTTTAGGGTTAGTCATCTATTCCGTGTCGTTGCGATTTTTCATCCTAGTTCTCTATGGAGACGATCCCTACTTACTGGGTTTATTACAAAGGCGACAAGCTTGCACTTGAGGCTATATCAGCACGCACACTAGATACACATTAGTGGTTGCGTCATATATAATATAGAGTAATTTGTTGTCTTTTGTTTTAGTGGTGTCAGTGCTTTATGGACCTTTTTAAGCTTTTGCTTATGTGCAGTGTAACTTTATTTTCTCTCTTTCCCTTAAATTTTCATACTAACGTTCAAATTTGTCGAATGTGCTTGGAATGCTCTAAGAGCAAGAGAGCGCTAATATTATCTTGTTGGAATGAATATTTAGGAATTATCAAGTATGCAATTCATATTTACGGAATGAAGTGATTTTGCTATATTATTGCTCAGATTCAAAGAAATCGATCTTGGGATTTTAAAATTCATCGGTATTTTGACAATCTTAACTCTTGAATATATAGCATATTCTGGTCAAGGTGGGCCTATGTTTGAGGTATGCATAAGAACACCAGGTGTTATTAGATTTTTTTTTCATGAAAAAACATTTTACTTGCCTACGAAAGCTTTTATTTTTATTTTTTGTTTGGAGGTATTAGCATAATGCTTTCGTAGGGAGAAAGGCCTTGAAGTGAAGTAGTGATTATGAGAAATTATCAGCAATGAATTTTTAGAATTTATCAAGTGTGCAAATTAAATTTTGAATCAAATGAATGGGACTCAAAATTGGAAACAAAGGTGAATCTGCAAGGATGTAGAAGTAAGGTGGTTTCCCTTATTTCTACTCCAAAATTGTCAAGCAGGCATGCGTCATGCGGAATTGAATTGAGATTTTGTGACATGGAATATTTAGAAAGAAATTATTTTTTAGGATTTAAAGATCTGAGATTTTTAAAGTTGTTTTACTTTGACAAAGTTTTTTTAAGATTGAATTACCTTAACAGAGACATATGCCATATATGTGTATATCAAGGTATGTGTGTAATATCTAGACCATAAACACCGGGATCATTACACCTTTACATACCATGATCCGACGTTATATGACCTGAAAGAGGGTTGATTCACGATCCGGATCTTTAAAGTTGGTGATCATAATTTTAACATTGATTATTTTAGCTATTAAGGATAATAGTGAAACTTTTGACTTCTGTGTGTGTGGGGGGGGGGGGGGGGGGGGGGCTTAAAGATAATCTTGGGATTAGAGATAACCCCCCCCCCCCCCAGATAATACAACAGACTCAAGGGATTAAGGCAGCTCAATCGAGGCAGCTCAGCGAGGCAGCTCAGCGGGGCAACTCAAGCGAGGTAGCTCAGCATGGCAACTCAAGCGAGGCAGCTGAGCGGGGCATCTCAAGTGAGGCAGCTCAGTGGGGCAGCCCAGGGAGATCTTCTAGCGAAGAAACTGGCAGAGAGATCTCATCCTTTAGCTTTGTTGTCTTACTTAGTCATGTTGTATCTTTTGGTTATATTAACTATGAGCTATAACGATTGTAATGATGTAATAATCATAGTGTTATTCAGTGTGAGGTGAAACGGTACTCGGAAGAGACCATGCCTGGCAGGGCGTGGGAGACATTTCATGCTCTACCGAGAAACCTCGTCATGGGAAGTTCAGAGGGACTTTATTTGGAGGATTGAGAAGTGAGGCAGCGTTGGGGCTTATCCTGACCATCTTAGATACACCTGGTAAAACGGCGAAAGACCCTTGATCGTGGAATCTTGGGCAAAGCAGCCTTGAGTTCCATCGTGTGTTGAGTTGTGAACCACTTGTGCCATTTACTTAATGTCACATCTACTTTAGGTGACGTCACTAGCCATCTAAGCAATGTCAAATCTGTACTTGAGTAAACCACTGTGGTATTTGGGGTTGTTAGACAGTTGGTGAGCCACCTCTGTGATGACAACCCCCCTGACACACAGTAGTTAGGCAAAAGGCATGTCTCGACATTTAATATTTATGACGTAGATCTGACTAGTCCATCAGGCATTTAATGTTTGTGACATAAAGTATGAGGGATTTCTTTCACACTGAGGCACCTCGGGAGTGGTGGTGGGGGCTATTTATGGGCCTCAACCACTTCTGGGGAGAAGGGGTTCTTTCAAAGTTCTTTCTAGAGTGTTGTTAGAGCAAAAACAAATATCAGAGAGAAGTTATTGCAAAACCAGAGCTTCACTTGCCCATCGTTATCATTTATTACGAAACTTTTAATAGCTGACTAGAGATCTTCGAGGGTTTGTTGATGTGTTGGGCTACCTACCAAGGTGTATATAGGGTGTTTACTCCTCTCTCCCTCTGACTGAGTTGTTTATGGGTTTCCTTTATTGCTGTTTGAGTTATACACGAGCGCATTGTGAGTTCAATCTGTTCGTTTATTAAATACAATATTGTGTGTTTACTTGTGTCTATTATAGAGTTTCTGGATTATTATTTATCCCCATACCTATAGGGGTATCACCTCAACTAGTATTACCATACTCCCAGACTATAAGGGGACTACCCTCCTACATTTGATGACTCTGTTGGGGAGGGAGAATCAACGAACAGGGGAAGACGTGGTGGCGTACGTGTAAAGATTCAGGGAGAGGTCCCTCGATGTGAAGGAGGAGGCCAAAGAGTCCAAACTATTGCAGCTTTGTGCTGAAGGTTTTCTCCCGAAATATATCTGCCACCTCATTAATGAAACACGCGAAGGAACTTTCGCAGCTTTTCTGAAAGCACCAAGAAACATATCATTAATGATTCGACCAAACCCCATTATAGTACCAGGGTTGTTCAGGCAACCGATACAACCCGTTACAATACGAGGCCATCCCCCACGGGTAGGATACATCGATGGAGGAGAAGGGTCCAAGAAGCTGAAGAAAAATACAAGAGAAAGTTTGGAAGAGATAGAGAAGACCCACCACCACTGCCTTGCACAGTTACAGAGGTTGTCAGCTGCTACAACGCCATGGTCCATGGAGGAATGGTGTACAAACCCAAAGGAATTCCTATTGTGGAGCCAAATGCAGCAATGATGGTTGATCCCAAGTACTGTCAGATCCATAAAAAGGTGGGTCACCCAACGGAGACTTAATTCACGCTGAGGAAAATCATCAGCAAATATATGAAGATAGGGACTTCACAGATCCCTCAAGAGAATGTTAACGTTAACCCCCTCCCACCACATGGGGAAAATATGGTGGTTGCCTATGATGAGGAGGCCGAACGAGAAGCGAGGGAGCTGGAGCTCTAACAGGACTATTTTGAAGACGCTTTGGAAGATTGCACAAAGGGCATGGATAGTGTGGTCATAGCCTACGATGAAGTGAGTGTGAAGGATGTGGAAGAGGTATACAACCTAGAGGGGGAATAAGTGGGCCCAAGTTTAGAGTACCAAACCGTTTCAGTGTCACCCAAGTTCTTGTGGTTCTACGACCAAGTAGGGATGCCAAAGGAAAGGCGTTTCGAGACAACGCGGTCGATTTTGGATATTGCCAGAAAGAACGCAGTACCCTCACTGAGACGAAGGGGGCCCATGGCTAGGATGGTAAGAAAGTTTTTATCTGAAATAACTTTCAGTGATGATGATAGGGCTGTGAGATTCCCACACAACAGGCCCTTTTATGTAACGACGAGCATCAACGGGGTAAGCTTTACAAGAGCTATAATGGATGGGGAAGCATCAATCAATATAATTCCTATCAGTTCCTTCCGGATAGCCAACATTCCGAAGGAAAGATTAATACCAATGCCTATGGTGATTTCTGGCTACGATAATCAATCGTCCAAATCTATTGGATATGTTAATGTGGGTATTGTGATGGGGGACCTTACCTCGCATATCAAGTTCCATGTGATTAAGAGCACCACTTCGTATCATCTGCTGATATGGAGAGTATGGATGCATAATCGGGGTCTAGTCCCTTCGATATATCACCAATGCGCAAAGGAAAACGTTAAAGGGACTGAGATCATTATACGTGCCACCGAAGAAGCTCATTTGGTGGATGCAGCTTTCTATACAGAGTTGGAGGAAGATTCCATGGTGCTGACAAGAAGGATGGAAGGAGCAAGAGTTCCCTCTATCAGAGAAAGGATGGGGCTTATGAACGGCCAAAGCAGTGAAGAAGCTAAGGGAAAAGCAGTAGCCGAAGAAGTTCATTGTCTAATCCTAAGAAGAAAAATCTCTCGAAGTATCTCAGGGACGGGATGAGGCCCAGTATTGATTCAATGGAGCACGAGGTCCAATGGCAGAGCGTGCTGAGTAGGTTTTCAGGAAATAGCTTGGCTAAAGCTTCAAGAGAAAGAAAGATAAAGGAAGTTGTAACGACGAGCAGGCAGTGCAAAAAAAATATCACATAGGATGTGAGAGTAATTTACCTCCTCTGAGGTTGTGAGCGGGCAATATAAGGAGCTGATGATTTGGTCATCAAGTAAAATAAGGAAGAGTCCCATCTAGACGATCTGAGGAGGGTGTTCATTCGTTGCAGAAAATTCAAGTTGAAGATAAACCCACTTAAGTGTGCGTTCGGGGTCATAAGTGGGAAGTTCCTAGGGTTCTTGGTGAATCGGCAGGGAGTACAGATGGACCAGGACAAGCAATGAGAATTCCTAGAAATTCCATGTCCAAGGACGACGAAGGAACTCAAAAGTTTCCTCGGTAAAGTTTCCTATCTTAAGAGATTTGTGTTAGGGCCAACCGAGACAACTCACCCATTGATGGAGCTACTGTGAAAAGGCATAAAGTTCAAGTGGTAGGAAGCTCACTAGGAGTCTTTGACCAAGATGAAAAAGCTACTGACATCTCCACAAATGATGATCCCTCCAAAAGCAGGAGTACCATTGCAGTTGTACCTCATGTCTACCACCAGGTCTATCGGAGCTCTTTTGGCACAATAAGTTAATGGGCAAGAAAGGTCAGTCTACTACCTGATCAGAATTATAAATTGACTAGAGACAAGGTACAGTAGTAAAGAAAGGCATTGTTTAGCCTTAGTTTTCGTAGAACAAAAACTTAAACATTATATGCTATCTTTCACAATTCACATTGTGACAAGATGCGATCCAATTAAGTTTTTGTTGGCAAGAACGATTTTGATTGGAAGAACATCTAGGTGGTTCCTCATCCTTTCAGAATATGACCTTAAGTGTGTGGTTAATCGCGCGATCAAAAGCCATGCATATGCAGATTTATTGGAAATCTTTCCATTTGGAGTATTTGAGCCACCCCGAGAGAACATCCCGGGGGATGACTTGCAGGCAAACTTTGTAGAGGCCCATCTTGAAGAATGTACGATGCAATTCGATGGTTCTTTGGTAGAAAATAAGGGGGGTAGAGGTTATTTTTTCTAAAGGGAAGGAAGAATTCTACCTTTCCTATAAGTTGGATTTTCGTTGCTCCATCAATGAAGCAGAGTATGAGGCGTTAGTACTGGGGTTGCTAGAGGACCTTCGAAGGGGCATCCATTCACTGTGCATCAAAGGCAATTCAAACTTGGTGGTCCAACAAGTGAATGGGGAATATGCGTTAAAGCACCTCAGTTTGGCTCCGTACAGTACGATCATCCAACGGTTGATCAATCAGTTCCATGAGGTGAAGATAAGAAGGCATCCTAGAATGATGAATAGACATGTTGATGCCTACTCCACCATCACTAAAAAATTGGCCATGAAGACTGATACAACTACCGTGGTGATCCAATGAAGAACATACCCATTTATTGTCCAATCAATCCTACCTATGGGGGGAGATTCAGATTGGAGAGGCGAGATCAGAAAGTAGTTGAAGTCTGGGGAAGGCAAACTGGAATCGAAAGAGCTGGCGCAGTACTTCGTCTATCATGGTAACCTATACTTCAGGAACGTGGGAGGATGGTTATCAAGATGTGTCGGCCCAGAAGAAGCAGAACAAAGAGAGAAGAAAACACATGAAGGCCACTAAGAAATAACAAAGATCCCTCTGTACATAAGAATTCAGAGGGAAGGATACTTTTGGCCAACGATGAAATAAGATGCAACTGAGTTACAACGAAAGTGTGATAAGTGCCAACTTTTCTTTCAAGAATTTGAATGCCACTTAGTTAAAACTCAAACTGACTATAGGCAGCCTTACATTGACTTCATCAAAGACAGAGTTATTCCTTTGGAAAAAATAGATACGAAGGGACTCAAATGGAGGGCTCTACGGTTTTATGTCCAGAAGGATCAGCTCTATCGAAGGGGGTACTTCAACTGACCACTGAAATGCATCATGTAAGAGGAGGCAATAAAAGTTCTAAAATAAGCTCACGATCCATCCCACATTTGAGGGGCCAAGCTATATGACCAACTAATGACCTTGGGGTATTATTGGCCAACTATGGAGAAGATTTATGCTGAATTTGTACGAAAGTACAAGGCGTGCCAGCTGCATGGAAATATGATACATACTCCTTCGGTGGACCTACACTCTTTGGACACTCCTTATCCATTCCACACTTGGGAATTTGACCTGGTAGGGGCAATACATCCTTCGTCAAGAGGAAAGATATGGATATTAGTGGCAATGGAGTGCTTTACAAAGTGGGTTGAAGCGATTCCACTCAAAAGAGAAACGGCGGGCGTGGTGGCTAATTTTATCAGGGAGTACGTGATTTGTCATTTTGGGATTTTAAAAGTAATACTCTCTAATAATGGAACCTCTTTCATAAATAAAGAGGTAACGATGCTCACTGACAGATACTCAATCATCCATCATACTTTAACGGTGGCATATCCCAAGGGAAACGGTCAAGTCCAAGCAACTAACAAGACTTTTGTTAATATATTAGCCAAAACGATGGAAGATTTCCCAGGGTCGTGGGATGACAAGATCCCAGCAGTACTGTGGGCCTACCGAATGACCAAGAGGAAACCCACAGGATATACACCATTCTCCCTTGTTTATGGAGCCAAAACAATCCTACCAGTGGAGTTGGAAGTTCTTTCTGCTCGTTATGCCCTGCGAAGCAGAATGCTCCCTCAGAGCAGACACATATAATTAGAAGCGTTGGATGAGAAGAGAGACAACGCGATGCAACACTTCCAAATGTACATGAAGCTACTCTCAAGGGCATATGATAACTTGGTCAGACTAAGGAAGTTTGTTGAAGGAGACCTTGTCTTGAAAGGAACTGTGAAGCACATCAGGGGGCTCCCTCTCCCTAAGTTTACTGCGAATTGGGAAGGACCTTTGACTGTGAAGGAAGCTCACGATTCAGGTTACAGTTTAATTTCAAATATGGAAGAAGATAAACCATTAAAGATGAATAATAAACGGTTGAAGGTCTATCATGTATAAGCAAGTAACCTTAGAATAGAGATTTATAAGGTTTCCATGTATATACAAGTCATTTTGAAGTTATATTTATTGTTGTAACTAGAGTTTAATTGAAGATGGCAAGAGTTTTAATTTATGCAAGTAGTTATAACACAAAGAGATGAAAAGACAAAAATGAGATTCTTTTTCATTCATTTACTTGGAAATACATTACAAAATTGGGGACAACCGCCCAAGAATTACATGTAAAGACAAGAAATGTTTTTACAAGGCTTTGGGAGACATCAACCTAAGAGGAATCACAAGTCTGGGAAAGAAAAGAAGTCCCCAGGTAAGATTGGAGAGGCTTCAACGCATGCTATCTACGCTGTGATAGAAACCTCAAGCCTTGCTTGGACTTGGACACGCACAATGGAGTTTTTCTTGTTTCATCTTGGCAGCAAGAAGAGCCTCTTCAATGGCTTGAACCTCTCGATCAGCCTCTTCCAGCATGGAGCCAACTCGGCCAACCTTACCTCATTAGCCCGTTGGGCCTCCAGATGCTTATATAATTATTCCCCCTAGTTAACCAACTGATGGGTCTTCAAAGTTTTCAAGTGACCAATTAGCCAGTAGAATTGAAAGCCATATCTACCTAACTCCTTCAAACTGCCCAAGAATTAATGATAAGAGGCCTGGTGAGGTTTGAAGTCTGGGTGTTCACAATCTCTGATATAATGGTCGCCATGCCCTGGAGTCTGAATCCCATCACGGCTATGCTAGAACTAACACAATAAACTGTAAATGTATGGGGATGGAGGGTGGAAATCCATTCTATGATGGTACGGTGAGATAAACGTACCTGGGGAGATTGACGAAGCACCAGGAGGAAAAACTCATGAGGATCCATGGTTGGCAATGGAATGTCACAGCCAGACTCACTGTCTGCAGCAACGTTGGTTGTAGAACCTTGGTCGTTATGGCTAGACTCCTCAGAACCACCTGGTTCTCGATGTGGCGAGACAACAGGTGAAGGGACATGCTGAGTTGGATCTTCAGAATGAGGGGAATCCCTTGCAACCTGAGGTCAAATAAAGGAAATAATGAGTTTGATATAAAAAAAATCTTAGCAAGTGGTTTTCATTGTTAAGTCACCGTTATTGGTGGAGTTTTACGATAAATCTTAGCAAGTGGTTTTCATTATTAAGTCACCGTTATTAGTGGAGTTTAGGGATGGCAACGGGGCGGGTTTTCAAAAATCCTAACCCGTCCCGTTTAATAAACGGGGCGGGGCGGGGCGGGTTAGGATTTTTGAAAATTAACTCCTAACCCGCCCCATTTAATAAACGGGGCGGGTCGGGGCTCCTACGGGTTGCGTTAATTTTAAAAATAGTAAAATTAATAATATTACATTATAGTCTTAGAGGTATACAATGACTCGTATTCCAATATGTGAGACAGTCCCCCAATTATCAATTCATATTTTCACTTAAATCTTTTACAAAATTAACATACATATAAAGGTTTTTTTTAGAGTGTGTGTGTATATATATATATATATATAATTTAATTATAATTAACAGACATATAAAGGATACTTATATAAGCATAAGTTAAACGGGGCGGGGCGGGGCGGTTTTATTTCTGCTAACTCCTAACCCGCCCCATTTAATAAACGGGTTTTTTTCTTAAACCCATACCCGCTCCTAATTCATTAATCGGGTTTTAAAACCCACCCCATTAGGGGCGGGACGGGGAGGGACTCCTACGGGTCGGGTTAAATTGCCATCCCTAGTGGAGTTTGACGAAAAATATTAACAAGTGGTTTTCATTGTTAAGTCACCGTTATTGGTGGAGTTTGACAAAAAATCTTAGCAAGTGGTTTTCATTGTTAAGTCATCATTATTGAGGGAGTTTGACGAAAAAAAATCTTAACAAGTGGTTTACATTGTCAAGTTATCATTATTGGTGGAGTTTGATGAAAAATCTTAACAAGTGGTTTTCCTTATGAAGTCACCATTATTGGTGGAGTTTGACAAAAAAATCTTAACAAGTTGTTTTCATTGTTAAGTCATCGTTATTGGTGGAGTTTGACGAAAAATCTTAACAAGTGGTTTTCACTGTTAAGTCACTGTTATTGGTGGAGTTTGATGAAAAATCTTAACATGTGGTTTTCATTGTTAAGTCACCGTTATTCGTGGAGTTTGATAAAAATCTTAACAAGTGGTTTTCATTATTAAGGCACCGCTATAGGTGCAGTTTAACGTAAAATCCTAACAAGTGTGTTTTCATTGGTAAGTTACCATTATAGTGGAGTTTGATATTAAGATTCCTCTAGCACGGTATTGAACATTGTCAAGATAAAAGACAAACACATGCAAGAAATGAGGAGAAAATGGCAA
Source organism: Sambucus nigra (assembly GCA_949130495.1). Classification (NCBI taxonomy): domain Eukaryota; kingdom Viridiplantae; phylum Streptophyta; class Magnoliopsida; order Dipsacales; family Adoxaceae; genus Sambucus; species Sambucus nigra. Next base: position 523,953,120 of record OX422220.1, read on the forward strand.
AATACCTCAGCAACGGCTGGACCAAGAACAGGAGATATGGAAGAAGACGTAACGATGGGCACTGTCATGAGTAGATTCATTTCCTCAGGAGCTTCCATAAAAACTTCAGCCAGAGGAACCTCAGCTAGAGGAACTGATACGACGCAAATATTGCGTATTTCATCCTCCGAACGGACACATTTTAGCCCCTACGGGTGCCTTAATCTCTATATTTAAGCCCGTTAACCAGACAACCTCCGTTTATATTGTTAACATGCTATATGAGGTATAATTGGGCTTTTGTAGGTATTTAGGTACTATGTATGAAGTTTCGACGCATTCCGCGCAATTGCCGCACACAAATCGCACTTTCAAGGGCAATCCGGTCTTTTGACAGATTGGGCACCTGGCCCGACATCTACACGGAAGTTGTAGCCCTCCTCGCTAGCTTCGCGTGGCCGTGAACGGTGCGCGATCTCGAGTCCTAACGAAGAAGTTACGGCGATTCTCGCGGAGGAAAAACAATGAAAGCAAAAGAGGAAGAAGAGAGAAGAGGAGAAACCAGTAGGCTGTTGTTGCTTGTTTCTGCATTGTTTGATCGATCGATCGATCACAAGGATCGATCGATCGACCATTCAAAATTGTCGAAATTTGGCCTTGATCGATCGATCGACCAAAGGGGTCGATCGATCGATGCTCTGTTTTCTGGCAGATATTTTCTGTTATTTTCTTTCTTCTTTTCTTTTCTCCCACTTACTATAAAGGGAGATTTTTGTTGTAATAACAAGGGGATTCAGATATACTCGATTTTAGGTTAGATAGTTTAGGGTTTTGGAGGTTTGAGAGCTCATTTCTTCATTTCTCCTTGGATTGACAACCATTTGGATTGTAATTTGTGCTACCATCTTCCATCTCCATTAATATAGTTTGTTCTTCATTATTTCCTTACTTTCTAATTTAGTTTTCATGCTTTAATTCTTGCTTTCCTAGTTTAAATTAGCATAATTTAGTTCAATTCACTATGCACCCTTAGATAAATAGGGTCGGTATTTCATTTCCGCCATTTTCGAGCCCCGAGCTCCGAAAATTAGGTTTTGTGCGGAATTGTGTTTAATTGAACCCGCGCGCATTAAAGTCGGATTGTTATGCGTTTAACTTTCTATGTCATGCATCGTTAGTATTTAAAGTGATAATCCGAGTTTAATCCGCGTGCGACCATTTTTTGGTTAAGTGTTTATTCTCGCAACTTTGGCTTGAATTCCTTATTGTGTGAAGTTTATGTTTAATTGATAATGCTCGATTCAATTGCTTTCGAGCCGGAATTCTAACTAGTAGTATTTTCGATCCGTATGGTTGGATGATTTCCCGATCCTCGCTTTACTTTATTTAGACCTAACTTATTATCTTTTCTTTTATTTACATTTACATATCACCATTTTACACTTTTATTCTAGAACCGATAATTCAGACTACGATCTATACTAACGCTCCCTGTGGATTCGATACCCGACTTACCGCTAGACTTGTATCGCAAGTGTATTCGTAACTTAGGTTTTTGTATTAATGCGGTGAAACGAATTCAATGATTAGCGTCTTGACTCGACGCTACCTTTCACGCTTGATCAAAATGGCGCCGTTGCCGGGGATTGACAACCATTTGGATTGTAATTTGTGCTACCATCTTCCATCTCCATTAATATAGTTTGTTCTTCAATCTTTCCTTGCTTTCTAATTTAGTTTTCATGCTTTAATTCTTGCTTTCCTAGTTTAAATTAGCATAATTTAGTTCAATTCACTATGCACCCTTAGATAAATAGGGTTGGGATTTCATTTTCGCCATTTTTGGGCCCCGAGCTCCAAAAATTAGGTTTTGTACGGAATTGTGTTTAATTGAACCCGCGCGCATTAAAGTCGGATTGTTATGCGTTTAACTTTCTATGTCATGCATCGTTAGTATTTAAAGCGATAATCCGAGTTTAATCCGCGTGCGACCATTTTTCGGTTAAGTGTTTATTCTCGCAACTTTGGCTTGAATTCCTTATTGTGTGAAGTTTATGTTTAATTGATAATGCTCGATTAAATTGCTTTCGAGCCGGAATTCTAACTAGTAGTTGTTTCGATCCGTATGGTTGGATGATTTCCCGATCCTCGCTTTACTTTATTTAGACCTAACTTATTATCTTTTCTTTTATTTACATTTACATATCACCATTTTACACTTTTATTCTAGAACCGATAATTCAGACTACGATCTATACTAACGCTCCCTGTGGATTCGATACCCGACTTACCGCTAGACTTGTATCGCAAGTGTAGTCGTAACTTAGGTTTTTGTATTAACGTGGTGAAACGAATTCAACGATTAGCGTTTTGACTCGACGCTACCTTTCACGCTTGATCAAAATGGCGCCGTTGCCGGGGACTGTTTTGTTATAGATTGTAATCGTCTTATTAGTTCGTACTATTCTTTCTTTTGTATTTGTATTCTTTCTTTTAACCTTTTTGCAGGACTTCTACATTTGAGCGCCTAGAAACGCTTGAATTTTCCCGACGCACATCATCGTTGTGGAATTTGTCCTCTCGAGCTTTTGTTGGGGTAAGCATGTCTTATTCTAGCTTTTCTGGTAATCCTAATAATAACTCTCAAAATTCCCGTAAACCTATGACTTTTGGCCAATACTTGCAAGCCGAAAAGATCGCAACGTCTAAAATGACATTGGGCGAGTATTACGAAAGTCAAACTTTGGATTACGTGAACTTTGGGCGTGATCATTTTGATTTTGGGTCGCAAGATCCTTATGATGAGAATTTTGAATCAAATTGTAATCATTTTCAAAATTCTTATGTTAATGATTTTGAGCGTAGTCCCGCGAACGATTTCCAACCTTCCCATTTCCAAGAATCCGCTCCTCGCCCCATGACTTTCGGTGAGGGTTTGCGCATGCTTGAAAATGAGAAGATTGAAAACCGTTATCGGGAAGAAAATCGTTGTTGGGAACATGAGTTGGATTTATTATTGGAATCCAACGACGAATTTTCTTCCGAGACTTCCGAGGTCGAGGACTGTTTTGAACCAAATGAGGACTTCGTGCCTACTTTGGATCAAACCATCCTTGATTTGGCCCGTGGTATAGTGGAGAGTGAAAACGAGGATGAAAAGAGCATAATATCCATTTGTAATGAACTCGTTTCTTCTTTGATTCTCAAAGAAGAAAGTTTCATTACAAACGATACTATTTCTTCCGAAATTCAATTTTCAAGCGATGATAACTCATCGCCTAAGATTGAATTTCTTTCATCCCCGTCTTTATTCTATACTGTCTCACCGTTGCTAGTACCCGATGAATCGGTTCAAAACTTTTCAGTTCAAAACCTTTTCACCGACGAGGAGTACTCGCTCGAGCCGCCTTCCATAACGGCATCTTTGCCCGCATGTGCGCCGCCTCCCATTCCAACTTTAAAATCCTTGGGAGGATTTTCGGCTTTTCTCGGTTCCCACATGTTTCTGTCGCCCGTCCTATCCAAATCCCCCATCCTCCCTCCCAAAATTTCAATTGGGGATGGTTCGCTTTTAACGCCTTACACATGCCTTCCGTCGTTTGAACGGAATTCCTTTTTCCCGGGAGGCATGCATGTTCGGGAGGGTCCACCGTCGATCCCCCAAAGCCAAATTGTCTTTTGGATGGACTCTCAAAAATTCCAACTTTTAGTATATAGTTAATTGCAACTCCTAAGTGTAGGTTGTATATACTAACTTCTTAATTTTTATTTTTCTTAATATTAGCCTAGTGTAATTAGTTAATCTCTTTTTATTTCTTTTTGTATGCTTGGTTCTAACTCTCTTGTAGGTTCAACGCACTTGAATTTGCGGAGATTACGCGCCCCGGCACACACCTTTGTTAAGAAAATGATCAAAAGTCCCAAAAACATTTTTTCTTAGTTTTTTCACACACGCACTCACACGCACTCACACGCATGTGCATTTGTTTTTCCTTTTTATTTCATTTTATTTTTCATTTTGTTGTGAGCATGTGTGTGTGTCCTATTTTCCATTTTTGGGTTCGCTTATGTGTAAATATGGGCTATTTAGTCCAATTGTGTGTATATTTTAGTGTATATCTATTTAATTTTAATTTTAATTTATATATATATATATATATATATATATATATATATATATATATATTTTTTCCATATTTTTATCTATATATACTTATATATACTATATATATATAATTATATCGCATTATAGCCCCCCATAATTGCCCAAATTCAATTCCCCCCCCCCATTTTAAAACAGCAAGCAGTAGGCTGTTTCTTGAGGGATCGATCGATCGATGCCCAGGGCACGATCGATCGATCGTCCAGTAAATAGCCGAGACAGGCTACTGTTTTAACCCCTTTTTCATTTTATCTCTTCTCCTCTCCCAACCGATTTTTGCCCTAATTCTCCCACACCACTTTTCCTTCAATTTCAACTCCTAGTCTACACCACACAGGTATAATACTTCCTCTAAATGTATGTTTTTGTAGATTAGGGTTGATTTATGTCACAATTTCATGTTTTTCACCATTTTTTGACATTGTTTGAATTTGTGGTTTACCCCCCTGATTTAGGTTGTTTCCAACTATACTTTTGTTTGTAATCCACTCATGAACACCTATTTGTTGCTGCATTGTTGTTTTGTTCATGAGTGGGGCGATTTGGTTGGTTCAACCGGTATTTTTCACCCTCACCGCACATTGCACACGCCAAGTGTTCGACAAAATGCCCAAAACAGTTTTCAATCTAATTTTTTGCGCACACTTGGGTATTTTTCACACCTTGTCGCATTCTGACATTTATTATCGCAATGTTGCATTTTTCCCTCGGTTTTGCGCACGTACACCCACCATTTCAACTCGTACACTAAAGTAACCATTAATTGTGCTTACAATTGTCTTTGTTGGCCTAATTCTTGTTTTGTAGGTTGAAATGGCACAAATCAAGAAATACATTTACACCAGGTGTTTGCCCACCGGGGGCGTTGAGGGGTTTCGCTGCGAGCAGGAGCGAGATTGGTTCCAGGCCTATTTTCATACATCCGAGCGACCACTCGGGTATCACTTTGCCTGGAGACTTGAGGACATACCGAGGGAGGCGCGGTTACTTTTGCACCATCAGGGATGGGAGCCCTTTCTCACCACCAACGGGCGCATCAACGAAGAGCTAGTCCGGATGTTTTATGCGTCGTTGGTGGAGGTGAAGGGGAATGGGCGGCCGATTACATTTGAGGCCATGGTCCGTGGGGTGAGGATTCCGTTCAGCATTTCTGATTTAGCTGACTACATGGGCGTTCCAAACCCCGCAGACTCTGTCAGTTTTATGGATGGGGATATCTTCGACAAAGGGACATTGATAGAGGCTCTTGCACCGGGGGAGGCCTAGAAAAAGGGTGCTTTCCATTCGGCTGCAATGCAGGACTTACCCAGATTACTTCACTACATCAATGTCCACTCCTTCATGGTGACGAACAACCAATCTGAGGTGCGTCACAAGCACGCCGCATTGGTCTACGCGCTGATTAATAATTTGGGCAATATCTGTTTGCCCAAAATCTTTCTGGAGATGATGTGCGCGACTGCCAAGGAGATTGCTTGGAGGTATTCTCTTCCCTTTCCTGCCCACATCACGAGGATCTGCTTGTCACATGGTTGTCCTGAGTATGACGCTGACCGCAAACCTGAGCCACTCGGGCTTCTTTCCAAGGATAATATAACGAAAATGCTTAAGCACGAGTGGGGGCAACCGGCGACGAAGAGATAGAGGGCAGCGGTTGCTGATGAGATGGCTGAGGAGGAGGCCGAGATTAGGCATATGGAGCAGGGTGAGGGTTCACACGTGCCACAGACTGATTATGATGCCCGCTTTGAGGCATTTCATTCCGAGCAGCGGCAATATCGGGTCGTGCAGGACCAACGCTGGGAGGAGACCCAGCTCAGGTGGGCTACTTGGGAGTCCCGCCTGGACCAGCAGCAGGCCGAGCAGCGGCAGGAGTGGGCAGAACAGAGACATGCCAGAGCACAGAATAGACAGGACTATCGGATGATGCAGCAGATGATGCGAGATCTTTATTTGCAGCGGCATGATTCCGACGCAGCGCTACCGCCTCACTTTCATGACCCTTCTGATCCTAGTGGTTCCGGCCACTAGGCTCCTGCTGTACTGGGTTGTTTTATTTTGTTTTTGGCATTTATGGGCCATTTTTTTTGTATTGTACTTTTTATTTCTATTTGTATTTCTTTCATTTCTATAGTTGTAATGTATTAAGTTATTTTGTACTGAACTTATGAAATGAGAAATGAAATGTAGTTTGTGGTTGTTTTATTGGATTTTGATGTGTGTGACCTTCCATTTTATAAAATCAAAAAGTTCACCGTCAATTTATCTAGTATTTGCACTTCAACCCCTCTATATTATTGTGACTTGTGACATAGATTATCTTTACTTAATACATCGGTATATATTCTTCTTTTGCTTTGTACTAACTTGTTTTGCAGATTCATTTGGACTTGTACTTGGGGAGATCGCTCCACTTTTGGGTAATATCATTCTTCTCCTATCTTTGTGTTGTGTCTTGAATGGACGCATTGGGGACAATGCAACATTTAAGTTAGGGGGTGTAGGATATTTTATCCATTTCATGTTTAGTCCTTGAATTTTATTGCAATTTAGTTACAAAGCATGTTTTAGTTAAAAAATTGAAAAATTTCAAAAATATTTTCTTTCTTTTTTTCTTCTTTTTTGGGCGTTTTGCCCTTGTTTCCGATGATAAATTTCAATAATTGCCCGATCAAATAGACAATTCAACAATGCATGTTCTCGATTTTAAAAGTTATTAGACTTTAGTCCTAAATCATTGATATTATGAATAACTTCATGAATTAAACTTTATCCCCCGAGCACATGCACTTTTCTTGCTATATTGATTTGGTTTAAGATTTTTATAACTCGGTAATCTTTTGTTGCATTGTATATACTTACACCGAGTGAGATTAGAGACTTATCTTCATTTGTGAGTGTATACACTATTCTTTCCTCTTTGAAAACGTTACAGTCGTTGGTAATCTCTTTATTCTTTCATTTGACCGTTCATTAATTGAGTTCATTATTGAAATGTGTTACTTGATCATGATTTTCATATACTGTTTTGACTCGAGAATTGCATATACTTTTCGAAATGATCATAGGCCATCTTTGTATATCACCCATATGACCTTGACCTCACCCTTTATATGTTCCCTAGTCAACCCATTTGAGCCTAAATACTAACCTTTCGTTTCATTAACCAAAATCCCATAACCAACTCCAAATTGGAGTTTTACCCCATACATATTACGTTACATACCCTTGTTTGGATTGTTACTTGGGATTGAATGTTATTGTTGTATTGTGGTTGCAATTTGAGCATGAAAAGAGTGAGAAATGAAAAAGTGATGAAAAAAGTGATGAAAAAAGTGATGAAAAAGAGTGAAAAAGAGAAAAGTAGAAAACAAAAGAAAAAAAAATGAGAAAAAGAAGAAAAGAAAAAGAAAGAGAAAGTTGTATATATTGTGTTTAGTGATTCAATAATCCTTGTTACTCTCTCGATTGTTATATGTAATGCTCGTTTGGATATCACTTGTCCAATTTTGAGATTGCCCGCATTTTCACATTATCCCGAGTTTCATCCCGAACACTTCGAACCCGTACATACATCTCTTTCATTTCATACCCTTAACCCAAAACCTACATTACAACCCTATTAAAGTCCTATGTGATCTTAAGTTGATGTAATTTAAAAGTTGAAATAGTTTTGATAATCTGTGAAAATGCATTTCGCCTCTTTTATATGTGCGGTATCTTTCACTGAGATTACAGTTTTTATTTCCTATATAGCGTTCTTCATTAGAGACATGTGTGCGGCCTAGTTTCCCTTTACATTTACTCCTTATGCCCGCATGTCCCGTGTGTTACCTCCCTGTTTCAAGTGAATTTATTTGATGAGTGTGATGCCCGTGAGGATTGACTTTTACGCATGCTTTGATATTTAGTATCCGAGTTATTTATGTTTTTGCCAAATCATATTTTTCATGTGCTCACTCCCCTCCCACTTTTTAGAGTTTCAATTCAATGAGGTGCATTCGATAATGTGAATAACTATGGACTGTTTGTGCAAATTCGTTTGCTATGCAAATAATGCGTATGAAATTTTGTTCGTATTGTTGGGTCTGTCGCATGTTTGATTGGGCATATTTTGAGGAAACTATTTGATGTTTGTGGGTTTCATCCCTGAAAACCCTCACGAGACGACACTCGTCCACTAGGGTAACCTAGGGGTTTAACGGCTTATTGCATACGCTAAATGCAATCGTCCGCCCGCGAAAGTGGCCTTATCTTTTTATTGCTTTTATACCATACTTTTGTAGTCTTCCTGCTTTTGGTTTACTTGTTCTTCTTGTTGCATCCTATTTCATTGCTAGGGACTAGCAATGTGTAAGTTAGGGGGTGTGATACGACGCAAATATTGCGTATTTCATCCTCTGAACGGACTCATTTTAGCCCCTACGGGTGCCTTAATCTCTATATTTAAGCTCGTTAACCAGACAACCTCCGTTTATATTGTTAACATGATATATGAGGTATAATTGGGCTTTCGTAGGTATTTAGGTACTATGTATGAAGTTCCGACGCATTCCGCGCAATTGCCGCACACAAATCGCACTTTCAAGGGAAATCCGGTCTTTTGACAGATTTGGCACCTGGCCCGACATCTACACGGAAGTTGTAGCCCTCCTCGCTAGCTTCACGTGGCCGTGAACGGTGCGCGATTCCGAGTCCTAACGAAGAAGTTACGGCAATTCTCGCGGAGGAAAAACAATGAAAGCAAAAGAGGAAGAAGAGAGAAGAGGAGAAAGCAGTAGGCTGTTGCTGCTTGTTTCTGCATTGTTTGATCGATCACAAGGATCGATCGATCGACCATTCAAAATTGTCGAAATTTGGCCTTGATCGATCGATCGACCAAAGGGGTCGATCGATCGATGCTCTGTTTTCTGGCAGATATTTTCTGTTATTTTCTTTCTTCTTTTCTTTTCTCCCACTTACTATAAAGGGAGATTTTTGTTGTAATAACAAGGGGATTCAGATATACTCGATTTTAGGTTAGATAGTTTAGGGTTTTGGAGGTTTGAGAGCTCATTTCTACATTTCTCCTTGGATTGACAACCATTTGGATCGTAATTTGTGCTACCATCTTCCATCTCCATTAATATAGTTTTTCTTCATTCTTTCCTTGCTTTCTAATTTAGTTTTCAAGCTTTAATTCTTGCTTTCCTATTTTAAATTAGCATAATTTAGTTCAATTCACTATGCACCCTTAGATAAATAGGGTTGGGATTTCATTTCCGCCATTTTCGGGCCCCGAGCTCCGAAAATTAGGTTTTGTGCGGAATTGTGTTTAATTGAACCCGCGCGCATTAAAGTCAGATTGTTATGCGTTTAACTTTCTATGTCATGCATCGTTAGTATTTAAAGCGATAATCCGAGTTTAATCCGCGTGCGACCATTTTTCGGTTAAGTGTTTATTCTCGCAACTTTGGCTTGAATTCCTTATTGTGTGAAGTTTATGTTTAATTGATAATGCTCGATTAAATTGCTTTCGAGCCGGAATTCTAACTAGTAGTTGTTTCGATCCGTATGGTTTGATGATTTCCCGATCCTCGCTTTACTTTATTTAGACCTAACTTATTATCTTTTCTTTTATTTACATTTACATATCACCATTTTACACTTTTATTCTAGAACCGATAATTCAGACTACGATCTATACTAACGCTCCCTGTGGATTCGATACCCGACTTACCGCTAGACTTGTATCGCAAGTGTAGTCATAACTTAGGTTTTTGTATTAACGCGGTGAAACGAATTCAATGATTAGCGTCTTGACTCGACGCTACCTTTCACGCTTGATCAGGAACCTCAACATTTGACGAAGCACCTAGTCCAAAAAAGGGAACTAGGGCCAAGGTTGAGGGAGAACTCGAAGGAATTATTCGATCTTCCACAGGTACGTCAGCACTTGTATGGGCTGAAGAAGCACTGGGGTAAGCAAATGAAACAAATGGGAGCCCGAGTGATGTGGGAAGCCACGAGTAAAGATGGCGGAGTTAAGCCTAGACAAAGTTACAGATATAAAGCTAAGTGTTAAATGTAAGGAATATCATAGAAAAAGGGTAAAATTAAACAGTTAACTTACCTTAGTGATATTGGAAAAAGGGGGAAACCCTGAGATGGGACTTAATAGAGGAAGCTGAAGAAGAGCATCAACCAGCGATCCAGCTAGTGATGAAGCAACCTCAACCTGAAACACAGTAAAAGCACTTAGAAGATACATTAAGGAGGGAAAGATAGAAGGAATATCTACCAACTACTCAGCACTTATTACCTCGGGAGCACTTGGCAAAACGGGAATAACATCCAGAAGAACCACCGGCAAAAGGGGTGAACTAGACGAAGCTTGGGAACCTTTTTTTCTTCACGAAGTCCCCTAAGTGGGATCTTCCACAATAGTGGGAAACGACTCAGGAGGAGGACCTAATAGCCCAATTTGTCGAAATATATGTTGTTTCCATTCTACCTCCTTTCTAACTGCCTCCCATATTTCCTCAAGCACTTCAGTATTGAGAGGAACAGAGTCAATGGGAAAAGCATCTATAGGGGCTTGTGACTTGCGTTGGGACCTGGGCTTCGAGGAGGCCCCACTCTTGGTCTTTTTTGCTTTTTGCGAAGGGGGTTATGAGGGACCCTCACCAGAACCTACAGTGGAAAAAGCACCTCCAGCAGGGGTTTAGGCATTGGAGATTTCTTGGCTTGGCTACAGCAACAGAGATTGTTGGCAGTATGGATGCAAATCGCTAGGAGGATCCTTCAGGGTTTGGATGAGAAGGAACTCAATTCCGAGGACGGAATTCCCCTTTAACCCCATCTCTAAGGGAGGAAAACTTTATACAACGGGGTAAATAGGGGGAGTTTTGATGAATTTGTGAATTTTGGCTATCTGTATTGGCCAATACTTCAGTGCAAAATCACTAATTACGTCCCCCTTCCTAGAAAGTGCAGGAATAGTAACAAGACCGCTTATGACTGAGCAAATGGTGGAAGCAGCTGGCATGGTATAAAAGGCACAGGCCTCAGAAAAAGATGCCCTGGGTGAGAATATTGAAACACCGACCGAGGAACCCCCTGGTCATAACAAAACTAACGGCTGCACCGGTTGGGGTTGTAATGTTCAGATGTCTATCCCCATTCAGTATATGAGGGTAGATAGCTGTGAGTCAAGGCTAAAACAATGGAAAAATAAGTATTCTCTATTATAAGATCCTCAGAAGTGGCCCCCACCACCATGGGTACATGACCAAAAAAGTTCCAAGTGTGGGCAAGGGAATATTCACTATAGGTCCTCATCACGAAGCAGCTTGCCTTGTCAAAATTTTCCAGAAGCTCCTTTCCACTCTATTTCTTGTGAAAGCAAAAAGGTGAAGGGACTTGATGATTTTTCCGGTACGAAGGGGAACCCGATTGACAGATATCTCGAGAACATGGAAGTAAAGGAAACCGGTCAAAATGATGGCATTGGCAAAGTTGGCCAAGTTATATATGCCCAAGGATCGTTCCATGCCCAGATGGGTCCTGTCCAACCACGTATAAAGAGACCCTAAGGCTATGGCTGCAAGAGGAAGCCTATATCCTATAGCCAAACGAATAGATAGATTAATCAAGTCTCTACATGGTTGATCATTGGGTTAACCAGGCAAGACGAAACGGGAAAGAATACCAAGTATATAAGCTTGTAACTCAAGAGATGTACCTTTGCCTGGGCCAAATTCAGCAGTGGAGTTGGTACGATAGAAATAATTTATGAGAGGAGTGAAGGTTTCCTTGTTGGAAGTACCGATACACCTCCTTCAAATCCGGTCCAAGTCTGCTCAGGCCTTTGTCTCTTAGGCGTCCAAAGCCTCATCGTGATAAGCTGAAATCCCTATGGGATCAAGCCCAAGCAACTCACAAACGTCCTCAAGTGAAACGGGGAACTCTCCCCATGAAACAACGAGTGTGTTAGTTTTAATGTTCCAACGAGAGACTAAGATTTGAAGAGCAACGTTGTGTTTGGAGAGAGTGAACTCTCCAAATCAGGCATCTCGATGGCGACCAACCTTGGAGAGAGCATTGAAGTAAGTGGTCTGCATGAACGAGTTCCAAGCAGCAAAGTGGGAGGGAGAACCACCAGGTCCCTTGAAATCAATATGGGACCAAGGGATGTCACCTCTGTCAAGACGGAACCTCATAGTCCCCTCTGGAGGAAAATAACCCCAAGTGGTGGAATCTTGGTCTTCATCACCCAAAAGCAAAGGGTCATACTTGGCACTTAAAATGCAAGTTTTGACGGCACCTAGAAAATCATCTTCCTCACCAAAAACGGGGGAGCAACAATAGAAAAGCTGTTGCTCTTGGCGCGCTACCACCAGGGCGGTGGCATCTAGGGAGAAGGTAGCAGCAGGGGCAAAGGTTGTTGTAGGCGGAGTACTGGTTGCAGGAGTGTTGGGAACACTTGAAGAAGCCGTGACAGGTGGCGATGAAAGAAGAAATCTTAACAAGGAGGATATAGGGACGAAAATGGTGGAGTGTGTCCACAGGAGGCGGTGGAGAAGATGATGGAGGAAAAGAAGCCAGAGAAAATCTTGCTAACAATGGAGGTTTGAGGGTTTTCTCTCTCTAAATGCTCTGGGAGTTGAAGAAGATGAAATTAAGGTAAATGAAAAAATTTCTAAGTGTTTGAATAATAGCCGTTTGAAAATTCTTAAGTTGGCTTTTGAGCTTCCCACCACCGCACGTGTAAAGCCTCCCCCAATCATTTCAAATGGACACGTGGTACTTCGGGGAGTGTCCTGACAGTTGAAAAGACGACACCATATCATTAATGAAGTGACGCATGGGGAATAGAAATGGTTTCTTTCGAAACAAGTTATGATTTTGGTGCCAAATTTGTTTGTCAGGCACATTGGATATGCCACAACACAAAAGCTGTTACCACGGTTCAAAAAGCTACGATGTCCCCTTGCCACAAGTCCAAACGATGTTTAGTTGTCACTTAGGTACATCGGGGAGAATTTTTTTCTTTTCGAACAAGATGAAATGATGATGCAACACGGTCTAAACGAAGCAGTACCTTTAATTTGGGAGAATTTCCTTGGGAGGATTCACAAGGGAAAATTCCTACTTTAGAGGAAAGGCACAATGCAGCTCAATTCAAAAAGTTCACGATGTCCCCTCGCCAAAAGCCCATTTGGATATGTTTCTGGTTTGGTTCAGGTCCATCAGGGAGAATTTTACTTTTTGAACAAGACAAAATGGAAATAAAAAGCCAAATGAAGAAACTGGGGAGAATTTTATAGTTCAACAGTTACTTTAAGAGAATTCCACAAGTCTAAACACTAGGAATGCCTAGGAGGGAGATTTCATATAGCTAGGGGAAGTCCTAACGGTTGAGACACGATGATAGGAAAATGTTGCGATGTCCCTTTGTCATTCGCCGACGATTCGCAACGCTTTGGTTTAAAAATGGAAGGTTCATCGGATTGAGAAGTTTTCATACAGACATTTCTTATTATCACAACAAATCTCTACACGAAGGGAAAAATGAAAGGGGGCTTGAAGATAATCTGAAGATTAGAGATAATCCCCCCAGCTAATATAGCAGACTAAAGGGATTAAGGCAACGAAAGCGAGGTAGCTCAGCGAAGCAGCTCAAGTGTGGCACCTCAGTGTGGCAACTCAAGCGAGGTAGCTCAACCACTACACCAAAATACTAATTTTGTGACCGCCTTCTTATAACTGCTAATGGGGTGACAAACTTTATCACTGCCATTAGGAGTCAATAAATTATTTATAACTGCCATTAGGAGTCATAAATTATTTGGGTAATGAAAAATTTGAGTCAAATTGGTTTGTCACTGCTAATGACAGTCACAAATCTTATCATATAATTAATTTATGACTGCCATAAGGAGTCACAAGTTTATAACTGCCACAAGGAGTCACAAGTTTATCACTAGGCTTAAGTTATGACTCTTATGAGCTATCACATAATTGTGACTGCTAGGAGCAGTCATAATTTTTAGATTTGTGACTGCTATTAGCGGTCACAAATTTATGACTCCTCGTAGCCACCACAAATTTTGTCTTAAAATTTAATTTGTGACCACTATGAGCAATCACAAATTTGTGACTGCTCGTAGCGGTCACAAATTTTGGTGTAAGAGTTAATTTAATTTCCCACTTCTCTTTCCCCTCTCCTCTTCAACTCCCGCTCCTCTCGTTTCACTCAACCCCTCTCTCTCTCTCTGGACGAATTCGATTTTCCAAGAATCCTTACTGAGTTAGGGTTGGAAAATTTTGGTGAGATCTCGAAACCCTTTCTCCTCCTTTACATTTCATATTTTGATTTTCAATTTTCTTAGTGGTTAATACTTGAATGTGTATTGGCTAATCCTTACTAAGTTAGGGTTGGGAAGTTTTATATTTGTGATATTTGTTGGATGTGTATTGATTAAGGAAATAGGAAAACATGTTTGTGATACTTATTGCATAAATTTGTTGATATTTAAAAAATTGTTGATATTTATGCGTATTGGTTCAGAATTTATTTGGTTTTGTTCATATTTAAAAATTTGGCTAAGAAACATTTTATATATGTGATATTTGTTGTTTTTGTTTTTCTATACTGATTTTGGAGTTTTTACAGATGCTGAGAAGAGGAATTGCATTTGTTTAAGGACTTTTAATTTATGCTTTATGTGTTGATTTGATCGAAGGTCCGTTTGTGTGTACTGTACACTAATTTTTAACACTAGTTTTTTATTATATTTGATTTTGTGGATTGATTCTTATTATCTTTGATTTTCTTGGTTTTACATTAAGATTTATATTATTTGATGCTCAACTATCTGCTCATTTAGTAAAACATATTTATATTGTCTGCTCCTCAACTATCTGTTGATTTATATAAACATATTTTATACAGTAGGGTTAATCAACAAAGATTGTTGGTTTAAACCTATTTTGACAAGTCGCTTGGAGATCGGCCTTCCACCTTGTGCACTTTTGATATGTAATATATATGCAGTTCATGTTTGATATTTTGATGATTAGCGGTTCAATAGTTATCAAGTTGGATGTTGGTATGCAAATACTTATTGGAACTTATTCTTATCATTGTAAATTGTAATAATGATACTTGGATTTTATGTGAAAGTGCCAATTAATTACAATGTTATCATTCCAAGTCTTGAAAACAAAATATGCATATTGCATGTAGGAATAACATAAATGTGGGTTTTGGATGAATTAATTAAGTTTATGACAACATTAGTTGAAATCCGAATATGATTTATTGAAATGAAAGTTTGTATATACTTTGACAAGAAAACTTGATTATGGGGATCTAGTTCCTTCAGTTACTTTTTATATACCCCTGAAGAATGTTAAACTACTGGTGGATGTAGTTTTCAAATAAACTAATTTACTAGTGGATGTAAATATTTGAATGTTAGACCAATTGTAATATTATGATGTTTATTACTATAGTTACCAACCCTATGTTCCATTAAAACATTTATTTGGACATAATGGCTACATTGAATTAAAATTGATACTTAAAGGATTAAATTTCTAAGTTTCTCAATTCAATTTTATTCTATTAATCATTTCTCATTAAGTGTTGTTTGAATTTATTTATTTTAACTATGATTCAGTTGTTCGAGTACTTTCAAATTTGAAGTCTTTAAAGCAAGAGGGGACACCACGCAACGATCATGTCGAACAACTTAAGTTGAATTTGGGTTCATACTATGGCTACAATGATTTCCTGATTGAGGTCTTTGTGGATATAATCTTTCATATCATGTAGTAATGTCACCTATTTTTTATTTTATGAAGATTCTTGTGTACCAATTTGTATTTCTTATATATGTTTCCAGTTGTTGAACTTATGGAACTTACTGAAGCTTTTGAAAAGCATCGACCTATTTGCCTTCGAAGAAACACTTTAAAGGTGAGTTGACTATTTATCATTCTGTTATATTATCAAGAATGGCATGTAACTCTTTTATAAATACGTGCTGGTTGAATTGGTTGTGTATGACTCACAAGTCCCATCGGTGCCTTCTTGAATATATGGTTGGCCATTATATGGTATCTTGATGCGCTATTTAGTACTTCATTTTTATTCTACTTTTCAATTTATGCTCATTGTCAACACCTACTTTGTTAACAACATCAAAGTGCAAGCTCTTTTTACCTGTAATGGCCCTTACCTCTCGGGAGAAAGAACGAATCGTTGACATGGCGTAAGTAATTGTATTGTTGCATTTCCTACCCGTTCAATCATTTTCGCATTCTACTATAAGAATAGTTTTTAATTCCTGATTGTGGCCATTATTGAGTGTAAGGACACATATCTCCGATTGAGTCCTAATATAATTTTGGCTCAATTCCGGACAAAAACGTTTATTCATAGGATTGTATTTAATTATAATATTCTCAAGCCTATGAAGAGTTTGTTGAAGACGTAGCGGCAAAGAGTATAAAGCTTTATCAAAATGCCAGTTTGCGTGCCTCGTTTCTATGTCATCAACAGTGGTTCCATGCTCCCAATGTATAAATGCAATATTATATATATAGGAACTTGGAACAAGTTTAATTGGGTGTTAGGTTTAATTAAAACTGTGTTTTTATTTTTAGAAAGATTTTATTAAACTTTAAAATAAAGTTCTTAAAGTTTCTGGGCTAAAAATTGAATTTTCCAACTTTCTGGAAGTTCGTTCGATATGTCATTCGAACGAGATTGTCGTTCGAACCAGATGTCGTTCGAACGAGTTTGCCAACGAGTTCCCTGATTGTCCACTGGAATGTCGTTCGATATGTCGTTCGAACGAACCTTATGTTCGAACGAGATATCCAACGAGATTTCTAACGAATTCATTTTTAAACATACTGGAACTTCGTTAGAAACCTCGTTCGAACGAGATTCCCGTTCGAACGAAATGTCGTTCGAACGAGATGTCAGGCGGGAATAGTTAATGGCAGTTTTGAGGAGTTTTTACCCATGATCTCCACTTCTTTTCCCACTATCTTTTCACAGCATAACTATGTGTGGGAATCAGTTTTGAAGTTTTATCTTTTTCATATCCTACTAACTCCTAGAGAGTGTTTTGAGAGCAAAATCAAATAGAGAAAAATATCATGTTTTGAGTGAGTTTTTTATAAGAGAAAAACATATACCACTCTAGTTTACACCCATATTAGTTTCTTCCAAGTTCCCATATTCATATATCTTGCTTGGAGTTTGGCACTGGTTCACTCTACCATTTCGAAGAGTTATCATGGGTTTCCTTCTACATCTCATAAAGAAGAAGTATTTGCTGCGGCATTCTCACATGGTGAAAGGCACCATGTGTGGTTGACGGTGTGCCTATTGTACAATCGGTGGATTCCGAGACAGCGGTGGAGCTCCGTTGGTTATCCCCTAGGAAGAGGTATCTACAAGAAGAAGTGTCAAGGCTTGAGAGGGTTCGAGTTGAGTAAGTAAGTCTTT
This sequence comes from Sambucus nigra, assembly GCA_949130495.1. NCBI lineage: Eukaryota > Viridiplantae > Streptophyta > Magnoliopsida > Dipsacales > Adoxaceae > Sambucus > Sambucus nigra. The sequence continues at coordinate 523,970,768 of OX422220.1, forward strand.
TTGTCTTGTAATTGTAAAACCATATCTAGTGGATTTGAGGCTAGGGTCGTCCGAGGTTTTTTCCCGTTGTGGGTTTTTCCTCGTACATCGCGGCGTAGTGATTTCTTGTTTTTTATTTTATCTTGCAATATCACCTAGAACGCATGCTTAGGTAAAAAAGATAAAATTGGTTTAAATCACTACTTATTTAATTTGGTGCAAAATTAAATATTGGGTAAAGTTTATTTAATTCAAGTAATTTGTTAAAATTGGTTTAGCCTAATTTGTTTAAATGATAAAATATGACTTAGGCAAATTCTAGGACTTGGATTAATTAATTGGTTTAAGTGAAAATATTTTAATTGATTAAGTTAATTTCACTTGGTTTAATTTTAATTTGTTTGAGAAATTAAAATTTGTTTTAAAGTGGAACCATCACAATGCTTCCGCATATATTGACAAAAAGGAAATACTTTTTATAAGAGTTTTAAAATTAGGGGCCCATTGGGCGTTTTCAATTTGGTATCAGAGCCAAAGCGATAAATTATTTCGTTAAAGATCCTTTATCTATTTTTTGGCTAAAATGGACTTTTCCCCATTTTCAAAATTTCCTATTTTTAATGGTTTCAACTACGCGTATTGGAAAGCGTGAATGAGATCGGCACTTAAGTCTATCGACAAGAGAGTTTGGTTATCGGTAGTTAACGGGTGGTCCCCACCAACTCATTTAGTAGATAATGAACATGTACTCAAACCCGCCGATAGATGGACTGAAAATGAGTTTAAACTTTCAAACTTTAAGTCCCGAGGTTTAAATGCCTTGTTTAGCGCGGTCACACCGGAAGAATTCAAACGTATAATGACGTGTGAAACCGGTAAAGAAGCTTGGGATATTTTACAATTAACTCATGAAGGAACAAGTGTCGTTAAGGCTTCTAAACTCCAAAACCTCACCACTCAATTTGAAACCATCAAAATGAACGATAATGAAACTTTTGATGAATTTTATGCTAGACTTTCTGATATTGTTAATTCATCTTTTTACTTGGGAGAGAAAATAGCCGACAATCGAGTTGTAAAGAAAATTTTAAGGTCCCTTCCCAATAGATTTATTCCAAAAGTGACCGTTTTAAATTCTTTACCAACTCTAGCCTCTACGAAATTAGAAGAGCTTGTAGGTGATTTACAAACCTATGAACTATACATGTTTACCTCTAAAACTGAAAAGAAAATTGAAAAGGGCGTTGCTTTAAAAGCCCGTAAAGAGGAAAAACAAGTAGTAGAGAGCGAAAGTGACAGTGACTCGGAAGACATGGCTTTATTTGCTCGAAAATTTTGAAAATTTCTTAAATTTAACAAAGATAAATTTAAAAATGATTTTAAGAAATTTGAAACTTCTAAATATGATAAAGCCGAAAGGATCCCTAAATCCTCTAAAGAAAATTTAAATAGGGACGAGTCTAGTAGGTGTTTTGGTTGTGAAGGTTATGGCCGTAGGGCTTCTGAATGCCCCACTAAACTAAGGAAAGAGGGTAAGCGACCCATTTCATATAATGCGACCCTTAGTGATAGTGATGAGGAAGAGGGACCCGATTCCCCCATTAAGCCCAACTTTGTGTCTTTTATGGCTAGTCATGTGACCACCGACAATGAATCTTCTCATGAAGATATTCAAACACATGACACTTCCGTGGTCAAAATTTTTGAATCTCCTGTTTTTTATGGTAATGAGAGTGAAAATGAAGAGGTTGATGTGAGTGAACTTCAAAATGCTTTTCGAATTATTTGAAGAATCTATTAAATTAAAGAAAGCTAATTTGAAGTTAGAGGCTTGTTTAAAAGAACGTGTCAAGGTCGTTGATGAGAGTGCTTTAATAGAAGACCTTAGGACACGTGAGAGAGCTCTTCGAGAGAAGCTTGAATATATAGAAGGCGAGAGAGATAGTCTTAAGGGATTAATGGAAACCTTGAAAAAGGAGCTTCTCGCTTTTGAAGAGCGAAATATTTTACTAGAGTCTAACATTTTAGAATTACAAAATAAACTAAAAGACTCTAGTAATGTCAAATTTGATTTGGAATGTCGTTCGGAAAAACTAGATAAAATCTTAGGAACAGTCCAAATTAAAAATGACATGTGTGGTTTAGGCTTCAATACTTGTAATGAATCTACTAATAAAGCCAAAACCAATGTCTTAGGAGAATCTACTAGGAATGCCTTTAGAGATCACTCCTTAGGTACTCATTTTCGACGTGTTTTTACTTGTACACATTGTGGTCGAAAAGGGCATCTTAGGAAATTTTGTTTTGATCTTAAACGAATTCCTAGGAAAACCCAACGTAAAGTAACGAAGGTTGTTAAAATTCCTACACCCCAAGATAGTAATTCTTCATTAATTCGGGTTAGGAAATCCGACTTGGTTGCCTTGCAAAATAGGGTTTTTGATTCTCATTTACTATCACATGCTTCCTCCCTTGCTAAATATAAAGGATGAATGTGTTAGTCATTTGCATACATTAGCTTTTGTATTTCATGCTATATCATTCTGCTAATTGTATGCTTGTTTAATCATTTTCTAGTCATTGCTTTATCTTATATCTCATGCTAGAATTATGATTTTTGTTTATCTTTTGTATATATTTGTTTCATTTTTATTTGCATTAAATGAGAAAATACAAAAAGATTTTTGTTTATCATTTGCATTTTATTTGTTTTATTTAAGCCTAATAAAAAATACAAATGATTTTTGTTTATCTTTTGAGTATATATTTTTATTTTTGATTAAAAAATTGTAAAAAACTCAAAAATATTTTATTTTGTGTGTATTTTAGTTTGACACACTTTAAGTGACATATACTTGTGTTTGAATCCCATCTTTTACGCTCGCATGTGGCTAGAACTTTTGGTTTAGATTGTCAATCCTTAAAATGTTATTTACCATATTTTTATGGAGTAGTTGGAATTTGTATTGATTCAATGGATTCTATTTTTATATGCCTCTTTTCACACATTCACGAGCTCTTTTGAAATTTTAATGTCACATGTTATATTTGAGCTTTGTGAGGTGTTATCCTTCCAATCTAGTCATCTACATATCTATGACCTAGGAGGACTAGTGCATGTCAAAATCCGTTGCACGTGAGATTTGTGAGAAATAAAAATTATGTATAAATGTGCACGGGGAAGGGCTCCGAAAGGATTAATTATATCCTTTGCGATAGTAAGCCACCGTTTGAATGGATCTAAAAGAAATACGTGATCCAAAGGCCTAAAAACTGAATATATGGCATTAAAAATAAAATAATTGCCAAGGCCTATGTTTGTTTGATATATTCATTCAACATTAAAAGAATATATATGCTTAATGAGGGTGAATTGGATGGTATATCAACGTTTTGCACAATGTCCGTTTATCCTAGTTGTCTTAAATTGTCATGACTCTATTTGGTTTGTAGAATCATCAAAAGTCTAGGCTTGTATGCATTGTGTATGTTTGTTCATTGAGTTCAATCTTTATTATCATATGAGGTTATATTTAAATGTGATAAAGTTTGCAATCAAATGAGAACTCCGTGAACATTGTTTAAGTGTTTGGGTCTAAATTTAATTGTTGCTAGTTCACACCCCTACACTTCCGTTTCCATATAACACATTTTTGCCATACGAGTGTGCTAAACTTATTGTATTTTGTGTCATATGTGTTTTTATATCTATATATATATGCAAGTGCTTTATTGGTATATATATATATATATATATATATATATATATATATATATATATGATATTTGTTTGTCTTTGCCTTGCTTTCTAGTCCACCTATGTTTATACTTCATTTTTAGTATCTATCTTGGATTAGTTATGCTTTTGTTGCTCATATGATTTCATGTCTTATTGCTTTAAGCTTCAACATGCTTTTATATTAGTTCTTTATCCTTTGTCTATCCCTGAACAAAAAGGGGGAGAATGATAGGGGAGAAATGGTATCTATTCCTATTGTTATCGTAACTTAGTTTGGAAGATTTAACTTAGGGGGAGTCATGACCTTCTTAGGTAGATTGTTTTGATAAAGGGGAGAATTAATTTTGGGGGAGTATTTATTTTAATTTCTTTAAATACTTTGATATTCCCTATGCATTTGATAGTTTGCTTAAGTGTGCAGGAATTTTTCTAAAGCGGCAACTTTCAATGGCAAAGCAGTTGATCATTGGGTTGAGTCAAGTTTGGGTGGGTTATGTTTTGAGTCTAGTAGAGCTTGACGGCCCTTTAGGATTTTTGTTTTGTTTTTGTCCCGGAATAGTCAAAGGGGGAGATTTGTAAGGACACATTTCTCCGATTGAGTCCTAATATAGTTTTGGCTCAATTCCGGACAAAAACGTTTATTCATAGGATTGTATTTAATTGTAATATTCTCAAGCCTATGAAGAGTTTGTTGAAGACGTAGAGGCAAAGAGTATAGAGCTTCATCAAAATGCCGGTTTGCGTACCTCGTTTCTATGTCATCAACAGTGGTTCCATGCTCCCAAGGTATGAATGCAATATTATATATATAGGAGCTTGGAACAAGTTTAATTGGGTGTTAGGTTTAATTAAAACTGTGGTTTTATTTTTAGAAAGATTTTATTAAACTTTAAAATAAAGTTCTTAAAGTTTTTGGGCTAAAAATCGAATTTTCCAACTTTCTGGAAGTTCGTTCGAGATGTCGTTCGAACGAGATTATCGTTCGAACCAGATGTCGTTCGAACGAGTTTGCCAACGAGTTCCCTGATTGGCCACTGGAATGTCATTCGATATGTCGTTCGAACGAACCTTATGTTCAAACGAGATATCCAACGAGATTTCTAACGAGTTCATTTTTAAACATACTGGAACTTCGTTAGAAACCTCGTTCGAACGAAATGTCGTTCGAACGAGATGTCAGGCGGGAACAGTTAATGGCAGTTTTGAGAAATTTTTACCCATGATCTCCACTTCTTTTCCCACTATCTTTTCACAGCATAACTATGTGCGGGAATCACTTTTGAAGTTTTATCTTTTTCATATCCTACTAACTCCTAGAGAGTGTTTTGAGAGCAAAATCAAATAGAGAAAAAGATCATGTTTTGAGTGAGTTTTTTACAATAGAAAAATATATACCACTCTAGTTTACACCCATATTAGTTTCTTTCAAGTTCCCATATTCATATATCTTGCTTGGAGTTTGGCACCGGTTCACTCTACCATTTTGAAGAGTTATCTTGGGTTTCCTTCTACATCCCATAAAGAATAAGTGTTTGATGTGGCGTTCTCACATGGTGAAAGGCACCATGTGTGGTTGACGGTGTGCCTATTGTACAATCAGTGGATTCAGAGACCGCGGTGGAGCTCCGTTGGTTATCCGCTAGGAAGAGGTATCTACAAGAAGAAGCGTCAAGGCTTGAGAGGGTTCGAGTTGAGGAAGTAAGTCTTTTTGTCTTGTAATTGTAAAACCATATCTAGTGGATTTGAGGCTAGGGTCGTCCGAGGTTTTTTCCCGTTGTGGGTTTTTCCTCGTACATCGCGGCGTAGTGATTTCTTGTTTTTTATTTTATCTTGCAATATCACCTAGAACGTATGCTTAGGTAAAGAAGATAAAATTGGTTTCAATCACTACTTATTTAATTTGGTGCAAAATTAAATATTGGGTAAAGTTTATTTAATTCAAGTAATTTGTTAAAATTGGTTTAGCATAATTTGTTTAAATGATAAAATATGACTTAGGCAAATTCTAGGACTTGGATTAATTAATTGGTTTAAGTGAAAATGTTTTAATTGATTAAGTTAATTTCACATGGTTAATTTTAATTTGTTTGAGAAATTAAAATTTGTTTTAAAGTGGAACCATCACAACGCTTCCATATATATTGACAAAAAGGAAATACTTTTTATAAGAGTTTTAAAATTGGAGCCCATCGGGCGTTTTCATTGAGGACTTTGCTTTAGGATTTATATTTCCCTCTCCTGTTATCTTCTATCGAGTGCGTATATAAGCAAAATATGCTTATGATGACTTCACTGTAAATCATACAGGTAAGGTCGAATGCTCAGATCGCTTTGTTTGAGATATAGTCTCCAATTGGACAATTTCAATCTCAGATGTTGGTTATCCACCCGCATCTCATCCTTGATGCCGTTGAATAATAGCTTGAAGAACTTCAAACTAATCGTGATGCCAAGACACAGAAAGAACACCCTTCTACAGCTGACACTGACCTAGTTCTGTACATGTTAGTGTCAAGTTTCTGATGTCGTGCTTTCAATTTGTTTATTCTTTGACGAACCTAAGGTTGACAAAGGATCGAGAAATATGAATTTATGTGGAAAGACCCTTATTTGCTATAAAATAAAATAATATCCCCGATAGCCTCTATGACATTGTGCATGGGAGACTCCTTACTAATTGCCATCATCTTTGAAGTTTGTTGCGTGTATGTAAATGTTATTACTAATTTAAGAATAAACATAGATGCTAGTATAATATTTAATGACCTAGCTATGACAAATTACATGGGCAGTCAGGTCTGCTAGATCTACGATGATAATGTTGGCAAGACTGTGGATGGAAAACCATTTGTAGCTTGCAGTGTCTGTGCATTTCCTGTTTGTAAACCATGCTATGAATAGGAGCAGAAGAATATGATATTTTTTTACCATTTGAAGGTGGGAAGCGCCTTGTTAATTGTTGATGATGTAGGCAAGAGTTAGTGTGGCCTGAGTTGGATCAGTTGCTTCGGGGTGAGGATTAATCGTCTACTGCTACTTCCTAAACCGATGTTGATTTGGAATACCGGGTTGTATATCATGACAGAACAGATGCATCTGTGCTCGATCAGAGGTTGAGTAAATCAAATGGTCATGTTGTTCATGATGATCAACATCCATGAAGGTACGATGTTTTCAACCTTTTTTTGTTTTATTTAGAATTATAATTTGTCTCTTTATAAACTGACTAAGACATGCGCTTTTGTTTTCCTGCAGGGCTATAGTGGCTGTGAAAAAGGAGATTCATACCCCTGCATCTGATCATTCCTTCATTCATCTGGAGTTCGACGTTTCTCAAACTGGACTTTCGTAAGTTCCTCTTAAACACAGTTATGGATGAATATTGACATCATAATGACTTAAATGCTTCTTTAATGCAATTATGGTTGGTGACTATGATTCTGATGTGGGAAAAAATGGGTAAACATTATGAAGTAGACTATTTAGCCTAAAAAAGTACTTTTTCAATGCAACTATAAGATTGTCTTATGTTTTTTTCATTCATGAAAGTAGATAATGTATAGACATATGCATCGGAGAAGATTATGTAAATTAACCTTTTTTGCCATATAAGATTGTGTAGATAAATTAACCTTTTTGCCATTTAAGATTGTGTAAACAAAAAAATCTAATTATGTTGTTTTGGTAACATAATTAGACTAGTGTACCCCCTAGATTTTTGCATTTTGCCATATAATATTGTGTAAATTAACCTTTTTGCCATATAAGATTGTGTAGGCAAATTAACCTTTTTGCCATATAAGAGTAGTGTAGCCCCTAGCTTTTGCATTTTGCGACTCGATATCATTAAGCAACATCTCAAACCTATTGTGGCAAGCACCAATTTTAAACAATTTGAGTAACAAAACACACTTACCTATCTCATATACGGCTTCACTTATGTATGCCAATATAATGCATCAATATCTTTGAAAAATTGCAGATGATCAATTGTTACACACTTACCTATCTCATATATGACAAGAAGGGCGTGGTTATAGAAAGACGATGAAGATCGAGAGGCTCAACATCGACAAGATGATGAAGATATGCTCAACATCGACATGAGATAAAAGAATTATAGATTCGCCACCAAAAAATGCTTCTACAGATAAAGTCTGACATGAGAAGCGAAATGTAGATTTTGTTTCAGAGTATTATCCCTCATCACGCTTCCATTACCTCAACGGCCTATACCGACTAGGTAATAACAAATATTTATTTTATTTATATACATGTATTTGATGGAGTGTTAGGTAGGATATGTGTTGTATCTATTATGTCCTTAGTTTTTTACAGTGTTGTGATTATTTTTGTCATTATTTTTAAGTTAATTTTTATGCTTAAACATGTTAGTTTTCATGAATAAACAAAGGAGATTTTGCCGATTGTTTTTTAAATATTAAGTGTTTTTAAAAGTAAACAATATGAAGATAAATAAATTTGGAACTATTAAAAAAGCTTGTCACTTATAGGAACTATTAAAAAAGATTACTTCTTTATTTAAGGTAACTAACACTAAATAAATTTTATTGCAGGTGGAAATCTTTTGGGGACAAGGAAAAACGTTGAAGTCATTTTGTTGGAGGTCGTACGTCTCAAGACTATGAGTTTACTTTGCTTAATTCATTTATGTTAGGAGTAGATGGATTTTTATGTATTTTTTCTAATGAGACGAGTGAAATGTATAGAGATACTTAGGTTGGTGGCCACGATGTTGAATTGCATTTTTTTTTCTTTGTATGAACTCTAATTATAGTTGAATGAAAAATTGTATGTTATATATGTTGAAATGGGATGCCAAATATGTTATATATTGTTTTTAATAGGTTTTGTTTATAATTATATAAAGTATATTTGTAACAACTCTTATCACATTTAACAAATTTAATTTTTGTAACTGCTAATAGCAGTCACAAATTTGTCACTACTATCAATTTTGTAACCGTTAATAGCAGTTACAAATATAAGATTCGTAACTACTGACAGCAGTTACAAATATTAGATTCGTAACTGCTGATTGCAGTTACAACCAACAGTTACAAATTGGGGTCACCATTCATAACCCCCATAGGCGTTATAAAAATTGTGACTGATGTTAGGAGTTACAATATTTCCTTTGTCACCCCCTAAATTATGACGATAAATAGCAGTTATAAAGGTCATTTGTGACTGCTAACAACACTCACAAATAACCCATTTTGGTGTAGTGAGCGTGGTAACTCAAACGAGGCAGCTTAGCGGGGCAGCTCAAGTGAGGCAGCTAAGCGGGGCAGCCCAGGGAGATCTTCTAGCGAAGAAACTAGTTGAGAGAGGTCAACCGTTAGCTTTGTTATCTTACTTAGTCATGTTTATATTTTGTTTATATTAACTATGAGTTATAACGATTGTAATGATGTAATAATCATAGTGTTATTTAGTGTGAGGTCAAACGGTACTCGTGAGAGACCAGGCCTGGGAGAGCTTTCATGCTCTTTCGAGAAACCTCGTCGTGGGAACTTCAGAGGGACTTAGTTTGGAGGATTGAGAAGTGAGGCAGCATTGGGGCTTGTCCTGGTTATCTTAGATACACCTGGTAAAACACTGAAATACCCTTGATCGTGGAATCTTGGGCGGAGCAGTCTTTAGTTCCATCGTGCGTTGAGTTATTAACCAATTGTGCCCCATACTTAAAGTTACATCTACTCTAGGTGATGTCACTAGCCGGCTAAGTAATAAAAAAAATTTAATTGATTAAACCACTGTGGTATTTGGGGTTGTCAGACAATTGGTGAGCCACATCTATGATGACAGCCCCCTGATGCACAGTGGTTAGGCAAAAGGCATGTCTCAGCATTTAATGTTTATAACGTAGAGTTGACTAGTCCATCAGGTATTTAATGTTTGTGGCATAAAGTAAGAGGGATGTCTTTCACACTGAGGTACCTCGGGAGTGGTGTGTGGGAGGGGGGTATTTATGGGCCTCAACCACTTCTGCAAAGTACACGCGGGGACTCTATCTCTCTCTCCCCAAAACCCAAATTAGGGCTTGCATGGCAAACAACAACCATATTCCCCATATTGATACAAAGCCACCTGATATCAGATCAGTATGGAATAGGTCCTTTAATTCTGTGGTGGTTTAATCCTCTTCAAACAATCACACTCTCGCACTTAAGCCTCCCTCAACTTTCAAGGGTGAGCCAGCAGTCATGTTTTCAACAGCAGACATTGAAATCCTTTACCAACCATTCAAACATGCCTTGATAGGTAAGTTCTCACATGGAAGACCACCATTGGAAGAAATAGGCAAGATCTTTCAAACTTTTTAAACTACTTTCAGTGTTGTCCTGATTGACAACAAGTATGTGTTAATAAGATTTAACTCTGAAGAAGATTTTTCAAGGATGTGGATTTGAGATACTTGGTATGTAGGTAAATTTCCTATGCGTGTATTCAAATGGATTCCGGATTATCATCCTGATATTGAAAGCAACATCTCTCCCATTTGGATATCCTTTCCCTAACTCCCTATACACTTTTTCTCAAAATCATCCTTATTTTCAATCGCTCAATTAATTGGTAAACCACTCAATCTTTATGCGTCCACAGCCAACATCAACAGACCCAGCGTAGCTCCTATTTTGAGTATAAGTGGATCTAACTAAATAGATATCCAAAAGAGTTTGGATCAGATGCGGAGACAAAGGATTTTAGCAGGAGGTGAGGGTTAAAAATAAGCCAAAATACTGCAGAAATTGTTGTAAAAAGGGTCATGATGAGGACTCTTGTATTTTTTTTGCTCCCCAATCAAAATGATAAGACTAAGAACCAAAAAGATTTTAATCCCAAAAAGATTCTGCAAAGAGTGGACAAGGGAGATAAGGAAGACCCCCTCGTGGTCAGGCAAAATGATCAGCTAATCCAACTTGATGAGTCTACCACTGCAGATATTTTGGAAGACAATAATGAGGCAGATCAAATTGCTCAAAAAGAAGAGGTGCAAGGCCAAAATAAAACTCTGCTTCAGGGAAAAATGAAATGGAAAGAAAAAGGTGGAAATAAAGAAGACAACCTCGTAGTCAGGCAAACAGGTCATTCTAAACAAGGAGAAGAATCCAACTCTACAGACTTGCGAGAATATATTAATGAGGCCCACCAAATCGCTCAAATAGAGGAGGTGCAAGACAAACATTCAGACGCTATAGTTGAATGTAACAGTTTATTATCTCCCAAAAGCACTGATATCCCAGTTTTTAACAAGAAACAAGCAGCTAAGCCCCTGTATCTAACTGTTGGGGAAGATGAGGCAGGTTTCCACACCCCTATGATTGAGGATCTCCATCTGTTTGCCTCATAATTAGAAGACAAGCTCAGCTCAAAAAATAATATTGGCCTAATAGAGAAGAAGAAGCCTATAAGCACAGCCTGTTCAGTTAAAGAGAAGAATGTTAAAATGCCAGATCCGATGTTTAAAAGAATGACAAGATCCACATCCAAAAGTATCTCAAACTCTAATCCCTCCAAATCTCAATGATAAATATAATTATTTGGAACATTAGAGGGGCAGCAAAGAAATCCTCTCCTAGAAGGCTCAGTCACCTAAAAAATATTCATAAAACTCCATTTTTTGCTCTTCTTGAACCTATAGTCGATATGGGTAAATTGGACTGCTACAAAAAGAAATGGAATTTTTAAGGAAGCTGCTCTAACTTAAATGGGAAGATATGGTTTTTTGGGCGATTTAATGTCTTTTTAGTATGTCTCTTTGATCACCAACAACATCTTACTCTAAAAATTAATCATCCAGATGTCAAGTATCAGTTGGTGCTAACTTTAGTCTATGCAAAGTGTACCAAAGAGGAAAGATCTGACCTATGGGATCAGCTTAATTATGTATCAGGGCTCAGGATCTGCCCCACATTGTTATAGGAGACCTTAATATTGTGGTGGATCAAAATGAAAAATTAGAAGGGAATAATATAGACCAAGGATCAGTAGATAATTTTATTCAAGCTATAGAAGAAAGTAGTCTCATTGATTTGGGCTACAATGGCTAAAAATTCACCTGGTGCAACAACAGGAAGGAGGAAGATATAATCATGGCCAGGTTAGATAGGTGTTTAGAAAGTAAAACTTTCATCTCTAATTTTCCTTATTCTAAGGTCAGCCATCTAAACAGAACAACTTCATATTATGCTCCTTTACTTCTCTCTATTAAAACTTCTCAAGATTATTTTCCTAAACCTTTCAAGTTCCAACAAATGTGGTGTAATCATCCATAATTTCTAGATCTTGTCCATAAATCTTGGGAAGAAGATTTGCAGGACTCATCCTTAAGAAAGTTTGGTAAGAAACTCCAATGATTAAAGGGGGTTATAAAGACTTGGAATAACGAGACCTATAAGGATGTGTTCCAAACAGTAAAAAACATAAAAGAATAAATTCTTCAACTGGAGCTCAACTATGAGTTAAATAGTAATGAAGACAATAGAATGGATTTAAACAAGGGGAGAGCGGAATTGATCCATGCTAAAAATAATGAAGAGGATTTCTGGAGACAAAAAGCTGCCAACAATTGGATCCATCATGGAGATGCTAACACTAAGTTCTTTCATAATTTTGTGAAGGCAAATAACCAGAAGTTATCTATTCATTCATTAAAAGATGAAGCTGGTGCTACCCTTGATAATCCAGAAGCAATTAAGAAGCACATCTTGGAGTTTTACAAATCTCAGCTTACAACAGATCCATTTATTCCTTTGGTAGATGTGAGTGATACTATTCCTTCTCTTCTAACCAATGATATCAATGAATCGCTTGAGGCTTTTACCAATGAAGATGAAGTATTAGCAGCTATTAAAGACATAAATGACCAATCTGCTCCAGGGCCAGATGGATTTGGAGGAACTTCTACAGGTCTTCCTGGTCAATTATAAAATATGATTTGACTTGTGCTATTAACTCTTTTTTTGCAGGGTTTGATCTTCCTCTTAGTTGGACTAGTACATCTATTGTGCTAGTTCCTAAAGTGAAGTTTCCAAATAAATATGGGTATTTAAGGCCAATTAGCTTATGCAACTTCTCATTCAGGATTATTACAAAGATTCTGGCCTCTAGCATCTCTTCAGTGCTTCCATCTATCATCTCCTCTAACCAAAGTGGTTTTATAAAAGGCAGAGATATTCAAGAAAATGTGCTTCTAGGAAAAGAGACGGGGCATAATTTGGGCAAAAAATGTCATGGAGGCAATGTCATATTCAAATTTGAGATGGAGAAGGCATATGATAGAGTTCACTGGGGATTCTCGATGCAAGTTCTTAGAGATTTTGGCTTTGGAGAGAGGTGGATAGACCTTATTTCGAGGAGTATATCTAATAATTGGTTCTCTGTGTTAATTAATGGCCAATCTTGCGATTTTTTCAAGTTTTCTAGAGGTTTGAGATAAGGGGACCCTTTGTCCCCTAGCCTCTTCATCCTTACTGCTGATTTTTTGAGTAGAGGCCTCAATAACTTGATGAATTCGGGTACCATCTCTCCTTATTACCATCATAGTGGTACTCCATTGATATCTCACCTGGCTTTTGTTGATGACATCATTATTTTCAGTAGAGGAGACAAAAGAAGCATTACAAACCTTAAGAAATTCTTCCACTTCTATTGCTGCTTGTCAGGTCAATTGATCAACAGTAGTAAAAGTAGCTTCACAGTGGCTTCAAATTATAGACATGCCTTTAAATCAAAGTGGCTCTCTCATCAGGTTTTTCTCACAAAGACTTGCCTCTAAAATACTTGGGTTGTCCTCTTTTCAAGGGAAGAAACAAGATCAAGTATTATGACAGCCTCATTTCTATTTTCAGATCTAAAATTTTTGGATGGCAATCAAAAACTCTTTCTTCTGTAGGTAAAATGATTCTTTTAAAGCATGTCTTATTTTCTACTCCTTCATACTTGTTGGCCTCTATTTGTCCTCCTAAGGCAGTCATTCTCAAAATTCATAAAATCTTCAACAAGTTCTTTTGGGGTGGAAGTGAAGTAGATGGATGGAAACATCAATGGGTGAAATGGGATATCATCTGTAGATATTTCAAAGAAGGTGGTCTGGGAATGGTTGATTTTTTTAGTCTTTTAAAAGCTTCAGCTATGAAGCTTTACAGGAAAATGAAAACAGAGATTTCTCTTTGGGCTTCTTACATGTCTAACAGATATAAAAATAGTAGTATCCAATCTATTGGGGCTTCACACACTTGGAAAAATTTGATGAAAGTCAAAGATCGATGCCCAGCTAATATGGTGCTTCTTGAAGACTCATGGTACTCGACTCCAAACTCTTCTGGAGATTTCTCTTTATCTTCTGCCTATGCCATTTCCAAAAATCATGTCCCTCACTCCCCTATCCAAGCCTTCATTTGGGATCCTCACATTCTAAAAAAATGTTCAATCAATCTCTGCAAAATTCTTCTCAACTGTTTGCCTATTGAGGTTTCCATTCAATCTCTAGGAGTTAGACTTTGTTCTATATGTCAGGCGTGCAAAAAAGATATTGAATCTATTGACCACTTGTTCCTTCATTGTCCAAAAATCACTCCTATTTGGAATTTCTTCTCCAATCTCATGGCAATAAACATGTATTTTACATCCTTTCCAACCATGCTTCATAGTTGGTGGATTAAAAGTGGCCCTCAGGACTATGCAAAGTTTCTTGGCAAATGCATCCCTAACATTGTTTGTTGGGAAATATGGAAATCTAGAAACCAATCATTCTTTGAAAATTCAGAATTTGATGGAAAAGCAGTGATATACCACTCCATTAACTTGATAACTAGTATTTGTAAAGAAACTTCTTTCAAATCTAGTTGCTCAAGTTTTCATAGTGGTATTTTAAAATCTTTCAATTTTCCATTCAAATGAACTACAGGCTGCCCACTCCTATTAAATGGATTCCTCCTTCTTCCTCTAGCTTCAAATTGAATATTGATGGTGATTCAATAGGAAATCCAAGCCAAAGTGGTTCAGGGGGTATATTGCGCAACAAAAAAGGTGATTTAATATTTTCTTTCGCTTGCTATGAAGGTGTTTCCTCAAATTAAGTCGTGGAAATTAAAAGTCCATGGATGGGCCTTAAATTATGTTTGGAATTTGGGATAAAAGATGTGTAGATTGAGTCAGACTCTTCATATGTGGTGAACATGATTTCACAGAATTCGAAACCTCCTTGGAATCTCATCAACTGTGTTCAAGACATTAAAACCAGTCTTAGCAATCTAAACTTCTCATTGCTTCAGGGAATCAAACATGGTAGTTGACACTCTCGCAAAATTTGGCTCAAATTCTCAATTTGATCTAATTTTCAATAATCTTTTGGATCTTCCATCAAAGTCTAGAGGGGCTATTAAGTTGGAAAAGTTAGGTTGTTATTACTTGAGATCTTAGATTTTCTCTTAGCTATTCTTTGTAATGGGGCTATCATAAAGCCCCATATTTATTTATTTTTCTTCTCTTGGTTGTAAGCTAGCTTTGCCATCTGGGAGGGGCTTTTTCTCCCATTTTAATAATATGCCTGGGGATAATTTTCCTTTTTTTTTTAAATTAGTGCAAAAAAAGATATCAGAGAGAATTTATTGCAAAACCAGAGATTCACTCACCCACCATTGTCATTTATAACGAAGCTTTTAATAGTTAACTAGCGATCTTCGAGGGTTGGTTGATGTGTTTGGTTGGCTGCCAATATGTATCTAGGGTGATTACTCCTCTCTCCCTCTGACTGAGTTGTTTATGGGTTTCCTTTATTCTTGTTTAAGTTATACACGAGCGCATCATGAGTTCAATATGTGTGTTTATTAAATAGAATATTGTGTGTTTACTTGTGTCTATTGAAGAGTTTCTGGATTATCATTTATCCCGATACCTATAGGGGTTACACATCAACTAGTATTACCATACTCCCAGACTACAAGGGGACTACCCTCCTATAACTTTAATAATAGAATAAATGAAAAGAAAAATGACTTCTCAGTTAAGTCTACTGATTAAGCAGAAATTCTTCGTATTTATCCCCGTAATTTAGAGGCTTTTATCACCTCGTACGATGTAAATTGAGTTGATTTATCTCATATTCCTACTACTGACATCTTTTATCTAGTGCATAGAGTTTCGTGTATTTCTCTTACTTTTGAAGATATTTTATAAAGCACAAAATCAAGAAAGAAAAAAGGAGAAAAGTCAAGGGCGAAGTAGTAATTTTACATTCGGAATTCGGACGCAGACCACAAAGAGAAGTCAAAGACCTTGAGTCCACAAGCGCATATGAAGAAACGACATCCAAATCCGAGTACCGGTTACAAAGTTATAAAGCTTCAAAGTTGAGAAGTCAAAGAGAAATGAAGAAATAAACTTACAGTCGAGCCGAACCGATGGTCAAACAAGCGAACCGATTCACCTGACTATAAAGTATGAACCAAACCGATGAGAAATATTCAGAACCAGTCCACTTCACTGTAATTGGTGAACCAGTTCGTCCCAGTAAAGAAGGAATTTTTAACCAGTTTGGCATGACGAAATCTGCATTTTTTATTTCTAAAAATTAGAGTTGTGCATGGTGAAAACACTCAATAAAATGTGAGAGTTATATCTTATGGAATTACCAGACATTAAACAAGTAGTCATGGTTTTGAGAGCTTTTTGAAGGAAAGAACCTTAGGATTGTTCATATTAAACATCTATTCATCTTTTGGCATATAATTCAAGGGTTTTTCTTCAAATACAAGTAAAGTTCATTATTACTTTAATTTTTCTCTTGGATAATTCATTATTTCTTTGATAAGAGTTCTTCATACATGTTTAGATATAGTTTCATCATGATTCTTATTACATGTGACGTAGAAATCATCTTTTTTAGCAATTACGTCATGTCTGGCTAGATGTTTACAGGTTGGGATGCATGAACCCAACCCTAAATGGTTTGCATGGATATAAAAATAAGTTCCTGAGTTAAATAATTAATCGGAATGTGTCAGATCATTAATACAAACACCGTAGGACTTTTAACGTCGTTTGCCCTAGGTATTAGGGGTGTTTAAGAGTGCGATGCGCGTGTTAACCATATTGTCACGTTCTTTATTTGCATTCTGGATTTCATATTGTGCGGGTTCCTTCCTTCATATTTTTAATGCTTGAAAAGAATAAAGTCTCTCCTTAATTAACTATTTCATTCTCGACTAGTTTTGTATCCAATGAATTCATTGGGGGTTGGGGGATTGTATTCTGACCTTATCTTTCTTCCATATTAAAAAATTCGTAGTTTGTTAAGTCTTGCATGCGTAATTAAATATTAGTTTAATTCAAATTGCTTTAGTTGATAAGTATAATCCCAAAATCATCATCTTTTCCTTTCTTTTTCAGAGTCATTCTTAGGGTTACGCATCTTCCCTATTCGTCGTCATGATTCTTCGTCCTATTCCCTCTGTTCGACACCCGATTTATCGGGTTATTACTTGAGCGACCGGATTACACTTGTGTCGATATTAGTACGCACTAGAGACACTTTTAAAGTTGCGTCAAGTTTTTAGCACCGTTGTCGGGGACTAGGTAGACATTTAGGTTAGGTCGATTTAATCCAAAATTTGACTATAATTCTTTAAAAAAATTAAAATAAAAAATATTCAAAAAATTCAGAAAAATAAATAGCCAAAAAAATAGAGCATCTCTAAAAGTACTTTCATGCAAAATCCATAGCAAATTCCTCAATCTACTCCTACACAAATTCACGAAAATCCTCTAGTAGAGTACGATCCCGATAGCCCACACACTCCTCGTGTTCCATAGTTTTGGGTTACACCTCCTACACCGCCTAATTCCATCATGAGTCACACTTTGAGTCACACTCCTATCACGTCAAGTGAGGAATTAGAATCAATTTAAGTGAGCGCGATGTCTGACCAGGTTAGTTTTAGTACGGGTGAGGGTGAGATGTCATATCGTCCCATGAGATAGCTTTTATACCCCGAGCGAACCGTCACTCCGGGATGCATTTTACTCTCGTATAGTGCGGGACAATTTCACTTTCGCAATGGGATGATCCAAATTCTTCCCAACTTTCACAGTATGGATTCGAAGAAACCTTACCTCCACATCCGTGAGTTCGAAGAGGCGTGCGACACGTTTAGTGATCAAGCTTGCACTCAAGACGTCGTTTGCCTAAAACTTTTTCCTTTCTCTTTAAAGGATAAAGCTAAGACTTGTCTATGGTCTTTATCACCGAACTCAATTGGATCGTGGAGAGACATGCAATCTAAGTTTCTTCTGAAACTCTTCCCCAAACATCGAACGAACTCCATTAAAGCTCTAAATAAAACATTGAAACACCAAGAAAATGAGTCATTTGATTGATATTAGGAGTGTTTCCAAGAATTAGTTAATACTTTCCCACATCATGGTTTTGATAAGTATCATCTCATACCTGTCTTCCACCAAGGTCTAAGTATATCCTTTAAACGACTCGTTCAGACAGTGTGTGAAGGAGAATTTGGGGGGTTAAAGGAGAACGATGCTGAGGCCCACCTTAGGTATGTCGCCCAGGCGGCCCAAGCGTGGGACACATCCAATCCTAATGCCCAAACCCGAGCTCGACAAGCATCCACAACTCCTTCTGCATCCGTACTTTATCATTTGGATAAGGAAGAAGAGATGAAACTTCAAATAAACTAACTTGCTAAAAAAGTGGATGACGTAGTCGACTACCGGGCGGGAGAGATACTCAGATCCAACGAGCAATGAGAGGGAGAGTGTGTGTTATTTATGAGGCGAGACATTCAACTAAGGAATGCCCGACGATACCCGCCTACAAAGTCATACTTCAAGAGCAAGTGGAAGCGGTAGGAAGTTTTAGTGGTAATTTTAATGCTCCTTGCAGGAATTCCTACAACCCTTCGTGGAGGAACCATCCTGGTTTTAATTATGGGAAATAACATGCTGCGATGAATCTTAATTAACACGTTGCCCCTCCTCCACCACCACCTCCGCATTTCCAACCAGCCCCACATATTCAAGCACCGCCTCCTTCACCATTTATCACCACACCGAGGAGAAATTTCGAGGATAATGTGAATTAATTTATACAATCTCAAAATTCACCCAATGCTCAAAATGCCCGACAGTTCGCCAAAATGAATGCGAATATTTTAAAGTTACAATCGTCCTTAAGTATCCAAGAGAAGGGTAAGTTTTCGGCCCAAGGCCAAAGACCTCCCCAATGTCAAAATAGTGCTAGATCTACCTCCCACGCTAATCAAGAACATTGTAGTGCATTAACCACTCTACGTAGTGGAAGAGTTGTTGACTTGTCACCTCCTCCACAAGACGAACAAAATGACAAGGAGATTTCACTCGGCACGAAAGGGGTCGAAGATGTCCCCTTGAGAAAGAGTGGTAAAGATGACGCAATTAGGACTAAGGTGGTTGTGAAACCTCCCATTACTGCTCCATACCCTCAACGGTTAGTATCCCAATCCAAAGATACCTCGCGTGACGATGTTTTAGATGTTCTTAAGCAAGTAAAGATTAATTTACCTTTTCTACATACCATAAAGCAAATTCCCTAAGACGCTAAATTCCTTAAGGACTTGCTCATGGTGAAACGTAGGCTAAAGCTAAAGAAAAATGTGTTCTTACCACAAAACTTCAACTCAATATTGTTAAGCGACCTTCCACCAAAATTTAAAGATCTGGGTGCACCCACCATTTCGTGCATCATGGGGAAGAATCGAATTGAGAGAGCGCTAATAGATTTAGGGGCCAATGTTAACATTATCCCCCATTCCATCAATAAGAAATTAGGTTTGGGGACCTTAAACCCACAAATATGACTCTCCAACTCGTAGATCATTTCGTGAAGATATCTCGAGGGGTCGTTGAGGACGTGATCGTTTAACTTGACCCTTTCTACTTCCTGATGGATTTTATCATTTGGGACGAGGAGCCCTCCGCTTTACCGAGTAATCATGTTCCCTTCATCCTTGGCCGCCCATTATGTAATACCCCGTATTTTCATGATTTTTATTTATTGAATTAATTAATTAAATGAGAATTAATTGGAAAATTAATCCGGAATTAAATACTAGTGAGACGTAAGTTGGTATTTGAGTATGTTGATAAAATTTAATATTACGGTGTATATGTAGTAATATTGAATGTTGAAAGTATTAAAATTGTCGAGAGTTATAAATACGGCAATTTGGGAAATTTAATTGGGACGCGCGTGTCAGTCGCGTCAAGAATGAATTTATGAGATTTAAAAGTAAATTATTTTTCTATTGACCAAATAGTCATTTTGAGTGCGCCAACGTGTCCGTAAGGGTCGAGATAGTCAGAAAACACTAGCCGGGGGTTTAGTTTGGGTCCTGGAGCATTTTTAGGCCAAACCGGCAACCCAAAAGGGTAGTTTGGTAATTTCGGAATTTTGGGAATTAAAACCCACGAAAATTAGAAGTTAAATATTGATTTAGTCTTTACCCACTAAACCCACTATCAACACTAATTGACTTAATGGGCTACGGGAGTTATTGGAAGAAGTTTTAAGAGGTTCCTAAGGCAACCTCTAAACCACCATTGTCATCTTGGAAGAAGAACTTGTAGAGAGAGAGAGAGAGAGGAGAATTCTGCAGTGAGAGAGAGAGAAATTCAACCATCTTCAACCAACAACAAATCAGAATAACATAAGTCAAGTGATTTAATTACAAATTATGCAATGAATATGTTCTCCATGTGTAGTGTAAATATATAATTTTGTCTTGGAAGATTGATGTAAACCCTTGAATTTGAAGATTAAGACTACAAACCATGTTAGGAATTGCATGTACACATATTCTGGATGAATTATGAATTCGAAATATAGCCCTTGATGATCTAAAAATGGATTTAAGAAGTGAATTATTGTTGTTCTTGAAAGAAATAGAAAACTAGGGTTCTTGATGAAGTTTTGATCCAAATAAGGAATTTGGTTGATGATTAATTGGTTTTAGAACATTAACAATGTTGTAGGATGATTGTATGATGATATTATAACGTTAGAATGAAGTTTCATGCATTGTAATGGAGTTTTGGGACGATTCAAGGACTGCAAAACGAAGCAGTCCGTAGCCCAACTGGTGCGCTCGATCGATCGACATTCATAGGTCGATCGATCGATCACCATCGATCGATCGAACATCCAAGGTCGATCGATCGACCTTCCCAGAATGAGTAAAATTCTTCCTATTTAAATTTTAATGATGTTAACCCTAGAAAATTATTAATGGAGACTTTGTGAATACCCTTAGACTTAAGGAAGACCAGTGGGTATGGTTGTGAAATCGGACTTTAATTAGAATTTAATTTGGGAATTATCTAAAATCTAATAAAGCTCGACGAGTGAGATAATATTAGGGTTAAAAGAGTAAATTTGAATAATTTGACGAAATGAAGTTGGGGCAGAAGTAAGGACCTCATGAATAATGAAGTTAAATGTGGAAATAATAGGAGACTTAGTAACCTCTTTGAGATAGGTTTTAAGTATAAGAAACTATGACGTGAGATGTGTCGACAATCTACATAAAATATTATCGGGAGACTTAAAATACATAAAATTGGAATAATGGTATAAGGATGTAGAATATACCTTTATTAATATTAAGATATCAAAGATGTGTGTATGCTTAGTATATGACTTATGTGTATAACATACCTACCATACTTGCTATCACGGAGGTCGACGTTCGTGTTGGGCAAACTAATCTTTGTGTGCCTACGGGGGGATTTAGATTGGTACCTTAAGAACATAATACTAGAATGACTTATTTGTGAGTTAATAAGTCAGCTGACTATGGAGCGTAGGTATGTGCGTGACCCATGGATATGTTGAATTATGTTCGTCTCCATTTTTGTGTGTTGTGCTTATTCTAACAATTTCTGAGAGATTCGGAATTTGTAATCCTTATGTACGTGAGGTACCGGGATGAGATAGCAGAGTATGTGCACCGCAGCCTAGACTAGAGGTGCCTGTAATGTATATTTATGATGTGAATAATATACAAATAATATCCAATGAAGTACTTAATAAAGTAACGATGTGTATACTTGTGATATTTTAATAAAGATTAAAAATGAGAACTCTACATCATAAAAGGTTGTTAATGGGGAATTAAGGCACATATATGGTATACTTTAATGACATGAATAAACCCTTAAACCTATAAAGTGAAGCCAGGTTATGTATTAGACTAGTTGGTTAGTAGTAACTAGTTCGGGGTATGGAGGCGTTAGGAGTGCACATTAGTTGAGAGGTGAGGAGTTCATGTGAGTGCACGTCACTAACATGTATTTAATATTCACTGTTTATTGTCATTAAACACTTGCAATATTTTAAACTGTTTTCACAATCGAGCCCTGACCCGTTTGCTATCAAATCTATTTTTGTAAAAACCTTTTAGGTGCCCAGCCACTGGGACGCCAAGCTTAGGAGTTCCATTCCATGGACGTGCTGTAGCTGCTGTGGAAGTTACAGGACCTCGAGTATGGACGCCTCCACTTATCATTTGATTCCATTCTGATTCAGTTATTTATAGGGCATGTCGCCCTTTCCTTTCGAGATAGATTATTGTACTCAGTTTTAAATTCCAGTTTTGAACTTATTATTTACCATTCAGTATTGTAATCGGTTGTATTAATTATTTGGATTATTCAGGGGAGTGTTACTCCAAACTCTATTTTATTTCAGTACGTTTCATTGTGAATATATTGTGATCGTGATGGCTTTAATTAATAAAATGTTTGGATGGGATGTTAACTTCATATAATATCTTAAAATTGACAACTCACTTTTTAAATATTAGGTGGTTAGTAATTGTTTAAAAATGTTTTCGACAGTGATGCTATAAACTGATTCAACTTGACATTTTGTATTAAATTGAATAAAGGAGTAGCTACCCGGTATTTAATTAGACGGGGTGTCACAAATGAATACGAATATTTCAAAGTTGCAATCGTCCTTAAGTATCCAAGAGAAGGGTAAGTTTTCGGCCCAAGGCCAAAGACCTCCCTAGTGTCAAAATAGTGCTAGATCTACCTCCCACGCTAATCAAGAACATTGTAGTGCATTAACCACTCTACGTAGTGGAAGAGTTATTGACTTGTCACCTCCTCCACGAGACGAACAAAATGACAAGGAGATTTCACTCGACACGAAAGGGGCCGAAGATGTCCCCATGAGAAAGAGTGGTAAAGATGACGCAATCAGGACTAAGGTGGTTGTGAAACCTCCCATTACTGCTCCATACCCTCAACGGTTAGTATCCCAATCCAAAGATACCTCGCGTGACGATGTTTTAGATGTTCTTAAGCAAGTAAAGATTAATTTACCTTTTCTACATACCATAAAGCAAATTCCCTAATACGCTAAATTCCTTAAGGACTTGCTCATGGTGAAACGTAGGCTAAAGCTAAAGAAAAATGTGTTCTTAGCACAAAACTTCAACTCAATACTGTTAAGCAACCTTCCACCAAAATTTAAAGATCTGGGTGCACCCACCATTTCGTGCATCATGGGGAAGAATCGAATTGAGAGAGCGCTAATAGATTTAGGGGCCAATGTTAACATTATCCCCCATTCCATCAATAAGAAATTAGATTTGGGGACCTTAAACCCACAAATATGACTCTCCAACTCGTAGATCATTTCGTGAAGATATCTCGAGGGGTCGTTGAGGACGTGATCATTTAACTTGACCCTTTCTACTTCCCGATGGATTTTATCATTTGGGATGGGGAGCCCTCCGCTTTACCGAGTAATCATGTTCCCTTAATCCTTGGCCGCCCATTCTTGGCTATGGCTAACGCTATGATTAACACTCGCAATGGGAAAATAAAACTCACATTCGGGAACATGACTCTCGAAACAAATATCTTCAACATCACCAAGTCCGAAGGTGATGCGGGAAAATCACACGAGAGGGATCACACGAGAGAGTCGTTAGGGGTATGCCTTGTTACAACAAGTGAGAGAAATAATTATGACATTGAGCTAGAGGTCAAGGAGGTGTGTTTAATGACTGGTGTGGATAGCGAGAGAGATCACGTAGTTAAGTGCGAAGGAGAGGATTTAGAGATTGAGAAAGTAAGTGAGGACTTAGAAATTAATCAAGAGAGCCCGTTAGGAGATATGAGCTTAGATGGTTTTGAAAAAGAATTCAGGCTGGTGGATGAGAGCCTCACTGTCAAAGTTCAATCTCTATTGGACTCATGTAGTCACATAGAAGAAAGTGAAGGAAAAGATAGGATAGATAAATTCCTTCTTCGTGACCATCCACCCGTGCCACTTAAGTCCTCGCATGCGATCGAGGAGAGGAATCGAGTCTCGTCCGATTTAGAGCCCGACCCATGCCTTCCCAAAGTTACAAGAGATCGAGGGTTAACTTTTCTTTCCAATTTTCATCGCGATATTCTCCCCACATCGGGACAAGTACGTTGTGATTCGATTGATCACCATGAGCACGAGCCTCAAGGTTTCCCCTTATCTATGGAAATGGTCCCAACTGTATCCGACTATTTGTTTATTATGTGAGGAAGGGGGAGACGAGGAGAGCATCGGACCATGTACAGGGGGTCGGGTGAGTTTGTAGAGGAGGGAGAGAGGTCGTCTCACCCCCGACATGTATGGGGTGATTTTTGTTGCATTTTTTAGTCGTGTGTTGGTGTTATACATTGTCTTATTGTATTTTAATATTTGTTTGTTTTATTTTCGCACTCTTCTTTCTTATTTAGATTTTTGTCCTTTTATTGAGGACGATGTACAAGTCTAAATTAGGGGGGGGTGACAAGTGCATCTTTTAAAGACTTCACAAATTTTTAAAATGCCCAAAAAAATTAGAGGAGTTTAAAAATTTTCCAAAAAACTTGAAAAACTCAAAACTATTTTTCTTCAAAATCAATAAAAATTGGAATTTCAATTTTTCAAAAATATCACGAAATTTTGTTCGAAGTCTCAAATTGTAAAAATCAAGAGCACTAAGCCGAAAATGACTAAATATGGAAATTGAGCAAAAATTGACGACTTAACGAATAAGTTTGGGGATTAAAAACCCGGTGAGATTTTGAGCGTATCAATCTGAGTTAATGGTTAACTTAAAGGTTCAATTTAGCTCCAAATAAGTCGTTGATGATCTCTAGTCCTTTGTTTTGATCGATTACGGGAAACGTGTCAGATGTTGTCTTGAAAAGTGTGCTAAATATATCTCTAAATTCAAATTCATCTTGAGACGCATATGGTAAAGCGATTAGTAATTCAGACAATGAAGTAGGCTTTCGTTTGTTTAACCCAAAAATATTAGCCATAAAAAGTAATAAAAAATTATCCTTTGGCTAGCCATTTTGATCCTAATAAATTTTTTTAATTTCGTTTGATTACTCGAAAAAGCCATTTAACCCGAAATTGTGAAAATTGAACATTCGTCAATTACGTCCAAACAGTGCACAAAAGGGGCAAGACAAATAAAAGAAAATGCTCAACAAAAATAGCGAAAAAAGAAAATTGTGAAAAAATAGAAAAAGAAAAAGAAAATGAACAAAAGCCCGAAAAAGTACTAACGGACATCATAAGGACATTTTCCAATTTTGACCTTCCCAACCAATCCCAATTTTACCCAATACACCTTATAACCCAAAAAAGTCCCAACCGAGTCCGAATAACGAAATTGCTTACCGTGTGAAAAGCTAAAATGCGAAAATAAAATAAGAGAGATTAATTGGTGTGAATAACAGATGATATTTACCATTTTTCGATAACCATATTCCAATGAAGAGATATTTCACCATAAAAATTATGTGTTTCAAATTTGGGTGCGTGAATTTGTGCTCCGTTATATTTACTCTTTAAATCACGCACATCAAGGGAACTAGCCACATTCTCATAGATTCGTTTATAAGAGCATCCGTGAGAAATTGAATCAAAATGAATTTTCTGCAAATTGATCAATCGATGAAAGTTAGCAGTTCGATTTTCGGCTTTGCACACACACACACTGCAAATTGATACTCATGAAAATGAATTCAACGTGACTATTTATGGGGAGTTTAAATTGTACAATTTTTAAGTATTTTGAGCTTCCTTTACGTCAAAAATGAATTTTGTGGGTATATTCACTGCAAACTGTCACGAGACACCACTCGTCCTACTAGGGTAACCTAGGGGTTTAAAGGCTCGTTTCATACGCTAAATTCAATCGCTTGCCCGCAAAAGTGGTATTCTATCCTAATAACATATTTGTTAAGTGTTATGACCTTGCTTTGATTCTTTTACATTGCATGGGATGATTAAAGTTCTAAATTAGGGAGGTTTGATTAGGCATAAATTCTTCGTATTTATCCCCGTAATTTAGAGGCTTTAATCACATCGTACGATATAAATTGAGTTGATTTATCACATATCCGTGCTACTGACATCTTCTATCTAGTGTATAGAGTTTCGTGTATTTCTCTTACTTTTTGCAGATATTTTATACAAGTGAAGAAAAGAGAAATGGAAAAATTAAGAAAGAAAGAAAATGAGAAAGGTCAAGGGCAAAATAGTAATTTTACATTTGGAATTCGTATGTTGACCTTAAAGAGAAGTCAAAGATCATGAGTCCACAAGCGCGTAAGAAGAAATGTCATCCAAATCCAATCCCGGTTGCAAAGTTATGAAGCTTCAAAGTTGAGAATAAATCAAAGTGAAATGAAGAAAACAACTTCCAGTCGAACCGAATCGATGGTCAAACAAGCAAACCAGTTCACCTTACTGTAAAGGATGAACCGAACCGATGAGAAATATTCAGAACCGGTCCTCTTCACTATAATTGGCGAACCGGTCAGCCCCAGTAAAGAACGAATTTTCGAACCGGTTCGGCGTGACGAAATCTGCTATTTCTAAAAATTAGAGTTGTACATGGTGAAAACACTTAATAAAATGTGAGAGTTATATATTATTGTATTAGCAGACATTAGACAAGTAGTTTTTACATGGTTTTGAGAGCTTTTTAACTGAAAGAACCTTAGGATTGTTCATCTTCAACATTTATTCATCTTTTGGCATAGAATTCAAGGGTTTTTCTTCAAATACAAGTATAGTTCATTATTGTTTTAATTTCTATCTTGGATAATTCATTATTTCCTTGATAAGAGCTCTTCATACATGTTTAGATATAGTTTCATCATGATTCTTATTACATATAACGTATCAATCATCTTTTTTAATAATTACGTCATGTCTAGCTAGATTTTTAAAGGTTGGGATGCATGAACCTAACAATATATGGTTTGCATGGATATAAATATAAGTTCTTGAGTTAAATAATTAATTGGAACGTGTCAGATCATTAATACAAACATCGTAGGACTTTTAATCTCGTTTGCCCTGGGTAATCGGGGTTTTTAAGAGTGCGATGCTCATGTTAACCATCTCGTCACATACTTTATTTGTATACTTGATTTCATATTGTACGGGTTCATTAGTTCATATATCTAATGCTTGAAAAGAATAAAGTATCTCCTTAATTAACTATTTCAATATCAATGCTTGAAAAGAATAAAGTATCTCCTTAATTAACTATTTCATTCTCGACTAGTTTTGTATCCGGTGAATTCATTAGGGGTTAGGGGATTGTATTCCGACCTTATCTTTCTTCTATATTAAAAACTTCGTAGTTTGTTAAGTCTTGCATGCATAATTAAATATTAGTTTAATTCAAATTGTGTTAGTTAATAAGTACAATCACAATATCATCATCTTTTCCTTTCCTTTTGTGAGTCATTCTTAGGGTTACGCATCTTCCCTATTCTTCGTCACGATTCTTCGTCCTATTCCCTCTGTTCGATACCCGTTTTACCGGATTATTAATTGAGCGACCAGCTTACACTTGAATCGATACTATGCACTATGGACACTTTTAAATTCGCGTCATCTAACACACCATACTGCTTATTGGTTTTTGTAATGTACCACATATGCATGCCAAGTATTAGAGAGATCCACATTTTAGGTAAAATTGATCTAGATGTGTCTGTTTCTTATATTTTATTAGTTTGGAAAGTAAATATCTGCACTCAAATATTTGTAATAAATGCACTCACAGCCCTATAGCCTTTTACATTAATTAAACATGAGTTTTATTGATGTGAAGTTAAAATACGAAAGCGTAACTTTACTAACTACACAACAACAACAACAACAACAACATAAGTTTTAGAGGTCGAAGGCCCAAGAAATATCTCTAATTTGTATCCAAAAGCAAAGTGAGTACAATAGTCAGCCAAGGGCCTTATATATAGGACAAACATAGATTGCTCGACAAGCTAAACCTAAAAAGTAAAAAGACTAAAAATGGCACTTTAAAGACATTAAAAGATAAATGCTACCCTTTAACCTAAAATAATAACTAAAATAGGAAAATAACCAAATAAAACATGAAATATAAAATGATGGAAATTTGGGCCATTTTAATATTTTCTTGTATTTTTAAAATTGTATTGTATTTCCTTTTATTAGTTATTCGTTGCTTAGTAGATATTTTGCACTTTGTATTATTTGAGTAAGGAGTAAATGCTAGTAAGATCATATTAGTAATCACGACATCTCTTGTAGCCCAAGTCTTGAACCTTCCTCCTACTTTTATAAATACTTCACTCTCTAAAACATTTTATTTGTTTTGTTTCGGGCCTTTGACGTGTAATTTACATCAAATTGCTATCATAGCGAGGTGTCGTTCCCCGATTGGTGTATTGATTATCAAAAACATTGTACGCTACACTTTCAATGGCCGCAAAGAAATCAAATCAACACCAAGAGGAGATCAATCAATAAATGAGGCAAATTAATCAAGAACTTGCCCAACAAGTTAATTAGGTAAAAAATTTGACGATATCTTCTTCCTCTTCGCCAAAACTTCTGCTACACTCGAACCATCGAAGTTAACCTCACGAAGACCCAAAAAAGAACCCACCTCCGGCAACATTCCAGAGATCCTCAGCACCCGAGGAAATTCCAAACTCATCGGCTCCACCAGAAATCCTGTAACTCTCGAGAAAACCCTCAGACTCGGAGATCCCGTAACCCTCGGTGGTGGAATCTTTCCTGGGCCCCTTGGCTTCACCTCCTTTCCCAAGCCACTCGGCAACAAGAATCCCTAAGCTTTCAGTAGAAACTCCAAACCTCCTTGAAAAACCTTCTGCCTCGCAAATCCTACCCATCTCAGAAAATCAGATCCAACCGGAAAAAATGAGACACTTGAAAACTCACGAAAAATCCGAACCCCTCGGATCGAGAATGAATTATGAGCCTCTTGGAGGTCTCCTCGGCGCCGTCAATACTGAGACCCTCAGCTAACTTCCTCAACCCCAAACATGACCTCCCACCATATCTAACCCAAAGCGCTATCCTACCCTAAATGATACCTTAGGTCCCAAATCAACCCACACCCAATCCAACAGAACTCTTTGAATTTCTTGCCTTATTTTTTAGGATAGTAGGTACGCGAGTTGCGTACAAGGTCACCTACAAATTCAAGTAGGAGAACTCATGGAAGTACTCCTAGCAGCATTTCCATTTACCCCTCAGGAGATGATCCTTTTGAAGTGGGGGAGAATGATGGAAATTAGGGCTATTTTTGTATTTTTAGTATTGCAATGTATTTCCTTTTATTAGTTGTTTGGTTACTTAGTAGATATTTTGCACTTGGTATTATTTGATTAAGGAGTTAAGGCTCGTAATGGCATATTAGTAATTAGGGCCTTTCTTGTAGCCCAAGTCTAGAACCTTCCTCCTACTTTTATAAATACCCATATAGGCCTCATTTTATGGGGATGATCATTTTTTGATACAAGACATTTTTAGATTCTCTCTCAAAAATTTGTTGTTTGTTTTGTTTTGGGCCTTTAACATATAGTTTACATCATAAAATAAAAAAAATTACGAAATGAATTCGGGATCCCGTGCACATCACTACCCCCCATTTAAAATCAAGGTCGTCCTGAGCGAGGAAAGTGTGTGGCAACAAAGCAACGCACCCATCAATTGACTCCCTCACTTGAAAGGGAAGTCGTCCTCGAAAGCGCCCGACATACCGGCTATCAAAAATTCCCAAGAGAATAGTCACCAATTCTAACCATGGTCGATCAACTATAACTCGACCTCAAACTTTGCTATGATGAAAATTAACGAGTGCATTCCTCGGGGAGGACCAACGGTGCCAAATGCCATCCACGTTCCCCATGAAGATCTTATTCAATTCCAAGCCATGTAGAAGAACCCCAGAATGGTCCTTATGATCCTCCCAAATGGGGTCCACGTACTCTAAATCAATCTCGGTCACCCGAAGCATCATGTCATCAACAGGGAAGTTACCCCATCATATGCATCTTCATTTCCAAAGAGTGGGAAGAAATCAACCAAATCATACGACTTCATCTCGCAAAAATGCGGGCAAGTCACCCATCCATACTTATAAAAATATAGCATAAATACTAGAGAAAGAACGCACCTCTTCTTCCTCGAAGATGGGAAAAAAGCCCAATCACAAAATTCTGAAAAACACAAAAATCGGGTGCGAGTGCTCCAACCATTCTCCTCAAATAGGGAGAAAAAATCACAAGTAAGGAACTTGGGATCAAGACCATCATCTGTCGGGGCCCCGGTATTCTCATTGAAAGCGTCATTGCTGGAGGTGGGGTAGTGGGCATCCTCGTCATCAAAGGAAACGATCGGGGCAGACGATAATGTCGCATCGAAGGACAAATAGTCAAAATACTGGGCTAATCGTCTTGCCCGCGCACGCATCCACTGATCACGTGCCGACTCCATATCAAGATACTCATCACCGATTTACACGTTGGTGACACTTATCATACTCCCCGATGGATTTATCACTTAATTAGAAGGTGTGTAGCTTTTGAAATAGTGCAGAACCCGCCGTCTCCCAATAATTTAGGTGATTTTGGAGTTCCTTGATGATGACACAACTCACTTTGTCAAATTCGGCTCCAGATTCCAAATCCGTCCCATGACAAATTGGAAGTAAAGTAAGCTTAGGGTGGGGGTGGGATTCAATTGGATAGTTTTGGGGCTGATTTGAGAATTTCAAAAGGTTGAGGGTTTGGGAAATAATTTTGAGATTTTTAAGAGCTTAAACATAAATTTCAGAAGTTGGAAGGGGCTCCAAATAATTTTCACAAGTGGTGGGGGTGAAATGGGAGTTATGAGTGGGGTATGGGCTAAAATAACTTTCTGGGAGTGTTTGTGTGATTTCTAGAAATTCATAAGTTGGGTAAAAATAGGAGGGGTAAATTTGTCAACACCTTTACATATGGTGTCAACCTTAAAAACCCTAGTTGTCTATCTTTCTCTAAAAACCCTAGCAACTATATATCTTAACCCAACACCTTCACCACTCAACCCAGGCACCAAGGGAGAGTTTGGGGACCGGACTACCACCAAAGTTGGTTGGAGAATTTGTCTGGAGTCCGGTTTGATTGACTGGCTGTGGATTTGGTCAAAACAGGAGTCTGTTGGTATATGGGGTGGGGTAAGGGTTTGGATCTAGTCAGGTTTGGTTCGGGATAGGTTAGATCTGACCCAGGGGAGACGCTTTAGCAGTGGTGGCAGTCGAAAGTTGAAGATGATACTGGAAACGAGGTTTCGATAGTCGGAGAGGGCTCGACAACGGGTTAAAAATCAACTCCGGCTTGGATCCAATCGAACACGGGGCATAGGGGGTCGGGGACGCTAGAGATGATCGTAACATGGCCAGGCGGTGGTCGATTGATCGGGGATGTTTGTAACTGGTCGGAAACAGTTTGTGGATGACTATTCAATCTGAAAATGTCAGATATAGGGTTTTGAACTAAAATGGAGGAAAATAAGGTGGTGTCGCTTGATCACGGGCCGTGGGGGTGATTTCTAGAGGAGTGACTCGTCAATCCCTCCGAGCCATACCTATGGCTCTACACTAACCACATCGGCGAGCACATCAGGAACGAACGTCGCTCTGATACCAATTTGATGTGAAGATAAAATACGGAAGCTTAACTTTATTAACTACAAGACAACAACAACAACAACAACAACAACAACAACAACAACAACAACAACAACAACAACAACAACAACAACAACATAGGGTTTAAAGGCCAAATTCACAAGAAATATCTCTAATTCATACCCAAAAGAAAACTGAGTACAATGGTCGGCTAGGGACTTTATTTATAGGACAAACTTAGCTTGGTAGACAAGTTAAGCCTAAAACATAAAAAGACTAAAAATGACACTTTAAAGACACTAAAAGACAATGTCACCCTCTAACCTAAGAAAACAAATAAAATAGAAAAATAACCAAATAAAACATGAAAAATAAAATAAATAAAAGTTACAAAATAAATCTGTAACCTCGTACACGTCATTTATACTTTGAACAAATCATTGAATTGATTAAAAGATATATTTGATTTAGGACAGTTCATTAGAGATAAACTAGTGTGTGTTTAGTGTCGGGTGGTGGTGGTATAAATGATATATTAGAGATAAACTGGTGTGAATTGATTAAAAGATATATTTGATTTCACATGCACGCAATGCAGTAGTTATCTATTAGCTCATTAAAATGCCTACCATGTACGTGGTACGCAGCTTTACCTTTTGATTCTCCTTATTTGGGGCTTCTTGTCCTCCCAATTTTTCTCGCATTCATTCTTGAAAATCATACTTGGGTGTATTTATATCATAGTTGTACATGTATTTTGGCATAAAAATGTTGTTCTGACTACTGACTGCCCAAGATACAAAGCATGAACAAGGGAAAACTCTGTCATCCACTGTTACTAATTTAACAATGTAATTATTATTTATTGTTTTGGCACAACAATGTTCCTCTAACTATTGAACAACATTTGGTTCACTGTGAGTGTTGGAGATCAAATGAAAATACTTGGTAGTTATCTTTACGTTTAGATACTTCCTACTTTAGGCTTCTTTTCCTCCTAATTTGTATTGCATTCATTCTTGAAAATTATAGTTGGGTGTATTTATATCATAGCTTTTTATTCATTGTTTTGACACAAAAATGTTCTTCTATTTACGACTGCCCAAAGATGCATAACATGAAGAAAGGCAAACTCTCCCATGTGCAATTCTTATGTATTGTTTTAGTTCAAGAATGTTCCTCTAACTAATGAACTACATTCGGTTTACTTAGAGTGTTGGAGATTAAAGGATTATACTAAGCTTTCATTGTGGCGTTAGAATAGTGTGATAGTTATACTTTGCCACTTTTATTAGTTTTAATTCAAATAGAGGCCTGTGTTCTTGGGTCATACAAGATTTTTTGACAAATAATAATGTGTTTTTTTTTGTTATCATTGCAAAACAGGTCTTAAATTTAATGAGTTGTGGGTCTCAAAATTTGATTTTTTTCATTATAATACATATTTATATTGGTGGGGTTTTTATTATTGAGGTAAGCATAGCTTAAAATGTTAGTAGTGGGCAACTTTAATGACAATATAATGTTTAACACACATCGTGTCTAATTTTATTGTATTCTATCTATTTAGTTGTAGTTTTTGAGGTGCTTGCACAAAAGAGAGATGGGGAAGTAACTTTCGCACACCATAATCTTCTAATCATTTTTCACGTTGAAAGTTACGATAAAATTGAACTTGAAATTCATATATCAGATAGTCTAAAGGCTCCTTGATTTCACTTTAACACCATGAAGTTGATTGCAAACATTTTGAACCACAGATCATCCAGAAATATGAATTAATTTGGTCAAGTGAATCCTTCAATATTCATTTGAAATGGGAAATGAGTGATATGTTTCACCAATAAGGAAAAAAGTAAAGTTTGTTAAGAACTTACTGTGTCTAAAAGAGAACTGTTTGATATTTCAACCTTGAGATTTCTTGTGAAGTTCTTTTTAGCAGAACAAATCCAATACATAAACTAATACTGGTGGAGATAGTTAAGATTCTAAGAAACACATGAGATTTTCTATTTTAGCATAATATGTTTCCCATAAATCAAGAATAGTGAAGTTGTAAGTATAATCTTATGAGACAGTTGAGTTTTAATAAGATAAAACTTCTAACCGCTTGTATAAGCGATAGTTGAGGAGTTGTTATTAAAGAGGTTTGTGATGTAGGTGTTTTTGTACTTACTAAATTCACCCCCTCTCTAGATCCTTATTCCATATCTTTTAGTAAATGAAAAAATTAATTTTATTGACTGAGGTGCCCCTTCTACTTACTTGGTATGAAATAAGCTTGTTTGTTCAACAATTCATCAAATCCTTGTTTGGTCATATTGGAGTACACATGATTTACTTAGCGTGCTGTAAGTGTGTTTAGTTATTCAAATCCATGTCCAGTCATCTGCTTAACATGCTAGATATTTCTTTTTGTTTTCAAGGTGCATCATTATAAGAAAATGTGGGAAAACATTTTTAGTTGATAAGATGCATAAAAGAATGGTGATTTTTGACAATTAGCTCTAGGCTTTTGACTTCTTGGGCCTTGGTAATTGAAATGCCACAACTCAACAAAGCTTGATTCTACTAATCAGTTAAGTTGTAGTGTTTTCGCGTCATGCCTAAGGTATATGTGAGTTAAGATGTGTGTAGCAATATATCACCACCTCGACCACCAATCCTGTTCAAGTACGACACAATGTGAGTCTATTTGTGGGTTAAGAACGTGAAGGGATGCACTATTTCTTTGTTTAGGCATATATATAATCTAAGTTACTAATTTATTTTATTTTAATTCAGTTGTCTCCATGATTAAAAATGTTATATAAACCTTTGCAACCTTGAAATATAAATCATATTTGTTCTTTTTTCTTCATTCATATTCGTCGTTTAAAATTATTAGCAGTTTTTTTTAAGAAAAGTGATGAAAAATGTTCTTCCTCTCCCCGTGTTTTCTAATAATTTTGATTTTGAGCTTTAATAGCTATAACGTGTGTACTGATATGTATTTATCATATATACCTTATCTGATTCTCAAATATTATCTCCAATTCTTATCCTAATTGTTCACACTAAAAAGATGAATCAAATGATATAGCATACCTTTCCGGTGGTCTCAGAATATCTAGGTCAACTGATATGCAATTTTCTTGATCTTTTGTTGATAATACACGTTTATTTAATTGGAGTTTGAGCATTTTCCTTTGGAAATATTTATGGTGTTGATTGTATAAAATTAACCACAAATTTAAAAGGAACAACCATGTTAACTTATACTTTGAGACAGTAAAGACCTATTGTCATACCCTTTTATTCTTAGAAAGTCTTATACTCTATGAGTAGGATGTTAATTAAATTATCTAATTTATTTTAAATAAATCATTATACCATGTATCATAGTTAATATTGGTTGCACTCATTGGATGTGGGAACGATTATTAGTAACATTGTTGTTCGAGAAGAAAGGTTTATCAGTGATGTTAGATAAAGTTACGAACTACACATGAAATTGAAAATATATTCGAGTAATAATCTGAAAAATAGAAGTAGGAGTCGTGAAGTGAAGTGAAAATTAAATAACTAAATATAAAAATGGAGTATCCTTCCAAGGGAGCTCCACTTGTGAACTAATAAAGTTATTTTAGTTTAATCTACATCTTCTATAGGGTTTCCCTTTGCTCTGTTCGAATGTTCATTTTCAAAATATCACAAACAACCCTTTACCCTTCGATTTCATCTGTTAGTCGTTCTATGTCCCTTTCAATTAATCACATTTTGTGCGTGTATGGGTTAACTTTCTTTTCTCACATTCAAGAATGTGAAAGGGGAAAGGAATAATATAAATTCTCAAGGGTGTATATGTGACACCCCACCTATTTTAACCACGGGTGATCAGTAAAATGTTGGTCTCACTTGGTTTATTCTTAGCATCACTATCAAAAACCTTTTTAATTACTAATCACCTATGTCAAATTAAGTCGGTGCCAAATTTTTTCTTTCACTTATTTAACAACATGCGGAACTAAAATAAATTAACCAAACCATCTACACAATAATAGTCTGAACAACCACACGACAGATATATAATTAAATAAGACAGAATAAACCATTGGTTGCCAAAACAAGTAATCCAACTACAATCTGAAGTAAATAAAATGGAATCTCAACAAAGTCTGATAAATAAACTACAGTACTGAATAGTCTGAAGGGGTGACATGTCCAAATGAAATACTGAAAGAACTCCTAACTAGTACTGAATAAACTAAAGCGTCTAAAGCAACTTTTGCAAGCCTCCACAAGTGCTGCAGCTACGCATCCCTGGAAATAATCCTCAAGCTTGGCGTCCCTATGGATGGACACCTAAAAGGTTTTGAAAAATAGATTTGACACGGTTCAGAGCCGAAGAAAACCTTTTGAAAATGTTTTACAAGTATTTAAATCACAGTTCAAATCAGTTATTAGATACACACGTTAGTTCAGCATACACTCCCTTGAGTTCCTCACCTCTCAACTAATATGAACACCTAATGTCTCCTACCTAGCTATGCTAACCGAACTAGATAATATATCTAACCATTCAAAAAAGGTTTAACTCCCTCGTATTACACATATGACACTCTACCACAGTATCAATAATTAATATTGCCCACGTATTATTATTGAGTCAATTATTTAAGTCTTTTTACTTAAATTACTTTTAGATATACACAATCTATCAGTTCTACTATCACACATAAGTAGATAAATCACACTTTTATATATTTATTATACATATAATATATACAACTATAGCATCCTCAGAATGTCCCCTCTTAATGCGGGCATACTCTGCTATCAAGTCCATGTACCTCTCGTACCAAATCAAGGACTATTGGTTCCGTATGTCTCCTCGAACCCAAAATCAATCAACACACAATGGAGGCGAACATAGTTCTAAACTTTTGGAATACGCATATACCTAACGTACCCAAATGACATGTCGGTTTCACTAATACACTACACATAGTGAGTTGTCCTAAGTTTCATGTTCTGGGGCACACATCCAGACCTCACTGGAATCGTCAAGGTGGGATCGCCCTATGCGTGAAAACCTCCTGATAGCAGGTAGCGCAAGTATGTTCACACACATATTCAAATAACAATAATAGGTATTCACTCAACCTGCATATACACATATTATTCAGTAGGTATACACACCACCCAATCATATAAGTCCATAAGTCATATATATATCTCGCATACTCAACGAACTATCAATTACAATTATAACCTCTTATTGTATATTTTTGAGTATCGCTCACTACCCGAAGGGTCCTAGTTAGCCCTTAATAAATATCAGTAACTAGTACACTCGTATCTTACTGGTCGGAATCATAGGTTCACTCATCTCTCTGTGACCCGTTTTAAATCTCGCGAATTCATTAAGTTTCACGTTATGCCCGATAGGTCCTAGCCTTAATCCTCCCATTTTGGCTAAGCCAAAACTCTATTATAGGTCTAGTGAAATTCACTATGTCCTTCAATATAGTTCAAGAATAACCCAAAAATCTCTCGATTAATTATTCGCAAATTCGGGGCACAATAAAAGAAACTAGGAAAATCTGGGTAACCGAACCGATTAGGTAAAGTGACCGAATCGATTCGCCTACCAAATCAATTTTCTCTCTCAGCCGAATCAATTGAAATGGCACAGGTCATCTTCTTCGTTTAACTGTTACGTTTTCCACCATTTTAACCCACAAATCTTCATACAATATACCCAAACTCCATCATGATTTATCCCAACATCAATTAAGAGTATATAGGCAATTTATTAACGTAACTAACACATTATATCCATACAAATCCTACTCAATAATGGATTAAAACCCAGATTTCTACCCAAAACCCTAATTCATTTGTTCTTCATGCTTAGTCATTCATATTTCCAGATTTCTCTTATATTCATCATCATATATGTTCTGATTTTGTACTACCAACATGGATGGATTCATTCTACATACAATCTTATCCCAAATCATGAGTCATATTCATTTAATCCCAAGAACAACATCATTTATCATCAAATTGGAAACCCTACTCTACACGGGTATTATAACTCATTAAAAACATGCAAAATAAACACTTGTCTTATCAATTGTAGGTTTAATTTTATGTTGTGAGTGATGAGGATGCCTTCCTTTCCTCCCGATTGCACTCCGGTGGTAAAGATGATGCAAGAAGGTGTTGGATCTTCTAAGAAACCTTTTCTTCTTCCTCTCTAATGTCCTCTCCTCTCTCCTCTCTCATCTCTCCTCTCTCCTCTTTTGATTTCTTAGGGTTAGAAAGTGTTTTACTGCTATGGTTGAGTAATGAACTTCTCTACCCAAGAGAAATGAACTTCTCTACCCATATGTATCTTAGAACAATTAGAAAAATTGATTGGGTTAACAATATTTTATGCTTAAAAGTCATTTGCCATTTAGCTCATTTTTTTCCAATTCTCTTACCATCGTATGTTGTTCACATGTTTACCAACCAATCTTTTATTAGTTGGAGTTTGTTACCAGCCTGTTATAAAATAAGTTTTTTTTTATCTCCACATTCATATATTTGAGAATGGTTGTTTTAGAAATCTCCATTTGCTAAAGATGTACTCAAACGCTCATTGTTTGCCATGGATGGGAGTGTTCTATTATAAGGTAGTTTTAGGTATATTTATCTTTGACTAACTCTTTAAAATTATGGTATCAATGAGTTATTTAAGTTTTATTAATAGTTAATCACTGTTATTGGTTCAGATATTTTGATGGACTTTTATGACATCTTTTATCATTGTCAAGTATATGATTTCCTATTTCAATTTATATTCATGCATTTGGATTGACTTTTGTGATTAACATCTACTGCATGAAGACGTGTTTTAACAAAAGTGTATGATTTCGTATTTCGACTTAAGAATATAAATTTAGGGTATATCTATGCCTGCTCCATTGAAGACTTTCGACGTTCCAAAAAGCTATTGAATGACAAAAATAACCTTCATGATAAATTGCGAACCCTCTCCCATCTCTCTCCAAGACATAAAAAAACACATTAACAAAAT
Source organism: Sambucus nigra (assembly GCA_949130495.1). Lineage (NCBI taxonomy): Eukaryota > Viridiplantae > Streptophyta > Magnoliopsida > Dipsacales > Adoxaceae > Sambucus > Sambucus nigra. The sequence continues at coordinate 524,009,607 of OX422220.1, forward strand.
ATTCAAGGTGAGAATATTAAGGATCTTTCTCTAATCTTTGTATTTTAATATATACATTCAAATATATTTATTAAAATTAATAAATACAAATTCTTTTTTTAACCAAATAAGAACATGACCCGATTAAAATATGAAATGACACGGAATATTTTTTACTTGACACAAACACGATCCAAGTAAAAGTGACACAATATAATTTTTTTTACCAAACGCAAACACGACCCAATTAAAGTTGGATACAACATGATTTTTGTTTAACCTAACACGAACACAATTCAAGTAAAAGCGACAAGACACAAAATCCTATTTTAATTTTTTTACAAAAACAGAAACATGACAAAATTAAAATGCGATACGATACGAAATATGTTTTTAACCAAACACAAATATGGCCAAGTAAAAGCGACACAACAATAATTTTTTTTTTAATTTTTTTACCAAACACAAATATATATGCTATTGCGAAATTAAAATAATATTTTGGGTGATTCATATTCAATATTAACACTTTTTGTAGATCGTGTATGTTGGTTTTTATAGTAATTTTTTGGAGCTTAGGTCGTTGTTCAAGTCGTGTTAAAATGTCATGTCAAAAATTATAACTCTTAATTAAATTTAATATATATAAATATATAGGGAGATTCTCACCGGTGGAGCTAAAATAGGTTCGTATGGTGCATATATATTTTTTAAAGGTTAAAAAAAATCAGGGTTAATTTTTTTGGGGGGGGGGGTTTAAAAAATTCATAGTATAACTATAAAATTCAGTTAAAAATGATTTTTTTGCTATTTTAGAAAAATAGGTCAATGTTTGATAGCGTGTGAAATGTTTGAAAACCCGTTAAACATTGATCTGTTTTTTTTAAATGGCAAAAAAAATCATTTTGAATGGATTTTTTCAAGAATACCCTGAAATGTCTAAAACTCACGCACAAAAAAAATAACCAAATATTTGTTTATTTAAAAAAATATGGTATGCACTATGTGGACCTATTTTTAGGTCTTCACGTGAGGGGGTTATATATATATAAGGTAATCTAATTATCGAGATCGACTAACCAATCTACCCAAACCGATCCTAACAAAAACTGACCAACATAAGTCGACCAACAATTTAGAACGCTGCTATTCCAGTCCAGCAGACTAAGTCAGTTGAGTCCCCTGCTTGTTTAATTTCTGGCTTCGACCATGGTCAGAAATTGTCGGCTACCAAGATTTTTTCAAATTTAGTAGGAAAAACTTAGATTGGTAAATGATATGTTAACACTATAGTAGACGAAAGAAATATATAAGAAGACTTTTCAAAATAAATGAAAGACCCGAATGATTTTTATTATTATCCAATAAATACTTGTTCAATATCGTTGAATACGGTTCATTAATTATGTCCAAAAAAGGAAAATAAATTTTTAATTTTGGACAACCCAAGAAAATAGTCAACTATTAATTCGGAATATAGTAAGGTCCTGTTTGTTTGCACCTCTGAAGTCTGAATTTAAGCCATTCAGATTTCAAAGGGAGCAAAAATACGTTTGTCTTTGAAATGATTCATATAGCAACGGTAATATTTTGGAGCTAATGATTCAGAGGTTCTAAACCCTCTGAATCTGAAAACTTAAATCTGAATTGAAATTCGTTTCCAATAATACCCTTGAAATCGGAAAGGAGTGTTTTCAAAATGTTATGGCCGTATGTGATTTTAATATGAAGTTTATATATGTTATGGCCGGATGGGAGGGGATAGTGCACGATTCACGAGTGTTAAATGAGACTTTGCGTCATCCAAGCAACAAATTTCCATTACCCCCTGAAGGTGATATTTGTTATTATTATTATTTTTTCTACAACTATTATATTTGTTTATTACTATCTCATTTGTATTTTTTTTATTATGGTAGGTATGTATTATTTATGTGATGCTGCATACACTCACACTAGGGGCTTTATGTGCCCCTATAAAGGCACACGATACTGGTTGTCAGATTTTAGTCGTGATGGTCAAGCTAGAAATAAAAAGGAGAAATTCAACCATGCACACGCTAGATTAAGAAATGTGATTGAGAGGACATTTGCTGTTTTGAAGAATAGATTCGCGATATTGCATAGAATGGCTCCTTATAATTATCGAACCCAAGTACACATTGTGGTCGCATGCATGGCAATACATAACTTCCTTCGTCGAGTATCACTTAATGATCCATTGTTTCAGATATATGAAGAAGATGATGTGGACTTGCCGGTCGAGCCTTCAGTAGATAGTGAACAAGCAGAAGCTCCACCAAATTATGATCAAATATTTGGACGAGCACCGCAACAAGAAATGATTAACTTACGTGATCAAATTGCAGATCAATTATTTGGTAGAACTTATGATTTATAATTCCGCCTTATTACTATTTTGTGACTTTTAATAGCTACTTAATAAGTTTTTACATATTTTTAAAGATTTTATACTACGCAAATTCCTTATTACTTGGAATGACTAATATTATTTACGTATTAAATTGCATATTATGTGTAATAATATTTATTTATAGTCTTGAATGTTTTAAATATACATTTGGTATGTAAAATAAATATAAGGGTAAAATGGTCTAAATAATCTGCATTCAGATTTCAGACATAAATCTGCAAACAAACAGTATACATTCAGAAGTTTCATTCAGACAGCAAACAAACAACTTTTTCAGATTCAGACTTCAGATTCAGACTTCAGATTCAGACAAAAAAACAAACGCAACCTAAGTATATTACTGAATCAATGTTTATGTATCAAACATTAACAAATAGAATTACTGGTGAAAAATATTACAAAAATTGAGAACAACCTAATCTTGAAATAGAGTTATACAAAAAATTAAAATAAATTAAATATTTTCAATCTTACCTACTAATGGGTCATAAGAGAGGAAATTTCCTCACTTAGTGGTGACGGATCATCATAGAATAAATTTAGGATAATGTTAGGGTTACCCCATTTTGTTACCCTGATTTCAAAGTATTGTACCTCGCTTTATCTTTAATTATATGAGTCCAGTCATAACATAAAAGACAAAACAAACTACAACACTTTGAAACAGAAATAACAGAAAGGGATAACCCTAGTGTTATCCATAAATTTATTTATTTATTTTTTTTGGTTTCCCAGGGTGTCCACTGGCGACTCAGTGACTAATCCCTTCGCTGATTTGTAGGCACCTCGATGGGTGGGACCGCTGGCCAAGAGATTTAAAGCTTCTCCATGCCCAAGGCGGGGATCGAACCCCCGACCTTGGTTAAGGTTGGAAGAGCCGCTTCCGCTCTACCAAACCCCCTTGGTTACCCATAAATTTATCGTTATCAAAGACCACGCATTTGTTTCAACTAATAATAAACAAGCAGTGACTTTGTCTTTTTAGTGGAAATTCTATACAAATAGAGAAATAATGAATTGACAACAAGCAAAGCACCCATCAAATACTCTTACATTCAAGTCAATGAAGCCCCCATTTTCTCCATGCAACGCCAAAGTCGTCTTGACTATATATCTGCACTTAGCCTCTCAAATTTGACTAACAATTTTTGTTTTCTTTTGTTTATTATTAATTATTTGATTAACATTATTTATAACCCAAGCCTTTACGCAAGATAATTTCTCAATTTAATCTGACCACATTTATAATCTCCTTAATACTTGCAAAAACTTGTATTTCAAAATAATTTAAATTAAAAAATAGATTATGCTTTTTTAGAATTTAGAATAAATTGATTATGGATATAGGACATTCAACTTTATTTTTGTATAAATAGTTCATATTTTTTTAAGTTAATTTTATTTTTTTCAAAGTACCAATTTTATCCTTATTTAAAAAAAAAAAAAAAAAAACTTAAATCCCTATTATAGTTTTGGGACATTCAACTTTTCTTTTATAAAAATAGTCTTCTTTTCTTTTTTTCTTAATAAAAAAAATATTATTCTTTTCAAATTATCGTTTTCTAAGTTGTTGTTTTTTTTTCTTTTGACAAATCTACTTCCTATTTTTTTTGCTTAAATTTAAGTGTTTTATTAAAATACGTATAATAATGCTACAATATTTTTAAATATTGACCATGGATGTCATCCGGCTTTCTATCATTAGAATCCAGCTGATGCTCAATCTTCAAAGTATAAAATCAAATTTCTACTGTCAATTTTTTTGTTTCTTTTATTTGTTTTTAATGTTTTGTATCCTTCATTTTTTCTTTTCATAAAAAATATAATTTCGCTGCTTATATTTTTTAGCATTACATTGCGAATGGAGTTAGTTGTGTTTAGGATATATATATATATATATATATATATATATATATATATATATATATATATATATATATAGAGAGAGAGAGAGAGAGAGAGAGAGAGAGAGAGAGAGAGAGAGAGAGAGAGAGAGAGTGTCAGACTCTCATACATATCAAAGTTTCCATACCAAGTTGGCATACCGCTGACGCGGACCCATTTTATAAATGACTTTAAGTTGAAATTTTTTATGTGGTATTTAAACATTTCGAAGGACCCATATAAAAAAAATAAGCTCAAGATAAATTTTTTTGCTATTTTTAAAAAATCGGTCAAACTTTCACAACTTTTAGGTGCTTTAAAAGCTGTGAAAGTTTGATCGATTTTTTAAAAATAGCAAAAAACATTATTTTGAGTCGATGTTTTTTACATGGGTTCATGGAAATGTTTAAATATCATATAAAAAATTTAAGTCAAAAATAATTTTTTTACTATTTTAAAAAAATCGATATGTAAACTTGGTGTGTACATGAGTCTGTGTGTTCGTGTATATATATATATATATATATATATATATATTTGATAGTACAAAGTTAATTTTGCACTCTAGCGATGGATTAGTGGTGATGGGAGTTTTGGTGGTAAGAGGCTCTCTGATATTCTTAGTCCAATATTCAGATAGAAAGAATATTTTATATTGTTTTAAATAAAACACCTCATTCCTAGCCAAAAAAATTGATACAAGATCTATAAAGGATAATAAAGGATAATTTTTTTTTTAAAAGTATTAATCTAAATTAAGGACAAATAAAATAGAGGCTATTTTTATAAATAAAAAAATGATTGTCCTTTCGTGTGTAGACTATGGGTGTAACAAAATTAAAAAGATACTAAAACAATTTTATATTAAGATGGTAAAAAATCATTTTTGTTATTGAATAATTTGAAGGAGAAATTTTACAACAAAATTTATTGCGTCTGATATAGATGAAAACGTTAGTCTGATATAGATGAAAATGTTAACTAGTCATTTTTTTACATTGCCCCATAACATAATGATGATAGTTATGAGTACAAAACATGTGTTAGGAGGTGTAATAATAATCCTGAAAACAAAACACATTAATTGGTTTATCAATGAAGTGGAAGGAAACAAAATTTGAAAGAGTATTAATGTCATCAATTACTTTATAGGTGAGATTCTACCCAATTATAATAATTAGTATAGTAGAACTAAGATGGCATTTGGTGTTGTTAACTAGAACGTGGTTCAAGTTGATCGATTACTAAATTGATATACAGCAAAGATGAAAGCACTCTTGTTTTCAATAGTTTTATTTATTGAATGCTGCTACTTTTATATTTTGTTTTTTAAAAATCTATTCGCATTTCCACTCATTTACAAGTCAATAAATGTGTGATCCTAAGTATCCAAATTTTACTACGTTGCCAGACAAAATAAAAATGGAAATGCTTCCATCTCATAATTTGAACCTTTTGTTTGTAACTAAATTTCCACAATACCAAACAAAATTGTGGTCCACAATACCAAACAAAATTGTGGAAATTCTTACCCAGCCTAAGCGTAGTATGCAGGAAAAATATTTGTGCTATTTATATGCATTCATCACCTGCATTACTGATCATCCTATTTTACCATCTATGAGTCCACACTCCAGTTTACTCAAAGTAATGGAGAGAGCATACTTTCAATTTGGTGCTTTGGTGTTTTTGTTGAGTTCTTTCATGGCTTATAATTCAGCCATGAAAATAACTAACATAACCACCGATCAATCCGCTCTTGTTGCCTTCAAAGCCTATATTACTGTCAACCCTTCTAATATCTTAGTAAACAATTGGTCCACCAATACCTCCATTTGCCATTGGATCGGTGTCTCTTGTGGTGTCCGCCACCAAAGGGTTGTAGCCTTGAGTCTCTCCAACATGGGTCTTAGTGGAACACTAGCTCCACATCTTGGAAACCTCACGTTCCTCAGTTTACTTGACGTTAGTTTCAACAGTTTTGGTGGATTTATACCCCAACAGTTGGCTCATTTACGTAGATTGAAAGTAATCAATTTTCGCTACAACGAGTTTAGAGGAGAGATACCATCATGGTTTGGGAGCTTACCTGAGCTTAAACAATTGCTTCTACGTAATAATAATTTTACTGGTACCATCCCAACCTCTCTATCTAAAGTTTCTAAGTTGGAGACATTGGATCTAAGGTTCAATTTTCTACAGGGATACATACCAGAAGAGATTGGAAATCTTTCTAACCTGATATCACTAAATTTGAGTTCTAACCAGCTTATGGGTTCCATACCACTTGTTATATTCAACATTTCGTCACTCAAAGAACTTGATCTCAACAGTAACAGTTTGTATGATACTCTTCCCTTGGATATTTGTGATCATCTTCCAAAACTAAAAATACTCTCTCTCTATAGGAATCATCTTCATGGCCCAATTCCACCTAATTTGTTCAAGTGCAAGGACCTCCGATTTCTATCATTGTCCTATAATGAATTCAATGGCAGCATACCTAGTGATCTTTGTGATCATCTTCCCAAACTTAAACTACTCTATCTTGGTGGGAATCATCTGCACGGGCCAATTCCACGTACTCTTTACAAGTGCAGGAAGCTCGAATATTTAGCATTGGAATCCAATGAATTCAATGGCAACATTCCAAGAGAAATTGGGAATATAACTCTGCTTAAGCTGTTAATTCTTCAGTCAAATAAATTGACAGGTATGACTTTTCACCAACACAATGTGAATGCCCCAAATTACATCGAATTCGTTTATTATTTATCCTTACTTATTAAACAACATTTTGGAAAACGTAAGAATAATGGTTTAAAAACATCCCAGTTTATCATTTTGAATTTATTATTATCTTTTACTTTTTTTGCTCACTCATTTCATTTAATCTTCTTTCTTTCCACACTTAAAAACAAGGGATCTAAAGTATTTAGTCTCATGTGGGATGATTTAGTTGTATCCCATCCCATGTATTTTTTATTTTAGTTGTTGATTCTGTAGAGTGGCGGTTAAAAAGTTCATGGAACATGTGTCATTTTTTAAGAAAACAAAGAAGGGCAATTAGAGTTAGTTACAAGAAGTTATGAGACTAATTACAATTATAAAAATACATGGGATGGATGATAATTTCAAATATTCAAAATGGGACTAAGATTTAAAAACCTACAAACAATAAAAATAAAAAAATCACTCAAAACAACCTTGTTAAAGAACAAACCCAAAACCACTACATCAAAATAAAGAATGAGTGAAAACAAGTTATAAGATTCAAGAAACCAAAAGTGTTAAATTTTACAGAAGTTTTGGTGTTGAAGATTAGTTATACTAAACCAACAAAAATGTACCCGTCCCCAAATGATAAGCCTAGAAACATCGCAAATCTTTATAGGTTTTTTATTTTTCAAAATATATTGCAGTTTTGCAAAGTGACCAAATTATAAATAAAAAAGAAACCTTTTGAGTTTGAGTTTGCACCATATTAGAATAGAGTGTGATAGAAGAAAGAGAAAATGATACAAAATGGAGAAAAATATGTGGGGTGGGGATGGAGGGAGAGTGGCACTTGCTGCGTGTAGGAGTTGAAGGGCAGTAGAGAAGGAAAAATATAGAAAGAGAAAAGGAAGAGAATAGAGAGTGTGGATGAAGAAAGAGGAATAGAGGAGAGTGATGAATAGAGATGTAGGGTAATATGTGTGGTTAATGTTATGAGTAGTGATATATGGTATCGAAAATATACTAAATGTGGTCGATAATTTTTCGGTACTGATTGAAGGTGCATATAACGTTTTCCTTATGTTATTGTGTGTGGTGTAGGGTAGAGAGGAAAGGTTTGAGGAACTTAAAAAAAAATAAGTTCAAAATTATTTTATTTGCTATTTGTCCGTAACTTAGGAACTCGCTTGATTTTGTCTATATATATAGAATGAGGCTCCTTTGCAGACTTCACTCTCCGGATCAATTTTTTAAAATAGTAAAAGAAATATATATTTTAGTTTATTTTTTTGTGTGGTATTTAACCATTTTAGGGAACCACAAAAAAAATAAGCTCAAAATGAATTTTTTTTGCTATTTTAAAAAAGGGGAACTTGAAAAATAAATTCTATTTACACAAGGCATTTCTTAATTGATCCTACCAAAACATTTTTTCTCAATAGGTCTTATTTATACTTGTAGTGGATATAACATGTTTACAAATAGGTCTTATTTATACTAGTTGGTCCTCATTTACGAACCTCACAAAAGCCTGACTATACACACACACACACACACACACACATATTTTTATATATAAACAATTTTATATCGTGTCATCGTAACATATTTAGAATTGTTATTCCTACACTCGTATTACATACACATATAAATATAATAATATATACTGAACACATAATATATATAAAAAAATCATTTTGCGTTGATTTTATTTGGGGATTCCTTAAAATGTTTAAATACCACAAAAAAATCAACTCAAATATTTTATTCAAATACCACAAAAAAATCAACTCAATTTTTTTGTTCTTATTTTTTTTTTAAATTGATCCGCAAAATTGATCCTCATTTAAGGACCTCAGAGAAGCCTGACTACACACACACACACACACATATATATATACAAATTTGCTCTTATGCGGGCTTCCCGCACAAAAGCAAATACGAGACTCAAATCTTTGCTCTATGATTGGTAATATGTTCGTGACTTAAGGAAGAGGAGAGGGAGAAAGAATGGTTGAAAGTGTATTTAAAACTATAAAAATCTTTCCAACGAATGGATAGAGGCCATCCCTAAAACATAGCCACAACATATCCTGAAATCTAGCTATAGTTGACTGCTATTGCCGCAAGATTGTAGCGGATTTGGGAGGAGTCCGTATCTTACTCCTATACAGGAATACCATATAGGAGCATTATTATGTGTGTATATATATATATATATATATATATATATATATAGAGAGAGAGAGAGAGAGTTATTATACTAATACAAACAAATGGAACACACAAACAATAAGTTTGTGTACAATAGATTTCTCATTTAACGGTGACAAAACATCACACAATAGATTTATAATTGTCAAGACCTTGTGATCGTCTCTAGTGTACCATATCATTATAATTCTCATAACCACATATTTCTTTCAATTAACAACAAACAAGTCGTGCCTTTGTCTTTTTATGTGGAAATTCTAATCAAATATAGAGAAGCAATGACTGTCTTCAATTGACAGCAAGCAACCTATCAAATACTCTTACATTCAAGTCAATAAAACTTCCCTTTTTCCCATGCAAAGTAAAAATACAACGCCAAGTCGTCTTCAGTATATGTGCATTTGTTTCTCAAATTTGACTAACTTTCATCTTTCAATATTTCTAAGTACAAGTTATTTCAAAATAAGGTCTTCATAACTTGAGACCTAAAGGCATATCTTAAAATTTTAAATATAAGGGTATGGTTAAATGTACTTCAGGTGCTATAACTTTTGATGACACTTTTTAGTATACTAGTACCTAAGTGGAATACGTTTAATCATACTAAAAAAATAATAATGATAAGAGATTTTGGAATAAAATTACTAGTGTCTGATTATACATATACATTTTTTGCGGTTACAATTTTGAGATTTAATATATGTACTCTATGTATACATGTTATCGTTTTCCTTCAAAAAATTCTTTTGCTTACTGTTAATTATTTGACTAAAATTAATTATAACCAATGCCTTTCTACAAGATAATTTCAAAATCTTATTAGACCAGGGTTATTTTTAATTTTTTTGCAATTTTGTAATCCTATTAATCTTGAGGTTAATATTCACCAATTTTTTCTCCGACCTTTATTGCGATTTTTTTTAAAATATCTCAACATACTATTTCCCTAAATCTGAAATAACAATTAAAATATTTACTTGGAATGCATGTAGTCATTATAATGATTTAACGCAAGGGTGTTCATTTTGCGACAGGTACATTGCCAAATGGGATTTGGAACTCATTCCTTAATTTGGAGATATTTAGTGTTGGTAACAACAGCCTAACTGGCACCATTCCAGTCGATATCTTTAATATATCAACAATAAAAGAACTTACCCTAAGTTTCAATCAATTATCTGGTTGTCTTCCATCAAGCATGGGTCTTTGGCTTCCGAATCTTAAAGAGCTTTACCTAAGCAATACCAATCTCAGTGGAACAATTCCAAGCTTTGTCGGCAATGCTTCTAAGCTTTCCCTCCTAGAGATGAGCTATAACTCATTTACTGGCTCTATACCCAATACATTTGGTGATCTAAGACTCCTCCAAAAGTTTGACCTCGGAGATAATGATTTGACCATTGAGTATAATACTCCAGAATTAGGGTTTTTTACTTCTTTAACAAACTGCAGACAACTAGAATATTTGATATTATCAAATAACCAACTAAATGGTTCTCTCCCAGCTTCATTTGGGAATATATCCACCTCTCTTAGATTATTCGAAGCATTTGGTTCCAAAATTAAAGGCGAAATTCCCATTGGAATTGGAAACTTGACACGCTTGGAGTACATACGTTTAGACATAAATGAGTTGACAGGATCTATCCCAACAACACTTGGGGGATTAACACGTCTACAACAAGTATATCTTAGCCAAAATAGACTGCAAGGATCCATCCCAAATGATTTGTGTATGCTAAAAAACTTAGGAGACCTTTATTTAAGTGATAATGAATTCAATGGGTCCATACCGACATGCTTAGGGGATATTAAATCTCTAAGATCGTTGTACTTGGCCTCCAACAAATTGACTTCTACTATTCCATCAACTTTGTGGAGTCTGAAAGATCTCGTGCGTCTAAACCTATCCTCAAATTTGCTAAGTGGATATCTAGCATCAGATATAGGAAGCATGAAGGTTCTAAATGAAATTGATTTATCATGGAATCAATTAGCGGGTAATGTCCCAACTATTATTGGAGGTGCACAATCGTTAAGTTCCCTCTCATTGGCGCATAATAATTTCGAAGGATCTATTCCTCAATCAATGAGTGATTTGATAGGTTTGGAATTCTTGGATTTGTCAAGTAATAATTTATCTGGAGTGATTCCCATGTCCTTAGAGAAACTTAGGTATCTAAAAATCTTCAATGTCTCTTACAATAAACTAAAAGGAGAAATTCCCAATGGAGGACAATTTGCGACCTTCACAGCCCAGTCATATATGAAAAACGATGAACTATGTGGTGCACCTCGGTTACAAGTTCAATCGTGCAAAGCCAAAACTCATCGACGGTCAATAAAAAAAGTTGTGCGTTTATTGAAATATATTTTACCCCTCATAACAGCAGCAACGATTACAGTTGCCCTAATATTTGTGTTCAAAAGACTCAGAAAAAGGAAGATGAAATTATTGGCCCACAAAGATTCATTGCCTCTTGCGTGGAGAAGGGTGTCTTACCATGAACTTGTGCAAGCGACAGATGCATTTTGTGAAAGTAACCTACTTGGTATGGGGAGTGTCGGTTCGATATATAAAGGAATACTTTCAGATGGGATGACTATTGCAGTAAAAGTTTTCAATTTAAATCTAGAAGGAGCATTAAAGAGTTTTGACGTTGAATGTGAGGTAATGCGTAGCATTCGTCATCGGAATCTTGTCAAAATCATCAGTAGTTGTACGAACTTGGATTTCAAGGCCTTGGTTCTAACTTACATGCCTAACGGGAGCCTTGAAAAGTGGTTGTACTCTCATAATTATAGTTTGGACATTTTGACACGGTTAAATGTAATGATAGATGTTGCAACAGCCCTGGAATATCTACATCACGGCTATACAACACCTATTGTTCATTGTGATCTCAAGCCTAGCAACATCCTGCTTGATGAAGATATGACTGCACATGTTGGCGATTTTGGTATTGCAAAACTCTTGGGTGGAAAGGAATTTATTGAACAAACTAAAACCCTAGCAACAATTGGGTATATGGCACCAGGTGAAGTCTAATTTTCTTATATTTTGATAACTTTTACTTGCTCAAATTTTCTATAATAATTAAATTCTATTAATTGATTTATATATCATGAATTTTACGGTCTTGTAGAATATGGAACTGATGGAATAGTCTCTACAAGTGGCGATGTCTATAGTTATGGTATTGTATTGATGGAAACATTCACAAGGAAGAAACCAACCGATGAATTGTTTTCTGGTGGGATGAGTTTGAGGAGTTGGGTTCTTGAAGCATCTTATGGTTCAATAATGAATAATGTTGATACAAATTTTATAGAAATAGAGGATGAGTATTTATCTGACAAGGAGCAATGTTTGTCATCCATCTTTGCTTTAGCCTTGGAATGTTCTACAAATTCACCGACAGAGAGAATCACCATGGAACATGCTGTGGCTAGACTCAAGAAAATTAAAAGCACTTTTGTAGCAAATACAGGAATGAATTCATGAAAAAGGTAAATGATAATACCAAATTTACTACATTTAATGCCTACATATTAGTGTCATGCTTTTAAATGATTAAACTTCCTCTAGTTTGAAATATCTTTTGGTTGTTAAACCACATAACTGAGTCATACTTTAGTTTCATATGGGGTTGGGAGAATGCTAGTATAGCCCATAATTGCCACTAAAATAGATTAGAAAGAAATTTAATCTTTTAAACCAAAAATAAAAAGGAACCATTTGTGCGACATTTTTTTTTTCACAACAGTGTAACAAAAAATGAAAGTGTAATTTTCATACAATTTATATAACGTTAACTTATGTTAGTATTTATAACATTACAAAATGTACAGGAGTGTTTTTTTTAATTTGTAAGGTTTCTAAAGATAATTTGTCACGAAAGCATTGCAAAAATTGAAAATGGGTCCCAATGTGTAAATAGTAAAAATTGGGACCCCAAAGTGCATTACGAGGAACTAATGGATCCCCATGTATAATCATAACATAGCTATGATCCAAATGTTCACATTATGCATATATATTTCTAAGTATAAGCATATATTTAAACCGAATTATTTATCCCATTTTATTAACTATGTATGCTCTCCCACCATAAAAATTTGGAATTTTAAACTTGTTAAAATCAAAATCCATTACTAAACCGGAAATATAACATAGCACAATTGAGATAATTTACATACATTAAATCAAATAATTTATGTCGAAGAAAATGTATAGAAGATTGCAAGAGACTCCAAATGATGTGGACCGTAATCTATTTGCATTCAATTCCACAAAAATGAAAAAATCATCACGTAGAACAAAAAAACACTAAAATTAGAAAGTGTGGAGAGAGAGAGAGAGAGAGAGAGAGTATTTGAAAGCCAAAGCAACACTAGTAGCAAAGTCATAGGTAAATTAAATTTTGTTGTCTTCCACCAAAAATATATTATTAGCATCAAGATTGTTCCAACCAAATCCAAAAATTTACAAGTTGTTCTCATGTAAAAAAAAACGATTGTAAGATATTATACAACATAGGCTTACCTGCCATTTTAGCTTGTGCGTTGGGAAGAGAATCGATTGGCCAGAAAATATACTTCCAACTAATTTACCAGTCCATGTTGCTCTACATCATCAAAATCTGAGAACCAGTGACTTGATGAAGAAAACCAATCAGAACAATTCACATATCACATTCAACTTAAGAGACAAGAATATTCCACCACATAAGCATACTTATCAGCACAATTACATAATCGAAGTATCAATGTTTTAAATATAGCCTAACATTATGATTAAAAACACATATAACAAAAGTGAAATATTATAGTGAAGCCAAATTTACTAAATCGCAAAAACAACATTCTAAATGTTTTACAAAGAAAAAATGGGGGAAGTGTTACTAATCGGGGATTTTTATAATAAACCCGTAATAGTCATGTCACTTTCTAGCAAATGTTTCTCCATATTAAAGGCTTCGAGCTTATAAGAATCATCAACAAATCCGACATCATAGTTATTTCGCCATATTGCTATCATCATATTAAATTAAATTATAATTTCTACCAACAAATACTAATCCATCTACAAAGTAAACGTAAATTATAAGTAGTTTCGTTGATTTATACAACAAGATCTAGTTTTCTAGCATGGATGAATGAACAAATGACATATAGAGAAAATAGAGAATGAGTCATTTCATTGGGAACTGAATTGAGAATCTGGATATTCACAAACAATGGAAATTTTATCTTTTTTCCCACTTTAATTTCATTTTAACTCCCAATACTTCTTGATATTCTTCCCAATTTTTATATTCTTGAAGAGGTTCGCTAGCTTTTCATTTCTTATTTTTATCATCTTTAACTATAAATTTCCTTACGCCTATATATACACACGTGTAAACAATTTGTTGTGTGTGTGTGTGTGTGTGCATGCGGATGTGATATTGCACATTATTTATATTATTGTACATTTTCCAATTGGTGATTATGAGTTTTTAAACCTTCTATTTTTGCAGCCTCTTTTGCTCATGGTGCATCTCGTGGTATGAGTTTTAGGATGTTGTATTTTATTAAATGGAAATGCTTGTGTTATATTAGCATGATTTGTATAAAAACAGAATTTCTGGTTAGCGTCCATACAACAAAGCTTACAAATAACGAAATACTTCATTTGTCCCAAATTACTATATATAACATGAATTCAGAATCCTACTGAGATAATATGGATTCCGCAACACCTCATGCATAAAAATATGATTTGTTTCTAAATTTATTTCAATTATATCTAGCGTTTGGATTGTACAACGTTGAAATGAAGCAAGATCTATTATAAACTTATTAGTTTGCATATCAAGAATTCTAGTAAATAAAGCTTCTGGTATTTGTTCTTCTTTAACACGAAACAAAATTATATTCAGTACTATAAGCATGAAGTTGTCTTGTTATATTTCTAGTATTTGTACAGTCGTTCTCCAATGAATTGTCTGTTCGGACTAATTAAATCATACGCAAATCTTTAATGATCATTTTGGAAGCCCTAAGCCTATTTGAGTTTGGCGGAATGAGATTTTTAGAAATATAGTGATTTTGTCCTTCAATCGATCTAACATGGGGCTTCGATTGATAGAAATGCCTATTTATATAGGATAAGGCCAAAAACAAAGAAGCTACAAGGACGTTTTGATTTAGCAAATATTCATCTTGATCTGTCATACACAACCTTGATCTATTGGGGTGTTGATCTGGCACCTCATTTTTTACGGACCAATTTAGTATAAGTAAGAATCGTTCCTACACAAAATCAAAAGAAAATTTACATAGAAAAGCTACATGTGCTAACATACTCTATATTATTGAACTCCCTGGATTTAAAAAAGAAACTAGAAAAATTCTATGTAATGTTGAGTGCATAACATGCATGAAATCGTGCACATTTGATTTTGGCTATTGTGCATATGCTTTAGAAGCTGATTTGGACATTATGGATTGTGGCACTTCATCGGATATGATTTTTTATAATGTTAAGATATTGGTTTTAAGGTATTTAGTCAGGTTCTAGTACGAAAAATAAGCGGGATCAGGGTTATGTGTTGAGATACCTGAACCTCCATAGGGAAGCACCACTCCTGTTACTTATTACCATGGAGTAAGTACCCCTTAAACGTTCGGTTTATAAACTACAAGGAATTGTTAATTAAAAAGTCATCGATCGTTCAGTGCTCATAGTTAAAGTCCACGAAACTAGATATATCCAATATTAGACACGAATTTTTACCTTAGCTTGATAATTTGATTATTGGACTGATTATGAATCGACAGTCTAGGTGCTATACCCATCAATAACTAGTGTGCATATCATTGTGTAGGAGGGTAGTGAGACACTGGTAAGTGCTCCTCAAGAGCCTAGATGTCACTCGCCCTATAGAACTGGTACTGAGACTAGAGAGAGACTCTTAGGAGCTATGCAATTGAGGGTGAGAGAGTTAGAGAACAAAGTCGAGACGAGGAGTTCAACACTTCGTATTGTTACAAGATGGACATAATGGGTATTAGTTGATAATTAAGTTCTTAAAGTAAAATGGAAAACTGGGTATGTGGGAATCGATGAACACATATTGACGAGGCAGAGAGGGGGGTGTTTACAGTGAGGTTTCGTGTATTTAGGGTCATTGGATCTTGGAATGGTATTATTGGTAGTAATGTGTGATGTCAGGAGCATTAAATGAAAAGTGACACCACTTATTTGATAAGGTATCAACGGGTGTTGGTGCTGAGGTAATATAAAAGGAGATTTGGTCTACAGGTTTGTCAAAGTGGATAAAGTTAATTGATCTTTGTAATGATTTTGCTTTTTTAGGCTTTAGGTGTGAATAAAGTCTCATACCCTAAAGGTTCCTGAGAGGGGTTGAGATCTGGCCCTACTTGCATCCATAAGCCCTATGTGATGGGGGTTAATCACTTTGAGTTTATAGGAGTTCATACCTACTGTATTTTATTAGTAAGTTGTGATTGCCTTCTGTATTTGTGTTTAGATCTTCGAGTGTGGCATTTGAGTTTATCAAAGCTGCCCTTGTACTTCGAAGGCGTACCAAAAGTTTTTGACTTTTCTTCTTCTTTGTGAAGTGATATTCTTTTGTAGGTGGGTATCGAGAGTAATTATCAACATAACCCTACACATTGTATAGAACTTTTGTGTTAATTTACGCACATTCATTGTTGTATTTTATATATACTTTTCGAATGTTGTACATATTCCCTTGCATATAATTCAAACCTTATCCCACCTCTCCACTCTACCAAAAACTACGCTCACTCATATTTATTTTATATTTTGGCAGGCTACAGTGGAGGGGGCAAAGGTAAGAAAGTTATGGGCCGTTCCAAATATACACAATTTTTATAAGCTTTTTCCCATTTCATAGTCTGGATGACCGTGTAACGTATTTCACTAGTGACTTTTCGATGGTTGTATGACTATTTATCTTGTGATGTGGATTTATGTATGTAGGATACATGTTTTATGCATGGTCTCCTTATTTAAAACTTCACAACAAATTTTGGAACTTGAATTTGGAATAACATAATTTGGAGAAAGAATCAATTTGTTTTCATGTGTATGTTATTCCACGTAAGAGCATCTGCAGTCGGGGGTGGTTAACGAAAGGTATTTTGCAATATGAAATGGGTGTTTACCTTTCGTGGGAAGTCCACTCTTACAATGGGGGAAGAATAAAACTTGTACTCAGTGTTCCTACGAACAATAGATGTTCGTAGGAAATGAAAATCAGACTTTCTACAAACAACATTTGTTCGTAAGAAATAGTACGAACTAATGTTGTTCGTAGAAACCCAAATATATAATAAAAAATAATTATTTATATTTCTTACGAACTTCATTTGTTCGTAGAAATTCTTACGAACAAATGAAGTTCCTAGGAAGCATTTACAAATTCTATACCCGTTCAGTAAATTTAGAGAACCTCTACAAATCCTTCTACGGATTTTGTCAACTTCATCCCACCAGTGCAGTGCTCAAAATTTGCAAAGTTACCATTTCTCTTGGATTTTAGCATCCCCATTGTGGATGCTCTAAGAATCATCCATTCAGGTTTTAATGATGTTATCGAATCCTTGGAGGGTTAAAATACTCAAACGGGCATCACATATCACTATGTGATGTGCCTATGTTTTCAAAAGTCATGAAACACCATGCAACTTTTACACCTTGTATTTTTCTAAGATTTCAATCCTTAACTATTTTGCAATTTGCCTCTTTTGGACAATGAAACTTCTCAAGAAGATTTGCATATGGGGGTTTAAATACTCTCTTTAAACAATTGGTGGAACCCATCATCTTTATGCACTCAACTCATGCAGCTCCAGTCCACCCTCCATTAAAGTTATTATGCACTCAACTCAATGCACTAAGTATATTCTATCCATACTCTAATTATTTATTTCCCTTTTAGTTTACTTTTTTCTTGGTCAATTTCCCATAAGTTAAAACCGATATAATCTTTGCACTCCTCTTTTCTCTCACTCAATTATGTAATACTCCAAAGAGAGTTAAACTACTACTTCTAATGTTCATATTTCCCATTAAATTACTTTTCATAGTACATCAATCATAAAAGGGTATAAGATTGTTTGATTTTCCCTCCACATCCCCGTATCCCAAATTACGAGTTCGCATTTGAAAGCCAAACTTTTACATGAAATTGAATTTTAACATAATTGATGACAAATAATAAAACTTGAATATAGTAGAATTTCCTTTATAGAGATTGAAAGTTCATTTGTACTTGAGACGAGAAAAATAGAAAGACATACACTTAATTTTGGAAGGGAGGGAGTGGTATCAACTCTCAGACAAAACTAGAAAGTTTAATCATTAGAACTCACCCTAACGCACTAACTATGTGCCAGGCCTCAACAAGAAATCTTTAGCAGTAATCTATGAAGCACGAACTCAACAGGTAATACGCGTTTTCGACACGACACGCGACAAGTGATTTTTCAAAAAACTAAAATACGACACGCTAGGATACGAATAATATATATATATATATATATACACGGACTAGTCCGCGTTTTAAGAGTGCGAACCAGACATGTGTCACCTAATCGTGCGCCTAGAAATTATCGCCTAAATTATAGGCATACTCTCTCTCTTTTCTGGGCTCACCATCAGGTGACACATGTCCAGTCCGCACTCTTAAAATGCGGACTAGTTCGCACAAGAGCAAGATTGTATATATATATTACTGACATAAAATATTTTTTTATAAAATACATTATTAGAGCATTCTTAACATGAAATTAAGAAATTGGACCATACAAAACAAAATTCAAACACACTTCAATATTAAAAATCATAAATAAAGGAGAATCACCATCACGGTAGCAAGAATAAAATTAAGTTTTTAAAAAAAAAATTAAAAAGTAAATATAAATTAATAAATTTCACTTGTCCTTTTTACATGCCCCAGTTTGTCCTTTTATGTGTCACATCGTGTCATTTTACGTGTTCCATCGTGTCATAAACTTGTCCCAACGTGTCCAACCTAAAAAAAAAGACCCACGTGTCCCAACGTGTCTGCAATGTGTCAGAGCGTGTCACGCGTCCAACTCAAGTCAAAGTCGACTCGTAACTTCCGTGAGTTTCTGTTCTTCGAAGGCAATAATACATAAAAAGTATATTGACTCAAACAATTAAAAATAGAAAATATCCAATTACTACCTCCATCAAAAATTAATAGTCGTACTTAAATGGTCAAACATTTATGAAAAGTTTTTACTTTCCAAATTTAACCTCCTAAAAGTGGTGAATACTTATGAATGCAAGACATGCACTTGGATCATTGTTCTTTTATAGATAATTGTTCGGATGGTTAACTTTGTGATCTTAACTAGTTTTATGTATTGTTTTTAAAAACACAACTATTATTTTGGGTCAGACTAAAAATAAAACCCGACTACTAATTTGGGGGGTAAAAAAAATGTTAGTCTAGAGATTAAGAATGTGAAGTCAACAAATACCTCAGACTTGGACAATCACCAAATTATGGCTATAGTTAATTCCTAAATGTCGAAGGAAATTTAACTAGTAAAATCTTCCAAGTGCCTACTCTGGGGTATGCACACTAACGAAAAAATAACATTATGTGGTACGACTGTAAATATAGGAATGAAAATAGAAACTGATTTCATTTGATTACAGTATGTAAGATATGGAGAAAGTTATTTTCTTTTTAGAGACATATAAGGGACAAACCCTCTATTTACATGATTGTAAGTATACATTACATTGAAACAGTATTACATTCAAAACTCAAAAAATACTATTGCATATCACTAAGAATCCCACAAAAAATCTCAAAAAACTGGCCAAAATCCTGACACCCACCCGTCCCTCCTCATCGGTTTGCATACCTCCTCCCAACTCACCAAAATATTATACCGTTTTTGTTTTTAGTCATATATTGATTGTTGTATATCTCTTGTATACGAGTTCCCACCCCCTTAGGTTGATTCTTCTAAAATACATTGCTTACTTATCATATTTATTTCTTCTAATATACATTGCTTACTTATCATTCATATATATATATATAAAATAACCCAATTAATTTTAATTCCTTATTGTATTTGGTCCGCGCCAGCGACAATGAACACGCGTGTGACACACGCGTTTTCTCATGTTTCACACACATCCCTACCCCCACCCCACCCCCACAGCCACCAACCCATCTGTCAAACTTGACGCGTTTTTAATATTCACCTTGGCAGCCCCCGATTCCATTATTGTTTTTTATTCAGTCCCCGCCGGACAAAACCTCCGACCAGGAAACTCACCACCTTCGACCAACTAAACCAATGCCGGCAGCATCTTTATACCCCCACCCCCCACCCCACCCCCCACCCCACCCCACCCCCATACACCTTGACAACCTTTTTTTCCAGGTTTAACCCGGAGTCGACCCAACTACTTACCCTCGAACCCAGCTCCAAACCCACTAACCTAATGCTTCCATGTTCAACCCGAGCTCCCTGAACACCGCCACTACCTGACCCCAGAAGTTTCAACCTCACTGACACATCCAGAGTTTTTACATCTTTAGAATTCGCTGATGTATACTTTCCGGCTGTTAAAATCTTCTCATAATAACTTGTGACAGGCATTTCAACCCAAACGGGTATTTCCAAAATCCACCCGCCGACTTTGAAAAACACTTTTTCCAGGACACTATCGCTCCATTGTGGGTGAGGTGGTGGTGGTGTGTGTGGGTGGGTGGGGGGGGGTAAAGGTTAACATTTAATATTTGATTACCATTTCATTCGGGCTGGAGGTTTGAAGGATGGCCCAAAGGCAGATGGGTTGGGGGTGAGGGGTGGGGGTGTATATTAAAAAAATATTTGTGTCACACGCATGTCCGTTGCCGTTGATGCAGACCAATTACAGCAAGGAATTAAAATTAATTGAGTTATTTTCTCATGTTCTATTAGGTTCATTAAAAAGTTCGGTATTTAATTTCACTTTAGAACCTCTCTCTCTCTCTCTCTCTCTCTCTCTCTCTCTCTCTCTCTTTATATATATATATATATATATATATATATATATATACACGCACACACACACACACAAAGAATTCCTTATGGTGCAGACTCCGGTACATACCATTTTTTTAAAATAGTAAAAAATGAATTTTTTGATAAAACTTCATGGAGATGATTTTCTCACTATCTCCATGGTGAGAAGATCCTCTCCAATTTTTTTCATCAAAAAATTCAATAAAAAAACCGTTGAGATGAAATATGCATTTTTAACCGTTGAAATTTTGGGTCGGCGCCAAACACTTGATTGATTGAATTTTTTGATAAAACTTCATGGATATGATCTTTTCACTACCGAGATCATATCCATGAAGGTTCATCAAAAAATTCAATCAAAAAGTGGGTAATACGATCACCAAAATTTCAACGGTCGAAAATGCATATTTATACCATTTTTAAATATCACCTCATCTCAACGATTTTTTATTGAATCTTATGATGAAAAAAATTGGAGATGATTTTCTCACTGTGAAGATCATATCCATAAAATTTCATCAAAAAATTCATTTTTTTACTATTTTTAAAAAATTGTATGTACTAGGATCTGCACCGTAAGGAGTCTTTACAGGAGGGTCTCTCTCTCTCTCTCTCTCTCTCTCTCTCTATATATATATATATATATATATATAATTGTGGGAAAAAAAACACTACTTGAAAACCAACAGTCCCATTTCTCTTTTTGGTTCCACTAACAAAAACTTGCATATTTATTCTCTCATCCGACTAAAATTATTTTAAGTATTAGTAAATATGAGAGAACAAAAAATTAATGGTGAAGACGACGTTATCAGGTAAGCCAATCATCCTATTGTGAGTGAGATAACATCTTACTCTTAACTGATCATTGATGCCTATTTTTTTTTATTAAGATTCTAACATATGTAGATATGAGAACTAAAAAAATTATTTAAAAAATTCACAATATGATTATATAAACTAAAGAGGATGGAGAAGAAAAGAAAAAATTGTTCTCTTTTTATTTTTTTTATAATTCAAATTGAGAAATGAGGAACTCAACACAATTACAAGGAATATTCAAATAAGTTTGTAACAAAGGTGTAAAAGAATGCGTTGAAATACTTGAGACTAAGAATAAATCTCCAAGGAAGCCACTAAATTGCGATTCCACGGATCTAATGACTTAATAATTACAAAAAAAATGAATATTTCATACATTAGCCTCATCATAACACAAAATTTAGATGCTTGTGGGAACTCAATCTAAAAATGTAATGAATATTAATATATAACCTTTTAATAGAGGAGGGGAAAAAACCCCAACTCAATTATCAAAAATCATGTGATAAACTTTACCAATTATTAGCAGTTTATCAAGCCAATTGCACTGGACAATCCTCACAAATACAGACCATGCAGGAATACTGAATGCATGTTTCCAATGATTCATAATCGCAGTCAAATTTTAGAAATGTCATAAAAGAGTTCCAAGAAAGGTAAATAGGAAATGATAGTGACAAGTATTACCTATGTGCATGAAGGAATGCAAAAAAATGGTTAGACAGAAATTTACAGATCCTTGTAAAAGAAGATAATTAACATTGGCTTTATAATAAGTGAAAATGCAGTAAACAATCAAAGATAAGAACCGATGGCATCATTTTCAAGCCCCACCTCCCTTGTATACAAACATGTGTTCCCTTTACCCGGCAATCACATTCTAAGGCATATAAAAAGTAGACGTATCTTGAAAGTAGTTCCATAGAGGTGTACAATTAGTTCTGATAATTTTAGCATGGATGAATGAACAACCAAATGAAAGAGGAAACGAAGAATGATTTATTTCCATTGGGATCTAAACTTGAGAGAATACTTCCATTGGAAACTCACCCAAGTTAAGGACAAAGTACACCTCAGCTTCACTACCCAACCATTCTGAACAAAGATATCAAAGAAATCTTTGACGTAAAATCCAGCATCATCCTCCCTAAAAATGGGAAAGAAGTCCCCGATATTAAACACTTCAGCGTAACGGAATTTACACATTACTATTAGTGACATTAATCCATAAAAATGGGAAAGAAGTCCCCTGCATCTTTTGGAATGTTAATTTATTCTAACAATAATAACGCAATAACACAAAATAAGATACAATAAAATACAATTATTTCTCATGAGCCCATGTATACATCACTTTTATCACTTCTGAATGTTATGCGAGCGTTCTTAATTCCGTTACAAGTGTGTTATTAGTTTAACAAGGAGCATTCGATTGCATCTCCCTTTAGCTTTGGAATATTCTAGTAGCAGTTAAATAGATAATTATTCTCATTATTTATCTTTTTATGTCCTTTTGCTCTTTTTAATAGTAGCCATAATCCCAATGCTATGAATTGGGTCTTGGCCTATGGATTATTTGGGTTTGCCTTTGAGGGGTAACCCGAGGGCTCTTTACTTTTGGGACACTATTTTTGAAAAACTTTTCAAAAGATTGGATGCATGGAAGAGTAGTTTATTTAGATGAGGTAGACTACCTCCGGTGCACTGTATTAGAGTCTTCCCATCTACTTCTTATCCATCTTCAAGTCCCTCGTCACACTGCATAGAAAATGAAAAAAAAACTAATAAGGAATTTCCTTTTGAGAGGGGAGTGGTGAGGGGGAAAAGAGCACCTTATTTCATGGGAAGTGATTTGCGAACCTCAAAAGAAAGGGGGTCTAGGCATTGGTAATTTAAGAAAAATAAATTTTTCTCCCTTAGGAATTGGCTATGGAGATTTCACTCAGAAAACGATTTCTTTTGGGATGCTACCGTGATTGATAGAGCATCTCTTCGTAGTTCAAGGCTTGGAAGCATTTATCAATCTTATCTGGCTTTGAGTGGGAGATGGTTAAAGGATTACATTTCTGGGAGGATTTATGGATTAGGATTCCAAATTTGCCTCATTGTCTCCTATACTCCATCATTTGGCTAGTCATCCTCACAAAGTCATTGCATCATTAGTTACATGGACTCTCCTTTCAATTATTCTTAATGTTTAATTTTAAAGAGAAATCTCGACGATCATGATTTCATTGATTTCGCTTCCCTTCTTGGCATAGTTAATGGGGCTCCTCTTTCAAAAAAATATTCTCGATATGAGAATTTGTGTGGGTAATTCTTGTGGATTTTTACGTGTAAATCTCTTTTTGATATTCACAAGCAAAGAAAAAAAACTATCACGTTTCCCACTTTCAAAACATGCTGATTTTTATCAGTTAAAATGAGAATGTCTATAGAAAGGGATTTCCTCTAAACACCAGAACAAAAGATGATCCTAAAAGATAAAACATATGCTTTGAAAACTAGACAGAAAGAGGCTTTTTGTCTTGGAGGCCTTGTCAGTTTTTGTGCAAATATTAGACAACCAACAACAAGAAACATCTATTGTTTTCAGCATTGAATATAACGTGATTAATTTTACTAATCATAAGAGAAATCATATTTTGAAGAAATGTAAATTACATTGATATTTATTCTTATTACCCTTTTTGGTTCCACCGCGAGAAAAACTTGCATACATCTCTCTCATTCTCCATAAAGTTAATTCAAGTATTAGTAACTATTAACATTAAGATGATTAAAATTAACGGTAAATAAACAGAGTGATAAAGTAAGATACTCAAGTTGTTGCGATTGAGATACTAACATCTTGTTCTGAACTAATCAGTCATGTCCACATTTTTATCTTACAAATCTAACCTATACAAAAATTGAGAATTGAAATATTCAAAGAAATCACATTCTGATGATATAAACAAAACAGGATGGAGAAGAAAAGAAGTAATAATCCATTTTATGATAATTTAAAACAAGCAATTGTAATGTAAGTCTTCTCTAATGTATATGAAATGGTAAAGCACTCGATAAAAATAAGAGAAATTAAGATGATTATAAGGAATGTGTTAAAGGAAACCTGTAATTGGGGTGGAAAATAAATGTCTTACATTTACTGAAATGGTGATCGTGTTCATGGCAATGCACCGAAATAAGATAGAAGGAAAATAAGGTAGTGTGAGAAACCTACAAATTATAACAAGCAATCACATTACTAAATAGGAAACAAGTATACCATGACAATATTGAAATACAAGAGATCAAGAATAAAGCTCCAGGGCAGATAAGAACTGCAGAAGAACAGTATTTCATAATGTTAGGCTCATTAAAAAAAATACAACTACTTGTTGGAACAAAATCTACCAATAAAATGACTATTATTATACAATCTGTTAACAGGTTAGGAAAATAACCCAAACTCAATTATTAAAAATCAAGTGATAAAATTAACATATAATAGTAGTTAATTAAGCCAACTTGCCACGGACGCCTCATATATACAAACCATGATACAATATTCAATGTTATGTTCCCACTAATTTCTTCAAGTTCTTTTTCTCTAGGCAAATTTTAAGAGTTCAGTAAAAAAACAAAGGAAAAGAATAAAAGGATTTGATAATTACAGATTTTTCATGTGTATAGTTGTCATTGTGAGTGGATGTTTCTAAAGATCCCTTATATAATGGTTACAAAGGGCAATAATTAATATTAACTTTATACGAAGTACATATGCAGATAACTCAGAAAACAATCAATGATGGGGCCATCTTTTTCAAAGCTCAATGAGTCAACGGACAAACCTTGTATGTAATAGCTTAAGCAGTTCCCTTTAGTCCCCAGTTATCAAATTCTAATTGGCTCTACTATTTAAAATTGGGTTTTCTTCCTTTTCAAAGCAGTAATGCCTGGAAATCTGCAGATAATCAAAGCATGCACAAAGAGTGGGAGAGAAATAAGAGATTAGAAATAGCTTCTCGATTCATATTTGTAGTGTCGTGGGGGTTGTTTGTTTTAAAAGAAACACCCACATTTTTTTTACATTCGTCATATAACCCCTCTTAAAGTACTAAACTAACATGAAGGAAAAAAACTGGTCACACTGTTAATTAGTTAGAATAGTATAACTGAACAACATTGGGGACCAATTGTATCTACCGGAACTTTAATAAAAGAAATATCAAGAAACAATGTAAATACTTTCACAAAAAAGTTCACAAACTAACTTGAAGAAAATTATCCACCAAATAAAAGCAAAATTACACGCACACACACACACGCATATATATATATATATATATATGCTAATATATAAACCTATTTAACCTATACTGTGTTGCCAATCTGCTAAATCAAGCAAGGCAAGAGGACAAAATAACCTCATGAATTGAACAAGTGCACAAAATGTCCGTTCTGAAGGTATCACTAAATCAAGATTGAACATAAGCACTAAAAGAACATACCAATAGTATCTACTAAATCAATCGAGTGTAACTATTAGACATGTACAGAATACTATCCAAGTAATTGCAGAAAATCAAATGAGAAAGGATAATGTTTTTACTAGTTCCAAACTCTTGTTTAAAGTGAATTGCAACAAATATTACACAGGAGAAGTTGATAATAAGGTGTACAATCCCAGTGTGAAACCATGGGCTTGTGAAAATACGCCATATTTCATGGTGTTTTGTCAAATATGTGTTTCGAAGAGCCCCGATTCCATCCAGCATGCAACAACAAATAAATGAATTTCGGGGTACTTTAATTTGATGATCTGATAATCATTTGAACAATTCCCTTGAAACAAAATTGGTATACTAATAATATATTTCATCTTTTCAAATATGCCAATTGAGCATATGGACACAGTTCTGAAGAATGTAATCGATACCAAAAGCATAACTAACAAGCCTTATCAATATTATGTGGGTTAATTATAAGGTTATTTTGAGTAGCACCCCATTTTTATGATCACTTTGGAGTTACCCCCGAATTTTTAATCAAATTTGAGTTGCACCCCCATTCATCACTTTCACGGTAATTTTTTGCCACGAGCAACTTATTATTGGAATTAATACTCTCACAAACGTTTTCCACTACCAGCTAAAGAATTCCAAGTTTCGGTGGATTCCAATATTTTTAATAGTGTCAACTGCGATTTTCGAGTAGTATACCTCACAATGGGTATCTATATCACTGCAGCTCCACCATTTGTAGTGAATACAGTCAACATATGGATACCAGCTACAATACTTATTCACATTGATGCCACGAAGAACTGCTACCATAACTCCAGCAAATCTGCATACAAGAAGCCCAAATATAAGATAATTAGACACCATACAGAAGAAACAAGAAAACAATAGGTAAATTTGAGCTCGACTCCCACTTATTGTACAACTTTTGAGTTACCCCAAAAAATCAAAAAAATCTCCAAATTTTAGCGACACTTTTTATAAGACTTCGTCAACTTTTGCGCCATTTTTTGGGGTCTAAATCAAATATTTATTATTAAACTTGTGAGAATAACTGGGAGATGGTACAAAATGGGGGTACAAACTTCATACGCACCACACACACACACCTGGTGGGTTGCATACAACAGAATATACACAAGGTTGGGTTAATTCATATGTGGGTGTGTGTAATTATTAAACGGGCATGTCCACCCCCCACCCCCCTCCCCCACCCACACACACATACACCATTCTAAGAAAAAAAATCCTTGTAGGGTAAAATTTATTGAAAACTCACTATAGACTGACGATCACAAGAAAAACAATCCTCAACAAAGGTCTGACCAGCTTCACCCACAATTTGACAGAACGTTTGACATCATATTCAAATAACCCTCCTTTGTTCTGTGCCTTTCTCCCTAGCTGAGGGTGAGGGCGGAACAGAAGAACAAATCCGAGAAGGAATCCCGATATAAATCCTCCAATATTTCAGAAATTGTTTACATAAGGTAGCATTCCAAGAAGAAGATTAATAATTGAGATTGAGAAAAACGCGATTAGAGCTACAAACTGAAATAAAAAGAGAAATTAAAGGCACAGTTAAAAAGGGTTGATATGAGAGGAATGTAGGAGAAAAAATGGTCAATGTAAGGACTTTTTTGGTGTAAAATTTCATGTTTCGGATAAGCCCTGAAAGCAAGCACCAAGCAATCCAAATGGTGCACCAGAGGAAGCAACTGATGATCTGTCTTGAAGAAATA
Organism: Sambucus nigra; assembly: GCA_949130495.1. Classification (NCBI taxonomy): domain Eukaryota; kingdom Viridiplantae; phylum Streptophyta; class Magnoliopsida; order Dipsacales; family Adoxaceae; genus Sambucus; species Sambucus nigra. The sequence continues at coordinate 524,038,004 of OX422220.1, forward strand.
GGGTAGCAACCAAACTTCCACTAAATGCAGACAGTATGTAGACAACTCCAATCCTCACTGATTATCAAAAGGTAAAACAAGAATGTAATGCATTGTACGGAAATGATTCACTGTCCAACTAGCACCCTTTTTAGGGTAAATTGCGAGAAACCCCCCGGAACTTTCACACTAGTTGCAAAATGAACTATTACTTTTGCAAATAGTTCATCAAACTTTTTCATTTTTTGTAATTTTCGCTTATGAGTAACTGAAAGCAGGGGTGTCAATCAAATTTTGTCGTGTTATAATCGGTTAATGTTGAGTACCATTCTTCACTAATCCGATCGATTTAATTAAGGGGTGATTTTGAGTTGCACGCCTCTTAATAAGTTTGCGCCACATTTGAGACTTTTGTGTCTCTTTGGGGGGTCAACCTCAGATACCTGTGAAAAAGTTCGGGGTAACTCAAAAGTGGACAGACACGTGGGAGTATAACTAAAGATAACCCTTAATTAATCGTGTCAAGTAACAACCCTACCACGATTCATTTTTAAATTTGTTACTCAGGTTCTTATGCTTAAGCTATTAATCACAAAACAAATATTAAAAAAAATCTTTCTCAAAGAGCCACACCACACGTGCACCCCTATAATATAGCTAACTTCAAATGTTAATAAAATTTATTTTAAATTTTCTAAATCTATAAGATTCGTATAACGCGATATAAATAAAGAGAAAAAATAACGTATTTTATATGTATAACACTAGTTAAACGGGTTATTTGTGTCATAGTCGGGTTATTCGAGCTAGACAGTAACCCGATCTGTTTATTGTCGGTGCTAACGGGTCATGCTATATATGGGTTTGTGTCAAGAGTGGCCAACTCAAAATCATTAGTTTCGTGTTCGGTTCGGGTCGTGCTAACTATTAGTGTAGATAGAGGGGAACAGACTCCTCGGTCTTTTTTAAAAAATTTCCACCCCACTTAAAAGGTATACATAAGGAGTAACGACAACAATTTAATAGCTTAAGGGGCTATGTGCAACACTAGCAGGGCTTTTGCAATTGGACAGATAGTTTAGGGGGTTTATTGAATTTTACCTATTGAAATTGAAGAAAATGAAGGATGCCGATAAAGACACCTTTGATAATTAGTATGTGCACCTCTTTAAACTCAAATCTTTTATGGTAATGAAGCAAAAGGTGGTGCACATACTAGTTTTAAAAGGTGCCTTTGACAACCCACAAAATGAATGAGAAGGAGAAAAGATTACGAGTTCCAAACTCTTGTTCCAAGTGAATTCCAACGAATATTACACGGGAGGTTGATGATAAGATGGACAGTCCTAGAGTGCAACCAAGGGCTTGTGAAAATAGGCCACATTTTATGGTGTTTCGTCAAATATGTTTTTCGAAGAGCCCCCATTCCATCCAGCCTGTAACAGTAAATAAATGAATTTTGTTACTTTAGTTTGATGATTTGATAATCAGTAGAACAATTCCCTTGAAATAAATTTTGTATACTAATAATATATTTCATCTTTTCAAGCATGCTAAGTGAGCATATGAACACAGTTCTGAACACTGTAATCAATATCAAAAGCATTACTCACAAACCTTATCAAGATTATGTGGGTTAATTAAAAGGTTATATTGAGTAGCACCACATTTTTATGATCACTTTGGAGTTACCCATGATGTTTTAATAAAATTTGAGTTACACCCCCATTCCTCACTTTCACGATGATTGTTTGCCACACATTTGATCCTTTTGAGACGCTCTTGGGAGTCAAACTCAAGTTTGTGTTAAAACGCTGGGGGTAACACTAAAGTGGACACGATAGTGGGGATGTAACTCAAAAGTAACCCTTAAATTTTTAAGGAGAAGTATCTTAATAGCATAACACTAAAAGATAATTTCACACCTAGAAAGAAAAGAGAAAAAACAAAACACCTATGATTTAACATACCCCAGCTCATCTTAAACATTATTGGCTTCATTGAGTTACCAAAATAATGAAGGAAATGAAATAAAGTAAGAGACTAATTTTGTCTCACTAACTATATAAATCCATTTGACCGAGAAGCCCCCAAAACATGATTTAGTCTTTACCAGTTGGGATTTTACAAAGGTAAATAAACTTCAGATAATTAAATTAGATTCAACATAAATAAATAACATCAAGTAATAACTTTTTATCGAGTGTTTTGCACGTCTCAAACTATAAATACCACTGTGCAAAAAGGTTTTTCTGCAATTTACTCTACAAACAATTATGCAAACGTCTAAAACAACAATATAAGATGATATATGCGTACAAAATCAAAGTAGGGAAATCAATAGACAAGATGAAAATTTTCATAATGAACTACAAATTCAATTACATCACATTGTCCCAACTTTCTCAGCAACCAAACCATGGTAATAAAAGAAACCAGGATGAAACTATGCAAAATTAACTCGATTATAAAAATATTCACCCAATAAAATTCAGGATAGGAACAAGTACACAAAACCTAGGTAAAGAAATCATGATTCAACAAAAAACCAGCGACGGATTCATGAATAAACGAATGAACCATAGAAACAATCTACAAACACCTATATTACAACACACACACACACACACACACACACACACACACACATCTATATAATAAGGAGTAATGGTATTGACACTATTCCATAAGATGATAACTTAATTAAGGGTTAGGATTGAGCCATCAAGGCAAAAAATTAAGGGTTGAAATTGTTTTTGTACATTTTACTTATTTGACCCTTTACTTTTTATTTTTCCATAATTTCTCTATTATACTTTATTTCAAAACAAGGGCTAAATTAGTGCAAGCACATATTTAATGTTTTCCCCCTCTTTTGTGTTGTCCATCAAAGAGAAAATCGTACGATATATGATGTATGCCTCATGAGTTTAACTTTCTCTCTCTTACTTTAATTTGAAAACACCACTCCCAATGTCACACCCTCTTCTCTCACATGCTCCTCTCGGACTAAAACAAAAATCTCATCGGGTTTGCTACTTATCTTCATCAACAACCACCATCAATCAACAATAATCCTCAAGCAGTTCATATTCGGTTTGTTTAAATAATAATCTTCAGAGCTTCCATCACCCACACCTTTGTAAGGGATTTTTTTCTTTGTAATTAAGGGTTTTTATATTTTTTTTCTTTTTCTTTGCTCCACGTTGCTTTCGATTTTGGATCCAACAAATCTAACAGGTACTTCCTATATATTTTTTTTTATTTTGGATATCAGATCGTGATTCGATGGTAGCGATTACCATTCAGTCACCAATGTTGTTATCTACGATCGTGAGTTGATGGATCTCAGATCTTGAGTGTATGGTTACGATCGTGAGTCGAAGGGACGATATCGGTGCTATATGTGTGTTGGACAGTGCAGAGAGTAACTCTTTCTCTCATTATTTCATCTCAGATCAAAAGTAACTCTCTCATAATTTCATCTCACTCATTCTCTATTAATCCTTTGTTTATTTGATTTCAGGGTTTGTGAAGGGGTCTATGGTATGGAAATTGAAGAGAATCACCATTAAGAGATTTGGTAAAGTTCCGAAGTTTTACTGTTGCACATTTTTTTTGTTTTAAAGTTGTGAAATTAGGGATTTTAGATCCCACATTTTGCTAATTAATTCTTAGTTTTGGGGTTTCAAAATTGGGGGTTTTATGTTCAACATTTGAGCATCTGGTATGATATATCCCTCCCTACCTCTGTTTCCCCCTTTTAACACTTGATCAGCCTTTATTTTATGAAGAACAACAATAATTCTTTATTATAACACTTTCTTCTCTTTTATGTGGTGAACTACCTTTTTATATATTTTTATTTTTGTTAAACTAACCATTATTTTTAATAGAAATTTTGAAACCCCTGATATTATATTTTTATTATGTTTGTACATACTAATATTTATTATGCATTTAGATTTTTGTACTATGTTTTTACTGGTTGCTTAGGTTTGGGGTTGTAAACAATGGTTGAGATTGTTGTATTAGCTCAGGTCTTGCTAGCCCATCCCATGTTCTTAATGTATCCATTTTTTATGACCTCCTTTATTTTTTTGGTATATTATATAAACTTTATAATTTACAAAGTACGTTGAAGCCTGAAGGTGATATTTTGAAAGAAATTAGTGAGATATAGTTGTGTGCTTTGTTCGATTCTCCTATTCGTACTTCATAATCTCTAGAAGTCTCCTCTGGGCAAGCCACAAATTATTCATAATAGGGGATGTAATTTAATTTTTTAATTATTGTTTTGTAAATACTTGCATTATTTACTCATGACCTGCACTACTTACTGTAATCGGAATATCTCTATTTATTCGGTCTTGAGTTCTTATGCCTTGGATTGATCCTCATACACAGGTAACAAAGGCAGCCACCAAATATCTATGTCTTCGATCTCCTTTCTATCAGATGAGTTTTACACCTACTCCATATATATTTCATATAATGAGTTCTGTTGATTGATTTCAATCTCTAATCTATTTTTTTCAATCTAGGGACTTTGGGGGCCGCGCATTGATCAGTTTGCCATGGTTTAAGATAATATGGACATTTTGTGTTGGCATGTACTTTTTTCACGAGGTTGGTTTATTTGAAGAATTTTTTGGAGAGGGTCATTATGTTCCTAAAGTAATAAGTTATATTCATACATGTGGGCAAGTACATTCCTTATTGTTCTTTTTTTATTTTATGAATTTTTATGTGGATCTTTAATTGGATTCCACACCCATCTTAAGCTAGGTGTTGTTTGAGAGGATATTACATGTTACTAGATTAATAGTTGCGATTAAAAGTAATTGCCTTATTGGTGCTTGCTTTTAATTTTGTTGCGGCGAAATTCTGTTTTTATCCTTTTTCATTTTTATTTCTGTATGGTTATAACTTATGATTTTGGGTGTGAATGTCTTAGTGCCCCTGCATTTTTGGGCGTTTGGTTTTGATTATTTTTTTGAGATATGATAAAGTTGATTTTTGCTTTATTAAATAACTCTATTTTGCATTATTATTAGAGTTTGATTTAGGACTCTCATTACATAACTCGGTATTGCATTATGTTGTCAATAATATGTATTCAACTTTGGCATGCCTACTTATGAATATTAATTTGACTAATTATGCATTGGTGTTGTCACTCTTCATGTAGAAGCATTTGAAATACTATCCATGTAGAAGCGTTTGAAATACAGTTCATCTAGAAGCATTTGAATGTCATATACTTTGTTAGTTTATTCGTTTGTACTAAAACATACTGAGGAAGCGTTAAAGAAACTTCGTATCTGTCTCTAACTTACAAATTCAACATCTCACTTCAAAGAAATTGTATCCATGGTATTTCATCAAAATGTGTAATAGGTTCAATAATAAAGTCATCATTCTGTATTGTATCCATGGGATTTCATCAAAATGTGTAATAGGTTCAATAACAAAGTCATCACTTTGTATATTGATATTTCTAATATATGGTTTATTGGTTCAAAGTTCACAATTATTCTTATTTTCTTTCAGTCAAACAACCAATCAATTGCTATAGTTTTCGTATTGCAGGAAATGAGAGATGAATTTTATAAGTACCCTGCTATTTTGTGCCGAGACAGATTCGTTAATCAAGCTTGATTCAATCAAAACGTATCAAACAGCATACACAGAGTATTCTGTTTCTGTTCTACTAGAGCCAAAGACAAGTTTCATTACTTCATCTTCTGCCCTGCTCAAACCATAATCTATCCCATCTCTAATTTTTCTATCAAACACAAAAGGGAGAAAATCACTCAACACCTACTCCTGTCGTGGTTGGTTGATGGGACAGATATAATAGCTGCAGCAAGTGATACCTGCCATAAATCATAGCTGCAACAAGTTAACGAAGCAGCAGTAAAGGCAGCTGCCAAAAGAGAGGAAGAAAGAGTGGCTGAGCTGAAAAGAATTAGAGGGGAAAGATTAGAGGTATTTCAAAAGGATCTCATTTTTATGGAATTCTGTTTGGGATAATAATGCTTTAAAAAATTCAATATGACAGCAGTTCAAAATATACTGATGTATTAAATGAGCTGATGCAACATTATTTACTGAACCAATGTCAAGGTATGTCGGCAGTTGTATTGAGCTGGGTTAAGGGAATTTCAGATCTAATGATTATAACCGAGAACAATGGTTGAGCTGCAGCTCTTCTTACTGGTATGAATTTACATGTGTTCACTATTCATTATGCTTTTAGTTGAGAACAGTAAAAGTAGTATTATTGCGTTACAAGAAGAAAACAGAGGATGTGTGATTATAAGAAAATAAAATAAGTTCAAAATGTTAATATTTTTTCCAAATTCTCGAGTGGTTTTAGTATGGTGAGCTTTTCATTTTGTTGGAATTTATTGTATATGTTGTATGTTAGTAATATAATGTGTGTATATAACAAATTCCGTGGTTTGTTCTGCAATATTTTATATGTTGTATTTTAGTTTCTTCCATTAGTTTTTTCTTTATTAGAACATTGTTTTGTTAGAGGGTGTACTCTCATGTGATGTTGGCATGAAAATTATAATGTTTTCCAAATATCATGCAAGCTGTCTTTTTTTCATTGTCGCATTATTAGTACATAATCGTACGACAATCAGAATGGGTCCTCAACAGGGGTTCGATTTGTAACCTAACCATACATGGCTACACAAATAGATTTAGAGTAAATTCAAGATAAATCTCTAAACAGGGGTTCAATGTAATTTTTGATTCATTTTATCCTTTGTGTTGGATCTTTACTGAGTTCAATTCAAGAAGAAGATGCAATCTGTACCTGATTTACCTAAGATATTTGTTGTTTATTCAACTTGAGTTGAAGCAACCAAATTATTTCGAAATTCTAATATTTTGATCTTTTTTCCTTGATAGAGGGGAAAGGTTCAATCTATGGAATTTCTTATATATGATGACTGACAAAAAAATATGGTTAGTCAGAGGGGATTCAATGTGATTTGAAATTCAAATGAAAAGGTTGGTGGGCACATGTTGTCTTTGTGGCATTTTTTTAGTAGTCCAATTTTAGTTGGTAACTGTTTGGCTGATGTATTCAATATTTTATTTGGTATTGTTAACAGGTTCTTTTAGGTGGTTAGTGTGAAGGTCGATGTGTAGTTGTCATGTTGGTGCTGTGGCAAAAAATGGATGAGAGCGGGTGAAGGTTCATTTTTAATTTGCTTGATTTGATATTCTTTTCAGATAATTGAAGTTGCAAGATAACCATATTTAGTTAAGAGATTTCATACAATTACCAAATACATGGACTTGATGTTATAGTTTTTTATCTTCCCAGATATGAAGACTGTAATTCTAGATCTTAATAATGGTTTTAGTTATTTTTATTGATTCATCTCTTTAGTTGATATTATTTGGTTACTGATTTTTTGGTTTACCTTACTTCTCTTAGTTGCACTTTGTATTCTGAAATCAGTTTGTCCATATTTAATGATTATATTTGTTATATATTCAATTTGAGGTGCTATTGTACCTTTTTTTAAGAGAACAACGGTTCAGCTTTTATCTGAAGTTTATGGATGTTATGGAAATATGCAAACTAATTTGTTAACTTTTATTATGTTATGCATATAACTGTGAGGCATGCACTTTGTTCTTTCCAAGGAAGTTATAAAAGATTTGATAACTATACATGATTATTGCACTTACAATTGCTATCCTATTAAGTCCTTTGTCATTTAATTTTTTGACAAGATTTGAAAATTGGAAACGTATCTCTCCCCATTTTTTATAATATAAGTCACAGTCTCAAGCATTTAGCTCCTCTATTTTGCAGATGTAACTGATTTTACATCTTGAATCAAATCACAAAACACTTCAATGGCCTGTTGGTGTTCATATTGATATTTTAGATTATGATATTTAGTTTTATATGTTTTTTATTCACAAAATTTGTGTTTTTAGAACTTATCCAAATGGATTTGTGTTTTTTAGAATTTATCCAAATGGATTTGTGTTTCTATTGTTAAAAAATTAATATGTTTCAATGCTTACGCGTCGTGTACAATTTATACAGTTAATACACCTAACTGTGTGTGTTTGTTTGTTGTTGTCCATAATTTTTTTGTTGCGTAGAAAGCATCTTTTTATGTGTTGGGAAATTAATGTAATGTGCTATTTATTTTGTTTATCTATTTTCAATATTCTACATAGAATATTGTTCGTTCAAAATCGCCATGTTGTTACATAGAATATTAAGTTTGCTAGGATTCGCTCCCATCCATGCTCAAGAATGGGTAACTTCATTACTAGCAGATGTGGAGTCTATGCAGGACCGTTATCCTGCTTATAATTGAGTATCTGCTGTACTGACAACTATTTCAGAGGAGTTTCCAGATGTTCCTCGGTTTCTGAATTTGCACAACATTGCTCGATCACTAAATGCACATCCCCATCAGCAGTTATATTTCGTTCGGCTGTGATCAATGCTGGATATCGTATCTCGGGAACTCATGTGAACCCCTTGGGGTTAAAATCAGAAGCATCATCCAAATTTATAATGGTATCCAAATGGTAACGATCCAAACTCATAATTTTTTTTTTGTGGACTGTCTAAAAAATTCTTTGTATTATTCAACTAGCGGAATGCCCGTGCCCCGACAAAAATTTCCAAAATACGTAATCGTAAAAGGGCGAAAATTTCCAGAGTACATAGAAAATTTCCAAACTAGCGGTATGCCCGTGCCTGAGATACTTAGAAATGCTACTTATACATGATAACTGAATCAGTTGATGGTACATCTCTTTTAGTTGTTTTAGTTTGTGTTCATTTCTATTTTGAGGTCATCTTTGTTAATAACTGTATATTATGACTTTACAATATCCGGTTATGTTTTAACATTCAACAGTTGTTAATAACAAGTAAATGTTGTTAATAACTGAACCATCTTTGTCCATTTTCTGACACCCAATTTTTCAGGTCGTGTTGTTAAGTTTGTGTTCATTGAGCCGAGATCGGTAGAGAGCTTTTGTCATTCGACTGTCCACCCAGTTCCACAATCTCCGGGATCGGTAGCTTCTCTCCGAATGCAACAGCGATCGCTTGGAGCCGATGTAGGCTTTAAAACGGCCCTTGAATTCGGAAATGGATCGTGATGAAGGGTCTGTTGATTTCTGATGCTTTCTCGAAACGGAAGATGTGTTTTTTCTTTTCTCATTTGGGGCTTTCTCATTTGTTCGCCATTGGATTTTCCAGAGAAACACACAAGAGTAGAGACCAAGAGAGAGGGAGAAACATGATTTGAGTTTGAACAAGCCATTTATTCAAGACCTAAAACTTCAAAGTTAATACTTTTATGTTCATGGCTATGGTACAAGAACTTAGGGAATGGAATATGGTGTTTTATTTTTTAGTGCGTGAACATGGTAGTGTAGAACTCATATAACTCATAATAAACATGCACGTGTAATATTTTGTGTATATTATTTTCATATTTTAAACCTGTTGTGAGTATGTCTTTAATGGCTTTCTTTGTTATTTTAAACCTGTGTAGCTGTGTCGTTAATAATAACTTTTATTTCTGATAGCTTTTTCAGTAAACTAAGTGACTATTGTTTGTTAATGGCTTTCTTTGCTGGCCATTGTTTGTTAGAATAGACTATTGTTCATTTCTTCTTCATTCAGCATAACTATCGCAGAACATAGAAAATAGCAATTGATGTGTTGTATATCACTGTCTCCTATTATTATTGTTGTTATTATTAACCTTTTTTTTTTATAAATAATCTCTTTGTACCCACTACTTTCTTTATATGCAGCTAATTATCCAACATTTCTGCTCAGTTTATCCTGAACGTAGTTGTTACATTCATTCGGGGCGGTGTTTATTTACTTTTGTCCAAAATCTTAAATCATGATAAGGAGTTGATTTAGATCTTCTTCCATGGAATTTGTGATCGTGACATTACAAATAAAATTTTTGCTCACTCTGGCTGGCCCTGTGTTTATTTATATTTGTTATCATTTAGTTTTGATGTTTTGGGCAGGAAGCAAGCTTCTATTGCCAATTTTGATGATGTCATCTTAGAGATGCCAGGTAGTCTTGATGACGATGGGCGTCAAGAGTATAATATTGCCGATCGAGGTGGTGTTGGTGTCATCTCATGTAAAATTGATTATTATTGAGTTATTGGTAGTCAAATAAACTTGCACTCTCTTAGCTTCTGTATATCTATTATTTTCAAGATATAAGAATTTTAGCATGAGAATTTGGTCATTTAATTTTTCTTTGTATGCACACGTTCAAAACAGGGTTGCTTTTGACGTTTAGTGTCAGTTGTTGTGGGTTGATATGCACAGACTTCATTGTACTTTCAATTGAAATGCATGGTGCTATTAGTGCTTATTGTTATATTATTTTCATTTGACCATTTGTGGTACACTAAGTGTTTGAGGAAACTATGTCAATCACTCTTTTTATTTGATGGCTATGATGTTGTTTATATAAGGTTCAAAACGGACTATTAGTATTGTCGTCGTCGATATGTTTATTATTTCTTAATAGGGTGGATAATTCCATAAACAAAGGAGAGTTTTCCCATATTCACTAAATTGTTTACACATTCAATACTTTGTTGGGAAATAAAATTTTTGACGTTTCGCAATTATGTACTTTGGAAATTTTTATCCTTTTACGATTACGTATTTTGAAAATTTTCACCGTGCCTTCAGGCACGGGCATTCCGCTAGTATATATATATATATATATATAGAGAGAGAGAGAGAGAGAGAGAGAGAGATGATTGAACATAACAACCAAACAGAGAAATCAAGAGAAGAGGAAGACTGTTCACAATGAACTAAAACTTCAATTACATTGCATTGTCCGAAATTTCTCAGAACCCAAGCATGAGTAACAGAACAACCCCATAAAAACTACGCAAAACCCAACTAAAGAACCCATGATTCAAGAGAGATCAAATTTGAGAAACAAAAGAACCATATAAGATCTTCTGCTAGACCCTTAACAACAATACATATACACATTCAATAAGACAAACAGAGAACAGGAATAAGAAGTGATGTGAATTAGGGTGCAGAAGCGTAAAAAGAAGTGAATTAGGGTGCGGAAGCGTAAAAAGAAGAAGTTATTCTACACAACAACTAATCTACACAACATTTATACTATACTACACAACAACAACAACAACTAAAGAAATGAAATGGGTTTCTTTCTCTCTCTCTTCTCTATTCTCCATATTAAAAGTTAAGTACAAATGAGGCCAAGGGGCCTATTTATAGGAGAGATTATCTTGCTAAACAAGCTATTACCCAGAAAGACTAAAGAAGGCAACTAATAGCTAAAAATGACATATTAGTCCCAAACATACTTGGAAACTAATAAAGCTCTAAAATAAAGGAAAATTACAATAAAAGCAAGAAAATACTAAAATAAACTCTCATTCCCATCATTCTCCCCTACTTGAGGGAGCTCGTCCCGAGTGACAAAAGTGTGGGTGAGGGCATCATCCGCGGGCTCCCCTACTTGAAAAGGAAGTCGTCCTTTGAAGCGTCCCGCATAACGACTTGCAAAATATCCGCGAAGAAAAATCCCAAATTTATGCCCTGGCCAATGAATAGATATGTAGCCTCTCATCCGTCCAAAAGAAGAGCTAACACAAAATTGACGCGGAGAAGGCCATTGATGTCAAATTCCATCCAAATTCCCCGTAATGAGTCGCCGTAGCATCGAAATATGTAAATGAGTAGTGGAGCGCTCCTCATAAGGAACCCAAAAGGGGTCCACAAATTCCACACCAAGCATGATCACCCCACGCAACATATACTCCTCAAAAGAAACAATCACCAAACCATCATCACAAAACTCATTATCATGATAAAAAATTGGAAAGAAATCCTCCAAAGCAAATATTTCCACATCGCGATAGTGAGTGCGAGTCTCCCAACCATCTTCAACACATAAATCGAAAAAATCACATAGGAAATACCCCTCATCTTCTACCCTAAAGATAGGAATGAAGTCCATAATCTCAAATGTATCCAAATACCTATATCGAGTACGAGTGATGCATCCATCCTCGAATATGGGAAAAAAATCACAAGGAAGGAACACGGAGTCACTATCAAGCATCATTTGGGTCTCAACAACCTCGGAGACATCCTCGTGAAGCAAATCCGAAGAGATAGTATCATCGGTGTGCGCCGAAATGACAACGGATGTAGGATGGAGGTACACCGGTGGACAAGTACTCCAAATATGGGACCAAATACCTCGCTCGTGCACGTATCCATTGTTCACGTGCCATCTACATCTCATAATACTCGGACCGACATCTATGTAGGCGTTGATGGTACATCTCATACTCTCCAATAGAATAAGCATTATATGCCAGTGTGTGAAGTTTTTTAGAGAGATGAATCCGCCTCGGCCCAAGAAGCTTGAAGACTTTGGAGTTCCTTGATGATGGCACAACTAACTGTGTCAAAATGGGCACATGCATTCATATCGAGGCCGTATTGGGTACTATCCCACGAGAATTTGTAAGAAAGGTATTCTTTGGGTGAGGGAGGGATTAAATCGTAGGACCTTAATAGATTTGGGACAGATTTGTAATTATTGGAAAATGCAGGTGCTGAATTGTAATTTTCAGAAATTGGTTGGGTATTAATGTGTTGAAGAGGTCCGTGTGGTGGGAAAGTCTGATTAGGGTTTGTGATGTGGTGGGAGGTTGCTGGGGTTGAATATGAATGCGAATTAGGGTTAGGGTTTTGAAATGGAGTGGGTTTTGGGGTTTCTTGAAAATGGGGCAAACAAGGTTTGGAATTAAAAAAAATTGTGGAAATTGGTTAGGGTTTGTGGAGGAATGCTTCTTGGATAGATCCGGATGAATCTTGGATTGATCGGGGGTGAAAAACATTGGTTCTTGGTTATGGGCAATACAATCTTGAAAATCCGGGTAGGAAAAAGAGGTTTGGGTATTTGGGTAGTGGGATTTTGAGATGAGTAGGGTTTGGGCAGATTCGGAAGGAGTATCAACTAATTGAGGTTGTGGGATATTACGGTTTCTTGAATCTTGGGTTTCTAGGGTAAGGGTTTCTAGGGTTTGGATGGTGGGACTTGTTGTACGTAGAATGAAGTAGGAGTGGTCCCATCCTGAATCTCGCGCCAAGAACAAACGTGACTCTAATACCAATGGACGTAAATGACGTCAAATGGGAGCAAGAAAAGATAATCTATCTCTAAAACTAGCACGAAATACTCCACCACCCACCACCATTAACCCTAGCCCCATTTATCTTCAAACCACCATCCCACCCACCCCACTGTGACACCCCGCTTAAAATAATAACGGGTGGCCAGCCCTATACTACATTAAATCAGGAATCTCAGATGGATCATTCTCGGCATCAACTGACGATACTAAAATAAATAAAGCTAACTACCCAAAATTATAAAGGCGGATGCGAAATACAAGTAAAACATGCAATGGATGACAAACCAACAATATAAAGATACATGAAGAGGTAGTATGCTCACAAGTACCATGATAAAAGAAAATGCTAGAATTAAAATGAAGAGGTAGTATGCTCACAAGTACCATGATAAAAGAAAATGCTAGAATTAAAATGGAATGAGTACACAAAAGTAACTATACCCGAATAAGCTGTCGGGTCACAGACAGTACAACAACAGTAAGGGAGAAATATAAATAGCTACATAACCCTCGGGTATAAACCCGATACACACTATGAATCCTATCTAAATTTACAAAGAAGTAGGAAGCGACTACAGTCTAACTCCCGTAATAGCCCGCAACTGCTACGGGTCCCAAGACTCTGGATAGAATAGCATCTGGTATCCATGTGGTGGGACACCTGTAGTAAACAGTATATATACGTATAGCAAGAAAGAAATATAAACGGGTCAGAGCCCAATGTGTAAAAATGTTTACAGCAAGTGTATTAACAGTGCATAATAATCATAAATGCAATGTTTCATAATTAAAGTGGAGTCGCACTCTCGTGAAACCCTAAACTCACCTCTCATCTACTGCGCGCGCCTATTCGTGTTCCGAAACCTTATTTAAGCTACCCGACACAATTTAAGCGTAAACTACCTAGCAGTAAGCATGGCCTATCCCCGCTTGCCCTGCCATTCTAACATAACCCATAAATCCTTTTCATTCTAACCGCACATAATATATACGCACATATAGGCCTTGCTAGGCTTAGGTTCCACTTCTTAACTTAGACCAATTATAAGTCTTAGTACGACACACATTTACGTTAGGTTTCAATATGAAAGTTTATTCTCTAAACAACATACATTCAAACAATAAGGACAAAACTTCTCTCCACTCTCAACATTGCGCTGCGTTTCGTGCGTGGGGCGTCTCGCAAAGCGAAATCCAAACAAGGAACCCCCCCGATACACTACTCCTTGACAACGTTGACCGTAGGGATCCATTATGTCTTCTACACAAATACTACTACTACAACTACTAAACATAAGAATGTAAATAGAATCTATATCTAACTCCTTGAGGTCGATATATCCGCAATTGCCTCTCAATACGATCCTTCGACCTCGATAAACTAGTACACCGAAATCACCCAAGATGTACATACTAGAAAATTCATATCACTTTCATTTATAGGATATATATATATATATACTCTCACTATATATATATAAGTAATCAATCATTCCCATAACCACGTATACATAACACGCATAATGTATACAATGCCATACACCTAACATAAACTGTTATAGGATATAAAATAATGCACCATGCTATCATCTTCCAGGGCATCACTCACATACCATCCTGGGGACCAGCGGTCGGACTCAATATCACCGACATCGCGGTCAGAACACACAACGATTGGGAAGCGGTCATAGCTCCAAACCGGAAAGTGAGAACGAATCATACCCAAGACTTCTCACCGCCAAAAAAAAATCACACAAAGAATAAGGGACGACTATGACCTGGGGACTATACGCACCCTGCTCCTCAAGCCAAGGGCCTCACCCACATCGCGCAACCTCCCATGATAGCATGTGTCCGGTATGCTCACATAATAAGTATATATATCATCCACACAGTATATATATATATATATATACAAGCAATCACATCGTATGTATAAATCATCACACAAGAAATATACATTCGCGCCATATTTATATATATAACCATTTCAATATATATACAAGTATCTATATACACATAGGAATACACCATCTCCAAATCATTATTCATAAAGGAACATTAATTGGCGATATATACACACAATTCTCGTAATACTTACCCTTGTTACGACGCTTACATACTCAAAGCCTTCTCCCTCATATCGTGCCTTACTTGACAAATATTCATCTATTTCCCTATGATATGAATACTCTTCCCATATATATACCACATTAAGGTTAATAACTCCAAACTTAACGTATGTAACAATCACTATACATCCCATCTATATCCGAATACACATCGATATATACCCAATAATACTCCCGTCTATAAGTATACCCGAGACTACTAGTCTTCAAACAACAAGTTTAATCCTAATTTCATTCCATGATCCCCTCAAGTATTGGAATCCCCACTGTTACTCACACCAACAATAATTGTTAAGCCTCAAGCTCAAAACTAAATTTATTTTATGATCCCATTATATATTGGGATACCCATAGTTAATCACTCGCCGATATGTATAGACTAGTCCGACGATAAGTATACTCACAACTATTTGTCGGCAACAAGTTAAATTACCCTCACTTTAGGTTACGGCTCAATGTCTCATAATGAATCCTTAATATTACCACATTTACGGTTTATTCCTTGAGTCTATCATCCCTAAGGATACGCAACCTCTCTCTCTCATTGTCCCCAATCATAACTTAAATAAAATCCTATCGCTATAAGGATTCGCTTACAAAAGTCGACCTACTATCTCATACGGTACCCTCATAACTCTCTCAAAGGGTCCTCAACCTTACGTCATATCTAGGCTCACTTATGACCTTTAAATAGAACTCCCGTTCTTAAAGAAATTCACACACTACACTAATACAACAATCTCCAATACGCACATATATTCGTCTCCAAAATAAGTTAATGTGTCCCCACCATCATATCCTATAAGAAACCCCTTAGAAATCTTCAATTCATATCCCTTTCATTAAATTATAATGTTCCAAATCAATAAGACCAAGAGAATAGGAGTAAAACTCTCCCTAGGAAAAATAATTCAAAACTGCCCTGTTTCCGAATCGATTCGGCCCCGCCGAATCGATTCGGTCCTAGTAGCGAATCGATTCGGCCCTTGCGAATCGATTCGGCCCTTGCGAATCGATTCGGCCCAACTAGACCTGTAAGTCTGCTACATACCGAATCGATTCGCAAGGGGCGAATCGATTCGGCCATAAAGACCTGATGCTTCTGCAACATGGCGAATCGATTCGCAAGGGGCGAATCGATTCGGCCAGTTCAGAAAGCCACGAAATGGGGCTATTTTCTCCAAACCCAAATCTCCAAAATCCATATATACACATCCCCCAATCATCAATCTTCATACCAAACATATTTCTAACCTTAAAACTCATCATATAACTACCCAACAATTTCTATAACCTCAAATGCAAGATTTTTACCCAAAAATTAGGTTTTGTCATACAACCCAAAATCCAATTATTTTATCCACAAATTATGAAATGAAATACACAAATGAAATATTTATCACGATTAAACACTTGCCTCGAAGTTGTAGGGGTTGAATCGTCCTCGAGATCGCGTATTGGCCGGAAACCTCAAAGCTTTCTCCTCTCTCTTCTTCCTTTCTTCTTCTTTCTCTCTTCTTTCTCTTTCTCGCAAATGAGAAGGGCTGATTTCGTAAGCCTCTTAAACCTTTAAAACATAAGTCCCAGTTTTAAATGATAATACACACTTTAAATGACTCGTTTACTCCAATTCGAGTCAAACTTACTTAAATTTTCTGGAACCGAAACAAAACCTAAGGACAGTCATTTTGACTATCTCGACCCATCCGGAATTAACTACACACTCAGAATCGTCATTCGAAAAACTTTATAACGTGCTTTATTTTTGGACCTCAATTTCCAAATCTTAAAATTTTCCAATTTCTATAAATTTTATTTCTCAAAAATTTAAATTTCTCAGTCCCAAAATCGTGGGGTGTTACAGACTTCCCCCTTAAAAAAATTTCATCCTCAAAATTTAAGTGATGCCTAGGACTTCGAATCTCATCTAGTCCTTACATCTGCCCACAAAATCACTATACCTATCTCTCTCACTTCTCACCTCGAATCAATTAAACTTTAAAATCATACTAGCTACCCAGGGTGCCCATACACCCCGTACTCGAGCTTAACTCGTAAAAACATACCGCGGCTCCACTAGTCTCAATCGTAAGATAACTCTCAACAAATTAATATATAATAGCGTACTAAATATATAAAGTTTTAAAATTTCCACTAGTTGAACTCTTCTCAATTCCTAACATTCGCTACTTTCATGCGGGGGAGGTCTCGCAAGCGAAATCCAAACAAGGAACCCTCCCAATACACTACTGTGTAGCTATGTCGGGGATTGAGATAAGTTGAATTGAACCAGGGTTAAGGTTTTGTAAAAGATTTCGAATCGTAGTTATTGCCCGAAGGCCTATATAGCAATTAATAAAAAAAAATAATCTCATGTCTTTCGACACGTCAAACAAACACTTTATGTTCAAGACACAAGGCCCCAACAAGTACACTAATATAACCAACACCTAGTTCTCAAGACTAGCACAACCCAGAGCTAAATTCCCTGCTCAACAATGAATCAGCTAAACTCTGAACCTCCTCAGTGATACAAATCCTTTATATCACTTCCAAACATTAACGCATGGTAAGTCCTTCCATAACTGGAACACTACTAATACCTGCACCTAGCCTAATTATAAAATGATAACCTCATCGTTACTACTCAACCAGCCCAACGCAAAACAATCTATTCTCCTGAAAGATACCATCCCAATGCCACACTTGCTCACCCCTTCCTCCAAGGAAGTTCTATACACACTATGGTTACAACGTCTAATCACTCATTAAACCTTACATGCAACGCTCCCAATACCGCGTAAAGCATGACCTAAACCCAAAGAAAGGTATTCTACATTATATCTCCACATACCAATTGTTTCACTTCATCCATGGGTCTCTATTCCAAGTCCTCTACTTCTTCCAGGACAAACCTTCTTCCTAAGGCCTATTTCCTCAAAGAAACATCTTCCCGAACATCCTTCCTAACCATCCTGAAGGACAAAGCGCTATTGCGACCCCCGACAATTCCTTCAGTCCAAATTAAGAAACCCAAGTATCTAAATTTCTTACCCCCTTCTTAAAGGAAGACAATACACCTGACAATGGGGCACCGTCACATACCTCTCGTCGGTAAAAGTCAACAACACCGGGTTTCCTAACCAATGCTAACGAATTCATCAATCTGAACCTCCCAAGGACTTCACTATTCGCTTCTTCTAAGTACTTACCTCGTCGGGCGCAAAGTTCACCAATCGAGTAGATTCTTCTTCGCACTCAACCACCGATCGTTCACCTCGAATCACCGCTAGGAATCTCCTCCTTATCTCTGCCTGAATCACGGAAGGAAAATATCTCAAGTCAAAACGTACCCAAAATCTGTTATGGGCATTGCATCTCTCTGCTTGTTCCTTCCTGAACAACTTATTCTTGGCGACGGCAGAAACGGGAGAAACTTTGTCAGAACGTCGTTCAAGTGAGTACACCTCGCAAAAGAAAATAGACGTAGTGAACGCAACAATCCTAATAGTAGGGATCTACCTCAAGAACGCTAACGAAAGAACGCAGATCACCCGCACAGATCCTAAGGACACTAGAACCTGATTCTCTGATACCATCTGTGACACCCCGCTTAAAATAATAACGGGTGGCCAGCCCTATACTACATTAAATCAGGAATCTCAGATGGATCGTTCTCAGCATCAACTGACGATACTAAAACAAATAAGGCTAACTACCCAAAATTATAAAAGCAGATGCCAAATATAAGTAAAACATGCAATGGATGACAAACCAACAATATAAAGCTACATGAAGAGGTAGTATGCTCACAAGTACCATGATAAAAGAAAATGCTAGAATTAAAATGAAATGAGTACACAAAAGGAACTATACCCGAATAAGCTGTCGGGTCACAAACAGTACAACAGTAAGGAAGAAATATAAATAGCTACATAACCCTTGGGTATAAACTCGATACACACTATGAATCCTATCTAGATTTACAAAGAAGTAGGAAACGACTACAGTCTAACTCCCGTAACAACCCGCAACTGCTACGGCTCCCAAGACTCTGGATAGAATAGCATCCAGTACCCATGCGGTGGGACACCTGTAGTAAACAGTATATATACATATAGCAAGAAAGAAATATAAACGGGTCAGAGCCCGATGTGTAAAAATGTTTACAGCAAGTGTATTAACAGTGCATAATAATCATAAATGCAATGTTTCATAATTAAAGTGGAGTCGCACTCTCGTGAAACGCCAAACTCACCTCTCATCTACTGCGCACGCCTATTCGTGTTATGAAACCTTATTTAAGCTACCCGACACAATTTAAGGGTAAACTACCTAGCAGTAAGAATGGCATATCCCCGCTTGCCCTGCCATTCTAACATAACCCATAAATCCTTTTCATTCTAACCACACATAATATATACACACATATAGGCCTTACTAGGCTTAGGTTCCACTTCTTAACTTAGACCAATTATAAGACTTAGTACGACACACATTTACGTTAGGTTTCAATATGAAAGTTTATTCTCTAAACAACATACATTCGAGCAATAAGGACAAAACTTCTCTCCACTCTCAACATTGCGCTGCGTTTCGTGCGTGGGGCGTCTCGCAAAGCGAAATCCAAACAAGGAACCCCCCCGATACACTACTCCTTGACAACCTTGATCGTAGGGATCCATTATGTCTTCTACACAAATACTACTACTACCACTACTAAACATAAGAATGTAAATATAATCTATACCTAACTCCTTGAGGTCGATATATCCGCAATTGCCTCTCAGTACGATTCTTCGACCTCGATAAACTTGTACACCGAAATCACCCAAGATGTACATACTAGAAAATTCATATCACTTTCACTTACAGGATATATATATACTCTCACTATATATATATAAGTAATCAATCATTCCCATAACCACGTATACATAACACACATAATGTATACAATGCCATACACCTAACATAAACTGTTATAGGTTATAAAATAATGCACCATGCTATCATCTTCCAGGGCATCACTCACATACCATCCTGGAGACCAGCGGTCGGACTCAATATCACCGACATCGTGGTCAGAACACACAACGACTGGGAAGCGGTCATAGCTCCAAACCGAAAAGTGAGAACGACTCATACCCAAGACTTCTCACCCCCAAAATAAAATCATACAAAGAATAAGGGACGACTATGACCTGGGGACTATACGCACCCTGCTCCTCAAGCCAGGGGCCTCACCCCCATCGCGCAACCTCCCATGATAGCATGTGTCGGGTATGCTCACATAATAAGTATATATATCATCCACACAGTATGTATATATACAAGCAATCACATCGTATGTATAAATCATCACACAAGAAATATACATTCGCGCCATATTTATATATATAACCATTTCAATATATATACAAGTCTCTATATACACATAGGCATACTCTATCTCCAAATCATTATTCATAAAGGAATATTAATTGGCGATATATACACACAATTCTCGTAATACTTACCCTTGTTACGCCGCTTACTTACTCAAAGCCTTCTCCCTCATACCGTGCCTCACTTGACTCATATTCATCCATTTCCCTATGATATGAATACTCTTCCCATATATATACCACATTAAGGTTAATAACTCCAAACTTAACGTATGTAACAATCACTATACATCCCATCTATATCCGAATACACATCTATATATACCCAATAATACTCCCGTCTATAGGTATACCCGAGACTACTAGTCTTCAAACAACAAGTTTAATCCTAATTTCATTCCATGATCCCCTCAAGTATTGGAATCCCCACTGTTACTCACACCACCAATAATTGTTAAGCCTCAAGCTCAAAACTAAATTTATTTTATGATCCCATTATATATTGGGATACCCATAGTTAATCACTCGCCGATATGTATAGACTAGTCCGACGATAAGTATACTCACAACTATTTGTCGGCAACAAGTTAAATTACCCTCACTTTAGGTTACGGCTCAATGTCTCATAATGAATCCCTTAATATTACCACATTTACGATTTATTCCTTGAGTCTATCATCCCTAAGGATACGCAACCTCTCTCTCTCATTGGTCCCCAATCATAACTTAAATAAAATCCTATCGCTATAAGGATTCGCTTACAAAAGTCGACCTACTATCTCATGCGGTACCCTCATAACTCTCTGAAAGGGTCCTCAACCTTACGTCATATCTAGGCTCACTTATGACCTATAAATAGAACTCCCATTCTTAAAGAAATTCACACACTACACTAATACAACAATCTCCAATACGCACATATATTCGTCTCCAAAATAAGTTGATGTGTCCCCACATTCATATCCTATAAGAAACCCCTTAGAAATCTTCAATTCATATACCTTTCATTAAATTATAATGTTCCAAATCAATAAGCCCAAGAGAATAGGAGTAAAACCCTCCCTAGGAAAAATAATTCAAACCTGCCCTGTTTCCGAATCGATTCGGTCCTAGTAGCGAATTGATTCGGCCCCAGTGAATCGATTCGTCCCAACTAGACCTGTAAGTCTGCTACATACCGAATCGATTCGCAAGGGGCAAATCGATTCGGCCCTAAAGACCTGATGCTTCTGCAACATGGCGAATCGATTCGCTAGGGGCGAATCGATTCGGCCAGTTCAGAAAGCCACGAAATGGGGCTATTTTCTCCAAACCCAAATCTCCAAAATCCATATATACACATCCCCCAATCATCAATCTTCATACCAAACATATTTCTAACCTTAAAACTCATCATATAACTACCCAACAATTTCTATAACCTCAAATGCAAGATTTTTACCCAAAAACTAGGTTTTGTCATACAACCCAAAATTCAATTCTTTTATCCACAAATTATGAAATGAAATACACAAATGAAATATTTAGCAAGATTAAACACTTGCCTCGAAGTTGTAGGGGTTGAATCGTCCTCGAGATCGCGTATTGGCCGGAAACCTCAAAGCTTTCTCCTCTCTCTTCTTCCTTTCTTCTTCTTTCTCTCTTCTTTCTCTTTCTCGCTTTCTCTCAAATGAGAAGGGTTGATTTCGTAAGCCTCTTAAACCTTTAAAATACAAGTCCCAGTTTTAAATGATAACACACTTTAAATGACTCGTTTACTCCAATTCGAGTCAAACTTATTTAAATTTTCCGGAACCGAAACAAAACCCAAGGACGGTCATTTTGACTATCTCGACCCATCCGGAATTAACTACACACTTAGAATCGTCATTCGAACAAATTTATAACGTCCTTAATTTTTGGACCTCAATTTCCAAATCTTAAAATTTTCCAATTTCTATAAATTTTATTTCTCAAAAATTTAAATTTCTCAGTCCCAAAATCGTGGGGTGTTACACCCACCACCTCAAAACGCTCCACAAACAACCCCTATCCCATCTCCACACAAAGAAAATCAAAACCCTAACCATATTTCCCCCACCACCGCATCAAGAAACACCTCTCCATCACAAATCATTGGCGGAACAGCTCAAAAACCACCCAAGGCATGCCGAAACTGCCTGTACCAGTCCCGCCCAGCCACAATACCATATCCCGACCCTAGCTTGACTCCAAACTCCACCGATCCAAGACATATTGTACCCCAGCCTACCGAAAATCAAGTCTCTACCACGGGTTATAACCTCCGAAGAAGGACGACCTATATTCAAGGCCAAACAGGTCTGATTCAGCCGCTAGCTGCCTTGAACACAAACACTGCCTTCCAGCGAGCCCACCGAGGTATAGACGATCCTATCGAGGGTCGTCCAACACCTTTGGTTCATTCCGAGATCCCACCGATGGTCGACAACAATTTTCCAACCCTCATAGCAGCCGATCAAGGCAAAACACCCTCTGATCGAAACTAGCAAGTCCCGATTGAACCCTCCAGCCTTCATCCGGCACCATCGAGGTGATACGAGCAGTTTTTAGTCTCCAATAGTCCCAACCAACCTCTGATTCTGGACAACATTTCAGATCAGGCTCCGCCCAGTGATTCCGCCCTATTTTCAGTGTTGAAAAGCCCCGGCGAACCCCTGTTTTCCCTTAACAAAGCAGGTCTGACATTGGACACGACTTCCGACCAAAATCCGACCATACAAAAATCTATTTCAGTGGAGGGAACCCTAGGGCAGCCCTGTCATCCCCTACTCTATGATCGGATTCAAGAACCGATGTTTCTTTACCAAGATCCACCCAAAAGTGTTCAAGAAACCTCCTCCCGCAACTTCACTCCAATTTCAAAACATTTTTACCCAATACCCTCAAGAACAAATTCCAGAACTAGGGTTTAAGGCCAAGAAAATGGTTTTTGACCCCGGGGGTAAATAATTTTGATGATTTGATGTGCGGCATGAGGAAAAAGATGCAGCCACAAGAATTCAAGAAACTTCTTTAAATTTTCAGCAAATTGCATTTTGGCCCCTCAAGTTTTGCCTCTTCCGCACATTTTGGGATAATTTTTGCAATTCGACCTCAACTTTTAAAGTTCGAGGACGAACTTTTTCGAAGGCGGAGAGAATGATGTGAATGAAGAATAGGGGTTATTTTTAGTATTTCTTTTATTTTTAGTATTCATTGTATTTTCTCTTTTGTTTAGTATTTAGAGGAAGGAAGGTTAATTGGTATTAAGGGCATATTTGTAATTAGATACTTAGCTTAGAGGCCAAGCAACCTCCTTCCTATAAATACCCCTTATGTAAACTCATTTGGGTCATTCCTTGATTTTGAGATATTGTGATTTGAGAGAGTTTTAGAGAGATATTATCTTTTCTTGCTCCCATTTGACGTCATTTACGTCAAGAAGACTGTTCAAAATGAACTCCAAATGGCCCCAAATTTTAACCAAACAAGGGTAATAGAACAAACCCATATTAAACTGCGCAAAACCCAACTCAATTATGAACGATTCACCCAATAAAACACAGAACAGGAATAAGTAAACAAAGTATAGCTAAAGAAACCAAGATTCAATAGTGCCCCTAACTTTCTCACCAACCAAACAGATGAATTACAAGATACCTAGATTTAACTGCTCAAAACCCAACTCGATTATGAAAACATTCACCAAATAAAATCTAGATGAAGAACAAGTACACAAAAGACAGTTAAAGAAATCAAACCTCAAGAATCCCCCAACTTTATGACCAACCAAAGAGATGAATTACAAGAAACTCTAATAAAACTACTCAAAATCCAACTCAATTATGAAAACATTCACCCAATAAAATCCAGACCCAAGAACAAAACACTAAAAACTCAGCTAAAGAAAAAAAAAGATTCAAGAGATTGATACAACTTTATGAGCAACCACCAGCATTTGTAATACCGAAAACCTGGATAAAACGATGCAAAACAACTAATATATGAACAATTTCACAAAATCCATCTTATGAAATCAGCATTCAAGGTAATGCACCAAAATCCATCTAAAGAGCTCTATATTCAAGATAACGCACCAAATTTCTCAGCAACCAAATAGAGGAAATAAATACTAGAAAGCCAGATAAAACATTCGCGGAATAAATCCTAGAACAAGAACAAAATCCAACTCAATTATGAAAAATTTCGCCCAAGAAAACCTAGAACAAGAACAAAACCTAAGCTAAACGACCCAAGATTCAAGAGAGTTCCCCAAACTTTCTCAACAACCAAACAGAGGAAATACAACAAACCCAGATAAAAATAATCAAAACCTAACTCAATTATGAAAATATTCACCCAATAAAACCCAACTAAAGAAATCAAGATTTAAGAATAAAAACAGATGAATTGCAGGAATAAAACATTCACCCAATAAAACCCAACTTCCTCAGCAACTAAACAGATGAATTGCGAGAAACCCATATAAAACTACTCAAAACGCAATTCATTTATGAAAAAATTCACCCAATAACACCAGAACAAGAACAAATAGAGTGGCCCCAACTTTACAAACCCAGATAAAATTATTTAAAACCCACCTCAATCATGAAATCCTTCACCGAGGAAAACCCCAGCTAAAGAAATCAAGATTTAAGAATTTTAGGAGGTTCAATTAGTGTTTTTTGGCTCGGGTTTTAGGGCAGCATGACACGACACGACAAGGGTTTTGAACACGAACACAACATTACTACCACGTTGTCTTAAATGTTATGCTCAATTTAATAAAAATATGCAAGATAACCCGCATAAAAGCATGATGGACACGATAACACGATTAACCCGACTTATAATTTTGACACGAACAGAAATTCGAGTCAATTTCAGCTCAATTTCGAGTCGTTTCGTGTTGTGTTTTCGTGTCGTTTCTAAAATTGACACCCCTAAAGAATAAACCCAACTTTCCCAACAACCAGAAGAAAACCCAACTCAATTATGAAAACACACCCAATAAAATCCAAAAAAAGAACCAAACCCAGGTAAAGAAACCAGGATTCAAGAGAGTGCCCAAACTTTCTCAGCAACCAAAAAGAGGAAATGCAAAAAAAAAAAAGATAAAACTTCACAAAACTCAACTCAGTTATGAAATCAGTCACCAAATAAAACCTAGCTAAAGAAATAAATAAATAATTAAGAATATAGCCAGATGAAATACAAGAAACCGAAATGAAACAATGCAAGACCCAACTTTTATTTTATGAAATGATTCACCCAATAAAACCTAGAACAAGAACAAAACCTGGCTACAATAATCAAGAATAAAGAATCTACCCAACGTTCTCAGCAACTAAACAGGGTTAAAAGAAGAAAACCAAATCAGTAATGAAATCATTCACCCAATAAATCCCAGCTAAAGAAATCAAGATTTAAGAATAGACCCAACTTTATCCGCGAGTCCGCGACCAAACAGACGAAACTAGTCAAAACCCAACTTAATTATGAAAACATTCACCCAACAAAACCAATGTTTTAAAATGCGCACTATTGCGAAAAGCGATTGCAAAACACCCCACTATTGGCACTGGGATACCCATTTTGCGTGCGCTATTGAGCGTTATTGGGCGCTAAAGTGCGCAAAAGTACGCTGAAGTGTGCAAAAGTGCGCAAAAGCTGCGCAAAATGTTTTTTTTAAACACTGTGTACACAAAACGTCGTCGTTTTGTTGAGTAAAAAAGAAAAACGAAAAAAACAAAATGATTTAAGCGTAAATCCTTAAAGTTTGACAGCCCTAAACAAAACTCTTCCTTTTTTTCTCTTCCTAACTTTGACAGCCCTACTCCAATCTAAATTTATCTTCCTTCCCCACTCCGATCTAAGCCATATATAAAAAAAAAAATAAAAAAAACACCCATTTCAGCATAGTATCTTCAGTTCCGGCCACAAAAAAAATCAGATCAGTGGAGTATCTTCAGTTCCGGGCTGGAAAAACCGTGATTCTCTCCTTCGATCAAGTCTGGTAAGAATGTTAGACAGTTCTTTTTTTTTATTTTTTATGTTGACATTTTGTTTTGTCTCAAGTTCTTTTTTTTATTATTTTTGAAATTTCAGTCGGCTGTCCGAATAAAGTCTACTAAGAAGGATTTTGGGTGGAAATATGCACATGAAAAGGAGAGGAAAGGGGGGGTCTTTCGTATGTATTGTCATCATAGGGCAAAATGGGTATATTTGAAATAATTTGGAGTGATTGTTTGATCTTATTTATTTATTTACATTTTTTACATGTTTTTCAAATTAAAAAACTGGAATGCACGAATTTCTTGCGCAACGCGACTTTGGAGCCAAAACGCGACACCCTGCGGAATCGCGATTTAAAACATTGAACCAAACCCATAACAAGAACAAAACCCCAACAAAACAGATGGAACTAGCCAAAACCCAACTCAATTATGAAAACACACCCAATAAAATCCAACCAAACCGAGCTAAAGAAACCAAGATTCAAGAGAGTGCCCAAACTTTCTCAGCAACCAAAAAGAGGAAATGCAAAAAAAAAAAAGGATAAAGCTTCCCAAAACTCAACTCAGTTATGAAACAATTCACCAAATATAACCTAGCTAAATAAATAAATAAATAATTAAGAGTATACCCAGATGAAATACAAGAAACCCAGACAAAATAATGCATATCCTAACTTTTATTTTATGAAAACATTCACCCAATAAAAGCCAGAACAATAAAAGCCAGAACAAGAACAAAACCCAGCTATAGAAATCAAGAATAAAGAATCAACCCAACTATCTCAACAACAAAACAGGGTTAATAGAAGAAACCCAACTCAATAATGAAATGATTCACCCAATAAATCCCAGCTAAAGAAATCAAGATTTAAGAACATACCCAACTTTCTCAGCAACTAAACAGATGAAACTAGTAAAAACCCAACTTAATTATGAAAACATTCACCCAACAAAACCCATAAAAACAACCAAACACCAACCAAAAACAAGCAAAAACAAACAAATTTATACCTGTTTTGGCAGTAGCTTTGAGTGACCCGAAGCATTTTATCAAACCATAAACAGAATTTGAGAAAAGCCCACTAACAATCTCTGCAAAACAACAGATGCATTAATGTACAAAAGTAGAAACCGATCAAGAAAAATAATTTCCTAAAATAACACATACTAATACACATTATGTTTGTGAATATACTCACTTGCAAGAAAAGTAGCTGGACCTGATGAAACAACACCGAATAAAACTAGGAGAGTGAAAGCCAACACAAATACATTCTTACCCATTACTGGAAATTTTATAAGGAAAGTCAAGAAACTCTCAGGAGATAGAGATTAAATTTTAAGCACTCCATAGTTTGAAAACCTAGCTCAAATGGGTATCAAATATAAAGGTGTTTTTTTTTAATGGTTTTTGATTTTGAGAAGTGGGTTTTTGAGAGTGAAGACAAAAAGGGAGACTAGTGACTAGGGCTGTGTTTCGGCTGGATCGGATTGGAAAATGACCTTTCGGAAAAAATTCCAATTTTTTCGGAAATAAAATATTTGTTCCAATTTCCTATCCAATTTTTTCGGAAAATCAAAAAACTTTCCGAATTCGGAAAAATCGGAAAATCGGGAAAAAATCGAAAAAATTCGGAAATTCAAAAGATATACTAAAAATTCATAAATTTTGGAAATTCCAAAATTTCAAAAAAATTAATATAGGATTTTCGATTACTCGAAATTCTCATTTTAAAGAAATCAAAAAAACGATTTAACACAACATGTAAATATGTAAGGATTTAACCATTTTCTTCATTTGTGTAGAGGATAGAGGGATATTCTCCTTTTATAGAGGACTTTTTTGGGCCTTTCTTCCTCTCCTAGCCGATGTGGGACACATGTGAATGTTTTAAAAATTAGAAAAATTGGAAATCGAAAAATATTTCGAAAAAAATCGAATCGGCATAGTTTCGGAAAAATCGAATCGGCATAGTTTCGGAAAAATCGGATCGGAAAAATCGGAAAATCGGAAATTCAGAATTATTTCCAATTTTCGATTCGATTTTTTTCGGAAAAATCGGAAATCGGAAAATCGGAAATCGGAAACCTTATATACGTTCCAAAATCGAAAAATATCGGATCGGATATCGGAAAAATCGGAATGTTCGGAAAAAAAACACAGCCCTACTAGTGACGGATGAAACGGCATGTTTTATACCACTTAATTTTCAGGTCCGATTTTTTTGTCGTTTGGTAGCCTGCACCTTTGGGATGAATAAGTTTTGACTAAAACTACACATACCCACAAAAAAAATCAAAAAGTGTACCTACCTAATAAGATAAAATTGAGTACAAGCTTTTTATACAGTGGGCGGGACTCATTTCTATGCCCTGGCAGGACCCACAACAATAAGATATAAGCTTTTAATACATTGGGTATGAATTTTGAGTTTTTTTGTGGGTATGTGTAATTTTATTCTTAAGTTTTTGTTTGTGACGGTTAAAATGCACTCAAAATTAATGTTTTTTTTTATTTTAAATATTTCATAAATAAATAAATAAATATATATATATATATATATATATATATATATATATATATATATATATATATATATATATATATATATATATATATATATATATATATATATATATATAGTATTATTCTTGTGCATATCAGTCCGCATTTTAAGAGTGTGGACCGGACATGTGTCCCCTGGCACTGAACCCAGAAAAGAGAGAGATTGTGCCTATAATTTAACCTATAATTTTTAGGCTCACCGTCAGGGATACATGTCTAATCTGCACTCTTAAAATGCGGACTGGTATGCACAAGAGCACTACTATATATATATATATATATATATATATATATATATATATTTTAGTATACTTTGTATGTTTCATGTATGTATATATTTCGTATATGTAAAATATTCCACATATTTATATATGAGTGGTGTTATGAGTACAAAGCAAGTCCCTCAAATCTCCTCCAAAAGCAATAAATTTGGGTGTCCTGATGGGACCCATCCCATATGACAGTATTTAATAGGTAGGTGAGTACATGACGTGGAATTCACATCAAAGTTGGGGAAGGTTTTGGGGTACATTTTTGTACTCATATCATTATTCTTTATATATTTTGAATATGTGTATAGTGCATATATTTCATATATGTATATATATTTCGTATATTTATATATTCTGTACATTTATATATTTCATATATTTTAGTATATATGTATATTGCGTATATTTCATATATTTCACACATTTAATATATTTATATTTAATATATACCATATATGTATATATTTCGTATATTTTAAATATTTATATATTTTGTATATTCTTTTAAATATTTCATATATTTCGTATATTACGCATATTTTTTGTATATTTCATAACTTTCATGAATTTTTAAAAAATATTTCGTATATTTTGTATATTTTTAAATTTTTTTGTATATTTCATATATTTATTAAATATTTCATTTATTTATTAAATATTTCATATATTTTGTATATTTTATATATATTTCGTATATTTTTTAAATATTTCGTATATTTTTTTTATTTATTTCATATATGTATATATTTCGTATATATATGTGTATATATATTCCAGAAATAATATTAACAATGTATATATATATATAATCCGTAAATAAAATTTTCACATTTATTTCTAATTTCTAGCTTTTGTGTTTAACAGAAAAAAGTAGAAAATTGATGATTTTCCAACTTGTATCAAACACACACATGTTGAAAAATACCGATTTGTCTTTGAATGATTTTTCTTGGAATCATTTGCAGTTTCCTACTATCCTATCAAACAGGGCCAAAGGGAAATAGATAGAAAAAGGAAGAGGGTCGCGCTAGTGGAGGGAGGAATAGGAATGATGCTGAACACAATGTCTTCGTTACCTAGATTTGGGTTTGCTCTTTTGAGCTCTCCGTCTCCATTTATTTTGGGTTTCTTCCATGGTTTTAAATATCAGTCGATACCAATACGTATCACCGATTCATAAGTAAATTTTCAACTTACCGAACTCGCTATGTATCGTCGTTACAGGCTAATCGACAAATCAAAGTTGACACATGTTTGATACTCCCAATAACGTAACGCCGCACCGCTTCCATTACATGTCTCCAACCCAATATTTGAAACCATGGTTTCTTTAATCTGACATCCTGTAAGGGGTAACTATGAGAAGATACCTGTTACATGATCTCTATCGTGCAGTTAATGAGAATACATCACAAGCTTCATGCAATGAATGAAAAAGTTCATTATGCTCGTTTGAAGTCGCATCACATTTTAAATTATCCAATAACTCGAAATGCCTCATCTTTTATATCTAGGAGTATGTGATCATACGATTCAAAGGTAGATTGAATATACAAAAGCCAATGTATAAATCTGAACCAAAACACTATCAGTTCTCTCTCAAAAGTATAGATCAAAATTTTATCAAAATAGGAGGAAACAAGTTAAATTGTAAATGGAATCAAAAGAATAATGCTCTCGACCTCGAAAATGTTTTCACAAATGTGTGCAAGTTATGAGGTTTTCACATCATTTTAAAATGGAGGGAAATTAGCCTTTTATAGAAAAATTTCAAAATTTGGGTCGGTTGTACGCACGATTATCTAGTATGGACATCGTGCCAATGTCGTGGACACGGGCTCAAAATTCAGTCGTGTGAACGGACACAACCCATAAGCCTTTTAAAAATCCAACTAAGGTTTTACCAATTCCTAAAAGAGTTATAAATAGTTTAAACACCATGAGACTATTTAAAACCACGTGTTTCCGGTAACAACCCCCATTTTCTCACTTAAAGGCTAGTCAGGCATGATACATCAAAGATGGGGCTTGTCAATCAATTAATACCATTCTAAGCACCAACGTAAAATAAATTATATATTTAAGGCCCATGATTTTATTTTAAATCAACATTTCCACAATAAGTATATAAAACCAAATCAACATAAAGTACATGATAAGTCTGACATAAAAGTAAGTACCACAACCCAACATAACGTAAATAAATAAATTTCAGGCTTATGCCCATACAAATGTCTCAAATGAATAACTATGAATGGAAACACACCTAAGCTGGATTTAATGATCTGAAAAGCCGATAATCCCGAAAGATCGCAAGGTCGGTACAACAACAGTCCCACTATCCGTGTCTAGTTACAACCTGGGGGGAAATATTTAAATTTGGGTCAGAGCCCGAGATGTGTAAGAATTAACTTAATTAATTTAAGATGCAATAATACAGTTGATGCAAAATAAATATTCCCCCTTCGTCACTCGCATACGTTTAACACCTCACCACTTATCTAAGTGTGATATTATTCGCATCCCAACGCATCCTAAATAATAATTATGACGACGTATCAAATTAGTGATAATGGATTTATCGATAACTAAATATTTAAGTGTAACAACTACATTTAACTGCCCACACCCATATTAACCCAGTTTCATCAGTTTCACATAAATGGCATAAACATTTATTATGCAATAAATAATTAGTGTTGAAATTTATGTCCACATTCATAGATATTTTGATGAGTGCATTATTTTGTATGAATTATGCCCAAATCTAGCTCTTGTTAGGCCCATTGTATCTTAAATAATGAGCTTTTAGAGTCATCTTTATAAAATAAAAGAAAAAGGCAAGTTTGAATAAAATTCGAGTTAAAATTGCAATTTTAGTAACTTCGGGGGGTGAGATCGTAATTTCATAAACTTTATGGGCTTGAAAATAATTGTTAAGTGTTTATCGAGGCAAAATAAGGTTCTCCCTGAAATTTGGTTGAAATCGGAATTAAAACGAAAAAGTTAATGAATTTTGGGGTCAAAAATGCAAATAAGGGTAAAATTGGTAATTTCCTAAACTTTAAGGGGCTGAAATTAAATTAATATAAGTTATTTTATATTTTTGTAGGTATCTCTGAAATTTGGTGAAGATCCTAGGTTATTTGATGAAGATATAAAAGATTTTACGAAGAATTGAAAGAAGGAAAAAAATCTTGGGCCAAAGCATGAAAAA
Organism: Sambucus nigra; assembly: GCA_949130495.1. NCBI lineage: Eukaryota > Viridiplantae > Streptophyta > Magnoliopsida > Dipsacales > Adoxaceae > Sambucus > Sambucus nigra. The sequence continues at coordinate 524,070,819 of OX422220.1, forward strand.
GAAGTTCAGAGAAGTTCAGAGAAATGTTTATTTCATCTCATTAATATCATAGAGATATGTATAATATCTTGTTCTTATACACAAGTAATATACCATACGCACTGGTATAATAATCATCCAAATAATATACCATACACACAGAGGTATAATAACCATCCTAACGAGCTATAACTCGAGGATGCGGTCTCATAGTGCCGATCCAAAATCCGGGTTTACTCACTATACCACGGTACCAAGCCAGACTCTCTCAATGGACATGGTAAACAAATACACAACGGTGGATAGGGGTGGCAATTTGGGCACGACAACACGACACGACCCAACACGAAATTGACACGAAATTAAAACAGCTTGTCATGTTCGGGTCGTGTTCGGGCCAGACTTTTTTGGCCCACTATCGGGTCGTGTCGTGTTCGTGCCAGGAAATTGACCCGATATTGGCCCGAAATTGGCCCGTTAGAGCCCAATTGCAACACGATAAGAAAATAACCCAATTGTATCCCAATTAGACCAAATAAGAAACTCCATCTCGTGTAAAAAAAGAACACATCTTCAATTAGCCCAACGGGTTATCGTGTCTGGTCGTGTCAATCGTGCCAAATTGGCACAATTTTTTTTTATCGTGTTACTCGTGTCGGGTCGTGTTACTAACGGGTCGTGTTCGTGCTAGCAAAAAAAAACACGCTAGCGTGTCGTGTCGTGTTCGTGCCGGATAAAATTGTGTCGGGTCGTGTCGGGCCAGACCCAAACACGACCCATTGGCCCGAATTGCCACCCCTAACGGTGGAGGCGGTCATGTTCACCCTGCAAGTGGAGTTACACACATCTCACTCGAACGCGGGCCGATAATGACCTGGGGACTAAACTCTCCCTGCTCCTCAAGCCAGGGGATTCACCCACATCGCGCAACCTCCCTGGATCGCACTAGAGAAAATATATACTCTGGCTGTTCCAACCCTATACCAAAGGAAAGCCCGTGGAAATCAGCCTCTAAAATACACATATACCAATCACACATAGATACATATGTATTTGTATCATATAATATATATACTTTAGTCACATTGTATATATATACCATATATTACTCCACGAATATATATAAATGGCCATAATTGCCAATCACACATGACGATGACCAATAATCCCAAAGATTCTCCCAATTATTAATATTCAAGAAATCGCACACACACGATACTAAACCCAAAAGTATTCCCTCACTTGATACTTAACTTGTACGCTATCCGTGTTTAAGGATTTACGCACATCAAAATCCCGAAGATACAAATCACTAGAAATCGCGTCCTAAGATTTACTCCGATGTATTCACCTCACATACAGACAGATAACATAAAGACCTAAACTCGATGGTAGCGGAACTCTCTCTTTCAAATGTTGTTCGTCCCAAACGTTTACTAGGTCCGTTCCTCGGATTATGCCCCACAACTACCCAAAGTCTTCTCTTTCATTTAAAGGTTCACTCACCCTCAAAAACATCATTTAGGAGTCCCAATGCCATAGCTAGGATCTCCCAAATACAACCCTAAACCGTAATTTAACTCCCCATACTCCTAAGGGAAGAAAACTAACAATTTTGGCCAAAGCGAATCGATTAGGCCTTCCAGCGAATCGATTCGGGTGGGCGAATCGATTCGGCCCCCAATCCGAATCGATTCGGAAAGTTTTATGCAACAGGTCCTTAAAGGCGAATCAATTCGGTCAAAATACGAATCGATTCGGCCCAAGGCAGTCTTACAGATCCCCTTAGGCGAATCGATTCGGTCTAGCCCCGAATCGATTCGGCCTATTCGAGGGTTACTGTTTGGGCGATTTTCTAATCTCCAAAATACCCAAATATCAATCCAACCCCCATTTCTATGGTTTCTCATCTCAACCAACAACTCTATAAACTTCTACTCTATGTTTTACAACTAACACATCGATTTATTTGGGGTATTAAACCGATTCTCTACAATTTAAACCCTCAAATCATAAAAACCTCAATTTAACATTTTAATCCATTTCTTCACTCTATTTACATGATTTTAACACTAGAATTCATTTGGAGTTTACATTACATATATATGTAAACTCATATTCCAATTTCTCCCAAATTTATTTTAAGGGCTATAACCCAAAATCATATGGTTTACCAACTATAATATGAAATAAATGCACAAAATGAAATAAAGCAAGTATACACTTGCCGGGAGGATGAAATCCGACGACCTCGAGTCGAATCCGGTGGAGTTTGGCCCAAACCTCCCATTTCTCTCTTATTTCTCTCCTCCTCTCTCTCTCTTCTCTCTTTCTTTCTCTTTTCTCACCCCCTTTCCCTTTCTTATATAGGGAGAAAAAGGGTTTATACCGCTAAAACCCAAAAATGACTCGTTTACTCAATTACGAGTTCCCAATACCCTATTCTGACTATCTCGACCATTCCGAGATCAACCGCACACGCGAAATCTCTATTCGAGGTACTTGCCCGTAACTCACTAATTTAACCCAATGCATCTTAATACGGGTTTTCCAATTAGAATATTATCCTTTGTCGCTTTACCCACTGCGACATGTAATTAAAATACTCAGACCTATTTACTTAATCCCAAAAGTAATTATAACACCCACCGAAAATCATCAAATCCTTGAAAACTCCAAAAAGTACTATTCACTATAATCCCTTTAATTCCCAAATTACACTTACTCGTGAATTTTAATTGTCCTCAAAAGTGCGGGGTATTACATACTTCCCCCCTTACAACGGAATTTCACCCTCGAAATTCAGATATAACCGATACTACCCTAGGATCGTGAATCACTCCACATCCTAATATCCCCAAAATCGAAAGGTGCTAACACAAAGTTCCTTTACCATATTCCACCTATCCCAAGGTGTACTCAAATGTACTAGCTTCATCACAAGTTAAACCAAATCTCCAAAGGCTACAACGCTACCCCGGTCGTAACGTTGATACTAAGAACGAGCCTATCACTACCGCTCTAACGTCTTGAAAAGTCGATACTCTTGCTTATACTCTAAGCATCAACTTAACTGATCTCTCTCAAAAAGGAAATTAATCTAACACTAGCCTACTTCCAACAGTTCTGTCACTTATCTCGGGTGTATAATCTCTTATAGCCCCTTAAACACTTGGATTATCGCATACCTCTCACGACATTCCATTCACCTTATATAAATTCCACCCTAACTCTCTCGCGGCATAAACTTCAACTTTATATACTAAGCCTTTTCTATTTCAGGCAGTATATAAACCAACTTATTAAGGTGCCCATACACCTTTTTGCCCGTGCACATCTACACATCCATTGTGAACGTCCGACACGTAACACTCTCTCTAGACAATGGGCCTTACTTCCTCGGTGTAATACTCACACAGGGGTTTTCTTGAACCCGCAACATTCAATTCTTCTTAAGGTTAACCAACCAATCTACTTGTGGTTAACTCACAACTATCTCCTTACATCGGCGTCATTAGTCCTTCTGTCTTAAAATTCTAATAATCCTACGATCGGTGTGTTTCCAACACACGAAAAACTATTACTATCCTAAATATCCCTAGTGCCCAAGGCCTCTCTCAACTTCCGACATTTGTTCGATTTCATATGTGGGATGTCTCGCAAAGCGAAATCCAAATAAGGAACCCTCCCGTTACACTACTCCCTAGTATCGTCGGTCATCGAGATATAACGGCCTGAGGCACACCAGCGGGACGTCCTAAATCCAATCTCACTACCCTACTAACACTCTTCTAACACTATATCCTTCTATTCTGACGAAATAAAAAGTCTAACTAATCGGGCGCCTACTCTCTGCCAAGATGTTACTACCATCTTACCCAAAGCACATTACCCCCAAAATTTGCCTTCTACACAAGGCCTGGACATAAGCCTTAAATCAATTTCTTTCACCTTGCCTCACCCCCATCCTTGCAGGGAGGAAACAATTCAGTGCTTTCCCATAGCACTTTTATCTCCATATACATACCATCATCACACGGTTTTCAGTCCATAGTGTTTTCTCCACACTAGGTGACGAATCACCACAACTAACACCCTTGCATCCTATAACATCTCTCCACTCCCGATGTCGTTAAGATTCATGCGCGGAGCGTCTCGCAAGCGAAATCCAAACAAGGAACCCCTCCAATATACTACTACTTAACTTTGTCGGTCGTGGAGGTCCGTTAACTTCAAATATGCAACCGGGATAATCCTATCCCCTCTTTAAACAAAATGTGGTCTGAACTCCTATCCCTACCCGGAGCCATACCACTAAGCACTCATACTAACACTAAGTTCTTGCACACCCAATAATGAGCTTAAACTCACAGCTCGACAATTAACCTCACATACCTTAAATCACACCTATAAGGTCGCCACGCACTCGTAACACGGTAAAGAAACATCTACTCACCGAAGTTTCATATACCCATAATGATAAAGGCGAATTCAACCTGTATCCAGGTGAGATATCGCAACCATAACCTGTTCCACCCTGGAACTGTGGACACGATAGTCTTGCAATCATTAGCCTGCTATCGCTCTGATCACTTATTACATATTATACTCACAATAATATTATACTCGTATATCACACATAAAACGAGTTGTACAAACCAGATACATATTCAAAATATTAACACTCGCTTTTATAGAGAATGGAGGGAAATAGAACTCCGCTACCGCGAAAAAATACATAATCACACATTATATAATGTTACCGATATTGCCACAAAGCTCAAATTTCACACACGAATCTGGAGCTAAATAAAATACTGTGACTCAATCTTGTCACACATAATAAGCCTCCTATAACTGAGGTGAAACTCATAACAATATTCTTGCCAATCACCCTGGCTACTCCAAACGATTCCGGGACATGGTACACTTGCCCTTACTGAACTAAAATTTCTTAACTCAATGTCTCATCCTTGTACCCCACTCTTATCCTTTTCTCCCATCGGGAAAAAGACAAACCGTGTGACTCAATACTCCACGTCACCCTCTTTCCAACTCTGGACTTCCTAACCATGTAAAAGTTATCAGTATTATCGGACTCTCTAGCCTCGATCCTGACAATCACCTTACTATTCCTCTTAACTTCTTCTTTAAAAGGAAACTCCACTACCAGCTTCAACAGCCCTACTTTAATAAACTCCCCGGGTGGATGTCCCCCCCATGGGGTCTACGGATACACGCATTCTCCATAAGTGTTAGCAACACTTCTCTATTGAGCCTCTCATTCCTCGAAAGGACTCTCTCTTCATGGTACTTACCTCGATTCAGTACAAAATTCACTTATCCTTAACTTTCTTTATTCACTGTCGGCCTCTGGCTGATCCTTATGTGAATAATTCAAAATGGAATTACCCCCATCTCTAACAGACCAAAGGAACTAACGGGTTCATTCATCCGTAAAATTCCTCTATGGACAAAACATCCTATTTTCCCCCAAATGTGGTGACCATGATTTTCACCATTTCACATTGCTCCAATGAGTGAAAAAAATTTCCTCAAATTTTCACATCTGGGTATTTCCATACCCCGCTTTAAGCCCAAGCTCCCGAGCCTTCTACTTCCACTGGGTAGTGCTACACTTGCTTTGCACAACCTAACTTCAACGTATGGTCTTTATCAAAGACCTTTTTGAATCCTCTCCAACTCAATTTCATCGGGTAATTCCACTTTAGCACCGCTCTTTACAATAGCGGTACTTGGATATTCATAACTACTATACTTTAGTAATCGTTGCAACAATCCTTGCAAACACCACAAAGGAAGTGACCTCTACTATGGTCCTCATCCCTTACTTCACTCATGGCTCCTACTAAGCCCCGCCTCCTGCTGCTCTCATCACGGCCTTCCTTGGTCGCCCTTTCTCGATCAGCACACGAATCTCAGGTGAGCACGCAAAAGATTCACTATAATCCTATGTCATAGCAGGAGAACGAAATCTCCCAAGAGGAATCAACAATCCTACTCATAAGGCTCTATATCAAATCGAGAGTAACGCTGAAAGCGTAGTACGTCCGCATAGATTCCGAAGGACACTATAACCTGATGCTCTGATACCATATGTGACAACTCGCCTAATTAAATACCGGGCGATCCCTCCTGTACCAAATTAAAATAGGAGTCTCATATGGTTCATTCTTAGCATCACTGTCGAAAACTAAATTAATTACTAATAACCTATTAGGCTGGCGTCAAATTTTATTTAACTAATCTTTTTAACCAATCCATTCAATATAAAAGCATTCACACAGTTATGTATATGAAACTGAAATAAAATAAAATTTACCGAACACTCGGTTTAAAATCATACAACCATATCGAATGCTGCACAAAAAGGCGGTAAAAGAATAAATAAATGCAGTTGGGTTATTAGCCCGAATGTTTATAGAGTACCTCCTATCTAGATTACAAGGATAAAAGCGTCTACGGTAAACCTGCATGCATCCACAGCTGCTGCAGCAGACGTCTGACTCGAAGGAATTGTCATCCAGGCGTCCCTGTGTCTGGACACCTATAATATATATATATATATATATATAGCAAGAGAGGAAAATATAGAAACGAGTCAGAGCCCGATTTGTGAAAAATATTTTGCAAGTGCATAAATGCTTTATTTGGAAAAATATGTTTTATCTCATATTTAAATTGGTATCTCACTCTCATGAGATACACCTCACCTCTCTTCTAATAGTGCACGCCTAGCGCATACCTAACAATTCCCTGAGTTAAGCTAGCCTGCCTAACGAAATCCGTTTAACCCAATCTCTAACAATCCTAGTTACCCCGAGTACTAAGGGCTAAACTTCTCCCCAGTCTCAACACTATGCCATATTCGTGCGTGGGGTGTCTCGCAAGCGAAATCCGAATAAGGAACCCCCCGATACACTACTACTTGACAAGCTCGATCATCGAGATCCATTAGACCCTCAGTACACAACACACATATATATACATACTAATATAATTTATACCTTATCATACTTACTTACTTACTTTTATATACTTATCAGATTTTAAGTCCGAATATGATCTCCCGGAATGAGAATTAAATCTATCTTTCTTTTATCTCATTAATCTCATAGAGATATGTATAATATCTTGTTCTCATACACAAGTAATATACCATACGCACCGGTATAATCATCATCCAAATAATATACCATACACACAGATGTATAATAACCATCCTAACGAGCTATAACTCGAGGATGCGGTCTCATAGTGCCGATCCAAAATCCGGGTTTACTCACTATACCACGGTACCAAGACAGACTCTCTCAATGGATATGGTAAACAAATACACAATGGTGGAGGCGGTCATGTTCCCCCTGCAAGTGGAGTTACACACATCTCACTCGAATGCGGGACGTTAATGACCTGGGGACTATAATCTCCCTGCTCCTCAAGCCAGGGGATTCACCCACATCGCGCAACCTCCCTGGATCGCACTAGAGAAAATATATACTCTGGTTGTTCCAACCCTATACCAAAGGAAAGCCAGTGGAAATCAGCCTCTAAAATACACATATACCAATCACACATAGATACATATGTATTTGTATCATATAATATATATACTTTAGTCACATAGTATATATATACCATATATTACTCCACGAATATATATAAATGGCCATAATTTCCAATCACACATGACGATGACCAATAATCCCAAAGATTCTCCCAATTATTAATATTCAAGAAATCGCACACACACGATACTAAACCCAAAAGTATTCCCTCACTTCATACTTAACTTGTACGCTATCCGCGTTTAAGGATTTACGCACATCAAAATCCCGAAGATACCAATCACTAGAAATCGCGTCCTAGGATTTACTCCGATGTATTCACCTCACATACATACAGATAACACAAAGACCTAAAATCGATGGTAGCGGAACTCTCTCTTTCAAATATTGTTCGTCCCGAACGTTTACTAGGTCCGTTCCTCGGATTATGCCCCACAACTACCCAAAGTCTTCTCTTTCATTTAAAGGTTCACTCACCCTCAAAAACATCATTTAGGAGTCCCAATGCCATAGCTAGGATCTCCCAAATACAACCCTAAATCGTAATTTAACTCCCCATACTCCTAAGGGAAGAAAACTAACAATTCTGGCCAAAGCGAATCGATTCGGCCTTCTAGCAAATCGATTCGGGTGGGCGAATCGATTCGGGTGGGCGAATCGATTCGGGTGGGCGAATCGATTCGGGTGGGCGAATCGATTCGGCCCCCAATCCGAATCGATTCGGAAAGTGTTATGCAACAGGTCCTTAAAGGCGAATCGATTCGGTCAAAATACGAATCGATTCGGCCCAAGGCAGTCTTACAGATCCCCTTAGGCGAATCAATTCGGTCTAGCCCCGAATCGATTCGGCATGTTCGAGGGTTACTGTTTGGGTGATTTTCCAATCTCCAAAATACCCAAATATCAATCCAACCTCCATTTCTATGGTTTTTCATCTCAACCAACAACTCTATAAACTTCTACTCTATGTTTTACAACTAACACATCAATTTATTTGGGGTATTAAACCGATTCTCTACAAATTAAACCCTAAAATCATAAAAACCCCAATTTAACATTTTAACCCATTTCTTCAGTCTATTTACATCATTTTAACACTAGAATTCATTTGGAGTTTACATTACATCTATATGTAAACTCATATTCCAGTTTCTCCCAAATTTATTTTAAGGGCTATAACCCAAAACCATATAGTTTACCAACTATAATATGAAATAGATGCACAAAATAAAATAAAGCAAGTATACACTTGCCTCGAGGATGAAATCCGACGACCTCGAGTCGAATCCGACGGAGTTTGGCCCAAATCTCCCATTTCTCTCTTCTTTCTCTCCTCCTCTCTCTCTCTTCTCTCTTTCTTTCTCTTTTCTCTTTTCTCTCCCCCTTTCCCTTTCTTATATAGGGAGAAAAAGGGTTTATACCGCTAAAACCCCAAAACGACTAGTTTACTCAATTACGAGTTCCCAATACCCTATTATGACTATCTCGGCCATTCCGAAATCAACCGCACACTCGAAATCTCTATCCGAGGTACTTGCCCGCAACTCACTAATTTAACCCAATGCATCTCAATACGAGTTTTCCAATTAGAATATTATCCTTTGTCGCTTTACCCACTGCGACATGTAATTAAAATGCTCCGACCTATTTACTTAATCCCAAAAGTAATTTTAACACCCACCGAAAATCATCAAATCCTTGAAAACTCCAAAAAGTAATATTTACTATAATCCCTTTAATTCCCAAATTACACTTACTCGTGAATTTTAATTGTCCTCAAAAGTGCGGGGTATTACAACCTTTACCATCTGACAGGTGATACACTTGGACACGAACTCTGTAATGTCCTTCTTCATCTCACTCCACCAGTACTGCCACCTCATGTCCTGGTACATTTTATCCCCTCCGAGATGTACCGCAAATCTAGACCCATGCAACTGCGTCATCACTGCATGACGTAACTCTTCTCCCTCCGGGACCACCAATCTCCCATTAAACTGCAAACCTCCATCCGAACTCACTGAATATGACTTGACACCCTTAGCTAGGAGCCATACAATCTGATCTTGACAAAATGTATCAGTTGCTTGGCCCTGGATCACCCTCGTAACAATCTCTGGCGTGGTTGTCATCACAGATACAAAGGATCGGGCCACTGCGTTCTGATGTCCCAACTCTTCCACTTCGCCTTCTATACTCCTGCTACCTCACCTACCGACATATGACTTAATGCATCAGTTACCACGTTAGCCTTCCCCGGATGGTACTGTATCTCGAACTGGTGGTATTTCACAAACTCAAGTCACATGCGCTGACGCATGTTCAACTCCCGCTGAGTGAACAAGTATTGTAGTAACTTGTGGTCTGTGAATATGCGAAACTTCTCCCCTAGAAAATAATGCCTCCAAATCCACAATGCAAACACGATCGCTGCTAGCTCCAGGTCGTGGGTGGGGTAATTTCTTTCATGAGGCTTAAGCTTGCGAGAGGCATAAGCTATAGCCTGCTCCTACTGCTGAAGTACTCCTCCGAGTCCATGTAGAGAGGCGTCAGTATACACTAGGTACTCCACCCCCGGCCTGAGTAAAGAAAGAACTGGCGCTGAAGTCAACTTATCCTTCAGCTCGTCAAAAGCCAATTGACAAGCGTCATCCCATACGTACGAGATTCATCAACGGACTCGCTATTTTTAAAAAGCCTCGAATTAACCGTCGTAGTATCCGGCTAACCCCAAGAAATTACGCACCTCTTTCGGTGTCGTGGGCTGTCCCCACTCCCTCACTACCGACACTTTGCTCGGGTCCAGAGATATCCCCAATTCTGACACAACATGCCCCAAAAATTATACCTCCGTAATCAGAATTCGCACTTCTCATACTTGGCACATAACTGATGCTCTCGTAGAGTCTAAAGAACCCGTCTCAAGTGCTCGGCACGCTCCTCCTCAGTTTGTGAATAAGTCAGTCTGTCATCAATGAAGACGATGACAAACTGATCTAAGAACTCTCTGAACACCCGGTTCATCAAGTCCATGAATAAGGCTGGAGCATTTGTCAGCCCGAACGGCATGACTCTGAACTCATAGGACCCATATCTCGTCAAGAAAGCAGTCTTCGACACATCCTGCTCCCTAATATGTAGCTGATGGTATCCCGATCTTAAGTCTATCTTTGAAAATAAGGCAACTCCCCTCAGCTGGTCGAAGAAGTCGTCGATTCGGGGCAACAAATACGTATTTCGTATCGTGACCTTGTTTAACTCTAGGTAGTCCACTCATAATCTTAATGAACCATCTCTCTTTTTCACAAACAACACTGGAGTGCCCCAAGGTGAGGTGCTCCTATGAATGAAGCCCTGGCCTAACAGCTGCTCAATCTGATCCCATAACTCCCTCATCTCAGCTGGAGCCATACGATATGGTGCACGGGCTATCGGCCGAGTGCCCGACATCAAGTCTATAATGAAGTTTATATCTCTACTGGGGGTAGGCCGGGTATCTCCTGGAACACATAAAAAATTCACGAACAACTGGAATCGAATCCAGGGGAATCACAATCTCCATAGAGGTCTTCTCCTATATGTAGTATAAATGGGTGGACGATCCTCCCTCAGGGCAGGGTATCGCCACCAAAAACATCTCCTGACCAGGAATGAAAAAGATAATACTCTTACCAAAACAATCTATCATGGCCCTATAAGTCGCTAGCCAATCCATGTTAATAATGGCATCATGCTCATGTATATAGAAAACTAGCATATCTGCAGGTAGAATCAAGCTACCAATATCTATACCTATTCCTCGATATATAAAGAAAATCAAAGACCCATTCCCCAATGGTGAGTCTACACATGTCACTGTACTCTCTGATGTACCTAACAATCCCGTGACCAGTGCAAAGCTAGTGTCTATAAAATAGTGTGATGCCCAAGTATTAAATAAAACACGCCCCATAGTGCCATGGATAGGAAATGTACCCTCAATCGCAGGTGGCGCCTGTGGTGCTGCTGGCTGGTGGACGTTATAGACACATCCATATTGCAATTGCCCCTGCTGAACGGGGGCTGCTGGAATGGCTGGTAGGGGGCTGGCATCTGAGCTGGCACTGGGAGGGCGGCTGGGAAGAGTGCCCTCTACGGCTCATGACAGGCACCCTGCTGCTGTGGGGCCCTATCTCCCTCTGCGCAATCCTGGCGCCTATGGCCATTCTTGCCACATCCAAAGCACCTGCCCCTGAAGTTTCCTCCCCTTTATCTCTGTTGACCTCGGCCCTGATGGCCATTACCACCCCGCCACTGGCCCTGTTGGCCCTGCTGACTGGACTGTCCCTGTCTAAAGCCCCCATATACCTGCCTGGAATCACCGGATCGAAATCTCTTAGTAGGGTCCCCTGATGGGAACTCTGCTCACTATGGCAGATCTGCCCCTGAGCTGCTGGTGCCCCACCGGCACCACTACCTCCAGTTCGGCCCTGTTGGCTGGACTCCCCTGCTTTCTTGCTTCCCTGCTGATGGAAGAGGTGATCTTGGAAATGCAACAGAGCGGCATTGAGTACATCAGTGTAAGTACTCAACAACAGATTACCTATGAGATGCTGATGAATCTCCCAGGCCAATCCATCCAAGAACAATAAGATTTTCTTCTCTTCGGTGGGTGCCTCATCCGACACTATAGTGAGAAGTCTCATGAACTCCTCCTCATACTCTGCAACCGTCATACTCTCCTTCTTAAGATTCAGTAATCTCCGCCTCATCTCAGTCTGCACGACGGATGTGAAATATTTACGATCAAACCGCACACAAAACATCTGAATCGACATGCCGTCCCTCTCCTCAAAGATGGTGGTGGATTACCACCACTGCAAAGCGGCCACTACTAGCTTGAAGGAATCCAGTAACTGTCTCTGAACGTCAGTGCACTCATACATGTGCAGATGCCTCTGGATGTCTTTCTTCTATTAGTTGGCGATGACAATATCAGAACTACCCGAGAATTCCGGGGGATGTGCCTTCTGAAAGGCATTCCTAACCCTCTCCCATGCCGTGGGAAGCTGTGATGGCACTGGCGCTATAGCCTGAACCTGGTTGGGGCCTGCTGCACCACCGCTAACGCGCATTCATCGCCCGAGCAACTATAGCGGCGACCTCAATTGCGTTCATCTTTCTCTAAGCCGGAGCTGCTGGGTGCTCGGGCTGGGCATTTTTGTCTCGGGGTACTCATCTCGGAGGCATCTGAAATGAGAAGGAAGTTTATTAGTCTACAGTTTAATATCAATATCAAATAGCTGAAGACGTAATCGTAAATGCAAGAATACAATAATCATAAAAATAGGGCTCTACATCAAAGGCGCTAAGCTGGAAGCATAATGAGTCGTACAGATCCTAAAGGACATTAGAACCTGATGCTCTGATAACACATGTGACACCCCGCCTAATTAAATACCGGGTGATCAGTCCTTTATTAAATTAATTTAAAGTGCGTAGTTGGTTCATTCTTAGCATCACTTTCGTAAAACAATTTTCTTTATTAACACCCTAATAAATAATTAAGCTAAGTGTCAAAAGATTTAATTTTGTTTAATTTAAATTCCATCATAAAGGCCTTATGCGTAAAAACCAGTTTATGAATATTATTAATGATAAATAAAACAAAATATTCAAATGAGTTATGCCAACTAGATTACTCAATCCAAATAAATATTCACAACTACCATCAGCGTAATAGATAAAACAATCCCAATTAAAACAGAATACTGAAATAATAAAAAAGTAGGAAATCTCTCTCAAGTCTAAACAAAAATCTGGAAATGGGCGACACATGCCCTAACTAAAGAGAACTAAATCAGAAGCTGAGGAGTCAAAGGAAGAGCCGTCTACTGGAAGGACCTGCAACTCCCACATAAGCTGCAACACGTCCAATCCAATGGATTTATGCCCGACGCCCCTGTGGATGGGCACCTGTATAATATATATATATATATATATATATACAAGAGAAGGAAAAAAGACAGGAAACGAGTCAGAGCCCGAGTGTAAAACAGCTTTAAAAATAGTTTAGCAAGTATTTCAAATGCTTACTAGTTGATATGATACACATGTTAGTAGGCAACACTCTCTTGAAAATTCCCACCTCTCCTCTAGTGTGCACGCCTATCGCACTACTAAAATGACTCATAAGTCTAACCCAATTCTCCTCCCAAATTTTTTTATTCACGAAGTTGTATGTCTATGATTTATTTAAAATACCATCCACTTAAGGATCATTTAAGTCAATTATTTATTTGTCAATACTGCTGGGAAGTGTCAAGTTCTTATTGTAATGAAAAGCATTTATTCGATATTTATCTACTTATACGCACAGTAGAAGAATTCCATGTATAAGCACATATATAAATTACTCATGTAATATATATATATACACACCAATCGACACCCCACATAAAATCTACGGTGCTGGCATACTCTGCTATCAAGTCAACGTATCTCTCGTACAAAAAGGGAAATACTAGTTCAGAATCACTCTCGAACTGTATTAACACAATACACACAAAATGGAGGCGAAGCATAGTTCCAAGTCACTAAGAGGTCAACACATGCCCTTACGTTTCTTAGGACCTTCTGGCTATCATTCTCAGATAGCATATAACAAGGAATCCTATGTTCTAGGGCACGAGTCAATATCCCCCATAAAGGTCCCATCGAGATAAGTCCCGACGCGAAAACCTCCGTGATAGCAAGTAGCGCGGGTATGATTATGCACAGATAAGTATCATTATATATATACACATGCACTCGGTTATATATATATATTTTTCCATTGTTCTTTTAGGTACGCACACGACCCATAATAATATTCTATCCATACGTGGTAGAAGTCACCCAAGACCCACGTATAATTAACCCATTTCTTTTTATTCTCAATTGTCGCCACTTCATAAGTACTTCTCGTCCCTCGAAGTGTTTTATTTTACTAGATGTAAATTCAGTAGGTGTACCCTCACTAACATACTGGTCTAAGCTTTGCTTGAGTCTCCCAATACCTCATTTAACGCACGCACGATTTTTATCTAATTTTATGCCCCCGTTATCCCACGGTTACATCACGTAAATCACATTTACCGGAACTTACTTAGACCCTACTTGTCCTTCCCATGACCCATTATGGTCTTTACGTTACATCCAAGGGTTCCTACGCATTTTAATCGAATTAAGTGACAAAGGAAAAATTATGCAATTTCTAAGAGGGGGCGATCGATCGACATTCTTAAGTCGATCGATCGATCAAGCAGTTCTTGCCCAGATTCTTCAATTCTAACCTACGGGTTTCCTCCATAAAACTTCACCAAATCGCCATTAGTGAGTCTCAAACTCCCAACCAAACATAAGGATAATTATATAAACGATTTCTAATGTAATTTTTTCATTAATTCATCAAGAGTCATTATCAAATAGGTTAATTCAAGAAATTATCCTCAAACCCTAGTTTTTCTAATTTTCCCAAACATTCCTTTGATTTCCAGATTCTTATCTCTACTGTCATCAAATTTCGTGATTAATATACAACATATAACCAGACATTCATCCTACATGATTTCTACTCCAAATAGTGATATTAATCTCTCAAACAACAATATATTTTCATGAGACTTAAGATAATTAATTCCTATACTGGTATGGATGTGATATCAACCAAATAACAGTAACATAGATACTTGCCTCATATATGAAGATCTGATTCTCAGGTATTGATGGGTATGGTTGCTTCCCCCGTTTCTCGATCTACGCGTTGGTGGTGAAAGATGGCGAAGGTGGTGTAGTTTGGTGGCTCTCCTCCTTAGAAGGCTTCTCTTTTCCTTAGCCTCTCTGCAACTCTACAACTTCTAACCCTCGAGGACTCTAACTCCCATCAGATATACCCCTTCAATTTTCATCGATAATTAAGCCTTAAAAAGGAAAATTACTAAAATGCCCTCCCAATTTACCGGTTAGGCCTAAAAATGTCCCGAGACCCAAACTAAACCCCCGGGTACATTTTTATGACTATCTCGACCCTTATGGATACGTTGACACACTCGAAATGACCACACGGGTGACTTATAGTTTAATTATTTTATATACCACTAATTTAGTCCCGACACGACACCTGCGCATCCCGACTTAATTTCTATGATTATTGTATTATTCACTCGCGATAATTTTAATAAATTCAATCAAATATATTACTTTACTCATTTAGCAATATTCAACATATAATTACTAACTCTCGTCACGCTAGTAATTATTTATTATAAAATCTGAATTAATATTAAATTAATTTATGTCAATTAAATTTAATAAGATCCCCATAATAAAAGCCATAAAAATACGGGGTAATACAACAGTGTCGTTCAAATGACATGGTGAGTCATTAAAATGACATATCCATATCCTTCGAACGACATGGTGATATGGTTCAAACGCCCTGTCACCTCAAGTTTATTATTTGAGGCATTTTTTTCTTAGGATTTCGTTAACGGAGAACATAAAAATCAGAACAGAACATATACGTTTTCTGCGGTTCATTTACAAAGCTTTTCAAAGCATAAAACCATCCTTATAATTTCAAGATCCGATCTTTAATAAACATATGCAATAAAGATCTTGCGTTTGCACTAATTGGAGTTTGTTCATCGTTATTGAACAATTGGTTTCGTCATTTTGCGATGAAGAAGCGGAGGACTTCGTGTTCCTAAGCGTAGACAATTACTAAAGTTGTTCGGTGGATATCGAGGTATGCGTGGACTCATATGTTGTGGACTTTGCATGGAATGATTTATACATGGCACTATGGAGGAGTGGTTGAAGCATATAAGAGCGTCAAGGCTTACGGGAGTCGAGTCGTTGAGTAAGTCTACTGTTTGTACTTTGTAAAACCATATCATAGTGATTGTTTATCTTGGACCGTCCGAGGTTTTTTCCCTTAGTGGTTTTTTCTTACGTCGGCGTTGTGGACTTTACTTTATTTTACTTGCTTAAATAATGCTAGATGCATGTTTATGTTTAACAAGATAAAATTGGTTTAAGTAAAATTTGGTTCACACACTTGGTGCGTAATTAAAATTGGAATTTTGGAAAAATTGAAAAAAAAATTGTTTACCTAAAGAACACATAAGAAAAGGGATGTTTACAAATTGGTATCAGAGCTAGAAATACTATTTTAATGTGTTTGTGATCCCGTATCTTTAGGTGGTATTTGTTTTCTCTCTTGGCTTGTTTTGTTTGTCTCTCGATGGATTCTCATTAGAATTTGAAGTTTGCCAAAAGAATCGAATTTCTTGAAAAAGAAGATTCTCGTTTTAAAAATGCTTTGGAACTTTTACAAACTGTTCAAAATCAAAGAGATATCATTCGTGAGAAGTTTGGTGCCTTATATTCTGATTTTCAAAAATTATAATTATCCAAGAAAGAGAGTGATGATAGGATCCGATTTTTAAAGAAAGAATTGGAGGACTATAAAAATTATAAGGTTAACATTTGTGATGTTGAATAAAATGTTTTAATTAACGGTTTAAGGCACGTGAGAAGACTCTTAGGGTTAAGTTTGTGTTAATTGAGGGGTAGCGAGATAACCTTCTAGGATTGATTGAAATATATGAAGAAGGAGTCCCTAAAAGTGGAAGAGTCTAATTCCTTGTTTGAGTCTAAAATTTTGATATTTAAAGATAATTTAAAGGAGTTGAGTAGTGTGTGTAATAATGGTACTGACTCGTCTAGTTATAATGCTTTTATTGTCAAAGCCAAGAGCATTGTTTATTTTAGAGGGCCAACCATATCCAAGGACATTAGAAAATTCCAACCCATAGTTAACCTTCCTCCCGGTTACATATGTTCACATTGTGGTAGGAAAGGTCACCTTAGAGCATTTTGTTTTGATCTTGGAATAGGTCATAGGAAGTTGAAGTCTAGTGTTCCTCTTATTCCTGAAACCCGACGTGTTAGATATACATTTATTTGGGTTAGGAAATCCTTTATAAAGATGCTATATGTTAGACTTATTGGTTCTCACATGCTTGCACATGATGCGTCACACGCTATTTCTCATGGATGATTGCTTGCATGGTTTGTTTGTCATACGTTAATTATTGCTTCATGATATATATTTCTAGTGTTATGGCATGTGTATCATTTGTATTTTATTTTTATTTTATTGAGTCTTATGAGAAAAATAAAAAAAGATTTTGCTTTTGATATATTTTTTGAAAAATACAAAAAGATTTTTGGTTTTATATATTTTTCGAAAATACAAAAAGATTTTATTTTTTTAGTAAAAAATATTGTTCAAAAAACTCAAAAAGATTTTCGATTTTTGTGTCGTGAGTTTACATGTTTGATGTGGCATATTGGTATGCTTGGACCCCCATCATTTCATTTATCCATGTGGCTAGTGCATTTAGTCATAATTACAGATGCTTAGAATGATCTTAACCATTTTCTTAATGGGGTAGTTTTGAAGTTTATTTGCATTTTGATTCTATTATGGACATATTCCATCGCACACACATGCACGAGATTACATGAATGTTTGACTTCTCATGCATATTTGAGTTTGGTGAGACGTTCTCCTCTCAATTTTGTTATCTATGCAAAATTAGACTTAGGAGGAGGTGTGCATATAAGAACCATTGCCGGAAAGGATTCGAATTGTTTAAATTGAAAAAATGATGAGTGTGCACGGGAAAAGGTTGCGAGAGACATGTTGACCCGTCGTGAAAGCCATCGTTTAAAAGAGCCCAAGAAAAAATTAAGGCATTAAAAAGATTACATATATGCCAAAAAGGGCAAATAGGATTTCTCAAAAGGGAAAGTAGAAACCTCAATTGAAATAGAAAAAGAAATATGAAAATATGAGGGAGTTTTGTTGGAAAAAATACAACAGGTTTGCACCATGAATCTTAATGTTGAACGATCATGGCATGGCGCTATTTGTTTGGTAGAATCGTCAATAATCTATATTTGTGTGCATGATGTATGTTTTGTTCATTAAGTTCAAGTTTAATTGTCACATATGGCTAAAAACTTAGTTTGATGAAATTTTGCTATCAATAAGAACTTCTTGATCGTTTCGATGTGTTTGAATTATGATTCATTTATTGCAGTTCACGCCCATTCATTCCATAACCATGTTTGAGGTACATTGATACTATGTTGACATGTAACTCATATTTGTTGTTTTGAGTCTGTTTTGCTACTGTTTTATATTTCTAGTTGTTGTTTTGAGAAAATTTCGTCGCTGGGCAAATCATCCATATTTTTAGAGCTGGAATTGAGAATTTTTAAATTCATTCAAATGACTTATGGTGGTCGTTCAAATGACATGTCCACTTCGTTCGAAAACTGGATTAAACGACCTTATAAACGAGGTACTGTAAGTGTCAGGTATGGTCGTGAGAAAGGTGTTTCGTATGACATCGTACTATTTTGGATCGTTTCTTACATGGTTCGAACGACATGCCTCTGTTGTTCAAATGACCTGGCAATGTCGCTCGAACAACCCTGAGTGAATTTTTGCCATTCATTCTATTTTTGTATCTGCTTGATTTATACACTGATATTACACTGATTTGGTACTTTTGGGTTGTTTTGAACTGTTTACATGCAGTCGATATTAATCAATCATGCTTGATTCTTATACTACATTGTTTCGTTTAGTCACATCATTCCTAAAATTATTAATTTATTCACGTTATTATTTGCTAGCTACGTTTTGATAGTCTGATTCATATTAGCTGGTTATCGTTTGTTTATCTATATATGCCTCATATGATTAGATTTTGTTTATTTATCTGTTTCACTGGTTGTCTATTCGAGACAAAAGGGGGGAGAGATAGATATGTGATGTAGGGGGAAATTTGATTGTTTGGTATGTTTAATAAATTGGTATCAAATTGTTTGGTTTTTAAATTGATATATATTGTTTATCATGTTTGAGATTTGATCGTATTTTGAAATTGATATCATATGGTCTTATATATCATTTTTTCCTCTATACTTCACTTGGTTTGTTTGTTTTGTGTGTGTAGTGATATTCAGAGATTCGGGATTTTTTGACAACATCACATTCAGACAGCTCGTGCTTATCGGTCCTACACATACTAGTCCGTGTCCTGTAATTTTTTATTTTGGGTTTATGGGATGGGATTTAGTTGTCATTCGGCTTGACGGCCTGGCTTAGCATTCACTGTTTTTGTTTTATCTTGGAATAGTCGACGGGGGAGATTTGTAAGGACTAATTTCTAACTAAGTTAATATGTTTGTAATTGACTTAATTCCAGAACAAAACAAGTTTGAGTCATAGGAAAGTTTTTACTTGTTCGCCATTCTCATAAGCCCATGACGTTGTATTGAAGACGTAGCGACCAAGCTTCAGAGATAGATCATGTCATCTTTTATTGGTGCACATTTCACGTTTTCATGGCATATTACATTCCGAATATCTCTCGGGTATGAACGCATAATGTTTATGGGATTCATAAATAGTTTTAAGGATGGATACTTTATTTAAAATGATTTTAAATATTTTTAAAATGTTTATTCTGAGTTTATCTCGTATTGAGAGTCGTATAAAACATCACTTCTCATTTAGATGGTTCAAACAAGATTGTAGTCGTTCAAATGACATTGCAGTGTATTTCAAATGACATGGTGAGTCGTTCAAACGACATAGCCATATCGTTCGAATGATATGGTGATATCGTTCAAACGACTTGTCGCCTCAAGTTTATTATTTAAGGCGTCTTTTGATCAGAATTTCATTAATGCATAACATAAAAACAAGAACATAACCTATACGTTTTGTGCCGTTTATTTACAAAGATTTTCAAAGCATAAAACCATCTGTATAATTTCAAATCTGATCTTTCATAAACATATGCAATAGAGGCTTGTGTTTGCGCCAATCGGAGTTTGTTCATCAGTATTGAAGGATTGGTTTCATCGTATGATAAATAAAACTGAGATAATATATCAACTGAAGGGATAACATGCCCAAATAAAATACAGAATCATAAATCCTACTCTAGGAATGAATAACTTAAGCGTCTACACAAATCCTACAAACCTCGACAAATGCAACAACTACGCATCCCTAGAATGAGTCATTAAGCTTGACATCCTTATGGCTGGACACCTAAAATGGTTTGAAAAATAGATTTGACACGGGCCAGAGCCCAAAACCTTTGAAAAATAGTTAGCAAGTATTTAAATTGCAGTTATAAAAGCAGTTATTAGATACACATATTAGTCTAACGTACACTCCCTTGAGTTCTTCACCTCTCATATATAGTGCACACCTAACGTCTCCAATTTTTTCCATATAGTTATGCTACCCAGCCTAACTAGACATAATTATCTAACTAACCACAACAGGTTTAGCTCCCCCGTACTACCCATACGATATGCTACCGTAGAACCAGTAATTAATATTAACCGAATATTAACATTTCACTGTTAGTTAAGTTTCTCATACTTAAATTACTTTTAGATATACACTATCTATCTTTTCTACCATCATATATAAGTAGAATAATCACACTTGTATATATTTATCACACTACAATATATACAACTACATCATCCCTTGGAATGGGCACCACGATGTATGCATAATCTGTTATCAACTCCATGTACCTCTCATACGAAATCAAGGACTAGCAGTTCAGAATGTCTCCTTGAACCGTAAATCAAACAACACACAAAGGAGGCGAACATAGTTTTGAGCCTTTGGGCTATGTACATACCTGACGTGCCCAAATGACG
The DNA here is from genome assembly GCA_949130495.1 of Sambucus nigra. Taxonomy (NCBI): domain Eukaryota; kingdom Viridiplantae; phylum Streptophyta; class Magnoliopsida; order Dipsacales; family Adoxaceae; genus Sambucus; species Sambucus nigra. The sequence continues at coordinate 524,092,178 of OX422220.1, forward strand.
TGTCAGTCCCACTAATACACAACACATAGTGAGATGCCTTAATTTATATATTTTGGGGCACACATCTAGACCTCGCTGGAATTGAGAAGGTGGGATCGCCCTCTGCGCGGAACCTCTTGTGATAGCAGGTAGCGTAGGTATGTTAACACACATAACAAATCACGTAATAGGTATTCATCATTTTCCTCAGATTTCTTCCATTTTAATCATCCATACTCACCGATTTTGTGTTATCTACATACAAGGATTTGTTCTACATGAATTTCAACCCCAAATCATGAGTTCTACCCACTCAATTCCAAAGAATCATCATTTAAATCATGAACTGAAAACCCTACACTACATTGGTATTATAACATTCTCAAAGTAATGCAAGATAAACACTTGCCTTGATAAAGTAGGTCTAATTTTTGTTCTGAGATGATGAGGTTGATCTTTCCTTGCTCCGATCATAAATTCGACAACGTTGGTGTTGCGAAAAGCTATGGTATGGCCTAGGTTTCTTCTCCTCTCCCTCTCCTATGGCCTCCTCTCTATCCCAAGTGTTGTAAATCTAGCCCACAACTCAAAGGAGCTGATATACCACTTAATTTTTCAGAGTTCCTCCTACCCTAGACTCCTAAATGACCGAGACGGCCTTATATGGTGCCGGGTTGGTCTAAAATCTCCTCGGGACCCAAATAATACACTCGGGTACACTATTTCAACTATTTTGACCCATTTGGAATCAACCGTGACCTCGAAATCACCATCTGAGTCACTCTACATAAATTTCCTATCTCGACCTCAATTTAGTCTACACGCGACTTCCAATTGAGATATAACACAATCACGTCCATGTCACCCGCTATGACTTATAATAATTATCATCAGTTGTTTACTACTCACGTAGTAAATTCATTCCATAAATATGAATCATTATCTCTCCCAATTAATATTTTAATAAACACATAATATTTTAATTCAATTAAATTACGGCACACGTTGTAATTTAAAACAACCGAATTAATTAAATTCTAATTACTCATAAATACGGGGTGTTACATCTATTTGACTTGATGGACTCAACAACTCTAACATTTTGACATGAAAATTTAGCTAGTTTAATATATATATATATAGAGATAGATAGATAGATAGATAGATAGATAGAGAGAGAGAGAGAGAGAGAGAGAGAGAGAGAGAGAGACTCCTATTCACAATAAGTTTGCACACGTGCAGACGCACACCTATTTTTTTTAAATATTAAAAAAAAAATTGAGTTGATTTTTTTTATATAATATTTAAACATTTCAACGGACCCATATAAAAAAAAATCAGCTCAACAAAAGTTTTTTTGTTATTTTGAAAAAATTGGTCAAACTTTTGCAGCTTTTAAGTGCTTTAAAAACTGCGAAAGTTTGATCGATTTTTTTAAAATGGCAAAAAAACTTTTTTTGAGCTGATTTTTTTATATAGGCCTGTTGAAATGTTTGAATATCACATAAAAAAATCAACTCAAAAATATTATTTTTAATATTTTAAAAATTAGATTTGCAAACTTAGTATGCACAGGAGCCGTTTTTTTTTGTGTGTGTATATATATATATATATATATATATACTGAACGTCTGCTGTAAGTATTCCTTATGGTGCAGACCCCGGTACATACCATTTTTTTAAATAGTAAAAAAATAAAATTTTTGATGAAACTTCATAGATATGATCATCTCCAATTTTTTTCATAAACAAATTCAAGAAAAAACCGTTGAATTGAGGTGATATATACAAAAATGGTATAAATATTCATTTTCAACCGTTGAAATGTTGGGTCGGCGCCAACCACTTTATTGATTGAATTTGTTGATTAAACTTCATGGATATGATCTTCTCACTGTCAAGATCATATCCATGGAGTTTCATCAAAAAATTCAATAAAAAAGTGGGTGAGATGATCATCAATATTTCAACGATCGAAAATGCATATTTATACCATTTGTTTACATATCACCTCATCTCAACGGTTTTTTTATTGAATTTTTTGATGAAAAAATTAGAGATGATCTTCTCACCGTGGAGATCATATCCATGAAGTTTCATCAAAAAATTCATTTTTTTACTATTTTACCTCTCTCTCTCTCTCTCTCTCTCTCTCTCTGTATATATATATATATATATATATATATATAGACACACACACACACACAAAATTACATTTGCAATCTCCCCCTTTGGTAATTTGCTGGCAAAACTTCCCAAAACCCATAATCATCTTATTACCCCAGCAAGACGTATACTCCACTAGCCATATAGTGAATGTAGTAAAAGGTAATGTATAAAATCCATAACACCAAAAAGACAATGCAAAAGTTATATCTGAATTTGGGCTAGAGTTAGAATCATCGATGTTAGTCCGAAAACCACATGAAACAACAAACAACGTCACGCAAGAAATAAGATGCACAAAGAGAAACTCCTATTGCTTGGGAATTGTGGCCATCCCCGATCCTCACGGCGGGAGAGGATCCTGGTCCCGCGCGTCTCTCTCGGGAGCGCTTCGGCCGGCGTCGTTGATGAGGTGAAAATATAGAGAGATGGAGTCGCCAGTCTATTTTACTCACAACAAACAAAAGAAAAGGGAGCCATCCCGAAGGACAACATCCAAAGACATACTGATGCATACGAAACAAAGATGATTCGAAAAGGGTCCGGAGGCTAAGTTACGGAATGGGAAGGTGTTGTAATACCCCGTATTTTTATGCTATTTTAATTTGGGGATTTATTAAATTAAATTGAAGAGAATTATTTAATAAAAATCCGGAAATTAATTATGTTATAATTATTAACGTGACGAGAGTTAGTAATTATTGAAAATGAGTTGAATATTACTAATGAGAAAAGTAATATACATATGTTGGTTCTATTAAATGTCACGAGTGATTAAAATGACAGTTTTGGAAATTTAAGTCGGGACGCGCCCGTGTCGCGTCGGGACTAAATATTGGGTAATAAAAGTGAATATTTTATAAGTTGCTCGTATGGTCATTTTTAGTGCGCCAACGCGTCCGGAAGGGTCGAGATAGTCAGAAAAGTGTACCCGGGGGTTTAGTTTGGGTCTCGGGTCATTATTAGGCCAAATTAGTAACTCGGGAGGGCTTTTTAGTCATTTTCCATTTTTGGGTAATTAGACCTACGAAAATTGGAGGAGTTATATCAGCCATCTAGGTTATCATTTAGGGTTAGAACATCCCAAAACCTAGAACGGCCATTGGAGAAGAGAGGAGAGAGCTCTTAAGAGATTTCAAGGCTCAAAACTCAACGGTTTCCACCGCCGTCACCACCAACGCGTAGAGCGCGAGGAGGAGAACGCAACCACACCACTTTCAGCCGGAAAATCAGACCTCTGAAATCCCAGGCAAGTGTTTAACTTGCATATTTTCGTTTATGCAATTTCCATATTAGTTTAGGAATGATTAGGAGGGTAATCCATGAAAGAAATCTAAGTTTTGGATAGGAATTGCATGTAGAAAAGATCAAAAACTGTATTTTGGAAATCCCACATGATTTAGATGAATAAATCACGAAATTTTGATGTTATATTAGATGTATATTCTGGAGAAAAACTGATTAGAATCTGGGTAAAGAAATTCTAGGGTTCTTGAGGTTTTGATGGAGTTTTAGGCTTGTTAATCCATAATTAATGATGAGAAATTGCATGCTTTACGTTGTAAACATCTAGTAATATGTTATAATGTTTGTAGTATTAGTTTTGGGACGATTAGAGTTGAAAAATATGGATTTGGATGAAGGAAACCTATGAAACCCGTAACTGTTCTTTCTGCAGAATCGCAGACCTGCTTTGATCGATCGATCGAACTCAGAGCATCGATCGATCGAAGGTTCGATCGATCGAGCCCCAAACCTCGATCGATCGACCCCTCCTGGCAGCTTCCTATTTTTCTTATTTAATTAGTTTAATTAAATTTATTGTGAGATAATCCTTGGGCATGCTTAATGAAATGTTTTGGGAGATAGGAAGGACCAGTAGGACATATATACATGTGTTGGGAACTTTATATTAAGAAAAGAATCGTGCTTGTGAGATAATTAATTAAGGAACAAGGGAAACACGTATTTCAAAGTGAGGGATTACGTCAATTAGCTACGTTAGTAAATGGAGATCTACTTACTGAATTTTCTACTTAGAAGATTAGAGTCCACAAGTGTCATGTAATAAGTGAGAAAACCCTTCGAGTTAAGGTTAGAGACGAAACCTTATATGTGAGATTAATAATGTGAAATTAATAATAAATGTTGTAATTATGGGTAATGAGAGGAACCTATATTAACATGATGAAATTGGTATATTTATATGATTGTGTGTACATATATTATATACATGTGAAAAACATACCGCGCTACTTGCTATCCTCGAGGTTACCGCGCTGGGACAGTCTTATCTCGATTGGGACCCTTATGGGGGGATATTGACTTGTACCCTAGAAGATAGATATCCTTGGTACAGGCTATCGAATTGATAGTTCAGACGGTCCTAAGAGACGCGAGTATGTGCTTTCCTCTTAGAGACTTGGAATCTATGCTTCGCCTCACTATTGTTTGTTTATGTGTTAATACAATTCGAGAGTGATTCTGAATTTGTATTCCCCTTGATATGAGTGATATGGGGTTTGGATAGTGGAAGTATGCAAGCACCATAGTTTAGATGGGGTGCCATTATAATATATATATTAGATGAGCAGTTAATATATATATATGAGATTATGGAACTTGAAACTGTCTACTGTGATTTGATAAGTAAGACATGATTAATGACTCAAATAGTAAATACTTAATGTGAGAAAGTATAATATGACACTGGTAAACTTTATAAATTTGATGAAGCTAAAACGAGGGTTATACTAGGTATTGAAACATCCTCTTTATATAACAATACGGGTCGATTTTGAAACCTTGCGAATAATTTAAGATAAGTAAATTATTAGGAAGGTTAGTGAAATAAAACGATAAGATAAACCGTTGGGAAGGTTAGTACGATAGGCGTTCACATTAGAAGAGAGGTGAGAATTTCTCAAGAGAGAGTCGCACTAATATGTTGTTGCATAGGCCTGTATCAATTTAAATACTTGCTAAACTATTTTTAAACTGTTGTACAATCGGGCTCTGACCCGCTTGTCGCTATCTCTCTTCTTTTGTATATATATATGTATTACAGGTGCCCAGCCACAGGGGCGTCTTGCTTAGGAGCTCTTAGAAGACGTGCTGCAGCTTAGGTGGGAGTTGCAGGCCTCTTTCTTAGACGACCTCTCCATTTGGCTCCACTTCTAGCTTAGATCATCTTTATGGGCATTGTGTCGCCCTTTCCTTTATTTTCAGTTATTTCCATTTTCAGAGTTTATGTTGGATTACTGTTATTCGTTTATTCGGGATTGATTATTCAGGATTTCTATTTTGGTATTTGGGATTATTCAGTTTGAATAATGTTACTTTATCTTCCGATTGTCAACATTCGATTGACGAATGCTTTTAATTAATTGTATTGTGTTCCAGTTTTATGGTGATGTGATTCTTAATTGATAAATTGTGTTAATAAGTAAATAAATCTTTTTATTTAAATAAAATCTGGAAAGTAATGTTTAAAATATGGTTTTGACACTTAGCTTAATTATTTAGGGTGTTAAATTGGAAAGTTTATTTTTACGACAGTGATGCTAAGAATGAACCAAACTGTTCACCTTGATTTAATTTTATAAAGGAGTGATCGCCCGGTATTTAATTAGGCGGGGTGTCACAGGTGGTATCAGAGCATCAGGTTCTAGTGTCCTTAGGATCTGTACGGCTTACTTTTGTTTTCAGCTGAGCGCCTTTGGTTTAGAGCCCTACTTTTAGGACTGTTGTACTCTTGTTGTTACGCTTATGTCTTCAGTTATTTAAGTTGTGATAATAACTGTAAGACTAATAAACTTCTCCTCATTTCAGATGCCTCCGAGACGCGCACTTCGCAATAGGATTGCCCAAGCCGAGCAGCCCGAAGCTCCGGCTCAGGGAATGTTCAGTGCAGCCGATGTAGCTGCCATTGTCGCTCAGGCAGTAGATGCTGCACTAGCCAGGGCACAGCATGCTCCGCCCCAGGTTCAGGCCGTGGCGCCAGTACCAGCACAGCTCCCATCTGCATGGGAGCGAGTTCGGGATGCTTTTCAGAAAGCACATCCCCCGGAGTTCTCTGGTAGCTCGGACATCGTCACAGTTAGCCAATGGAAGAAAGACATCCAGCGGCATCTCCGTATGTATGAGTGCACTGACGTGCAAAAGCAGTTATTGGCTTCCTTCAAGCTGGTGGGAGCCGCATTGCAGTGGTGGGAGTCCACTACCACTTTGGAGGAGAGGGACACGATCCCTATTCAGTTGTTCTGGGAGCGGTTTGACCGCAAGTTCTTTCCACCCGCAGTGCAGACTGAGATGAGGCGGAAGTTGTTAAATCTGAAGCAGGAGAATCTCACTGTAGCCGAGTATGAGGAGGAGTTCACGAGACTTCTCACCATCGTGCCAGAGGAGGCACCTACTGAGAGTAAGAAGATCATACTGTTTGTTGACGGGTTAGCTTGGAGGATCCGTCAGCATCTGATTGGGAATTTATCCCTGAGTACTTTCACTGATGTACTCAATGCTGCATTACTACATTGCCAGGATCACCGCTTCCATCTTCAGGGAAGTAAGAGAGCAGGAGAGTCCAGCTAGCAGGGCAGGACCGGGGGAAACGGTGCTAGTGGGGCACAATCTCATGGACAGACTCGTCAGCACGAGCAGGGTTCCCATCAGGGGGATTCTGCTAAGCGATTCCGTTCAGGTGATTCCAGGCAGGGAAATGGGGGTTATAGGCAGGGCCAACAGGGCCAACAGCCTAATCAGCAGGGCCAGCAAGGCCAGCCCCGACAGCAGGGTCAGCAGCAGGGCCAGCAGGGCCAACAGCGTGCACAACAGGGCCAACAGGGCCAGTGTCGTGGGGGTAACGGCCAACAGGGTCGTGGTCAGCAGGGCCAGAAGGGAGGCAACTTCAAGGGCCGATGTTTTGTGTGCGGTAGATATGGCCATAGGTGCCAGGATTGCCCAGAGGGCGATAGGGACCCACAGCAGCAGGGAGCCCATAACGATCCGCAGAGGCCACTTTTTCCACCTGCCCTCCCAGCTCCAGCCCAGATGCCAGCCCTACCGGCCATTCCAGCAGCTCCAGTGCAGCAGGGGCAGCTACAGTATGGACGTGTCTATAACGTCCACCAGGCAGCAGCTCCACAGGCACCACCCGCGATTGAGGGTACGTTTCCTATCCATGGTACTATGGGTCGGGTTTTGTTTGATACGGGGGCAACGCACTGTTTATAGCTACACATTTTGCGAAATCCTTAGAGTTGTTAGCCACAGCGGAGAGCACAGTGACGTGCGTAGACTCACCACTAGGGGGTGGGTCACTTATCTTATTTATATGCCGGGGAGTAGGAGTAGAGATTGGTAGTTTGGTATTACCTGCCGACATGTTAGTGTTAGATATGCATGAGCACGATGTGATCATCGGTATGGATTGGCTCGCAGCTTATAGAGCCATGATTGATTGCTTCGGTGGGAGCATTGTTTTTGCCATTCCGGGGCAAGAGATGTTTGTAGTGGTGATGCCTCGCCCAGAGGGAGGTTCGACCGCTCATTTATATTACATTGAGGAGGATACCTCTAAGGAGGTTGTGATTCCTTTGGATTCGATCCCAGTTGTTAGGGAGTATTCCGATGTGTTTCAGGAGATACCAGGCCTACCCCCCAGTCGCAAGATAGACTTTGTCATAGATTTATTCCCAGATACGAGACCTATAGCACGCGCACCGTACCGTATGGCTCCGGCAGAGATGCGAGAGCTACGGGATCAGATAGAGCAGCTGTTTGGTCAGGGCTTCATTCGCAGGAGTACCTCACCTTGGGGCGCTCCAGTCTTGTTTGTGAAGAAGAGGGATGGTTCACTGAGGTTGTGTGTAGACTACCGAGAGTTGAACAAGGTCACGATACGGAATAAATATCCGTTGCCTCGAATCGATGATCTGTTCGACCAATTGAGGGGAGCTACTTTCTTTTCGAAGATAGATCTGAGGTCGGGATACCATCAGCTACGTATTAGAGAGCAGGATGTTTCAAAGACTGCTTTCTTGATGAGATATGGGTCTTATGAGTTCAGAGTGATGCCATTTGGCCTCACTAATGCTCCAGCTGTGTTCATGGACTTAATGAACCGAGTGTTCAGAGAGTTCTTGGATTAATTTGTCATTGTCTTCATAGATGACATCTTGATATATTCCCATTCCGAAGAGGAGCATGCCGATCACTTAAGGCAGGTTCTTCAGACTCTATGAGAGCATCAGTTGTATGCTAAGTACGAGAAGTGTGGATTCTGGTTGCGAGAAGTGCAGTTCTTGGGCCATGTTGTTTCTGAGCAGGGGATAACAGTTGACCCAAGTAAGGTGTCAGTGGTGAGGGAGTGGGGACAGCCCACAACACCGACAGAAGTGCGTAGTTTCTTGGGGTTATCCGGATACTACAGGAGATTCATTCGGGGATTCTCCAAAATAGCGGGTCCATTGACGAATCTGACTCGCAAAGGGGCACCGTATACTTGGGATGATGCTTGCCAATTAGCTTTCGACGAGCTGAAAGACAAGCTTACTTCGGCACCAGTCCTTGCCTTACCGAAACCGGGTGTCGAGTACCTGGTTTACACCGATGCGTCCTTACGGGGACTTGGGGCAGTCCTCCAGCAGGAGGAGAAGGCTATAGGTTTTGCTTCCCGCAAGCTTAAGCCGCATGAGAAGAACTACCCCACCCACGACCTGGAGTTAGCAGCGGTCGTTTTCGCATTGAGGATATGGAGGCACTATCTATTGGGGGAGAAATTCCGTTTGTTCACAGACCACAAATCACTGCAGTACCTGTTCACTCAGCGAGAGCTGAATATGCGTCAGCGCAGGTGGTTAGAGTTTGTGAAGGACTATCAGTTTGACATACAGTATCATCCGGGGAAGGCCAACGTAGTTGCTGATGCGTTGAGTCGTAGACCGGTAGATGATGTAGCGAACATCTGGAAAGCAAAGTGGAAGGAGTTGGGTCACCAGGACGCAGTAGCCCGTTCCTTCATATCCGTTATGTCAGTCACACCTGAGATTGTTGCAAGGGTGATACAGGCACAGACCACGGACCCGTTTTGCCAGGAGCAGATTGTGCGACTTCTAGCCGAAGGTGCAGAGTCCTATTCTATTAGTTCTGACGGAGGGTTTCGGTTCAATGGGAGATTGGTGGTTCCAGAAGGAGCAGAATTACGTCATGCAGTGATGACTCATTCTCATGGGTCCCGATTTGCAGTACATCCGGGAGGCGATAAGATGTATCAGGACATGAGGCGACAATACTGGTGGAGTGGGATGAAGAAGGACATCGTTGAGTTTGTGTCCAAGTGTACTACCTGCCAGCTAGTAAAGGTGGACCACTAGAAACCGTCAGGGCTGCTACAGCCATTGGAAATACCCGCGTGGAAGTGGGAGAGTATTTCCATGGATTTTATCACCGGGTTGCCTACGTCACAGAGGGGACACGATGCAATCTGGGTGATTGTAGACCGTTTGACCAAGGTCGCTCACTTTTTGCCGGTGCGGACAGATTATACCTCGGGTCAGTATGCTCAGTTGTTCGTCGCTAAGATTGTCAGATTACACGGGGTGCCCCTTAATATTGTGTCAGATAGAGACAAAATTTTCGTGTCGCGCTTTTGGGAAAGCTTTCAGGAGGCTATGGGTACTGAGTTGAGGTTGAGTTCAGCTTATCACCCACAGACGGACGGACAGACAGAGCGTACTAATCAGATGCTAGAGGATATGCTACGCATGTGTGTTCTGGATTTTGGAGGAGGTTGGGAGCCACATCTTCCACTGGTAGAGTTTGCTTATAACAACTCTTATCAGTTCACGATTGGCATGGCCCCATTTGAGGCATTGTACGGCAGGCCTTGTCGTTCCCCAACTTGCTGGCTTGAGGTGGGGGATAACAAGTTGCTAGGACTGGAGGTGATTCAAGAGACCTCTTCAAGGATTGAGATGATCAGGAGTCGCATTCGAGTAGCCCAGGACAGACAGAAGAGCTACGCCGATGCGAGAAGATCTTTCAGGGAGTTTAACGTGGGGAACCAAGTGTTACTGCGTGTGTCTCCTATGAAAGGAGTGATGCGGTTCGGGAAGAAGGGAAAATTGGCTCCGAGGTACGTGGGACCATTTCCCATCATTGAGAGGATTGGGCCAGTTGCATACAGATTGGGACTGCCAGAGCATTTACATCGCATCCACGATGTATTTCACATCTCGTCGTTGAGACGATACCTTCGAGATGACATGGCCTATACTCACATCACGATAGATGAGATCGACTTGCAGCCTGATAGCTCTTACGAGGAGAGACCGGTGGCTATCCTAGACTATAGTGAGAGGAGATTGAGGTCGAAGGTAGTTCCACTTGTACGGGTCCAGTGGGAGCATCATAATGTGGAGGAATCCACTTGGGAGCGCGAGGCAGATATGCGCGAGAGATATCCAGACTTGTTCTTATCAGGTATGCCTTATTTTTCGAATTTCGGGACGAAATTCCATTATTAGGGGGGAAGTATGTAATACCCCGTATTTTTACGCTATTTTAATTTGGGGATTTATTAAATTAAATTGAAGAGAATTATTTAATAATAATCCAGAAATTAATTATGTTATAATTATTAACGTGACGAGAGTTAGTAATTATTGAAAATGAGTTGAATATTACTAATGAGCAAAGTAATATACATATGTTGGTTCTATTAAATGTCACGAGTGATTAAAATGACAGTTTTGGAAATTTAAGTCGGGACGCGCCCGTGTCGCGTCGGGACTAAATATTGGGTAATAAAAGTGAATATTTTATAAGTTGCTCGTATGGTCGTTTTGAGTGTGCCAACGCGTCCGGAAGGGTCGAGATAGTCAGAAAAGTGTACCCGGGGGTTAAGTTTGGGTCTCGGGTCATTATTAGGCCAAATTAGTACCTTGGGAGGGCTTTTTAGTCATTTTCCATTTTTGGGTAATTAGACCTACGAAAATTGGAGGAGTTATATCAGCCATCTAGGTTATCATTTAGGGTTAGAACATCCCAAAACCTAGAACGGCCATTGGAGAAGAGAGGAGAGAGCTCTTAAGAGATTTCAAGGCTCAAAACTCAACGGTTTCCACCGCCGTCACCACCAACGCGTAGAGCGCGAGGAGGAGAACGCAACCACACCACTTTCAGCCGGAAAATCAGACCTCTGAAATCCCAGGCAAGTGTTTAACTTGCATATTTTCGTTTATGCAATTTCCATATTAGTTTAGGAATGATTAGGAGGGTAATCCATGAAAGAAATCTAAGTTTTGGATAGGAATTGCATGTAGAAAAGATCAAAAACTGTATTCTGGAAATCCCACATGATTTAGATGAATAAATCACGAAATTTTGATGTTATATTAGATGTATATTCTGGAGAAAAACTGATTAGAATCTGGGTAAAGAAATTCTAGGGTTCTTGAGGTTTTGATGGAGTTTTAGGCTTGTTAATCCATAATTAATGATGAGAAATCGCATGCTTTACGTTGTAAACATCTAGTAATATGTTATAATGTTTGTAGTATTAGTTTTGGGACGATTAGAGTTGAAAAATATGGATTTGGATGAAGGAAACCTATGAAACCCGTAACTGTTCTTTCTGCAGAATCGCAGACCTGCTTTGATCGATCGATCGAACTCAGAGCATCGATCGATCGAAGGTTCCATCGATCGAGCCCCAAACCTCGATCGATCGACCCCTCCTGGCAGCTTCCTATTTCTCTTGTTTAATTAGTTTAATTAAATTTATTGTGAGATAATCCTTGGGCATGCTTAATGAAATGTTTTGGGAGATAGGAAGGACCAGTATGACATATATACATGTGTTGGGAACTTTATATTAAGAAAAGAATCGTGCTTGTGAGATAATTAATTAAGGAACAAGGGAAACACGTATTTCAAAGTGAGGGATTACGTCAATTAGCTACGTTAGTAAATGGAGATCTACTTACTGAATTTTCTACTTAGAAGATTAGAGTCCACAAGTGTCATGTAATAAGTGAGAAAACCCTTCGAGTTAAGGTTAGAGACGAAACCTTATATGTGAGATTAATAATGTGAAATTAATAATAAATGTTGTAATTATGGGTAATGAGAGGAACCTATATTAACATGATGAAATTGGTATATTTATATGATTGTGTGTACATATATTATATACATGTGAAAAACATACCGCGCTACTTGCTATCCTCGAGGTTACCGCGCTGGGACAGTCTTATCTCGATTGGGACCCTTATGGGGGGATATTGACTTGTACCCTAGAAGATAGATATCCTTGGTACAGGCTATCGAATTGATAGTTCAGACGGTCCTAAGAGACGCGAGTATGTGCTTTCCTCTTAGAGACTTGGAATCTATGCTTCGCCTCACTATTGTTTGTTTATGTGTTAATACAATTCGAGAGTGATTCTGAATTTGTATTCCCCTTGATATGAGTGATATGGGGTTTGGATAGTGGAAGTATGCAAGCACCATAGTTTAGATGGGGTGCCATTATAATATATATATTAGATGAGCAGTTAATATATATATATATGAGATTATGGAACTTGAAACTGTCTACTGTGATTTGATAAGTAAGACATGATTAATGACTCAAATAGTAAATACTTAATGTGAGAAAGTATAATATGACACTGGTAAACTTTATAAATTTGATGAAGCTAAAACGAGGGTTATGCTAGGTATTGAAACATCCTCTTTATATAACAATACGGGTCGATTTTGAAACCTTGCGAATAATTTAAGATAAGTAAATTATTAGGAAGGTTAGTGAAATAAAACGATAAGATAAACCGTTGGGAAGGTTAGTACGATAGGCGTGCACATTAGAAGAGAGGTGAGAATTTCTCAAGAGAGAGTCGCACTAATATGTTGTTGCATAGGCCTGTATCGATTTAAATACTTGTTAAACTATTTTTAAACTGTTGTACAATCGGGCTCTGACCCGCTTGTCGCTATCTCTCTTCTTTTGTATATATATATGTATTACAGGTGCCCAGCCACAGGGGCGTCTTGCTTAGGAGCTCTTAGAAGACGTGCTGCAGCTTAGGTGGGAGTTGCAGGCCTCTTTCTTAGACGACCTCTCCATTTGGCTCCACTTCTAGCTTAGATCATCTTTATGGGCATTGTGTCGCCCTTTCCTTTATTTTCAGTTATTTCCATTTTCAGAGTTTATGTTGGATTACTGTTATTCGTTTATTCGGGATTGATTATTCAGGATTTCTATTTTGGTATTTGGGATTATTCAGTTTGAATAATGTTACTTTATCTTCCGATTGTCAACATTCGATTGACGAATGCTTTTAATTAATTGTATTGTGTTCCAGTTTTATGGTGATGTGATTCTTAATTGATAAATTGTGTTAATAAGTAAATAAATCTTTTTATTTAAATAAAATCTGGAAAGTAATGTTTAAAATATGGTTTTGACACTTAGCTTAATTATTTAGGGTGTTAAATTGGAAAGTTTATTTTTACGACAGTGATGCTAAGAATGAACCAAACTGTTCACCTTGATTTAATTTTATAAAGGAGTGATTGCCCGGTATTTAATTAGGCGGGGTGTCACAGGTGTTAGGCACCCATTCCGTCCTAACGGTCTCTCATGGGTTTTTGTTATTTTCCTTTATTCCCCCGTGATACGTGTGCATGCGTGTACGTAGTGGAGATAGGAATCATCGACTTGTATCATGAAAGAGATAAAGCGAGTCATCCGTAGGAATGTTCCTAAAAATAATATTAGAAAATAGGATTTACGCGATTATCCTTGCGTTGGTCGTTATAATGGAACGATAATTCATATGGAATAATACGCCACTAAGAACAAGTATATGTATATGTAAATGTATAGAATCTAAGAGAATTGAGTTTAAAGAATATAGAGAAAATAGAAAATGAGTGAAAAGTAAGAATAGGACTCGAGTCTTGGGTTTTACCACGAGACGCATACGTAGCATATAGAGGCATCAAAGTCCACATAGTTCGCACCCAAAATGAGGGGTGGGGTTTATCCCATAGATCCAACTGGGGGCTTCTCTTATGTGTGCGTGTGTGTAAAAAAAGTGTTTTAGTTGTGAGAAAAGTGTGAGAATTCCCGTTTGGAATTTATGAGCAAACCCTCTTTTTCTTATTTTTTTTTTGGGTTTTTATTTGTATGAAAATAAGAGATGTGCGATAATACTAGATAAAAAGTATATTAGGATATGTGAGATGAGAGAATAAAAGTGCTAAGTAATAAAACAAGTTAATGTGAATTTATGAGAATTTAAGGAGAGAATTGAGAAAATTGGACCTTCTTGAAGATCTTGAGCTTGATCTTGAATGTTGAAGAGTAGCCCTTGCACTTGGATGATGATGGAGGGTAGTTAATTCACCAAGTTTGTTGAAAAGGATGATGAAAAGTGAAGGTTGGAAAGGGATTTGGATGTGGAAATCACGCTGACTTCGAAATATGTTTTTTAGATTCGCTGAGAGTGATGTATTTCAGATTTGGGCTCCCTTTGCAATGAGGTTTGGGCCTCCTTTTTATAGGCCCAGGACATTGCCGATCGGCATAGCCTTAGTCCTGCCAATCAGCAGGTGTGTTTAGGCACACTACCGATAAGCATGGTCTGGAACCTGCCGTTTGGCAGTCTCTTTCAGGTTCCTTCGGAAAATTAGTCGTAGAGCGTAAACCGTTGATCCAAATTGTACACAGGGTGAACTGTTGGAAAGTTAATTCAGATATCTCCGAAAGTACTTTGGACTGCTCCCGAGTTCGGGAGTTGACTTTGGGTCAAATGTGGCTCGGAAGCGCTCATCGGTCCTTTGGATGAGGAAACTTTGGACGCAAACGGATCATTCGTTCGCATGGTAAGTCAGAATCGTGCACGGGGCAGACGGTTGGAAAGGTTAGGAGAGGTAATTCGACATTCCAAAGAGTTTGAACCGATTTGGGGAGTTGACTTGCTCAATCGGGGCCTTGAAGCATTTAACGACCTCTCGGAGTAAAACGGATCGTTCGCCCGTATGGTAAGTCAGAATCGCGCACGGGGCAGACCGTTGGAAAGGGGTTTCAGTGACCTTTGAAGATTCATTCAGTCTCGGTCGAGATGAAGAGTTGACTTTGGTCAAACGAAGCCTGGGAGCGTCCGATGGCCTCTAGATCAGATTTCGGGAGAAAATGGGTCGTTCGTCCGCATGGTAAGTCAAAATCATGGACGAGACGGACCATTGAAAAGGGGTTTCAGTGTCCTTTGAAGATTCATTCAGTCTCGATCGAGCTGAAGAGTTTGACTTTTGGTCAAACAGAACCTGGGAGTGCCCGGTGGCTTCTAAGTCAGTACTCGGGGTATGACTTAGGTTTATAATGATGAAGGGAGGTGTTAGGGACCTAAGGAGAGGTTAGGGGGTATGAGAATGGGGTGTCTACAGGGCCCATCGACGGGTGCATTTGGAACAAATGATAACCGTTGAATAGACACCGCATGATGCCTTTTGAAAGAGTATGACCAATTATGAGGGTCGAGGTCGATTCTTAGGACCTAAGGAAGCGAGTATAACCAATTCAGAGGGTCGAGGTCAATTATGAGGACTCAAAGATGAGGGTGACCGATTTTGCTGGTCGAAGCCAATTCTGAGGGCTTGAAGATGGGGGTGACCGATTCTGCGGGTCGAAGCCAATTCTGAGAGCGTAGGGATGGGGATGACCGATTCTGTGGGTCAAAGCCAATTGAGATGACCAATTCTAGGAGTCAGAGCTAATTCTATGGGCTTAAGCTGAGATGACCAATTTTGCGGGCTTAAGTTGAGGTGACCAATTCTACGGATCGAACCCAATTCTACGGTCTTAAGTCTAGATGACCAAATATGGGGGTCGAAGCCAATTATGAGGGCTTGAATTGAGATGACCAATTATGCGGGTCGGAGCCAATTCTACGAGCTTAAGCCGAGATGACCAATTCTGCGGGTCAAAGTCAATTCTGCGGGCTTAAGTTGAGATGACCAATTCTATGGGTCGAAGCCAATTCTGAGGGCCTGAATTGAGATAACCAATTCTACGGGTCAGAGCCAATTATGCGGGCTTAAGCTGAGATGACCAATTCTGCGAGCTTAAATTGAGATGACCAATTCTATAGGTCGGAGCCAATTCTGTGGGCTTAAGCTGAGATGGCAAATTATGCGGGTCGGAGCCAATTCTGCGAGCTTAAGCTGAGATGACCAATTCTGTGGGTCGAAGCCAATTCTGCGGGCTTAAGTTGAGATCACCAATTCTGCGGGTCGAAGCCAATTCTACGGGCTTAAGTTGAGAAGACCAATTCTGTGGGTCAAAGACAATTCTGCGGGCTTAAGTTGAGATGACCAATTCTATGGGTCGAAGCCAATTCTAAGGGCTTAAATTGAGATGACCAATTCTGCGGGCTAAAATTGAGATGTTCTCGGGGAACTCTACTGGGGAAATTACCTTGCAATTTTGTTTTGAGCTGGGGAGACGATTGCTAGGGAAATCCTTGTATATTGGTTTTGGAGGCTTTGCGGAGGAATAGCAAATCTGATGCTATAAACTCTACTAGGGAGGTGATTAGGTGGTCCAGGGTTTGGGTGACCTTTGGGGCATAGGAGGTGATCCTTAGAGATCCTCCAGGGACATTTCCGGGAGGAAATTTACTTGGCTTTTGAGAGCTTCACTGGGGAAATATGGGTTCCGCTTGAGGGAGTGCAAAATTTTCTTAGTGAAGATGTTCTAAATCCTTCCTGGGATTTTCAGGAATTTTCTGAGAATTTTTCAGGGCTTTCTGGTATTTTTTGGAGTTTTTGTACGAAATTTTAAGGGGGGGTACCTGTCGGCATGGTACAAAGGGTGCCATTCGGCAGTGGCACAGACTTTTGGACTGCCTCGAGAAGGTAAAGGGGCAGTGCCGATCTGTAGGGTTGATGGAGGGATGGTGCCTATATTTCATCGTCCTCATGCGATGGATCCGGAGGAGTTGGGCTTGACAGAGGAGGTCCTTCGTCCCTTAGTATACCTTTATGTTCCTCTCTTTCTTTATTCTTTTTGGTTTCTTTTGATCTTTTCTGCTTGATATTGATCCGGCCTTTCCTTGCAGCAAGTTCGGGTGTCCACCACTTGGCTGAGGGACATTAGGGACTGGATATCTTCGGCGACTGCCCATATTCAGGACGCGGTTCCTGTTCCTTCGTGCTTGGTTCCGTCTGCTTCGTCAGGGGAGGAGTCTGGCTCGAGTAGTGGTGGTGTGTCATCTCACCTTAGGGGAAAGAGAGCGCGTCGTAGGGGTGGGAGCTCTTAGAGAGAGATGTGAAGATTAGGTGAGAGAGAGAGAGAGAAAGAGAGAAAGAGAATGTGGGTTCGGGATGAGTCCCGTTGTTTTTCTGTTTTTCTATTTTTCTTTATTTCCTGCAAAATTGATGTACCACAGAAAAATATCTATGCAATGCAATGGAGTTTTTTATTATCTTCTGTTAATGAATGAATGAATGCATATGCGCTCTTTACTTTACTGTTGAGACCGTAAAAAGAAGTATTTTTTTTTGGAATTTTGAATGAAAGTTTAAAATGAGGTATTATATAAAGATGGAAGGGGACTTTGAAATTCTGTTGAGAATATCAATTTATTTATTTTTTATTGTATTTTCTGATTTTGACAAAAGAGGGAAAATGGAAGTTTCTAAAAACAAGGGGTTGCCGATCGACATGCCCCTTGTCTTGCCTATCGGCAGGTCAGTCGAGTCTAATCAATCAAGGATTTGATTGGTACCTTCTTCAGCCTTTGGTACTTTGTGGGGCAGGATTCCCTCCGATTTCTGCAGGGGTTATGTCTTTTGTGAGGGGTTTTTCAAGTATAAAAAGGGGTGTGGATGGGTCTTTCTTCCTCACACTTTCACTTTCTTCCTTTTCCACTTTCTTATTTGCTCTTCATCTTGCAATATGGCTCTCCCTGGTAGCATTGAGTTTGCTAACTACCTCGAAGCTTTGGAAACAATGTGTTCTTATAATGTTGACTATGATGCTTTCAACATGCGTCGAGTCTCTTTGTGGTGCAATCGGCCCATATAATGGAACATGTTGATGGCGGCGATAAAATTTTGGTACCCCGAAGACCATGTATTTCGCTTTGGGTTGGATGAGGTTTGTCCTACCTACGAGGAATTTTCTGCCATACTGGGGATAAATCCCAGTGTTGTTGCGGCTCTACCTGAGTTTTCGTATTCTCCCAGGGATTTGTTGGTCGGGCTTCTTCGTATTTCGCCTTCAGCGGCCAGACCACTGGTTGCTGGAGGAATGATCTCCCTTTTGGCGGTGTTACAGTTTGTGCATTTGCGGGAAGTTGGTGATGCTGGATACGCCGAAGCCGTCATTCTGGGCTTAGTTTCAAAATTGTTATTGGTGACTGGGGAACTGCTGGTGGACCCACAACTTGCAGCCATTACTTCATGGATGTCATACCGTCACAATCCTGCGGCGGTGATACTGGCGGAGACTTTAAATGGCCTGTATGCCTGACGAGAAGGTCGTTCTGACTTTCTGAGGGGTAGCCCCGTGATGTTGTTCATGTGATTGTCTGAAAGACTCCGCCTGGTGACTCCTCCAGAATATCCTTTGACGGATGTACCCAATTTCTTTTCACGCCATTTCATCAGTGTTGGCTTGGATATTGAGAGCTGGGAGAACTGGTTTGTGGAGCATGGGGATCTAAATCTGTACCGATTAGTGCCTTGGTGGGGACAGTTGTTGCCTATTCTGGAGCTGGGAGAATACCCGTATGTTCGGTTGGTTGGCCTCAGACATACCTCTTTTTATTTCCCTTGGTGGCTTATGTGCCAATTTGGTTGGGAGCAGGTCGTGCCACCTTGGACACTAGATTTCTTTTCGGTAGAAGATCTGACTGAGAGTCTGCGCATGCGGCTTGGTTCTTTGTGGGAGAGTCAGCGTCCGTCGACCCGTCCTTCTCATCATGTTGGGAGAGTTTTGCACATCCCCGGGGATTATATGAAGTGGTTGTGGAGAAGAGTAGTCAGCAAGATGTTGGCAGTGGAGACTGGACAAAGGTGACTTATCTTATCTAATACTATGGAGGGAGGTGTTGTGGTTTTTCCGAAGCTGGTTCGAGCTTATCGGTCCATGGAGCGTCTGCGGCACTATATTCAGGCAGGGGAAGCTTGGGGACCCCAGGATGTAGATGATGATGATGGAGCAGGCTCCTCTGGTAGCTGTGGGTAGGACTCTTGGAGAGTTTATTTTGTAATGGGGAATAAGTTTGAGAATTTATTTGGTTTTTTAGGAAGGTAGGTGGAAGGGAGTTATCCGTTCATTTTCTTATGTAATTTCACTGTAATTTCTTATTAGTGAAATAAACAAGTTTTTAATCATCCAGCTGTGTCTTTTGATGAATTTTGTATTTTGATTTATTTATACCAATCGCTAAGGCATGCATAATCCTTTTGTTCAAGTATATGTTAGAATGAACTGTCATTCTCGGAGATAAGAAAAGAATAGTTTTTTTTGTGAAAAAAAGGGTCGTACTCATGTAAGATGTATGAGCTGCCTATGTACCTCTGGGGTTTTTTGATTTTTTTTAATTTGTTTGAAAATGGTTTTTGCAGAGGATCAGGCCCACGTAGTTCTAGGTAGAGGGAAATGAAGATTTTTTTTTGAAGAGACGGGAGATGAGAAGAGTCGTAGCGCGCCGAGATTTCAGACTACGGGTATAATTTCTTGAGACGGTCCAGGTTGACTGGAGGAGCCATCTCTTCTCCATCTAGGAGGTGAGCATGGCGGCACCGCCGGACAAGATCTTTTTGACAATGTACGGGCCGCTCCAATTGGGCTTGAATTTACCTCTGGGGTCCCAGATGGGTTTTACTATTTCCTTGAGGGCTAAATCCCCTTCTCGGACACCGCGGTCCTTCTCTCTTATTGAATGATCGCGCTATTCAGTGATGGTACCCTTGTATGTGGTATAAAGCTTTCAATCTCTTTTCATCTAGGAGGGTCAGCTCGTCAAGACGGCTTTGATGCTTGCTTTCAAGCATGACGCGCAACGAGGGTATTTCTAGCTCCACGGGTAGGACTACTTCTATACCGTAGACTAGAGAGTAAGGGGTAGCCCCAGTAGAGGTTCGGATTGAGGTTCTGTAGCCCCAGAGGGCGTAAGGGATTCGGTCGGCCCAATCTCGATAGCTTTCGGTCATCTTATTGATGATGGCCTTGAGGTTCTTGTTGGTGGCTTCGATTGCACCATTGGTTTGAGATCAGTAGGGAGAGGATTTGTGTCTCTGAATCCCATATTCTTCGACCACTTCTGTGACTTCTGCCTCGAAGTGTGACCCGTTATCCGACACTAGCTCGTGTAGGACCCCATATCGGCAGATGATATTTTTCTTGATGAATTTTGCCACTTTCTTGACGTTCAGAACTGCGTATGACTCAGCTTCGACCCATTTGGTGAAGTAATCAATGGCAACTGGGATGAACTCATGCCCGTTGGAAGTCTTTGGTGTAACCTTCACTATGATGTCGCTACCCCAGGTGGAGAACAGCCAGGGAGAAGTCATGTTGTATAATTCTCACGGAGGCAGATGCTGAAGGTTGAAAAACTGTTGGCATTTGAGGCATCTCCAGACATAGGTGGTGTAATCCTGGGTCTTGGTGGTCCAGTAGTAGCCTTGTCGGATGATCTTCTTGGCAAGAATGTGACCGTTCATATGGGGTTCACATTCCCCATTGTGGATTCTCTGCATTACCTCTTCAATGTCAGCCCCTGCGATGCAGTGTAAGTGAGTTCCATCGAAGTTCCTCTTGAACAATGCTTTGTGATAGATGATGTAATGGGCGGACAATCTTTGAAGGGTTGCTCGATCTTTCTTAATGGAACCCTCGGGATATCTACCACGCTTGAGGAGGTGCCAGATATCATAGTACCAGTAATTGGCTAGCTCGGGATCTTCTGTGGTGACAAGCTCAATGTGGTAGCAATGGGTTGGTTTATCTTGCTTTTGAACTAGGAAGGGGGTCATTGTTATTCCTTCTGGCATGCCAACCATGGAGGCCAAGGTAGCAAGGGCATCGACTAGGTTATTCTTTGCTCGAGGTAGGTAGTGGAAGGTGATATCTTGGAATTGGGAGGTTAGTTCTTCTAAGTGGGCATGGAAGGGTTGGAGTTTCTCGTCCTTGACTTTCCACTTTCTGAGCACTTGACCGATGATGAGGGCAGAATCCCTATATACATCTATACATTGAATACCTTTCCTGAGAGCAACTTTAAGGCCTACCGTACACGCCTCGTATTCAGTCATGTTGTTGGTGCAGGGGAAATCCAATTTGATGGCGATGGGAGTGTGGGAGTCGTCTTGGGGCGATCAGAAGTATCCCGATGCCATATCCCTTTTTGTTGGCAGCGCCGTCAAAGAACATTTTCCATCGAAGGTCGTCTTGAGCAGCGTAGAGGATGTTTTTATCTGGGAATTCGAAGATCCAAACATTCGCTTCTTCCACAAGGTAGTCAGCGAGGTAGTCAGAGATGGCTCTTCCTTTCCTGGCTTTCTGCGTGATGTACATGATATCAAACTCGGCTAGGAGCATCAACCATTGGGCCATCTGGCTAGATAAGGCGGTTTTCTCAAGCAGGTACTTGATGGGGTCCATTCGGGATACACGTTTGATGGGAAAGGAGATCATGTAGTGTCGCAACTTTTGGGTGACCCAGACAAGCGTGGCACATGCCTTTTCCAAAGCAGTGTAGTTGACCTCGTATCCGGCCAATTTGCGACTGGCATAATAGATGTATCTTTTTTTACAGGAATCTTCAAGGTAATGGGCTAGCAAAGCCCCAGCTGCAGTGTCAGTTATGGTTAGGTATAGAAACAAAGGGAGACCAGGCTGTGGTGGCATGAGTACCGGAGGTTGGGTCAGATATTGTTTGATTCAGTCAAAAGCTTCTTGGTAGGCCTCGTTCCAAACCTTAGTTGAATACTTTTGGAGGAGTTTGAAAATGGGTTCGCATGTGGAGGTTAGCTGGCTGATGAACCGGCTGATGTATTGAAATTTTCCAGGGAAACCACAGACTTCTTTCTCCATTCGGGGCGGTGGCATCTCAAGTATGGCTTTCAGTTTGGCAGGAGCTGCTTCTATCCCCTTCTCATTGACCATAAATCCCAAGCATTTTCCCTTTGTAACGCCGAAGACACATTTATGTGGATTGAGTCTCATCCGATTCTGTCGCAGTCGTTCGAAGAACTTTCGGAGAGCGGGAATATGACCTTCTCTAGTTTTGGATTTGATAATCATATCATCTACATATATCTCAACTTCTTTGTGAATTAGATCATACAGGATGGTTGTGACAACCCTCTGGTAGGTAGCCCAAGCATTCTTGAGGCCAAATGGCATAACAGTGTAACAAAAGGTTCCCCATGGGGTGATTAATGCAGTCTTTTCTTGGTGATCTGGGTGCATCTTGATTTGGTTGTATCCGGCAAACCCGTCGACGAATGGCTTAAGAGCGTGATTGGCTGTGTTGTCCACGATCATGTCGATATTGGGTAACGGATAATCATCCTTTGGAGAGGCTTTGTTCAAGTCCCGGTAATCTACACACATCCGGACTTTCCCGTATAATTTCGGCACAGGCACTATGTTTGCTAGCCATGTGGGATATTTGATCACACGAATGAAGCCCACATTCAGCAGTTTTACCACTTCTTCTTTAACCTTGAGCGACCATTCGGTGCAGAGATTTCTCAATTTTTGTTTAATCGGCTTGTAATCTGGAAGAGTGGGGATCTCATGTTGATGTATTTCAGGATCAATACCAGTCATATCCTCATAGGACCATGTGAAAACATCCACGAATTCCATTAGCAATTCTTCGAGTTGTGCACGCTCATGCTCGTCAAGGGTAGCCCCTATCCTAATCTCGCGCAGTTGGCTACTAGAAACGAGGTTGACAATAACATTATCTTCTTCATTAACTTGAACGCGGTTATGTTGTTTGTTATTAACCTTATTTCGACGAGTTAAGAATTGTTCATTTGCAAAATTATCATCATCAAAAGTTTGATTAGAATCTAAACAATTAATGTAAGGCACAACAAGATACTCAAAATCTTCATTTATTTCATTGATAGGAAAAAAAGCATTGAGAACCTCATCAAAGGAGGTCTCGATTACATTAGAGCAAGGATAGACAATAGAAGAAGAAATAGGGTAAACATTAGGGTTAGGTGGGATTTCAATGGGTGGAACTGGCGCAGCATGCCAGTTGAGGAGAGGTGTATCAGCAACTTTAATCAGGAGGGATGGATCCAGTGATGTAGTGCTTGAATGAACCATGCAGAGTGTCAGCCCCAGTGTTTGTAAGTTGTACGAATCCTCAAACTCACTTTCCTCAGGCTCTTCGGTATCTTTGATGAGCGGTTGTACATGGAGTTGGGAACTCTCTGTCCATGGGTAACTGTCCTGGAAAAAGATCTCCATTCCAGGCTTCGTCTTCTTGTCTGTACGGTCATACCATGGTTTCGGAAAGCCACAAAAGGGTAAGTCTTCGCCCTCTTTGATGAATCGTCCATTCAAAGAGTCACCTGAGATAGTCTGGATGCAGTTTGGTCTTCTCTTAGGTCGAGATTGGAGGATCATTATGAGCTCTTATTCTGACGGTTGATACCCCAAACCACAAGGAGGGAAAGATTTTTTCAGTTCAATGGGCTCAATTATCCCTTGCTGTCTTTGTCCTAGCCCCAGTTCGGGCATGAAATGCATGTTTCTGAACATCTGAATCACGTTGACGTTGCCATGAGGGTCGTATTCTGGACAAACCCTTTCTTTAAAATCGTCCCCTGCTGGGAGTAGAAGTGGTTCCACTCGGAATCCTGATAGGAGTATATCATTTTACTCGTACTGTATCTCAAGGATTGGACTCCAGGTGCTTCCACCCTCGACATTGTCATTGTCGCCCAAAATGGTGATGACCCGTCCGTCGTTGAAGAACTTTAATTTATGATGGAGCGAGGAAGATACACCCTTGATACTGTGGATCCAAGGTCGTCCGAGCAACAGGTTGAAACAAGCTGGGATGTCAATAACTTGGAAATCCACGACAAGGTTTATAGGTCCAACCCCTATTACAAGTTTTATGGATCCCATCACCTCCCGACGGGTATTATCGTAGGCACGTACATTAGCGAAGGTTGGAGCGAGGTAAATTTCCTTCAGTCTTAAGCGTTTGAAGGTTCTCAATGGGCAGACATTCAAGGCGGATCCATTATCGACAAGAGAGAGTGGTACGACCTTCCCCATAACTTCGATGGAGATGTTGAGTGCATGATTGTGGTTGGGCCCAATTTCGGGGATTTTTTCTTCGGAAAAGGATAGCATTCGGGTAGAGGTCAAGGAACCCACCAAATTTACCGCTTCTTCTGGTGTGGTAGAATGAGGAACTGTGGGTCTAGTGAGCAACTTGATCAAAGATTTTTCTGTGCAGCTGGGAAGACATGAAAAGCCCCCATAGAGTGATGTTAGCTTATGTTTTCTTCAGTTGATCGAGGATATTTCTCTCCTCGAGAGTCATTTCTGGCATAAGAAGATTTTTAACACCCTACCCTTTGTCATTGGCTGGTGGTAAGCTTGGGATCTGGTAATGCCTCCCTGATCTGGTCATGTGATTTACTGAAGAAGGAAAGAACATAAATCTTATTTCCTCGTCAATCTCGGGTTGTTTTGCCACCTTATTTATTTCTTTGAGGAGTTCGTTAAATGATATCATCCCACACATGTCGGCTACCGGGCCAATTTTATCAGGAGCTTGCTCTTCATTTGAATCTTTAAATTCTTTCCCCCATCCGGTGGGAATAATTTTGTCTTTCCATGTAAAGTCAATGCATTCCACAACTTCAATGTCTGCTTCATACATGTCTTCCCATTTTGTGGGGATATGTAAGGGTGAAGGGACCAGGTGTCCTTATAGCTTCATAGTATCAAGTAACTCAGTCATACTGCAAATGTTATTGGTTTGCCTGAATAATTCTGCCACAATCTGGACGACATCATCTAGGCTGACTTCATCGGTCGGTACTACCCAACTGTCTGACTCTCGGGCCAATTTCTTTGCTTCCATGAATAGCGTACTGAACCTCTGGCAATCAATGATCATCTATGAGGGCAATTTCAGCCCGAACTCCAAGAGTTGGTTTAACACTTTTGATAATTCCATGCTTCCATTTTCGGTACGGGTACGGACGGCGATGCATGCTCTGGTGAGGAGTGATAGTGCCTGATCAGCGAGGCTAACAGGGTATAGGAGTAAATATGGGCAAATTTGGAGAGTTTTGGGAGAGTATATGGGTGTGATTTGAGTTGAGGGATCAAATTTTGGGTTCTCTTCTAAGAAGATGGCATTTGCATGATTTGGGAGTGGGTTGTTAGTAGTGTTTGGCTTAGGATTGGCTGGTGGGGCAATGGTACCCCGGTCAATTAGACCTTGGATTATGTTTCGGAGGTGAAAGCATTGGTCGGTGGTATGGCCAGCAGTTTGGTGAAAGGCGCAATGGGCATCTGCCTTGAAGTTTCTTGGGAGTGGATTTGGCAATGGATGAGGATCCAGGGGTTTGATAAGGTTTCGGCTTAGCAGGTCCTGATAAACTTTAGAGAGGGGAGGATGGAGCTTGGTGTATTATTTTTGGACTAGTACATGGCAGCTTTTCGGTGCCCACGAGGTGGTTGGTTGAGAGATGTTATTGAAGGTTGAGACTGCAGCACTTGAAGGTTTGTCATATTTTCTGGGGGTGAACTGTCCGGACACTTTCTTTGATTCAACATCTGTTTTAGCAAGACCTTCCTCGATTTATACTCCTGCTTCTTTGAGAGCCCGAAAGTGGGGATAGTATTGTCCTCCCATTGTTGCTCGGACATGGGGCAAGAATTTATTCTTCACTATATTGACTTGTTCTTCCTCGGATGGCCGATTGGTCATGGTAGCTGTTTTTTCCCTCCATCGGGCTATGAAGTTACTGACTGATTCCCTAGGGTTCTATTTGAGCAGCTCTAAAGCATGGAGGGTGACCTCAAGCTCTTCGTTGTACTTGTACTGCGATATGAATTCTTGGGCTACATCCTCTCAGTAGTTGATTCTGGACTCCTTGAGAGAAAAAAACCATCGGGGGACACTATCCTTCAAAGTTTGCTGAAATAATTGGGCTATCACTTCTTCAGAAGCCCCTAAGAGAGTCATAGAACAGTGATAACTGCGAAGAACAATCGGGGGTCCACTTCCTCCGAATTTCTCAATGTTTGGCATCTTGAATTTATCGAGTAATCTTTCTTTAGGATAAGGAGACATGTGGGTGTAATCCATGTAATTCCTAGAGATTCTGACTTGGTCGAACTTCTTAGTTAGCATCTTGAGATCTTCTTTAACTTTATTAAAATCTTCCTCCTTTGGATCAATGACCATAGGCAAGTTAGCCCTAGGCCAGGCAAGGTTCGGCATCGGCAGCTGGGCAGGCAGCGGCCCATTAGCAGGAGGGGCACGTGGAGCGTGCTGATACTCTTCAGGAACCTAAATAGGGTATGGGGGACCCATAGCACAAGGGAATAGGGCCTCGGGCTCTTTAGGAACAGGAACCTGGTTTCGTTGCATCTCTCGGACCTCAGTCTGGAAGTTGTCAACCTTGGACATGAGCTGAGCTAGGATTGCCATCAGATTCGGCTGCACAACTGGTGCTTGGTCTGTGTTCTCCATGGAAAGTGTATGGATACCGGACTCGGAAGAAGTAGCAGGGGAACGAACGGAACTCTGGGGTGATTTGACTGAAGACCGAAGCCAATAAGGAGCCAGACCAAGGGCGTGTGATCGACCTGAGAAGGCATAAAATGGGATTTATTTTTTGAAAAAAAGAATGAAAATATTTTCGACATTTTTTTTCTTGAGATTGAAGGACAAAATATTTTTGGCTTTTTGATAAAGAAAAAGGAGAAATATTTTTGGATTTTTTTGATAAAGAAAGGAGAAATGTTTTTGGATTTTTGATAAAGAAAAGAGAAATGTTTTTTTTTTGGATTTTTGATAAAGAATGGAGAAATATTTTTGGATTTTTGATAAAGAAGGGAGAAATATTTTTGGAAAACGGTCTCAGCATGATTATTATAATTATTATGTTCTCACTTGTATTAAATTCTCCTAAATGCAAAATGAAATCCGGACGGGACCCGAGCCTGGAAAAGTTGGGTTTGTAACACATGTAAAGTTATGGTTGGACTTGTAACCAGGACCACGAACATGGTCCCTTTTTAAAAATGCGTAAAAATTTGGGCGGCAGGCCGACCCAAAATTTTGGCAGAGTTTCGGGTCGAAACCGACAATCTAACATGTGTGTCCTAGGCTTAACACCTATATGTGGGTATGGAGTTGGTTGGGTGAATCGAAAAGGGTTCCCCATTTGGCGTGACTTCCACGATATACGTCTTGCTTTTGAGGGCAATTGGTACGTGTGGACAAGCCATTTGATATACCTGAGTGTACGTGAATTGCCTCACTATATACCTCGTGAGGACGGTATGTGTGAGAGAGAATTTGATATACTCGGCGTACGTGAACGAGTTCCCTATGATATACCTCCCGTCATGACTTCGGTCAAGCGATACGATGCGGGGGAACCGTTCGATATACGTCGAAGGTACTTGGCCAATGAAAGGTGAGAGTCATATCGCTTAGGCTAACAGCGTCTTGCCGGACCAGCGCCCATCATGAAGTGACCCTCCAATTACTGGACACAATTTGGTAAATCACAATGCTCTTTGGTGAAGTCGTGTGAATCATGCATGTTTCTCTTATTAATATCTTATGATGAGAGTATCTTTCTTGATCATGCGAAACAGGGAGCAAAGTACATGTACCAATGGTGTACCAAGTATGAACGGGTGATGCGTGCAACATGTGGATATATGTGATCCTAGGTGTACGTGGTGTGAAGTGTACATGGAGAATCTTCTACAAGTGTGTGAATAGAAGCATAAGTATGGGGTGCACATGGAAAAGGGGAACATGTAAAATAGGGGAAAATATAAGCAAATATAACACCCATATAAATAGATTCTATCCCTCAAAATAAATCCCCAACGGAGTCACCACTGTGGCCATCCCCGATCCTCGCGGCGGGAGAGGATCCTGGTCCCGTGCGTCCCTCTCGGGAGCACTTTGGCTAGCGTCGTTGATGAGGTGAAATGTAGAGAGATGGAGTCGCCAGTCTATTTTACTCAAAACAAACAAAAGAAAAGGGAGCCATCCCGAAGGACAGCATCCAAAGACATACTGATGCATATGAAACCAAGATGATTAAAAAAGGGTCCGAAGGCTAAGTTACGGAATGGGAAGGTGTTAGGCACCCATTCCTCCCTTACGGTCTCTCATGGTTTTTTGCTATTTTCCTTTATTCATCCGTGATATGTGTGCATGTGTGTATGGAGTGGAGAAGGGAATCATCGTCTTGTATCATGAAAGAGATAAAGCGAGTCATCCATATGAATGTTCCTAAAAATAATATTAGAAAATAGGATTTACGCGATTATCCTTGCGTTGGTCGTTATAATGGAACGATAATGCAAATGGAATAATACGCCACTAAGAACAAATATATGTATATGTAAACGTATAGAATCTAAGAGAATTGAGTTTAAAGAATATAGAGAAAATAGAAAATGAGTGAAAAGTAAGAATAGGACTCGAGTCTCGGGTTTTACCACGAGACGCCTATGTAGCCTATAGAGGCATCAAAGTCCACGTAGTTTGCATGCAAAACTAGGGGTGGGGTTTATCCCATAGATCCAACCGGGGGCTTCTCTTATGTGTGTGTGTGTGTGTAAAAAAAGTGTTTTAGTTGTGAGAAAAGTCTAAGAAAAGTGTGAGAATTCCCGTTTGGAATTTATGAGCAAACCTTATTTTTCTTTTTTTTTTGGGTTTTTATTTATATGAAAATAAGAGATGTGCAATAATACTAGATAAAAAGTATATTAGGATATGTGAGATGAGAGAATAAAAGTGCTAAGTAATAAAACAAGTTAATGTGAATTTATGAGAATTTAAGGAGATAATTGAGAAAATTGGACCTTCTTGAAGATCTTGAATGTTAGAGAGCAGCCCTTGAACTTGGATGATGATGGAGGGTAGTTAATTCATCAAGTTTGATGAAAAGGATGATGAAAAGTGAAGGTTGGAAAGGGATTTGGATGTGGAAATCACGCTGACTTCCAGAGAGGTTTTCTGGATTCGCTGGGAGTGATGTATTTTAGATCTGGGATCCCTTTGCAATGAGGTTAGGCCCTCCTTTTTATAGGCCCAGGGCATTGCCGATCGGCATAGCCTTGGTCCTTCCAATCGGCAGGTGTGTTTAGGCACACTGCCGATAGACGGGGTCTAGAACCTGCCGTTTGGCAGTCTCTTTCAGGTTCCTTCAGAAAATTAGTCGTAGAGCGCAAACCGTTGATCCAAATTGTACACGGGGTGAACTGTTGGAAAGTTAATTCAGATATCTCCGAAAGTACTTTGGACTGCTCCCGGGTTCGGGAGTTGACTTTGGGTCAAATGTGGCTCGGAAGCGCTCATCGGTCCTTTGGATGAGGAAACTTCGGACGCAAACGGATCATTCGTCCGCATGGTAAGTAAGAATCGTGCACGGGGTGGACCGTTGGAAAGGTTAGGAGAGGAACTTCGACATTCCAAAGACTTTGACCCGGTTTGGGGAGTTGACTTGGTCAACCCGGGCCTAGAAGCATTTGACGACCTCTCGGAGTAAAACAGATCGTTCGTCCGTATGGTAAGTCAGAATTGCGCATGGGGTGGACCGTTGGAAAGGGGTTTCAGTTCCCTTTGAAGATTCATACAGTATCAGTCGAGCTAAAGAGTTGACTTTGGTCAAACGGAGCCAGGGAGTGTCCGGTGGCCTCTAGATCAGGTTTTGGGGGAAAACGGGTCGTTCGTCCGCATGGTAAGTCGGAATCGCACACGGGATGGACCGTTGAAAAGGGGTTTCAGTGCCCTTTGAAGATTCATTCAGTCTCGGTCAAGCTGAAGAGTTTGACTTTTGGTCAAATGAAGCCTGGGAGTGCCCGATGGCTTCTAGGTCAGTACTCGTGGTATGACTTAGGTTTATAATAATTAAGGGAAGTGATAGGGACCTAAGGAAAGGTTAGGGGGTATCAGAATGGGGTGTCTACAGGAATTTATTCAATTAATATCAAATGATATGGATGAGATAAAGAACACGTGATATAGCACGTGAGAATGTGAAATAGCAACACGTGAGCAACATTTAATATCAAGATACCAATAAGTGATAAAACATGTGAATAACACAATGTAATAACAAATGTTATTGTACATAGAAAATCCCAAGTCAAACAACAACCCCTCTCATAGATATATCTCCCCCTTTTTTAACGAAGCGATAAACAACTTTCCCCCTTAATAAGTGAGAGGAAAATTCACTTACCTTTTTTGACACAATGGACAAATAAAGAAAATAAAGTTCTCTTCCCATTTATCTCAAGGGCTAAAGTTTTCATCCCCTTTTTTATACAAAAAAGTCAAAGGGAATACATATCATAGACAATGAGTATAACATAACAACAAGCAAAGTCATAATAGTAAGAAAAAACAAAGAAAATTAGAAAATCAAAATCTAGTAAAGCATATGAACCAGCATAGTTATATCATGAGAGTCAATGAATGAGCATATAAATGTGTATCACAATATGGATCTCACAAGCAAACACTATAAGATGAATAATATCTATCAAATAAGCATTAAAGCAGGATACGAGAAATACATAACATCAAACTTGTAAAATGATATCCTATACCAATCATGGATAAATAAGATGGAGTATAATGTAGTACAAGAAATATGATAACATATGTGGAATGTACCAATTGAGGATAGTGTGGACACCTCGATCTGCAATCGAGGTTGGAGGACGCTTCATTATGTCCCAAATAAGCCCCGACCACGAATCCCATAAGAAACTGCAAAAATACCAACTTTTAAAACCCACACTAAAGTTAAAAGGGTCAAAAACACTAAGAACCAAAGTATATAAGGCCACATTGTAATTACCAAAATAATAAAAAAATATTGAAATAACAAACAAACAAGCCCTCTAAGACAGTTAACCGATCGGTTAACCGTCCCCAAATAGTTAACTGATTAGTTAACCATTTCCCATTTGATAATTGATCGGTTATCTGTCTCAGAAAGTAATCATTACAAGATCTTTAAAGATCCAAACTTCGCCTTACCTGTGCCACGTAACCAAAATCAAGGGTCCCAAATGGTTAATCGATGGGCCTAGATTCCTATAAATAAATGGGCCTACGCACCATTTCATATCATTCAATAACCTGACCACGATTCGATTTTTTCAACTTCTTCTCCCCTGAGATGTCCGGTATACTCGATCTTATTCCAAAAGTCCCAAAGAAGCTCGTACTTCAGAATAGTTGTTTTCCCTCGGAAAAGGCTCGTACTTTCGCGAAGTCGGTTCTGAGTCCCGAAATGAGGTTCGTACTTCTGAAAAATTGCCTTCGAATAATAAACTGAGACGAACCTTTGCACAAATTCGGTCAAAGT
Source organism: Sambucus nigra (assembly GCA_949130495.1). Taxonomy (NCBI): domain Eukaryota; kingdom Viridiplantae; phylum Streptophyta; class Magnoliopsida; order Dipsacales; family Adoxaceae; genus Sambucus; species Sambucus nigra. The sequence continues at coordinate 524,123,975 of OX422220.1, forward strand.
CGGAACTTCTAGATGAAGTTCTGTCCGACTGAAAAGAACCAAAAAAGGGGGATGCACCCCGCAAAAAAAGTCGGCTTTCGTTGCTAGGATAAAGAACCTATATATATATATACACAGAGAGAGAGAGAGAGAGAGAGAGAGAGAGAGACTGGCTCAGGTGCGCACCAAATGGTGCGGAATTGATGCGCACAATTAACTCGCAAATCAAAACAACAGCTGTCCATGATGTTTTGGACTAAAACAACTTCGAACCCATATGCGTTTATGCCAACCTGATCTCTGACCCTAATTCACTCATGTCGGCTCCAATTTCCATCATTTGGTTTTGGCGATGAAGTGCAGAAAACCCTAATCTGTATTTCAAAATCAACCGGGATTTCATTTTGGCTCCAAGTACACGATTTCTCTCATTTTGGCTCCAAATGGATTTCTCTTCAGTACATGATTCTGTCATTTTTGGCTCCAATACTTCTATTTCAAGACCCAAATCGATATAAACTCAGGTATGAACTCTATATATTTTTTAGACCCACTAGTTCAACAATTAGTTTGAATTTATTTTTAAGACCTATTAATTGCAAGTTGGTTATTATTTAATCAGTGAGAATATTCAGCAATTGGTTTATATTATTAGTTGGTTATTATTTTTAAGACCTATTAATATGCTAGGGTGTAAACTATTTATTAAAAAATTTAATGTTTGAGTTATTGTTTTCCATTCTTTGGCAGAAAATGGAAAGTTCGAGCAGTAATAAAGAAATGCGGATTGGAGAAAATATGGCATTTGAGTTTGAGATTGAGCAAAATGGCAATTTAGATATTAGGGGTGACAGAGGGGAACAATGCGTTACATTAAATTCGGATGACAATGCCAAAGATTTAAACCATCAAGTTCGGGAAGAACTTAAACCAAAAATAAGCCAAGAGGTCCAAACTCTTGATGAAGTGAAGAGTTTTTACAACGTATATGCAAAGGCAGTCGGGTTTAGTGTTCGTAATTGGACGGAAAAGAAGGATATGGAGAGTAACAAAATTATAAGTAAGGAGTATGTTTGTTTCAAACAAGGAAATGGCAAGGTTGTAGAGGCTCTAGGGACTTCCAGACATAGGGGTTCCATTAGAGAGGGTTGTAAAGCAAAAATTGCGGTTGCGATGTGTTCGAGTGACACATATGTAGTTATTTCATTTGTGGAGTGTCATAGCCACCCATTGTCGACACCAAAGAAAACACATTTCTTGAGATCTCATCGTAGAGTTTCGACTTCCCAAAAGTTCTTAACTCAACAACTTGTAATGATCAATATACCATTGCACCAACAATTCAACTTTTTTGGAGTGCAAGCGGGCGGCTTTGAAAATATCGGGTTCACTCAAAAAGATTTATACAACCTATAGAGGGATATACGCAATGAATTGAAGGGGCATGATGGAGACATTAACTGTCATTATATAAAATTGTATTTATTTGTTTTATAAGTTAATAAACATAATTAATTTACCATTTTTCTTTATTTTGTAAGATCGGTGATGGCGAAGGTGGAACTGTTGACGAAGAGAGTGGTGATTCAACGAGTTGATGCAATGTTGTATTATGTTTTGTTGTGATATTCAGTGTTGTTATGATTGAGTTGGCCTTTCATTTCAGGTGTTATTGTAATTCAAATATTGAATTGAAATTATAATTCAAATATTTCTGTTGGTATTTCAGTTGGAGTTGGTATTGAATTTCGGTTGGTGTTGGTGTTGATTTGAAATTGTACAACTGTTGGTTTGAAATGGTATAACTATTGAAATTCAGTTGGTATTAGATTGGTTTGAAATGGTATAATTGTTGGTTTGAAATGGTATAACTGTTGAATTTCAATTCGTATTGGTGTTGGTATTGAATTTCAGTTGTTATTAAATTCAGTTGGTGTTGGTTTTAAATGGTATAACTGTTATGATAACAATTGATAATAGGTATCATAACAGTTGGTATTGAATTTACGTTGAATTGGTTTAACTGCTATGATAACAGTTGATATGAATCAAAACGTGGTTTATTAAATTAATTTGAAATGGCATAAATGTTTTGATAAGTGGTATTTTAAATAGTATAACTGTTAACTGTTATAATAACTATTGATTTGAATCAATTTGAAATTGTATAAATGTTTTGATAAGTGGTATTTTAAATTGTATAACTGTTATGATAACAGTTGGTAACATATATTTGAATTATGTTATAACTGTTATGATAACAGTTGAAATGGTATAGGTTTAAGATAATCAGTATTTGAAATGGTATAACTTTATAAAGTCTGAAATGGTATAATAATTATAATTTTTGAAATGGTATAACAGTTGTGAATCAAAATTGAAATGGTATATTGAGAAATTGTATAACAGTTTCCGCTTGGTTAATTTGATGTCTTAGACACCCAATTGGTTAATGTCGTTGGCGCTAACCCATATCATTTATGGGATATGGGTGGTCCCCGCCAACGAATTAACCAATCAGGTGTTTAAGACATCAAAGTTTGATGTCTCAATTTTTCCCTTTTGAAATGGTGTAACAGTTAGTTTTGTCAACAAAGTCACATTTCATAACATAATTCAAAATGGATGCTCATTACATAACACAAACTGGATGTGCATTGCATAACATAATAAAAAATGGCACATTACATAACCCAAAGTGAAGTTTCACATTACGTAGCATACTCAATCTCCTAAACCAACATCTTAAAAATAAACATTGCTATAATTACAACCACAATACAATTGAAACGAAAATAGAAATTGTTAAATTTCGTCTCCCATCCATCAACTTTTTTGGCCATCTTCTTCTCTGATTTTTCAAACTTCTTCTCTAATTCGTCAATTTTTTTGCCCAACTCCATTATCTTTACGTTAAGATCGGGACATTTGATTTCTACTGATTTCTTGGTGTCAACTAATTTTTGGGAATCCACTGATTTCTCGGTATCAATCCACCAAAAAAACTCGCAAGAACTAATTTTATAATTAGGACACGCAACAAAATGTCGCCTCGGATTCCCCGATGTCTTTGATGTTCGCATTTCCGCACGGTCTCCGCAATGACATAAAATATGGGAGTCAAACGAACTTTTGGGGGACTCCGTATCCTGAAAATTAAAAATACATATTTATTAAAAAAAAATAACATAACCCAGATAGTTATACAAAATACCTAAATTGCTTATCAAAATCATTTATATAACAAACACTATATGGATCTAGATATTTTGAATTACAAAATACCTAAGTAGTGTATCTAACAAGCCCTTTAGTATACAATTAGTATAACAAACCCTTCAAATTATGTATAAGAAATGGAGTGATACCCGAGTTGAATCGATTAGTGTTTGCTTCGTTTTGGGGATGACGAACATAATTAATACAAAATCTTTAGGTCAAATCTGCCAAGGCGCCAAAACCAAATCACGATTGGAGCCGAAATGAGTGAATTAGGGTCAGAGATCGGGTTGGCATAAATGCATATGGGTTCAGAGTTGTTTTGGTCCAAAACGTCATGGGCAGCTGTCATTTTTATTTGCCAGTTAATGGTTCACACCAATTTCGCACCATTTAGTGTGCACCTGAGCCAATCTCTCTCTCTCTCTCTCTCTCTCTCTTTCTCTCTCTCTCTCTCTCTCTCTATATATATATATATATATATATATATATATATATATATATATATATATATATATATACTTATTTAGTCAGACCCCTATTTAGGGGATCAGGTATGCAATTTACAGTGTTTATATTTCAAAAGCTTGGTTTTAATCCAACACCTCTATTTTTTATTGTATTTACATGCTCATATGTTAAACAAATGCCATGATTAAAATACATTAAGAACAAAACATACATTTCAAAATACGTTCCCAGAAAAGTACCATTGAGCTGTGTCAACCCAAAACTTGGCAGGCTAAACTCTAAAATCTTGTTACTCTTTCCACGTCTCCAAATGAACTAAGCCCATCAAGGCGAAGGCATCCCGAATGTGTATTTTTATACGACCCGGACATGAAAGACCGTGTCAATTTCATTTCGTTTCGTGTCGTGTTATCGTTTCGTTTCCAAAATTTCCACCCCTAGCTACAGCATATATGGATGTTGCAGGACTTTTACTTAGCCGCTTCAGTCATATCATTCCTAGAGTAGTATGTAGTCAGTATTCCATTCGGGCATGTCACCCTAGTTGTTCCATTTTATTTTAGTTAGTTAATATATTCAGTTATTCCTCTTGTGCTTTATTTTTGGTATTGGATTTGTAGTCGGTGGTTGTCTCGACAAGGATTATATTTATTCTTTTTCTATATTACTGATTCATTGATTGTGTGAATGGTTAATTATATATTCTTTCGCATGTTGTTAGGGATGTTAAATAAAAAGATAAAATTTGGCACCATGTCTTTTGAATACTCGGGGGTTAGTAAGTTTTAAAAAGTTTTTCGATAGTGATGCTAAGAATGATCCAGATGAGATTCCTGTTTAATTTGATATAGGACTGATCACCCGGTATTTTATTAGGCGGGGTGTCACAAACATGACAAGAGACAAGTATCCCCGTGCCCCCCGTTTAACTTTGTAGTGAAGTTCTTTCCCCCGGGCGCATCACCGCCCGGGGCCCGTAACACCAAATATAGAATTATGGATAAAACAATGGAATCATATAAATATGACATCAATTGAAGGATGTATTAAATAAGAATAGAAATATGGATAAGACCAAATGATCCAAAAACTAACAAAATGTACCATAGGAACCAAGATAACTCAATGACAGACAAAGAGTGAAAATACATCTCCCATCCATACAAACATCCAAATATCCAAGCATCAAGTACCAACGAATAAGGTACAAGTATACAATACCTAAGTACCATATATAAAGGTAAAACAAGGTCTAATTAAGATATAATTAATAAATATAAAGATATGAAGAAAATCTTTAATCCTTATAAATCATGTGTGAAGAATGACCAAACGATGTCAAGAATAGATTCATATAAGATCAATCTGTACCACCCCGCGCGCCCGAAAAGAGACACGCGGCGTGCTACTACGATAAAACTAAACTAAATCCATCAACAATTAGTATATAGCATCTAAATTCCACGATTTAAATATAACAAATTCACAATTCTTCTATTTCCACAATAGTGGTTACAATAATGTCTCTCAAATACAAAATTCTCCAACAAAAATTACACCACTAATTTATACATCAAAATATATATCCCAAATACATGCTCTAAAACAATTCTCCAAAATAGTCCATTATGTCCCAATCCACGCTAACCTGCCAACTAAAAGAAAATATGGATAAACACACAATATGACAGGAATAGATGCTCACAAATAACTTGCACGATGAATAAATCGCAACAATACGAATCACATATACAAGTCAAATGTAATACTCAAGCATTATATCAATATTAATTTCTCAATAACACATCAATGTGTCATTAGGCCTCCCCTCCCCTCCCCTAGGCATCTCAAAGCGATATACAAGTTTGTGGGACTATTGGCGGGTGCCCATTCTCCGTGCCATATTAAAATCTCATGACACGATGCTTAAATCACAATATTATAGATTCCAACAGTTATTCAGATTTCAAATAAATATCCCAATTCAACATGAGTGCAATCGACACAGAAAACAAACGGAATACTCTCGAGAGAATTTAGGAGCATATTGTGTAAGTATCGTACCTCAAAATCATCACATGAACCGTCACATAAATTATAGCATCAAAATCTGATCGCACCATCACGTTCCTCTCGCGAAAATAATCAAATCACGTTCTAGCCCCAACACGAGATATCCCCAAATAGGCCTCCAAATCTAAGGTTGAACATTGAATAAAATACGGGCTAGGGTTTGTATAAAGAGGGAGAGAAAAATATAAAGGGTTACTGCATAATTGAGATGATAAAAGTTGGTTCACAAATGGTTACCCACGACCTCTATTTATATAAGAGAAAAGGAATTTGTAAAGCCTCCAACTCTTTAAAACAGATCTCCCGACTCAAATCTGGGCATAGTCGATCGTTCGACTCCCTGGCTCGATCTATCGACCCTTAAGGAAAAATGATTCTGCCAGCGTGTTAAAATGAAAAGGCTATCACTAAAACCTCTTTAAAAACTTCATTTTAAATCCAAATTCAAAACCGATTGAAATTCCACTTTTCAAAAGTAAAACTCAACATATTTAATTATTAAAAATAATTAAATCCAAAACTTTATTTTCCTCGAATTTTCAAAATTAATTTAAAAACACCTATTTAAAAAATCCGAGTTCTTACGTACGTCCCCACTAACAAGGAATTTCGTCCTCAAAATTTAATGAAACCTAACGTTCAAAATAAAATTCAACTCGGTTTGATTTCCTAAAAATCACAACTCTAAGGTCCTCGATCTATTCAAAACATCCTCACCACGATGCCTAACACGTCCTCAAATTAGTTCACACCCATTCGTTAGGAGTTTCCATATTCATCATGAACATATGATGTGATACGATCGATTGAGTTTATTTTCCTATCGAATTAGTTCACATCCATTCATTCTATATCTACGATTTGGTTATCTTAGTGTATATTCATGGTGTGTGTTGTTTTTATAATTTTTGAAAAAACTGAAAATTCAAAAAGGGATTGTGAAATAATCACGAGTTATTTCCTTGCATGAGCGTACATGATTTGATGTTTGATCTATATATGATATGCTTGTTGGTACACTCTAGTTTATTATGTTTAATTCTTTGCCTTGTCAATTTCGAAGAAATAAAAAGGGGGAGAACGGATTATGGGGGAGTGCGAGTTTGTATTATTGGGGAAATTTGATATTTGATTGATTTATGTTTATCTCATTTCAAACTGGATACGTCACGAAGGTATTTGTTTCTTGCCTCATGTGTGTAGGTACAACCGAAGATCATTTAATGCACACCCTGGTGATGACAAAGAAACGTTGGAGAGTTTGAAGTTTAAAGTTGAAGATTTTGAAGCAAAAGTTTAAAGATTTACATTTATAGTATTTTTCCATTTTTGGATTCGTGGGAGGGTATTAGATTTGTATAAGATATGTGATTTTATAATTCATATTGTTTTTAGTTTGTACTAGCATAGACATAAGGGCAGATTTTTAAGGACATATTTTCCATAGTTCGAATTTTACACAAAGTATGTCGTATACTGCTAGAACCATCGAGAGAAGTTCACGCTCATACATTCATGAAGACGGATCCGAATTTCAAGTATCATCAACATATGCGCAACACGAGGTATAATTTCATTAGAATGTTCTTAAGTTTTGTAAATGGTTTACATTTATATTGGGATATTTTTCAAAACTTTTTTAACACACTTGATGTAATACCCCAAATTTTTCTTTATGATTAGTGAAATATTATTTTGGAATATATAATTAATTTTAAAAATTTAATCTAAATAAATATTTTATTTGAAAATGTTAACTGGAAATTTGTTATTTAGTATGCTTATGTGTATGATTCATTTTTGTGCATGAATATGTCATTTGCATATAATAAAAGAAAATTATATGATTTATACGCGACACAAATTAAAAGTAATTAATTTGGCATGAATAATTCGGAGCACGTTTTGGGACTCATATGAACTCGTTGAAGTGGTTTAAGCCTTTAAAAATGGCCCCGGGTAAATATTATATAGGTTGGGTAACTTTTGGGCTTATTGGATTATGGTTTCGGGTCCGTTTGGGGGTCCAAAAGTTGGGCTTTGACCCAACTCGGGATTAACACTTAATGAGTGGCTTAGTGGGGGTAAACCACTCCCCCATTATCATAAATCAAAACTTAATAGAACAGCCACAGGAGAGAGAAAGAAGCACCCAAAGAAAGGAAAAGAGGAAGAACAAGGAAAAATCAAAAGTTTTCAAGGGTTTCTCCTCTACCAGATTTAAAGGCAATAATTTTCTTGCATAAATTATGTTTCTAATGTATTTCTCAATGCATAATTTATTCCATTAGATTTATGGAAATTAAGGTTTATTATATTTCATTTCATGATGAATAACAACATGTAGAGGAATGATAAATTGAATTTGATGATGATATACATGTAGAGGGATGATTCACTTGTAGATTTGATTTCTAGAAATTAGGTATCGACAAATTTAACTGAGTGTTAGATTTTCTTAAGGTGCTGATAATTATTTTGGGAAAAAAATTATTAATTATTGTAGAGATCATCATTACCCAGGAACGGACTAAAATTTAGATGTAGTTGCCCTTATTTAACATTCTCTATACAAAACAGACCTAGCTGTAGATTTGGGACTTAAATTGTTGAGATATGAAATTATTAGTACATTGTTTGGGATTAAATGAGGGTGAAACTATGATGAAATTCTGGGTTGCGAACTGTAGGATCTGTAAGGATTTTTGGGTCAGTGAGAAACCCATAACTGTTAAAGGCGGAGGAAGGGGACAAGATGTCATTCAAACGACGTGGCATGTCGTTCTAACGACATGCCATGTCGCGCGAATGACATCAGCAGCCGTTAGAATGACGTGGGAAATTCTCTCTCCTCCCCCCTTTGTGCTGTAGCCTTGATTTTTGCATTTTGGTGTTCCTGCATTTAGTGCTTCATGAACATTATTAGTGGGACTATAATAAAGGAAAAAGTATGAATCTTTATAGGTTAATAAATTTATGGAGTAGGGTTATACGCATGCTGGAATTTATAATAATTACCTTTAACTAGTAGTTAAGTGATTAGTTATGAACTCAAGTTAATAATTTATGGGATTATAAATTATTAATAAATGAAAAATATTGTAAATTATTAAATGAAGAATATTACTGGTAATTGTAGAGAAAATTTCCTATACATCTTGTAGAGATAAATAATATGTACTACTATATATTTGTGTGGACATACCATATTCGTGGACTGTCCTATCAGCTCAGAGGTTAGCGTGTCGGGCCGCGTACCACACGTCGACACAAGTGGGCTTGACGATGTGTAGGACATATAGGTACTATGTGGAGGATCCACCCACTAGAGGTAGGGTTGGCGCTGACCGTTCCTGTATCACCGCTGGGTATGGGCTGTATACAGGTGTCTTGCTGTAATACCCCTTATTTATGAGAAATTATTTTTATGTTAATTTGCCTAGTGGCTTAATTATATAAAATAAAGGAAGTGAAAGTAAATATTACTTTAAGTGATTTAAAAGATGATATTTACTGAGTTTTGCATATTTACTGTTAAGTGAATGTAAATAGCATCATATTATGTTTTGTTGCGTCGTTGTGCTTTAAGCGACGGTTATGACCTATAGTCCAAGTGGATCACTATTAATGAATTATTAAGATGTTTGAACCTGAAATAATTTATGATATCTCGGATGACAATTTAGAGGGCGCGGTTAGTCCGAAAATGGTTGAAATAGTCAAAATAAGTACCAAGTTGTATTTTTGGGTTCCGGGTACTTTTGACCAATTATGGCTTAATTATGTTGTTACGAGTCATTTTAATTATGTAGTAGCATTTCATGTTAGATTTAATGTATTTGGGGCATTTTGGGGTATTTAGTCTTGAAATACCACTATATCTCTCATTTTGTTCCTAAACCTAAAGAAAGCAAGAGAGAGAGAGAGAACTTGGGAGAAAAAGGGAGAAAGAGGAGAATTGTTGATTGGAGCTTGGAAATCGTTGCTACAAAGAGAATCCGAGACAACAAACTTGAGGCAAGTTTCTAACCTGCAATCATGTATGATTTAGTGTGGATGATTTGTATAGGAAGTTGTGTTTTTGGGGATTTAAACCATTTGTGGGTTTTGATGACTTTTGGTGTTTAAACCCATAGATTTTGATTTAGATATGATTTGAGTTGGTTATAGTAGTTTGTTATTATGTGGAAATGATGGGGTAAATTTATTAGATGATGAGTTTGAGAGATGTGGAAGAAAATAGGTTAGAGATTTAGGTTTTCAAGTGTGAAATGGGAGTTGGCCGTGGGATCTGCTATGACCGGTCGACTGCGGCCCAGAGCCCGGTCAACCGTGCCTAAAGAGAAAAGCCTAATGCTTCTCTCACAATGAAATTTTCTATAGCACGATCGGACGCGGTCCAAGGGCCGATCGACCGGGCCTTAAGGGAAGGGCTTACTGCTTTTCTTACAAGGCCAATTTCAAAGAGCGCGATCGACCGGGGGTCAGGGGCCGGTCGACCGGTACCTTGTTTTTAACCCCGAAAATTTAGATCTTTTTCTACTTCTTTCTTTTAAGGTTTAAGGCTTAGGAACCTTCTTGTATGAAGTAAAGCAACGTATTAGGGTCTTGTATTGGGGAAATAAAACCTAGGTTAGAAAAGGGAGTGTTAGGCCTTATGTCGGGGATTAATTAAGTAATTATTAGATGGAGGTAAGTGTCCTTTTCATTTAGTAAGCTAGTCTAGGACTAAAGGAAAGTAGGGTTATATTGTGTTGGACTTTTAGAGGTCATTATGAGGTATATTACACTTAGTAGCTTATGGTATTGTCGTGAACTCTTGGAAGTTAGTATGGGGATAAATAAAACGTTGTGGTTTATGTTGTTAAACATATATGGTTCCGGATATAATGAAATACATTTTAAATTGACACATCTTGTGAATTATGACTTGCATATACATACCTCTCTAAATGCTATCATAAGGGAAGTCACGCGAATGAGAAGACCCCTGGCTAGTGCATGCAGGGTGAATATAGTTATCGGCCATAGGACCGGTGGTTATATTGTGTTACTGTTTTATTCGAAGTGAGGTAATTCCGGGTGTGGCTATGACTCACTGTCGAAGTTATATGGCCGCTTCCCACGCGAGGCGATTTACGGTACCCAGGTGGTCTTGGTTATAGTCCCTAGAAGATGATAGCTATTTAGGGGCGCATCCAGTGGGGTGACTCCCGGAAGGATGGTCTTAGAATCGTTATATTTGTATTGTAACCATTCTCACGAATGTGGCATTTCATAAATGGCTAATGCTTGTATAAATCAACTACACGGATTAAGTTTACTAATGAGGAATGGACTTGTGAAGTCATATGTTACAAAACTGCAATTTAAGCTTATTAAAATGGAATTTAGTTATTTCTCTTGCAATGATGAATAGATGACACTATAAATGGCATTACGCTAGGATGTGCACTTAGATGAGAGGTGAAGTTTATTCTTATTGTGAAGAACGATTTAAACTTGTTTATGATGTTAGAAATTCATAATTGTCATGCATTTTATTCACATGTATATCATATCAAACCGGGCCTTGACCCGTTTATATTTTTGTCTTGTGTGGTTCCTATTTAGGCCTAGGTGCTCCACCGTAAGGACGCCCGTGTTGATCCTTCCTTCCTAGTGTCCAGGAGCTATAGCATTTTTGCGGATGTTATAGGATTTTTGTGATAGGCGCATCCCTCTTTCGTATAATCTAGTTATGATCAGTCTGTACATTCGGGCGTGTAGACCAAGTTTTATAATTATATATATTGTTTGTATTTAACTGCAATACTCGGTGTAACCTGTTTGTATCAGTCTGTTAACCGACAGCTTATTCGGTTATTGTTTGGTAGTATTGATGTTTAACTATTAGCTGTCTTTTATTTATATCCACCTTCTTTTCAAATTGGATCGTCGAAATTATTTTTATTAAACTTGCAAATTATTTGACATTCGTTTCTAAAATATTCGGTGGTTGTCTCGTACTGTTATATGCGACAATGGTGCTAAGAATGGGCCATCTATGATTCCTGTATTTATTGGAGTATCGGGTTGGCTACCTCTTATTTTAATAAGCGGGGTATCACAGATTGTATCAGAGCATCAGGTTCTAGAGTCCTTAGGATCTATGAGGACTTATCAGGTTCTACCGTAGCGTTCTTTGATATAGAGCCCTATTCTTAGGACTGTTTTGTTTGTGCATGCTTGCGATCTTCTGCAAAGATAAATTGCTTTAAATTATATTCTGATTCAGTTACTCTTCGTCTCAGATGTCGCCTAGAAGAGGTCACCCAGCAAAGAGAAATCGAGTTGTAGAAGATGATGTAGAACCCCCACCACCGCAAGGAATGATAAATGCAGTAGAGGTGGCTAATATTGTTACCCAGGCAGTCAATGCTGCAATGACTGCTATGGCCCAACAGTTTCCCCAATCCTAACAACCGGTAGCACAGGAAGTTCAAGCCCATGCGGGACCTTCCGCTTGGGAAAGAGTTAGAGAATCTTTCTTAAAAGGTCTCCCTCTAGAATTTCAGGGTAGTGCTGACGTGATTGTGGCAAACGAGTGGAAGAAAGATATGCAACGCCATCTCCTAATGGTAGAGTGTAGCGGGGAACGAAAACAGATTCTCGCCACTTTCAAACTAGTAGGAGCAGCTTTACACTGGTGGGAGTCGGTAACAACTCCGGAGCAAAGAGATACCATGACCATTTCAGAATTTTGGGTTTTGTTTGACCGAAAGTATTTTCCTCCAGTAGTAAAAAAGGAGATGAGGAGGAAACTCCAGGATGTTGTTCAAGGGGAACGGTCAGTTACGAATTATGAAGAGGAATTTACGCGTCTAGCAAACTTTGTGCCAGATGAAGTCATTCCGGAGGAGAGGAGAATTTCGAAATTTATCGGAGGTTTGAATTGGAGAATATGACAACACTTGTTGGGAAATCCAATTTTGCAAATGTTTGGTGATGTGATTAATACAACCTTGCTCCATTGTCAAGATCACCGTCTTCATGTGAAAGGGAGTAAGATGAGTATGGATTCGGGTCAAGTTAGTAAGCAGGGAGGTAACGATGTCGGTGGAGCACTGCCCTCACCACAACAGTCGGGAAGTAAGCAGGGAGAGAGGAACCCACAGAAAGGGGACTCGTCGAAGAAACAACGTTTTGGGGGTTTTAACTTTGCCGGAGGTGGTTTTAGGCATGGTCAGGGTGCACAACAGCAGCAGCAGGTGGGCCATGCAGGCAGAGGTAATAATGGAGGTCGAGGCCATCAGCGCCAAGGTGTGGGGTAGTTTCGGAATAATAATCGGGGCCGATATCTGAAAAATTTTGCGGGACACTGTTTTCAGTGTGGTGAACATGGTCACTTTAAGAAAGCTTGTCCACAGTTGATCGGGGTACAGTTGCCCAGGGGTCCTCAGCATCAATAGGCACATCTACAACCTCCAACACCTATTCCAGCCGTCCCTCTACAACAGGGGCAACTTTAGTACGGGCGTGTGTATCATATTCAGGATGCTTTACTTCCTCCAGCCCCACCTACACCGTCAGCTATTGAGGGTAAGTTTTCCATTCACGGTTAATTGGGTCGAGTGTTATTTGATACTGGCGTAACGCACTCGTTTATTGCTAGGCATTTTGCTTATTCGACAGGGTTGATTAAGTCTACTGAGAGTACTTTTACTAGTGTGGAGTCTTCCATGGGTGATGGTTCACTTATATTCTTTATTTGTAAAAGGGTAAGAATAGACCTTGGTAATTTACATTTTCAGGCCGATTTACTCGTCCTGGATATGATCGGGTATGATGTTATTTTGGGTATGTACTGGTTAGTGAAATACTGTGCTATGGTAAATTTTTATGGGAGGAGTATAGTCTTTGCCATTCCGGGGCAAGAAATGTTCTTAGTGGCTATGCCTCTTCCAGAGGGAGGTTCGAGCACACACTTGTATTGCATTGAGGAGGAGACTTTACGAAAAATAGATGTTTCCCCAGATTTGATTTCTGTTGTTTGAGAATTTGAGGATGTTTTTTGGGAGATTCCGGGCTTCCCTCCAAGCCGTGAGATTGAGTTTGTAATTGATTTAGCACCAGGGACTCAACCAATTGCGAGAGCTCCATACCGTATGGCTCCTTTGGAATTGAGGGAGTTGAGGGATCAAATTCAACAGCTGTTAGAGTAAGGGTTTATTCGGCATATCACGTCGCCATGGGGTGCTCATGTGTTGTTCGTGAAGAAGAGATATAGTTCCCTCTGGTTATGCATTGATTACCGGGAATTGAATAAGGTCACCATCAAGAATAAATACCCGTTACCTCAGGTCGATGATTTATTTGATCAATTAAGGGGAGCGTCGTACTTCTCTAAAATAGATTTGAGGACTAGGTATCATCAACTACGAATTCGAGAGCAGGACGTGTCGAAGACTACGTTCTTGACTAGATATGGGTTCTATGAGTTTTTGGTCATGCCTTTTGGGCTAACCAACGCTCCTGCCGTCTTTATGGACCTGATGAATAGAGTATTTCGAGACTTCCTAGACCAGTTTGTCATAGTGTTTATTGACGACATTCTAGTCTATTCTTGGACTCAAGCCGATCATGCTGAACATCTACGATTAGTTTTGAAAACACTACGAGATCATCAATTGTATGCTAAGTTTGAGAAGTGTGGTTTCTGGTTACAGGAGGTGCATTTGTTGGGGCACGTTGTGACGGCTGAGGGTATTTCCGTAGACCCGAGTAAAGTTATCGCGGGGAGGGAATGGGGTCAGCCCACGACACCCACTAAGATTCGTAGTTTTCTAGGTTTGGCGGGTTATTACCGCCGTTTCATTAAGGGTTTTTCCAAGATTGCGGTCCCTTTAACAAACTTGACCCGAAAGGGAGTAAAATTTATTTGGGATGATTCCTGCCAGTTAACTTTTGATGAATTGAAGGAAAAGTTGACTACGGCTCCTGTACTCGCGTTGCCAATACCGGGAGTGGACTATTTAGTCTTCACTAACGCGTCTCTACAAGGATTGGGAGGTGTGTTACAACCAGAGCAGAGGGCCATTGCTTATGCGTCTCGCAAGCTAAAGCCCCATGAGAAGAGTTATCCCATGCATGATTTGGAGCTTACCGCAGTAGTGTTTGACTTGAAGATATGGAGACATTACCTACTGGGAGAGAATTTTAGTCTTTTCACGGGCCACAAATCATTACAATATTTATTCTCATAGAAAGATCTGAATATGTGACAACGTCGATGGTTGGAGTTTGTGAAGGACTATCAATTCGATATTCATTATCACCCAGGCAAGGCAAATATGGTAGCGGATGCGCTGAGTCGAATACCTGCGGGGGATCTAGCGAAGGTATGGAAGGCTAAATGGAAAGAGCTTAGCCAGGAGGATGCTGTAGTAAGAGCATTTATGTAAGTGTTGACCGTTATGCCAGCTATAGTGATGTGAGTCGTAAACGCACAAGGAGGAGATAAGGATTGTTAATAAGCTCCTTGGACCTGAAATGATCCAAGATACCTCTTCGAAGATAGAGATTATTCGAAACCGCATTCGAATCGCAAGAGACCGTCAAAAGAAATATGCCGATGCGAATCGGAGGCATGTAGAATTGGATGTGGGAGATCAAGTTTTAGTGCCGGTATCCCCGATGAAGGGTATAATACGATTCGGAAAGAAAGGCAAGCTTGCACCGCGCTATGTAGGCCCTGTTCCCGTTATTGCAAAGGTAGGCCCCGTAGCTTATCAACTTGCTTTGCTGGAACACCTACAACAGATTCACGATGTGTTTCATGTTTCATCCTTAAAGAAGTATAAAAGGTGCGAAGGAGCTCATTGGCACATTCCTTTGGATGATATCGAGTTGCAACCCGATATTTCGTATGCGGAACAACTAGTTGCTATCCTAGATCACGGAGAGCGTAGGCTAAGGTCGAGAATGGTGCCATTGGTTCGAGTCCAGTGGGGACACCACAATGCCGAGGAATCAATGTGAGAACGAGAGGACGATATTCGAGAGAAGTATCCACACCTCTTTTTACAAGGTATGCCTAAATTTTGAGGGAAAAATTCCCTTGTAAGGGGAGGGGGGGGGGGGGGGGGGGGGAGTACGTAATACCCCTTATTTATGAGAAATTATTTTTATATTAATTTGCCTAGTGGCTTAATTATATAAAATAAAGGAAGTGAAAGTAAATATTACTTTAAGTGATTTAAAAGATGATATTTACTGAGTTTTGCATATTTACTTTTAAGTGAATGTAAATAGCATCATATTATGTTTTATTGCGTCGTTGTGCTTTAAGCTACGGTTATGACGTATAGTCCAAGTGGATCACTATTAATGAATTATTATGATGCTTGAACCTGAAATAATTTATGATATCTCGGATGCCAATTTAGAGGGCGCGGTTAGTTCGAAAATGGTTGAAATAGTCAAAATAAGTACCAAGTTGTATTTTTGGGTTCCAGGTACATTTGACCGGTTATGGCTTAATTATGTTGTTACGAGTCATTTTAACTATGTAGTAGCATTTAATGTATTTGGGGCATTTTGGGGTATTTAGTCTTGAAAGATCACTTTATCTCTCATTTTGTTCCTAAACCTAAAGAGAGCAAGAGAGAGAGAGAGAGAGAGAGAGAGAGAGAGAGAGAGAGAGACCTTGGGAGAAAAAGGAGAAAAATAGGAGAATTGTTGATTGGAGCTTGGAAATCGTTGCTACAAAGAGAATCCGAGACTACAAACTTGAGGCAAGTTTCTAACCTGCAATAGTGTATGATTTAGCGTGGATGATTTGTATAGGTAGTTGTGTTTTTGGGGATTTAAACCATTTGTGGGTTTTGATGACTTTTGGTGTTTAAACCCTTAGATTTTGATTTAGATATGATTTGAGTTGGTTATAGTAGTTTGTTATTGTGTAGAAATGATGGGGTAAAGTTATTAGATGATGAGGTTGAGAGATATGGACGAAAATAGGTTAGGGATTTAGGTTTTCAAGAGTGAAATGGGAGTTGGCCGTGGGACCTGGTATGACCGGTCGACCGCGGCCCAGAGCCCGGTCGACCGGGCCTAAAGAGAAAAGCCTACTGCTTCTCTCACAATGCAATTTTCTATAGCGCGATCGGACGCGGTCCAAGGGCTAGTCGACCGGGCCTTAATGGAAGGGTTTACTGCTTTTCTTATATGGCCAATTTCAAAGAGCGCGGTCGACCGGGGGTCAATGGCTGGTCGACCGGTACCCTGTTTTTAACCCCAAAAATTTAGATCTTTTTCTACTTCATTCTTTTAAGGTTTAAGGCTTAGGAACCTTCTTGTATGAAGTAAAACAGAGTATTAGGGTCTTGTGTTGGGGAAATTAAACCTAGGTTAGAAAAGGGAGTGTTCGGCCTTATGTCGGGGATTAATTAAGTAATTATTAGATGGAGGTAAGTGTCCTTTTCATTTAGTAAGCTAGTCTAGGACTAAAGGAAAGTAGGGTTATATTGTGTTGGACTTTTAGAGGTCATTATGAGGTATATTACACTTAGTAGCTTATGGTATTGTCGTGAACTCTTGGAAGTTAGTATGGGGATAAATAAAACGTTGTGGTTTATGTTGTTAAACATATATGGTTCCGGATATAATGAAATACATTTTAAATTGACACATCTTGTGAATTATAACTTGCATATACATACCTCTCTAAATGCTATCATAAGGGAAGTCACGCGAATGAGAAGACCCCTGGCTAGTGCATGCAGGGTGAATATAGTTATCGGCCATAGGACCGGTGATTATATTGTGTTACTGTTTTATTCGAAGTGAGGTAATTCCGGGTGTGGCTATGACTCACTGTCGAAGTTATATGGCCGCTTCCCACGCGAGGCGATTTACGGTACCCAGGTGGTCTTGGTTATAGTCCCTAGAAGATGATAGCTATTTAGGGGCGCATCCAGTGGGGTGACTCCCGGAAGGATGGTCTTAGAATAGTTATATTTGTATTGTAACCATTCTCACGAATGTGGCATTTCATAAATGGCTAATGCTTGTATAAATCAACTACACGGATTAAGTTTACTAATGAGGAATGGACTTGTGAAGTCATATGTTACAAAACTGCAATTTAAGCTTATTAAAATGGAATTTAGTTATTTCTCTTGCAATGATGAATAGATGACACTATAAATGGCATTACGCTAGGATGTGCACTTAGATGAGAGGTGAAGTTTATTCTTATTGTGAAGAACGATTTAAACTTGTTTATGATGTTAGAAATTCATAATTGTCATGCATTTTATTCACATGTATATCATATCAAACCGGGCCTTGACCCGTTTATATTTTTGTCTTGTGTGGTTCCTATTTAGGCCTAGGTGCTCCACCGTAAGGACGCCCGTGTTGATCCTTCCTTCCTAGTGTCCAGGAGCTATAGCATTTTTGCCGATGTTATAGGATTTTTGTGATAGGCGCATCCCTCTTTCGTATAATCTAGTTATGATCAGTCTGTACATTCGGGCGTGTAGACCAAGTTTTATAATTATATATATTGTTTGTATTTAACTGCAATACTCGGTGTAACCTGTTTGTATCAGTCTGTTAACCGACAGCTTATTCGGTTATTGTTTGGTAGTATTGATGTTTAACTATTAGCTGTCTTTTATTTATATCCACCTTCTTTTCAAATTGGATCGTCGAAATTATTTTTATTAAACTTGCAAATTATTTGACATTCGTTTCTAAAATATTTGGTGGTTGTCTCGTACTGTTATATGCGACAATGGTGCTAAGAATGGGCCATCTATGATTCCTGTATTTATTGGAGTATCGGGTTGGCTACCTCTTATTTTAATAAGCGGGGTATCACAGATTGTATCAGAGCATCAGGTTCTAGAGTCCTTAGGATCTATGAGGACTTATCAGGTTCTACCGTAGCGTTCTTTGATATAGAGCCCTATTCTTAGGACTGTTTTGTTTGTGCATGCTTGCGATCTTCTGCAAAGATAAATTGCTTTAAATTATATTCTGATTCAGTTACTCTTCGTCTCAGATGTCGCCTAGAAGAGGTCACCCAGCAAAGAGAAATCGAGTTGTAGAAGATGATGTAGAACCCCCACCACCGCAAGGAATGATAAATGCAGTAGAGGTGGCTAATATTGTTACCCAGGCAGTCAATGCTGCAATGACTGCTATGGCCCAACAGTTTCCCCAATCCTAACAACCGGTAGCACAGGAAGTTCAAGCCCATGCGGGACCTTCCGCTTGGGAAAGAGTTAGAGAATCTTTCTTAAAAGGTCTCCCTCTAGAATTTCAGGGTAGTGCTGACGTGATTGTGGCAAACGAGTGGAAGAAAGATATGCAACGCCATCTCCTAATGGTAGAGTGTAGCGGGGAACGAAAACAGATTCTCGCCACTTTCAAACTAGTAGGAGCAGCTTTACACTGGTGGGAGTCGGTAACAACTCCGGAGCAAAGAGATACCATGACCATTTCAGAATTTTGGGTTTTGTTTGACCGAAAGTATTTTCCTCCAGTAGTAAAAAAGGAGATGAGGAGGAAACTCCAGGATGTTGTTCAAGGGGAACGGTCAGTTACGAATTATGAAGAGGAATTTACGCGTCTAGCGAACTTTGTGCCAGATGAAGTCATTCCGGAGGAGAGGAGAATTTCGAAATTTATCGGAGGTTTGAATTGGAGAATATGACAACACTTGTTGGGAAATCCAATTTTGCAAATGTTTGGTGATGTGATTAATACAACCTTGCTCCATTGTCAAGATCACCGTCTTCATGTGAAAGGGAGTAAGAAGAGTATGGATTCGGGTCAAGTTAGTAAGCAGGGAGGTAACAATGTCGGTGGAGCACTGCCCTCACCACAACAGTCGGGAAGTAAGCAGGGAGAGAGGAACCCACAGAAAGGGGACTCGTCGAAGAAACAACGTTTTGGGGGTTTTAACTTTGCCGGAGGTGGTTTTAGGCATGGTCAGGGTGCACAACAGCAGCAGCAGGTGGGCCATGCAGGCAGAGGTAATAATGGAGGTCGAGGCCATCAGGGCCAAGGTGTGGGGTAGTTTCGGAATAATAATCGGGGCCGATATCTGAAAAATTTTGCGGGACACTGTTTTCAGTGTGGTGAACATGGTCACTTTAAGAAATCTTGTCCACAGTTGATCGGGGTACAGTTGCCCAGGGGTCCTCAGCGTCAATAGGCACATCTACAACCTCCAACACCTATTCCAGCCGTCCCTCTACAACAGGGGAAACTTTAGTACGGGCGTGTGTATCATATTCAGGATGCTTTACTTCCTCCAGCCCCACCTACACCGTCAGCTATTGAGGGTAAGTTTTCCATTCACGGGTATGTGGGTCGAGTGTTATTTGATACTGGCGTAACGCACTCGTTTATTGCTAGGCATTTTGCTTATTCGACAGGGTTGATTAAGTCTACTGAGAGTACTTTTACTAGTGTGGAGTCTTCCATGGGTGATGGTTCACTTATATTCTTTATTTGTAAAAGGGTAAGAATAGACCTTGGTAATTTACATTTTCAGGCCGATTTACTCGTCCTGGATATGATCGGGTATGATGTTATTTTGGGTATGTACTGGTTAGTGAAATACTGTGCTATGGTAAATTTTTATGGGAGGAGTATAGTCTTTGCCATTCCGGGGCAAGAAATGTTCTTAGTGGCTATGCCTCTTCCAGAGGGAGGTTCGAGCACACACTTGTATTGCATTGAGGAGGAGACTTTACGAAAAATAGATGTTTCCCTAGATTTGATTTCTGTTGTTTGAGAATTTGAGGATGTTTTTGGGAGATTCCGGGCTTACCTCCAAGCCGTGAGATTGAGTTTGTAATTGATTTAGCACCAGGGACTCAACCAATTGCGAGAGCTCCATACCGTATGACTCCTTTGGAATTGAGGGAGTTGAGGGATCAAATTCAACAGCTGTTAGAGTAAGGGTTTATTCGGCATATCACGTCGCCATGGGGTGCTCATGTGTTGTTCGTGAAGAAGAGATATAGTTCCCTCTGGTTATGCATTGATTACCGGGAATTGAATAAGGTCACCATCAAGAATAAATACCCGTTACCTCAGGTCGATGATTTATTTGATCAATTAAGGGGAGCGTCGTACTTCTCTAAAATAGATTTGAGGACTAGGTATCATCAACTACGAATTCGAGAGCAGGACGTGTCGAAGACTACGTTCTTGACTAGATATGGGTTCTATGAGTTTTTGGTCATGCCTTTTGGGCTAACCAACGCTCCTGCCGTCTTTATGGACCTGATGAATAGAGTATTTCGAGACTTCCTAGACCAGTTTGTCATAGTGTTTATTGACGACATTCTAGTCTATTCTTGGACTCAAGCCGATCATGCTGAACATCTACGATTAGTTTTGAAAACACTACGGGATCATCAATTGTATGCTAAGTTTGAGAAGTGTGGTTTCTGGTTACAGGAGGTGCATTTGTTGGGGCACGTTGTGACGGCTGAGGGTATTTCCGTAGACCCGAGTAAAGTTATCGCGGGGAGGGAATGGGGTCAGCCCACGACACCCACTAAGATTCGTAGTTTTCTAGGTTTGGCGGGTTATTACCGCCGTTTCATTAAGGGTTTTTCCAAGATTGCGGTCCCTTTAACAAACTTGACCCGAAAGGGAGTGAAATTTATTTGGGATGATTCCTGCCAGTTAACTTTTGATGAATTGAAGGAAAAGTTGACTACGGCTCATGTACTCGCGTTGCCAATACCGGGAGTGGACTATTTAGTCTTCACTAACGCGTCTCTACAAGGATTGGGAGGTGTGTTACAACCAGAGCAGAGGGCCATTGCTTATGCGTCTCGCAAGCTAAAGCCCCATGAGAAGAGTTATCCCATGCATGATTTGGAGCTTACCGCAGTAGTGTTTGACTTGAAGATATGGAGACATTACCTACTGGGAGAGAATTTTAGTCTTTTCACGGGCCACAAATCATTACAATATTTATTCTCATAGAAAGATCTGAATATGCGACAACGTCGATGGTTGGAGTTTGTGAAGGACTATCAATTCGATATTCATTATCACCCAGGCAAGGCAAATATGGTAGCGGATGCGCTGAGTCGAATACCTGCGGGGGATCTAGCGAAGGTATGGAAGGCTAAATGGAAAGAGCTTAGCCAGGAGGATGCTGTAGTAAGAGCATTTATGTAAGTGTTGACCGTTATGCCAGCTATAGTGATGTGAGTCGTAAACGCACAGGGAGGAGATAAGGATTGTTAATAAGCTCCTTGGACCTGAAATGATCCAAGATACCTCTTCGAAGATAGAGATTATTCGAAACCGCATTCGAATCGCAAGAGACCGTCAAAAGAAATATGCCGATGCGAATCGGAGGCATGTAGAATTGGATGTGGGAGATCAAGTTTTAGTGCTGGTATCCCCGATGAAGGGTATAATGCGATTCGGAAAGAAAGGCAAGCTTGCACCGCGCTATGTAGGCCCTGTTCCCGTTATTGCAAAGGTAGGCCCCGTAGCTTATCAACTTGCTTTGCTGGAACACCTACAACAGATTCACGATGTGTTTCATGTTTCATCCTTAAAGAAGTATAAAAGGTGCGAAGGAGCTCATTGGCACATTCCTTTGGATGATATCGAGTTGCAACCCGATATTTCGTATGCGGAACAACTAGTTGCTATCCTAGATCACGGAGAGCGTAGGCTAAGGTCGAGAATGGTGCCATTGGTTCGAGTCCAGTGGGGACACCACAATGCCGAGGAATCAATGTGAGAACGAGAGGACGATATTCGAGAGAAGTATCCACACCTCTTTTTACAAGGTATGCCTAAATTTTGAGGGAAAAATTCCCTTGTAAGGGGAGGGGGGGGGGGGGGGGGGGAGTACGTAATACCCCTTATTTATGAGAAATTATTTTTATATTAATTTGCCTAGTGGCTTAATTATATAAAATAAAGGAAGTGAAAGTAAATATTACTTTAAGTGATTTAAAAGATGATATTTACTGAGTTTTGCATATTTACTTTTAAGTGAATGTAAATAGCATCATATTATGTTTTATTGCGTCGTTGTGCTTTAAGCTACGGTTATGACGTATAGTCCAAGTGGATCACTATTAATGAATTATTATGATGCTTGAACCTGAAATAATTTATGATATCTCGGATGCCAATTTAGAGGGCGCGGTTAGTTCGAAAATGGTTGAAATAGTCAAAATAAGTACCAAGTTGTATTTTTGGGTTCCAGGTACATTTGACCGGTTATGGCTTAATTATGTTGTTACGAGTCATTTTAACTATGTAGTAGCATTTAATGTTAGATTTAATGTATTTGGGGCATTTTGGGGTATTTAGTCTTGAAAGATCACTTTATCTCTCATTTTGTTCCTAAACCTAAAGAGAGCAAGAGAGAGAGAGAGAGAGAGAGAGAGAGAGAGAGAGAGACCTTGGGAGAAAAAGGAGAAAAATAGGAGAATTGTTGATTGGAGCTTGGAAATCGTTGCTACAAAGAGAATCCGAGACTACAAACTTGAGGCAAGTTTCTAACCTGCAATAGTGTATGATTTAGCGTGGATGATTTGTATAGGTAGTTGTGTTTTTGGGGATTTAAACCATTTGTGGGTTTTGATGACTTTTGGTGTTTAAACCCTTAGATTTTGATTTAGATATGATTTGAGTTGGTTATAGTAGTTTGTTATTGTGTAGAAATGATGGGGTAAAGTTATTAGATGATGAGGTTGAGAGATATGGACGAAAATAGGTTAGGGATTTAGGTTTTCAAGAGTGAAATGGGAGTTGGCCGTGGGACCTGGTATGACCGGTCGACCGCGGCCCAGAGCCCGGTCGACCGGGCCTAAAGAGAAAAGCCTACTGCTTCTCTCACAATGCAATTTTCTATAGCGCGATCGGACGCGGTCCAAGGGCTAGTCGACCGGGCCTTAATGGAAGGGTTTACTGCTTTTCTTATATGGCCAATTTCAAAGAGCGCGGTCGACCGGGGGTCAATGGCTGGTCGACCGGTACCCTGTTTTTAACCCCAAAAATTTAGATCTTTTTCTACTTCATTCTTTTAAGGTTTAAGGCTTAGGAACCTTCTTGTATGAAGTAAAACAGAGTATTAGGGTCTTGTGTTGGGGAAATTAAACCTAGGTTAGAAAAGGGAGTGTTCGGCCTTATGTCGGGGATTAATTAAGTAATTATTAGATGGAGGTAAGTGTCCTTTTCATTTAGTAAGCTAGTCTAGGACTAAAGGACAATAGGGTTACATTATGTTGAACTTTTAGAGGTTAGTATGAGGTATATTACACTTAGTAACTTATGGTGTTGTCGTGAACTCTTGGAAGTTAGTATGGGGATAAATAAAATGTTGTGGTTTATGTTGTTAAACACATATGGTTCCGAATATAATGAAATGCATTTTAAATTGACACATCTTATGAATTATGACTTGCATATACTTACCTCTCAAAATGCTATCATAAGGGAAGTCACACGAATGAGGTGAAGTCCTCTGGCTAGTGCACGCAGGGTGAATATAGTCCTCGGCTATAGGACCGGTGGTTATATTGTGTTACTGTTTTATTCGAAGTGAGGTAATTCCTGGTATGGCTATGACTCACTGTCGAAGGTATATGGCCGCTTCCCACGCGATGCGATTTAGGGTGCCCGGGTGGTCTTGGTTATAGGCCCTGGAAGATGATAGCTATTTAGGGGCGCATCCAGTGGGGTGACTCCCGGAAGGATGTCTTTGAATCGTTATATTTCTATTGTAACCATTCTCACGAATGTGGCATTTCATAAATGCCTAATGCTTT
The DNA here is from genome assembly GCA_949130495.1 of Sambucus nigra. Classification (NCBI taxonomy): domain Eukaryota; kingdom Viridiplantae; phylum Streptophyta; class Magnoliopsida; order Dipsacales; family Adoxaceae; genus Sambucus; species Sambucus nigra. Next base: position 524,148,535 of record OX422220.1, read on the forward strand.
TATAAATCAACCGTACGGATTAAGTTTACTAATGAGGAATGGACTTGTGAAGTCATATGTTACAAAACTTCAATTTAATCTTATTAAAATGGAATTTAGTCATTTCTCTTGCAATGATGAATAGATGACACTATAAATGGCATTGCGCTAGGATGTGCACTTAGATGAGAGGTGAAGTTTATTCTTATTGTGAAGAGCGATTTAAACTTGTTTATGATGTTATCAATTCATATCTGTCTTGCATTTTATTCACACATATATCATATAAAACCGGGCCCTGACCCGTTTATATTTTTGTCTTGTGTGGTTCCTATTTATACCAAGGTGCTCTGCCATAAGGACGCCCGTGTTGATCCTTCCTTCCTAGTGTCCAGGAGCTATAGCATTTTTGCGGATGTTATAGGATTTTTGTGATAGACGCATCCCTCTTTCGTATAATTTAGTTATGATCAGTATGTACATTCGAGTGTGTAGCCCAAGTTTTGTAATTGTATATATTGTTTGTATTTAACTATAGTACTCGGTGTAACCTGTTTGTATATGTCTATTAACCGACAACTTATTCGGTTATTGTTTGGTAGTATGGTTGTTTAACTGTTATTTGTCTTTTATTTATATCCACCTTCTTTTCAAATTGGATCGTCAAAATTGTTTTTATTAAACTTGCAAATTATTTGACATCCGTTTCTAAAATATTTGGTGGTTGTCTCGTACTGTTATATGCGACAGTGGTGCTAAGAATGGACCATCTATGATTCCTGTATTTATTGGAGTTTCGGGATGGCCACCTCTTATTTTAATAAGAGGGGTGTCACACTTACGTAGGGACCGCCCCTAACATATGTGTTTTGTGTTGTCCGATTAGGAATAAGAGAATTCCTCCAAACTTGCCGATAGAGCACGAATAGAAACCAACGGTAGATGCCCTTGTGTGCCAAATATATGAAAGGACATATATTATTATGACCGGACTTGAATTGAATAATTGGAATTGTCTAAGAAAATTAGACAACATTTATACATGAAATCCTATAATGCGTAATAGGTGTTTATGCTCTTTTGTTAGATTTATGAGACTATAATAATTGGTTGTTGAAAATTTAATGTAGAAATTACATTCAACTGATTTATTACTGTTATCCCCGTTTATAAATTGTGGCATTATCACCATTCATTATTTGGGAATTGTTGGGATGGGAATGATATTTCGTTTAGATGAGGGGCAAGGTGTCATACGCATCTGCGTGACGAAACGGGGGAATAATTATTGTGCATAGATTGTATAATTAAATCAATATTTTATTCAAGTTAATTTTTGCAGACCTCGGGATCTGACCCAAATCTACATGTTTTCTCCCCCAGGTGCTCCTAGACAGGGATAGTTGGATTGTGCTGTAGTAATCCCGCGATCTCGCTTACTCTTCAGATTCAGATTCAATTACTTCTAGCATAGGTGTTTTTCAGATTCAGTAATTTATTATTTGGAACAGTTGTAAGGGCATAAGCCCGATACTCTTTTCTTTTATACCGGTTGGGATTTTATTACTCAAGTTGGAAGTTATTATTACTATTATTATCATGGTGGTTTGGAATATTGGATTATTGTGTATGTGTTCATTGTTTTACAAATGCAGAAGTTTTGGGAGAGGGTTTGAGGGGAAATACATTCCCCTAGCTATGCAGTCCATGATGAGGATTAGGTTTATGAATCTGAAGCAGGAGGGACGTTCAGTTACAGAGTACGAGGAGGAGTTCACCGCTTTCTCATATTTTGCAAAGGAGGATGTTCGAACAGAGAAGATGAGGATGGACCATTTTATCAGGGGTCAACTTGGCATATTAGGAAGGCTCTTCTGGGAAATACGGCCTTCTTGATGTACAACCAGATGGTTAACACTGCACTTTTTCATTACCAAGATCAAAGGGCATTTTGGAAGAGCAGAGGGGAAAAATTCCACGGGGGAGAATCATCTAGGCAAAAGGGCAAGGCGAGTGGGAGTAGTGGATCCGGGGCCCAAAAGCACAAGGGCACCCCACCCACCGATCAGAGTAAGAAATTCAGGGGTACAGATGACAGGCAGAGATAGGGCCAGTCAGGCCAGGGTCATAAAGGGCAAGGCCATTAGAGCCAACAGTATAGAGGCCAATAGGGCCAAAGAAAGTAGGGTAGAGGCCAGTAGGGTCGACGAGCTGATAGGGGTCCCTTCTCGTGGAATTGATATACTTATGGTGAGAGGGGCCACACCTCGAGGAATTGCACGAGAGGGGACCAAGCAGCCCAGGGACAATGAGGCCATAAAGGATAGCAGGTGAAATTCTGTTACTAAATCCGTTTATTAAAAATAAACTATTTAAGTAACTCCGAACAGTTTTTTGAAGAAACTCTTTACTTAAATCAAAACTATTTGAACACAAGATGTGTTTAAAAAAAGTAGGTACGAGATCTGGACAAGATTTGATTAACATGTTTATAAAACAGTTTAAAACATTTAAACTCAGCACAACCAAGAATGAGATGAGGAGATGTAGAAATATTAAGTTCAAGATTTTTTACGTGGTAAAACCTCAACCAAATGAGGAAACATCCACGACTCCCTTTACGGAGTAAACAAAAAAAAATCCACTAAAACAAATTAAAAAGTTACAAACTATATAACTAACATGCAGACAACTCAGACCTATATAAGTTTAGGAATGTACCCAGTGGTGTCCTTATAACTTCTCTGCAGTTCTGATTGTTGATGTAGTTCTCCCAGTTTGTCAACTTCTGATTTGTTCCAGCACTTTACATCGACTCAAGTTCACAAGATCTTATTACCAACACTCTTTGTATGGTAGGGTGAATAGTGTTTGTGGAAGTGCTTTCTAACACATGCATGCACACACACACACACTTATTAAGTACAAACAGTCCTAACAAATTACATATAAGGCTATATGCTGTGATTTTTCTTTTTCTCTCTTCTCACAAAACTTTAACCTTATTTGACCTTTAAATCATCCCAGAATCCACGGATATCTTGCTCAGAAGATGTTTCAAGATCTTAATCAATCTCAGGGTTTTGAAAAGATTTTTGAGATTGAAAACCTCCAAGTGCGATTCCAAACTAGGTCAAAGGTTTAGTTTTAAGAGAACTAGAAACAGAAAACATATATAGTTGATTTAACAAGTTTAAAACGTTTACAGTAAAGAATCAACTATATATTTCTCAAGATGAGAAACTAAACATGTAGATCTAAGTGTGATGTAACATTCAAAACATAGATCTGAAATTTTTATGAAGAAGAAAATAGATCTAAGCAAACATTTTCAGTTGGAAATAAGATCTAACGAACAAGAGGTTAACAACAACACAACCAACAACAAAACAACTCTCAAAACTCAAGAACACACAGGATAGTGTTTGGGATAGGTAGGTTATTTTGAGAAGTGTTTGGTTTTGAAAGAGGCTTGACGAACAAAGTTAGGGTTTCTAACTCTCTATCTCTCTCTCTCTCTGGTTTCTCTCTTTCTCTCTCTTTTCTCTCTTCTCTCTCTTTTCTCTCTACTCTCTCTTTTATTTTCTCTCAAAAAGGAAATGCCCAAAAGTCTGAGACGATAGAGAGGAGGGTCCCTTTTATAGGGCCAAGAGAACATTCGAGAGACGAGTTCAAAAACAACGGTCTGGATTAAGTCAAGATCAATTGACTAAGATCTAAAGGCTCACAGAAAGCGCTGGTTAAAAGCCACCTGATTGGTTCAAATGGGTTGCACAGGGATTAGCCAAAACGACATGAAGATCGTTGATAAGGATTGATCTAACGGTTAAAAGGCATGTGCTGGTTTACCTCACAAAAAAAACACACAACCCACCAATCAGATAACAACAGGTGTTGGCCATAGAGACGGTATAAAATGCGCGTCTGAAAGTAATTAAATACACACCTTGAAGTTTACTCTGCTATCGGATTCTACCCAAGTTAACATTAAGCCAAAAACCTTTACAAAATTAATTGCAGTTTGAACCCATAAACTTACAAAACCAAATTTTAATTAAGAAAACCTTATTTTAAAATGTTTAAAAAATCCCAAAAAAATATTAAAAATCAAATTTAGGGATTTAAACACACTCAACATATGTACACACAATAATATGCAGTATGGCATGAATGAAGTAGTTTCTACTGTGTGTGAGTGTTGGTAATTTGATCTTGATCACTTCAAGATAGAGATATGAAGTAGCAAACCATTCTCTGAGGTTATTTGGTTTCTAGGATAGACAATTTTGTCACAATTTCCAAACTAGATGAACACTTATACAATTTAGACTTAAGTGAGTCAAAGGTATAAGGGCTTCAATCTCCCCCTTTGGAAATATGAGACAAAATCTCTTTTGAGTCATCTAGAACTCGTAGGGCAACAAAAAGATAAGAAAAACCTATTCCTATAAAGGTTCTATCTACCCATTTCCTAGAAAACAAAAGTACATAACTCAACTAATTACATTTGAATACACTATTACAAACGATGAGAGTCATTGTACAGAATTCCTGCAAAGAATCACTAAGATCAAGTCTTTTAGAATATCTAAAATGATTCATAAAGACTCAAAAGACTCAAATTTCTCCCCCATTTTGTCTCAAATAGACAAAGGGAAAAACTTGGATAAGAGATAAGATACTAACCAGCACAAACCATACCAATAGAATTACGCAAAGAAATAAATCTATTATAATCTAAAGGTTTGGTAAACATATATGCAAGTTGAAATCAGTAGAAAGATAATTGATTTCCAATTCCTTAGTTTCAACTAATTCGCGTATAAAATGATGTCTTATTTTAATGTGTTTTGTTCGCGAGTGTTGAACAGGATTTTTAGAAATATTGATCGCACTTTGATTATCACAATAGAGATGTAATTGTTTTTCTTGAATACCATAATCACTTAACATTTGTTTAAGCCAAAGTAATTGGGCACAACAGCTTCCAACGGCAATGTATTCAGATTCAGCTGTTGAGAGAGACGTGCAGTTTTGTTTCTTACTACTCCATCCTACCAAATTATTACCTATATAATAACATGCTCCTGACGTGCTTTTACTATCGTCAATACATCCAGCCCAATCGGCATCAGTATAGCCAATTATAGTGCTAGGTGTATCATTAGTGTACCAGATTCCTAGGTTTAGAGTGCCTTTTATATATTTAATAATTCTTTTAACATAAGAAAAATGGCTCTCTTTAGGATTGTTTTGATAACGAGCACATACACAAACAACATACATTATATCAGAACGCTAAGCAGTAAGGTATAGCAAGGTTCCTATCATACTACGATATAAGGTTGGATCTATAGATTTTCCAGTTTCATCTTTAGATAGTTTAGTCGTAGTACTCATGGGAGTTTTAGCATCTTTAGCATTCTCAAGGCCGAATTTTTTTACAATCTCTAAAGCGTATTTAGATTGCGAGACAAATAATCCTTCTGAATTTTGTTTGACTTGAAGGCCTAAGGAAAATTGCAACTCCCCCATAAGAGACATCTGAAACTCTTTATGCATTATTTCAGAAAAAAGATTTTACTTCCGAGGGAGAAGTTGATCCAAATATAATATCGTCTACATAAACTTGAGCAGTAATAATGTGTTTGTCAAAATGTTTGACAAATAAAGTTTGATCATTTCCACCTCTTTTAAACCCTTTATTTAGGAGAAATTTGGAAAGGCGCTCATACCAGGCTCTAGGTGCTTGTTTTAGGCCATATAAAGCCTTTTTAAGACGAAAAACATGATTTGGATATTGAGGGTCAATAAACCCTTTTGGTTGTTCTAAATAGGTCTCCTCAGTCAATATTCCATTAAGGAATGCAGATTTTACATCAATTTGATAAAGAGTAAAATGTAAATGACAAGCTATGGCAAAGAGAAGACGAACAGATTCTAAACGAGTAACAGGGGCAAAAGTTTCGTTAAAATATATTCCTTCAATTTGAGAATATCCTTGAGCAACTAATCTAGTTTTGTTTCTAATGATTATCCCATTTTCATCAGATTTATTTTTAAATATCCAACGTGTGCCAATAACCTTTTTGTGATTAGGCCTAGGTACAAGATACCAAACATCATGAATGACAAATTGTAAAAGTTCTTCCTGCATAGTAGAAATCCAGTGAGAGTCATTCAATGCCTCATTAACATTATTTGGTTCCACTAAGGAAACGAAGCATGCAAAATGTGCATAATTTCTTAATTGAGATCTTGTACGCACAGGCTCACTAGGGTTACCAATAACGTTATTTATGGGATGGTCTTTAGAAACCCAGTTAGGTACTTCAGGTGTCTCAATTGGTAATGAATCATCTATTTGAGTAGAGTCATTTTCTAAAAGGTTTGTAGGCTCTTCCTCAATAGTTGATTCATCAATCTTACTCTCTACAGTTGTGTCACTTACGATTACATTTATGGATTCCATTAAAGTTTTAGTGCGAAGATTATAAACTCTATAAGCTCTACTGTTAGGTGAGTATCCTAAGAAAATACCTTTATCTCCCCTGCTCTCAAATTTGGATAAGTGTTCCCTATCTTTACAGACATAACACGTGCTACCAAAAGTTCTAAGGTATTTAAGATTGGGTTTCTTCCCATACCAAAGTTCGTAAGGGGTTTGTTTGGAGTTCTTTCTAAGATAGACCCTATTAATGATGTGACAAGCAGTACGAATGGACTCTACCCAAAAGTATTTAGGTAAACTCTTGGCATGTAGCATGACACGTGCCATCTCTTGAAGGGTACGATTCTTTCTCTCAGCGATACCATTTTGCTGAGGAGTCTTAGGAGCACTAAACTCGTGTTTATAACCATTGTATTCACAATATTCTACTATACCAGTGTCTTTGAATTCACCACCTCTATCACTACGAATTCGATTTACTTGAGTATCCTTCTCATTTTCAATCCGAAGAAGAATTTTTAAAAAGGTTTGAAATGTGTCGGATTTTTGTTTTAAGAAAGCTACCCAAGTAAATCTAGTGAAGTCATCAACCATAACAAGGATGTAACTGTGTCCACAGAGACTAACAGTTTGAGAAGGACCCATTAGGTCCATATGGATGAGTTCTAAAGGATTAGAGGTAAGGATGTCTTTAACTTTCTTATGAGGTGCCGTAACAATTTTTCCTTCTTGACAAGGACCACAGACAATATTATGAATAGGTTTAATTTTTGGAATTCCTCTAACTATTTCTTGAGAGGATAATTTACTAAGATTATCGTAATTTATGTGACCCATTCTATTATACCATATTTCATTGTCATCCATTCTGGCAACATTGCAGATTTCAGAACTAGTCATGACAGTATAACAATTGTCAGGAGTCCTGAATCCTGTAATTATGCATTCTCCCTTTTCATTTAAAATCTTGCAATTGTTCTTTGAAAAGGTAACAGTATGATTTGAGTCACAGAATTGCGAAATACTAAGTAAATTAGCCTTAAGACCTTTAACTAGAAGAACATTTTCAAGAACATGAAGTCCTTCTTCTTTGAGAGTTCCTTTGCCTATGATCTGGGACGATACTCCATCACCGGAAATAACTTTTCCACCATCAAAAATGGTTTTGTTCAAGAGTTTTGTATCATCACTAGTCATGTGCTTGGAACATCCAGAATCTAAATACCAACCAGCAGATGTAAGTTCAGCTTTTAAGGCAGAAATAACAATATTACACTTCATCTAGGGTAATAGATCATCTTTTCTAACCCAAATTGCTCTGGTTTTTAATTTGCGCTTGTTTGCTCTCATTTGATAAAATTTGCGAGCATTTGATTTTTGTTGAAAAACATTTTGCGCATGATTTTGAATTTTCTTAAACACATGAGCATTTGGCTTAGGAAAGTTTCTGGGAATCCTTCTAGGAAATGTTCTTTTAGGTTTAGTCTTTCTATTCCTATTGTTAGAGTTTTTGTCTGGTTGTCTAGGAAGAACATAATTGTTACGACTCCTTCTAGAGTAGTTAATGTTTTGGTACATAGGAGTATTGTAGACAGGTTTAATAAGTCTTCTCTCATAGCAACCATCAAGAGTATGACCGAATATATCACAGTAGGAGCAATAAAGATTGCTCAAATTAGGAGTCTCCTTAGGAAAGTCTCTAAACATAGGATTTAAGGAATTGTGAGGTTGAGCTCTATTCCTAGGTAGGACAGTTTTGAAAGTAGAATAACTTTTTCTAATAGACGGGAAAACATATTTATATTTAGGTGAACTTTCATGATTAGAGCAACTTGATTCCCCAATGTTAAAATTTTGATGTTTTGATTCAAACCTAGTTTTTAAGGAATGAAAGTCTGGGCAGGTTTCAATAGGCCTTTTCCCACCTGATACAAACTTTATAGGTTCAAAAGGTTTTGTTTGTGTCTTCAATTTGGGGCAAAACCCTATTCCAGTTCGATCATCAGAATTGGTTTTAGATTCAGCAACAAATCCATCAAAATAGTTTGAATTATTTTCAAATTTTGTAAATGTTTTGAAAACAGTTGCTGTATTTTCTTTAGTTTTTTTCAATTCTAATAATGTCCCTTTGTACTTGTTCTCCAGATTTTCATTTGTATCAGTCAAATTTCTGAGTTTTTGATCAAACATTTTAATTTCACTCTCATGAGTTAGACATTGGGTGGTATACTCTTCAGCATTTAGTTTGACCATCAGCCTTAGATCTTCTAAATTCTTGGTGAGATCTTTAACTATTTTTTCTAGTCTAGTGCTTTTCTTTAGAGTTTTTGCATAGAGAGTGTGAATGTCGGGAAGATCTTCATTGTCCGAGTCACTAAGTGAAGTGTGTGAAGTGACCCCTAAGGCTTCATTTCTTAGACTCACACACACATTGACATCGTCAGTATCGCTTTCCCTTTGACTCACACACCCCGAGGAAGAAATACCAATGTTCTCAGTAATTAAAGCATCTAAACCAGTGATAGCATGATTCAAAACAGTAGAAGTAGAATTACTAGATTCATCCTCACTATCAAGCACAGGCATATCCTCATTATAGATGATTTTGGCAAAAAAATAAAAGCAAGGGTCAAAAACACCAGATGACTCAGGTTCCTCATTTTCAGAGTCACTTGAATCATCCCATGTTTTGCAGATATTGGCTCTAGAGTGTTTGTTTTGAATATTTAAGTTAACTCTACAGTCTTGTGCAATGTGTCCTAGTTTACCACATCTAAAACATTCAGACTTTTTAAGGTCTCTGTTAGGTCTAATGTGATAGTCCTTGTGATGTTTGTCATGACTTTTCTAATGAGGTTTGTGATTAAAGGGAGTTGAATAATTGGACTTGCCTTGTTTATTTGCCATGTTGTTTCTAAATTTAACAATTTTCTTAAATTGTTTTGTCATTAAGGCAATCTGATTGTCCAAACTCTCTATATCACATTCCTCATCAGAGTCATTATTAGGAATGTTAAACTCAGGTTTAATCATATTAGAAGAAAAGCTCAGATTGGAACTAGACTGTTTCCTATGAGAATGGGTCAATTGTTTCTTAAATTCTAATTCCATTTCCACAGTTCTTAATTTACTACTGAGTAATTCAGGAGTGAGATTTATATCACACATTTCCTCAATAACATATCTTTTGTTATCAAATTTCTGTGGTAATGATCTCAGAATTTTAGATTCAATTTCTTGTTTGTAATAAGTTATCCCATTAGCATGCAGTTTTGTTATAATATCACTCAAGTTCATATAGAAGTCATCAAATGACTCAAACTCAGACATAATTAAAGAGTTATACTGTTGAATTAACATCTGAGTTTTAGCATCCTTAACTCTAGAGTCACCTTCATGAGCAGTAATCAAAGTGTCCCAAGCATCCTTGGAAGTGGTACAGGATGAGATTCTTTTGAACTCATGTTCATTTATTGACATAAATATGGCATTCTTTCCTTTATTATTGTTGCGAGAAACTTGTTTCTCTTCTTGTGTGAACTCACTTAATATTTTCCTAACCCTCTCATTACTTCCTTCAGTGGCTGGTTTAGTAGGATAAGAGTATCCATTTTCAATAATGTCCCAGACATCATCTCCCAAAGTTCCTTGAATGAAAGCAATCATTCTTACTTTCCCGTAAGAAAAATTGGTTCCATCAAAGACAGGAGGTCTGGTCAAGTTACCAAATCTTTCATTTTTCTCGTCCATGTTTGATTTTGAGAAAACAGTTTCAGAAACACAGGATCTCTTTTTAAAGAAGTTTACAAAGCTCTGATACCAATTGAAATTCTGTTACTAAAGCTGTTTACTAAAAATAAACTATTTAAGTAACTCCGAACAGTTTTTTGAATAAACTCTTTACTTAAATCAAAACTATTTGAACACAAGATGTGTTTAACAAAAGTAGGTACGAGATCTGGACAAGATTTGATTAACAGGTTTATAAAACAGTTTAAAACATTTAAACTCAGCACAACCAAGAATGAGATGAGGAGATGTAGAAATATTAAGTTCAAGATTTTTTATGTGGTAAAACCTCAACCAAATGAGGAAACATCCACGACTCCCTCTACGGAGTAAACAAAAAAAAAAATTCACTAAAACAAATTAAACAATTACAAACTATATAACTAACATGCACACAACTTAGACCTATATAAGTTTAGGAATGTACCCACTGGTGTCCTTATAACTTCTCTGCAGTTCTGATTGTTGATGTAGTTCTCCCAGTTTGTCAACTTCTGATTTGTTCCGGCACTTTACGTCGACTCAAGTTCACAAGATCTTATTACCAACACTTTTCGTGTGGTAGGGTGAATAGTGTTTGTGGAAGTGCTTTCTAACACATGCATGCACACATACACACACTTATTAAGTACAAACAGTCCTAACAAATTACATATAAGGCTATATGCTGTGATTTTTCTTTTTCTCTCTTCTCACAAAACTTTAACCTTATTTGACCTTTAAATCATCCCAGAATCCACGGATATCTTGCTCAGATGACGTTTCAAGATCTTAATCAATCTCAGGGTTTTGAAAAGATTTTTGAGATTGAAAACCTCCAAGTGCGATTCCAAACTAGGTCAAAGGTTTAGTTTTAAGAGAACTAGAAACAGAAAACATCTATAGTTGATTTAACAAGTTTAAAACGTTTACAGTAAAGAATCAACTATATATTTCTCAAGATGAGAAACTAAACATGTAGATCTAAATGTGATGTAACATGCAAAACATAGATCTGAAATTTCTATGAAGAAGAAAATAGATCTAAGCAAACATTTTCAGTTGGAAATAAGATCTAACGAACAAGAGTTTAACAACAACACAACCAACAACAAAACAACTCTCAAAACTCAAGAACACACAGGATAGTGTTTGGGATAGGTAGGTTATTTTGAGAAGTGTTTGGTTTTGAAAGAGGCTTGACGAACAAAGTTAGGGTTTCTAACTCTCTCTCTCTCTCTCTCTGGTTTCTCTCTTTCTCTCTCTTTTCTCTCTTCTCTCTCTAGTCTCTCTTTTATTTTCTCTCAAAAAGGAAATGCCCAAAAGTCTGAGACGATAGAGAGGAGGGTCCCTTTTATAGGGCCAAGAGAACATTCGAGAGACGAGTTCAAAAACAACGGTCTGGATTAAGTCAAGATCAATTGACTAAGATCTAAAGGCTCACAGAAAGCGCTGGTTAAAATCCACCTGATTGGTTCAAATGGGTTGCACAGGGATTAGCCAAAACGACATGAAGATCGTTGATAAGGATTGATCTAACGGTTAAAAGGCATGTGCTGGTTTACATCACAAAAAAAAGACATAACCCACCAATCAGATAACAACAGGTGTTGGCCATAGAGATGGTATAAAATGCGCGTATGCAAGTAATTAAATACACACCTTGAAGTTTACTCTGCTTTCGGATTCTACCCAAGTTAACATTAAGCCAAAAACCTTTACAAAATTAATTGTAGTTTGAACCCATAAACTTACAAAACCAAATTTTAATTAAGAAAACCTTATTTTAAAATGTTTAAAAAATCCCAAAAAATATTAAAAATCAAATTTAGGGATTTAAACACACTCAACATATGTACACACAATAATATGCAGTATGGCATGAATGAAGTAGTTTCTACTGTGTGTGAGTGTTGGTAATTTGATCTTGATCACTTCAAGATAGAGATATGAAGTAGCAAACCATTCTCTGAGGTTCTTTGGTTTCTAGGATAGACAATTTTGTCACAATTTCCAAACTAGATGAACACTTATACAATTTAGACTCAAGTGAGTCAAAGGTATAAGGGCTTCAACAGGTGCCGCAGGGACAACTCCCCCATTTCAGGCTCAGAGAGCCCCATCACCAGCCGCCCCAGCACCCATCGCCCCACCTCAGGGGCAATAGCCGTTGCAGTATGGCCGGGTTCACCATGTAGCAGCATCAAATGGACCTACACCTACACATGCGATTGAGGGTATGTTTCCCATCTTCAGTCATGTTGGTTGTATACTATTTGACATAGGTGCATCACACTCTTTTGTTAGCGTGGGGTTTTCACGGGAGTCGGGTATGATAGACTTTTGCCTCAGATGTAATATTGCATATAGACTCACCAGTGGGTAGAGAGGCACCCGTACGGTCAGTGTGTAAGGGGATCGGTATTGAGATAGGTCGACTTACTTTTATTGTGGACTTACTAGTGCTTGATATGCATGAGTATGATGTCATTCTGTGGATGGACTGGCTATCCATTTATAGGGCATGTGTGGATTGCTTCGGGAGGTCCATCGTCTTCGCCATTCTGGGGCAGGAGATGTACCTAGTTACGATGCCCCGCCCCTGGGGTGGGTCGATCACGCATCTATATTATATTGAGGAGGATACCTCTCCGGAGGTTTTGGTGACTCTAGATTCCATCCCAGTGGTTAGGGATTTTTCAGATGTTTTTGGGGAGATTCTGGGGTTACCATCGAGTCGAGAGATATATTTTGTGGTAGATCTAATTCCGGGCACCAGACCTATTGCCTGCACTCCGTGTAGGATGGATCCATCGGAGATGAGGGATCTACGAGTGCAAATTGAGAAGTTATTAGGGCAGGGGTTCATTAGGAGGAGTGCTTCACCCTAGGGTGCTCCAGTGTTGTTCGTCAAGAAGAGGCATGGATCCTTACGACTTTGTGTCAACTACGAAGAGTTGAACAAAGTCACGATTCAAAATAAATACCCGTTACCGCGCATAGATGATTTGTTCGATCAGTTGAGGGGTGATGCATATTTTTCAAAGATTAACTTAAGGTCGGGATACCATAAGTTGAGATCCGGGGAGCAGGACGTCTCAAAGATAGCTTTTCTTACTCCTTATGGCTCGTACGAGTTTTTAGTGATGCCATTCAGGCTAACCAATGCACCGGCGGTGTTTATGGATTTGATGAATCGAGTTTCCAGGGACTTTTTGGACCGGTTTGTTATAGTATTCATAGATGATATTTTGTTATATTCTCGAACTGCGGAGGAGCACGCAGAGCATCTACGGGTGGTCTTACCGACACTCTGGGATCACCAGTTGTATGCGAAGTTTGAGAAATATGGAATTAGGTTAAGAGAAGTACGGTTCTTAGGTCATATTGTGTCTGAGCAGGGGATATCCGTGGACCCAGGGAAGGTTTTCGCTGTGATGGAGTGGGGACAACCCACTACACCCACCGAGGTGCACAGTTTCTTAGGATTGGAAAGCTGCTGCCGTCGATTCTTTCAAGGGTTCTCCAAGTTAGCTGGGTCCTTAACAAATTTGACGAGGAAGGGAGGACCTTTCATATGGGATGAGATGTGCCAGCAGGCATTGGAGGAGCTAAAGACGAGGTTGACTACAGTACCAGTTTTAGCGTTACCTCTGGCGGGAGTGAATTATAGGGTCTATACTGATGCTTCCCTAAGGGGGCAGGGTTCTAATACAGGAAGAGAGGTCGATAGATTATGCTTCTCGAAAGCTTAAGCCTCACGAGGGACATTACCCCAACCACGAATTAGAGTTGGCAGCCATAGCTTTTGCCTTACGAGTGTGGAGACATTACCTTTTGGGGGAGAAGTTTCAGCTTTTCACGGACAATAAGAGCCTGCAGTATTTGTTCACACAGCGGGAGCTGAACATGCAACAGAGGAGGTGGCTCGAGTTTGTGAAGGACTATCAGTTTGACATTCAGTACCACCCAGGGATAGCGAATGTCGTAGTGGATGCGCTGAGCCATAAAACATTTTTGGAGTTGGCAACGATGTGGAAGGCGAAGTGGAAGTCACTTCGTGGAGATGATGAGTTGACCCGAGCATTTATGTCAGTTCTCACCATCACCCCCGAGATCATTATTCGGGTGGTGAAGGCCCAGGCAGAGGATCAACTTTATCACGAGCGGGTGATACAGTTGTTAGCATAGGGGGTGGAGCATTTTTCTATCGAGTCTGATGGCGGTTTGAGGTTCCAGGGGTGACTTGTTGTTCCGAAGGATGAGGAGTTGAGGTGAGCCGTCGTGTCGGACGCTCACGGTTCTCTATATATGATGCATCCCGGTGGGGATAAGATGTACCATGATATGCACCGTCAGTATTAGTGGGCTGGTATGAAGAGGGATATAACTGAGTTTTTGTCGAGATGTGCTACTTGTCAACTGGTGAAGGTGGATCATCAGCGTCCCGCGGGTACTCTACAGCCATTGGAGATCCTGGTGTGGAAATGGGAAAGCATATCTATGGACTTTATTATTGGGCTACCAACTTCATAGAGGGGACATGATTCGATATGGGTGATTGTCGATAGGTTGACAAAGGTGGCTCAATTCTTACCTGTCAGGACAGACTATAGCTCAAAGCAGTATGCCTGGCTCTTCCTTGCAGAGATTGTTAAACTTCATAGGGTACCACTCAATATAGTGTCAGATAGGGACATGACATTTGTTTCCCACTTTTAGAGGAGCTTCCAGTAGGCTTTGGGAGCAGAGCTGAGACTGAGCACTTCGTATCATCCTCAGATCGACGGGCAGACCGAGAGGGTGAACCTAATGCTGGAGGGCATGCTACGTATGTGTATTTTGGACTTTAAGGGAAGTTAGGAATAGTACTTACCCTTAGTGGAGTACGCCTACAATAACAACTATCAGTTCACGATAGGGATAGCACCGTTTGAGGCGCTGATTAGGTATAAATTCTTCCAAATTTATCCCCTCAATTTAGAGACTTTTATCACCTCGTAACATGTAAAATGCATTGATTTATCTCATATCCTTGCGACTGACATTTCTTATAGAGTGCATTGATTTTTGTGTATTCTTCGTGATTTTTACAGGTATTTTATATAAGTGAAGAGAAGAGAAAACTCAAAACTAAGAAACCAAGGAAGAAAGGAAGGAAAGTCAGAGGGCAAAAGAGTAACTTTACATCTTGAGTTCGAAAAAGGAACCAACATGAAAGTTGGATACCTCGAGTCTACACGCACGTAGGAAGAAATGGTGTCCAAATCCGAGTTCCGGATCAGAAGTTATGAAGCCTCAAAGATGAGAAAAAGTCACCACCAGAGCAGAGAGAAAAGGACCTTCGAACCAATCCGGTTATTCCTAAAAATGATCCAGTCTGGAGGAGGTTGAGTTTCTGAATAAAATGAACAACCGGACCAACCCGATTATCCACAAAAATGGTCCGGTCTGGAAGCTTAAAATTTCCTGCATAGATTGAAAGGCCGGACCGATTCGATTTCAAGAAAAAAAAAACGATCCGATAGACACCGGTCCGAACCGATGGACCCGACCGAATTGATCCGGGTGGTGAATTTCTGATTTTTTTCTTTTTCAAAATTAGAGTTGTATCTAATTCAAACTCTTGTAATTTCATAGAGTATTTATTCCAACTAATTCCCAGACATTAACGGGTTCAATTATTAGTTTTAGAGGGCTCTTGAATTCAAGAACCCTAGGTTTTTAAGTTTTACTACAGTAATTCAAGATTTAAGCTTTAATTCCAGATTCCTTCATTGTAAGTATTATTTAATTTTTGCTTTTAATTATTTTCATAGTTTAGCTTAATTAAGCCTTAAAATTAGGTTGCAATTCTTATTTCCAAATTTCTTCTCAATTTCTCACATAAGCCATGAATTTTTGCAACTTTGATTTTGTAAGGACAATTTTGTCCAATTTACTTGTATATGTCATAAGCCGTAATGCCGTTGCAAAGATTCAATGTTCACGCATCATCAACGGAATCCGAAGATCAAAAGAAGAAAGGAATCTGAAATCTGGTACCCGGACCGGTCCGCCCATTTATAAAAGGAACCGATCCGCCTGCCTGAGAAACGGACCGATCCGTTTAAAATAAAAAGGAACCGATCCGCCTAGCCCCGGACCGGACTGCCCCAGATCGATCCGCCTTGCAAAATTTATCCAGAGAGCACCGAACCGAAGGCGAACCGAATCTGCTGAAAATTAAAAGAACCGGTCCGCTATCGGACCGATCCGCCTAAGGCCCGGACCGGTCCGCCCTGGATAGAATTTGCCAGACCGTGTAGCAGATTTTTTAGGGAAAAGAGTTCCTATTTATACCATCTTCTGAGATTGGTTTCATCAAGACTTCTCAACGATTTTCAGAGCATTACACTTCTAGAGTCTTCACCTATTGAGTCCATTGATTCTAGGTTTTCAAATTCACACATCTTCCATACATTTGTGAATCCTTTTGTGTAACCCAAGAACACCATAACAGTTGTTCAACCTGTGTGAAGAGGACCGCTTCTTCCTCTTCATTACAGCCCTACTGGAAAGGGATATTCCAGCCGCGACTACATAATCCGATACCTGCGGGTAATTCTGAGTCAACTCACTGTTTCTAGCCGTTGCTTTGAAGATTTGCTGAAGACACCGTGCAGTACACTTGTGGGCGATTATCAGGTTGTATGTAAGTCAATGGTCTTGTAAATTACTCAAAGTTCTAGAAATAAATGGTTTTGCCCCTTTGGGGGATTTTTCCTTAAACTTTGTGTTGCATGTTTATTTGTCTTTGGGTTGACACTTGTGCTTTAGATGCATGATTAAGGGCTGACTTTAAATAAGTGTGCTAAAGTAGAAATTTGCAAAGTTTATCAATATCACGCATTCTCAAATTGGTATCAGAGCGGGTTACGCTATTTTATTGCGTATTCCTAATTTTCCGTAAAATTGTGTGATATTGATTTTTTTTGAAAATCAGTTTTGTGAAAATTCGCAACTTTTCTTATGGAACACTTATATAATAAGATGCCTATTTTTGACGGGTCTAATTATGCCTATTGGAAAGCTCGTATGAAATCGATTTTAAAATCTATTGACGAGCGAGTTTGGCTACTTTGTAAAAATGGTTGGACTCCTCCCATAGTCACTGTTAATAACATCACCTCTCAAAAAACCGCGTCAGCCTTGACTGAGGATGATTATAGATTGTCCAATTTTAATTCCCGTGGACTGAGTGCTATTTCTGGAGCTATCACTCCTGATGAGTATCGCCGAATCATGACGTGCACCACGTCTAAAGAGGCTTGGGATATTTTGAAACTGACACATGAGGGTACGAACGCTGTTAAAGAGTCTAAATTATAAAATCTGGCCACCCAATTTGAGACTATTACCATGTCTGAGTCCGAATGCTTTGATGAGTTTTATGCACGTTTGTCGGATATTGTTAACACCAGTTTTAATTTGGGTGAAGTGATTGATAACACGCGTGTCGTTAAAAAGATTTTGAGATCTCTCCCAAAACGCTTTATTCCTAAAGTCACTGTTTTGAACTCTTTGGGAAATCTGAAATCACTTAAGTTGGAAGAACTTGTAGGAGATCTTCAAACCTATGAGATTGACATGTTTACCAAAACCATTAAGGCTAAGGATAATGGTATTGCTTTAAAGACTCATTTTAAGAAAAAGAAAGAAAAAGTGTGTGAGTCTGATTCTGAGGGAGATTTTGATTTTGATAATATGGCCTTGTTTGCGAAAAATTTTAAAAAATTTCTCAACATGAACAAAAATAATTCTTCCCATAAAAAGAAGTTTTTTGAGAAAAATAAAAAGAAAGTGGAAGACAAAGATAGTGACAAGGAGGATGAGATCAAGTGCTTTGAGTGTGAAGGGAAAGGGCACATAGCTAGAGAATGTCCTACTAGGATAAGGAGAAAGGGCAAAGAGACTGCTATGCCCGCTACTCTTAGTGATAGTGAGGGTGATGAGGGAGATGAGTCGGATAAAGGTTTAGGACATGGGATGGTTGTCGCCTTTTCTAGTCGTGTAAGCACACCCAGTTTGTCTCACAAGAGTGCACACGAGAGCGATAATAGTGATTCCTGTTCTTCGAGTGAGGGAGAAAGTGAAAGTGAGAGTGGAGATGAAAGTGAGCTTCAAAAAGCGTTTAGAGATTTGTACACCGAGACCTTGAAAACTAAGAAGTATAATCGAGATTTAGGTCGTCGGGTTTTAAGTTTGGAGAGAGAAAAAGAAGTTTTGAGAAAGGAGAAGTTTGATTTGACCGACACGGTGTCTAGTCTGATGACACGTGTATCCCAACTCGAGAGTAATCTCGAACGTGACCGGGAGGTCAATGTCAATTTTGAGAACGCACCTAAGAAGGTTGAAAAGGTGGTTCTTAAGGGTAAAGGTGAGAAATTAGGAATAAGTCATGACGGTGCTTCTACTTCCCGATTAGCACCCGAGCCGGTTCCCACTTTAGTGTTAGATTCATGTAAGTCTCACCCTAACCCACTTAGGCGTCCCAATTCTATTAGGAGTGCACGTCCTAGAGTTTTTGAGAGAGGTGCTCCTAGGCCTATTTATGTTTGTTCTCATTGCAAGAGGAGAGGTCACCTTAGGAATTTTTGCTTTAAGTTGGGGTATGTGTCACGCTTTGCATCTACACGTGTTTCTGGCACACATGCACCCGCACATGATACTTTACATGCTCCCGGAAACTACATGAGAGAGTTTTCACATCTAGGTGAGCGAGTAAAGTTTTTAGTCAAAACTTCACAAGAAATGATGGAGGTTTTTCATAAGTTGTCACCACCTTTGGAAAACTCTTCCGCACCTAATGATTGAGATTTGACTTGTTTACTAGCATAGGATATCTTCCATGATGTCATCATTTACCTATTGCTAGTATGTATCATTTGTGTATATATATATATATATATATATTTTTTTTTTTTTGTTTTTCATTATTCTTTGAAAAAAAAAATACAAAAAGATTGTCTTTTTAGAAAATTTTTTAGAAAAACTCAAAAAGATTTTATTTTGATAAAATTTTTGAAAAAATTCAATAAAAAAGATTTTCCTTTTATGGATGAGCATTTAAGATAGCCAAGTCACAACTTCATTCCATTTTTTCCATGTGACGGTTTGATAGAGATTTGAGAGGCTACACCATTTCATCCATGTGGTTTACATAGTTTGGAGTCTATGAGATGTAATTCGTGATATCTTCCTACATGCTTGACTCCTATATCCTTTATTGCACACATGCACGGCTATATTTGTCTATTGCACTTGTCTATCACATATTGGCTTGAGTGTTTCTATCTCAATTCTGTCTATACAATGTACAATATGCGATAAAACTTGACAAGATTGGCATGCATGTAAGAACCGTTTTGGTGAGACTGTGTGATATATTGCATAACGGGGAGCGGCTGCGAAAGTTGATTCTTATCCTTTGCGCAAAAGCCACCGTTAAAAAGACCTAAAAAATGGAGGAATTTTAATATCCGAGGTCTTAAGAGGTTAAAAGAGCCCGAAAAAATTGATAAGGCAATAAAAAGCAACTCATGCCATATATGGGCCATTTAGGTTTCACCCAATTC
This sequence comes from Sambucus nigra, assembly GCA_949130495.1. Lineage (NCBI taxonomy): Eukaryota > Viridiplantae > Streptophyta > Magnoliopsida > Dipsacales > Adoxaceae > Sambucus > Sambucus nigra. Next base: position 524,168,350 of record OX422220.1, read on the forward strand.
TCCAAACTTGAGAATTTAGTATACCTCTATTAAAATATAAATCTGAGGGAGTTTGGTTGGAAAAAGAAAAACGGGTTTGCATTTCCTTGAAAGTCCTGAAAAAGATGAAAAACATTTTGGACGTTATTGGTGTAGAAATCACTTTGAGCTTTGATTTGTTGATTTGATTTAGTCAATGTCATATATTTCCAACTCTTTTACACCAAAGGAAGCATTTGAGTTCATTCGTTAGGAATATCCAATATTCATCGTGCACATATGTTATGTTTGTATGCTTTGATTTTCCTATCGAATTTTGTTCACACTCATTCATTTACGCTATCACCGACTTGGTTGTTTTATGTTAATTTATGGTGTGATTTTAGTCCTTGTGACACCCCGGTTCTTGATTGCTTGATTTATTTCTCTCTTTTGTCTATTTGGGGACATCATAAAAAGGGGGAGAATGAATTATCTGTTATGGGGGAGTTTGAGTTTTGAAATTTTGAGGTTGCTCTTAAATTGGTATCTATATTTATCTCATTTCAAACTTGATACGTCACTTGGTATTTGCTTTGTCTCATGTGTGTAGGTACATCTTTTGATAATCCCATGTTGCACACCCTGATGAGAAAAGCGTGAAGATTCCTGAAGAATTGAAGAACAAACGATGCAGCCTTGTCATTTGTACCACTTTCAGTTTTGGGTTCATGGAAGGATAGATTTGTATAGGAATTTTTTGATCTTAGATAATTCGGATTTTTTATGTTTGTTCCGGCATAGACATAGGGGGAGATTTGTAAGGACAATTTTGTCCAATTTACTTGTATATGTCATAAGCCGTAACGCTGTTGCAAAGATTCAATGTTCACGCATCATCAACGGAATCCGAAGATCAAAAGAAGAAAGGAATCTGAAATCTGGTACCCGGACCGGTCCGCCCATTTATAAAAGGAACCGATCCGCCTGCCTGAGAAATGGACCGATCCATTTAAAATAAAAAGGAACCAATCCGCCTAGCCCCGGACCGGACTGCCCCGGACCGACCCGCCTTGCAAAATGTATCCAGAGAGCACCGAACCGAAGGCGAACCGAATCTGCTGAAAATTAAAAGAATCGGTCTGCTATCGGACCGATCCGCCTAAGGCCCGGACCGGTCCGCCCTGGATAGAATTCGCCAGATCGTGTAGCAGATTTTTCAGGGAAAAGAGTTCCTATTTATACCATCTTCTGAGATTGGTTTCATCAAGACTTCTCAACGATTTTCAGAGCATTACAACTCTAGAGTCTTCACCTATTGAGTCCATTGATTCTAGGTTTTTAGATTCACACATCTTGCATACATTTGTGAATCCATTTGTGTAACCCAAGAACACCATAGCAGTTGATCAACCTGTGTGAAGAGGACCGCTTCTTCCTCTTCATTACAGCCCTACTGGAAAGAGATATTCCAGCCGCGACTACAGAATCCGATACCTGCGGGTAATTCTGAGTCAACTCACTGTTTCTAGCCGTTGCTTTGAAGATTTGCTGAAGACACCGTGCAGTACACTTGTGGGCGATTATCAGGTTGTATGTAAGTCAATGGTCTTGTAAATTACTCAAAGTTCTAGAAATAAATGGTTTTGCCCCTTTGGGGGATTTTTCCTTAAACTTTGTGTTGAATGTTTATTTGTCTTTGGGTTGACACTTGTGCTTTAGATGCATGATTAAGGGCTGACTTTAAATAAGTGTGCTAAAGTAGAAATTTGCGAAGTTTATCAATATCACGCATTCTCAGATTTTGTGTTCACACTTAGTTTAGTTATGTCCGGCTAAGTTTTTAAGGGTTGGGATGCATGAACCCAATCCGATGTAATTTACATGTGTAGAAAACAGGTTTTGAATTGAAAATTAAATTAATCGTGTTGAGTAGTATGCACAACCGTCGTAGACCTTTTAACCTCGTTTGCCCGAGGTAACCGGGGTGTTTAAGGGTGCGATGCGCATGTTAGCTGTTCGGAACCGCTTTGTTATTACCTTTGATTACATATGATGTGGGCTAGTACCCTCATATATATAATGCTTAGGATTAATAAAAACTGGGTTTAATCAACTTTCTAATTCAAAAGATAGTATTTTATACGGTAAATGTACTAGGGTTTGGGGGATTGTATCTTAACCGATCTTTCCCTTATTCATATTCACTTCACTGCAGTAGTTTATTTCTGTCCACTTAGTTTAGTCAGTAGTTTAAATGTCCTTTACAGTTATTTAGTAGTCATTCAATTCATAATAATCATCTTTTTCATTTCTTTTCGAGAATCTGTTTAGGATTAGTCTTCTATTCCTATGTCGTTACGATCTTTCGTCCTAGTTCCCTGTAGAGACGATCCCAACTTATTGGATTATTACTTGAGCGACAGGCTTGCACTTGAGCCTATATAGCACGCACACTAGATACACATTTGTGGTCGCGTCAAGTTTTTGGCGCCGTTGCCGGGGAATTAGGCAGACTTTAGGTTAGTAGATTCAATCCTAAATTTGATTCTAAAAATTTTAAAAGCCAAAAAAATAAAAAATGCATAAAAAATTGATAAAAATAAAAAACCAAAAATAAACCATCTCTCAAAATCCCTTTCATGCAAAATCTAGAAGAAACTCCTCAAAATACTCCAACAAGAATCCACAAAAATCCCATCGTCGAGTATAATTCCAATAGCCCCCATACCCCTCGCGTTCCTCAATTCTGGGCTCCACCTCCTACCCCTCCAAGCTCCATCATGAGTCACACGCTGAGTCACATGTCTTTAACACTGAGTGAGGATTCTGAGTCCATTGGAGAGAGAGCCATGTCGGATATCACTACTTTTGGTAAGGATGAGGGAAACCTACCGTATCGTCCCATGAAGGAACTCTTATTTCCTAAGCAGACTGTCACACCTGGATGCATTATACTCCTGTACAATGCTGGACATTTCCACTTTCGTAATGGGATGATACAAATTCTTCTAACATTTCATGGCATGGATTCGGAGAAACCATATCTCTATATTCGAGAGTTTGAAGAGACGTGCGAAACCTTTAGTGATCAAGCTTGCACGCAAGATGTTGTTCCCCTAAATCTTTTTCCTTTTTCCGTAAAGGATAAAGCTGAGACTTGGCTTTGATCTTTACCCCCGAATTATATCATATCATGGAAGGATATGCAGTCCAAGTTTCTGTGACACCCTGCCTAATAAAATACCGGGTGATCAGTCCTATACCAAATTAAACAGGAATCTCATCTAGTTCATTCTTAGCATCACTATCGAAAACTTTTTAAAACTTACTAACCACCTAGTATTCAAAAGACATGGTGCCAAATTTTATCTTTTTTTTTATTTAACATCTCTAATAACATGCGAAAGGATATATAATTAACCATTCACACAATCATTGAACCGGTAATACAAAAAAGGAATAAATATAATCCTTGTCGAAACAACCACCGGCTACAAATCAAATATAAAAAATAAACCACGGGAGGAATAACTGAATACATCATCTAACTGAAATAAAATGGAATAACTAGGGCGACTTGCCCAAATGGAATACTGATTGCATCCTACTCTAGAAATGAAATGACTGAAGTGGCTAAGTCAAAGTCCTGCAACATCCACATGTGTTGCAGCTGCGTAACCCTGGAATAGAACAATTCTGACATCCATGTGGCTGGACACCTAAAAGGTTTTGAAAATATTTTATAGTAACTGTTAGAACCCAAAACATTTTGAAAATACTTAGCAAGTGAATTTAAATGCCGTAAATTAAAATGCACGAAAGCTCTTCATATTTAAGTTAGTGTTGCACACTCTCTTGAGGACACCTCACCCCTCGACTAATGTGCATGCCTAACGTACTTATACATGGCCCATCTAACTATCTACCCCGTAACTAGTCTTGTCATATATATCCTACTATTTACCACTAGTTTATCCCCAGTGAGTTTAGTATACGCCTTATAAGTTGTTAATCACATTAACTTATTTAAGTCATTTCTCATTTGATATCATATAACAATCTCACGAGTTATATAATTATACATTTCACACCATGTATTCACCCGTATATAAATTTGCACCATATATACGTATCATTATATAACAATATTCACACGCATGTTGTAGATATATAAATGGTATCACAAACGCGTAGGAGGCGGCTATAGTTCCCCCCGAAAGTGACCGTCCCATACCATATCGGGTCACCCCTAATAACAGACACTATGACCTCGGGATTTTACTCGCCCTGCATTCGCTAGGCAGGGGACTCATCCACATCGCGCAACCTCCTAAGATAGCATTAATATTGGTATGCTTTACTATAAATATTATTTGTGTGTATATATATATACTACACATCACCGTATATATATATATTAAATCAAGGATACCGGTGTACTACATCCATACACAAGCCTAAAACACTCAAGTCTACAATCTGACTTAATTTCAATTAGTCACTAATTAATTTCACTATCTTGGTGTCACTCAACCAAATATACCCGTACTATCTCTCTTGGCCCGAAATTCAAAATCCCCAATTCATTATTCAATTTCATTCAATTAAGTTTTCTCACTTAATTAATAAGGTTTCAAATCACTCAATCATAAACCTTAATTAATTTATTAAAAGGATGACACTCAACCAACATGCTCGAACTCACTTCTTGGACCCGTATTCCAATTTCATCTGAAATTTACATTTGAATTCGTTAATATCTTTTCGAGTGTTTTTCATCCTAAATGCTCTAAATCCATACCCCGAATTCATTCCCATCAAATTACAAGGTAGAAGTAATGTTCCTTAATATTTTTCAGAGTCTACACTCACCTACGGACATCCCTAAGTAATCCATATTTGTTTTCTCACAAAGTATTTCAGTTTCGGACACCCTTCAGTAATAAAATTATAATTATTTAAAAATAAAATATGAAAAATACGAAATTGGCTGCCAGACGTTCGTAACGAAAAAATCTATCTCCATGTCCAAACCCATGGTCGTTTGAACGAGATAACCATCTCGTTCAAACGAGATACAATCTCGTTTGAACGAGTTGTACTGTCGTTCAAACGAGACACCAGGTCGTTCGAAGGACTCTGGTGTTCTCTCTCCTCCGTCGTTGCCCAGAAAACCCACTTCTGCCATTATAGTTTTTAAACCTTCATTTCTGCACATATTTTATTCCTAAAACCTCCCAAGATTCATCCTGAATCCACCCATTTTATTTACTCAATATAACTACATCATATACACAAATTGGGGAATCAAAATCCACATATTCTTATCATCTCTATAGATTTTTAAATCACAAACATGAAATCCCCAAATTCAAATGTAGAACTAACCCTAACATATTAATCAATTCACACCTTCTTTAATATGAACAGGAAAAATACAATTAATCAAATGCAAGTTAAACCACTTTCCTTAAGTTTGTAGAATCAGATTCTTTGATGAAGATGATGGATTCATTTAATGGTCTCCTTTCTTGTTCTTGGTTTAATCTCCCAAAATCTTCTCTAGTTACTCTCTTCTTTGGATATCCTCAATTTTGTCTTTTAAAAATGAATTAAAGTTCCCTCACCCTTTCACAATTAGGGTTATTAGCTCAAATGGGCTTCTAAAAAGGGCCCAAACACTTATTTAGGAGCTCAAATGTGTCTAGAAAGGTCCCGAAACCCATATTATACCAATAGCCACTCAATTCGGACAATTTGACCCTACCGGACTCAACCGTCCACTCCAAATTTCCATCCGAATTAATCTATAACATTCTCCAAATTTTTGACCTCAAAATGCGACACAAACAGTCCAACTGATTAAACCTCAATTCGCCAAATTAATAAATTTATCAAATTTAAAAATTTCCCAAATTACGAATTTAATTCCTCCCAATACATTTTTTTTCTCCCAAAATATTATTTAATCAAAGGTCCTTGAATTTACAGGGTGTTACATACTTCCCCCCTTACAATGGAATTTCGTCCTCGAAATTCGAATGAGCCTGGTACTCACAGTCTCAACTAGCTCCCTAATCCCTTACCCTTATCATTGCCACATATAGTTCTTAAGCGAGTGTAATTAACGAGAGCGCCCATACACCCTGTACCCGTGCTTAACCGCACGAAGTAAAACCCGTCTTTTACCAGCACTTAAAAAGTAATATAACTTCAACCCCAATGTTATAACATTCTAAATACCCTGCTCTCGGCATAAAAGTATACATATCCACTCTTATGCTAAAAAGGACAAAGTACACTACCACACCCTTACTATCACTAGTTTCCTTGTGCAAAAATAAATCCCGAGCTATATCTCCCCGCTCGACAATAAGTCCAACCACCACGAATCACATAAAAAATGTCTCTAGTCCCCGGGATTTCAATTAACAACATTAATACATTAATATGCAACACATTTAACATACATAACCGTATATATATACCCTAGACCCTAACTCAGGCGAAACCTAGAAACGAGAATTCATACCCTTGTACCGCAAGCACCCAGACTTACTATGACTATCCACTATAGCCCCAATCTATAGCTACACGATTGAAACTTGGAAAAACATCCACGCTACTCCCATCATTCTCGAAAGTAAAAATATCTGTTATATTGCAACCGTCCTCTTAGTGTACCTTTAACTCTCTTGTGGTTAACACCAAATAACCTCGTTATCCCACGGTATTTAAATATATACACTATGGCTATTTCGACCAACACATTCACGAATATCCATCTCACTCGCGAATTCTAGTGGTAACAAACCATAGGTTGTGACGCACTCAATGTCACTTCCAAACACACCCACGCTTAACGTTTCATAATTTGAGGAACATATTATTCCCATTCCTCCGAAATATACCCAAAATCATTGCCTTTGCGTCTTCTCTCTGAATTTGCAAAGTATCTACATAGTAGAGACTCTGGCACCTCCCAGGGTGCCCATACACCCTACATCTCGTGCATATTTTCGCAAACCTCTGATCATCACATACGTAACTATATTTATCTCACGCTAAGCTCCCGCTTTCTCGGCATGGTTATACCCTCCAAATATTGTCGATCACTTTACCAATCACTATTCAATTCTTCCCGATATTACCCCACCTATCAACTTGTGGTGCAAAACTTCGTTGTGTTTCTTTCCCAACACTTCCCGGCTCCACTAGCCCTAGCTCTTGGTGGCTCTATGCTCAATGTATTTTCTCTATACGTTCACTAATTATCATTAAAGCCGATGACCTAGAATCCAATGGGGTCTTTACAGTTTTGACATTTTATTAAGGCTTATGCGCATAACACTTCCCAGCAAAGCCCAAAGAAACTTTTCCTAATGCACTATTCCTCAGCATTGTCGGTCCTTGATTTCCACATAACCCAAAGCATATCCTCGGGACACTCAAACCTTTCCCCTATACTCACAAGTCTATCATGGACTCTCGGGTCTCTCAAGGGGTCATATTACGGTGCTCTTACTATCACTAAGCCCTTAGCGCTAAATATTAATAATGAGCTAAATCTCTCCGCTCCACGACAACCAGACATACCCCTAATCTCATCAATAAAAGTCCTACGCACCAGAATCTAATATACTAGACAATTGTACTCTCTGAAGTCTACTTCACAAGGTATTACCGCGGGCTCAACCCTATTTCAGGTGGAATATTAAAAAAATATACACCCTGCCCTAGAACAACGAACACGACAACCTTGTTATAACCGCCCACCATTGCAAACCCGTCCGTATCGAACATAAAATCATACCTCGAATATCTCCTCACATGGGAGTTAATCTTCAAAAATTTATCATCCCAATGTACCCACCCATTCCTTTCAGGTGGAATCGAAAAATACCTTGCTACTCCATGGCAAAAATACACATACTAGTGATATTAACGATACCTCCACTAAATCCATTTCTCACACGCATCTAGTTCTAAGACATTACCGTGACCCCCTCGTATCACACAAAACATACCCCCAATCACCTCTGAATAAAACTCATAGTTTCAGTTGCCCACAACACTACCGGCTCAATAGTTATTGGGCATAACACCCCCGTCTTAATCACACCAAAAACTTTTCCAACAGATGCCCCTACTAGGTGTGACACCCCGCCTACTAAAATACCGGGTGGCCAGCTCGTGATCAAAATAAAACCTTGGTCTCATATGGCTCATTTTTATCTTCACTATCGAAAACTTCTTAAAGTTACTAAGCACCTAGTAATTTAATTAGATTGGTGCCAAATTTGATCTCTCTTTAACTAACAACAAGCAGAATATAAATAATAATAAAACCATCAACACAACTAATAACTGAATCCCACACAAATGAATAACATAAATTAAGATAACCGAATCAACTATCGGTTCCACAATAAAATACAACAATAACTGAAATAATAACCTGGATACACAAAGTACAATAAGTAAACTAAACACGAAATCTAAGGGAGACATTCCCCAAATGAGTACTGAAAAGTTCCTACACTAGGACTAAATGAACGAAGCGTCTATAACAAAAACCTGCAACTTCCACATGAGCTGCAGCTGCGCATTCCTGGATAGAATCCTCAAACTGGGAGTCTCTGTGGCTGGACACCTAAAATGTTTTGGAAAAGATTTTGACACGGGTCAAAGCCCAAGTAAAATATTTTGAAAATATTTAGCAAGCAGTTAAATTGCAGTAATTAAATATGTATGCACACTTTTCACATTTAAGCTAGTGTCGCACTCTCTTGAGACATAACTCACCCCTCATCTAAAGTGAACACTTAACGCTTGCCTTCTACCTTTCCTAGCTAAGCTACCCCACCTAACTATCCATAAAAAGTCTACTTCCACATAATAACTCGTTTTACCCACCCGTATTAACCATACAATATGTTACCGAATTTCCATGTCTTTTATCCCATTATAAATTTCTCAATATATGCTTATTTTTCCCAAGAATATAGTTATTTTTAATGTCACTATCTTTCTCTTCTACTAAACCCAAACAGTAGAATAAAATCACACATATACATATATCACTCTATTATATATATATACTAACACTTCACCCCTAAGCTGAGTTGCGGTGCGAGTAAACTAGGCTATAATGTCCTGGTACATCATTTACGAAAAACACGTAGTAGAATAAGTGACAAGTATATATATATTTATCACACTAATTATATATATACAATACAACACCCCTAGGCTGAGACCTGCAGTGCATGTGAACACTGCTACAAAGTCCCGGTACATCAGGCACTGTATAAAGGACTACAAATTCGGAATCACTCTGGAACCGTATTAATACAAATTACACATATTGGAGGAGAACATAGTTCATATACCCATGGGTCACGCACATACCTACGCTCCCATAGTCAGCTGACTTATCAACTCACAAATAAGTCTTCACAGTCCTATGTTCTTGAGGTACCAAATCTAAATCCCCCCGAAGGCACACACGATAATATTGTCCTCTTCCTACAACCTCACGTGATAACAAGTATGGTAGGTATGTCATACACATAATAAATCATACAAATCAGTATAGGTATACACACAAACTATGTCATATATTCCATACATAGCATATATATCTCCCGAATATCCTACGTATTATTTAATTTCAATTATATGTGTCATCGTATATTCCCGAGTATCCCTCACTACTCGAAGTTGCCAATTATCCTTTAAAATATTGCAGTAGGTAATTGACTCATATCCTACTGATTTAAGTCATAGGTTCGCTCATCCACCGAATTCTTTACATTTCAAATTACACCGATTAATCTAATCAATTTCACATTAATTAATTTATTAAAGTAGTGTCACCCAACTAAAATACTCCGACTCTCTCATATGTTCTGTATCTTCACCATTTAGAATTTGTTACACAAAAATCCACTATTAAGGTTAACACCTCTCGTTAAATTCACTATTCGACAATTTATTATATATCTCTATAATAAATTAAACCGGCTAATCTTTGCCTAACTCCCATAGCACTAGCCTGAGAAATATCAGAGTCAAAACCCTGAACCTTAATTTAATTACTATCACCTAAATTAATTTTAATCCAAGTGGTATCACTCAACCAAAATGCCCGGACTCCCTTTATTGATCCGTATTTTAACCTTTTAGAATTGATTTCACAAAATTTGGTTAATAAGTTTAACACCCTTATTAAATTTAATAGTTCTTAATACTCATCCCATAAGACTCTAAGTATTAGGTTATATTTAATTTCTATCAATTAAATTCCACCTTAAGATACCAGCCCGTATGCTAAATTCATCCAAAATTCCCATTCGAATACGTTCGTATAATTTTGACATATATTATCGAGTGTCGTTCATTATAAATACTCCTAAATCCATACCCTGGATTCAACCCTATCTAATACAAGGATAAAATAATGTTACTTTATATTTTTCCAAAGTCTTTCACTCATCTACGGACATCTCCAAATAACCCGATTTTATTTCTTCCTAAAGATGTCGGTCTTGCGCACCCTATTGTAGAAAAATCATATCAAATCCAAAAAAAATTAAAAAAATACGAGGTCGGGGCCCACGCGACCGTGACGAAAAGATATACAATCTCATGTTTTACAATAACTAGAGGGGTCGATCGATCGATTGACCAGATATCAGTCATCTTCCCCAATTGCTTTTTCCACCATTTTTAAACTCCGAAGCTTTCCAACTTCAATCCAGACCTCAGTTACTTTATCTATCATATTTATTTCATCTGTAAACATGTTCAAACACTAATATATGACAATAATAATTTGTGATTTTCATTAAAATTCTAGGGTTCATAAATTAGGGTTTTTCTCAATACCCCTTAAATCACAATTCTCAATTCGATTCAATAATCTGAATTCAATAACAATTTCTGCAGGTTTTCGATTCTAAATCATATTCTATCCTCATATGATATTATTCTCACATCAATTAAACATAAATTTCACCCTTAATGCTTAAATCTCCAAAACCCAGATTTAACATGTGATCCCTCCAAAAATGTATTTTGCTATAATAACTCATCCCAAAATGAATATAGTTTACACCCATCATGATATGAATCACAATACCGCAATTTAAATGAAAGCAAGTTTAACTACTTGCTTGAATAATTTTGTAGAGTCTGATTTTCTTTGTTGTAGATGAATATTTGACGAATAACACACTCCTCTTTCTTTAGTTTGGCTCCCAAAAGATCCCCAATTTACTCTCCCAAACTTTTTCGGTAGATTTTGGTTTTCTCTCGTTGAGTTATAGCTGCCCCCAACTCCCTTAATTAGCTTTTATTGGGCTAATCCCATTTTTAGACTAATGGGTTTAATTAAAATCGCCCGTGTGGGCTCGGTTATGCCTAAAAATGCCTCGTGACCCAATTACTGCCCCCGGGTACTCTATTTTGACTATCTCGACCCTTTCAAACTCAACCGTACACTCAGAATCATCATCCAAGATACTTAACTAAAATCTCAAATTTCAACCTCAATTTACGACACATGTATTCTTAAAAGAAATAACCCGAATTAATTTAAATCTCAATTCTCCAAATAAATTGAATCTTCCAATTTAAATAAATTCTCCAAATTAAATAGTTTCTCCAAATCATCAATTTAGTTTAAATTCTAATTTTCCAAATTAGATAAATTATTTTTCCTAAAAAATACGGGGTGTTACACACTTCCCCCCTTACAAAGGAATTTCGCCCTCGAAATTAAGACGAGTCTAGTACTCCAAGCCTCGAATACTTCATTACTCACATGTGTCTAAGATCGATAAACATAGTTCCACCTCTTCTAATTGCGAATTATGTTAAAATTAAATTAATTGTCTAGGGCCCCCATACACCCTATACCCATGCATAACCGCATAAAGGTTACCCGGCTCCACTAGCCTTAAGTTGTAATACAACTTTCAACTTATAGTTATAACTTCCGGAATGCATAATAGCCAAGGTACTAAAACTATGGGTTAGTGATCAAACATCTCCGCACTTCTAACGTTGCACTAAGTTTCATGCATGGGATGTCTCGCAAAGCGAAATCCAAACAAGGAACCCGCCCGATACACTACTACCTAGCATTGCCGGTCGATAAGATCCGTGTAATACCCCGTATTTTTATGCCTATTAAATTTGGGGATTTATTAAATTTAAATTGAGTTATTAATTTAATATTAATCCGAAAATTATTTATTTTAAATATTTACTAGCATGATGAGAGTTTGTAATTATTGGGATTTTGTTGAATATTAATTATTGGATAAAGTAATCGGACCTATTAAAATTATCACGAGTTTATAATTTGATAATTGTGGAAATTAAATCGGGACGCGCCCGTGTCGCATCGGGATTTAATTATTATTATTTAGAAGTGAATAAATTATAAATCGCCCGTATGGTCATTTCGAGTGCGTCAATGTACCCAGAAGGGTCGAGATAGTCAAAATAATGTACCCGGGGGTTTAGTTTAGGTCTCAGGGTGTTTTTAGGCCTAATTAGCATCCCGGGAGGGCGTTTTGGACATTCCGTATTTTTGGGTAATTAAACCCACGAATTTATCAAGCCTATATCAGATGTTAGGGGTTGTCATATATGGTTAACATAAGCAAAACCAAATAACGGACATTGGAGAGGAAGTGGAGAAGCTTTCCAAGGAGTTCTTGGCCAAAAACTCCGCCATTTACACCGCTGTCACCGCCAAAGTGTAGATCGCGCAACGAGGAACAACACCACACCACTTTCTTCCACAAATCAGAAACAAAGATTTCCAGGCAAGTATCTATCTTGCTTTATTTTAGTTAATGCTTCAATTATCTTAGTTTAGGGTTGATTAGAACTACTTTCATGAAAGAAAGCATGTATTAGAGACTAGAATTTGCATGTTGTAGAGGTAATAATCATATTCTGAAAATCTAATTCACATGTAGAGGATAATCACGAATTTTCATTGTGTTAGGAGTAGAAAATCTGGAAAAAGAATTGGAAGAATTAAAAGTTAAAGAAAAGATTAGGGTTCTTGAGGTTTACATAGATTTTACCCATTTAAATCGTTATACTTGATGAAAACCCACATGTGTTACGTAGGAAATTATGGATTTGGGTATATAGTACTTGTAATATCATTTGTTGGGAGTTTGGGAGTTAAATATGATGATTTGGTTGAGTTTGGAGAAGGATTTCTGTAACTCGGTTTCTACAGTTTCGCCACAACTGCTTGATAGATCGATCGACCCAAGAACATCGATCGATCAATGATCGATCGATCGATCCCCTTCCCTCGATCGATCGACCCCTCCTGGAAAACTGTATATTCCCTTTATGTTAGTTTAATCCGATTTAATGCGTCGTAAATCTTGATTATTGTGGTTAGATCATAATAGGATATAAATAGGACCAGTAGGGTCTAGATAAACCCCGTTAAGTGAGAAATTAATGTAAGAGGAAATTAAGGGTTAACTGCGAGTTATTCACACTTATGAAATCATGGGTACGTTTATTAAACAATCGAAACTGTAAGGAAGTTGGACTAGAAGGAAGTGAGTGCCTACTGGAATTGTACTTAGGTGGATAGAATACTTCGAGAGACGAGAAGTAAGTATGGAGTAACTTATATATGAGAATAAAAGAGATGAGTCCGTTATACGAGATAATCGAGTAAAATATACTAAGAACGGATAAATATAATTATGGGTCGTGGGCGCACCTAATTTATAAATATGAATAGTTATATATCTATATGACTGTGTGATTGTGCATATATTATATATGCGTAAAAATCGTACTCGAGCTACTTGCTATCACGGGGGTTTCCGCGCCGGGACAGTCTTATCTCGATTGGACCTTTATGGGGGATAATGACTTGTACCCTAGAACATAGGATTACTTGGTACAGGCTATCGGATTGATAGTTAGACGGTCCTAAGAGACGTGAGGGTATGTGCTGACCTCTTAGTGACTTGGGACTATGCTTCGCCTCAATTTGTTTATGTTTTGTGTTAATACAGTTCGAAAGTAATTCCGAACTAGTATTTCCCGTAGTACGAGTGATACGGGGACTGGATAGCAGAGTATGCCAGCACCATAAATTATATGTGGGGTGCTAATAGTATATATATTATAAGAGAAATTAATATATATATAGACTTGAAAATGGGAACTTCTACTGTGCATAAAAGTAGTTAATTAACGATTTAAATACACCAATTTTATTATAAGGATTTGGCAACTTTGTGACATCACTGAGTCATCTCAGATAATATAAAATATATATCAGAGAGTCTAATTTTCCGAGATTTATTATATTAGCCATAGTGTTTGTCGAAATGAAACCTTACGGGAAAGCTAAATTAAATTAACCTTTTGGAACTAATAGTGCGGTAGGTGTGCACACTAGATGAGAGGTGAGAATTTCTCAAGAGAGTGTCGCATACTAACATGATTGCTTCATTAGCCGGTAAGCATTTTAAATACTTGCTAAACTATTTTTAACTGTTTTACAATCAGGCTCTGACCCGTTTCCTGTTATCTCTTCTCTCTTGTATATATATGTATATATTACAGGTGCCCAGCCACAGGGGCGTCATGCTTAGGTGCTTTGGACTGGACGTGCTGTAGCTTATGTGGGAGTTGCAGGCCATTTGCTTAGACGATCTCCTTGTTGATTCCATTCTTAGTTCAGTTTTAATTAGTTGGGCATGTGTCGCCCGTTTTCTTAGTCAGATGGATGTGTCAGAGATTATGTTCTTTTATCCTTAGTATTTTACTCGTTGGGATTTAATTACTGTCAGGATGTTTTTTTTCCTTTATGGTTTTAAAGTTGGTATTAGTTGTCTGAATGGCTAAATTATTGGGTTCATTTCCAGTCTTTATTATTATTGGGTGATTCTTATACTGTTAATTTTTAAAGGTTTTATAATTGGATTTAATGAAATGGAAATAATGTTTTAAATGGTTTTGACACTTAGCTTAATTATTTAGGGTGTTTAAATTGGAAAGTTTATTTTGCGACAGTGATGCTACGAATGAACCAACTATTCACCTTGGTTATAATCTAATAAA
Organism: Sambucus nigra; assembly: GCA_949130495.1. Taxonomy (NCBI): domain Eukaryota; kingdom Viridiplantae; phylum Streptophyta; class Magnoliopsida; order Dipsacales; family Adoxaceae; genus Sambucus; species Sambucus nigra. Next base: position 524,183,437 of record OX422220.1, read on the forward strand.
GGATTGATCACCCGGTATTTAATTAGGCGGGGTGTCACAGGTGGTATCAGAGCATCAGGTTCTAGTGTCCTTGAAAAGCGTGTAATATCGATTTAAATTAACTTCGCAAGTTTCCAAGTAAACCTTATTTAATTAGAGTCTATTTAGAAACAACCGTTAAACAAACAACTACGTGTGTGCATGTGTCAAACCATAAATAAAGCATGCGACACAAATTTCAGGAAAAATCCCCGCAGGGCAAAACCTTTTATTTCACTATAATAAGTAAATTGAAACTTACACGGATTACAATGACATACAATGACACACGAATACCCGCAGGCGTCGATCGGTGTCGTCAGCAATGAATCCACACGCAGCGAACCCACCTGAACCTTAGTCTAATCAGCAAAGGAAAAACCGTATCACTCCTCAATGGCACGCAACCATAAAACTTTGTAGAGACTCTCTCAGCAGTAACACGCAGCCCTCAGTTGCAAAGATCTCCCCACAAAGATGAACAAAAAAACAAACTTGTGTTCTTGGGTTTCAAAAAGGATTCACAAAGATATATCAATGATATGTGAATCAAAACATGAGTTTGGGGACTCAAAAATATGAAGACTTGAGGTGATAGGACTCTGAAATTCGTCTATGCAAGTCTTGCAAAACAACTCGCTCGAAGTTAGTTTTTATAGGGAAACCAAATAAGAGTTTTAAAAAATAGAAACTCTGCCAGCGTACAGGTACCCCAAACCGGTTTGGGTGTACCGCGAACCAGTTCGCCCCCCGAACCGGTTTGGCCCTCGGTTAGCAGAAAATCGCTGGGTTGGGGACTTAAACACTTAGCATTTTTTGCAGGTCTTTTTCTTGGAATTCTCTCCATTTTCAACGGGCCATAACTTCTTCACCGTAGCTTGGATTGGGGTGACGTTTCTTTCAGTGTCTTCATTGAGGCGAGCTCTTCAACTTTCCAATTGACTGGTACTCCGAACGGTCGATGTGCAATTACCAAAATGACCTTGAACTTGCATATCGTGCCTTCTTTCACTATTTTGACTTCTCTTGCGTACCACTTGCATATAGTCCCTAAAATCGTGGAACGTGAAGTCGTTGAGGCAGATATGGGACACATGATGGAGATGATTAATGCTTGATTCCCGGAATTCAGATTGAGGCCGTCATATGTGATCGTGTAGAGACGTGCCAAATGTAACAGTGTACGACATACAAAAGTGTAAGGTAACGGATATGACAAAAATGTCCTTATAAATCTCCCCCTATGTCTATGCCGGTACATACATAAACAATCTGAATTATCAAATTGCAAATTGCCTATACAAATCTACCCTCCCATGAACCCAAAACTGGAAAGATACAAATGAATAAGTCTTCATCGTTTGTTCTTCAAAAATCTCAGGAATCTCAGATCTTTTCTCATTAGGGTGTGCAATTCAGTGATCATCAATGTAATACTTACACACATGAGAAAAATCAAATACCAAGTGACATATCGAGTTTGAAATGAGATAAACATAGATACCAATTTATGATAAAAGCATAAGTCAAATCTCAAAAACTCAAAACTCCCCCATAATATGATAATTCTTCTCCCCTTTTTATGATGTCCCCAAATAGACAAATGAGAAGAATAAATCAAACAAGCAAAATCGGGGTGTCACTGTATTCAAAATAAGGATCAAAAAATAGCAAACGTGCTCTTGCAAAGAGATGCCAAAAAAAATCTTCACAAACTATTTTTGATTTTTCAAATTTTTCATACAATATACAAAAAATCACACCATGGATTTAAACTCAAGCAACCAAGTCAAGGAAATGGAATGAATGGGTGTGAACACATTCGATAGGTAAATCAACTCAATCAATCATATGTGCATGATGCATATATGTACCCCTAATGAATGAGCATCAAAAGTATCCTTAGGTGTAAAGATTGTTGAATTTAGAAGACATCGTCTTATGCAAATCAACAAATCAAAGTCAAAATGATTTCCACACCAATAACATCCAAAACTGTGTAGCACATTTTTTTTAGAATTTCAAGAACATGCAAACACGTTTTAATTCTCCATCCAAACTCCCTCATATATATTTTCTTTTAGAGGTAATCTAAATTCTCAAACTTTGGAGAATTGGTGCAAAAACCTAATTGGCCCATAATTGGCATCAATTTCCTTTTATTGGCTTTTAATTTTTTCGGGCTCTTTTAACCTCTTTGGACCCCGGATAATAAAATTTCTCCATTTTTTAGGTCCAATTTATCGTTGGCTTAGTATTCGCAAAGGCAAAATGAACCTTTCGCAGCCCTTCCCCGTTTTCAAACAAAACACACAAACTCACAAAACGGTTCTTATATGCACAATTTTCTTATCAAAATTTATCGCGCTTGGTTCGTTTTAAAGGACATGATTGAAGTGAAAACACCCAACCAACATGTGATAAGACAAGCACAATAATTAAACAAATCCGTGCATCTGTGTAATAAAGGAAATCATGAGTCAAATATGTAGGAAGTAACACTTAATTACATCTTAATGACTCCAAACATTATAAAGCACAAGGATGAATTGACCTATTGTCTCAAAACACTATCAAATAGTCACATGAAAATAATGGAATGATGTTGTGACTCGGTCATCTTAAGTGTCCATCCATAAACGGTGCAAACAAAATAATTTTTTTTTGGATTTTTCAAAAAATTTATCAAAATTAAATCTTTTTGTATTTTTCAAAAATTTTCAAAAGCAAAAATTTATATAAAAAGTACATATCACAACGCTAGTAAACATAAATATCATGAAACAAAAAAAATTAGCGTATGACAAACATGCAAACACAATCATGTATATGACATGGCAAGAGAAGAATCATGTGCAAGCAAATGAGAATCAACTTGTCTAAAATCTAGCGTATCCAAAGTGATTTCCTAACCCAAACGGATGTGACATGACGCGTGGGGGTTTCGGGAACCAATAAAATACTAGACTTCGACTTCCTAGGACTTCTTCCAAGATCAAAACAAATTCTCCTAAGGTGACCTTTCCTACCACAATGTGAACATGTGTAAACGGGAGGAATGTTACCTAGAGTATGATCTTTTCTAACGTACTTGGGATTAATTGACCCTCTAAAATAAATAATGGTTTTGGCTTTAGCACTAGAAGCATGAGAACAAGATGATCCATTACCATCACTATCAAACCTACTTGAATCGTTTAAATCATTTTTCAACTTCAAAATATTTGATTCAAGCAATAAATTAGACTCTTCCAATTTAAGGGACGCTTTTTTAAAATTTTCAACAATTCCTAAAAGCGTATCTCTCTCCCCCTCAATTAAAGCAAACTTTTTCCTAAGAGTCTCTTCACGTGCCACAAACTCATTGGCTAAAATATTTTTGTCCTCTTTGGCACAAACACAAACCATCGAATTTATAAGGTCCTCTAATTCTTTTTCTAAAAATAGGACCCTATCATCACTCTTCTTCTTGGACAATTTTAAAGCAACAAAGTCATGGTCCAAGGCAACAAATTTCTCATGATAAAAATCTCTTTGATTTTGAACCGTTTGCAAAAGATTCATCGCAAATTTAAAACGAGAATTTTCTTTTTCCAAAACTTTAATTCTCTTCGCAAACGTCAAATTCAAACTATTTAAATCGTTAAAACTTTGACTCGTGTCATCAAAGGGGGGCATCCGATTGCATAAGTGCTCCATCGGAAAAATTACGATTTTTCACAAAACTGATATTTAAAAAAAAATCAATATCACACAAATTTTTGCGGAAAACAAAGATCACACGATAAATTAGCGTAACCCGCTCTGATACCAATTTGAAAAGCGTGTAATATCGATTTAAATTAACTTTGAGAAACCTTATTTAATTAGAGTCTATTTAGAAACAACCCTTAAACAAACAACTACGTGTGTGCGTGTGTCAAACCATAAATAAAGCATGCGACACAAATTTCAGGAAAAATCCCCGCAAGGCAAAACCTTTTATTTCACAATAATAAGTAAATCGCAACTTACACGGATTACAATGAAATACAGTGACACACGAATACCCGTAGGCGTCGGTCGGTGTCGTCAGCAATGAATCCACACGCAGCGAACCCACATGAACCTCAGTCCAATCAACAAAGGAAGAGCCGCAGCATTCCTCAATGGCACGCAACCATAAAACTTTGTAGAGACTCTCTCAGCAATAACACGCAGCCCTCGGTTGCAAAGATCTCCCCACAGAGATGAACAAAAAAAAAACTTGTGTTCTTGGGTTTCAAAAAGGATTCACAAAGATATATCAATGATATGTGAATCAAAACATGAGTTTGGGGACTCAAAAATATGAAGACTTGAGGTGATAGGACTCTCAAATTCGTCTATGCTAGTCTTGCAAAACAACTCCCTCGAAGTTGGTTTTTATAGGGAAACCAAAGAAGAGTTTTAAAAAATAGAAACTCTGCCAGTGTACAGGTACCCCAAACCGGTTCGGGTGTACCACGAACCGGTTCACCCCCCGAACCGGTTTGGTCCTCGGTTCGCAGAAAATCGCTGGGTTGGGGACTTAAACACTTAGCATTTTTTGCAAGTCTTTTTTTAAGAATTCTCTCCATTTTAAACGGGCCATAACTTCTTCACCATAGCTCGGATGGGGGTACCGTTTCTTCCAATATCTTCGTCACGGCAAGCTATTCAACTTTCTAGTTGACCGATCCTCCGTACGGTGGCTGTAAAATTACCAAAATGCCCTTGAACTTCCATATTGTGCCTTCTTTCACTGTTTTGACTTCTCTTGCGTACCACTTGCATGTAGTCCCTAAAATCATGGAACGTGAAGTCGTTGAGGCAGATGTGGGACACATGATGGAGATGATTAATGCTTGATTCTCGAAATTCGGATTGAGTCCGTCATATATGATCATGTAGAGACGTCCCAAATGTAACGGCATACGACATACAAAAGTGTAAGGTAACGGATATGACAAAAATGTCCTTACAATCCTTTAGGATCTGTACAACTTATTTCGCTTCCAGCTTAGCCTCATTCATATAGATCCCTACTTTTAGGACTGTTGTATTCTTATATTTACGCTTATGTCTTGTGCTATTCGTGACTTGATAATAACTGTAGACTAATAAACTTTGTTCTCGTTTCAGATGCCTCCGAGATGCGCACTCTGAGACAGGAATGCCCAGGCCGAGCAGCCAACAGCTCCGATTCAGGAGATGATGAACTCAATCGAGGTAGCCGCTATTATTGCTCAGGCAGTGAATTCCACATTAGCGGTAGTGCAACAGGTTCCACCCAAGATTCAGGCAGTGGTGCCAATACCAGCACAACTTCCATCAGCATGGGAGCGGGTTAGGGATGCCTTTCAGAAGGCGCATCCCCCGGAGTTCTCGAGTAGTTCAAATATCATAGTCGCTAGTCAATGGAAGAAAGATATCCAGAGGCATCTGTGCATGTATGAGTGCACCGACGTGCAGAGACAGCTGTTGGCTTCCTTTAAGCTAGTGGGGGTCGCTTTGCAGTGGTGGGAGCCCACCTCCACCTTGGAGGAGAGGGACATCATCACGATTCATTCATTCTGGGAGCGGTTTGACCTTAAATACTTCCCATTCGCCATACAAACTGAGATGAGGCGGAAGTTACTGAATATGAAGCAGGAGAGCATGACTGTTGTTGAGTACGAGGAGGAGTTTACTAGACTTCTCACTATAGTGCCAGATGAGGCACCTACCGAGGGGAAGAAGATACTGCTGTTTGTAGATGGATTGGCCTGGAGGATCCGTCAACACCTCATAGGCAATCTATCATTGAGTACCTATACTGATGTACTCAACGCTGCTTTGTTACACTGTCAGGATCACCGCTTCCATCTGCAGGGGAGAAAATAAGCAGGGGAGTCCAGCCAGCAGGGCAGGACAAGGGGCAGTAGTACTGGTGGGGCACCAGCAGCCCTGGGGCAGACTCGTCACAGTGAGCAGAGTTCCCATCAGGGGGACCCTGACAAGTGGTTCCGATCAGGTGACTCCAGGCAGGGATTTACAGGGTTTAGGCAGGGCCAACAGGGCCAACACCATCAGCAGCAGGGTCAGTATCAGGGCCATCAGGGCCAATAGCGTTTCCAGCAGGGCCAGTGGCGGGGTGGTAACGGCCAACAGGGACGTGGTCAGCAGGGACAGAGGGGAGGCAACTTCAGGGCCCGATGTTTCGAATGTGGCAAGAATGGCCATAGGCTCCAGGATTGTCCAGAGGGAGATCAAACACCACATCAGTAGGGTGCCCGTAATGAGCCACAGAGGCCACTTTTTCAAGCCGCCCTCCCAGCGCCAGCTTCGGTGCAAGCCCTACCAGCAATCCCAGCAGCTCTAGTACAGCAGGGGTAGTTGCAGTACGGATGTGTTTATAACTTCCACTCGGTAGCAGCTCCTCAGGCACCACCCGCGATTGAGGGTACGTTTCCTATCCATGGAACTATGGTACGGGTTTTATTTGATACTGGGGCGTCGCACTGTTTTATAGCTACTCATTTTGCAAAGGCCTTAGGGTTATTAGGCACAACCGAGAGCACTGTTACATGCGTAGACTCACCACTGGGGAATGGGTATTTGATTTTCTTTATATGCCGGGGTGTAGGGGTAGAGATTGGTAGCTTGATTTTACCGGCAGACATGCTTAGAGATGCATGAGCACGGTGTTATTATTGGCATGGATTGGCTCGCCGCGTACAGAGCCATGATAGATTGTTTCGGTAGGAGTATTATTTTTGCCATTCCAGGGCAGGAGATGTTTTTGGTGGCGATGCCTCGCCCAGAGGGAGGATCTTCCACCCATTTGTGTTACATAGAGGAGGATACCTCTAAGGAGGTCGTGATTCCTTTAGATTCGATTCCAGTTGTTTATGAGTATTTCGATGTATTTCAGGAGATACCGGGCCTACCCCCCAGTCGAGAGATAGATTTCATCATAGACATAATGCCATATACTCGACCGATAGCACGTGCACCGTACTGTATGGCTCCAGCGGAAATGAGGGAGTTACGGGACCATATAGAGCAACTGTTAGGTCAGGGCTTTATTCGTAGGAGCACCTCACCTTGGGGTGCTCCAGTATTTTTTGTGAAGAAGAGAGATGGTTCACTGAGGTTATGCATGGACTACCGGGAACTGAACAAGGTCACGATACGGAACAAATATCTGTTACCTCGAATCGATGACCTGTTCAACCAGCTGAGAGGAGCAACCTTCTTTTTGAAGATATATTTGAGATTGGGATACCATCAGCTACGGATTAGGGAGCAGGATGTGTCAAAGACTGCTTTCTTAATGAGATATGGGTCCTATGAGTTCAGAGTCATGCCGTTTGGGCTGACAAATGCCCCAACCGTATTCATGGACTTGATGAACCGAGTGTTCAGAGAGTTCTTGGATCAGTTTGTCATCGTTTTCATAGATGACATCCTGATATATTCACACACTGGGGAGGATCATGCCGAGCACTTGAGGCAGGTTCTTCAGACTCTACGAGAGCATCAACTGTATGCTAAGTATGAGAAGTGCGGATTCTGGTTACGGGAAGTACAGTTTTTGGGACATGTTGTGTCGGAATTGGGGATATCGGTTGACCCAAGCAAAGTGTCGGCAGTGAGGGAGTGGGGGCAGCCCACAACACCGACGGAAGTGCGTAGTTTCTTGGGATTAGCCGGGTACTACAGGAGATTCATCCGAGGTTTTTCGAAGATAGCGGGTTCGTTGATGAATCTGACTAGCAAGGGAGTACCGTATGTTTGGGACGATGCTTGTCAATTAGCTTTCGATGAGACGAAAGATAAGCTAACTTCGGCGCCAGTCCTTGCTTTGCCCAAATCGGGAGTGGAGTATCTGGTTTACACTAACGCCTCTTTACGGGGACTCGGGGGAGTACTTCAGTAGGAGGAGAAGGCTATAGCTTTTACCTCCCGCAAGATTAAGTCGCATGAAAGAAATTACCCCACCCACGACCTAGAGCTAGCCGCGGTCATTTTTGCATTGAGGATTTGGAGACATTATTTGTTGGGGGAGAAGTTTCGCTTGTTCACAGACCACAAGTAACTGCAGTACTTATTCACTCAGCGAGAGCTGAATATGCGTCAGCACAGGTGGTTGGAGTTTGTGAAAGACTACCAGTTTGAATTACAGTACCATCCGGGAAAGGCTAACATGGTTGCTGATGCGTTGAGCCGTAGATCGGTAGGTGACGGAGCAAACGCCTGGAAAGTGAAATGGAAGGAGTTGGGCCACCAGGATGCGGTAGCCCGTTCCTTTATATCTGTCATGTCGGTCACACCCGAGATTGTTACGAGGGTGATACAAGCACAATCAGTGGATTCATTTTGTCAGGAGAAAATTGTACGGCTTTTAGCTGAGGGTGATGAGTCCTATTCAGTAAGTTCTGATGGAGGTTTGAGGTTTAATGGGAGATTGGTGGTCCCAGAAGGGGAAGACTTACGTCATGCAGTGATGACATACTCTCACGGGTCCAGATTTGTGGTACATCCTAGAGGAGATAAGATGTATCAGGATATGAGGCGATAGTACTGGTGGAGTGGGATGAAGAAGGACATTGCGGAGTTCGTGTCCAAGTGTTCTACCTGCCAGATGGTAAAGGTAGACCACTAGAGACCGCCAGGGTTGCTTCAGCCATTGGAGATACCCACGTGGAAGTGGGAGAGTATTTCCATGGACTTCATTACTGGGCTGCCTATATCACAGCGGGGTCACGACTCCATCTGGGTGATCGTGGACCGTTTGATAAAGGTGGCTCATTTTCTGCCAGTACGGACAGACTATACCGCGGGCCAGTATGCACAGTTGTTCATTGCCGACATTGTTAGCTACATGGGGTACCCTTGGATATCGTGTCTGATAGAGACAAGATTTTTGTATCACATTTCTGGGAGAGCTTTTAGGAGGCCATGGGTACAGAGTTGAGATCGAGTTCAGCTTACCACCCACAGACAGATGGACAAACAGAGCGTACCAATCAGATGTTGGAAGATATGCTATGCATGTGTGTAATTGACTTTGGAGGAGGATGGGAGCCGCATCTTCCGCTGGTGGAGTTTGCTTACAATAACTCCTATCAGTTTACGATCATCATGGCTCCATTTGAGGCATAGTATGGCATACCTTATCGTTCTCCAACTTGTTGGCTAGAGGCGGGGGAAAACAAGTTACTCAGACCAGAGGTGATTCAGGAAACCTCAGCTAGGATTGAGCTTATCAGGAGTCGCATTCGGGTAGCCCAAGACAGGCAGAAAAGCTACGCTGATGCAAACCGGTCTTTTCGAGAATTTAATGTGGGGGACCAAGTATTACTACGCGTATCTCCTATGAGAGGAATGATGAGGTTTGGGAAGAAGGGAAAGTTGTCTCCAAGGTACGTGGGACCATTTCCCATTATCAAGAGGATTGGGCCGGTAGCATACCGATTGGGGCTGCCAGAGCACTTGCACCGTATTCACGATGTATTTCACATTTCATCGTTGAGACGATACCTTCGGGATGATATGGCCCACACCCACATCGCGATAGAGGAGATTGACTTACAGCCCGATAGCTCTTACGAGGAGAGACCAATGGCAATCCTAGACCATAGTAAAAGGAGATTGAGGTCGAAGGTAGTTCCACTTGTACGAGTCCAGTGGGAGCATCATAATGTGGAGGAATCCACATGGGAGCGTGAGGCAGATATGCGCGAGAGATACCCAGATTTATTCTTACCAGGTATGCCTTATTTTTTTTCCGAATTTTGGGACGAAATTCCGTTATTAGGGGGGAAGTATGTAATACCCTGTATTTTTATGCCTTTTAAATTTGGGGATTTATTAAATTTAAATTGAGTTATTAATTTAATATTAATCTAGAAATTATTTATTTTAAATATTTACTAGCGTGATGAGAGTTAGTAATTATTGGGATTTTGTTGAATATTACTTATTGGATAAAGTAATCGGACCTATTAAAATTATCACGAGTATATAATTTGATAATTGTGGAAATTAAATCGGGACGAGCCCGTGTCGCGTCGTGATTTAATTATTATTATTTAAAAGTGAATAAATTATAAGTCACCCGTATGGTCATTTCGAGTGCGCCAATGTCCCTGAAAGGGTCGAGATAGTCAAAATAATATACCCGGGGGTTTAGTTTAGGTCTCGAGGCGTTTTTAGGCCTAATTATCATCCCGGGAGGGCGTTTTGGACATTCCGTATTTTTGGGTAATTAAACCCACGAATTTATCAAGGCTATATCAGATGTTAGGGGTTGTCATCTAGGGTTAACATAAGCAAAACCAAAGAACGGCCATTGGAGAGGAAGTGGAGAAGCTTTCCAAGGAGTTCTAGGCCAAAAACTCCACTGTTTACACCGCCGTCACCGCCAAAGTGTAGATCGCGCAACGAGGAACACAACCACACCACTTTCTTCCACAAATCAAAAACAAAGATTTCCAGGCAAGTATCTATCTTGCTTTATTTTAGTTAATGTTTCAATTGTGTTAGTTTAGGGTTGATTAGAACTAGTTTCATGAAAGAAAGCATGTATTGGAAACTAGAATTTGCATGTTGTAGAGGTAATAATCATATTCTGGAAATCTAATTCACATGTAGAGGATAACAATGAATTTTCATTGTATTAGGAGTAGAAAATCTGGAAAAAGAATTGGAAGAATTAAAAGTTAAAGAAAAGATTAGGGTTCTTGAGGTTTACATAGATTTTACCCATTTAAATCCTTATACTTGATGAAAACCCACATGTGTTACGTAGGAAATTACGGATTTGGGTATATAGTACCTGTAATATAATTTGTTGGGAGTTTGGGAGTTAAATATGATGATTTGGTTGAGTTTTGAGAAGGATTTCCGTAACTGGGTTTCTGCAGTTTTGCAATAACTGCTTGATCGATCGATCGACCCAAGAACATCGATCGACCCCTCCTGAAAAACTGCATATTCCCTTTATGTTAGTTTAATCCGATTTAATGCGTCGTAAATCTTGATTATTTTGGTTAGAGAATAATAGGATATAAATAGGACCAGTAGGGTCTAGATAAACCTCGTTAAGTGAGAAATTAATGTAAGGGGAAATTAAGGGTTAACTGGGAGTTATTCACACTTATGAAATCATGCGTACGTTTATTAAATAATCGAAACTGTAAGGAAGTTGGACTAGAAGGAAGTGAGTACCTACTGAAATTGTACTTAGGTGGATAGAATACTTCGAGAGAAGAGAAGTAAGTATGGAGTAACTTATATATGAGAATAAAAGAGACGAGTCCGTTATACGAGATAATCGAGTAAAATAAACTAAGAACGGATAAATATAATTATGGGTCGTGGGTGCACCTAGTTTATAAATATGAATAGCTATATATCTATATGACTGTGTGATTGTGCATATATTATATATGTGTAAAAATCGTACCCGAGGTACTTGCTATCACGGAGGTTTTCGCGCCGGGACAATCTTATCTCGATTGGACCTTTATGGGGGATAATGACTTGTACCCTAGAACATAGGATTCCTTGGTACAGGCTATCGGATTGATAGTCAGACGGTCCTAAGAGACGTGAGGGTATGTGCTGACCTCTTAGTTACTTGGGACTATTCTTCGCCTGTATTTTTTTATGTTTTGTGTTAATACAGTTCGAGAGTAATTCCGAACTAGTATTTCCCTTAATACGAGTGATACGGGGACTGGATAGCAGAGTATGCCAGCACCATAAATTATATGTGGGGTGCTAATAGTATATATATTATAAGAGCAATTAATATATATATAGACTTGAAAATGGGAACTTCTACTGTGCATAAAAGTAGTTAATTAATGATTTAAATACTCCAATTTTATTATAAGGATTTGGCAACTTTGTGACATCACTGAGTCATCTCAGATAATATAAAATATATATCAGGGAGTCTAATTTTCCAAAATTTATTATATTAGCCATAATGTTTGTCGAAATGAAACCTTACGGGAAAGCTAAATTAAATTAACCTTTTGGAACTAATAGTGCGGTAGGTGTGCACACTAGATGAGAGGTAAGAATTTCTCAAGAGTTTGTCGCATACTAACATGATTGCTGCATTAACCGGTAAGCATTTTAAATACTTGTTAAACTATTTTAAACTTTTTTACAATCAGGCTCTGACCCGTTTCCTGTTATCTCTTCTCTCTTGTATATATATGTATATATTACAGGTGCCCAGCCACAGGGGCGTCATGCTTAGGTGCTTTGGACTGGACGTGCTGTAGCTTATGTGGGAGTTGCAGGCCATTTGCTTAGACGATCTCCTTGTTGATTCCATTCTTAGTTCAGTTTTAATTAGTTGGGCATGTGTCGCCCGTTTTCTTAGTCAGATGGATGTGTCAGAGATTATGTTCTTTTATCCTTAGTATTTTACTCGTTGGGATTTAATTACTGTCAGGATGTTTTTTTTCCTTTATGGTTTTAAAGTTGGTATTAGTTGTCTGAATGGCTAAATTATTGGGTTCATTTCCAGTCTTTATTATTATTGGGTGATTCTTATACTGTTAATTTTTAAAGGTTTTATAATTGGATTTAATGAAATGGAAATAATGTTTTAAATGGTTTTGACACTTAGCTTAATTATTTAGGGTGTTTAAATTGGAAAGTTTATTTTGCGACAGTGATGCTACGAATGAACCAACTATTCACCTTGGTTATAATCTAATAAAGGACTGATCACCCGGTATTTAATTAGGCGGGGTGTACAAATCCCAACCGAACTCGTATATGAATCGCATACACTATACTTAATAGCAGGAGAACGTAAGTCGCACGCGTGAAGGAATACAACAATCCTATAATAAGGTTCCATAGTAAAGAATGCTACCCTGAAACGTAATAAGCAGCACAGATCCTAAGGACTCTAGAACCTGATGCTCTGATACCATCTGTGACACCCCGCCTACTAAAAGACCGGGTGGCCAGCTCGTGATCAAAATAAATCGTTGGTCTCATATGGCTCATTTTTAACATCACTGTCGAAAACTTCTTAAAGTTACTAACCACCTAGTAATTTAATTAGACTGGTGCCAAATTTTATCTTTCATTAATTAACAACAAGCGGAAAATGAATAATAATAAAACCATCAACACAGCTAATAACTGAATCCCACATAGATGAATAACATAAATTAAGATAACCGAATCAACTATCGGTTCCACAATAAAATACAACAGTAACTGAAATAATAACCTGGATAAACAAAGTCCGATAAGTAAACTAAATACAAAATCTGAGGCCGACAAGCCCAAATGAGTACTAAAAAGTTCCTACACTAGGAGTAAATGAACGAAGCGTTTATAACAAAGTCCTACAACTTCCATATGAGCTGCAGCTGCGCATTTCTGGATAGAATCCTCAAACTGGGCGTCCCTATGGCTGGACACCTAAAATGTTTTGGAAAAGATTTTGACACGGGTCAGAGCCCATGTAAAACATTTTGAAAATATTTAGCAAGCAGTTAAATTGCAATAATTAAATATGCATGCACACTTTTCATATTTAAGCTAGCGTCGCACTCTCTTGAGATATATCTCACCCCTCATCTAATGTGCACACTTAACGCTTGCCTTCTACCTTTCCTAGTTAAGCTACCCCACCTAACTAGCCATAACAAGTCTCCTTCCACATACTAATTCATTGCACCCACCCGTATTACCCAGATAATATGTTACCGAATTTCCATGTCTTTTATCCCAGTATAAATTTCTTAATATATGCTTATTTCTCCCCATAACATAGTTATTTTTAATGTCACTATCTTTCTATTCTACTAAACCCATACAGTAGAATAAAATCACACGTATACATATATCACTCTATTATATATATACTAACACTGCACCCCTAAGCTGAGTTGCGATGCGAGTATACTAGGCTATAATGTCCTGGTACATCATTTATGAAACACACGTAGTAGAATAAGTCACAAGTATATATATTTATCCCACTAATCATATATATACAATACAGCACCCCTAGGATGAGACTTGCGGTGCATGCATACTCTGCTATCAAGTCCCGTACATCATGCACTGTATAAAGGACTACAGATTCCGAATCACTCTGGAACCCTATCAATACAAATCACACATATTGGAGGCGAACATAGTTCACATACCCATGGGTCACGCACATACATATGCTCCCATAGTCATCTAACTTATCAACTCATAAATAAGTCTTCACGGTCCTATGTTCTTGAGGTACCAAATCTAAATGCCCCCTAAGGCACACAAGACAAGATTGTCCTCTTCCTACAACCTCCTGTGATAGCAAGTATGGTAGGTATGTCATACACATAATGAATAATAAAAATCAGTAAAGGTATACACACAACATATATCATATATTCCATACATAACATATATATCGCCCGAATATCCTACGTATTATTTAATTTCAATTATACGTGTCATCGTATATTCCCGAGTATCCCTCACTACTCAAAGTGTGCCAATTATCCTTTAAAATATTGCAGTAGGTAATTCACTCATATCCTACTAATCTAAGTCATAGTTTCGCTCATCTCCCGAATTCGTTACATTTCAAATTACACCGATTAATCTAATCAATTTCACATTAATTAATTTATTAAAGTAATGTCACCCAACAAAAATACTCCGACTCACTCATATGGTCAGTATCTTCACCCTTTAGAATTTGTTACACAAAAATCCACTATTAAGGTTAACACATCTCATTAAATTCACTATTCGATAATTTATTATATATCTCTATAATAAATTAAACCGACTAATTTGCGCCTAACTCCCATAACACTAGCCTGAGAAATATCAGAGTCAAAACCCCGACCCTTAATTTAATTACTATCACCTCAATTAATTTTTTTCCAAATGCTATCACTCAACCAAAATGCCCGAACTCCCTTTATTGGTCCGTATTTTAACCTTTTAGAATTCATTTCACCAAATTTGGTTAATAAGTTTAACACCCTTATTAAATTTAATAGTCCTTAATAATCATCCCATAAGACTCTAAGTATTAGGTTCCATTTAATTTCTATCAATTAAATTCCACGTTAAGATACCAACCCATATGCTAAATTCATCCAAAATTCCCATTCGAATACGTTCGTATATTTTTGACATATATTATCGAGTGTCGTTCATTATAAATACTCCTAAGTCCATACCCCATATTCATCCCTATTTAATCCAAGGATAAAATAATGTTCCTTTATATTTGTCCAAAGTCCTTCACTCATCTACGGACATCTCCAAATAACCCGAATTTATTTCTTCCTAAAGATGTTGGTCTCGCGCACCCTATTGTAGAAAAATCATATAAAAAAAAAAAACAGAAAAATACGAGGTCAGCGCCCACGCGACCGTGACGAAAAGTTCTACAATCTCATGTTTTATAATAAATAAAGAGGTCAATCGATCGACGAATTGGGTCGATCGATCAATCGACCAGATATCAGTCATCTTCCCCGATTGCTTTTTCCACCATTTTTAAACTCCGAAGCTTTCCAACTTCAATCCAGACCTCGATTACTTTAACTCCCATATTTATTCATCTATAAACATGTTCAAACACTAATATATGACATTAATCCTTAGTGATTTTCATTAAAATTCTAAGGTTCATAAATTGGATTTTTCTCAATACCCTTAAATGACAATTCTCAGTTCGATTCAATAATCCGAATGCAACAACAATTTCTACAGGTTTTCGATTCTAAATAATATTCTAGACTCATATGATATTATTCTCACATCAATTAAACTTTAATTTCACCCTTAATGCTTATATCTCCAAAACCCAAATTTAACATGTGATCCCTCTAAAAATGAATTTTGCTATAATAACTCATCCCAAAATGAATATGGTTTACACCCACCATGATATGAATTGGAATATTGCAATTTAAATGAAAGCAAGTTTAACTACTTTGCTGGATAATTTCGTAGGGTGTGATTTTCTTTGTTGCAGATGAATGTTTGACGAAGAACACACTCCTCTTCCTTTAGTTTGACTCCCAAAATATCCCTAATTTGCTCTCCCAAACTTCCCCTGTAGATTTAGGTTTTCTCCCATTGAGTTATAGCTGCCCCCAACTCCCTTAATTAGATTTTATTAGGCTAATCCCGTTTTTAGACTAATGGGCTTAATTAAAATGGCCCAAACACTCCTGCGTGGGATCGATTATGCCTAAAAACGCCCCGAGACCCAATTACTACCCCCCGGTACTCTATTTTGACTATCTCTACCCTTTCGAACTCAACCGTACACTCAAAATCATCATTCGAGATACTTAACTGAAATATCAAATTTCAACCTTAATTTACGACACATGTATTCTTAAAAGAAATAACCCGAATTAATTTAAATCTCAATTCTCCAAATAAATTGAATCTTCCAATTTAAATAAATTCTCCAAATTAAATAGTTTCTCCAAATCATGAATTTAGTTTAACTTCTAATTGTCCAAATTAGATAAATTATTCATCCTAAAAAATACGGGGTGTTACACTAGGCATCAAGCTCCTGTCCCCTGACTCGTCGCGGATAAAATCTATCCATGCGTTTTTACTCTTTTACACATAAGACACCTCTCTGTGTCATTACCACCGTCCACGATGGGGTTATACTTCTCACGAACCTGGTAGTCTTGACCCTGATTGCTACCCCTATTGTCCCTTTGGCTCCGCTGGTCCCTTGGGACTTGTTGATGGCCTTGACGGCCCTAACTGAACCCACCGTCACTTAGTAGAAATTCTATTGGTCTCGATCATAAATCTGGGTTCTCTACTAGGTATCCCTTCCCTTGGTGACCCACTAGCACTAAAATCTAGTCTAACTCTTCTGATAGATTCTCCAACTCCCTTAGCTCCCCTCTCTCTATAGCATTGATACTATTGTAAATGTGCCACCTTGACGACAAAGACACCAATCATCTTAGCCAAATCTCCTATCCACACTTGTACATTCTACCCACGGGTCGAATATCAACTTACAAACCCTATTCGATTCTTCGTATCCCTCTCATCGGTTATGAAGTTTGCGAATTTTTTCTGCTTTTCTTACCATCCGGCCACTGTCCGTCCCTTTTAGAAAATTACTGAAATCTTCCTTGCCTTTCAATTTAACCTTTAGTGAGAGATTTCGTAATAATCAGCACCCCTAATTCCTTGTTATTCAAGGTATCTCCCCATGAATGTGGTGACTCGATCCCATCACCCCACACTGCTTCTAGGAGCAAACTTCTTTGCCTGAAATTTTGACTTGAGTGTCACTACCCTCCCCCACATGTGATCCCAATTGGATGTTCTCCCTCCATTGGTAAATCACCTTTATGCACCTTCCTCGAATCTAGAGGATTGTTATTCTAAAACAAAATCTTCTTCGGCCCTTACCCTGTCGTCTACACTTGGGGTTTTAACCTTGCACCGTCGTCCTTCCGACGGCTCTTGGGGCAACTACTGTGCCCCATCGGTTACTCCAACTTCAATTATTGAAACAATATGGTGACTTCTACTGCGTCACTATTTCCAGAATACTCCTTGGCTTCTGATGAGTCCTCCCTCCTGCCATCCTTCTAACGTTCCACGTTTGTCCTTCTAAAATGTTCGATTTGACACGCTTGACCGAAACCATATATGAATAACATGACTATGCCCTATAGCAGGAGAACGTAAATCGCAAATGTGAAGGAATACAACAACCCTATAATAAGGCTCTACATCAAAGAACACTACTTTAAAATGTGAACACCCGCTCAGATCCTAAGGACACTAGAACCTGATGCTCTGCTACCATTAGTGACACCTCGCCTAATAAAATACTGGGTGATTAGTCCTATACCAAATTAAACAGGAATCTCATTTGGTTCATTCTTAGCATCACTATCGAAAACCTTTAAAAACTTACTAAGCACCTAGTATTCAAAAGACATGGTGCCAAATTTTATCTTTTTTTATTTAACATCTCTAACAACATGCAAAAGGATATATAATTAACCATTCACACAATCACTGAACCAGTAATATAGAAAATCAATAAATATAAACCTTGCCGAAACAACCACCGGTTACAAATCAAATATAAGAAATAAACCACAAGAGGAATAACTTAATACATCATCTAACTTAAATAAAATGGAATAACTAGGGCGACAAGCCCAAATGGAATACTGATTGTATCCTACTCTAGAAATGGAATGACTGAAGTGGCTAAGTCAAAGTCCTGCAACATCCACATGTGCTGCAGCTACGTAACCCTGGAATAGAACAATTCTGGCGTCCATGTGGCTGGACACATAAAAGGTTTTGAAAATATTTTATAACAAGGGTTAGAACCCAAATCATTTTGAAAATACTTAGCAAGTGAATTTAAATACAGTAAATTAAAATGCATGAATGCTCTTCATATTTAAGTTAGTTCCGCACACTTTCTTGAGGACACCTCACCCCTCGACTAGTGTGCACGCCTAATGTACCTATACATAGCCCATCTAGCTATCTACCCTATAACTAGTCTTCTCATATATATCCTGCTATTTCCCACTAATTTATCCCGAGTGAGTTTAGTATATGCTTTATAAGTTCTTAATCACATTAACTTATTTAAGTCACTTCTCATTTGATATCATATAACAATCTCTCAAGTCATATAATTATACATTTCACATGATGTATTCACCCGTATATAAATCTGCACCATATATGCTTATCATTATATCACAACATTCACACGCATGTCGTAGATATATAAATGCTATCACAAACGCGTAGGATTTGGCCATAGTTCCCCCCGAAAGTGACCATCCCATACCATAACAACTTACCCTTAATAACAGACGCTATGACGTGGGGATTATACTCGCCCTGCATTCGCTAGCCAGGGGACTCACCCACATCGCGCAACCTCCGAAGATAGCATTTATTTTGGTATGCTTTACTATAAATATTATTCACACAAATATTTATAAATCATATATATATATATATACTACACATCACCGTATATATATATTAAATCCAGGATACCGGTGTACTACATCCATACACAAGCCTAAAACACACAAGTCTACAATCCGACTTAATTTCAATTAATCATGCACTAATTAATTTCACTATCTTGGTGTAACTCTACCAAATATACCCGGACTATCTCTCTTGGCCCAAAATTTAAAATGCCCAATTCATTATTCAAATTCATTCAATTACATTTACCCACTTAATTAATAAGGTTTCAAATCACTTAATCATAAACCTTAATTAATTTATTAAAAGGGTGACACTCAACCAAAATGCTCGAACTCACTCCTTGGACCTGTATTCCAATTTCATTCGAATTGGTTCCAATCTTTTCGAGTGTTGTTCATCCTAAACACTCTAAATCCATAACCCAAATTCCTTCCCATAAAATTACGAGGTAGAAGTAATGTTACTTAATATTTTTCAGAGTCCTACACTCACCTACGGACATCCCTAAGTAATCCATATTTATTTTCTCACAAAGGATTTATGTTTCGGACACCCTTTAGTAATAAAATCATAACTAATTAAAAAAAACCCAGAAAAATACGAACCTGGCTGCCATGCGTTCGTAACGAAAAAATATATTTTCATGTCCAAATCCATGGTCGTTTGAACGAGATAAACTTCTCGTTCAAACGAGATACAATCTCGTTTGAACGAGTTGTATTGTAGTTCAAACGAGACGCCAGGTTGTTCGAACGACCTTGGTGTTCTCTCTCCTCCATCGTTGCCTAGAAAACCCATTTCCGCCATTACAGTTTTTAAACCGTATAGATTTTATTCCCAAAACCTTCTAAGATTCATCCTAAATCCGCCCATTCGATTTACTTAATCTAACTACATCATATAAACAAATTGGGGAATCAAAATCCACATATTCCTATCATCTCTACAGATTTTTAAATCAGAAACATGAAATCCCCAAATTCAAATGTAGAACTAACCCTAACATATTAATCAATTCACGCCTTCTTTAATATGAATAGGTAAAATGCAATTAATCAAATGCAAGCTAAACCACTTGCCTTAAGTTTGTAGAATCAAATTCTTTGATGAAGATGATGGGTTGATTTAATGGTCTCCTCTCTTGTTCTTGATTTAATCTCCCAAAATCTCCTCTAGTTGCTCCCTTATTTGGCTCTCCTCAATTTAGTCTTTAAAAATGAATTAAAGTTCCCGCACACTTTAAAAACTAGGTTTATTAACTCAAATACCGATTTTGGGCTTATGGGGCTTCTAAAAAGCGCTCAAACACTTATTTGGGAGCTCAAATGTGTCTAGAAAGGTCCCGAAACCCATATTATACCTATGGCCACTCATTTCGGACTACTTTGACCCTACCGGACTCAACCGTGCACTTAGAATTTCCATCAGAATTAATCTATAATATTCTCTAAATTTTTTGCCTCAAAATGCAGCACAAGCATTCCAACTGATAAAACCTCAATTCGCCAAATTAATAAATTTCTCAAATTTAAAAATTTCCCAAATTACATATATAATTCCTCCCAATAAATTTTTTTTCCTCACACAATATTATTTAATCAAAGGTCATTGAATTTATGGGGTGTTAGAGTTTCTATCTAAGTCCTTTCCACCGCATAAAACCAACTCCGTCAGGGCTAAAATTCAAGCCATTCTACAACGAGATAATAAGCAATTTGACCTGTGTTGGGAACGCTTCCAAGAGCTTGTTAACGCTTGCCCCCATCATGAATTTGAGAAACAACTTATATATTTCTTCCATCACGGGCTTACTATAGCATCTAAACAACTTGTTCAAACAATGTGTGAAAGATCGTTTTGGGAATTATATGGGACTGACGCTGAGGCTTTCTTAAGTATGTCGCCGAGACTACTCAAGCATGGAACACATCCGATCCTAATGCCCAAAACCGACCTCGACAAGTGTCCACTACTCCTGTTGTGTCCTGTCCATACCAATTAAATGAGGATACCCTGGTAGACCGTCGACTTGATCAATTTGAGAAAAGTATGAGAGACCTACTCGAGGTATGACAGAGAGAGATACCGAATCGACCCGTGCTGTGAAGGAGGAGGTGTGTGATATTTATGAGGCGGGACATCCAACAAGGGCATGCTTGATAATACCCGCCTATAAAGCCATGCATAACGAGCAGGTGGAAGCAATAGGAGAGTCTAACGGAAATTTTCAGGCCCTTCACGGGAATGCATATAACCCTTTGTGGAGGAACCATCCTGGTTTTAGTTACGGGAAACAACATGCTGCTATCAATCCTACTTCACATGTTGCCCTACCTCCACCTCCTTCTCAATTTCAACAAGCGCCACCTATGCAGCCACAAATGCAAGCACCACTTTCAGGCCTATACATTATCCCATCGCGAAAGTATCTTGAGGACAATTTAAACCAATTTATCCAATCTCAAAATGCAACCAATGCTAAGTTTGAGCGCATGTTCACTGAGATGAATATGAGTATATCTAGGTTGCAAGCATTCTTAAGTGTCCAAGAGAAGGGTAAGTTTTCGCCCCAAGGCCAAAGACCGCCCGAAGGTTAATCTAGTGTTAGCGCTACATCCCACGAGCATCATGAGCAATGTAGTGTAATTATTACTCTGCGTAGTGGCAGAATGGTTGACTTGTCACCTCTTCCACGCGCTAAGCTAAATGAAAAGGAGATTTCGCCCAGCACGAAAGAGGCCGAAGATGTCCCCGTGAAAAATAGTGGTAATGATGACACTGGAGGTCCAGAAGTGGCGGTGAAACCTCCCAGTGCAGCCCCATATCCTCAATGGTTAATCCCTCAATCCAAAGAGATTTCTCGGGACGATGTCCTCGATGTTCTTAAGCAAGTAAATATCAATTTACCTTTTCTCGAGACCATAAAAAAAATTCCCACTTATGTTAAGTTCCTTAAGGACTTACTTACGGTGAAACGAAGGCTAAAGGTAAAGAAAAATGTGTTTCTAACACAGAACGTCAACTCAATACTGTTGTGTGATCTTCCACTAAAATATAAAGATTCGGATGCACCCACCATCTCGTGCATTATAGGGAATAACCAAATCGAACGAGCATTAATAGATTTAGGGGCTAGTGTTAACATTCTTCCCTAGTCCATCTGTAAATAATTAGATTTGGGAGCCCTTAAGCCCACGACCATGACTCTCCAACTCACGGATCGCTTCATGAAGATTCCTCGAGGAATTGTTGAAGATGTAATCATCCAAATTGACACTTTCTACTTCCTAGTAGATTTGTTTATTTGGTATGAGGAACCATACATTCTCTCGAGCAATCATGTTCCCGTCATCTTGGTCGCCCATTCTTAGCTACGTTTAATGAACTCATCAATACTCGGAATGGGCGAATGAAATTAACGTTTAGGAACATGACCCTCGAGACAAATATCTTTAATGACATTAAGAACGAGGGCGATGAAAGCGAATCGTGAGAAACGGATCTTATCGAGGAAGCACACGAGTATGAAAGGATCACAAGATAGAGCCGTTAGGGGTAGGCCTTTGTAGGTCCCCAAAATATAACTTTATAACAAAACCCTTTTTGCTTGAGCGGAATTAAGTTAAGGATGAATGCAAATCAACTTTCTCTTTTTGAAAACTCTTTTTCAATTTTATCAAACCAAGTTGTGAACAAATATACTATGCCAATTTTATCTTGTTTAAGTCCTAAACAGGCATCTAGGTGATAGGCAAGTAAAATAAATTAAAGAGTACTCACAATACCGGAAGTACGAGAAAAAACCAAAAAATGGGAAAAAACCTCGGACTGCCCAAGCCAGACAATCACTATGAACAATGGTTTTACAAAGACAGATTAGCCTTACTCAATGACTCGATCCCCACGGGTCTTCACGCTCCTTCTGATCTTCTACCATTCTTCATAGTGCCCATGCAGAACTTACATCTTCCTCGATGCTCGTCCACAACACTCGACTCCACGAATGTCTCGGTGTCCACCAATAAGGCTTGAGTTGTCTACGATGTTGAACACGATGTCCGTCGCTTCTCCACCGCAAAACCAGCAAGCACAAGTGTTCAATGATGAACAAAATCAACTTGGTGCAGCAAGGATCACATAAACATTTGATAATGAAAGCTCGGATCTTTGCAAACTCTAAGGATGTGTTTAAGCCTTTAAAACCTTAGAAAACATATGCAAACAGGTTTCTGGATCGTAAAACTATTTTTCCAGAATGCACACCCTTCGAGGAAACAAGACACCTTTATTTATATTAAAATTGAGTCACTGTGAGAAGTGTAAACAATTAAACCTCTTTTAAAACATTTTATTTAAAGAAAATAACATACTTATATTTATAAAATGAATTTCGAGTTTCATTAACATTATACATTCATACCCGTGTGATCTCGGAATGCAATAAAACCTTGAAGATGCGAAATTGCACCAATTAAACTTCGACATGATTCAATCTTTGTAGCTTTATCGCAACGTCTTCAATCATTCTTTTATATGTTATAGACTCATGTGATCAGACAATATAAAATCTATCTATGACTCAAACATGTTTTGTTCCGAGAATAACTCAAAACTACATTAAGACTCAATTGGAAATTTGGTCCTTACAAATCTCCTCCTTTGACTATTCCGGGACAAAAACAACAATGAAATGCCTAAGCCGGTCCGTCAAGCCGTATGACGCCTAAATCCCATCCCATAAAACCCAAAATGAAAAATACATCATCAGTATAGGATAAGGTTCTTCAATAATGGACCGGCAAGCATGAAACTATCTCGAATGTCTGAATGTGATGTTGACTTGAAATCTCGTATATCTTTAAGCATACCTACACACATGAAACATACACATACCCAGTGAAGTATGGAGGAACAAATGATATAAATTAATATGAAATATGAAGCTTTAAATCTGAATCATTTGTTATGAGAGTAAACATGATACCAATATGTGAACATAAAACAACATAAAACTCACAAAACTCTCCCCCTACATCACAAACATCTCTCCCCCTTATTTGTCTCGAATAGACAATCCGGTGAAAATATAAACAAATCTAGCATGACATATACCAAGATGGTTAAATCAACATGAACAATAGCTAGATAAACATGAAACAACCAGCTAAATATGACCAATCAAGGTCAAATCAGTAGCTAGCAAGCAATGAATCACACAAAAAAATAAATCAGTCTAAGCAGGTGTGATAAACGAACCAATGCAGTAAAATATCAAAACAATAAAAGTAAACTGCATAAACAGAAACCTAGTACCAAAACATGAATCAATATGTAACAGGGTACTAAAACAGTTCAACCAGAAAAAATCAAACTGGTCAAACAGGGCTGTCGTTCGAACGAGCCAGGGATGTCGCTCGAACGAGAAGCGACATCGCTCGAACGAAACAACATGTCGTTAGAATGACTTTATCAAACTTTTCACAGATTCCCCAGAAAATTAAACAGAGTTGTCGAGTGAAATTTTTTCCATAAAATACTGACCGGAAGGCGCTCAAAACGGCGAAATAGGCGTAAAAGATAGAAAACTCAAAAACAAAAAAATATGAGTAACATGCTAACATAGTATTGATGTGCCTAAACATGAACGTGGAATGTATGGGTGTGAACTACAACAAATGAATCAAAATTCCAACACATCGAAATGATCAAGAAGCTCTAAGTTATAGCAATCTATCATCAAACTTTATCATAGCCATATGTGACAATTAAAGTATGAGCTTAATGAACTAAACAAACATCATGCACATGAATCCAGAATTTTGACGATTCTACAAACAATAGCGTCATGGCACGAATTTTCAATGTTAGGATTTTTTGTGCAAACCCGTTTAAATTTTTTAATCCATCCAAACTCCCTGAATAATATACCATATATTTTTGAATGAACTAAACTAATTTGGCCCATTTTTGGCATATGATTCTTTTTATTGCCTTTTGATTTTTTTGGGCTCTTTTAAACGGTGGCTTTCACGACGAGTCGATTTTACACTCTCGCAGCCCTTTCATGTACACTCATCATATTTTCAATTAATCCTCACGGTAAACGGTTATTATATGCACACCTCCTCCATATGTCTACTTATGCATAGATGACAAAGTTGAGATAAGAACGTCTTACCAAACTCAAATATGCAAGATTAATCAAACATCCATATAAACTCGTGCATGTGTGCAAAGATGGCATATATACAAAGTCGAATCAAAACGCATATCAACTTCGAAACAACCCCATAATACAATGGCTAAGATCATTCTAAGCATCGATAATAATGACCAAATGTCATAGCCACATGGATAATGGAAGGAAGGGGGTCCAAGAACACCAATATGCCACATCAAACATGTTAACTCAAAAACAAAAACTAAAAATCTTTTTGTATTTTTCAAAATATGAGGCAATAAGTGAAAACTATAGTATAAAAGATAAACATGTCATAACACTAGCAAATTATAAATCATGATGCAAGGGCTAGCGTATGACAAAACATGCAAGCTAGTATCCATAAGATATAGAAAGAGAAGGATCATGTGAGTGCATGTGAGAATCAACCAACGAAGCATTTAGCATCTCCAAAATGGATTTTCTAACCCAAACCGGTGTATACCTAACAGAACGGATTTTGGGAATCGATGGGACACTACGTTTAAACTTCCTAGGGTCTTTTCTAGGATCAAAACAAAAACTCTTAAGGTGACCTTTCCCACCACAATCTGAACATGTGAAAACACGACGAGGAACGGGACCTTTAGGTTGACCTTTTCTAACATCCTCGGTTGTGGTTGACGCTCTAAAACAAACTATGGTTTTGACTTTGTCATTCGAACCACTAGAATAGGATAAGCCTCTACCATCACTACTCGAGTCAGTTAAATCATTTTTCAACTTCAAAACTTTTGACTCAAGCAAACGATTAGACTCCTATAACTTCCGGGACTCCTTATTTAAATTTTCAATTACCCCTAGAAGGTTATCTCGCTCCCCCTCAATATGAGCAAACTTATCCCTTAGAGTCTTATCACGTGCGTTAAATTCATTAATCAAACTATTTTCATTAATGGGACAAACACTTGAATTTTTCAAATTCTCTGACTCTCTCTCTAAACCAAGAATTCTATCATCACTCTCCTTTTTGGAAACTTTTAAAGATTTAAAAATATTATATAAAGCTCCAAACTTCTCACGAATCATATCTCTTTGAATTTGAAACGTTTGCAAATATTCAATCATATTTTTAAAATGTGAATTTTCTTCCTCCAAAACTTTAATTCGTTTTGCAAATTTTAAATTCAACAGATTTAATTCGTTAAAACCTTGAGAATCCATCGAAAAAATAAACAAACAAAGAGTGAGAAACAAATCAGGAGTAAAAACCAAACAAACACACATAAGGATCTACACAATAAAATAGTATTTTCAGCTCTGATTCCAATTTGTAGGTCCCCAAAATATAACTTTATAACAAAACACTTTTTGCTTGAGTGGAATTAAGTTAAGGATGAATACAAATCAACTTTCTCTTTTTGAAAACTCTTTTTCAATTTTATCAAACCAAGTTGTGAACAAATATACTATGCCAATTATATCTTGTTTAAGTACTAAACATGCATCCAGGTGATAGGCAAGTAAAATAAAGTAAAGAGTATTCACAACGCCGGATGTACGAGGAAAAACCCAAAAATGGGAAAAAACCTTGGACGACCCAAGCCAGACAATCACTATGTGTAAGGAAAAATTTCCAATCGAGTCATTTGTTTTATTGGCTACATTCCGTTGGACAAAACAATTTTGTGTCATTCCTCATCAAGCATCATTCAACCGTAAAGATTTGAGCATTGCATCCAAAGTTCACGCGATATCAATTTGCACGCCATGTTCACTCTTCTAAAAGGTATATGACCAAAATCATTTTAAGTGTTGGAGTATTTTATAATCGATAAATTTTCACAGACTAAAGTTTACAAAAATTCAATGTTCATAAAGAATTAATTTTTGGAATTTATTCTAACCTTCTCTGGGTAAAAACTGTCATCTCGTTCGAAGTTTTCTCCAGGTCGTTCGAACGACCTGGATCTAACGACATTCCTCAGTTCACACTGGAAACTCATTAGAAGCTCGTTAGAAATGTCGTTCGAACAACCTCGTTCGAACGAAATTTCTGACGACCTATCTAATTCTACACGGGAATATCGTTAAATAACTCGTTCGAACGAGTTCTGCCAGATCTAAAACTTTTAACTTAATTTTCAGCAGTTATTTTCCAACAAGAGTTTTTGTCCACTACTTTTTCAGTTATATTATATGGACGAAAATCAGTTTCAAGTAGGCAAGGAGTTCCGTATTCTCTTTAGAGTATTTTTGATAACTTCCCTCTTTTTGGCAAATATCAATCTCCAACAATTTTAACAACTTTTGAAACAAAACCCCTACAATCAACTTGACATTCAACAAGCAAGTTTGCGGTGGATCTCTGCATTTAAGCTTAGTGGAGACGGTGGTTTGGGCTTCGGTGGATACCGCGACACGAGTAGTGTCGAGCAACGCGTTGGAGCTTCGCTTACTACAAATTCGGAGGTAGAGGACGACATCAGCATGTCTTGAGTGAGTCAAAGTCTATAAGTCTTTTGAGTCTCTTGTAAAACCTTTTTGTAGTGGATTTTGTCTAGGCCCAGCCGTTCGAGGTTTTTTTCCCATTTGGGTTTTTCCTCGTACATTGGCGCGTTGTGGTTGTGATTTTCGCACTTTACTTTATTAAATCACATAGATGCATGCCTAGGATAAAATGGATAAAATTGGATAATTTTATTTCACTTAATCAAGTTATGTATCCCATCGCATTAATTGGAAAGTGTTCTTGCTAACTTTTAAATTTACAAAAGAAATCTAAAATTGGAATAAATCTCTACTTGACAATTTTTCAATTGGGTTGTGTGTGTGTATTCCACGAAATAACCTAAGTTCATATAACCTTACAACTTCAAATTGGTATCAGAGCTAGTCTCTAAAAGTTATTTAGATGAATCCTGGAGGTTATATGGATAGTTTTTCGTCGAATAGACTATCTGCTTTTGATGGAACTAATTACACCTATTGGAAAACACGTATGAAATCTGCCCTTGAATCTATTGATGAACGTGTTTGGGTTATTGTTGAAAGAGGATGTCCTCCTCCTACTATGGTAGTTAATGATGAAGTTATTTTGACTCCTGTTGAACAGTGGTGTGAGGAAGAACTAAAATGGTGTAACTTTAACTCTAAAGGTTTAAATGCCTTATTTGGTGCGGTGTCCCCCGATGAATTTCGTCGTATAATGACGTGCGAAACGTCAAAGGAAGCTTGGAATATTCTCCAAGTTACTCATGAGGGAAATAGTATAGTTAAAGCTTCAAAACTTCAAAACTTAACAACTCAATTTGAAACGATCACCATGAAAGAATCTGAAACGTTTGATGAGTTTTATGCTCGTATATCTGATATTGTTAATTCATGCTTTAACCTAGGTGAAAAAATACCTGAAGATCGTGTTGTTAAGAAAATTCTTAGATGTCTCCCTAAGCGGTTCATTCCTAAAGTCATTGTTCTTAATTCATTAGGAAATTTAAATACTTTAAAACTTGAAGAACTTGTTGGTGATCTTCAAACATATGAACTCGATATGTTTCCTAAAGATAACAAAAGCAAAGATAAAGGTGTTGCCTTAAAAGTTAAGAAAGTAGATGCGTTTGATTCTGATGAGTCTGATATAGATCCTGATGATAGAGCTTTATTTGCTAAAAAAATTAAAAAAATTCTCAAGTTCAAAAAGCAAAACTCTAAATTTGAAAAACCAAAATTTGAGAACAAAAACAAAGGAAATAGAAAATTCAATAATCAGGAGCCTAAGAAGTTCAACAAAGATAACTTTAAAAAGGATGATTCAGAGAGATGTTTTGAGTGCGAGGGACGTGGTCATAGAGCATTTGAGTGCCCTACTAAACTTAAAAGACAAGGCAAAGAAAAGGCAGTTTATAATGCCACTCTAAGTGACAGTGATAATGAGTCCGAAGAGTCTGATGACTCTACCCCGTCGAGAAATAATTTCACTGCTTTTATGGCAAGCCATGCAAGTAATTCAAGTGTGTCATACCCTAATGTTAACAATTCTGAGCAAAATCTTGAAGTTGCTTCCACTCACTCTACTAGTAGTGATGAAAGAGGAAGTGAAAGTGAAATAGATGAAAGTGAACTGCAATCCGCCTATTCTGATCTATACACAGAGTCTCTCCGTATTCAAAAAGTTAACAAAAGATTAACCTTTAAAGTCTTAACATTAGAAAAAGAGTTGAAAGGATTGAAGGAGAAGGAGGCTTTAGTTAGTCAACTCGAGGCAATTAAGATATCTCTTTCTGAGAAGCTTATTCTGGTAGGTAAAGAAAAATATGACTTAATTAGATCCTTGGAAGGTGTCAACAAAGAACTTAATGAGTCTTTAGAGATTAGAAAATCTCTCAAAGCTAGAATTTCCCAACTTGAAAAAGATCTCGAGTCCTCTCGTGAAGTTAAAGTCACACTCGAGGATAATTCAGGAAGAATGGGAAAATTATTTCTAGGTCCTGTTTTAGGATATAAGGAGAAATGTTATCAAGAGAGAAAGGGTATAGGATATGAAGAAGGAGATTCATCCAAAGTCAAAACCAAACCCGTGGCTAAGTTTGTTACCAAAGCTAATGTTCCTAAACTAAGTCCTCCCAAGCAACCTTCAAAAGCTAATCCAAAACAACCCTATGTGTGCACTTATTGTCACAAACGGGGTCATCTCAAAGATTTTTGTTACAAGCTTGGGAATAACTCTCATTTCACAACTCCTAAACAACACTATAGCTCCTTAGCTACTCTTAAGAGCCAAGTTGAGTATCTAGTCAATACTTCTAAAGGTCTAATGGAAGAGTTTCTTAGGTTTTCTAAAGTCCAAGGAAATAATTTCAATTAAAACACTAGATTCAACAAAGGAAAGAAACCAACTCAAGCTTGGATTAAGAAAAATCACACCAGTAAAGCTTTTGTTGCTCATGTTGCTCTTAAGGCCCAAAATACCTCACAATGGTACTTTGATAGTGGTTGTTCGAGACACATGACAGGTGATAAATCTTTGTTTACCACTCTTGAAAACTATAAAGATGGTAAGGTCACTTTTGGGGATGGAAGCAAATCTCGAATCATGGGTAGAGGATCTATTGAAATCTTCGGGTTTCCTAAACTTGAAAATATCCTTTATGTTGATGGTCTCAAGGCTAATTTGATAAGTATTAGTCAATTATGTGATGACAATCTTGATGTTAAGTTTAGTCAATCGGAGTGCACCGTTTATGATCAATCGGGTGAATCTATCATACAAGGTGTGAGAACTAGTGACAATTGGTACAGAATAGTTCCTAAATCCTCTTTGGTTTGCAATAGTGCAAAATCCTCGACTGCCAATCTTTGGCATCAAAGGTTAGGTCATGTCAACTTTAGAGATCTTGATCGATTAGTTAGAAAAGAGCTAGTTCGAGGTTTACCGTCTCTAGGAAAACCAACCTCCACTATTTGCGGTCCGTGTCAATTAGGAAAGAAAATTAAGAGTCCATACTGAGAGCATAGGAGGAAAAAGATATATCTTAGTAATGGTGGATGATTTTTCTAGGTACTCTATTGTAGGTTTTCTAAGAGAAAAATCTGAGACGGTTGATTTTCTCACTGTTAAGTGTAGAATTCTTCAAAATCAACACGGTGTTACCATAAACCGCTTTAGGAGTGATAATGGAACCGAATTCAAGGAATCCGGTGTAAATGCCTTTTGTGATGAAATAGGAATTAAACATGAATTCTCGGCCGTTCGAACTCCACAGCAAAATGGTATAGTTGAAAGAAAAAATCGAACGATCCAAGAAATGGCAAGATCCATGCTTCTAGGAAGAAATGTGCCCCGTAGGTTTTGGGCTGAAGCGGTTAACACCGCATGTCACACCGTAAATAGGGTTTATTTGCGTTCTAACACTAACAAAACACCATATGAATTGTGGATGGGCAAGAAACCTAATTTGTCCTACTTTAGAGTGTTTGGTAGTCCTTGCTACATTCTTCGAGATAGAGAACTTCTAGGAAAATTTGACTCAAAGAGTAATGAAGGTATATTCCTAGGATATTCTCAAAACAATAGAGCCTTTAGAGTATTCAACTTAAGTAGCTCTAAAGTCATGGAATCAATTAATGTTGTCATAAAAGACGATGCTCCGGCCACATCAATTGAAAATGAGGAAGATTTATCTTGTGAGTGTGATGTTGTGACAAATGTTGAAAATATTGAGTCTCACAATGACTTGGTTGTCCCCACTACTGAGCAAAAGGATCCTTCTCCTTGGGTGCGTAAAAGTCATGACACTTCAAAAATTATAGGAGATCCCGAAGTAGGTGTCAAGACTAGGGCTCAATTAGAAAATGAAGTTACCTATTTATGCTATACTTCTAAAATTGAACCTAAAAACTTTAAAGAAGCTTTAAAAGATGAACATTGGATTAATGTTATGCAAGAATAATTGTTTCAATTTAAGAAAAATGATGTTTGGGAATTAGTCCCTAGGCCCTCTAACACAAATGCCATTGGCACCAAATAGATTTTCAAAAATAAAATGGATGAACATGGTGTCATTATTCGTAATAAAGCTAGGTTGGTTGCCCAAGGATACACCCAAATCGAAGGTGTTGACTTTGAAGAGACTTTTGCTCCTGTTGCTAGGTTAGAATCGGTTCGCCTTTTACTCACCATAGCATGTCACCTTCAATTTAAATTATATCAAATGGATGTAAAAAGTGCCTTTTTAAATGGTATTATTCAAGAAGAAGTCTATGTTGAACAACCGAAAGGGTTTGAGGACCCAAAGCATCCCAATCATGTCTTTTTCTTAAAGAAATCGCTATATGGTTTAAAACAAGCACCCCGTGCTTGGTATGAAAGACTTACTTCTTATCTCCTTTCACGTGGCTTTTTGAGAGGTGGAGTAGATATGACACTTTTTGTTCGTCGTGATGAGAGAGATATTCTAGTTGCATAAGTATATGTTGACGACATAGTGTTTGGTTCTACATGTGATACACATACTCAAATTTTTTCCAAAGAAATGCACGATGAATTTGAGATGAGTATGGTAGGTGAACTTACTTTCTTTCTAGGTCTACAAGTTCGTCGACTCGAAAGTGGGATCTTTTTGTCCCAAACTAAGTATTCTAAAGATCTTGTTAAGAAATTTAAATTCGAATCCGCTAAACATGCACGTACTCCTATGATTTCATCAATTAAACTTAGTAAGGATACCGAAGGAAAGGATGTAGAGCACGCACTTTTTAGAAGTATGATAGGTAGTTTACTTTACCTAACCACTAGTCGTCCAGATATTTCCTTTAGTGTAGGAGTTTGTGCTCGCTATCAAGCCGCTCCAAAAGAATCTCATTTACTTTCCATTAAACGTATTATCAAATATGTTAGTGGGACCCTATCTTTTGGAATTTGGTATTCCTTCGACACGAATGATTGTCTATCGGCATATTCGGATGCCGATTGGGCAAGAGATGTTGATGGATGTAAAAGTACATCTGGCGGTTGTTTCTATTTTGGTAGTGCACTTGTCTCATGGATGAGCAAGAAACAAAATTCTATTTCTTTGTCCACGACGGAGGCTGAATACATAGCCGCCGGGAGTTGTTGCACTCAACTCATTTGGATGAAACAAATGTTGGAAGATTACGGTATTTCTCAAGGCACTATGACTATTTATTGCGACAATACTAGTGCAATTCACATTTCCCTTAATCCCGTTCAACACTCTAGATCCAAGCATATTCGGATCCGTGAACATTTTATTCGTGACTTGGTTGAAGAGAAAATCGTTTCTCAAAGCTTCGTTTCTACCGATCAACAATTGACCGATATCTTTACTAAACCTTTAGATGCCCTTAGGTTTGAAAACCTTAGGAATTCAATTAGGGTTTGCTCAATTGATTGAGATCGAAGCCGTCTTTCTAGTTTAGGTTGTTACTCTTGTATTTTTTTTATACCTATGAACTAGATTACTTATGTATATATTTTATTCAAAATCTCAAAAATATTTTCGTCTTTCTTATTTTCAAGGAACACGGGAATGGTTAGAAAAGCTTTCACAAATTTTTGTCCATATGGCTTTGTGGTCGATGTATTCGGATCACTATCTTTTTCCATGTCCACGTGGCCTTCGATGAGTAGTTAATCCAGACCTTGTTTATCTTGTGCACAAAAATGCTCTTTTATGATATGTATTTCTGTGATTACCTCACATCTTTGCCTTTTTGCACACACCTTTCACGAAATATTGCGGATATCTTGTTCACATTGTACTTGCAAAGTAAAATTTGGTGTTGTCTTCTCAATCTTGTCACATCTATTATAAGCAATCGAACTTGTGCATGATCATCCGTTGCCCGGATTGAAACAAAAATGATTATATTCTTCCGGTTGGTTTTCGTTTCAAGCAATGGACTCGGGCTGCGAAAAACATAAAGTTTTTGCGTGAATAGCCTCCACTTGCATTCTCGAATTAGTGCCTAAAATAGAAGCATTGAAAATTATATATAATGCCAAGGCCAAAATAATTAGCTTGATTGATTCTTCAAAAAGAATAGTCTCAATCTATTGTTGCTAATGGGAGATATAAGTTGAAGATCAATGGGCATGCACATTTAATCGATTCATTGCTTTCTCATTGTGACATTATTGGTGAGAGAATCATCTATTTTGTATGCATGTCGCATTCGTGTTTGAGTGTTCTATAGTATTTCCTCATTGACACAAGGCTAATGTGAGTGTATATTGCGTTTATATATTGTTTGGCATTCCGCACTTGTACATTGTTTTGGCTAAAAACTCTCACTTGCACTGTTCACACCCCTACATTCTCGCTCCCACGGTTTGGATATGTCTTCACAAGCTAGGACTATTAAAACTCTCATTTTGGCATCTTTCTGGCCTTCCATATTCCTGTTCTTATGCAATTTTTAAAATTATTTTAGTTTTCTTCATTTTTAAAAAAGATTTATTTTCGTCAGAAATTCTCGTTCGAACGAGTTTTCTAACGACCTTGTTGCCCCCCTTTCTGGAACTTCGTTCGTAATGTCGTTCGAACGACAAGTTCGTTCGAACGAACTTCTAACGGTATATCTAACGAAATTCCTAATCCGGTACTGGAACTTCGTTCGAAATACCTTGTTCGAACGACATCACTCGTTCGAACGACCTGGGTTTAAAATCGGCGGTTTCTCTTCCCCAAATTTCTGCCGATTCCTTTTTCTCTCTCCACCTGCCCAATATTCCCCACTTCCCTCATTTCCCGAAAATCTCTCTCACTCTCTCTTCCACTATCCCTTAACCTTTACCCATTTTCCCATTTTCCCACTCTCCCATACTCCATTTTTCCATACAATTTTCTCCTCCATCAAACCTATTTCTTCCTTCCTCCTCCCTCATTTCCCCTCCTATCACTTTCTCTTACTAGGGTTCCGAGCATGGGGTTCCTTCTCTTCCTCTCTCTAGGTATTGTCCTCTTCCTTTTTTTCATTGCTTTATATATATCTATATCTATATCTATATCTATATCTATATATATTTATATCTTTGTATATATCTATCTATATATATACATATACATACACATATATATATCTATGTTTGTTGGGTTAACTCTTTACACCAAATTGATTTCTTCTTTTACCCAACATTCATATATAAATGTGTGTATATCTCTACATTTTTTTGGGGCCTTTTTTATTTTCTGATTTTTGTTTGAGTTGCCCCTGATTGAGATATATTCCATGATAATTTTCGTTGTCTCAAATTAAAAATTTTCTTAACTTTCATGGAATTTATCTTAATCATTTTTTTTATTTTTCATTTATTCCTAACGGAGGATGGGCTTATTTCTGATTGGTTTGTTGGATTATTGGTGTGTATGGCGGTTTGGTTGGATTTTTTTTTTGGGTAGGTTCTAGTCTCATTATCATTTACCATGGCTCGTACCCGTCTCCCACGTCGCATTCGTGACTCTCCCGAGGAACGCTCCTCTTCCTTTGATGAGGAGTCCAATGCCAATGCGGCTATTCCTAACCTTAGGCTGCGTTGGGGATCACTCTCCGCACACACCCAATATCATATCCAAGGTTTCTCTACACGCTCTATTGTTCGGGAGAAACTTGTTAATCTCCAATCTCTCCACGGCACAACTTTGCATTCGTGGATTTCTGATTTAGGGTGGGATCCTCTATTCTCACTCACGGAGCCTATTTTTCCCGACCTCATT
This sequence comes from Sambucus nigra, assembly GCA_949130495.1. Taxonomy (NCBI): domain Eukaryota; kingdom Viridiplantae; phylum Streptophyta; class Magnoliopsida; order Dipsacales; family Adoxaceae; genus Sambucus; species Sambucus nigra. The sequence continues at coordinate 524,218,867 of OX422220.1, forward strand.
CGGGAATTTTATTTTGGCATGCATGATAAGACTAATCATCTTTATTCTAGTGTGCGAGGTAGGGAGATCATTGTCTCTCCCGAATCTATTGCTCATCTTATCACGTTACCTAGGGTAAATAATCCCTCCTTCTCTTGGACATCCGATACTCGTCCCGACCCTTCCCTCGTTATTAATACCATTTTGAAGTTCCTCCCTCTCGGCACCGTCACCATCTTTCACAAACATTTACATCCCGATTTTATGGTCCTTAATTGGATCGTGTGTGCCTGTCTTATTCCACGTGCGAACACCACCCAAATAACCAAAATGCACGTAGACCTTATGTTTGCCATTAGCATTCGGGCTGCCATAGACCTCCCCGATTTCATCTTTAGTGTCATTCGGACGGTTCGAATCCTCCTTTCTAGTCCCGCTCGCCAAGCCCTCCCATTTGCGGCTATCATTACCCGTTTTTGTCTTGCCACCGGCTGCCCCCGCTTATCCACCGATGTCCCCGTCACCAAATACCAAACCATTGACATGTCCTCTGTCAGCCGGTCTCGTGGTCATTTACCACCCGATACCCCTCACCTCACTCCCTCCACCTCCTCTCACTCCGCCACTTCCTCCCACCCTGCCCCCAGTCGTCCCGCTCCCGCTCGCTCTATCCATCGGTCCTCCTCTTCCTATGCTCCCGCACCCGTAGCGTCGGAGGATCTTTTGTTTGTCCGTTCACAGGTTGAGCAGATTCAGGACGATAGGCGTCAAGACAGGGCGCTCATGCAAGAGCTTTTGGTTTCCATGCAGTAGGATAGAGAGGCTCAAGCTCGCTGGGAGGAGGCTCAAGCGCGCCGAGATGAAGCACAGGCTCATAAGGATTCTCTTCTGATGGAGCACCTTGAGGCTATTCGCCGCATGGAGATGCGTAGAGGTGCAGGATCATCCGGTTCCGGCTCCGTTCCCGATGATTCTCATGATGATGCTCCCGCTCTTTGATTTACATTTTTTTTAATCTTTTTCTTCTTTGTATTTGTGAGGATGAGCGGACATCTTTATTACTTTTTATCTCTTGTATCGGTTATTTTATTTGGGTACATTTTATTTAGCACTCTTCGCATCTTTGGATATTTGGTTTATCTATTTCTTTTTCCCTCAATGTTAATGAATTATCTCCAGTTTCTTCATTCTGTCTCTTATGTTTCTAGGATTTAATGCCTATTGTTCTATTGAATTGGTTTTCATATGCAGGCTATTTTTTCCCTTTGTCTTTTTCGGACAAAAAGGGGGAGAAACATTTGATCGGGGGAACTTATAATTTAGGGGGAGTTAATTAATTTGTTAATTCAATTATTCTCAACATATGCTTTAATGTCTCATATATCATAACTCTGTTTTATATTTTATTCTTCCCCATGCGTTTATGAATTTGTTGTTTCATGTGTGTAGGATACATCACCTACTCTTCTGCAGCACCGTCAGTCGCGTTACTTAGTTTATCTTTTTATTTGGGTTTTTGGGACGGGCTTTAGAATCGGCTTGACGGTTGGCTTAGCAAAATTCAGTCTTTTTGTTTCTTTTTTATTATTTCGTTTTGTCCCGGAATAGCCAAAGGGGGAGATTTGTAAGGACAAATTTCCAATCGAGTCAATTGTTTTATTGGCTACATTCCGTTGGACAAAACAATTTTGGGTCATTCCTCATCAAGCAGCATTCAACCGTAAAGATTCGAGCATTGCATCCAAAGTTCACGCGACATCAATTTGCACGCCATGTTCACTCTTCTAAAAGGTATATGACCAAAATCATTTTAAGTGTTGGAGTATTTTATAATCGAGAAATTTTCACAGAGTAAAGTTTAAAAAAATTCAATGTTCATAAAGAATTAATATTTGAAATTTATTATAACCTTCTCTGGGCAAAAACTGTCATCTCGTTCAAATTTTTCTCCAGGTCGTTCGAACGACCTGGATCTAACGACATTCCTCAGTTCACACTGGAAACTCGTTAGAAACTCGTTAGAAATGTCATTCGAACAACCTCTTTCGAACGAGATTTCTGACGATCTATCTAATTCTACACTAGAATATCGTTAGATAACTCGTTCGAACGACAAGTCGTTCGAACGACCTCGTTCGAACGAGTTATGCCAGATCTGAAATTTTTAACTTAATTTTCAGCAGTTATTTTCCAACAAGAGTTTTTGTCCATTACTTTTTCAGTTATATTATATGGACGAAAATCAGTTTCAAGTAGGCAAGGAGTTCCATATTCTCTTTAGAGTATTTTTGATAACTTCCCTCTTTTTGGCCAATATCAATCTCCAACAATTTTAACAACTTTTGAAACAAAACCCCTACAATCAACTTGACATTCAACAAGCAAGTTTGCGGTGGATCTCTGTATTCAAGCATAGTGGAGACGGTGGTTTTGGGCTTCGGTGGATACCGCGACACGAGTAGTGTCGAACAACGCGTTGGAGCTTCGCGTACTACAAATTCGGAGGTAGAGGACGGCATCAACATGTCTTGAGTGAGTCAAAGTCTGTAAGTCTTTTGAGTCTCTTGTAAAACCTTTTTGTAGTGGATTTTGTCTAGGCCCAGCCGTTCGAGGTTTTTTTCCCATTTGGGTTTTTCCTCGTACATTGGCGTGTTGTGGTTGTGATTTTCGCACTTTACTTTATTAAATCACATAGATGCATGCCTAGGATAAAATGGATAAAATTGGATAATTTTATTTCACTTAATCAAGTTATCTATCCCATCGCATTAATTGGAAAGTGTTCTTGGTAACTTTTAAATTTACAAAAGAAATCTAAAATTGTAATAAATCTCTACTTGACAATTTTTCAATTGGGTTGTGTGTGTGTATTCCAAAAAATAACCTAAGTTCATATAACCTTACAACTTCACTATGAACAATGATTTTGGAAAAACAGATTATCCTTACTCAATGACTCGATCCCCATGGGTCTTGATGCTCCTTCTGATCTTCTACCGTTCTTCAATAGTTCCCACACAGAAATTCTATCTTCCACGATGCTCTTCCACAACACTCAACTCCACAAATGTCTCGATGTCCAATGATAAGGCTTGAGTTGTCTACGATGTTGAACACGATGTTCGTCGCACCGCAAAACCAGTGAATATTCTTTGAGTCAAAATCGAATTTTGTGGATATATTCGCTGCAAACCCTCATAAGACACAACTCGTCCTACTAAGGTAACCTCTGGGTTTAAATGCTTGTTGCATACGCTAAATGTAATCGCTTGCCCGTGAAAGAGGTGTTCTATCTTAATAAAATGATTTTCATGAGTTTAACCTAGTTATGATTCTTTTACGTTGCTCGGGACGATCAAGTTCTAAGTTAGGGGGGGTTTGATTAGGCATAAATTTTTCCGAATTTATCCTCTTAAATTTAGGGGCTTTTATCTCCTCGTAACATGTAAAATGCATTGATTTATCTTATATCCTTGCTACTGACATTTCTTATAGAGAGCATTGAGTTTTGTGTATTCTTCGTGTTTTTTACAGGTATTTTATACAAGTGAAGAGAAGATGAAACTCAAAACTAAGAAACCAAGGAAGAAAAGTCAGACGGCAAAAGAGTAACTTTACATCTGGAGTTAGGAAAAGGAACCAACATGAAAGTTAGAGCCCTGGAGTCTAGATGCACGTAGGAAGAAACGGTGTCCAAATCCGTGTCCTGGATCAAAAGTTATGAAGCCTCAAAGATGAGGAAAAGTCACCACCACAGCAGAGAGAAAAGGACCTTCAGACCGATTCAGTTATTCCAAAAAATGATTCGGTCCGAAGGAGGTTGAGTTTCTGAATAAAATGAAAAACCGGACCGATCCCATTATCCCAAAAAATGGCCCGATATTGAAGCTTAAAAGTTTCTGCATAGATTGAAAGGCCAAACCAATCCAGTTTCAAGTAAAAAGGAATCGATCCGGTAGACACCGGAGCAAATCGATGGACCAGGCCGGACCGATTCAGGTGGAAAATTTCTAATTTTTTATTTTTCAAAATTAGAGTTGGATCTAGTTCAAACTCTTGTAATTTCGTAGAGTATTTATTCCAACTAATTCCCAGACATTAGTGGGTTCGATTATTATTAGTTTTAGAGGGCTCTTGCATTCAAGAACCGTAGGTTTTTAAGTTTTGCTACAGTAATTCAAGATTCAAGCTTTAATTCCAGATTCCGTCATTGCAAGTAATATTTAATTTATGCTTTTAATTATTTTCATAGTTTAGACTAATTAGTCATTAAAGTTAGGTTGTAATTCTTATTTCCAAATTTCTTGTCGATTTCTCACATAAGCCATGAATTTTTGTAACTTTGATTTTGTGTTCACACTTAGTTTAGTAATGTCCGGCTAAGTTTTTAAGGGTTGGGATGCATGAACCCAATCCGATGTAATTTACATGTGTAGAAAATAGGTTTTGAATTGAAAATTGAATGAATCGTGTTGAGTAGTACGTACAACCATCGTAGACCTTTTAACCTCGTTTGCCCTTGGTAACCAGGGTTTTTACAGTTGCGATGCGCGTGTTAGCTATTCGGCACCGCTTTGTTCTTACCTTTGATTACGTATGATGCAGGATAGTACCCTCATATGTGTAATGCTTAGGATTAATAAAGACTGAGTTCAATCAAGGTTCTAATTCAAAAGCTAGTATTCTATACGGTAAATGTACTAGGGTTTGAGGGATTGTATCCTAACCTATCTTTGCCTTATTCATACACTTCACTGCAGTAGTTTATTTATGTTCACTTAGTTTAGTCAGTAGTTTAAATCTCCTTTACAGTTAGTGAGTAGTCATTCAATTCATAATAATCATCTTTTTCATTTCTTTTCGAGAATCCGTTTATGATTAGTCTGCCATTCCTACGTCGTTACGATCTTTCGTCCTAGTTCCCTGTGGAGATGATCCCGACTTATTATATTATTACTTGAGAGACATGCTTGCACTTTAGCCTATATATAGCATCCACACTAGATACACATTTGTGGTCACATCAGGCGCTCTATGGGAGATCTTACCATTCAACCTCATGTTGGTTGGAAGTGGGGGAGAAAAAATTACTTGGGCCAAATTTCATTTAGGATACCTTGGAGAGGGTATATATGATTCGGTCCAGGATACGCAATGCCCAGGACAAGTAGAAGAGCTACACGGATGCGGGCCGATGACACTTAGACTTCGACGTTGGAGTCCAAGTGTTGATTAAGGTGTCACCCATGAAGGGGGTGATGAGATTCGAGAAGAAAGGGAGGTTGGCACCTCGATTCATGGGGTCGTTCCCTATTTTGGAGAGGATTGGGCCCGTAACATACCGATTGGGATTATTGGAACACTTATAGCGGATGCATGATATCTTTCACATATTTTCACTTCGGAGATTCCTTAGAGAATAGGTGGCTTATCAGCATATTAACGTCGACGAGATTGAGCTCCATCTAGATGCTACTTACGAGGAGAGACCAGTAGCCATTTTGGATAGACGGGAGCGCCGACTGCGTTCCAAGATTGTTCCATTAGTTCGGGTGCAGTGGGGGCACCATCGGGAGGACGAGTAGACTTGGGAGAACGAGGACGCCAAGCGCACAAAGTATTCTGAACTCTTCTAGCTAGGTACATACTTTCTTGATTTCGAGGACAAAATCCTATTATTAGGGGGAAGAATGTAATACCCCACATTTTTCTTTAAATAATTAGTGAAATATTATTTTGGAATAAATAATTAGTTTTAGAAATTTAATTTAAATAAATATTTTATTCAAAAATGTTAAGTGAAAATTTGATATTTAGTATGCTTGTGAGTATGATTCATTTTTGTGCATGAATATGTCATTTGAATATAATAAAAGAAAATTATATGATTTATACGCGACACAAATTAAAAGAAATTAATTTGTCATGAATAATTCTGAGCACATTTTGGGACTCATATGAACTCGTTTAAGTGGTTCAGCCTTTAAAAATGGTCCCGGGTCAATAGTATATAGGTTGGGCAACTTTTGGGCTTATTGGATTATAGATTCGGGTCCGTTTGGGGGTCAAAAAGATAGGCTTTTGACCCAACTTGGGATTAACACTTAATGAGTGGTTTAGTGGGGGTAAACCACTCCCCCATTATCACAAATCAAAACCTAAGATAGCAGCCACGGGAGAGAGAAAAGAGAAACACCTAAAGAATGGAAAAGACGAAGAACAAGGAAGGATCAAAAGATTTCAAGGGTTTCTCCTCTACAAGATTTAAAGGCAAGAATTTTCTTGCATAAATTATGTTTCTAATGTATTTCTCAATGCATAATTTTATTCCCTTAGATTTTTGAAAATTATGGTGTATTATATTTGATTTCACGATGAATAACCACATGTAGAGGAATGATAAATTGAATTTGATAATGATGTACATGTAGAGGGATGATTCGCTTGTAGATTTAATTTCCAGAAATTAGGTATCAACAAATTTAACTATGAGTGTTAGATTTCCTTAAGGTGCTAACAATTATTTTGGGGAAAAATTTATTAATTATTATAGAGATCATCATTACCCATGAATGGACTGAAATTTAGATGTAGTTGCCCTTATTTAAAATTCTTTATGCAAAAGTGACCTAACTGGAGATTTGGGACTTAAATTGTTGAGATATGAAATTGTTAGTAAATTGTTTAGGATTAAATAAGGGTGAAACTATGATGAAATTTTGGGCTGCGAACTGTAGGATCTGTAAGGATTTTTGGGTCTGTGAGAAACCCATAACTGTTAGAGGCGGAGGAAGGGGAACATATGTCGTTCAAACGACGTGGCAGGTCGTTCGAACGACATGCCATGTCGCGAGAATGATGTCTGCAGTCGTTCGAACGACGTGGGAAATTCTCTCTCCTCCCCCTTTTTTGCTGTAGCCTTGATTTTTGCATTTTGGGGTTCCTGCATTTAGTGCTTCTCGAACCGTATTAGTGGGACTATAATAAAGGAACAAATATGAATCTTTATGGGTTAATAAATTTATGGAGTAGGGTTATACTCATGTTGGAATTTATAATAATTACCATTAACTAGTAGTTAAGTAATTATTTAGGAACTCAAGTTAATAATTTATGGGATTATAAATTATTAATAAAGGAGAAATATTGTGAATTATTAAATGAGGAATATTACTGGTAATTGTAGAGAAAATTGCCTATACATATTATAAAGATAAATAATATGTACTACTATATATTTATGTGGACATACCATATTCGTGGACTGTCCTATCAGTTGGAGGTTCGCGCGTTCAGGCCGCGTACCACATATCGGCACATGTGGGCTTGACGATGTGTAGGTCATATAGGTACTACGTGGAGGATCCACCCATTATAGGCAGGGTTGGCACTGACCGTTCCTGTATCACTGCTGGGTATGGGCCATATACAGGTGTCCTGCGTAGGGACCGCCCCCAATGTATGTGTGTTTTGTGTTGTCCGCCTAGGAATAAGATAATTCCTCCGAACTTGCCGATAGAGCACGAATAGACACCAACGGTAGATGCCCTTGTGTGTCAAATATATGGAAGGACATATATTATTAATTGACCGAACCTGAATTAAAAAATTGGAATTATCTAAGAAAAATATACAATATTTATACATGAATCCTATAATGCGTAATAGAGGTTTATGCTCTTTTGTTAGATTTATGAGACTATAATAATTGGCTGTTGAAAATTTAATGTAGAAATTACATTCAACTGATTTATTACTGTTATCCCCATTTATAAATTGAGGCATTATCACGATTCATTATTTGGGAATTGTTGGGATGCGAATGATATTTCGTTTAGATGAGGGGCGAGGTGTCATACGCATGTGAGTGCCGAAAAGGGGGAATAATTATTGTGCATAGATTGTATAGTTAAATTCATATTTTATTCAAGTTAATTTTTGCTCACGTCGGGCTCGGACCCAAATATAAATGTTTTCTCCTCCCAGGTGCTCCTAGACAGGGATAGTAGATTGTTCTGTAGCAGTCCTGTGATCTCACTTATTTTCCAGATTTAGATTCAGTTACTTCTAGCATAGGTGCTTTTCAGATTCAGTTATTTATTATTTGGAACAATTTTAAGGGCAAAAGCCCGATACTCTTTTCTTTTATACCGGTTGGGATTTTATTACTCTAGTTGGAAGTTATTATTACTATTATTATTATGGTGGTTTGGAATATTGGATTATTGTGTATGTGTTCTTTGTTTTACAAATGCAGAAGTTTTGGAAAATAACTTATTTATATTTACTTTGTGCTGAGAATGGTATTAATTGATAAACGAGCCCTATCTTCGGCGTATCGTGTCTGGTCAGCCTTTACGTGAGAAAATAGTAGTTGTTACACTTGAGGCATTTTTTCTAAGTTAAAATAAGTTTTTCAAGACCTGTAGGCGGATTTTTTAAAATAATTTATTTCATTCTTGACGTTCAAACGACATCATATGTCGCGCGACAGGTCGCCATAAGCTCGTTTGATATTTTCATCTAACGACATGCTACTATTTCATGTTTTTTAAGGTCTCTTGATATGTCGCTCGCAGTTGCTTCTAACGACATTCAATGTCGTTCGAACAACTTAGAGATGTCGTTCAAACCACCTCCGTCGCCTCAATATTTTTATTGAGATATAAATACCTGTTTTGGAGACCTTTTTCATTAAGACTTTTGCATAAACGGAACTGCATCTTAGCAGACCTTTTAGTCTTCATAGTTTTAGGTTTTTTATGTTTTTGATTCACCAAAATCAATCCCAATCCTTTGTGAATCAATTTGTGGAAACAAATACTTCTATTGAAGTTTTCTTTGTGGAGTACCATCTTTACTGCTGGATTGGTAGCTTTTGAGGGAGGTGCTTGTTGATGACTGCGGTCAATTAAGGATACCCGAGGGTATGCCTTGCTGAGGAGAGATGTAGTTCTTGTGGGTTCTTGGGGGAGTCCATCGCTGATTTGGGCCGCAGTCTATGTGGATCTACTGCGTGAGATTCATTAAGGATTTCATTGTGTATATGTAAGTTGCGATTTACCATTCATAGTGAAATAAAGATTTTACCCGAAAGTTTTTTTTCCTGAATCTCTATTTATTGGATTTGCATTATTTAATTTATCAACATCGATGCATGTTTAGGGTCTAATTAATTTGGATTTAAGATTGACTCTAATTAAATAAGTTTTATATTGGAAATTTGCGAACCTATATTTAATCGATATCACACAGCATTCTCAAATTGGTATCAGAGCTTTAGCTCCAGATTTACCACTTTACATATACCATAGTACATTGGTCGTTCTGTCAGCCCGAGATTTTTTTTTATTTGTGGGTTTTTCCTCTTATGCCTTTGTTTTTTGCTATATTATTTATCTTTTCGTAATAGATTAAATCACATAAATCTTAAAGATATAATTTGGTGTAATCTAATTGATAAATAATTTGTCACATAAACCTTAAGTCTTGTATTTGATATCCCAACTTGAACTTGAAAAGAAAATCCTTGTCACAATTTGACAAGAGATTTTAATTGGGCATCTTTCATCCATCTTGGTTTTGATCACACGCACTCTCAACTTGTATTACTCTATCCAATTTGACAAGAAGTTTCGATCGATCTCGGTTTCGATCACAATTTGACAAGAGATTTACCAAAAGTATTACTCTATACATTTTTTTAAATCCTCCTAGCACTAGCATGTTAATGACTAGAACTCGTGATTGTGAAGATAATGAGATACGTTCGTCTCTTGATGCGCTTATTTTGCAAAACAAGAAATTATCCAAAACTACTGTTAAACTTTCCTCAAGAGTAAAAGATTTGAAGATAGAGAGAGCCATCAAAGAAAATAAAGAGCATGAATCTTCAAGGTTATCATTTGATAGGGATATTTTCCTTGATAAAATTAAAGCTATTGAAAATGAAAAAACCAAACTTTACATGAGCTTCTTTTTGTATAAGAATAAAATGATTTCTTTCAAGCCTAGTAAGCTCATGGTCATTCCCACTTTTCTAATCTTAAATCCATTAATGTTGACTTTAGTGATCTCCTTTACTTTCTTGATGAACTATGAAGTTGTAAGGTTATATGTACTTAGGTTATTTCATAGATTACACACACACAACACTATTAAAATTTGCCAAGTAGTGATATATTCCAGTTTTAATTCCTTTTGCAAATTTAAAGGTTAGCATGAACAATTAACAGTTAAACTGATGGGATTGATAACTAGGTTAAGAGATATAAAATTATCAAATTTTATCCTTTTTATCCTATGCATACATCTACGTGATTTAATAAAGTAAAGTGAGAAAGTCACAACCACAACGCGCCGATGTACGAGGAAAACCCAAACGGGAAAAACCTCGGATGGCTGGGCCTAGACAAATCCACTATAATAGGTTTTACAAAGGAATCAAAAGACTTATAGACTTTGACTCAATCAAGACATGCTGATGCAGTCCTCTACCTCCGAATTTGTAGTATACGAAGCTCCAACGCGTTGCTCGACACTACTCGTGTCACGGTATCCACCGAAGCCCAAACAAAATAAGCTTGAATTCAATGATCCACCGCAAGAATGCTTGTCGAATTTCAAGTTGATGGCATGGGGTTTTGGTTCAAAAGATAAATTTGTGTTGGAGAAGGACTTTTATCAAAAAGGGAAGTTGTGAAGTTTTTGCTCTCAAGAATATATAAAACTTCCTTGTCAAAAAGAACTGATCTTCATCCATATATTAAAACTGGAAAAGTAGTGGACCATAGCAGTTATATAAAATAACTGCAGGAAAACAGTTAATTTTTTTTTAAAACTGACAGAACTCGTTCGAACGACCTTTCGTTGGTCGTTCGAACGAGTTATCTAACGATAGTCCAGTGTACAGTTAGTAAAGTCGTTAGAAATCTCGTTCGAACGAGTTCATTCGAACGACATTTTTAACGAGCTTCTAACGAGTTACCAGTGAAGACTGGGCAATGTCGTTAGATCCAGGTCGTTCGAACGACCTGGAGGAACTTCGAATGAGATTTCCAATTTCATTAAAAAAGAGATAAAAATAATTTCTAAAATTGTGTTTATGAAAATTAATTCTTATGAAGAATTATTCTTTATGAAAATTACTCCAACACATAAAAATGATTTTGGTCATATACCTTTTTAGGAGAATGAACTTGAAGTGCATATTGATGACGCATGAACTTTGGATGCCCGATTCTCTGAGGATGTATGAAGCTTGATGAGGAATGACCCAAAAGCGTTTTGTCCAACGGAATGTAGCCAATACTACAAATGACTCGATTGAAAATTTGTCCTTACAAATCTCCCCCTTTGGCTATTCCGGGACAAAACGAAATAAAAAAATAAACAAAAAGACTGAATTTGCTAAGCCAGCCGTCAAGTCGATTCTAAAGCTCGTCCCAAAAACCCAAATAAAAAGACAGACTAAGTAACGCGGCTGACGGTGTACTGCAGAAAAGTAGGTGATGTATCCTACACACATGAAACAACAAATTCATAAAATGCATGGGGGAATAGAGAATATAAATCAAGCGTTAACTAATCACGAGAATATAAAGAATATAAAGCAAGTTAATTATCATAAAGTGTGACATATGTTAAATGTTAATTAACTCCTCCTAAATTATGGTCTCCCCCTATCAATGTTTCTCCCCCTTTTTGTCCGAAAAAGACAAAGGGATAGAAATAGCCTGCATGGTTAGAATGAAATCCATAGAAAAATAGGCAACACAATCAAAGATCCATAGGAGCAACACATGAAGAAATAGGAGAGATCTCATTAACCATAAAAAAATATCCATACATGGAGAAGGAGAATGTAACCAAATCAAATAAATTGCTACAAGTGAGAAAAATTAAAACATATGTTCTGTTCGGCCTCACAAGTACAAAAGATGAAACTGAAACATAAAAGAAATCAAGGAGCATGGGCATCATTAGGGGAATCATCTGGGAGGGACCCGAAACCGGATGAGCCTGCGCTACGGCGCATATCCATGCGACGAATCGCCTCAAGGTACTCCAGAAGAAGAGAATCCCGACGCGCTTGAGCTTCATCCCTACGAGCTTGAGCCTCCTCACGACGAGCCTAAGCCTCCCTATCTTGCTGCATAGAAATCAAAAGCTCCTGCAACATAGCCCGGTCTTGACGTTTGTCTTCTTGAATTTGATCCACATGTGAACGCACAAATCTAATATCCTTCGATTCAACGGGTGCGGGAGCAAGAGAAGATGATGGTCTAGGGGTAGCACGAGATGGTGCTGGCCTACTAGGGGCAGGAGTGGAGGAAGTGGCGGAGTGGGAAGATGCGGATTGAGATTAAGTGAGTTGGGGAGTATCGGGGGGTAAGTGACCACGGGACCTACCAACAGAGGACCTAATAATGGATTGGTAGCGGGTCTTCGGGACATCGCTGGGAAGACGGGGGCAGCCGGTGGTAAGACAAAAGCGGGTAATAATAGTGGCAAAGGGGAGGGCTTGTCTAGCGGGACCGGAGGGAAATATTCTAACCGACTTAATGAGAAGATAAAGGAAGGCAGGGAGGTCGATGGCAGCTCTAATGCTAATAGCAAACATAAGGTCCACGTGTATCTTAGTAATTTGGGTTGAGTTTGCACGAGGAATGAGACAAGCACATATAATCCAATTTAGGACCATAAAATCCGGATATAAATGTTTGTGAAAAATGGTAACAGTGCCGGGAGGGGTAAGCCTACACATGGTGCTCATAACCAGAGTAGGGTCAGGATGATAATCGGGATCCCAAGGGTAGGAAGGGTTATTGACACGGGGTAAAGAGATGAGACAAGCTATGGAGTCGGGACTGACAATGATCTCTCGACCTTGCACTCGAGAGAAAATATGATCCTCCCGAACATTCATCCAAAAATAAAATTCCCGAATAAGGTCGGGAAAAATCATGTCAGTTAGGGAGAACAAGGGGTACCACCCTAAGTCAGATATCCAGGAGTGGACGGTGGTGCCTGCTAGAGATGTGAGATGGACAATTTTTTCACGGACAATGGAACTAGTCGAAAAGCCTTTTGTGTGGTATTGGGTGTGGCTAGTGCGCGTCCTCCAACGCACTTTAAGATCAGGGATGGACGCATTGACACTAGTATCCTCATCGAATGAGGATGAAGAGGAGGAAGAGCGTTCCCCGGGAGAGTCGCTAATGTGACGGGTGCGACTACTACGAGGGGCCATGCTAAAAAGGGGCTAAAATAGAACCTACCCAAATAAAATCCATCCAAACCGCCAGTCAACACCAACAAACCAACAAACCAATCAGCAATAATACCCATCCTCCGTTAGAGATAAAACAAAAGACAAAAAAAATAATTAAGTGTGGTCCAACGAAATTATCAAGAAATATTTGAATTTACAAAAATGATTATGTTCATGGAGTACCACTTAATTAGGGGCAACCCCCAAAAAATTATGATATATTATATAGCCCCCCAAATTTTTTTTATATATATATATATATATATATATATATATATATATATATATATACATATACATATAAAGAAGAGAAGAAAAAAATACCTAGAAAAGTGAAGAGGAGAACTCTAAACTCGGAACCCTAGCTTGATAATAATGAAATGGAAGGGTAAGGAGAGTTGTGGAGGAAGAATTAGGGTTAATGGAGGGGACGGGTAGATTCGTAGGAGAAAATGGAGTATGGGAGAAGTGGGAAAGTGGGTGAGTGGGAGTAGGAAGAAGAGAGTAAGAGGAAATGGGAGAAGAGAGAGGAGAAATTTGGGGCAAGAGGGAAAATGGGAAATCGTGGGAATGAGGAGAGAGAAAAAAGATGAAGAAGCATAAATTTTGGGAAGAGAAACCGCTCAAATTAAACCCAGGTCGTTCGAACGAGATATGTCGTTCAAACGACTTCTTTCGAACGATGTCCCAAAAACATATAGTGAAGCTCGTTCAAAAATTCATTAGAAGTTCGTTCGAACGAACTTTTCATTCGAATGACATTTCGAACGATGTTCCAAAGATGAATGGAGAAATGTCGTTTAAAAACTCGTTCGAACGAGTTTTACTGACGAAATTCAACCAGGTTTAAAAAGAAGAAAAGTAAAATAGGCTTGAAAATAACATATAAGAAGGAATTGGGAAGGCTAGAAAGATGCCAAAATGAAGATTTTAATTATCCTAGCTTGTGAAGACATATCCAAACCGTGGGAGCAGAAATGTAGGGGTGTGAACAATGCGAGTGAGAGTTTTTACCCAATACAACGTAAAAGTGTGGAATGCCAAAAAATATATAAACGCACTATGCACTCACATCAGCCTTGTGTCAATAAAGAAATACCATTGGACACTCAAACACTAAAGCACCACGCATACAAGATAGATGATTCTCTCGCCAATGTTGTCACAATAAGAAAGCAATGTATCGAATAAATGTGCATGCCCATTGATCTTCAACTTATATCTCCCATTAGCAACTTTAGATTGAGACTTTTCTTTTTGAAGAATCAATCAAGATAAATACTTTTGGCCTTGGCATTATATATCATTTTTCAATGCTTCAATTTTAGGCACTTATTCTATTATGCAAATGGAGGCTATTCACGCAAAAACTTTTTATTTTTCACAGCCCGAGTCCATTGCTAGAAACAACAAACAACCGGATGAATATAATTACTTTTTGTTTCAATCCGGGCAATGGATGATCATGCACAATTTCGATTGCTTATAAGATATGTGGCTAAGATTGAGAATACAACACCAAATCGCACTTTGTGAGTATAATGTGAAAACGATATCTGCAAGATTTCATGAAAAGTGTGTGCAAGAAGGCAAATATATGAGGCAATCACAGAAATACATATCATAAAAGAGCGTTTTTGGGCACAAGAGAAACAAAGTCCGTCTTGACTACTCATCGAAAGCCACATGGACATGAAATAGAACAGTGATCCGGACACATCGAACACAAAACCATATGGATAAAAATTTGTGTAAGCTTTTCTAACCTTTCCTGTTTTCGTTGAAAATAAGAAAGAAAAATATTTTTGAATTTTTGAATAAAATATTTACAAAAATAATCTAGTTCATAGGTATAAAATATACATGAGAAACAACCTAAACTAGATAGACGACTTCGATCTCAATCAATGGAGCAAACCCCAATTGATTTCCTAAGGTTTTCAAACCTAAGGGCATCTAGAGGTTTGGTAAAGATATCGGCCAATTGTTGATCGGTACCTACGAAGCTTAGAGAAACGATTTGCTCTTCAACCAAGTCACGAATAAAATGTTCACGGATCCTAATATGCTTGGTTCTATAATGTTGAAAGGTATTGCGGGAAATGTGAATTGCGCTAGTATTGTCGCAATAGATAATCATAGTGCCTTGAGAAATACCGTAATCTTCCAACATTTGTTTCATCCAAATGAGTTGAGTGCAACAACTCCCGGTGACTATGTATTCGGCCTTCGCCGTTGACAAAGAAATAGAATTTTTTTCCTGCTCATCCATGATACAAGTGCACTTCCAAAGTAGAAATAGCCGCCAGATGTAGTTTTGCATCCATCAACACCTCCTGCCCAATCAACATCCGAATATGCCGATAGACAATCATTTGTGTCAAAAGAATACTAAATCCCAAAAGATAGGGTCCCACTAACATATTTGATAATTCGTTTAATGGGAAGTAAATGAGACTCTTTTGGGGCGGCTTGATAGCGGGCACAAACAACTACACTAAAGGAAATATCCGGACGACTAGCGGTTAGGTAAAGTAAACTACCTATCATACTCCTAAAGAGTGTGTGCTCTACATCCTTTCCTTCGGTGTCCTCACTAAGTTTAATTGAAGAACTCATAGGAGTACGCGCATGCTTAGCAGATTCGAGTTTAAATTTCTTAACAATGTCTTTAGCATACTTAGTTTGGGACAAAAATATCCCACTTTCGAGTTGACGAACTTGAAGACCTAGGAAGAAAGTAAGTTCACCGACCATACTCATCTCAAATTCATCGTGCATTTCTTTTGAAAAAATTTGAGTATATTTATCACACGTAGAACCAAACACTATGTCGTCAACATACACTTGTGCAACTAGAATAGCTTTCTCATCACGACGGACAAATAGTGTCATATCTACTCCCTCTCTCAAAAAGCCACGAGAAAGGAGATAAGAAGTGAGTCTTTCATACCAAGCACGGGGTGCTTGTTTCAAGCCATATAGCGCTTTCTTTAGGAAGAAGAGATGATTAGGATGCTTTGGGTTCTCAAACCCTTTAGGTTGTTCAACATAGACTTCATCTTGAAGAATACCATTTAAAAAGGCACTTTTGATATAATTTAAATTTAAGGTGACATGATATGACTAGTAAAAGGCCAACCGATTCTAACCTAGCAACTGGGGCAAAAGTCTCTTCAAAGTCAACACCTTCTATTTGGGTGTATCCTTGGGCAACCAACCTAGATTTTTTACGAACAATGACACCATTTTCATCCATTTTATTTTTGAAAATCCATTTGGTACCAATGAAATTAGTATTAGAGAGCCTAGGGACTAATTCCCAAATATCATTTTTCTTAAATTGAAACAATTCTTTTTGCATGGAATTAATCCAATGTTCATCTTTTAATGCTTCTTTAAAGTTTTTAGGTTCAATTTTAGAAGTATAGCATAAATAGGTAACTTCATTTTCCAAATAATGAACCATACATTGCATATCGGAGAAACATTTCTAAATTGTATTAAATATCAATGCCACCTAATTACCGTTCCATAACATAAATAACCAAGATCGCCTACCAATCTACAAAATTATATCTAATCACGTAAAACTATAACCAGATTGATGAATCAAGCTAGGAAGTTACCATTATATATTTCTACACACTAGTAGAACATTACGCCCAAACATAATGACAAGAATAAAATAAGAAGAATGACGATGATTATTACAAAAAAAATGTTGTAATTAAGCTAATGAATTTGTAACCATAACTTTATAAGGCATCATAAATGCTAAGGCGGACTACATAAATAAAACAAAGGAAAAAATCCCTCAGTTAACCATGTGGTTTCCCATTATTCATTGTATCTCCTCTCATAACACATAAGATTCTTTAGGTATATTGGATAATTATCAGAATCTCCTCCATTGAGTGAAACTAGGCTCTCCTTGTACCTATATACCCAATAGCGTTCACAAAAGTTGTCTACTTGGAGTACATCTCTTATTTCATCAGTATTATGATTGCATAAGACCAGCTCATAACAAACAGTCCATCCAAAAATCTCATTTTTGTTCCAAATGCCAAACAGTTTGATGAATGATAAACGTGACCTAACACTTAAAAGTTAGGTCTAACACCCCACCTCCTCCATTACCCACATATCAAGATAATGCCCATGATCACAACATGCATGATCGTAACGGATCAGTGCAATAGAGTCATCGTGTAAAATTAGAGACCACCAACGGGGGTCTTGTTCCGTATTATTCGGCACCTTTATCTCTTTGAACGCATGAGTACTCATGTCGAGCAAAACTATCATATGGTAAGACCCGTTCTCGGTACTTGTCAGCCAATACTCCATTCAAATAGGCACCCGTACTTTCCAGCCAATAATAAGCTTCATACAAATTGGCGCACACATCCCTCCTTATTATAGGACCTATGAAATCCAAAACAGAGTCCACAATCTCCACATTTCTCCGAGAATCATTACCAAGGGTATACATTGCAATAACAGTATCAACAGGGTCAGACTCATCCCACATGGACCGAATCCAAACGACTTTATACTCGTTGGCCAATGGGTCAAAGTCAAACCCAAATCTATGTGTATCATAAGCGGAATGGGGCAGGAGGTTAGTGAGAGGTCGAGGGACAGACCTAAACTCTCTTGTAGTGGGATTCCACAGAGTCACAACATCATGATATTGATGAAGGAAAAATAAATCGTTAACATGACCAATTATATTGGTTAAATTTGGATAAATAGCTATGTTATCAAGATCATAGTGTAATACGAGTGTTTCATCAGGAATCAAGGTGAAACCACATTTTTCGGTTAGAGGAATGGGGTTGTAAACATATATTTGATGCTTTTGATTGTTGTGGTAATTCAAGAAGTGCTTGCGATTTTAATGAGAGAGTACCAACAATTGCACACGCACTTGAATCATTTTCACAGGCAACATGGACAAGATCTCAATCACCACCTCTTTTGGTAAATAAATATCACATCTACTCTCCATGTTATCCCCTCTCTCGATTTCCGGCTACGTATTTATATCCTGAAGAAACAAACAGTTCAAAGGAAATCTATAAATTCTCAATTCCAAACAATTTAACGGGAACTAATAGGCCTTAAAAAAAATTGTCTTCTCTTTCCAGTTTTCATTTCTATTTCTAAATTTCATTTCAATAGAATATTAAGAAAACTAGGGAAACACATTCATTGTTTAGATATTTTTAAAATGTACATAATTTTGAGAGTCAATGTGTAATTTAAAGATTGTTAGGGGCCAAAGTGTAATTTACAAAAAGATGGTCAAATTGATGTCTATTTAAATATTCAACATTGTTCCGAATTCCACGATAAGATAATCCATATGAATAGCGGGCTCCTATGGTAGCAATATGTGACACCTCGCCTATTTCAATAACGGGTGATCAATCATCTACTAAAATAAAACATGAATCTCATCTGGTTCATTCTTAGCATCACTGTCTAAAACCATTTAATTACTAATAACCTATTAGGCCTGGTGTTAAAATTTTAAACTTTTCTTACTTACACAAAATTCCCATTCACATAACCAACCATGCAAATAATGAAACACACTCACTGGCATAAATACATTAACCGATCACTCCCGGTACAAAGTCACATTACAATAATCCAACTAACTGAAAGGAAAGCATCTGAACAAAATAAATACCAACTAACTGGGCGATATGTCCGAAATAACTCTGAAGTACCTCAAATCTAGATCACAAGGATATAAGTGTCTAATCAATCCCTCCAGGCATCCACAGTGACTGGAGCATCATTTGACTAGAAAAATGGTTAAGCTAAGCGTCCCTCTGGCTGAACATCTAAAAGTTTTGAAAATATTTTGATGCGGGTCAGAGCCCAAAACCTTTTGAAAATATTTTGCAAGTATTTAAAATACATTAATAAATATGTCCTGCAATCTTTTATATTTAAACCGGTGTCGAATTTGCATGAGATACCCCTTGCCCCTCATCTATTGTGCACACCTAACGCATGTATTTTAAACACCCTAGTTACACTAAATAGCCTAACTAGTCTCACTGCTCATCTTAATCCCATACGCTGCCTTATGCCCCACGTATAATTTTTATTTGAGTTGGAATTATCATTAAGCTTTCGGACTTGCTTATTCATTATAAACCTCGTTTATAATCTTATCAATTCATTTTACATAACTACACGCTAGTTATATATACAAATATACAAATCACACCAAGTATACATACCTATATATCGCTCCCTATATAAGTATAACCGCAATCCCTCTGAGCATTACCTCACTGAATTATAACCATCCCTCCGAGCATTACCCCATTGGGTGTAAATCTCTAGCATGCTATCAGGCACCAGGGATATATACCTCTACTTGGGCCACCGGGTCGGAATCACACCACCGAACCCAAAGCGTGAACGTGAACTGGAGGCGGTCACAGTCTTAAGTCAGTGGGTCATAACCATACCACATTACTCCACTTGGACTCCAAACTCACATAGGGTGGTCGTGCACAAACCTATGACCCTGGGGACCGATACTACACCTGCTGAGATTCACCAGGAGAGATCGCCCATGGTGCGCAAACTCCATCAATAGCATATCCGTTAGAATATATTCATACATACATATACTGTCTCTATACCCGTATATATATACAATAAAAACCAGCTAACCTTGCATGTCACTCGTAGCACTAGCCTATATTCTCTGAGTCTAAATTCAACTCCCAAATCCATAAGTAGTCACTTACTTATTTTTATATCACGATTATATTTTATTCTGAACACTAAGTCTATCTCAATCCAACTCGTGCCCCAATTCCATCCGAAATTCCCATTCGAATCCATAAATATATTTTCGAGTGTCGTTAATGCTAAACACTCCTAAATCCATACCCCAGTTTTATTTCCAACTAACCCCAAAGTAATACTATATTTCAAAAATCCCAGAAGTCCTAATCACCCTCTACGGACCTTCCAAAATAACCCCGATCCCAACCAAATCAATAACACATCAAAACACCTAACCTAGGTTGCCCAGAGTCCAAATCCACAATTATAGGCCTGTTTTAAAAATGCGAAAAAATCATATCCAAACATTATCCAAATCACCAATCCGACTTCAGATTTGGATCCTGCACGAAAAATTGAGTCAGGTATATGTTTTGAATTTTTCTCAAATATCTTCTGAAACCACTCAAAAAGAATATCTAAAACTCTCCAAAGGGGCTCTTCTCATTCCTCTCGTTTTAGCCACTTTAAATTTCGTTTTTGGCCTCTCTATTTGCTCTTCTTACACTTAAAATCAGACCTAACATACCTTATCATCAATATACATATTTTCGCATATCAATTGATCCAATAAATCATTTACAACATGGGATCCAACATTAATTATCCAGAATCAATCCACCTCAATTCTAATACCCCTTTTTCACTATTTTCCAAATTTATAATTTTAAAATCACATTTATTCATTACAATTCAATTTAATATTTCTCATCAAGATTTTATCTTTTATATGAACTAAATCCATATTTCATATGAGATAAATAATCACTTTTATTTCTATAGATTCATCCCCCAAAATCCCATTTTTGTCATGTGAATCCCACCCAAATGTTCATATTTATTTTTCACCAAGCATGATATGAACTAAAACACAACATATAATATCAAAGAAAGTTAAACACTTGCCTCAAATCGTAGATAATTCTGAATTTGCTCCTTGAGAACCTCTTTGTGTGTTGATTCTTGCACAATTCCCTCCCGAATTGATTTTCTTAAATTGTCTCATGAGTTTCTCCCTTGAATTTTCTTTCTCTTTTGCCTCTCTCTCAAGCCTCGGTGAATTAGAATGGGTATATGGCTGCCTCCTTCCTCTAACAACCCTTTATTTTCTCTAAATCCCGAAATTAGATTAGGTTATAACATTAAAATGACCCGAATACCCCCGTACGGGTCCCGTATAGTTTAAAAAGTCCCCGAAACCCGATTACAACCCCCGGGTACCTAATTTTGACTATCTCAACCCATCCCAGATCATCTGTGCACTCGAAATTACCATCCGAGTCACCTATAATCAATTTACTATCTTATTCCCAACACGACCCCATACTCGCGTCCCGAATAAGATCCTGTCAACCCGTCGCTTTTATCCACATACGACGTAATATAAAATAATACAATTTAATTTACTTATCACACAAGTAAATATAATAACACATAAATATTAATCCAATATTCGCTAATTAATATTTATTTAATTTACTTTTTTCTCAAATTAATTAAATTACGTGTAATTTAAATATTCCCCAAAATGCAGGGTGTTACACAATATTCACACACGCACATGTATGTTTATATAAGAGGGCAATTTAACTCGAAGATATTGCGCTAAATACAGTGGAATGGATGAATGAGATTCATGTAGTCCACTCATGTAATTGGAAAAAGGCTTTGTTGAATTCAGTTGAATTTACTTGTTATATATAAAACAATTAACGATGGAATTTCGTCTTGAAAGGAGAGATAAATTATCGCTAATACAGTCAAGGGTGTGAACTCATAGGGCGGACACAAGCAAGAGCGGGACCACCATGGTACAATTGTTAAGAACAGGGGGTCACTCTGAATATGATACTGAGCAGTGTTAAGGCAATCGATTCTCATTAAGGCAATCGATTCTCATAAAGTAATAAACAAATTTGCAATTATGCACCATTGGGTAGAAATTGAAATGAAAGAAACCAGAAAAAACCCTCCAAGTAATCGTAGCCAAGGGAAATTTCATTTATAATAATAAATTACAGAGAATTAGCATTACCAAGTTTCGAAAGTTGTCCATAGGAATTGAAAAGTACTTAGCATTTCAGATCATTCGTAGAAGAACATGATACAAAGTACATATTATAGCTCATGAAAAGGAAATGAAAATAAGCATTAAATCACACATACAAATTAAAGTGAGAAGTTTGAAATGAAATATTTATTGTTCCAGATAAGATGCAAATAATATCTTCTTTAGCCATTCAAATTTTGGTGCGAGTATGCATTCATTTGTATATGTCTCATGAACACAGTTACTCTCCCTTGAGTATAATATTAGCCATATTTGGCGTAAAAAAATATGTGCGAAACTTTTTTGACCTTTTTTCAAGTAGCGATTCTTTTGTACTTCTTTTTTCGTCATGAGAATGCAAAGGATATTCATTTTTACCTTTTAGTGTAACACATGTTGCGGAAAGCCACGCACATACTTAAAAGCAAGGCATTCGAACAAGAATAAAGATCAACTTAGTCCATCCAATATTCAACTTCAACTTCTCCATCAGTAGCCACAACTTGTAAAAAAAAATTCGTCCCCAAAATTAATACCTTAACAATCCATGTAATTGAACTTTTAACCAAATAAACATACAAGCATTCCGCAATCCTAATCCACCATGAGATAATGCATAAATAGCATGATTGTAAGGTAATCCAAGGACAAATTAGAAGTTACTACCCTTACATCGAGTGTGTTAAATAGGCAAACACGCATATAATCTATTGTTTATCGTTTGAGATTTCACTAACTGATAATTGTGCTAGTGACATAATTCAAGCGACTTTGTTTATCTATTCACTAAGATAAAGTACATATTAAGTAGACCTATAAAAATGACACGCGATGCGATAACATGACACGAAGTTAATTGTTAATGGGTGGATAAGACACGATAATTAACCGATCGGGTTAGTGTTAACCCTCTTCACCCGTTAAGGCTCACTAAGATCCATTAATTTTTCTAAGTAAGAAATACTGTTGTGTGTTCCAAAAAGTGGGTATCTTAATGTTGATTTATTCATAGTGAATATTCGTTAATGAGAGATTTATTAGTGTAATGAATAAATGGATCTAATCATTTTAAATATTGGGTTAATGTAGGGACGCCAAGCATAGGAGTTTCCATTCCATTGACGCGCTGTAGCTACTGTGGAAGTTACAGGATCTCGTTACTAGACACCTCCACATCTATCCTTGCTTCTTTGGGAGTCATTCTTTCCAGTTAGGTCTTGTTGCCCCTTTATTATTCAGAGACAACAGTTTTAGACTTTCATTTATTTCAGTCTTGGGATTTATTCATTCAGACATTTGTATTGGGTTTAT
Source organism: Sambucus nigra (assembly GCA_949130495.1). Lineage (NCBI taxonomy): Eukaryota > Viridiplantae > Streptophyta > Magnoliopsida > Dipsacales > Adoxaceae > Sambucus > Sambucus nigra. The sequence goes on from OX422220.1 coordinate 524,242,305, forward strand.
TTACATTGCTACTATTATTGGAGATTTTACTCCAGACATCAGTTATTTCATTACGTTGATTACCCCATGAGATTGTTCATGTGATTGTTGGATGATGATTTAAATTATTTAGTTGATGGTTAATTTAAATATTAAAATTTGACACTTCACTATTTAAATATGAGGTGGTTAGTAATTAATTAAATATTTTCGACAGTGATGCTATGAACTGAACCAACTTGACATTTTGTATTAATTTAAATAAAGGAGTAGCTACCCGGTATTTAATTAGTCGGGGTGTCACACTTTTCTCATCTGGGTGTGCCACATATTGGTCTTAAATTTTGTACCTACACAAATGAGACAAGGCAAAAACCTTCGTGACGCATTGAGTTTGAAATGATACAACAATAAATCAATCAATACTCAAATCTCCCTTATAATGCAAACTCTCCCATAAAATCATAATTCGTTCTTCCCCTTTTTATTTGTCCGAAATAGACAAGAAAAAGAATAAACAAAAGAAACATGGAGTGACATGATATGCATAGCAAATATGAATCAAACTACGCACATGCAAAGGAAGAAACCGATGGCGTCCACAAAATATTTTTGATTTTTTCAAATTTTTCCAAACAAAAAAATGTTACAACAAAAATCGCACACCACGAATTTACACTAAAATGACCAAATCGTGAAAACGGTATGAATGGGTGTGAACAAATTTGATAGGTAATAAAACACAATAAATCATATGTGCACAATGTATATGTGTACTCCTATCGAATGACCATAAAAAACATCCTTATGGTGTAAAATTGTTGAATTTAGATGACATCGACTAAATAAAATCAACAAATCAAAGCCTAAGTGATTTTCACACCAATAACTACCAAAACTTTTTAGTGCCATTTCGAGAACTTTTCAAAGGACGTGCAAAATCATTGATACATATCCATCCAAAACTCTCTCCTAAATAATATATTTTTATTTTTCTAATGAGGTTCTAAATTATCAACTTAGAGAAAACCTATTGGCCCAAATTTTGACATATTTCATCTTTTTATTGCCTCAATATTTTTGTGCGGGCTCTTTTCAAATAGTGGCTTTCACGATGTGATTATTATTCACTCGTAGCCCTTTTCCGTGCACACTCATCATTTTTTCATTCTAAACAAATTCCTCAAGGGCAATGGATCTTACATGCACTACTTTTATTACTCCCGTATTATTGCACTTGGTTCATTTTAAGGACAAAATTAAGATGAAAACACTCGACCAATATGTGATTAGACAAGAACAATAGTCAAACAAATCCTTGCACGTGTGCCATAAAGGAAATAATGAGTCAAACATATAGGACGTAACAACAAATTACATCTCAATGACTCCAAACATTGTAAAGCACATGGATGGCATGACATATTGTCTCAAAACACTATCAATTTTTCACATGGATATTTAATGAAATTATGACTCGGTTATCTCAAATGTCCATCCATAAAGGTGTAAAACAAAATACAAAAATATTTGGATTTTCTAAAAACTTTTCTCAAAATAAAATCTTTTTGGGTTTTTCAAAATTTTCTCAAAAAAATAGAAAATCTTTTTGTATTTTTCAAAAACAAAAATCTTTTTGTGTTTTCGAAAAATATCTAAAAAATGGAAAATAAATAGAAAATGGTACACAGTAGCAATAGGCATAAAATATCATCATGAACATCATCATATGCTATCAAACAAGTCTAAACCTCAATCGTTAGGTGCGGAGGAGTTTTCCAAAGGTGGTGACATCCTATGAAAAACATCCATCAAATCATGTGAAGTTTTGACCAAAAAGTTTACTTGCTCCCTAATATGTGAAAACTCTCTCGTGTAATCGTCGAAAGCATTCAAAGTGTCATATATGGGTGCATGCGTCGTGGTAACACGTGAAGTAGCAAAACGTGACACATTACCTAACTTAAAGCAAAATTCTCTAAGGTGTCCTCTCTTCTTGTAATGGGAATAAACATACACGGGCCTAGGACCACCTCTCTCAAATCGTCTAGGACGTGCTCTCCTAACGGGAATGGGATGCCTGGGTGGGTTAGGATGAGAGCCATGTGAATCTATCACTAAAGTGAGAACGGACTCGGGTGCAACAAGGGAAGTGGATGCACCGTCATGAACTATTCCTAAACTCTCACCACTACCCAAAACGAGATCGAGAACCTGTGACACCCCGCCAAATAAAATACCGGGTGATCAGTCCTATACCAAATTAAAACAGGAATCCCAGTTGGTTCATCCTTAGCATCACTGACGAAAACTTTTTAAAACTTACTAACCACCTAGTATTTCAAAAGCTGGTGCCATTTTTAACTTTTTAATTAACAAAACAGTACATGCGGAAGTAAATATAAATCATTCACACAACTGAATAAAAATCAATTGAATAATTAATTAAACAACTTTCCGAATAAACCATCGACCACCAAAGTAAAATAATACAATCCAACATCCAACACCTGGATAAAATACAACTGAGAACTGTACTGAGAAGTCTGGGCGACAAGCCCTAAGTAAACTGAACTGATAACTGATTCCTACTCTAGGAATGAATGAACGATGCGTCTAATCCAAACTCCTGCTAGCATCCACATATGCCGCAGCTCCGTGTCCCTGTAATAGAGTATCAATCCTGGCGTCCCTGTGGAAGGACACCTAAAAGGTTTTGGAAAATAGTTTTATAGCAAGGGGTTAGAACCCAAAATATTTTGAAAACATTTAGCAAGTGAATTAACTGCAGTAAATTTAAAATGCATGAATGCTCTTCATATTAAAGTTAGTGTCGCACTCTCTTGTGGACATTCTCACCTCTCCACTACTGTGCACACCTAACGGTTATCTTAACCCCACCTAGTTGTACTACCCCGTCCAACTAGTCCTGGTGTAACCTCATTTTGCCATACTACTCTAACCCGAGTATAATTATTCCTGAATTATAAGTTACCACACTAATTAACGTATTTAATTCCTTCTTACTTAATAGCATATAACCGTATCACAAGTTATATAAATTAAATACATCACACACTGTATTATTCCCACAAATGATTAACTTAATTAATTTCTCATTAATTAACAGCATATAGCTGTAACCCGAGTTATATAAAGTAAATACATCACACACTGTATTATCATCTACGTTTAATATTTACTACTACATTATACGTACCTTTACTAACATCCACACATATCATTCGTGTATCCATCGTTCCGAGTATACCCTCACCGGATGATTTCCTCTAAAGTGACATCTCACTAGGTGTGCTCACATAACCTAGTTACCCAAGTTGGATTCGCTCACCAACCGGGTTCAAAACAAAACGAGTGGAGGTGGTCATATTCCTTCCCTGGAAGTGAGATGCCCCTCACCCCATATAACGGACGCTATGACCTGGGGATATACTCACCCTACTCCTCGAGCTACGGGATTCACCCACATCGCGCAACCTCCCATGATAGCACTAGAGTAGAACTAAAATAAATATCTAATCACTGATATTTAATAGCACACACAATATATACACACATATATATATACTATCACTACACCATATATATATATAACATAAACCCCGGCTTCTCCGTGTACTCATAACCCGTAACACTAGCCTGTAATGTCCTGAGTCTCTCGCCCGACTCAACTAAATAAGTTTTCTCACTTATTAGATTATTATCATCCCAAGCCTCTGGTCCGACACTAATTTAATTAATTCACACATTAATTAATTAATTAATACCGATCCGAGTTTGTAGTCCGACTCTCTTTTAATTAATTTCACCTTAATTATTTTAACACTTTTCCGAGTCTACAATCCAACTCTAATTAAATTAATCACAACATCAATTAATTTAATACTTTTTAGAGTCTACCTTCCGACTCTACCTTCATTAATTAACACATCCATTAATTTAATAACTTGGTGTCACTCAACCATTATCCCCGGACTCGCTCACTTGGCCCATAACTTAATATTTCCCGAGTCTATGTTCCTATCATAAGGAAACACATAATAGGCATTCACAACCCAAGTAATTCTATAAGACAGTAGGTATTTACACAACCTAATTAGTCATACTTGTACGTAATATATTTCTCTCTAATATTCACCGTACTTGTTTGCTTTACGAATTTATTTCACTTTCGTATTAATTCAAGTATTCACATAACTCTAAGGGTCCTAGTTACCCCTTGTTATATCAATTCAGTAGTTACCCTTGTTAACCCACTGACCAAACGAATTTAAGCTCACTCACGCTTTTCCGTAATTATATTTTTATCATCTCGAATTAGAGTACGTCACAATCAAGCCTATGAATCTCCACTTTAACTCTCTCATAAAATTAAAGTCCAACACTCAATCATAGACCTACTTTCATATCATTATTCCATCAATATATTTCATCAAGGTCCCAAACACTTCCCCGATAAAATTTTAGACATTTGAGGCTTAAAAAGAAAAATCTCAAATTTTCTGACAGATTAAACACCCTCTAGTAAAATTTCAATTTCTCCCTCTAAAAAACTCATTCAAGTGTCCCATAAACAAAAACCCCATTTTTGTACGCATTTATCCCCAAAACGAATTTTAGTATACACATCACTAAAATATGAATTGGATATCACAATTTAGGAGTAAACATAGTTAACCACTTGCCTGAAATTTCTCGTAGGGCCCGATCCGTTGTTGATGTCCCTTAATTTGGCTCCAATAACCTCCAATTTGTTCTTGATTTGCTTTCCCCCAAATCCCCTCTCAAACCCTAGGTTTAGAGTTATGTTGGCTGCCATTCTTTAATCTCCCAATTAGGTTAAAAACCCTTAATCCAGTTTTTAGCCTAACCGGCTTAATTAAAATGGCTCAACTCACCCCGTGTGGGCCCGGCTATGCCCAAAAATACCCCGAGACCCAATTGCTACCCCCGGGTACTCTTTTATGACTATCTCGACCCATCCGGACTCAACCGCGCACTCAAAATTGTCATCCGAATTAATTTATAAAAATACTTATCTCACACCTACTTTAGTCTATACCGACTCCCGACTGAGATAAGTACATACCCCGTCATTATTACCCGAAATGACGTAAATAAATTATTACTGTTCACTTAGTAAATAAATTTACCTAAATATTAACCATTCACTCCCCGATTAATATTTAAATATATATTGACATAATTAATTCAATTAAAATTACAACACAAAAGTAATTTAAAATTCCCAAATTAATTAAATATTAAATGCACAAAAATACGGGGTGTTACATACTTCCCCCCTTACAAAGGAATTTCGTCCTCGAAATTAAGATAAGCCTAGTGTTCTAATACTCACATATTACTCACTAGTCATGCGCCTATAAGCTAGCGATATCTATCTCTCCCGCTTTTATTTGTAAGTTAACCAAAAATGCATTTTATTAACCAGGGCGCCCATACACCCTATCCCCGTACTCTACCGCACGAAAATATATATATATATATATATATATATATATATATATATATATATATATATACACTGGTCGGGGTACCCAACCCCTGTACTAATGACCAAACCTTTCCCACCCTGAGGATTTGACCATAGGGCACAATGTAATAATTAATATTATTAATAACCAAGTCTACTAATCTCATATAGTAGAAATATTCAAAAGTTCATTTATGTATATATATTTATATAGTCATATCATCCCTATACATATATATACCAATCCTGCACCCCCGGGCTAAGACCCATTAGTGCACCTATTAGCAGAATCCTGCATCCCTGGGTTAGCACCCCTCAATGCACCTATCAATCAAAATCCAGCACCCCCGGGTTATCACCCCTTAGTACACTTAACAATAGAGTTTCTGCATCCTCGAGTTATCACTCATTAGTGCGTTTAACTATAAGTTCTTTACACCCCCGAATACTTGTCTCTTAAGCACAAAAGTATATATGCCTACCCTTAGGCTACCAAGACAATGTAAGATACCGCGCCCTACTATCACTAGTCCTTGCGCAAAAATAAATCCCGACCTATCTCTCCCTGCCCGAACGTAAATATAACCACCCTGATTCACTTCAGTAAATACCCCTACTCCCCGGGATAAAATGTGAGAACAAAAGATCTCACTTTGTGTCTATCGCACCACGCAATACCACTTATACACACACATATATAGTCTAGACGCCCTCTCAGTTGATACCTAGTTCCAATTATACCCTGGTGTTGCGAACACCAAAACTTTACCCCACTATCCACAATAGTTCAAATCCATCGCTATCCAGTCGATATTTGGGAATAATAATCAACCCTACTCCCATATTTCTCAAAAGTATTAATCCCTCGCATAATTCAAACCTTCACTCAGTGTACACCTCCACTCTCCCGTGAAGAACACTAAAAACTCCGCTACCCCACGGAAAGTTTATCCACATACTATGGTTGCTACCGCTAACGCACCCACTAAATTCGACTCATCTGCGAACTCTAGTGAAAATAAGTCTTATTTTGTGACACCCTCCTTGTCACTCAAAACATACCCCATGCCCATAGGATAAAAGATAATTACCTCCATACTCAAGCTGCAACGGCTGATCCTCGGGTTTCGGGGCAGCTTCCCCCTGCCCGAACGCACCCATGACTTGCTATAGTGGCTGTACATCCAGGACCTCATCCTGAAGATGACCCTTGTCTCGCTGAGGGCACTCCCTCTTCATGCGTCCCGCTTCCCCACAAACAAAACACCTCCTAATAAATTCATCCTGCTACTAATCCCTTCCTTGTTGGCCATCCTGTCGATAGCCTCCAGTTCTAAATTGTTTGGCATGATTTCCCTGCCGGAGACCCTGCCCCTGCTCTCCCCCTGTCTGCAGCTGGGATACCCCACTGGTACTGTTCCCTCCTGCTTTGTCCGACAGGTTGGTTTCCACTCCCCTCTTGCTTCCTCTCATGTGGAAGCGATATTCCTGACAGTGCATGAGTGCTGTTTTAACGACATCATTATAAGCTACTAATGTGGAATTAGCAAAAAATGTTGTCTGATTCTCCAGACTAACCCATCCCTAAACCTTGATTTCTTTCTCTCTGCATCGCTTACCTCATCCGGTACAAAATTTGCCAACCGAGTAAATTCTTCCTCGTAATCGGCCACTGAACGGTCCCCCTGAGTCACTTCTCTAAATTTTCTCCTCATTTCAGTCTCAATCGTTGGAGGAAAATACTTGCGGTCTAACCGCACCCAAAACTCTGCAATAGCTCGTACAACCCTTTCCTCAACTGTGGTGATCGACTCCCACCACTGGAGCACTGCTCCCACTAAACTAGAAGTGACTAGCATTAGCTTCTGCGCCTCCTTGTAATTAACTATGCATAGGGACGCTGGATATCTCTTATCCGCTGACACGCTAACACTATATCTGAACCCCCTCGAGTGTCTGGTGAAAAACCTCACACACTTGTTGTCACCCCGACGACCCCGGGTGGGCCTGAACATCTGATGCCATTAACACTTGTGGCTGATCCCGTGGAAAATACCTGGCTATTTCGACCACCGTCGTTTCCCTGCCTGTGCCACCACTTTAGTTACCTGCACTGCCAAAATCATCTCTGGCAGTTGATGCGGTAACCCTTGCTCCTGATGAGCCTCCCTAATCTCATCTCCCACTGCTGTCCTAGCTGCTCTCTCTCTCCCGGCCGGCATCTGGAATGAGAATCGAATTGTTTGAGTTCACCCTCAAATATAATTTGGCAGAAGAATGTAAACGCGCGTACGTATGAGAATACAACAATCCTATCATAAGGCTCTATATCAAAGATTGTCAAGCCGAAACGTGAAAAGCCGCACAGATCCTAAGGACACTAGAACCTGATGCTCTGATACCATCTGTGACACCCCGCCAAATAAAATACCGGGTGATCAGTCCTATACCAAATTAAAACAGGAATCCCAGTTGGTTCATCCTTAGCATCACTGATGAAAACTTTCTAAAACTTACTAACCACCTAGTATTTACAAAGCTGGTGCCATTTTTAACTTTTTAATTAACAAAACAGTACATGCGGAAGTAAATATAAATCATTCACACAACTGAATAAAAATCAACTGAATAATTAATTAAACAACTTGCCGAATAAACCATCGACCACCAAAGTAAAATAATACAATCCAACATCCAACACCTGGATAAAATACAACTGAGAACTGTACTGAGAAGTCTGGGCGACAAGCCCTAAGTAAACTGAACTGATAACTGATTCCTACTCTAGGAATGAATGAACGATGCGTCTAATCCAAACTCCTGCTAGCATCCACATATGCCGCAGCTCCGTGTCCCTGGAATAGAGTATCAATCCTGGCGTTCCTGTGGCTGGACACCTAAAAGGTTTTGGAAAATAGTTTTATAGCAAGGGGTTAGAACCCAAAATATTTTGAAAACATTTAGCAAGTGAATTAACTGCAGTAAATTTAAAATGCATGAATGCTCTTCATATTAAAGTTAGTGTCGCACTCTCTTGTGGACATTCTCACCTCTCCACTAATGTGCACACCTAACGGTTATCTTAACCCCACCTAGTTGTACTACCCCGTCCAACTAGTCCTGGTGTAACCTCCTTTTGCCATACTACTCTAACCCGAGTATAATTATTCCTGAATTATAAGTTATCACACTAATTAACTTATTTAATTCCTTCTTACTTAATAGCATATAACCGTATCACAAGTTATATAAATTAAATACATCACACACTGTATTATTCCCACAAATGATTAACTTAATTAATTTCTCATTAATTAACAGCATATAACTGTAACCCGAGTTATATAAAGTAAATACATCACACACTGTATTATCATCTACGTTTAATATTTACTACTACATTATACGTACCTTTACTAACATCCACACATATCATTCGTGTATCCATCGTTCCGAGTATACCCTCACCGGATGATTTCCTCTAAAGTGACATCTCACTAGGTGTGCTCACATAACCTAGTTACCCAAGTTGGATTCGCTCACCAACCGGGTTCAAAACAAAACGAGTGGAGGCGGTCATATTCCTTCCCTGGAAGTGAGATGCCCCTCACCCCATATAACGGACGCTATGACCTGGGGATATACTCACCCTACTCCTCGAGCTATGGGATTCACCCACATCGCGCAACCTCCCATGATAGCACTAGAGTAGAACTAAAATAAATATCTAATCACCGATATTTAGTAGCACACACAATATATACACACATATATATATACTATCACTACACCATATATATATATATATAACATAAACCCCGGCTTCTCCGTGTACTCATAACCCGTAACACTAGCCTGTAATGTCCTGAGTCTCTCGCCCGACTCAACTAAATAAGTTTTCTCACTTATTAGATTATTATCATCCCAAGCCTGTGGTCCGACTCTAATTTAATTAATTCACACATTAATTAATTAATTAATACCGATCCGAGTTTGTAGTCCGACTCTCTTTTAATTAATTTCACCTTAATTATTTTAACACTTTTCCGAGTCTACAATCCAACTCTAATTAAATTAATCACAACATCAATTAATTTAATACTTTTTCGAGTCTACCTTCCGACTCTACCTTCATTAATTAACACATCCATTAATTTAATAACTTGGTGTCACTCAACCATTATCCCCGGACTCGCTCACTTGGCCCATAACTTAATATTTCCCGAGTCTATGTTCCTATCATAAGGAAACACATAATAGGCATTCACAACCCAAGTAATTCTATAAGACAGTAGGTATTTACACAACCTAATTATTCATACTTGTACGTAATATATTTCTCTCTAATATTCACCGTACTTGTTTGCTTTACGAATTTATTTCACTTTCGTATTAATTCAAGTATTCACATAACTCTAAGGGTCCTAGTTACCCCTTATTATATCAATTCAGTAGTTACCCTTGTTAACCCACTGACCAAACGAATTTAAGCTCACTCACGCTTTTTCGTAATTATATTTTTATCATCTCGAATTAGAGTACGTCACAATCAAGCCTATGAATCTCCACTTTAACTCTCTCATAAAATTAAAGTCCAACACTCAATCATAGACCTACTTTCATATCATTATTCCATCAATATATTTCATCAAGGTCCCAAACACTTCCCCGATAAAATTTTAGACATTTGAGGCTTAAAAAGAAAAATCTCAAATTTTCTCACAGATTAAACACCCTCTAGTAAAATTTTAATTTCTCCCTCTAAAAAAGTCCGATTGACCTGATTCCAAGTTCGTTGGATAGATAAGAGAAATACCTTTCCATTAATGTATGGTTCACACTCTAATTCGAAGTAAAATTCAAATCGTACACGTTTAAAATCACGTCAAAATTCTGGCAGATTACTATATTGACAGATCAAATGCCCTGTAGTAAAATGTCGATTACTCCCTCTACAAAACTCCTATTGACCTGATTACAAGTTCATTGGATAGCTAAGAGAAATACCTTTCCAGGCATGTATGGTTCACACTCTAATTATAAGTAAAACTCAAATGGCATACGTTTAAAGTTGTGTCAAAAATTCTGGCAGATTGACCTCTTGTGTTCATCAAATAAACCCTAAGTCATTCAAGATTCATGTTCTTCATACAAGAACTCATAAAGATTCCATGTTAATCACCAAATATATTCAAATTTCATTTTATCTTTACTTAGGGATATATAATACACCTATTTCTTACTTTGAATCTCATTCAAGTGTCCCATAAACAAAAACCCCATTTTTGTACGCATTTATCCCCAAAACGAATTTTAGTATACACATCACTAAAATATGAATTGGATATCAAAATTTAGGAGTAAACATAGTTAACCACTTGCCTGAAATTTCTCGTAGGGTCTGATCCGTTGTTGATGTCCCTTAATTTGGCTCCAATAACCTCCAATTTGTTCTTGATTTTCTTTCCCCCAAATCCCCTCTCAAACCCTAGGTTTAGAGTTATGTTGGCTGCCATTCTTTAATCTCCCAATTAGGTTAAAAACCCTTAATCCCATTTTTAGCCTAATCGGCTTAATTAAAATGGCCCAACTCACCCCGTGTGGGCCCGGCTATGCCCAAAAATACCCCGAGACCCAATTGCTACCTCCGGGTACTCTTTTCTGACTACCTCGACCCATCCGGACTCAAACGCACACTCAGAATTGTCATCCGAATTAATTTATAAAAATACTTATCTCACACCTACTTTAGTCTATACTGACTCCCGACTGAGATAAGTACATACCCCGTCATTATTACCCGAAATGACGTAAATAAATTATTACTGTTCACTTAGTAAATAAATTTACCTAAATATTAACCATTCACTTCCCGATTAATATTTAAATATATATTGCCATAATTAATTCAATTAAAATTACAACACAAAAGTAATTTAAAATTCTCGAATTAATTAAATATTAAATGCACAAAAATACGGGGTGTTACATACTTCCACCCTTACAAAGGAATTTCGTCCTCGAAATTAAGATAAGCCTAGTGTTCTAATAATCACATATTACTCACTAGTCATGCGCCTATAAGCTAGCGATATCTATCTCTCCCGCTTTTATTTATAAGTTAACCAAAAATGCATTTTATTAACCAGGGCGCCCATACACCCTATCCCCGTACTCTACCGCACGAATATATATATATATATATATATATATATATATATATATATATATATATACACTGGTCGGGGTACCCAACCCCTGTACTAATGACCAAACCTTTCCCACCCTGAGGATTTGACCATTGGGCACAATGTAATAATTAATATTATTAATAACCAAGTCTACTAATCTCATATAGTAGAAATATTCACAAGTTCATTTATGTATATATATTTATATAGTCATATCATCCCTATACATATATATACCAATCCTGCACCCCCGGGCTAAGACCCATTAGTGCACCTATTAGTAGAATCCTGCATCCCTGGGTTAGCACCCCTCAATGCACCTATCAATCAAAATCCAGCACCCCCGGGTTATCACCCCTTACTACACATAACAATAGAGTTTCTGCATCCTCGAGTTATCACTCATTAGTGCGTTTAACTATAAGTTCTTTACACCCCCGAATACTTGTCTCTTAAGCACAAAAGTATATATGCCTACCCTTAGGCTACCAAGACAATGTAAGATATCGCGCCCTACTATCACTAGTCCTTGCGCAAAAATAAATCCCGAGCTATCTCTCCCAGCCCGAACGTAAATATAACCACCCTGATTCACTTCAGTAAATACCCCTACTCCCCGGGATAAAATGTGAGAACAGAAGATCTCACTTTGTGTCTATCGCACCACGCAATACCACTTATATACACACATATATAGGCTAGACGCCCTCTCAGTTGATACCTAGTTCCAATTATACCCTGGTGTTACGAACACCAAAACTTTACCCCACTATCCAGAATAGTTCAAATCCATCGCTATCCAGTCGATATTTGGGAATAATAATCAACCCTACTCCCATATTTCTCAAAAGTATTAATCCCTCGCATAATTCAAACCTTCACTCAGTGTACACCTCCACTCTCCCGTGAAGAACACTAAAAACTCCGCTACCCCACGGAAAGTTTATCCACATACTATGGTTGCTACCGCTAACGCACCCACTAAATTCGACTCATCTGCGAACTCTAGTGAAAATAAGTCTTATTTTGTGACACCCTCCTTGTCACTCAAAACATACCCCATGCCCATAGGATAAAAGATAATTACCTCCATACTCCAGCTGCAATGGCTGATCCTCGGGTTCCGGGGCAGCTTCCCCATGCCCGAACGCACCCATGACTTGCTATAGTGGCTGTACATCCAGGACCTCATCCTGAAGCTGACCCTTGTCTCGCTGAGGGCACTCCCTCTTCATGCGTCCTGCTTCCCCACAAACGAAACACCTCCTAATAAATTCATCCTGCTACTAATCCCTTCCTTGTTGGCCATCCTGTCGATAGCCTCCAGTTCTAAATTGTTTGGCATGATTTCCCTATCGGAGACCCTGCCCCTGCTCTCCCCCTGTCTGCAGCTGGGATACCACACTGGTACTGTTCCCTCCTGCTTTGTCCGACAGGTTGGTTTCCACTCCCCTCTTGCTTCCTCTCATGTGGAAGCGATATTCCTGACAGTTCATGAGTGCTGTTTTAATGACATCATTATAAGCTACTAATGTGGAATTAGCAAAAAATGTCGTCTGATTCTCCAGACCAACCCATCCCTAAACCTTGCTTTCTTTCTCTCTGCATCGCTTACCTCATCCGGTACAAAATGTGCCAACCGAGTAAATTCTTCCTCGTAATCGGCCACTGAACGGCCCCCCTGAGTCACTTCTCTAAATTTTCTCCTCATTTCGGTCTCAATCGCTGGAGGAAAATACTTGCGGTCTAACCGCACCCAAAACTCTGCAATAGCTCGTACAACCCTTTCCTCAACTGTGGTGATCGACTCCCACCACTGTAGCGCTGCTCCCACTAAACTAGAAGTGACTAGCATTAGCTTCTGCGCCTCATTGTAATTAACTATGCATAGGTGACGCTGGATATCTCTTATCCGCTGACACGCTAACACTATATCTGAACCCCCTCGAGTGTCTGGTGAAAAACCTCACACACTTGTTGTCACCCCGACGGCCCCGGGTGGGCCTGAACATCTGATGCCACTAACACTTGTGGCTGATCCCGTGGAAAATACCTGGCTATTGTGACCGCCGTCGTTTCCCTGCCTGTGCCACCACTTTAGTTACCTGCACTGCCAAAATCATCTCTGGCAGTTGTTGCGGTAACCCTTGCTCCTGATGAGCCTCCCTAATCTCATCTCCCCCTGCTGTCCTAGCTACTCTCTCTCTCCCGGCCGGCATCTGGAATGAGATTCGAATTGTTTGAGTTCACCCTCAAATATAATTTGGCAGAAGAACGTAAACGCGCGTACGTATGAGAATACAACAATCCTATCATAAGGCTCTATATCAAAGATTGTCAAGCCGAAACGTGAAAAGCCGCACAGATCCTAAGGACACTAGAACCTGATGCTCTGATACCATCTGTGACACCCCGCCAAATAAAATACCGGGTGATCAGTCCTATACCAAATTAAAACAGGAATCCTAGTTGGTTCATCGTTAGCATCACTGATGAAAACTTTTTAAAACTTACTAACCACCTAGTATTTCAAAAGCTAGTGCCATTTTTAACTTTTTAATTAACAAAACAGTACATGCGGAAGTAAATATAAATCATTCACACAACTGAATAAAAATCAACTGAATAATTAATTAAACAACTTGCCGAATAAACCATCGACCACCAAAGTAAAATAATACAATCCAACAACCAACACCTGGATAAAATACAACTGAGAACTGTACTGAGAAGTCTGGGCGACAAGCCCTAAGTAAACTGAACTGATAACTGATTCCTACTCTAGGAATGAATGAACGATGCGTCTAATCCAAACTCCTGCTAGCATCCACATATGCCGCAGCTCCGTGTCCCTGGAATAGAGTATCAATCCTGGCGTTCCGGTGGCTGGACACCTAAAAGGTTTTGGAAAATAGTTTTATAGCAAGGGGTTAGAACCCAAAATATTTTGAAAACATTTAGCAAGTGAATTAACTGCAGTAAATTTAAAATGCATGAATGCTCTTCATATTAAAGTTAGTGTCGCACTCTCTTGTGGACATTCTCACCTCTCCACTAATGTGCACACCTAACGGTTATCTTAACCCCACCTAGTTGTACTACCCCGTCCAACTAGTCCTGGTGTAACCTCCTTTTGCCATACTACTCTAACCCGAGTATAATTATTCCTGAATTATAAGTTATCACACTAATTAACTTATTTAATTCCTTCTTACTTAATAGCATATAACCGTATCACAAGTTATATAAATTAAATACATCACACACTGTATTATTCCCACAAATGATTAACTTAATTAATTTCTCATTAATTAACAGCATATAACTCTAACCCGAGTTATATAAAGTAAATACATCACACACTGTATTATCATCTACGTTTAATATTTACTACTACATTATACGTACCTTTACTAACATCCACACATATCATTCGTGTATCCATCGTTCCGAGTATACCCTCACCGGATGATTTCCTCTAAAGTGACATCTCACTAGGTGTGCTCACATAACCTAGTTACCCAAGTTGGATTCACTCACCAACCGGGTTCAAAACAAAACGAGTGGAGGCGGTCATATTCCTTCCCTGGAAGTGAGATGCCCCTCACCCCATATAACGGACGCTATGACCTGGGGATATACTCACCCTACTCCTCGAGCTATGGGATTCACCCACATCGCGCAACCTCCCATGATAGCACTAGAGTAGAACTAAAATAAATATCTAATCACCGATATTTAGTAGCACACACAATATATACACATATATATATATACTATCACTACACCATATATCTATATATAACATAAACCTCGGCTTCTCAGTGTACTCATAACCCGTAACACTAGCCTGTAATGTCCTGAGTCTCTCGCCCGACTCAACTAAATAAGTTTTCTCACTTATTAGATTATTATCATCCCAAGCCTGTGGTCCGACTCTAATTTAATTAATTCACACATTAATGAATTAATTAATACCGATCCGAGTTTGTAGTCCGACTCTCTTTTAATTAATTTCACCTTAATTATTTTAACACTTTTCCGAGTCTACAATCCAACTCTAATTAAATTAATCACAACATCAATTAATTTAATACTTTTTCGAGTCTACCTTCCGACTCTACCTTCATTAATTAACACATCCATTAATTTAATAACTTGGTGTCACTCAACCATTATCCCCGGACTCGCTCACTTGGCCCATAACTTAATATTTCCCGAGTCTATGTTCCTATCATAAGGAAACACATAATAGGCATTCACAACCCAAGTAATTCTATAAGACAGTAGGTATTTACACAACCTAATTATTCATACTTGTACGTAATATATTTCTCTCTAATATTCACCGTACTTGTTTGCTTTACGAATTTATTTCACTTTCGTATTAATTCAAGTATTCACATAACTCTAAGGGTCCTAGTTACCCCTTATTATATCAATTCAATAGTTACCCTTGTTAACCCACTGACCAAACGAATTTAAGCTCACTCACGCTTTTCCGTAATTATATTTTTATCATCTCGAATTAGAGTACGTCACAATCAAGCCTATGAATCGCCACTTTAACTCTCTCATAAAATTAAAATCCAACACTCAATCATAGACCTAATTTCATATCATTATTCCATCAATATATTTCATCAAGGTCCCAAACACTTCCCCGATAAAATTTTAGACATTTGAGGCTTAAAAAGAAAAATCTCAAATTTTCTGACAGATTAAACACCCTCTAGTAAAATTTCAATTTCTCCCTCTAAAAAACTCCGATTGACCTGATTCCAAGTTCATTGGATAGATAAGAGAAATACCTTTCCAGTAATGTATGGTTCACACTCTAATTCGAAGTAAAATTCAAATCGTACACGTTTAAAATCATGTCAAAATTCTGGCAGATTACTATATTGACAGATCAAACGCCCTGTAGTAAAATGTCGATTACTCCCTCCACAGAACTCCTATTGACCTGATTCCAAGTTCATTGGATAGCTAAGAGAAATACCTTTCCAGTAATGTATGTTTCACGCTCTAATTATAAGTACAACTCAAATGGCATACGTTTAAAGTTGTGTCAAAAATTCTGGCAGATTGACCTCTTGTGTTCATCAAATAAACCCTAAGTCATTCAAGATTCATGTTCTTCATACTAGAACTCATAAAGATTCCATGTTAATCACAAAATATATTCAAATTTCATTTTATCTTTACTTAGGGATATATAATACACCTATTTCTTACTTTGAATCTCATTCAAGTGTCCCATAAACAAAAACCCCATTTTTGTACGCATTTATCCCCAAAACGAATTTTAGTATACACATCACTAAAATATGAATTGGATATCACAATTTAGGAGTAAAAATAGTTAACCACTTGCCTGAAATTTCTCGTAGGGTCTGATCCGTTATTGATGTCCCTTAATTTGGCTCCAATAACCTCCAATTTGTTCTTGATTTTCTTTCCCCCAAATCCCCTCTCAAACCCTAGGTTTAGAGTTATGTTGGCTGCC
This sequence comes from Sambucus nigra, assembly GCA_949130495.1. NCBI lineage: Eukaryota > Viridiplantae > Streptophyta > Magnoliopsida > Dipsacales > Adoxaceae > Sambucus > Sambucus nigra. The sequence goes on from OX422220.1 coordinate 524,259,499, forward strand.
ATTCTTTAATCTCCCAATTAGGTTAAAAACCCTTAGTCCCGTTTTTAGCCTAATCGGCTTAACTAAAATGGCCCAACTCACCCCGTGTGGGCCCGGCTATGCCCAAAAATACCCCGAGACCCAATTGCTACCCCCGGGTACTCTTTTCTGACTATCTCGACCCATCCGGACTCAACCGCGCACTCAGAATTGTCATCCGAATTAATTTATAAAAATACTTATCTCACACCTACTTTAGTCTATACCGACTCCCGACTGAGATAAGTACATACTCCGTCATTATTACCCGAAATGACGTAAATAAATTATTACTGTTCACTTAGTAAATAAATTTACCTAAATATTAACCATTCACTCCCCGATTAATATTTAAATATATATTGCCATAATTAATTCAATTAAAATTACAACACAAAAGTAATTTAAAATTCCCGAATTAATTAAATATTAAATGCACGAAAATACGGGGTGTTACATACTTCCCCCCTTACAAAGGAATTTTGTCCTCGAAATTAAGATAAGCCTAGTGTTCCAATACTCACATATTACTCACTAGTCATGCGCCTATAAGCTAGCGATATCTATCTCTCCCTCTTTTATTTATAAGTTAACCAAAAATGCATTTTATTAACCAGGGCGCCCATACACCCTATCCCCGTACTCTACCGCACGAAAAAAAATATATATATATATACACTGGTCGGGGTACCCAACCCCTGTACTAATGACCAAACCTTTCCCACCCTGAGGATTTGACCATAGGGCACAATGTAATAATTAATATTATTAATAACCAAGTCTACTAATCTCATATAGTAGAAATATTCACAAGTTCATTTATGTATATATATTTATATACCAATCCTGCACCCCCGGGCTAAGACCCATTAGTGCACCTATTAGTAGAATCCTGCATCCCTGGGTTAGCACCCCTTAATGCACCTATCAATCAAAATCCAGCACCCCTGGGTTATCACCCCTTAGTACACTTAACAATAGAGTTTCTGCATCCTCGAGTTATCACTCATTAGTGCGTTTAACTATAAGTTCTTTACACCCCCGAATACTTGTCTCTTAAGCACAAAAGTATATATGCCTACCCTTAGGCTACCATGACAATGTAAGATACCGCGCCCTACTATCACTAGTCCTTGCGCAAAAATAAATCCCGAGCTATCTCTCCCTGCCCGAACGTAAATATAACCACCCTGATTCACACTTCAGTAAATACCCCTACTCCCCGGGATAAAATGTGAGAACAGAAGATCTCACTTTGTGTCTATCGCACCACGCAATACCACTTATATACACACATATATAGGCTAGACGCCCTCTCAGTTAATACCTAGTACCAATTATACCCTGGTGTTGCGAACACCAAAACTTTACCCCACTATCCACAATAGTTCAAATCCATCGCTATCCAGTCGATATTTGGGAATAATAATCAACCCTACTCCCATATTTCTCAAAAGTATTAATCCCTCGCATAATTCAAACCTTCACTCAGTGTACACCTCCACTCTCCCGTGAAGAACACTAATAAAACTCCGCTACCCCACGGAAAGTTTATCCACATACTATGGTTGCTACCGCTAACGCACCCACTAAATTCGACTCATCTGCGAACTCTAGTGAAAATAAATCTTATTTTGTGACACCCTCCTTATCACTCAAAACATAGCCCATGCCCATAGGATAAAAGATAATTACCTCCATACTCCAGCTGCAACGGCTGATCCTCGGGTTCCGGGGCAGCTTCCCCCTGCCCGAACGCACCCATGACTTGCTATAGTGGCTGTACCTCCAGGACCTCATCCTGAAGTTGACCCTGGTCTCGCTGAGGGCACTCCGTCTTCATGCGTCCCGCTTCCCCACAAACGAAACACCTCCTAATAAATTCATCCGGCTACTAATCCCTTCCTTGCTGGCCAACCTGTCGATAGCCTCCAGTTCTAAATTGTTTGGCATGATTTCCCTGCCGGAGACCCTGCCCCTGCTCTCCCCCTGTCTGCAGCTGGGATACCCCACTGGTACTGTTCCCTTCAGCTTTGTCCAACAGGTTGGTTTCCACTCCCCTCTTGCTTCCTCTCATGTGGAAGCGATATTCCTGACAGTGCATGAGTGCTGTTTTAACGACATCAGTATAAGCTACTAATGTGGAATTAGTAAAAAATGTTGTCTGATTCTCCAGACTAACCCATCCCTAAACCTTGCTTTCTTTCTCTCTGCATCGCTTACCTCATCCGGTACAAAATTTGCCAACCGAGTAAATTCTTCCTCGTAATCGGCCACTGAACGGTCCCCTTGAGTCACTTCTCTAAATTTTCTCCTCCTTTCGGTCTCAATCGCTGGAGGAAAATACTTGCGGTCTAACCGCACCCAAAACTCTGCAATAGCTCGTACAACCCTTTCCTCAACTGTGGTGATCGACTCCCACCACTGTAGCGCTGCTCCCACTAAACTAGAAGTGACTAGCATTAGCTTCTGCGCCTCATTGTAATTAACTATGCATAGGTGACGCTGGATATCTCTTATCCGCTGACACGCTAACACTATATCTAAACCCCCTCGAGTGTCGGGTGAAAAACCTCACACACTTGTTGTCACCCCGACGGCCCCGGGCAGGCCTGAACATCTGATGCCACTAACACTTGTGGCTGATCCCGTGGAAAATACCTGGCTATTGCGACCACCGTCGTTTCCCTGCCTGTGCCACCACTTTAGTTACCTGCACTGCCAAAATCATCTCTGGCAATTGATGCGGTAACCCTTGCTCCTAATGAGACTCCCTAATCTCATCTCCCCCTGCTGCACTAGTTGCTCTCTCTCTCCCGGCCGGCATCTGGAATGAGAATCGAATTGTTTGAGTTCACCGTCAAATATAATTTGGCAGAAGAATGTAAACGCGCGTACGTATGAGAATACAACAATCCTATCATAAGGCTCTCTATCAAAGATTGTCAAGCCGAAACGTGAAAAGCCGCACAGATCCTAAGGACACTTGAACCTGATGCTCTGATACCATCTGTGACACCCCGCTAAATAAAATACCGGGTGATCAGTCCTATACCAAATTAAAACAGGAATCCCAGTTGGTTCATCCTTAGCATCACTGACGAAAACTTTTTAAAACTTACTAACCACCTAGTATTTCAAAAGCTGGTGCCATTTTTAACTTTTTAATTAACAAAACAGTACATGCGGAAGTAAATATAAATCATTCACACAACTAAATAAAAATCAACTGAATAATTAATTAAACAACTTGCCGAATAAACCATCGACCACCAAAGTAAAATAATACAATCCAACATCCAACACCTGGATAAAATACAACTGAGAACTGTACTGAGAAGTCTGGGCGACAAGCCCTAAGTAAACTGAACTGATAACTGATTCCTACTCTAGGAATGAATGAACGATGCGTCTAATCCAAACTCCTGCTAGCATCCACATATGCCGCAGCTCCGTGACCCTGGAATAGAGTATCAATCCTGGCGTTCCTGTGGCTGGACACCTAAAAGGTTTTGGAAAATAGTTTTATAGCAAGGGGTTAGAACCCAAAATATTTTGAAAACATTTAGCAAGTGAATTAACTGCAGTAAATTTAAAATGCATGAATGCTCCTCATATTCAAGTTAGTGTCGCACTCTCTTGTGGACATTCTCACCTTTCCACTACTGTGCACACCTAACGGTTATCTTAACCCCACCTAGTTGTACTACCCCGTACAACTAGTCCTGGTGTAACCTCCTTTTGCCATACTACTCTAACCCGAGTATAATTATTCCTGAATTATAAGTTATCACACTAATTAACTTATTTAATTCCTTCTTACTTAATAGCATATAACCGTATCACAAGTTATATAAATTAAATACATCACACACTGTATTATTCCCACAAATGATTAACTTAATTAATTTCTCATTAATTAACAGCATATAACTGTAACCCGAGTTATATAAAGTAAATACATCACACACTGTATTATCATCTACGTTTAATATTTACTACTACATTATACGTACCTTTACTAACATCCACACATATCATTCGTGTATCCATCGTTCCGAGTATACCCTCACCGGATGATTTCCTCTAAAGTGACATCTCACTAGGTGTGCTCACATAACCTAGTTACCCAAGTTGGATTCTCTCACCAACCGGGTTCAAAACAAAACGAGTGGAGGCGGTCATATTCCTTCCCTGGAAGTGAGATGCCCCTCACCCCATATAACGGACGCTATGACCTGGGGATATACTCACCCTACTCCTCGAGCTAGGGGATTCACCCACATCGCGCAACCTCCCATGATTGCATTAGAGTAGAACTAAAATAAATATCTAATCACTGATATTTAATAGCACACACAATATATACACACATATATATATACTATCACTACACCATATATATATATAACATAAACCCCGGCTTCTCCGTGTACTCATAACCCGTAACACTAGCCTGTAATGTCCTGAGTCTCTCGCCCGACTCAACTAAATAAGTTTTCTCACTTATTAGATTATTATCATCCCAAGCCTATGGTCCGACTCTAATTTAATTAATTCACACATTAATTAATTAATTAATACCGATCCGAGTTTGTAGTCCGACTCTCTTTTAATTAATTTCACCTTAATTATTTTAACATTTTTCCGAGTCTACAATCCAACTCTAATTAAATTAATCACAACATCAATTAATTTAATACTTTTTCGAGTCTACCTTCCGTCTCTACCTTCATTAATTAACACATCCATTAATTTAATAACTTGGTGTCACTCAACCATTATCCCCGGACTCGCTCACTTGGCCCATAACTTAATATTTCCCGAGTCTATGTTCCTATCATAAGGAAACACATAATAGGCATTCACAACCCAAGTAATTCTATAAGACAGTAGGTATTTACACAACCTAATTATTCATACTTGTACGTAATATATTTCTCTCTAATATTCACCGTACTTGTTTGCTTTACGAATTTATTTCACTTTCGTATTAATTCAAGTATTCACATAACTATAAGGGTCCTAGTTACCCCTTATTATATCAATTCAGTAGTTACCCTTGTTAACCCACTGACCAAACGAATTTAAGCTCACTCACGCTTTTCCGTAATTATATTTTTATCATCTCGAATTAGAGTACGTCACAATCAAGCCTATGAATCTCCAACTCTCTCATAAAATTAAAGTCCAAGACTCAATCATAGACCTACTTTCATATCATTATTCCATCAATATATTTCATCAAGGTCCCAAACACTTCCCCGATAAAATTTTAGACATTTGAAGCTTAAAAAGAAAAATCTCAAATGTTCTTACAGATTAAACACCCTCTAGTAAAATTTCGATTTCTCCCTCTAAAAAACTCCGATTGACCTAATTCCAAGTTCATTGGATAGATAAGAGAAATACATTTCCATTAATGTATGGTTAACACTCTAATTCGAAGTAAAATTCAAATCGTACACGTTTAAAATCACGTCAAAATTCGGGCAGATTACTATATTGACAGATCGAACGCCCTGTAGTAAAATGTCGATTACTCCCTCTACAGAACTCCTATTGAACTTATTCCAAGTTCATTGGATAGCTAAGAGAAATACCTTTCCAGGAATGTATGGTTCACACTCTAAATATAAGTACAACTCAAATGGCATACGTTTAAAGTTGTGTCAAAATTTTTGGGAGATTGACCACTTGTGTTCATCAAATAAACCCTAAGTCATTCAAGATTCATGTTCTTCATACAAGAACTCATAAAGATTCCATGTTAATCACCAAATATATTCAAATTTCATTTTATCTTTACTTAGGGATATATAATACACCTATTTCTTACTTTGAATCTCATTCAAGTGTCCCATAAACAAAAACCCCATTTTTGTACGCATTTATCCCCAAAACGAATTTTAGTATACACATCACTAAAATATGAATTGGATATCACAATTTAGGAGTAAAAATAGTTAACCACTTGCCTGAAATTTCTCGTAGGGTCTGATCCGTTGTTGATGTCCCTTAATTTGGCTCCAATAACCTCCAATTTGTTCTTGATTTGCTTTCCCCCAAATCCCCTCTCAAACCCTAGGTTTAGAGTTATGTTGGCTGCCATTCTTTAATCTCCCAATTAGGTTAAAAACCCTTAATCCCGTTTTTAGCATAATCGGCTTAATTAAAATGGCCCAACTCACCCCGTGTGGGCCCGGCTATGCCCAAAAATACCCCGAGACCCAATTGCTACCCCCGGGTACTCTTTTCTGACTATCTCGACCCATCCGGACTCAACCGCGCACTCAGAATTGTCATCCGAATTAATTTATAAAAATACTTATCTCACACCTACTTTAGTCTATACCGACTCCCGACTGAGATAAGTACATACCCCGTCATTATTACCCGAAATGACGTAAATAAATTATTACTGTTCACTTAGTAAATAAATTTACCTAAATATTAACCATTCACTCCCCGATTAATATTTAAATATATATTGCCATAATTAATTCAATTAAAATTACAACACAAAAGTAATTTAAAATTCCCGAATTAATTAAATATTAAATGCACAAAAATACGGGGTGTTACAGAACCATCTTTCCAACCTTCTTAGATGTGTTCCCTAAAGGGAGTTTGACCTCCCAGACACGTTCGAGATTAATCTCGACTTGGGACACACGTGTCATCCCGACCTAAATCAATCAACTGCTCACTCAAAGCAACCTTCACCTTCTCGAGTTAACTCACTTTAGCCTCAAACCCTCTCAAACTCTCTATCTCTCTGTCCAAATCTAAAACCCTAAGACCTAAATCCTTATCCAACTTCTTAGTCTTTAAGATATCGACGTACAATTCTCTAAACACCATTTGGATCTCACTTTCATCTCCACTTTCACACTCACTTTCCCCCTCACTCAAAATGCTCAAATCATCCTCGGGACTCTCACGAACACAAATATCCTCATCGTCGTGGGACAAACTAGGTGTGCTCTCGTGACTAGACATAAATGCAACACACATACCATGGGATTTTTCATCAACAATATCATATACCTCATCCTCAATATCACTAAGAGTGGATGACATAACAACTTTCTTTCCCTCTCTCCTAAGCCTAGTGAAACACTCAAATGACTTAAGCCCTTTGCCCTCACACTCAAAACACGTCACTTTTTCTAAACCTTCCTCACTCTCTTTTTGTTTTTCACCGCTCTCTTTGGCCTTTTCTTTCCTTTTATTGGAAGCATTTTCTTTTGAAAACTTGAGAAACTTTTTAAAAAAATTCGCAAGCATGACCACATCATTAAAATCAAATTCGTCCTAAGAATCAGAGTCACAAGAACTCATTTTCTCTTTCTTCTCTCTCTTCTACACTTCCTCTCCCTTACCAGACTGGGTTCTAAGTGATATCCCTTTATTCTTAGGCTTGACAGTGTCAGGAAACATGTCAATATCATAAATTTGGAGGTCTCCCACCAACTCTTCTAACTTCAATTTTGCTCAAATTGCGTAAGGAATTTAAAACAATCACTTTAGGGATAAAACGTTTAAGCAGCGATCTCAAAATCTTTTTAACTACTCGTGCATCAGGTATGTGCTCACCAAAATTAAAACTAGTGTTGACAATGTCAAATAAACGTGCATAAAAGTCATTAAAACACTCAGAATTAAGCATGGTAATTGTTTCAAGTTGAGTAGTTAAATTTTGAAGTTTAGACTCTTTGACCGCATTAGTGCCTTCGTGGGTAAGTTATAAAGCATACCACACTTATTTTGACATGGTGCATGTCATAATATGTCGAAAATCCTCGGGAGTGACGGTACCAGAAATTGCACTTAGCCCACGAGAATTAAAAGTGCTCCACTTAAACTCATCCTGAGTCCAGTCAGTCAGGAATTCTAAAGTAGTGACATTATTAGCCGTGACAGTGTGAGGAGTCCATACCCTTTCACAAACAACCCAAACACGCTAACCTATGGCTTTCAAACTAGGTTTCATATGGTCTTTCCAAAAGGAGTAATTAGACCCGTAAAAAATGGGCATCCGATTATATAAGTGCTCCATTGGAAAAATTGCAATTTTCCACAAAACATATTTAAAAAAAAGTCAATATCACACAATTTTACGGAAAGTAGGAATACACAATAAATTAGTGCAACCTGCTCTGATACCAATTTGAGAGTGTCGTGTGATACTTGATTTAAACAATTTCGCAAATTTTCAATTTAACCTTATTTAATTGGAGTAAATTTTTAAACCAATTAATTTAGCCCCTAACACATGCAACTACATGGGTGCGTGTGTCAAACCATCGCAAACAAAATATCCTTACTCACAGATTTCAGAAAAATCCCCTTTTGGGTAAAACCTTTATTTCACTATAAACAGTAAATTGCAACTTACAAACATTACAATGAAATCTGTAATGATCATTTCTCAGAACAATCACATAGACACGCAGTCTAGAATCAACAAGAACCACAACTCTAATCAGCAAGAAACACCCATGAGACTCCCAATGATGCACGATCGTAGTCAGCCCAGTACCTCCCTCAAGTGGCACCTAAATCAGTAGTAGAGATCTTCTCTATAAGAGAAACTTCACAAAGATGTGTTCTTGGGTTAAAAAAAAATTCACTAAAGATTGGGATGCTTTGTGAATTGAAAACAAAATAGTTTTGAACCTTAAATGAAGAAGACAAAGTGTTCTACCAATTTGCAGTTTATGCAGAATGAAAAATGTTTAGGTCTTCTTAACGAAACTGGACTTATTTAACACGATTTATATAAAAAATTGAGTCGGTCACGTCACTCAAACGAAGTCCATATGTCGCTCAAACGAGGACACGCGCCGCTCGAACGAGCTTTGCACGAGATCAACATGTCACTTGAACGACGTGCTCATGTTTCTCGAACGACAGAGCAAAAAAAATATTTTTTTTTCTTTAAAAAATCAGCCTCAACACTTAGAAAAATATATTTGACGAAAAACTCCTCTAAAACACTTAGAAAATATTTTAGAAAAATTATCCCAACACTCTAAGTGAACCGTTAAGGTACTTAAAAACAATCTTACCAAAATTAATCTCACGGAGACTTCTTTATTGAAGAACTATGATATTCGGACCTGTCTTGATGCTTGAATGATCTTGAATTATTCTTCGATGGGTGTAGCAGTATACGACATACTCAAATATTGACGGACAATAAAATAATGTCCTTACATTATCGCATGCGTTTATTGTAAAGGACTAGGAGCACTTGTGCATCCCGAAGGGTGGTGAACTCTATAGGGGCCTAGGTTCCCCAAAGGGGGTTATGAATTAGGTTTATCTTAGTATTCATATATATCTTCTTCGACCATATTCTGTAAGGGAAAATTTCGAAATAGAGTTAATTTGTATATATTATATTTATTCTACTTTTAGACAAAAATGTTTGAGTCATAGGTTAGGACTTGATTTTGTTTTACCTTCTAAGCATACGACGTGTTTGTTTGTAGACGTGGCAACCAAGTTCAAGAGACTACATCCATCGTGTCATGTTGAATCCCACATTTCGTCTTTAATGTTCCGAGGATCTTTTAGGAATGAAAGACATATATTTTTTTATCCTTGGATATTTAGTTTTGGGTTTTATTCTAAAAAGTGTTTTGAAAATGATTTTTAAAAAGTTTTGCAGATCGTTCTAACGACATTAGCTACCGTTCGAACGAGCCTTTGGTTCTCGTTCGAACCTAATCCAGTTAACTTCAAAATAGGAAAGTTTTGCATACATTATTTTCTTATTAAATAATTCTTTGGAAGTTTGATGAAACAAGATTGGTACTCTAGTTCCCACGAACTTCAAACAAATATCAAATGACACATTTTTAGCCTACACTAGTTTTTCGTTGGGAATGTCATTAAGATCTTGTAGCACTTGATTTTATAAAATAATAAAGAGTTAAAACATACAAAAAAAGCACGTTACATAAAGTCTTTACGATTGTAAACTTCGGTTAAGATAAACTCAAAACTAAAAAAATAATTTTTGGTGTGGACCCAACTATAATACCCCTTATTTGTATGCATGTTATTTAATTAATTGAATTATAAAAATTGATTATGCGTTCTTGTTGTGACTATAGATATCACCATTTATATTTATATGTGTTATTTAAGTTGGATTTGAATTTGAATTTAATACAAGGTGATTAATTAATTGAATCAATTAATATTTAGACTCATATCGGGAAATTATTAAATAACTGAGTTGTTAGTTATTTGTTTTGATTATATTTGGTAATTCACTTTTAGGATGCGTAGAATGTCGTTTTATATTTTAAAATAATGGTTTAAAGGTCTATTGGGTTAGTATAAGGCTCGAGCATGGTTCTATGTCTTTTAGAGTTATTTTGGGGTTCTTTAGGTGAGGTCCATTTGGGGCCCAAATATTATCTTGGGATTAAAGGTTTGTAAAAGATCATTAGGGATCTTATTTTATCACAGACACAATGAGAAAGGAATAGGCGGGCTAGCGAGAGAAAGCACCAAGAGGACTGGAATATTTGTTGGAATTAGGGATTGATTTCTCAGTCAATCCACAATGCTAATTCTATATCAAATATGATTATGATTATATGAGCCCAAATATTGTATCTATTCATTTCAAACCTAAATCATATCATTTTGTAAGTCTGATTTTAGATAATTAATTAGTTAATTTTTGTAATTAACCTAATCAAGATATTAATTAGGTTGATTTCCCCCTACAATGATTGATCTCTTCGTGAAATTGGATTAAAATAAATGGATGATGATTTGAATTTGTTTTATATTATTAATTATGAAAAAACTATGTTTAATTGAATCAATCCATGAAAATTTGTAAGATTGGATAAAACTAGGGTTCTTAGATTAGGAATTGGGTTTTCATTTGAATCATTGTGTAGATTTGGGATTTGATGATCGAAATAGGTTCCAATTGTTGTTTTGATATGGTTTTATCATTTGAATATTGTTTGGGTCAAGTTCTTAGGTTCATAAATGGAGGATCGAGAGAGAAAAATGGGGGTTGAAGATGAAGAATCCTGTATCAAAGGAGAATTAGGGTTGTTTTGAGTTGATCGGTCGATCGACACTTGGTCATCGATCGATCGACAATATCACGTTTTGCCAAGTTTGGTCTTTTATTTATTTGGTTGTATTTTTGGGGTTTTGGACTTTGGGTTCGGTTGTTTGGACTTAATCTTTTCTATAATTGTATAATGGATATGAATTCTAAGGATGTGATATTTTGAGGATGGGTCCTTGAGGTGAAAGCAATAATTATGAAATTATTGGTTTAAAATGTTATGCTAGTTATAGGACCTTCTCTTATGATGTTATTAGTAATTAAGAAGTTATAAAGGAGTGGGTTGTTGAGCGGGATGTAGGGGACGCATTGTTATGGCCATGCTGGGTTATATCCTTTAGGAGAGATTATAAATTAGTTAAAAATCCCGTGGGAATGTAGTTAATAGTTAATGGTTTTATATAAATTAGGTGTGGATTGATACCTAGACGCAATGTCTTGGGAGATTGTACTAGGGCTAATTGAGATTGAATATAGTTGATGTATGAATTTTAGTGTATGGTTGTAATACCCCGTAATTTTATGGATTAATGTAATTAAATGAGAATTAATCGGAAATTAATCCGGAATTAAATACTAGCGAGACGTGAGTTGGTATTTGAGTATGATGATAAAATTAAAATATTACTGGGTATATATGGTAATATATGTGTATTGAAAATATTAAAAATTGTCGCGAGTCAGAAATATGACAATTTGAGAAAAAGTTGGGACGCGCATGTGAGTCGCGTCAGGAATGAATTTAATGAGATTAAAAAGTAAATTATATTTTTATCGACCGAATAGTCATTTTGAGTGCGCCAACGTGTACGAAAGGCTCGAGATAGTCAGAAAACACTAGCCGGGAGTTTAGTTTGGGTCCCGGGGCATTTTTAGGCCAAACTGGCAACCCGAAAGGGTACTTTGGTAATTTTAAAAATTTAGGGAGTTAAACCCACGAATTTGAGTGGTTATTTATTAAAGATTATAAAGGACACTAAGTCCATTATCAGCCAAAAGAGATAGAAGTGGGCTATGGGAGTTTGAGAGAAGTTAGAGAGAAGTTACAAGAGGTTCCAAACCAAAACCACCACCACCACCACCATTTTGGAAGAAATTGTGACTGGAAAGAAGAGGAATTCAGCCTTTAATCACCAACAACAAATTAGAAGAACAAACTTAAGGCAAGTGAATTGGTTTCATTACTTGCATTGAATATTTCCTCCATGTTTAGTGTAGAAATTATCATATGTTTTGAAAAATTGATGAAAACCAATGGAATTATTATAGAACTCGAGAACCTTGGTTAGGGCTTCCATGTAGAATCGTTCTGGATGAATTTAGTATTCAAAACATAGTATTTGGTGATTTAAAAACGGATTAATGATGAGTATTTAGGTTCAATTAAATTCTGAGTTCATGTTCATAGGGTTTGGGGCACAATTTGGGAATTTATTGATATTACATGTTGATTTGAAAGATTTGACCCTAAAACTATGTTAATAAGTGATCTAGGGTGGTTTAGAGTAGTTTGGGAACATTAAAAATTAATTGGTATGAATTTAGAATGATTTTGGAGAAGAGAAAAGTTGAGAAAAATGAACGGGGCAAAATCTGGGCACTCTCGGAATTTTTGTTAGAAGACCATCCCAGGTCATTCGAACGACCTCGTTCGAATGAGCTTCTAACGAGATTCCAATAGCCCTTCTAACGAGTTGATAGTTCGTTCAAAGCCTTTCGTTCGAATGACCTCGTTCGAACGAGATTTCAGTGCCTTCTAACTAGATTTCAGAATGGGCTTTTCGAGCCGATTTTGGTTTCGCACTTCGCGTAGGCTAATTAACTTGAGTGTTATTCTTCCCGTGTTGACCAGTAGGTGTATTTGTGAGAACGGAGTATACGTGAGGGTTAAAATTTGTGGGAATTATATAAGAGACTTAGTAACTTTTATGGGTTAGATTTTTAGTGCTTGGAACTACGACGTGAGATGTGTCGGCGGTCTATATTGTATATCATCCAGATACTTATAAATGTACAAACTTGAATGATCGTATAGTGATGTAGAATATACCTCTATTAATATTATAAGATATCTAAGATGTGTGAATGCTTAGTATATGGACTTATATGTGTATAACATACCTACCATACTTGCTATCACGGGAGGTCGGCTTTCGATCAGGGCCATCTAATCTTTGTGTGCCTACGGGGGGATTTAGGTTGGTACCTCAAGGACATAGGTCAGAGAATGACTTATTGGTGAGTTAATAAGTCAGCTGACCATGGGAGCGCAGGTATGTGCGTTACCCATGGGTATGTCAACTATGTTCGCCTCCATTATGTGTGATTGTTGCTTATTGAAACGATTCCTGAGAGATTCGGAATACGTAGTCCTTATGTACGTGATGTACCGGGATTCGATAGCAGAGTATGTGCACCGCAGCTTAGACTATGGGTGCCCTTATTGTATATTTATGATGAGATTAATATACTGGTAATTGAAATAGACTGTTTGTTAAAGTGTAAGTGTGAATAACTTGGAACATTTTAGTGGAGTTAAAAATGGATAATTCGTATTATAATTATTATAAGTAAATCTGAGAAATAAAAGGGAGGACTCACAGTTTAGTTGGAAATGTCTGGTATTAATCCTTATATTATAAAGTCATGTCAGATTGTGATTTAGACTAGTTAGATAGTGGCATAACTAGAAAGGGTTACGGATACGTTAGGAGTATACAGTTAGTTGAGAGGTGAGGAACTCACGTGAGTGCACGTCCTAACATGTATTTTATATTCACTGTTTAATGATATTAAACACTTGCAATATTTTAAACTGTTTTCATAATCGGGCTCTGACCCGTTTTCTTTCAAATCTATTTTTGTAAAAACCTTTAAGGTGCCCAGCCACAGGGACGCCAAGCTTAGGAGTTCCATTCCAGTGACGTGTTGTAGCTGCTGTGGAAGTTACATGACCTCGATAGTAGACGCATCCCTATTCTACTTGACTCTCATTTCAGATTTACTCATCTATAGGGCATGTCGCCCCTTTTCTTTTAGAGACATCTTTATCATACTCAGTTCCATTTCAGTTTTGGTTTTAATTATTTAATCATTCAGACGTTGTATTTGATTTTATTCAGTATTCGGATTATTCAGAGGAGTGTTCCTCCAGATTCATTTATTCCAGTATTTTACATTGTGACTATGATGTGATGGTGATGTCTTTAGTTAATAATTTATTTTGGATGCATGTTAATCTGATGTAATTAAACTTGACAACTCACTTTTTAAATATTAGGTGGCTAGTAATTGTTTAAAAATGTTTTCGACAGTGATGCTATGAACTGAACCAACTTGACATTTCGTATTAATTTCAATAAAGGAGTAGCTACCCGGTATTTAACTAGACGGGGTGTTACAATGGTAGGGTGAGACTAGGCCTAGATTCGGGAAATTGGAAGTGTGGGGCTAATGTATTACGGGAAAAATACAAGGTTATAGATATGTTATACCTTTTAATGATGGAAATTCTAGCATGACCCTGTAGAGTTAGGGTCAATATGTGTGTGATTTACCTTAACCCGTTTGTGAGGGCTATGTATGTGTATTCTTTAGTCTATTAGTGAAGGTGCAAATTTCTTGTGTATATTATGTGCAATTAATACCATGTGTGAGTTCTAGTTGGTAGGCATACTAAGTTGATTCCATGACGGGACACGTGCGATGCGGACTTAATTGGTACCCATGTGAGTACACGGGCTCTTCCTTGGGTATTTTTAGCCCTAGGTCACACGTTTAGGTACTTGTGACCGAGATGGTCTTCGAGGATATTTCTTTCATGAGTCTTGGGTATGGTAGGATTTATGACTGATGGGTAGACATGGTTATTTATCCCTTTACATGATGAAATCTTAGGTTCGGGATGACCAATAATACACTAGTAAGTGTGAAATATCCTTGAATGCAATTAGAGTAGGCCTTCGTTATCTGTGGGCACGATAGATGCTCATTTATTTGTACAATCCAAAAGTTGTACCTTTTTATGTACGTTAGACGTGAGTAGAGTGTTTCTCCTACATTATGTGATTATTGTCTAGTGGTACGAGAGATTATGGTACCGGTTTATATGTTATACAAGTGATGTATAGACTTATAGTAGAGATGCCCACCCACGTGCTTATGTTTCGAACTGACGTATTTCCTATACTAGAGATGTAAATGACCTATAGTAGGGATTTCTACCTACATACTTAAAATTTTGATTAATGTATTATATATACTAGAGATGTGTATATTGTATTATTGGTATGAGATAGCCAAATGAGTATAGACTTGCAAGATAAGCTTGTTATTGGTATTATAGTTATTTTGGTGAGACGTACTGTGGGTTTGAGACTACCACACAACCTATGTTTTAAAATTAAAGAGATAAACCTAAATATGAGAAACTTTAGATTAAAGAACCAAGATGTAAAGCTTTAATCACATGGGCGATATATGGGTTCGGGTTTAGAACCTCATTATATTTTTAGGTCGTTGGGTTGGGTAATTAATAACTTAAAATATGTTAAAACACGAGAGGAAGATGTATAGTTATGGTGTGGCCCAAGTTCAGTTACAATCCTAATCTACATAGGCTTGCTGTTTATAACGATATCCCATTTCTTACTCTCTGGATTTTATGAGTCGAGAAAGTGTATTTGATCCTTTTATTGTACTCCTTTATTTACAGTTTAATTGTATACGTATATTTACCTTCAGAGATGACTTATGTTATTGGGTTGGTGATTGGTATCAGAGTTGGTTTTGTGTGGTTTCAGAATTTCATTATTTTGTCTTTCTTCTATCGATTCCTGTTTATTTTCTTATGCTAAGAATGTTACCAAAATTTTTTATCCTTTTGATTTTTATGGTAGACCTGTTCAATCTATTTATGGATTTTTCGGAGTGCCACATTTGGAATTAGACTTTCAGGTTCTAGTGTCCTAGGGATCTTGAGTGCGTCCGTCACTTTTCCAAATTGTATTATTTTGCTAAATTAAAGCTTTACCATTTAGGGTTGGTACTCTCTATAAAGATGATCATTTATGACGTTTTGTGTCATTGTTTCTTGAAAAAAGACTCGATTATACCAAGATTAATAAGAGGGTTCCTTATTTGGATTTCGTTTGCGATTCGTCCCACGCATGAGGTCAATTTCGATCAGGAGTTAAGGGCTTTTTGACCCGAGGACTTTAGCAAGTGTTTAGCATATGGTTCGAGGGGAAATGTTACCATCCGTAACATCATTAGAAGTAAATTTTGGAAGGCCTCGTCTGTGCAACCATATGGTGGACAGTATGTGGAGGAGTTCCTCTATCTTTCTCTTTCTACACAGGAAGAGATTGATACGAAGGTAAAATAGGATATTCACGTTATCCGCTAGTATGAGAAAGACTTTTGGAATTGGTACAAACCTTACGTGAAGGGTTTGACAGGTGTTACTAGGCAACCCATTCTTCATCACTTGCGCTTAGGTGGTTTAAGTTACCCTCCAACATTAGTGGGGGCATTATAACTATTATTGGGATAAAGTCCCTAAGATTTAGAAGAATGAGGCAAAAGTAGGACCAATAAATAGAGATAGTGTGGCGTAAACCTGATCAAGGAGACCTATCCTTTCGAAGGAACTACAATTGGGGAGATGACCTAATCCCAACGAAAGGGGAGAATATATTGGATTAGGAAGTAATATCACTTCTAGACATCCTAATATAAGACTATATCCCAGAAAGACTAAAAGAAAATCATGGATTGGCCCAGGTAAATCCATTATATATTCCAATAATAGACTATATTATTTTTATTTGGCGAGTAGGGCAATGGGAATAATGGACATTAGAGCCACGACCTATGACAACTTGGAAAACGATGCAAATTTGAGCAAAAAGGACTAAAGAAGTAAGGTCGACAGGGCTACCAGTGAGGCCGCCATTTTGATAGTTCCTTTATGGGAAGGTGTTACGCTCGTGGTGAGTGATGAAACCTAGTTGTTAGAGGCCTTAGTATAAACCAACTTTTTGGGGTACCTCCGAGGATGGTTATGAATACGTTTATGGCTCATGCATATATGAGTCTGACTTAGACATTGAAGATTTGTCATTTTTATTAGTAGTGTGTTTTCTACTATTATGAGATATATGTGTTTTTATACGAGCTTTATATATATGTGTGGATACCCCAACAATTGGGTGTTTTTTTACGTCGCGATTATAAAGACGTGGAAGTTTGTTTAGAGGGATCCTAAAAGTCCAAAATATATACCCAAGAATTAAAATTATCAAAATGACAATATATTTTAGAATTAAAAACTTATTTCTTTGGAGCTGAGCAATCCTTAAGCCACATCACTTCATTCCATACAAATTTTAATTACACACTTCATAAATCCTAAAAGAGCAACAAGGTGACATTTGCTCAAAATGACTACTTCACTTCAAGCCCTTCTTCCCTAGTACAGCATTATGCCAATGCTTCCAAAACAAATATAAAATGAAAAATTAAACAATAATTTATGCTTTAGGGTCCGACGGATATGCGTATTCTTAGTGTGGGGTTAAATTTTTTACATATTTGCACTTTGGAGCCCATTTTCACCGTTTAGATTCATTTTTAGTCATTTATGTAACACTTCTTTCTCTAAAAAACATCAGAAAATGTGAAAATAGACCCCCAAAGTGTTATATGCAAAACTTTGGACCAAAAAACTAAAAAAACACATACCTAATGGCCCCAAAATGAAATAACACATAATTAAACGTAAAGGAAGTTAAAAAGACCAATTTCAATTTAAATAATTAATAGTTACTGGGGTAAAACTGAAGAAGGTAGAAATGAATCACAAAATTCTATTAAGATCTGCTAAATGACCACATTTAATAGTGTAACAAACACATTTTAGACTCCTCTCAACGTGGTTCGTCCTTACCCCAAAAAGTGGAATAAATAAAAACAAAGATAAAAAGAAATCATCATTCAACAATCACGAAAGTTTTGAATTTGAACAAGTTTAGGTTTATATCTGTTTGGTCTATTATTAACAACTAGCAAAGCAAATTCAGCTTTTCAACACATTATAATTTGAGTGAGACAAAGATTGGCACAGTCCTTAAAAACACGGCTATCAAACCACAATTTAAAGAACCCAACATGGCATATTAAAGAAACATTTCTAAATTAAATTAATAATCTATCCCACATAATTAAAACATTGTGATGCCCTAACCCGGATTTATGGGTTACCCGTGAGTCAACCCGGTCCAATCCAAGCGTTAAGTGTGAAGTGCAATGGAACAACCTATATAATGTTGCTAGTCCAGTTTTATTTTAGTTACCATTTCACTTGTTAATATGCGATTCCAGTTTCAAGATAAGCTACGTGTGAGACCCATGGGGAGCACCCCTAAATCTAAATAAACAGAGCTACTAATGTAAACATAAATAAAATATACTTACTTGTATAACGCCCTTAAAATACGAGACCGTTCCCAACCTGTCGTAAAAAAGCGAGGGTGTGAGCCTTTGCCCAATGGGATTTATACAAGGCAGGATAGAAACGAATGGCAGAAAGGAAACTCACACGCTACAACCACATGCATGCGAAAATATATATACCTTTGAAAAATACGTATTACAATGGATTAACCATTTTACTTCCGAAAAATTTACTTGTCCGTATTAATTTACCTTAATCTTGTAAAGACTTCCTTTATTCATACTTAACATTTCCCTCTTTATTTAACACACCCAGTTCAACACTTGAAACATTAGGTTAGATTTATCTGAACCCATTCCTTTACCGGATTTACTCTTTTTATTTATTTCAATATACTTTAGTATTCTCATAGAAATTTACCCTTTCAACCCACACAAGCCTCGTGTGGAAAATACTTATTTAATATTTGAAAATTCCTTTTACAACACATTCTTGTATTAGATATGGGTTTAACTGCTTAGGTTGCTTGATCACCCATTTACCCACTTCCTTTGCCCTTTTTCCTTATCTTATGTACATTAGCAGATTTACGCATTAACTTGTCCATTTCACCTTTACCGAAACGTTTATTACTTTCATTCAAGTTAGGTTCTATTAACACATTTTACCACACAACCTATTTCTTAATATGTTCCATATTTCCTTAATCTTTTCTCGGAATCTTCTTATACCACATACTTCCACGGGCTCCATATTTCCAGCTATGCGCACCATATGCTCCGGCCAGTGATTTATGGCTTTTCACCCAAGGGATCCAAGACCTTCTTTCTTTACCACGGTGTCATGAGAGTTCCTTTTATGTGTCTTAACATTTTACTAATGACCACATTATTTCCCCATCCATTTTTACCCGACCGAAGCCAAAACTCGAGACTTTACCACCCCATTTGTGTTACACTTTGAAATCTTACTATTTCATATCCTTTATACTTTAGCCTTTATTTTTATTACATAAAAATCATGTTCATTTAGGAACACTTTCGTGCAACACCCTTTCCAACATTTTTATTTCATAAAAATATTTCACTTGAAGTAAAATTACCATTTTAATCACTTGTTTTCAAAATCACCCTTTACTCCATTTCACAAGTGTTAATTTCCCAAAAATACTACTAAGTTATCTGCACTAACTCCTTAAGTGTTCTGACACTTTAATACCCTTTTACACTAGGAGTAATATTCTTTTTAGTTGGAAACACTTTTAAACTCCTTTAATTCCATAAGTGTTAATCTTTCACAACATTAGTAAGTTACAGTCACTAACCATTCCATGTTTACCCATTAACACTTAATGAATAATTTTTATCAACATTACCCAAGCATACATTTCTTTACTTCTTCATTCAAGAAATACATTCACACCTAAGACTACTTTTATAAGAAAATTGCCATTTCTTTTTTATTTAACATGTAGTCTTTTAATCTCATACTCGTCATATCTTATAGTCCCAATTTCACACACTTTGAAGACAAAAATTCTATTTATTTTATTTTACGTTTAAATCCAACAAAATATTCTTTAAACTTGTTTATATACTTATGTCAAAATACTACAAGTTTATATGCATTAGAAGATGGATTTCAAACCCAAAATCCTACTACATGGTTTAAACATATTTTCATCAAATATTTACCAAGTAAATCATTATATCCAGCTATTTTTATTTCATAAAAATATTAACACCAATATTTCTAGAAAATGCCCATTTTCATAAAAATACCATCTTTCAATATTCTAAAACCTTGATATATTTACTTATTCTTTATTTTCAACAAAACCTCATTTTTCTAACAAAATCATATCATTTGTAACATTTTATTTCATAAAATTTTTTTCATTAACATTTCTAGAAAATACACTATTTTATTAAACATCCAATTTTTGCTATTTCAAAACCTTGAAATACACATTATTTATTTATTTCCAACCAAAATAATATCTTCCAACATTTTTATTCCATAAAAATATTTAGTATCTTCTACACATTATTTATGCCAATTAACTAAATACACCCTACTAAAATAGTCTAAATACAAGACTATAATGCAAAATAACAATTCTTACACTAAGAGTAAGGTTCACCCACCTCTAATGGCTCTAATGGTGATGTTGGTGTAGGAGGAACAACCCCCACCTCCAAAGGTGGCCTCGAAGGGGTTGCCAAAAGCTCCTCCAAAAACCTCCATTTGAACTCTAAGCAAGACCCACTTCATCTTCTCCAAAATCCCCAAATATAAGTCCCAAAATTCATGGTTCTTATTCAACATGCTAGAAATGGAATTTTTTTGGGTCAAGTATGGAGGAATATATCATAAAAGTGGGGGTTTATGGGCGGGCTATGGTGGAGGAGTGGTGTGTTGGTGGTGGGTGGTGGTATAAGACCACCCACCTCTCTCCCCCTCTCTCTCCTTCTTCCATTTATCCCAACCAAATAAACTGCAAATACACCAAACAAACCCTTATAAAACCT
Source organism: Sambucus nigra (assembly GCA_949130495.1). Classification (NCBI taxonomy): domain Eukaryota; kingdom Viridiplantae; phylum Streptophyta; class Magnoliopsida; order Dipsacales; family Adoxaceae; genus Sambucus; species Sambucus nigra. Next base: position 524,280,617 of record OX422220.1, read on the forward strand.
CCCTTAATATCCAAATACCCGTTTTCCACTCCTAGAACGATTTGAGCTCGACAACATATAAAATCAACGCTCCAAAATGTGACAACACACAAGGGAATCAGATCTAAAAAATCGGTCAACGTCATTCGAATGACTTCCCCATGTCGTTCGAACGACTCAAGCAAGGTCGTCCCTTCCTAGCTTCGCGCGACCCTTTGCGCGACCTGCTACTGTAAACCAGTAGCATGTCGTTAGAAGCCATGCTTCTAACAACCCATCTTGTGACCAGTATACTGTCGTTCAAACGACACTCCCATGTCGTTTGAACAACCCTATTTCTTTTTCTTTTTATTTTTCTCCAATTTTTCACCCATAATTCCTCCATAATTATAATTAACTCCTCCTCAATTATAATTAATATATCCATAATTTAATTATTTTACCAGGACGGGATATTACAAACTTCTCTCCTTGGGGAATTTCGTCCCCCAAATTCTCTGTCAACTAATCCTCAAACTTAAGGGGTCCACAAACTTCTATTCAAATACATAAAATCCTCTAAGGCCAATCAACGAAGTTCTTAATGCTAAAATCACCAAATATTTTACATGCAATGTCCTATATGCTCACCATTTCACAAACCATGACACTACATATTTTACTCCGAGTCTCCACTCGCCTTATGATCAAACCCAAACCATTCCTAGCACTACTTATGATAGTACCTAAGGTACGTCGGTGCCATTATGGGCAAAACCCTTTATAGTGGTCAACGCTCACCCAAAGAAAATCACACTACAACCGACCGTCGTATATGTCACCTTAATCAATTCTAGGTTAGGACTATACGTTCCGTGTTCCATAACTTTTCATGTTATTCTAACTACATAACTAGCACAAGTTTGTCAAGGACCATACCGTGCTATTCTCTCACTCCCAGGAGGAGTAATCCCATCGAATCATTACCGCACGCCTAATTTACACCTTTTGCTGCGTCACTCTAATGAACCTAATGCTACCTTAGGCGTCTTATCCTTGAGTACTCCTTAGAGTCTAATTGTAACCCACTCACCATGGCAAAGCATATCGTATGCTAACTTTTCTTCGATTTCCAGCACTATACTATATCCTCAAGTAATCATCTCACTCATCACAACTCGATCCATTGATTGCCGAGTCGTCCAGTCAAAAGTCCACAATGTGACACCCCGCCCAATTAAATATTGGGTGATCAGTCCTTTATAAAATTTATAATAGAATGTTCGGTTGGTTCATTCTTAGCATCACTGTCGAAAACTTTAATTCAATTAATTACCTAACATTTAATTAAGCTAGTGTCAAAACATTTTCCAATTTAACTTGAAACCAAATACCTCAAATAATTTTTGAACATTTAATTATAAACCATACACCGTAAATGAATACTAACTGAGTCAAATAATGAATAATTAAGACTGGATAAAACCTTCCAGTTCAAAGTCACAAACCAAACCATAATAAATTCTCAATCCAACTGAAAAGACTACAAAGGAACTGAGTACAACCCCGCTAATGAGAATGGGCGACACATGCCCGAACTGAAATATCTGAACTAGGAACTTAATGAAATGAGAGAAGCGTCTAATCTCAATGACCCACAACTTCCACAACAGCTGCAGCTCGGCAAACCATCCAAGTATCTAGAACCAGTGTCCCTATGGCTGGGCACCTGTACTAATACATATATATAGCAAAAGAGAGAAAATATGCAAGAGACGGGTTAGAGCCCGATGTTTTAAAAAACATTTATTAGCAAGTATTTAAAACTGCATTAAAGTAAGTATTATATGCATGTTAGTTTGAACTCTCACATGAGATTCTCACCTCTCGACTAGTGTGCACGCCTAACGTACATCTAATCCAACCTAGCCATCTGACACACTTCTAACTAGAAAAAAGCTTATCCTACTTGTTACCCCTCGTAGTAGTATTCCGTATTTAATCTCAACATTTATCATTTTAAAGAAGTGTTATCACACTAAAGTCAAGTATTCACTATTTATGTTATTGAAGATTTCACTATCTTAATAGTCTGTAATTATCTCATTGTAGATATACCATAAGCATACATATATATATCCCTCACTATTATATATATATATATATATATATATATATATATATATATATATATATTAACACAATCTTAATAGCCTACAAATATCACATTGTAAGTACAACACAAGTATACATATATATCCACCTTTATTACATATATATACTATCACAGCACCCCAAGGATATACCTGTAGTGCATTGCATACTCTGCTATCATGTCCCGGTACATCTCGTACTCAAACAAGGACTATCAGTTCGGAAATCTCCCACGAACCATTTAAACAAATCACACATATTGGGGGCGAACATAGTTCACATACCTATGGGTCACGCACATACCTACGCTCCCATAGTCAGCTGACTTATCAACTCACAAATAAGTCTTCACAGTACTATGTTCTGAGATACAAGTCAACTATCCCCCTGAAGGTCACCCAGGAGAAGACCGTATCTACACAACCCCCCGCGATAGCAAGCAGCTAGGTATGCCATACACATAATATATCAAATATAGATATGCACACAACCCATCAAATCAATCGGTACACACAAACCAAATTTCATATTCCATACGTAGTATTACCATCACTATATACAATCAATGTATTTTTAAATTATGATATTCCCTCTCTCGTAAATTATAAGGATTATATGTCACCCGAAAATCCTTAATACAAAATCATAAGAAGTCCCAAACGTAACCACTAATTTATTCTTATAAGTTCCATATCGTTATAACTAATATCGTAAGTATTTATCCCTTAATACTCTCGACGCATTTACAATTACGATTATCTCTTTCTCGTGATCTCCCATGTGAACTCACCGTCCCAAATATTTGAATAATTACTCCTAAACAACTCCCAATAATTTTGTACTATTTTGGGTTCATCGAACACTAGTTTTCCTCACTCAAATGGGGTAAAAATAGGAAATTCTCTGAAAATTAGAAATCTCGCTCGAACCAGAGGAGATCTCGCTCGATCCTGCTTTGCGCGACAACTCTATCTCTCTCGAACGATTTCGTGCGAGATACTGATCTCATTCGAACAACTTCCTTCGCGCGACATCTCGCGACCTGGGATGTTTTGTCCCCTACCTCCAGATTCAGCGTTTTCCCACCATTTTTACTCCTAAAACCTCTAAAGATCAAGCCCAAACTTCCAACAAACAATAATAAACATTATTCTAACATATATATGTGATTTCCCATAACCTAACATCATTAAATCATCACCAATCATCCAATTAATTCGAAATCCCCAATTTATTATCAAGAACCATAGTTCTTAAATTGATATGCATAAATTCTAAATTAAACCCATATTTGTTCATAGAAATTATCATAATTTCGTAGGCATCATCTTATCTACATATGGGATTCAAATTCTTATCAAATCAGCCCTAGCTTATGATGTAGTTCTCCAATTTCACCCAAATTAACTTTCATAACAAGGTATATTAACCTAGACTAACATGAACACAATTAACGCTAAATAAAGCAACCAATAAACACTTCCCTCGATTTCAAAGGTCTGATCCGTTGGTATTGTTGGTATGGATGCGCTCCTCGCGTTCCGATCTACACGATGGTGGTGCTGGTTGTGTAAGGTGGTGTAAATTGACTCTCCTCCTTTGGAATTTGCTCTCCCTCACCCACTGTGGATCTCTATTGATTTTGGTGTATCCTAACCCTAATTGTCCCCAATTAGCTGATATAATATTTCTCCAATTTTCGTCCATTTAATTCCTCCAAAAATCCAAGTTACAAAACTACCCCTACTGGGGGCCGACTTGGCCTAAAAATATCCCGGAGTCCAAATAGAATACCCGGGTAGAGTTTTCTGACTATATCGACCCCTCCGGACTCAATGGCGTACTCGAAATGATCATACGAGTTACTTAAAATGATTTACCTTTTTATTCCACTTATTTAGTCCTGACACGACTCACGCGCGTGTCCCGACTTAATATACCAAACTGTCGTATTTCTCTCTCACGACAAGTTATATAAAATCGTCATTCCATATTACTTATTCTCACTGTAATATTAATAATTACTAACTTCTCGTCACGCTAGTAAATATTCAATTTTAATCCGGATTAATAATTAATTCTCACATTTTAATTTAATTAATCCAACAATAATAATAAATCACATAATTATTTAAATCCTAAAAAATATGGGGTGTTACACACAAGTTCTAACAAAATGTCGCTATTATGAGCAAGAAATGTGGCAAAAAATGTAGCCACCCCTACGTAAAATTTCGTGCAACAACAAGAATACCTCAGATGAGAGCACCTAGTTACCGAGCTGCATTGACCAAACCCGGTCAACTGCAATCTCTTTGGATCAACCGCGCCGTACCATAGCATGGTACCAATCTGAGTCACCACATATGTGAGAATACTGAACCCCAATTTTTGAAACTGAAGGGACCACACTTGAGTCAGAGGGACTGGCAACCGTCCCAAGGAATTTTGCCCATAGGCATCCAATTTCGACTTATGGAAACGAACATATAATGTATACTAGAAGTCATAATACTCATTCATAAAACCCTCATCGAGTATTACTTATGTCCATATACCCTCGCATGGGTCACTAGCCGTGATGAATCGAATCACAACCATTCATTCTTGTAATGCGGACACGATCTTCGAATCGGTAGTCCTTTAGGAATTCAATGCCTGACTTCCCTCCTTGGAAGCAAGGCCCCACCTTTCACACCCTTGGAGTAAATGAATCATTCTATTTGGTAGATACTTCATGCCTTGTCTACATTGACCTTATCTAATAACTAGTGACGACGTCACCAACCTTTTACACCTAGGTTACTGCCTGCTTAACATATCGCGATCAGGATCCCAAACTTCCATAGTCATCAATTATTTCAAACAAGGCACTCACCTAAACGATTCGTTTTTGACCACACGTGGTTTCCAACCAACTTACCTTACTGTATCTACCCACATAGGATTTTTGTGACAATCACACCCATCATTATAGGCACCCTAAGGGTAACTAACATCACACTGGGCTACATCTTCTAACCCGTACCATCTTGGAAAGACGTGCCAATAACTAATCCTTGTATTTCTAAGGCTACCCTAGCATATACTATCGACACCCTAACGTAACAATCATGTTTCGATGCTACCCCACCTTAATTTCCATTTTCAAGTGTCCACATGGCGTCATCACTCTTTGTTTCGAATACTTCACTAGCATATCTTGAAATCGGGTATTACCACACCTGTACTTGTCATTCCCTGACCTTCGACCATCACTCTCACAAGGACCTCTCTAACTTAGGGATTACACCACCCCCTGTACTAATTGGAAATTTTTATCGGACACGTATTATACATAAGCAGCGGTCTGGGATCACCACCCGATCCTCAACACTATCTTTACTAGAATACTATTTCCTCTTCTTACCATGCTTAATTGGTCTCCTAATAACACCAAAAACATATCATGAAAAAGTCCCAACTCTCACTAGATTTCATCGTCTATATCTTTATCATCTTAGGTGCACTCTACAAACCCTTTCGATATCCACAATAATCCTACTTGATGCTCGCAAAGACACTAGTCTACGAGTTTTTAGCCATAGTTCACCTTAATCCTCAAACTCCTCAAGGCATCACAACATTCAATATTCATCCTCAATGATGCCACACACTATTTGTCCTATGGGCACCTCAGCGTGCATATGAACTACTCACACACTAGATTCACCTCGCACCTAGCCATTACCCTGGAAGCTAAAATGAGTTTCAACACTTAGATACTAATCTTACCTTTCTTCCAAATGGCCGTGACTATAAGTCGCATATAGATAATAATTAATGCTAATACGGGTTATGGCAGGACATAGGATGTCGCCTGTAACCTATAAACCTCAAGGCATGCTTTACCTAATCCTTAGTGAATGTTCAACTATGGAAACTATATTGACTCACTGTGTAAACATCACACTATGCCTACAAGTTAACACAACTAAAATTATCTTGGTAGGATATGGGAAGTCGGGTATTACCCACAAATACCAAGGCCTACACCACAGACACCACACGAGATCCTATTCTTCAATACCACATTATAATCTAGGTACACCCAACCTAAGTCCTCAACCAAAGGAACCAACGCGTCCTCACCACAAAATCAATACTTAGGAATGTTATTCAGTTTTCTAGTCTCCATACTTAAGATACACCGCCTTTGTAGCTTGCTGCAGCAAACACTACTCACTATTGCCACTAATGAGACTACTATCATCACTAAAGTCATCTCGCGATACCTATCACACAAGGGTTACGACATTAATACTATTAGCTTACACAACCACATGAGTTCACCGAACTACCATCAACTGCGATATTACCCCAAGGATCAAATTTGCCAAATCACATCGTCGATGTTAACTATCCATTAGCATCACACCTAAGTGTTATATACCCTTCAATAGGCAATAACTTGTGCCTAATCAAGACACCCTAATCGTCAACCTCTACCGTTGACCATATGCTACGTTTGCCACTTGCCCATTGGGCATCATTCCATTCTATCGACATCTCACATGATTCTATGCCATTAAAATTCAACACAAGAACCTCACACTAACATTCTCAATGTCACCATTAAAGGATTGCATGGACATCCGTAAATTATTACAATTCCAAACATAAATGCAGAAGTGACTTATAACCATTAACTTAATTGTGTGCCACCTGGCGCTAACTTGCCTGTCATGCTAACCACTTTGACTTTACCATCAAGGACACGAACCAAACCATCACCAAAATAGCCTGACCGGCCCTGACGTCAAAAGATGTAATACATACATCACCACGTCACACCTGAAAGGAACCTCGAACCCAGAGCTCTGATACCAATTATAATGCCTCGACCTGGATTTATGGGTTACCTGTGAGTTAACCCGGTCTGACCCAAAGGTTAGGTGTGAAGTGCAATGGAACAACCTATATAATGTTGCTAATCCAGTTTCATTTTATTTACCATTTCACTTGTTATCATGCGATTCCAGTTTCAAGATAAGCTACGTGTGGGAGCTATGGGGAGCACCCCAAAATCCAAGTAAACAAATCTACTAATGTAAACCTAAATAAAATATACTTACCTGTATAATGCCCTCAAAATACGAGACCGCTTCCAACCTGCCATAACAAAGCGAGGGTGTGAGCCTATGCCCAGTGGGACTTATACAATACATCATAGAAACAAACGTCAGAAAGGAAACTCACGCGCTACAACCACATGCATGCGAAAATATATATGTATGTACATATATACCTTTGACAAATACATGTTACAATGCATTAACCATTTTACTTCCGAATACCTTACTTGTCCAGATTAATTTACCTTAATCTTATAAAGACTTCCTTTATTCATACTTAACATTTCCCACTTTATTTAACACACCCAGTTCAACACTTGAAACCATTACGTTAGATTTATCCGAACCCATTCCTTGACCGGATTTACTCTTTTTATTTATTTCAATATACTTTAGTATTTTCATAGAAACTCACCCTTTCAACCCACGCAAGCCTGGTGTAGAAAATACTTATTTAATATTTGAAAAATCCTTTTACAAAACATTCTTGTGTTAGAAATTGGTTTAACCGCTTAGGTTGCTAGATCACCCATTTACCCACTTCCTTTACCCTTTTTCCTTATCTTATGGACATTAGTAGATTTACTCATTAACTTGTCCATTTCAACTTTATCGGAACATTTATTACATTAATTCAAGTTAGGTTGTATTAACACATTTTACCACACAATCCATTTCTTGATATGTTCCATATTTCCTTGATCTTTTCTCGGAATTTTCTTATACCGTATACTTCCACAGGCTCCACACCGTCGGCTATGCACACCATATGCTCTGGTCAGTGATTTAGGGCTTTTCACCCAAGGGCTCCGGGCCATTCTTGCCTTACCCTGGTGTCATCCGAGTTAGTTTTATGTGTTTTAGCATTTTACAAATTTCCACATTATTACCTTATCCATTTTTACCCGACCGAAACCAAAACACGGGAATTCACCACCCCATTTGTGTTACACTTTGAAATCTTACTTTTCATGGCCTTTATAGTTTAGCCTTGATTTTTATTTCATAAAAATCATGTTCATTTTTACCACTTTCATGCAACACCCTTTCCGACATTTATATTTCATAAAAATGTTCCACTTTGAGTAAAATTACCATTTTACTCACTTGTTTCCAAAATCACCCTTTACTCCATTTCACAAGTGTTAATTTCCCCAAAACACTATTAAGTTATCCTCACTAACTCCTTAAGTGTTCTGACACTTTAATACCCTTTTACACTAGGAGTGATATTCTTCTTAGTTGGAAACACTTTTACACTTTTAAACTCCTTTAATTCCATAACAGTTAATCTTTCACAACAATAGTAAGTTAAACTCACTAACCATTATGAATAATTTTTATCAACATTAGCCAAGCATACATTTCTTTACTTCTTCATTCAAGAAATACATTTACACCTAAGACTAATTTTATAAAAAAAATTGCAATTTCTTTTTATTTAACATGTAGTCTTTTAACCTCATACTCGTCATATCTTTTAGTCCCAATTTCACACACTTTGAAGACTGAAATTCTAACTTTTGTTATTTTATGTTCAAACCCAACAAAATCTTCTTTAGACTTGTTTATACACTTATGTCAAAATACTACAAGTTTATATGCACTAGAAGATGGATTTCAAACCCAAAATCCTACTACACGGTTTAAACATATTTTCACCAAATATTTACTAAGTAAATCATTATATCCAAACATTTTTATTTCATAAAAATGTTTACACTAATATGTCTAGAAAATGACCATTTTCATAAAAATACCATATTTCATTATTCCAAAACCTTAAAATATTTACTTATTCTTGAATTTCAACAAAACCTCATTTTTTCAACAAAATCATATCATTTGCAACATTTTAGTTTATAAAATATTTTTCATTAATATTTCTAGAAAATACACTATTTTATCAAACACCCAATTTTTGCTATTTCAAAACCTTGAAATACACATTATTTACTTATTTCTAACCAAAACAATATCTTCTAACATTTTTATTCCTTAAAAATGTTTAGTATCTTCTACACATTATTTATGCCAATTAACTAAATACCCCTACTCAAATAGTCTAAATACAAGACTACAATGCAAAATATCAATTCTTACACGAAGAGTAAGGTTCACCCACTTTTAATGGCTCTAATGGTGGTGTTGGTGTAGGAGTAGCAACCCCCACCTCCAAAGGTGTCCTCAAAGGGGTTACCAAGAGCTCCCCCAAAAAGCCCTATTTGAACTCCAAGCAAGACCCACTTCATCTTATCCAAAATCCCCCAAATATAACTCCCAAATTTCATGGGTCTTCTTCAACCATGATAGAAATGGTTTTTTTTGGTTCAAATGTGGAGTAATATATCATAAAAGTGGTGGTTTATGGGTGGGCTATGGTGGAGGAGTGGTGGCTTGGTGGTGGGTGGTGGTGGAAGATCACTCTCTTCATCTCTCTCTCTCTCTCTCTCTCTCTCCTTCTTCCATTATCCTAACCAAATAAAACCCAAATACACCAAACAAGCCCTTATAAAACCTCCCTTAATAGCTAAATACCCATTTTGCCCTTCCTAGAACGATCTGAGCTCGTCAACACATAAAATCAATGCTCCAAAATGTGACAACGCACAAGGGCAATAAGATCTAAAAACTCGACCAATGTCGTTCGAACGAGTCAAGTAAGATCGTCCCTTCCCAGTTTCGTACGACCCTTCGCGCGACCTACTACTGTAAACCAGTAGCATGTCGTTAGAAGCCTTGCTTTTAATGACCCATCTCACGACATTTGTACTGTCGTTCGAACGAGAGTCCCATGTCGTTTGAACGTTCCTATTTCTTTTTATTTTTATTTTCTTCCAACTTTTCACCCATAATTCCTCCATAATTATAATTAACTCCTCAAATTTAATCAATATATATAATTTAATTGTTTTACTGGGATGGGTTATTACAAACATAACAAACTAAGATGACATACCAATCTACAAGAACCATAATTAATCATCTACAACTATAACTAAGTATACGAATCAAGAAGCAAAGTTCTCATTATATATTTGTACACACTAGCAAAAAATTACGTCCAAACATAATGACAAGAAATAGTACTAGTGTACGTCTAGAAGTTCAAATTCAGCCAAAATCTCATATATTTCATTTTCTACCCCTGTCCATCCCTTCCCACACGCACACATTATAGTACTGGTGTCTAATATGTGCCCCACAGAGATTTGTCTATGTCTGGAAGATCCCATGCTTATTATACAATAAATAATCTGTTGCAAATACATATGTTCATATCAAATTTCCTAGATTCAAAGATCAATAAAATAAATTAAGGAGGAAGTGAACCCAAGTGAATTTATAAGTTGTAGAATGCAATAAATAGAAATTTTACAGAAAAGCTAACATCACCACTAATTAGACTCTCCTATTTTTTCATACTGATGAGAGAGGAAAGGAATTTACCACTACTCGGCTCCTAAGAAAGAGGAAAGGATTGTTGAAATTACATTTCTAATGTTTTCACTAAAAGATTAATATATAAAATTTGATTTCCCTTTTCGTTTATATTTTTTTCAAGTCGATAATATCTTTTGTTTACTTATTTTGTTTGCTTTTTAGTTTTTGTATACGAGACTTGAAAGAATTCGATCTTTGCTTGATAATCCTGATTTTAGATCTGTTTATAATAATCAATTAGAAGACACCTTACAAGCACAAACGAGTGACAAATAATTAGATTCCTTCGATTTAAGATTAATTTTCACACCCGTGACTAAAACCTAAAGGCTTCTATTATATAATCGGTCAAGTATGTTTTCTCCTATAATGAAGTTTACAGTCTTGTCAAGGGATGTTAGCTCTTCATAGGATCAATGCGCAAGAGAGATGACCTATTAATTTCCAAATAGGAACATCCATACAACATATCAACAAAGCAACTAACTTGAATGATTAAATAATGTTTATGAAGAGACTTTGAACATAATATATTTGGGGAGAAAAATTATGAAATAATTTTTTTCTCAACAAACTTAAATAGCATAAAGAAATTGCTTTGGATGAATTTTGATGCCCAATGCATAATAACAAAGCAACATCTTGATGTATATGCATAGGAATAATGGACAATCTCACATATCTCACTCAAAACATAAGAGTATTTGTCGCTATAATTATTCTGTTACAATGGAAGGAAAAAGACATTCGGAATAATGTGTTTTAAGGTTTTCATATTTGCACTTTAAAGTCCATTTTCATTGTTTGGATGCTTTCAGTCTTTTTTGCAACACTTCTTTCTCTCAAAAAATCACAAAAAGTGAAAAAGAACCCCAAAGTGTTAATATGTAAAACTTTGGATCCTAGACTGAAAAAACACAGATCTATAGGCCCAAAAATGCAATAAATCATTATGTAACGTAAAGGAATTTAACTCCAATTTCCATCCAAATGAATTTTTACTAGGGTAAAAATGAAGAGAGCTAGAAATACATCACGAATTTCAATCATGATCTGCAAAATGACCAGTCTTAATAGTTGAACAAACGTATTTCAGACTCCCCTCAACGTAGTTCAGCCCTACCACTAAAAGTTGGTACTAATATATGAAAAGATAAGAAAATTATCATTTTACAATAATAAAGGTTCTGAATTTGAACAACAACTTATAATTGATATCTGTTTGATCAATTAGCAACAGATAGCAGATCAAATTTAGCTTTACAACATATTAGAGTTTGACTGAGACCAAGATTTTCCCAATCCTTAAAAACACTACTATTAAACCGCTCAACACTCAATCCAATTGTAATGAACCCAAGATGGCATATTGGACAAAAATTTCTTGATTAAATTAAGAATCAATGCCGCCAAATTACCATTAAATAACATAACTTACCATGATGGCATACCAATTTACAAGAACAATAACTAATCATGTACAACTATAACCAATAATAGTTGGTATGCGATCATGAATGACAAGAATGAAATAAGAAAAATGATGATGATCATGGAAAACAAATAATCTCATTAACCTACTGGATTTCTAACCATAACTTCAGAAGGCCTCATAAATGTTAAAGCGAACTAAATAAATAAAACACAGGAAAAAAATCCCTTAGTTGATCATGTGGTTTCGTATTATTCATTGTATATCCTCTGATAGCACATAAGATTTGAAAATTCTTCAGGTCTGTTGGATGATTTATCTGGGTCATGTCCATTGAGTGAAACTAGGCTCTCCTTGTACCTATATTCCCAAAAGCATTCGAAATAGTTGTCTTCTTGGACTACATCTCTCGTTTCATCAGTATTATGATTGTACAAGACCATCTCATAACAAACAGTCCATCCAAGAATCTCATTTTTGTTCCAAATGTCAAGCGGTTTGATGACTGGTAAACGTGAGCTAACACTAAAAAGTTTGGCCTAACACCCCTCCTCCTTCATTACCCACATATCAATATAATGTCAATGATCACAACATGTACGATCATAACAGATCAATGTAATAGATTCATCGTGCAACATAAGTGACCACCAACGAGGGTCTGGTTTCGTATTATTCGACACCTTAATCTCTTTGAACACATGAGTACTCATATCTAACAAAACTATCATATGGTAAGACACATTCTTGGTACTTGTCAACTAATAATAAGCTCCATTAAAATAGGCACCCATACTTGCCAGCCAATAATAAGCTTTATCCAAATCAACATACACATCCCTCCTGGTTATAAGATGTATGGAATCGAAAACAGAGTCCACAATCTCCACATTTCTCCAAGAATCATTACCAAGGGTATACAATGCAATAATAGTATCAAGACTCATCTCACATAGACCGAATCCAAATGATTTTGTACTAATTAGCCAATGGGTCAAAGCCAAACCCAAATCTATGTGTATCATAAGCAGAATGGGGTGGAAAGTTAGTGAGAGGTAGAGGGACGGACCTAAACTCTCTTGCAGCGTGGTTCCACAGAGTTACAACATCAACATCATGATATTGATGGAGAAAAAATAAGCTGTTAATAGGACCGATCATATCGGTTACATTCGGGTAAATTTCTATGTTATTAAGATCATGATGTACCACGAGTGTTTCATAAGGAATCAAGGTGAAGCCACATTTTCCGGTTAGAGGAATGCAGTTATAAATATATACTTGAGGCTTTTGATTATTGTGGTAATTCAAGAAGTGCTTGCTATTAAAACTAGAGGTTTTAATGAGAGAGTACCAATACTTGCACACGCACTTGAATCGCAACACTGATTTCACAGGAAGCCTAGACAAGATCTCAACCACCAACTCGTCTGGCAGATAAATATCACAATTGCTCTACATGTTATCCCCTCTCTCGATTCTCGACTACGTATTTATGTCCCGTAGAAATAAATAGTTCAAAGGAAATCTATAAATTCTCAACTCCAAAAAATTTAAAGGAAATTAATAGGCCTTGAGAAATATTTTTTGTCTTGTATTTCCAGTGTTCATTCAATTTGTAAATATCATTTCAATAGAAAATTAAGAAAACTAGCGAAACACGTTCATTGTTTAGAAATACACAATTATTTTTTAAATGTAATTTTTCAAAATTTTGAGAGTCAATGAGTACTTTAAAGAATGATGGGGGAAAATTATAATTTACAAAAAAGATGGGGGTCATAATGTAGATTATAGAATTTTTGTGGGAAAAAATGTAATTTAGATTGTGTTGTGGCCTTGCCATTTCTCAACATTATGGATTAAAATGAAATTTTCTAAGATTATGGGGGTCACATAGGTAATTTACAGAAGGCATGTGTCTAAATGTAACTCAAAAAGATATGTGATGTTTTGATAATTGGTTGAAAAGATGTTAAAGTAGTTTCGAAATTTTTTGGAAAAAAAAATAAAAAATTGTTTTATATCTGTGAAAATATTGAATTTGAACACATTTTATAGTTTATCATTTCAATGAAATTTAGGGAAAAATTCTAGGAACACTTAGGGCCTGTTTAGTAGTGGAAATTAAGATGGTTTTCTAGAAAATAAAACTAAAAACTTTCCAAATAAATTACATTTTACCTCTCAATAATAAGAAAAACTACATTTTACCCCTAAATAGTAGAAATCTTGTTTTAGAATATTACAGTTTAACTCCTAAATATTAAAAAAAATGACATGTTAAACACCTTCTTTAAATTACATCCTACCCCTAAAATTTTGTGTAAAATACATAATGGACATTAAACTTCATGTAAATTATATCTGACCCTCAAAATTTCAAAAAACTATATTTATAAAAATAATGGTATATTTTTTAATCAATGAACATGTTTCCCTAGTTTTCTAAGTTTCCTATTGAAAATGAAAAAAATAGAAATAGACATAGAAAACATAAAATAGTTTCCATAACTAAAAGATTCTCTTAAAAGCATTAAAGAGTAGAAATTAGGCAAATCCATTTCAGGAATTTAAAATTAACCGACACATGGATCCTTGTTAGAATTTAAATGTTTAATCCCTCAATCCGTACCCATAATTAAAGACATAAATTAGATATAAAAATTGAAAAGAACCCCCATAAAAAATTAACTGATAAAATGCATATATAAATATTGTTTTAGAATATTACATTTAACCCCTAAATATTAAGAAAAATGACATGTTAAACACTTTCTTTAAATTACATTCTAACCTTTGAAATTTTGTGTAAATTATATATGACCCTCAAAATTTGAATAAAAAATTATATTTATAAAAATAATGGTATATTTGTAATCAATGAAAATGAAGGCTCAATTACTAAAAAGTCCCTCAAATATTTTTTAATACAAATTTAGTCCAAATCTTTTTATTTTGTTCCAAAAAGTCCCTCAAACACCCATTTAGCCAATATTCTCTTATTTTTAAAGGTCAGCACTAGCGACATGCCCGCCCCACCTCCCCCACTAACACCCCACCCCACCCCCACTGCCGAAGCTCCGACGACCCTCATTGGAGCTTCTTTTTTGAGTGTTTTTATGTGGCGAGGGACTTTTTGGAACAAAATAAAAAGGCTTAGACTACACGTGTATTAAAAAATGTTCAAGGGATTATTTGGTAAATTCCCCATTAATGAACGTGTTTCCTATTGAAAATGAAAAATAAAAATACATGAAGAAAACAAAAAAACAGTTGCCACAACTAAAAGATTATGTTAAAAGCATTAAAGAGTTGAAATTAAGCAAATCCATTTTAGGAATTCAAAATTAACCAACACATGGATCCTTGGTAGAATTTAAATGTTTTTGAAAGAGAAAAATAGTTAAATCCCTCAATCAGTACCCACAAATAAATCCATAAATAAGATATAAAAACTGAAAAATCTCCCCCCCCCCCCAAAAAAAAACAGACGAAATGCATATATACATGTGGTGGAATGAGGAATAGAGAAAAGTTCAGGTCTAAATTTTTGTTATTATAAGATAAGATTGTTTAAATGTATGAGATTGTTTTATTTCTACCCTTCTTCAACTCCAAAATAAATATATATAAATAAACTCCTTACGAAGATAGAGGTACCTTACAGAGGGAAACTAACACTAGATTATATATATATATATATATATCGAGGAAATGGAATGGAGTTACAGAGGTAAGCCGATAGTTGGATTGAAAGGGAGAGACTGTGTGTAAAAGGGAGACTATGTAGTATATACATGTAATAGTTTTTTTTGGGGTTTAGTCCCGTATCTAATGTTTTGTTATGCTCCACTCCCATGTATTTTCTAAATTGTATTAGGTCCCATAACCGCTCATAACTCCCAACAAACACCTTGTAACCGCCTATCTTTCTTTACGCAGAGAATGACACGTGTCTCATAACTGTTAAAATATGACTAACAACTAAAAAAACAAAAATATAGGAGTGGTTACAAACGAATTTTTAAAAGTGGGACTAAATACTTGTAATGAGTTCTTCTACTGTAATCAAAATTTTGACTAAAATTTCAAGGAAAAAGTGATGTGGCGGTCTTTTACTTGTTTGTTTTTTGGTCCCACTAGCATGGACCTGTAACACCCCAAAATTTTCAACGATCTTTATGTAGTGACTAATTAAATTAAAATTGGAAATTAATCCGAATTAAAATAAATATTAATTAGCGTGACAAGGGTTGATATTTATTTGTGTGAATTATATTGAGTATTACTTAGTGAACGGGTAATAAATTAGTAAGAATGCATTATGATTGTCGTGAGTGAGAAATACGACAGTTACAGAAATTTAATTGGGACGTGTGTGTCGAGACATAAATTTATGAAATAAAATGTAATTTACTTATGGGTCATCCAAATGGTCATTTCGAGTGCGTTAGTGTGTCTAGAAGGGTCGAAATAGTTAGAAAAGTGTACTCGGAGGTTTGGATTGGGTCCCGGGGCATTTTTAGGCCAAATCGGCACCCCTGAGGGGTATTTTGGTCTTTGGGCTTTTTAGAGAAAAGGGACCTACGAATTTAATATGTTTATATCATTACTTGGGTTGGGGATGCTAGGGCTAGCAGTTAGAAAAATTGAGAGAGGCCATTAGAGGAGGAAAATGAAGGATTCCAAGGCTCCCTACACCACTTTTGCACCACCACCACCACCACCACCACCGAAGTTTAGATCGGAGGGAGAGGAATATAACTCCACAATGTTTCTGCATAAATCAAACCTATAATCTCAAGGCAAGTTTTTTCTTGGATGTTTATTAAAGGTTATAATACCCATGTAGTGTAGGGTTTATATTTGATGATAAATTGATGTTTTTGGGGTTTTTGAGAATTAAACACATGAATCTTGGGTAGGATTTGCATGTAGATTAAATCCCTATGTGAATAGAAAATGAGAATTGAATATATGTGATGATAATAATGGAAGAAATCTGGATTTTGGATGGAAAGAGATGAAGAACAATGAAAACTAGGGTTTTAAGGATTTTAATCGGTTCTTGGATTGAATTCGTGATAATTTAATGTTAGATTTACATTGAAAATCATTCCTATACACTTATATTTTGTTCAATGATGTTGGTAAATTTTTTGTTAAGTTTCATGAGGATTTGAGAAAGTTATGAGGATGAGAAATCGCCAAAAATGCAACTGCACAGAGGCTTGTTACATTTCGAATCGATTCAGCACAAGGGCGAATCGATTCGGTCCTTGGGCGAATCGATTCGGTTTCCCAAGTTTTGAATTTTTTTTCATATTAAGCCTAGAACTTGTGAATAATGATCGGGTGGACCTTTGAAGTAACTTTCAAATATAGTGGGAAATATTTTGAATTCCAGTGGGCTAATGGTAGGGCTGGGACTTAGTCATAAATGAGAATAATAAAAACTAAGATTAAATGGGGCATAAATTACAATGTAAGTGAATTCAAGAGAATGAGAAAGAATCATGAAGATAACGAGTGATTCTATGATAAAGATCAGTAGGGTATGAGGGTATAACTACTGAATTAGCTTAAGGAGTAACTAGGGCCCTTCGGGTAGAGAATAATACTTTCGAAAATACGATAGGGAGTTATAAATCATAAATTGAGAAGTACGGTAAGTGTTCAAGAGATTTATATCTTTACTACGTACGAAGGATAATTATAGGTTAAGTGTATACCTATATGGATTATATTATCGGTTGAGTGGATACCTATGCAGATTATATTATAAGCGGAATGTATACCTATACGGATTATATTTATATGTTATGTGTCTACCTATACGGATTATATGTATAGGTTGTGTGTATGCCTATATACGACATATGGATCGGTTGTGTGTATGAATACTATGTTCTTTCTTTGTGTGTGAACATACCTACATTGCCAGCTATCACGGGAGGTTCTGTGTCATGGACAGTCTTATCCTGATGAGACCATTGGGGGGATTTTATACTTGTGCCCCAGCATATAGAACTTAGGGTTGACCACTACTTGTGTATTTGATAGTGTGACCAGTCATTTGGGTGCATTAGGTGTGTGCATAGCCCAAAGTCTTTGAACTATGTTCATCTCCATTGTATGTTGTTTGATTTATGGTTCGAGGAGACATTTCGAACCGCGAGTCCTTGATGTGGTACGAGAAGTACATGGACTTGATAGTAGAGTATGAAAGCGTGCATCATGGGGGCCAGTTTGGGAGATGCTGTTTATATATATATATATATATATATATATACTTGGGTGGTTTATCGTACTTATGTGCAATAGTAGGGAGACTAGATAGTGTATATCCAAATTAATGCTTAAGCTACTTAGTGTTTGATGGTAGAAAAGTTAGATAACGTATATCTAAAGATGATTTAAGTAGGGCAACTTAATGAAATTGTTTAATAATAATATACGTGAAATGTTAATTATGACTAATAATAACATACGAGACATGTTAATTATAGGTGTTACGATAGCGTACTATATGGGCGGTACGGGAGAGTTAAAGAGAAAATTAACTAAAGACTTAATGATTAAAGATTGAAATACTGTAGCGTACTGTATGGGCGGTACGGGGGAGCTAAACCTGTTGGTGGTTAGGTAAATACTCACGAGACCTAGTATGGTTGGGTAGCATAGTCAAGTAGGAGACGTTAGGCGTGCACATTAGTTGAGAGGTGAGGAACTCAAGGGAGTGTACGCTAAAGTTACATGTATAATCAATAACAGTTTTAAATTGTGATTTAAATACTTGCTAAATATTTTTCAAATGGGTTTCTTAGGCTCTGACTCGTTTCAAATCTACTTTTGTAAAAACCTTTTAGGTGTCCAGCCACAGGGACGCCAAGCTTAGGATTCGATCCTCATTTAACGTGCTACAGCTGTTGTGGAAGTTGCAGGACCTCGGTAGTAGACGCTTCCATTTTTATTAGTTCATGTTCATCATTTAGTTATCTCAGTTGGGCATGTCACCCATCTTTAGTTGGTGGTTATTTCAGGGATACTACATTTCTATTTTAAATTTCCAGTTATTGGATTTGGTTTTAGTTATGGACTCTTGTATGTGGATTTCAGTTTGGAGTGTTTATTATAGATTCCTTTATTTATTCCGTTGTTTTATTATTTATTATTTCGTTTAGTGGAATGGTGAATGTGGTTTAGTAGTTTAAATCATTGCATGTTAATAAAAAGTTCAAGTTTTGACACCGGGCCATTTGGGTATTAATAATATAATTATATTTCGACAATGATGCTAAGAATGAAACCATTAAAGATTCTGTTTAATTTAATAATGAACTGATCCCCCAGGATTAGAATAGGAATGGTGTCATAGATGGTATCAGAGCATCAGGTTCTAGTGTCCTTAGGATCTGTATGGCTTACTATGATTTCTGCGTAGCATTCTTTGATATAGAGCTTTATTATAGGATTGTTGTATTACTCTACATATGTGACTTACGTTCTCCTTCTACTAAGTATAGTTGATGTGATTAAAATACGACTTCAGTTGGGCTTCATACACCAAACAATATAGGATGACCAGCGAGGGCCGTTAGAAGGCCCGCAGGAGGAGAGGCTCGACAAAAGCCATAAAGTATTTTGGGGAACGGTGATGGCAATTGAAGT
The DNA here is from genome assembly GCA_949130495.1 of Sambucus nigra. Classification (NCBI taxonomy): domain Eukaryota; kingdom Viridiplantae; phylum Streptophyta; class Magnoliopsida; order Dipsacales; family Adoxaceae; genus Sambucus; species Sambucus nigra. Next base: position 524,300,393 of record OX422220.1, read on the forward strand.
AACCATGATTATTATTCAGCAAATGACAATAGGATGATTAATTAGGAGTATTTGCTTCCCCAAGCACTGTCATAGATAACGGTGGTGCAAATTTAGACTCACCCAGCGTAGTCAGCAGGGGGAGTCAGAAAAACTCTTTCGAAGAGACATCTATAAGGATTCAGGGAAGAGAGGAAGTTTGATGGGCCAACTGAAGGAGATAATCTAAAGGCAATTATGTAGGGTGGAGTGCAATGACACCCAGGATTAAATTTTAGGCAAAATTATTTTTTCTAATTGGAGCAGTGCTATAATGATGGGAGTCAGTCACCAGAACCATGGAGAGATACATTAATAACGAGAATTTTGGGTGCGGTTTGATCGTAAGATTTTCCATATGCTGTTTAGGCAGATATGTGAATGGAGTTTATGAACTTGTCAGAAGTGGGACAAATAGAGATCAATCATGAGAGAAAAGTTAACTTATTTAGTGAGCTTCGTACCCAACGAAGGGGATACTGATAGTAAAAAGGGATCCTATGATGATAAAGGACTCGTGGGTACAATACACAAGCATGGATGGGAAATCTGGCTAGGATGACTAATGTCGATGTTGTCAAGGTCGTACGTTTACAAGTCTATATCCACGCTTCCAAGATAAGGGAGCCAAGAGGGTTGAAGAATCTAGTCGAAGAGCAATATTGGATTAAACGGTGCTGGTGAAACATCAAAAGAGGGTATATCCAGTAGGGGAGCCATCTAAATAATTTAGATTAATGGAAGTCCTACCAAGTGATGGTGGATTCAGTAAGGGTCATCAAATTCAGTATCGAGTTCCATAGGGCTAGCGGAGTCAAAGGGATAACAGGGGTAGTAATTGGGGCTAAGACTACTAGGTCTAAGAGAAGAACACCTCGACATGGACAGTGGGGATAGAGATAAGGGGATGACACAGAAAGGTGTCATATGTGTGAGAGTAGGGACACCTGTATTAAACCTGTCACAACGAGAAACTCAGACCAGTCAGACTGGGAAGGTAGATGGGGACGGTGCCAGTGGGGCACAACAACAACCGCATGAGCGAGACTTTTGGCAGGGAATAGGACTAAGAGATTTAAGTCTGAAGGTTACCAACTTGAGAGTGGTGAGGTCAGATAGGACCAACAGGTTCCTAACCAGCAGCAACAACATTCCGTTCCTAAGGGCCATTGGGTGTAAGGGAATGGCGGGGGATGCCAGTAGGGCGAGGGCCAGGAGCAAGGGAGTTTTTCTGGCAGTTGTTACGGTTGTGGAGAGACGGGACAAAAGAAAAAGGATTGCCCTAATAGAGTTAGGGTCAACTACAAGTTGAGATCCAAGATATTCAACCATTGCAGCAGATCATGGTTCAGTTTTGGTGCAAGAGAGTTACACTCAGGAACCCATTGACTAGGCAAGGTAGATGGCAAATGGAGATAGAATTTTTATCTTGTTCTTATGAGTATAGGATAAGTTCGGGTGACAGGGGTACGTCATAATATATTATTATTTAACACTTAAATTCACGAGGGAGTCGGATTTAGTGGGTACGTTGGCGGTGTTAGCCTTATTAGGTATATATTTATCGTTGGGTAGCGGGGCTCTCTGGTGTTTCATGCAGGGGAGAGAGTGTGCACACTAGGAGGATGTTTGTATTGTGTAATTAGTCTTAATACTTTTGAGAGTTATAAAAGTTGAATTTTTTATGATCATTGCTAGTGAATGGATACCGAGAGTTTGAGCGATAGTAGATTGTGTGATAAGACTATCATACTCATTATTCCAGGGTGAGATATATTATTTTTGCGAGGCATCACCTGAAAGAGGATTGAGCCTGTATATATATACTGTATTGTATCGTAGACTTCGGTGAGTATGTTGTCTTGTTATATTTGATCCCGATAAGTAGGGACGTTTACTGATGCGATTCAGGGTATATTGGTTTATTATCGAGCAGAGGGATTTAGCTCGTTATTGATTTGGAATTGAGGACTCAATAATAGTACGAGCATTGTGTTGTATATCATCGTTAGTAACATAAGAGTGGACGAGTAGACTTTTGATGTCAGGAGACAGGAATTTGGGGGGTACATGTTATGTGCTTAAGGCCTATCGGATATCGATGATCGACAATATTAGTTAAGAGTGTATTGGGGGTTTCCTTGTTTGGATTTCGCTTTGCGAGACATACCACAGATGAAACTTAGCGAATGTCAGGAAGTGGGAAATGTTTGGCCTTTACGAAACGGGTTTAGTACCTTAGTTATCATACGTGTATGTAGTTATAACTGAGATATGAAAGTTATATTACGATTTAAGGCCAATACAACCATATGATGTTGATGTGAAAAAGATTAAGATACGATTAGTTGAGTGGTTGAGTATAACCTTATTGTATAGTCATGCCTAGTATACAAGGCTTAATTTAAAACCAGTATATTACGTTTAGTTGTTTTATGTAGAAATGCACGGGACATAGGGTGTATGGGCGCCCTAGTTAGTTGAGATTTTCAGTATCATTCACGAGGAGAAGACAAGGAACCGTATGAAATAAATGTGGATGCATGTGTAAATTAGAGGGAGAACTAAAACGAGATAAAGAGAATTTAGTTGCATTATGAGCAAGGCGTGTCACTAGAAATTGAAGGGTAGACGAAAATAGGTGGTTATAGTGTTAAAAAGTACAAGGAATGTACATTTTAGATTTTCAAGGATAATCAAGAACTACTCTATGCAGAGGAGTATAATGATGAGAGTTACGTCCTAACCAACTGTAGATGTAAAAGTATGACGTGAATAGTCGGGTATGATTGCAGATATCTCTCACGAAGGGAGTATATGATTTAAAAAGGGGGAAGTTGGAACCTAGGGATGATGGGACCTTTCCCAAGATAGTGCATGGCATGGCCGTTAGAATGTCGGCCCAATTGTGTTGGAATATTATTAGGAGAAGGGTAACTGGTTTGACAAGTGCCAAGGTGAAACGGTAAGGGAAATGAAGGAGTACTTCAGAGTAAAGTGATTAGGGCGGATTTATCATTAGTTCGAATAGTAGAGTATATACCGTCAGACTAAAGAGTACCATTAGTGAAGGGGTACCGGGATCAGCGTAAAGTTCCCAAGTTTAGGAAGACATGGATACCGTGAGAGGAAGTATCTGAGACTATCAGTACTGGGCTTATCCTAATTTCGAGGATGGAATTCTTTTGTAAGGGGGGAAGTATGTAACACCCTGTAATTTTTAATGATTTTTATATGGAGACTACTTAAATTAAAATGAGAGATTAATCCGAATTAAAATAAATATTAATTAGCGTGATAAGGGTTGATATTTATTTGTGTGAATTATATTGAGTATTACTTAGTGAATTGGTAATAAAATATTAAGAAGGCATTATGATTGCCGTGAGTGAGAAATACGAGAGTTATGGAAATTTAGTCAGGATGCGTGTGTCCATTGTGTCGAGACTTAAATTTATGAAATAGAATGTGATTTACTTATGGGTCATTCAAATGGTCATTTAGAGTGCGCCAATGTGCCCGGAAGGGTCTAAATAGTTAGAAAAGTGTACTCGAGGGTTTGGATTGGGTCCCGGGGCATTTTTAGGCCAAATCGATACCCTGTAAGGGTATTTTGGTCTTTTGTATTTTTAGTGAAAAGGGACCTACGAATTTAATATATTTATATCAGTACGTGGGTTGAGGATGCTAGGGCTAGCTATTAGAAAAACTAGGAGAGGCCATTAGAGGAGGAAGATGAAGGATTACAAGGCTCCCCACACCACTTTTGCACCACTACCACCACCGGAGTTTAGATCAGAGGGAGAGGAAGATAACTCCACCACTTTTCTACACAAACGAGACTTATAATCTCAAAGCAAGTGTTTATCTTGAATTTTAGTAAAAGTTTATAATACCCATGTAGTGTAGGTTTTATATTTGATGATAAATTGATGTTTTTGGGGGTTTTGAGAATTAAACACATGAATCTTGGGTAGGATTTGCATGTAGATTAAATCCCTATGTGAATAGAAAATGAGAATTGAATATATGTGATGATAATAATGGAAGAAATTTGGATTTCGGATGGAAAGAGATGAAGAACAATGAAAACTAGAGCCTTAAGGATTTTTAAAGAAAAATCGGTTCTTAGATTGAATTTGTGATAATTTAACATTAGATTTACATTGGAAATCATTCATATACACTTATATTATGTTTAGTAATGTTTGTTAAATATTTGGTTAGGTTTCATCAAGGATTGAGAAAGTTACGAGGATGAGAAATCACAAAAAATGCAACTGCGTAGACACCTGTTACATTTTGAATCGATTAGGCCCAAGGGCGAATCGATTTAGTAAGGCGAATCGATTTGTTCCTTGGTTGAATCGATTCAGATTCCCAGATTTTTAAATTTTTTCCCTATTAATCCTAGAACTTGTGAATAACGATCAGGTGGACCTTTGACGTAACTTTAAAATGTAGTGGGAGATATTTTGAAATCTAGTGGGCTAGTGGTAGGATTGGGACTTAGTCATAAATTAGAAGAATTAAGACTAAGATTAAATGGGGCATAAATTGGAATGTAAGTGAATTCGAGAGAATGAGAACGAATCACAGAGAGAATGAGTGATCCTATGATAAAGATCAGTAGGGTATGAGGGTATAACTACTGAATTAACTTAAGGGATAACTAGGGCCCTTTGTGTAGAGAATAATACTCAAGAAAATATGATAGACAATTATAAATCGTAAATTGAGAAGTACGTTAAGTGTTCAAGAGATTTATATCTATACTACGTACGAAGGATAATTATAGGTTGAGTGTATACATATACAAATTATATTATAGGTTGAGTGGATACCTATGCAAATTATAGTATAGGTGGAGTGCATACCCATACCGATTATATTTATGGGTTTTGTGTATACCTATACGGATTATATTTATAGGTTGTGCGTATGCCTATATGCGACATATGGATATGTTATGTGTATGCCTACTATGTGATTTCTTATGTGTGTGAACATACCTACGCTGCCTGCTATCACGGGAGGTTCCGCGTTGTGGACAATCTTATCCTGATGAGACCTTTAGGGGGATTTTAGACTTGTGCCCAGAACATAGAACTTAGGATTGAGCACTACTTGTGTGTTTGATAGTGTGATCGATCATTTGGGTGCGTTAGGTGTGTGCGTAGCCCAAAGTCTTAGATCTATGTTCCCATTTATTGTATATTGTGTGCTTTATGGTTCGAGGAGACATTCTAAACCGATAGTCCTTGATGTGGTACGAGAAGTAGATGGACTTGATACCAGAGTATGCAACCATGCATCGCGGGGGCCAGTTTGGGAGAAGCCGTGTTTATATATATATATATTTATTTATATATATACTTGGGTGATTTATCCTACATATGGGCAATAGTAGGGAGACTAGATAGTGTATATCCAAAATAATGCTTAAACTACTTAGTGTGTGATGGTAGAAAAGTTAGATAGTGTATATATAAAGATGATTTAAGTAGGGCAACTTAATGAAATGGTTTAATGATAATATACGTGTAATTTTAATTATGGTTAATAATAACATACGAGACATGTTAATTATTAGTGTTACGATAGGGCACTGTATGGCCGGTACAGGAGAGTTAAAGAGAAATTTAACTAAAGACTTAATGATTAAAGATTGAAATACTATAGTGTGCTGTATGGGATGTACTAAACCTATTGGTGGTTAGATAAATACTCATGAGACCTAGTTGGGTTGGGTAGCGTAGCTAGGTAAGAGACGTTAGGTGTGCATATTAGTTGAGAGGTGAGGAGCTCAAGGGTGTGTACGTTGAAGTAACATGTGTAATCAATAACTCGTTTTAAACTATGATTTAAATACTTGCTAAATATTTTTCAAACGGTTTTCTCGGGCTCTAACTCGTTTCAAATTTACTTTTGTGAAAACCTTTTAGGTGTCCATACACAGGGACGCCAAACTTAAGAGTCCATCCTCATTTGACGTGCTACAGCTGTTGTGGACGTTGCAGGACCTCGGTAGTAGACGGTTCTATTTTTAGCAGTTCATGTTCATCATTCAGTTATCTCAGTCACGCATGTTGTCCATCTTTGGTTAGTGGTTATTTAAGGGATACTGCATTTCTATTTTAAATTTCTAGTAGTTGGATTTGGTTTTAGTTATGGACTCTTGTATGTGAATTTCAGTCTGGAGTAGTTATTTCTGTTTCCTTTATTTATTTCATTATTTTATTATTTATTCCGTTGTTTACTGGAATGGCGAATGTAGTTTAGTAGTTTAAATTATTGCATGTTAAAAAAAGATTAAAATTTCGACACCGAGCCATTAGGGTATTAGTAATATAATTATGTTTCGATAGTGATGCTAAGAATGAAACCATTAATGATTCCTGTTTAATTTAAGAATGGACTGACTGATCACCCAGGATTAGAATAGGCAAAGTGTCACAGGACCCCACAAACATATCCATAAACACCCTGCATCTATTTCGGTCCATTCACTTTCGGTGAAAAAACGGGTCCAATAGCATTTTTGATTTAATATACATACGCTTCGATACAAACCGCTATTTAAATTATAAATTACTTGGGGACAAAAAGTATTATAAATTATGTTTTTAACCTTTATACTTTGTAAAAGTGATTTTTAATTTAAAATTTTTATGAAATCCTAGTTTGGATGCAAAACTTAATAAAAATGCTATTTTGAATATAAGAAATGTATTTTATGGGATATTTGCAAAATTTTCATAAACATAGATATATTATAAAAGTATGCCTAACTTTTCGAGTAATTTCAAATTAAACCTATACTTTTAGATGATTATAAAAATACTAAAGTTTTGGTAAATTTGCGAAATGTCCTAAACATGTGATTTGGGGAATTCGTCTCAATGTTTAAAGGTTATTGGAATTTAACTTTGTAAAATAAATTATAAGGGAACCTCGATATTTTAGAAAAATATGAAATGGACCTTAAAGGTTATGTTAAACGAATTTAACTCTAAAATTTTTTGAAAGGGAAAAATATATATGCTTGAGTATAAAAGGGAATAAAAATGTAAACTACGCATAAGGTGTTTTGCGTGTTCGGACATTGGAAGGGTATTACATGATAAAAATGTGAAAAGTAAACCTAAAAAGGGTGTTTATACAAGTGTTAAATACGACATAAGACGATTATTTTGCTAAATACGATGAAAGTCAGGTATTTTATTAAACATAACGTAAGAATGATATTTTCTAAATATGTCGTAAGCCGAGTCTTTTGCTGAAAATCATGGCTGGATCGCGAGGAAATGAACTTAATGAAAAGTGAAAAAAATTCACAAATCAGTGAACGAGATAAATTTAAGAAGGGCACGAAGCCCTGTGGTGCGGCTTCAACTTATACCCCAAATAACTAGTTAGTAAAGAAATTAGTTGTGGCATTTATGGCAGGATATGGAAGAACTTTATTTTCATCTTTAAGTGTACCGAAGTTATTTGTTCTTTATTTTCTACTATAACTCTGCTTTTATCTCTTCCATACTTCATTTATTAAAATTTCTTTCAAAACAAGCTATTATTTCCACCGCGTTCTTTGTTACTTTTTTGTGGAAATTATTTATATTACAAACGAAAACACAATAGAAAATTTCAGGCGTCGTTACACCCCCGAGTTGGTGACAATTGAGTTATGGGAGGGCCCTCTAACCTAATACAACATTGAGGGAGGACAATGGTTTTTTTTCCTAGTTTGTGGCTGAAGCTTGCAATACCTTCCCCTAAACCGAATATTTTATTAATTCTGCAATTCTTTGATGTAGTTCTTGCCCAATGCTCTCTTAAAGCCAGGATAATTTTTAATGCTATACAAAAAATCAATGAGTTATATGGAACCAAGTTTAGGATTCATGGAATTCATTATTGTTACTTGTGAATGAAATCCAACGAGGGTATTTACTACTTGAAGTTGAAGAATTATGAGAGAGTTCTTACTGTAAACTTGCCATACTTGAATAAAGAGTACTTGTCGCACGTGTTTATTGTAAAGTATAGAGAGCACTTGCGCATCCCGACGGGTGGTGAACTCTACAGGGCCTAGGTCCCCCAAATGGGGTTATGAATTAAGTTTAGCTTGGTTTTCATATGTATGTTCTTCGACTATATTCTGTAAGGGAAAATTTTGAAATAGAGTTAATTTGTATATATTATATTTATTCTACTTTTAGACAAAAATGTTTGAGACATAGGTTAGGACTTGATTTTGTTTTACCTTCCAAGCCTATGATGTGTTTGTTTGCAGATGTGGCAACCAAGTTCAAGAGACTACATCCATCATGTCGTGTTTAATCCCACATTTAGTATTTAATGTTCTGAGGATCTTTTAGGTATGAAAGACGTATATTTTTTATCCTTGGATATTTAGTTTTGGGATTTATTCTGAAAAGGGTTTTGAAAATGATTTTTAAAAAGTTTTGCAAATCGTTATAATGACATTAGCTATCGTTCGAACAAGCCTCTGGTTCTCGTTAAAACCTAATGTAGTTGACTTCAAACGAGGCAAGTTTTCCCTACACTATTTTCTTATTAAATAATTCTTTAGAAGTTTGTTGAAATAAGATTAGTACTCTAGTTCCAAAGAACTTCGAACCAATATCAAATGTCACGTTTTTAGCTTACACTAGTTTTTCGTTGGGAATGTCATTAAGATATCGTAGCACTCGATTTTATAAAATAATAAAGAGTTAAAATTTACAAGAAAGCATGTTACGTAAGGTCTTTACGATTGTAAATTTCAGTTAAGATAAACTGAAAGATAATGTTTTTTTTTGGTGTGGACCCAACTTTCATACCTCTTGTTTTTATGCATATTATTTAATTAATTGAATTATAAAAATTAATTATGTGTGCTTGTTTTGACTAGAGATATCACCATTTATATTGATATAAGTTATTCAAGTTGGATTTGAATTTGAATTTAATACACGGTGATTAATTAATTGAATTAAATAATATTTGGACTCATATCGAGAAATTATTAAATAACTGAGTTGTTAGTTATTTGTTTTGAGTATATTTGGTAATTGACTTTTAGGATGCGTAGACTGTCGGTTTATATTTTAAAATAATGGTTTAAAGGTCTATTGGGTTAGTATAAGGCTCGAGCATGGTTCTAAGTCTTTTAGAGTTATTTTGGGGTTCTTTTAGGTGAGGTCCATTTGGGGCCTAAACATTATATAGGGATTAAAGGCTTGTAAGAGATCATTAGGGATCTCATTTTATCACAAACACAATGAGAAAGCACTAGGCGGGCTAGCGAGAGAAAGCACCAAGAGGAATGGAAGATTTGTTGGAATTAGGGATTGATTTCTCAATCAATCCACAACGCTAATTCTATATCAAATATGATTATGATTGTATGAGCCCAAATATTTTATCTATTCATTTGAAACCTAAATCATAAAATTTTGTAAGTCTGATTTTAGATAATTAATTAGTTAATTTTTATAATTAACCTAATCAAGATATTAATTAGGTTGATTTCCCCTACAACGATTGATCTCTTTATGAACTTGGATTAAAATAAATGGATGATGATTTGAATCTATTTTATATTATTAATTATAAATAAACTATGTTTAATTGAATCAATCCATGAAAATTTGTAAGATTGGATAAAACTAGGGTTCTTAGATTATGAATTGGTTTTTCATTTGAATTCTTGTGTAGATTTGGGATTTGATGATGGAAGTAGGTTCCAATTGTTGTTTTGATATGATTTTATCATTTGAATATTGTTTAGGTGAAGTTCTTAGGTTTATTAATGGAGGATCGAGAGAAAAAATGGGGGTTGAAGATGAAGAATCCCTTATCAAAGGGAAATTATGGTTGTTTTGAGTTGATCGGTCGATCGACACTTGGTCATCGATCGATCGACAATATTAGGTTTTGCCTAGTTTGGTCTTTTATTTTTTTTGTGGTACTTTGGGGTTTTATGACTTAGGGTTAGGTTTTTTGGACTTAAGTTTTTCTATACTTGTAGAATGGATATGAATTCTAATGACGTGATATTTTTAGGATGGGTCCTTGAGGTGAAAGCAATAATTATGAAATTATTGGTTAAAATTGTTATGCTAGTTATAGGACCTTGTCTTATGATGTGATTAGTAATTAGGGGGCTATAAAGAAGTGGGTTGTGTAAGGACATTTTTGTCCAAAATTATTGTATATGTCATTTGCCGTAACACTGTTGAAGAATTTCATGCCTATATCATCATCAACGGAATCCGTACATCGAATCATGGAAGAATTCAGAAATCCAGAAAACCGGACCGGTTCGCCTCTTTATAAAAGGAACCGATCCGCCTGCCAGATACCTGGACCGGTTCGTTAAAAAGAAAAAGGAACCGATCCGCCTAGCCCCGGACCGGACCGCCCCGGACCGATCCGCCTTGCAAATTTAGTCCAGAGAGCAGCGAACCGATTGCGAACCGAATCTGATGAAAATTAAAAGAACCGATCCGCCTCCGGACCGATCCGCCTCAGACCCGGACCGGTCCGCCCTGGATAGATTTTTGCCAGATCGTGCAGCCGATTTTCTAGGGTTTTGGATTGTTATATAAACCACGTTCAGGGGATGGTTTTCATAAGACTTCTCAACGATTTTAAGAGCTTTTCAACTCTAGAGTCTTCACCTATAGAGTCCATTGATTCTAGGTTTTCAGATTCACACTTCTTCCATTCATATGTGAATCAAAGTTGCCAACCCAAGAACACCACAGCAGTTGTTCAACCCTTGTGAAGTGGACCGCTCCTTCCTCTTCATTGCAGCCCTACTGGAAAGGGATCTTCCAGCCGCGACTTCAGGATCCAATACCTGAGGGTAATTCTGAGTCAAAAACTTGTATTTCAGTGTAATCCGATTGTAAGCCGTTTCTCTTACAAATTATAGTGATATACAAATGGTTTTGCCCCTGTGGGAGATTTTTCCTTAAACTTTGTGTGTTGAATTTGTCTTGCATGATTTCATATTACTTCAATCACACCTAGTTGCATGCTTAGGGTTAATTTGGGTTAAAAAGGGAATTTATTATATTATTTCTTATTGAACGCAAGCGCCAACTCTTTCAAATTGGTATCAGAGCAGGTTACGCTATCTTATTGCGTATTCCTATTTCCGCAAAATTTTCTAAAAGATATCAATTTTCTGAAAAAAATTGATTTTTGAAAAGTGCGTGTTCAATGGAGAAATCATACAATAAACTACCTGTTTTTTACGGAACCAATTATGCCTATTGGAAAGCCCGGATGAGGTCGTCTTTAAAAGCCATTGATGAACGGGTTTGGATTCTCGTTGAAAGAGGGTGGACACCTCCCTCCGTCACTGTTGAGAGCGTGACCAATTTAAAACCTGTCACGACATGGACTGAGGATGAGTTTAGATTGTCTTCCTTCAATTCTAAGGGATTGAGTGCTATATCCGGTTCCATCACTCCGGATGAGTTTAAACGCATAATGACGTGCACCACGCCAAAAGAAGCATGGGATGTTTTGTAACTTACCCATGAAGGAACTAATGCTGTTAAAGAGTCAAAATTGCAAAACTTAACAACTCAATTTGAAACAATCACCATGCATGAAAATGAATGCTTTGATGAATTTTATGCTAGGCTTTCTGACATTGTTAATACTAGCTTTAATCTTGGTGAACTTATTCCTAATGCTAGAGTTGTTAAGAAGATTCTTCGTTCCCTTCCTAAGCGTTTTATCCCTAAAGTCACTGTGCTTAATTCCTTGGGTAATTTGAATACACTAAAATTGGAAGAACTTGTAGGATATTTACAAACTTATGAAATTGACATGTTTCCTAAATCTACCAAGTTCAAAGATAAGGGAATTGCCCTTAAAGCCCAAGAGAGAAAGAGTGAGGGGTCGGCAAGAAAGAGGGTTGAGTCGTCTAGAAAGAGAGAGACTAAAACGTCCGATTCTGAATGTGAGTTTGACCTAGATGATTTGGCTTTATCTGCTAAAAACTTTAAGAAAATTTTGAAATTTAAGAAAAGTGGGAACTTCAAAGATAAAAAGAATTTTCAGAAAAGTAAGTTTGAAAAGAAAGATTTTAAAGAACCCCCTAAAGACAGTGAGAGATGTTTTGAGTGCGACGGTAAGGGCCACAGAGCGTTTGAGTGTGCCACACGTCTGAATAGAGAGAAGGGTAAAGCTGTCATAAATGCTACCCTTAGTGACGACAGTGAGGTCGAGTCGGTGGACTCGGGAGATGAGTCACCGCATGAGCGTAACTTCCCCGCGTTCATGTCTAGTCATGTGAGTACTCCTAGTGCTCCTCACGACGATGAGGATGCTGATTCACATGGACACCTCGACAGTGAGTGTGAAGAGAGTGAGGGAGAGGAGGAAGGTAGTGAGGACGAGAGTTCCCTTCAACGCGCCTACGCCGAGTTATACAATGAATCATTCAAAACTAAAAAACGTAACAAGGCGTTAGTTCTTAGGATAACCGCGTTAGAGGAGGAGTTAGGAGAAACAAGAGAGAGAGAGTCCTCCACCTGCACCGATATGAGAGAGAGAGTAGGTTTGAGAAAGTGAAAGCGGACTTGACTGCACAAGTGGCTAGTCTTACTAGTGAGCTCCATTCCTCCTTGGAGTCTCAAAAGCAACTTGAAGCCCTTGTTGCCCAGCTTACTCATGACCTTGAGAAAGCTAGAAAAGTCAAGGTTCAAATCGAGGACAGATCTGGGAAGATGGGAAAGATGCTCCTCGGTCCCGCTTTAGGTTTTGGTGATAGGCAAGGAATAGGTTTTGATGGTGCCTCCACGTCCCAAATTGCACCCGGACCAATTCCTGAGTTTACCACGACGCCATATAGCCGTCACCAAAAATAAAGAAGGAGAGTTCGACCAAGAAAAATAATCCGAGGTCCTCCTAACATTGTGCCCTTTTGCTCCCATTGCAAAAGAAATGGACACCTTAGGAATGGTTGCTATAGGTTGGGTCGAACACGACGTACGTTTGCTCCACCACGTCAGAGTGATGAACTTGCCAGTCTGAGAGAGCGTGTTGAGTTTCTAGCTGCCACATCATAGAGTTTGATGGAGGAATTCCGACGGATGACCTTACCATCAATGAATGCGCCCCGCATTCCGGCTAAAACCAACAACAACAAGGGAATACAAAAAGGTACCTATTCTTGGGTTCCTAAGAAAGAGAAAAAGGCCCTTGTTGTCCATGTCGCCCTTAAAGCTCATAATGCCTCACAGTGGTATTTTGACAGTGGTTGCTCCAGACACATGACAGGTGATGTCTCCCTTTTTACTCAGATTGAGGATTATGATGATGGGAGAGTTACTTTTGGAGATGGGAGTAAGTCTAGCATTGTAGGACGAGGTACAGTAGAGTTACCAGGATTTCCTAAGCTAGAGAATGTGTTGTACGTCAAAGGTTTGAAAGTAAACCTTCTTAGCATCAGCCAGCTGTGCGACGATGACTTTGCAGTAAAGTTTGACCGGAAATCTTGTAAGGTCTATAATCAAGCCGGTAAACTATTAGTGCAAGGGGTGAGGACAGAAGATAACTGTTATGGGAATGAGCCCACATCCTCACTTGTCTGCAACAGCGCCACGATCACTCCTATGGATCTGTGGCACCAACGTCTAGGTCATGTGAACGTTAGAGACATATCTCGTTTAGTCAAAAAGGACCTAGTACGTGGCTTACCATCGCTTGGAAAGCCAACTTCCACGATTTGTGGACCCTGTTAGTTGGGAAAGCAAATTCGTAGTCCACATAGGAAGTTGAATTCCATTACCACCTCTCGTGTACTTGAGTTGATTCATATGGATCTTATGGGTTCTACTCGTACGGAGAGTCTAGGTGGTAAGAGATACATTCTCGTGATGGTGGACGATTTCTCTAGATATTCTATCGTAGGCTTTCTAAGAGAGAAATCAGATGCTGTAGAGTTCCTAACGACCAAGTGCCGTGTCCTACAAAACCAACACGGTGTTACTATTAACAGGATGCGTAGTGACAACGACAATGAATTTAAAGAAGCAAAAGTTAATCTTTACTGTGATAGCCTTGGGATCAAACATGAGTTCTCTGCTGTAAGAACTCCTCAGCAAAATGGGATTGTTGAGAGAAAGAATAGAACGATCCAAGAAATGGCTAGATGGATGCTTCAAGGTCGTAAGGTATCTAGGAGATTTTGGGCAGAGGCAGTGTCTACTGCATGCCACACGGTGAATAGGGTATATCTACGTCCACACACACTTAAGACGCCTTATGAATTGTGGACAGGCAAGAAATCCAACCTGGCATATTTCCGTGTTTTTGGGAGTAAATGCTACATCCTACGGGATAGAGAGCAGTTAGGAAAGTTTGACTCCCGGAGCGACGAGGGAATATTGCTAGGATATTCATCGAACAGTAAAGCGTACCGGGTTTTTAACCTGAAGAGCTCTAAGGTTATGGAATCAATAAACGTCACCGTGCAAGATGACGAACCCCCGACGGTTATTGATCCCAACCCTCAATGTGAGGATGAGGACTGTTCTGACAGTGATTTTTCTGTTCCTCTCCCACACTCTGTGGACCCTATTCCTGTTTTAGGGGACACACCTGCTTGGGTTCGCAAGAGTCATGACCCGTCTGCCATTGTTGGCGATCCCACTCTAGGGGTCAAGACTCGTGCTCAGCTAGAGAACGTTGTTAGCCATCTTTGCTACACGTCCAAAGTCGAGCCCAAGAACTACAAAGAAGCACTCAAGGATGAACACTGGATATCTGCTATGCAGGATGAGTTGCTTCAGTTTAATAAGAACAATGTCTGGGAACTTGTCCCCCGACCTAGTGATACTAATGTGATTGGTACCCGTTGGATTTTTAAGAATAAAATGGATGAAAATGGTACTATCACTCGAAACAAGGCTAGGTTGGTCGCTCAAGGCTAAACATAGATAGAGGGTGTAGACTTTGGGGAGACATTTTCTCCTGTTGCGAGGCTTGAGTCCGTCCGCTTACTACTCGCCATCGCATGTCATCTGCACTTCAGGTTATATCAGATGGATGTCAAGAGTGCCTTTCTGAATGGCATTCTACAGGAGGAGGTTTATGTGGAACAACCAAAAGGGTTTGAAGACCCTAAGCACCCAAATCACGTCTACTATCTGAGGAAAGCCTTGTATGGTTTGAAGCAAGAACCCCGTGCTTGGTACGAGAGGCTTACTTCCTATCTCTTAGCTCATGGCTTCAAGAGAGGGGGAGTTGATATGACATTGTTCGTCAGGAGAGATGACGGTGCTATTTTGGTTGCCCAAGTCTATGTGGACGACATAGTCTTTGGATCCACATGCTCCCAGCATTCTCACCACTTTGAGGAGGAGATGAAAAGTGAGTTTGAGATGAGCATGGTTGGAGAGCTTACATTCTTCCTTGGTCTCCAGGTTCGTTAGCTAGAGGATGGGATGTTCATCTCCCAATCCAAGTATGCTAGAGACCTAGTGAAGAAATTTGGTTTAGACTCCGCTAAGCACGCTCGTACACCTATGAGTACCACTACCAAGCTTAGTAAGGACACTTCAGGCAAGGACGTAGAGCAAACCTTGTATCGGAGTATGATAGGCAGTCTTCTCTACTTGACTGCTAGTCGTCCCGACATCGCCTTTAGTGTTGGAGTCTGTGCGCATTATCAGGCGTCTCCGAAAGAGTCACACTTACTCGCTCTAAAACGTATTATCAAATACGTGAGTGGGACTCTCTCCTACGGTATTTGGTATTCCTTTGATACCGATGACCGTTTATCCGCCTATTCGGATGCCGATTGGGCCGGAGACGTAGATGGATGTAAGAGCACTTCTGGTGGGTGTTTTTACTTTGGTTCTGGTCTTGTCTCTTGGTTGAGCAAGAAGCAAAACTCCATCTCTTTGTCCATTGCGGAGGCTGAGTACATCGCCGTCGGGAGTTGTTGCACGCAACTCATGTGGATGAAGCAAATGTTGGAGGATTATGGGATTTCACTGGACACCATGTTCATTTCCTGTGATAACACGATCGCGATACACATATCCCGCAATCTTGTCCAACATTCGCGCACAAAGCACATCAGGTTACGAGAGCACTTCATCCGTCAGTTAGTTGAGGAGAAGGTCGTATCCCTGAGCTTCGTTCCCACCGACCGTCAGTGAGCCGATATTTTCACGAAACCTTTAGATGCCCTTAGATTTGAGAGTCTTAGGAAGTCTTTGGGGATTTGAACAGTTGACTGAGGGGTTGGTCCGTGTCTAGCATAGGTTGCATTATCATTTTCATATCATTTGATGCCTATTGCTAGATTGTATTATTACTTTGCTCTATTTCTTTGTTTTTTTCTTATTTTTTTTAAAAATACAAAAAGATTTTCTTTTTAGAAAAATTTTAAGAAAAGACCAAAAAGATTTTCTTTTTAGAAAAATTTTAGAAAAGCACAAAAAGATTTTATTTTGATAAAATTTTTGAAAAATTCAAAAAGAGATTGTTTATGGATGAGCATTTAAGATAGCCAAGTCACAACTTCATTTCATTTATCCATGTGACTGTTTGTTAGAGATTTGAGAGCCTACAACATTCCATCCATGTGCTTTACATAGTTTGGAGTCTATGAGATGTAATTCGTGATATCTTCCTACATGCTTGACTCCTATATCCTTTATTGCACACATGCACGGCTATATTTGATTATTGCACTTATCTATCACATATTGGCTTGAGTGTTTCTATCTCAATTTTGTCTATACAATGTACAATATGCGATAAAACTTGAGAAGATTGGCATGCATGTAAGAACTGTTTTGGTGAGACTGTGTGATATATTGCATAACGGGGAGGGGCTGCGAAAGTTGAATCTTATCCTTTGCGCAAAAGCCACCGTTAAAAAGGACCTAAAAAATGGAGGAATTTTAATATCCGAGGTCTTAAGAGGTTAAAAGAGCCCAAAAAAATTGATAAGGCAATAAAAAGGCAAAACATGCCATATATGGGCCATTTAGGTTTCACCATCAATTCTCCAAACTTGAGAATTTAGTATACCTCTATTAAAATCTAAATCTGAGGGAGTTGGGTTGGAAAAAGAAAAACGGGTTTGCATTTCCTTGACAGTCCTGAAAAAGCTGAAAAACATTTTGGACGTTATTGGTGTCGAAATCACTTTGAGCTTTGATTTGTTGGTTTGATTTAGTCAATGTCATATATTTCCAACTCTTTTACACCAAAGGAAGCATTTGAGTTCATTCGTTAGGAATATCCAATATTCATCGTGCACATATGTTATGTTTGCATGCTTTGATTTTCCTATCGAATTTTGATCACACCCATTCACTTACGCTATCACCGACTTGGTTGTTTTGTGTTCATTCATGGTGTGATATAAGCCTTGTGGCACCCCAGTTATTGCTTGCGTAATTTATTTCTCTCATTTGTCTATTTTGGGGACATCATAAAAAGGGGGAGAATGAATTATCTGATTATGGGGGAGTGTTGAAATTTGAGTTTTATCATAAATCTGGTTTATATGCATATGTTTATTATCTCATTTCAAACTCAATACGTCACTTGGTATTTCCTTTATCTCATGTGTGTAGGTACATCTTTTGATAATCCCATGTTGCACACCCTGATGAGAAAAGCGTGAAGATTTCTGATGAATTGGAGAACAAACGATGCAGCCTTGTCATATTACCTCTTTCAGTTTTGGGTTCATGGAAGGGTAGATTTGTATAGGCGTTTTGATTCTAGATAATTCGGATTTTTTATGTTTGTTCCGGCATAGACATAGGGGGAGATTTGTAAGGACATTTTTGTCCAAAATTATTGTATATGTCATTTGCCGTAACACCGTTGAAGAATTTCATGCCTATATCATCATCAACGGAATCCGTACATCGAATCATGGAAGAATTCAGAAATCCAGAAAACCGGACCGGCCGCCTCTTTATAAAAGGAACCGATCCGCCTGCCAGATACCCGGACCGGTTCGTTAAAAAGAAAAAGGAACCGATCCGCTTAGCCCCGGACCGGACCGCCCCGGACCGATCCGCCTTGCAAATTTAGTCCAGAGAGCAGCGAACCGATTGCGAACCGAATCTGATGAAAATTAAAAGAACCGGTCCGCCTCCGGACCGATCCGCCTCAGACCCGGACCGGTCCGCCCTGGATAGATTTTTGCCAGATCGTGCAGCTGATTTTCTAGGGTTTTGGATTGTTATTTAAAACACGTTCAGGGGATGGTTTTCATAAGACTTCTCAACGATTTTAAGAGCTTTACAACTCTAGAGTCTTCACCTATAGAGTCCATTGATTCTAGGTTTTCAGATTCACACTTCTTCCATTCATATGTGAATCAAAGTTGGCAACCCAAGAACACCACAGCAGTTGTTCAACCCTTGTGAAGTGGACCGCTCCTTCCTCTTCATTGCAGCCCTACTGGAAAGGGATCTTCCAGCCGCGACTTCAGAATCCGATACCCGAGGGTAATTCTGAGTCAAAAACTTGTATTTCAGTGTAATCCGATTGTAAGCCGTTTCTCTTACAAATTATAGTGATATACAAATGGTTTTGCCCCTGTGGGGGATTTTTCCTTAAACTTTGTGTGTTGAATTTGTCTTGCATGATTTCATATTACTTCAATCACACCTAGTTGCATGCTTAGGGTTAATTTGGGTTAAAAAGGGATTTTATTATATTATTTCTTATTGAACGCAGGCGCCAACTCTTTCAGGTTGTTAAGCGGGATGCAGGGGAGGCATTGTGATGGCCATGTTGGGTTATATCCTTTAGGAGAGATTAGAAATTGGTTTAAAATCCCTAGGGAATGTAGTTAATAGTCAATGGTTTTATATAAATTAGGTTTGGATTGATACCTAGATGCAATGGCTTGGGATATGGGACTAGGTCTAATTGAGATTGAATATAGTTGATGTATGGATTTTATTTTATGGTAGGGTGAGACTACGCCTAGACTGGGGAAATCGAAAGGTTGGGGCTAATGTATTATGGGGTAAATACAAGGTTATAGATATGTTATACCTTTTTATGATGGATTTTCTAGTATGACCGGGTAGTGTTAGGGTCAATATGTGTGTGATTTACCTTAACCCATTTGTGAGGGCTATGTATGTGTATGATTTAATCAATTAGTGAATGTGGAAATTACTTATGTATATTATGTGCAATTAATACCATGTGTGAGTTCTCGTTATTAGGCATACTAAGAGGATTCCATAATGGGACACATGCGATGCGGACTGCATTGGTACCCAGGTGAGTAGACAGGCTCTTCTTTTATTATTGTTTACCCCTGGGTGATATGTTTAGGTACCTGTGATCGACATGGTCTTCGGCGATATTTCTTTCATGAGTCTTGGGTATGGTAGGATTTATGACTGATGGGTAGACGTGGTTATTTATCCCTTTCCATGATGAAGTCTTATGTTCGGGATGACCAATAATACACTAGTACGTGTGAAATATCCTTGAATGCAATTAGAGTAGGCCTTCGTTATGTGTGGGCGCGATAGATGCTCATTTATTTGTATAATCCAAAAGTTGTACCTTTTTCTGGACGTTAGACGTGAGTAGAGTGTTTCTCCTACAATATGTGATTATTGTCTAGTGGTACGAGAGATAGTGGTACCGGTTTATAAGTTATACTAGTGATGTATACGACTTATAGTAGAGATGTCCACCCACGTGCTTGTGTTTCGAACTTACGTATTTCCTGTACTAGAGATGTAAATGACCTATAGTAGGGATGTGTACCTACATACTTAAAATTTTGATTTATGTATTATATATACTAGAGATGTGTATATTGTATTATTGGTATGAGATAGCCAAATGAGTATAGACTTGCAACATCAGCTTGTTATTGGTATATTAGTTATTTTGGTGAGACGTACTGTGGGTTTGAGATTACCACACAACCTATGTTTTAAAATTAAAGAGATAAACCTAAATATGAGAAACTATAGATTCAAGAACGAAGATGTAAAGCTTTCATCACATGGGCGATATATATGTTCGGGTTTAGAACCTCATGATATTTTTAGGTCATTGGGTTGGGTAATTAACAACTTAAAATATGTTAAAATACGAGAGGAAGATGTGTAGTTATGGCATGGCCCAAGTTCAGTTACAATCCTATTCTACATAGGCTTGTTGTTTACATTTTTAAAACTATTTTTGTAGGTACTGTTGTCGTAGTTCTTGTAGATGCGGGAGCATTGGTGGTGCATCTATAGCAATATCCCATTTCTTACTCTCTGGATTTTATGAGTCGAGAAAGTGTAGTCGATCCTTTTATTGTACTCCTTTATTTCCAGTTTAATTGTATACGTATATTTACCTTCAGAGACGACTTATGTTACTGGGTTGGTGATTGGTATCAGAGTTGGTTTTGTGTGGTTTCCGAATTTCATTATTTTTGTCTTTGTTCTATCGATTCCTGTTTATTTTATTATGCTAAGAATGTTACCAAAAGTTTTTCTTCTCGTGATTTTTATGGTAGACCTGATCAGTCTATTTATGAATTTTTCGGAGTGTCAAATTTGGAATAAAAGTTTCAAGTTCTAGTTTCCTAGGGATCTTGAGTGTGTCCGTCGCTTATCCACATTGCATTATTTGGCGAAATTAAAGCTTTACCATTTAGGGTTGGTACTCTATATAAAGATGATCATTTATGAAGTTTTATGTAATTATTTCATGAAAAACGACTCGATTATACCAAGTTTAACAAGAGGGTTCCTTATTTGGATTTCACATGCGATACATCCCACGCATGAGTTCAATTTCGATAAGGAGTTAAGGGATTTTGGACGTGAGGAGTTTAGCAAGTGCTTAGTGTATGGTTCGAGGGGAAATGTCACCTTCCTTGACATCGTTAGAAGTAAATTTTGGAAGGCCTCGTCTGTGCAACCATGTGGTGGACGGTATGTGGAGGAGTTCCTCTATCTTTCTCTTTCTATACAGGAAGATATTGATACTGTAGAGGGGGCTTGCAGCTCAGCATGGCAACTCAAGCGTGACACCTTGGTGAGGCAGCTCAGCGTGGCAACTCATATTTTAGCTTGTGGTTTTAATCACATCGTACTTTCATTATTGATTTCTGTAAGCTTTAACGATTGTAATGACGTAACGATAATAATGGAAGGGTTTGTATGAGGTCAAACGGTACTCGCGAGAGACCAGGCTTGGCAGGGCCTGGGAGAGCTTTCATGCTCTATCGAATGACCTCACTGTGGGAACTTTAGAGGGACCTGGTTTGGAGGATTGAGAAGTAAGGCACCGTTGGGGCTTGTCCTGACCATCTTAGATACACCTGGTAAAGCACCGAAGGACCCTGACCGTGGAACCTCAAGCGGAGCAGCTTGGAGTTCTATCGGGCATTAAGTTATGGACCAAACAACCCTATACTTAAAGTCACATCTACTATGGGTGATGTCACTAGCCATCTAAACGTTTGTCAGACATACACTTGAGTAAACCGCTGTGGTATTCGGGGCTGTCAGGTAGTTGGTGAACCACCTCTGCGACAACAAACCCCTGACACACAGTGGATAGGCAAAAGGCATGTCTTGGCATTTAATGTTTATGACGTGGAGACAACTAGTGCATCAGGCATTTAATGTTGTGACATAAAGTATGAGGGATGTCTTTCATACTCTTTAATGACTGAGTTGCCTCGGGGGTGGTGTGGGGGGCTATTTAAGGACCCCAACCACCTTTGAGGAGAGGATGATCTTTTTGGAGAATTAAGAAAAAGAGTCATTGCAAACTAGAGAGTTCACTAACTCACCATTGTCATTTATTGCGAAGCTTTTAATATTTGACAGAGATTCTTGAGGGAGTTTGGTGTGTTGCTACCTGCCTACCAGGATGTACCTAGGGTGCTTATTTTCCCTCTCCCTCTAGCTAAGTCACTTCTAAAGTTCATTATTATTCCCTGAGTCATACACGAGAGGCTTTGCGAGTTTAAACTGAGTCCATCTTCATTGAGTTTTGTGTGTGTGTTTCCTATAATTAGTCTAGGGTGTTGGCTAATTTAACCCGTGGTTACCATACTAAATAGGGGTTACGCCTCCACATATATAATCTAAAGTACCCTCTTACATTTGGCGACTCTGCTGGGGAGGCATCCTCCTAGAGAAGGAGTATGGCGCAGGATAACGCTACTAGAAGACTCAATTTTGATGACATACAGCATAATGAAGAACAAGCTGCAAGGGAACAGGAGGCCTTAAGAGATGGGGCTCCTCGGGGAGAGATACCGCTGGCTCCAATAACGATAGGCGTCCCAGGGGCTGCACAACCCTCCACGAGCGTAGGGCTGGGACCTACCCAGATGGCGCTCCTCATGAGCAAATTTTACGAGTTTTTGCAAACCCCAGTAGCTTCCACTATGCTGGGAGGATTGGAGACTAGTGCCTTCGTGACACCAGGAGTGGCCCCAGGGGCCCCACCAGGGGCAGGCGTTACGGGAGCGGTACCAGCAAGTGTACCCTCTGTTGTGAATCCCACTATGGGCGGCTCAGGCGTTTCAATGGCGCAACCGATAACGTTCGCTCCAGTTGCAACAAGCGCTCAACCATCTGCTCCGTTGCAGGTGGCCCCAGTGGCCTCGCCCTTGGAAGAGATGAGAAAAGAGATGCAGAAGGAGATGCTGAAGTTCATGCAGTCTTCCTCGCAGGCTGTGGGCGAGGTGGCAGCAGTCTACGACGACTTCCGGACACCTTACCCCCAGGAGTACAATGACGAACCCTACCCGAAGGACTATATTCCCCCTACCTTTGAAAAATATTCAGGGAAGGGGGGGAACCCGAAGGAGCACATCAAGCGTTTCGTCGAGCACCTGGGGGCGCATTGCAATGACAAAAAGCTTAGGCTGAGGGAGTTTTCCAAATCCTTGACTGATAAGGCCTACACTTGGTACTCTCACCTGCCTCCCAATAGTGTCTCCACGTGGGAGGAGATGCACGTGTCGTTTGTCCGAAAGTTCTTCTTGGCAGAAGATGAGTTCACCCTAACCCAACTTGGCAGGGAGAGGCAAAGGCCAGGAGAGGAGGTAGTGGCCTATATCCGAAGATTTAGAGAAAGGTCCCTTGACGTGAGGGAAGAAGCTAAGGAGGCCAGGTTACTACAAATTTGTGCTGAGGGATTACTTCCTGAGTATATCTGTCACTTGATCAATGAGACACGCGAGGGAACTTTTTCAGCTTTCTTAAAATCTGCAAGAAATATATCGTTGGTGGTGCGACCTAGCCCGGTAGTAGCCCCCATGATGTTCAGACAGACATTACAACCCCTCGGGGGAAGGACACAGGCCCCACGGGTAGGATATGTCGAGAGAGAAGATGGGGGCAAGGCTCAGAGGAAGGACAACAAAAGAAAGTTCGGAAGGGATAGGGAAGACCCGCCACCGTTGCCTTGTACGGTGGAGGAGGCTATGAGTTGCTATAACGCAATGGTCCAAGGCGGAACGGTTTACGAGCCAAAAGGTGTCCCGATAGAGGAGCCCGACGTGGCAACTAGGGCCAATCCCAAATATTGTCAGGTGCATCGAAAGGTCCAGCATCCAACAGAAAGCTGCTTCACGCTGCGAAGAATCATAGACAAGTACGTGAAGGCGGGAACGCTGCAAATTCCCCCACAAAACGTTAACAATAACCCGCTCCCGGCGCACGGGGCCAATGTTGTGACGGCCTATGATGAAGAGGTAGAGCGAGAGGGGAGAGGGGCAACGAGGGAGTTCGATAAAGCACTTGAGTATTGCACTAGAGGAATGGCCAACGTAGTTCTGGCGTATGATGAAGCAAGTGCTAGGGACGCAGAAGACGCCTATAGCGTTGAGGGCGAGGAAACAGGTCCAATCATAGAATACAGCGCAGTTTCAAAATCCCCAAAGTTCGCTTGGTTCTTCGATCAAGTGGGGATACCAAAGGAGAGCAGACTGGAGATAACTCGGGCGATCCTTGACATCGCGAAGAAGGACGCGGTTCCCTCGCTGAAATGGAGAGGACCCATGGCGAGGCTGGTAAAAAAGTTCCTATCAGAGGTGACCTTCAGCGATGCAGATAGAGCTGTAAGGTTCCCTCATAACAGGCCCTTGTATGTGACGGCCAGTATCAACGGGGTTAGTTTTGCAAGAACGCTTATGGATGGGGGTGCTTCCATCAACATTATGCCGATCAACTCCTTCCACGCAGCTGATATCCCAGAAGAAAGGTTGGTCCCCATGCCTCTGGTAATCTCAGGGTATGACAACCAATCTTCCAAATCCATTGGGTATGTGAATGTGGGAATTGTAATGGGAAATCTGAGTTCCCACATCAAGTTCCATGTAATAGAAAGTGCAACTTCCTATCATTTACTAATAGGAAGAGTATGGATGCACAATCAAGGTTTAGTTCCTTCAACATATCATCAATGCGCCAAGGCGAATGTCAAAGGAACAGAAGTGACCATTAGGGCTACAAAAAGGCCCTTCGCCATCGAGGAAGCTCACTTTGTGGATGCGGCCTTTTATACGGAGTTGGAGGAAGATGCTCGAGTCCTAACAAGAAGAATGGAGGGGGCATGGGTTCCCTCGATCAGAGATAGAATGGGGCCTCTGAACGAGCAAGGCAAAGAAGCCGCGAATAATGAAGGGGTGGGGGCCGAAGAAACCCATCAGGTGATCCCTCGACCCCAAGGTACTACGAAGCAGCTCAAAAACAAAGTAAAGCTTAGAATGGATCCTGTGGAGCATGAGGTCCAACGGCAAAGCGTGCTGAGTCGCTTCTCAGGAGGAATAATCGCTGAGGCTTCGAGAGAAAGGAAGAGGAAGGCCTTGGCAACAGCTACCAACAGGCAATGCAAGAAGGTGATCACTGAGGAGGGGAAGGTGGTATACCGTTTATAACGATGTGAGCGGGCGGCCGAAGAGACCGAGGATGGGGCTGACCCGTTATATGAGTGTTTCTTGATAGATCAACAGGGACAGTGTATGGTGATAGACAACTCCAACATACAGGAGTTCGTGGAGGAGGTCGCCGAAGAACCAGACTACATGGCAAATCAACCAAAGCCCCAGGCACAAGTGTTGGAGCGGTTGAACCTGGCAGAAGAAGGGGAAGACCCAAGGCCCATCTTCATCGCGAAGGATCTCGGTAAGGCGAAGCAAGAAGCCCTGGTTGGGCTAATCCGGGAGTTCATAGATGTCTTTGCGTGGAAGTATACCGAAATGGAAGGGCTAGATGAGGAAGTGAGCTGCCACAAGTTAAACGTGACACCTTCAGCCATCCCGGTAAAACAGGCAACAAGAACTTATAAACCTGAGTTGGATTTGAAGATCAAGGAAGAGGTTCAGCGTTTATTGGCAGCAGGATTCATCAAACCAATACAACATCCCCTGTGGCTATCTAGCATTGTGCCAGTAGGGAAGAAGGACAAGAATCAAATAAGGATCTGTGTGGATTTTAGAGATTTGAACAGGGCTTGCCCCAAAGATGAGTTCCCTCTACCTTCCATCGATAGCTTGATAGATGCCACGGCTGGACATGAGATGTATAGCTTCATGGATGGGTACGTTGGGTACAATCAGATCAAGATGGACCCCGTGGACGCAGAGAAAACGGCATTCAGAACCCCGTTGGGCAATTTCATGTACAAAGTAATGCCGTTTGGACTTAAGAACGCGGGAGCCACTTATCAAAGAACAATGATGGCCATTTTTCACGATTTCCTCCACAAATTTGTAGAATTCTATGTGGATGATCTGGTCATCAAATCGAAGAAGGAGGAGTCCCACCTAAATGACTTAAAGAAGGTGTTTACTCGATGTAGGAAGTATAAACTAAGGATGAACCCATTGAAGTGCGTCTTCGGAGTAACATGTGGGAAGTTTCTAGGCTTTGTGGTTGATCGACAAGGGGTGCAGATGGACCAGGATAAACAACGCGCGATCTTAGAAATGCCGTACCCAAGAACGGCGAAGGAGCTGAAAAGTTTCCTCGGTAAAGTCTCCTACCTTAGAAGATTTGTACCAGGATTGGCCGAGGTAACACACCCGTTGATGCAACTGCTGCGAAAGAACACAAAGTTCAGGTGGGAAAAGGATCACCAGGAGTCCCTCGATGAGTTGAAGAAACTGCTCGTGTCACCACAAATCATGGTTCCTCCACAGGCAGGAGCACCGTTGCAGCTATACCTCACCTCCACTACAAGGTCCGTTGGAGCTTTGCTGGCACAGGAGATCGACGGGCAAGAACGGCCAGTGTATTACCTCAGTAGAATCATACATGGGCCGGAGATTAGATATAGCAGCCTAGAAAGGCATTGTTTGGCCTTAGTCTTTGTAGCACAAAAACTTAGACATTATATGCTGTCTTTTACAATTCATATTGTAACTAGATGTGATCCTATTAAGTACTTGTTGGCTAGAACTATCTTGATTGGCAGGGCAGCTAGGTGGTTCCTTATTCTCTCCGAATATGATTTAAAGTGTGTGGTTCCTCGTGCTATCAAGAGCCAGGCGTATGCTGATCTGTTGGCAATCTTTCCATCAGGAACGTTTGAACCACCTAAAGAAGACATTCCGGGAGACGACTTACAAGCCAACTATCTGGACACAACCGATGAGGAATGGACGATGCAGTTCGACGGGTCTTCGGCTGAAAAAAAAGGAGGGGCAGGGGTCATCCTTTCAAAAGGAACGGAGGAAATTTGCCTTTCCTACAAACTAGATTTCCCTTGCTCCAATAACGAAGCAGAATACGAAGCGTTGGTGCTAGGGTTGCTGGAGGCTCTTCGAAGGGGAATTCGTTCACTCTGCATCAAGGGTGATTCGAACTTAGTAATTCAGCAAGTTAATGGAGAATATGCGTTGAAACACATGAATTTGGCACCATATAGAACGATCATTCAAAGGCTCCTCAGCCAGTTCCATCGGGCCAAAATCAGAAGACATCCCAGAACAATGAACCGACATCCAGACGCTTATGCCACTATTGCTCAAAAGATGGTCATGAGGAGCGATACGACTATTGTTACGATCCAACGAAGAACAGCTCCTTCGGTGATACAGTCAATACTACCGACGGAGGGAGACGCGGGTTGGAGACGAGAGGTCAGGAAGCAACTGGAGTCTGGCGAAGGAGCTATGGGACTCAGAGAGTTGGCCCAATACTTTACAAACCAGGGAAATCTTTACTTCAGAAATGCAGGGGGATGGTTATCGAGATGCATTGGGCCAGAGGAAGCAGAGCGGAGGTTGAAGAAAACACATGAGGAGCACTGCGAAACAACTGAGATACCTCTTTATAGGAGAATTCAAAGAGAGGGATATTTTTGGCCTAAAATGAAACAGGATGCGGCAGAACTACAACGGAATTGTGATAAGTGTCAGCTATTTTTCGAAGCAGCTGAGTGCCATTTCATTGAAGCCCAAACAGACTGGAGGCGGCCCTATATCGACTTTATTCAGGATGGAATTGTCCCAACGGAGAAATTGGATGCGATGGGGCTAAGGCGAAGGGCCCCGAGGTTCTATATCCAAGAGGGGCAGCTTTATCGAAGGGGGTACTTCAACAGGCCGTTGCGTTGCATTACAAAAGAAGAGGCAACTGAGGTCCTCAAACAAGCCCATGACCTAGCTCACATGGGAGGGGCCAAGTTATATGATCAGCTGATGACGTTGGGGTATTATTGGCCAACGATGGAGAAAGACTCCGCCGAATTTGTCCGAAAATGCAAGGCTTGCCAGCTTCATGGAAATATGATCCATGCCCCATCGGTGGACTTACACTCTCTGGCAACGCCTTATCCTTTCCACACTTGGGCGTTCGACCTCGTGGGGGCGATACATCCTTCGTCGAGGGGTAAGATATGGATACTGGTAGCAACGGAGTGCTTTACAAAATGGGCTGAAGCAATACCACTTAGAAGGGCCACGGCTGGAGTAGTGAGTAACTTCATCAGAGAGTATATCATTTGCCGTTTTGGGATCCCAAAGGTTATTCTCTCAGATAATGGGACTCCCTTCGTCAACTCAGAAGTAACGATGCTCACAGACAAGTACTCCATTGTTCATCACACTTCAACGGTAGCATACCCGAAGGGGAATGGTCAGGCTGAAGCAACTAACAAAACTCTGGTTAATATCTTGGCTAAAACGATGGAGGACTTTCCAGGATCGTGGGATGACAAGATACCAACAGTGTTGTGGGCCTATCGAACGACGAAGAGGAAGCCCACAGGGTACACTCCGTTCTCCCTTGTCTATGGGGCTGAGGCAATTCTTCCAGTAGAGTTGGAAGTTCCCTCGGCTCGATACGCCTTGCGAAGCAGCATGCTCCCTCAGAACAGGCATGTGCAGTTGGAGGCATTGGATGAACACAGAGACAACGCGATGCAACATTTTCAAATGTATACAAAGCAGCTCTCTAGGGCATATGACAACATGGTAAGACCAAGGAGGTTCGTGGAGGGAGATCTCGTTTTGAAGGCAGCAGTGAAACACATTAGGGGACTTCCTCTGCCAAAGTTCGCAGCCAATTGGGAGGGGCCTTTCATCGTGAACGAAGCTCATGATTCAGGTTATTGCCTAATTTCTAAGTTGGAGGAAGATAGGCCATTCAAAATTAACAATAAATGGCTGAAAGTATATCATGTGTAGACAGTTTGTTTGTACCATCGATGTATTGGGTCTTCTTATTATGAATATACAAGTTTTACTGATGATATGAAATATAGACATTGATATGAAAGCAAGCATAACTCAGAGATAAATTAAGCAACGTACATTCTTCCATTCACTAAAGAAGAGAGCATTACAAGCAAAATAGGGAACTACTGCCCAGGAATTACATGAATGAAAGAAAGAAAATATGTACAGGAGTTTTACTATGCTAGGAGAAACCACAGATCCGGGGAAGAGAAAAAATCCCCGGGGAGGCTCGAAGAAGCTGATGCAAACGAATTTTGAGCGTTGACAGCAACCTCTAGCCTGGTTTGCACCTGGGCGCGTTCAATAAGGAGCTTTTCCCGTTTTAGCTTAGCCAAACGCAGAGCTTCTTCGGCTTTCGTTACTTCTTCATCGGCCGATTCCAAAAGAGGTGCCAGCTCGGCTAACTTAACCTCCTCAGCCCGTTGGTCCTCCTGGTACCTTATCAACACTTCCCTCTGGCCGATCAGTTGCTGGTTCTTCAAAGTCTTCAGATGCGTGATAAGCCAGTCAAAACGGAAACCATCACGCCCCAACTCCTTCAGAAAACCTAGAAATTGGTTGAGAAGGGATCTGGTAACACTGGCAGTGGGGGTACTAGCAATTTCAGCAACAACGATCGCCATGCCTTGCAGCCTGTGACTCATCACATGAATATTTGAGCGCAGGCAATCCGGTGTGAAGGTCTCAGGATGGTGATCCACCAATTGTTCAATCACCAGCCGATGGTTGACGGGCATTTGAGGAGATTGCCGAAGCACCATGAGACAGAACGAGTGAGGAGCTAGGTCGGGAAGAGGGACCTCACACCCAGATTCGCTCTCAACTGCAGCACCAGTCGTAGAACCTTGATCATCATGAATAGAATTTTCCGAAGCATCAGGTTCTCGGAAGGGCGAGCCTACAGGTGAGAGGACTGGGGGCGAATCTCCCCGAGCAACCTGAAAAGAAAAGCCCAAATAAGGTGGAGTTTATTGAAAAAAAACTTAACAAGCGTTTTCGTTGTTAAGTCACCGTTATAAGGTGGAGTTTATGAAAAATCTTAACAAGCGTTTTCGTTGTTAAGTCACCGTTATAAGGTGGAGTTTATGAAAAATCTTAACAAGTATTTTCGTTGTTAAGTCACCGTTATAAGGTGGAGTTTGCGAAAAAAAATCTTAACAAGCGTTTTCGTTGTTAAGTCACCGTTATAAGGTGGAGTTTATGAAAAATCTTAACAAGTATTTTCGTTGTTAAGTCACCGTTATAAGGTGGAGTTTGCGAAAAAAAATCTTAACAAGCGTTTTCGTTGTTAAGTCACCGTTATAAGGTGATGTTTATGAAAAATCTTAACAAGCGTTTTCGTTGTTAAGTCACCGTTATAAGGTGGAGTTTATGGAAAAAAATCTTAACAAGTGTTTTCGTTGTTAAGTCACCGTTATAAGGTGGAGTTTTGTGAAAAATCTTAACAAGCGCTTTCGTTGTTAAGTCAACATTATAGGATGGAGATTATGAAAATCTTAACAAAAGATAGGAGGAAAGATATACCTCAGTCACAATGGGAGCATTCGAGGCAGCCTCAGGGACAGGAACCGTTGGGGGAGCAATTATTAACCCAGATGCCATAACGGGATCCCTGGACGCAGAAGCCTCCACGCTTGTCCAAACTTGATCACCCGTGTAGGGCACAAGGGCAAGCATATGGGGTTCATCACGAGAGGACACGGAGCCCTCAAACAAAGCCACATCAGGAACGGGTGTAAACACACCAACCTGGGCCCTCACTACAGGAGTTGATGCAAGATCGGGAGAAAACTGTGCACAAAGCCAAGTGTTAGAAAAGAAGAATGGGCACAGAAAATATGAAGAAATAGCTCGACGTGTTGCTTACCTCAGTTATGGTGCTAAACAAAGGAATGACAGTCGGGGGTCTCATCAACATCGTTCGAAGAAGAATACTTTCCAACAACGAAGACACTTCAACCTGGGGTACCCAAAACACATCACAATTCAGTAAGCCAAATAAGGAAAGAATATGACTGAAAGAACTACAACAAACAAATTACAGATCACATCATACCTCGGGTTCACTCTCCTCAGTAAGTACAAGGGGCAGAGGAACCTCGGATGAGGCCTGTAAATCTGAAGGGACCAAAGGTGTTATCTCGGGAGATGCCACTTCGGGCAGGGTCATCGCTTCAGGCGAGGAAGCACTCGCAGGGTCAACGGCATCACCTCCCGCAATGACATCCCTCGCACGTTGGCTGACTAAACGACGAGAATACGTAAGCCCTGTCATGGGGGAACGGGGAGGAGTCACATCGGTATGAGATACACCGAAGCGTCCCCCCACAAAAGGGCTCACGGGAGGACTGGACGAGTCTGGTTTTTCTATTTCAACCCCCTGCAAAACAGTTGTCAAAGAAAGGGGGCGAGGGATAAGCATACACACAAGCAAAGACAGTCATCCTCAAGCAAAAAGGGGATAATAATTAAGTCAGCAATGCATACCTCCGATTCAGAAGGAGAACGAGAGGGCACAACCACGGGCGAAGTGGGAGGAGTGGCAGCAATTGAGGGGGCAGAGGTTGATTGCACCTCAGGGGTCAGGCGTACTTCAGGAGTCCGTTTCTTCTGGGACTTGGTGCCCAGAGTCTTCTTTCTCGAGCTAGCTGCACTAATGCTGACGCCTTGAGGAACCCGGGAACTCTTCCTCTTTTTGGCCGTTGGCTCTGAAGGATCCACCACCACCGTGGGGAAAGCAGCGGGGGAAGGGGCAACGACCGCATGCCGTTGATACTCAGCATGTATTCGGTCCAGTTCTGCCTGGGCCTCCTTCCTCACACGCTCAGCCATCTCAGCAGGCATGGGAGGAGGAACGGATGCTATAGGAAGAGCTGCCACGGGAGTTTGGGGCTTCTGGGACTTCGACTTTGATTTTGATGTCCCACTCTTGGCCGTTCTTGCTTTCTTAGCAAGAGGTTGAGAAGCCCCCTCATCGGTAGTAGCTGCAGCAGAGGGGGCAGCCTTCTTTGCAGCAGCAGTTTTTGACTTAGGCGTGGCAACTGGGACCATGGCACAAAGTGGGGGAAGCTCCTTGGGAGGTGCTTTGTGGGTTGAACTTAGAGGGAACTCTATCCCAAGCACAGAGTTGCCCTTTAGCCCCAACTCTAGGGCAGAAAATGAGCAAACAGGAGGGTACACTGGCTCTTGCTCGATGAACTTAGCAATTTCAGCTAGTTGTCTTGGCCAATATTTGGTGGCAAAAAGAGGGGTCACATCCCCACGCCTAGTAATACTAGGAATGGTGACACGCCCAGCCATTGCTGAGGATATCCCCCACGCAGCAGTTGAAGAAAACAACGAACATGCCTCGGCAAAGGAGACTTTGGGGTTTGACGATTGGAAAACTGGACGTGGCACCCCCTGGTCAAACCCAAACTGACGGCTGCATCGGTTGGGGTTGTAATGCTCGCTCGAGTATCCCCACTCGGTGTATGAGGGCAGATATCCAGGAGAAAGAAGAAGAACTACGGCCAGCGAGGGGTCCTCGATGTCAGGAGAGGGATCCCGTATCATTCGGGCATCAGGATGAAAAAACTTACAAGTGTGAAAAAAGGCCTCTTCTTGATAAGGCCTCATAACGAAGCTCTCAAAACGGTCAATCACTGAAATCAACTCCTTTCGGCTTTGCCTCTTATGGTAAATAAAGGACCGAGGAGGCAGAATTGATTCAGCCGAAGGAGGTCGGTTGGACTTGGCCGCTACGGCAGGAAAGCGGAAGTAAAGAAAGCTAGTCAGAAGCACGCTATTGGCGAAATTGGCTAAGTTATAACGACCAATAGAGCGTTCCATGTCGAATAAAGTCCTGTCTAACCAGGTGTACAAGGATCCCAGGGCAATTGCAGCCAGGGGAAGCTTTATGCCTCGAGCTAGGCGAAGGGACAGGTTGATGAGGTCTCTTCGGGGCTGATCATTAGGCTTGCCCGTCAAAAAGAAACGGGACAAAATCACAAGAATGTAAGCGGCAAGCTCCAACGAAGTACCTTGACCAGGGGCAGTTGATGAAGAGCTGCCTTCGCTGGAACTCTGGAAGAAATAGTTGATCAGGGGAGAAAAAGTAGCTTTGTTGGAAGAGCCGATGCAGCTTCGGCATATGCGATCCAACTCAGAACGATCCGCAGTCTCTTGAGCATCAAGAGCTTCATCGGTGTAGGGCTCATGGCCTGTTGCATCGAGGCCCAAGAGCTCACACACATCCTCCAGAGTTATGGTAAACTCACCCCAGGCAGCAATGAACGTATGAGTATCCACGTTCCATCGAGAGATCAAGACAGGAAGGGCATAATTGTTCTTTGAAATGGTGAACTCACCAAACCATTTAGCCCGTTGCAGTCCAATCTTGGTAAGAATATCAGCATAGGAACTCTGCATGTGCGAGTTCCAGGCAGCAAAGTGGGCGGGGGATCCCCCGGGTGCTTCGAAATCAATGTGGGACCATGGAAAGTCCCCTCGCTCTAAGCGAAATCTCAGAGTTCCTTCTGGGGGCAAAAATCCCCACTTAGACACCTCTTCGTCTTCATCACCCAGCAACAGGGCGTCAAACTTGGAGGAAAAGCAAACAGCCTTACAGGCAACAGCAAAGCCATCACCCTCCCCAAAAACGGGAGAGCGACGGTAAAATCTCAGCTGCTCTTGGCGAGCAGCACCCCGGGCGGAGGCAGCAGTGGTGGTGGCAGACGGAACACTGGTGGCAGAAATGGTGGGGTCGCTTGAAGACGCCATGGCAGAAATGGTGCTTGAAGCCGTAACAAAGAAGGTTTTGAGAAAAAAGGGATTGAAGGCAACACTGGAGACGAACGATCACAAGTAGTGATTATAACTCTCTGCAACAATGGCGTATCTACCTCTCTCTCTCTCTTTATAAGAACAGAAGCGATAGTCTGAGGAAAGAAGGTAACAATGAAGTAGGAAAGAAGAAGTAGAAGCAGACCCTTTAGGCCCACGTGGTTAAGGTTCAAAGTATTTTGAAAAAAATGGCTGTTGAGACTTTCGAGTTTGGCGTTTAGATTTTCCCACCCTCGCACGTGCACGGCCGCCTGTAATCATTTCACAAGAACACGTGGCACTTCGGGAAGTGCTGTGACAGTTGAAAAGACAGCGCACGTCACTAATGAAATGATGCATAGAGAACAGGAAGCGTTGCCTTGCTCAGCAAGTTTGAGTTTTGGCGCCAATCTCCTTGTCAGACTTACCCAACGGAGCCACAACGAAGAAGATGTTCCAACGGTTACACAAAGAAAAATCCATCAAGATGAGCCATTTCGTGCAGACATTTCTTGTCCCAATAAATCTCTCCACGAGGGGGCAAATGT
The DNA here is from genome assembly GCA_949130495.1 of Sambucus nigra. NCBI lineage: Eukaryota > Viridiplantae > Streptophyta > Magnoliopsida > Dipsacales > Adoxaceae > Sambucus > Sambucus nigra. The sequence goes on from OX422220.1 coordinate 524,334,506, forward strand.
AGAGGGGGCTTGCAGCTCAGCATGGCAACTCAAGCGTGACACCTTGGTGAGGCAGCTCAGCGTGGCAACTCATATTTTAGCTTGTGGTTTTAATCACATCGTACTTTCATTATTGATTTCTGTAAGCTTTAACGATTGTAATGACGTAACGATAATAATGGAAGGGTTTGTATGAGGTCAAACGGTACTCGCGAGAGACCAGGCTTGGCAGGGCCTGGGAGAGCTTTCATGCTCTATCGAATGACCTCACTGTGGGAACTTTAGAGGGACCTGGTTTGGAGGATTGAGAAGTAAGGCACCGTTGGGGCTTGTCCTGACCATCTTAGATACACCTGGTAAAGCACCGAAGGACCCTGACCGTGGAACCTCAAGCGGAGCAGCTTGGAGTTCTATCGGGCATTAAGTTATGGACCAAACAACCCTATACTTAAAGTCACATCTACTATGGGTGATGTCACTAGCCATCTAAACGTTTGTCAGACATACACTTGAGTAAACCGCTGTGGTATTCGGGGCTGTCAGGTAGTTGGTGAACCACCTCTGCGACAACAAACCCCTGACACACAGTGGATAGGCAAAAGGCATGTCTTGGCATTTAATGTTTATGACGTGGAGACAACTAGTGCATCAGGCATTTAATGTTGTGACATAAAGTATGAGGGATGTCTTTCATACTCTTTAATGACTGAGTTGCCTCGGGGGTGGTGTGGGGGGCTATTTAAGGACCCCAACCACCTTTGAGGAGAGGATGATCTTTTTGGAGAATTAAGAAAAAGAGTCATTGCAAACTAGAGAGTTCACTAACTCACCATTGTCATTTATTGCGAAGCTTTTAATATTTGACAGAGATTCTTGAGGGAGTTTGGTGTGTTGCTACCTGCCTACCAGGATGTACCTAGGGTGCTTATTTTCCCTCTCCCTCTAGCTAAGTCACTTCTAAAGTTCATTATTATTCCCTGAGTCATACACGAGAGGCTTTGCGAGTTTAAACTGAGTCCATCTTCATTGAGTTTTGTGTGTGTGTTTCCTATAATTAGTCTAGGGTGTTGGCTAATTTAACCCGTGGTTACCATACTCAATAGGGGTTACGCCTCCACATATATAATCTAAAGTACCCTCTTACAGATACGAAGGTGAAATAGGATATTCGCGTTATCAGCTAGTATGAGAAAGACTTTTGGAATTGGCAGAAACCTTACGTGAAGGGTTTGGCAGGTGTTATTAGGCAACCCATTCTTCATCACTTGTGCTCAGGTGGTTGAAGTTACCCTACAACATTAATGGGGCCATTATAACATTTATTGGGATAGAGTCCCTAAGATTTAGAAGAACGAGGCAAAAGTAGTGTGACACCCCACCCAATAAAATACTGGATGGCCATTCCTTTATAAAATCTAAAACAGAATATCCGGTTGGTTCATTCTTAACATCACTGTTGAAAAAGCAATTTTCTTATTAACCACCTAATAATTAATTAAGCTAGTGTCAACATATTTAATCCAATTATTATTTGTGACAATTTGTTTAAAACATTTACAACATTCACCATTCTTATGAAAAATCAACTAAGAAATAAATCATCATCCAACTAAATAGAATAAACTGGACTAATCGTCCCAGTCAAATAAAATCCAAACTAACAGTAATAAATCCAATTGAGAAAGAAAACTAGAATAAATGAGTACAATGTATATCTGACATATAACTGAGAATGGGCTACATATGCCCTAATCTGAGAGTCTAAAAACTAGAAACCGAAATGAAAAATGTGGAGGCTTCTATATGCGAGGGGATGCAACTTCCACAATCGCTGCAGCACGTCAAAAGATCAAATGGTCTAACCCTGGTGTCCTTGTGGATGGGCACCTAAAATAAAACACAAGGAAAAAGAGATTTTGCAAGAGAAGGGTCAGATCCCGAGAGTAAAAGATTTTAAAATAGTTTACCAAGTAATTTAAAGACGCTGTAAAGCAAATATAAAACACATGTTAGCTTTTTGAACACTCACTCGAGATTCTCACCTCTGAACTAATGTTCACGCCTAACGTACTTCTAAATTGTTTTATTCATAATTCTCATATAACTATATTGTAGATATCACTATGTATCTGTTACTCGAAGTAATATCCCGTATTCCCCACGTGCTATTACAATGCATATTTCTTAGATTTATTATCCCGAGTATAGGTTCATAAAACTGTTAAGTATTCACCACTTAAATTATTTAGGAATTTAGTGTCTTCATTATCTAGAATCATCACATAGTACTACAAACATATATACATAATGATCACAATAGTATATATATATACTAATACAGCACCCCTAGACTTAACTGCGGTGATTGCGTACTCTGCTATCAAGTCTCGGTACATCTCGTACTAAATAATGACCAATGATTCGGAATCACTCATGAACCATCGAAATGAAAATCAGACATATTGGAGGCGAGCATTCTTCTAAGTCTACGGGCTATGCACATTCCTACGCACCCATATGACCATCATCACTATCGTTCTCACAGATAGCCCGTACCTAGGTTCCATGTTCTGAGGTACCAAATCTAAAATCCCCCCAAGTGGGCTCATTAGGATAAGACTGTCCCCTTTTCTAAATAACCTCCCACGATAGCAAGTATTGTAGGTATGTCATACATATAGTAAATTAATGATATAGGTATTCACACAACCTATTCCAATAAGTAGGTACACACAACCTGAATATATATTCACAAGGGATGTAATTCCCACTATACTCCCGTTATTATTTAATTACGATTTTCCCTCTCTCGTACCTCATGTAAAGTGATTAATAATCCCAAATCTCTTTTATAGTAGTTAACCCAACTCTCCTCCTACTAATATATGATCATAATATACATATACAACTTCGTATCTCTCGGATTAACTATGTTCCGAAGTTTAAATCTGAAAACTACTGTAAGGGCATGATTTTATAAATGTCCGGGGTAGAATCTAGGTATTCACAGTTTATCGTAGATCACAACTATTATGTCTGTTACCGCTACATTTGACTCGTAAACACGATCATCCATGACGGCCTTGATCCAAATCCATGCATCCACCATCTTCACACATGCACCATGCCTCATGCAATGTGCACTTCAACATATTCCCACTACTCCACTCGTATTAATGGTAAAATGATTTATCTGGAGTGTTTATATTTTGTAGAAATATTTGGGAATTTTAAAAAATTATTTTTTGAAGTCTAAAAGGTTTTTTCTCGTTTTTAGAATTTTTTATAAGTGTAGAGGCGAAGTTTTAAAATCGCTGACGTCGTTCAAACGACATCGTATGTTGTTCGAGCGACATAAGGATGTCGCGCGAAGTCGTTCGAGTGACACGTGTCCTCGTTCGAACGACAACTTTATGTCGTTCGAATGACCCGTCACCTCAAATTTGTTATAAACAGATGTGCCCATTCTACACGATTTTCAAGTCTTTGGCACTCACGTTTCTGCATCAAAATTGCCTAGAAACAGACTTCGTTTTTCAAGGTTTTCAAACCTTTTTTATTCACAAATCACTCCCAAACATTTATGTGAATCTTTAAACCCCAAGTTAATTGTTCTACTCATCTGGAGTACAATTGTTGAGAAGACGACGATTTTCCACTGCTGATCTTGGACTTCTTGCTGGAGCTCTTGCTGACGACATCGAACCGACACCTGCGAGTATTTCGTATGTCACTTGTATTTTCATTTGAGAAGGTGTGATAATTGATTAACTTCGCAATTTTATAAATTGGCACACTTATTTAAATTCAGCCCCTAATCATGCATCTAAAGAGCAGGTGTCAACCCATAAACAAATAAATATGCAACACACAGTTTAAGGAAAAATACCCCAAAGGGGCAAAACCTTTTATTTCTAGAACTTTGAGTAATTTACAAGACCATTGACTTACATACAACCTGATAATCGCCCACAAGTGTACTGCACGGTGTCTTCAGCAAATCTTCAAAGCAACGGCTAGAAACAGTGTCGGCTAGAAGAATCCCTTTCCAGTAGGGCTGCAATGAAGAAGAAGGAACGGTCTTCTTCACAAGGGTTGAACAACAATCTTGCGTTCTTGGGTTGCAAAAGTGATTCACAAGAGTATGGAAATTGTGTGAATCAAAGGTATGAATCAAGGGACTCAAATACCATGAAGACTTGGAGTTTGAGGACTCTAATTTTCGTCTTTTTAAGTCTTGCAAAATAGCTCTCCCGAAGTTGGTTTAAATAGGAAAACATACGAAGAGTTTTTCAATTTTAAAACACTGAAATTCTATCCAGCAAACAGGTACCCCGAACCGGTTCGGGCGTACCGCGAACCGGTTCGCCCCCCGAACCGGTTTGATCCTCAGTTTGGAAAAACTCGCTGGAACTGGGAAGCTTTCAACACTTAGAAAATTTCCAGCATTTTTCGAGGAATTCTCTCCATTTTCAAAGGCTCATAACTTCTTCACCGTAGCTCGGATTGAGGTGCCGTTTCTTCCAGTATCTTCGATGCGGCAAGCTCTTCAACTTTTCAGTTGACCGGTCCTCCAGACGGTGGCTGTGAAATTACCAAATTGCCCTTGAACTTCCCTACCAAGCCTCATTTCACTGTTTTGACTTCTCTTCCGTACCACTTGCATTTAGTCCCTAAAATCATGGAACCTGAAGTCGTTGAGGCCGATGTGGGACACATGATGGAGATGCTAGATGCTTGATTCCCTGAATTCGGATTGAGGCCATCAAATGTGATCGAGTAGAGACGTGCCCAATGAAACGGCGTACGACATATAAAACTGTAAGATAACGGACATGATAAAATTGTCCTTACATCATTGTAATCCGTGTAAACCGATATTTACAAATTATAGTGAAAATAAGATGGTTTTGCCCCTATGGGGGCTTTTTCCTCATTTGTGATTGTCATGCATGCTTGAATCATTTTATTAGTTAATCACAATTATTTGCAAGAGTTTAGACTTGTCGGGACAAAAATTGGAATTTAATTAAATAAGCTTGACATTGATTGCTAGAGCACTCTCAAATTGGTATCAGATCCATCTACACAATTATATCGTGTAATTCTTCCGTAATTTTTGTTTTTCTGGATATCAATTTTTTCTAAAAATTGATTTTTTGAAAAGTGCAAACTCGATGGAAAACTTATATAATAAATTCCCAATTTTTGACTGGTCAAATTATGCTTTTTGTAAAGCACGCATGAAATCTCACTTAAAATCCATTGACGAACGTGTCTGGGTTGTGTGTGAAAGAGGGTGGACTCCTCCCACTGTCACTGTAGATAACATAACCACTTTAAAATCTGTGACTGCTTGGACGGATGATGAATTTAAGTGGAGCACATATAACTCACGTGGACTTAGTGCAAGTTCCGACGCATCATGATGTGTACCACGTCTAAAGAAGCATGGGATGTTCTTCAACTTACCCATGAGGGCACTAATGCTGTTAAAGAATCAAAATTGCAAAATTTAGCTACATAGTTTAAAACTATCACCATGATTGAGACTAAGTGTTTTGATGAGTACTATGCTCGATTATCTGATATTGTTAACACTAGTTTTAACCTTGGTGAGCATATTCCTGATGTTAGAGTGGTTAAAAAGATTCTGAGAACACTGCCGAAGAGTTTTATCCCCAAAGTCACTGTGTTAAATTCATTAGGTAATTTGAAAAATCTGAAATTAGAAGAACTGGTAGGAGACCTACAAACCTATGAAATTGACAAGTTCCCTAACACGATAAAATCAAAAGATAAAGGGGTAGCACTTAAAGCCCAGGCTAAAAAGAGTAAGGGGTCAGCAAGAAAGAGAGGTGATTTGTCTAGAAGAATAGAGGAAGATGAGTCTAATTCTGAATTTGATTTTGACTTAGACGATTTGGCCTTGTTTGCTAAAAATTTCAAGAAATTTTTGAATTTAAAGAAAAATGGCAATTTCAAAGACAAAAGAAATTTTGAGAAAAACAAATTTCAAAAGAAAAATGATAAAGATAAAAAGGATGCACCTAAGAAAGATGGTGAAAGATGTTTTGAGTGTGGAGGTAGAGGTCATAGGGTATTTGAGTGTGCAACTAGGTTGAAGCATTTAGATCAAGACAAAGCTGAGTGTAAAGCAACCCTAAGTGACGACAGTGAGGTCGAGCTGGTGGATTCTGGACATGAGTCACCGTATGAATGTAACTTCAGCGCATTCATGGCCAGTCGTGTGAGTACTGACAGTGCACCTCATGACGATGAGGATGCTACTTCACAGGGACACCTCGACAGTGAAACAATATGAGTGAAGGGGAGGATGCTGCAAGTAAGAGAGATAGTGATCTGCGACGTGCCTACGTCGATTTGTATGCTGAGTCATTTAAAATTAGAAAGCGTAACAAAAAATTAGTTCTTAGGATCATTGACTTAGAGAAGGAGTTAGGAGAAGCGAGAGATAAAGAGTCTTCCACCTGCACCATGTTTAGAGAAAGAGAGAGTGCCTGTGTTGAGAGAGATACCAGTTGTGTAGAGAGAGAGAATTAGTTTAGATAGATAGATAGATAGATAGATAGATAGAGAGAGAGATTGTTTGGAGAGGGAGAGAGTTATTTTGAGAAAGAGAAAGGGGACTTGACTAAACAAGTGGCTAGTCTGACAAGAGATCTTGTTGCATCCGAGGAGGCTAGAAAGATTCTTAAAGCCCTTGTATCCCAACTCACTCATGATCTTGAGAGAGCACGGGAGGTCAAGATACAAATTGAGGACATATCTGGTAAGATGGGAAAGATGCTCCTCGGCCCCACTTTGAGGTCTGGTGAAAGGTGGAGAATAGGTTTAGATGGTGCTTCCACATCTCAGATCGCACCTGGACCAGTTCCTAAGTTTACGAAGAACCCTTATGGCCACCAACTAAAACCCCAAAGAAGAGTTCGACCAATAAGAGCAAACCAAGGTCAGCCTGAGACTGTGTACTTTTGTACCTACTGCAAAAGAAAGGGCCACCTCAGGGAGTTTTGCTATAGTTTGGTTCGAGCACCACGTACTTCTTCTCCACCATGTGCCACTAGCGATTTCTTGAGTCTTAGAGAGCGGGTTGAGTTTCTAGTCACCACATCTCAGAGTTTAATGGAAGAATTCCAATGAATTTCCTTGCCGTCAGCGAATACTTTCAATGTCCCGACTAGAACCAACATTGACAAGGGAAAACAAAAGTTTACCACCTCTTGGGTACCTAAACACGAAGTAAATGCCCTTGTTGCTCATGTCGCTCTTAAAGAACAAAATACCTCCCAGTGGTATTTCAATAGTGGGTGCTCCATGCAATTGACAGGTGACGTGTCATTTTTTACCTACCTAGAGGATAGAAAGGAAGGTAATGTAACTTTTGGAGATGGGAGAAATTCTAGGATAGTGGGATGAGGTACAGTAGAGTTACCAGGATTTCCCAAACTAGAGAATGTTTTGTACGTCAAAGGTTTGAAAGCAAACCTTCTCAGCATTAGCCAGCTGTGCGACACTGACTTTGTAGTAAAGTTTGACCAGGACGCATGTAATGTTTATAATCAAGCCGATAAACTTCTATTGCAAGGGGTGAGGACTAAAGATAATTGTTATGGGATCTTGCACACATCCTCACTTGTCTGCAACAGCACCACGATCACTCCTATGGATTTATGGCATCAACATCTATGTCACGTTAACTTCAGAGTGATAGAGAGATTAGATAAAAAAGACCTAGTACGTGGATTACCATCTCTTGGAAAGTAAACTTCCACGGTTTTTGGGCCCTGTCAGTTGGGAAAACAAGTTCGTAGTCCTCATAGGAAGTTGAATTCCATTACCACTACGCGAATGCTTGAGTTGATACACATGGATCTCATGGGTCCCACTCGTACTAAGAGTTTAGGTGGTAAGAGGTATATCCTCATGATGGTAGATGATTTCTCGCACTACTCAATTATAGGTTTTTTGAGAGAGAAATCCGATGCTGTAGAATTTCTTACGACCAAGTGTCGTGTCCTACAAAATCAACATGGTGTCACCATCAATAGGATTCGTAGTGACAACAACACTGAATTTAAGTAAGCAAAGGTTGATCTTTACTATGATAGCCTTGGGATCAAACATGAATTTTCGATCGTGAAGACTCCTCAGCAAAATAGGATTATTGAGAGGAATAATCGGACGATTCAGGAAATGGATAGATCTATGCTTTTAGGTCGTAATATTACTAGAAGATTTTGGGCAGAGGCGGTGTCTATCGCATACCATATGGTGAATAGGGTTTACCTTCTTCCACACACACTAAAAATGACTATGAATTATGGACTGGAAAGAAGCACAGCCTTGCATATTTCCGTGTTTTGGGGAGTAAATGCTACATCCTACGGGATAGAGAGCAATTAGGAAAGTTTGACTCCCGGAGCGATGAGGGAATATTATTAGGATATTCATCGAACAACAGAGCATACCGGGTTTTTAACCTGAAGAGCTCTAAGGTGATGGAATCTATAAACGTCACTGTGCAAGATGACAAGCCATCGATGTTTGTTGATTCCACCACTTTATGTGTGGAGGACATTTTTATTGATACTGATCCCATTGCCCCTCACACACCCCAGGTGGACCCTACTCCTAAGTTAGGGGATACACCTGCTTGGGTTCGCAAGAGTCACGATCATACTTCTATTCTAGAGATCCCACCCTAGGGGTCAAGACTCGTGCTCAACTAGAGAATGTTGTTAGCCATGTCTACTACATGTCCAAAGTCGAGCCCAAGAATTACAAGGAACACTCAAGGATGAACACTGGATATCTGCTATGCAGGATGAGTTAATTCAATTTAGAAAAAATGATGTATGGGAATTAGTCCCCCGACCTAGTGAGACTAATGTGATAGGTACCAAGTGGATCTTCAAGAACAACATGGATGAGACTGGTATTATTATCCAAAATAAGGCTAGGTTGGTCGCTCAAGGATACACATAGATAGATGGAGTAGACTTTGACGAGACATTCGCTCCTGTTGTGATGCTTGAGTCCATCCGTTTACTACTCTCCATCGCATGTCATCTGCACTTCAAGTTATACCAAACGGATGTCAAGAGTGCCTTTCTAAATGGCATTCTACAGGAGGAAGTTTACATGGAACAACCAAAAGGGTTTGAAGACCCCAAGCACTATGATCACATCTACTATCTAAGGAAAGCCTTGTATGGTTTGAAGCAAGCACCCCGTGCTTGGTACGAGAGGCTTACTTCCTATCTCTTAGCTCGTGGCTTCAAGAGAGGGGGAGTTGATATGACGTGGTTCATTAGGAGAGATTCCAGTTCTATTTTGGTTTCCTAGGTCTATGTGGATGACATAGTCTTTGGATCCACGTGCTCCCAGCATGCTCACCACTTTGAGGAGGAGATGAAGAGTGAGTTTGAGATGAGCATGTCGGTGAGCTTACATTCTGCCTTGGTCTCCAGGTTCGTCAGCTAGAAGATGGGATGTTCATCTCCCAATCTATGTATACTAGAGACCTCGTGAAGAAATTTGGTTTAGACTCCGCTAATCACGCACGTACACCGGTGAGTACCTCAACAAAGCTTAGCAAGGACACTTTAGGCAAGGACATTGAGCAAACCTTGTATCGGGGTATAATAGGTAGTCTTCATTACCTGACTGCTACTCATCCTGACATCGCCTTTAGTGTTGGAGTCTATGCGCGATATCAGGCATCCCCGAAAGCGTCACACTTACTCGCTCTTAAACATATTATTAAATACGTGAGTGGGACTCTCTCATTTGGCATTTGGTATTCCTTTGATACCGATGGCCATTTATCCTCCTATTCAGATGCCGATTGGGACGGGGATGCAAATGGATGTAGGAGCACTTCTGGTGGGTGTTTCTTCTTTAGTTATTCTCTTATCTCTTGGTTGAGCAAGAAGCAAAACTCAATCTCTTTATCCACTGTAGAGGCTGAGTACATAGCCACCGGGAGTTGTTACACACAACTTCTTTGGATGAAGTAGATGCTGGAGGATTATTGGATATCACAGGACACCATGACGATTTCCTGTGATAACATGAGCGCGATACACATATCCCACAATCCATTCCATCTTTCATGCACAAAGAAAATTAGGATACGCGAGCACTTTATCCGTGAGTTAGTAGAAGAGAAGGTCGTATCACTGAGTTATGTGCCTACTGACCTCCAGTTAGCTGATATTATGACGAAGCCTTTAGGTGCCCCTAGATTCGAGAGTCTTAGGAAGTCTTTAGGAATTTGCACAGTTGATTGAGGGGGTTGGTCCGTGTCTAGCATAGGATGCATTTTTTCATGCTCACTCATATGATTCCTATTGCTAGATTTTATATTTTTTATCATTCCTTTTGCATTATTTTTTTTCTTATTTTCAGAAAAATACAAAAAGATTTTGTTTTTTATAAAGTTTTTGAAAAAGACAAAAATATTTTATTTTTATAAAAACCTTTGAAAAACACAAAAAGAGTTTTGTATTTTGTTTACACCTTTTATGGATGAACATTTAAGATAACCATAGTCACTGCTTCATTCCATATTTCACGTGACTGTTTGATAGTGATTTGAGACACTACATCATTTCATACATGTGGTTTACATTGTTTGGAGTCATTGAGATGCTATTAGTGATATCTTTCTACATGATTGGTTCCTTATCTCCTTTATTGCACACATGCACGGTATTATTTGAGTATTGTACTTGTCTATGACATGTTGGCTTGAGTGTTTCCATCTCAATTCTGTCTATACAACGAACCAAATGCGATAAAACTTGACAAGATAGTTTGTGCTTGTAAAAACCGTTGGGTGAGATTGTGTGAGTTATTTGAAACGGGGAAGGGCTACGAAAGGTACTCATTTATCCTTTGCGACTAAGCCACCATTTAAATTGGACCTAAAAAAGTGAGGAATTGAAAATTATCCCGGGTCCAATGAGGTTTAAAAGAGCCCGAAAAAATTTCAAAGGCAATAAAAAGAAAAATATGCCAAAAAGTGGGCCAATAGTTTTTAGTTTCATCACCTCAAAAGAAAAAGAATTATTATTTATGAGGGAGTTTGGATGGAATATAAAACGGGTTTGCACGTCCTTGAAGGTCTTGAAAAAGAATCACATAGTTTTGAACATTATTGGTTTGGAAATCACTTTGAGATTTGATTTGTTGATTAGATTGAGTCAATTTCTTATATTTCCACGTTTTTTACACCTAAGGACGATGTTGAGTTCATTCGCTATAAATATCCGACATTCATTGTGCACATATGTTATGTTTGTATGCATTGATATTCCTATTGAATGTGTTCACACCCCTTCATTTTCGCTATCTCCGACTTGGTTATTTTAGTGTTCTTTCATGGTGTGATTCTTTGTTGTATATTTTGTGAGAATTTTTTTTGAAAAATTAAAAAAGAGAAAGTGTTTTACCTTGTGACATTCTCCATGTGCATTGATTTGTGTTCTTAATATTGATCTATTTGGGGACATCATAAAAAGGGGGAGACCGAATTATGGGGGAGAATTTTTGTTTGATTCATTGTGATTTGCTTGAGCATAATTGATATTACTTTTTGCTTGTCATTATATATGAAACTGTTGCGCATGACGGGTATTTGTTTCCTATCTCATGTGTGTAGGTACTAAAATTGAGGATCATTTTTGGCACACCCCGATGATGACAAAGAAATATTGAAGAGTTGAAGATGTTGAAATTTGTTTGAAGACATGTTATTTAGTTTTTCCAGTTTGAGTGTTTAATGGGGATATTAAATTGTATGTCATTTTATTTGCATTTGGGTAGCATAATTCGTATTTTTTTATGTATGTACTGGCATAGACATAGCGGGAGATTTTTAAGTACATGATTTTATAAATGTCCGGGGTAGAATCTAGGTATTCTCAGTTTATCCTAGATCACATCTATTATGTATGATACCTTTACATTTGGCTCATCAAAACGATCATCCATGACGGCCTTGATCCTAATCCACGCACCCACCATCTTCACACATGCATCACGCCTCATGCAACATGCTCTTCAACTTGTTCCCAATACTCCACTCGCATTAATGGTAAAACGATTTATCTAGAGTGTTTATAATTTGCAGATTTATTTGGGAACTTTTAGAAAATTATTTTCGAAGTCTAAAATGGTTTCTCTGGTTTTTAGAATTTTTTCTAAGTGTAGAGGCGGGGTTTTAAAATTGCAGACGTCGTTCAAACGACATCGTATGTCGTTCGAGCGACATAAGGATGTCGCGCAAATTCGTTCGAGCGACACGTGTCCTCGTTCGAGCGACAGCCTTATGCCATTCGAGCGACCCGCCGCCTCAAATTGATTATAAATTGATGTGCCCATTCTACACGATTTTCAAGTCTTTGGCACTCACGTTTCTGCATCAAAATTGCCCAGAAACAGACTTCATTTTTCTAGGTTTTCATACCTTTTTGATTCACAAATCATTCCCAAACATTTATGTGAATCTTTAAACCCCAAGTTGATTGTTCTACTCATTTGGAGTTCACTTGTGGAGAAGACGACACTTTTTCACTGCTGATCTTGGAGTTCTTGCTGGAGCTCTTGCTGACGACATCGAATCGACACCTGCGGGTATTTCGTATGTCACTTGTATTTTCATTGTAATCCGTGTAAACTAGTATTTACAAATTATAGTGAAAATAAGATGGTTTTGCCCCTATGGGCGATTTTTCCTCATTTGTGATTGTCTTTCATGCTTGAATCATTATATTAGTTAATCACAATTGTTTGAAAGAGTTTAGACTTGTCGGGACTAAAATTGGAATTTAATTAAATAAGTTTGACATTGATTGCTAGCGCACTCTCAACTGCAATCTTCCAAACTTCTGAAATCTCTTTTGAAATGTCGTTCGAACGAGGTCGTTCGAACGGGTTCGTTTTAACGAACTTCAGACGAAAATATCCTTGAATTCTCGTTCGATAACTCGTTAGAAGTCTCGTTGGTAATCTCGTTCAAACGACTTCCCCAGTTCGTTCGAACGAGATTGACCTGCTTCGTCCCCTACCTCTTGAAACTTCTTTTTTCACCATTTTTTACCCTAGAAACCTCTACAGGTTCATCCCAAACACTAATCCAACAATCCCAATCAATATTCTAACAAATATAAATGATTTCTAACAACCTAGAATCATTAAATCATGTATAACTCATAATAAATTTTGAAATCCCCAATTTAGTTCATTAAACCCTAGTTCTTCAAATTCACATACACGAATACCTTAATTACAGAATTGTTCATCACAATAAATTCTCAATTCATGATTTCTAATCTACATGCAAGAAGGGTTTAACCTAATTAATTCTCAAATTTTAATCAATCATCTAAACCTCCAATTTCATTCACGATTCTTACTATATTCATACTCAAATTGAACCTACACTAACATGGGTTACATTATTGCTATAAATTAAGCAAGTTTAAACACTTGCATTGAAAGTGAAGGTCTGATCCGCTGGTGTCATTGATATGGTCGTGTTCTACTTTCTCCGATCTACGCGGTGGTGGTCTCGGTGGTGCAAGGTGGTGGTTCTTGGCCTTAAACTCCTAGAATTGGCTGTCCTTCTTCCTATGTAACTCTTCCTTGGATTTTGTGAATAAAAACCCTAACTTACTTTACGTAAAAGATATAATTACTCTCCCAAATTCTTAGGTAATTAATGCCCAAAAATGGAAATTACCAAAACGCCCTCTCGGGATGCCGGTTAAGCCTAAAATTGCCCCTGGACCCAAACTAAACCCCCGGGTAGATTTTTCTGACTATCTCGATCCTTCCGGACTTAATGGAGGACTCAAAATGACCATACGGATTACTTATAAATAATTTGCTTTTATATTCATTAATTTAGTCCCGACACGACTGACACGCGCATCCCGACTTAATTACTGTAACTTTCATATTTCTAACTCGCGACAATTTATATAAATTCACAATCATATATTATTTTATTCCCTCAGTAATATTCAATAAAATTCTTACTAATAAATACTAACTCTTATCTCGCTAGTTAATATTTATTTTAATCCTTAATCCAGATTAATTACTTATTAATTTTCCATAATTAATTCAATTAATCCAATATATATTAAAATCATAAAAATACGGGGTGTTACATACTTCCCCCCTTACAACGGAATTTTGTCCTAAAATTTGCAAACAAAAAAATAAAGGTATACCTGGTAAAAATAACTCTGGATATTTCTCACGCATCTCATCCTCGCTCTCCCACGTAGACTCCTCGACATTATGGTGCTCCCACTGAACACGCATAAGAGGAACTACCTTAGACCTCAATCTCCTCTTTCTATGGTCTAGGATAGCCACCGGTCTCTCCTCATATGAAATATTCAGCTGTAAATGAATCTACTCCAGCGCAATGTGAGTGTGAGCCAACTCATCCCGGAGATACCGTCTAAGTGAAGAAATACGGAACACATCATGTATACGATGCAAGTGTTCCGGAAATCCCAGTCTATATGCCACCGGTCCAATCCTTTTGATGATGGTAAATGGTCCCACGTACCTCGATGCCAACTTCCCCTTCTTCCCTAATCGAATTTTCCCCTTCATAGGAGATACTCGCAGAAGAACCTGATCCCCCATAGCGAACTCACGAAAGAATCGCTTGGTATCAACGTAGATTTTCTACCTATGCCGAGCTACCCGTATACGACTCCGAATCATCTCTATCCTGACTGTCGTGTCCTCTATCAACTCTGGCCCTAGTAGCTTGTTGTCCCCATCTCTAACCAACACGCAGAACGACAAGGCCTACCGTATAATTCCTCTAATGGGGCCATTCCAATCGTGAACTGATAGGAGTTATTATATGCAAACTCCACCAGTGGAAGGTACTGCTCCCAACCTCCCCTAAAATCAAGGACACACATACGCAACATATCCTCTAGCATCTGATTAGTGCGTTCGATCTACCCATCAGTCTTCGGGTGGTAAGCTGTACTCAACCGCAACTCGTTACCCATAGCCTCCTTAAAGCTCTCCCAAAAATGAGATACAATAATCTTGTCCCGATCAGAAATGATATCAAGGGACACCCCGTATAATCTCACAGTCTCAGCAATGAATATCTGGGCATACCGTCCTGTTGTGTAATCCGTCCATATTGGCAAAAAGTGGGCTACCTTAGTCAACCGATCCACAATCACCCATATGGATTCGTGACCCCTCTAAGAAGTAGGCAACCCGGTGATGAAATCCATGGAAATGCTCTCCTATTTCCACATCGGGATTCTAACGGCTAAAGAAGTCCTCTCGATTTCTGTTGGTCCACATTGACTAACTGACAGGTGGCACACTTTGAGACGAACTCAAAGATGTCTCTCTGCATGCCACTCAACCAATACTGTCACCTCATATCCTGGTACATCGTATCCCCACTTGGATGTAGCGCAAATCGAGATCCATGCAACTCTGTCATCACCGCATGTCGCAGATCTTCCCCCTCTGGAATAACCAGACGTCCATTGAAGCGCAAGCCTACCTCAGAACTCACTGAATAAGACATTTCTCCCTCTGCTAGAAGGTGTCGAATCCTCTCCTGACAAAATGGATCCATTGTCTGGTCCTGTACAACCCTCATCACAATCTGAGGCGTAACTGTCATAACAGATATGAATGATTGGGAAACTGCATCCTGGTGTCCCAACTCCTTCCCTTCCGCCTTCCAAACCTCAACCACCTCACCTACTGGCCTACGGCTCAACGCATTGACAACTACATTAGCCTTCCCCGGGTGGTATTAGATTTCGAACTGGTAGTCCTTCAAAAATTCAAGCCACCTGCGTTGATGCATATTCAACTCTCTCTAAGTGAACAAGTATTGCAGTGACTTATGATCTGTGAACAAAAGAAATTTCTCCCCCAAGAGATAATGTCTCCAAATCCGAAGTTTAAACATGACTGCTGCTAACTCCAAGCCGTGGGTGGGGTAATTATTCTCATGAGGCTTAAGGTTGCGGGAAGCATAAGCTATAGCCTGATCCTCCTGTTGTAATACTCCACCAAGGCCCTGTAACGATGCATCAGTGTAAACCGGGTACTCCACTCTTGCCCTGGGGAGCGCTAGTGCAGGTGATAAAGTCAGCTTGTCCTTCAGCTCATCAAATGCCAACTGGCACGCATCATCCAAAATATACGGTACGCCCTTACGAGTCAGATTAGTCATCGGACCCACAATCTTTGAAAATCCTTGAATGAACCATCTGTAATAACCTATTAACACTCCGCACCTCCGTCGATGTAATGGGATATCCCCACTCCCTTACCGCTGACACTTTGCTGGGGTCCACTGATATCCCCCTCTATGATATAATATGCCCCAAAAACTGTACCGCTTGCAGCCAGAACCCATATTTATCAAACTTGGCGTACAACTCATTCTCCCGTAAAGTCTGCAAAACCCTACGTAGATGCTCAACATGCTCCTCCTCGGTCTGAGAGTAAATTAGAATGTCATCTAGGAAGACAATGACAAACTGTTCTAGGAAATCCCTGAACACCCTGTTCATCAAGTCCATATATACTGCCGGTGCGTTATTTAACCCAAATGGCATAACTCAAAACTCATAGGACCCATATCTCATTAGAAAGGCAGTCTTTGACACGTCTTGCTCCCTGATACGTAGATGATAGTATCCCGATCTCAAATCTATCTTTGAGAAGAAAGCTGCTCCTCTCAGCTGGTCGAATAAGTCATCGATTTGAGGCAATGGATACTTATTCCATATCGTGATTTTATTCAACTCCCAATAATCTATGCATAATCGCAACGATCCATCCCTTTTCTTCACAAACAGAAATAGGGCACCCCAAGGTGAGGTACTCCAGCGGATGAAACACTGTCCCAACAACTGCTCAATCTGGTCTCGTAGCTCCCTCATTTCCATAGGAGCCATACGGTATGGCACACGAGCTATCGGTCGCATGCCCAGTGCCAAATCTATCACGAACTCTATCTCTCTACTCGGCGGTAGTCCCGATATATCTCGAAATACATCAGAGTACTCACGAATAACCGTAATCGAATCAAGGGGAATCACAAATCCCGTAGAGGTATCCTCCTCTATATAAAACAAATGAGTGGACGATCCTCCCTCGGAGTGAGGCATCGCCACTATAGACATCTCCTGTCCAGGGATAGCGAAAACGATGCTCCTCCTAAAGCAATCAATCATGGCCCTATACACGACTAGCCAATCCATCCTAATAATAGCGTCATACTCAAACATATCTAAAATAAGCATATCGAAAGGCAAAAAAAGATGCCCAATCACTATATCTACACCCCGGCATGTAAAGAAAATCAACGACCCACTACCCAACGGTGAGTCTACACAAGTCACTGTACTGTCGACCGTATCTAATAACCATACGGCATGTGAAAATCTAGTGGCTATGAAAGAGCCTGAGGCTCCCGTGTCAAAAAAAATATGCCCCATAGTCACGTGAATAGAAAACATACCCTCAACTGTGGGTGGAGCCTGTGGAGTTGCTGCCTGGTGGACATTGTAAACACGCCCATACTGAAGATGTCCCTACTGAATCGGGGCTGCTGGAATGGCAGGCAAAGCTGGGAATGACACTGGAGCAAGGAGAACGACTGGGAATATCGGTCTCTAGGTCTCCTGACGACCACCCTGCTGCTGTTGTGGGGTCGTATCCTTCTACGGGTAGTCTTGACGTTTGTGACCAGTGTTTCCACAAACGAAGCACCTACCGACAAAGTTTCCTCCCCTCTGACCCTACTGACCCCGGCCTTGGTGACCGTTGCCACCTCTATCCTAGCCCTGATGGCCCTTTTGAAACTTCTGTTGGCCCGACTGTCCCTAATGGCCATGCCTAAAACCTCCCTATCCCTGACAGAAACCTCCCGATCTAAATATCTAAGCAGAATCCCAACGATGGGAACTCTGCTCACCCTACCTCTACTGACTCTGAGTTGTCTGTGCCCCACTGATACTACTCCCACCAGTCCTGCCATGCTGGTTGGGCTCACCTTCTCACTTGCCCCTCATAACATTGAAGCGGTGGTCCTAACAGTGTAACAAGGCTACATTAAGTACATCCATGTAGGACTGCAAAGAAAGGTTACCCAGAAGATGCTGTCGAATCCTCCAGGTCAGAGCATCCATGAATATCTGTATTTTCTTCTCCTTAGAGGGCACCTCTTTTGGTACCACGTTTACTAATCTTGTAAACTCTTCTTCGTACTCTGCTATAATTTTCCCTTCCTGGGTGATTTCGAGTAATTTCCTCCTCGTCTCAGTCTAAACGGCAGAGGGGAAATATTTGTGGTCAAACCACAACCAGAAGTCCTAAATACTCATCATATCATGATCCTCTACAGTCGTAGTGGATTTCCACCACTGAAGAGATACCCCCACTAGCTTGAAAGTAGCTAGTATATGCTTCTGCACCTCCGTGTACTCATACATCCTCAAGTGCCGCTGGATGTCCTTCTTCCACTGGCTCGCTACCACAACATCCGAAATTCCTTGAAACTCTGGCGGGTGTGCCTTCTGAAAGGAATCTCTGACTCGCTCCCAGGCAGAAGGGAATGCATGTACTGGAGCTGGTGCTGCTACTTGTACCGGTGGTGGAGCCTGCTGAACAATGGCTAACACTGCCTTAACTGCCTGAGAAATAATGTCAGCAACCTCTGTAGCGTTCATCGCACCCTGAGCCTGTGCTGGCTGGGGATCCGGTTGGGCATTTCTGGCCCTCGGTGCACGTCTGGGAGGCATCTAAAACGAGAAATAATTTATAAGTACACAGTTATTAAATCTCAAATAGTGGAAGACGTAATCACATAATCAAGAATGCAACAATCCTAAAAATAGGGCTCTATTTCAAAGAACGCTAAGATGAAAACATAGTAAGCCGTACAGATCCTAAAAGACTCTAGAACTTGATGCTTTGATACCACCTGTGACACCCCGCCCAATTAAATACCTGGTGTCCAGTCCTTTATAAAATTTAAAATAGAATATCCGGTTGGTTCATCCTAAAAGACTATCGAAAAAGAAATTTTCTTATTAACCACCTAATAATTAATTAAACTAGTGTCAAAATATTTAATCAAATTCTTATTTCTGACAATTTGTTTAAAACATTTACAACATTCACCATTCTTACAAAAATTCAACTAAGAAATAAATCATCATCCAACTGAATATAATAAACTGGACTAATCGTCCCACCCAAATAAAATCCAAACTAACATTAATAAATCCAACTGAGAAAGAAAACTAGAATAAACGAGTACAATGTATCTCTGACATATAACTGATAATGGGCTACACCTACCCTAATCCGAGAGTCTAAAAACTAGAAACTGAAATGATAAATTTGGAGGCATCTATATACGAGGACCTGCAACTTCCACAATCGCTACAGAATGTCAAAAGATCAAATGGTCTAACCCGTGTGTCCCTATGGCTGGGCACCTAAAATAAAACACAACGAAAAAGACATTTTGCAAGAGACGGGTTAGAGCTCGAGTGTAAAAGATTTTAAAACAGTTTAGCAAGTAATTTAAAGATGTTGTAAAGTAAATATAAAACACATGTTGTCTTTTCGAACACTCACTTGAGATTCTCACCTCTCAAATAATGTGCACGCCTAACGTAATTCTAAACCGTTCTAGAAATAATTCTCATCTAACTTGATTGTAGATATAACTATCTATCTGTGACCCGAAGTAATATCCCGTATTCCCCATGTGTAGATTTATTATCCCGAGCATAGGTTCATGTAAGGACATATTTTATAAGTCCTTTAACATTTGAGTATGTCGTATACCTCTACAATCGTTGAAGAATAATTCAAGATCATTCATGCATCAAGACGGTCCGAATATAAAAGTTCTTCAACAAGAAAAGCCTCCGCAAGATAAATTTGCTAAGGTTATGTTTAAGTACCTTAGCATTTCACTTAGAGAGTTGGGATTATTTTTACAAAATATTTTCTAAGTGTTGGATTTTTTTGGAATAAAAAAATATTTTTTTATCAAGGTCGTTCGAGCGACCAACTATGTCGTTCAACGACATAGTGATGTCGCGAGATGTCATTCTAATGAAATGTGTCCTTCGTTCGAGTGACGTGCAAACTTAACTTTTTTATAAATAGGAGTCTCCTACTCTGTTTTTCATAAAAAGACGTGCAATTTTGGAACAACACGACAACTGCATTCTGCAGAAATATTTTGTCTTCTTCTTTTAGGTTTTAAAGCATTGCTTTTCAATTCACAAAACATCCCAAATCTTTAGTGAGTTGTTTTGGAACCCAAAATACGATCTTGTTAAAGTTTACTCTTATAGAGAGGAAAACCTACTGCTGACATAGGAGCCACTTGTGGGAGGTACTGGGCTGACGACTACGACTGCGGTCATTGGGACGACTCGAGGGTTCTTCTTTCTGATTGGGACTGAGGTCCTTGCTGATTCAGAGTTGTGGTTCTTGTGGATTTTCTGAGTGTTAATCCATTTCCGATTTCATTGTAATCATTGTAAGTTGCGATTTACGTTTTAATAATGAAATAAAGGTTTTGCCCTTCGGGGATTTTTCCTGAAATTAGTGTTCCCGATATTTAATCTTGTGATTAGTTAATTTCCATATTTAATTCAATCCACATTGATGCATTTTTAGGGTTTAACTAAAATTTGGCTTTAATGAAAACTGTTTGGTTTGACACATAATTAAAATTGGATTTTATTTGAGAAGTTGAATTTTCGCTGTAGCACTCTCAAATTGGTATCAAACCAGGTTACGTTAATTTATCGTGTGATCCTGATTTCTCAAGGATTTATTTTTTTGATACAATTTGACTTCTCATGTCGTCAAATTGGTATCAGAGCTTGTTGCACTAAGTTATTGTTTTTGATCCTTATTGTGTTTTCAAAACTTGTGTCCGTGACCCAGTTTTTTTCTTATAAGTGGCTTTTAGTGGTATTGATGATTTTAGATGTCAACTTTTTGAAATGTCTAATTGTAAAGTTCACATGAATTCATGTTTTAAATCTTCTGTTGAAAACGATTCTGAGAGGTGTCTTGATTGTGAGGAGGTTGGTCACACGATTGATGAGTGTCCCACTAATCTAAGGAAAAATGTAAAAAATCAACATCTCATGTGTCTACCCTTAGTGAGAGTGAGTCGGAAGAAGAAGTTTTTTAGGCTTCTAGGTGAGAGCTTACCACCCTTGTGTCTAGTGAGGTAAGTGAGGGCAAAATGAGTGAGGAGGAAGAGGAAGAATTGAGTGAGTTGCAAGTTGCCTACAATAATTTATATACGGAATCAATAAAGATAAATAAGGCAAACTTGAAACTAGAAGCTAAATTGAAAGAACGTGCTTTAGATAATAATACTGATGCATTGATTGAGGATCTTAGGGCACGTGAGAAGATTCTCAAAGACAAATTAGGATATATCGAGGGAGAGAGAGATAATCTTCGTGGGGTAATAGAGGTTATGAAAAAGAAGCTTTTAGTGTTTAAGGATTCCATACGTGTACTCGAGTCTAAGATAGGTGAGCTTGAGAAGAATTTAAGAGAATCAAGTAAGGTGAAGTTTTATTTGGAGTTTAGGTCCAAAAATCTAGATAAGATATTAGGCACAGTCCAAATCAAGGAAGATGGGGGTGGTATTGGCTTCGATGATCATGTTGCACCAAATCCCAAAGCCAACCCCACTCGTGTTAGAGAGACACCTAGGATTGTTAGGAAAGAGCCACCTAGGAACATTGTGAGAGAGCCTCCTAGGATCATCATGAGTGAGCCACCTAGGAAAATTCAGATAGAGACACCTAGGAATTTGAGGAGAGGACCACCTTTACGTAACACTCACTGCCCGATTTACACTTGCACACATTGCAGTAGGCAAGGTCATCTTAGGCGTTTCAGTTAAAAACTTTTAAATGGACCTCGGAAGGTTAATAAAAGAATAAATTTGATTTCTCAAACCCCCACATGTCATTACAAATCTGTTTTGGTTAGAAAATAGGATTTATAGACTTATGGTCTAATTGTTCACGATTCTCGTTTGTTTGCACGTGATTCACCCCATGTGAGATCTTTTGGTTGATAGTGTTGAATGATTGTCATATTCTAGTTTTGCTGTATGATATATTATTACTAGTTTTATGACTAACCTTGTAGTAGTTTACATTGTTTTATTTGTATACTACTGTTTTGACACTGTTTTGCAGTTTTGAGCCACTTTCAGTTAGTTTTTCGAGGAAATGTTTTCATCGGGCAAAACAGTTTTGTTTTCTAGACAAGATGAGAAATTTTGATATCTCGTTCGAACGAGAACTTCATGTCGCGCGAAGCACTTCTCGTGAGAATCCCATGTCGTTTGAACGACATGGGTGTTTCGTTCGAGCGACCCCCTGGAGAATTTTTTTTAGTACCCTGGTTCATATTTCTAATTTTATTTGGTACTGCTGGGTTTCTTTGCTTGTTCACACCTTCTTTGATTATTTATTCATTTGTATGATTACTGTTTGCTAGCATAGGATGATTCTCATGTCGATATTATTCCTATTGCTGGTTGTACTCTTTTGTAGTTATATTTTTCATTTTTGTTAAATATTGAAAAATACAAAAAGATTTTATTTTGATAAAATTTTTTGAAAAATCCAAATTTTGTATCTTGTATTTTGTTTTGCACCTTTATGGATGGACATTTAAGATGAGCGAGTCATAATTTCATTCCATATCCATGTGACAGTATGCTAGTGTTTTGAGACAATATGTCATGTCATTCATGTGCTTTACAATGTTTGGAGTCATTGAGATGTTATTTGTTGATACTACCTACATGTTTGACTCATGATTTCCTTTATTGCACACGTGAATGGATTTTTTTGATTATTGTTCTTGTCTATCACATATTGGTCGAGTGTTTTCATCTCAATCCCGTCCTTAAAACGAACCAAGTGCAATAATACGAGAGTAATAAAAGTAGTGCATGTAAGATCCATTGCCCGTGAGGAATATGTTTAAGATAAAAGAAAATGATGAGTGAGCATGGGAAAGGGCTGCGAGTGAATAATAATCACATCGTGAAAGCCACCATTTGAAAATATTGTGCACAAAAGAATTAAGGCAATAAAAAGATGAAATATGCCAAAATTTGGGCCAATAGGTTTTCTCTAAGTTGAGAATTTAGAACCTCATTAGAAAAATAAAAAGAATATTATTTATGAGGGTGTTTTGGATGGATATATATCAATGGGTTTCCACGTCCTTTGAAAACTTATCGAAACAACACTAAATAGTATTGGATATTATTGGTGTGAAAATCACTTAGGATTTGATTTGTTCATTTTGATTTAGTCGATATCCTATAAATTCAACAATTTTACACGTAATGATGTTTTTTATGTTCATTCGATAGGAGTACACATATGCATTGTGCACATATGCTTGATTGAGTTTTATTACATATTGAATTTGATCACACCCATTCATACCGTTTCCACGATTTGGTCATTTTATCGTAAATTCGCGGTGTATGATTCTTTTGTCTCTTTTTTGTGAGAAAAAATTGAAAAATCAAAAATAGTTTGTGGAACTTTTGAGTTTATCCTTTGCATGCGTAGTTTGATCCATGTTTGCTATGCATTTTTATTGTGACACTCCATGTTTAGTTTGTATCTTCTTATATGTCTATTTGGGGACAAAATAAAAAGGGGAAACCGAATTATGATTTTATGGGGGAGTTTACGCTATGGGGGAGATTTGATTATATTGACTGATTTATTCTTATACTATTTCAAACTTGACGTGTCACGAAGGTATTTGCTTTATCTCATGTGTGTACGTATAAAAGTGAAGATCATCATGTTGCACACCCTGATGAGAAAAGCGGTTTTGAAGTTGAAAAGTTTTAAAGAAAAGTTTGAGACTTGCATCTTTAGTACCTTTTCAGTTTTGGGTTCATGGGACGGTATTAGATTTGTAAAGGCATTTTGATTTGATAATTCAAATATTTTTATTTTGTACCGGCATAGACATAGGGGAGATTTGTAAGGACATATTTTATAAGTCCGTTAACATTTGAGTATAACGTATACCGCTACAACCGTCGAATAATAATTCAAGATCATTCATGCATCAAGACGGTCTGAATATCAAAGTTCTTCAATAAGAAAAGCCTACGCGAGATAAATTTTGGTAAGGTTTTGTTTATGTACCTTAGCATTTCACTTAGAGTATTGGGATTATTTTTATAAAATATTTTCTAATTGTTGGAGCCGAGTTTTTATGTTTTTCGTTAAAAAATAATTTTCAAAAACAGTAGACGAATTTTTTTGGAATAAAAAATTATTTTTTGTCAGGGTTGTTTGAGCGACCAGCTATGTCGTTCAAATGACATAGTTGTTGGAACACGAGGCCCCCAATTTTTAAGTTCTTTACAAATATATTTCCTTTTTAAATAGTTGCGGAAGCGAGTGATGGTTCAACTCAACAAATTTTAATTTCTTACCAAATTAAAATTAAACAAAGTGAAATATGATGGAGTTACACACACAATTTGATTTCACTTAAACACAATTAATTAACCCAAGTCCTAGAAATTTGGCTAAGTCATATTTTCAATATTACCAAATTAGGCCAAACCAATTTTAACAAATGACTTGAATTAAATTAACTATTACCCAAATTAATTTAGCACCAAATTAAATTAAGTGTGACAATTAAAACCAATTTTATCTTGAATTATCCTAAGCATGCATTCTAAATTATTATGCAAGATAAAAGTAAATCGGCCACACTACGCCGCGATGTACGAGGAAAACCCCACAACGGGAAACAACCTCGGACGGCCCTAGCCTCAAATCCACTAAGTATGGTTTTATAAATACAAGACAAAAAAGACTTACAACACTCGACTTGATTTCATCCAAGCCCCGACGCTTCTTCTTGTATACACCTCCTCCTAGCGAATAACCACGAAGCTCCACCGCAGTCTTCGAATCCACCAATCAGACAATAGGTACACCGTCAACCACACATGGTGCCTTTCACCATATGAAAACACCACAGCAAACAAACTCTTCTTCTTTATGGGATGTAGAAGGAAACCCAAACAAACTCTTCAACCGGTAGAGTAAACCCGGTGCCAAACTCCAAGCAAAGATATATAGATAGAAACTTGGATTAAACTAAACAATGGGTGAAAACTAAAGTGTATCTTGATTTTCTCTTTAAAAATGACACTTTAAAACATGAACTTTTTCCTTAAACAATTTTGCTCTCAAACTATCTCTTAGAGATGGAAGGATATGAAAAAGTTAAGTTAGAAAAAGTTGTTCCCTCACTTCATAAATGCTGTCAAAAGTTAGTGGGAAAAGGAAGTGGGAAAGTGGGAAAAATTGCTCAAAATTGCCAAATAACTGTTCCCGCTGGAATCTCGTTCAAACAAGATTTTTGTTCAAACGAACTTCTAACGAAGTTACAGAGGCCAGTCTGGGAACTCATTGGAAAACTCGTTCGAACGACATTTGGACGAAAAACTCGTTCGAACGAAACTTCAAACGAACTTACAGAAAGTTTTTTTTTTCAATTTTTCGCCCAGAAAATTTATAAACTTTATTTAAAGTTTTAATTGATTCTTTCTGAATAAACCTACACCCATAATAAACATGTTCCAAGCTCCTATATACCTTGGGAGCATGGAACCACTGTTGATGACGTAGAAACGAGGCACATAAACACGGCTTTTGATGAAGCTTTATACTCTTTGCCGCTATGTCTTCAACTAAACACATCATAGGCATGAATAGGTACATTGAACACTATCCTGTGACATAAACGTTTTTGTCTAGAATTGAGCCAAAACTACATTAAGACTCAATTGGAGAATTGTGTCCTTACAAATCTCCCCCTTTGGCTATTCCGGGACAAAAACCAAACAAAAATCCTAAAGGGCCATCAAGCTCTACTAGACTCAAAACATATCCCACCCAAACTTGACTCAAACCCAAGGATCAAATGCTTTGCCGATGAAAGTTTCCGCTTTAGAAAAATTTTTGCACACTTAAGCAAACTATCAACCGCATAGGGAATATCAAAGTATTTAATGCAATTAAAATAAATACTCCCCTTAAATTAATTCTCCCTTTATCAACTATGATCAACCCAAGAAGTTAGCTACTCCCCCTAAGTTAAATCTCCTAAACTAAGATACGATTACAATAGGATTAGATACCATTTCTCCCCCTATCATTCTCCCCCTTTTTGTTCAGGAATAGACAAAGAATAAAGAACTAATAAACACGTTGAAGCTTAGAGTGATAAGACATTAAAGCATATAAGCAACAAAAGCAAAACTAATCCAAGATAGATACCAATAATGAAGTACAAGCATAGATGGACTAGAAATCAAGGCAAAGACAACCAAAATATTATATATATACATACACTAAATATACCGATAAAGCACTTGCATATATATATAGATATAAACACACACATGACACAAAATACAATAAGTTTAGCACACTTGTATGGCAAAAATGTGTTACATGGAAACGGAAGTGTAGGGGTGTGAACTAGTAACAATTAAATTTAGACCCAAATACTTAAAACATGTTCACGGAGTTCTCATTTGATTGCAAACTTTGTCACATTTAAATATAACCTCATGTGACAATACAGATTGAACTCAATGAACAAACATACACAATGCATACAAGCCTAGCATGTTGATGATTCTACAAACCAAATAGAGTCATGACAATTAAAGACAACTAGGATAAACGAACATTGTGCAAACCGTTGATATACCATCCAATCTCCCTCAAGAAGCATATATATTCTTTTTATTTTGAATGAATATATCAAACAAACATAGGCCTTGGCAATGATTTTTCTTTTAATGCCATTTTTCTATTTTTAGGCCTTTGGACCACGTATTTCTTTTAGGTCCATTCCAAACGGTGGCTTACTATCGTAAAGGATAATTAATCCTTTCGTAACCCTTCCCCGTGCACAATTATATACATAATTTTTTTATCTCACAAATCTCACGTGCAACGGATTTTGACATGCACTTGTCCTCCTAGGTCATAAATATGTAGATGACTAGATTAGTAGGAGAGCACCTCACAAAGCTCAAATATAACACATGACATTAAAATTTCAAAAGAGCTCGTGCATGTGTGAATAGAGGCATATAAAAATAGAATCCATTTAATCAATACAAAATCCAACTACTCCATATAAACATGGTAAATAACATTTTAAGGATTGACAATCTAAACCAAAAGTTCTAGCCACATGGGAGCGTTAAAGAAGGGATTCAAACACAAGTATATGCCACTTAAAGTATGTCAAACAAAAATACACACACAAAAAAAGTCTTTTTGAGTTTTTGACATTTTTAATCAAAAATATAAATATTTACTCAAAAGACAAACAAAAATCATTTGTATTTTTCATTAAGTTCAAATAAAACAAATAAAACACAAATGATAAACAAAAATCTTTTTATATTTTTCAATTAATCCAAACAAACTAAATATAATAAAAAAAGATAAACAAGTCATAATTTCTAGCATGAGATATGAAATAAGGCAATGACTAGAAAATGACTAAACATGCATAGATCTAGCAATGATATATAATATGAAGCACAAAAAGCTAGAGTATGCATACAACACTAACACATTCAACCTTTAAATTTAGCAAGGGATGTTTCATGTGAAAATAAATGAGAATCAACAAATCTTGTATCTAGCGCATTTAAAAATGATTTCCGAACCCATGTAGATTTATATTTAAAATGATGGGGATTGGAAAATAATGAAATGATAGACATAGACTTCCTAGGACTTCTTTTAACATCAAAACAAAATGACCTAAGGTGACCTTTCCTACCACAATGCAAGCATGTGTAAACACGAGGAATGTTACCTAGGGTGTAATCTTTTCTAAAGTCTTTGGATAAAATTGATCCCTTAAAACAAACAATGGTTTTAGCTTTAGCAATGGAAGAATTTGAACAAGATGTGCTAGAACCATTAGAACTACTACTCGAGTCTTGTAAATCATTTTTGATTTTTAAAATTTCGGACTCAAGTAATAAATTAGACTCCTCAAATTTACGGGACTCCTTCTTTAAATTGTCAATTATACCTACAAGGTTATCACGCTCCCCCTCAATGTGAGGAAACTTGTCCCTAAGAGTCTTTTCACGACAATCACTCTCTTTCTTGGACTTTTCTAAAATTTCAAAGTTGTAATATAAGTCCTTGAGCTTTTCACGAAAAATATCTTTTTGAGAAAGCGAGGTTTGTAAAAATTCAATTCTAGATTTAAAACATGAATTTTCTGTTTCAAGAAACTTAATTCTTTTTACAAATCTCACATTTAATTCTCTTAAATTTTCATTACATTTATTAAGCCCATTTAATTCCTCTCAAAAATCAAAAATTTCATTTTCATTAAAATTGGACAAATTATCATTAAGACGTCCCATCGAGAGATACAAAAAAAATTGAGAGTGAGATAAAATTGAACCACCTAAAAAGGCAAGGAAACACAAAAATTATAGAAGCTGAAAAACGGATCTTTAACGCGATAAATTAGCGCTCCGGCTCTGATACCACTTGTTGAAACATGAGGCCCCCAATTTTTATGTTCTTTAAAAATGTATTTCCTTTTTAAATAGTTGCGGAAGCGAGTGATGGCTCAACTCAACAAATTTTAATTTCTTATCAAATTAAAATTAAACAAAGTGAAATATGATGGAGTTACACACACAATTTGATTTCACTTAAACACAATTAATTAACCCAAGTCCTAGAAATTTGCCTAAGAAATATTTTCAATATTACGAAATTAGGCCAAACCAATTTTAACAAATGACTTGAATTAAATTAACTATTACCCAAATTAATTTAGCACCAAATTAAATTAATTGTGAAAATTAAAACCAATTTTATCTTGAATTATCCTAAGCATGCGTTATAAGTTATTATGCAAGATAAAAGTAAATCGGTCACACTACGCCGCGATGTATGAGGAAAAACCCACAACGGGAAATAACCTCGGATGGACCTAGCCTCAAATCCACTAAGTACGGTTTTACAAATACAAGACAAAAAAGACTTACAACACTCGACTTGATTCCCTCCAAGCCTCGATTCTTCTTCTTGTATACACCTCCTCCTAGCGAATAACCACGGAGCTCCACCGCAGTCTCGGAATCCAACGATCGAACAATAGGTACACTGTCAACCACACATGGTGCCTTTCACCATATGAAAATGCCACAGCAAACAAACTCCTCTTCTTTATGGGATGTAGAAGGAAACCCAAACAAACTCTTCAAACGGTAGAGTAAACCCGGTGACAAACTCCAAGCAAAGATATATAGATAGAAACTTGAATTAAACTAAACAATGGGTGAAAACTAAAGTGTATCTTGATTTTCTCTTTAAAAATGACACTTTAAAACATGAACTTTTTCCTTAAACAATTTTCCTCTCAAACTCTCTCTTAGAGATGGAAGGATATGAAAATGTTAAGTTAGAAAAATTTGTTCCCGCACTTCATAAATGCTGTCAAAAGTTAGTGGGAAAAGGAAGTGGGAAAGTGGGAAAAACTGCTCAAAACTGCCAAATAACTGTTCCCGCTGGAATCTCGTTCGAACGAGATTTTCGTTCGATTGAAGTCTCATTCAAACGACCTTTTAATGAAGTTACAGAGGCCAGTCTGGGAAATCATTAGCAAACTCGTTCGAACGACATTTGGTTCGAACGAAACTTCGAACGAACTTACAGAAAGTTTATTTATTTTTTTGATTTTTAGGCCAGAAACTTTATAAACTTTATTTAAAGTTTTAATTGATTATTTCTGAATAAACCTACACCCATAATAAACATGTTCCAAGCTCCTATATACCGTGGTAGCATGGAACCACTGTTGATGATATAGAAATGAGGCACATAAACACGATTTTTGATGAAGCTTTATACTCTTTGCCGCTACATTTTCAACTAAACACATAATAGGCTTGAATAGGTACATTGAACACTATCCTATGACGAACATTTTTGTTCAGAATTGAGCCAAAATTACATTAAGACTCAATTGGAGAATTGTGTCCTTACAATAGT
The DNA here is from genome assembly GCA_949130495.1 of Sambucus nigra. NCBI lineage: Eukaryota > Viridiplantae > Streptophyta > Magnoliopsida > Dipsacales > Adoxaceae > Sambucus > Sambucus nigra. Next base: position 524,364,721 of record OX422220.1, read on the forward strand.
GATGTCGCAATATGTCGTTCTAATGACATGTGTCCTTCGTTCAATGGACACACTGTCACGTTCGAGCGAAGCACCGACTTAACTTTTTTATAAATAGGAGTCTCCTACTCCATTTTTCATAAGAAGACCTGCGATTTTGGAACAACATGAAAATTGCATTCTGCAGAAACATTTTGTCTTCTTCTTTTAGGTTTTAAACCTTTGTTTTTCAATTCGCAAAACATCCCAATCTTTAATGAATTGGTTTGGACCCCAATATATGATCTTGTTTAAGTTATTGTTGCAGGGAGGATAAGTTATTGCTGACATAGGTGCCAGTTATGGGAGGTACTGGGATGACGACTACGACTACAGTCGTTGGGATGACTCGAGAGTTATCATTACTGATTGGGACTGAGGTCCTTGCTGATTCAGAGCTGCGGTTATTGTGGATTTTATGAGTGTTAATCCATTACATATTTCATTATAATCATTTTAAGTTGCGATTTAAGTTTTTATAGTGAAATAAGGGTTTTACCCTTCGGGGATTTTTCCTGAAATTGGTGTTCCCAATATTTAATCTCGTGATTGGTTAATTTGCATATTTAATTCAATCCACATAGAGTTTAATGAAAATTGGTTGTTTTGACACACAATTAAAATTGGATTTTGTTTGAGAAGTTGAATTTCCACTGTAGCACTCTCAGATCATAAAACTGTTAAGTATTCACCACTTAAATTATTTAGGAATTTAGTGTCTTCATTATCTACAATCATCACACAGTAGATAGTACTACAAATGTATATACATAATTATCACAATAGTATATATATACTAACACAACACCCCTAGACTTAACTGTGGTGCTTGCATACTCTGCTATCAAGTCCCGGTACATCTCTTATTAAATAAGGACCAATGATTCAGAATCACTCATGAACCATCGAAATGCAAACCACACATATTGGAGGCAAGCATGGTTCCAACTCTTTGGGGTATGAACATACCTACGCACCCATATAACCTCCATCACTATCGTTCTCACAGATAGCCTGTACGTAGGTTCCATGTTCTGAGGTACCAAATCTAAAATCCCCCTAAGTGGGCTCATCAGGATAATACTGTCCCCTTTTCTAAATAACCTCCCGCGATAGCAAGTATGGTAGGTATGTCATACACATAGTAAATCAATCATATAGGTATTCACACAACCTATTCCAATAAGTAGATACACACAACCTGAATATATATTCACAAGGGATGTAATTCCCACTATACTCCCGTTATTATTTAATTACGATTTTTCCTCTCTCGTACCTCATGTAAAGAGATTAATAATCCCAACTCTCTTTTATAGTAGTTAAACCAACTCTCCTACTACTAATCTACGATAATAATATACATAGAAAACTTCGTATCTCTCGAATTAACTATGTCCCAACGTTTAAATCTCAAAACTACAATTTTCCAAACTTCTGAAATCTTGTTCGAAATGTCATTTGAACGAGGTCGTTCGAAAGGGTTCGTTTGAACGAACTTCAGATGAAAAGATACCTAAATTCTCATTTGATAACTCGTTAGACGTATCGTTGGTAATATCGTTCGAACGAGGTCGTTCGAACGACTTCCCCAGTTCGTTCGAACGAGATTGCCTGCTTCGTCCCCTACCTCTTGAAACTTCCTTTTTCACCATTTTAACCCTTGAAACCTCTACAGGTTCATCCCAAACACCAATCCAACAATCCCAATCAATATTCTAACATATATAAATGATTTTTAATAACCTAGAATCATTAAATCATGTATAACTCACAATAAATTTCAAAATCCCCAATTTAGTTCATTAAACCCTAGTTCTTCAAATTCACATACAAGAATATCTTAATTCCAGAATCGTTCATCACAATAAATTCTCAATTCGTGATTTCTAATCTACATGCAAGAAGATTTTAACCTAATTAATTTTGTGATTTTAATTAATCATCTAAACCACCAATTTCATTCAAGATTCTGACTATATTCATACTCAAATTGAACCTACACTAACATGGGTTCCATTATTGCTCTAAATTAAGCAAGTTTAAACACTTGCCTCGAAAGTGAAGGTCTGATCCGCTGGTGTAGTTGATATGGTTGTGTTCTACGTTTTCCGATCTATGCGGTGGTGGTCTCGGTGGTGCAAGGTGGTGGTTCTTGGCCTTAGACTCCTAGAATTGGCTATCCCTCTTCCTCTGCAGCTCTCCCTTGGGTTTTGTGAATAAAAACACTAACTTCCTTTACGTAATAGATATAATTACTCTCCTAAATTGGTAGGTAATTAATGCCCAAAAATGGAAATTACCAAAACGCCTTCTCAGGATGCCGATTAGGCCTAAAATTGCCTCGGGACCCAAACTAAACCCCCGAATAGACTTTTCTGACTATCTCAATCCTTCTGGAATCAATGGAGCACTCTAAATGACTATCTAGATTACTTATAAATAATTATCTTTTATATTCATTAATTTAGTCCCAACATGACTCACACGCGCGTTCCGACTTAATTACTGTAACTGCCGTATTTCTCACTCGCGAAAATTTATATAAATTCACAATCATATATTACTTTATTCCCTTAGTAATATTCAATAAAATTATCACTAATAAATACTAACTCTTATCTCGCTAGTTAATATTTATTTTAATCCTTAATCCAGATTAATTACTTATTAATTTTCCATAATTAATTCAATTAATCCAAATATATATTAAAATCATAAAAATATGGGGTGTTACAAGTAGGCCCAATAATGGAGGCAGTGTAGCGTAAACCTGATTAAGGAGACCTCTCCATTCTAAGGAACAACAGAGGGGGAGATGACCCAATCCCAATGAAAAAGGAGAATAAATTGGATTCGGAAGTAATACCACTTCCAGACATCCTAATATAAGACTAAATCCCAGAAAGACTAAAAGAAAATCATGGATTGGTCTAGGTAAATCCATTATAAATTCCAAGAGTAGAGGATATTATTTTTGTGTGATGAGTAGGGCAATGGGAATAATGGCCAGTAGAGCCACAATCTATGACAACATGAAACCGATGTAAATTTGAGCAAAAATGACAAAACAAGTAAGGTCAACAGGGTTGCTATTGGGGCCGCCATTTTGATAAATCCTTTAGGGGAAGGTGTTAGGCTTTAGGGGAAGGTGTGACGCTCATGGTGAGTGATGCCACCTAGTTATTAGAGGCCTTAAAATAAACCAACTTTCTGGGGTACTTACGGGGATGGTTATGAATACGTTTATAGCTCGTGCATATGAGTCTGACTTACACATTAAAGATTTGTCATTTTTATTAGTAGTGTGTTTTCTACGATTATGAGGTATATGTGTTTTTATCTACGAGCTTTATATATATGTGTGGATACCCCAACGATTAGGGGTTGTTTTACGTCGTGATTATAGGGATATGGAAGCTTGTTTAGAGGGCTTGGTTTCATTTGCTTTGTTGAATTTTTTATAAGATATTGATATGACATATATATCACCCTACCACGGAAGGAGTACGATAAGCCTACAATGAATCCTTGCTGCCGCAGCCCTATACATACATGTCCAAGGGCGCAGCCCCAACTTGCTTGCTCAGCTGGACGCGTCCCTCTCCATCACAGCATCAATACAGCATATACACCTCCTATAAATAGAGGTCCACACATTGAGATAAAGGGGTTCTGGTTCATTTCTAGTACTGATACCTAATTCAAGATTGCTACGCTCTCAACACCTCTCGATCAAGCTTGGGGGCTACTCTCCAGTATCGGAGCGATCTCTCCGGCTCTCCCAGAGTCCTCATAGTGATGTATTCTTCTCTCCCATTTATCATGTATGTCTTTAATGGCATTGTAAACTTTTACTACAATGCATGTATAATGAAAGTGAGGCAAAAAAGTAGACGTAGGCTCTTTTATAGCCGAACCACTCCATGTCTTGTGTATTATCTCTCTTTATTATCTTTATCTGCTTATTATGCACTTTACACTTGATTTGCTGGTGTGAGAACGACTCGTGTCCAATTTCTCGTATCATCAGATATCATCATATTCATTTATGATCTTGTATGCATATATATGTTTTACTCTTATACCGACTACTGGGGTAGGATTTTTTATGCCTTTTTAGACCAGGATTACTTTGGGTGGTTATGCTTATGCTTGAGAGAAAGGGCTAGCATGCTCATATATCTATGGATGTGAGTACATTATGGGAGATTATAGTCACGTGGAGGTGTCAACGATAGTCTGAGGTTGTTCCATCTTTACTTAGATAGGTGTTGAGTTATCACTTACTTAAGAGATTTATTTTTTACTTAAAATTGCCACTGGAAGAAAATCCATCGCAAAAGCATTTCATGGAATTGACTTTTTTAGTGATAGTAAACGTGTTGTGGGAGTAGACACCAATTTTTTTTAGCTATCTAAGCATTCAGGGACGCCGTTACCTTAAGGAGGTTCTAAAAGAGGGATGGTTCATTAAGCATATGTTTGTCCTCCTAAGAATAGGTTAGGGTTAAGATACAGGACGATTGTTGGATTTTACGTACCACTGACAGGTTCGACCAGTCAAGGAAAGTGTCCTTTTTTTACAATTAAAACTTGGTGAGTTATCATCAGTGGTGTAATCCGGTTGGGTATATTTTAATGGCAGTTTTCTAGCGTAATATGTCACGAGCGCATCATTAGTGGGTTTTTTTACCACACGAAGGGGTAGTTCTTTATGAATTGTGGTGATACCTCATTGAAGAAGGGATGGTGTAATAATGGTGTCTGCTACACCCAAATTTGTGACTAAGGGTGTTTTATGCCAACACTAAAATTTACAAAGAGTAGGTATGTATATGGTTTTAGTAATAAGTCTTTATTCCAATTAAGGACATGAGAGGGTTGCATTTACGGAATTTTGTTTGCTAAAGGGGTCCTCAAACTAAAAGTTGTGTTTTTTTTACCAAGGTGCGTCTTTGGTGATTCACTATACGTTCCATAGCGAGTAAGAGTATTGAGGTAAGTGAGTATACTCAATTGATTGTGATAGGGTTCGGGGGTTACAAGGGAGACAATTGACCACTTGGAGTTTATGAGATATAGATTGACCAAGTTAATTAGAGTTACGAGTTACACAAGTAATTCTTATCAATCCGTGATCAGTAAACCATGCAGGATAGTGTGTCAATAATTGAGAATGGGAAGTTTTATCGGACCAAGCAAGGTAAATGGAAAACGAGTGGTGGCTTTATTAATAGGATCATGAGGGAATTCATGTGTTATTAGTGACCCCTGACATAGAAATTGTGGAGGCTATGTACTTATAATGGGTAGGCAACCTGATGAAGTTCTTTTTATAAGGTTTAAGTTGAGTGAGGCAGATGGCATTTGACCTCACCTTACCATCGTTAGTGTGCACGACACATTTTTTAGGGGTTTGACAGAAGAAATCCTTGATTGTCAATTTGGTGTTTTGACGATTAGATAAGTTTGGTTGAGAATATAATCGAATGCAATTTACGATAAGAGATATCATAACTTTATACGAAGTCACAGACTTAGTAGATTCTATTTTAGTAGTGTGGGGACACTACGGGTGAGATATTCTTATATTTCTAACTACTAATATAATGAATTTAAAGTTTGAGAACAAAATTCTGTAACACCCTGTATTTTTGAGGATTTAGAATTTAATTAATTCAGTGATATAGTAATTAATTGATCTGGAGGATTTAATTAAATTAGTGAATTAACGATTTAATTAATTCGGGCTATTTTTTTTAATTTACATGTGTCATAAATTGAGATCGAGGTTGGAGATTTTAGTAAAGTGACTCGGATGGCAATTCTGAGTGCACAGTTGATTACGAATAGGTTGAGATAGTTGAAAAAGAGTACCCGATGGTAGTAATTGGGTCTCAGAGCATTTTTAGGCATAATCAGGCCCACACGAGGGTATTTGGGCCACTTTAACTTAGCCCACAAGCTTAATTTCAGGATTCACCTAATAAAACCTAAGTTTGAGAGTTTGTGGCAGTCACAACTCAAATTAGCAAAACCCTAGTTGCAGAGGAGAAAAGAGGGATCAAGTGGGAAGCTTTTGGGAGCCAAACCAAGAAGAGATTGATGTGTTCTTCGTCAAATCTCCATCTACAACAAAGGAAATCAGATCCTACGAAATTATCCATGCAAGTAGTTAAACTTGCTTCCATTTAAATTGTGGTATTGCAATTCATATCATGGTGGGTGTAAACCATATTCATTTTGGGATGAGTTATTATAGCAAAATTCATTTTTGGGAGGGTATCACATGTTAAATCCGTGTTTGGGGGATTTAAGCATTAAGGGTGAAATTGATGTTTAACTAATGTGAGAATAATATCATATAAGGCTAAAATATGATTTAGAATTGAAAACCAATAGAAATTGTTGTTGAATTCGGATTATTGAATTGAATTGAGAATTGTGATTTAAGGGACCTTGTGAAAAACCCAATTTATGAACCCTAGAATTTTAATGAAAATCACTGAGGATTAATTCCATATAGTGGTGTTTGAACCTTTTTTTGATGAAATAAATATGGGAGATAAAGTAATCGAGGTCTGGATTGAAGTTGGAAAGCTTCGGAGTTTAAAAATGGTGGAAAATAGAATCGGGGAAGAAGATGGATACCTGCTCAATCGATTGACCAAATTCATTGATCGATCGACAACTTCAGTTATTGTAAAACATGAGATTATATATATTGTCGTCACGGTCGCGCGGGCGTTGGCCTTGTATTTTTCTGATTTTTTTTAATTAGTTATGATTTTTCTACGATAGGTTGCGTGAGGTCGTCATCTTTAGGAATAAATAAATTCGGGTTATTTTGAGATATCCGTAGATGAGTGAAGGAGTTTGAAAAATATTAATAACATTATTTTATCCTTAGATTAGATAGTGATGAATATGTGGTATGGATTTAGGAGTGTTTTGGATGAATAACACTCGAAAATATATGAGCGGATTCAAATGGAAATTTCGGATGAAATTAGGATACGGACTAGATTAAGATGTGCTTAGTATCTTGAAATAAAAATATGAATGTAAGTGAATACTGATAGAATTAAGAGTTGGGGTCATGAATTGGATATTTTTAGGCTAGTGCGACGGGAGTTAGGCACAGAGTAACCGGTTTAATTTATTATAAATATATATAATAAATTATCGAATATTGAATTTAATAAAGGGTGTTTTACCTAATAGTGGGACTTGGTGTAATACATTCTAAAGGTTGAAGATACAGACCGAATGAGTGAGTCGGGGTATTGTAGTTAGGTGACACTACTTTAATAAATTAATGTGAAATTGATTAGATTAATCGGTGTGATTTGAAAGTTAACGAATTCGGAGGATGAGAATGAGTCACGGTTAAGGCGAGCATGCCTATATCTTAGACCAGTAGGGAATGCATAAATTACTTATTGAAATACGTTAAAGAATAATTGGTACACTTTGAGTAGCGGGGGATACTCAGAAGGATACGATGAGAACTATAATTAAAATTTAATAATACGTAAAATATTCGGGAGGTATATATATTATGTATGTGTACCTATACTGATGATATGAATATATGGGTTGTGTGAATACCAATTGTGTGATTTATTGTGTGTATTAACATACCTACGCTATTTGCTATCATGGGAGGTTTCGCGTCGTGGGAAGTCTTGTTCTGATGAGCCCATTGGGTGGGATATTGACTTGTACCTCAGAACATAGAACCTAGGTACGGGCTATCTGTGAGAGTGATAGTGATGACAGTCATATGGGTGCATAGGTATGTGCGTAACCCATAGGCTTGGAACTATGTTCGCCTCCAATATGTGTGATTTTTCAAGATGGTTCGAGAGAGATACTGAACCAATAGTCCTTTATACAGTGCACGATTTACCAGGACTTTGATAGCAGAGTATGCATGCACCGCAGGTCAGCCTAGGGGTGTTGTATTGTATATATATATAATTAAAGTGATAAATATATATACTTGTGATTTATTCTACTATGTGTGTTTAATAGATGATATACTGGGACATGATGGTATATTATAAATTCACCGCAGCTCAGTCTCGGGGTGCCGCATTAGTATATATATATATGTATATCAGGATTATAAATATATGCTTATGATTTATTCTACAATGTGTAATTAGTAGATGAGAAAGATAGTGACATCTAAAATAACCCCAGTGGGGGAAGGATTAAACATATAATGAGAAATTCATAATTGTTTAATTGATATAAAGAATCCAATGACGTATTATATGGGCAATACGGGTGGGCACAACGAGTTAGTATGTAGAAAGAGACTTGATACGGCTAGTTAGGTGGGGTTTCTTAACTAGGAAAGGTTAACAGATAAACGTTAGGTGTGCACATTAGATGAGAGGTGAGTTATACCTCAAGAGAGTGAGACACTAGCTTAAATATAAAGAGTGTGCATGCATATTTAATTATTGCAATTTAACCACTTGCTAAATATTTTCAAAATGTTTTACTTGGGCTCTGACCCATGTCAAAATATTTTCTAAAACCTTTTAGGTGTCCAGCCACAGGGATGCTCAGTTTGATGATTCTATCCAGGGATGCGCAGCTGCAGCTCATTTGGAAGTTGCAGGACTTTGCTATAGATGCTTCATTTATTTATTCCTAGTGTAGGGACTTTACTTCAGTACTCATTTGGGCATGTCGCCCTCAGTTTTAGGATTTAGTTATTTATTTGATCTTGTGTATCTAGGTTACTGTTTCAGTTTACTGTCATACTTTATTATTGCACCGATAGTTGATTCGATTACTTTTATTTATATTATTCATCTGTGTTGGATTTATTTATCAGTTTGGGATTGATGGTTTCATTATTATTTACCTCCACATGTTGTTAATTGATGAAAGATAAAATTTGGCACCAGCCTAATTAATTTACTAGGTGGTTAGTAACTTTAAAAAGTTTTCGACAATGATGCTAAGAATGAGCCATATGAGACCAACGTTTTATTTTAATCACGGACTGGCCACCTGGTATTTTAGTAGGCGGGGTGGCACAAATTCCTTATTTAAGGGGGAAGAATACACCGTATTTTTATGCATATTATTTAAATACTTAAATTGTGAAAATTAATTGTGCGTGTTTGTTGTGACTGGAGATGTCACCATTTATATTGATATATGTTATTTAAGTTGGATTTGAATTTAGATTTAATACATGGTGATTAATTAATCAAATTAATTAATATTTGGATTCGTATCGGAAAATTATTATATAACTGAGTTGTTAATTATTTATTTTTGGTATATTTAGTATTTGGCTTTTGAAATGAGTAGAATGTCTATTTATAGTTTAAAACTATAGTTTAAAGGCCTATTGGGTTATATAAGGCTTATACATGGTTTTAAGTCATTTATAATTGTTTTGGGGCTCTTTTGGGTGAGGCCCATTTGGGGCCCAAGCCCAATTTCGGGATTTAAGAGGTCAATAGGGATCTCATTTTATCACAAACACAATGGAGAAGCACTAGAGTGGATAGCGAGAGAAAGCACCAAGAGGAAAGGAAGATTTCAGGGAATTAGAGATTGATTTCTCAATTAATGCACAAGGCAAGTTCTATATAAAAAAATAAATATGATTATATGTGCAAAAATATTGTATCTATTCATTGTATATCTAAACCATATTATTTTGTAAATATTATTGTAGACATTTAATTAGTTAATTTTTGCAATTAACCTAATCTAGATATTAATTAGGTTGATATTCCCTCTATAATGATTGATTTCTTCATGAACTTAAATTAAAACAAACGGATGATGATTTGAATTTTTTTATATTGTTAATCATATAAAAACCCAATTTTAAATTGAATCAATCCATGAAAATTTGTAAAATTGGATAAAACTAGGGTTTTTAGATTATGAATTGAGTTTTCATTTGAATCTCGGTGTAGATTTGGGATTTGATGATGGACATAGGTTCCAATTGTTGTTTTGATATGATTTTATCATTTGAATATTGTTTGGTTGCTTGGGCAAAGTTTTTAGGTTCATTAACGGAGGATTGAAAGAGAAAAATGGGGGTTGAAGTTGAAGAATCCCATAATAAAGGAGAATTGGGGTTGTGTTAAAGTTGATCGATCGATCAACACTTAGTCATCGATCGATTGGCAGTAGCATATTTTGCCTTGTTTGGGCTTTTGTTTCTTTGTTAGGATTTTTTGGTTTTGGAACTTAGGGTTAGTTTGTTTGTCCTTAAGTTTTCATATACTTGTAGAATGGGTATAAATTCTAATGATGTGATTTTTTTAGGATGGGTCCTTGAGGTTATTGGAATAATTGTGAAACTGTCAATTTAAAAGGTCGTTATTCTAGTTGAAGGACCTCGTCTTATGAATCCAATAGTATATTGGGATGTTATTAGGAATTTGGAAGTTATAGAGGAGTGGGCTGTTGACCAGGATGTAGGGGAGACATTACGATGGCCATGTTGGGTTATATCCTTTGGGTGAGAATAGGAATTGGTTAAAATCCCCAGGGAGGGGTAGTTGTCATAGTCAATGGTTATATAAATTAGGTGTGGATTGATACCTAGATGGAATTGCGAGATGGAACTAGGGCTAATTGAGATTGAATTTAGTTAATGTACGGATTTTAGTGTATGCTAGGGTGAGATTATGTGGAGATTCGGGAACCCGGGAGGTTAGGGTTAATATATTATAGGATGAATACAATGTTATAGATATGTTATAACTTATATGATGGAAAATCTAGTATTACCCGATAATGTTAGGGTCGGCATGTGTGTGATTTACAAACCTGTTTGTGAGGATTATCTATATGTATGCTTTAACCCATTGTGAGGGTGGAAATTTCTTGTCTGCAATGCATTCCATGTTTGAGTTTTCGTTAACAGGCGTACTAAGGGGGTTTCAATGATGGTTTATGTGCGATGCAGACTGTGCTGGTACACTGATGAGTAGCTAGGATCTTCATTGGTCATATTTTATCCCTTGGTCACACGTCTAGGTATCCAATACCGAGATGGTCTTACGAGATATTTCTTTCATGATTCTTGGGTATGATAAACTTTATGACTGATGGGTGGACATGGTGATTTATTCCTTCCCATGATGAGGTCTTAGGTGTAGGATAACCTAAGGCTACCCTAGTACGTACGAGAGATCCGCGAAGGCAATGGGAGTAGCCCTTCGTTATGTGTGGGCACCAAATATTATCATCTATATGTATAAACCGAAAGTTATACCTATGTATGGACGTTAGACATGCGTATATTCTCTCTCTTATAATATGTGATTATTATGTGGCGGTACCACAGATAGTGAGACATGTTTATATCATATACTAGATATGTATATGACTTATAGTATGGATGTCCACTTGCGTGCTTGTGTTTCAGACTTGTGTATTTCTTATATTATTGATGTATATGACTTATAGTAGGGATGTCTACCTATATACTTATGATTCAGATTTGTGTATTACATATACTAGAGATGTGTATATTGTATTGCTGCTATGAGATAGTCAAATGTGTATAAACTTGAGATATAAGCCTATTATTGGTATACCGATTATTTTGGTGAGACGTACTATGGGTTTGAGACTACCATGCAACTGATGTTTTGAAACGAAAGAGATAAACCTTAAGACGAGAAACTATAGATTAAATAAAAAGAATGTAAAGCTTTAATCACATGGGCGACATATGGGTTCGGGTTTTAAAATCGCGTGATATTTTAGGTTGTTGGGTTAGGTAACTAATAAATTAAAACATGTTAAAACATGAGAGGATATGTGTATCTATGATGTGGCTCATATTCAATTATAATCTTATTCTACATAGGCTTGTTGTTTACATTTTCTTTTAAAAACTATTTTTACAGGTCCCTATTGCGGTAGTTCCTATAGATGTGGGATCATTGGAGTAACATCTATAGTGACGTCCCATTTCTTACTCCCTATATTGTAGGAGTCGAGCTAGTGTAGCTCATCATTTTATTGTATTCTCTATTTCCATTTTGGTTGTACCTATATATTTACCTTCAGAGATGACTTATGTTATTGGGTTTGTGTGGATTCAATAATTTATTATTTTGTCTTTGTTCTTTCGATTCCAGTTTATTTCTTATGCTAGGATTATTACCAAAAGTTTTAATTCCCGTTATTTTTATGGTATACCTGATTAATCTATCTAGAATTTTTGGGATGTTACACCAACACTAAAAAAATCAAATTTCTGATCAATCCAAAATAGATTCCAGATCGATCCGAAGTTGGCAGTCTAGGTTATATTAAGCAGTCGAGTGTGTAAGTTTATGGGTATTTTAGGATGTCTCTCCTTGGTTGTTGCGACTTTCTAGCAAACTTTGGACCCTTTAGGTAGTGGGGAATAAAGCCCTAATGGTTAGGAATCATTTGAGATAGGCGGAATTCATATAGGGTGGCTTATAGGCACCTACCCCATGTCTGCCAATTATGTAGAGTGAAATATACATTAATTCTAATCCCAAAATATTCATTATCTCCACCATTTTCACTCAACAAAAGCTTTATTATTCTCTTTATAGTTCACTCATACTATCCAACACAATTGTCCTTCCATTAATAAGGGTTAAAAGGGATTGTATTAAGCTTTAATGGTGTTAAATATTAGGTTGGCGAAGGGAGTTTTGAAGTGGGGTTTTAATTAACGAAGCATTGGAAAATTCATGAACTTTGAAGATGGAGAATTATAACTTTTGGATACTATATGAAGTTGTGACACCCTGCCTATTTTAACCATGGGTGATCAGTCCTTAATTAAAATAAATAGGAATCCCATCTAGTTCATTCTTAGCAGCACTGTCGAAAAACTTTTTAATTACTAATCACCTATGTGAAATTAAGCTGGTGTGAAATTTAATCTTTCATTATTATAACAACATATGTAAAATAAATTAAATTAACTAAACCATCCATTCAAATATAGTCTGGACAATCACACGATAGATATATAAATGAATAATACCGAATAAATCATCGATTCCAAAAACAATTAATCCAACCACAATCTGAAGTAAATAAAATCTGAAATCTGAAATAAGTCTGATAAATGAACTGAACAACTAAATAGTCTGAAGGGCAACACAGCCAAATGAGACCCGAAATAATCTCCTATCTAGAAATGAATGAGATGAAGAATCTAAAGCAACTCATGCAAGCCTCCACAAGTTCTGCAGTTATGCATCCATGGATAGAATTATCAAGCTTGGCATCTCTGTGGCTGTACACCTAAAAAGTTTTGAAAATATTTTAACATGGGCCAGGGCCTAAGAAAACAGCTTGAAAATGTTTTTGCAAGGGTTTAAATCATAGGTTAAATGAGTTATTAGATACACATGTTAGTTCCACATACACTCTCTTGAGATCCTCACCTCTTAAGTAATGTGCACGCCTAACGTACCCTATCTAGTTATGCTACCCATCCCAACTAGATAACGTATCTAACTAATCTCAATAGTTCTAGCTCCCTCGTATTACACATACGACCCATTACCACAGTCTCAATAATTAATTTTACCCACGTATTATTGTTAAGTTAACTAATTAAGTTTCTCGACTTAAATACTTTTAGATATACACCATCTATCAGTTCTACTATCACACATAAGTAGATATATCGCACTTGTATATATTTAACACACATATAATATACATGACTATAACATCCCCGGAATGGACCTTTGTGATGCTGGCATACTCTTATATCAAGTCCATGTACCTTTGGTACTAAATCAAGGACTATTGGTTCGGCATGTCTCCTCGAACCCAAAAATCAATCGACACACACTAGAGGCGAAGATGGTTCTAAGCCTTTGGGATACGCACATACCTAATGTACCGAAACAACCTGCCAGTCCCATTAATACACTATACATAATGAGCCACCCTAAGTTCCATGTTATGGGGAACACATCCAGACCTCACTGGAATCGTTAAGGTGGGATCACCCTGTGTGCGGAAACCTCTTGATAGCAGGCAACGTAGGTATGTTCACACAGATAATCAAATCACAACAATAGGTATTAACACAACCTATATGTATATATGATCAGTAGGTATACACAAAACCCATCATATAAGCCCGTTCATAGTATATATCTCTCGCATACTGAAGGTATTATCAATTACAATATTAACCTCTTATTGTATATTTCCGAGTATCGCTCCCTACCCGAAGGGTCGTAGTTACTCCTTAATTTATTTTAGTAGAGAATACACTCATTTCTCCATGACCCATTCTATATCTCGCGAATTCATCAACTATGGATATATGCCAGAAAATCCCTAGTCTTAACTCACCTAAATTTAGGTAAACCTCAACCCCACCATAGGCCTACTGATATTCACTATATCCATCTCTATAATTTAAGAATACCCTAAAAGTGTCCCCATAAATTATTCACAAATTCAGGGATTAAAACGGAGAATTTCACAATTTTGGTAAACTAAATTTATTTTCCCATGAGGTCAAACCGATTCGCCTACCGAATCGATTCGCCCTTGGGCCGAATCGATTCGAAAAGTAGCAGGTCTCTTCTTCCTCTACGCATTTACGTTTTTCACCATTATCATATTTTCAAATCTTCATGCAAGGTTCAAAAACTCCCAACTAACATTAGTAATCATCATTCACATGTATTGGGATCATTTTTATCATTATTAACACAATAAATCCTCCAAAAATTAGGCCAAGAATATATCAAAACTCAATATTTATAAAAACACTAATTTTTTTGTTTTTTCACAAATGTTCCTCAAAAACCCAAATTTCTTTCATGGTGATTATCATATAACTTCTGATTTCGTGTCCTCTATAGATATGGATTCATTCTACATGTAAATCTTATTCCAATTCACGAGTTATATATATATATACACCTCAAGAACATCATTTAATTCAATTTTTTAAACACTACACTACATGGGTATTATAACTCATAAAATCATGCAAGATAAACACTTACCTTATCAAATATGTCTGATTTTGTTTTGTAAGTGATGAAAGTGTTCCTCCCTTGCTTCCGATCATGATTCCAGCAACAATTTTGAAAAAAAAGACGGTGGACCTCCACAAACTCTCTTTTCTGCCTCTGTAATGGCCTCTCCTCTCTTTCCTTGGATTATTAGGGTTTGAGATATGTTATGATGCTGCCCCAAATGAATAACCTTAGGTTTTAAATCTCAATTCCTGAAATTAGGCTAATGGGCCAAGCCCAAGTGACCCGAACACTCACGTGTGGGCTCAATTATGACTAAAAAGTCCCCGAAACCCAATAACAGCCCCGGGTACACTATTTCGACTATCTCGACCGATTCAGAATCAACCCTGACCTAAGAATCACCATCCGAGTCACTCTACAATAAAGTCCTATCCCGACCCCAATTAGTCTATACACGACTCCCGGTTGGGATAAATGTTATCACGCTACTATCGTCCCTAGGACGTAAAATAATTATTTACTATTCACTTCGTAATCTTATTCCATAAATATTAACCATTATCTCTCTCGATTAATATTTTAATTCACACATAATAATTAATTCAATTAAATTATGTCACACATGAAATTTAGAAATACCCGAATTAATCAAATAATAAATGCTCAGAAATTCGGGGTGTTACAGAAGTCAAGATTGAGGAAGCTTGGTAATCCCTTTAAAACCACCTTAGGAGGTGGGGTTTTAAATTTTATAACTATATTTCCAACGTATTTTTGGACCTCTTATAAGGTGGAGAAAATCACCCTACCTTAGTATTACATTAAATGTTTTATTGCATGATTATTACATATTTTAGTTAATTTACATGGTGGATTTAAGCATGATTCCATGATAAGTTGAGTGTAATAGTTTAATTTATTGGGGGGGGGGGGGGGGGGGGGGATGGATAGGACCCCCACTAACACTGCACCAAAACGCACCTTTAGTAACACAATTTTACCGTTACTAAAAATATTAGTAACAGAATTTTTCCATTAGAAAAAATGCGTGGGGCACGAAATTAGTAACGGTAAAATCATGATTCCATAAAGGTAAAATTCTATTACTAACAGTAACGGTAAAAGTCAGAATTAGTAACGGTAAAATTTTGTTACTAATAGTAACGGTAAAATTCAGAATTAGTAACGATAAAATTCTGTTAGTATTATTAATACATATTTAAAAAAAAATATTTTTCAAGATCCAATATCCTGAATTTAAACAAATTCAATTATTCTTACCACTATATTTAAATCCTAAGAACACATACAAAAATAGGCCACAAAAATAAGGGCATTTTATTCAACATTTACATTTATATAAGCCTCCACTCTTTATTGACAAAAAAACTTAAACCAAAAAAATGAAACATCGCCCCGAAAGTTACATTATTTTCATAAATGCATCCAATATAACATCCTAATACAATCGTCCCCAAATGATATGTTTCTATATTATAACCAAGTAAATGAAATATAAAAAAGAAGTTAGTTGTTGTTGACTATCAACTTTCGTTATGTTATCATCGCCATCAATGTCGCAAACCGCAATGCTGAAAACTTGACGAGGATCCAAAAATGACATTCTATCAAACAAAATAAAATTATCATATTAGTTATAATATCAACATTTAGTCGTACAAAATTAATTTAGTACAAAAAATTATCCACCAGCAAAATTAATTGCACAAACACTGTAAAAAAATTGCACAACACTCTTTAAAAAAAAGGGTGAAATAAGACACCAAAAAAATGCTAATTCTCGACATGTCCGTGGTTCTGATGATGAGTTCTATGTCTAATTCTCTTGTAAACATTCATCATATATATTAAAAACATGGTGGTTATGTTTTATCTCAAATTATGCCTAAAAACGCGGTGCAAAAATATATGAAAGAGAAATGGGTGAAAAATTATCTAATAGTGTAACCTATAGAACAAATATATATCAAATTGACATGTATTAATAACTGGAAGCATAATCACAATGAGACATTTCTTAATTTACGATTAATTTAATTTTGACATTCACAATCAACATGAAATAAAATCAAATTTAGAAATTAGATTCACTTTGAGGAAAAAATGTAAATATGGTATATTGAGACTCATGTGATTATTTAATGAGTTTAGTTGTGGTGGAAACATGGGAAGAATTTGTGGTTCACCGTCTTTCATGAATTCCCCATTTCTATCTCATTATACCCATTTCTTCTCACATTATCAATTTGACCCCTACTTGATTCCAGATTGAGCTTCATTTACGCCAAATACAAACATTAGCGTCATAGTATAGATGTGCGAATTAAAGAGAGGAGATGAAATTAAAATGATTTAAATTTACATAACTTAGGCCTAAAATCTTGATTTTGCCAATCAATTTCAAATTGCATTGACACAGAATGCTGATCCATTACATTGATAATATCATCCTCCAAATCATGATTACCTGGCTTCCCACCCACACCTCGTAAGCTCAAATCTAGTCTGTGATCGACAACATTACTCGATGATTCTGAAAAACAAGTGCATTTGAATTTTATGCAAAAATAATTCCTCTTTCAAAGTATTATTTCATTTTAAATAAAAACAAGAAGAAGCTAAAAACAACTTAACCCAATTACATACCTTTGGAGTTGAGCTCATTATCATAAATGCTGGGATCGAAGTTGGTAACAACTTCTTTTCCATTACAATTGATAGCATCTTTGTAATAACCCCTACAAAAAAGTAGGGGGTAATACATAAGTTAGGTGCAATGCAATATGAGAAAATAAAAACAAAGTTAGCACCAAAGACACCCACTTCGCAACTTCAAATTTTGTATCAAAGAGACCTAAATAGACGTGCCTGTTTTAAAAACGAACCAAAAAATATAGGTAAATTTAATTAATGAGCTCTATAAAGCCTAAAAGATCAATCTGAACATATTGGCAAAAAATACTGTTAACTTAGAAACATGTAACACTAAAACAAAGAATGCTATCATAATTTGTGTTAAGGACCGGAGCTGACTGAAATTCCGGGATTATATCGTGTGTGTGTGTGTGTTTTGTGCTAAAGACACGTCAATTCTTAACATGGCATGCTAACTCGACATGTACACAACATGAAGGTAATGATTTTGGGTTGAACTAACTGATTTAGGTCAATGACGAGTTGACTAGTTAGATACACATATGCAAATGGGTAGCACAAAGGTATACACGAATCGAACATGTTATACATGACAAATACGGTATCTAAATATTACACGAACCCACCATATTTCATTTTCAAAATCACAAAATATGATTTTGCTTGGCTATTCAAATATATATAAACTACTTTTGAAATAAATCATGAGACTGGTATATTGAGTTATAATTATTTTTATTAGTGATGAATATCAGCGAGGAAGCTAGAACACATTCTGAAAATGCCATACTTCTTCTCTTCAAATAGTTATTGACGGGACTGAGCTAATATGTGAGAACAAAATTAATAAAAATTAGCTAAAAATATATGAACAAAGAGATGACTTTTCTCTCAATTATATTATTTATATCTTTTGCATTGACAAATGCACGTTTGGAGCTTTTTGGTATTTATGAGTTTTTTTTATAGATAACTAATGACACCTGTGGAAATTCTCTGTCTTCTCAATGGGATCTCCTATCCTCGTCATTTGTCTAAACGACTCCCACCAATACTGACGAACCATTTTCTCCGTTCAGGTCAAAATCGAAGGACAACCCCCAACAAAAAAAATTAGAGATGAGTTGCAACTCAGCGAATTGACACACTATGAAATTTTGTTTTTGATTCATCATATATTTACACTAAGGTACAAATGAAAAATGAGAAGAGAGTTATGTATAAACAAACCCGCCATGGTTGTAACATCCAAAACCGATCCATCTTTGCAAGACTGGAAAAATTCAAAATTGAAATTTAATGCATCGACGGACCACGCTCCGAAGTACTAGTTGCGACTCACCAGTCGACAAAAGAGAATTATTTCACCATAAGATTTAGATGTTATTTTATACAAATCGACACACCACATATGGGTGTAAAAAGTTACTGTGATGAAAAATAGATCTCTTCCATGATGAAAAAAGAAGTTGCAAAATAGAAAATCAAGTTAATGTGATGCCAAAAAACAATTTTGTACATTTTTTTATGATCATTACAAACTCAATTTCATTAGACCATTTCTTTAAAACAAAATTATGATCCATTGTAAAGGAATTTTTCCAATGACCCCCACACGATTACATGACTTAGTTATCGTCATAAAAGGAAGATAGACCTATTTGATGACTCCCAAAAGATTTTATTGTTGGAGAAAGCATGAAACATGGTTCAGGATCACTAACACTGTACCTTTTTCCAATTATAAAATTTGCCCCCAACTTGTATATGAAACATAAGAAAAGCCTATTAAAACTTGCATAAATGTAGGATCGAGTTTGGGAGAAATTTTGTAACTTGATGTTTATCTAAGAGCTTGAGTATTACTTTCATCAATATGCTATTCAAGCTTAGACTGGTATCTCCATGGATTTTGGCTTGCCCAGTGATAGATGACCAAAGTAGCTCCAACATCCTGAAACAATAGTACTCCGTTAAAGATATAAAAAACTGAAATGCAGATAAATTTAGACCCACCTTATTCATATGTGAATGTTTCAAAAAACTGAAATGCATATCAAAGATTATCTCTATACGGACCTAATTTTCGAACATGGATGCATAATGTTTCTCTATTGCGGCCATCTTTCAAAGAAGATAAAACTAATATAATTAATAACGGACGGTGACATTCTTGGCACTCACCAGCAAAATGGAAGGTGTTAAGGAGTCATCTGAGTGGCAGGCTCAACGATGGACTGAGCAGTAACACACCCAATCATTTCTCCCGGAACCATAAGAGACTGTATAAAACGTGATTATATTTCACCAATAACCCACTCAAATGCCTCACAAGTAAGCCTGTACTCTTAGAAAACCTCTTACCTTCAAATGTGTTACAAAAAAGAGGGTGGCCTTTTTCTGAGCCTCCATGTTCATAAAATAATCACCAGGAACCTCCTTAAGCCTCTCCTGAAGTTTATTAACGACTTCCATAATTTCCATTGGTTGAATATTAAAAGGTATTCTCAAGTCAACCTTAAATGTCTTTTGCGCATTTTAAATAAGTTGCTTCAGATTAACTGGCATAGGGCAAGAATTGTCACCGGTAGTAGCAATCTCAGTGCCAATCAAGAATCGATCTGCTTTAAGTTTCTAGACTTCAGCATTAAACATATTGCGAAACTCACGAATGGTTTTCAGATCCTCAACATGCTCCGGCAGCATATAACTTGGGTTCCACTTCTCATAATTAAATGTGGAAGAGTCTGATCTATAAATCCATATGGGATTATATTACCCTCAACATTCTGCTGCCCCGCATAAGTAGTCATTTGTGATATATTGATGAAACTTCCCTTTGATCATGCAGTAAACATATCCTTGAGATTGTTACTCTTTGATAAACTTTTCTGGACAGTACTTCTGGCATCATCACGAGCCTTGTTTAATACCTGGACAGGGAATTATGTTAGAACAAAATATAACTGAATTATCTCAATGGGTAAATTGTAAATATATATCAGATTTCCGCACCTAATTCTCTTTATTCTCGAATGATTCCATCATAGTTCGAATTGGATCTACTTCTAACTGCTTATCTTGCTCGGAATTGATAAGTTATTTCACTTCATTCTTTGTTTTAGATATAGTATCATTAATTTTTTTCAATAGTTGAAGCATTTACATTTGTAACTCCAATAGCAATGCTAAAACCTGCTGCAAAAGCTAATAGTCAACAAGCCACTGGGTATGTACCAAAAAATTGCGAGCATCATCTGGACCAATGTCCTCCCTGTACATATAAACATATAATTTAGCCGATGTACTTTACTATGAAGTCAAAATTCAAAGGAATAACCATCCAAGTATAATGCTCTATTTTATGTATTATTAAAAATATACTAGATGACATGGATAAGACTTTCCATCGATGTACAAAGTGTTTTTTTGCAAAGTGTACCAGTAATAACTTCTCCCTTCTCTATCTGAACTTGGGTGTCTCCCGGTGTAATATGTCCCAGTCTCTGCATGGAAAGATGATGTTCTCATGATATTAATCTGTTTTGGGATAGTAAAATTAAACACTTGTTTTCCCGTCCAGAGAGGTCTAGGCTTCAAAATTGTTGGTCCCGGTATTTTTCCATCAAAATCTTCCCACCACATCAAGATGTTCATGAAAACATCCTAGAAAAATAGAACAGAGGTTAAGGCCATATAACAATTCAAGGTGTATTAGTGTGACACTTTCAAGTCAGATTAGTTTGAATGCATTTTATGCAATCATAAAATGGATTGGGTTAGAGGTGACTAATACTAGACATGATGTGAACATGACTCAATATAAATCACGTGAGTTGTCACCTTCAAGTCTAGTGACTTCCAAACACCCCCCAGTCCTAACCTTTTGAGGGGAACCCAAAGTCTTGAAAGCCACATGCAATAAGAGAATTATAACCATTTTCTAAGAGCATGCAAGACCGAACTCTTAACGAAAGTTATAGTTCTATGAATATCTTCTCCTAGACACCGACGGTGCATCAATTCAATTCTTAACAATCAAATTATAACCATTTTCTCGAGAACCGTTTCTTGGTTTTTAAAGAAAATGCTTGGTCTTGAAATAGAATGTCAATTGACCAAACAAAATGTATATTATCTCCCATTTTACTTATGCATTCTAGCAAAATTGTGTATTTAAATCTGTATTTAAGCTCATATGTTTTATAACCTTTTTTTTCATTATATATATGCTATGCATGGTTTATTTGGAATTTTTTAGGTATTGACATGCTTAACAGTGCAATTGGTGATATTCGTGAAAGTTTTAACGCATTATGAAACTTTGTGTCATCTTAGTTATTTCAGTGTTTTATCTTCGTGTTTGAACTCTTCATAAATGTTGTATCTCTCCGAGTTATGTTTGCATATCCGCTAACGGTGAGTCAATCCAATTCCTAACGATCGAGTTATAACCCTTTTCTCGAGGAGTATTTTCTTAATTTTTGAGGAAAATGCTTGGGCTTGAAAGAGAGTTTCGATAGACCGATCAAAATTGATCTAACGATCAATGTTTTAAATTTTGTCATAGAAGAAGGCAGTGGGATTTCTCCATATTGATCGATCGATCGACGGATTTCATCGATTGATTGACACCAAAAATGTTTGTAAACTTTTGCTTATTGTCTTCTTTTGAATATATATATATATATATATATATATATATATATATATATAACTTGGATATTTTAATGATGGTTTAAGATTTTGTTGGTGTTGGGAGCTCTTTCCTCCGTTCTCTCTCCTGGTTTTATTTGTGTAAGACTGCTTCTCTTCATCTTATCTAATTAATTATAGTTTCATTTCTTATTTTTAAGATTTGGTAATTACGTCATTTTTTTGATTAATTTGGTTTCATGCTTTAATAATTTTTTTCATTAAATACTGTAACACCCCATGATTTTGGGACTGAGAAATTAAACTTTTGGGAAAATAAAATTTAATTAAATTGGAGAATTTTACAATTTGAGAATTTAAGTCCAAAAATAGAGAACGTTTCAAAGTATTCCGGATGATGATTCTGAGTGTGCCATCGATCCCGGAAGGATCGAGATAGTCAAATTGACTGTCATTGGGTTTTATTTTGGCTCCGGATTATTTTTAAGTCTGTTTGACTCGAACTGGAGTAAACGAGTCATTTAAAGTGTGTATTAACATTTAAAATTTGGGACTTATGTTTTAAGGGTTTTAAAGGCATACGGATGAAGCCTTCTCACTTAGAGAAAGAGAGAAATAGAAAGGAAAGAGGAAAAGAAAGAAAGAAGAAGAAAGGAAGATAGAGAGAGGGAGAAAACTTGGAGATTTCCGGCCCAAACGCGATCCCGGGGACGATTCAACCTCTACAAATCTGAGGAAGTGTTTAATCTTGCTAAATAAGTAGTTTGTGTATTTCATTTCATAATTTGTGGGTTAAAGAAATGGTTTTTGGGTATAAATAACAAAACCTAGATTTTTGGGTTTAATCTTGAAATCAATGTTTGAATATGGGTTTGATGTTGTAAACATGGTTAGGATCAGATTTGGGTTAATTTATTGGTTTAAAATCATGTTTTAATGAAGGTTTATAGGTTAGAAGTGTAAATTTTGGGTTTAGAATTCGTGGGTTGAAGAAGAAGAGAACCTTCTGATTCTCCAGACCCGAATCGATTCGGACCCAAGGTGAATCGATTCGGCTTAGGCAAACGTGTCAGGTCTGCTTTATCAAATCGATTCGGACCTAAGCGAATCGATTCGGCTTGAGACAGCCTACCAGGTCCTTTGGACCGAATCGATTCGCAGTTGGAGCGAATCGATTCACCCTTGAGACCGAATCGATTCGGGCCAGGCCGAATCGATTCGGAAACAGGGCTGTTTTGTGGAGTTTTTCTAGAATGATTTCTAGCCCTTTTTGGTTGGGTTTATTGATTTGGGGCATGATTATTTGATGTAAGAAATATGCTTTGGTGACTTACAAGGAGTCTCTCACATGATGGGACCGCGGGTAGGTATCGAATTATCTTGGGGAATTATATCCATATGTATTGGAGAGGGTCATAACGAAGTAGTGGTGAATCCCTTGGGGAAACGGGAGACCTAGATACGGCTCATAAATGAGCCTAGTTATAAGGTGAAGTTAAGGTTTCTTTGAGAGAAGAGTGAGGGTACGACATGAAATCTTAGGCCGAGGTTGTGTCGAATCCTTATCGCAATGGATCCTATTCAAGGTATTTGATGGGACCAATGAGAGATAGATGTCTCCTATCCTTAGTAAAGTTTAACTTAAGGATTATTATAAACGATGTAAAATTTAGATTTCATTAAAGTGATTGAACCCTAGACGAAAGTTTGAGTATAATGGGATTTGGCTATCAACTAGGTTAATATGTGTCGCAATCTAGTCGGGATAGTTGTTAAGTGATCGTGTGTGATTAACTCTAGGGTATTCCAGTATATGATGGTACCTGGAGATAGTTGTACTTCCAGATATGGATAATAGGTGTAGTGATTGTAACCTACACCAAATCTTGGGTGATAACCCAAATGTGTGGTTATATACATGTATTTTGGGAGACTATTCATTATAGAAAAGGGATGAATATGTTTCAAGTGAGGGATAGTATTCATATCGAGAGAAATTAAATGAGTTGTGGTGACGATTTGTATATTGAGGATTTTGCATACTTAGACGGGTATTTATATATCTTATACATATGACGAGAATTAGTTTGTATATATAAGCTATATGATTATGAAAATATATGTTTATATATCTGTATGGATATGAATATATGGTTATAGTTATGATATGAATACCTAAACCGTATAGGATGGTTTATTGTTTTATCATATGATGGGATCATATGGATGTGTATATATTGTGCATACGAACGATATATACACTTATGTGGTTAAGCATACCCCGCTCTTGTTATCATTGGGAAGTTTCCGCGCAGAGGATGAGCATCATGGCTTATGGAGAAGGGTGTGGATATTCCCCAGGTCATAGTCGTCCCGTGTGTTATTATGTGATTTATATTTTCGGGATGAGACGTGGTGGGTATGTTCCGTCTCATTGCCGGTTTGGAGCTATGACCGCTTCCCGGGACGTCGTGTGCGTGAGTTACCACGAGATGGGTATCGTTGAGCCCCACCATGGTGGTCCCCAGTTGCTACGTGAGCCGGCCACTGGGAAGATGATAGCATGATGCAAGTTTATCGGCAATATATGTAGCCGGGTATATTATTATGGATGGCCAATGTACATTATATATATATGTACATTGGGTTATGGAAATGATTGGTGGTATATATATGTATGTTGTGAGTATATATACACACCTATATGTTATGGAGATAAATGGTTGTATATATATGTATGTTGTGAGTATATATACACACCTATATATATTGTTATATCCTATAGATAAAAAGGATATGGAGTTTCTTTTAGGTACATCTGAGATGATTATGGTGTACTAGATTATTGGGGGGTTGATGTATCGTAATTGAGGAACACGTCGGTTATATCAACCCAAGGATATGGTTGAGGTTGCTTTTAGTTATTTAATTTAGTGTAATTAACATAATGGGTCCCTACATTTAACCTGACCATGTGTTAGGGAACGAGGGGGTTCCTTGTTTGGATTTCTCTTTGCGAGACGCCCCGTGCCCGAAATACAGTGTCATGTTGACTGCAGAGAGACGTTATGTTCTTTTATTTTATTTTATTTTAGGTAGTTGTAGGAGTAGAATGGTGTGCTTGACATTATGGATCTCTACGATGGACCTTGTCATGGAGTAGTGTAACAGGGGGGTTCCTAGTTTGGATTTCGCTTTGCGAGATGCCCCACGCACGAAACGCAGTACAAGGTTGGAAGTAGAGGGAAGTTATGTCCTTTGTAGCTATATATATCTGTATCATGTTTTATATAGGTGACATAACGGATCCCCACGATCGACATTGTCAAGTAGTAGTGTAACGGGGGGTTCCTTGTTTGGATTTCGCTTTGCGAGACGCCCCACGCACTAAACGCCGTACAATGTTGAAAGTGGAGAGAAGTTTTGTCTTTATTGTTTTGTATACATGCTATTTAGAGATTAAATCATGTATTCCATCCTAATGTAAATTGGGTAAAGCGTTAACGAATCAAAATGGATTAAATTATAAACTTGAATCAATTTAGATTCATATGGCATCGGTGTGTAAAATAAATTGAGTGTAATTGGAATGAGAAAGATTCTTGGGCTATGTAGGAAGGCAGGTCTTAGGGGTTTAGGCCGTGCCTATAATAGATTAGGTTGTCCTTATGGGTGGGGTGACTTAATTAAGATTTGAGAATGCGAATAGGTGCGCGCTTTTAGAGGAGAGGTGAGATGGGGTTTCATGAGAGTGCGACTCCACTTTAATTATGAAATTGTGCACTTATATTTATTATGAACGGTTAACACACTTGCTAAATCGTTTCGCACGTCGGGCTCTGACCCGTTTGCTTTTCTCTCCTGCTATACATACATATATATATATATATATATATATATGATTACAGGTGTCCTACCGTATGGATACCGGATGCTCTTCCATCCAGAGTCTTGGGAGCCGTAACAGGTGCGGACTGTTGCGGGTTTTGAGTTGTAGTCGCTTCCTATCTCCTTGTACATCTAGATAGGATTCATTTGTATTATTCTGGTTTACACCCAGGGGATATTTGTAGATGTGTATATTTCTCTTTTACGTTGTTGTATTGTATGTGACCCGACAGCTTATTCGGGTATATTAATTTGTATATATTCATTTCAGTTTTATACTGGCACTTACTTGTACCTTAGTGTTTGTGTATCCTCACTCTCTTAATAGCTGTTAGTGTGGGTTTGTTGTCTGTTGCGTGTTTTAAATTTCATTTTAACATCCTGCTTTTTATAGTTTCGGGTAGTTAGCCTTATATGTTGTAGTAAGTTTGTTGATGTTGAGACTGAGCCATCTGGGACTCCTGATTTAATGTAGTATAGGGCTGGCCACCCGTTATTATTTTGAGCGGGTTGTTACAAATACATTCTATTTACCATGCTTTTTAGGCAATTTAATTTAGGTTGAGCTTGTTGAATTCATATAGGTTAATTATTTTCCTTGTAATGGTATGATGGGTTCAGGACAACTTTAATGCGTTAAATGTTCTTTGTATTTTGCCTAGGATATTTAATGGCGTATATCATGTATGCACTATATTTATTGCCTTTCATGCATAATTATGAGAATATATGTTGACATTGAACCCAAA
The DNA here is from genome assembly GCA_949130495.1 of Sambucus nigra. NCBI lineage: Eukaryota > Viridiplantae > Streptophyta > Magnoliopsida > Dipsacales > Adoxaceae > Sambucus > Sambucus nigra. The sequence continues at coordinate 524,391,722 of OX422220.1, forward strand.
TTAAGCTTTTATGATAATTTAGAGGGAGACAACTCTAGGTTTTATTAATTTTCCAAATGAGGTTAATCTTGTTAACGATTTTATTTCCATGTAACCCTTTATGCTATATAGTTCGTATGAGTGATGCGATTCTCAATATATATCGTCTTGTTAATCTAGTTTCATTGCTATCCTAGTTTAATAATTTTCTCACCCATTACACTTTCACATTTATTTGATAAGTAATAAAATCATAGAATTCTAACATAAATTCCCTATGCATTCGATTCCTCCTTGCCGCTACACTCCATAATTAGCGTGCCAGGTCTTAGTATTTATTTTCTAGGACGTAAACACCAAATACATTTTAAATAAATAAATTTTATGCATTCTTTCATGTAGCTAAACTACTTTTTAGGGTTTTGGAAAATCTCTTTTACTTGGTGTCTTCAGGTTTTAGGGTCGGAACTCCCACTTAACTTTCGTGATCAAGCTATAACTCACTATTCATTTCCCTCTTCAGGATCACAACTTCAAAAATGATGCGGGTTTCTAATTTATTCAATCTATCCTTTTAATTTTAGTATAGTTACTTTGAGACTTTATAGGGATCATGTATTATTGGATTTCATATTTGGATTGTATCACTTTGAGTTCACTATGGTTGTATTCAGGATAATGTTTAACATTATCATTTATACCTCTTATAATTATGGACTTTACTTCATGAATTTATATATAGGATTTTCATATCATTTCCATATTATTATCTTAAGTTTCGTTTGATCTCTCCATGTTGCGAATGGTATTATATTATTTATTGTCCGATATGATTTTAAATTTAGACATGATCAAACTGAGTGTTTAATTACACGAGTCATTACAATTTCTGGTCCTTAATGACCATATCTATCAGTTCATATGATTTCTAAATAAATTAAAGTCCATATGAACACTCTCAGGTTAATCGATCAATCAGTTGTACATTAATATCTTTAATGCTAAGCTTAGACATTATGGTGTGGATATCGCCAAGCCTCACACGTATCCAATAGGCCTTTGCCCAACAAGGGCTGACCTCTGCCAAGTCATTATCTTCTCTTTTAATGGAAAACATACTCCCTTACATACAAAATGGGTTCAAATTTTTTTTGTGTGACCACCTCCATCGCGGGATGCCTCAGACGGTTAATACAGATTTGGAACCTTATCTGATAGGTAGGTAAAAGTATATACATTCTGTTAGAATTATTTTATATAATTCTCCATTATGTGCTCCATAATTATATTAATTATAAGAGTCACTTTGGTTAATGAAACGGTACTCCAAATACCAAGAGTCAAAAGGAATCTTGGGCATCTACCTTGATGGACAGTTGGTATTAAGTGACTGTTGGAGATTTAGGTCCTGCCCCTCCTTATAAATAAGTGACTGATTTCCATCATTCAAACACTCTAAAATGACAACATAATAAAATTATAGGAAAGGGAGAGAAATCTAAATTCTCAAGGAGAGTAAATTTTGAAATAGTGTTTTGGCCATGCTGGGAGATCTAACCGTTGGAATACGTTGAAATTGGAGTATGTTCTTACGACATACAAGATGAAGATGTGATCCAAAAGTCAGCCCGATCAGACATCATTAAGGTTGAGTGCTCTGTCAATATTTCTAATTGTGACAATTATGGAGGTATGTTATTTTAACACCATTTATGTTCCGCATAATGCTTATATGTGATAATCATGAAGATCCAAGATCCTTTTATTAATAACATTTGTATGTGAAAATTTAATCAAATTAACGTATTATTGATTAATATTATGGTGTTCTTAAAATGATTTTACATGTGGTATTAGAGCCAAAGTTTAAGATCTCATGATTTTTCTTTATAGGTGTTTGCCTATAATGTAGTCTACATTAAATCAATTTTTGTGTGTACTTGGGATTTTTTTTTGTTAATTTTCTTCCGTCGCCTATACTCACTAGTCGGAATTTGAAAGTTCAAAACTTGATCGAAATTTTCGGAAACTACTATGGTCGACTGGAAAAGTTGAAATGAACAAAACCCATTGATAACAATGAGCCCTACCCCAGTTTTGCATTTTTACGTCGTTTAGACCCCTAAAAATGCGTTTTGGCCATTTTTGATAATAATGTCAATGCTAATAACTCTCGGTTAAAAATTGATTTTATGATTCCGCAAATTGGAGGGTGATCCTGGTGTAATTCTCTACATTCCTGTGGTGCTAACTCAAAATTTCCCTTTTTGGCAAAAATTACGATTTTTCCAAATATTATGTATTTTTCTATCACGGGGGCTGTTTTATTTGTTCATTGTTTTTCTAATATTCATGTTATGTATTATTTGTATTGACCTAGAGGCTCAATATAAAATTTTGAATATTAGATGTATGATTATGTATTTGACCATAACATTTCGATAAAATTATATTACTGTGCATAATTTATATTTGGTAGCCCAAAGTTCCTAATGTAATTAATGTTTCTACACTAATATTTATATGATATTGGATGGGGAAGACATTAAAGTGTCTTACTCTATAATTGTAAATATTAGATTATTGTGTATGCATCTATTTTTGGACCCTTAATTATACATTTAGTTATGAGTATAATATTTTTGAGGGCATTGATTTTACATAAATAATGTTTACGACATTATCTCAATCCACAAAATTAATTTTGAATTCCCTTATTTATTTTGAGATTTTGGAGTATTTATCAACATCCCTATAGTGTTAACAAATTGTTTTTGCAAAACTTACAATTTTTGTCAAATATTATGCATGTGTTTTCACTATATGAATTGTTTTATTTAGTCATGAATTTATGTTTGTGTTGGGTTAGAAACCAAACACATATTATGATAATTTCGTGAATATTAAATGTATGAATATACTTTTGAGATTAATATTCTTGTTTTATGTGCATTTCAATGCTAAACACAAGTCAACATACTTTATATGGTAGGATATTAGACTTATGTTATTGTTAATATTCATATTTTGATGAGTCTCGTGCAAAACACATGCCAACGATTCATATTATTGAATATTATGTTATTATTAATATTCATATTTTTTATGAGTCTTGTGCAAAACACATGCCAACGATTCATATTATTGAATATTATGCTTTTATTGATATTCATATTTTTGACGAGTCTCGTGCCAAACACATGCCACCGATTCATATTATTGAATATTATGTTTTTATTAATATTCATATTATTGATGAGTCTCGTGTAAAACATATGCCAAGGATTCATATTATTGAATATTATGTTTTTATTGATATTCATATTTTTATGAGTCTCGTGCTAAACACTGGCCAATGATTTATATTATTGAATATTATGTTATTGTTAATATTCATATTTTGATGAATCTCGTGCCAAACACAGGCCAACGATTCATATTATTGAATATTATGTTATTGATAATATTCATATTTTGATGAGTCTCGTGCCCAACACAGGCCAATGATTCATATTGTTGAATATTATGATATTCGTGTTTTAATGAGTCTCGTGCCAAACACATTCCAATGATTCATGTAGTTGAAGAATTATTGTTAATTCTAATGTTAGTAATCCCATTAAGTTGAATTAAATATCAAACACCATCAAATTAATGTTATAACCATATTGTGCATTAGTATGACCATGAATGATTTGGGTTAATATTTATGATTTGTTACTCATACATAAGTAATGAAGTGACAGTAAATGATTCATGTTTTTCATTTACTATTATTCGTGTAATATCTCATGCAAACACTTTTTCTATTTGATTTTCACATTATGTCTAGTTTTTCTTGAATTTCAAATAGACAATTATATAATTTATTCATGTATTATGGGTATTTTACACATTATTGCTTATCTCTAATATTTATATAATGTAAGGATTGACGTTCGTTGAAGTACTCCATTCCATAACAGATAAATATTGAACTAATGCGTTCATATCATGCATATTTTGATTGCTTACCGGTCCATGTATGATATTGAATGCTAAGATTTATGATATTGCACACATATTATCGTTTATTCAATTATTATGATTCGGTAGCCTACATGTCCAATTACAATTATTGACTAAAAACTAAGTGGTGATATATATATTTTGGGAAGGCAATCATGGTCATCAAATGTAGTTTTCATTATTTCTTTCATCATGATATCACCAATTAAGTGTATGAAACCCAAACATGAATAATTTAGTTCATTACTCATGCGATATTTAATGAACATAAGTGGAAAATTTATTGACTTGTGTACGTAAGTCTTTACTTAATGTAATATTCATATTATGAAATATTTGGTAGTCACCATAGTGACCCAACTATAACGAAAATGAATATTAAATGTAAAGATGATATCAATAGTAACCTCTGATGCTTATAAATGTGGTGTATATTGAGTTTAATCATCACACAAGATTATTCCTTACAAGCAATTGATTCTGACTGATTGAATGAACTCTACATATCATATACATTATTAATGTATATATCATGCATATTTAGTACTCCAGTATGTACAAGCGCCATATAATTGATAATCAATGGTTACTAATGAGAAAAATAAAATGCACATTAGGTATTAGCGAGATATTAACTTATGCGTTGTCAAATCAAAGCATTAATGTAGTGAGCAATTTATCTCATATCTTTAAAAAAATTATGATTTGATTTTGTTTCTCTCGATTATTATGTTAGATTTTTTTGGCCCACTATTGATGATCCATATTGTGTGGACACACTCGAACTAATAATGATGGAGATAATATATATCTTTAATGGTTTGAAACGAGTTTTCATCTTAGTAGAGTTTTCAAGTTAAACTTACTGTGTTAGAGAAAGTATTTACTTTTGATGCCAGGATTGTTTACAATATAAACTAGAAATTAAAATAAAATTCATTTCTACTTTAATCTAGGAGAATCAAGCCATTTGTTTTTCATAAACTCTCAATGCTTCCAATTTTCTTGCAAAATATTTGTCTAGACTTGATTATGAGGGATTTTTTTTAAAGCATCTTTCAGCCCTTCTCAAAGGTTATGGTATTCCTTTGATTTTTTATATAGAATAAAGCTTGGATATATTTCTTTCAAATATTGTTTTGATCACACATCATAATCATAGTATTATTGATAAAACTCTTTAATCTTGTACCAAATTAAATCTAGACTCCTTAGGATAGTTTTTATGGACAAGATTTTTGTAATATCTCTTATAACTATTGATACTCGAGTTATGCCCTTAAGGTATTACAATATCTAACATACGGATGACCTATGTGGCCCAAGTGGGAGATTATGAGAAAACTCCCTTAAAGTGGACCTACATAGATCATATAATCGTCATTGACATGTAATTATTTCATTAAAGAAAATTGAATTATAAATTCATTATGAATGGTGAAATTAGTGGGAATTGAAAATCATGAAATTTGGTTTTGAAGGAAGGTATGGTACTTATCCCATTACCGATAACTTTCTTTAATACTTGTTCTTTTAGTTGTTGGATTGTTTAAAAAATAAAGAACAAATAAATGATCAACCACTAAATTATGTTATTTGTCAATGTGAGACAAATGTAGATAAAATCATAAATAATAGTATTAAAAAGATCCTAAATGGAGTCTACTATTCTAAATGATTATGTGGTGTATTTACATGAATATGAATTTGACATAAGGATAAATATTTGGTTTTATTTTCATAAATCATAAGAAGTAAACTTACTAGACTACGATATCTTCTTGAATTGCGTTTAAGTTAAATTGTAGTCAAATGTTTTATGTGTAAGGAGAAAAATGTTATAAATAAACCTTGTCATTTTTTTCAACGGCGTCATTGACGTAAAATTCTTATGAGATGAGTAACTCATTATGATGAGAGTTACATTTTGTGTATGTGAAAACTATTATACTTGTGATATTTTACACATGTTATATAGAAATGATTGTATAAACTTAATTATGTTTCCCACCTATGGTATTTTTAGAAGTAATACCATTATATTTTATAATCATTGTATATTCAATTTATACAACTTATGATCGGTGGGAGTATGTTTATATATTCAATTTATTGTAAAATAGAGAAACAATGAATTTTTAATATGTAATATATGAATTTATGAGATACTGAAAGATTATATGCTCACATTAAAGTTGACTATTCATTTTTTGGACGATCAATTATTATAACTCAGATTTACTGGTTTTATGGCAAGCATTAAGTTCACTCTTAGCTACTTATGTTTCATTTGGTTTAACGACCAATATAATGTAGGAGTGCAACGCAATCCATTGACTATTATGGAAATATGAATCTGTAGCATGCTTTGAAGCTACAACTTATTGATTATGGCAACGTTACTTAAATTTTGGGACTTGGAGTTGTCGACAATATTGCCATGTCGCTGAAATATTATGATATTGTCATTGCAATCTTCTTTATTAAGATACATTAGGTATTATGTGAGTAACTAAGCACATTGAATGCAAATACCTTTTAAAGAAGAAGTTATGAAACAAGTGTCATTTAACACATTTGTACAAGTGTTAACATAGAAAATCCACATGATTGGGCTATCACGAAAGACATTAATGAAGCATGCTTAAGATACGAGTCTTAAAGTGTAGCTGATAGAATCTTGATGTGGTGGATTTTTTAGTGATTATTTTGACACTACCATATGATATCATACAGTGTTTCAGAATCATTTATTTCTATCGTTATTGTACACAGGCATGTGAATGAAAAAATGAGACAGAAATAGTCTTTTACAAAGACATTATTGGACCATTATGGAATAACCCTATTTATAGACCTTATTAGATGAGTTGTTAATGTTGTGGTACATGGAAGCGATCATGCCTTTTAATTAGTATGTGAACGCCATGACTCGCATTGATGAGTTATTTGATGAAGGTCTTTATGGAAAACCATTTAAAGATGACTCAAGGATTATTGAGCACTTTATGATAATTATGGATCAAGTGGGAGACTGTTAGAATTATTATTTTATATAATTCTCCATTATGTGCTCCATAATTATATTAATTCTAAGAGTCACTTTGGTTAATGAAAGGGTACTCCAAATACCAAGAGTCAAAAGGACTCTTGGGCATCTACCTTGATGGACGGTTGATATTAAGTGACTGTTGGAGATTTCAGTCATGTTCCTGCCTATAAATAAGTGACTGCTTTCCGTCATTCAGACACTCTAAAATGACAACATTATGAAATTATAGGAAATGGAGAGCAATCTAAATTCTCAAGGAGAGTAAATTATGAAATAGTGTTTTGGCCATGCTGGGAGATCTAACCGTTGGAATGCGTTAAAATTGGAATATGTTCTTGCTACATACAAGATGAAGCTGTGATCCAAAAGTCAGCCCGATCAGACATCGTTAAGGTTGACTGCTCTGTCAATATTTCTAATTGTGACAATTATGGAGGTATGTTATTTTAACACCATTTATGTTCCGCATAATGCTTATATGTGATAATCATGAAGATCCAAGATCCTTTTATTAATAACATTTGTATGTGAAAATTTAATCAAATTAACATATTATTGATTAATATTATGGTGTTCTTAAAAATGATTTTACACATTGTTCCACTGACTGCTACCACCGGTTTGCACTATAATTGCATGATCTAATCCACATTTATTGTTAATATCAACTATCTTCCACCACCTTCAATCTATTCACAAACACTCCACCATTATACTGTAGCCATCATACCCAAGAGTCACTCTGCCCATGTTGTTGTAGTCCACTCTCACGTTTTCAAAATGACTACATATATATTGGAGGCTTGTGAAGGGTTGAAGACATTTAAAAATCCAAGAACTTTGAAATAAACCATCATACTAACTAGAGAAGATTAGTATTCTAACCTCTCATCACATATTATTTTTTCACTTGTTGTTTGTTAAAAACCCAAATAAGGATCGAACCACTTCAATCCTTCCACACTTGGTATTTTACGTTAAGTCCTAAACTAGCTAAGGAACCCCCTTAAGAATTTAGTCACAATATGCACTTTTACTAATAAGGAAGACCTCGAAAACATGAGACTCTCTTAGTCAAAGCCCTAGACATATCTATTTTGTAATACCCTTGTTTAAAATTAAATATAAAAAGAAACATTGTTTATAGTGGTCGTTGGATCCTCAGCAGGGGTTCCAAACCACTTTATATCTTTATTGATCACTTTGACACACCTCCGGAAAACCTTATCTAAGGTCTTGTGTGGATCATATGTAGAAGCTAATGTCTATTTCTAAGACAATCATCATTTGTAATAAGTTTGAAAAAGCACAATTATTTAAACATTATTGGGAGATTTTTCCATGGGATAGAGACTATTTGGTGCTGTTTAAAAATAAAGTTAATCAATTGTTTTTTTACTAACATTGACCATCTAAAATTCAGGGCCAACAATTGATGACTATAGAACCCACAATGTTGATGTCTAATATGATAAAATGATATATATTTTATTCAGTTACAAAGGGATACTGTATAATTCATTAAATTTTTTTAAAGTTCATCTCTTATGTAGCATCGATCTATATGCCATCTTTGTGTCACTTCCCAAGGAAACATTATACATATAAGCACCAAAGCCTCAAAGAATATTTATTTATATATTACAATGGAAATTATTAGAGAATAATTAATTAATACAAAAGCCAAGAACACATCAAGTCATAAATAATTAAAGTGTGAAAAAATCATTTTGAAAAATAAATCTAATGGGAAACACAAGAGCATTTAACTTAAAATTTTAATTTTTTCAATTATTTTAGAGGGTCATTTATTTAAATCAACATTTAGAATGGACCTTATCATTTGTACCTTTTTTATCCCCAAAATACATCCATAATATAATTTTTAGAAACTAATAAATCTTAATCATGTTTATTGAATTTTGTACATTTTGCGTTAAAGTTGACGATCACGTGTGAAATCATGGCCTTCAAAATATAAATTATTTAGACAATTAAAAGACTTAATAATAATTTAGAGTTTGATTTTATTTTTTATTTTTATGATTCCTTATATTTTGAATATTACACGATTAAAGTGAAATCCAAGGTGTTCAACGCGATTCTTCCATGGAATGTCCCTAGAAGTTGAAAAACTAAGAATTGGTTAGATAACACCTGAACATAGGGGTGTTTATCAATTAATTTTTTTTCATATCATATATTCCATACCGTACTAATTTTTTTGGTATGGTGGATTTGGGTAGTTTCGACTTTCATGAAACCCTTACCAATAAAAAAAGGTTTATACTTTGATGTTTTCACTACTTTTGATAACTTTTACTTTTGGAATGTTTTTCCAGAATTTGATATTTTGATTTTCTTATTTTTTTATTATTTTCTTATTGTTCTCTTATCGATATTTTCACTTTTTTAAATGCAACAACTAAACTAACACATAAAATATTTGATCACATATAAATGAATAAGCATGACTTCCACTTAATTTGAAAATTCAATACATAGATTTGTTATAATTAACTTATCTAAAGGTAAATAAAATGAGCTGAAACTGTTTACATTGATAAAAAATTAATGATCGAGATCACTTTGAATAGTAATTATTGTGATAGTCGAGTTCAATTACTGATTGAAATGAAAAGGTATAATACAAATTTGTTATTTCAAGCATATGAAATTATTATTTTGCGATTGTCATTTTGGTATTTAAATGTTAGTATGGAAATATTGTAAAATCTATTTTCAAAAATATCTAAAACAAAAGCAGTAACAAAGTTTTTGACAATGATAAGTAGTAAATCTAAATTGTATTTTTACTACTACATGATATGGTGTGATAAAAAAATTATACCATAATCACCGTCCCTGGTTCTGAGTGTGCTGCTTCTATAAATGTGAATCAATCCCAAATATAAGATAAAGATTTATGTTAGATTAAATTTACATGGTGTATGAATAAAAAGTTATACACATTTTTATAAACTCCCAAGTCACTAGTACAATCCTTAGCTCAAATAATTATTTCACAAAGATTGTGTATGTAAAGGACTAGACCAATCGGATATCTAAGAGTTGTTTGTTCATGAATTTAATTTAAATAGAAACTAAAATTATACCAATTTACCAAACTAGTCTCACTCGTATCCGTTTTAGAGGACTCCTTATTTATCGTTGAGATCTCTAGCTAATAGGGTCTTTATTTAGTGCTTACTACTTGTATCTTCATTTCCAGTGCATATTGGCATTATGCCATGATAGAAAATATGACATTATATATACACGTAGCACATATGGGTTTGAGGATTACCTTATTTGCGGATTGTAAACCTCTGTCGAACACCGAGAAATCTGATACGCACTCTTGTTCTTCCTCCGTATACGCTTTGCGACTCGTGAATGTCTGGGTTGGCTACGAGAGTTGCCCTTTTGATCTTCACGATCACAAATCCAAGGTTCTTGGATAATGAACCGAGAGAGAGAGACCCATGAAATTTGAAGAGAGAGAAAGTGGAGAGATAAATTTTTGGATATATATATATATATATATATATATATATATATATATATATATATATATATATATATATATATATATATATATATATATATATTAGATAAGATAATAAGAATCCTAAAACAACACAAAGTTGGAATTTATCTTATCTAATATGATAAGGACTTATCCAATACTAAATGGCTAATCCAATTATTATGTGGGCGAATATCGAATCCGGGTAAAAACTCGACCCATATATTAACATCTCCCACTCGCCCACCAAAGGCCTGTTTTCTCTAACATATCTTCAACGGTCTTCATCACTCATCTCCTCATACAGGAAATGTGACGTGCGACCTCACGAGAAAAACGTACAGTCTCAGGAGCGTAATCATTAAGTCATCATCTAATTAACGAAGACGCATCACTCGAAGGAATCTTGTATATACCTAGACCGTTCAATTTACACCGAATTTAGCACTCTTAATCCCTCAAGAAAGCAGTGTTATACTCCAAATATGTAATGTACTCATGACTAAGTTGTATACAAAACACGATAAAGCTGTCCGGACTATGAGTCACATTATCATGGTGTATAATCAAATAGTCTTCCCTAAGTCCTCATGCCAATTCAATTAGACTTAACCTCTTTCCTATTCGTGCCCCTTAGACGGTATCATCCATCGTCCTAGGTAAACACGCTAAAGTAGCGTCATCAAGTCCTCTCTTCATGACATAGTCTCAAGTTACCAAAAGGCATAGAGTGGGATTATAATAATCCATGTGGCTCACACAGCGATGAAGCAGGGATTCATTCATTGCTCCCACTATCGGTCGGTAAAGCACATAGAGTATGAAATGTATTCTATGACATCATCCCTTTAAAATGGGTATGTCACTTTTGAAATAAAAGTACGTCATACAAATCTCAGTCTAGTCGCTGTCTAGCGCCTAACCTGAGTTTCAACCCAGTCACTCGCATAGTGCCTACTTGAAATCTCACATTCGGCTAAAATAGGCTACATAGAGTTATGGAGATACTCTATGAGCGACCTCCATATATATAAGGTCTCATCTTAGTACTCAACTAAGGAGACATATAGCATAATATGCATAATCGTATATATCTTTCTCGCCTTTCAGGCACTAATGATATAAATGTCTTAGCTCACTGTCAAAGCGCCATAGACATAAATGTCTCATCTTGCTCGCTGTCAAAGCGCCAAGGTGAATCACTCGTGTGAGAGAGTCGATTCAAGCCCGGTGACATATCTATAAGATGTGTACATAATGATAACAATTCATTTAATTAACAAATAAAATAAATAAACACTATATCAAATAAATAATAATAATGTCAATGAACAAATAAGGTGTCAAACATATCATATCCTACGTAGCTCCATGCTCCTAACATGAGAGAGGAAAACGTCTCGAGCAATGGGCTTTGTTAATGGATCCGCTACAATACAACCTGTGGAGATATGCTTCGGGACAACCTCCCCTTGCACAATTTTATCTCTAATGTAATGATAACGAATGCCGATATGATTATACTTCCCATGATACTTTGGATCCTTCGCATAAGCTAGGGCTGATGTGCTATCACAATAAACAAGCACAACCTCTACAACATTATCTGAAATGCCTAGCCTCTACAAGAATATCCTTAGCCAAACATCTTCCTGAACAGTTGCCGAGCATGCCACGTATTCCGATTCCAAAGTGGATAAAGCAATACACGTTTGCTTCTTACTGCACTATGTGACAGCTCCACCCCTGAGAATAAACGCATATCCTGAAGTGGATTTCCTTCCATCTCTGTCACCAGCCCAATCAGCATCACTGTAGCCTCTAAGTCTCAAGTCTCCTCCATAGTAACATAAGACGAGTCCCACGTAGGTACCGAAAAAACCTCTTCGCTGCTCTCCAGTGCGTGTGGTCTGGGTTACTCTGATAGCGGCTAACAATACCAACTGCATAGCAGATGTCTAGACGTGTACACAATATAGCGTACATCAGACTCACTATGGCTGATGCATACGGCACTTTAGACATTTGATTATTTTCTTCATCAATTCTTGGACAATCATCTAGGCTTAATGTACACCCTTTCTCTATTGGAGTGTCAATGGGTTTGGAGTTATTCATGCGAAACCTTTAAAGAATATTCTTTATGTAAGTCTCCTGAGACAAACAAAGAAGATTCTTAGATCGATCTCTCACGATCTCAACCCCCAACACATAATTTGCTTCACCCATGTCCTTTATCTCAAAAGTTGAGGAGAACCACTCTTTAGTGGGACTATAGACTCTAGGTCATTCCCAGCAAACAAGATGTCGTCAACATACAATGAAAGATGAGAACACTTTTCTTGGATCGTTTAAGATATACGCAGTGGTATTCTTCAATCATCTCAAAACCAACAGAGGTAATGGCATGATGAAATCAAAAATACCATTGCCTTGACGACTGCTTGAGGCCATATATAGAATGTTTGAGGCGGCAAACTTTGCTCTCTTATACTTTGGATACAAAACCCACGGGTTGATCCATATAAATCTCTTCGTCAAGTTCTCCATTGAGAAATGCATCTTAACATCCATCTGAAATAGTTCTAAATTCATTTGTGCGACAATAGCTAGGATAAGGCGGATAGAGGCAAACCTCACCACTGGGGAGAATGTCTCTTCATAGTCTACAACCTCTCTTTGTTTATAGACTTTTTCCATAAGGCGTACCTTATACTTGTCAATTGAACCATCCACTTTATGCTTGACTTTTAGAACCCACTTGTTCCCAAGAGTCTTGTGCCCGGGTGGAAGGTCAAATAACTCCCAGACTTTATTCTTAGCCATGGAGCTCAATTCTTCCTGCATAGTAACTATCCGCTCATCCTTAGCACTTGAGGAAAGAACTTATACAAAAGAAGATGGCTCTTACTCGTCTAAAGCAATGCTTAGGAAAGTATTCCCCTCAATCTCAAAATGACAACGTGGAATATTTCCTCGCCTACTGTGGTGAATTTGAGAATCTTGAGTATCTTGTGGTGGTGCACTCACACTTTCTGGAATGCTCCCACTACGCTGAAGACCACTACTATCTTCAGTGATTACAGGAGGAGGAACTAATCTCCCAGCCTCACTTGAAGATCGTAAAATGTCTTCATCATTCTCTAACTCATAGAGTTCGAGATCCTCTTTTGTATTGCCAATGCTAGGAAAATCCTTTTCTAAGAATTCAACATCATGTTACTCTATTTTAGTCATTCCTCCATCAGGGTGTTCACCGTACATAACGTAGCATTTTGACCTCTCAGAATATCTTATAAAGATATGCTTTCGAGCTCTAGGGCCTAACTTCCTGAACTTATGGGAAGTTGTAGGAACATAACCTGTTGAACCCCAAGGGTGTAAATGATCCAAATTGGGTATTTTGCCTTTCCAGAGTTCATATGGGGTGGAGGAAACTGACTGAGAAGGCACTCTATTTAGTATGTAGGCAGCAGTCAAAAGGGCATCCCCCCAGAAGGATATTGGGAGGTTGTCTTGCACCATCATAGATCTAGTCATATCTAGAAGAGTTATATTCCTTCTCTCTGCAACACCATTTTGTTGCGGAGTGTGAGGAATAGTTAATTGTCTGCGTATCCCCTTTTTTTCACATGTTTCTTTGAATTGATCTGATAAGTATTCGTGTCCTCTGTCTGTATGAAAAGATTTTAAACTTTTCGATTGCTGATTATCAACCTCTACTACATAGCGTTTGAAACAATTCAAAGCTTCATAGCGGTGAGCGATCTGATAGACATGTCCAAATCGCGTATAATCATATATAAATGTTAGAAAATAAGAGGCGCCATGATGTGCCTTTACACTCATAGGTTCACATATGTCAGAGTGTATTAATTCTAGCGGTTGATTAACTCTTAAAGCCTTACCAAAAGGCTTTCTACATGCTTTTCCTGCCAAACAAAGCTCACGTATAGGTAGGTCGACCTTAGCGAGTGGTCCTAAAAGGCCTTATCTAGCTAATCGGGCCATCCTATATTTTCCTATGTGCCCAAGTCTTTCATGCCATGTAACTGAATCAACATTAACATTTGCAATATATGATAATGAAGGAGGAGAAACAGAATCAAATAAATCCAAGTTAAACAAATTATTCCATAAAGATCCATGTCCACAAATAATATTATCCAAAATAATATTCAAACCACTACTATTAAAATTGAAAGAAAAACCATAGTCTGATAAAGCTAAAACTGAAAGTAGATTATGCTTTATTCCAGGCACATAGAGCACATCACAGAGAAGTAGCTTAGTCCCAGTACTAAGATGGAGTTCGTACGAACCGACTCCTTCAGCATCTTCACGAGCACCATTTCCCATGTAGACACTCTGAGTACCAGCTGGAATGCGACGATAGTCTACAAATCCTGCTCTATCCCTCGTCACATGTCTTGTTTCTCATGTACCTTCAATCCACATAGGAGTAAAATGAGAAACTAATGCATGAGAACATACACAAATATGGAGAGTGCAAAATAAAGAGGAATGGAATGAGGATAAATTCTTTGGCTCAGTGCAATCACGAGCAAAGTGTCCCTTATTCCCGTAGTTGCAGCACTTTACTTTGGAAGTATCTTTCTTTCCACCTCGCTTGCCTCTATGGCACTTTGATATCTTTTTCCCTTTAGGGTCATTTGCCCCAGTCTGCTTATTCTACTTTCCATTTCCATTTTTCCTGGGCCTATTTCCCTGGTGTTTGCCACTCGGGGCGATAAAGACATCAACACGGTTCACCTATTGGCGCTCCGCCTCGAGCTCAATATGATGAGATATGTCAGAAAAATTCTTAATATTGTCATTCTAAGTCATGATTTGTTTCATGTGCACCCATGAATCAGGAAGGGAACATATAACAGCCTGAACCTGTTGCTCATCAGAGAGAATGTGGTCAGCTTCTTTAAGCTCACGTATCATAGTGGACATCACTCGAAGATGTTCAGTCATCGTATGCTTATTATCCTTACGATAAGTTTCAAACTTCAGAAAAAGACCCCTAAGTCTCGTAGTGGACATACCACCGAAGTCGAATCGAAGTTGATCCCACATTTCTTTGAATGTTTTGAAGTGATCGTAATGCCCTATGAGGTTGTCGTGCATGTGGCTTAGCATAGTAAAGCGCACAGCACGTTCCTTATTTACCCAAGCCTGGTAAGCCTCATGCTCACGCCGGTTGGCGGCAGTACTACCCTCAGTAGGCTCAACCATAATAGTGGTGAAATAATCAAGCAACTCATGCTGATTGAGTAGATATTGGATCTTGCGGTGACATATGTTGTAGTTGTTACCACTTACCTTATCCTCTTTAGTCACAGCGGCGATAACGTTATTGGTTACCATCACTACATTAAATTTGCGCAAAATATTGACATTAATAATGTAAAACACATCTTTTAATTTGTTTTAAAATCCAATTAGAAAATATTTTCTTTTCTTACACATTAAAATCGAAACATTGCAAAGCTCGTAGTCATCTCTTAATGTTGTAAAATTTGAATATATTTTCCAATTGATTTTTGAACAAATTTCCTGATTAATTAACACATCTATTAATAAATTCCATCCATTTACCATAATTTAAAATCACAGCAGATATAATTTTATGATAACCAATTTTGCGCCAAATAACAAAAAATTCCCAGGATCTCACATAGGTCCTAAATTAACAGTTTAGAGCTTGTGCTAAGGTAATTCCTATGTATTGTTGTGCAATCAGAAATCATCCCCTTACAATTGGCTTTGAAAACCTCTCAATCTCGCCATTACATCAAATAAGAGAAGAAGCCTATATATCATAACTACTGAAAGCCGGACGGGGTATGTCTGATTGCACATATACATAAGAATAACCTTAAAACAATAATAAAACAAGTAAACACAAGCTCATTTAACTATCAATTTTGTAAAATTGTCCATTTAATCATGCAAAACACATAACCTAGGCCTTTAAATGGACAATTATTGCCACACTCACCAACTTAGGGAGCGAGCAGGGTCAACATGATCATTGTGTGAACTACGCAAGTTTTGGAGACAATAATCATAAATAAAAGCATTTAAATGTAATTAAATACTGAATTAAATGAACCACTCAAGGTGAATAAAAATTTCCAGAATATTAAAAATGCTCAAAAAGGGTCTAATTTTTCATCCACTAAGTCAAAACAATTTTCTATAATTTTCTGGGATTTTTGAGTATTTATTAGACATTATTAAAGTGTCCAAAAATGCACTTTAATTAGCTTTTATTATTGCATAACAGTAAAAAATATTTTGACAACATGGAAAAATAGGTTTTGACCTATTGATCCCAAAAATATTTTTCTCAGAATTTTATTGAATCATTAAGGCCTCCGTTTATTTAATTTAAAATTAAATAATTTAAATAAAAAAAAATCACTGTTCATCGTCTTCTTCAACAAGTTTTTTTTTTCTTCAGAAAATGAGTTTCATGAGGCCAACTTTGGAGAGCTATATCTCATTCGTTTTAAGTCCAAAAAAGGCATATGATATATGGTTGGAAAGCCCTTGCGACAAGGAACAATAATATACAAAATATTAATTTTTCATCATCGCTAAGGCTACTATGTTTGGTCTCAAAGTTGGCCAACAAAATTTTGGAAAAAATTAGAACAAAACTAATTTTTCAATTTTCTCTTAAACCACTTAACGGAATGCGACGAAACTTAACGTGCATAGTCTTCACATGTGCAGAAACATATTCATGCAAAAATTTTGGATTAATACACGTTGATTTTAAAACGAATTTAAATGGGTATTAATTGAGTTTTTTTTGGTACAAAATTAAGATCCGATTATTTTTCAGGCGATCAAGTAATTGCGATGACTCTGATACCAATGATAGAAAATATGACATTATATATACACGTAGAACATATGGGTTTGAGAATTACCTTATTTGCGGATTGTAAACCTCTATCGAACACCGAGAAATCTGATACGCATTCTTGTTCTTCCTCCGTGTATGCTTTGCGACTCGTGAATGTCTGGGTTGGCTACGCGAGTTGCCCATTTTATTTTCACGATCACAAATCCAAGGTTCTTGGATGATGAACCAAGAGAGAGAGAGAGAGAGAGAGAGAGAGACCCATGAAATTTGAAGAGAGAGAAAGTGTGTAGATAAATTTTTGGATCAATACTGAATTAGTTATCTTGATTTATCTCCCATATAGATATATATATATATATTAGATAAGATAATAAAAATCCTAAAACAACACAAAGTTGGACTCTATCTTATCTAATATGATAAGGACTTATCCAATACTAAATGGATAATCCAATTATTATGTGGGTGGATATCGGATCCGGGTAAAAACCGACCCATATATTAACATGCCAAAATAATAAAAAATGAAGAAAATGACATGTAAGTGCTTTATACCTCCAATTCAAAGAATTGGATTCTACGTAAAAATAAGTGTATTATGATTATAAATACCACTGGGATCTATAGGCACTTCGTAAGTTCAATTTATATTTGAGGCATTTATCCATAACCAAACTTCAATGAAAGCTGAATTGAAAGCTGAAGTACTGTTTGAGTTGTGAAAAGATACATATGTAATTTTGTGGATATATTCACTAAAACCATTTGGTTAAACTTTATACTCATGATTATATTTTTACCTTTCGTATCATTTAATTTTATATCATAACCCATTAACTTATTTATCAATGTATGTGTGGAACACATTAATAGTGGCCCTGACCCAAAACAAGCCTCGCCTTGGCCCTCAAATAGTGAGGGCCCCGAATGTAAAAAATATGTTTTATAACCAAACTTTTCTTCACGTTTTGACCAACATTTGAAATTTGACAATATTAGAGACCCAAATAATTAAGATGTAGTGTAGAAACCTACATAATGTAAGGGGCAAATACACAACACAAGGACCTCGCAATTTAGCTCTTTTATACATCTCTATCACGGGTTGTAAACAATTTTTTTGTAATAAAAATTATGTGATTATCTTTTTTAACTTAATTTTTTAATATATTAATTTCATGGGAGGGGCGTTAAAAAATATCTGCTTTGGGCCCTCAACATTTTAAGGTTGATGACCTTGCATGTCAATGAGTACATACCCATAAGTAAATTTTACTTCCTAGAAATTCTAATAATCTACTCATGTTTAAACAGATGATCAATACAATAGTGTGGGAATCACTCTATCATGTTGTTTTAATTTTTGTAGCTTTATTTTTTATGTTGTTTTAATACAACTTTGTGTAATCGAGCCGAATTTAAACCGAGTTCCACAACATAAGAGAGCTTAAAAATATGCTCAAACTTGATTAGTTTATTATTCTAGGAGCCAATTTGAACCAACTCTTTTCAAAAACTTCATCTTGCACAAACATTTTAGAAGTTCAATGCAACAACCATTACCAAAACAAACAGGTGAAAAGAACAACCTAAAATGTGTAGAGCCATTAACAATACCTTTACTCAGTACGAATTCATCCAAACTCAGTTTATAATAGGGATTAAGATCGGGGCTTGGTGGAAGAACAACCTCCTCAAGATTCTTCTCCCATTAGCCTTACCTGCACTTTGTGAATAGCTTGGTCGGATCGACAATCTTCAACATGGATGGTTTGATATATTTACCAATTAAATTTTCATTTTTCTTCACAGCCTTTGGAAAAAAAAAACATAACAAAAATCATAATTTACATGGCACTGACAATGACATGGATATCTACTATTTGAAGCTTTAAAATTTAAAACATAACTCATCATCATCATGAATATAGAAACAAAATAGGGAAACAAAACATTCAAAAGATAAATTACTAAAACCGAGATGGCAAAGTCTCATATGGGACTGACAGTGACAGGGTGTTTATGAGCATTAGAACATTTCTTCCTTGCTTTCTCCTTGGCCTTTGTTTCAGCCTTTCATGTCAATCTTTTATTAAACCAAATTAAACGATGACAGATATCAAGAATGATGATTGGTAAAATTATGACATAACAGAGTAAATTTACCTAAAGAAGAATGCAGGTTTCAGAGTTCAACTGTCCATATAGGCTGCAAAGAAATCTTTACATATTCTAATGTAATGTATGTGTGGATAGAGTGGAACAAGAAGTGAAGATTTTCTCTCATTATGTAGAGCATAACCGAACCAAACTCAAATAGGTTATCAGGAGATGGAGAGTCAAGCGTCATATTTGGGTGAATTGTTTACATTTGTTGGCAGATGAACTTTGTTTAATGAGAGGAGGCTCTTTACTCAACTATAGTAGCATTAATGGGAAATAATACCTCTAATACTATCGTATTAGAAGTATAATATAAATTTACCAAAACATCCATTGAGTCATTAGTAAAGAGAATTAATGACAACCACGATATCTACATGTATTTCCATGGAATAAATGCAACGTGTGTAGAGGTATATGAGATATACATTTGTATGGATTCAATATAGCATGTCCCTATCAATGGGGCGAGTTTATATCAATAGAGAAGTTTAAGGGAGTATTAATCTCCATTAACAGCTATACCTAGAAGTTGGACCTATCTTTATCACTTTGAACTGTTCCAGGTGATGGATATATGACAATCTTCCATAACATGGACTCTTCGTTAACTCGGTGCGACAGAAGCTTGGGCCCTCATGCCGAGCATCTGCAGGGCATTTATTATCATAATTACCCCAAAATCTTAAGATCTCTTTGGGGTCACTGATCTTTTTTTATCTATGTCGACAATTGATTCTCACAAGTCTTCATACTTATGGGAGTAGTGGTATTACTTCATTGGAAGTATTTTCTTCATGGAATTTTGTTGATTGGTCGAGGGGGATTTTTGTAAATATCCTTAATATTAGAGAATTTTTTCCCCTTGAGTTCCCATGGGCACACTCGTAAATATAGCCATTTTTCTTAGCGGTGAATCGTAGCTTCGATGGTCATCACACATGCATGTAATCATCTTGCTTTTAGGAAACCGCAGTGGCATTTATCACCACAATATAATGGTTCCCACTATTTTCCTCACTTTCTATTTCATTTTAAAAATCTTCAATTTTCAAAGGAGATATTTTCATTTTTGTTATTCATCCTTTAAGAACGTTTGTAACTTTTTATTCATTTTAGTTGTTTTCCTACAATTCTTCACTTTATCTTTTTATTTCTTTTATTGGGTTGCCATCTATAACTATGGTTTACGTTATTGACGAAAACACAATGGGAAACTTGAAACTTGACTATCAAATTCCCCAATGGGTATCTTTAGCATTATACGAGAGTCTTTATTACCTTTGCGCCCTTTCTGAAGGCCATACTTTCCTTCAATCTTTATTACTGAGTGTGGGGTCACCTTTCCCCCAAATTGCTTATTGTTGGAGTTCTACAAATACTTTGATATGGTCCCAGCCTAAGTTTCCCCAAATATATGGAGGATCATTAATGGTGTTCATTTTATTAACAAGTTATATGGGACCCATATCAGTATCATTGAAATTAAGTACTCTTACTAATTATGAAAATCATTGAGAATATTAATTACATGAAATTGAGGTGGATAATCGAGCCCTTGTCGTGAACCTCCCTGATTCCAGTAAATATTGTTAGGATCATGGGCTGATTGTAAAGAACTAGCAGCCTTCTCCCATTACATGAAGGGTCGATATGCCCTTAGAAGGGCCAGGAATAGGTTAGAAGGCCGTTAACTTTGTTTAACTTTAGACAGTTTGGTATACCCAATAGAGAGTTCAAACTATTGAACATCCAAGGTCAATAGAATCTATGATCGGCTATAAGAGTTATACCAATTCTTTTGTTGTAAGGCTAATAGATCAAACAACAGTTATCCCCATTACCTTGGACTACCCAGAAGCTTCCACCTCCCAAGACTTAAAAGGGAATGGATCAAATGAATCAACCGAGGGAGGCACATCATCTTCCTTTGAATCGCATAATGTGTCGTTGGTTCCTTATATTATTTTTCCTAGCACCATGGAAAAAGGAATGTTTTGATCTTGATCTTCGAAAATGTTGGTACCAAGTCCACTTCCCCTTATTATCCATCAGGCAAAGAGAAGGATCTTGCTCGATCGACGAGCAATAAAGTGAATTTAGGGGTTCTACTAACCCCTTGAACATCGAGAATCCCCCTATAAGGATCATGATCCCCCTTCAAAGAGGTAAAAGAACGATAACTTTTCTACTCCCCAATTTGATATTGTAGGGAAAAAGACTGTTGATCAGGGCAACAATGTTGCCAAATCTATTGTTACTTGCCCTAACTTGTCTCTAGACTTGATTCGTTTGTTTTTTTTTTCTAAAAGAGAGATCACTTGCTTCTGCCTTGCCCCATGCTACGTTATTGGAGCGTGACAATCATAATATCTCTCTTGTAATTTGATTATCTTTATATCTTTATTTTGTGTTTTCTCTTTACATGAATTTTTTTTCACAATTGTCCTCCCGTTGTTTTACAATTATTAATTTATTATGATCAATTTCTAGAGAGAAATGACGTCTGAAGGAGTCCTCTGTTGATGTGGAGGTCACCTTTAAAGAGTTGGGAATGTCCGTAGCAGGGTCTGAGTCATTGAATGCCACCCACGCGATAGAAAAGCTGAATCTTTATGAGAAGGTTAAGAGTATGGAGATTGAGAAGGTCAATCTTTAGAAGAAAGTCGATGATTCTACTGTGATGGTGTCCGTTGCCAAACTGGCCAAAAAAAATGTCGAGGATGCTAAGGCTGAGGCCAAGATCTGCAAGACACAATCCATTGAGGCCAAGTCCAAAGCCGAGGAGGCATTGGAAGGTGTGGCGAATATTAAGGATAAGGCCTTTAATTATGACCGGGACAAATCTGAGAAAGCTAGTGCCCCTAAGGTAAGTAGATAAAAACAACACTTTTTATTTTTCCCAATTTTTAATAACTTTGTAATTGTAAAAATAATGAGTGTTGTGATAAGCAGTTTTACCAATTTTAGTCTTGACTTAATCATGCATTAAGGTTAAAATAAGCAAGAAGAAAATAAGCAACCCCCAACACGACGATGTACGATGAAAGACCACAATGGGAAAAGCCTCGAAAGACCCAACAACATAAGTCCGCTATGATATAAGCATGTTTACAAGACCAACTTAGACTTACTCACAGACTCAACACTTTCAATCCATGATGCGCTTCCCTATTTCTTATAACATTTTTCACAATCATTGTTAAACATCTTTCAATAGCCACACAACACAGGCACATTTCCAATGGGCACACATCGATCAAAATGGTCATAATATAAAGGGCAAACACATATGTTGCAATAAAAAAATATCTCAAAGAGAAATATATATGTAGAATTCTTGGATCTCAAACTTAGGGGTGTAAACTAAGGTTTAGGAGGAATAATATTTATCTTGGAAAAATGTTTTCATAAAAGACCTCTTAGAAAATTGATGCCAGACCTGAGTACCTATAGTAAAAACAAATTTTGAGGCGGTGTTTGTTTAAGGAAACTCGTTCGAATAAAAAATTAGGTTATTTTGAAGGAAAACCTTATCTCATTTGAATGAACTTAAATCTCATTTGAATTAACACGTGATATCATTCACATCAACTTTAAACTAGGTTTGAACGTGTATACCATTGATAAACAAAAGTACGCCGTTTAATTTTTGTTGGGAGATCCTTCTAACAAATTACACATCTCATTTGAACGAACTCTTAATCTCATTCCAATAAACCACAATAAAATTTATTTTTCTTTTAAAAAACATTTTAAATAGGCCTCAAACGTATTTTGTAAAAAACACCCAAAACATATCCAGGGATCAAACGCTATTATGCATTCATACCTTCTATGAGGTACCTCGAATGTTGAAGATGAAAAATCGAAACACAATCCAATGTAATAGCAATATAGCTTCAGATTTGATGTATAGTCTTCAATAATGCATCATAGGCTTGAAGGACACACAACTCAAGTCTTAACCTATGACTCAAACGAGTTTTGTCCAAACACGGAATAAAAACAATACTTACAAATTGACTCGATTCATAAATTTATCCTTACAAATCTCCTCCTTTGGTTATTTCAGGACAACTCAAAACAAAAAACCTACTGGGGAATCAAGCTCACTAAGAATCATTTCCTAAACCCAAAAGGAAACAGTTAGAGATGGTTGACCGACACAAACATGAGTATCTTTGCTATTTTGTGAACTTTTGCTAGATCGCTGCTAACTTACTCACTTAAACACACCTTCAAATGAAATTTGACTAAACAATATAAATATCGCATATGAAAAACCTTGCCCCTTTGTCTAATAATCTCTACCAAAGATAGGACATCACTACCTAAGATAAAAATGTCACTATAAGATTGGGATACCATTTCTTCCATTTTTATTTAGGAATAGACAAAGAATAAGGTGCATAATAATAAAACATTTCTCCGCAATAAATCTAAATATTGCCCTAAATTAAGCACGAGTAATCATAAGAAACAAAATATATCATGTAATGGTGTGGAGCAAATCATGCAATGATAAACAATTCGGAAACACAATTACAAATAATCCAAACTACAAATAATTGATATCAACTAAGATGTAAGCATATAATAAAAAGATACCAATATGATCATAACATATGCCAATATAAATCAAGGATTAAGAAAACGGAACACATGAATTAAATAAAAATGCAAAGACTCAAAACCCAAATCATACCATATATATAACCACACATATACCAATGAAGCACAACTATATATAGGTGTAAACTATCACAAGAGACACAAACACATAAGTTTTGACACTCACATAGTATCAGCGCATCTAAATTATACAAATTGAAGGGGCGTGAGGTAAAAAAGAAAGAAATTGACCCAATCACTCAAACGTGTTCAAGTAGATCTATTTGACCACAATAATTTATCAACATTCAATTTAGCCTCACATGTTAAATAAATAACTCAAAAGGAAAAATACACATAATTCACACTAGCCTAGAAATGTTGATGATTCCTGAATCAATAATGTCAAGACAATTGAGCTCAACTAGAACTCATTGTGCAAACCCACTGATCATTAACTAAACACCCTAAAATATATATATCATTTTTCTTTCCTTTTCTTTTGAAGATAACTAATTTTAGAAGCGTCAATTAAAAAAAATTGCCATGGAAAATTTCTTTTTTTATTGTCTTTTAATCTTTTTAGGCTCTTGCCAATGTTGGCCTTTCACGCAAAGGAGATTTCTCCTTTTGTAGCCCTTTCTCCTGCACACTCATATTTTTCAAAAATATAGATAAACTCATGGAAAATGGTTTTTACATGCATAACTTCCCTTAGTAATTTTTTTTATGTAATTGACAAGATTATTGGGATAACACCTTCTTTAACTAACGTGACATATGAAGTTAAAATCTAAAAGAGTTTGTGCAATGTGTGTGACGAGGAATATTCAAAGTAAATCCATTATGCAAAATAATTTCAAACTACTTCATATAAACATGATTAAGAACAATCCGAGAATTTACAATCAAAATCAAATATCCTAATCGCATGGATACATGGAAGGAATGGGATTCAAACACATAAATATCATACACAATATGTATAAAACTAAACAACACAAAACTAAAATATTTTTGAGTTCTTAAATATTTTTCAAAATGATACCAATTTAAAAAAAAGGACAAAGAAAATATTTTTGTATTTTTCTCATTAAGACTAAAAAATTGAAAATCAAAATACAAAAGATAAAAACATCATAACACTAGAAAACATATATCATGAGGCACAAAACTAGTGTATGACAAACATGAAATGAGAATAACTTATAATGTATAACATGGGATGGATCGCATGAAAGCAAATGAGATTCAGTAAGCCTAACATTTATCACCTCCAAATAAGATCTCATATCCCACATAGGAATAATGTGATGAACATGGTCTTGGGAACTTGATGACACTAGACATAATCTTCCTATGACCTTTTCTAAGTTCATAACATAAATGCCTAAGGTGACCTTTCCAAACACATTGTGTAAAATTGAAGACACGAGGAATTTTGCCTTTAGTTTGATGTTTTTTTAACATTCATAGCTTTGTTTGGCTCTCTCAAACGCATGGTCTTGACTTTATTAATTGAAGCATTTATATAATCATAGAACTTCTCACTTCATCTTTGATTCATCTCATGCCTAGAATTTTACCTAATGTCTCTCATCTATACTCAATTTGTTTTTACATTAATAAATTCTCTAAACTCTTCTTACCACTCCATAATCCTGGACTCGAGAAAAGGCCTTGACCCTTTAAAACATAAAATATTCTTCTTTAAATCATTCATCAAACCACGAAGTCTATATCTCTTTCCCTCAATGTACTATAGCTTATCTTTAATATTACTGTCATGAGCCCTATGATCCTCAATCAATTTACCATTATCATTTATTCTGGCACGTTCCTTCACCTTATCTTCTAAATTCAAGTTGGACTTTTTCAACTTCAATGACTAGGTGTACAACTCCTAAAATACCACTTCAATCTCATTTTATTCCTTAAGTTTTCCTTCTTCATCACTCCTATCCTCACTCTCTTAGGAATTAAAAGACTCGATCTCAAAATTGTCATGCACATGATCATCTTCAATGGGGGAAGACACTACATTTAAGCCCATAAAACTGGCCATGAATGCACTGTAGTTGCGATTAATGGGGGAATTAACTACCTTTTTTAATTTACTACTACTAAGGGTGTCATCGTATAACTTATATTTCTTACCCTCCTTCCTTAGTCTAATGGGAAACTCACAAGAATAATGCCCAAAATATTGGCTTTCAAAACAATTTTCTTAGTCACCCACTTATTAGGACCATCCAGATTCTTCCTATCATGGTCGACAAAGTTCTTAGGTTTATTTTAAAAACTCGTATCATCTATAATCTTAAGAAAATTCTTGATATTCCTATCAAACCTTGTTACCTCAGCACCAAGCTCATTTTCACTATCAGAATCATACATGTACTCTTTTCAATCTTTCAAAGCCATATCCTTATTTTATTTCTTAGGAGAAAATGTGTTCATATCATAGATTTAAAGGTCACTTAAAAGTTCTTAGACTCTCATAGTGTTAACACCACATAGGTAATCTAGGGTCGTGAGCTTGGAGTTAAATATTTTAGGCAATTACCTTAAGATTTTTCGCACAACTCGAGTCTTGGGGATCTACTCACCTAAGTAAAATGAGGAGTTAACACTATCCAACAACTTGATATAGAACCAATCGAAATACTAATTCTCTAACGTCTTAATCATCTGAAACTTAGTTATCGAATTTTATAAGCTCGAAGTATTTGTTCCCTCTTGTGTGGATAGTAAAATATCATAAGAAACCTTAACGTTCTCGCAAGTCATAACGCGTCTAAACATTTCTCACATCCCTGGTGTTAAAAGTCGAGGCATTCTTCTCAACCACTGTCCATGATGCATACGCTTTAGTAGCATCACCTTCAGTAAGAGGAGTCCACCCATACTCAACAGAGTTCCAAATAATCTCATTTATCGAATATAAATAGTTTGAACCGTCAAACAAAGGAGATTGTCCAGTAGAACTACCATCTTAGTTAAGGTCCATGTAAACCCTAAAAAAGCACACAATATGGATCTAACACAGTAATCTAGTGTAATCTGGTTTGATAACAATTTGAGAAAACTACTGCACCTTAGGGTTTGTCGACAAAAACACCCCTTTTAATATTTACAATTTTTAATCAACTTTGGACCTTTAAAAATCACGAGAGTCGTGTTAAATAGTTTTTCCAATTTTATTCTTGACCTAAGCATGCATGTAGGTGAGAATAGTCAAGAATAAAATAAGAAACTCACAACACGACGATGTACGAGAAAAACCCACAATTGGAAAAACCTCAGATAACCTAGGCACACAAGTCCGCTGTGATATAGCCATGTTTACAAGAATAACTTAGACTTACTAAGAAACTCGATGCCTTCAAGCCTTGATGGTCTTCCTTGTTCCTTGTAACCTTCTTCACAACCAATATTGGATGCTTCATATAACTACACAATGCAAGTTCATTCCCAAATCTCAGTATCCCCTCGATCTTAATTGTCTCGTGACCAGTGTAGCTCGCGATGAATGTAAATACCATTTCCACCACTCAAAATGTTCATAATATGAAGATAATACAAATATGGCACAACACATAAAATATCTCAAGCATACATGTAGATGTAGGATTCTTAGATCTCAAAATTGGGTGTAAAATGGGGTTTAGGAGGTACAAGATTTATCTTAGAACAAATTTTCTTAAAACACCCCTCAGAAAATTAATTCTAGACCTGAGTATTTATTGCCAACACGAATTTTGAGCTAGAAGATTTTTTGAGGTAACTCGTTCGAATGAAAACATAAGGTTCGTTCGAATAGAAACCTTATCTTGTTCAAATGAGATTAAACCTTCTTCGAATGAACATGTGATCTCGTTCGAACCATCTTTGAACGAGCTTCAAACCTATATACCTATGATAAATAGAAGTACCCCATTTAGTGTTCGTGTGAAGGTATTTTTAATGAACTCCACATCTCATTCGGACGAATGCTTAATCTCATTTGATTAAAGAAATAAAAAAGTATTTATCTTTAAAAAAATATTTTAAAAAGGCCTCAAATATATTTGGTAAGAAAATGCCCAAAACGTATCCAGGTATCAAATGTTATTATGCATTAATACCTTTGATGATATCCCTTGAATGTTGAAGATAAAAAACTGGGCACCCAATCTAATGCAATGTCAATGTGGCTTTAGATTTATCTCATAGTCTTCAATCACACATCATAGGCTTGAAGGACACATAACTTAAGTCTTAACCTATGACTTAAACAAGTTTTGTCCAAATGCGGAATAAAGACAATACCTACAAATTGACTCGATTAAAAAATTTGTTCTTAAAAATTCTTTCTCCAATGACAAGATGGAAATTGCATACCTTAAAAAGGATTTTTTTAAGAACGGATGGATCAGGTTCTTATTAAGGTCGACAAAAGTAAGGGCTCGTAACTCTTTCATAAGAACCACCCAGATTCCCCCCTTCAATTTGAGTAAGAGATTAAGGATGATAATAACGTGATAGTTGGAGATAAAAAGAAGGCCACCGATCAGAATGAGGTGGCTACTAAGATGTTTACTGAGAATGAGAAGGCCGGTATGCTAGTACCTTAAATATTTTATTAGGGAATAATGTATTTCTTTTTGTTTTCATGAAATATGTAGGGACATTACCCATATGTAATCATTCTTGAATGAAATTCACAGTTTCATTTAACCAATCATTTTTTATCTAATTTTTACATGTCTTTTTCTATTGGTTAAGCTTATATGTCTGACCACTTGTTCATGTTGTTTAACGTAAGGTTTGTAGCTTTGGTCACTTCTCAGAATAACTTTCTAAAAATACGTGGAATGTTTTTTATTGCTAGTCATGATGAAGATAATGAGGATGATGATCCTGACCATGTAACACCTCGTACTTTTAATGATTTTATATTTGGATTAAAATAAGGATTTATTAAATTAAAAAGGAAAATTAATTGGAAATTAATATGGATTAAAAATAAATATTAATTAGCGTGACAAGGTTTAATGTTTATTTGCATGAGATATATTGAATATTACTTAGCGAACAAGTAATAATTTATTATTAATATTCATAATTATCGTGAGTGAGAAACACAACAATTACAGTAATTTAGTAAGGATGCACGTGTTAGTCATGTCGGGACTTAAATTATGGGATAAATGGTAAATTGAATATGGGTCATCCAAATGGTCATTTCGAGTGCTCAAAAGTGTTCGGGAGAGTCTAAATAGTCAGAAAACTATATTCGGGCATATACAGGGTCTCGGTTATTTTTGGGTTGACCCGGCAAGTGAAAAGTCAATTTTTGACTTTTGGATTTCCAACCTATGAAGAGATACGGTATTAGCTAATTTAAAACCAAATCTTTGGCTAATCAAATGGGGAATTTAAAAATCAAAGTGAGAGGAAACCAAAGGAGAGACAGTGTGAGAGTTTTTACCAGAAAGTGAAGAGTTACTCAAGAAGATGAAGGGTCTTAGAGTAGGAGCAACACCTAGAGCCACCTTTCACCACCACCATACACTGCTGGAATTTAGGAAGAATGAGGAGGAGGGACTTACATTATCTTCTCCAAAGAACATTCAGAATCATCCTAAGACTCAAGTTGTTTATACTTGCTTAATTATGAGTTTGCTGAAATACATGCTAGATTATAGGATTTTTGGATAAAAACCTAGGTTTTTAAGGTTTTGATTTGAGATAACATCATTTGGGATTATTGAACTCATGATTAGTATTATATAGTTTATTGATGATTTTGAAATGTGAGAAAAGCATGAGATTAAATTTGAGATTCAACTGTCTAACTAGAAATGGATTAAACTCATACGAATTCGAAAGTCAAACGCATGTAAAATCGTTTTAGAAAAAAGGGCAAACATTGTATGATAATTTTCGGACTATTTTAAGAGGAAATTGGTAGCGTGAACGCGAGTTTGCGTATAAAATCATTTTTTGAACAACTTTATAGTTTTAGGTTTTTTCAAAATCGGATCAGAAAAGCCTCAAATCATCATTTTATATTTCTGGACATAATGTAACTTTATCGAGAAAAAAAGATTATTGGGAATTAAAATATAATTTGGGCTTGTTATAATGATTATGGGGTTTGGACCTGTAAGTATGGGTTGAGGGTAGCTACTAAAATAATTAATTAAATTATTTACAACATTTCGGTTAACAAGAGATGTTAGGAATAATGGGAAATGGGAATAAAATGTGAATTCTTAGTTTATGGGATAAACTTGAAATATACTCTATGTATGTATAGGATGAGTGCATGCATATATTATGTTGATTGTGATAGTATGTGTAATGAATATACCTACGCTGCTTGCTATATGGGAGGTTTCGCGTCATGGGTTGTCTTATCCTGATAAGCCATTTTAGGGGATTTAATACACGTACCGTAGAACATAGAACTAAGGGCTCATCACTATTTGTGTGCCCGATGGTGTGACCAGTCATTTGGGTGCCTTAGGTATGTACGTATTCAAAAGGCCTAGATCTATGTTCGCCTCCAACTTGTGTGAATTGTCTTTATGGTTCAAGAGTGATTCTGATCCTGTAGTCCTTTTATTTAGTACGTGATGCACCAGGACTTGATAGCAGAGTATGCATGCACCGTAATTCAGCCTAGGGGTGCCGTATTAGTGTATATATATATATATATATATATATATATATATATATATATATATATATATATATATATATATATACATATGATGAGAGTAATACATATATATTCTTATGAATTATTCTACTGTGTGTGCTGTAGTAGATGAGAGAGAAAGTGACATCTAAAATAATCTAAGTATGTGGAACCTTAATCTCTAATGGGAAAGTTATAATTGTCAAAATGATATGGGTTATGTGATAATATATGATATGGGCAATGCGGATGGAACAACGAGTTAGTTTGGATAGAGATAGATATGGTTTGGACCAGTTAGGCAGGGTAGTATAACTAGGATGGGTTAGAAAGATTCGTTAGGTGTGCATATTAGTTAAGAGGTTAGGATCTCAAGTGAGAGCACGTAAACCTAACATGTATTTATTATCTGCTAATTTTGCGTTTTAAACACTTGCTAAAACTTTCAAATGTTTTCTTGGGCTCTGACCCATTTTCTCCAAACCTATATTTTTGCAAAAAACATTTTAGGTGCCCATTCATAGGGACGCCATGCTTAGGAGTTCGTATCATTTGACGTGTTGCAGCTTCTGCGGAAGTTGTAGGATATCAGTAGTAGACGCCTCCATTTCTTTCAGATCTGATGCATCTCTTTTATCTATTTCAGTTGGGCATGTCGCCCCATCTTCTATTAGTAGTTATTTCCAGAGACAGTTTACTTCATTTATTTTCCTTTATTGGATTCAGTTAGTTTTGGATTATTGTATTGGAGTATCAGGCTGGAGTGTTTATTCCAGTTATATCTTATTTGATTCAATTATTCGGTATTTATGATGTTGGTTAGTTGGAATGGCAAATGTGGTTTATTTATTTAATTATTTATTTCAGATCATTGCTGGTTAAAATAAAAAGATTAAAATATGACATCAACTTAATTAATTAATAGGTGGTTAGTAATTAT
The DNA here is from genome assembly GCA_949130495.1 of Sambucus nigra. Taxonomy (NCBI): domain Eukaryota; kingdom Viridiplantae; phylum Streptophyta; class Magnoliopsida; order Dipsacales; family Adoxaceae; genus Sambucus; species Sambucus nigra. Next base: position 524,423,581 of record OX422220.1, read on the forward strand.
TGATTTTCGTCAGTGATGCTAAGAATGAACCAACTGGATATTCTGATTTAATTTAATAAAGAACGGATCACCCAGTTTTTAATTGGGCTGGGTGTCACAGATGGTATCATAGCATCATGTTATAGTTTCCTTAGGTTCTGGGCAGCTTTTCACGTTTGAGCTTAGCGTTCTTTGATATAGAGCCTTATTATAGGATTGTTGTATTCCTCTACACATACGACTTACGTTCTCCTGCTATTAAGAATAGTTGATGGGATTCATATACGAGTTCGGTTGGGCGTGGAACACCAAAAAAATAGGATGACCAGTAAGGTCCGTTAGAATGACTATAGGAGGAAAGGCTCAACAAAAGTCATGGAGTATTATGGGAACGAGGATCGCGATAGAAGTCAGGCAGATGATGATAGGATGATCACTCGGGGATAGTAGTTTCCCCAAGCATCGTCATAGAGGATGGTGGTACAACCTCAGATTCATCCAGCTTATTAAGCAGGGGGAGAGTAAAGGGGGACTCTTTAAAAGAGTCGCGTGTGAGAATTCCGGAAAGAGAAGAAGTGTGATGGACCAATGGATGTAAGTAATCCAAAGGCAATTGCGTAGGGTGGATTTTTGAAACTTATCACAAGTGGGTCAGATAGAGACCGATCATGAAAGAGAAGTTGAATTATTTTGTGAACTTCGTACCTAACGAAGGGGATACAGGAATGATAAAAGGATCCGTAAGTGATAATGAAATTGGGGGGAGAACAAACAAGAGTGGATGGAAAATTCGGCTAGGATGAATGGTGTTGTTGTCATCAAGGTCATATGTTTTCAAGTTTACATCAACGCTTTTAGGAGAAGGGATCCAAGAGGGTTGGGAAATCTAGTCTAAGAGTTAGACTGGATTTAACGGTGCTAGTGACACACCAAAAGAGGGTATATCTAAAGGGTACCCATTTAATTGAATCCCTACCAAGTGATGGTGGATTCAGTCAGGGCCACTAAGGCTATCAATGACTTCCAGAGGGCCAGCGGAGCCAAAAAGGGACAACGGGGGGTAGCAATCGAGACTAATACTACCCGGTCTAAGATAAGGACACTCTGACATGGCTAGTGGGGCTAGAGATAGGGGTGGCACATAAGTGTATCATATGTGTGGAGAATATGGCCACCTGTATTGAATTTACCCATAGCGAGAAAGTGATAATAGTCTGGGGGGTAGATGGGAATAGTGCCAACGAGACACAACAACAACAAGAGTGAGACTTATGGCAGGAGAATATGGACTAATAGATTTAGGTCCCAAGGGTTTACCAACCCTAGAATGGTGGGTTCAGGTAGGATGAACAAGGTCCTCACAGCAATAACGACATATTCGTCTTTCAGGGCCGTTAGAGCTAAGGGATGGCAGGGGAAGCTAGTAGGGTCAGGACCAGAAGCATGAGAGTTTCTCTGGAAGTTTTTATGGTGGTGGAGAGAGAACCACATGAATAAATATTGTCCAAAGGGAAGAAGATGCCAACTACAGGATGAAACCATGGATATATGACCATTGAAGTAGATCGTGGGCCAGTTCCGGTGCAAGAGTTACACTCAGGAACCTGTTGACCAACCAAGGTAGATGGAAAATGGAGATAGGATTTTTACTCTATCCGTATGAGTATAGGATACATTTCCGGTGACATGGGTGAGTCACAATATTTATTTATTAACACCAAAATTCGAGTTGGAGTCGGGTTTAGTAGGTGCGTTGGCGGTATCAACCTTATTATAAATATATTTACCATTGGGTAGAGGGACTTTTAGTGTCGCTTATGGGAAGGAGCGAGTGTCGACACTAAGGGGATTTTTATATTCTGTAGCCATTTTTCCCCTTTTGAGTGATATGAAAGTAGATCATATTATTTATTTGTTTAGTAACTAGGTACCGAGAGTTTGAGTGGTAGTTGATCGTGTGATGAGACTATCGTGCCTGTATATATTGATTCGTGGGGCATCACCTAAAAGAGGGTTGAGCCTATATATTCGTGGGGCATCACGTGAAAGAGGGTTGAGCCTGTATATATATATATATATATATATATATATATATATATATATATATATATATATATATATATATATATTGTATTGTATTGTATCTTAGACTTTGGTGAGTATGTTGTCTTGTTATTTTTGATCCTGATGAATAGGGATGTTTACTGATGTGATTCAGAGTATAATGATTTATTGTCGAGCGAAGGGATATAAATTGCTAATTATATAGCACCGAGAAATTAGTGATAGTGAGAGCGTCATATTGGAGGTCGTCTTAGAGACATGATAATGGACGAGTGGACTTTTTGCATCAGCAGACGGGAATTCAGGGGTACATGTAATGGATTAAGGACTTAACGGATTTCGACGACCAACAATGTTAGATAATAGTGTATCGGGGGGTTCCTTATTTGGATTTATCTTTGCGAGATATCCCACGCATGAAACTTAGGGAACATTAGAAGTTGGGAGATGTTTTATCTTTAGTACATGGGTTTAGTACCGCTGTTATTATATATATATATATGTACTTATAACTGTGAGTTAATAGTTATATTACAAACTAAGGTCAGTAGAGCCGTATAGGGTTTATATGCGAAAATGTTATAAAGCGTTTACACCACGAGGAGACCGGTGGGGCAACCAAGGATATAATTAAGTGGCAAATGTATGGTGATTTAATATGACCTTACTATATAGTCATGCCAAGTATGTGAGGCATAATTTGAGACAAATGTGTCACATTTAGTATAATTGTAAATAATGCACGGATTATAGGGTGTATGGGCACCCTAGTTAATCGTATCTTCAATAACATTTATAGGGAGAAGATGTCGAAACGTATGAATACCCGTAGACATATGGATAAATTTGAGGTAGAATTAGAATGAGACAAAGGGATAACGAAGTTGCTTAATGAGCAAGGGGATCACAAGAAACCGAGGAGTAGAAGGATAAAAGGTGATTATGGTGGTAGAAAGTACAAGGAATGTAAAATGTAGATTCTCATGAATAATCAATAGTTGCTTGGTTCAGAGGAGTAATATGATGAGAGCTACATCATAGAAAATTAAAAGATTTTGAAGTGTGTCACGAGTAGTCGGGTATTATTACAGATGTCTTCCATGAAGAAGATTATAGGATTTACAAAAGTGGGGAAGTGGAACCTAGAGAGGTGGGGACCTTTCCCAGTATAGTGAGTATGGTAGTCGTTAGAATGTAGGCTCATCATATTAGACTATTTTTGGAAGAAGTGTGACGTGTTATGCATTCACAAAGGTGAGACGTGGAGTAAGAGGTTGGAGTATTTCAGAATAAAGTGGGTAGGGCGGACTGACAACTAGTTGGAACAGTAGGGTAAAAACCGTCAAACATAAGTGCACCATTAGCGAAGGAATACCGGGAGCAGCATAATAGTTCTTATATGGGTGATAGTGGATCGATTGACCAAGGAAGCCAACTTTTTTCCAGTCCGGACGGATTATACTACGGGGCAGTATGCCTAGATCTTCACCGCCGAGATACTGATATTATATGGGGTGTCACTTGATATTATGTCCGACATGGATGAGATCTTCTTGTCTCATTTTTGCTAGAGTTTCCAGGAGGCCATGGGTATTAAGTTACGATTGAGTATGACCTATCACCCGCAGATGGCCGAGCATTATGAGAGGATAAATCAGATGCTAGAAGATATGCTATGGATGTGTATCCTTATCTTTAGGGGAGGTTGGTAACAATATCTCCCACTGGTAGAATTTGCATACAATAACTCTATTCAGTTTACAATTGGTAGGGATCCATTTGATGCATTGTAAAGTAGACCTTGTTGTTCTCCCACTTATTGGCTAGAAGTGGGGGATAGTAAACTTTTGGGGCCAGAGTTGATTTAGGATAATTCGGCCAGGATCGAGATGATTCCTATTCGTATACGAGTAGCTTAGGACAAATAAAAGAGTTACGGTGATGCCAATAGGTTCTTTCAGGAATTTGATGTGGGGGACTAAGTGCTGCTACGTGTATCTCCTATGAAGGGGAGAATGAGGTTCGGGAAGAAAGGTAAGTTGACACTGAGGTACGTGGGGTCATTCCCTATCATTGAGCGGATTGGGCCAGTTGCATACAAACTTGGGTTGCCGGAGCACTTACATCTGATTCACGATATCTTTCATATTTCTTCGCTGAGGTGATATCCCAGGGATGAGTTGGCTCACACCCACATCGCTTTGGAGGAGATTGATTTGCAGCCCGATATTTCATATAAGAAGAGGCTAATCGCTATCTTAGACCATAGTGAGAGGAGGTTGAGGTTGAAGGTAGTGCCATTTGTACGTGTTTAGTGGGGGCATCATAATGCCGATGAGTCCACTTGGAGCGCAAGGATTAGATGCGCAAAAAGTATCCAAAGTTGTTCATACTAGGTATTTCCTTTTTCCGAATTTCGGGATGAAATTTCGTTATAAGGGGGAAATATGTAACACCCAGTATTTTTAATGACTTTATATTTGGATTAAAATAGGGATTAATTAAATTAAAAAAAAATTAATTAGACATTAATCCGGATTAAAAATAAATATTAATTAGCATGACAAGTTTAAATGTTTATTTTCATGAGATATATTGAATATTACTTAGCGAATAAGTAATGATTTATTGTTAAAATTTATATTTATCGTGAGTGAGAAATACTGCAGTTACAGTAATTTGGTTGGGACGCGCGTGTTAGTCGTGTCGGGACTTGAATTATGGGATAAAAAGGTAAATTGGAAATGGGTCATCCAAATGGTCATTTCGAGTACGTAAAAGTGTCCGGAAGGGTCGAAATAGTAAAAAAAACTATATTCGGGCATATGTATAGGGTCTCGGGTCATTTCTGGGTCGACCCGGCAAGTGAAAAGTCAATTTTTGACCTTTAGATTTCGAACTTATGAAGAGATAAGGGATTAGCTACTTTAATTGGCTAATTAAATGGGGAATTTAAAAATCAAAGTGAGAGGAAACCAAAGGAGAGAAAGTGTGAGAGCATTTACCAGAAAGTGAAGTGTTTCTCAAGAAGGTGAAGGATCTTATAGGAGGAGCAACACTTAGAGTGACATTGCACCACCACCATACACCAACGAAAAATTTAGGAAGAACGAGGGGGAGGAACTTACATAATATTCTCCAAATAAAATTCAGAATCATACTAAGAGGCAAGTTGTTTTAACTTGCTTAATTATGAGTTTGCTGAAATACATGCCAGATTATAGGATTTTTGGATAAAAACCCAGGTTTATAAGGTTTTGATTTGAGATTATAGAACTCGTGATTAGGATTATATAGTTTATTGATGATTTTGAAATGTGAGAAAATCATGTGATTGAATTGGACATTCAACTATCTAACTAGAAATGGATTGAACTGATACGAATCCGAAAGTCAAACGCATGTAAAATCGTTTAGAAAAAGGAGGACGAACATTGTATGATAATTTTAGGATTGTTTTAAGCAGAAATTGGTAGTGGGATCGCGAGTTCGTGTATAAAATCATGTTTTGAACAACTTTGTAGTTTTAAGTTTTTCCAAAATCAGATCAAAAATGCCTCAAATCGTCATTTTATATTTCTGGATAGAATGTAACTTTATCGAGAAAAAAAGGATTATTGGGAATTAAAATATAATTTGGTCTTGTTATAATGATTATGGGTTTTGGACCAATAAGTATGGATTGAGGGTAGCTACTAAAATAATTAATTAAATTATTTATATCCTTTCGGTTAAAAAGAGATGTTAGGAATAATGGGAAATGGGAATAAAATGTGAATTCTTAGTTTATGGGATAAACTTGAAATATACTCTATGCATATATAGGATGAGTGCATGCATATATTATGTTGATGGTGATATTATGTGTAATGAACATACCTACGTTGCTTGCTATCACGGGAGGTTTCGCATCGTGGGCGGTCTTATCCTGATAAGCCATTTTGGGGGATTTTAGACTAGTACCTTAGAACATAGATAACTATTTGTGTGAACAATGGTGTGACCGGTCATTTGGGTGCATTAGGTATGTACGTATCCCCAAGGCCTAGATCTATGTGCTCCTCCAACTTGTGTGAATTGTCTTTATGGTACAAGAGTGATTCTGATCCTGTAGTCCTTTTATTTTGTACGTGATGTACCGGGACTTGATAGCAGAGTATGCTGTAACAACCCGCTCAAAATAATAACGGGTGGACAGCCCTATACTACATTAAATTAGGAGTCTTAGATGGCTCAGTCTCAACATCAACAAACTATACTACGACATAAGGCTAACTACCCGAAACTAAAAAAAAATAAGATGTTAAAATGAAATTTAAAACAAGTAACAAACAACAACCCAACACTAACAACTACTATGAGAGAGGATGCACAAACACTATGATACAAGTAAGTGCTAGAATAAAACTGAAATGAATAAATACAAATGAATATACCCGAATAAGCTGTCGGGTCACAGACAATACAACAACGTAAAGTAGAAATATAAACATCTACAAATATCCCTTAGGTATAAACCCGATACATACAAATGAATCCTATCTAGATGTGTAAAGAGATAGGAAGCGACTACAATAAAAACCCGTAATAGTCCGCACTTGTTACGGCTCCCAAAACTCTGGATGGAAAAGCATCCGGCATCCATGCGGTAGGACACCTGAAGAATATAAATATATATATAGCAGGAGAGAAAAGTAAACGGGTCAGAGCCCGACGTGGAAAAAGATTAGCAAGTGTGTTAACCGTGCATAATAAATATACATGCACTATTTCATAATTTAAAGTGGAGTCGCACTCTCGTGAAACCCCATCTCACCTCTCCTTTAAAAGCGCGCACCTATTCGCGTTATAAAATCTTAATTAAGTTACCCCGCCCAATAAGGACAACCTAATTCTCCCTAGGCACGGCCTATCTCTACAAGACCTGCCAACCATGAATAACTTAAGAATCCTACCCATTCCAAACATACTTAAATATATATATATATATACAAGTATGCTATACTAAACTTTATGGATTTCAATTTATCTCTTACAAGTTATCCAATTATCACTTCGTATATTAGCACTTGAATTCAAATTAAGAGATTCATTTTCTAAATAACATGCACACAAAACAGTAAAGACAAAACTTCTCTCCACTTTCAACACTGTACGGCGTTTCGTGCGTGGGGCGTCTCGCAAAGCGAAATCCAAACAAGGAACCCCCCCGTTACACTACTACTTGACAATGTCGATCGTGGGGATCCGAAATGTCATCTACACAAAGCATGCTACGGATATATATACAACTACAAAGGACAGAACTTCCCTCTACTTCCAACCTTGCATTGCGTTTCATGCGTGGGGCGTATCGCAAAGCGAAATCCAAACAAGGACCCCCCCCCCCGTTACACTACTCCATGTCAAGGTCGTTCGTATAGATCCATAATGTAAATCACACCCTTATACTCCTACAACTACCTATTATAAAAGAAAAAGAAAGAAAAGAAAAAAATAAAGAAGAAGAAAAAGAATAACATAACGTCTCTCTACAGTCAACTTGACACTGTGTTTCGGGCACGGGGTGTCTCGCAAAGCAAAATCCAAACAAGGAACCCCCCCGTACCCTAACACAGGGTCAGGTTAATTGTAGGGACCCATTATGTTAACTACATTACTACTAACTAGAAACCTCAAAATCTCCAATAATATCCTTGGGTTGATGTACCCGATATGTTCCTTAAGTACGATACATCAACCCCCAACAATCTAGTACACCATAATCATCTCAGATGTACCTAAGAGAAACTCCATATCCTTCTTATCTATAAGATATAACCATATATATAGGTGTGTATATATACTCACAACATACATATATATACAACCAATCATTTCCATAACCCAATGTACATGTCATATATAATGTACAATGGTCATCCACATAATATACCCGGCTACATATATTGCCGATAAACTTGCATCATGCTATCATCTTCCCAGTGCCCGGATCACGTAGCAACTGGAACCACCATGGTGGGGCTCAACGACACCCATCTCGTGGTAACTCACACACACGACGTCCCGGGAAGCGGTCATAGCTCCAAACCGGCAATGAGACGGAACATACCCACCACGTCTCATCCCGAAAATATAAATCACATAATAACACACGGGACGACTATGACTTGGGGAATATCCACACCTTGCTCCATAAGCTAGGATGCTCACCCTCTGCGTGGAAACTTCCCAATGATAGCAAGAGCGGGGTATGCCTAACCACATAAGTGTATATATCGTTCGTATGCACAATGTATACACATCCATATGATCCCATCATATGATAAAACAATAAACCATCCTATACGGTTTTGGTATTCATATCATAACTATAACCATATATTCATATCCATACAGATATATAAGCATATATTTTCATAATCATATAGCTTATATATACAAACGAATTCTCGTCATATGTATAAGATATATAAATACCCGGCTAAGTATGCAAAATCCTCAATATACAAGCCGTCACCACAACTCATTTAATTTCTCTCGATATGAATACTATCCCTCACTTAAAACATATTCATCCCTTTTCTATAATGAATAGTCTCCCAAAATACATGTATATAACCACACATTTGGGTTATCACCCAAGATTTGGTGTAGGTCACAATCACTACACCTATTATCCATATCTGGAAGTACAACTATCTCTAGGTCCCATCATATACTGGAATACCCTAGAGTTAATCACACACGATCACTTAACAACCATCCCGACTAGATTGCAACACATATTAACCTAGTTGATAGCCAAATCCCATTTTACTCAAACTTTCGTCTAGGGTTCAATCACTTTAATGAACTCTAAATTTTACATCGTTACAATTTTTCTTTAGTTAAACCTTACTAAGGATAGGCGACCTCTATCTCTCATTGGTCCAAATTCATACCTTAAATAGAATTCCATTGCTATTAAGGATTTACCCAAAAGTTGGTATTTAAATACTCATTAGGATTTTACGGCCTCCTCACACTATCCTCGACCTAGGATTTTGAAGTAACTCACATTTACTCTCAAGCTAGGACTCCCATTCCTAAAGAGGTTTACCATGACCTCGAAACGACAATACCAATCCATCTATACCTTCTCAACCACTACGATATTCCCCTGTGATCATAATCATAAGAGAAACTCTCTAAGATACTCCTAAATGTAACTCTCGCATCATATATATGAGACCCAAATCGAGAAACCCAACCAAAAAGGGTTCAAACACATTCTAGAAAAATTTGGGCGAAATGCTCCGTTTCCGAATCGATTCGCCCCTTTCGAATCGATTCGGCCCTAGTTGCGAATCAATTCGGCCTCAGCGAATCGATTCGGCCCTCAAGACTTGGGAGTCTGTTACATACCAAATCGATTCGCTAGGGGCGAATCGATTTGGCCCTAAAGACCTGAGGCTTCTGTAACCTGGCGAATCGATTCGCTAGGGGAGAATCGATTCGTCCAGTTCAGAAAGCCACGAAAATGGCTATTTTCTCCAAAACCCAAATATCTCAAAAACCCAATTAATCATCTACTAAGCCTCAACTTCCAACCCTAACATGATTTCTAACATGGAAATCATCCTACAATTTATCCCAACCCTTCACACAACCTCAAATCCATTTATAAATCTCAAAATGCAAGATTTCTACCCAAAAATTAGGTTTTGACAATAAACCTTAAAATCAATTCTTTAATCCATAAATTATGAAATAAAATACACCAATGAAATATTTAGCAAGATTAAACACTTGCCTCAGATTTGTAGGGGTTGAATCGTCCTCGTGATCGCGTTTGGGCCGGAATCTCCAAGCTTTTCCCTCTCTCTCTCTTCCTTTCTTCTTCTTTCTTTCTTATCGTCTTTCCTTTCTATTTATCTCTTTCTCTAAATGAGAAGGCTTCATCCGTAAGCCTTTAAAACCCTTAAAACATAAGTCCCAATTTTAAATGTTAATACACACTTTAAACGACTCGTTTACTCCAATTCGAGTCAAACAGACTTAAAATAATCCGGAGCCAAAATAAAACCCAATGACAGTCATTTTGACTATCTCGACCCTTCCGGGATCATCATCCGGAATACTTTGAAACGTTCTCTATTTTTGGACTTAAATCTCCAAATTTTAAATTCTCCAATTTAATTAAATTTTATTTTCCCAAAAAATTAATTTCTCAATCCCAAAATCGTGGGGTGTTACATACTTCCCCCTTTACAAAAATTTTGCCCGCGAAATTTAAGATATGCCTAGGACCTCAATCTCATCTAGTCCTTACATCTACCCTTAAGACCACTATACCGATCTCTAACAGTTCTCACAACGAACTATGCAACCTTTTTAAAATCACACTAGCTACCCAGGGCGCCCATACACCTCGTAACCGAGCTCCACTCGTAAAAACATAACCCGACTCTACAAGCCTCAAACCGTGATATAACTCTCAACAACTTTCTATAGCAGCATATGAAGTATACAAATAAAAGTTTAAAATTTCCAACGGTTGAACTTTTCTCAATTCCTGACATTCGCTACATTCGTGCGGGGGAGGTCTCGCAAGCGAAATCCAAACAAGGAACCCTCCCAATACACTATTATGTAGCTATGTTGGGGATTGAGATTAGTTGAACCAGGATTAAAGTTTTAGAAAATATTTTCAAGTTCTAAATATTGCCCGAAGGCCTACATAACATTACCATAAAAGTCCCGTGTCTTTCGACACGCCAAACAAACACCTTATGTTCAAGACACAAGGCGCAAGTATTTACACAATACTATAACTAACACCTAGTTCTCAAGACTAGCACAACCCATAGCTAAATCTCCCCGTTCTACGAGGAAGCTACTATACATCGAGCCTCCTCAGCTATAAATCCTTAGCATTGCCTCTAAATATAAACGCAAGGCAAATCTTCTATAACTAGAATACTACCTAACCAAGCACATAACGGCACCTAACCCCTCACGAAATAATCTATTATCCCAAAATATGCCATACCAAGGCAACACTTGATCATTCCTTCTTCCAAGGAAATTTTATACACCCTAGGGGTGTAACGACTAAACACTCCTTAACCTTAAGCACGACGTTCCCAAAATCACATAAAGCGTAACATAAACCCAAAGAAAGGTATTCTATTCTACCTTATACTCCCATAATCCAGGTGTTTCACTTTATTCCCGAGTCCCTCTATTCCTTCCAGGACAATCCTTCTTCCTAAAGCCTAATTCTCCTCAAGAGAAACATCTTCCAGGAAATCCTTCCTAACATTTTGAAGGACGAAACGTGGTTACGACCCCTGGAAACTCCTTGGGTCCTACTCAACGAACCTGAGTCCCCAACTCTCTCAATCCCTTCTCATCTCTACCTGAGTTGAGGAAAGAAAATACCTCTAGTCAAAGCGTACCCAAACTAAATTATGGGTATCGCATCTCGTCCTTCCCCTATCCTAGGCGACATATACTAGGCGACGTGTGACACGAGAGAAATTGTTATCAGAACGTCCGTCAAGTGAATAAAATTCGTAGAAGAAGATATCCATAGTGAAGCAACAACCATAACCATAGAGATCTATATCAAGAAGGCTAATGGAAGAACGCAGAAAACCCGCACAGATCCTAAAGACTCTAGAACATGATGCTCTGATACCATCTGTAACAACCCGCTCAAAATAATAACGGGTGGACAGCCCTATACTACATTAAATCAGGAGTCTTAGATGGCTCAGTCTCAACATCAACAAACTATACTACGACATAAGGCTAACTACCCGAAACTAAAAAAAAACAGGATGTTAAAATGAAATTTAAAACAAGTAACAAACAACAACCCAACACTAACAACTACTATGAGAGAGGATGCACAAACACTATGATACAAGTAAGTGCTAGAATAAAACTGAAATGAATAAATACAAATGAATATACCCGAATAAGCTGTCGGGTCACAGACAATACAACAACGTAAAGTAGAAATATAAACATCTACAAATATCCCTTGGGTATAAACCTGATACATACAAATGAATCCTATCTAGATGTGTAAAGAGATAGGAAGCGACTACAACAAAAACCTGTAACAGTCCGCACCGGTTACGGCTCCCAAAACTCTGGATGGAAAAGCATCCGGCATCCGGCATCCATGCGGTAGGACACCTGAAGAATATAAATATATATATAGCAGGAGAGAAAAGTAAACGGGTCAGAGCCCGACGTGCAAAAAGATTAGCAAGTGTGTTAACCGTGCATAATAAATATACATGCACTATTTCATAATTTAAAGTGGATTCGCACTCTCGTGAAACCCCATCTCACCTCTCCTCTAAAAGCGCGCACCTATTCGCGTTATAAAATCTTAATTAAGTTACCCCGCCCAATAAGGACAACCTAATTCTCCCTAGGCACGGCCTATCTCTTCAAGACCTGCCAACCATGTATAACTTAAGAATCCTACCCATTCCAAACATACTTAAAAATATATATATATATATATATATATATATATATATATATATATATATATATACAAGTATGCTATACTAAACTTTATGGATTTCAATTTATCTCTTACAAGTTATCCAATTATCACTTCGTATATTAGCACTTGAATTCAAATTAAGAGATTCATTTTCTAAATAACATGCACACAAAACAGTAAAGACAAAACTTCTCTCCACTTTCAACACTGTACGGCGTTTCGTGCGTGGGGCGTCTCGCAAAGCGAAATCCAAACAAGGAACCCCCCGTTACACTACTACTTGACAATGTCGATCGTGGGGATCCGAAATGTCATCTACATAAAACATGCTACAGATATATATACAACTACAAAGGACATAACTTCCCTCTACTTCCAACCTTGCACTGCGTTTCATGCGTGGGGTGTCTCGCAAAGCGAAATCCAAACAAGGAACCCCCCCCCCCCCCGTTACACTACTCCATGTCAAGGTCGTTCGTAGAGATCCATAATGTCAATCACACCCTTCTACTCCTACAACTACCTATTATAAAAGAAAAAGAAAGAAAAGAAAAAAATAAAGAAGAAGAAAAAGAAGAATATAATGTCTCTCTACAGTCAACTCGACACTGTGTTTCGGGCACGGGGCGTCTCGCAAAGCGAAATCCAAACAAGGAACCCCCCGGTACCCTAACAGAGGGTCAGGTTAATTGTAGGGACCCATTATGTTAACTACATTACTACTAACTAGAAACCTCAAAATCTCCAACAATATCCTTGGGTTGATGTACCCGATATGTTCCTTAAGTACGATACATCAACCCCCAACAATCTAGTACACCATAATCATCTCAGATGTACCTAAGAGAAACTCCATATCCTTTTTATCTATAGGATATAACCATATATATAGGTGTGTATATATACTCACAACATACATATATATACAACCAATCATTTCCATAACCCAATGTACATGTCATATATAATGTACAATGGCCATCCACATAATATACCTGGCGACATATATTGCCGATAAACTTGCATCATGCTATCATCTTCCCAGTGCCCAGCTCACGTAGCAACTGGGGACCACCATGGTGGGGCTCAACGACACCCATCTCGTGGTAACTCACACACACGACGTCCCGGGAAGCGGTCATAGCTCCAAACCGGCAATGAGACGGAACATACCCACCACATCTCATCCTGAAAATATAAATCACATAATAACACACGTGACGACTATGACCTGGGGAACATCCACACCCTACTCCATAAGCCAGGATGCTCACCCTCAGCGCGGAAACTTCCCAATGATAGCAAGAGCGGGGTATGCTTAACTACATAAGTGTATATATCGTTCGTATGCACAATGTATACACATCCATATGATCCCATCATATGATAAAACAATAAACCATCCTATACGGTTTAGGTATTCATATCATAACTATAACCATATATTCATATCCATACAGATATATAAACATATATTTTCATAATCATATAGCTTATATATACAAACGAATTCTCGTCATATGTATAAGATATATAAATACCCGACTAAGTATGCAAAATCCTCAATATACAAGCCGTCACCACAACTCATTTAATTTCTCTCGATATGAATACTATCCCTCACTTAAAACATATTCATCCCTTTTCTATAATGAATAGTCTCCCAAAATACATGTATATAACCACACATTTGGGTTATCACCCAAGATTTGGTGTAGGTCACAATCACTACACCTATTATCCATATCTGGAAGTACAACTATCTCCAGGTCCCATCATATACTGGAATACCCTAGAGTTAATCACACACGATCACTTAATAACTATCCCGATTAGATTGCAACACATATTAACCTAGTTGATAGCCAAATCCCATTTTACTCAAACTTTCGTCTAGGGTTCAATCACTTTAATGAACTCTAAATTTTACATCGTTACAATTTTTCTTTAGTTAAACCTTACTAAGGATAGGCGACCTCTATCTCTCATTGGTCCAAATCCATACCTTAAATAGAATTCCATTGCTATTAAGGATTTACCCAAAAGTTGGTATTTAAATACTCATTAGGATTTTACGGCCTCCTCACACTATCCTCGACCTAGGATTTTGAAGTAACTCACATTTACTCTCAAGCTTGGACTCCCATTCCTAAAGAGGTTTACCATGACCTCGAAACGACAATACCAATCCATCTATACCTTCTCAACCACTACGATATGCCCCCGCGATCATAATCATAAGAGAAACTCTCTAAGATACTCCTAAATGTAACTCTCGCATCATATATATGAGATCCAAATCGAGAAACCCAACCAAAAAGGGTTCAAACACATTCTAGAAAAAATTGGGCAAAATGCTCTGTTTCCGAATCGATTCGCCCCTTCCGAATCGATTCGGCCCTCAAGACCTGGGAGTCTGTTACATATCGAATTGATTCTCTAGGGGCGAATCGATTCGGACCTAAAGACCTGAGGCTTCTGCAACCTGGCGAATCGATTCGCTAGGGGCGAATCGATTCGGCCAGTTCAGAAAGCCACGAAAATGGCTATTTTCTCCAAAACCCAAATATCTCAAAAACCCAATTAATCATCTACTAAGCCTCAACTTCCAACCCTAACATGATTTCTAACATGGAAATCATCCTACAATTTATCCCAACCCTTCACACAACCTCAAATCCATTTATAAATCTCAAAATGCAAGATTTCTACCCAAAAATTAGGTTTTGACAATAAACCTTAAAATCAATTCTTTAATCCATAAATTATGAAATAAAACACACCAATGAAATATTTAGCAAGATTAAACACTTGCCTCAGATTTGTAGGGGTTGAATCGTCCTCGTGATCGCGTTTGGGCCGGAATCTCCAAGCTTTTCCCTCTCTCTCTCTTCCTTTCTTCTTCTTTCTTTCTTCTCCTCTTTCCTTTCTATTTCTCTCTTTCTCTAAATGAGAAGGCTTCATCCGTAAGCCTTTAAAACCGTTAAAACATAAGTCCCAATTTTAACTGTTAATACACAGTTTAAATGACTCGTTTACTCCAATTCGAGTCAAACAGACTTAAAATAATCCGGAGCCAAAATAAAACCCAATGACAGTCATTTTGACTATCTCGACCCTTCCGGGATCGATGGCACTCTCAGAATCATCATCCGGAATACTTTGAAACGTTCTCTATTTTTGGACTTAAATCTCCAAATTTTAAATTCTCCAATTTAATTAAATTTTATTTTCCCAAAAATTTAATTTCTCAATCCCAAAATCGTGGGGTGTTACATATGCATGCACCGCAGTTCAGTCTAGAGGTTACGTATTAGTATATATATATGATGAGAGTAATACATATATATTATTATGAATTATTCTACCGTGTATGCTGAAGTAGATGAGAGAGAAAGTGACGTCTAAAATAACCTAAGTATGTGGAAACTTAATATCTAATGGGAAAGTTATAATTGGCGCAATGATATGGGTTATGTGATAATATATGATATGGTCAATGCGAGTGGCACAACGAGTTAGTTTGGGTAGAGATAGATATGGTTTTAACTAGTTAGGTAGGGTAGTATAACTAGGACGGGTTAGAAAGATTCGTTAGGTGTGCATATTAGTTGAGAGGTTAGGATCTCAAGTGGGGGCACGTAAACCTAACATGTATTTAGTATTTGCTAATTTTTCATTTTAAACACTTGCTAAAAGTTTCAAATGTTTTCTTGGGCTCTGACTAGTTTTCTCCAAACCTATATTTTTGTAAAAACATTTTAGGTTCCCAGCCACAGGGATGCCACACTTTGATGTTCCTATCATTTGACGTGATGCAGCTATTGTGGAAGTTACTGGAACTCAATAGTAGACACCTCCATTATTTTCAGTTCTGATGCATCTCTTTAATCTATTTTAGTTGGGCATGTCTCCCCATCTTCTATTAGTAGTTATTTCCAGAGACACTGTACTTCATTTATTTTCCGTTGTTGGATTAACTTAGTTTTGGATTATTGTATTGGAGTATGAGGCTAAAGTGTTTATTCCAGTCATATCTTATTTGATTCAGTTATTCGGTATTTATGATGTTTGGTATTTGGAATGGTGAATGTGGTTTATTTACTTAATTATTTATTTTAGATCATTGTTGGTCAAAATAAAAAGATTAAAATTTGACATCAGCTTATAAGTGGTTAGTAATTATTGATTTTCGAGAGTGATGCTAAGAATGAACCAAGTGGATATTCTTATTTATTTTAATAAAGGACTGATCACCCGGTATTTAATTGGGTGGGGTGTCACAGACTAACACTTAGTTCTTGATGTGTCTACTCGAGAAAAATAGGCACATATGTATCTTCCTCACCTCTTCCATCGAGATTATAATTATGCTTTCCATGACATGATTTTTACTGCCCAAAGTAGTCATGAGGAATCGTTTGCCAATCTGAAGGCTAACTTCAAATAGAAGCTTTCCACTCTAAGCAAAGAGATTAGATTTTATAAGAGACTGAATGCTATCGATTCTTCACATTCAATAAGGAATTTCATTTTGTACACCGATCTGGTGGGCACTAAGGAGGTCTCCAGTATTCTCGATATTGGGAACAATGATTTGAGGGTTGAGTTTAAAAGAATTAACAAATCCAGATGAAGAAAAGAGGTTAGAAAGCGTGCTTCATTTTTGTAAGAAGAGAATGCCCAACAGAGGAACTAGAGAAGGCTAAAAAAAATTAATAACAAAGTTCCAATTGCTAAGGGTCTATCTCCCTCTCAAAGGCAAAAGGAACATCGTCTAGCAGACGAGCTAGAGAAGACAAAGAAATATTTTCTCAATAAAGTATCGGCCATCAAAAGTATGCCTAAGAAAATTGACCATCTCACCTTCCAATTCCATAAACAAACCCACCTAGTATGGATGGATGGTTACAACGAGGCACTTCTTAATATGCTTTTTCCTTGAATGATGATCGAAATGTTGGCAAAAAAATGGTTGGCTCAATGACCTCACAAAGGTAATGGTTTCACATGATTCTAAGTTGTGGTATTAGTACAACCCATGCTTCATTGATAAAAAAAAAACCCTCCTTATAAGATTGATGTTTCATCAATCCTAATGGATGCCATTACAATTAGCTTTATAAGGAAGTAGCTCAGAGACTATGACCTTAATTGGGATTATAAATATTATCTACCTCAACACTTGGTCGACATGGTGATTCCTGGTGGGCCTTCAAGGATGAGAGATATGTTTGCGATCGTTATGCCTTACACATTGGTTATTCCACCTGCTGTAATTGGAATGTCAGTGAATGAGTCATCCCGATCGCGCAATTTATCTTTTTGTATTTATCATTTTTTATAAATTGTTTGGCTTTTCGTTCTGTATAACAACTCAAAGTGTTAATTGATTTTTTTTTTTAATTTTCTTCCCTATATAATGTGTGTTCTTCTGGTATTACCTTTTAGCTGGCATCGTCACATTAAACCTTAGGTATAAAACTATAAAGGCAAAAATGAACACGTTTGTGGGGTAATTCCCCAAGAATGATTTTTGTGACCCAGTTAGTCGTAGGTGCATAGGTTTTACTAGTGGGCCTTTCATCAATTATAATTGATTATTCTTGTTTTCTTAATCATCAAAACTCGTTATATTAATCGACCAACCACATGGTCTTGTATACAGACCTTTATTCAGAGCTGGTTTATGGTCATACAATTAGTTAGTCTTAAAAGAAAACATTTGATAGATGATAATCATCATAGTGATATATAATATGTTAAAGAAAACTCGTTTAACTAATTGATATTCTTTATTAAATAATCATATGCCTACCATTTAGAATAACACATAGAGATAAGTGCGAGAAGTATAAAAGAACTTCTTAAAAATACTTCGAAATAAAAATAAACGAAATAATATTAGTCATAAACTAAATATTTGGCACCAAGATAGGGGAACCTCTCCGCCCTTTACCATTTCAAAGTGGTAGGCTCCCATTAAGTCATCTCAAATGGGCTTGAATGGACCTTCCTAGTTGGGCCCAAGTTTCCCAATTGAGTGATTTTTACAGCTTCCCATGATCTTTCTAAGTACAGAGTCCCCAAACTTCAAGCTTCCCGCTTTGACTCCCCTATTGTAATTCTTGGAAAACTGCTCCTAGTACACTACACCATATTATACGAATGGTCACGACCAAAGTCCCTGACCAGGACTGTTTGTCACGGCCAAGGGCCGTGTCTATTTCGGGGGTGACCATTTTCGTGGGTCACGACCCAAATCCCAGACCAAACAAAGGGTCACGAACCTAGGGGGTCACGGAAGATGGTTGCGGACTAGAGATATTCTCAAATTATCGCCGTGCTCTCAAGCCTAGGGTCCCATGACCACAGGACAGTTCCTATGATTTACATTGGTCCCGTGCGAGGTGTGGGTGCTGCTCACGGTCCCGTTTGTGGGGTGTTTCGGGGTTTTTCCCTCTAACGCCATGCTTTTAATCCTTAGATATTCTCAAGTTATTGTTGTGCTCTCAAACCGAGGGGACCGTGACCACGTGGTCAATTCCTACGTGTTACATTAGTCTCGTGCGAGGTATTGGTGCCGCTCACGGGGCTATTTGGGGGGTGTTTTGGGGTTTCACTCTCTAATGTCAAGTTTTCAAGCCTAAATGTATATATTCTTAAATTATCGATGTGCTCTCAAACCGAGGGTCCCATGGTCACATGATCAGTTCCCAAGAGTTACACTGGTCTCGTGCGAGGTGTTGGTGTCTCTTATGGGGCCATTTGGGGGGTGTTTTGGGGTTTGGCCCCCTAATGACATATTTTTAAGCCTAAGTCTAGATCTTTTGAAATTAACGTCGTGTTCTCAAATCGGGGATCCCGTGATTATCTAACAGCCAAAATCTAAAAACAAGCCAACAACCAATAATTATCCCGTAGTCCTTCTAACATATTATTCAACAACAAGCCAACAACTAATAATTATCCAACAGCCAAAGAAAATAAAACCAATCATTATCTCGTACTCCTTCTATCATCTAAAAGATTTAACAGATAATGCATATCAATTATGTAACTACTTCAGTTAAAGTAAAGAGTACCTGATTCTTGTGATCCATAACATATTATCGAAAGATAACTTACATAAATCATATTAAACATTCGTAAAAGTCACTAAATATTCATAACAGGATAAAAATAAGATTGACAATGATAAAATAATATTTTGATACTCAATATTGCTCTAAATAAACTAAAATATCCTTCAAATTAGGGTTGTCATCAAGAGTTGACTGGAACTCTTTTGGAGCCTTTAATGCATCCACTTGAGTAGTCATACCCCTTGGTGCATGCACAACAATAGACCAATTGACATCATTTATGCACTTCAAGTAGAATACCTTCTTTACGTTATGAAAGACACAAATAAAAGGCTCATCGACTATGCGATCTTTACTCTTCAGCTTTGATAAATCTACCATAATAAGTTTGGAGTCAGTATCAACTTTACAAGCATTCGTTGTATCCTCCGCCATTACCCAATCATAATAGAATACAGTTATGTAAAAAATAAGTAATCAAGTTCTATGATTTGTTGGATTATCCCATAATAGGTTAGAATGGTATTCCTTAGATTTTTATCGCTTTGTCTACCAATACAAGTGGGCAAGGTTGAAATTGATATTCCACTATTTTGCGTCAAAATTTTTTCCTCATATGGATATGAAATGAAATAAAACCGTTGGCGCGAAATTTCTTAAACTCTTTAGCATGAAAATTAGGACCCTTTGCTAGGCGTGCAAGTCTGGAAGAGACATCACCTCTTTTTAGAAGATGCATTTATTAATAAATTTGTATCAGGGAATATTTTTACCACACATGAATAAGTAACCGCACACATAAGATGTGAAAATTACCTCTTTTGACACACATGCCCTAAAATTAGTTGTCGTGCAATTTCTTCTTTGATTGTGGGCAATTTCGTTCTCGTACTTCCTACCGATAAATTTTATAGTTTAGATCATAAAATATAAAAAATTAATCAAAGAAGAATTCAGTAGATACTCACTCTCTCCAGTATTCGACTTCATCTTGCGATTTGAAGACATAACGAGCTGCTTGCTCGTATTATAGATTTATGAGTTTCACCTTTTTAGGGTTCCCAAACAAAAATTTGTCCTCAAACTCATCAGGTTCCTCGATCACTCATTATCCTAGAGGATTGAAACTCCTTACCTCGTGTTCTGGCATATGTTCCCTAGTGTATAAAGATGATTCCACCGTTACATATTCTTCAGCAACTGACCCTCCAATATACCATGTATTCTTTACATAATCTTTGAAGGTTTTCATCAAGCTATAAAAAGGATAAATCCGACGATACCTAATGGGACCACATAACAAAGATTCAACGCGTAAATGCACAAGCAGGTGGATGTTGATATCAAAGAATGACGGAGTAAATTTTTTTTCTAATACATAAACTTCCTCAACTAAAGTTGATTTCGCGGCTTTAATGCGACTTATGTTTACCACTTTTACACAAAGTAGGGTAAACCACAAATTGATTTTCATAATTGCCCGATGGAGAACTTTATGGTCAGAAAAGCAATGCCGAAATAATAGAGGCATTAATTGGATGATTGCGTTCCAATGATGAGACTTGCACTATTTCAAGTTATTTTCTTGGTATCTTACTACCCTACGTAGATTACCAAAATAATCGGTTGGAGTCTTAAAGTTGAACAATGTGTCTAAGAGGATCTTCTTTTCACTAGTATTCAAAGTAAAAGCAACCCGAGGGGAGAAAGTCTTCATGTTGTAGGATCAGTTTTTAACCTCAGTTTATTCTTTATTTTCATATCCTCTAGATCTAGGTGGGACCGCTCTCCATCTTTGGAATGAGATCGACTCAGACATGTTCCTATCAGATGTTCTGCAACGTTATTCTCTGTGTGCATCACATCAACTACATGCCTTCAGGATGATCTTTACAATACGGTAAATAAAAAAACATTGATCGCCTGGACCACGACTTTTCTTTACTAGGGTCATTCGAATCGCCCTTAGCTTTACGCTTTAGGTTAAAAAACTGGGTGTGTTTGCCTACATACCTATTCTCCACAGTCGAAGTAGTCACCTTATCCTCGATCTGCTAACTAGAAAGTTGAGTAGGTGGCATTCTGCGCTAGTGACCGCCAGGCAAAAAGTTAGACTTGTTGTTCCTAAAAGGGTGACTGATCGATAGAAATATACGATGATGCATGTAGCTCATATTACTACTATGTTTTACTCAACATGCTTTAGTTTCCTCCCCACATATGGCATATCCATAATAACCATGAACATTGCAATCGGACAAGGTCCTATAAGCTGGAAGGTCATGGATCGCCCACATAAATATTGCTTGAAATGTGAACTCTTCACCCTTATGAGAGTCGAACGTCATC
Organism: Sambucus nigra; assembly: GCA_949130495.1. Lineage (NCBI taxonomy): Eukaryota > Viridiplantae > Streptophyta > Magnoliopsida > Dipsacales > Adoxaceae > Sambucus > Sambucus nigra. Next base: position 524,445,571 of record OX422220.1, read on the forward strand.
ACGCCTTTATCCCACAACTCTTTAAGTTATTTGATTAATGGTGCTAAGAATATATCAACATCATCGCCGGAAGTAGCCTTCGGCTCGAGTATCAACAAAGAAAACAATGTGAACTCCTTTCTCTTGCATAGTGTCGGAGGGAGACTTAAAGGCTCCAAGAGAACTGGCCAATAAATATGACTAGTACTTAAATTACCGAAAGGGTTCAACTTATCGGTTGAGATGGCAAGACGAACGTTGCGACGTTCCTTTGCAAATTCATGGTGTTGTGCATTTGAAATTTTCCAGATGGGTGAATCTAGTGGATGACGCATCAGATTCCCACCCATCTCGCATCTAACATGCCATGTCATGGCCTTCATTATCCAAGATACCGTAAAAAAACGTTTTAACCGTGGCCCAAGTGGAAAATACTTCAAAACCTTTTATGGTATTTGCGAGCACTTGTGATTTTTTGCAGCCTTCTCCTTTCTATTCTCACAAACCACATATCTAGGCTCACTACATACAGGACATTCAACCTTCTCTTCGTGATCGTTGCGGTACAATATGCAATCATACTTGCATGCATGAATAGATTTGTATTTCAAACTCAAACCCTTCAAGCTCTTCTTCATGGTAGGATAATTTTGTGGTAACGTGTTCTCTTTTCAGAGAATATCTTTAACCAACTTAAGAATTCCAGTTACGCTGTTCCCAAAAAAACCAAATTGACTCTTCAAATTATGCAAACCAATCATTGCATATAAACCAAATTGACTCGGAATCCCATCCTTTTCAACTTGTTGGCAAGATTCAATTTAACGTGCATTATTTAAGGGTATTCTCATTTAGGGCTCAATTAATTTCAAACTCTAAATAAATACCACGCCCTAAATGACAATACCCTTAAACAATGCAATTTATTTTAATTCCTAACTAACCACATTCAGTCAATACTAATAATACTCAATTAATTTCAAATACTAAATAAATTTCATGCCCTAAATGACAATACCCTTATATAATGCAATTTATTTTAATCCCTAAGTAACCATATTCAGTCAATACTAATAATATTCAATTAATTTCAAACTCTAAATAAATTTCAAGCCCTAAATGACAATACCCTTAAATAATGCAATTTATTTTAATCGCTGAGTAATCACATTTAGTCAATACCAATAATCCTCAATTAAGTTCAAACTCTAAATAACATTTCCCAATCATTGTTAATAATACCCAATAAATTTTAATCCCTAAATATAACATACCCAATCAAAATATGAAATTATAAAACATCACATTTCTTGAAAAAAAGTACACACACATACACACATATTCACACATATATGCACACATACTCACACATATACACACATACACACACACATATATACACACACATTTACACACACATACACATGCATATACACACGTACACACACATACACACATACACATAAATACACATACATAGAAATACACACACATTCACACACATATACACACATATACATTAGGGTTTAACACAAAAATAAAGAAATTATGGTTTACCTTTGAGATTGAGAGAGAGACTAGGGGCCAAAATTAGGGTTTGAGAGAGAGAATGTAAATCGTTGAAATGCAAGTGAGAGAAAGATAGAAAGAGAGATTGACGCGGGAAGAAATGAAATGGTGATAAATGGTTTTATTATAAGGACCCTGGTCATGGCCTAGAGTAGTGAGCCAATACCATAACCCTTAATTCTTTTCCACATTAACGTGTAGGAAATAATGTGTTCACGACCGTGAGTCGTGATCCACGCGCGTGAGCAAATTGAGATGGTCACAGCCCAAAGTCGTGACCGAATGGGTGTGCATTGTGGCCCTAGTCACGACCCTTGTACATGACCCTACCATGACCAAACTTGGATGGAACTTTGGCATGAATTTGGTGCTATGATGATCATGACCAGGTCACAGTCGAAATCCGTGATCCATACTAGTCAAGGATTTGGTCCGTGATCACTTCCAAGAGAATTCATGGCCACACTAGGTCATGGATATGGTCACACCAAAGTTGATGTGGTCACGGCTTTGGGCCATGACCAACTAGTCATGACTTTGGGCTGTGAACCCCTTGGGGTGATCATTCGCTGGATTTCGTGTAGTGGTAGGAGGGAAGTTTAACAAGATCCAATTCCATTTTTTAATGTACAAAGTAAAGTTAGCTATGATTGCTTCATTGTTAATATCTTGATAGACTATGGTGGACTTCATGGTCGGTAGACCTACCTCAAGTGGGATGACCGCCTTTATCTTATAAGACAAGGCAAAGGATGTTTCCCATGTTTATTGCCTAGGCATTCTTCAGAATGCATATAGAACATGGGGAAGTTGGTCAATCCATGCATCCTTTGCTTCTTCAATCAATTTTTTAGTTTTTCGATGGTTATCTTGTTAGATTATTATGCTTGACCATTTCTTGGAGGGTAGGCCATTGTACTGTGCTCGTTGCATAAGCTTTGGAAGATACTGCTCTCAATTGAGTTCCGTTATCCATTATGATAATCCAAGGGATGCTAAAATGTGTTATGGTGTTACTCTATATGAACTTCAAATATTTTGCAAGGTATCCCCTTAAAACCATTTGGAGAACTATTCGGTTCCAACCAACTGATACTTCCTACTACCAGATGCAAAGGGCAATCAGCAAGTGATGTCAAGCCCCCACTAGGTGAAAGACTATTGACTTGTGAGGGACTTTAAGTCTTTGACCAGTCGATCTACCAAAGGAGATAATAGCTCACAATTCTTACATTTTTAATGTAGACAACTGAGTCCTTTTTCATAAATGGCCACTAGTATCCTTCTTTCATTAACCTAAACACTGGTGACTTTCCTTCAACGTGTCTCCCACTTATCCCCTCATGAAACTCATAGAGGTCTTATCCGACGTCGTCTCAGTTCACTCATTAAACATAAGGTAAGAAAAACCTCTAATAAAACTTCTAATATATCGCTAAGTAGAAGCAATCAGATTTCACCAGCAATTTATGTGCTTCCTTCTTATCAACTGACAGGGCATTTTCTTTTAGGTCGTGCACGATTGGATCCATATAAGGTCTTATTGGTGACCATAACTTTCTTGCAAAAGTTTCCTTTATTGATAATGGGCTAGTCGAGGCATTCCACTTTAATTTTCTATTTTATATCCCCCTGAACAGCTGAGGCGTTTATGGCAAGTGCATCTACATGAATATTATTCCCTCTTAAAAATTATTGCACTTATACATGCTCTAACTGGGTGACCAGATGTTGGACTTCTTTAAGGTATGTGGACACGCGCTCATACCTATAGTTATAGTATCCTCCTATATAATTTGATACCATCATTGAGTCCCATGATATCAAGGTGATGATATCCTATGGAAAGTGATTTTCGTAATCCATCGAGAAAGGCTTCATGCTCAGCTTCCTTGTTAGAGGCTTAGAATACTAAGAGGACTGCCTATTTGAGAATAATTTTCTATGGGGATACAAATAATATAAACTCTATCCCCTTTGTAATTTGAGTCTCTATTAATATAGAGTACCCATCTATCGCCTTCTCTATTTGGCTGTAGGACAGGTTCTTTTCTTGTGTTGCTAGTCTCTACTAGTTCTTGGTCACTGGGAAATTTGACAATGAATTCTGCGATGACTTGGCCTTTAACTAAGGTTTTAGGATAAAAATTGATATCGAACCTTCCCAATTCTACCAACCACTTGAACATTCATCCATCCAGGTCGACCTTCATGAGCATTTCTGTTAAAGTGACGGAGGTTAGAATAGTGATAGTTTGTGTCTCAAAGTAATATTTCAACTTCCTGAAGGCTATCATCAGTGTGTATATAAGTTGTTCTAACATTATGTATGTTTTTCAGCATCAGTCAATGGTTTTCTCGCATACTAAATTTGAATCTGACTCTCATTCTTCCTAAAAACCAAGGTTGAACTAACAACACCATTAAAGACTACAAGATACAAGTATAATGGATCATCATCGTCCGCAATTATCAGAAGTGGTGGTTTTCTTAAATAGTTTTTTATTTCTTCAAGTTCCCTGATGCATTCATCATTTCATACCTCCTTTCTTTCTTTCATAAGTGGTTAGAACAAAGGTCGGCACTTCTTTGAGGATCTAGGTATGAAGCAGTTGAGTGAGGATAACATGCCAATCAACTTTTTTTACATAACACACAATTGTGTGGTCTTGCACCTTCTTGGTGTTTTTAATATGATCATAATTTTACTCACTACCTCTTTAGCTGACTAGGTATCCAATGAAATTTCTTGATTGTATCCCAAAGGATCACTTTGTCGCATTTAATTTCATCATGTCATAATGAAGGACTTAAAAAAAATTCTTAATCTGCAAGGTGATCCCCCTGTCTCCTACCTTTCACAAGCATATAATCCATATATACCTCCACCGTGTCTCCTAACTGCTTCTTAAACATATTCATAAAAAATATCCAGTAGGTCGCGCCAACATTATTTAATTTGAATGGCATCACCTTATAGAAAGATAACCACAACATGGTGATGAAAGAAGTTTTTTCCTGATCGAGGGTGAACAATGGTATTTGATGGTACCCTGAGTTGGAAACGAGGAAGCTCATACGTTCATGGTTAGAAGTGGCATCAACCAATGGTCTATACTAGACAAAGGAAAACTATCCTCTGGGCATACATAGTTTAGGTTAATGAAGTCTATATTGACTCTCCACTTTTTGTTGCTTATCTTCACGACTGTTGGGTTTGATAACCACTTAGGGAATTGAACTTCCTTTATGGAATGCACCTCTAGAAGTTTCCTCATTTACTTATCAATAGCCTTGGACTTATTGGGTCTAGTTCCACGCACCTTCCAAGTCACTGGTGGATGTAAACGACCTATGTGGATCTTGTGACACATTACTTTTGGATCTATTCTTAGAATTTCATGTGGTTGCCAGGAAAATACGTCTTGGTTTCTTTTGAGGAAAATAACTAATCAAGAACTTTTTTCACATTTATTGCCATCAAACGCTACGTCTTTAAGGGGTTCCATAATTCGACAAACATTTTTCCCTCAGTACCATATCTCCCATGCTTTTGATGATATTTGGAGGGTATGGATCCTTCCTCTGGCTCTAAGGCTTTTTATTTCTTCTTCTCCTTATTAGGTCGGATGGAAACTATGAAATAGTTTTTTATCCAAGGCTTGGTTTCCTTGTTTCTCCATGACTCCCTTGTTAGTTATGCATTTTATCTTCTTGTGATAGGTAGATGACAAGACCCCCATGGAATTCAACCACCCTCTGATGAAGATAACATTGTATGGGGAGTCTATATCTACCATAAGGAACTCAATAATCTTAGAGATTCCTACTTCCTAGTTAGGTAGAACAACCTTTTCAAAAGGCAAAGTCATCCTTCATATAAATTCGACCATGGGAATAGTGTCTTCTTACAGGTCTTCTATATGCAAGTTCAACCAAATGAACATCTTGACGTACATCACTAAAGAGGATTTCCCATGATCCACTAACATCTTATCCATATCCCAGTTAGAAACTTTAGTAGTGATTCTGAGAGTGTCATGATAGGTATGCCATATCCGAACCAAATCACTGTTGGTGAAAATGACGTGCTTCATATAATCAATATAGTTAGGTTGTCGATGTTTTCCCGCAATGGGTTTGGTTATGTCAATATGGAAGGCTTCCAATACTATTCTGAGTTTCTTTACTTCCATCCTGAGGACGTTAACATTGATTTAGTTTGTGCTTTATTCCTCGCAAACTACTAGAAATTCATGACCTAAACATTCATCAAAGACATTCTCTAGTATTGTTGCCCTATGGATTACCACAAATTCACGTCCCATGTCATCGTCTAGGACATTGTATGGTCTCTAATCATGCACATGCTGTGTTTTGCCTTCCATTTTCTCTAAGAAGTCATTTAGGTGTCCATCATAAATAAATTCCTTGAGTTAGGAATTGAGTGCCTTAAAATATTTTGTCTTGTGAACCTGATATTTATAATACGTACACTTCAACGCTTGGTTCATTTTCATCATATCGCTAAACATCTTCTCGAGCCACTTAAAATATTTTTGACCTATGATCTTGTAAAAGATCTTGTAAATCCATTCAGAGAACACCATATTAACTACCTTGAATATTATTTGAGATACTTATTATTGGGCCTCTTCAACTTTCCATTTTCCTTTGTACCCTTTTCTTGTGTGCCCTCTCTTTGTCCTTATTTTTTGACTTCTTTTGTCGTTCTCTATCCTGACCGATTCCAATCACCGTATCTTCAACCTTGGCACATTTTCCCGTCCTTTCCATGAGGTCGATGATTGTATTGACCTCTCTCTTAGTGAGGGATTAGTAAAGCTTGGAACTGCTTAATAGACCAATTTTGATGGATTCCACCCTGACTTGTTCGGTGCAGTCCTGTAGTTCACTGTATACCTCCTAATACCTTCTATCATACTCATAGAGTGTTTCCTCGGGATTTATTTTCATCATTATAAGTGAATCCATTTGCTTAGGATGAGTGATGGTAGTAACAAATCTGGCCATGAAAGACTCGATCAGCTGCATGAAGGAGACTATCGATTGATTGGTATCTTCTCAAACCATTGTTGGGTAGTGTCTCCAAAACTGGAGAGTAATATTTGGCACATTAATCCTTTTTTCGTGTTCTAAAGTGTCGTCATCTAGCGATATTATCCAACGTGATTAGTGGGATAAGTATTCTCGTTATAGATCTTGAATCATTGGGGACAAAACTTCTTAGGAGGATCAAACTCCTTTATAGACAGTCTAAAAGGTCATTTCATCCAATAGATAAGTTCTCTTCTAACGAGCTCCTTGCTCGTGCGATCCCCTTAATGGATTAGGTGTCTCTTTACCTATTTTTTAATAAAGTCACAGAGCTCTCTATGTCCTCATCGTTCATCGGTGTATGGTCTCCCTCCAGGAGACCTTTAGTGATGAGAAGATTCCTTCTGTCAAGGATTACTCCTTCCTCAGTTAAGACTTATGCTCACTAGAGGGCTAGGAGTTTGTGATCAATAACCACGCTTGTGCTACTCCTTATAGGCTTTCCTTTTTAGTTTTTCCAGGCTTCATTGGAGTGTGGCATTTTGATCCTGTTGGAGCTTGTTGGTATCCTTTTCATCTCAGAGGCGTTTCTCATAGTTGTCAATGAGCCTTGAGATCTGGTTAGATAGTTCAAGCTCATCATTATTTACCATTTTAACCTCTTAAGGATGATGATTACCATCAAAGAATTGGTAATTCTCACCAATCCCGAATCTAACCCTTTGAGGGGGAGGGGTTAGTTAGTGACCCTCATGGTATTCATGATTGCCATGTTTAAGGGGATATCCCTTAGGTTCCCCGTAACCATGTTGCTAGCAGATTTGAATGAGATATCTAGGATATCCCTTAGGTCATCATGATCGCCATGCTGATGACCTTCCTAGTCATTGACATTCACATGATCTTGGTTGGTTGAGTGAGATGTCTCTGGAATTTATCTAGTAGCAATGAATTCAGATCAATTCCTATGAACGACACCAATTATAGGTGGTAATTTCCTATAATAATAGTCACTACAGGAAAAATGATTTTTAGGGACGGTAAAAATCCATACCTAAAAGCGTTTTGACCGTCCCAAGAGCCCATTTAGGATGGATTTTACAGTATCTAAAAGTCATCCTCTACACTCGGTATCGCAAATATTTTAGGGATGAATTTTCCTGTACTAAATTCTAATTCATGGACGCTTTACATTTAGAATTATGGACATATTTTTCCATCCCAAAAGGTATTCCCACAAAAACAATTCCGCTCCTGCGCAATGAAGAGGGAGGGTTTTCCATCCCCAACAGTCCACAGATTCTGAAAAATATTGTCTGAACTATTTATAATGGTCCCAATTAATAAACCAACTAGGACGAAAAAACATCCAAAAGGTATTCCCAATTGATAAAAAGAAGAGAGTCGGTTTATAGCCATCCCAATTGATAAAAACAAAATAAGCACCAAAAATTATATTATTATATGATGCATACTCCAATAATAAATGAGATTAATTTGTATTATAAGTGAAGTCATCCAACCACATATGCAATATATCAATTTCATTCATTGAAACATGTATTCAACAATAAATTCTTATATTAAGCTACATCCAACAACACAAAAAGAACCTTTAAATCAATAAGTACAAACAATTGTTGCATCCAAGTCCAAATACTTAAATGACTGGAAAACCACACTAATTAATAAGAAATCAAATTTTCAAAACAGAAGTCGTCCTTAAGCTAATAAGATAAATATAATAGTGAGGCTAAAAAACTTCTCCCAATGTCATAAATATAACAAAAATGCTTAAAAATTTATCTCTTAAAATCCTTGTACATAACGTTCAATCAATAAGTAATCGTTTATGAAAATAAGATTATTGTAAAATAAAAATTGTATAATAAAATAATTTTATTGTAAAATATAATATTTAAATATATTATACATGATAACAAACTTACTTAATCATCACAAAAGCCCTCACGACCACAACACATAAAAACAACAATCTCGAATTTCAACAACATCATCATCATCATCACCATCCTTGCCTTAATGCCATCAGATGGGGTAAGCCACATGGAATCTCTTTTTCTATTCTAATCTATTAAAATCAATATTATCATTCAAGTTTAAATCTTTAATATCTCTCCTAATAATTTCCTCCCACGATAGCTTAAAGCGGACCCTTTTTCTTTCACCCTCTATTTCCATAATCTTATTCTTGTTATAGGTGAAAGTAATGGTGTACACAGCACATGTCCATATCAACTAAGTCTTATTTATCTTAATTTATCGCTAATGGGAGATACTCCTAACTTTTCTCTCATAAAATGTTTTTTAATCTTGTCATTTCTTGTAATTATTATCATCCACTAGAGCATCCTCATCTCATTAGCATGGAGACTTTGTTCATATTTCTTCTTTAAAGCTCAACATTCTGCTCTATAGCTGGTCACCGGCCTAACAAATGTTCTATAAAAATTGCTTTTAATTTATTAGTTATCCTCTTATCGCATAACACCCCACTTGCTTGTCTCCATTTCATCTAACAAGTTGATATTCTACTCAGAACATCCTCATCAATATGCCCATTACTTTGTATCACTGAACCTAAATAACGAAATTTATTTGTTTGGTTTATCACTTTTTCTTCAATCTTTAACATAATGCTATCATACACCTCATTATTAAACTTATATTCCACAAATTCAATTTTATTTCTTCTGATTTTTAGTCCCTTAGATTCTAAGGCATTTCTCGAAGTATCTACTCTCATCGCTAAGGTCTCCTTTGAGGTGTCTACTAAAACTATATCATCTGCAAACAACATACACCATGGGACATCTTCTTGTATGTCCTTAGTAATCTCAGCAAATACTATGGCAAATAAGTAAGGACTTAAAGCTGATGCTTAATGAAGACCCACTTTAATCGTCAAATCATTAGTTTCTCCATAAATAGTTCTTACTCTAGTCTTTGTGTATCAGACATATCTTCAATAACTTTAATATAACCCATAGGGATTCGTTTCCTCCTTAAGTCCCACCATATTATATCCCTAGGTACTTTATCATATGCCTTTTCTAAATCTATAAAGACCATATGTAAATTTTTATTCTTACTTCTACATTGCTCCATTAATTGTCTTAATAAGTAAATAACTTTCGGGGTGGATCGTCCCGGCATAAATGCAAATTGATTGTCCGAAATAGTTGACTCATTTCTTAATCTTTGTTCCATAACCTTTTTCCATAATTTCATAGTGTGATTCATTGGTTTGATTCCTCTATAATTATTGCAGTTTTGTATATCACCTTTATTTTTATACAAATGTATTACGGTGCTTTTCCTCCACTCATTTGTCATGATTCCTTCTTTCAAAATTTTATTAAATAAACATGTTAACCATTGTAAGCCTATACTTCCATGGGTTCTCCACACCTCTATGGGTATTGTATCCGGGCCAATCGATTTATTCTTTCCCATTTTTCTTATTAATATATCAACTTCTTTTCCAATAATCGGACATACCATTCCTATATTCGATTCTATGTTCTCGATAACTTTTTTGGGATATTCTTCATTAAATAATCCTTGAAAATATTTTTCCCATCTATCAAGAATGTCTTTATCATTAATTAATGTATTTTGATTTATGTCTTTAATACATTTAACTGGACTCATATCCCTTGTCAATCTATATCTATTCTTTGCCAATTTAAATATCTCCTTTTCACCTTCCTTGGTACGTAATTTACTAAAATGAATATCTAGTGAGTTTTGGTGCACATTTTTAATAATATTTTTTTCTTCACTTTTTAATTTCTTATACCTTTGTAAATCTTCTAGATTTTTACTCTTTTGCCACTCTTTGAAACTTACTCGTTTCTTTTGTGTTATTTTATGTACTTCGTCATTCCACCACCAAGTCTCTTTTTTGATGAATCTTTTTCCTTTAGTCTCACCTAAAATTTGCTGACCTACTTTTGCAATGTCATTCTTTGTTCTTGACCAAATATTGTTAACATTATCGTCCCAATTCCACTTCATATTTAACCTGAACTTGTACCTAAATTCTATCTCGTTGCATCCTTTTAAATCATTCCATTTTATATTTTGAAAACCTAACTTTTCGGTACTTAAATCCTTTAATGGATAAATCTATTACTAATAAGCGAGGTTGATTTATTAAGCTTTCACCTTGTATAACTTTACAGTCTTTACATGTGTTCAAGTCTCTTCCTCTTAGTAAGCAATAATCTAATTGAGTTTTACTCCCTCCGCTTTTAAATGTATTAAATGCTCTTCCCTTTTCAGAAAAAATGTGTTCGTTAATACTAGATCGTATGCCTTAGCAAATTCTAAGATAATTTCCCCTTTTCATTTCATTTTCAAAAAACACAACCTCCGTGTATTCTTGTATTACCGTCTCTTTCTACTCCAACATGTCCATTCAATTCACCTCCTAAAAATATGTTTTCATGTGTATGAATTTGTTGTAATATTTCATCTAATAATTCCCAAAATATTTTTTTACATTTTCATCTAAAGCTTCTTAGATTACGTAAGAACTTATAATATTCAATATTGTTATATCTAAGACAATCTTAATGCTTATTGATCTATCTCCCCATCTTTTAACATCCACTGCTTTATCTTTCATATAGTGATCAACAATAATACCCACCCCATTTCTACGATTATCTCTCCCTCACGAGTAAAATAATTTATAACCTTCTCCTATCTCTCTAGCCTTTTCACCCTTCCATTTAGTTTCTTGTAGGCATGATATATTGATTTTTCTTCGTTTTAAGGTAACCATACGTTCTTTGCACTTCCGAGTTAGTGTACCTAAATTCCACTTACCAAATCTAATTTTATGTATGCTATTTTTATTTATGATTCTTCTTTTAACTAGAGAATTAAAAAAAGATTTGACATAAATTTTATAGTCGACTGTTAATGTGACACTAACCCACCTCGTTTCACATTCGGACTTGGGCACCGGCAATGGTAGAGCCAAAAAGATTAATTAATTAATTAGTTAATTAATTAAGTACTTTTAAAAATTATTCACTAAATAAGCGTGTTAAAAGCTAAAGTCATAAATACACTGAAATAATACTATCTACAAAATGTCTTCTAGAAAATTCAAGAATAGGCTCAAACGCATGCACAAAATAACAGCAAGTTTATTACACTATTTTTTATTATCAAAAGGAACTTACTCATAATTTTTATCTTTAACACAAGAGTTAACCCCTCAAATCAGTTCCAAAAAACTACATACCAGTACATGCAAAGTATGGATCGATTAATCCAATAGCAAGAACAAAGAATGATTATACAAAAATAGATTAAGTAAATAGAGTCAACAAAAAATCATTCCATACCAAGAACACACCGAAAAAAGTTGGTTGGGTTGCGTTACACCCGATTCTTGTCAAAATCATTGATAGAAAAATAGTTCTATCTTCCTTAGATCCGTGTAAAACCCAAATCAGTTATAAGAGTAACTAAATCTATAAAAACATGCCAAAAATGGCTCAAATGGGTTGTTTTTCACCCTATAATTAGAAGATCAATAAACGTTCCTCAAAATCTCTGACATAAGTAGATCCAATCTCCCTTCGATTGCGTAAAAGAAAACAATTATGAGATAACTCTCTCGAAATAGATCCGATCTCCTTTAACAGGTATTCCTGGAAGTTCAGACCTATCCCTTACCACTTTGAACCATTCCAAATGATGGATACTTGGGATTCTTCCATAACTTGAACTCTACATTAACTTGGTGTGCAAGAAGCCTGGATGCTCGCATTGAGCACATGAAAGGAACATGATATCTTACTTTTGTCCCCACAATATATATAAACACAAACACACAATTCAAAGATTACTTTAAGACACAAATGAACTGATTTTCTAGCCAATGCAGAGTTGGATCATTTTAAGCTAGGAAAAATCCATAAAAACTTATCAATTCTAAAAATCAAAATCCACGCACAACTAAATTTTTAATAAAAAAAAGACACTATATCCATTCAACCCGTCAATAAAAACAAAATTGAAGTTGGTTTTATTATAGTTTTTTGAAATTAGTTCAAAATTAAATTTTACATATAACTCGAAAATAAATTAACAAAATAATGAAAATCCTCAAACAAATATTTCAAAATCTGTGCGGTTCTTGATGCAATGAATATGTGTTGTATGTCAAAAATCCACTCGTTTTATCCATTACAAAATTTACAATAACATTTCATAAATTAATGATTTTCAATGGTGATGTCAACCGTCAAAGAGAGTGAATGAAGAAATAAAGGACCTCCATCAAAACCCCACACATTTAATTGCAAATTTAAAATAAATTCAATGAAAGCAACTACTATAAAATTTCAACTAGTATAATTATCTCTTTACTATATAAAATTTGTGAAAATGAACAATCATAATGAACAATCAATTTTTCTCATACAAAAATTTGGAAGTTCTTAGGTTCACTAAATAACATGTTCGTATAAGAAAACTATATACACTTTGAGAACACCACTATAATTTTATACAAGCGAAAATAAGTAGGTACTATTATTTTACTATTATTAAATGTAGTCAATTCTTCTATTGTTTTGTTTCATGATATGTTTATCTTTTTTCTTCTACAATGTATACGAAGATAATTATTTATCCTTAAACAAAATGTCACGATTTATAGGAACTTATTGACACACGAACCTCTAGGGGATATTGACACATAAATAACCCCCCTTACAAATGAAACTAGAACCCCATCAAAGGTAAGGAAAAAATAAAACAAAAACAATAGGAATGTAACATGTTCAACATTTCGACTTGCCCTCTTAGTAAGCATTGTTGGGAAAATTCTTTAAACATATATATTTCACAATATGTTGGAAAGTGTATTTATAGAACCATCACTAATAACTATGATACTTTGAAGAGTTAGAAAAAATGATGAATCCCCACTTAACCATAAAGCCCAACTTCATACCCAGTAAATCTCATATGATTCTCTTTGCTTTTAATAAAGAAACCCAATAATATATTGTTACACCCCACCTATTCTTATCATGGGTGATCAGTCCATTATTAAATTAAATAGGAATCATTAATGGTTTCATTCTTAGCATCACTGTTGAAATCCAATTAATTACTAATACCCTAATGGCCCGGTGTCAAAATTTTAATATCTATTATTAACATGAAATCTAATATAAACTGAATAAATAACATTCACCATTCCAAGGAAATAATGGATGATAAGATAACGGAATAAATAAATAAATGAGTCTGGAATAACACTCCAGATAAAATATCAATATAGTCATCCATAAGTAAAGTCTACATCAAATACTTGAAATAACTGGAAATACGATGTCTCTATAAATAATGTCCAACTAGGAAGGGGTGACATGCCCCACTGATATAGATAGAGATAAACAAGAACTAGATAACTGTGGAGGCGTCTACTAGCAAGGCCTTGCAACTTCCACAACAGTTGCATCACATCAAATGAAGAACTCCTATACCTGGCGTCCCTATGGATGGGCACCTAAAATTATTTTTACGAAAATGGATTTGAAACGGGTCAGCGCCCAAGTAAAACAGTTGAAAAAAGTTTAGGGAAAATTTAAAATGCGACAAGATAATATATTATATACATGTTAGCTCCGCGTGCTCTTACTTGATATCCTCACCTCTCAGCTATTTTGCACGATTAACGTATTACTCTAACCCACCTAGTTATGCTACCCTCCTAACTAGTTTGACTTACATCTCTTCTACCATCTAATAAGTTATGGTTCTGTAACACCCCGTATTTTTGTGCATGTAATATTTAATTAGTTCGAGAAATATTAAATTACTTGGATGTCGTAATTTAATTGAATTAATTATGGTAATATTTATTTAAATATTAATCGAAGATTGAATGGTTAATATTTAGGGAAATTTAAGTACTAAGTGAATAGTAATAATTTATTTACGTCCTAACGTGTATTAGTGATGTGGTATTTATTTATCTCAGCTGGGAGTCGGTATAGACTAATTTGGGCGTGAGATAAGGATTTTTATAAATTAATTTGGATGTCGATTTTGAGTGCAAGGTTGAGTCCGAATGGGACGAGTTAGTCAAAATGAAGTACCCGGGGGTAATGTTTGGGTTTCGGGGGATTTTTAGACTAGTCGGGACTCGCATTTAAGTGCACGAGTCATTTTACAATTGGGTATTCACCCAATTTTGGGATTTATAAGGGGATAACCCTCATTTCTCCCACATTTCATCCCTAGGAGAGAGAAAGAGGAGAGAAATAAGAGAAGAAAGAAGAAGAAGGAAAAGAGGAAGAAGAAAAGGGATTTTCGGCCAAACTCCGCGGGATTCGACTCGGGGTCATCGGATTTTATCCACGAGGCAAGTGTTTACTTTCTTTATTAATTTTGTGTGTTTATTTGTCATATTATAGTTGGTGTGTAAAACTATAAAGATTTTTAGGATGAGTTTTCGTGAATCAAAATGGGTTTTTCGGAAGATTAACGAATAAGCCTCGGATAATATCAAATTTGAGAAATTTTGGAACTAATTGAAATTAATTGTTGGATTTGGGTTCTAGGGTGATTAGAACCCTTTTTATGTGTGTACTTAAGTTTGTTTGAGGTTGTATGATGATGGGTGAGAAAATAAAAACCTTGGAGGTGTATTAATGGAGGTTTGGGATTTTTGGAGAAGAAGGTGAATAGTAACTCCGTCCTTTCCGAATTGATTAGGCTAGGAATTGAATCGATTCAACTCTTAGTAAAAAGAGGAAAGTTGTAGATATTTTGGATACGGTCGCGTGGGCACTAACCGCGTATTTTTCTGATTTAATTTGGATTTATAATGATTTTTCTAAGGAAGCAGTTCCGAGATTGAAATCATTAGCTCGGGAATTAAATTGGAAAATTTAGAGACAATTCAAATGTATGCCATTTTATGTATGATTTGAATTAGATGCTCATTTATGGATGAAAACAAAAGGAATGAAAGTTATTTTCTAATGAGCCTTGATTGAGGTCATTTGGACTTCTGTGGAGTGAGTTATGGCTGTTTTAGTGCAAGGTGTGAAATCTGCCAAAAATTAAAGTTGTGAGACTTTATGATTTTTAAGAGTCTAATGGGATAAAGACTCTTGGGATTCGAATGAGAATTTCGGATGTAATTGGGATACGAGCTAGTTGTGATAAGCTTAATATCCTGAATTTAAAAGAAATGTTATATTCACATTATAAGTAAGTGAATACTTATGGAATTGGAATAAGTAAGTGAATACTTATAGAATTAAATCGAATATGTATATTCGGGATTACAGGCTAATGCTACGAGAGATAGGCATGGATAGCCAGATTTGATGATATTGTATTAAGGACGAGAGAGGTGTCCGAATATTTTGGTCGAGTGATGCCATGATAATAGATTAATTAATGGGGGATTAATTAATTAAAGCTTATAGCTGGAATAATTTAGTATAAGATGATATAATAAATTACTAAATATTATTTAATTAGGAGCGTTCTCTTTATAATGAAAATTTTGAGGAGTACGTCCTAATAGATGGAAATTTGGGCTAGGTGAACAAGTCCGGGTACATTGGTTGTGTGACACCCGGGAGATATTAAATTAATTAATGAGTATATTAATTAAATTAGAGTCAGACCATAGACTCGAGGAGATAATAAATTAATTAATGAGTATAATAATTAAATTAGAGTTGGACCATAGACTCGGGAATATGTTGGCTAGTGTTACGGACTCAGTACACGGTAAGGCCGGGAGATTTTATATTCATATATGTATATATACGGTGTGTGATAGTGTATATATATGGTGTGTGCATATAAATATCAGTGAGTAGATATTATTAATAATTAGAGTCGAAACTATAGACTCGGGAAAGTATTATATTAATTAATGTGTAAATTAATTAAATTAGAGTCGGATCGTAGACTCGGGGAAAATTATAGGCTAGTGCTACGGATTTTGTGCACGGTAATGCTGGGACCTAATTAATATATATATACGGTGGTGTGATAGTATATATATATATATATTTGTAAGGACATTTTTGTCCAACATTATTGTATATGTCAGTTGCCGTAACACCGTTGAAGAAATTCAGGCCTATATCATCATCAACGGAATCCGATCATCGAATCATGAAGAAATCAGAATTTCAGAAAACCGGACCGGTCTGCCATTTTATTAAAGGAACCGATCCGCCCCGGACCGGTTCGTTAAAAAGAAAAAGGAACCGATCCGCATGCGAACCGATCCGCCCCTGCCGGACCGGACCGCCTTGCAAAAAGTGACCAGAGAGTTGCGAACCGAAGGCGAACCGAATCTGATGAAAATTAAAAGAACCGATCCGCTATCGGACCGGTCCGCCCCAGTCCCGGACCGGTCCGCCGAGGATAAATTTTGCCAGATCGTGCAACCGATTTTCTAGGGTTTTGGATTGTTATTTATACCACGATCAGAAGGTGGTTTTGATAAGACTTCTCCACGATTTTAAGAGCTTTACAACTCTAAAGTCTTCACCTATAGAGTCTATTGATTCTAGGTTTTGTGATTCACACTTCTTCCATTCATATGTGAATCAAAGTTGGCAACCCAAGAACACAGCAGCAGTTGTTCAACCCTTGTGAGGTGGACCGCTTCTTCCTCCTCATTGCAGCCCTACTGGAAAGGGATCTTCCAGCCGAGACTACAGAATCCGATACCTGCGGGTAATTCTTAGTCAAAAACTGTATTTCATTGTAATCCGAATTGTAAACCGTTCTTTTACAAGTTATAGTGATATACAAATGGTTTTGCCCCTGTGGGGGATTTTTCCTTAAACTTTGTGTGTTGAATATTTCGTGCATGATTTCATATTGCTTCAATCACACCTAGTTGCATGCTTAGGGTTAATTTGGGTTAAAAAGGGAATTTATTATATTATTTCTTATTGAACGCAAGCGCCAACTCTTTCAAATTGGTATCAGAGCAGGTTGCGCTATTTTGTCGCGTATTCCTATTTCCGCAAAATTTTTCTAAAGATATCAATTTTCTGAAAAATTGTTTTTTTTGAAAAGAGCGTGTTCAATGGAGAAATCATACAACAAACTTCCTGTTTTTGACGGATCTAATTATGCTTATTGGAAAGCCCGTATGAGGTCGGCTTTAAAAGCCATTGATGAACGGGTTTGGATTCTCGTTGAAAGAGGGTGGACACCTCCCTCTGTCACTGTTGAAAACGTGACAAATTAAAAACCTGTCATGACATGGACTGAGGATGAGTTTAGATGGTCTTCCTTCAATTCTAAAGGATTGAGTGCTATTTCCGGTTCGATCACTCCGGATGATTTTAAACGCATCATGACGTGCACCACGTCAAAAGAGGCATGGGATGTTCTACAACTTACCCATGAAGGAACAAATGCTGTCAAAGAGTCAAAATTGCAAAACTTAACAACTCAATTTGAAACAATCACCATGCATGAAAATGAATGCTTTGATGAATTTTATGCTAGGTTATCTGACATTGTTAATACTAGCTTTAATCTTGGTGAACATATTCCTAATGCTAGAGTTGTTAAGAAGATTCTTCGTTCCCTTCCTAAGCGTTTTATCCCTAAAGTCACTGTGCTTAATTCCTTGGGTAATATAAATACATTAAAATTGGAAGAACTTGTAGGAGATTTACAAACTTATGAAATTGACATGTTTCCTAAATCTACCAAGTCCAAAGATAAGGGAATTGCCCTTAAAGCCCAAGAGAGAAAGAGTGAGGGGTCGGCAAGAAAGAGGGTTGAGTCGTCTAGAAAGAGAGAGACTGAAACGTCCGATTCTGAATGTGAGTTTGACCTAGATGATTTAGCCTTATTTGCTAAAAACTTTAAGAAAATTCTGAAACTTAAGAAAAGTGGGAACTTTAAAGATAAAAAGAATTTTCAGAAAAGTAAATTTGAAAAGAAAGATTTCAAAGAACCCCCTAAAGACAGTGAAAGATGTTTTGAGTGCGACGGTAGAGGCCATAGAGCTTTTGAGTGTGCCACGCGTCTGAATAGAGAGAAGGGTAAAGCTGTCCTAAATGCTACCCTTAGTGACGACAGTGAGGTCGAGTCGGTGGACTCGGGAGATGAGTCACCGCATGAGCGTAACTTCACCGCGTTCATGGCTAGTCATGTGAGCACTCCTAGTGCTCCTCACGACGATGAGGATTCTGATTCACATGGACACCTCGACAGTGAGTGTGAAGAGAGTGGAGAGGAGGAAGGTAGTGAGGACGAGAGTTCCCTCCAACGCGCCTATGCCGAGTTATATAATGAATCATACAAAACTAAAAAACGTAACAAGGCATTAGTTCTTAAGATAACCGCGTTAGAGGAGGAGTTAGGAGAAACGAGAGAGAGAGAGTCCTCCACCTGCACCGACATGAGAGAGAGAGAGAGAGTAGGTTTGAGAAAGTAAAAGCGGACTTGACCGCACAAGTGGCTAGTCTTACTAGTGAGCTCCATTCCTCCGTGGAGTCTCAAAAGAAACTTGAAGCCCTTGTTGCCCAGCTTACACATGACCTTGAGAGAGCTAGAAAAGTCAAGGTTCAAATCGAGGATCGATCTGGGAAGATGGGAAAGATGCTCCTCGGTCCCGCTTTAGGTTTTGGTGACCGCCAAGGAATAGGTTTTGATGGTGCCTCCACGTCTCAAATTGCACCCGGACCAATTCCTGAGTTTACTACGACTCCTTATGGCCGTCATCAAAAACCAAGAAGGAGAGTTCGACCAAGAAAAGCAATCCGAGGTCCTCCTAACACTGTGCTCTTTTGCTCCCATTGCAAAAGAAACGGACACCTTAGGGATGGTTGCTATAGGTTGGGTCGGACACGACGTACGTTTGCTCCACCACTTCAGACTGATGAGTTTGCCAATCTGAGAGAGCGTGTTGAGTTTCTAGCCGCTTCTTCACAGAGTTTGATGAAGGAATTCCGACGGATGACCTTACCATCAATGAATGCACCCCGCATTTCGGCTAAAACCAACAACAACAAGGGTATACAAAAAGGTACCTTCTCTTGGGTTCCTAAGAAAGAGAAAAAGGCCCTTGTTGTCCATGTCGCTCTTAAAGCTCACAATACCTCACAGTGGTATTTTGACAGTGGTTGCTCCAGGCACATGACAGGTGATTCCTCTTATTTTACCCATCTTGAGGATTATAATGATGGAAGAGTCACCTTTGGAGACGGGAGTAAGTCTAGCATTATAGGACGAGGTACAGTAGAGTTACCAGGATTTCCTAAGCTAGAGAACGTGCTGTACGTCAAAGGTTTGAAAGCAAACCTTCTTAGCATCAGCCAGCTGTGCGACGATGACTTTGCAGTAAAGTTTGACCGGAAAGCCTGTAAGGTCTATAATCAAGCCGGTAAACTATTAGTGCAAGGGGTGAGAACAGAAGATAACTGTTATGGGACTGAGCCCACATCCTCACTTGTCTGCAACAGCGCCACGATCACTCCTATGGATCTGTGGCACCAACGTCTAGGTCATGTGAACGTCAGAGACTTATCTCGGTTAGTCAAAAAGGACCTAGTACGTGGCTTACCATCGCTTGGAAAGCCAACTTCCACGATTTGTGGACCCTGTCAGTTGGGAAAGCAAATTCGTAGTCCACATAGGAAGTTGAATTCCATTACCACCTCCCGTGTACTTGAGTTGATTCACATGGATCTTATGGGTCCTACTCGTACGGAGAGCCTAGGTGGTAAGAGATACATTCTCGTGATGGTGGACGATTTCTCTAGATACTCTATCGTAGGTTTTTTAAGAGAGAAATCAGATGCTGTAGAATTCCTAACGACCAAGTGCCGTGTCCTGCAAAATCAACACGGTGTCACTATCAACAGGATGCGTAGTGACAACGGCACTGAATTTAAAGAAGCAAAAGTTGATCTTTACTGTGATAGCCTTGGGATCAAACATGAGTTCTCTGCTGTAAGAACTCCTCAGCAAAATGGGATTGTTGAGAGAAAGAATAGAACGATCCAAGAGATGGCTAGATCTATGCTTCAAGGTCGTAAGATATCTAGGAGATTTTGGGCAGAGGCAGTGTCTACAGCATGCCACACGGTGAATAGGGTATATCTGCGTCCACTCACACTTAAGACGCCTTATGAATTGTGGACAGGCAAGAAACCCAATCTGGCATATTTCCGTGTTTTTACAGTAAATGCTACATCCTACGGGATAGAGAGCAATTAGGAAAGTTTGACTCCCGGAGCGACGAGGGAATATTGCTAGGATATTCATCGAACAGTAGAGCGTACCGGGGTTTCAACCTAAAGAGCTCTAAGGTTATGGAATCAATAAACGTCACCGTGCAAGACGACGAACCCCCGACGGTTATTGATCCCAACCTTCAGTGTGAGGATGAGGACTGTTCCGACAGAGATTTTCCTGTTCCTCTCCCACACTCTGTGGACCCTATTCCTGTTCTAGGGGACACACCTGCTTGGGTTCGCAAGAGTCATGACCCTTCTGCCATTGTTGGCGATCCCACTCTAGGGGTCAAGACTCGTGCTCAGCTAGAGAACGTTGTTAGTCATCTTTGCTACACGTCTAAAGTCGAGCCCAAGAATCACAAGGAAGCACTCAAGGATGAACACTGGATATCTGCTATGCAGGATGAGTTGCTTCAGTTTAAAAAGAACAATGTCTGGGAACTTGTCCCCCGACCTAGTGACACTAATGTGATTGGTACCCGTTGGATTTTCAAGAATAAAATGGATGAAAATGGTACTATCACTCGAAACAAGGCTAGGTTGGTCGCTCAAGGCTACACACAGATAGAGGGTATAGACTTTGGGGAGACATTTGCTCCTGTTGTGAGGCTTGAGTCCGTCCGCCTACTACTCGCCATCGCATGTCATCTGCACTTCAAGTTATATCCGATGGATGTCAAGAGTGCCTTTCTGAATGGCATTCTACAGGAGGAGGTTTATGTGGAACAACCAAAAGGGTTTGAAGACCCTAAGCACTCTGATCACGTCTACTATCTGAGGAAAGCCTTGTATGGATTGAAGCAAGCACCCCGTGCTTGGTACGAGAGGCTTACTTCCTATCTCTTAGCCCGTGGCTTCAAGAGAGGGGGAGTTGATATGACGTTGTTCGTCAGGAGAGATGACGGTGCTATCTTGGTTGCCCAAGTCTATGTGGACGACATAGTCTTTGGATCCACATGCTCTCAGCATGCTCACCACTTTGAGGAGGAGATGAAAAGTGAGTTTGAGATGAGCATGGTTGGAGAGCTTACATTCTTCCTTGGTCTCCAGGTTCGTCAGCTAGAGGATGGGATGTTCATCTCCCAATCCAAGTATGCTAGAGACCTAGTGAAGAAATTTGGTTTAGACTCCGCTAAGCACGCTCGTACACCTATGAGTACCACTACCAAGCTTAGTAAGGACACTTCAGGCAAGGACGTAGAGCAAACCTTGTATCGGAGTATGATAGGCAGTCTTCTCTACTTGACTGCTAGTCGTCCCGACATTGCCTTTAGTGTTGGAGTCTATGCGCGTTATCAGGCGTCTCCGAAAGAGTCACACTTACTCGCTCTAAAACGTATTATCAAATACGTGAGTGGGACTCTCTCCTACGGTATTTGGTACTCCTTTGATACCGATGACCGTTTATCCGCCTATTCGGATGCCGATTGGGCCGGAGACGTAGATGGATGTAAAATCACCTCTGGTGGGTGTTTTTACTTTGGTTCTGCTCTTGTCTCGTGGTTGAGCAAGAAGCAAAACTCCATCTCTTTATCCACTGCGGAGGCTGAGTATATCGCCACCGGGAGTTGTTGCACGCAACTCATGTGGATGAAGCAAATGTTGGCAGACTATGGGATCTCACAGGACACCATGATCATTTCCTGTGATAACACGAGCGCGATACACATATCCCGCAATCCTGTCCAACATTCGCGCACAAAGCACATCAGGTTACGAGAGCACTTCATCCGTCAGTTAGTTGAGGAGAAGGTCGTATCCCTGAGCTTCGTTCCCACCGACCGTCAGTTAGCCGATATCTTCACGAAACCTTTAGATGCCCTTAGATTTGAGAGTCTTAGGAAGTCTTTGGGGATTTGCACAGTTGACTGAGGGGTTGGTCAGTGTCTAGCATAGGTTGCATTATCATTTTCATATCATTTGATGCCTCTTGCTAGATTGTATCATTAGTTTGCTTTATTTCTTTGTTTTTTTTGAAAAATACAAAAAGATTTTCTTTTTAGAAAAATTTTAGAAAAGCACAAAAAGATTTTGTTTTGATAAAATTTTTGAAAAAAAAAAAAAAAAAAAAGAGTGTTTATGGATGAGCATTTAAGATAGCCAAGTCATAACTTCATTTCATTTATCCATGTGACTGTTTGATAGAGATTTGAGAGGCTACACCATTTCATCCATGTGCTTAACATTGATTGGAGTCCTTGAGATGTAATTCGTGATATTTTCCTACATGCTTGACTCCTATATCCTTTATTGCACACATGCACGGCTATATTTGATTGTTGCACTTGTCTATCACATATTGACTTGAGTGTTTCTATCTCAATTCTGTCTATACAATGTACAATATGCGATAAAACTTGACAAGATTGGCATGCATGTAAGAACCGTTTTGGTGAGACTGTGTGATATTTTGTATAACGGGGAGGGGCTGCGAAAGTTGATTCTTATCCTTTGCGCAAAAGCCACCGTTAAAAAGGACCTAAAAATTGAGGCATTTTAATATCCGAGGTCCTAAGAGGTTAAAAGAGCCCGAAAAAATGTAAAGGCAATAAAAAGAATTTCATGCCAAATATGGGCCATTTAGGTTTCACCATCAATTATCCAAACTTGAGAATTTAGTATACCTCTATTAATATATAAATCTGAGGGAGTTTGGTTGGAATAAGAAAAACGGGTTTGCATTTCCTTGACAGTCCTGAAAAAGCTGAAAAACATTTTGGACGTTATTGGTGTCGAAATCGCTTTGAGCTTTGATTTGTTGGTTTGATTTAGTCAATGTCATATATTTCCAACTCTTTTACACCAAAGGAAGCATTTGAGTTCATTCGTTAGGAATATCCAATATTCATCGTGCACATATGTTATGTTTGTATGCTTTGATTTTCCTATCGAATTTAGATCACACCCATTCATTTACGCTATCACCGACTTGGTTGCTTTATGTTTATTCATGGTGTGATTTTAGCCTTGTGACGCCCCGTTTATTGCTTGCTTGATTTATTTCTCTCATTTGTCTATTTTGGGGACATCATAAAAAGGGGGAGAATGAATTATCTGATTATGGGGGAGTGTTGAAATTTGAGTTTTATCATAAATCTGGTTATATGCATATGTCTATTATCTCATTTCAAACTCGATACGTCACTTGGTATTTGCTTTGTCTCATGTGTGTAGGTACATCTTTTGATAATCCCATGATGCACACCCTGATGAGAAAAGCGTGAAGAATTCTGATGATTTGAAGAACAAACGATGCAGCCGTGTCATATTACCTCTTTCAGTTTTGGGTTCATGGAAGGGTAGATTTGTATAGGCATTTTGATTCTAGATAATTCGGATTTTTTATGTTTGTTCCGGCATAGACATAGGGGGAGATTTGTAAGGACATTTTTGTCCAACATTATTGTATATGTCAGTTGCCGTAACACCGTTGAAGAAATTCAGGCCTATATCATCATCAACGGAATCCGATCATCGAATCATGAAGAAATCAGAATTTCAGAAAACCGGACCGGTCTGCCATTTTATTAAAGGAACCGATCCGCCCCGGACCGGTTCGTTAAAAAGAAAAAGGAACCGATCCGCATGCGAACCGATCCGCCCCTGCCGGACCGGACCGCCTTGCAAAAAGTGCCCAGAGAGTTGCGAACCGAAGGCGAACCGAATCTGATGAAAAATAAAAGAACCGATCCGCTATCGGATCGGTCCGCCCCAGTCCCGGACCGGTCCGCCGAGGATAAATTTTGCCAGATCGTGCAGCCGATTTTCTAGGGTTTTGGATTGTTATTTATACCACGATCAGAAGGTGGTTTTGATAAGACTTCTCCACGATTTTAAGATCTTTACAACTCTAAAGTCTTCACCTATAGAGTCTATTGATTCTAGGTTTTGTGATTCACACTTCTTCCATTCATATGTGAATCAAAGTTGGCAACCCAAGAACACAGCAGCAGTTGTTCAACCCTTGTGAGGTGGACCGCTTCTTCCTCCTCATTGCAGCCCTACTGGAAAGGGATCTTCCAGCCGAGACTACAGAATCCGATACCTGCGGGTAATTCTTAGTCAAAAACTGTATTTCATTGTAATCCGAATTGTAAACCGTTCTTTTACAAGTTATAGTGATATACAAATGGTTTTACCCCTGTGGGGGATTTTTCCTTAAACTTTGTGTGTTGAATATTTCGTGCATGATTTCATATTGCTTCAATCACACCTAGTTGCATGCTTAGGGTTAATTTGGGTTAAAAAGGGAATTTATTATATTATTTCTTATTGAACGCAAGCGCCAACTCTTTCAATATATATATATATATATATATATATTGTGTGCTCATAAATACCAGTGTCAAGGTAAATATTTATAATTATATGCTCTAGTGGTATCGAGGGAGGTTGCGCGATGTGGGTGAATCCCCTAGCTTGAGTAGTAGGGCGAGTATATCTCTGGGTCATAGCGTCCGTTATATGGGTGAGGGGATTATCTCACTTTCAGGGAAGGAATATGATCGCCTCCAATGTTTATATTTTTGGCCAAGTTAGTGAGCGATTCTGACTTGAGATAACTAGCTTATGCGAGTATACCTAGTGTGATAGATCTATAGAGAATACATCTAGTGAGTTATTACTCGGGAGGATGGGTTTTATTTATATTCAACATATGTGTGAATGTTGTAATATGGTTTTACGTATATAATGGAGTAGATAATTATATACGGGTAATTAAATACATGAAGATAATTTCTATTGTTTATATAACTAGTGAATGTTATATGGATTTGAAGGAAAGATGATAGCATTGAGAGACTGTATCCATTGAGTTATAGCTCTGAGGGATGGTTATTATACTTATATAGTGTGTGATATATAAGTATGGATATAGTTGATGTGTATAGTATATTGTATATATATATATATATATATATATATATATATATATATATATAGAGAGAGAGAGAGAGAGTTAGGCTCTCCAACATACCTCATTAAACATACCTATGAACATACCTATTTTTTTTAAATTGTAAAACAAATAATTTTGAGTTAACATTTTTTATATGTGTTCATCACATTTCAATGTGCCCCTGTAAAAATTTTCAGATCAAAATAATGTGTTTTGATATTTTTAAAAAATACGTAAAAAAAACTGACAGTTTTAAAGGGTAAAAACTGACAGTTTATTTAACTATTTTTTAAAAATAACAAAAACCATTATTTTCAATTGATTTTTTTTATAGGAGCACATTGAAATATCATGAACCCATATAAAAAATATCATCTCAAAATTATTTTTTTTACTATTTTAAAAAAAGGGTATGTTGCTAGGAGGTATGTTGGAGAGCCTGACTCTCTCTCTCTCTCTCTCTCTCTATATATATATATATATATATATATATATATATGAGATGTGAAATATATATATACGGACATAATAAAGAATGGAATGTGAGATAAATTCTGAATCTTTCGGGAGTATAAAATCCGGAAGAAAAATAGGGATATACATATATAAAGATGAGAATATTATATACGAGGTTAAAAACACTAAAACATGAATAGTGTAAATAACTAGTGAAAGTTATTCATGATGAAATGATGAATCATAAGTGAGAGATTATGATGTATAAGCTCAGGCGATAGCTTAGAATGTATTATAAAGGATGAATAAAGTGATATTCTCCCTCCGGTAGATTTATATTCGGATTTATATGTATATGGATCATAGGTTATAGTGAGAACTATTCACATATACAAGATGGTATTAAATGAGGATCTTTAGAAGATGGGTGAAATGAATTAGTTAGGCTGGGTAGCTTAACTAAGTGGTTTTAAAAGGTATGCGATAGTTGTGCACTATTAAAAGAGGGGTGAGGGGTATCTCACGAGAGTGCGATACCAGTTTAAATATGAGAAATTTCATATTTTAAAATATGGCAATTATGCACTTGCTAAAATATTTTCAAACTCGGGCTCTGACCCATTTCTCTATTTTCCTCTATTGTTATATATGCATATATATTAGGTGTCCAGACATAGGGATGCCTGGATGATGATTCTTTCGAGTCAGACGTTCGCTGCAGCAGATGTGGATGCATGCAGGTTCATTATAGATGCTTCTATCCTTGAGATCTAGATAGGAGGTGTTGTAGAAATATTCGGTCCGATGGCCTAATTGTATTCATTTATTCTTTACTGCCTTTTAGTGCGACATTCGATTTGGTTTTATTAAATTGTACCGAGTGTTCGGTTATTTTATTTCATTTCAGTTGTTGTATATAAACTGTTGTGATGGATTTATTTGAATGGTTTGGTTAAAAAGATTAGTTAATTAAAATTTTGATGCCAGCCTAATATGTTATTAGTAATTAAATTGGTTTTCGACAGTGATGCTGAGAATGAACCATATGAGACTCCTGTTTTAATTTGGTATAGGATTGATCACCCGGTATTTTATTAGGCGGCGTGTCACAGGTGGTATCAGAGCATCAGGTTCTAGTGTCCATAGGATCTATACGACTTACTGCGTTTAAAGCGTACCGTTCAATTGATATAGAGCCCTATGCTAAGGATTGTTGATTCCTATTGTGAGATTTCATCCTCCTACTTTTGTGTATAATTATAGTGCATTTTATACACGTTCGTGTGTGATTTGCATGCCGAACAACGAAGGACGACCGGTGAGGGCCGTTGGGAGAACAGCAGGAGGTGGGGATCAGTTGGTGTTATAAAATATATTTTGGGACGATGACCGTAGTCGAGGTCACCTCGATTGTGTTTGAACAGTTGATGCTTCTACGTGAAGGGAGCTAAAAGAATTTGAGAAATTAGTCAGAGTGTAAGACTTGAAGTAAAGGTGCTAGTGAAACACCACGGGGAGAGACCCATATGGGGGACCCATTTAAATGATGAAGATAATTGAATTCTGACCGAGTCACAGTGAATTCAGTCAGAGCTGGTAAGGCCAGTAGTGTGTTCCCTGGGGCCAGCAGAGCTAAAGGAACAATGGGGGTCCAGCGTGGCCACATATAGGGGATTTTATCGAGAGATATTTTTATGTGGAGAGTGAGACCACATGTATTGAATTTGCCCAAAGCGAGTATAGGGACATGAGTATGGTTCCTAGCAGGGCAATGATTAAGATAGTTTTGGGGTTCGGTTCGGACAAGCATGTTATGTTCGAGAACCATTTGAACATCCAGGGATATTGGCAAGGTAGAAATATGAGTTGTATCCTCGGGCGAATGAGGTATATTTTGTTTGACCGAGCGAGTCCTGATATTTTGATTAACACTATATTTGTGTGGGAGACGAGTTTAGTGGGCAAATAGTAGAGTTACTATTAAGTATATGTTTACCACGAGGTAATAGGGCTCTCTTTTGTTTTATCTGCAGGGGAGCAGGTGTGAACACTGAGAGGGTACATTTTGTAAGGTTAACTCATTTTTAGAAGTGCTATGCGAGCATGATTTTTATCCTGGGTACACATTTGTTAGCGATGGGTAAGCGATAGTGGGCGGTTACAGCAAGACTATCATGTTCGTTATTCCTATATTCTTTGCGAGGTTCCACCCGAAAGAAGGCTGGACATGTGGAAATATTTTATAAAATAGACTTCAGAGGGTAGGGTTGTCTAGTATATTATATCCCAGTGCGTAGGGATTTTTACTGATGTGATTTGGGGCATGGCGGATTGAACATGGAGCAAAGAGATTTAGCTCGTTATTGACATAGCGCTGAGGACTTAGTGATAGTAAGCTTTGGGGTTCGTGACACCAGGGTATGAATGACTTTTGTTAGGTATCACCTGAGAGGGAGTCTAGCCTATATATATATGTGTGTGTATATAGGTTGTATTGTGTGGTACGATGGACTTATGAGAATGTCTTGTGTTATTGTATTTTTCCCGGTAAGAAGGGATGTATACTGAAGCGATTCAGGGTGGTTAGAATTATTATCGAGCGGGGAGAGATGGCTCGGGATTTGTTTTGCACAAGAACTAGTGATAGTAAGGGCGCGGTATTTTATGTTGTCTTTTGTAGCATAAGAGTAGGCGTGTATGATTTTGTGTTAAGAGACAGGTAGTTGGGGGTACGTGCTATGTACTGAGGTTCTAACAGATCTCAATGACCGATAATGTTGGGTAGTAGTGTATCAGGAGGGTTCCTTGTTTGGATTTCTTTTTGCGAGACGTCCCACGCATTAAACTTAGCGCAACATAGGAAGTGGGGAGATGTTTAGTCATTAGTACATGGGTTGGGTACCCCAATTATTATTCATATATATGATATGACTACGGGTTGGAAGTTATATTACGGATTACGGCTAGCATAGTCGGGTAACTTTCGTGCGATTAAGCACGGGGGCAGGGTGTATGGGTGCCCTGGTTAATTAAAATGCGTGACTGTGAAAAATTGTAATTTGAACCGGGAGAGATGGTTATAGCGATCTTAGAGGCACATCACTAGCGAGTGATATTTGAAGCTTGGAACACTAGGCTTATCTTACATTTCGAGGACAAAATTCCTTTGTAAGGGGGGAGTATGTAACACCCCGTATTTCTGTGCATGTAATATTTAATTAATTCGGGAAATATTAAATTACTTGGGTGTCGTAATTTAATTGAATTAATTATGGTAATATTTATTTAAATATTAATCGGAGAGTGAATGGTTAATATTTAGGGAAATTTAAGTACTAAGTGAATAGTAATAATTTATTTACGCCATAACGTGTATTAGTGACGTGGTATTTATTTATCTCAGCCGGGAGTCGGTATAGACTAATTTGGGTGTGAGATAAGGATTTTTATAAATTAATGTGGATTTCGATTTTGAGTGCACGGTTGAGTCCGAATGTTCCGAGTTAGTCAAAATGAAGTACCCGGGGGTAATGTTTGGATTTCGGGGGCTTTTTGGACTAGTCGAAACTCGTATTTAAGTACACGAGTCATTTTACAATTGGGTATTCACCCAATTATGGGATTTATAAGGGGATAACCCTCATTTCTCCCACATTTCATCCCTAGGAGAGAGAAAGAGAAGAGATAAAGAAGAGAAGAAAGAAGAATAAGGAAAAGAGGAAGAAGAAAAGGGATTTCCGGCCAAACTCCCCGGGATTCGACTCGGGGTCGTCGGATTTTATCCACGAGGCAAGTGTTTACTTTCTTTATTAATTTAGTGTGTTTATTTCTCATATTATAGTTGGTGTGTAAAACTATAAATATTTTTGGGATGAGTTTTCGTGAATCAAAACGGGTTTTTCGGAAGATTAATGAATAAGCCCCGGATAATATCAAATTTGAGAAATTTGGGAATTAATTGAAATTAATTGTTGGATCTGGGTTCTAGGGTGATTAGAACCCTTTTTATGTGTGTAATTATGGTTGTTTGAGGTTAGATGATTATGGGTGAGAAAATAAAAACCTTGGAGGTGTATTAATGGAGGTTTGGGATTTTTGGAGACGAAGGTGAATAGTAACTCCATCCTTTCCGAGTCGATTCGGCTAGGAAGCGAATCGATGCAGCTCTTGGTCAAAAGAGGAAAGTTGTATATCTTTTCGATACGGTCGCGTGGGCGCCGAACGTGTATTTTTCGATTTATTTTGGATTTATAATGATTTTTCTAAGGAAGCAGTTCCGAGATTGAAATCGTTAGCTCGGGAATTAAATCCGAAAATTTAGAGACAATTCAAATGCATTCCATTTTCTATATGATTTGAATTAGATTCTCATTTATGTATTAAAATAAAGGTATGGAAGTTATATTTCTAATGAGCTTTGATTGAGGTCATTTGGACTTCTGTGGAGTGAGTTATGGCTGTTTTAGTGCAAGGTGTGAAATCTGCCAAACAATTAAAGTTGTGAGACTTTGTGATTTTTAAGAGTCTAATGGGATAAAGATTCTTGGGATTCGAATGAGAATTTCGGATGTAATTGGGACACGAGCTAGTTGTGATAAGCTTAATATCCTTAATTTAAAATAAATGTTATATTCACATTATAAGTAAGTGAATACTTATGGAATTGGAATAAGTAAGTGAATACTTATGGAATTAAATCGAATATGTATATTCGGGATTAGAGGCTAATGCTACGAGAGATAGGCATGGATATCCAAATTTTATGATATTGTATTATGGACCAGAGAGGTGTCCGAATATTTTGGTGGAGTGATGCCATGATAATAGATTAATTAATGTGGGATTAATTAATTAAAGCTTATAGCTGGAATAATTTATTATAGGATGATATAATAAATTGCTAAATATTATTTAATTAGGAGCGTTCTCTTTATAATGAAAATTTTGAGGAGTACGTCCTAAGAGATGGAAATTCGGGCGAGGTGAGCAACTCCGGGTACATTAATTGGTTGTGTGACACTAGGGAGATATTAAATTAAGTAATGGGTATATTAATTAAATTAGAGTCGGACCATAGACTCGGGGAGATAATAAATTAATTAATGAGTATATTAATTATATTAGAGTCGGAACATAGACTCAAGAATATGTTGGCTAGTGTTACGGACTCAGTACACGGTAAGGCCGGGAGATTTTATATTCATATATGTATATATACGGTGTGTGATAGTGTATATATATGGTGTGTGCATATAAATATCAGTGAGTAGATATTATTAATAATTACAATCGGAACTATAGACTCGGGAAAGTATTATATTAATTAATGTTCAAATTAATTAAATTAGAGTCGGACCATAGACTAGGGGAAAATTATAGGCTAGTGCTACAGATTTTGCACGGTAATGCAAGGAACTAATTATTATATATATACAGTAGTGTGATAGTATATATATATTGTGTGCTCATAAATATCGGTGTCTAGGTATTTATTTAAAATTATATGCTCTAGTGCGATCGGGGGAGGTTGCGCGGTGTGGGTGAATCCCCTAGCTTGAGGAGTAGGGCGAGTATATCCCCAGGTCATAGCATCCATTATATGGGTGAGGGACATCTCACTTCCAGGGAAGGAATATGACCGCCTCCAACATGTATGTATTAACCAAGTTAGTGAGCGATTCTGGCTTGGGATAACTAGGTTATGCGAGTATACCTAGTGTGATAGCACTTTCGATAATACATCTGATGAGTTATTACTCGGGAGGATGTGTTATATTTATATTCAACATATGTGTGAATGTTGTAATATGGTTTTACGATTATAATGGAGTAGATAATTATATACGGGTAATTAAATACATGAAGAGAATTTGTATTATTTATATAACTAGTGAATGTTATATGGCTTTCAAGGAAAGATGATAGCATTGAGAGACTACATCCATTGAGTTATAGCTCTGAGGGATGGTTATTATACTTATATAGTGTGTGATATATAAGTATGGGTATACTTGATGTGTATAGTATATTGTATATATATATATATATATATATATATATATATATATATATGAGATTTGAAACATATATATACAAACATAATAAAGAATATAATGTGAGATAAATTCTGAATCTTTCGGGAGTATGAAATCCGGAAGAAAAATAGGGATATACATATATAAAGATGAGAATATTATATACGAGGTTAAAAACACTAAAACGTGAATAGTGTAAATAACTAGTGAAAGTTATTCATGATGAAATGATGAATCATAAGTGAGAGATTATGATGTATAAGCTCAGGCGATAGCTTAGATTATATTATAAAGGATTAATAAAGTGATATTCTCCTTCGGGTAGATTTATATCCGGATTTATATGTATATGGATCATAGGTTCTAGTGAGAATTATTCACATATACGGGATGGTATTAAATGAGGATCTTTAGAAGATGGGTGAAATGAATTAGTTAGGCAGGGTAGCTTAACTAAGTGGTTTTAAAAGGTATGCGATAGTTGTGCACTATTAAAAGAGGGGTGAGGGGTATCTCACGAGAGTGCGATACCAGTTTAAATATGAGAAATTTCATATTTTAAAATATGGCAATTATGCACTTGCTAAAATATTTTCAAACTCGGGCTCTGACCCGTTTCTCTATTTTCCTCTCTTGTTATATATGTATATATATTAGGTGTCCAGACATAGGGACGCCTGGATGATGATTCTTTCGAGTCAGACGTTCGCTGCAGCAGATGTGGATGCATGCAGTTTCATTATAGATGCTTTTATCCTTGAGATGTAGATAAAAGGTATTGTAGAAACATTCGGGTCGATGGCCTAATTGTATTCATTTATTCATTACTGCCTTTTAGTGCGACATTCGATTTGGTTGTATTAAATTGTACCAAGTGTTCGGTTATTTTATTTCATTTCAGGTGTTGTATATAAACTGTTGTGATGGATTTATTTGAATGGTTTGGTTAAAAAGATTAGTTAATTAAAATTTTGACGCCTGCCTAATAGGTTATTAGTAATTAAATTGGTTTTCGACAGTGATGTTGAGAATGAACCATATGAGACTCCTATTTTAATTTGGTATAGGATTGATCACCCGGTATTTTATTAGGCGGGGTGTCACAGGTTCCCACCCGTATTACCCAAACAATACGATACTACATTTTCCAATTCTTTATATTCATTAAGGGATTCCCAGTTAATGATTAAGTTCTCATATGCTTTGAGTAATTTAGATATCACTATCTATCTTATCTACTAATACACTCGTAGTAGAATCAATCACACACACACACACACACACACACATAAATTCACACACACACACACACACACACACACACAAATTCACACACACACACACACACACACACACAAATTCACACACACACACACACACACACACACACACACATATATATATATATATATATATATATATATATATATATATATATATATATATATATATATATATATGTATATATATGTATATATATATATGTATATATATATATATATTTCACCACTCTTATTATATATGAATAAAACTACACATACCCACAAAAAAACCCAAAACCCATACCCAATGCATTAAAAGCTTATACCTTATTGTTGTGGGTCCCGCCAGGGCATAGAAATGGGTCCCGCCCACTGCATAAAAAGCTTGTACTCATTTTTGTCTTATTAGGCGGGTACACTTTTTGGGTTTTTTTGTGGGTATGTGTAGTTTTACTCTATATATATACATACACTTCACCCCTAGGTGGAGACCTGCGGTGCGGGCATA
Source organism: Sambucus nigra (assembly GCA_949130495.1). Classification (NCBI taxonomy): domain Eukaryota; kingdom Viridiplantae; phylum Streptophyta; class Magnoliopsida; order Dipsacales; family Adoxaceae; genus Sambucus; species Sambucus nigra. The sequence goes on from OX422220.1 coordinate 524,479,638, forward strand.
CTCTGTTATCAAGTCCTGGTATATCATGTACTAAATAAGGTCATTTGTTCAGATAATCTCCCTCAAACCATAAATAAAATCACGCATATTGGAGGCGAACATAGTTCTAAGCCTTTGGGCTACGCACATACCTAACGCGCCTAAATGACCGGTCACACCCTTATTCACACAAGTGGTCCTCAATCCCTAAGTTCTATGTCCTGAGGTACAAGTCAATATCCCTCCAATGGACTCATCAGAATATAAGTGTCCCCGACGCGGAACCTCCCGTGATAGAAAGTAGCCTAGGTATGTTTACACATAATATATCAAACAATAGGTATTCACACCACCCATATATACACATATATTCAGTATACGTTGTGACACCCCGCTTATTTAAATAAGAGGTGGCTAGCCCGATATTCCAATAATTACAGGAATCATAAATGGTCCATCCTTAGCATCACTGTCGAAAACTAAAATATACAAGATAACCACCAATTATTTTAGAAAACGGATTGTCAATTTTTTTCCCGTAAGATAATTAAAACATTTACACAATCCAATAGAAAAGAAGGTGGATAAAGGGAAAAATAGATATTAGATAATAAAATATAAACATCAAAAGAACCGAATAAGCTGTCGGTTAACAGTCTCATACAAACAGATGACATCCAGTGATTTAGAGTACATAACACATAATATTAAGCAAGTACAAAAGATTGGGCAACACGACCGAATATGTAGATTGATCTTGACTAGAGTACAAAAGATGTGAAGTGTCTATATCAAGCATCCCATAACATCCGCAAAATATTACAGCTTCGGGACACAGGGATAGATAGGTCAATACGGGCGTCCTTGCGGCGGAGCACCTGGGCGAATATAAGATTTACACAAAATAAGGAAATATAAACGGGTCAGGGCCCGGTTTGATATGATTACAGTGTAAATAAATTACATGATAATTATGAACACAATAATCATCATGAATAAACTTGTTTCTCCCTCCGCAGTACATAAAAAGAAGTCTCACCTCACAATCTAAAAGCATATCCTAAAGCGATATTTATGACAATGATCATAATTCAATGGTGCAATGAGCATATAAATAACGTTAAACTTAATGAGAATTCCCATTTCATTATTACATAATTTCACTTCACGTTTCCTTTTATCATTACGAAAATGTATACGACGCAATTTATTTCATAAGGACTTTGTCAAAAATAAAATTCCACTTTCATACGAATAGTTATATTTCACAACATATAACGATTCTAAGACCATCCTTCCGGGTTTCCCCACTGGATGCGCCCCTAAATAGCTATCATCTTCCAGGGCCTATCACCAAGACAGAATGGGCATCCTATATCGCGTGACGTCAGGAAGTGGCCATATACCTTCGATAGGGAGTCATAACCTACAAGAAATGGCTAAAAATGTAAGTTAGAAAAATCCCCCAAAACAACAGGATTCCGAATCGATTCGCCCTAGGGCCGAATCGATTCGCCCAAAATAGCGAATCGATTCGGCTAAGGAACTCAACATTCTGTCTCATGCCGAATCGATTTGGCCTTATCCCGAATCGATTCGGATGCCCAGACCTGTAGCCTCCCTTCTTAGCGAATCAATTCGCTAAGGGGGCGAATCGATTCTCCCTGGCAAATTTGCCAAGTTGGGGTTACGGGTTATGAACCCTAATTTAACCAAATCTCAAACTTCTTTATCCAATATCAACCAAATCCTCTCATGTAAATCCCAAAACCTTATTAAACTAATAAGACTCATTATAACCAACTTAAATCAATTCCAATCTCCTAATGATGGGTCTAAACACCAAATTTATCAAAACCCATAAATGGGAAAATCCTCAAGAACAGAACTAAAATGCAATTTATTCACACTAGATTATATGCTTACAAGTTAGAAACTTGCCTTAGGATTGTATTCTCGAATTATCTTCCGGTAGATGCAAGATCACACTCAATCTCTTCAATTCTTCTTCTTTCTCTTCTTTTTCTCCACAATTTTCTTTCTCTCTCTCTCTTTCTAGGTTTAGGAACATAAATGAGGAATAAAAGGGTTGGAAGACTTAATTATTCACTTAACATTAATTTCCTACTATAAATGTTAATATACCATTAAAATGACTCGTAACTACATAATTAAGTAATAACCTATCAAAAGTGCCCGGAATTCAAAAATACAATATGACACTTATTTTGACTATCTAGACTATTTTAGGACTAACGACGCCTTCTAAACTGGCATCCGGAGTAATATAAATCATTTTATGTTCCAACTTCATTTTAAACCATAATTGTCGTTTTAAGCGCACGGTAGTACAAATTATAACATGATGCTATTTACATTAACATAACAGTAACTATACAAGAATCTGGTAAATATTATCTTTTAACTCACTGAAATAATATTTACTTCATTATCCAGAGTTTTATATAATTACCTCGCATGGTAAATTAATATAAATTTAGTTACTAAAAAGTTAGGGTTATTACATACTCCCCCCCTTATAAGGGAATTTTTCCCTCAAAATTCAGGCGTACCTTGTAAAAAGAGATGTGGATACTTTTCTCGCATATGATCCTCATGTTCCCATGTAGACTCCTCAATATTGTGATGTCCCCATTGGACCCGAACCAAGGGCACAAATCTAGATCTTAGCCTACGCTCTCCATGATCTAAGATTGCAACAAGTTGTTCCTCGTATGAAATGTCAGGCTGCAATTCGATATCCTCTAAAGGAATATGCCAGTGAACACCTTCACACCTTTTGTACTTTTTCAATGAAGACACATGAAACACATCATGAATCTGCTGCAGGCATTTAGGCAAGGCAATTTGATAGTCTACGGGGCCAACCTTAGGAATAATGGGAAAAAGGGCCTACATAACGAGGTGCGAGTTTCCCCTTCTTTTCGAATCGCATTATTCCCTTCATTGGTGATACCCGTACCAAAACTTGATCTCCAACTTCCAAATCCACATGTCGTCTATTCGCATCGACATAACTATTTTGATGATCTTAGGCAATTCGGATGCAGTTATGAATAAGCTCAATCTTAGAAGAGGTATCTTGGATCATTTCAGGCCCAAGAAACTTGTTATCTCCTACCTCCAACCAACAAGTAAGTGATCTGCACGGTCGTCCATATAATGTTTCATAGGGTGCCATACCTATTGTAAATTGGTATGAATTATTGTAAGCAAATTCAACCAAGGGAAGGTATTGTTCCCAACCTCCTTTAAAGTCGAGCACACACATCCTAAGCATATCCTCCAACATTTGGTTGACTCTCTATGTTTGTCCATCTGTTTGAGGATGATAGGAGGCTCTTAACTTCAATTCGGTTCCCATAGCTTATTGGAAACTTTGCCAAAAGCGGGAAATACAAATCTTGTCTCGATTGGAAACTATGTTAATGGGCACCCCATGGAATCTTACAATCTCCTCAATAAATAGCCGAGCATAGCGAGCCGCGTTATAATCTGTATGTACCGGTAAGAAATGTGCCAATTTGGTTAAATGGTTGACAATTACCCAAATGGAATCATGACCGATCTGTGAAGTTGGCAATCCCGTGATGAAATCCATCGAGATGTTTTCCCACTTCCACAACGGTATTTTTAAGGGTTGTAGCAATATCGTAGGTCATTGATCGTCTACTTTTACCAGTTGACAAGTAGTACATTGGGAAACAAATTCGGAAATGTCCCGTTTCATACCCGCCCACCAGTATTGACGGCGCATGTCTTGGTACATTTTGTCTCCACCAGGATGTACTGCAAATTTGGACCCGTGAGATTCTGTCATTACGGCCCGTCTCAAATCCCCTTCATCCGGAACAACAAGTCTCCCATGGAAACGTAGCCCACCCTCAGAACTTATAGAGTAGGATTCCGTTCCCTCGGTTAACAATTGGCATACACGGTCTTGGAAATCTTTGTCTCTCCCTTGAGCTTCCACAACTCTTGTCATCATCGTAGGCGTGACGGTCAATACTGACATAAATGCCCTTGCAACCGCATCCTCCTAGCTAAGTTCTTTCCATTTAGCCTTCCATACCCTCGCTAATCCCCCCTCGGGTTTCCTACTCAATGCATCCGCCACTACATTAGCCTTTCCGGGGTGATAGTGAATATCGAATTGGTAGTCCTTGACAAACTCTAACCATCGACGTTGTCGCATATTCAAATCCTTCTGTGAAAATAAATATTGCAACGATTTATGGTCTGTGAAAAGACTAAAATTCTCCCCCAGTAGGTAATGTCTCCAAATCTTCAGGGCAAAAATCACTGCACCAAGCTCCAAATCATGAACTGGATAATTCTTCTCATGGGGCCTTAGCTTGGGAGAAGCATAAGCAATATCCCGATGCTCTTGCTGTAACACACCTCCTAACCCTTGTATATATGCGTCAGTAAAGACTAAATATTCCATTCCCGGCCTCGGTAATGCAAGTACTGGAGCAGTAGTCAACCTGTCATTTAACTCATCAAAGGCTAGTTGACAAGAATCATCCCAGACAAACTTCACTCCCTTCCGGGTTAGATTTATCAAAGGGCTAGCAATTTTGGAAAATCCCTTGATAAAATGGTGATAATAACCAGCCAAGCCCAGAAAACTACGGATCTCAGTAGGTGTCATGGGCTGACCCCATTCCCTCACCGCGACAACTTTACTCGGATCAATCGAAATACCCTGAGTTGTCATAATGTGGCCCAGAAACTGCAGTTCCTATAGCCAAAAACCACATTTCTCAAATTTGGCATATAACTGATGATCCCGTAACGTTTGCAGGACCAACCGCAAATGCTTAGCATGATCGACTTCTGTTTGAGAGTAAACTAGAATGTCATCAATAAATACGATAACAAACTGGTCCAGGAAGTCTCAAAACACTCTATTAATAACGTTCATAAACACTGCAGGAGCATTGGTTAGCCCGAAAGGCATAACCAAAAATTCATAGGACCCATATCTAGGGAGGAACGCAGTTTTGGACACATCCTGCTCTCGTATCAGTAGCTGATGATACCCCGTCCTCAAATATATTTTAGAGAAGTATGATGCTCCCCTTAATTGATCAAATAGATCATCGATCCGAGGTAGTGGGTATTTGTTCCTGATGGTAACCTTATTCAATTCCCGATAGTCAACACACAACCGGAGGGAACCATCTCTCTTCTTTACAAACAATACAGGAGCGCCCCATGGCGATGTGCTATGCCTGATAAACCCCTGTTCTAACAGATCCTGTATCTGATCTCTTAACTCCCTCATTTCCACAGGAGCCATACGGTACGGAGCCTGGGCAATCGGCCACGTCCCCGGAGCTAAATCAATCACAAACTCAATACCCCTACTTGGAGGTAAACCCGGTATCTCCCGAAAAACATCCTCAAAGACTCTAACGACGGGGATCGAATCTATGGAAACGATTACATAACGAGAGGTCTCCTCCGCAATACAATACAAATAAGTGCTAGAACCTCCCTCTGAAAGAGGCATAGCCACTAAAAACATTTCTTGCCCCGGAATGGCAAAAAATATACTCTTCCCATAACAATTTATTAGTGCACGGTATTTCATTAACCAATCCATACCCAAAATGACCTCATAACCTGCCATATCAAGGACAAGTAAATTGGCCTCTAAACACAAATTACCAAGGTTTATCTCTACTCTTACAAACAAAGAAAATGAGAGAACCATCACCCATAGAAGATTCAACACTAGTAAAAGTACTTTCCGCAGATTTAATTAACTCTGTGGACTGAGCAAAACTTCTAGAAATAAAGGAGTGCATCGCACCCGTATAAAATAATACATGACCCATATGCCCATGAATAAGAAATTTACCCTCGATTGCCGGTGGCGCAGGGGGGGCTGGAGGAAGCATAGCATCCTGTATGTGGTAAACACGCCCATACTGTAGTTGTCCCTATTGCGGAGGGACAGTTGGATTAGGCACTGGTGGCGTCAACTCGGCCTGCTGATGCCGTGGAGCTCTAGGAAACTGTCCCCCAATTAACTGCGGACACAATTTCCTAAAATAACCCGGCTCCCCCCAAAGAAAATAACGAGCAACCATATTTTCCTGATTACGACCCCTATTATTTCTGAACTACCCAAAGCCTTGGCCCGGATGGCCTCGACCCCCGTTGTTACCCCGTCCTGCCTGACCAACCTACTGTTGTTGCTGGTCACCCTATCCGTGCCTGGAACCACTACCACCAAAATTGAATCCCCCAACATGTTTTCTTTTGGACATGTCCCCCTGTTGGGTGTCATTTTCCTTTTGTTTACCCCCCAAAGGTTGTGATGAGGGTAGTGCTCGACCGGCACCATTGTCTCCCGGCTTACTAGATTGCCCCAAAACTAACATCTTCTTACTCCCCTGCACGTGAAAACGATGATCTTGATAGAAGTAATGCGACATTCATAACATCCCCGAATGTTTGTAAAGATGTATTCCCCATCAAGTGTTTCCCGATTATCCAGTGCAAGCCTCCAACAAATTTTGAGATTTTCCTCTCCTCCGGAGTCACCTCATCTGGGACAAAACTAGCCAAACGTGTGAATTCCTCCTCATACTCAGCTATAGAACGCTCACCCTGAACTACATCCTGGAGTTTTCTCCTTGTTTCCTTATGAACTGCAGGAGGAAAGTACTTTCGGTCAAACAAAACCCAAAAGTGTGATATAGTCATGGTGTCTCTTTGTTCGGGAGTGGTCATCGATTCCCACCAGTGTAACGCTGCTCCAACTAGTTTAAAAGTAGCAAGGATTTGCTTCCATTCCTCACTACAATCTACCATGCGAAGATGGCGCTGCATGTTCTTTTTCCATTGATTTGCAACTACTACATCAGAACCACTCTGGAATTCTGGGATATGACCCTTCAAGAACGATTCTCTGACCCTTTCCCATGAAGAAGGTCCCATCTGAGCTTGTACCCCTTGCACCATCGGTTGTTTATCTTGGGGAAATTATTGAGCCATGGCAGTCATCGCGGCATTGACCGCCTCGGCAACAATATTGGCTACATCCGCAGCATTAATGGTTCCTTGCTGAGGCGGTGGAGGATCTTCGGTATTTTCTACCACTCTGTTTCTCCTTGCAGGGCGACCTATTTTAGGCGGCATCTGAGATGAAGAAGCAACTGAATTAGAATACTATTTAAAGCAATTTATCTTCGCAGAAGATCGCAACCATACAGAAATAAAACAGTCCTAATAATAGGGCTCTATATCAAAGAACGCTATGGCAGAACGTGATAAGTCCGCATAGATCCTAAAGACTCTAGAACTTGATGCTCTGATACCATCTGTGACACCCCTCTTATTTAAATAAGAGGTGGCCAACCCGATATTCCAATAATTATAGGAATCATAAATCGTCCATCCTTAGCATCACTGTCGAAAACTAAAATATACGAGATAACCACCAATTATTTTAGAAAACAGATTGTCAATTTTTTTTCCCGTAAGATAGTTAAAACATTTACACAATCCAAAAGAAAAGAAGGCAGATAAAGGGAAAAACTGATATTAGATAATCAGCTATAAACATCAAAATAACCGAATAAGTTGTCGGTTAACAGTCTCATACAAACATATGACATCCAGTGATTTAGACTATATAACACATAATATTAAGCAAGTACAAAAGCTTGGGCAACATGCCCGAATATGTAGATTGATCTTGACTAGAGTACAAAAGATGTGAAGCGTCTATATCAAGCATCCCATAACATCCGCAAAATGTTACAGCTTCGGGACACAGGGATAGATAAGTTAATACGGGCATCCTTGTGGCAGAGCATCTGGGTGAATATAATATTTACACAAAACAAGGAAATATAAACGGGTCAGGTCCCGGTTTGATATGATTACAGTGTAAATAAATTACATGATAGTTATGAACAAAATAATCATCACGAATAAACTTGTTTCTCCCTCCGCAATATATAAGAAGAAGTCTCACCTCACAATCTAAAAGCATATACTAATGTGATTGTGGCCATCCCCGATCCTCGCCACGGGCGGGCACATGAAGGAGGATCCTTAGGTCCCGTGCGTCCCTCTCGGGAGCGCTTCGGACGGCGTCATTTGAGTGAGGTGTAAAAATGTAGAGAGATTAGAGTCACCAGTCCATTTTACTCAAAATAGACAAAAGAAAAGGGGAAGCCATCCCGAAGGACAGCATCCAAAGACATACTGATGCATACGAAACCAAAATGATTCGAGAAGGGTTCGGAGGTTAAGTTACAAAATGGGAAGGTGTTAGGCACCCATTCCGCCCTTTCGGTCTCTCATGGATTTTTGCTATTTTCCTTTTATTTTCGCCGTGATATGTGTGCATGTGTATATATGGTGGAGATAGGAATCCTCGTCTTGTATCATGGATGAGATAAAGCGAGTTATCCATAGGAATGTAAAAATTATATTAGAAAATAGGATTTGCGCGATTATCCTTACATTGATCGTTATAATGGAATGATAAAGTATGTGGAATAATACGTAATTAAGGACAAGTGTATATAATATAAGAAAAATTGAATTTAGAGAAGATATAAAATGAGAGAAAAAGTAAGAATAAGGACTCGAGTCTCGAGTTTTACCTCGAGATGCCTACGTAGCCTATAAAGGCATCAAAGTCCATGTAGTTCGCATGCAAAACAAGGGGTGGGGTTTATCCCATAAATCCAACCGGGGACTTCTCTTGTTTGTGTTCGTGTGTGTAAAACGTGTTTTAGTTGTAAGAAAAGGGTGAGAAAAATGTGAGAATTCCCGTTTGGAATTTATGAGTAAACCCTCTTTTTCTGGTTTTTTGGGTTTTTATTTGTATGAAAATAAGATATGCGCAATAATTCTAAATAAAAAGTATATTAGGATGTGTCAGATTAGATAATAAAAGTGCTATGTAATAGAACAAGTTATTACAAATTTATGAGAATTTAAGGAGAGAATTGAGAAAATTGGACCTTCTCGAAGATCTTGAGCTTAATCTTGGATGTTGGAGAGCAGCCCTTGCACTTGGATGATGATGGAGGGTAATGAATTCACCAAGTTTGATGAAAAGGAGGATGAAAAGTGAAAGTTGGAAAGGGATTTGGCAGTGGAAATCGCGCTGACTTTGAGAGAGGTTTTCTCGATTTGCTGAGTGTGATATATATCAGATCTGGGCTCCTCTTGCAAGTGAGGTCAGGCCCTCCTTTTATAGGCCCAGGTCACTGTCGATCGGCATAGACCTGGTCTTGCCTATCGGCATCTGCCGATAGGTAGGGTCTGAAACCTGTCGTTTGGCAGTGTCTTTCAGTTCATTTCGGAAAATCGGCCGCAGAGTGCAAACCATTGATCCGAATCGTGCATGGGGCATACCGTTGGAAAGGTAATTCAGATACCGTAGAAAGTCCTTTGGACTTCTCTCGGGTTTGGGAGTTGACTTTGGGTCAAATGTGGCTCGGAATTGCTCATCGATCCATTGGACGGAGAATCGTCCGGACGCAAACAGATCGTTCATCCGCATGGTAAGTCTGAATTGCACATGGGGCAGAGCATTGTAAAGGTTAGGAGATGTACTTAGACATTACAAAGAGTTTGATCGGGTTCGTGGAGTTGACTTTGGTAAACTGGGTCCTGAAAGTATTCAGTGACTTCTCGAAATCAAACAGATCGTTCGTTCGCATGGTAAGTCAGAATTGCACACGGAGCGGACCATTAAAAGGGGTTTTAGTGCCCTTCAAGGATTCATTCAGTCTCAGACGAGCTGAAGAGTTTGAATTTTTGGTGAAACGGAGCCTGGGAGTGCCCAATGGTTCCTCGGTCAGTACTCGGAGTATGACCGGGGTTTGTAATGATGCAGGGAGGTGCTAGGGACCTAGGGAGAGTTTAGGAGGTAACATAATGGGGTGTCTACAGAGCCCCTCGACGGGTGAGTTTGAAACAAATGATAGCTGTCGAATAGACACCGCATGATGCTTTTGAGAAAGTATGACCGATTCAGAGGGTCGAGGACGATTCCGAGGACCTAAGGAAGTGAGGATGACCGATTCGGAGGGTCGAGGTCGATTCTGAGGACCTAAGGGATAGAGGATAATCAATTTAGAGGGTCGAGGTTGATTCTGAGGACCTAAGGAGCGTGCTGGGGAAGGTTTGGATGATGATCGAAGGTCAATTCTGAGGACCTAAGGTGATGCTGGAGATGACCAATTCTGTGGGTCGAAGCAAATTCTGAGGGCTTGAAGATGAGGGTGACCGATTCTGCGGGTTGGAGCCAATTCTGAGGGCTTAAATGATGATCCAATAACCGAGGTCAATTCTGACCTAACTGAGGTGACGATCCAAGACCGAGGTCAATTTTAACCTAAGAGTGGTGACGAACGAGGACTGAGGTCAATTCTGACCTAAGAGAGGTGATGACTGAGGCCCGAGGTCAATTCTGACCTAAGAGATGTGACGATCTAGGACCGAGGTCAATTCTGACCTAAGAGAGGTGACGATCAAAGATCGAGGTCAATTATGACCTAACTGAGGTGACGATCCAAGACCGAGGTCAATTCTGACCTAAGAGAGGAGACGATTTAGGACCGAGGTCAATTCTGACCTAACTGATATGACGATCCAGGACCGAGGTCAAATCTGACCTAAGAGAGGTGACGACCGAGGAACGAGGATAATTTTGACCTAACTGAGGTGACGATCGAGGAACGAGGCCAATTTTGACCTAGTTGAGATGACGATCCAGGACCAAGGTCAATTCTGACCTAAGAGAAGTGATGATCGAGGACCGAGGTCAATTCTGACCTAACTGAGGTGACGATCCAAGACCGAGGACAATTTTGACCTAAGAGCAGTGACGACCGAGGACCGAGGTCAATTCTGAGCTAACTAAGGTGACGATCCAAGACCGAGGTCAATTCTGACCTAAGAGAGGTGACGATCTAGGACCTAGGTCAATTCTTACCTAATTGAGGTGACGATCTAGGACCGAGGTCAATTCTGACCTAAGAGAGGTGATGACCGATGAACGAGGTCAATTCTGACCTAACTAAGGTGACTATCCAAAACCGAGGTCAATTCTGACCTAAGAGAGGTGACGATCCAAGACGAAGGTCAATTTCTGACCTAAGAGAGGTGACGACTGAGGACCGAGGTCAATTCTAACCTAACTGAGGTGACTATCCAAGACTGAGGTCAATTCTGACCTAAGAGAGGTGACGATCTAGGACCGAGGTCAATTCTGACCTAACTGAGGTGACGATCCAGGACCGAGGTCAATTCTGACCTAAGAGAGGTGACGACCGAGGATCGAGGTCAATTCTGACCTGCCTAAGGTGACGATCCAAGACTGAGGTCAATTCTGAACTAAGAGAGGTGACGATCAAGGACTAAGGTCAATTATGACCTAATAGAGGTAACGACCGAGGATCGAGGTCAATTCTGACCTAACTGAGGTGAAGATCGAGGACCGAGGTCAATTATGACCTAACTAAGGTGACGATCCCAGACCGAGGTCAATTCTGACCTAGGAGAGGTGATGACTGAGGATCGAGGTCAATTCTGACCTAACTGAGGTGATGATCCAAGACCGAGGTCAATTTTGACCTAAGATTGGTGATGATTGAGGACAGAGGTCAATTCTGACCTAAGAGTGGTGACGATCCAAGACCAAGGTCGATTCTGACCTAACTGAGGTGGCGATCGAGGATCGTGGTCAATTCTGACCTAAGAGAGGTGACGACCAAGGACCGAGGTCAATTCTGACCTAACTGAGGTGACGATCCAAGACCGAGGTCAATTCTGACCTAAGAGAGGTGACGACCAGGGACCGAGGTCAATTCTGACCTAAGAGAGGTGATGACTGAGGATCGAGGTCAATTCTGACCTAAGAGAGGATAAAGATTGGATTTTGATTCCACTGGGGAAAAAGTGCCTTGTGATTTTGATCTGAGCTGGGGAGCTGATAGCTGGGGAGACTTTTGTATCTTTGAGAGACCTCGCAGGGGGTACAACCAATTTTGATGCTGTAAACTCTGCTGGGAAGTGATTAGGTGGTCCAAGGTTTGGACGTATTTCTTGGGAGGTTTCAGACCTTTGAGGTATAGGAGGTGATCCTTAGAGACCCTCCGGGGCTTTGCCGGGAGGAGTTCCGCTGGGGAAATAGGGATTCCGTTGGGGAATTTGAAATTTTCCTGGTGAAAATGTTCTAAATCCTTCCTGGGATTTTTAGGAATTTTCTGAGGATTTTTCAGGATTCTCTGGTATTTTCTGGGAATTTATGTACGAAATTTTAAGGGGGGTGCCGGTCGGCATGGTATGAGGGGTGCCATTCGGTAGTGGCACCGACTTTTGGACTATCTCGGGAAGATAAGGAGTCAGTGCCGATCGGTGGTTGGGGGGTCAATGCCGATTGGCATGACCCTTGGCATCCGATATAAAGGGGCGAATTCTCTTCATTTTTCACAGCTTTTTGCTTTCTTTCTTTCTGCGATTCTTCTCTGTAAATCGTTCTAGCATTCCGATATCTAAGAATGGCCGCCTTTGTGAGCACCGTCGCACATGGGGAATGGTTGACTGTTGATGACTGGGCGAACGTGGAGTGGAGGGCCAGGGTGCGTCTTGCTTTGGGGAGTGAGAACTCCTTTGATGCATTTGAGTCAGTGGTGGATGAGCGGACCTTGCTGCGGGAGCCGTCGCATCATCGCTCTTCGAGGGTGGTGTGCTCTGACGGTTATGTAAGTAACCTGACCTTTGGCATTCTTCTCTTTTTGGTGATTTTTGTTTCTTTCTTGACTTTTGACGAGATTTTTCCTTTTGACAGTCTGATATCTCTTTGAAGAATATGCGTGCGCGTGGGACGATGGGGCTTAAGTATGTCTGGGAGCATCTTTCACCTGTAGTACGTTGGGTGGTATCATCAGCGGGTTTTGTGAGGTTGGCATCTGTGCTGGATGAGACGCCTCGTTCGATAGCGGTCTTGTGCGCTTTGGGGGAGAGATGGTGGGATACTACCCATACTTTTCATTTCGGCTTCAGGGAAATGACTGTGACTCCCATAGACGTGCAGCAGCTACTGGGGCTGGATTGTGATGGGGAGCAGATAGAGGTGGATCGCTCTCTGCGGGTGCGGCCGGAGGCGGTGCATGCAGCACTTGGTGACGTAGGGAGGATAGTTTCTGGGGATTCCATCCGATTGTCCTTATTGAAGGATGTTTTGTTGAGCAGGATGATTGATGTGGAGGATGGGCTGCTGGTGAGGCAGATGGCCCGGTTGTTCATATTGTTGGTGCTAGGAGGTTTCATGGTGGCGTCGAGCGGCGACGTCGTCCATTTTTGGTTCTTGCCGTATTTGAGGATATTTTCGAACATCCCTCTCTATGATTGGGGGAGCTTGACTTTGGCGACCGTTTATTTCTCTTTGGATGCATTCAGCCGGTGCTGCCGACAAACTTTTACTGGAGCCACATATCTTCTTGAGGTATCATTTATTTTGCGCATTTTCCTTTCATGCATTCGCATTTTCCTTATGCATCTATTTTGTTTTATTGCGAATTCTTATCTTTGACATACGTGGTTCTATGAGGTGATTGGGTGCAATACTCCGCTCATTGCTCTGAAGGACAACACTATTGGGGACTTCTGTCGATTGTATCGATGGCGTAGGGCCGATCGTCAATCGAAGGGATCTCTCTCTGGAGGCAGTGCGTTAGGTTTTGAATGGCCTGACTAGCGATTGGGTAAGACTCTTTCCTTTTCAGTCTTGATTTTTGTGCAGTCTGATTCTGTATTGACTCATGCCTGCTTGGGGATTTTCAGGTGACCTTTTACCCTTGGGGGACAGCCGTTCAGGATACAGGGGCGACTGGAGTGAACGCGCAGATGAGGCATTTACTGGCACATGAGTTTGGCCATTCTTGGTATCTCAGGGAGCGAGGGGTTCGACAGATTGTTGAGGAGGAGGTGGTGGTGCCACCTGCGCAGCCTCTTACGTCTATGAGGTGGGAGCGGCTGCTGCCGGAGGATGCGAGGATCGCGACGATGATCGGCGAGTCGTACTTATTCTACACTGATATGGCTATGCCGTATGACTATATGGATTTTGTGACGAGTTGGTTGATGGCGCCCAGCATATATGATGCCCTGCCTTTCCCTCCTGCGGGTTTGAGTCGGCCGGTGGGGTCCTCCCACAGTAGCGGTGGTCCGTCGATGTCTGTGGCGGCGACTTCGGAGGTTCCTTTCGTGTGGTTGCACACTCCTTCGTATAACATTCGACGAGCTGATGGAGGGATGTTGCCTATGTTGCACCGTCCTCATGCGATGGATCCAGAGGAGTTGGGTTTGACAGATGAGGTCCTTCATCCTGCGGTATACCTTTTTGTTCTTCTCTTTCTTTTTTGTTTTGATCCTTTTTGCTTGATACTGATTTTGCTTTTCCTTGTAGTAAGTTCGGGTGTCGACCACTTGGCTGAGGGATATCAGAGACTAGATATCTTTGGCGACAGCCCATATTCGGGATGTGGTCCCGGTCCCTTCTTGCTTGGTGCCGTCTGCTTCGTTCGGGGAAGACTCTGGCTGGGGTAGTGGTGGTGCGTCGTCTCGTCGTAAGGTAAAGAGAGCACGCCGCAGGGGTGGAAGCTCTTAGAGAGAGGGGTAGAGAGAGAGAGAGAGAGAGAGAGAGAGAGAGAGAGAGAGAGAGAGAGAGAGAATGTGGGTTCGGGCTGAGTCCCATTGTTTTTGCTTTTCTTTTATTCCCTACAAAATTGATGTAACAAAGAAAACAAATATATGCAATGCAATGGAGTTTTTTATTTTTATTCTCTTCTATTAATGATGAATGAATGCATATGCGCTTTTTACTTTGCTGCTGAAACCGTAAAAAGAGATATTTTTGGTATTTCTGTAGAAATGAGAAATTATATAAGGGTGGAAGGTAGACTTTTGAAATTCTGTTGAGAATATCAATTTATTTTTATTGAGTTTTTGATTTTGACAAAAGAGGAAAAACGGGAAATTTCCAAAAATGGGGGTTGCCGATCGGCAAGTCCCTTGCCCTGCCTATGGGCATTTAAGCCCAGTCCCATCAATTCAAAGCCTTGATTGGTACCCTCCTCAGCCTTTGGTACTTTGTGGGGTAGGATTCCCTCCGATTTCTGCAGGGATTATGTATCTTATGAGGGTTCTCAAGTATAAAAAGGGGTAAGGGTGGAGTGTTTTCATCACACCTTCACATTCTTACTTACTTTCCTACTATCTCTTAGTCTTGCAAGATGGCTCTCCCTGGTAGCATTGAGTTTGCTAACTACCTCGAAGCCTTGGAAGCAATGTTCTCTTATAACGTCGACTACGATGCTTTCAACATGCGTGGAGTCTCTTTATGGCGTAATCGACCCATTGAGTGGAACATGCTGATGGCGGCGGTACAATTTTGGTACCCCGAAGACCATGTATTCCGCTTTGGGTTGGATGAGGTTTATCCTACCTACGAGGAAATTTCTGCCATGCTGGGGATAAATCCCAGCATTGCTGCGGCTCTGCCCGAACTTTCCCATTCTCCCTGGTATTTTTTGGCTGGGCTTCTTCGTATTTCACCCTCGGCAGCTAAATCACTGGTTACTGGAGGAATGATCTCCCTCCCGGCGGTGTTGCAGTCCGTGCATTTGCGGGAAGTAGGTGATGCTGGGTATGCTGGAGCCGTTGCTCTGGGACTGGTTTCAAAATTACTGTTAGTGACTGGGGAACTGCTGGTGGATCCGCAACTTGCAGCCATTACTTCATGGATGTTATACCGTCACAATCTTGCGGCGGTGATATTGGCGGAGACCCTGAATAGCCTGGATGCCTGGCGAGAAGGTCGTTCCGACTTCTTGCGGGGTAGCCCCGTGATGTTGTTTATGTGGTTGTCTGAAAGACTCCGCCTGGTGGCTCTTCCAGAATATCCTTTGTCGGTTGTACCCAACTTCTTTTCGCGGTACTTCTTCAGCGTCGACTTGGATATTGAAAGCTGGGAGAATTAGTTTGTGGAGAATGGGGCTCGAAATCTGTACTGGTCGGTGCCTTGGTGGGGACAGTTGATGCCTGTTCTTAAACTAGGAGAATACCCGTATGTACGGCTGGTTGGTCTCAGACATACCTCTTTTTACTTCCCTTGGCAACTTCTGCGCCAATTTGGCTGGGCACAGGTCGTGCCACCTCGGACACTGAATTTCTTTCCGATAGAAGATTTGACTGAGCGTCTGCGCATGCGGCTTGGCTCTCTGTGGGAGAGTCGACGTCCATCGAACCGTCCCTCTCAGTCTGTTGGGAGAGTTTGGCATATACCTGAGGATTATATGAAGTGGTTGTGGAGACTGGACAAAAGTGGCTTGTCTCTTTTAACACTATGGAAGGGGGTGTTGTGGTTTTTTCGAAGTTGGTTCGGGCTTATCG
Source organism: Sambucus nigra (assembly GCA_949130495.1). Lineage (NCBI taxonomy): Eukaryota > Viridiplantae > Streptophyta > Magnoliopsida > Dipsacales > Adoxaceae > Sambucus > Sambucus nigra. The sequence goes on from OX422220.1 coordinate 524,496,078, forward strand.
GTCCATGGAGTGTTTGCGACACTCTGTTCAGGCAGGGGAAACTTGGGGACCCCAGGATGTAGATGATGATGACGGAGCAGGCTCCTCTGGTAGCTATGGGTAGGACTCTTGGAGAGTTTATTTGTGTAATAGGGAATAGATGTGGGTATTTTATTTGGCTTTTTTTTAGGACTGTAGGGGGAAGGGAGTTATCCGTTCCTTTTCTTATGTAATCTGTACCGTAATTTCTTATTAGTGAAATAAACAAGTTTTTGATCATCTAGCTGTGCCTTTTGATGAGTTTTGTATTTTGAATTATCTGTACCGATCGCTAAGGCATACGTAATCCTTTTGTTCAAATATATTTTAGAATGGACTGTCGTTCTTGGAGGCAAGAAAAGAATAGCTTTTCGTGAAAAAAAAGGGTCGTGCTCATATAAGATGTGTGAGATGCCTACATACCTCTGGGGATTTTGAAAATTTTTAATTTTGCTTGAAAATGGTTTTTGCAGAGGATCAGGCCCACGTAGTTCTGGGCGGAGGGAAATGAAGAGAGTTTTTTTTTAGAATAGAAGGGAGATGAGAAGAGTCGTAGCGCGCCAAGATTTTGGACTAGGGGTAGTCTAGGTTGACTGGATGAGCCATTTCCTCTCCATCTAGGTCAGTGAGCAAGGCGGCACCGCCGGATAAGATCTTCTTCACAATGTAGGGGCCGCTCCAATTGGGTTTGAATTTCCCTCTGGGGTCCCAGATGGGTTCTATTATCTCCTTGAGGGCTAAATCCCCTTCTCGGACACCGCGGTCGTTGACTCTATTATTGAATGATCGCGTTATACGGCGATGGTACCCTTGTATGTGGTAAAGAGCTTTCAATCTCCTTTCGTCTAGGAGGGTCATCTCGTCAAGACGGCTTTGGCACCAGTCTTCTTCGCTGACTTTTGTTTCGAGCATGACGCGTAGCGAAGGTATTTACAGCTCCATGGGTAGGACTGCTTCCATGCCGTAAACTAGAGAGTAAGGGGTATCCCCAGTAGAGGTTCGGATAGAGGTTCGGTATCCCCAGAGGGCATAAGGGATCCGGTCGGCCCAATCCCGACAGCTTTCGGTCATCTTACTGATGATGGCTTTGAGGTTCTTATTGGCGGCTTCAACTGCACCATTGGTCTGAGGTCGGTAGGGAGAAGATTTGTCTCTCTGAATTCCATACTCGTTGACCACTTCTGTGACTTCTGCCTCGAAATGCAACTCGTTATCTGACACTAACTCGTGTGGGACCCCATATCGGCAGATGATGTTTTTCTTGATGAATTTGGCCACTTTCTTAGCGTTCAACACTGTATATGACTCAGCTTCGACCCATTTGGTGAAGTAATCAATAGCGACCAGGATGAACTCATGCCCATTTGAAACCTTTGGTGTAACTTTTCCTATGATGTCGGTACCCCATATGGAGAACGACTAGGGAGAGGTCATGTTGTATAATTCTCGCGGAGGCAGGTGTTAAAGATTGGAGAACTGTTGGCATTTGAGGCATTTCCGGATATAGGTGGTGCAATCCTGGGCCATGGTGGTCCAGTAGTAGCCTTTTCGGATGATCTTCTTAGCAAGCATGTGACCGTTTATATGGGGCTCGCATTACCCACTGTGGATTTTTTGCATTATCTTTTCGATGTCAGCCCCTGCGACACAGTGCAGATGAGTTCCATCGAATTTCCTTTTGAGAAGTGCTTTGTCACAGATGATGTACTGGGCGTCCAGTCTTCGGAGGGTTGCTCGATCTTTCTTATTGGAACCCTCAGGATACCTACCCTGCTTGAGGAGGTGCAATATATCATAGTACCAACAATTGGTTAGCTCGGGATCTTCTGTGGTGATGAGCTCAATGTGGTAGCAATGGGTTGGTTTGTCTTGCTTTTGAACTAGGAAGGGGTTCATTGTTATTCCTTCGGGCATGTCGACCATGGAGGCCAAGGTAGCGAGAGAATCGGCTAGGTTATTCTTTGCTCGAGGTAGGTAGTGGAAGGTGATATCTTGGAATTGGGAGGCTAGCTCTTCTAAGTGGGCATGGAAGGGTTGGAGCTTTTCGTCCTTGACTTTCCATTTTCTGAGCACTTGACCGATGATGATGGAAGAATCCCCATAGACATCTAGGCATTGAATACCTTTATTGAGAGCAACTTTGAGGCCTACCGTGCACGCCTCGTATTCAGTCATGTTGTTGGTGTAAGGGAAACCCAACTTGACGGCGATGGGAGTGTGGGAGTCATCTGGGGCGATCAGAAGTATCCCAATGCCATATCCCTTTTTGTTGGTAGCTCCGTCAAAGAACATTTGCCATCGGAGACTGTCTTGAGCAGCACAGAGAATGTTTTCATCTGGGAATTTGGAGATCCATACATCTGCTTCTTCTACGGGGTAATCGACGAGGTAGTCAAAGATGGTTCTTCCTTTCACGGCGTTCTGCGTGACATACATGATATCGAACTCGGCTAGGAGAATCAACCATCGGGCCATTTGGCTGGATAAGGCGGGTTTCTCAAGCAAGTATTTGATGGGGTCCATTCGGGATATCAGTTTGATGGGAAATGCGGGCATGTAGTGCCGTAACTTTTGGGTGACCCAGACCAGTGCGACACACGCCAATTCTAAAGCAGTTTAGTTGACTTCGTACCCGACCAATTTGCGACTGGCATAATATATGGCTCTTTCTTTGCGGGAATCCTCAAGGTATTGGGCTAGCAAAGCCCCAGCTGTAGTGTCGGTTATGGTTAGGTATAGGAGTAAGGGGAGACCAGGCTGTGGTGGCATGAGTACCGGGGGTTGGATCAGATATTGTTTGATTCAGTCAAAAGCTTCTTGGCAGGCCTCATTCCAGACCTTAGTTGAATCCTTTCATTGGAGTTTGAAGATTGGTTCGCAGATGGAGGTTAACTGGCTGATGAACCGGCTGATGTATTGCAACTTCCCTAGGAAACCTCAGACTTCTTTCTCTGTTCGGGGAGGTGGCATCTCAAGTATGGATTTCACCTTGGCAGTATCTGCTTCTATTCCTTTCTCACTGACCATGAATCCTAAGAGTTTTCCCTTTATAATGCCGAAGACGCATTTCGGTGGATTGAGTCTCATTTGATATCGTCGCAGTCGTTCGAAGAACTTTCGGATAGCGGGAACATGACATTCTCTAGTTTTGGACTTGACAATCATATCATCCACATATACCTCAAATTCTTTGTGAATCAGATCGTGTAGGATGGTTGTGTCATCCCTCTGGTAGGTAGTCCCATCATTCTTGAGACTAAATGTCATAACAGTGTAGCAGAAGGTTCCCCATGGGGTGATGAACGCGGTATTTTCTTGGTGATCTGGGTGCATCTTGATTTGGTTGTATCCAGCAAACCCGTCGACGAATGACTTAAGAGCATGACTGGTTGTGTTGTCCATGATCATGTCGATATTTGGTAACGGATAATCATCCTTTGGAGAGGCTTTGTTCAACTCCCGATAGTCTACACACATCCCAACCTTCCCTCCTGATTTCGGCACGGGCACTATGTTGGCTAGCCATGTGGGATACTCGATCACACAAATGAATCCCACATTCAGTTGTTTGACCACCTCTTCTTTGACCTTGAGCGACCATTCGGTGCGGAACTTCCTCAACTTTTGTTTGACCAGCTTGTAATCTGGGAGAGTGGGGATCTCGTGCTGAGCTATTTCAGGATCAATGCCGGGCATATCGTCATAGGACCATGCGAAGACATCCACAAATTCTTTTACCAATTCTTCGAGTTGTGCACGCTCGTGCTCGTTGAGGGTAGCCCTATCCTAATCTCGCGCAGTTGGCTACTGGAACCGAGGTTAATAATAATAGTCTCTTGTTCATTAACTTGAATGCGGTTATGTTGTTTGTTATTAACCTTATTTAGATCAGTTAAGAATTGTTCATTTGCAAAATCATCATCATCAAAAGTTTGATTAGAATCTAAACAATTAATGTAAGGCACAACAAGGTACTCAAAATCTTCGTTTATTTCATTGATAGGAAAAACATCATTGAGAACCTTGTCAAAAAAGGTCTCGATTACACTTGAACAAGGATAGACAACAGAAGAAGAGAAGATGGGGTAAACATTGGGATTAAGGGGATTTCAAGAGGTAGAAATGGCGCAGCATGCCAGTTGAGGAGAGGTGTATCAGCAACTTTAATCAGATGGGATGGGTCCAGTGATGTAGTGCCTGAATGAACTATGCAGAGTGTCAACCCCAGTGTCTGTAGGTTGAAGGAATCTTCGGAGTCACTTTCCTCAGTCATTTCGGTATCTTTGATGGGCGGTTGTACTTGGTGTTGGGAACTCTCGGCCCATGGGTAGCTGTCTTGGAAGAAGATCTCCATTCCAGGCTTCATCTTCTTGTCTGTATGGTCATAAAATGGTTCTGGAAAGCCACAAAAGGGGAAGTCTTCACCCTCTTTGATGAATCGTCCATTCAAGGAGTCTCCTGGGATAGTCTGGATGCAGTCTAGTCTTATCTTTGGTCGAGACTGGTGGATCATTCTGAGTTCTTGTTCTGATGGTTGATACCCCAAACCACAAGGAAGGAAAGCTTTCTTCAGTTCAATAGGCTCAAGTATCCCTTGCTGCCTTTGCCCTAGCCCCAGTCCGGTCATGAAGTGCATGTTTCTGAACATCTAAATTACATTGATGTTGCCATGAGGGTCATATTCTGGACAAAACCTTTCTTTGAAGTTATCCCCTACCGGGAGTAGAGGTGGCTCAACTCGAAATCCTTATAGGAGCATATCATTTTACCCGTGCAGTATCTCAAGGATTGGTCTGCTGGTGCTTGAAACCCTCATCATTGTCGGCGTCGCCCAAAATGGTGATGACTCACCCGTCAGCGAAGAACTTCAATTTTTGATGGAGTGAGGAAGACACAACCTTGATACTGTGGAGCCAAGGTCGTTCGACCAACAGGTTGAAACAAGATGGGATGTCGATAACTTGGAATTCAACGACAGGTTTTATAGGGTCAACCCCTATTACAAGTTTTATGGACCCTATCACCTCTCGACGGGTGTTATCGCAGGCGCGTACAGCAGTGGAGGTTGGAGTGAGGTCGCTATCTTTCAGTCCTAAGCACATGAAGGTTCTCAGTGGGCAGACATTCAAGGCGGATCCATTATCAATAAGAGAGAGTGGCACAACCTTCCCCATAACTTCGATGAACATGTTGAGTGCGTGATTGTGGTTTTCCCCAACTTTAGGGATTTCTTCTTCGGAAAATGATAGCATTCGGGTAGAGGTCAAGGATCCGACCAGACTTACCGCTTCTTCTGGTGTGGTAGAAGGAGGAACTGTGGGTCCAGTGAGCAATTTGTTCAAGGCATTTCTGTGCAGCTGGGAAGACATGAAAAGCCCCCATAGAGTGATGTTAGCTTGAGTTTTCTTCAGTTGATCGAGGATCTTTCTCTCCTCGATGGTCATCTCTGTGCAGCTGGGAAGACATGAAAAGCCCCCAGCGCCCTTCCCTTTGTCATTGGCTGGTAATGAGCTTGGGATCTGGTAATGCCTCCCTGATCTGGTCATGTGATTTACTGAAGAAGGTAAGAACATGAATCATGTTTCCTCATCAATCTCAGGTTGTTCTGCCACCCTGTTTATTTCTCCGAGGAGTTCTTCAAATGATATCATCCCACATAGGTCGGCTACTGGGCCAGTTCTTCCTGAAGCTTGTTCTTCACTTGAATCTTCGAATTCTTCCCCCCATCCGGTGGCAATAATTATGTCTTTCCATGTAAAGTCGATGCATTCCACAACTTCAATGGATTATTAATATAGGTCTTCCCATTCTGTGGGGATATGTAATGTTGAAGGGACCATGCAACCTTGTAGCTTCAAAGTATTAAGTAACTCGGTGATACTGCAAATGTTGTTGGTTTGCCTGAATGATTCTACCATGATCTGGACAACATCATCTAAGCTGACTTCATCAGTTGGTACTACCCAATTATCTGACTCTCAGGACCATTTCCGCGCCTCCAAGAACAGCGTACTAAACCTCTGGCAATCAATGATCATCTATGAGGGCAATTTCAGCCCGAACTCTAGGAGTTGGTTTAAGACTTCTGATAATTCCATACTTCCCTTTTCAGAATGGGTACGAACAACGATGCATGCTCTAGTAAGGAGTGACAGTGCCTGATCAGCGAGGCTAGTGGGGTGTAGGAGGAAATATGGGCAAATTTAAAGAGGTTTAGGAGAGTATATGGGTGTGATTTGAGTTGAGGGATCAAATTCTGGGTTCTCTTTTAAGAAGATGGCATTGGTGTGATTTGGGAGTGGGTTGTGAGTAGTGTTTGCCTTAGGACTGGCTGGTGGGGTGATGGTACCTCGGTCAATTAGACCTTGGATCATGTTTCGGAGGTGAAAGCATTGGTCGGTGGTATGGATAACAGTTTGGTGAAAGGAGCAATGAGCATCGGCCTTGAAGTTTCTTGGGAGTGGATTGGGCAATGGAAGGGGGTCCAAGGGTTTGATGAGGTTTCGGCTTAACAGGGCCTAGTAAATTTTGGATAGGGGAGTATGGAGCTCGGTGAATTCCTTTCGGACTGGGATAGGACGGCTTTTAGGTGCCCATAAGGTGGTTGGTTGAGAGATGTTGTTGATGGTTGAGACTGTAGTACTGACAGGCTTATCATATTTTCTGGAGATGAACTGTCGAGACACCTTCTTTGGTTCAACCTCTATTTTAGCAAGTATTTCCTCGATTTCTACTCCTGCTTCTCTAAGGGCTCAGAACTGGGGATAGTATTGTCCTCCCATCGTCGCTCGGACATGGGGTAAGAAGTTTTTCTTCACTATGTTGACTTGTTCTTCCTCAGATGGCCGATTGGTCATAGTAGATGCTTTTTCTCTCCACCGGGCTATGAAGTTACTGACTGATTCCATAGGGTTCTATTTGAGCAGCTCTAAATCACGGCGAGTGACCTCAAGCTCTTCGTTGTATTTGTACTGTGACATGAATTCTCGGGCTACATCCTCCCAGCTACGGATTCTGGACTCCTCGAGAGACAAAAACCATCAGAGGGCGCTATCCTTCAAAGTTTGCTAAAACAATTGGGCCATCACTTCTTTAGAGGCCCCTAGTAGAGTCATTGAACGATGATAACTACGAAGATGAACAATCGAGGGTCCACTCCCTTCGAATTTCTTGATATTTGGCATTTTGAACTTATCGGGTAACCTCGCTTTAGGATAAGGAGACATGTGGGTTTAGTCCATGTAATTCCTAGAGATTATGACTTGGTCGAACTTCTTGGTGAGCATCTTGAGATCCTCTTTGACTTTACTCAACTCCTCCTCTTTTGGATCAACGACCATAGGCAGATTTACCCCAAGCTGGGCAAGATTTAGCATCGAAAGCTGGGCAGGCGGCGTCCCATTGACAGGAGGAGCACGTGGAGCGTGCTGATACTCTTCAGGAACCCAAATAGGGTCGGGTGGACCCATAGCATGAGGTAATAGGGACTCGGGCTCTTGAGGAACAAGAATCTGGTTTCGTTGCATCTCTCGAACCTCAGTCTGGAGGTTGTCAATCTTGGATACAAGCTGAGCTAAGACTGCCGTCAGATCCGACTGCACAACTGGTACTTGGTCTGTGTTCTCCATGGAAGGCGGATGGATGCCCGACTCGGAAGAAGTAATAGGGGAGCAGACAGACCTCCGTGGTGATTTGACTGAAGACCGAAGCCAATAACGAGCCAGGCCAAGGGCGTGCGATCGACATGAGAAGGCGCAAAATGGGGTTTATTTTTGAGAAAAGGAATGAAAATATTTTTTTGAATTTTTTTTTCCAGAGTGAAAGACAAAATATATTTGGATTTTAGATGAAGAAGAGAGAAATATTTTTGGATTTTTGGATAAAGAAAGGGAGAAATATTTTTGGAGACGGAACTCAGCATGATTATTATGATTATTATGTTTTCACTTGTATTTAATTCTCCTAAATGCAAAAATGAAATGCCGGACGGAACCCGAGCCTGGAAAAATTGGGTTTGTAATATATGAGAAGCTAAGGCTGGACTTGTAACCAGGCTCACGGACAGGGTCCCGTGTTAAAAATGCGCGAAAAATTCGGGCGTCGGGCCGACTCGGAATTTCGGCAGAGTTTCGGGTTGAAACCGACAATCTAACATGTGTGTCCTAGGCTTGACACCTATATGCGGGTATGCAGTTGGTTGGGTGAATCATAATGGGTTCCCCCCTTTGGCGTGACTTCCACGATATACGTCTTACTCTTGCGGGCAATCGGTACGTGTGGACAAGCCATTTTATATACCTGAGTGTATGTGAATTGCCTCACTTTATACCTCGTGGGGACGGTACGTGTGAGAGCGAATTCGATATACTCGGCGTACGTGAATAAGTTCCCTGTGATATACCTCCCGTCATGACTTCGGTCAAGCGGTACGATGCGGGGGAACCGTTCGATATACGTCGAAGGTACTTGGCCAATGGAAGGTGAGAGTCATATCGCTTAGGCTAATTGCGCCCTGCCGGACCAGCGCCCATCACGAAGTGACCCTCCAGTTATTGGGTAAAATTTGGTCAATAACAATGCTCTTTGGTGATGTCGTGTGAATCATGCATGATTCTCTTATTAGTATCTTATGAGAATGTCTTTCTTGATTATGCCAAATAGAGAGAAAAGTACAAGTACCAATGGTTCACCAAGTATGGATGGGTGATGCGTGCAACATGTGGATATATGTGATCCTAGGTGCACGTGGTGGGAAGTGTACATGGAGAATTTTCTACAAGTGTGTGAATAGAAGTATAAGCATGGGGGTACACACGAAAGAGGGGAACATGCAAAGATAGAGGAAAATATAAACAAATATAATATCCATGTAAATAGAGTCAAGCCCTCAAAACAAAGTCCCCAGCAGAGTCGCCACTGTGGCCATCCCTGATCCTCGCCGCGAGCGGGCGCATGAAGGAGGATCCTTAGGTCCCGTGCGTCCCTCTTGGGAGCGCTTCGTCCGTCGTCATTTGAGTGAGGTGTAAAATTATAGAGAGATTAGAGTCGCCAGTTTATTTTACTCAAAACAGACAAAAGAAAAGGGGAAGCCATCCCGAAGGACAGCATCCAAAGACATACTGATGCATACGAAACCAAAATGATTCGAGAAGGGTTCGAAGGCTAAGTTACGAAATGGGAAGGTGTTAGGCACCCATTTCGCCCTTTCGCTATTTTCCTTTTATTTGCTATTTTCCTTTTATTTTCCCCGTGATATGTGTGCATGTGTATATATGGTGGATATAGGAATCCTCGGCTTGTATCATGGAAGAGATAACGCGAGTTATCCGTAGGAATGTAAAAATAATATTAGAAAATAGGATTTGCGCGAGTAACCTTGCGTTGATCGTTGTAATGGAATGATAACGTGTGTGTAATAATACGCAGTTAAGGACAAGTGTATATAATATAAGAGAATTGAATTTAGAGAAGATAGAAAATGAGAGAAAAGGTAAGAATAAGGACTCGGGTCTCGGGTTTTGCCCAGAGACGCCTACGTAGCCTATAAAGGCATCAAAGTCCACGTAGTTCGTATGCAAAACGAGGGGTGGGATTTATCCCATAAATCCAACCGGGGACTTCTCTTGTTTGCGTGTGTGTGTGTAAACAGTGTTTTAGTTGTGAGAAAAGGGTGAGAAAAATGTGAGAATTCCCGTTTGGAATTTATGAGTAAACCCTCTTTTTCTGTTTTTTTGGGTTTTTATTTATATGAAAATAAGATATGCGCAATAATACTAAATAAAAAGTATATTAGGATGTGTGAGATGAGATAATAAAAGTGCTAAGTAATAGAACAAGTTATTGCAAATTTATGAGAATTTAAGGAGAGAATTGGGAAAATTGGACCTTCTTGAAGATCTTGAGCTTGATCTTGGATGTTTGAGAGCATCCCTTGCACTTGGATGATGATGTAGGGTAATGAATTCACCAAGTTTGATGAAAAGGAGGATGAAAAATGAAAGTTGGAAAGGGATTTGGAAGTGGAAATCGCGCTGACTTCAAGAGAGGTTTTCTCAATTTGCTGAGTGTGATATCAATAAGATCTGGGCTCCTCTTGCAAATGAGGTCAGGCCCTCCTTTTATAGGTACAGGTCACTGCCGATCAGCATAGACCTGGTCCTGCCTATCAGCATCTGCCGATAGGCAGGGTCTGAAACCTGTCGTTTGGCAGTGTCTTTCAGGCCTTTTCGGAGAATAAGCCGCAGAGCGCAAACCATTGATCCGAATCGCGCACGAGGCATACCGTTGGAAATATAATTCAGATACCTTCAAAAGTCCTTTGGAATTTTCCCGGGTTTAGGAGTTGACTTTGGGTCAAATATGGCTCGGAAGCGCTCGTCGATCCATTGGAGGAAGAATCGTTTGGACGCAAACAGATCGTTCGTCCGCATGGTAAGTCCGAATCGCGCACGGGGCGGACGTTTTGAAAGGTTAGGAGATATAATTCGACATTCCAAAGAGTTTGATTGGGTTCGGGGAGTTGACTTTGATCAACCGGGCCCTGGAAGCATTCGGTGACTTCTCGGAGTCAAATGGATCGTTCGTCCGCATGGTAAGTCAGAATCGCGCATGGAGTAGACCATTGGAAAGAGGTTTTAGTTCCCTTCGAAGATTCATTCAGTCTCGGTCGAGCTGAAGAGTTTGACTTTTTGGTCAAATGGAGCTTGGGAGTGCCCGATGGCTCCTAGGTCAGTACTCGGGGTATGACCTGGGTTTATAGTGATGCAGGGAGGTGCTAGGGACCTAGGGAGAGTTTAGGGGGTAGCAGAATGGGGTGTCTACAACGATATTTGTGACAATGATCATAATTCAATGGTGCAATGAGCATATAAATAACGTTAAACTTAATGAGAATTCCAATTTCATTATTACATAATTTCACTTCACGTTTCCTTTTCTCATTAGGAAAATGTATACGAAGCAATTTATTTCATAAGGGCTTTGCCAACAATAAAATTCCACTTTCATACAAATAGTTTTATTTCACAACATATAACGATTCTAAGACCATACTTCCGGGTTTCCCCACTGGATGCCCCCTAAATAGCTATCATCTTCCAGGGCCTATCACCAAGACAACCTGGGCATCCTATATCGCGTGACATCGGGAAGTGGCCATATACCTTCGACAGTGAGTCATAACCACACTCGAAATTACCTCACTTCGAACAATAAACACACTATATAATAATAACCGGTCCTATGGCCGAGGACTATATTCACCATGCATTCACTAGCCAGGGGACTTCACCTCATTCGCATACTTCCCATATGATAGCATTTACAGAGGTGTGTAATTATTAATTCATTCACCATTGTCTCATTTTAGAACACACATTATGTTCATAACCGGGGCCATAACCCTTATTTTATCCTCATGAACCTTTACATTTAATTATCCCCAATGTAGTTTTTGAGAAGGTTGACGACATCCCTATGAGTCGCTAGTATAGAATATCTCATCCAAATCTCTAAAATCCCAAATTGACATAATTGTATGTCTCTTAATCTCAACCTAACTTACTAAAGGAAGAAACTACATTATCATCCAATTTATAATCCCCCGAATATGCCTATTTATTCCCTTTATAATCTAGGGTAGCTATTTATATAATATAAGACTCTAGAACACTATTTTACTTCAGAAGATAAGGTTCCTAGGTCCTAACCTACAAGAAATGGCTAAAAATGTAAGTTAGAAAAATCCCCCAAAACAACAGGATTCCGAATCGATTCGCCCTAGGGCTGAATCGATTCTCCCAAAACAGCGAATCGATTCGGCCAAGGAACTCAACATTCAGTCTCATGCCGAATCGATTCGGCCTTAGCCAGAATCGATTCAGATGCCCAGACCTGTAGCCTCCCTTCTTAGCGAATCGATTCGCTAAGGGGGCGAATCGATTCGCCCTGGCGAAATTGCCAAGTTGGGGCTACGGGTTATGAACCCTAATTTACTCAAATCTCAAACTTCTTTCTCCAATCTCAACCAAATCCTCTCATGTATATCCCAAAACCTTACTAAACTAATAAGACCTATTATAACCAACTTAAATCAATTCCAATCTCCTAATGATGGGTCTAAACACCAAATTTATCAAAACCCATAAATGAGAAAATTCTCAAGAACACAACTAAAATGCAATTTATTCACACTAGATTATATGCTTGCAAGTTAAAAACTTGCCTTAGGATTGTATTCTCGGATTCTCTTCCGGTAGATGCAAGATCACACTTAATCTCTTCAATTCTTGTTCTTTCTCTTCTTTTTCTTCACAATTTTCTTTCTCTCTCTCTCTTTCTAGGCTTAGGAACATAAATGAGGAATAAAAGGGTTGGAAACCTTAATTATTCACTTAACATTAGTTTCCTACTATAAATGTTAATACACCATTAAAATGACTCGTAACTACATAATTAAGTCATAACCTGTCAAAAGTGCCCGGAATTCAAAAATACAATATGGCACTTATTTTGAATATCTCGACTATTTCAGGACTAACTACGCCTTCTAAACTGGCATCCGGAGTAATATAAATCATTTTATGTTCCAACTTCGTTTTTAACCATAATTGTCATTTTAAGCACACGACAGTAGAAAATATAACATGATGCTATTTACATTCACATAATAGTAAATATACAAGAATCTGGTAAATATTATCTTTTAACTCACTGAAATAATATTTACTTCATTATCCAGAGTTTTATATAATTACGTCACATAGTAAATTAATATAAATTTAGTTACTCAAAAGTGAGGGTTATTACATACGTATACACATAACCTAACTCAGATATCCCATACGTAGTATAGTACTCTCGAATATTCTACGTATCATTACTTTACCATCATACTTCTAATCGTATAATCCCGATTATTTCCCAATACCAAAAAGTTTACCAATTGTCCCTTAAGTAATTTCAGTAGGTATTTCACTCATGCCTTACTGGTGTGGTCATACGTTCTTTTAAATTGTCTATGACACGATGTAATTCTTCGAAGTAGGTTTGATTACCACATTAGCTAATTGATTATAACCTTAAGTTCTCTTCGTGTAACAATTCTCAATCCCAAAATTAGCCTACTGAAAATTAGAATATCTCTCATTATGATTTAGAACTACTTCAAAGGTCAACCCAATCATTTCCTATAAGTTCTTAGTAAAAAGAGGAAAAACTGTGCAAATCTAAGAAATCGAATCGATTTAGCCTTGGTCCGAATCGATTCACTTTTCGAATCAATTCGACCAAGGAGCTGAATCAATTCGCTGTAATAGGTATCATCTTCTTCCTTTAACTGTTACCGAATTTCATCATTTTTAATCATCTAAACCACCCTTACACTATCCCAAACTTCTAACCAAAGGTATCAAACATCATAGAAACAAGTATAAATGATTTTTAATGCAATAAAATCAGAAAATCCTTAAAGAACAACTTCAAATTGGGTTAATTCAATATTAAATTTTAAAAACCCTAGTTTATTCTTTTTGTTCAATAACCTTAATAAATCTCTAGATTTCTTCATTAATTTGTCATACTAATTCATCAATTTCGTACTACAGTTACGAGGGATCAAGTTTATCAAAATTCCTACCCAAGAACATGAGTTATATCTTCCAATTTAAGGCTAAAATCCATAAAAATCATAATGAAATCATCCTACTCTAACATGGATGATATATCAAATGATAAATTGAAGTTATTGTAACAAATAATTTGAATTCATTATCCATGTAATTAGTAACAAGCTATAATAGTCCTATATAAAGGAGAGTTGATCTCCACATTTTATCGCATACCCAAAAAATGTTTCCTTACTTATATAGTTGATAATTTATATGGTATTAGATACTAATTTTGGAAATACCATGGAAGGAAACAAAAACAGCTCTTCCTACTTTAGCTCCATCATCCTAAACTCATCAAACACATTCAACCCCTCTTCCCTAACCTCTACTACCCATGTTAATCACCTCCTATCCATAAAGATCGCCATAATAATGTATTTATATTTTGTCCAAATTATTACATCCAAACCTTTCCATACATCACATAATAATTCTATTAATGCCATAATAATTCAGCATATATACATACAGAATAAATGTTTTATTACATCCAATAGGAACTAAGTAAAGTGAAATGGAAATTTATTTATTACAATCATGATCTGCTTCGAACAGTGTACTAAAATAAAGAAAGAAGAAAACAAAGTGACATATGGGTACTACATAAATTGATAAGTAGTAGTGTATATGATCATGATGGGTTTTTCTTTTTTGATAATGAGTTTCCATATGTTATTGATTGACATAGACACATGCAACGATGCACAAAAATTCACGAGGTAGGATGAATATTGCCTTCCTTATGCTCAGAGTCCATTTGGAATTTTTAAAGAATAAGCAAAAGTTTCCTAGCATATAATTTTGATCTATAATAATTTGTCAAATAATCTTTGAATATTAATAGAATCCAATGCATATAAGAAGATGGATTCAATAGTTTATATGAAACCATATACACCAATCAATATGATGATATTATTACAATTAGAAATATAAACTTTATAGCGGTTAATATTGCGGATGGTTCTAAAACAAGATAACCCATAATTATCTGTTAAAGATGCTTAGGGTTAATAGCCATACAACTAATAAATCAATCCAAAACATTTGGGGATAAAGTAACAGTGCTGAGCCACAAGAGGCATCCATATGGTAAGTATAAACAAGGCACTCAATACCCTGAGTCCTATAGGCCAAATAATATTGTTGTAAGTATACCATAAGTAAATTCCTTGGTTACCATGTATGCTATAATAGAATAAGTTCAATGAAATCATATTAAATTGATATCATTATTTCAAAAATCAACATAGGGTTTTTAAAATCGCATCAAGTGTAACGTAATTTAAACTACACAAATGAGTTCATAAGATAAGATAACTGGAGCTATCACATAATGATATGAACAATTGATGTAATCAAAAGCATTGCGTGAAATAATACTGAATAAGAATCACCTATTTTTTAGGGGCTTTTTAAATTCGGTTTTAGGTGTTAAAGTTGGGGTCCAGGATCGTCTAAAATTTAGAAAAGAACTAAGTAAGGTTCCTATTTTGAAAATGCTATAATGCATAAAAATGTTTTGCATGCTAAAATAACAGTTAGGGTTCTATTTGTAATTTTTTTTCTGTTTAATTACGCCTACTTTCACACATTGTTGAATTTGGGTGAAATAGACTCTTTGTTCCTAATGTTATCAAAAATCACCGTGTGAAGTTTGGGAGAGAAATTCATAAGTAGAAGAAGTTTAGGGGTTTATGTTTAAAAGAAAATTTTGGATTTTAAATTCAAAATTTGAGGTTTATTTGAATTTAGTTTCTGGTTGACCAAACAGGGTGATATAATAAACCATTTTGACCAGAAAAATAAAATAAAAGTTTGGAAAAAAATCAATATTTTTTTATTTGGCACGCGCTCTCCCACGCTAGGTCAAACTTCTCACACGTTGTTGTTGACTCTAATCGCTCTCGTGTTGACCACTTTATCTTCAACCTTTTTAATTTTGACTTTAGGGTTTAAAAACTTGACCTCTAATTAAATTCAGTATAAGGTACCATTTAATTGATTCAAAAGATATTCTTTCTAATTTTTCATGAGGAATCCAAAAATATAACTTTTATAGATTGAGGTGGAGTGTAGCCTCCTATCCAATTTTTGGAAATTTTCAAAAATTTCATTCTAACATTCATGGTTTCTCAAGAAAATTCAAATTATGGCAGGGATATGAATTTTTTCCCGAGTATTTTTATAACAAAATTGTTTTAGTCGGAAGGGTTAATTCATAGCATGGAAGGAGAATTTGGTTTTTGAAAATTTTAATGCCGTAATTGAAATTTTGTAATTTGAAGCTTTAAACTATATTCCGGTCATATTAAATGTTACACCTAGGTTCCTTAAGGTCTAATATCAAATATTCCCAATTTGAAATTGGTTCATGTTCAGGAATACATAATTCACCATTGAAGCTCAAGATTTTCTAGTTTTTGATCTTTTCCAATGCTTTTCTACGTGCATTCACACATGTAAATACATAAATGAATCCTACAGAGGTGCATAAACCATCTATGATTGATGGAATTAAATTAAATGCATAAAATATAAGAATACCAAAAAAATTCAAAATTTGAGCTTTGTTTTTGTAATACTAACTAGTGAGGTTTTGCAGAGGGATTGTGGGAATTTTATAGTGGAGGTGAGGGTAGGTTGATTGGTGGGTTTATAGGCGAATTTCAGATAAGTTTAGGCTAGTTTTGGGTTTTGGGATACGGAGAGGACATGTTTTTCCACATGAAAATGTATGAGTTGAAGGCTAGGTGGTTGCCTATATGTGATGCTAATCAGCTGGTCCTATGTGAAAAATTCTTAGGCTTTAGTTTTCGGTCCTTGCTAGGTTTATTTCAAGTATATGGTCTAATTTCTATAGTTTTTGAAAGTTTAGGGGCTAAAGTATAATTTCATTAACTTGTCATACTATTTTAAGGTATGGGTTGTAATTTGAAATGTGTTTGAGGTTAAATGTAGAAAAACTTTGGGGTCCATGGTTCATTTATGAAGTTTAAACAAACTTTGAAGAGTTTAGGGGTCATTTTTTTAATTTTTATAACTCCGGGATTGCTTTACAATTTATGGCTTCTTTGGTTTTTAATCAAGTAATAGCTAAGGTGTCCATTACTAGTCATCTATGCATGTTATAAGATACGTAAAAAAAATTCATATATATATATATATGTGTGTGTGTGTGTGTGTGTGTGTGTGTATGTGTGTGTGTGTGTGTGTGTGTGTATAAATAAAGGAATAGGAAGATTAACTGATCATCTCCGATTCTTACACAAATCCTCCTATTTTTACTTGGCATAATCTTCTCCATTTTGTTGACGGAACCTATGTATTCCCTACCTAAACCATTATCATTGACAAAAAATGTCTACCCAATCCCGAAACTACTCGTTGGCAGCAATAAGAATAATTCCAATTACTCCTTCATGTCTCATTATTCTTTGAGGGTTGATTCATATGAGGCATTGTTTGGACGATCGTGTAGATACCGACGTGTTGGTTGGACTCGGGGATAATGGCTTGTTGGGGCCTGAGTTTATATACGAGACTGCGGACAAGATGCATATGACAACCTTAGTAACCAAAAGAGTTATGCAGATTTTGATAGGAATCACGTTGAATTTTAATTGGGGGATAAGTAATTATCAAGGTGTAACCCATTTTAGGGGTTATACATTTTGGGAATAAGGGCAAGTTGGCCTCGAGGTAGGTTAGTCCCTTTATGATCACGGATCGGGTTGGTATTCTCGCTTATTGTTTAGCATTTCCAGACCAGTTGGCTGAGTTACATAATGTGTTTCCTGTGACTATGTTATGTAGATTCTTTTTTGGGTAAGTCCACATATCAGCATATAAACTTAGAGTATTTTTAGTTAAATGTTGATGTCTTGTACACTATGGATCCAACCCGAATTTTAGTTCATAGGTTCCAGATTTTTAGGACTAGGGAGATGCCATTAGACCATCTTTAGTGGGGTCACGATAGTGATGATGAGTGCCCTTGGAAGCATGAGGATATGATGAGACAATTATATCCACATTTGTTTTTAGGTAGGTATGTGTTATGTTTTTGTGAATTACGAGGACAAAATTCTAATTAAATATAGTTAATTCTTCTATTGTTTTGTTTCATGACAAGTTATAACAGTCCCATATAAAGGAGAGTTATTCTCCACATTCAGTCGGATATCCTAACACATCTTACTGCCTTGGGTTTTGGATAATTCATATAGTATTAGATCCTCCTTTCGGCAAAACATGGAATAAACACAAAGAACTCTTCCTCCTTTACCTCCATCAACCCAACCACATCAAACACATTCAATCTTTCTTCCCTAACCTATCTCACCCATGAAAATCACCTCCTCTCCATCAAACTAACCATAACAAACTATTTATATTTAGTACAAATCCTCCCATTTTCACATGGCCAAAATCTTCTCCTTTTTATTGACGGAACCTATGCATTCCCGCCGCCACCATTATCATTGAGGAAAAATATCTACCCAATATTGAAACTACTATTTGGAAGAAAAAATATGAATTACTACTATGCCTTATTGTCTCATCTTTCTTCTAGGATGTATTATTGCTAATTTTTAGTGCCAAAACATCCCATGATGCATGGACCATTATATATTCTAGAATTTCATCCCCATCTAAGACCTGAGCCCTAAACAATATTTGAAATATTTACTAAAAAAATGAAATTGTCTCTTGCTATCTTCAAATCGTGAAATCTTATGTCGAAAAACATCCAATAATCAGTCATCCAATGTCACCTATTGATTTTAACATTTATACTTTTTGAGGTCTCCTCCATGAATTCAACATCTCTTCAGTACTCTCGTTACTTGCCTAAACTTGTATCCTTCTCCAAACTTCATGATCTACTCTTAAGAGAGGAGTTCATCGATGGTGTCTTATTGTCATCTCTCTCACTCACCAATTGATCTTTAGTTACATCCCCAAACTTTGCACTCTCACCCAATGTGAAACTTCTTTCACATCACCCATGGTCAATCCTCCAACTATAGGGGATGGTCCCGAGGTCAAAATACTTATCCCGTGGAAACTCATAATCTCACATAAAAAATCTCAATACTTATCAAATATTTAATGATAATAACAATAATATTCACACCATTACCATGGATACACCCACCCACCCATCCCTCTCCCTCGACTCACTTTGCTTCTCATTCACACTCTCACCATTACACCACCTACTCATGCGTACACCTTATCCTAACTTCTGAAATTTATTTCCTAACACAAGATCCACCCATCACATAACTCCTGACCTCCAATCACTATCCTAAGCCTCTGAGTACCAGTTCCTTGATAAACTTTATTTCATTATTGGTAAAGTTCTCCAAATTTCTTATATTGGAAATCTGTTATTCACTCTCCATCTTCTAAATTTCAGTAAATTAGTTTCCTTATTTCCCTCATTCACGAAGCCACTCTTATTAGTCCAAAAGTTTGCGCTTGAAATTAATGTATTTTTATTAATATTACCCTTCTATTTTTTTATGAAGGATCAAGCCACATGGACTACACTTCTACAAGTACCGAATAATGGAGGTCTCTATAAAATTAAGTTAAGCCCCCCCCCCCCCCCCCCTCTTGAACACTCTACTCCTCCTCCATTAGTTATTTTGTAAGTCTAGATCGTTGGCACATTTGTCTCGATCATCATCATCTTTATTTTCTTTGACACATAATATGCTCTCAACAAATGTCATGTTCCTCTTTTAATTGTAGGTCATTTATTAAGGCTTGTCCCATGGGTAAGCCATTTAGGTTACATTTTACAAAAAAAATCTAGTTCTTCTTCTTTAGATTTAGTATCAACTGATGTGTGGGGTCCAACTCCCCTAATTTCTTTTGAACGACATTGGTATTTTGTTATTTTTATTGATTATTATTCAAAGCATAATTTATTTTATAATACGCATAAAAAATTAACTGTGTTTACTATACTTTGTCAATTTCAAAAAAATGGTAAAACAACAATTCAACACTAAAATTAAATTTATCCAAACAGACTAGGACGTAAATATCGTAAAATAAATAAAATTTTCATTCCATGTGGAAAACTTCACTGCTTATCATGTCCGCACACCCATGAACAATAAGGTAAGGTTGAGCGACGCCACCTTCCTATTGTTGAAACAACACTTACCCTACTTTATCAAGCCTCCATGTCCAAATAATTTTATCATTTTTCATTTGAAAAAACCACGTACTTGATTAACCGATTGCCTTCTACTATCAAATACCTCACCTTGTGAAATTAATTTTAAAAGTCCTCCAAAATATTCAGTTGTGATATTTTTTGGGTGTTTTTGTTTTATACACCCTTAAAATTTTGTTACTAAAGCCGTTTAATACAAGATTAAACTATTTATGTAACTCCGACTGTTTTTTGAAGAAACTCTTTTCTTAAAATCAAATCAAATTAATCACAAGATGTGTTTACTAAAATACATACGAGATCTGTTCAAGATTTGTTAACTAATTTGGTAACGAAGTTTAAAATAATTAAACTCAGAACAACCATAAGAATTAGATGAAGAGATGTAGAAAGATTAAGGATAAGGGATTTTTTACGTTGTAAAACCTCACCCAACTGAGGAAACATCCACGACTCCCTCTATGGAGTAAACCAAAAATTCACTAAAACAAATTATAATAGTTACAAACTATATAACACACATGCACACAAATTAGACCTATACAAGTTTAGGAATGTACCCACTGGCGTCCTTCTAACTTTTCTGCAGTTCCGTTTGTTGATGTTGTTCTCCAGTTTGCTAATATCCAATTTGTTGCAGTTCTTTACGTCGACTCTTGTTTCAAGATATTATTACCAACACTTTTAGTGTGGTAGGGTGTAAGTGTTTGTGAAGGTGCTTCTAACACATGCATGCATACACTCACGCTTATTTATACAAACAGTCCTATCAAATTACATATAAGATCTATATGCTCTGATTTTCTATTTCTCTCTTCTTAGAAAACATAAACCTTATTTGACATTTAATAATATCCCAAAATCCACAGTTATCTTACTCGAAAGACGTTTCAAGATCTTAATCAATCTCAGTGTTTTTGAAATTATTTTTGAGATTGAAAACGACCAAGTGCGATTCTAACTAGGTCAAAGGCCTTGTTTCAACAGAACTAGAAACATAAAATAATTTTGTTGATTTTGAAGTTAAAAAAATTTACAGAAACAAATCAACAAAATATTTCTCAAGATGAGAATCTAACGATGCAGATTTGTGTGTAATATAAGATTAAATGACTAGATCTATGATTTCTATAAAAGCAAAAACACAGATCTAACCTAATGTTTAAGTTGAAAACAATATCTTAAAATGAAGAGGTTACAGGATGAAACAACTATCAAACCAACATTTAAAACTCTCAAACACTCAAGGTTGTGTTTGGTATATACTAGTTTTGAAAGAGGTTAGAATTTGAAAAGGTGTTTGAACGAAATGGGGTTAGGGTTTCTAACTCTAATTTCTCTCTCTCTCTCTCTTTTCTCTCTTCTCTCTTCTCGCTCGAATGAAACGAAGTGGCAAAATTCTTCTACATGCTGAGGGTTGGACTCTTTTTATACTAGGCTGAGAAGTATTGGGAAGACGATTCAAAATCAAGGGCTACGATTTGGTCTTAGCCTGTTGACTTTGATCTAACGGTTTAAGACAAGCGGTGGTTTAAAACCCTTTTGATTGGCTAAGAGAGGTTCACCAGGATTGAGTTAGAATGCATGAAGATCGTCGATGAAAATAATCCAAGGGTTGATAAAGAACAAAGGTTATGTCTCTTAGAATAAACACAAATCGAACCGTTATCAAGCTGACAGGTGTAGGGCTAGGATTACGTCTAAAACACGTGTCTGAAAATAATTACCCAGGCACCTTGAAGTCTCTAGCGCTTTCGGTTTCTACCCAAGTGAACTTTCAGCCAAGAAAACCAACAATAAAAAATTACAGAATGACCCCAACACTTTATAATTCCAATTTTAATTATGAAAACATTGTTTTAAAAATCATTAAAAATTCCCAAAAAATTATTAAAAATCAATTTAAGGGAAATTAACACACACAAAACATATGCAACCAATTTATGTAATATAAAACCCATGTATGCAGTCCTAATGTGTTTGAGTGATTGGATAATATACCTTGATCGATCAAATAAGAGGAATGAATTGTAGACTATCTCTGAGGCTTTTTGGATTCTAGGAAGGGACACAATTTTGTCACTATTTCCAAACTAGATGAGCACTTATACATTGTAGACTCAAGTGAGTCAAGAGTATAAGGTGATTCAATCTCCACCTTTGGAAATATGAGACAAAATCTCATTTGAGTCATCTAGGACTCATAGGGAAATAATGAAATGTGGAAAAACCTATTCCTATACAAAAATTCTATTTACCCATTTCCTAGAAAAGAAAATTACATAACTCAACTAATTACAAATCAATACCCTATTACATTTGTTGAGAATAACTGTACAGAATCCTGCAAATGATCACTAAGATCAAGCTTATTAGAAATATGTACAAGAATTGAACTCATAAGACTCAAATTTCTCCCCCATTTTGTCTCAAATGGACAAAGGGAAAAAATATGTAAGTCAAAGAGTTTATTCAGCACAAACCATACCTATTGATTTACATAATGTAATAAATCTATTATAATCCAAAGGTTTGGTAAACATATCTGTGAGTTAAAAATCAGTAGGAAGATAATTAATTTCTAATTCCTTAGATTCAACCAATTCGTGTATAAAGTGATGTCTTATTTTTATGTGTTTTGTTCGCGAGTGTTGAACATGATTTTTAGATATATTAATCGCACTTTGATTATCACAATAAAGATGCAATTGTTCTTCTTGAATACCATAATCACTTAGCATTTGCTTAAGACAAAGTAATTGAGCACAGCAACTGCCATCGGCTATCTATTCAGATTCAGCAGTTGATAAAGAAGTGCAGTTTTGTTTCTCACTACTCCATCCTACCAGATTATTACCTATATAATAACATGCTCCTGATGTGATCTTACTATCATCAATACATCCAGCCCAATCGGCATCAGTGTAACTAATTATAGTGGTAGGTGTATCATTAGTGTACCAAAGTCCTAAATTCAGAGTGCCTTTTATGTATTTAATAATTATTTTAACACAAGTTAGATGGCTCTCTTTAGGATTATTTTGATAACGAGCACACACACAAACAGTGTACATTATATCAGGACGCGAGGTAGTAAGGTATAACAAGGTTCCTATCATACTACGATATAGAGTTGGATCTATGGATTTTCCAGTTTCATCTTTAGATAGTTTTACCGTAGTACTCATGGGAGTTTTAGCATCTTTAACACTCTCAAGGACGAATTTTTTAACAGTCTCTAATGCATATTTAGATTACGAAACAAATAATCCTTCCGAATTTTGTTTGACTTGAAGACCCAAGAAAAATTACAACTCCCCCATAAGAGACATTTGAAATTCTTGATGCATAATTTTAGAAAAAGATTTAACTTTTGAGGGAGAAGTTGATCCAAAGATGATATCGTCAACATAAACTTGAGCTATAATGATATGTTTTTCAAAAATTTTGACAAAAAGAGTTTGATCATTTCCACCTCCCTTAAAACCTTTATCTAAGAGAAAGTTGGAAAGGCGCTCATAGCAGGCTCTTGGCGCTTGTTTTAGGCCATACAAAGCCTTTTTAAGACGAAACACATGATTTGGATATTGAGGGTCAATGAACCCTTTTGGTTGTTCTACATAGGTCTCCTCAATCAATATTCCATTAAGGAATGCAGATTTGACATCCATTTGGTAAAGCGTAAAGTGCAAGTAACAAACAATAGCAAAGAGAAGACGAACAGATTCTAAACGAGTAACAGGTGCAAACGTCTCGTTAAAATCGATTCCTTCAATTTTAGAGTATCCTTGAGCAACTAATCTGGCTTTGTTTCTAATGATTATCCCACTTTCATCAGATTTATTTTTAAATATCTAATGTGTGCCAATAACCGTTTTGTGTTTTGGCCTAGGTACAAGATACCAAACATCATGAATGACAAATTGAAGAAGTTCTTCCTGCATAGCAAAAATCCAATGAGAGTCATTCAATGCCTCATTTACATTCTTTGGTTCCACAAGGGAAACAAAACATGCAAAATGAGCATAATTTCTTAATTGAGATCTTGTAGGCACAGGCTCACTAGGGTTACCAACAACGTTATCTATAGGATGATCTTTAGAGACCCATTTAGGTACTTCAGGTATCTCAATTGGTAAAGAATCATTTATTCCTGGAGAGTCATTTTCTAAAACATTTTCAGACTCATCCACAATAGTTGGTTCTTCAGTCTTACTCTCTATAGTAGTGTCACTTACAATCACGTTTATGGATTCCATTATGGTCTTAGTGCGAAGGTTATAAACACGGTAAGCTCTACTGTTTGGAGAATATCCTAGAAAAATAGTTTTATCTCCATGAGTCTCAAATTTGGATAAGTGTTCTCTATCTTTGCAGACATAACACGTACTACCAAAGATTCTAAGGTACTTAAGATTGGGTTTCCTCCCATACCATAGTTCATAAGGAATTTGTTTAGACTTCTTTCTAAGATAGACCCTATTGATAATGTGACACGCAGTATGAATAGATTCTACCCAAAAATATTTAGGTAAACACTTGGCATGAATCATAACACGTGCCATCTCTTAAAGAGTACGATTCTTTCTCTCAGCGATACCATTTTGTTGAGGGGTCTTAGGGGCACTAAACTCGTGTTTGTAACCATTATAGTCACAATACTCTATAATACCAGTGTCTTTGAATTCTCAACCTCTATCACTATGAATTCTATTTACTTGAGTGTCCTTCTCATTTTCAATCCGAAGAAGAATTTTTAAAAAGGTTTGAAAAGTGTCAGACTTTTGTTTTAAGAAGGCTACCCAAGTAAATATGGTGAAGTCATCAATCATAACAAGAATGTAACTGTGTCCACAGATACTAACAGTTTGAGAAGGACCCATTAGGTCCATATGGATGAGCTCCAAGGGGTTAGAGGTAAGTATATCTTTAACTTTCTTATGAGGTGCCTTAACAATTTTTCCTTCCTGACATGATCCACAGATAATATTAGAGATTGGTTTAATTTTGGGAATACCTCTAACTATTTATTGTGAAGACAGTCTACTGAGGTTATCATAATTTATGTGACTCATCCTATTATGCCATATTTCATTGTCATCCATTCTGGCAACGTTACAGATTTCTGTACTATTCATGACAATATAAAAATTGTCAGGAGTCCTGAATCCTGTAATTATGCACTCACCTTTTTCATTTAAAATTTTTCAATTGTTCTTTGAAAAGGTGACAGTATGATGTGAGTCACAAAATTGCGAAATACTAAGTAGATTAGCCTTAAGACCTTTTACTAGAAGAACATCTTCAATGACATGTAATCCTTCTTCTTGGAGTGTTCCTTTACCAATGATTTGAGATGATACACCATCACCAAAAATAACTTTTCCTCCCGCAAAGATGGTTTTTTTTAAGAGTTTTGTATCATCACTAGTCATGTGTTTTGAACATCCAGAATCTAAATACCAACCATAAGATGTGTGTTCAGCTTTTAAAGCAGTAATCCTAATGTTACACTTCATCTGGGGTAATAGATCATCTTTTCTAACCCAAGTAGCTCTTGTTTTCATTTTGCACTTATTTGCTCTCATTTGATAAAATTTGCGAGCATTAGATTTTTGTTGAAAAAAATTTTACGCATGATTTTGAATTTTATGAGACACATGAGCATTTGGTTTAGGAAAGTGTCTAGGAATCCTTCTAGGAAATATTCTTTTAGGTTTGGTCTTTCTTTTTCTGTAGTTAGAGTTTTTGTCTGGTTGTCTAGGCAGAACATAATTGTTACGACTCCTTCTAGAGTAATTAAAGTTTTGGTACACAGGAGTATTTTATATAGGGTTAACTAAACGTCTAGAGTATCAACCCTCAAAAGAATGACCATACATGTCACAGTGTGAGCAATATAGATTGTTCGAAGAGGGTATCTCCTTAGAAAAGTCTCTAAACATACGCTTTATGGAATTTTGGGATTGAACCTTAATTCTAGGTAGAACAATTTGGAAGGCAGAGTCACTCTTCCTAATCGGAGGGCAGACATATTTAGCCTTAGGTGGACTTTCACAGTTAGAGTAACTTGATTCCCCAATATCAAACTTCTGTTGTTTTTCATCAAACTCATCTCTTAGAGAATGAAAGTCTGGGCAAGTTTCTATAGGTCTTTTGCCTCCTGACACAAACTTGATTGATTCAAAAGATTTTGTTTGTGTCTTTAAATTGGGGCAAAACCCTATTCATGTTCGATCATCAGAATTGGTTTTTGAATCAGCAACAAAGCCATCAAAACAGTTTGAATTATTTTCAAATTTTGTAAATTTCTTGAAAACGGTTGTTGTCTTCTCTTTTGATTGTTCCAATTCTAATAATGTCCCTTTATATTTTTTCTCCAGAGTTTCATTTTCATCAATCAAATTCTTCAATTTTTGATAAAATATTTTGACTTTATTTTCATGAGTTAGACATTGGGTAGTATACTCTTCAGCATTAAGTTTAACCATTATGCTAGGTCTTCTAATATCTTAGTGAGATCTTTCACTATCTTTTCTAGTCTAGTGCTTTTCTTGAGAGTTTTAGCATAAAGTGTGTGAATATCAGGGAGGTCTTTAGTGTCCGAATCACTAAGTGTGGTGTGTGAAGTGACCCCTAAGGCTTCAATTCTTGAACTCACACACTCATTGACATTGTCATTTTTGCTTTCCCTTTGACTCCCACACCCCGCGGTAGAACAAGCAATATTCTCAGAAATTAAAGCATCTAAACCAGTAGCAACATGATTCATAAAAACAGAAGTAGAATTACTAACATCATTCTCACAGACAGGCACATGCATATCATCATTATAGATTATCTTGGCAAAGAAAGACATGCAAGGATAAAAAACATCAGATGATTCAGGTTCCTCATTTTCAGAATCACTTGAATCATCCCATGTTTTGCAAAGGTTGGCCCTAGTATGTTTATTGGTATTGTTCAGTTTAACTCTACAGTCTTGTGCTATATGTCCCAATTTGCCACATCTGAAACATTCAATATTCTTGAAGTCTTTGTTAGGTCTAGTATGAATGTCCTTGTGATGTTTGTCTTGACCTCTCTCATGAGGTTTGTGATGATAGTGGGTTGTATAATTGGACTTGCCTTGTTTGGTTGCCATGTTATTTCTAAATTTTACAATTTTCTTAAACTGTTTTGACATCAAGGCAATCTGATTGTCCAAACACTCTATGCCACATTCCTCATCAGAGTCATAATTAGGAATGTTGAGATCAGGTTTCATCAGCCTAGAGGTAAACCTCAAGTTAGAACTAGTCTGGTTCCTATGGGACTGAGTCAATTGTTTCTTAAATTCTAATTCCATTTCCACAGTTCTTAGTTTACTACTGAGTAATTCAGGGGTGAGATTTTGGTCACACATTTCCTCAATAGCATATCTTTTATTATCAAATTTCTGTGGTAACGATCTTAGAATTTTAGATACAATTTCATGTCTATCATATGTTATCCCATTAGCATGCAGTTTGGTCACAATATCAGTCAAGTTCATATAGAAGTCATCAAATGACTCAGAGTCAGACATAATTAATGTGTTATACTGCTGAATGAGCATTTGTGTTTTAGCAGCCTTAACTCTAGTGTCACCTTCATGTGTTGTAACTAGAGTGTCCCAAGCTTCCTTAGAAGTGGCACAAGATGAGATCCTTTTGAACTCAAGTTCATTTATAGACATGAATATGGCATTCTTGCCTTTGTTATTGTTTTGAGAAGTTTGCTTCTCTTCTTGAGTGAATTCACTTAATGCTTTCTTAATCCTATCATTACTTCCTTCAGTGGATGGTTTAGTAGGATAAGTGTATCAATTTTCAACAATATCCCAGACATCATCTCCCAAGGTTCCTTGTATGAAGGCAATCATCCTTACATTCCAGTAAGAAAAATTGCTTCCATCAAAGAGAGGAGGTCTGGTCAAGTTACCAAATCTTTCATTTTTCTCGTCCATGTTTGATTTTCAGAAAACAATTTCAGAAACACAAGATCTTTTTTAAAAAGAAATTTCCAAAGCTCTGATACCAATTGAAATTTTGTTACTAAAGCCGTTTAATACAAGATTAAACTATTTAAGTAACTCTGACTGTTTTTTGAAGAAACTCTTTTCTTAAAATCAAATCAAATTAATCACAAGATGTGTTTAGTAAAATATGTACGAGATCTGTTCAAGATTTGTTAACTAATTTGGTAAAGCAGTTTAAAATAATTAAACTCAGCACAACCATAAGAATTAGATGAGTAGATGTAGAAAGATTAAGGACAAGGGATTTTTTACGTGGTAAAACCTCACCCAACTGAGAAAACATCCACGAATCCCTCTACGGAGTAAACCAAAA
Source organism: Sambucus nigra (assembly GCA_949130495.1). NCBI lineage: Eukaryota > Viridiplantae > Streptophyta > Magnoliopsida > Dipsacales > Adoxaceae > Sambucus > Sambucus nigra. The sequence goes on from OX422220.1 coordinate 524,524,334, forward strand.
ATTCACTAAAACAAATTATAACAGTTACAAACTATATAACACACATGCACACAAAACAGACCTATACAAGTTTAGGAATGTACCCACTGGTGTCCTTCTAACTTTTCTATAGTTATGTTTGTTGATGTTGTTGTCCAGTTTGCTAACATCCAATTTGTTCCAGTTCTTTACGTTGACTCTTGTTTCAAGATATCATTACCAACACTTTTAGTGTGGTAGGGTGTAAGTGTTTGTGAAGGTGATTCTAATACATGCATGCACACACTCACGCTTATTTGTACAAATAGTCCTATCAAATTACATATAAGATCTATATATTGTGATTTTCTATTTCTCTCTTCTTAGAAAACATAAACCTTATTTGACCTTTAATAATATCCCAGAATCCATGGTTATCTTGCTCGGAAGACGTTTCAATATCTTAATCAATCTCAGTGTTTTGAAAATATTTTTGAGATTGAAAACCACCAAGTGCGATTCCAACAAGGTCAAATGCATTGTTTCAACAGAACTAGAAACATAAAATGATTTTGTTGATTTTGAAGTTAAAAACATTTACAGAAACAAATCAACAAAAGATTTCTCAAGATGAGAATCTAACAATGCAGATCTATGTGTAATATAACATAAAATGACTAGATCTATGATTTCTATAAAAGCAGAAACACAAATCTAACCTAATGTTTAAGTTGAAAACAAGATCTTAAAACGAAGAGGTTACAGCATGAAACAACTATCAAACCAACACTCAAAACTCTCAAACACTCAAGGTTGTGTTTGGTATATATTGGTTTTGAAAGAGGTTAGGATTTGAAAAGGTGTTTGAACGAAATAGGGTTAGGGTTTCTAACTCTAGTTTCTCTCTCTCTATCTTTTTTCTCTCAACTCTCTCTTCTCTCGAATGAAACGAAGTGGCAAAATTCTTCTACAGGCTGAGGGTTGACCTCTTTTTATACTAGGATTAGAAGTATCGAGAAGACGGTTCAAAATCAAGGGCTCCGATTTGGTCTTGCCTGTTGACTTTGATCTAACGGTTTAAGAGAAGCGGTGGTTTAAAACTCTTTTGATTGGCTAAGAAAGGTTCACCAGGATTGAGTTAGAGCGCATGCAGATCGTCGATGAAAACAATCCAAGGGTTGATAAAGAACAAAGGTTATGTCTCTTAGAAGAAACAAAAATCGAACCATTATCAAGCTGACAGGTGTAGGGCTAGGATTATGTCTAAAACGCGTGTTTGAAAATAATTACCCAAGCACCTTGAAGTCTCTAGCGCTTTAGGTTTTTACCCAAGTGAACTTTCATCCAACAAAACCAACAATCCAAAATTACAGAATGACCCCAACACTTTATAATTCCAATTTTAATTATGAAAATATTGTTTTAAAAATCATTAAAAATTCCCAAAAAATTATTAACAATCAATTTAAGGGAAATTAACACACACAAAACATATGCAACTAATTTATGCAATATAAGACCCATGTATGCAGTCCTAATGTGTGTGAGCGATTGGAGAATATACCTTGATCAATCAAACAAGAGGAATGAATTGTAGACTATCTCTGAGGCTTTTTGGATTCTAGGAAAGGACATAATGTTGTCACTATTTCCAAACTAGATGATCACTTATACAATGTAGACTCAAGTGAGTCAAGAGTATAAGGTGCTTCAACCCCGACCCGTTCAAGACACACAAGATGGACTAAAGTTCATGACCTTATGTTTTCCTTAGGTATCACAGTGGGTATATATCCATTGTATTAAATTCTGAGAGAATTTATATTGCCACACATGTAAAATTTGACGAGTCCCACTATCTATAACAAAACCATCTCTATATTACACCAAGACTCATAAACCCTATCTAGCCAGTGCAACCATATAAAACCTCAGTAACTACTCTTCTTACACCCTTGATTATATTTTAACCTCGCAATCTACCTAATAATGCCTCCTTAAAGTCCTTATGTACCTCTAACTACCTTACATAACTCACCTATCAAATGTGAATCACCCGTGAACGAGTCCACAATAACTCCATATCTTACCCGTAAATGCCTCACCTCATCTAACTCAACAAACCTTATCATCACCACCCCCAAAAATCTTCCCCAACATCAAATTAAACCATCCTCTCCCACCCCAATTCAAGCAACTTATATCCTCTCATTTCACACCCTTCTTCTAATTAAAAAAATCACACCTTTATACGTCCTTTTTCCATTCCTTAATAGATTCAACCATCACTCTCCACTTCCTCAACCTCGATAATTCAAACCTCTACCTCTAGCCTCATCATTCTATCTCCAAAATATATGGGGCAAAACCATTTTTTCACCATGGCCTACCCTCCCTCGTCTCTATACCACACACACATTCTAACTGATGTAACACAATGGTCATGTGTCAGAATAAAAACCCACCACTACCTTCTACGACATCACATACTATAGCTCCCGCAACCGAACCCAAATGTTTTTCCTCTGCCAAAAACCATCACGCTTGAATCAAGTTGTGGCTCTAAAAAATTATGCTTTAAGTCCTAAAATCAGTTAGTCCTTTATTCCATTCAACCACTCCAAGTACGTTCTCAGTTGTATGTGAATTTGTTGTATAAAATTTCATGCTAATGACCCCGTCAAATAGTATAAATCTCTACTTTTTGTGAAAGAATTTTAATAAAGTTAGGCATCTATTATATCAAGATGTTCAACCCTTTATCAAACTAACCACAATTTGTTTCATACTTTCACTCGCCATCACATATGGGTTTTGCATCTTCCGCTTAGATGTGAAAAACACATTCCTTCATAGTTTTGTTCAGATCACGTATGTAAATTACATCAGTCTTTATACGGTCTCAAACAGGCTCCCCGCATGTGGTGCCAACGCATCACTAAATTTTTCAACCACCATAATGTTTCTTCGTCTTAAACTGACTCGAGGATGTTCATTCCCAACTTACACAATATTATCATATACATTATCAACTATGTAGATGATATTACTATTGTTATTCAATATCACCCAGGGGATGCCAATGTAGTGGAAGATTCTTTTCTGTCAATGATCGAATGACAATATTTGTTTTTCATCGATTGACGGATGTGGGGTCCATTTAGGTTATTGGAGAGTTGGCTGATGCATTCATGGATCACAAATTTTGGTGCATCCCAGTGGGATAATATGTAACAAGATATAACAAAACGATATTGATATTCCAGTATCAAGAAAAACATTCATACGTATGTGTCCTAGTGTAGATATTGACAGGTGGTGAAGGTGGACCACTAATGACTATTAAGGAAACTTTTTCCCTTACACATACCAAGTGTAAGTGGACAACATTTTGATGGATTTCAACTTTAGGTTGACTTTATATCCTAACAATCGTAAGTCTAATTGGGTTACAGTGTACCATTTGATCAAGATTTCATATTTCTTACATGTTTGCACGAATTTCACGACCGGGCAATATGCACGTTTGTATGTGGCTAGGTTGTTTGGTTGCAAGGGGTACCTTTATTGATCTTCTCAGACATAAATCCAATATTTGTATCTCACTTATGGGGAATTATTTGGAAGGTTATCACGACTATATTTCACTTGAGTATGTTGTACCTGCCTCTGATAGATGGGCAACCAAATTTAGAGGATATGCATACGACATGTGTGTTAGGCTTCAAGGTTAGATGATAGGTGCACTTATCTTTAGTTGAGTTCATGACAAAAGAAGTGATTATAACTCAATGAATATTGCACCATACAAGCCATTGTATAGACGACCGTATAGATCACCTCTATATTGGTTGGACTCGGAGGATAGTGGCTCGTTAGGGCATGAGTTTGTTTACGAGAATACGAAGAAGATGCATATGACATCCCTATTAAGCAAAAGAGTTATTCAAATTTTGACAAGAATTACGTTGAATTCGAATTGGTTGAGTGATTAATTATCAAAGTGTTACCCATGATGGGGTAATACATTTTGGGAATAAGGGGAAGTTATCCTTGAGGTATGTTGGTCCGTTTACGATCACGGATCAAGTGGGGTTGCTCTCTTATTATTTATCACTTCCAAATCGTCTACCTCGGTTACATAATGTGTTTCATGTATCCATGCTATGTAGAATCTTATGGGGTAAGTTCGCGTCTCATCATATAGACTTAGAGTATGTTCAGTTAGATGTTGATGTCTCACACACTAAGGAGCCAATCCGTATTTTAGACCGTGGATTCCAAATTTTAAGGATTAGGGAGATATGTTTAATTCATCTTCAGTGTGGTCACCATAGTGAGGATGAGGGCCCTTGGGAGCATCAGTATATGATGAGATAATAATATCCACATTTATTTTTAAGTAGGCACGTGTTGTTTTTCTGTGAATTACTAGGGCATAATTCTTTTTAGAAGAGGGGAGGAATGTAATTACCTAATATCTAAAGTATTATTTAAAATAATACTGATTAAATTAAATGGAAAGTAATCTTGATAAATTTTAAGAATTTAAACTGGAGAAATTTGATTTCACATTGGGAAAATCAGTTAAATCTAATTAAATTGGAGTTTTAGAGTTTAATTGGTAAATTGATAAAAATGTGACACCCCGCCTAATTAAATACCGAGCGATCAGTCCTTTATTAAATTAAAAATCAAGGTGAACGGTTGGTTCATTCTTAGCATCACTGTCGCAAAATAAAATTTCCAATTTAAACATCATAAATAATTAATCTAAGTGTCAAAACAATTTAAAACTTTATTTCATTTTATTAAATCCAGATATGAAAACCTTTTTAATAACCAGCAGATTTAGAATCGCATAAAATAGTAAGGATGGCAATAAACACACAAGAATTTAACCATTCTGATAAACCAATACCAAGATTAAAACCATAAATGAAATCCTCCTGACAGTAATTAAATCCCAAGGAGTACAGAATACTGAAAATAAATGGACATAAATCTCTGACAAATCTAACTGAATAGGGAAACAGGCGACACATGCCCTAACTAATCAAAACTAAGATAAGAGTAGAATCAACAACGACGTCGTCTAAGCAATGGCCTGCAACTACCATATAAGCTGCAGTGCGTCCGGTCCAAAGAACCTAAGCATGACGCCCCTGTGGCTGGGCACCTGAAATATATACATACATATATATATATATATATATATATAAGAAAAAAGAAATAACAGGAAACGGGTCAAAGCCCGAGTGTAAAATAGTTTAACAAGTATTTAAAATGCTTACCGGCTAATGTAACCCATGTTAGTATGCGACACTCTCTTGAGAATTCTCACCTCTCATCTATTGTGCACACCTACCGTACTATTAATCTCAAAGGTTTATTTTAACTTAACTTGACCATAAGGTTTCATCCCGAGAAATACTATGGCTAAGAAAATTAATTTATGAAATTTAAGCTTTCACATATATCTTATGTTATTTAAAAAACCCAGTGATGTCACAAAATTCCCAAAATACTTATAATAAAGTAGGTGTATTTATCCATTACTTAACTACTTTAACGCACAGTAGGAAGTTCCCATATTTAAGTATACATATATATTAATCACTCGTATAATATATATACTATCGGCACCCCACATAAAATCTATGGTGCTGGCATACTCTGCTATCAAGTCCCCATATCACTCGTACTAAGGGAAATACTGCTTCGAAATCACTCTCGAACTGTATTAACAAAAAACACATACAAATGGACTCTAAGAATAGTTCCAAGTCACTAAGAGGTCAGCACACACCCTCACGTGTCTTAGTACCATCTGACTATCACTCAAATAGCCTGTATTAAGGATACTATCTTCTAGGGTACAAGTCGTTATCCCCCATAAAGGCCCAATCGAGAAAAGATTTTCCCGACGCGAAAACCCACATGATAGCAAGTAGCTCGGGTATGATTTTTACACAGATATATAATATATGCACAATCACACCATCATATATATATATATACAAATATTCACATTTCTAAATTAGGTGCGCCCATGACTCCTAATTATAATTATCTGTTCTTAGCCCATTTTACTCGATTATCTCGCATAACGGACTCGTCACTTTTGTTCTCATATATAAGTTATTCCATACTTACTTCTCATCTCTCGAATTATTTTTAACAACGTAAGTATAATTTCAGTAGGAACTCTCACTTAACTTCTAGTCTAATTTTCTTACGAGTCTCGATCTTTTATTAAATGTACGCATGATTTCATATGTGTGAATAACTCCCCGTTAACCCTTAATTTCATCTTATATTAAATTCACACTCGGCGGGGTTTACCTAGACCCTACTGGTCCTATTTATATGCCATTATGCTCTAACAATAATAATCAAGGGTTCCTACGCATTTTAATCGGATTAAACCAACATAAGGGGAATATGCAATTTTCCAGGAGGGGTCGATCGATTGAGGAAAGGGGGTCGATCGATCGATCATCGATCGATCGATGTTCTTGAGTCGATCGATCGATCAAGCAGTTCTTGCCGAGAAACTGCCATTAAGACCTATGGGTTTCATCTTCCAAATTTCTCCAAATCGTCATTAACGACTCCAAACTCTCAAATAACATTACTACTAGTTCTATATACATATATGCATGATTCCTTACTAGAAACATGTACAAATTCAATAACGGAATTGAATTAGATGGCCAATTTCTGTTAATTACCAAGAACCCTAACCTTCCACTAACCTTCCATTATTCAACTTCTTATTCCCGATTTCTCACTTCTAAATTAATCAAATTTTGTGGGTAAACTTCTACATATGATTGGGATGTCCAGAGTTTATTGATTTTCTCTACAACAAGTGATTGGGTTCTCTAAATCCTTAAGTTCTTTCATAAAACATAGATTCAATCATCCTAATCTAACATGGTGAGACATTTAACTACAAGATAAGCAAGATAGATACTTGCCTAGGATTCAAGTTTCATATTTGTGGCTAAAAAAGGTATGGTTGCGTTCCCGGTCCGCGATCTACGATTTGGTGGTGGTGGCGGTGTAAACGGGTGAGTCTTTCGCCTTGAGTTGCTTGGAAAATTCTCCAACTTCTTCTCTAATGGCCATTCTTTGATTTTTTGTTTGTTAATTCTAGAAGACAACTCCTAAAGGCTGATATATCCTTAGGAAATTCGTGGGTTTAATTGCCCAAAAATACAAAATGTCCATAGTGCCCTCCCGGGATGCCAATTAGGCTTAAAAATACCCCGAGACCCAAACTAAACTCCCGGGTACATTATTTTGACTATCTCGACCCTTCCGGACACATTGGCACACTCGGAATGACCATACGGGCGACTTATAATTTATTCACTTATAATAATAATAACTTAAATCCCGACACGACACAGGCGCGTCCCGATTCAATTTCCACGATTATCAAATTATACACTCGTGATAATTTTAATAAATTTGATTATACATATTACTTTATCCATTAGGTAATATTCAACAAATTCCCAATAATTACTAACTCTCATCACGCTAGTAAATATTTAAAATAATTTCCGGATTAATATTAAATTAATATCTCAATTTAAATTTAATAAATCCCCAAATTTAAAAGTCATAAAAATACGGGGTATTACATACTTCCCCCCTAATAACAAAAATTTTTCCCGAAATTCAGAAAATAAGGCATACCTGGTAAGAATAAATCTGGGTATCTCTCGCGCATATCTACCTCGCGCTCCCAAGTGGATTCCTCCACATTATGATGCTCCCACTGGACCCGTACAAGTGGGACTACCTTCGACCTCAATCTCCTTTTGCTATGGTCTAGAATAGCCAATGGTCTCTCCTTGTAAGAGCTGTCAGCTTGTAAGTCAATCTCCTCTATCGCGATGTGGGTGTGGGCCATATCATCCCGAAGGTATCGTCTCAACGACAAAATGTGGAATACATCGTGAATGCAGTGCAAGTGCTCTGGCAAGCCCAATATGTATGTTACCGGACCAATCCTCTCGATAATGGGAAATGGTCCCACGTACCTTGGGGCCAACTTCCCCTTCTTCCTAAACCTCATCACGCCTATCATAGGAGACACATGCAGTAATACTTGTCCCCCCACGCTAAACTCTCAGAAAGACCGATTTGCATCGGCGTAGCTTTTCTTCCTGTCCTGGGCTACCCGAATGCGACTCCTGATAATATCAATTTTAGCTGAAGTTTCCTGAATCACCTCTGGTCTGAGAAACTTGTTGTCCCCCACCTCTAGCTAAAAAGCTGAAGAACGACATGGCCTGCCATATAATGCCTCAAATGGAGCCATGCCGATCGTGAACTGATAGGAGTTATTGTAAGCAAACTCCACTAGTGGAAGATGCGTCTCCCATCCTCCTCCAAAATTAAGGACCTACATACGTAGCATATCCTCCAACATATGATTGGTACGCTCTGTTTGTCCATCCGTTTGCGGGTGATAATCTGAACTCAATCTCATCTTTATACCCATGGCCTCCTGAAAGCTCTCCTAGAAGCGCGACACAAAAATCTTGTCTCTATCAGATACAATATCCAGGGGCACCCCATGTAGCCTAACAATCTCAGCAATGAACATCTGTGCATACTGGCCCGTGGTATAGTCTGTCCGGACTGGCAAAAAATGAGCTGCCTTGGTCAACCGATCCACTATAACCCATATGGAGTCGTGACCTTGCTGTGATGTTGGCAGCCCAGTAATAAAGTCCATGGAAATACTCTCCCACTTCCATGTAGGTATATACAACGGATGAAGTAACCCCGACGGTCTATGGTGGTCTACCTTTACCATCTGGCAAGTAGAACACTTGGACACGAGCTATGCAATGTCCTTCTTCATTCCACTCCACCAGTATTGCCGCCTCATATCCTGGTACATCTTATCCCCTCTGGGATGTACAATAAATCTGGACCCGTGAGACTATGTCATCACTGCATGACGTAAGTCTTATCCTTCTGGGACCACCAATCTCCCATTAAACCTCAAACCCCTATCAGAACTTACTGAATATGACTCAGAACCCTCAGCTAAAAGCCATACAATCTGCTCCTGACAAAACGAATCCGCTGACTGTGCATGTATCACCCTCGTAACAATCTCGGGCGTGACTGACATGACAGACATAAAGGAACGGGCTACCATATCCTGGTGACCCAACTCCTTCCACTTTGCTTTCCATACGTCCGCCACGTCGCCTATCGTTCTACGGCTTAACGCATCAGCAACCACGTTAGCCTTCCCCCGGATGGTAATGTATCTCAAACTGGTAGTCTTTCACAAACTCCAACCATCTGTGCTGACGCATGTTCAACTCTCACTGGGTGAACAAGTAATGCAGTGACTTGTGGTCCGTGACCAATCGAAACTTCTCCCCCAACAAATAATGTCTCCAAATCCACAATGCAAAAATAACCGCTGCCAGCTCTAGGTCGTGGGTGGGGTAATTCATTTCGTGAGGCTTAAGCTTTTAGGAAAAAAAAGCTATAGACTTCTCCTCCTGGTGAAGTACTCCCTAGAGTCCCCGTAAAGAGGCTTCAGTGTACACCAGATACTCCACTCCCAGCTTGGGCAAAGCAAGAACTGGCACCGAAGTCAACTTATGTTTCAGCTCATCGAAAGCCAATTGACAAGCATCGTCCCAAACATACGGTACTCCCTTGCGAGTCAGATTCGTCAACGGACCCACTATCTTTGAAAAGCCTCGGATGAATATCCTGTAGTACCCGGCTAACCCCAAGAAACTACGTACTTCTGTCGGTGTCGTGGGATATCCCCACTCCCTCACTGGTGACACTTTGCTCGGGTAAACCGATATTCCCAATTCCGACACAACATGCCCTAAAAACTACACCTCCTGTAACCAGAATCCACACTTCTCATATTTAGCATACAACTTATGCTCTCGTAGAGTCTGAAGAACCTGTCTCAAGTGCTCGGCAAGATCCTCCTCAGTGTGTGAATATATCAGGATGTCATCTATGAAGACGATGACAAATTGATCCAAGAACTCTCTGAACACTCGGTTCATCAAGTCCATGAATATGAATCGAGCATTTGTCAGACCAAACGGCATGACTCTGAACTCATAGGACCCATATCTCGTCAAGAAAGCAGGCTTCGACACGTCCTGCTCCCTAATCTGTAGCTGATGGTATCCCGATCTCAAATATATCTTCGAAAAGAAGTTTTCTCCTCTCAGCTGGTCGAACAGGTCATCGATTCAAGGCAACGGATATTTGTTCCATATCATGACCTTGTTCAGCTCCCGGTAATCCATGCATAACCTCAATGAGCCATCTCTCTTCTTCACAAACAACACTGGAGTGCCCCAAGGTGAGGTGCTCTTACGAATGAAGCCCTGACCTAACAGCTGCTCTATCTGATCCCGTAACTCCCTCATTTCTGCTGGAGCCATACGGTACGATTCACGTGCTATCGGTCGAGTACCCGACATCAAGTCTATGACAAAATCTATGTCTTGACTGGGGGTAGGCCCGGTATCTCCTGAAATACATCGGAATGCTCACAAACGACTGGAATCGAATCTACGGGAATCACAACCTCCGTAGAGGTATCCTCCTCTATGTAGTAGAAATGGGTGGAAGATCCCCCCTCCGGGCGAGGCATCGCCACTAAAAACATCTCTTTCCCCGGAATGGCAAAAATGATACTCCTACCGAAACAATCTATCATGGCTCTGTATGCGGCGAGCCAATCCATGCCAATAATAACATCGTGCTCATGCATCTCTAAGATTAGCATGTCTGCCGGTAAAATCAGGCTACCAATCTCTACTCCTAAACCCCGACATATAAAGAAAATTAAAGACCCGTTCCCCAGTGATGAGTGTATGCATGTCATAATGCTATTTGCCATGTCTAATTACCCTAAAGCCCGTGAAAAATGGGTAGCTATAAAATAGTGCGACACCCCAGTATCAAATAAAACCCGACCCATAGTTCCATGGATAGGAAACCTACCCTCAATTGCGGGTGGCGCCTGAGGTGCTGTTGCCTGGTGGACGTTATAGACACGTCCGTACTGTAATTACCCCTACTGAACTGGAGCTGCTGGGATGGCGGGTAAGGCTAGCACCTGAGCTAGCACTGGGAGGGTGGCTGGAAAGATTGGCCTCTGTGGCTCATTATGGGTACCCTGCTGTTGTGGGGCCCTATCTCCCTCTGGGCAATCCTGGCGCCTACGGCCATTCTTGCCACATCTAAAACATCTGCCCCTGAAGTTACCTCCCCTCTGCCCCTGCTGACCACGACCCTGTTACCACCCCGCCACTGGCCCTATTGACCCTGCTGGAAACGCTGTTGACCCTGATGGCCCTATTGATGTCCCTGCTGGTCATGCTGATTAGACTGGCCCAACTGGCCCTGCCTAAATCCCCTAAATCCCTGTCTGGAGTCACCTGATCGGAACCGCTTGATAGGGTCCCCCTGATGGGAACTCTGCTCACAGTGACGGGTCTGCCCTTGGGCTGCTAGTGCCCCACCAGTACTACTGCCCCCTATCCTACCCTGCTGGCTGGACTCCTCTGCTCGTTTGCTCCCCTGCAGATGGAAGTGGTGATCCTGACAGTGTAAGAAACCAGCATTGAGTACATCAGTGTAGGTACTCAATGATAGATTGCCTATGAGGTGCTGACGGATCCTCCAGGCCAATCCATCTCCAAACAGCAGTATCTTCTTCCCCTCAATGGGTGCCTCATCTGGCACTATAGTGAGAAGTCTAGTAAACTCGTTGTCGTACTCCGCAACAGTCATACTCTCCTGCTTCAGATTTAGTAACTTCCTCCTCATCTCAGTCTTCACGGCGGATGGGAAGTACTTGTAGTCAAACCGCGCCCAGAATGACTGAATCGTGATACCGTCCCTCTCCTCCAAGGTGGTAGTGGACTCCAACCACTGTAAAGCGGCTCCCACTAGCTTGAAGGAAGACAATAGCTGTCTCTGCACGTCAGTGCACTCATACATGCGCAGATGCCTCTGGATGTCCTTCTTCCATTGGCTAACGACTACGATGTCTGAACTACCCGAGAACACCAGGGGATGCGCCTTCTGAAAGCATCCCTAACCCACTCCCATGTAGATGGAATCTGTGTTGGTACTGGCCCCACAGCCTGAATATGGGGTGGGGCCTGCTGCACTACTGCTAATGCGTCATTCACCGCCTGAGCAACAATAGCGTCTACCTCAGTTGCGTTCATCATTCCCTGAGTCGGAGCTGCTAGCTGCTCGGCCTGGGCATTTCGGTCTCGGGGTGCGCGTCTCGGAGGCATCTAAAATAAGAAGGAAGTTTATTAGTCTACAATTATTATCAAATATCGAATAGCTGAGGACGTAAGCATAAATACAAGAATACAACAGTCCTAAAAATAGGGCTCTATATCAAGGACGCTAAGCTGGAAGTGAAATAAGCCGTACAGATCCTAAAGGACACTAGAACCTGATGCTCTGATACCACCTGTGACACCCCGCCTAATTAAATACCGGGCGATCAGTCCTTTATTAAATTAAAAATCAAGGTTAACGGTTGGTTCATTCTTAGCATCACTGTCGCAAAATAAAATTTCCAATTTAAACATCATAAATAATTAAGCTAAGTGTCAAAACAATTTAAAACTTTATTTCCATTTTATTAAATCCAGATATGAAAACCTTTTTTAATAACCAGCAGATTTAGAATCGCATAAAATAGTAAGGATGGCAATAAACACACAAGAATTTAACCATTCAGATAAACCAATACCAAGATTAAAACCATAAATGAAATCCTCCTGACAGTAATTAAATCCCAAGGAGTACAGAATACTGAAAATAAATGGACATAAATCTCTGAAAAATCTAACTGAATAGGGAAACAGGCGGCACATGCCCTAACTAATCAGAACTAAGATAAGATTAGAATCAACAACGATGTCATCTAAGCAATGGCCTGCAACTCCCACATAAGCTGCGCGCGTCCGGTCCAAAGAACCTCAGCATGACGCCCCTATGACTTGGCACCTGAAATATATACATATATATACAAGAGAAAAGAAATAACAGGAAACGGGTCAGAGCCCGAGTGTAAATCGGTTTAAAAAAAATAGTTTAGCAAGTATTTAAAATGCTTACCGGCTAATGTAACCCATGTTAGGATGCGACACTCTCTTGAGAATTCTCACCTCTCATCTAGTGTGCACACCTACCTTACTATTAATCTCAAAGGTTTATTTTAACTTAACTTGCCCATAAGGTTTCAACCTGAGAAATACTATGGCTAAGACAATTAATTTCTGAAATTTAAGCTTTCACATATATCTAATGTTATTTAAAACAACCCAGTGATGTCCCAAAATTCCAAAAACACTTATAATAAAGTAGGTGTATTTTTCCATTACTTAACTACTTTTACGCACAGTAGGAAGTTCCCATATTTAAGTATATATATATATATATTAATCACTCGTATAATATATATATACTATTGGCACCCCACATAAAATCTATGGTGCTGGCATACTCTGCTATCAAGTCCCCGTATCACTCGTACTATGGGAAATACTAGTTCGGAATCACTCTCAAACTGTATTAACACAAAACACATACAAATGGAGGCGAAGAATAGTTTCAAGTCACTAAGAGGTCAGCACATACCCTCACGTCTCTTAGGACCATCTGACTATCACTCAAATAGCAAGTATCAAGGATACTATCTTCTAGGGTACAAGTCGTTATCCCCCATAAAGGCCCAATCAAGATAAGACTGTCCCGGCGCGAAAACCCCCGTGATAGCAAGTAGCTCGGGTATGATTTTTACACAGATATATAATATATGCACAATCACACCGTCATATATATATATATATATATATATATATATATATATATATATATATATATATATATATATATATATATTCACATTTCTAAATTAGGTGCGCCCATGACTCCTAATTATAATTATCTGTTCTTAGCCCCTTATACTCGATTATCTCGCATAACAGACTCGTCACTTTTGTTCTCATATATAAGTTATTCCATACTTACTTCTCATCTCTCGAATTATTTTTAACTCACTAAGTATGATTTTAGTAGGCACTCTCACTTACCTTATACTCTAATTTCCTTATGAGTCTCGGTCTTTTATTAAACGTACGCATGATTTGATAAGTGTGAATAACTCCCCGTTAACCCTTAATTTCATCTTACATTAAATTCTGACTCGACGGGGTTTACCTAGACCCTACTGGTCCTATTTATATCCCATTATGCTCTAATAATAATAATCAAGGGTTTCTACGCATTTTAATCGGATTAAACCAACATAAGGGCAATATGCAGTTTTCCAGGAGGGGTCGATCGATCGAGGAAAGGGTGTCGATCGATCGATGTTCTTGAGTCGATCGATCGATCAAGCAGTTCTTGCCCAGAAACTTCCATTAAGACTTATGGGTTTCATCTTCCAAATTTCTCCAAATCGTCATTAACGACTCCAAACTCTCAAATAACATTACTACTAGTTCTATATACATATATGCATGATTCCTTACGTGAAACATGTTCAAATTCAACAACGGAATTGAATTAGAGGGCCAATTTCTGTTAATTACAAAGAACCCTAACCTTCCACTAAACTTCCATTATTCAACTTCTTTTTCCAGATTTCTTACTCCTAAATTAATCAAATTTCATGGGTAAACTTCTACATATGATTGGTATGTCCAGAGTTTATTGATTTTCTCTACAACAAGTGAATGGGTTCTCTAAATCCTTAAGTTCTTTAATAAAACATAGATTCAATCATCCTAATATAACATGGCGAGACATTTAACTAAAAGAGAATCAAGATAGATACTTGCCTGGGATTCAAGTTTCTGATTTGTGGCTGAAAAAGGTATGGTTGTGTTCCCCGTCGTGCGATCTATGATTCGATGTTGGTGGCGGTGTAAACGGGTGAGTCTTTGGCCTTGAGTTGCTTGGAAAGTTCTCCAACTTGTTCTCTAATGGCCGTTCTTTGATTTTGTATTTGTTAACCCTAGAAGACAACTCCTAAAGGCTGATATATCCTTAAGAAATTGGTGGGTTTAATTGCCCAACGAGATGAAAAAAGTCGAGACAGTAAGCCCTCATGCGAAGCCCATTTGATGCAGGCCATCAAACGACCCTTCTAACGACATAGGCAGGTCGTTCTAACGAGATCTCAATCTCGTTTGAACAAGATTGTCAAAAATAGAAAATTATTTTTAACTTTAAACATTTCCAATATGCCACACAAAACCAGTTTATAAACATTTCCTAATACTTAGTGAAAAAATTCACGAAACACAAAATAAAATCCATACCAAATATACGTGACGTCGTGCAGCATGATGAAGATGCTTGATAATCAGATTCGTCTTCTCGAACGTGTGAATGTGAATTGTCTTGACGGATGTGACAGGATACGCCATATTAGATGTAACCTAGATACCAGGGGAAATGACAGCAAATTTGCCCTTACAAATCTCCCCCTATGGCTATTATGGTACAAAATAAATAATTCTGAATTATTCAAAAAATCCTATACAAATCTGATACCCTCTCTGAAACTCATAAATGGAAAGATACTAAATTGTATAAGTCTTCAAAATATTCAACTTTGAAATCTTCAAATATCTTTCTCTCTCTTGATCTTCTTTTGGGAGCTTTTTCAAATGTGTACTTTTCAAATGTTCATCAAAGCGTACCTACACACAATAGACAAAGAAATATACCTGGTGACGTATCGAGTTTGAAATAAAATAAAAATCATAAATCAAACCAATATCAATTCTCCCCCATAAATCAAACTCCCACTCCCCCATAATTCACTCTCCCCCTTTTTATTTGTCTGAAATACACGAAGCAAAACCAAAATCCATACCAAATATATGTCACGTCATGGAGCATGTTGAAGATGCTTGATATTCAGATTCTTCTTCTCAAACATGTGTACGTGAATTGTCTTGATGGATGTAATGGGATATGCCATATTCGAGGTAACCTAGATAATAGGGGCAATGACATGAAAGTTTCCCATACACTTTACTTGGAGGATGGGGCTTGATCCGTAGCCTTTTTTTCCTATGAAGGCACTTGAGGCTCCCATGATTGAAAAGGGTGGAGTCAATAAGTGCTCAGGCAAAGATCGTCACAAACAAAAATTCTATTTTTAGATTTTTTAAGTTTAAAGATAAAAACTTTAAATTAAAACCAATAAAACTTTGTTCACCAAATTTTAAAAAAAAATGTTGTGAAAAAATAATTTACCCAATTTTATCTTTTTAACCTAAATCATGCATCTAGGTGATAAGTAGATAAAATGAATAAATTATCCACAACACACCGATCAATGAAGAAAACCAAGAAGGTAAAATCCTCGAATGACCTAGAAAAATAGATCCTATAATAAGGTTTTACAAACACTGATATGACTTGTGTCGCTTGTAATCCTTGATGCTCTTCGATCTTCAACCTCTGAGCCACAATGCAACATACAATTCCACACACGCAAGATGCCACAATGTATAAATCCACATATGCCTTGGTATCCATCGATGAGGATCAACAATCATCTACAAAATGGGAACATAGATCACCACTTCATCACTGTAACACTATAAACATCAAGTAAGGAGTCCTTTACACTAAACAATTTCTCAACTCAAGATGATGAGAAACAAAATTTGGTCCTGAACACATAGATCGCAAATCATATGAATACAAATATTTGGATCTTTAAACTCAAAGGGTGAAGCCAGGTTTTTGAAACTTTTGTAAACATGTAGGGAATTTATTTTTGACGAAATTTCTTCAAAAAACTGAGTCCAACATGTTTATAAATAGTAAAACATTATTTTTGAGGTGGCAGATTTGTTCGAATGAAATCAAGAGTTTTGTTCGAATGAAGTTCCTACTTCATTCAAACGAAACTACTCGTCGTTCAAACAAACAAGCATATTTGTTCCAACGAGCTTCCCATGAGCTTCTAACGGGTGTGTTTTGTTTGATAGAAACTGTTTGTTAGATGTTCGTTGGATGTCCATTCTAACGAAGGTACTAACTCATTCCAACAAACCTGACACTTCATTCGAACAAAATAGACCTTCCATTCTAACGACTTCAGACATTCGTTCTGATAAGATAAGCAACAAAAAAAATATTTTTCTCTAAAAAACAATTTAAAAATAGTTCTAAACAATTTTGTTAAAAAATAAACACCCTTAAAAATTTTAAGGACCATATTCAAAATGCATACATACCTTACAAGATCTTTGGTAAATTTGAAGAAAAATTTGGCATGAAAAAGATGAAATGATATGAGGCATGGACGCCACGTCTTCATCAAATATGTCATAGGATTACGAGATCGACAATACAAAGCCTACCTTATGAATTAAGCCTATTACAACCAAATTAAGTTGATAGGAAATTTGCCCTTACAAATCTCCCCATTTGACTATTTTGGGACAAAACCAAAATAAAACACCTATGGGATGTCAAGCTCGGTAAAAATACTCAATCCCCAACACCAAAAAGGAAAAAGTACAACTTGATTAACTCAACTCTCTTGAAAAACTTGTCGTATGTTGTAAACCTGCATACTTAAACACACCTGCAATTGCAAAGAGAATATAACAAGTATAAAATCCAAATAAGAACAAACTTCTAACAATGTTTAAAATAATATCAACCTAGGTAAGACGTCTCCCCATAAGATAAAGATATACTGATCATAAAAGGAAAGATACCCATTTCCCCCTTTCGGTTCGGGAATATACAAAGTAAGAAAGCTAGTACTATTTCTCCCCAAAAATCAAATCGCCCCCTAAATGTGTGAACATATGATACCAAGAGAAATAAGGTGGAAGGAATAAAATCACGCAATGGTGTGAAATGTGATAAAAATGCAATATAGCAACACAAACACAATTAATCCAAACAATATCAATATTAATGCACAAAGATACCAATATGAATAAGAAATTTAAGTATGATACCAAATTGAAATTACCAATTTACGATACTCATATGATCATGTAACATGCCAATTAAATTCAAAGATAAAGCATATGGCAAACATGAACTAAATGCTAACACAAAGACTCAAAACAAAATGATAACAAATATAGATATGAAAAACATACAAATAAAGTACCAGAACATATATATTTATATATAAAAAAATGAAAAACACATAAGCTTTGCACACTAGCATAGTATCGACGTGTCTAAACATGTAGGATGGGATAAATGGGTGTGAACAAGATATAAGGAATTATGACGCAAAAACTCAAATAGTTCAATGAGTTCTATTTGATCCAAAAACTTTATCAACGAAGATTTATCCTCAGGTGACAAGATAAAGTGAACTATATGAACAAAAAATCATACTGCACACAAGCCTATAATATTGATGATTATACAAATCAATAGCAATCTGACAAAATAAGCATAACTATGATTCAATGTGAAAAATAGTTGATATTCAACTATACACCCTCAAAAGATAAACATATATCATATTTTCGTTTTCACTCATATATTTTGAAGCTATCACTTTTTAAAATAAAAACAAACACACATGTTAGCCCTGGAAAATTTTCTATTTTTACTGACTTTAATATTTGCATTAGGCTCTTGTCAACTGTGACTATCCCGCAAAGGAGATTTTCTCCTTTCGTCACCCTTTCCCATGAACCATCATATTTTACTTCAATAGAATCAAACAATGTCACATGTAATGATTCTTTCATGAACAAATCCTCTATAGTCACAAAATATGTAGATGATATGATTAATGGGATAATATCTGAGATAACTCATATATAACATGTGAAGTTAATATTAAAATAGCTAGTGCATGTGTGTACTGAGGCATATACTTAGTGAATAAATTAAGAGAATCAAAGTCGAAACAAATCCATGCAAACATGATTAAGAATGATCCAAGTATTAGCAATCATAACCAAATGTCCTAGTCACAAGGATAGAACATAATGAATTAGAATAAAACACACCAATATGCCACACAAAATGTGTATAAATAAAATATATAAAAACTAAAAAAAAAGATATTTTCTAAAAAAAATCAAAAAACTACCAATTTGAAAACAAAACTAACTTAAAAGAATTGTTTTTTGTATTTTGCAATATGACTCAATAACAGAAACATTAAAGTACAAAAGATACAAACAATATACAACTACTAAACATGTATATGATGAAGCACAAAAGCTAGTGTATGCAAACATTAAAACACAATCAACCATTAGATATAACATTGGAAATATCATGTGTATGAAAACGGGAATCAACAAGTCCAATATGTAAAGCCCCCAAATTCAATTTCTTAACCCATAATGGTGTAACGTGATGATTCACATTTTGGGAACCATAGTGACTCTATTCTTAGACATTCTAGGACCATTCTTAAGAATGTTGAAAAACCTCATAAAGTGACCTTTACTACTACAATGAGTGCACGTCTAAGCATGATGAAGGGTGTTACCTAAAGGTTGACTTTTAAAATTTTCGCAGTCAACTCTGTCAAACACGTGGTCTAGGCTTATGTAGCAAAATTCTTTCATTCATCGAAGTAATTTCCATAGTTCTCATCTTTGATTTTGGACTATGACTAAAATTTTATCAAACGTCCCCCACGTAGACTCCAAATAAAATTTGACCCTACTCGAATCTCTCAATCTCTCTTCAAACTCAACTATCCTTGACTCGAGTAAATTCTTAGGCTCCTCAAACTCAAGAAGCTCTTTATTCTCACGAAGAGTCCTCTCACATTCCCTAAGATCATCAATCAAAATACTATCATCATTCTCTATGGCACGCTCTTTCAACCTAGCTTCCAACTTCAAGTTAACCTTCTTTACCTTCAGTGATTACGCATACAACTCACGGAAGGCAACTTCGAGTTTACTCTCCTCATCCTCTTCCTCATCCTCATGCACATCTCCACAACCTACCAATACTCACTTAGAATCCAAAAACTATGGCCTCAAAAGTGTCATTTAAACTCACATGACAAGCCATGAACACAATGTAGTTAAGCTCAATGGGGGAATCGAATCCATTTTCTAGATCACTATCACTAAGGGTGGAATTGTACGCCTTTGGTTTCTTGACCTCTTTCCTCAGTTTAATTGGGTACCCACCTACCCTATGGTCATAACCCTTATAACCGTAACACCTATTCGAATCATCCCTCTCAAATCTCTCACTAAGATTATTAGGGAAGCGATCGGCCTTGTTATACATATTTTTCTCAAACGTTTTAACATCTTTAAATTTCTTTTAAAATTTGAGAAATTTCTTGAATTTATTTACTAACATTGCCATATCCTCGAACACGATATCGAACTCATCATCCGAAATGTGTTTTCCTCTTTCGAGCTTTCAAAGCAATTCCATTATCCTTCTTCTTGCCAATATTGGATGAAAACATGTCAAGCTCATAAGTAGTAAGTCACCTACAAGCTCTTCAAGTTTTGTAGCATATAAAGTACCCAAAAAATTCAAAACTGTCACTTTTGAATTAAATCTTTCAGGTAACAACCTTAAGATTTTCTTCATTAATCATTATTTTGGTATCTTGTCTCCCAAGTTAAAAGACGAGTTACATATCTCAGATAGTCTAGCGTAGAACTCACCAACGGTCTGACTCTTTAACACCTTAATGGTTTCAAACTGAGTGGTGAGGTTTTGGATTTTGAAAGCCTGAACATCACTAATCCTTCATGGGTGAGTTGAAGTATGTCCTAAGCCTCTTTAGACATCTCAAATGTCATTATGAGGCAGAACTCCTCCGGGTTGACAGAACAAAATAGAGCATTTAAATCTAGAGAAGTATGATTTGCTAACTTATTCTAATCCTCACCCCATGATTCTCCAAGTTTGGGTATACTATTCTCTCCAACTAGGGTTGTAGGTGGGGACCAACCATTTAAAATCGCTAGCCATACCCCTTAATCTATAGCCTTAAGTGTTGATTTCATATGCATTTTCCAGTATGCATAGTTCGACTCATCAAACACCGGGGTTCTAATACCATTAAATCCGCCAAAATTCATGCCTAACAACACGAGAATTAAAACATAATAACTATATTTTCTAGCTCTATTACCAATTTGAATAGGGTGACCTTGGTAAGTGCTTAGGCATGGATGGTCACAAATAAAAATTCTCTTTTTTAGATTTTTCAGTTTTAAAGATCAAAACTTTAAACAAAATAAACCTAATAAAATATTTTTCACAAAATTAATCTTTTTCATTTGGGAAAAATTGATTTACCCAATTTTATCCTTTTAACCTAAAACATGCATCTAGGTTATAAGTAGATAAAATAAATAAATAATCCACAACACTTCGAAGTAAGAAAAAAACCACAATGGGAAAAACCTCGGATGACCAAACCAAAAAGTTCACCAACATAAGATTTTACAAAGACTAGACAGTATACTTACTCAATGACTCGCCTCCTTCACAAGCCTCGATGCTCTTATATCATCAACCTCTCATCCACCTTGCAACGTTGGAGTATACATATGCAAGTTGCCACAACGAAAGAATCTATGAGTGCCTTGGTATCCACCGATTAGACTCATTAAATATTTAACGAATCGAAACATAGATCTCCACTTTATCATCATAACACCTCAAATAGCAAGTACGGAGTCCACCCCATTAAACAAGTTATCGACTCAAGATGAAGAGAAAAAAAACATTGGTGCCCTACACAAAAGATATCAATGTATATGAGTATGAAAACTTGGATCTTTAAACTCAAAGGTTGAAATTAGGGTCTTGAAAAAACTGATTCCATTGTACCATTAAATATTTAAACACCAATTTTCGAGGCAACGAGTTCATTCGAATGAAATCTCGAGATTTGTTCAAACATAATGTTTACTTTGTTCAAATGAAATAATGTGTCATTCCAATGAATAAGCATATTCAATCTAAAGATCTTCCAACGGTTTGTCTTCGGTTTTACAGAAAGTCTCTATTGGATGTCCATTCTAATGAAGCTACTAACTTGTTTTAACAAACCTGACACTTCATTCGAACGAAATTGACCATTCGTTCTAACAACATTAGACATTCGTTCTAAAGAGATACGAAGCAAAAAAAATCTGCAAACAATAATTTTAAAATAGTTCTAAACAATCTTGCTTAAAAAACCTTAAAATTATACAAGGACCGTATTCAAAACACATCCATGCCTTATGAAATCCTCGATAACCATGAAGACAAGCTTAAGATGAAAAATATGACACAATGTGTATCCAAATTTGAAGCTTGTCCACTATGATTTTATTAAATATGTCAAAGGATTACGAGATCGATAATACAAAGCCTAACATATGACTTCTATGTCTTGTTCGAAATTAAGCCAATTACAAATAAATTGACTCAATTAGAAATTTGACCTTACAAAGATAATAGCTGGGAACACGCTTGGGGCTGAGCCTTATGTCCTTACCCTTCCAAAGAGTAAATCCGATATTAAGGTAACTCGGGCCTATGAGGGTGAATGCGATCATTCTAAGGATGAGGCTGATGTAACACCCTTGATTTTTCACTCCCACTTGATAACGATGGACACAAAACTCCAGCTATTCTAAACAATCTATATCACTCTCATCATTATCGAAAATAACAAAAAACTATATTAAATAAATAAAACATCCAGGATAAAAAAAAAATAGCAAGGGACAATAACGTAATACTGAGCTGAATTGACTTAACACTAATAAATGAATCCTTTATTTAAAATATCTTAATAGAAGGTTTACAACTAAAATAAAATAAAGAGTACAATAATGAACACCTCCAAGATAACTCTTGAATACAACTGAAAACTATGATGAACCAGCATCTCTAATTCTAGGGATACCAAGTTGGATCTCCATAACTACAAGCATGACTGCTCAACCCTGCTAAAAGTGTATATGTATATATGATAATGTATATGGGGAGAAAAAAAATTAGATTTGGGTAAACACCCTAAAGTTGCAAGAATATCTCTAATATCATCAATATAAATGATGCAACTGATTTATTATAAATATGCAACCTGTTAACTCTAACATGCAATAAGTACCTCAACTCTCATCTCACCTCTCATCTAAGTGAACGTATGATGCTCATGTCCCACCCAACACACAAATTCACTAAAAGTCTTTATCTTTAGACTAAGAAGTTCTATCACATAACGAATAACTATCATAAAATATAAAACACTATCCAACTACAATTACACCCAAATGCCCATGCGATTGTTTTATTAATATACTCATAGTTTCATAAGAGTAATATTCTTTATGTTTTTATCATATTTAATGAACTATATTCATTCCCGAACTATAACATATGTACCAATACAAATCCATGCTACCCCAACTGTTGTCATCTGAATGATATGATATACATAATCACATATGGTCTAACTAAAAGTATCAATCATTGGAATAATATGATGTCCATGTATATATTTAAATTCTCATAGAAACCACACAAAGACATCTACCCTCGATACCTTCTCGTGCTTCTATTGGTAAACTCGTGGGGTCCCACACCTAACGAGTTTAAACTAAACCAATATTCACACATGAAAGTGGGGAGATCATTACGCAATCACACTTTCAGATAGACCTATACCTAGTCTCTTCTGATGGACAGATCGTTGACCTATCAAAATAATGAAGTCCAGACTAACTCACGCATGATCAAAATATTAGACTTCCATACACGCTACATCAATATCCAGGAATGTGCCCGGTCACACCGTACAACACAACCCTAATTGATAAATTTACCATGAGCAACAATGTATTCACATAATCAAACATTTTACACACACACACACACACACACACACACACACACACACACACACACACACACACACACACACATATATATATATATATATATATATATATATATATATATCCTATATATATATATATATATATATATATATATATATATATAGGATAACGCATACCCTCAACTGCACCCAACCATCTAAATCCCTAAACATTAGATTGTAATCTAAAATAGATTTATTATCTCTCAAAACCTTATTAACTATACACAACCTCATAGGATAATACATATTATCATGCGTATCCCAAACCAACCCAATTCCCATTATCTAATTTGTGCTTCACAATACTAGGTTTATGAATTCTCAACCCATAACACACTCAACTCCTATTTTAATACATATCTAAACTATGAGTATTTGACTATAAATCTTGATATGTTCTGTCATAGCATACATATAATTCTCCTCACTTAACTAATAATTTAATCATATGGCCTATAAATTCTCAATACTAGAAATAATAACCCATAATAATTTAGTTGTTCCCTTTTACGAACCAATATATGCACATAACCCTACGAGACCGCTCACTCTCATATTTAATCGATTTGACCCAAATTCTACACCA
The DNA here is from genome assembly GCA_949130495.1 of Sambucus nigra. Classification (NCBI taxonomy): domain Eukaryota; kingdom Viridiplantae; phylum Streptophyta; class Magnoliopsida; order Dipsacales; family Adoxaceae; genus Sambucus; species Sambucus nigra. The sequence goes on from OX422220.1 coordinate 524,548,825, forward strand.
GAGGGCATTAATGTCGTTTGAGGTTTACACACCTAAACCTAGGAAATCATAGCTAATTATTTAATCTTCAAATAATAAGTTTAATAATCATGGAAGGAATCCCAAACAAAAACTATACTTAAAAATCTGGTCTCCTAACCAAAACCCTCTCTGGGACAAATCGAGGGGCATCCATCAATCTACCAAAAGGGTCGATCGATCGACCCTCCTAGGTCATTGGAATCTTGTCGTTTGACCCGTTTTATACCCTAAAACCCACCGTTGTTGCATTCTAAGCTTCGTAATTGTCCCTAAATCACTACCCAACTTAAATATTACTATGGGAATATGTTTCTAAAAATTTTTACACAAGCATATGGGTTCAAGAACATCATATTCAAGAGTAAAATTTTTCAACAAAACTTAATGTTAAATCATCTTAGGGTATGTTCATCATCAATTCCAAAATAAATCCTTAAATTAAGTTAGGGATAATTTTTAATAATGAGTCCTCTTCCTAAAACATCAATTATATCTCAGATCTACACCTTTTAATTCCTCATCCTAAAACATCAATTATATCTTGATCTACACTAGTTAACCTTTCAATTTCAAGTTCCAACCATCAACGTATAAGTATTCAATGCAGAACATATTTATCACCCTTAATTAACCCAAATCATTCATAATCAAACTCAATTAATCAAATCCTTAAACATAATTTCAATATCAAATTTGAAAACGAGAAAACATATATTATAAATTAAATATGAGTATTACAAGATATCTTTGCCTACAAATAGTTATGATTGACCCAAAACACATAATCAAACCTCTGAGAGACTCTCGAGTCCCATCTAAATGATATTACCCACAACATATGGTAATATCTCATGATGTAAATAAATTACAAATAGCTATATACGCGTACATAAATCTAATAATCACATAATTGATATTACCAATTAATTATTATAATCACATGTTACAAAAGTATATAGCGTGCTATGTTTAGTTATCTTCTAAATGAATCATTTTTTTATTATTACCAACTACACAAGTAGTAATTTAACCCATTAAACAATTTTTTTCTCTTAATAATTAATTCCATGAAAGTACGGGGTATTACAACTATCTTTTTTAAGACTAGGGGATCTTTTATCTTGGCTAATTACCCCATTCTACTTTCTAATAGCTCCCCATCCAAGCAAGTTTTTATTATCATTTCCCTATGAGGCCACTTTTGGCTTTCTGATAGTCAATCTTTGGGCCATTGCTGATAGGTGAAAAGGAGGGAAGAAGGTCTTCTAGATGGCTTAGTCCTGGATGTTTCTTTGTGACTGATGTCTAAAAGAAAAAGATAAATAATACCACCAAGCACCTGAATTTCAGCAATCTGTTGAACATCCACATTCCTCGGGTGAAGGTGGTGGAGTGTAAGGACATATTCTCTATCATTGTTCCTAGTACATAGTTTACATCAAGTATGGCGTATCACGTTACATCCCTCAACGCATTTCACGTTCACACGTTCAAGAAGAAGGATCCGAATATCAAGCAACTTCAACATGATCCACATCGTCAAGTATATTTGGTATTGATTTTGTTTTTTGTTTCGTGGATCTTTTACAAAGTATTGGGAAAATTTCATGAACTGGTTTTTATCAAAATGAGGCATTTTCAAAGCTTTTCGAACTTAAAAAAATTATTTTATTTTTGACACTCTCATTCAAACGAGATTAACATCTCATTCGAATGACCCTATATGTCGTGAGAGGATGGTTTGATTGATGCATCGATCGGATTCACATGAGGGCTTTCTATCTTAACTTTTTACATCTCATTCGAAGCGAACTTGATGTCATTCGAATGACATCTATTTGTCGTTAGAACGAGGTCTACCTCTCGTTCGAACGAGATTGCGCCGCGTCAAATTTTATGTTCGCCTATAAATACCTCTTTTCTACATAAAACTTGTTAAGACTTTGAATTTATGAAAATAAGAGACTTGCTGCATTTAAGTATTTACTTTTATATGGAAAAACACTTTTTGATTCAAACAATCATTCCCCAATAGTTTTGTGAATCATCTTTGGAACCCAAACACTTATATATTGAAGTTACACCTAGTAGAGAAGGAGTTTATACTGCTGTTCTTTTCATTCTTGAGGGAATCATTGCTGAAGGAAGAAGATTGTGATCTTTGTGGTTCTCGTGGGAACTATTCCTGAAAAAGACGAGGGTCACCTGCGGGAGAATTCGCGTGGATGTATTTCTCTATTATACGTGTAAGTTATGATTTACAATATATAGTGAAATAAAATGTTTTGCCCCTTGGGGGATTTTTCCTGAAATTGTGATTTCTTTACATGCTTGATTTAAATCACTTAGTTGCATGTTCTAGGGTTAATAAGGAATTAAAATTGGTTGTGGTTTGACATCTAATTAAATAATTTTAGGCCATTAGAGAATTGCTCACTCTCAAATTGATATTAGAGTTGGTTTCGCCAAATCACCATGAAATCATGTCCACAAATTTTTTCTGAGATATCATCTTTTTTGAAAAACTAATTTGAAAAATTGCAAATGTTGTAATAGAGAACTTATATAATAGAATGCCAATTTTCGATGGATCTAATTATGTGTGACACCCCGCCTAATTAAATACCGGGTGATCATTCCTTTATTAAATTTAAAATCAAGGTGACCGGTTGGTTCATTCTTAGCATCACTGTCGCAAAATAATTATTTCCAATTTAAAAACCCTAAATAATCAAGCTAAGTGTCAAAACAGTTTAAAGTCTTACTTTCATTTTTATTAAATTCCAATATGAAAACATTTTTAATAAACAACAGTTTAAGAATCACATAAATACTAAGGATGGAAATTAACACACAAGAATTTAAACCATCTAGATAAATCAAACCAAGTTTAAGAACCATAAAAGGAATCATCCTGACAAAAGTTAACTCCCAATGAGTACTGAATACTGGAAATACAAATAAACATAAATCTCTGAAAAATCCAAACTGGATAGGGAAACGGGCGACACATGCCCTAACTAAGAAGAACTAAAACAAGAACATAATCAATGAAGAGGTCGTCTAAAGCAAGGGCCTACAACTCCCACGTCAAGTCCAAAGAATCTATGCAAGACTCCCCTGTGGCTGGGCACCTGTAATACATACCTATATATACAAGGGAAAGAGAAATAACAAGAAACGGGTCAGAGCCCGAGTGTAAAGAAGTTTTAAAAATAGTTTACCAAGTATTTAAAATGCTTACTGGCTAATGTAACAACCATGTTAGTATGCGACACTCTCTTGAGAATTCTCACCTCTCATCTAGTGTGCACGCCTACCGTACTCCTAAACTCATAAGTTCATCTAGCTTATTTTTCCCATAAAGTTTTTATCCCGAGAAGTAAAAAGGCTATGATATTTAGTTTAGACAATCAGTCTCTTTAGGGTTTCTTACGTTATTTAGAGCCACTCAGTACCGTTACAAAGTTCCCGAATATTTATAATAAAGTTGAAACATTTATTCATTACTTGACTACTCATACGCACAGTAGAAAATTTCCATATATAAGTATATATATATTAGTCACTTAGATAATATATATACTATAGGCACCCCACATAAAAACTATGGTGCTGGCATACTCTGCTCTCAAGTCCCCGTATCACTCGTACTAAGGGAAATACTAGTTCGGAATCACTCTCGAAATGTATTAACACAATATACACAAAATGGAGGCGAAGCATAGTTCCAAGTCACTAAGAGGTCAGCACATACCCCTCACGTCTCTTAGGACCATCTGACTATCATTCTAAGATAGCCTGTACCAATGAATCTGTAAGGACACAAATTTCCAATTGAGTCCTCTTATAGTTTTGGCTCAATTCCGAACAAAAAGCTTTTATTCATAGGATAGTCTTTATTGTAATATTCAAGACCTATGAAGAAGTTTGTTGAAGACGTAGCGGCAAAGTGTATAAAGTTTCATCAATCATGCCGAGTTTACGTGCCTCGTTTATACGTCTTCAATCAAAGTTCCATGCTCCTAAGGTATGAATGCAATTATATATATATAGGAGCTCGGACTTGTTTATTGGGTGTTAGGTTTATAAAAACTGCTTTTTATTTTAGAAAGAATTAATTAAAACTTTATCATAAATGTTTATAAAGTTTTCTGGACTAAAATCAAATTAAACAACTTTCTGTTTTTTCGTTCGATATAGTTGTTCGAACGAGATTAAGGACACAAATTTCCAATTGAGTCCTCTTATAGTTTTGGCTCAATTCCGGACAAAAAGCTTTTATTCATAGGATAGTCTTTATTGTAATATTCAAGACCTATGAAGAAGTTTGTTGAAGACGTAGCGGCAAAGTGTATAAAGTTTCATCAATCATGCCGAGTTTACGTGCCTCGTTTATACGTCATCAATCAAAGTTCCATGCTCCTAAGGTATGAATGCAATTATATATATATAGGAGCTTGGACTTGTTTATTGGGTGTTAGGTTTATAAAAACTGCTTTTTATTTTAGAAAGAATTAATTAAAACTTTATCATAAATGTTTATAAAGTTTTCTGGACTAAAATCAAATTAAACAACTTTCTGTTTTTTCGTTCGATATAGTCGTTCGAACGAGATTGTCGTTCGAACGAGCTGCCAACGAGTTCCCATTGTCGTTCGATATGTCGTTCGAACGAACATTGTGTTCGAACGAGATATCTAACGAGATTTCTAACGAGTTCAATATCAACACTCTGTAATTTCGTTAGAAATCTCGTTCGAACGACATCTCGTTCGAACGAAATGTCGTTCGAACGAGATGTCAGGCGGGAACAGTTTTTTGGCAGTTTTTCCCCACTTCTCCACTTGGTTTTCAACCAACTTTTTCAGACTTAATAATGTGCGGGAAACACATTTTCCTATCTAACTTTTCCATTCCATTCCTTCTCCTAGAGAGAGTTTGAGAGCTTGATTGAAAAAGGAAAATGTTCCTGTTTTAAGTGTTCATCTTTATGAAGAGAAATCTTTAAACACTTTGTTTACACCCAATTGTTTGTTTATCCAAGTTTCTATATATATATATATATCCTTACTTGGATTTTGGCACCGGTTTTCTCTACACCGATTTGAAGAGAAGTTTCGGGTTTCCTTCTACATCCCATCAACAAAGAAGAAGGTTTTGCTGCGGCGTTCTCACATGGTGAAAGGCACCATGTGTGGTTGACGGTGCACCTAATTGCCCGATCGGTGGAGTCCGAGACCACGGTGGAGCTCCGGTGGTTATTCGCTAATTGAAGGTTGATACAAGAAGAAGCATCACGGCTTGAGAGGGTTCGAGTTTAGGATGTAAGTCTTTTGTCTTGTATTTTGTAATACCGTTTTTAGTGGATTTGAGGCTAGGGCCGTCCCGAGGTTTTTTCCCGTTAGTGGGTTTTTCCTCGTTACATCGCGGTGTAGTGTGATTGTTTATTTTACCTTTCATAAATCACCTAGAATGCATGTTTAGGATAAAAAGGTAAAATTGGTTTAGTTTATCACACTTAATTAATTTGGTGCTAAATTAATTCTTTGGGTAATGTTTAAGTGTAAAATGTTTTAATTGAATTTTATACTTTACTTGTGTTTAATTTTAATTTGTTTTAAGAAATTAAAATTCGTTTGTTTTTGTTGGAACCATCACTACAACGCTTCCGCATCTTTTGTCAAAAGGGAAATTCATTTTATTAATTTAAAATTGGGGGCCCTTTGGGACGTTTCAAATTGGTATCAGAGCCAAAGCGATAATTTATTTCGTTAAAGATCTTTTTACTATTTTTCTTTGGCTAAAATGGACTTTTCCCCATTTTCAAAATTTCCTATCTTTGATGGTTCTAACTACGCATATTGGAAAGCGCGAATGAGATCGGCACTTAAGCCTATCGACGAAAGAGTTTGGTTATCTGTTATTAACGGGTGGTCCCCACCAACACATTTAGTAGATAACGAACGTGTTTTCAAACCCGCCGATAGATGGACTGAAAATGAGTTTAAACTTTCTAACTTTAATTCCCGAGGTTTAAATGCCTTGTTTAGCGCTGTCACACCGGAAGAATTTAAACGTATAATGACGTGTGAAACCGCTAAAGAAGCTTGGGATATTTTACAATTAACTCATGAAGGAACAAGTGTCGTGAAAGCTTCTAAACTCCAAAACCTCACCACACAATTTGAAACCATCAAAATGAGCGATAATGAAACTTTTGATGAATTTTATGCTAGACTTTCTGATATAGTTAATTCATCTTTTAACTTTGGAGAGAAAATTCCCGACAACCGTGTTGTAAAGAAAATTTTAAGGTCCCTTCCCGATAGATTTATTCCTAAGGTGACCGTTTTAAATTCTTTACCATCTTTAGCCTCTACGAAATTAGAAGAGCTTGTAGGTGATTTACAAACCTATGAGTTAGACATGTTTCCCTCTAAAAATGAAAAGAAAATTGAAAAGGGCGTTGCTTTAAAAGCCCGAAAAGAGGACAAACAAGTAGTAGAGTGCGAGAGTGACAGTGACTCGGAAGACATGGCTTTATTTGCTAGAAAATTTCTTAAATTTAACAAAGATAAATTTAAAAATGATTTTAAGAAATTTGATAACTCTAAAACTAAAAAATACAAGCATGACAAAGCCGAGAGAATCCCTAAATCTTGTAATGAAAATTTAAATAGGGACGAGTCTAATAGATGTTTTGGTTGTGAAGGGTATGGCCATAGGGCTTCTGAATGCTCCACTAAACTAAGGAAAGAGGGTAAGAGACCCATTTCATATAATGCTACCATTAGTGATAGTGAAGAGGAAGAGGGACCCGATTCCCCCATTAAGTCCAACTTTGTGGCTTTTATGGCTAGTCATGTGAGCAGCGATGATGAATCTTCACTTGAAGATATTCAAACACATGACACTTCCGTGGTCAAATTTTTTGAATCTCCTGTTTTTGATGGTAATGAGAGTGAGAATGATGAGGTGGATGTGAGTGAACTTCAAAATGCTTTTCAAGAATTATTTGAAGAATCTTTAAAATTAAAGTATTCTAATTTGAAGTTAGAAGCTAGTTTGAAAGAACGTGCCAAGGTCGTTAATGAGAGTGCTTTAATAGAAGACCTTAGGACTCGTGAAAGAGCTCTTAGAGAGAAGCTAGAATACATAGAAGGCGAGAGAGATAGCCTTAAGGGATTAATGGAAACCTTGAAAAAGGAGCTTCTCGCTTTTGAAGAGCGAAATTTTTTACTAGAGTCTAACATTTTAGAATTGCAAAAGAAATTAAAAGACTCTAGTAAGGTCAAATTTGATTTGGAGTGTCATTCGGAAAAACTTGATAAAATCTTAGGAACGGTCCAAATTAAAAATGACTTGTGTGGTTTAGGCTTCAATCCTTGTAATGAATCATCTAATAAAGCTAATACCACTGTTTTAGGAGAATCTTCTAGAAAAGACTTTAGAGATCACTCCTTAAGTACTCATTTTCGACATATTTTTAATTGTACTAATTGTGGTCGAAAAGGGCATCTTAGGAAATTTTGTTTTGATCCTAAACGAAATCCTAGAAAAACCCAACGCAAAGTAACCGAGGTTGTTAATTTTCCTACACCCCAAAATAGTAAATCTTCATTACTTTGGGTTAGGAAATCCGACTTGGTTGCTTCGCAAAATGGGGTTTTTTATTCTCATTTACTATCACATGCTTCCTCCCTTGCTAAATCTAAAGGATGAATGTGTTAGTCTTTTGCATACATTAGCTTTTGTACTTCATGCTATATCATCATGCTAATTGTATGCTTGTTTAATCTTTTTCTAGTCATTGCTTAATATCATATCACATGCTAGAATTATGATTTTTGTTTATCTTTTTGTATTATATTTTTATTTAAATTAATTGAAAAATATAAAAAGATTTTTGTTTATCATTTGTGTTTTATTTGTTTCATTTAAGCTTAATGAAAGATACAAATGATTTTTGTTTATCCTTTTGAGTGACTATTTATTTTTGTTTAAAAAATGCTAAAAACTCAAAGATTTTATTTTGTGTGTATTTTAGTTTGACACACTTTATGTGGCATATATTTGTGTTTGAATCCAATCTTTAACGCTCCCACGTGGCTAGAACTTTTGGTTTAGATTTTCAATCCTTAAAATGTTCTTTACCATATCTTCTTGGAGTAGTTGGAATTTGTATTGATTAAATGGATTCTATTTTCATATGCCTCTTTTCACACATGCACGAGCTCTTTTGAAATTTTAATGTCACATGTTATATTTGAGCTTTTTGAGGTGTTCTCCTATCAATCTAGTCATCTACATATTTATGACCTAGGAGGACAAGTGCATGTCAAAATTCGTTGCACGTGAGATGTGAGAAATAAAAATTGCTTATAATAGTGCACGGGGAAGGGCTCCGAAAGGATGAATTAAATCCTTTGCGATTGTAAGCCACCGTTTAATTGGATCTAAAAGAATTACGTGATCCAAAGGCCTAAAAACAGAATATTTGGCATTAAAAATAAAATAATTGCCAAGGCCTATGTTTGTTTGATATATTCATTCAAAATTAAAAGAATAAATATGCTTCTTGAGGGAGAATTGGATGGTATATCAACGGTTTGCACAATGTCCGTTTTATCCTAGTTGTCTTTAATGTCATGACTCTATTTGGTTTGTAGAATCATCATCATGCTAGGCGTGTATGCATTGTGTATGTTTGTTCATTGAGTTCAATCTATTATTGTCACGTGAGGTTATATTTAAATGTGATAAAGTTTGCAATCAAATGAGAACTCCGTGAACGTTTATTAAGTGTTTGGGTCTAAATTTAATTGTTACTAGTTCACACCCCTACACTTACGTTTCCATATGACACATTTTTGCCATTCGAGTGTGCAAACTTATTGTATTTTGTGTCATGTGTGTGTTTATATCTATATATATATGCAAGTGCTCTATTGGTATATTTCTAGTATATATATATATGATATTTGTTTAACTTTGCCATGGTTTCTAGTCCAACTATGATTATAATCTTTTTGATATCTATCTTGGATTTGTTATTGCTTTTGTTGCCTATATGCTTTCACGTTCTACACATCTTCTGCATCATTATGTTTAATTAGTTCTTTATCCTTTGCCTATTCCTGAACAAAAAGGGGGAGAATGATAGGGGGAGAGAAATGATATCTAAACCTATTATTATCTTATTTATGTTTAGGAGTTTTAACTTAGGGGGAGTAGCTAACTTCTTGGGTTAATCATGAAAGGGAGAATTAATTTTAGGGGAGTATTTATTTTAATTGTTTTAAATACTGTGATATTCCTTATGCATTTAATGAGTTTGCTTAAGTGTGCAGGAAATCTTCTATGATGCAACTTTCTATGGCAAAGCTTTTGTTCCTTGGGGTTTTTGAGTCAAGATTGGGTTGGGATGTATTGAGTCTAGTGAGCTTGACGGCCCTTTAGGATTTTTTGTTTTGTTTTTTTCCCGGAATAGACAAAGGGGGAGATTTGTAAGGACACAAATTTCCAATTGAGTCCTCTTATAGTTTTGGCTCAATTCCGGACAAAAACCTTTTATTCATAGGATAGTCTTTATTGTAATATTCAAGACCTATGAAGAAGTTTGTTGAAGACGTAGCGCCAAAGTGTATAAATTTTCATCAATCATGCCGAGTTTACGTGCCTCGTTTATACGTCTTCAATCAAAGTTCCATGCTCCTAAGGTATGAATGCAATTATATATATATAGGAGCTTGGACTTGTTTATTAGGTGTTAGGTTTATAAAAACTGCTTTTTATTTTAGAAAGAATTAATTAAAACTTTATCATAAATGTTTATAAAGTTTTCTGGACTAAAATCAAATTAAACAACTTTCTGTTTTTTCGTTCGATATAGTCGTTCGAACGAGATTGTCGTTCGAACGAGCTGCCAACGAGTTCCCATTGTCGTTCGATATGTCGTTCGAACGAACATTGTGTTCGAACGAGATATCTAACGAGATTTCTAACGAGTTCAATATCAACATTCTGTAATTTCGTTAGAAATCTCGTTCGAACGACATCTCGTTCGAACGAAATGTCGTTCGAACGAGATGTCAGGCGGGAACAGTTTTTTGGCAGTTTTTCCCCACTTCTCCACTTGGTTTTCAACCAACTTTTTCAGACTTAATAATGTGCGGGAAACACATTTTCCTATCTAACTTTTCCATTCCATTCCTTCTCCTAGAGAGAGTTTGAGAGCTTGATTGAAAAAGGAAAATGTTCCTGTTTTAAGTGTTCATCTTTATGAAGAGAAATCTTTAAACACTTTGTTTACACCCAATTGTTTGTTTATCCAAGTTTCTATATATATATATATATCCTTACTTGGATTTTGGCACCGGTTTTCTCTACACCGATTTGAAGAGAAGTTTCGGGTTTCCTTCTACATCCCATCAACAAAGAAGAAGGTTTTGCTGCGGCGTTCTCACATGGTGAAAGGAACCATGTGTGGTTGACGGTGCACCTAATTGCCCGATCGGTGGAGTCCGAGACCACGGTGGAGCTCCGGTGGTTATTCGCTAATTGAAGGTTGATACAAGAAGAAGCATCACGGCTTGAGAGGGTTCGAGTTTAGGATGTAAGTCTTTTGTCTTGTATTTTGTAATACCGTTTTTAGTGGATTCGAGGCTAGGGCCGTCCCGAGGTTTTTTCCCGTTAGTGGGTTTTTCCTCGTTACATCGCGGTGTAGTGTGATTGTTTATTTTACCTTTCATAAATCACCTAGAATGCATGTTTAGGATAAAAAGGTAAAATTGGTTTAGTTTATCACACTTAATTAATTTGGTGCTAAATTAATTCTTTGGGTAATGTTTAAGTGTAAAATGTTTTAATTGAATTTTATACTTTACTTGTGTTTAATTTTAATTTGTTTTAAGAAATTAAAATTCGTTTGTTTTTGTTGGAACCATCACTACAACGCTTCCGCATCTTTTGTCAAAAAGGAAATTCATTTTATTAATTTAAAATTGGGGGCCCTTCGGGACGTTTCAGAATCCTATGTTCTAGGGTACAAGTCAATATCCCCCATAAAGGTCCCATCGAGATAAGACTGTCCCGGCGCGGCAACCTCCATGATAGCAAGTAGAGCGGGTATGATTATACACAAGCATAATATAAATATATACACATGCACTGAGTCATATATATAAATATTCTCATTTTTCCGATTAGGTCCGCACACGACCCAACGATAATAATTATTAACCGCACGTTCTACAATTTTACCCAATTACCTTGCATAAAGGATTTATCTCTTATATTCTTTATTATAATTGTTGCATACTTACTTCTCATCCCTCGAAGTATTCTCTCTCACTAAGTAAAATTTCAGTAGGTATACCCTCTCTAACCTTCTGGTCTAAATCTTCCACGAGTTTCTCAATTCTTTAGTGAACGTACACACAATTTCCCATGTGTAACGAAACCCCCCGTTAACCCAAAATTTCATCCTATGTAAAATTTCACTCAACGAAATCTAGTTAGACCCAACTGGTCCTCTACATGACCCATTATATTCTATAAATAATAACCAAGGGTTCCTACATATTTTAACCGGATTGAACAAAAAGGGGAAAATATGCAATTTTCCAGGAGGGGTGGATTGATCGAGGAAAAGGGTCGATCGATCGATTCTCTTGGGTCGATCGATCGATCAAGTAGTTCTTGCCCATAAACTGCAAATTTGATCTACGGGTTTCGTCCAACAATATTCTCCAAAATGCCATTAATGATCCCCAAACTCCCAAACAAGGTTACTACTAGTTATATATACCTATATGCATGATTTCTTACGTGAAACATGTGCAAATTCATCAAAGGTATTGAATTAATGGGGTAAATCATCATAATTATCAAGAATCCTAATTTTTCATAAAACTTCCATTTTTCTAATTTTTTTCCAGATTTATTGATTCTAAACCAATATAATTTCGTGGGTAATTCTCTACATATGATTGAGGTTTCCAGAATATATCAAATTCCTCTAAAACATGTGATTTAATTCTCTCAATCATTAAATTCTTCCATGAAACATGTGTTTAACAATCCTATTCTAACATGGGTGAAACATTAACTAAAGGGAAAGCAAGATAGATACTTGCCTAGAATTCAAGGGTCTGATTTATTGATGAAAAAGATATGGTTGCGTTCCTCATCGTACGATCTACGTTTTGGTGGTGGTGGCGGTACAATCGAGTGAGTTCTTGGCCTTGGATTTCTTGGATATCTTCCTACCTTCCCCTATAATGGTCGTTCTTATGTTCTGTGATTGTTAACCCTAAAAACCTAACTCTAATGGTTGATATAACTTAGGGAATTTCGTGGGTTTAATTATTCATAAATACAAAATGACTATAATACCCTCCCGGGATGCCAATTAAGCCTAAAAACGCCCCGATACCCAAACTGGGCTCCTAGGTACACTTTTCTGACTATCTCGACCCTTCCGGACACTTTGGTGCACTCGAACTGGCCATACGGGTGAATTATAATTTATTCACTTTTATAATCATAATTTAGTCCCGACACGACACAGGCGCGTCCTGACTTAATTTCCATAATTGCCATTATATCCACTCGTGATAATTTTTAATAAAATCAATCTCATATATTACTTTACTCATCTAGTAATATTCAAAAAATTCTCAATAATTACTAACTCTCGTCACGCTAGTAAATATTTAAAATAAATTTTCGGATTAATATTAAATTAATATCTCAATTAAATTTAATAAATCCCCAAATTTTAAAAGCCATAAAAATACGGGGTATTACATACTTCCCCCCTAATAACGGAATTTCGTCCCGAAATTTGGAAAATAAGGCATACCCGGTAGAAATAGATCTGGATACTTTTCGCACATATCTACCTCGCGCTACCAAGTGGACTCCTCCACATTATGATGCTCCCACTGGACCCGTACAAGTGGAACTACCTTCGACCTCAATTTCCTCTCGCTATGGTTTAGGATAGCCACTGGTCTCTCCTCGTAAGAGTTATGGGGCTGTAAGTCAATCTCCTCTATCGCGATGTGAGTGTGGGCCATATCATCCCGAAGGTATCGTCTTAACAACGAGATGTGGAATACATCGTGAATGCGGTGCAAGTGCTCGGGCAACCCCAATCTGTATGCCACCGGCCCAATCCTCTCGATAATGGGAAATGGGCCCACGTACCTCGGATCCAACTTCCCCTTCTTACCAAACCTCATCACTCCTCTCATAGGAGACACACACAGTAATACTTGGTCCCCCACGCTAAACTCTCGGAAATACCGTTTTGCATCGGCGTAGCTTTTCTGCCGGTCCTGGGCTACCCGAATGAGACTCCTGATAAGCTCAATCCTAGCTGAAGTCTCCTAAACCACTTCTGGTCCGAGCAACTTATGTCCCCCACCTCTATCCAACAAGTGGGAGAACAACAAGGTCTGCCATACAACGTCTCAAGTGGGGCCATGTCGATCGTGAACTGATAGGAGTTATCATAAGAGAACTCCACCAGTGGCAGATACGGCTCAAACCTCCCCCAAAATCAAGGACACACATGCGTAACATATCCTCCATCATCTGATTGGTATGCTCTATTTTTCCATCCATCTGTGGATGATAGGCTGAACTCAATCTTAACTCTATACCCATGGCCTCGTTAAAGCTCTCCCAGAAGTGCGACACAAAGATCTTGTCTCTATCAGACACAATATCCAGGGGCATCCCATGTAGCCTAATGATCTCGGTAATGAATAATTATGCATACTAGCCCGTGGTATATTCTGTGCGCACTGGCAAAAAATGAGCTACCTTGGTCAACCGATCCACTATAACCCATATGGAATCGTGACCCCGCTGTTATGTGGGCAACCCAGTAATGAAGTCCATGGAAATACTCTCCCACTTCCACGTTGGTATCTCCAACGGCTGAAGTCACCCCGGCGGTCTCTGGTGGTCTACCTTTACTGTCTGGCAGGTTGAACACTTGGACATGAACTCAGTAATGTCCTTCTTCATCCCACTCCACCAGTACTGCAAAATCATATCCTATTATATCTTATCCCCTCCGGGATGTATCGCAAATCTTGATCCGTGCGATTGTCTCATCACTGCATGACGTAAATCATCACTCTCCGGGACCACCAATCTCCCATTAAACCTCCAACCCCCATCAGAACTCACAGAATAGGATTTAGCACCCTCAGCTAAGAGCCGTACAATCTGCTCCTTGAAAAATGCATCCGCTACTTGTGCCTGTATCACCCTCGTGACAATCTCGGGTATGATTGACATAACCAATATAAAGGAATGGGATACAGCGTCCTGGTGACCCAATTCTTTCCACTTTTCTCTCCACACTTCCGCTACATCACCTACCGGTCTACGGCTTAATGCATCAGCAACCACGTTAGCCTTCCCCGGATGGTACTGTATCTTGAACTGGTAGTCTTTCACAAACTCCAACCATTTACGCTGACGCATGTTCAACTCTCGATGGGTGAACAAGTATTGCAATGACTTGTGGCCTGTGAACAAGTGAAACTTCTCCCCCAACAAGTAATGTCTCCAAATCTGCAATGCAAATACGACCGTTGCTAGCTCTAGGTCGTGGGTGGGGTAATTCCTTTCACGAGGTTTAAGCTTGCGGGAGGAAAAAACTATAGCCTTATCCTCCTGCTGAAGTTCTCCCTCGAGTCCCCGTAAAGAGGCGTTAGTGTACACCAGGTACTCCACTCCCGGCTTAGGCAAAGCAAGAACTGGCGCCGAAGTCAACTTATCTTTCAACTCGTCAAAATCCAATTGACAAGCATCATCCCAAACATACGGTACTCCCTTGCGAGTCAGATTTGTCAACAAACCCGCTATCTTCAAAAAGCTTTGGATGAACCTCCTGTAGTACCCGGCTCACCCCAAGAAACTACGCACCTCTGTCGGTGTTGTGGGCTGTCCCCACTCCCTCACTGCTGACACTTTGCTCGGGTCAACCGATATCCCCAATTCCGACACAACATGCCCCCAAAATTGTACTTCCCGTAACTAGAATCCACACTTCACATACTTAGCATATAGCTGATGCTCCCGTAGAGTCTGAAGAACTTGCCTCAAGTTCTCGGCATGCTCCTCCTCGGTGTGTGAATAAATCAGGGTGTCATTTATGAAGACAATGACAAACTGATCCAAGAACTCTCTGAACACTCGGTTCATCAAGTCCATGAATACGGTTGGAGCATTTGTCAACCCAAACGGCATTACTCTGAACTCATAGGATCCATATCTCATCAAGAAAGCAGTCTTCGACACATCTTCCTCCCTAATTCGTAGCTGATGGTATCCCTACCTCAAATATATCTTCGAAAAGAAGGTTGCTCCTCTCAGCTGGTCGAAAAGGTCATCAATTCGAGGCAATGGATATTTATTCCGTATTTTGACCTTTTTTATCTCCCGATAATCCACGTATAACCTCAGTGAACCATCTCTCTTCTTCATAAATAACACCAGAGCGCCCCAAGGTGAGGTGCTCCTGCGAATGAAGCCCTGGCCTAACAACTGCTCTATCTGATCCCGTAACTCCCTCATCTCCGCAGGAACCATACGGTACGGTGCACATGCTATCGGCCGAGTTCCTGGCATCAAGTCTATGACAAAATCTATCTCTCGACTGGGGGTAGGCCCGTTATCTCCTGAAATAGATCGAAAAACTCACGAACGATTAGAATCAAATCAAGGGAAATCACAATCTCTTTAGAGGTATCCTCCTCCATGTAATACAAATGTGTGGAAGATCCTCCCTCTGGGCGAGGCATCACCACTAAAAACATATCCTGCCCTGGAATGGCCAAGATAATACTCCTACTGAAACAATTTATCATGGCTCTATACGCGGCGAGCCAATCCATGACAATAATAATATCATGCTCATGCATCTCTAAGACTAGCATGTCTGCAGGTAAAATCAAGCTACCAATCTCTATACCTAAACCCCGGTATATAAAGAAAATCAAAAACCCATTCCCCAGTGGTGAGTCTACGCATGTCACAGATCTCTCTGTCGTGTCTAATAACCCTAAGGCCCATGCAAAATGAGTAGCTATAAAACAGTGCGACGCCCCAGTATTAAATAAAACACGACCCATAGTGCCATGGATAGGAAACGTACCCTTAATCGCGGGTGGTGCCTGAGGTGCTGCTGCCTGGTGAACGTTATAGGCACGTCCATACTGTAATTGCCCCTGCTGAACTGGGCAGCTGGGATGGCTAGTAGAGCTGGCATCCGAGCTGGCACTGGGAGGGTGGCTGGAAAGAGTGGCCTATGTGGATCATTACGGGTACCCTGCTGCTGTGGGGCCCTATCCCCCTCTGGGCAATCCTGATGCCTATGGCCATTCTTGCCACGGCCAAAACATATGCCCCTGAAGTTACCTCCCCTTTTCCCCTACTGACCACGGCCTTGTTGGCCATTACTACCCCGCCACTAGCCCTGCTGGCCCGGCTGAAAATGCTGTTGGCCCTGCTGTTGACCCTGCTACTGACGGTGTTGGCCCTGTTGGCCATGCTGACTGGACTGGCCCTGTCTAAATCACCCAAATCCCTATCGAGAATCACCTGATCGAAATTGCTTGGTAGGGTCCCCCTGATGGGAACTCTGCTCACTATGACGAGTCTGCCCTTGGGTTGTTGGTGCCCCACTAGTACTACTGCCCCCTGTCCTGCCCTGTTGGCTGGAATCCCCTGCTCGTTAGCTTCCTTGCTGATGGAAGCGGTGATCCTGACAGTGCAATAGCGTGGCGTTGAGTATGTCAGTGTAAGTACTCAATGATACATTTCTTATGAGGTGCTGACGGATCCTCCAGGACAATCCATCTAAAAACAACTGTACCTTCTTCTCCTCAGTGGGTGCCTCATCCGGAACTATAGTGAGAAGTATGTTGAACTCCTCCTCGTACTCAGTAATGGTCATACTCTCCTGCTTAATATTCAGTAACCTCCGCCTCATCTCAATCTGCACGGTGGATGGACAATTCTTGCAGTCAAACCGCACCCAAAATGACTGAATCAATATGCTATCCCTCTCTTCCAAGGTGGTGGTGGACTCCCACCACTGCAAAGAGGCCCCCACTAGCTTGAAGGAAGCCAGTAACTGCCTCTACACGTCGATGCACTCATATATGCGCAGATTCCTCTGGATATCCTTCTTCCATTGGCTGGCGACTGCGATGTCTGAACTACCCGATAACTCTGGGGGATGCACCTTCTGAAAGGCATCCCTGACCCGCTCCCATGAAGTGGGAAGCTGTGCTGGTACTGGTGCCTCTGCCTGAACCTGGGGTGGAGCCTTCTTCACCACCACTAATGCAACATTCACCGCCTGAGCAAGAATGTTGGCTACTTCAATTGCATTCATCATTCCCTGAGCCGAAGCTGTTGGCTGCTCAGGCTGGGCATTCCTGTCTCGGGGTGCGCATCTCAGAGGCATCTGAAATGAGAGGGAAGTTTATTAGTCTATAGTTATTATAAAATCTCAAATAGCTGAAGACGAAATCTTAAATACAAGAATACAACAGTCCTAAAAATAGGGCTCTAAATCAAGGACGCTAAGCTGGAAGCAAAATAAGTCGTACAGATCCTAAAGGACACTAGAACCTGATCCTCTGATACCACCTGTGACACCCCTCCAAATTAAATACCGGTTGATCAGTCCTTTATTAAATTTAAAATCAAGGTGACCGGTTGGTTCATTCTTAGCATCACTGTCGCATAATAATTATTTCCAATTTAAACACCCTAAATAATTAGGCTAAGTGTCAAAACAGTTTAAAGTCTTACTTTTATTTTTATTAAATTCCAATAAGAAAACCTTTTTAATAAACAACAGTTTAAGAATCACATAAATACTAAGGATTGCAATTAACACACAAGAATTTAAACCATCTAGATAAATCAAACCCAGTTTAAGAACCATAAAAGGAATCATCCTGACAAAAGTTAACTCCCAATGAGTACTGAATACTGGAAATACAAATAAACATAAATCTCTAAAAAATCAAAACTGAATAGGGAAACGGGCGACACATGCCCTAACTAAGAATAACTAAAACAAGAACATAATCAATGAAGAGGTCGTCTAAATCAAGGGCATATAACTCCCACATAAGCTGCAGCACGTCCAGTCCAAAGAATCTATGCATGATGCCCCTGTGGCTGGGCACCTGTAATACATACATATATATACAAGGGAAATAGAAATAACAAGAAACGGGTCAGAGCCCGAGTGTAAAGCAGTTTTAAAAATAGTTTAGAAAGTATTTAAAATACTTACTGGCTAATGTAACAACCATGTTAGTATGCGACACTCTCTTGAGAATTGTCACCTCTCATCTAGTGTGCACGCCTACCGTACTACTAAACTCATAATTTCATCTAGCTTATTTTTCCCATAAAGTTTTTATCCCGAGAAGTAAAAAGGCTATGATATTTTGTTTAGACAATCAATATATTTAGGGTTTCTTATGTTATGCAGAACCACTCAGTACCATTACAAAGTTCCCGAATATTTATAATAAAGTTGGAGCATTTATTCATTACTTGACTACTCATACGCACAATAGAAAATTTCCATATATAAGTATATATATATATTAGTCACGTAGATAATATATATACTATCGGCATCACACATAAAAACTATGGTGCTGGCATACTCTGCTATCAAGTCCCCGTATCACTCGTACTAAGGGAAATACTTGTTTGGAATCACTCTCGAACTGCATTAACACAATACACACAAAATGGAGGCGAAGCATAGTTCCAAGTCACTAAGAGGTCACCACATACCCCTCACGTCTCTTAGGACAGTCTGACTATCATTCTCAGATAGCCTGTACCAAGGAATCCTATGTTCTAGGGTACTAGTCAATATCCCCCATAAAGGTCCCATTGAGATAAGACTGTCCCGGCGTGGCAACCTCTGTGATAGCAAGTAGCCTGGGTATGATTATACACAAGCATAATATAAATATATACACTTGCACTCAGTCATATATATAAATATTCTCAATTTTCTGATTAGTTCCGCCCACGACCCAACGATAATAATTATTAATCGCACGTTGTGCAATTTTACCCAATTACCTCGAATAAAGGATTTATCTATTTTATTCTTAATTATAATCGTTGCATACTTACTTCTCATCCCTCGAAGTATTCTATCTCACTAAGTAAAATTTCAGTAGGTATACCCTCTCTAACCTTCTGGTCTAAATCTTCCACGAGTTTCTCAATTCTTTAGTGAACGTATGCACAATTTCCCATGCATGACGAAACCCCCCGTTAACCCAAAATTTCATTCCATGTAAAACTTCACTCCACGTAAAATTTCACTCAACGGAATCTACTTTGACCCTACTGGTCCTCTACATGACCCGTTATATTCTATAAATAATAATCAAGGGTTCCTACCTATTTTAACCAGATTAAAGAAAAAAGGGAAAATATGCAGTTTTCCAGGAGGGGTCGATCGATCGATGCTCTTGGATCGATCGATCGATCAAGCAGTTCTTGCCCAGAAACTTCAAATTCGATCTACGGGTTTCATCCAACAATTTTCTCCAAAACTCCATTAGTGATCCCCAAACTCCCAAACAAGATTACTACTAGTTATATATACCTATATGCATGATTTCTTACATGAAACATGTGCAAATTCATCAAAAGTATTGAATTAATGGGGTAAATCATCATAATTATCAAGAACCCTAATTTTTCATAAAACTTTCATTATTCTAATTATTTTCCAGATATCTTTCTTGTAAACCAATATAATTTCGTTGGTAATTCTCTACATATCATTGAGGTTTCCAGAATATATTAAATTCCTCTAAAACATGTGATTTAATTCTCTAAATCATTAAATTCTTCCATGAAACATGTGTTTAACAATCCTATTCTAACATGGGTGAAACATTAACTAAAAGGAAAGCAAGATAGATACTTGCCATGAATTCAAGGGTCTGATTTGTTAATGAAAAAAATATGTTTGCTTTCCTCGTCGTGCGATCTACGTTTTGGTGGTGGTGGCGGTGCAATTGAGTGAGTTCTTGGCCTTGGATTTCTTTGAAAGCTTCCTACCTTCCTCTCTAATGGTCGTTCTTATGTTATGTAATTGTTAACCCTAAAAACCTAACTCTAATGGCTGATATAACTTAGGGAATTTCGTGGGTTTAATTACCCATAATTACAAAATGACTATAATACCCTCTCGGGATGCCAATTAGGCCTAAAAATGCCCCGATACCCAAACTGGATGCCCGAGTACACTTTCCTGACTATCTCGACCCTTCCGGACACTTTGACGCACTCGAAATGACCATATGGGCGACTTATAATTTATTCACTTTTATATTCATAATTTAGTCCCGACACGACTCAGGCGCGTCTCGACTTAATTTCCATAATTGCCATTATATTCACTCGTGACAATTTTTAATAAAATCAATCTCATATATTAATTTAATCATCTAGTAATATTAAAAAAATTCCCAATAATTACTAACTCTCTCCCGCTAGTAAATATTTAAAATAAATTTTTGGATTAATATTAAATTAATATCTCAATTAAATTTAATAAATCCCCAAATTTTAAAAGCCATAAAAATACGGGGCATTACATTATGCCTATTTGTGAAAGATCCACTTTAAAAGCTATTGATGAAAGAGTCTGGCTTATTTGTGAAAGATGGTGGACTCCTCCCACTGTCACTATTGATAATGTCAAGAATCTCAAACCTGTTTCTTCCTGGACTGATGATGAATTTAAGTGCAGTAACTACAACTCCCGTGGACTTAGTGCTATTTCTGGAGCCATTACACCCGACGAGTTTCGGCCTATTATGACATGCACCACATCTAAGGAAGCATGGGAGATCCTCCAGGTGACAAATAAGGGTACCAACGCTGTTAAGGCATCTAAATTAAAAATTTTGACCACCCAATTTGAGATCATCACTATGTTAGAGTCTGAGAGTTTCGGTGAATTTTATGCTAGGTTGTCGGACATTGTTAACACGAGTTTTAATTTGGGTGAGAAAATTGATTATTCGAGAGTTGTGAAAAATATTTTGAGGTCACTCCTTCCCGATTTATTCCTAAGGTCACTATTTTGAACTCTTTGGGGATATTAGATTCATTTAGGTTAGAAGAAATCATAGGAGACCTTCAAACTTATGAAATATACACGTTTCCCAAATCCGTTAAGCCTAAGGATAAAGGGGTAGATTTAAACACTCATATTAAGAAAAAGAAAAAAAGAAAGTTTATGAGTCTGAATCTGAGGGAGAGTTTAATGTTGATGACTTTGCCTTATTTGCTAAAAATTTTAAAAAGTTTCTCAAATTTTCCAAAAATAATTCTTCCAATAAAACGATTTTTGAGAAAAAGAAAAAGAAAGATGAGGTCAAGGATAGCGGTGATAAAGTGGAAGAGATAAGATGTTTTGAGTGCGAGGGTAAAGGGCATAAGTCGTTTGAGTGCCCCACTACGCTAAAGAGAAAGGGCAAAGAGATTTCTAATAAAGACACTCTTAGAGATAGTGACATCGAGTTGGATGATTTTGGGGGAGAATCACCACATGAAAAGTGTGTTGCTTTAGTGGCTAGTCATGTGAGAACATCTAGTTTGTCCCACGATGATGAGGACACTTGTAAACATGAGAGCCTCAATGAAGTTTTAAGTCATTCGGGAGATAGTGAGTGTGAGGATGAAATTGCAAGTGAGGGTGAAGGTGATCTCCAAAAAGCATTTAGTGATTTATACACTAAGATATTAAAAACCAAAATTTTTTATAAAGATTAAAGTCTTGGGGTGTTAGACTTGGAGAGAGGGGTGAAATTTTTGAGGGCGTGTGAGGCATCGGTGAGTCAACTCGAGAAGGTGAGAGTTTCTTTATGTGAGGAGTTGATCGTCTTAGGCCGAAAAAAGAGTGCATTGACCAACATCGTGGCTAGTCTTATGGGATATCTCCAATCTTTATCTAAGACTCGTGATATATTGAAGCCCGTGTATCCCAACTCGAGAGAGATCTTGAATGTGCTCAAAAGGTAAACTTCTCTATAGAAGACACATCTAAGAGGGTTGGAAAGATGCTCCCTAGTCCTGCTTTGGGGAATGTTGAGATACTAGGAATAAGTTATAACGGTGCACCCACTTCCCATGTCGCACCCGAGCCGATTCCCGAGTTTGTGATAGATACGTATGGATCTCAACCTAACCCACCTAGACATTCATTTTCCCATAGGAGTGTGTGCCCTAGACGTTTTGAGAAAGGTATTCGTAGTCCCATTTATGTTTTTCCCCATTGCAAGAAAAAAGGACACCTTAGGGAATTTTGCTTTATATTGGGTAGGGTGTCTCATAGGTTTTTAACTCATTATGATACTACACGTGTTCCCACACGCACTCCCACACATGTTACTTTGCATGCTCCTGCACAACACATGAGAGATTTTCAGTATTTTCGTGAGCAAGCTGAGTATTTAGTCAAAGCTTAACATGATATGATGGATGTTTTTCATAGGATGTCACCACCTTTGGAGAACTTCTCCAGACCTAATGATTGAGGTTTAGACTTGTTTGCTACCATAGGATGCTTTTCATGTTTATATGATTCATGTCTATTGCTAGTATGTACTACCATTATATTCATACCCTATTCTACATATTTTAGAAAAATCCAAAATGATTCTCGGTCATTTAGAAAAATTTGAAAAATACAAAAAGATTTTTGGTTTTTAAGAAAATAGAAAAATTCAAAAATATTTTTGATTTTTATGAAAATGAAAAAAGGCAAAAATATTTTCTTTTATAAATTTTTTGAAAAACAGAAAAAGATTTTCTTTTATAATTTTTTTGAAAAACACAAAAAGATTTTTGTAGTTTATTTAGACCGTATATGGATGGACATTTAGGATTACCAAGTCACAATATAATTCCATTATCCACGTGACGTTTTTATAGTGTTTTGAGACACAACATCATTTCATCCTTGTGCTTCATGGTGTATTGAAGTCATTGAGATGTGATTAGTGATTACTTTCTACATCTTTGGCTTATTGTATCCTTTAATGCACATGTGCACGGAATTATTTTGAGCATTGTACTTATTTGTCACATGTTGGTCAAGGTGTTTTCATCTCAATCCTTCCTTTAAAACAAACCAAATGCGATAAAATGAGATAATGAAAATAATTCTTGTAAGAACCATTGCCCTGATTGGAAAAATTGAAATTTATATCTCCGGTAAATGTATTAATTTAAAAAGGAATGGCTCGAGCTACTAAAGTAAAAAAGTTAAAAGATCTTTCCGTGAATAGCCACCATTTGTAAAAACAAAAGAGCCTAAAAGATTAAAAGCACTCAAAAGAAAGAAAATATAAACTGCTAGGCCAAATTCAAAAGAACATTGATGATGAGCTACATATGAGCATTGATTTCTTCAAAACAAAATTGTTGAGTGAAATATTCTATATGTGAGTTTTGAGGGAGTTAAGTTGAAGATCGATGAGTTTACACGTCTTGAAACAGTCTCGAAAAAGAATTACATAATTTTGGGTGTTATTGGTGAGGAAATCACTTTAGACTTTGATTTTTGATTAGATTGAGTCGATATCATATGAATTCAACAATTTTTACACCTAATGAAGATTTTGAGTTCATTCGTTAGGAGTATCCAAAATTCATCATGCACATATGATTGTTTGAGTTGATTTTCCTATCAAATTTTTTCATACCCATTCATTAACGCTTTCACGACTTGGTTATCATAGTGTTAGTTCATGGTGTGTATTATCATTGTATTTTTTTGAGGAAAATTTTGAAAAATTCAAAAATGGTTGTTTATTGTTTTGTGATACACTCCGTATTTATTGCGAATGTTTCTTTTCCTTGTCTATTTGGGACATCATAAAAAGGGGAGAACGGATTATGGGGGAGTGTAAAAGTTTGATGATGACTTGATTTGATTATGCTTTTGCTCATTATTCTTATCATTTTATTTCCAACTTTTGCGCGTCACGGTATTTGTTCCTTGTTTCATGTGTGTAGGTTCATTTTAAGATCATATTCATGATACCGTCGATGAACACAATGGAATTTAGATATTTGATTTGGTTTGATTTATGGGGGAGATTTTATTTAGCTTCATTTGATTTATGATTTCTATCTTATTTTAACCTCAATACGTCACAAGGTACATTTATTTGTCTATTGTGTGTAGGTACACTTTGATGACCTTATGGAAGGTACACAATTTTAACAAATCTCCACAAAGAAGATCAAGATAAAGCAAGAGATTTGAAGATTTGAAAGTTGAAGAATTTTTGAAGACTTGTACAATGTTTAGTATCTTTCCATTTATGGGTTTCTGGGAGGGTATTAGATTTGTATAGGATTTGTTGGATAATTCGGATTTTTTTATTTTGTATCATAATAGACATATGGTAAGATTTGTAAGGAAATATTGTCTATTATTTTCACTAGTATCTAGTTTACATCGAGTATGGCGTATCCCATTACATCCGTCGGGGCATTTCACGTTCACACGTTCAAGAAGACGGATTTGAATATCAAGCAACTTCAATATGATCCATGCCATCATGTATATTCGGTATGCATTTTGTTTTGTGATCATTGATCTTTTACAAAGTATTAAGAAATTTTCATGAACTGATTTTTGTCAAAAGGAGGCATTTTCAAACAGTTTTTCAAATAGGTTTTGGAAAAATTTATTTTATTTTTTACAGTCTTGTTCAAATGAGATTAACATCTCGTTCGAACGACCCTATATATATTTAGAAGCTCATATTATAGATACATTGATTGAGGTTCACACGAGAGCTTACTATCTTAATGTTGATCATCTCGTTGGAAGCGAAGTTGATGTGGTTCAAATGACATCTCTTTGTCGTTAGAACGAGGTCTACTTCTCGTTGGAATGAGATTGCACCGCTTAGAATTTTGTGTTTGCCTATAAATACCTTTTTTCAACATAAAATTTGTTAAGACTTCGCATTTATGAAAACTATAGACCTGGTGCATTTAAGTCTTCAGTTTTATCGGGCAAAACACTTTTTGATTAACACAATCAATCCCAAATACTTTTGTGAATCACTTTGGAACCCAAACACTTCTATATTGAAGTTACACCTTGTAGAGAAGGAGTATCTAATGCTTATCTTGTCATTCTCTAGAGAATCATTGCTGAAGGATGAAGATTGTGATCTTTGTAGTTCTTGTAGGAACTATTACTGAAGAGGACGAGGGTCGCCTATGGGAGAATTCGTCTGGCTATATTTATTTATTGTATGTGGAAGTTGTGGTTTAAAATCTATAGTGAAATAAAAGGTTTTTCCTCTTGGGGGATTTTTCTTGAAATTGTGATTTCTTTATATGCTTGATTTAAATCACATAGTTGCAAGTTCTAAGTTTAATAAGGGATTAAAATTTGTTGTGGGTTGAAATATAATTAAATAATCTTAGGCCATTAGGGAATTGCGCACTCTCATGGAGGAGGATGGTCCAGGTCTTGTCCCGGTAGAGAGCTCAGTGTTGGGGCTCTTAAAAACCTTATCCTTGCTACAAGTAGATCATATAGTATATGGGATTCCTAGTGTGATTCAGTAAGATCCTTCTATTTCAAAGGACTTTTAGCCCTTGGTCTCAGAGAAACATGATATGGAAAAGGCGGTTCCTCCTCGAGTATATGGGGGCATTTAAGGCAACAGTCGATGTCTTTGTTGCTTCCTAAGGTCCAACTCATATCGTGAAGGAAATATTGTTGTCACGCGCGATTGATGGGATAGATTCATATAGCTCGGCCACTGAGGGCACACAATCCCTGACCAAGTCTAATAGATTAAAAATGGGTGCCACTCTGAAGGGCCTAGGTACCCCTGGAAATACTAAGGAGTTAGTCCACATAATGTTCAAAGTAGTCACATTCCTCCTTTGTATTTTTTTTTTCTTCTCCTCTTATTCTTCTTATGATTTATATTTTCTTTTTAGGCCCATCATTTGATGTAGTCCCTCATAGTTGATGCCACTAATGGAAGTCGGGCATTGAATAAATCTATTCAGATGGCTAGTAGTTCGGACCTAACCCGAGTAAGCTTGGGACTGATTCTTACGGACCAGAGGTTGCAGGCTTAGGCTCTCAATACAGAGAGGGACACTTTGAGAACAAGGTTTTTCTCTATAGAGAGAAAAACTTTCTAACGACAAGGCCCTAAAAAATAGTGCATGTTTGTTAGTTATAATATAGAAATCCTTGGCCAAGGTTGAAGATTCATATATCATTTATGAGGTTAAGGTAGACACTACGATGGAGTTATTTCAAGGAGCAAAGGCTAAAGCAAAAAATTCAGTTGACCGATGAGGAGGCAGGTTTTCAAAAGAAATTTGTCTAGGACCTTATTATTGGGAGAGATCAGTTAGATTCAAATGCCAGTAATTGCAAAAGAAATTGTTCAGAGGTCGTGGCAAAGAAACAAGAGCTCTAGAGTCAAGTTCGTACTAAGTTGCATCACTAATTAGACTCTTGTTAACTATTTGAGTCCTTTAAAGATTAACATTTTTTGGAAATTTAGTGTTGGCTTTGAATCTTGCAAGACTAAAGTCCAGGCCTTGTTTGTAGAGGTTGATGTCTCTGGCCTATTTCTTGAAGCCTATCAGTCCGAGGAAGAAAGCTCAGATGATGAAGGATATTATGCTGATGTTATCACTGAAGCCTTAACCCCAAAGACTAGGAAGAAAGTGTTGATGTCATTACAACTGATGTTTTTTTTTTAAATCTTGATTTTTTTAATGCTCTAGAATGCGAGCTTCTCAATGTCGATCCATCATTTTTAAAGGAAATAGCCTAGTAGAATCATAATCTAGCTTCCGTGTTACATTTATTTCTTTTATATTTTCTTTGTAAGGAATTTTTTGTACCACCCAAAGTGTTTGATGTCTTCCTGGTGTATAGTATCCCCTTAGTCCCAAATATTACTTAGTAAAGAAAATTGTCTTGGATTGGGAAATGGATGAAGTAGTTTTGAGGGTCTACAGACCTTTGCCTTGTAATTTTCAAGTCTAAAGGCTTAAAATTTACGAAAACACTTAGCCCCCTACAATTTTGGGTGGGAAGGCTTGAAATTTAGAACTGTAAATAGTCACGGGACCTTAGCCACAATCTGTAGGTCTATTACTTTATCCTTAAGCCCCCTAATAGGCCCTAGACCTCCGATCTTAGGTGCAATCTCTTATCTCGTGTCCTTATAAGGCTCCAAGACCTCCGGCCTTGTAATAATTTTAATATGAAGTACTTATAAGGGTCTAAGAAATCTGAACTTTAAAAAACCATTAGAATTTTAAAGTCCCTATTTGGGCCCATGAGCTTCGGACTTCTAAAAACTTTTAATCTGATGTTCTTGTAAGAGTCTGAGACCTCCGAACTTAGCAAAAATTTGGAATATTAAAGTCCTTATAAGGTCAGAAGACCTCTGAGCATGTAAATGTTTTAATCTAAAGTGCTTATACGGATTTGAGACCCCTACACTGAGAAAAAAATTAAAATATTAAAGTTCTTATAAGGGTCCAAGACATTTGGACATATGAAAATTTTAATCACAAGTTTTTTTAAGGGGATGAGACCTCCAAACTTAGAAACAACTTGGAATTTTGAAGTCCTTATAAGGGTCAAAGAACTTCGGACTTGGATTTTTTTTAATCTGATGCTCTTTTAAGGGTTTGAGACCTTCGAACTTGGAAAAACTTTTAATGGGCTTTTTAGTTTTGTACATCAGTTATAGAAAACAAATTATTTCATTTCTCACGGAGTAGATGGTTTTTTAGCTCAAGGCTCTTGATGACTTTTTTTGGGGATCTCAGTGCTTACATGGTTTATATTTCTAGGATGATTGATTATATATCCAAACCATTTTAGGGGAGTTCGACAACCGATGGTGGGGGAGGTAGGTTTTTTGTTGGAATGTCTGAGATCTTATGGATCTTTGTTGGGGCCTATGTTGGACCCTGAGGTGTATCGACCATCCTATTTCTCTCCTTCAGTGAGGTGATATAGCATTCTCATTCCTTTTTCTGATCCCTATAGACCACCCCTAGGCCCTTAAGAGTTGGGAATGTCATTACCAACCTCCTTGTTGATATCACAACACCTAGGTCATTAAGTAAGAGCCAACACAATATTATATTACAAGTTGAAGGCAGATCCACCATTATGACCTTATTCCAGTAGATCTTGCTGCAATTCTTAGAGCCTAGAGTCGAAGGGAGTGTAACATACCTTAAGGAATAAGTTCTTTACCCATTGAATACAATGAGTAGCGTTGTGCTGGGATGCATGTTCTTAACACCACGCCCCATGGACTCAAAGACATCCAGGAAGAGGATGTACGTTGTTCTCCCAGTGTCAACTATAACCCTCTTCATGTTGGCATTTCCCATAATTACTATAATAATGAAAGGATCATCGTGCGGTAGGCACATACCTTTAGTCTGGTGAAATTTTAAATCTACAGGTCTTATAAGGTACCTATGGCCTACGAACATGAATATATAGATAGTTTAATATCCTTGTAAAATTCACATACCTCCAATTGATGAAATTTTAAATCTAAAGTCCTTATAAGGTTCCTATGATCCATGGACTTATAGATTTAGAAATTTTAAACTCCTGATAAGGGTTAAAGACCTATGGATTGATGGAATTTTAAATCTAAAGTCCTAGTAATATTCGTATAATCTCCGAAATTAGAGATGTAGAATGTTCCACTTAGTTAAAAGAGCCCTTGGACCTTATCCCCTAAAGGGGGAAGTCAAGGTTCTGTGGTGGGTTATAAGACCTTTGGATTTGGGGCTTTATATTTATTGCTTATGAAATTGAAATTTCTCGGACCACTTTTTCTCTTTTTGAAAATATATTTTCTCATGTGCATATAGAGCCTTTAAGTGAGTTTCTTGGGTCCTTCGACCTTTTGTAGTTGAAACATTAGGCCACAGTGGTAATCGCTCTTCTGATGGCCCGACCAACAATTTGGAACCCCCTTTAGATAGTGTATGGGTTGCCCCTTTCGAGAATTTTGTTGCTCGCCAGGGGCTAAGAGTGTTTTCTACTATAGAGGGGCACACACTTGTCAAATGTAGTATGAATGACCGAGGTGAGGGGTCCCACTACGAGTGGCCCCACTGCCCAAGGATGACATATCGCAGGAGAAAAGCATAGGGGGAGGGGACTCACCTTGAGGGGACCTTCTGCCTAAGATTGATGTTGCTGGTGACGACTCAGGATGAGGAGGTCCACTTCGAGCGGCCCCACTACCCTAATATTGATTCATTACAGAAAATGGCCTGGGTGAGGGGATCCACCTCGCGTGGCCCCCAACGCCCAAGATCGACTCATTACAAAAAATAGCCTAGGGAGAGGGGATCCACCTCGAGTGGCCCCCCAATGACGAAGATTAACATTTCACCGAAAAGTCCCAGAGCTAGGCCATCCACCTCGAGTGGTCCCACTACCCAATTTTGATACCACAAAGAATGACCAAGGGTAAGGGGACTGACCTTGAGTGGCCCCTCGGCCCAAGATTGATAACACAACGAAATGGCTCATGGCGAGGGGGTCCACTTTTAGTGGCCCCATCCCCAAGAATTATGACTCATAATATAATGAAGTACTAATGATTGTTTTCTTGTACATGTAGCCTTAGTTGAGCAAGCATGCCTCAAGAAGGCTAGTTGGGATATCGTGGGAGTTTTTGGTTTGGTGGATGAGAGACAAGGTTTGTTGAGCAAGCTCAACAATTGACACTTTAAGATAGAGAGAATACTTGTATAAAGACTCTAGGAGTCACTCAAGCACTCACATAGCCTACACTGAGTTGTAAAAATTTTAGAGACAAGAGGCTGCTCACAAGAAAAAGCACATTTATAAAATAGTCTTACAGAGGGTGGCCCTCGAGGTCCCTCTCAAGTTTGACAAAGTTTGTACACCAACTAACCTTTTGAAATGATATTTCCCAAATCACATATTTTGTCACCATTAGGAGACATATTTTCTTTTTGACTTTGATTTGCACCAGGCATTGGTTGTTAGAGGGGATAGACGGCTACAGATAGGTAGGTAGAAACGGTACATCGCAGACCTTCTCCCTAAGATTACCTCTCATTTTTCTCACCCAAAAGTGCCAAGTCAGCCTAGTATATACCTATAAATAGGACCCCTGGGCAAGGTGAAGTCAAAATAACAAAAATTCATGTTACATCATTACTCTGCCAAATTTGCACCAAACTACTATTCTCCGCTTTCTCTCTCTTTAAGAGTGAAAGTGCTTGCCTCTTCACTCCTATCATTATAGTCATCATTCTTAGGAGATCTCTCTCCCAGATATCTTTATTGCTTGTGAAGTTTGTTCTTTCAGGAAGAAGACCGTAGCATTTACTCCATTATTACCAGAAGAGGGAGATTTTCTATCAGAGCTGCTCTTAAAACTTTAAAGACCTTGAAGAAAGAGTCCATTAGAGTGCGTCACGGCTCACCCATTACAATCCTTCATAGACCCTAGTATAACCACCCTCCTATATTTGGCGAATTCTCTAGGGATGTATCCTCATTGCCACGAACAAACAAGGTTATATGTGTCAAAGAAGCTAGTTTTTAAAGATACTCTGACTAGTAATGGAGTTCAGAGCGACCAGACCACACAAGAAGAGGTGGTGGTGATAGGAATGAGAGAACTTGCTCCTCAAGTGGAGCAGACTAGCTCGGCAGCAGCTACGCTGTTGGCAGGTTTGAACTCGATGAGTATATTTTTTGAGTTTTTGAAGCAAAACAACGTCGAGTTGGCAAGTTTAAGTCAATCTTGCAAAACACCGATGGCGGCCCCTTGCTAGAGGAGCAACCATAGTAGTAGCAACTATTGTAATGGTGTCTCCACCATGGAAGATGGTAGCAGACACTAGAAACTTCTTCAGTAATGAATAACGCTATCCTGGAGGAGTCTCCCTCCAAGATAGTCACTATGGAGGAGATCAAGAAGTTGATTTCCTCTTGAAAAAAGGGCATCCTCTCATATGTAGGAGGAGCTACAGAACCCTTACCTAGAAAGTATAAATGAAAATCCATACCCAGAGGGGTATGTCCTTCCAAAATTCATAAAGTTTAATGGAAAGGGAGAAAACCATAGAGAACGTGTGAAGAGGTTCGTTGAGTACTTGGGTGTGGATGGCAATGACAAAGACTTAAAGTTACGAGAGTTTTCCAAAATTCTCATAGTAAAGGCATACACACGGTACTCCAACCTTACACCTACCAAAATTCCAACATGGTAAGAGATGCACAGACAGTTCCTACATAATGTTTTTGTAGCAGAAGATGAGTTCACGTCAAGGCACCTCTCACGGTTAGTACAAAAACCTAGTGAGGAGCTAATGCAATACATCAAATTCTTCCATGAGATAGCATTGGATGTTCTCAAAGATGTGGTAGAATAAATATTGTTGTAGATATGCGTCGAGGGGATCCTAGAGGAGTATAAAATCCATTGGGTCAATGAGACAAGGGAAGGGACATTTAGAGAGTTCACTCGAGAAACCAGTAATATTGCAATAATTATTTAGCCCAGACCATTGAAATGGAAAACACAAGTGCCTCTAACCTCAGGAATATTTTAAGTCTCTAGAAGACAAGTTGTCAACTACGTAGATGGGAATGCAAAGGGCAATAAGGGTGACTCGAAATTCAATGGAAATAGCTCAGATAAAAGGCAGTTTGGGGATGATGTTCCACCACCACTGCCTTGTAGTGTAGCAGAGGACATAGATTCCTATTGCACTTTAGTGCGGGAAGGGTAAGTAGGTCCACCCCACTCTAACAGATAAGTCCCAACAATAAGTGAGAAGGTAGATGTTAAGTATTGTGAACTTCATCATAGGGTGCAATATGCTACTACAGACTGTTTTTACTTATGAAGGATTATTAGCGAGCAAGTGGCCAATGGCACTCTACAGATACCCCCTGTAGATCTTAATGAAAAGGTCCTACTAGCCCATCACTATGGCACTGCCAATACGGTGGTGGCATATGATAAAGAAGAATCTCAAGACCCAAAGAATTAGTTGAGTAACAAGAAAATGTGTGAAGACTGGTTAGCTAGTCTTGATAGAGAAGAGGAGGAAACGAGGTGATTGATAAAGTAATCCCTTTCGAAGGGAGAGAAAACATAGTTCTCTACCTAGATGAGGGATGAACATCTGAGGCAGAATAAGTGTGCAATGCATAAACATACGAAGTAGAGTTGGATTTCAAATATACGACTATAGAAAGGAGCCCAAAATTCAAGTGGTTATTCAACCAAATTGGGGTAAAACATGATAACCGTGTTGTCATAACAAAGAGGATTCGAGAATCAGTTCACTAATGAGAGGATGCCTCTCTCAATTGGTAGGGACCCATAGGGTGATTGATAAAGAGATACACTTCTGAAGTGGTCTTCTATTAAGAGGATATAAAAGTTCCCCATACTTTCATAATCGCCCCTCTATGTAACAACCTTTATTAACATGATCAGTTTTCCTAGAGCGCTAACGGATGGAGAAGTATCCATCAATATCATGCCCATCATCACGTGTATGATATGGGCATCTCTCAAGAGAAGATAGTACCAGTACCGTTAGTGATTTCTAGTTTTGATAGTGCTGGCATGCAATCACTAGGCTATGTGAATGTTGGAATCAAGTTGGGTATCTTCACTTCCCATATTAAGTTCCATATCAACAACATTAATACCAGCTACCAGCTACCAGCTTTCGATTGGGCGAGTGTCGATGCACAGTCTTGGAATAGTGACCTCAACATATCATTAGTGTGCTAAGGCCAACATTCATGGTACCAATATCGTGATGAAAATGACAGAGGGACTGTTTTCTATAGAGGAGGCCCATCGGGTGGATGCGACATTCTACACAAAACATGATGAAGAAATAAGAGACTCAACAAGAAGGTTAGAGGAGCAACAGGTGGTTGGAGGATATGCTCGACCAAAAAAATTTGTTCACGACTAACTGGGTCAAAGAATGATCCTACAACAAGAAAAGAGAAAAGGAGAAAGGAAGTGTGAGGAAGTGGCCAAACCACCTCGCACATGAACAAAAGTTGTTCTCCCTGACAAGAAACTCATATACCATTTATAATGGTCTGTACGGGTAGCATTTTGGGATGAGATCATCGACCCGACACCGGAATGTTTCATAGTATATGAATCACACATCATTGAGCATGTGGAGGAACCTAAGGAAGCACCAAAATGTATACATGATGGTCTAAGGGAACAAATCTAGGAGCTAGAGAAAATAAACATGGGATCAGAAGGGGAGGAATTAAGACCGATTATAATATCTCAGGGGCTAGATCCAAAACAAAGAATGGAGATCATTGATCTGCTCAAGGAATTCATGGACATGTTGGCATGGAAGTATATAGAAATTCCTAGGATATATCCAGAAGTGAGTTCCCATTAATTGAATGTCATTCCCAATGCCCTGCCAATAAGGCAAGCCACTCGCACATAAAAAGCAGAGTTTCTAAGAGGGTAGTTTAGATAAGATGGAGGCGTAACCCCTTTTAAGTATGGTAATGGCAGGAATGATCAGTAAACACTATTGGTTAGCCACAAGACACACAAACACAATTTGGAGAATATGAAACCCAGTTTAAACTCACAAGTCTCTCGTGTATAACCCAAAATATAGTGATGAACTTAGAAATAACTTAGCTAGAGGGAGAGAGAAGTAAGAACCCTAGATACACCTTAGTAGGCAGGTAGAAACACACACCAAAACCTTCCTCAAGAATCTCTGTCAAGTTATTAAAGATCCCTAATAAATGACAATGGTGGGTGAGTAAACTCTCTGGTTTTTAATAACTCTCTCTCAAAAGAACTCTTTTAGAACTTTTGATCGAACTCCTTTCCTTGGAGGTGGTTGGGGCCTTAAATAACCCCCACGCCACCCCTGAGGTAACTCAGTCATCAATGCTTGTGAAAGACCTCCCTCATACTTTATGTCTCCAACATTAAATACCTGATGCACTAGTTGTCTCCACGTCATAGACATTAAATGCCAAGACATGCCTTTTGCCTAACCACTGTGTGTCAGGGGGGCTGTCGCCACAGAGGTTGCTTACCAACTGTTTGACAGCCCCAAATACCACGATGGTTTACTCAAGTGCAGACTTGAGATTGTCTAGCTGGCTAGTGACATTACCTACAGTAGATGGGACATAAAGTAGAGGGCTGTTTGGTTCACAGCAAAACTCCCGATGGAACTCGAAGCTGCTCGGCTCAAAGTTCCACGGTGGGGGTCCTTCGGTGTTTTACCAGGTATATCTAAGATGGTCAGGACAAGCCCCAACGGTGCCCTACTGCTCAATTCTCCAAACCAAGTCCCTCTAAATTTCCCACGGTGAGGTCGTTCGATAGAGCATGAAAGCTCTCTCAGGCCCTGCCAAGCCTGGTCTCTCGCGAGTACCGTTCGACCTCACACCCATTTATTATTCTCATTACATCATTACAATCGTTATAGCTCATAGCCAATATAAACAAAGATACAATATGACTAAGTAACACCAAGCTAAATTATGAGTTGCTACGCCAAGCTACCACGCTTGAGCTGCCTCGCTGAGCTACTTCGCTTGAGCTGCCATGCTGAGCAACTTCGCTTGAGCTACCTCGCTGAGATACTTTGCTTGAGCTACTTCGCTTCAGCTGCCTCGCTGAGCTACTTCACTCGAGCTGCCTCATTGAGCTTCCATACTATCTTAATCCCAAACACTGTTGCTAATGGGTGGATTATCCCTAATCCCAGGATTATCTTCAAGCCCCCTCTACATTTACCCCTTCGTGGAGGGATTTGTTGTGGGAACAAGAAATGCCTGCGCGAAAACTTCTCAATCTGATGAACCTTCTCTTCGTGAAAAAATCTGGCCTTTTTTGGTTTGTTTGATACCAGATCGTTAGAGTCTCTAGGAAAAAGTAAAATTCTCCCCGATGTACTTGGGCCGAGGCGCTGTAGTGTGTTGATGCTTCGGTTGAGGGACATCGCTACTTTTTTCTAATGCTGAGCTTCAACCGTTCTAGCTTGAATATTTGAAATTCTCCCGAAAGACCTGCTAATATTCTCCAGGTGCGTTGGGATTGCCGGTACCTTTGTGACTTGTGAAATTCTCCCTTGTAACGTTTCATCATGTTCGAAAAAATGAAAATTCTCCCCGATGTAGCTGAGTCATAACTAAACAACGTTTGTGCTTCTGGCGAGGGGACATTGTGGCTTTTTGAACCGTTGGGACATCTTATTTGTTAAGAGTTTATTGGATATGTCTGACAAAGAAAATTATGGCGCCGAAACTCAAACTTGCTTGGGAAGGCAACGCTGGCTGTTCCCCAGGTGTCACTTCATTAATGACGTAGCGCTGTCTTTTCAACTGCCAAAACACTTCCCGAAGTGCCACGTGTTCATTTGAAATGATTGCAGGCGGCCTTGCACGTGCCATGGTGGGAAACTTAAACGACGAACTTAAAATTTCAAACGGCTATATCCCAAACACTTAAAACCTTTTTTTCTCTTACTTTGTCATCACCTTCTTCAAACTTCCCTCACTTTTAGAGAGAGAGAGTCTGAGAGCTTCCATTGTTGAACATCTGAGAACTTCCATTGTTGTTCAAGCTCTTGCTTTCCTTATTTTTCTCTCATCTTCTACGCCACCTCCTGTGGTTGCTCTCTTCCATTCTCGTTCTCAAGCTCCTCTTACTCAAAGCTTTTCGTTTGCTTGAGCACTATCTGCCATGGCGTCTTCAAGCATCCCTACCGTCTCTACCACTACTGCTCCCGGTGCTCCTCTTGCTACCACTGCTACTGCCACCGCCCTGGTTGCTGCCCGCCAGGAACAGCTGAGGTTTTATTGTCGCTCCCCTATTTTTGGCAAAGATGATAATTTTGCTGTTGCCTGCAAGACTATCAGTTTTTCTTCAAAGTTTGACGCCCTATTGCTAGGTGATGAAACCGAAGACTCTTCAGAATGGGGCTTTCTTCCCCCAGAGGGAACTCTCAGATTTCGTCTGGAGCGTGGGGACTTCCAATGGTCCCATATTGATTTCAAGGCACCAGGGGGCTCTCCTGCCCACTTTGCTACCTGTAACTCCCACATGGAGAGTTCCTATGCTGACGTTCTCACTAAGATTGGGCTACAACGAGCCAAGTGGTTTGGTGAGTTCACTCTCTCTAAAAATAATGCTGCCCTCCCTATTCTGGTCTCTCGATGGAACGTTACTACTCACACGTTCATCGCTGCGTGGGGCGAGTTCACTATAACCCTGGAAGATGTCTGCGAGCTCATGGGTCTTGAAGCAACAGGCCATGAGCCCTATACCGATGAGGCTCTAGATGCCCGAGAGACTGCCGACCGTTTGGAGTAGGACCATATATGCCGAAGCTGCACCAGTTCGTCCAACAAGGCTACTTTCTCTCCGCTGATTAATTACTTTTTCAAGGATTCTAGTGAAGGCAGTTCTTCAACTTCAACAGATGCCCCTGGTCAAGGTACATCGTTGGAACTTCCTTCTTATATCCTTGTGATTCTCTCCCATTTCCTCTTGACGAGAAAACCAAACGATCAGCCCCGAAGGGACCTTATCAATATATCCCTTCGTTTAGCCCGGGGAATCAAACTTCCCCTGGCTGTAATTTCCTTGGGGTCCCTCTACACTTGGCTGGACAAAACTATGCTTGACATGGAACGATCGCTTGGCCGTTATAACCTGGCCAATTTTTCCAACGTCTTCCTTTATGTGCGTTTCCCCGTTGTAGCGGCCAAACTCAACAAACCTCCTTTCGTGGAAACAATTTTGCCCCCACGCTTTTATCTCTATCATAAGAGTCAGAGCCGAAAGGAACTAATCTCCGCCATTGACCATTTTGAGGACTTCGTTATGAGGCCTTACGAAGAGGACATCTTCGTTCATAATTGTAACTTCTTCCAACATGAACCAAGGGTGGTGCAGGTAGGGGTAGATATTGAAGACCCTCTGTTAGCTGTGGTCCTTCTCATTTCTCCGGGGTATCTGCCCTCTTACACTGAGTGGGGGTACACCAGTGAGCACTACAACCCCAATTGATGCAGTCATCAATTCGACTTTGATCAGGGGGCTCCTCGCCCAGTTTTCCAATCGTCAAACCCCAAGGTTACATTTAGCGAGGCATGTTCCCTGTTTTCCTCTACCGCTGCGTGGGGGATAAGTGAGGCAATGGCTGGGCGAGTCACCATTCCTTCCAGCAAAAGGCAAGGGGACGCGACCCCTCTATTTGCCACAAATTTCTGGCCGAGCCAACTGGCCCAAATTTCTGAATTCATCCAGGAGGACCCGGTGTATCCCCCAGTCCTTTCTTTTTCTGCACTGGAGCTAGGACATAAAGTTAACTCTATTCTTGAGATCGAGTTCCCTTTAACTAAGACCCACAAGAGTCCTGCCGAAGAGCTTCCTCTACTATGCTCCATGATCCCTACCTCCACGCCTAAAACAATAAGCGTTGGGCATCCAGAAAGACTTCCCCTTTGACTGAAGCCGTTGCTGGTGAAGCATCCTCGCAGCCACCTGCAAAGAAAGCAAGGAAGGCAAAAAGCGATGTGTCTTACACAACAAAATCAAAGTCCAAGTCCCAGACCCCCGTGGAAGATGTCCCCATAGCCTCCATTCCTCCTCCCATGCCTGCTGAAATGGCTAAGAGAGTAAGGAGGGAAGCTCAAGCTGAGGTAGATCGGGTGAATGCTGAGTTACAACGGCACGCTGTTGTCGTTCCTCCTTCGGTTGCCTTTCCCATGATCGTGGTTGATTCCACGAAGCCAACTGCAAGGAGAAGGAAAAGTTAGAGGGTTCCTCGGGGTGCTGGTGCTGATATAACGGGGACAAGGAGGAAAACTCTGGGTACCAAGTCCCAGAGGAAGAAATCTCCCACGGTGCATCTCCCTCCGGCTCCCTCTGTTGCTGCCTCCCCTTCCTCTTTGCCAGTGGCTCCTTCTTCCCCAACGGTCATATCTGCCCATTATCCTTCCAGATCTGAGGTATTGTACACTTGTTATATTTTTTTCTTTGGCTAAGGTAAGATGCATTGGCTTATGTATATATTTTTCTTCTAATGACTTTGGTGCAGGGGTTGGAAGAAACAGTGTCCCGTCCTCCTAGTCCCCCTAGTCCTCCAATAATTCGCTTCGTGAATGGTCACTGCGGTGTCCCTTCAGGCAGTACGTCTCCACCCCATTCACCCATGACCGACCTCATCTACTCTCGTCGCTCGGCCTCTCAACGTGCGAGGGAGGTTGCTGAGGGGGGTGATGCTGTTGGGCCTGTGAGCGTTTCTTCACAGCCAGAGACAACAGAAACAGAGACAGCTCTCCCAGTCCCCTCTGATTTATCTACTCCACCTGAAGTTCCTCTGCCGCTCGTTTTGGCTGCTGGAAGTGGCCCTGAGGTAAGATTTCACCTATAACTTGTCTGGTTTGACGTTCTTTCTCTTTCGCCCCATTTTCTGTGCTGAATTTGAGATGTTGGGTGCCCCAGGTTGAAGTGTCCTCGCTGTTAGCGAATATTATTCTTCCAACGGTGCTAGCGAGGCCTCTGACCGCAGTGCCCTTTTCAATGTCCTGACTGAGGTAAGTAACACTTGGATATATTTCTCCCTTTTTATGTACTTGTTCCTCTTTTCTAACATTGGCTTGCATATTGTAGCTTTCTCCTGATCTTGCACCACCCTCTTCTCTGGGTGGTCTTTAAGCACATAGGGCTAAGGTTGGTGCTTCTTCGCAGCATGGTGGCTCTTCTGCACCCCTTCATATTGGGGCCTCGTTCGGGGTTCCATCATCTGTTACCAATGAACCCCCTACGCTGGCTTTGGTAACTTACATGGGCGAGGGAACTTTTCCAGGAATTGAGGTTTCTGCAACTAGGGACCCATTGAGGGTGCTGCAACCAAGGACCCTGTTGGGGCTTCTAAGGTAACGAGTCCTCCCCCAACGGTTCCTGCCCCTGTAACCTCCGTGGTGACTCCCATTCTTTCCCCCGTTGTGGCTGAGGTATTTTGTTAATTCTCTGCATTTGTGTCATAGAATTTTTTTGCAAACTCCACCTATAACGGTGACTTAACAACGAAAACGCTTGTTAAGATTTTCGTTTAAAGTCCACCAGTAATGGTGTCTTAACAATGAAAACACTTGTTAAGATTTTTCCATAAACTTCACCTCATAACGGTGACTTAACAACGAAAATGCTTGTTAATGTTTTTTCATAATCTCCACCTGTAACGGTGACTTAACAATGGAAACACTTGTTAAGATTTTTTATAATCTCCACCTTATAACGGTGACTTAACAACAAAAATGCTTGTTAAGATTTTTATAATCTCCACCTTATAACGGTGACTTAACAATGAAAACACTTGTTAAGATTTTTATAATCTCCACCTTATAACGGTGACTTAACAACGAAAACGCTTGTTAAGATTTTTATAATCTCCACCTGTAACGGTGACTTAACAATGAAAACACTTGTTAAGATTTTTTATAATCTCCACCTTATAATGGTGACTTAACAACGAAAATGCTTGTTAACATTTTTATAATCTCCACCTTATAACGGTGACTTAACAATGAAAACACTTGTTTAGATTTTTATAATCTCAACGTTATAACGGTGA
Organism: Sambucus nigra; assembly: GCA_949130495.1. Taxonomy (NCBI): domain Eukaryota; kingdom Viridiplantae; phylum Streptophyta; class Magnoliopsida; order Dipsacales; family Adoxaceae; genus Sambucus; species Sambucus nigra. The sequence continues at coordinate 524,588,658 of OX422220.1, forward strand.
CTTAACAACGAAAACGCTTGTTAAGATTTTTCTAATCTCCACCTTATAACGGTGACATAACAATGAAAACACTTGTTAAGATTTTTCTAATCTCCACCTTATAACGGTGACTTAACAACGAAAATTCTTGTTAAGATTTTTATAATCTCCACCTTGTAACGGTGACTTAACAATCAAAACACTTGTTAAGATTTTTTTTATAATCTACACCTTATAACGGTGACTTAACAATGAAAACACTTGTTAAGATTTTTCATAATCTTGTTGTTTCTTCTATATCTTCTCAGGTTGCACGGGAGGATTCTCCACCAGCTCTTTCGCCTATTGGCACACCCCGTCAGGAACCTGCTGTTTCGGAAGACTCTGATCATGCTGACCAAGGTTCTACGACCGGTGCTGGAGCAGAAAGCGAATCTGGGTGTGAGCTGTCTCTTCCTGACTTAACTCCTCCCGCTTTCTGCCTAATGGTGCTTCAACATTCTCCCCAAATGCCTGTCAACCACTGCTTGGTGATTGAGCAATTGGTGAATCATCACCCCGAGACCTTCACAGTGGACTGCCTATGGTCCAACATTCCCGTTATGAGTCACCGACTTCAAGGCATGGCTATCATTGTTGCTGAGATTGCCTGTACTCCTACTTCGAGTGTCACCAAATCCCTCCTTAATCAATTTCTTGGTTTTCTGAGGGAGTTGGGTCGTGACGGATTCCGTTTCGACTGGCTCATGACGAATTTAAAGACCTTGAAGAGTCAGCAGCTGGTAAGCCAGAGGGAATTATTACGAAAGCACCAGGAGGACCAACGGGCTGAGGAAGGTAGGTTGGCCGAACTAGCACCCCTTTTGGTAGTAGTGGATAAAGAGGTGAAAGATGCCGAAGAGGCTTTGCGTCTGATCAAGCTAAAACGAGAGAGACTCCTCATCGAACGTGCGCAAGTGCAAACGAGGCTGGAGGTTTCTATCAACGCCCAACGATCTTTCACAGAAGCTTCTTCGGGCCTCCCCGGAGACTTTTTTTCTTCCTCAAATCTATGGTTCCTCTTAGGGGAGTAAAATCTTGTATATATCTTCTTTCTTCGTCTATCTATGTAATTCTTGGGCAATAGCTCCCAATTTTGTAATGCTCCATCGTTAATGAATGAATGAAAGAATGTATACTTTCCAATTTATCTCTGAGTTATGACTGCTTTTATGTGAAATGTCTATACTTCAAGTCATCAATAAAACTTGTATATTCATAACAAAACTAGCTACATCGATGGTTCAAACTCAATTGCTTACACATGATAAACTTTCATCCATTTATTATTAATCTTAAATGGCTTGTCTTCCTCCAACTTAGAAATTAAACAATAACCTGAATCATGAACTTCCTTTACAACAAAATGTCCCTCCCAGTTGGCTGCAAACTTTGGTAAAGGAAGCCCCCTGATGTGCTTTACTGCTGCTTTCAAAATGAGGTTTCCCTCTACGAACTTCCTCGGTCTTACCAGGTTGTCATATGCCCTGGAGAGCTGTTTCGTATACATTTGAAAGTGTTGCATCACATTATCTCTATGTTCGTCTAACGCTTCCAACTGTACATGCCTATTCTGAGGGAGCATACTACTTCGCAGGGCATATCGGGCAGAGGGAACTTCTAGCTCTACTGGAAGAATTGCCTCAGCCCCGTAAACAAGAGAGAATGGAGTGTATCCTGTGGGTTTCCTCTTCGTCATTCGATAAGCCCACAACACGGCTGGTATCTTGTCATCCCACGATCCTGGAAAGTCCTCCATCATTTTAGCCAAAATATTAACCAAAGTTTTGTTAGTTGCTTCGGCCTGACCGTTCCCCTTTGGGTATGCCACCATTGAAGTGTGATGAACAATGGAGTACTTGTCTGTGAGCATCGTTACTTCCGAGTTGACGAAGGGAGTTCCGTTATCTGAGAGAATAACCTTTGGGATCCCAAAACGGCAAATCATATACTCTCTGATGAAGTTGCTTACTACCCCCGTCGTTGCTCTTCTGAGTGGTATCGCTTCAGCCCATTTTTTAAAGCACTCTGTTTCTACTAGTATCCATATCTTTCCCCTCGACGAAGGATGTATCGCCCCCACTAGTTCGAACGCCCAAGTGTGAAAAGGATAAGGCATTGCCAGAGAGTGTAAGTCTACTGATGGGGCATGGATCATACTTCCATGAAGTTGGCAAGCCTTACATTTTCGAACAAACTCGGGAGAGTCTTTCTCCATCGTTGGCCAATAATAACCCAACGTCATTAGATGGTCATACAACTTGGCCCCTCCTATGTGAGCTGGATCGTGTGCTTGTTTGAGGACCTCAGTTGCCTCTTCCTTTGTGATGCAACGCAATGTCCTGTTGAAGTACCCCCTTCGATAAAGCTGCCCCTCTTGAACATAGAACCTTGGGGCCCTTCACTTCAGCCCCATCGCGTCCATTTTCTCCGTTGGGACAACCCCATCCTGAATAAAGTCAATATAAGGCTGCCTCCAGTCCATTTGAGCTTCAATGAAATGGCACTCAGCTGCTTCGAAAAATAGCTGACACTTATCACACTTCCGTTGTAGCTCTGCCGCATCCTGCTTCATTCTAGGCCAGAAATATCCCTCTATTTGAATTCTCCTATACAGAGGTATCTCAGTTGTTTCACAGTGCTCCTCATGTATTTTCTTCAACCTTCGCTCTGCTTCCTCTGGGCCAATACATCTTGATAACCATCCCCCTGCATTTCTGAAGTAAAGATTTCCCTGGTTTGTAAAGTATTGGGCTAACTCTCTTAGTCCCATAGCTCCTTCGCCAGACCCCAGTTGCTTCCTAATCTCTCCCCTCCAGTCCGCGTCCTCCTCCATCGGTAGTATTGACTATACCACAGAAGGAGTTGTTCTTCTTTGGATCATAACGACAATCGTATCGCTCTTCATGACCATCTTCTGAGCAATAGTGGCATAAGCGTCTGGATGGCGGTTCATCGTTCTTGGATGTCTCCTGATCTTGGTCCGATGGAACTGCCCGAGAAGCCTCTTAATGATTGTTCTGTATGGTTCCAGGCTCTTGTGCTTCAACGCATATTCTCCATTTACTTGCTGGATTACCAAGTTTGAATCTCCCTTAATGCAGAGCGAACGAATTCCTCTTCGAAGAGCCTCCAGCAACCCAGCACCAACGCCTCGTACTCTGCTTCGTTATTGGAATAAGGGAAATCTAGTTTGTAGGAAAGGCAAATCTCCTCTGTCCCTTTTGAAAGAATAACCCCCGCTCCTCCCTTCTTTTGCACAGAAGATACATCGAACTGCATCGTCCATTCTTCATCAGTTGTATCAAGATAATTAGCCTGTAAGTCATCTCCTGGAATGTCTTCTTTAGGTGGCTCAAACGTTCCTGATGGAAAAATTTCCAGTAGATCTGCATACGCCTGGCTCTTGATCGCGCGAGGAACCACACACTTCAAGTCATATTCGGAGAGAATGAGGAACCACCTAGTTGCCCTGCCAATTAAGATAGTTCTTGCCAACAAATACTTAATAGGATCACATCTAGTTACAATATGAATTGTAAAATACAGCATATAATGTCTAAGTTTTTGTGCTACAAAGACCCAGGCTAAACAATGCCTTTCTAGGCTACTATATCTTATCTCTGGCCCATGTATGATTCTGCTGAGGTAGTAGACCGGTCGTTTTGCCCATCAACCTCCTGTGCCAGCAAAGCTCCAACGGACCTCGTGGTAAACGTGAGGTATAGTTGCAACGGTACTCCTGCTCGTGGGGGGACCATGATTTGTGGTGAAACAAGAAGTTTCTTCAACCCATCGAGAGACTCCTGGTGAACCTCCTCCCACCTGAACTTCGTGTTCTTTCACAATAACTGCATCAACGGATGCGTTATTTCGGCCAATCCAGGCACAAATCTCCTGAGGTAGGAGACTTTACCGAGGAAGCTCTTCAGCTCCTTCGTCGTTCTGGGACATGGCATCTCCAAGATCGCTCTCTATTTATCCCGGTCCATCTGCACCCCTTGTCGGTCAACCACGAAGCCTAGGAACTTTCCACTCGTTACTCCAAAGACGCACTTCAACGGGTTCATCCTCAATTTATACCTTCTGCACTGAGTAAACACCTTCTTTAAATCGCCCAGATGGGACTCCTCCTTCTTCGATTTGATGACTAAATCATCCACATATAACTCCACAAATTTGTGGAAGAAGTCATGGAAAATAGCTATCATTGTTCTCTGATAAGTAGCCCTAGCGTTCTTGAGTCCAAACGGCATTACTTTGTACATAAAGTTGCCTAACGGGGTTCTAAACGTCGTTTTCTCTGCATCTGTGGGGTCCATCTTGATTTGGTTGTACCCTACATACCCATCCATGAAGCTATACATTTCATGCCCAGCCGTGGCATCTATCAAACTATCGATGGATGGTAGAGGGAAATCATCTTTGGGGAAAGCCCTGTTCAAATCTTTGAAGTCCACACAGATCCTTATTTGATTCTTATCTTTCTTCCCCACTGGCACAATGCTAGACAGCCAAAGGGGATGTTGTATCGTCTTGATGAATTCTCCTGCCAAAAATCGTTGAACTTCTTCCTTAATCTTGAAGTTCACCTCAGGTTTGTAAGTCCTTGTCACCTGTTTCATCGGAATGGCTGAAGGCATCACGTTTAACTTATGGCAGCTCACTTCATCATCCAGCCCTTCCATTTCGGTATATTTCCATGCAAAGACATCTATGAATTACCTAATCAACCCAACCAAGGCTTCTCGTTTCTCCTTACCAAGGTCTTTTGTGATGAAAATGGGCCTTGGATCTTCCCTTTCTCTTGCCAGGTTCAGCTGCTCCAATTCTTGTGCCTGGGGCTTTGGTTGATCTGCCATGTAGTCTGGTTCTTCGGCGACATCTTCCACGAACTCCTGTATGTTGGAGTTGTCTATCACCATACATTGCCCCTGTTGATCCACCAAGAAGCACTCATATATCGGGTCAGCCTCATCCTCAGTCTCTTCGGCCGCCCGTTCACACCGTTATAAGCGATACACCACTTTCCCTCTTCGGTGACAACTTTCTTGCACTACCTGCTGGTAGTTGTTGCCACGGCCTTCCTCTTCCTCTCTCTGGAAGCCTCAGCAATTCTTTCCCCTGAAAAGTGACTCAGCACGCTTTTCTGTTGGACCTCATGCTCCGTTGGATCCACTCTAAGCCTCATCTTGTCTTTGAGTTGCTTCGTGGTAGTTTGGGATCGAGGGATCACCTGATGGGCTTCTTCGGCCCTCACCCGTTCGTTACTCGCGGCCTCTTTACTTTGCTCGTTCAAAGGACCCATTCTATCTCTAATCGAGGGAACCCATGCCCCTTCCATTCTTCTCGTTAGTACTCGAGCATCCTCCTCCAGCTCCATATAAAAGGCCGCATCTACAAAGTGAGCTTCTTCGATAACGAAAGGCCTTTTCGTAGCCCTAATGGTCACTTCTGCTCCTTTGACATTTTCCTTGGCGCACTGGTGATACGTTGAAGGGACTAACCCTTGATTGTGCATCCACACTCTTCCTATTAGTAAATGATAGGAAGTTGCACTTTCTATTACATGGAACTTAATGTGGGAACTCAGATTTCCCATCACGATTCCAACATTCACGTACCCGATGGATTTGGAAGATTGGTTGCCATACCATGAAATTACCAAAGGCATAGGGACCAACCTTTCTTCTGGGATATTAGCTGCGTGGAAGGAGTTGATTGACATAATGTTGATGGAAGCACCCCCATCCATAAGCGTCCTTGCAAAACTAACCCCGTTGACACTGGTAGTCACATACAAAGGCCTGTTATGAGGGAACCATACAGCTCTATCTGCATCGCTGAAGGTTACCTCTAACAAGAACTTTTTTACCAGCCTAGCCATGGGTCCCCTTCATTTCAACCAGGGAACTGCGTCCTTCCTCGCAATGTCTAGGATTGCCTGAGTTGTTTCCAGTTTGCTCTCCTTCGGTATCCCCACTTAATCGAAGAACCAAACGAACTTTCGAGATTTTGAAACTGCACTGTACTCAACGACTGGGTCTATTTCCTCGCCTTCAACGCTATTCATGTCTTCCACATCTTTAGCGCTTGCTTCATCGTAGGCTAAAACTACGTTAGCCATTCCTGTGGTGCAATGTTCTAGAGTTTCTTCGAACTCCCTTTGCTTCATTGTTGACCTTCCTCCTTCTCTTTCCGCCTCCTCATCGTAGGCCATCACCAGGTTGGCCCCATGTGCTGGAAGTGGGTTGTTGTTAACGTACTGTGGGGGGATTTGCAATGTTCCTGCCTTCATATATTTGTCAATGATTCTTCTCAGCGTGAAGCAGCTCTCCGTCGGGTGTTGTATCTTTTGATGAACCTGACAATACCTAGGATTCGCCTTCGTTGTAGCATCGGGTTCTTCCGCCGGAATGCCTTTTGGTTGGTAGACCGTTCCACCTTGGACCATGGCGTTATAATAGCTCACCGCCTCTTCTATCGTGCAAGGCAATTGTGGTGGGTCTTCTCTATCTCTTCCGAACTTCCCCTTGTTGTCTTTCTTCGGTGCCTTGCCCCCATCTGTTCCTTCGGTGTACCCTGCCCGTGGGGGCTGAGGCCTTCCTCCCCCAGGTTGCATCAGCTGCCTAAATATCACAGGCACCACCACCAGGTTTGGTCGTACAACCAATGAGATGTTCCTTGCAGATTTTAAGAACGCCAAAAAAGTTCCCTCGCGCGTCTCATTGATAAGGTGGCATATGTACTCAGGGAGTAGCCCTTCGGCACAGATTTGTAACAGTTTAGACTCTTTGGCCTCCTCTCTCACATCGAGGGACCTCTCCCTAAACCTTCAAACATATGCCACCACGTCCTCTCCCGGCCATTGCTTCTCTCTCCCTAGTTGGGTCAGAGTAAACTCATCCTCTGCCAGAAAGAACTTTTGGACAAACAACACATGCATCTCTTACCACGTGGAAACACTCTTAGGGGCCAAATGAGAATACCAAGTGTATGCTTTATCGATTAGGGATTTGGAAAACTCCCTCAACATGAGCTTCTTGTTGTTGCAATGCGCCCCTAAGTTCTCAATAAAACATTTAATGTGCTCCTTTGGATTCCTGCCCTTTCCTGTGTATTTTTCAAAGATGGGAGGAAGATAATCCTTCGGGTAAGGCTCGTCGTTGTATTCCTGCGGGTAAGGTGTTCGAAAGTCATCATACACTGAAGCAACCTCGCCCACAGATTGCGAGGAAGCCTGCATGAACTTCAGCATCTCCTTTTGTATTTCCCTCCTCGTTTCATCCATGGGCGATGGAGCAACGACCAATGGGGTCGTAGGCTGAATGACCGTTACAGTTAGGGCCGTCGTTGATAATCCTGAGGTCCCCACCGCTGGATTCACAATGGAGGGTGTGCTCACTGGGATTGTTCCCATTGTACCTACACCTGGTGGGACCGTTGGGGCTGCCCTTGGCGTTACGAAGGAATTGGCTTCGAATCCTCCCAGCACCGTTGAAGCTGCGGGGGTTTGCAAAAACTCATAGAACTTGCTCATGAGGAGGGTTACATGGTCAGGTCCCAGCCCAGCGCTCGTGGAAGCTTACGTTACCCCCGGAGCGCCTGTTGTTGTCTGAACTGGAGGCACTTTTATTCGAGGAGCCCCGCCCCTCAAGGCCTCCAATTACCTCGCTGCTTGATCTTCACTGTGTTGAATATCATCAAAGTTGAGCCTTCTATTAACGTTATCACGCGCCATACTTCTTGCTTAGAAGAATGCCTCCCCAGCAGAGTCGCCAAATATAAGAGGGTAGTTTAGATAAGATGGAGGCGTAACCCCTTTGGAGTATGGTAATGGCATGATTGATCAGTAAACACTATTGGTTAGCCACAAGACACACAAACACAGTTTGGAGAATATGAAACCCAGTTTAAACAAACAAGTCTCTCGTGTATAACCCAAAATATAGTGATGAACTTAGAAATAACTTAGCTAGAGGGAGAGAGAAGTAAGCACCCTAGATACACCTTAGTAGGCAGGTAGAAACACACACCAAAACCTTCCTCAAGAATCTCTGTCAAGTTATTAAAGATCCCTAATAAATGACAATGGTGGGTGAGTAAACTCTCTGGTTTATAATAACTCTCTCTCAAAAGAACTCTCTTAGAACTTTTGATCGAACTCCTTTCCTTAGTGGTGGTTGGGGCCTTAAATAGCCCCCACGCCACCCACGAGGTAACTCAGTAATCAATGCCTGTGAAAGACCTCCCTCATACTTTATGTCTCCAACATTAAATACCTGATGCACTAGTTGTCTCCACGTCATAGACATTAAATGCCAAGACATGCCTTTTGCCTAACCACTGTATGTCAGGGGGGCTGTCACCACAGAGGTTGCTTACCAACTGTCTGACAACCCCAAATACCACGGTGGTTTACTCAAGTGCAGACTTGCCATTGTCTAGCTGGCTAGTGACATCACCTATAGTAGATGGGACATAAAGTAGAGGGTTGTTTGGTTCACAGCAAAACTCCTGATGGAACTCGAAGCTGCTCGGCTCAAGGTTCCACGATGGGGGTCCTTCGGTGTTTTAACAGGTGTATCTAAGATGGTTAGGACAAGCCCCAATGGTGCTCCACCTCTCAATCCTCCAAACCAATTCCCTCTAACGTTCCCATGGTGAGGTCGTTCGATAGAGCATGAAAGCTCTCCCAGTCCCTGCCAAGCCTGGTCTCTCGCGAGTACCGTTCGACCTCACACCCATTCATTATTATCATTACATCAATACAATCGTTATAGCTCATAGCCAATATAAACAAAGATACAATATGACTAAGTAACACCAAGCTAAAGTATAAGTTGCTACTCCAAGCTACCACGCTTGAGCTGCCTCGCTGAGCTACTTCGCTTGAGCTGCCATGCTGAGCTACTTCGCTTGAGCTGCCTCGCTGAGCTACTTTGCTTGAGCTGCCTCGCTGAGCTACTCCACTCGAGCTGCCTCGTTGAGCTGCCACGCTGTCTTAATCCCAAACACTGTTGCTAATGGGTGGATTATCCCTAATCCCAGGATTATCTTCAAGCCCCCTCTACAGAGTTAAACCTCAAGATCAAATCAGAAGTAGAAATGTTGTTAGCAACGGTATTTATGAAGCCCATCCAACACCCAATATGGCTATCCAGTATCATGCCTATAGCTAAGAAGGACAAGAGCTAGATAAGAATTTGTGTAGACTTTTGAGATTTGAACTGAGCATGCTCCAAAGATGATTTTCCACTTCCTAACATCGATAGCTTGGTTGACACCACTGCAGGCCATTAAATGTATATTTTCATGGAAGGCTACATAGGCTACAATCATATTTGAATGGATCCAGTTGACGCTGAGAAGACTGCTTTTCCCACCCCATTGGGAAACTTCCATTATAGTGTCATGCCATTTGGGCTGCAGATTGTGGGTGCCACGTATCAGCGTACCATGATGGACATATTTCATGATATATTTCAGGACATATTGGAATTAAATGTGGATCATCTAGTGGTAAAATCCTAAAAAAATACGGCACATCAAAGATCTAAGGCGGGTATTTCAAAGGTCGCAAGTACAGAATGAGGATGAACCCCTCAAAATGCGCTTTTAGGGTAACAACGAGTTAATTTCTGGGTTTTGTAGTGAATCGACAAGGAGTGCAGGTGGAAAAAGAAAATAATAAGGCTATCCAACTAATGCCACTACCAAAAATCCAAAGGCAACATAAGAGTTTCTTAGGGAAAGTCTCTTACCTAAGGAGATTCATACCAACACTAGCGGAGGTGACCCACCCGTTCGATCCATTGATGAACGAAAAGGCCAAATGGGTTTGGGGAGATGGGGGGAAGAAATCTTTTGAGAGAATCAAAGAGATATTGGCATCCGTTTCAACCAAGGTACCATAGGAGGTGGGTGCACCGTTTCTACTCTACCTTACTTTGACGGATATGTCCATAGAATCTTTACTTGCCCAATAAAGGGCTGGAATATAAATGCTTGTATACTACTTATCGCGCGTGATTTCGAGCACTGAGTACAGGTAGACCATCATAGAGAGGCACTGCCCTGCTTTAGTATTTATTGCCCAAAAGGTGAGGCACTACCTATGTGTATTCACAGTCCATATTATCACCAAGTGTGATCCTATCAAGTACCTTTTGGCACGAACTGTGTTGGTAGGGAAAGCAGTGAGGTGGTTCCTGATCCTGTCTTAATATGATTTGAAGTTCATGATCCCAAAGGCTATCAAGAGTCTAGAAGTAGCAGATTTATTATCCCATTTCCCAAGCCATAATTTTGAACCTCCCAGTGAGGAACTACCAAGAGAGAACTTCCAAGCCTGCTTTGATGAGGAAATGGTAGAATGGAAGATGGACTTAAACGGCTCTTGTTCCCAAGGAACACGTGGGGTGGGCATTACTCTCTCAAAAGGTAAAGACAAAATCAACCTCTCTTTCAAACTCGATTTTAAGTCCTTAGACAACGAAGCAAAGTATAAGGTTCTAATTTTTGAATTGTTAAAAGCATTGAGAAAGAGGGAAACGTATTATGCATTCGCGAGGACTCTAACTTGGTGGTGAAATAAGTTAGTGGAGAGTTTTCCCTCAAACATGCTAACCTAGCCCCATATCGACCAATTATCTAAAGACTGCTCAGCTAATTCTTAAAAGTGACAATTGAAAGGCATGATAGGACAATTAACTGACACCCTGATGCGTTGGCCATAATAGTGCAGAAGCTATAGATGGAAGAGGAGGAAGCTACCATCATAGTACAACAAAGAACAACGCTAGCCACAATAAAGTCATTGTTCCCGAGTGGTAAGCCAAAGGATTAAAGGTGCCCTATAGTTACACGATTAAAGACCAAAGAAGGAAAGATGAATATATCCGAGTTATCAAATTAATATTTTCTTTAGGTAACACTCTACTTTAAGAAACCCAAAGGATTTTTGCCAAGATGTGTAGGAGAGGAAGAGGCCAAAGAAAGGTTGGCAGCAATGCATGAGAAGCATTGGGGGGATACAAATATCCCTATTTATCGTTGGTTACAGCGGGGGGGGGGGGGGGGGGGGGGTAGGGGGATACTATTGGCCCACCATGAGCACAAAGGCAGCTCTTTCGCAACAAGGTTGCTTAAAGTGACAGACCCAATTCGATTAACCTACCGAGGCTAACTTTGTGGAATAATTTAATGATTGAAGGAAGACTTACATATCATATCTGAAAAATGGAGAGCTTCCAATAGAAGAGGTGGATGAGATCTATTTGAAGAAGAGAGCAACCCACTTCTACTTGGAAGACATGGAGCTCTACAGAAGAAGGTATAATGAGAAACCACTGAAGTGTGTGGCCAAGGGGGGTACTGAAAAAGTGCTAAGAGAGGCCCATGAGCTTTCTTATATGGGAGGAGCTAAATTGTATGACCAGTTGATGAACCTAGGATATTATTGGCCAACAATGCAAGCTGATTATATCCATCATGTTAAGAGGTGTAGGGCATGTCAAGGGCATGTCCCCTCAGTTAGTCTATAGAGCTTAGTAGCTCCCTACCCCTTCCACACTTGGGCGTTTGATCTAATTGGTAAGATCATCACATCCTCTCATGGAAAATCCTTAACCATAGTTATTATAGAGATGTACACCAAGTGGGAAGAAGCAAATCCTCTAAGGAGAGTAATTGCTCAAGTAGTGACCGAATTCATCAGGAGTATATCATACGCAGGTTTGGTATCCTGAAGGTGGTTCTCACAAACAATGGGAAGAAGTTCGTATGCAAGGAGATGGGGATTCAGACTGACAAATATAAAAAATTTCATAACATGTCAATGATATCATATCCAAAGGGGAATGTTCAAGAAGAGGCCATGAATAAGACGTTGATTAATATCCTGAAAAAGATGCTGGAAGACATGCCAGAAGCGTGGGATGAAAAATTACTGATGGTGTGATGGGCCTATAGAACATCGAAGAGAAATCTAACCGGGTTCTCCCCATTCTCACTGGTTTATGGGATCGAAGTTGTCCTGCCATTAGAATTTGTGATACCGTTAGCTATAGTGGCTTTGAGTAGCTACCTCATACTAGATCCCCAACACGTACAACTGGGGGCGTTGGATGAACATAGAGGCAATGCCATAGAAAACTTCAAAGTCTACACCCAACATCTATCTAGGGCTTATTAAAACCCGGATAAGCCTAACGAGTTTCAAGTGGGAGATAGATACTGCCTGACTACAGTTCAAAAGGAATGAATACTAGTTATTTTTGCCGGCACTTGAAATTTTGTGCTTAATTTATTTACCCGCATTGTGAAGTTGTTACACCAAATTAATGTTTTCTTTCCATGAAAGAATAATAGAACTCTCTAAATGATTGAACATATTTTATGATCTTAAAATATGGAGAGGGTCCATGAGACAAGGAACTTTCCTCATAATACTTGGAGGATACATATATTCCAAAGAAAAAGTATAGTGAGCAAAGTCCTTACAGACGCAACAATTTGACATCTCATAGACCAGCAGGAGGTTGTCCTCCTAATAATAATAAAAATATTTCTTCGGTATTAGATACATATGATCTAAGAACACTTTCAAACTTATGTTCTAAACGATTAATTTTCTTGAAAGCATAAGAGTGGGGTACACGCACTCTAAGATTTTTTTCTACAATTAAATAAAAGTTGCCAAGTAAAATGTGGAACAAGGAGCCCTCTGACTATGGACAGTTTTAATGAAAAGAAACATTTATTATTTACTTACTTCTTTTATGAAGTATTTTTTTCATTATATTGAAAGGAGAAGAGGTCACCGCCTCTCCAAGTTATGCCCTAAAAACATATATATTGTAGGAGGTGAGTTCTTAAAATGATATTAATGTCAAGGGAGGTGTAACCCCTTATCAAGATGGTGATTAAGGCCTCAGAACAATCATCAACAACAATAAATACAAGTCCCGGGTCAGTACATTCAATGTATAAAACTCCTGTATTAAATGTGTTCTTACAACATAACTGCTATAACAAGACAATCAATGGGGGGGGGGGGGGTCCCACAGTTGACTTAGTTGGAGGGATTAACAACAAGCACCTTTAGTGCAATAAAGGCAAGGCAGTAACCTTAGACACAAATGGATGCCGAATGATGGTTTTAATTGAGTAAATAAGATTGATCACACAATAAATGTTCTCACAATAAACTCTCTTGTCTGGGAGTATTTTGGTAGTAGTTCTAGGCTAGAAAAGTGTGATCCCTGAATAGTATAACTTTCGAGGTATTTATAGGAGAGCAAGATCATTTGAGTGACCTTCCTATGTTAAATGCACTTGACCCCTTTTTAATGTAAACAATCTTTTCCATTTAATGCCAAAGATATCGCATTAAATGCACTATATATAAAATTTTGGCGGGAACACTGTTTGGACTCGAAGAACTGTCATAGTGTTATATAGGACGTGATGTGTCAGCTATCGGCATACCATCCTAGGAATATTTTCACTTGAGTTCTATTTTATCGAGTTCCTTAATGTCAGACATGCTGACGTCAAAGAGTTATTCAGCAGTAACCTGTATAGCATTTGTTGTCACATCACTCGGAAAGGTAGTTCATCGAATTTAGGATTTCTCGACTGATGATTGATTGAGAAACTTATGATCTGTGTGTAAAACCAAAGATTAACTTTTTGGACAATTATTTAAGACTGTGGACCCTCGAGTGGGTTGACAGGGATGGTATCTCGAGGGACTACTAAGCCATGTTACATAAACCAAGGTTCTGTCTAAGTACCCTAAAGGTGTTTTTCTCTTCCAATGTTTCTTTGCACCCAATCCTCCAAACTAAATCCCTCTGAGATACCTAGAGCTGAGGTTGTTCGATAGAGCATGTGAGCTCTCCCATTCCCTTCCAGACATGGTCCCTCAAGGGTACAGAGCAACATCTTATCATTACAAAGTGAACTTTATATTTTACAAAGAAAGACAAATACAAGTACATCAAAGTTCCTATTACAAGTTGTGTTTTCCAAGCTTGTCTAGTGGGGTTAATCTTTGTGGGAGATCCTTCGATAAACTTCAGTCTTTTGCGACTGACCATATTTACAGGAGTCCCTTCGAGCAGCTTCAATTTTGTGCGAGTGACCATCCCCAATCTTTCCTGTGAAGTGTTATAGTGGCTTAATCAATTTTAAGCCCGGGCCTCCCTCTATAGTTCCCCCTTCGCAAAGATATTTATTTGTATAAAGAAATATATGTACGAAAAAATGAATTCACATCCTATCTCGATTGACCTGCGTACATACGTTATTTACAAAAAATGTTAGAATAAAACTGGGGGCGACTTTGTCTTTTATATGCAATAGTTTTAAAACTCTTCCTGCTCGGATGATATTTTGACTCAAATGACTTCTATTTCTGAGTCTTTTAACTTGGGGAATTACAATGGTTTGTAATAAAATTTCCCCCCCCTCCCCCCCCTCCCCCCCCCCCCCCCCCCCCCCCCCAAACCATTTATTTGCACAAGTGTAAAAAGGGCCCAAAGGTTCATCCAAATGTCTTTTAAATTTCCCCCAAAATTTCATCAGTGATGCATCGCTTCGTTATAAATGCCACTGATAGACCTTCCTCTAACCATGCACGCGTCAGTTGATGGTATGTCCGTGTAACCCACGCGAGGTACTTGAGCCGAAGAATTTTTTTTCTTATGATGATTACATATCCCCACGCGCGTGTTTGCGTATCAAATACGTCTTTTTCAAAACAAGATGTCTCTTATAAAAAGGTTTCCTCTCATACCCATCTCTTTTAACCCTTGGGTTTTTTGAGCAATGTGTTTCTTTAACTTTAAGAGCAAACAATATTTGCTTTCTTCCCAAGTTACCCAAATCTTCTCCTTTTCCTCTCTTCTCTTTGATTCTCTATTCTTGGTCGTGGCACCTGTTGTTAAAAGAACTCCTTCCGTTATGGGTGCGGCCATTGGGAAAACTTCGTCTGAGGCTGCTGATCGCCATCTCTAGTGGGAAAAATACCATCGTGCCCCCTATTTAGGCACTGTAGACAAATTCCAGGAGTTTGTGAATGCATTTCCTGGTTCCATCATTTCTAAGGGAGAAGATTTGAACCTGCTTATGGGTGAAGATGAAATGATTGAAAATTATGTGTACCTCCCTGGTTCCATTGTAACCAGGTTCAGAATTGAGCTGGGAGACTATCCCTATTCCAATATGGAATTTGAATCGTCCGATGGGTCGTGTGAAGATCAGGGCGCCTGGACTGATAATATCCATGGAAAATATGCTATAGAGTTGCTGACTGTTGTCTTGTCTTGCACCAAGTGGTTTGGTAACTTGACTTTGGCCAAAAACAACAATACCTTAACGACACTGGTTACTCGTTGGAGTCATCGGCCTCTAACTTTTGTTGCTGCTTGGGGTGAGTTCACAATTACCTGGGAGGATGTATGTGAGCTCCTTGGTTTGGAAGTTGCTGGTACTGACACTTGCTTCTAGGAAGACATCTCCATGGAGGAATCTTCTAAATGGAAGATAAAGCGAGTGCCCTTGCTCGCGAGCAAGCACAAAAGGATCCAAAGGGCAAACATGTACTCGAGATGCCCCATACTGGGGAAGGATATGGGAGCAAAATTGAGCCTGTTGGGTATATCTAGATTATCCTTTCGAGGATCTACCAGCCAGAGAAACCCCATGACTGCCTGAGGAGGGATTTTATTAATCTTGTTGTTCGACTTACCTCTGGGCTGATAGTCCTTATAGCTTCCATTACCCTTGGTTCACTTTGTACTTGGCTTGATAGGGTACAAACTGATTCTGCCAAGTCTTATTGACATTTTGATGTGTCAAACTATGCAAATCACACTCTTCTCACATCATTCATATATGCCAGTTTCCTCGACAATGCCCCAGATGATTTACTTCCCACCTCCCATGAAATCAAGTTCCCTCGAATCCTTTCCTTGAACCCTAAACAGTCTAGGAAATCTTTTCATTCATTTATTGATAATGTTAAATGCTTTAACTTTTGCCCTTATTATGTCACTGACCAATTTTTCACCAATGCTTTCTTTGAGGATGTTTCTCGACCAGTTCAGGCAGTCGAGCAATCTTTTGCCCTCAATTTCCCTTCTTCCAATGTTCTCTTGGATCTTACTCCCTCCTGTCTTTCCTCGTGCATCGAATGGTCTAACTATAGTACAGCCTACTCACCCCATCGAGTAGCCATGTAATTTGGTTTTGATAAAAGGGTGCCCCTTATTAACCACAATACTACTAAGAGACCTTCCAATTTTTCCAAAGTGTGTGGTTATTTCCTAACCGAGATAGTGTCCACTATTTCTAGTCAGTTTCAAGACCAAATTGTTATTCCCGCCAAATATGCACGAGGTAGTAAGTCTGTTGAATACCTTACATGTTCTGGTCCAATACACTTGGTCGTTTCCTCAAAGTTGTTGAACGAGAACCGATTTATCCTGATGTTGAACAATTTCCCCCTTCTATGTTAGGATTATGAACTTGTTCTATCAATCAAGCCCAATTCCCCCAAAGCGATACTAACAACACCACCCTTAAGGAACTTCCTCCTTTGGCACCTTCCAATTAAGCCATATTGAAGAAGAAGCAAGGGGCTTCCATTTACCAGCAGGTTGAGGAGGTTGTAGATCCACCTTCTCCTTCTCGAGCTACTATTGAAGAGTAAACTCCCATTGATGTCTCTAGTGTTCTTGTGGCTAAGGCCAAGAAAAGAACTCCCAATAAGAAAACTAAGGTTGTACCATCCAGCCCATCTCAAGTGTCTTAATACCAGTCTTCTAGTGGCCCACCGTTGGTTGATCAATGCACAGAGCTGCTTGACAATCTTCTGAGGCATTTTGATCAAGGATTTGCAGATGCTTGGGCCATTTTGGACCAAGAGATGGCAGAAAGAGGTATCTCCTTTACTCCCCCTGCCCCAATTATAGTTCGAAAGGGGGCTAGATCTAGCCCCAAGGTTCAACTTTCTCTTGACGATATTGAGGACGAGTTTGTGCCCAGAGAGGTTAAAAATGTGGAAGAAGAGGATGAGGAGGAGGATTCCCCTTTAGTTCGGCCATCGAGAAGGTTCCGTCGGATGTACTCCACTGAGAAGCCTGGTTCCATTCTTATTGACTACAACATTCTTGATGATTATAGTGAGGCCCAGATCATGAAAATCTTAAAATGACGCCATGTTCCCAAAACCCTTCTTCCCAGCACTATCCTAGTGTTGATCCTCATTCATAGTCCCCTCTTCATGAAGAAAATGTTCCACTGATCTCAGAGCCCAGCCCTTATCTTGAAATTGTTCCTCAGGATAAAATAATGGTTAAGATACGACCCACAACAACTACTGGTCCCCTAACTGTGGTGAGTGTGCACTATATTTTTTATGTCTTCTTTTTCATGTGTATATTTGTCACGCCCCGACTTAATTAACTCAAAACAATCCTTTTATTTGGAGATAAATTCCCTTAAACAATACTTTATTTAATTCCCTCTGAAAATAGCACCATAATTTTTTTTTTCAAAAGCATGTTTGGATGAAAACATAACTACCTTAACATGTAATTTACAAGTACTAAATAACTTTACATACAAAAGTTCTTTAATTTAACATTTACCCCAAAAGCTTGTTGATATTCAACCCATATTAGATATCCAACACTCCCCCGTTTAAGGTCCTAACTTGGCAGTGAAATCCAACTGATAAGCATACCTGAAACATAACATTATAGGAGTGTAAGCAACACAAGCTTAGTGAATGACCATATTCCACAAATACACCACATATATATAACCAATTTGAATAACAATTTTTATTTTCTAATGTCATAACCCAACAGGAATTGTGTAACTCTCGCAAGCCTGGACCCGCCACAGTCCAATTAACCCACCACAGTTAATGGGGACCACCACATCCCATAATTAGGCCCGAGTACAACAAACCTTTAAGTTGAATTAACGGGACCGCCACATCCCGTAGGACCCACCACAGTCCTTAACATTAGATAGATGTCCCACCTCAGTCCATAACATTATATAACATCATTTAACATTTTAATCCACAGTTCTTAACATTATATAGAGTTCCCACCTCAGTCCATAACATTAAATAACACCGTTTAACATTTTTAATCATACACATATGTTTCATAACACCACATCACTCCATAAGCATCACCACACATGTATTTAACTACACAATTCCATATGAAAATATAAGCATCTATATTTCATAGGACAAGTCACTCACCTTGAGTTTGGTACAAAGATTAATACCAAAACTATTTTCTTGGCATGGTAGTGTTAGCCGCTTACCCACCTAACAATTCAACGACATTAGTATTTGAATACACCAAATCACATTAAACTCAGTAACACGTCACATAAGTTGGTCAATATGACATAACTGAAAATTAATTGAATATGATACTTCACATTTCTATAACACCTTATTCATTAGGGTTCTAACACAATTTACGGAATTAAATTATGAATTCTCTAGACAAAGTTATGCCCGTTTTATTACAACATTTTCCAAATCATTTCTGGAGAAAAACAATAACAAAACTTCAAATTCAACATAACTCCCAAGCCCAAATAGAAGGTATTTTATTCTCCCCTTCAAGTATGTCATACTAATATATGTTCTCTAATATTTCCAATTGGAATTTCTTGATTTCGACAAGTATTCAATGCTTTATGCCACTTTTAACACATCTAGGTCGGAATAGAACATCAAAGCATAACTTAACATTTTTTAAGCATATATAACCTCCACCCCGGTTATAAATCATGGAAACATATCTAAAAACATATTGAATAATATAAAATTAAATTATCATAATTTTTAGAGTTCATTTGCTAAGTCAAGCAAAATGTCGAACACCTGGTGTGCGCACTTACACTTTTGGGGCAGATTTCATACCAAAACTTCAAACTATCACCCCAGATTCATTTCTTGGTATTTTTATATAATTTTTGGATATGACATGTATATATAAGTTTATTTTCATATCCAACTGGAATCAATCTATTCCATTGAGTATTCACAAAGATACACCAATTTGATTAACATGATGATTACACTCTTAGTTGTATGAATTCAACATACTTCATATATACAACCTACACATACCCACCTACACATAACAACACGTATTATATCATCCCCAAATATGATATTTAATATCATATAAAACAACCTATATCATGTATAGAATGAAATTTACAAGTTAAATCTTACCTAAGTACCTTTGGATACATAAGCTTGTTTATCTCTCGATAATCTTCCTTAATCCTTCACTAATTCATCCTAACCTCTCTTTCTTCCATGTAACTCTCAACCCCACTTGAAATTCTTATGAAAATGAAGAACAAGGGGTATTTTTAATTCCTTTAAGTCGGTATAAGTCACCTCCCTTTGTTCCAATCAAAACAAGCCATGTGTTCTACTAATAAGACAAAATACCATTTAACGAATATACATATTTGCCCTTATTTCGTAATTTCAGCATAACTCCTTACTTGGACCTTTGTTTGACGTACCGTTTGTTGTGTTAGAAACTTAATTCATATATCTACAACTTTAATATTGTGTTTTCCCAAAATCATAACTTTCACATTTGGCGACTAAACATCCCCAATTTCGCACTAACACCCTAATTTACTTTTATAAACATAATGATGCATTAGAAACATATTTTCATGATTAATTTAATCACATTACTAATCATATTATCTAAACAAGTTATCCCCAATCATAATCTCGATTAACATCTAATGCAAACAACACATACATCACATGAGTATGCATCCCCCAAATGTGATAATTAAAATGTTTAACACCCCTCACAAAACTTATAAATCATAACTTATACTTAATCAAGTAATTAACATTCCTAATCACGTTTTAGGGCCTTACAATTCTACCCCTCTAATAAAAATTTCATCCTCGAAATTTAACACATAAGAACTTACCAAACAGATGAGGATATGAGCCCTTCATCTTATTCTCTCCTTCCCAGTTGGCATACTCCACATTTTGACTTTCCCACATTATCTTCACTAACGGAATAGTTTGATTAGGTAACACCTACTCCTTTGATCTACAATAGCGATTGGTTCATCCACGTAGGTCAAGTCATCTTTAAGCTCTATCGATTTTGAAATAAACACATGTAAAGGATCGGGCGCATACTGACGTAACATTAATACATGAAAAACATCATGTATCTGAAACAATTCTTGTAGAAAAGCCAATTTATAAGCTACAACTCCAACCCGTTTTAGTATTTCATAAGGACCAATGTACCTAGGACTCGATTTTCCCTTCTTCCCAAATCTCATAACCCCTTTTCAAGGAGAAACACATAAGAATACTTGATCACCTTACTCAAATTTCAATTCCTTTCTTCTTTTGTCTGCATAACCTTTTTGTCTACTTTGCACCACTTTTAAGTGATTATGGATAAGATTTATCTTTTCAGTATTCTGCTACACGATTTTCAGCCCAAGTAGCTTCCGTTCTCCTACTCCAGTCCAACACACTGGAGTCCTGCAGTTTCTCCCATACAAAGCTTTATTAGGAGCCATCTCAATACTCGAATAATAGCTATTATTATAAGCAACTCTATTAGTGACAAGTGTTCATCCCAACTCCCTTTGAACTCTAATACATAAATTCGTAAAATGTCTTCGAGTGTCTAGATCATTCTCTTTGACTGCCCATCAGTTTCAGGATGAAAAGTTGTACTAAATTTCAATTTAGTACCCAAAACTTGTTGTAAACAAGGCTAAAACTGTGAAGTAAATTTAGGATTTCAATAAGAGATAATAGAAACAGGTGCGCCGTGCAATCTAATTATCTCATCCACATATATTTTGGCGTATATATCCATGGAATAAGTAGCTTTCACAGGAAGAAAATGTGCAGACTTAGTTAATCTAGCAATGATAACCCAAATAGAATCAAACCTCCATGATAATTTTTGTAAACCTATAACGAAATCGGTAGTAACATGCTCATATTTTCACTCAGGAATAGGTAAGGACTATAGTAAACTACTAGGCTTCTGATGATCCGCCTTCACTTGTTGGCAAACTAGACATATAGCAACAAAGTCTACAATTTCATGTTTCATTACCGGCCACCAATAACATTGTTTCAAATTTCTATAAAGTTATGTGTTTCCTGGATGCATAGCATATAAAGAACAATGGGCCTCCTTTAAAATCGTTGACCTTAAATTAGGCACATTAGGTACACACAACGGTTATCATACATAACAATGTCATTATTACGAATAGAAAATTCATTTGATTTATCCTTTTTCAAATTGTCTTTTATTTTATCCAATTCTATATGCCCTGCTTGTGATGGTCGTATCCAGACTATTAGCATAGGTCTAACATTTAAATGCGCTAGTATTCCACAATACTCATTCAAAGTTAATTTCATCCCCATTAAAGTTAACTCTCTCAGCAGGTCAACTCGAACACAGTAAATACAAAATACTCTGCCTAGCGATTTTCTACTCAAAGCATCAGCAACAACATTAGCCTTGCCCGGATGGTGATGTATTGTGTAGTCAATATCCTTTATAAATTCCATCCATCTTATTTTCAAGCAACACAATTTCCATCAGCAAAAATAACATGCCCCCAAAATACTACTTTGGTCTAGCCAAAATTCACATTTAGAAAATTTAGCATATAACTGCTTCTCTCGCAAGGTCTTTAAAATAATACGCAGGTGACATTCCGTTCCCCAATAAATTTAAATTTAGGTTCACCCGATAACCAAAACACTACCTCATTTCTAAAACAATCTAAACATACATGATATGAGGACAACCAATCCATACCCAACATCATATCAAAGTCATGCATATCGAAAGGTAGTAAGTCAACTAATAACTCCTTTTCACTTATTCGCTCCATACACTTCCTACACACCCTATCAATAAAAACCAATCCTCCCTACTGGAGTAATAATATCTAAACCAGAATCTAATGATGATAGTGGTTTATTAAGATACAATAGATAAAGCAAAACACAAAGAATGGGTAGAATCATGATCTATCAACACATAAGCATCTTTATTATTCATATGTAAGGATAATCGTCTAGTGATTTCTTATCAATGAAAGCTAATTCCCAACTCATTTATTACTACATACCTTTATATACGTATGTCAAACATTTACACAAAATAGATTATTGATTATATCCTCTTATATTAACAGTGAGTAAACATTCTTAATAAATCAAACATCATTCTGTACATTTCTCACTTCATTCATATAGTGCATCCTCATCATCGTGTAACATTTCAATTAATAAATATTTTATTACAAGACTAACTTCTTATAGTTCATCTCTCCAACTTCCATTCATTACTTCAAATGATAAACATCATATTACAATACCAACTTATTACTGTAATACCCCGTATTTTTATGCTATTTTAATTTGGGGATTTATTAAATTAAATTGAAGAGAATTATTTAATAAAAATCCGGAAATTAATTATGTTATAATTATTAACGTCACAAGAGTTAGTAATTATTGAAAATGAGTTGAATATTACTAATGAGCAAAGTAATATACATATGTTGGTTCTATTAAATGTCACGAGTGATTAAAATGACAATTTTGGAAATTTAAGTCGGGACGCGCCCGTGTCGCGTCAGGACTAAATATGGGGTAATAAAAGTGAATATTTTATAAGTTGCTCATATGGTCGTTTTGAGTGCGCCAACGTGTCCGGAAGAGTCGAGATAGTCAGAAAAGGGTACCCGGGGGTTTAGTTTGGGTCTCGGGGCGTTTTTAGGCCAATTTAGTAACCCGGGAGGGCTTTTTAGTCATTTTTCATTTTTGGGTAATTAGACCTACGAAAATTAGAGGAGTTATATCAGCCATCTAGGTTACCATTTAGGGTTAGAACATCCCAAGACCTAGAACGGCCATTGGAGAAGAGAGGAGAGAGCTCTTAAGCGATTTCAAGGCTCAAAACTCAACGGTTTCCACTGCCGTCACCACCAACGCGTAGATCGCGAGGAGGAGAATGCAACCACACCATAATCAGCCCATAATCAGACCTCTAAAAATCACAGGAAAGTGTTTAACTTGCATATTTTCGTTTATGCAATTTCCATATTAGTTTAGGAATGATTAGGAGTGTAATCCATGAAAGAAATCCAAGTTTTGATAGGAATTGCATGTAGAAAAGATCAAAAATTGTATTCTGGAAATCTCACATGATATAGATGAATAACCCACGAAATTTTGATGTTATATTAGAGGAATAATCTGGAGAAAAACTGATTAAAATCTGGGTAAAGAAACTTTAGGGTTCTTGATGATTAGATGAGTTTTTGGGTGGTTTAATCATGATTAATGATGGATATACGCATGCTTAACGTTAAAAACATCTGGTAATATGTTATAATGTTTGTAGTAGGAGTTTTGGGACGATTAGAGTGGAAAAACCTTGTTTTGGATGAATGAAATTTGGAAAACCCGTAACTGCACTTCTGCAGAAATCGCAGACCTGCTTTGATCGATCGATCGAACCCAGATCATCGATCGATCGAAGGTTCGATCAATCGAGACCCAAACCTCGATCGATCGACCCCTCCTGGCAGCCTCCTATTTCTCTTGTTTAATTAGCTAAATTAAATTCATTATGAGATAATCATTGGGCATGCTTAATGAAATGTTTTAGGAGATAGGAAGGACCAGTAGGACATATGTAAATGTGTTGGGAACTTTATATTAAGACGAGAATCGTGCTTGTGGAATAATTAATAAAGGAACGAGGGAACCACGCATTTCAAAGTGAGAGATTTCGTAAAATAGCTACGATAGTAAATAGATACTTACTTACTGAATTTTCTACTTAGAAGGATAGAGTCCACAAGTGTCACGTAATAAGTGAGAAAACCCTTCGAGTTAAGGTTAGAGACGAAACCTTATATGTGATATTAATAATGTGAAATTAGGAATAAATGTTGTAATTATGGGAAACGAGAAGAACCTATATTAACATGATGAAATTGGTATACTTATATGATTGTGTGTACATATATTATATACATGTGAAAAACATACCGCGCTACTTGCTATCCTCGAGGTTACCGCGCTGGGACAGTCTTATCTCGATGGGACCCTTATGGGGGGATATTGACTTGTACCCTAGAAGATAGATATCCTTGGTATAGGCTATCGAATTGATAGTTCAGACGGTCCTAAGAGACGCGAGTATGTGCTTTCCTCTTAGAGACTTGGAATCTATACTTCGCCTCAATATTTTGTGTATGTGTTAATACAGTTCGAGAGTGATTCCGAATTTGTATTCCCCTTGATATGAGTGGTATGGGGTTTGGATAGTGGAAGTATGCACGCACCATAGTTTTAGTTGGGGTGTTGTTATTATATATATATTATACGGGTAGTTAATATATATATGGGATTGTGAATATTGAAACTTCCTACTGAGATTTGATAAGTAGGATATGGTTGGCAATTTAAATAGTAAATACTTATGTTGTGAAAGTATAATATGACACTGGAAAAATCTTTGAAAATGAATGAACCTAAAATGAGAGTTGTATCATTAATTGGAAACATCCTTTTTGATATCGATTTGGGTCGATTTGAAACCTTAAGAATAATTTAAGATAAGTAAATTATTAGGAAGGTTAACGTGGTAAAATGATAAGATAAACCGTTGGGAAAGTTAGTACGATAGGCGTGCACATTGGGAGAGAGGTGAGAATTTCTCAAGAGAGTGTCGCACTAATATGTTGTTGCATAGGCCTGTATCAATTTAAATACTTGCTAAACTATTTTTAAACTGTTGTACAATCGGGCTCTGACCCGCTTGTTGCTATCTCTTCTTCTTTTGTATATATGTATGTATTACAGGTGCCCAGCCACAGGGGCGTCTTGCTTAGGATCTCTTAGAAGACGTGCTGCAGCTTAGGTGGGAGTTGCAGGCCTCTTGCTTAGACGACCTCTCTATTTGGCTCCACATCTATTTTAGATCATCTCTATGGGCATTGTGTCGCCCTTTCCTTTATTTTCAGTTATTTTCATTTTCAGAGTTTATGTTGGATTACTGTTATTAGTTTTATTCGGGATTGATTATTCAGGATTTCTATTTTGGTATTTGGGATTATTCAGTTTGAATAATGTTACTTTATCTTCCGATTGTCAACATTCGATTGACGAATGTTTTTAATTAATTGTATCGTGTTCCAGTTTTATTGTGTTGTGATTCTTAATTGATAAAATGTGTTAATAAATAAATAAATCTTTTTCTTTAAATAAAATCTGGAAAGTAATGTTTAAATATGGTTTTAACACTTAGCTTAATTATTTAGGATGTTAAATTGGAAAGTTTATTTTTACGACAGTGATGCTAAGAATGAACCAAACTGTTCACCTTGATTTAATTTTATAAAGGAGTGATCGCCCGATATTTAATTAGGCGGGGTGTCACAGGTGGTATCAGAGCATCAGGTTCTAGTGTTCTTAGGATCTGTACGGCTTACTTTTGTTTCCAGCTGAGCGTCTTTGATTTAGAGCGCTATTTTTAGGACTGATGTACTCTTGTTGTTACGCTTACGTCTTCAGTTTATTTAAGTTGTGATAATAACTGTAGACTAATGAACTTCGTCTCATTTCAGATGCCTCCGAGACGTGCACTTCGCAACAGGATTGCCCATGCCGAGCAGCCCGAAGCTCTGGTTCAGGGAATGATAAGTGCAACCGATGTAGCTGCCATTGTTGCTCAAGCAGTGGATGCTGCACTAGCCAGGGCACAGCAGGCTCCACCCCAGGTTCAGGCCGTGGCGCCAGTGCCAGCACAGCTCCCATCTGCATGGGAGAGAGTTCGGGATGCTTTTCAGAAAGCGCATCCCCCTGAGTTTTCTTGTAGCTCCGACATTGTCACGGTGAGCCAATGGAAGAAAGACATCCAGCGGCATCTCCGTATGTATGAGTGCACTGACGTTTAAAAGCAGTTATTGGCTTCCTTCAAGCTGGTGGGAGTCGCATTGCAGTGGTGGTAGTCCACTACCACTTTGGAGGAGAGGGACACGGTCCCTATTCAGTTGTTCTGGGAGCGGTTTGATCGCAAGTTCTTTCCACCCGCAGTGCAGACTGAGATGAGGCGGAAGTTATTAAATCTGAAGCAGGAGAATCTTACTGTTAAAGAGTATGAGGAGGAGTTCACGAGACTTCTCACCATTGTGCCAGAGGAGGCACCTACTGAGAGCAAGAAGATTATGCTGTTTATTGACGGGTTAGCTTGGAGGATCCGTCAACATCTTATTGGAAACTTATCCCTGAGTACTTTCACTGATGTACTCAATGCTGCATTGCTACATTGCCAGGATCACCGCTTCCATCTTCAGGGAAGCAAGAGAGCAGGAGAGTCCAGCCAGCAGGGCAGGACCGGGGGAATCGGTGCTAGTGGGGCACCATCTCATGGACAGACTCGTCAGCACGAGCAGGGTTTCCATCAGGGGGATTCTGCTAAGCGATTCCGTTCAGGTGATTCCAGGCAGGGAAATGGGGGTTATAGGCAGGGTCAGCAGGGCCAACATCCTAATCAGCAGGGCCAGCAAGGCTAGCCCCGACAGCAGGGTCAGTATCAGGGCCAGCAGGGCCAACAGCGTGCACAACAGGGCCAACAGGGCCAGTGGCGTGGGGGTAATGGCCAACAGGGTCGTGGTCAGCAGGGCCAGAAGGGAGGCAACTTCAAGGACCGATGTTTTGGGTGCGGCAGACATGGCCATAGGCGTCAGGATTGCACAGAGGGCGATATGGCCCCACAGCAGCAGGGAGCCCGCAATGAGCCACAGAGGCCACTTTTTCCACCTGCCCTCCCAGCTCCAGCCCAGATGCCAGCCCTACCGGCCATTCCAGCAGCTCCAGTGCAGCAGGGGCAGCTACAGTATGGACGTGTCTATAACGTCCACCAGGCAGCAGCTCCACAGGCACCACCCGCGATTGAGGGTACGTTTCCTATCCATGGTACTATGGGTCGGGTTTTGTTTGATACGGGGGCAACGCATTGTTTTATAGCTACACATTTTGCGAAAGCCTTAGGGTTGTTAGCCACAGCAGAGAGCACAGTGACGTGTGTAGACTCACCACTGGGTAGTGGGTCGCTTATTTTCTTTATATGCCGGGGAGTAGGGGTAGAGATTGGTAGTTTGGTATTACCTGCCGACATGTTAGTGTTAGATATGCATGAGCACGATATGATCATTGGTATGGATTGGCTCGCAACTTATAGAGCCATGATTGATTGCTTCGGTGGGAGCATTGTTTTTGCCATTCCGGGGCAAGAGATGTTTATAGTGGTGATGCCTCGCCCAGAGGGAGGTTCGACCGCTCATTTATATTACATAGAGGAGGATACCTCTAAGGAGGTTGTGATTCCTTTGGATTCGATCCCGGTTGTTAGGGAGTATTCCGATGTGTTTCAGGAGATACCAGGCCTACCCCCCAGTCGCGAGATAGACTTTGTCATAGACTTATTTCCCGATACGAGACCTATAGCACGCGCACCGTACCGTATGGCTCTGGCGGAGATGCGAGAGCTACGAGATCAGATAGAGCAGCTACTAGGTCAGGGCTTCATTCGCAGGAGTACCTCACCTTGGGGCGCTCCAGTTTTGTTTGTGAAGAAGAGGGATGGTTCACTGAGATTGTGTGTGGACTACCGAGAGTTGAACAAGGTCACGATACGGAATAAGTATCCATTGCCTCGAATCGATGATCTGTTCGACCAACTGAGGGGAGCAACTTTCTTCTCGAAGATAGATCTGAGGTCGGGATACCATCAGCTACGTATTAGAGAGCAGGATGTTTCAAAGACTGCTTTCTTGACGAGATATGGGTCTTATGAGTTCAGAGTGATGCCATTCGGCCTCACTAATGCCCCAGCTGTGTTCATGGACTTAATGAACCGAGTATTCAGAGAGTTCTTGGATCAGTTCGTTATTGTCTTCATAGACGATATCTTGATTTATTCCCATTCCTAAGAGGAGCATGCCGAGCACTTGAGGCAGGTTCTTCAGACTCTACGAGAGCATCAGTTGTATGCTAAGTACGAGAAGTGCGGATTCTGGTTGAAAGAAGTACAGTTCTTGGGCCATGTTGTTTCTAACCAGGGGATAGCAGTTGACCCAAGTAAAGTGTCAGCGGTGAGGGAGTGGGGACAGCCCACGACACCGACAGAAATACGTTGTTTCTTGGGGTTAGCCGGATACTACAGGAGATTCATTCGGGGATTCTCCAAAATAGCGAGTCCATTGACAAATCTGACTCGCAAGGGGGTACCATATGTTTGGGATGATGCTTTCCAATTGGCTTTCGACGAGCTGAAAGACAAGCTTACTTCAGCACCAGTCCTTGCCTTACCAAAACCGGGTGTGGAGTACCTGGTTTACACCGATGCGTCTTTACGGGGACTTGGTGCAGTGCTCCAGCAGGAGGAGAAGGCTATAGCTTTTGCTTCCCGCAAGCTTAAGCCGCATGAGAAGAATTACCCCACCCACGACCTGGAGTTAGCAGCGGTCGTCTTCGCATTGAGGATATGGAGGCACTATCTATTGGGGGAGAAATTCCGTTTATTCACAGATCACAAATCACTGCAGTACCTGTTCACTCAGCGAGAGCTGAATATGCGTCAGCGCAGGTGGTTAGAGTTTGTGAAGGACTATCAGTTTGACATACAATATCATCCGGGGAAGGCCAACGTAGTTGCTGATGCGTTGAGCCGTAGACCGGTAAACGATGTAGCGGACGTCTGGAAGGCAAAGTGGAAGGAGTTGGGTCACCAGGACGCAGTAGCCCGCTCTTTCATATCCGTGATATCAGTCACACCCGAGATTGTTACGAGGGTGATACAGGCACAGACCACAGACCCGTTCTGCCAGGAGAAGATTGTGCGACTTCTAGCCGAGGGTGCTGAGTCTTATTCTGTTAGTTCTGATGGAGGGTTGCGGTTTAATGGGAGATTGGTGGTTCCAGAAGGAGCCGAATTACGTCATGCAGTGATGACTCATTCTCATGGGTCCCGATTTTCATTACATCCGGGAGGCTATAAGATGTATCAGGACATGAGGCGACAATACTGGTGGAGTGGGATGAAGAAGGACATCGCCGAGTTTGTGTCCAAGTGTTCTACCTGCCAGCTAGTAAAGGTAGACCACCAGAAACCGTCAGGGTTGCTCCAGCCATTGGAAATACCCGCGTGGAAGTGGGAGAGTATCTCCATGGATTTTATTACAGGGTTGCCTACGTCACAAAGGGGCCACAATTCTATCAGGGTGATCGTCGACCGTTTGACCAAGGTGGCTCACTTTCTACCGGTGCGGACAGATTATGCCACAGGTCAGTATGCTCAGTTGTTCATCGCTGAGATTGTCAGATTACACGGGGTGCCCCTGAATATTGTGTCAGATAGAGACAAGATTTTCGCGTCTCGTTTTTGGGAAAGCTTTCAGGAGGCTATGGGTACTGAGTTGAGATTGAGTTCAGCTTATCACCCACAGACGGATGGACAGACAGAGCGTAATCAGATGTTAGAGGATATGCTACGCATGTGTGTTCTTGACTTTGGAGGAGGTTGGGAGCCACATCTTCCACTGGTAGAGTTTGCTTATAATAACTCTTATCAGTTCACGATTGGCATGGCTCCATTTGAGGCACTGTACGGCAGGCCTTGTCGTTCCCCAACTTGCTGGTTTGAGGTGGGGGATAACAAGTTGCTAGGACCAGAAGTGATTCAGGAGACCTCTTCGAGGATTGAGATGATCAGGATTCGCATTCGAGTAGCCCAGGACAGACAGAAGATCTACGCCGATGCGAAACGGTCCTTCAGGGAATTTAACGTGGGGGACCAAGTGTTACTGCGTGTGTCTCCTATGAAAGGAGTGATGAGGTTCGGGAAGAAGGGAAAGTTGGCTCCGAGGTACGTGGGACCATTTCCCATCATTGAGAGGGTTGGGCCAGTTGCATATAGACTGGGACTGCCAGAGCATTTACATCGCATCCACGATGTATTTCACATCTCGTCGTTGAGACGATACCTTCGAGATGATATGGCCTATACTCACATCGTGATAGATGAGATCGACTTACAGCCTGATAGCTCTTACGAGGAGAGACCGGTGGCTATCCTAGACTATAGTGAGAGGAGATTGAGATCGAAGATAGTTCCACTTGTGCGAGTCCAGTGGGAGCATCATAATGTGAAAGAATCCACTTGGGAGCGCGAGGCAGATATGCGCGAGAGATATCCAGACATGTTCTTATCAGGTATGCCTTATTTTTCGAATTTCGGGACGAAATTCCATTATTAGGGGGGAAGTATGTAATACCCCGTATTTTTATGCTATTTTAATTTGGGGATTTATTAAATTAAATTAAAGAGAATTATTTAATAAAAATCTGGAAATTAATTATGTTATAATTATTAACGTGACAAGAGTTAGTAATTATTGAAAATGAGTTGAATATTACTAATGAGCAAAGTAATATACATATGTTGGTTCTATTAAATGTCACGAGTGATTAAAATGACAATTTTGGAAATTTAAGTCGGGACGCGCCCGTGTCGCGTCGGGACTAAATATGGGGTAATAAAAGTGAATGTTTTATAAGTTGCTCATATGGTCGTTTTGAGTGCGCCAACGCGTCCGGAAGGGTCGAGATAGTCAGAAAAGTGTACCCGGGGGTTTAGTTTGGGTCTCGGGGCGTTTTTAGGCCAATTTAGTAACCCGGGAGGGCTTTTTAGTCATTTTTCATTTTTGGGTAATTAGACCTACGAAAATTAGAGGAGTTATATCAGCCATCTAAGTTACCATTTAGGGTTAGAACATCCCAAAACCTAGAACGGAAATTGGAGAAGAGAGGAGAGAGCTCTTAAGGGATTTCAAGGCTCAAAACTCAACGGTTTCCACCGCCGTCACCACCAACGCGTAGATCGCGAGGAGGAGAACGCAACCACACCATAATCATCCCATAATCAGACCTCTGAAAATCCCAGGCAAGTGTTTAACTTGCATATTTTCGTTTATGCAATTTCCATATTAGTTTAGGAATGATTAGAAGTGTAATCCATGAAAGAAATCCAAGTTTTGATAGGAATTGCATATAGAAAAGATCAAAAACTGTATTCTGGAAATCTCACATGATGCAGATGAATAACCCATGAAATTTTGATGTTATATTAGAGGAATAATCTGGAGAAAAACTGATTAAAATCTGGGTAAAGAAACTTTAGGGTTCTTGATGATTAGATGAGTTTTTGGGTGGTTTAATCATGATTAATGATGGATATACGCATGCTTAACATTAAAAACATCTGGTAATATGTTATAATGTTTGTAGTAGGAGTTTTGGGACGATTAGAGTGGAAAAACCTTGTTTTGGATGAATGAAATTTGGAAAACCCGTAACTGCACTTCTGCAGAAATCGCAGACCTGCTTTGATCGATCGATCGAACCGAGATCATCGATCGATCGAAGGTTCGATCAATCGAGATCCAAACCTCGATCGATCGACCCCTCCTGGCAGCCTCCTATTTCTCTTGTTTAATTAGCTAAATTAAATTCATTATGAGATAATCCTTGGGCATGCTTAATGAAATGTTTTGGGAGATAGGAAGGACCAGTAGGACATATGTAAATGTGTTGGGAACTTTATATTAAGACGAGAATCGTGCTTGTGGAATAATTAATAAAGGAACGAGGGAACCACGCATTTCAAAGTGAGAGATTTCGTAAAATAGCTACGATAGTAAATAGATACCTACTTACTGAATTTTATACTTAGAAGGATAGAGTCCACAAGTGTCACGTAATAAGTGAGAAAACCCTTCGAGTTAAGGTTAGAGACGAAACCTTATATGTGATATTAATAATGTGAAATTAGGAATAAATGTTGTAATTATGGGAAACGAGAAGAACCTATATTAACATGATGAAATTGGTATATTTATATGATTGTGTGTACATATATTATATACATGTGAAAAACATACCGCGCTACTTGCTATCCTCGAGGTTACCGCACTGGGACAGTCTTATCTCGATGGGACCCTTATGGGGGGATATTGACTTGTACCCTAGAAGATAGATATCCTTGGTACAGGATATCGAATTGATAGTTCAGACGGTCCTAAGAGACGCGAGTATGTGCTTTCCTCTTAGAGACATGGAATCTATACTTCGCCTCAATATTTTGTGTATGTGTTAATACCGTTCGAGAGTGATTCCGAATTTGTATTCCCCTTGATATGAGTGGTATGGGGTTTGGATAGTGGAAGTATGCACGCACCATAGTTTTAGTTGGGGTGCTGTTATTATATATATATTATACGGGTAGTTAATATATATATGGGATTGTGAATATTGAAACTTCCTACTGAGATTTGATAAGTAGGATATGGTTGGCAATTTAAATAGTGAATACTTATGTTGTGAAAGTATAATATGACACTGGAAAAATCTTTGAAAATTAATGAACCTAAAATGAGAGTTGTATCATTAATTGGAAACATCCTTTTTGATATCGATTTGGGTCGATTTGAAACCTTAAGAAATATTTAAGATAAGTAAATTATTAGGAAGGTTAACGTGGTAAAATGATAAGATAAATCGTTGGGAAAGTTAGTACGATAGGCGTGCACACTAGGAGAGAGGTGAGAATTTCTCAAGAGAGTGTCGCACTAATATGTTGTTGCATAGGCCTGTATCAATTTAAATACTTGTTAAACTATTTTTAAATTGTTGTACAATCGGGCTCTGACCCGCTTGTTGCTATCTCTTCTTCTTTTGTATATATGTATGTATTACAGGTGCCCAGCCACAGGGGCGTCTTGCTTAGGATCTCTTAGAAGACGTGTTGTAGCTTAGGTGGGAGTTGCAGGCCTCTTGCTTAGACGACCTCTCTATTTGGCTCCACATCTATTTTAGATCATCTCTATGGGCATTGTGTCGCCCTTTCTTTTATTTTCAGTTATTTCCATTTTCAGAGTTTATGTTGGATTACTGTTATTAGTTTTATTCGGGATTGATTATTCAGGATTTCTATTTTGGTATTTGGGATTATTCAGTTTGAATAATGTTACTTTATCTTCCGATTGTCAACATTCGATTGACGAATGTTTTTAATTAATTGTATTGTGTTCCAGTTTTATTGTGTTGTGATTCTTAATTGATAAAATGTGTTAATAAATAAATAAATCTTTTTCTTTAAATAAAATCTGGAAAGTAATGTTTAAATATGGTTTTAACACTTAGCTTAATTATTTAGGGTGTTAAATTGGAAAGTTTATTTTTACGACAGTGATGCTAAGAATGAACCAAACTGTTCACCTTGATTTAATTTTATAAAGGAGTGATCGCCCGGTATTTAATTAGGCGGGGTGTCACAATTACATGTCATCTTCTCATCTTCCACTCAATACCAAATATATGTGTTCGACTTTTACTACTATCTGTATCATCTCTGAAGTTTAAGAGTATGTTAAATATCGATCTTACGATCCTTAATCTAAACATAGCTTCACTACTTTCCATATATCGATAATGAACAATCATTCACCAAATGTTCACTTTTCACCAATATTCCATATTCACTTTCATGTATCTTGTGAAGTCATGAACTATGAACTCAATATAACTTCTCACTATATTCCTGTTTTCACAATCGTTTGATTGTTCTTTAACTAAACATACAATGATCTTAACTAGTCATTTATCCAACACAATAACATTAGTATCATAATCTTACCCCAATCCTTTTAACATTATAGTCTTACGCAACATCATTAATACACTCATCATACCTGTTTGATAACATGGTTGTTAAACGTAACCTCACCACTTAGAACTTTAACCATACTTACCAACCCCATAATACTTCTCTAACTATTATATATCGTATTTCTTTCAAATAACCTGTACAAATACCTTAATGTATCACATTATGGTATATCACATAGCACATTCTCCTTACACATACTTCTTGGTGACTGCGTATAATCTCAATCATATTAATTATATGACGTACTCTTAGTGATAACACATACGCAAAATGACAAATACAACTCAATATCCACCCAAATCAGTTGTAAATATTTAAACCTGACTAACATCTTTCCCATACTCATCCATAACACATATTCTTAAAAGGACTCCTAAATATTTTTAATCTTCCAACTCTTTAACACCTTATCTCAACTTTACTATTCATATAAGCTTTTCAAAACATCACAAGAGTAATATCCACTAAATGTACCCATACTATTAAAGACGTACATCTCAACTCTCATTACACTTTTATTCTACTTATCATAATTCACTATGAACTCGTATTCTAATCATTTGTGATATATCGACTAGTTATTGAATTTCGTACCTTTTTAACATGTTAAATATAAACATATACAACTACTAACCTTTTCATTTAACCTTTACTATGTGAATCTTCATTTTTTTTTCACACTCCAACAATTTAAGTCTCATCATAATCACGTAACCATAATTCTTTTCACTTTCCATCCTTTAATGGAATATGTGTTCTCATACATCACTCTCCTATATAGATGAGGAGCTCATTCATTCATAATGATATACGTAACACGACTTAAATCCCCATATACCAGCATAGGAAGAGATCACCTCCAATACTTCATAATTTTTGTCAAGTTCAAATATACCAGTACAAGAAGAGATCACTTCCAATACTTCACATTTTGTATACCACATTGTGTCTTTAAAAATTTCACTTCATTGACACATTTGTTCATACAACATATAAAACAATGCAATGTTTTATATTAAAATACATGTATTCGTTATCATCCCCGAATAAACCTTAACATCTTATTTCCTTTCCTGCAAGATCCTTGCATTTCATATCACGTACAACAATATATGTGTATAACTCACAAATGTTAGTCAACAAAGCCAATTTAAAACATAATAACAAACCCTTCGTGTCCACGCCTCAAGAATCCAACATACTTAAATGTATCCCTTGAAATTGAATACTTATGACTCAAAACAATTTCTACGTCCACTGCCAATCTAGACCCTCACACCCTGTCCAGAACCTAATAACCATGCTCTGATACCAAGTTGTCACGCCCCGAATTAATTAACTCAAAACAATCCTTTTATTTGGAGATAAATTCCCTTAAACAATACTTTATTTAATTCCCTCTGAAAATAGCACCATATATTTTTTTCAAAAGCATGTTTGGATGAAAACATAACTACCTTAACATGTAATTTACAAGTACTAAATAACTTTACATACAAAAGTTCTTTAGTTTAAAATATACCCCAAAAGCTTGTTGATATTCAACCCATATTAGATATCCAACACTCCCCCGTTTAAGGTCCTAACTTGGCAGTGAACTCCAAATGATAAGCATACCTGAAACATAACATTATAGGAGCGTAAGCAACACAAGCTTAGTGAATGACCATATTCCACAAATACACCACATATATATAACCAATTTGAATAACATTTTTTATTTTCTAATGTCATAACCCAATAGGAATTCTGTAACTCTCGCAAGCCTGGCCCGCCACAGTCCAATTAACCCACCACGGTTAATGGGGACCACCACATCCCATAATTAGGCTCGAGTACAACAAACCTTTAAGTTGAATTAACGGGACCTCCACATCCCGTAGGACCCACCACAGTCCTTAACATTAGATAGAGGTCCCACCTCAGTCCATAACATTATATAACATCATTTAACATTTGAATCCACAGTTATTAACATTATATAGAGGTCCCACATGTGTCCATAACATTAAATAACACCGTTTAATATTTTTAATCATACAAATATGTTTCATAACACCACATCACTCCATAAGCATCACCACACATGTATTTAACTACACAATTCCATATGAAAATATAATCATCTATATTTCATAGGACAAGTCACTCACCTTGAGTTTGGTACTAAGATTAATACCAAAACTATTTTCTTGGCATGGTAGTGTTAGTCGCTTTCCCACCTAACAATTCAACGTCATTAGTATTTGAATACACCAAATCACATTAAACTCAGTAACACATCACATAAGTTGGTAAATATGACATAACTGAAATTTAATTGAATATGATACTTCACATTTCTATAACACATTATTCATTAGGGTTCTAACACAATTTATGGAATTAAATTATGAATTCTCTAGACAATGTTATGTCTGTTTTATTACAACATTTTCCAAATCATTTCTGGAGAAAAACAACAACAAAACTTCAACTTCAACATAACTCCCAAGCCCAACCAGAAGGTATTTTATTCTCCCCTTCAATTATGTCATACTAATATATGTTCTCTAACATTTCCAATTGGAATTTCTTGATTTCGACAAGTATTCAATGATTTATGCCACTTTTAACACATCTAGGTCGGAACATCAAAGCATAACTTAACATTTTTAAGCATATATAACCTCCACCCCGGTTATAAATCATGGAAAAATATATTAAACATATTGAATAATATAAAATTAAAGTATCATAATTTTTAGAGTTCATTTACTAAGTCAAGCAAAATGTCGAACACCTGGTGTGCGCACTTACACTTTTGGGGCAGATTTCATACCAAAACTTCAAACTATCACCCCAGATTCATTTATTGGTATTTTTATATAATTTTCGGATATGACATGTATATATAAGTTTATTTTCATATCCAACTTGAATCAATCAATTCCATTGAGTATTGACAAAGATACACCAATTTTATTAACATGATAATTACACTCTTAGTTGTATGAATTCAACATACTTCATATATACAACCTACACATACCCACCTACACAAAACAACACGTATTATATCATCCCAAAATATGATCTTTAATATCATATAAAACAACCTATATCATGTATAGAATGAAATTTACAAGTTAAATCTTACCTAAGTAACTTTGGATACATAAGCTTATTTATCTCTCGATAATCTTCCTTAATCCTTCACTAATTCATCCTAACCTCTCTTTCTTCCATGTAACTCTCAACCACACTTGAAATTCTGATCAAAATGCAGAACAAGGGGTATTTTTATGTCCTTTAGGTCGGTATAAGTCACCTCCCTTTAGTCCAATCAAAACAAGCCATGTGTTCTACTAATAAGACAAAATACCATTTAACGAATATACATATTTGCCCTTGTTTCGTAATTTCAGCATAACTCCTTACTTGGACCGCTGTTTGACATACCATTTTTTGTGTTATAAACTTAATTCATATATCTCCAACTTTAATATTGTGTTTTCCCAAAATCATAAAATTTGTACACCTAATTTGGGCTCGAACAGGAAAGTAGCAATTTACTGAAAATCTCATAACTTTCACATTTGGCGACTAAACATCCCCAATTTCGCACTAACACCCTAATTTACTTTTATAAATATAATGATGCATTAGAAAAATATTTTCAGGATTAATTTAATCACATAACTAATCATATTATCTAAACAAGTTATCCCCGATCATAATCTCGATTAACATCTAATGCAAACAACACATATATCACATGAGTATGCATCCCCCAAATGTGATAATTAAAATGTTTAACACCCCTCACAAAACTTATAAATCGTAACTTATAATTAATCATGTAATTAACATTCCTAATCACATTTTAGGGCCTTACAATATTTTACTTACACTTTAGGATATATTGTCAGGTTGCTCCCAGCGAGTTAACACCAACACTTGTCGGGACCTTGTGGCTCTTCCTCCCAAGGCCACTATGACTGGACATTTTTTGGTGGGGTTGTTTGGGCGCTATATTCTGGAAGGTAAACAAGCCACCCCTGAGGAGGGACAACGTGAAGTTGAAGCTAGAATAGTGAAAATGACGGTCATTGCCCCAATTGGGATTCCTCAGGTGGCTCGTGATGAAATAGCTTCTAAGGAATCCTTCCTTGAGGAGGCATTTTGTATATATGGATAAATCGGTCTTGATACCCCTACTCCCAGTTTTCTTAGTCAAATAACCCTTTCATTCTTTGAGTAAAATTGGATTTCGTAGTCAGAAAGTAATTCAACTTGTCGAGCAACCACAACGGTGCTTTAGGTAAACATAGAACTTTGATAATGCCCAATCTTACTTAGTCGAGCAGCCATATAGGTGATTTAAGTAAAACTAAGACTTTTTGAAGTGACAACAGTTTACCTAATCAAGCAACCATATAGGTACTTAAGGAAAACTGAGGCTTGAGAATGACCAATTCAACTTGCCGAGCAACTATATACGTGCTTTAAGTAAAACTAAGACTTTTTGAAGCGACAACAGTTTACCTAGTCGAGCAACCATATAGGTGTTTTAGGCAAATTGAGGCTTTGAGAATGACCAATCTTACTCAGTCGAGCAACCATATAGGTGATTTTAATAAAATATTGACTTTTTGAAGGGACAATAGTTTACCTAGTCGAGCAACCATATAGGTTCTTTAGGTAAACTAATGCTTTGAGAATGCCCAATCTTCCTTAGTCAAGCAGCCATATAGGTGCTTTTAGTAAAATTGGTACTTTTTGAAGCGACAACAGTTTACCTAGTCAAGCAACCATATAGGTTCTTTAGGCAAACTGAGGCTTTGATAATTTCCAATCTTACTTAGTCGAGCAACCATATAAGTTCTTTAAGCAAAACTTGGACTTTTTGAAGCGAAAACAGTTTAGATAGTCGAGCAACCAAATAGGTGCATTAGGTAAACTGAGGCTTTGATAGTGCCCAATCATACTTAGTCGAGCAACTATATAGGTACTTTAAGTAAAATTGGGACTTTATTTTAAGCAATAATAGTTTACCTAGTCGAGCAACCATATGTTGCTTTAGGTAAATTGAGGCTTTGAGGACATCTACTACATCCATACTTTATTATCTTTCGTCTTTACTTATTCCACATTCTCTCAGGTTGAAGTGAGCCAGCCGCAAACTTTGGCAGATTTTATTCCTCCTATCAAACAAGTTTCCCCTGAGAATGTTCCTCGGGAGTCTTTTGGGAATTTTATTGAACCAAGCACCATGCCTATGATAGCCCAAAATATGGAGGGGCGAGATGCCACTCCCATTTTGCAAGAAGATGATAAGGCTTCGAATTCTTTCTTTCCCTATGCCAGTGACAGTGATTTTAGTGTGCATCCTCCTGACTTATCTCATGTTGAGGTTGTAAGGCAGACTTTGAAAGACTTTGCATATATTGTAACTCCTCCTAATAATGAGCTTATTGAGCGACTGTTGGAACGCCACCCTTCAATATTTTCCTCTTGTTGTATTCAAGCCATTCTTGTGATGATGGATTATAGGATAATGGGATTTGCCATAGTCTTGGTTGATGTACTACATACTCATTTGCCATCTTTAAGCCCCTCGAAGATCAAGGATATCATGGGCCAAATAAATGTCCTATTTGTTGAGGGTTTTTGCCTTAAAATGGCTCATCAATTTGGACAAGGCTTTCAAGAAAGATGACATGCCCTCCTTTTATGCCAAGATCCAGGCTACTACCCACTCCAAAACTGCTCTAGCTGAAAAGATGGCCACCTTAAACTCTAAGATTGCTAAGGCTGACGAGGAGGTTGTAGCTATCAAGGAATATTTGATTAAGGCTGAGACGAAGGTTGATTTTCTTGAGTAAGAGATGGGCCATTATCAGCAGGAGATGGCATATCTGTCCAACGAGGAGTCTTCTTTGGCCTCTCTACTACCCCATCATCACCAAAGGATTTCAGACTCCTCCAGCTTGTGGTTTGTTATAGACGACCCAAGTGGCTATTAAAAGGACTTTGCAGCTAATTTTTTTAGTACCCCTCTATGTAACCCAAGGTAGTAGATCCTCTTTTATGACTGTGAATGAACTGTGTTTTTCGAATGCATTAAATTGAATTGCCTCCTATTTTCATACAAATTGCCTATGAGAAAAAAAAACTTGTGTTTGATTCAATATTATCCTCATGCTATATATATAATTCCAAAAATGTTATATCTTGATAAGTTGTGAGAACATGCTCTCTTTTCAACTTTTTTACATCTACAATATTAGCTAAATGCTCAACCAAAAAAAAGTAAAGACAAATTGACAACTAAACAAAATATATTTTAAGCTATTTTTTGTTAAGTTTAAAAGTTCCATCATCTTCAACATTCGAGATCTCACAACATAATGTCCTTCCCAATTTGCTTCGAACTCAGGCAGCGAAAGGACCCAATTGTGTCTTGTACAAGCCTTCGAAACTAGGCTGCCTTCCTAGAACTTTCTTGGCTTCACCATTTGGTCATAAGATGTGGACAGTTTCTTTCTATACATCTCAAAATGCCATTTCGCGTTATCTCTGTGCTCTTCCAATGCTTATATTTGTACATGTTGGCTATGGGGGAGCATTACACTTTATAGGTTCTAGCACGCAGAAGGTACCTAGAGTTCTACTAGAAGAATTACTTCATTGCCAAACACCAAAGAGAAAGGAGTGTATCTCGTAGGTTTCCTCTTTGTAGTTCTATATGCCCACAAAACCTCTGGTATTTTGTTGTTCCATGTTCCTGGGAAATCTTCTAACATCTTCGAAAGGATGTTCACTAAATTCTTGTTTATAGCCTCCGCCTGCCTATTGCACTTAGGGTATGCTACCATTGATTTATGATGAATAATAGAATACTTTTATGTGAGCTACTGCACACCACTATTCACAAATGGGGCCCTATTTTCTGACAAAAACACTTTCAGGATATAAAATCTGCAAATAATATACTCCTTCATAAATCGCGCAACTGCCCCCTCTATAGCCTTGCTCAATGGTATATCATCTACCCATTTAGTGAAGCATTTTGTGGCTACAAGTATCCAGATCTTGACCCTCGAGAAGAGGTTAATTTCCCCTACTAGATCGAATGCCCATGTGTGAAATGGATAAGGAGTGGAAAGGGAATGTAGTTTCACCGAGGGGGCAAGAATTATATTCCCATGGAGTTGACATGCCTTACATATTCAGACAAACTCGGCTGCATCTTTCTTCATAGTGGGCCAAAAATACCCCAATGTCATTAGTTGGTCATAGAGTTTTTCTCCCACAATGTGACCTAGATTGTGTGCTTGTTTTAGTACCTCGTATGCCTCCTCCAACCGTATGCATCTTAGAGACCTATCATGGTAACCTCTTCGGTATAGCTTCCCCTCCTGAATGTAATATCTGTACACTCGTCGTTTCAGTCTTGTGGCATCATCTTTATCAATGGGGGTAATCCCATCGACCAACATATTTATATATGGTTATCTCCAATCAGATGGTTGATCTATGATGTTACAGCCCGTAGCTTGGTAATATAGTAGGAATTTCCCACAACCTCTCTCCAGTTGTGCGAAATTTTATCTCATTATAGGCCAAAAGTAATCTACCCTCTAGATTCTTCGATACATAGGGATTTATGTGGTCTCACACCATTTAGCATGTATTTCTGTCAACCTCCTTTTCGCTTCCTCAAGACACACACTCCTAGATAGCCACCCCCTTTATTTTTTTAGTACAGATTGCCCGAGATGGTAAGATATTGAGCCAGCTCGACCAACGTCATTGACCCTTGACCCGTTTCTAGTTATTTCCTTGTTTCTCCCCTACAGTCATTGTTATCATCAGAAGGCAGCATTTCTATTACCGTTGAGGGTGTCGTTCTCTTTGTGATTCAAACAACTGTTGATTCTTCCTGAAAAGAGATTTTCTGATCAATTGTAGCGTAGGCATTGGCATGACTATTCATCATTTTGAGGTTCCTCTTAATCTTTACTTCGTGGAACTAGTCGATCAATCTTTGTATAATTATTCGATAAGGTGCTAAGGTCATGTGCTTGAGAGCATACTCGCCATTCACTTGTTTCACCACCAAGTTGGAATCCCCTTTTATTGTGACCACATGGATCCCTCTTCACAAAGCTTCCAATAACCCCAACACCAAGGCCTCATATTAAACTTCATTATTTTAACATTTGAAGTCTAACTTGAAGGATAATCGTACCTCTTATTCCTCTTGGTGTAAAATCACTCTTGGCCTTCATATGCCTTCAGCTGAAGAGCCATCAAATTGCATGGCCCATTCTTCTAGGCTTGCTTCAAGGTAATTGTCCTAAAGATCATCTCCTGGGATCTCCTCAAGACGTGGCTCAACCATCCCCGAGTGGAATATGGCCAATAGATCTGCATAAGCTTTGCTTTTGATCGCTCAAG
This sequence comes from Sambucus nigra, assembly GCA_949130495.1. Lineage (NCBI taxonomy): Eukaryota > Viridiplantae > Streptophyta > Magnoliopsida > Dipsacales > Adoxaceae > Sambucus > Sambucus nigra. The sequence goes on from OX422220.1 coordinate 524,631,017, forward strand.
GAACCACAAACTTGAGATTATACTCCGAAATAATTAGGAACCATCGAGCGGCCCTGCCTATTAACACAATTCTAGCAAGCAAAAATTTGTATGGGGTCGCATCTAGTTATGATGTGAACTTTGAAAGATAACATATAATGCCTAAGCTTTGGGGCAACAAACTCTCAATGCTTATATATATAGACTTAGGATCGTGTATGATTCGGCTAGATAATATACATGTTTTTCTATGCCTTCCACTTCTTGAGATAGTAATGCCCCTATTAATCTTTTAGTGGATGTGAGATAGAGGTGAAAAGTAATACCTGCTCGAGGGGGAACCATTGTTTATGGTAATGTCAATAGTTTCTTCAATTGATCTAGAGTTGTCTCGTGTAGCTGCTCCCACATGAACTTAGCTTTTGCTCACAGAAGCTCTATTAGTGGATGAGTGACTTCAGCCAGCCGGGGAACGAAACTCCTTAATTTAGAGACTTCTCCTAAAAAACTCTTTAACTCCTACGCTATCTTGGATCTTGGCATGTTAAAGATACCCTCTCACTTATCTATATCCATTTGCACCCCTTGTTTATTCACTACAAGTCCCTGGAATTTTCCACTGGTTACCCCAAGCGCACATTTGTAATACCCCGTACTTTTATAGATATTTAAATTGCATAGGTGATGTAATTTTGAAATTTGAGGAATTACTCTGAATAATAATTTTGGAGTTTATGAGTGTTAGATAGTTTTTGATGTGTGTTACATTTATTTTTGGGACTAAGTAAATGAGTTGGATTATTTTAATTACATGTCGCAATTGGGTAAAGGGACAAAGGATAATATTTTAATTGGAAATGCGTATTGGAATGTGTTGGGTTTAATGATTCGGATGGAGATTTCGATTGCACGGTTGGTTTCAGAATGGCCGAGATAGTCAAAATAGAGTATCCAGGGTTAGTGTTTAGGTTCCACGGATTTTTGGACTAGTAGGGACTCGCATTTGAGTATACGAGTCATTTTTGGGTTTATAAGGGATAAACCCTTATTCTCTCTTATAAAGGCACGAGAGAGATAGAGAAAGAGAAGAAAGAAAAGAGATAAAGGAAGGATTTTTCTACTCCTTTCTCTTCTCGGATTTAAAGCTTAGGGACCTGCTTAACTAGTGTATTATAGATGGTTATGACCTAAAGGACTTGAGGAGTTGTATATTAACCTTGGGTTAGTTGAGTGTACAATCCGGGTTATGGACCTAACGAACGTTTAGGACGGGAGACATTCGAGAAAACTATTCGGCAAGCGCATATAGATATAATTATGCAGTTAGGATAAATATGGGCCGATTGTAATTGAGTAAATCCTAGGATGCGATTTGGATTGAATTTAGGATATAGGCGAATGATGATTGAGCGGCTATCCGGTACGTCTATTGATGACTATTATTGTAAGTGATACGATACCTATGGAATTAAGATAAGTATTTGTATACTTATTTAATTATTACGAATTGGTATATTCGGGTTTATGTAAAATCCGTAAAAATGATTAAGGTGTAAGTTAAACCTTAAGTAATAGGATACTTATAGGTTTAGTGTGTTAAGTGTATGAATACTTATATACTATTATGAATGGGAACATTCGGGACATTGGCTATCGCTATAAGAGTTCGGCAATTATAGCCAGAGAATATTGAGGAATGTTATATTATATATATGCGTGTATTGTTACAGTATATATACATACGACTTGTTTATAAATATATTGGTATGAAAGCGGTATATTTATGTATGTTTATATATCTAGTGCTATCCAGGGAGGTTGCACGATGTGGGTGAATCCCCTGGCTTACGGACCAGGGAAAGTATATCACCAGGTCACATCGTCCCGTATATGGGTACGATATTACTTTATTCCACTTTGAGGAGGGAATATAACCGCCTCCACCATTTAGTGTTTCAACCATGATCCTGAGAAAGTCTGACTTGGTACCGGGGTTAAGTTGAGCAAACCCAGATGTGGATTGGCACTTTGAGACTGCATCCTCGAGTCATAACTCGGTGGGATGGTTATTATACTTATGATTGTAAAATAGGTATAAATATACTTGTTGTCTATAGTATATTGTGTGAATATGGTTATGAGATATCATATAACCTTGAATGGTGTAAAGTGTAAAATGAATAACATGTTATTCTTCTTCCGGTAGTTTATATCCGGAGTAATACAAAGGTAAATTGTAGGTTCAAGTGAGAACCATTTATAATAAGGGATATTATATGTTAAAGTAAAATGGTATTTAAAACTAGTGAAATTATGGTATATGAACGGTATAGTTTTATATAGAATCAAGGACCGTATATATATCACATGGAGGATTATATCAACTAAAAGCTTATGTAATAGCTTACGGTATAACATATTATATCACGCAAGGTAGGTGATAGTTATAAGGATTTAGAAGATGGGTTAAAGAGATTAGTTAGGAGGGGTAGCTTTACTAGGTTGTATAAAGGCATGCGATAGGTGTGCACTATAAAAAGAGGGGTGAGGGGTATCTCATGAGAGTGCGATACCATTTTAAATATGAGAGATTTCATATTTTAAAATGTGGCATTTATGTACTTGCTAAATATTTTCAAAACTCGGGCTCTGACCCGTTTCTCTATTTTCCCTCTCTTGCTATATATATATATATATATATATATATATATATATAGGTGTCCAGAAACAGGGATGCATGGATGATGATTCCTTCGAGTCAGACGTTTGCAGCAGCAGCTGTGGATGCAAGCAGGTTTATTTTAGACGCTTCTATCCTTGTGATCTAGATAGGAGGCATTATAGAAATATTCGGGTCGATAGCCCAATTGTATTCATTTATTCTTTTACCGCCTTTTAGTGTGGCATTCGATTTGGTTGTATTATGTTGTACCGAGTGTTCGGTTATTTTATTTCATCTCAGTTGTTGTGTATAAATTGTGTGAATGTTTTACTTGGATGGTTTGGTTAAAAATATTAGTTAATTAAAATTTGATGACAGCCTAATAAGTTATTAGTAATTAATTTGGTTTTCGACGGTGATGCTAAGAATGAACCTTATGAGATTCCTATTTTAATCTGGTATAGGATTGACCACCCGATATTTTATTTGGCGGGGTATCACAGATGGTATCAAAGCATCAGGTTCTAGTGTCCTCAGAAATCTGTGCGGACGTACTTGAAAAGTCGCATTACTGTGGGATAATTGATTAACTTCGCAAATTTCTAATTTGAAACACTTATTTAATTTCATCCCATAATCATGCATCTAGAGTGCGTGTGTCAACCCATAAACAAATAAAGCAAGCGACACAAAATTTAAGGAAAAATCCCCGCAGGGCAAAACCTTTTATTTCTAGAACTTTGAAAAATTTACAAGACCATTGACTTACATACAACCTGATAATCGCCCACAAGTGTAATGCACGGTGTCTTCGTCAAACTTTCAAAGCAACGGCTAGAAATATTGTCGGCTGGAATCTCCCGCAGGAACTCCAGGTGGTCAGCAATAAAGAAGAAAACGGCTTCTCCACAAAGTGTAAACTTTATAAGGACTCCCTCCACAATAGCACGCAGCTGTCGGTTGTAGATTTCTCCCCACAAAGAATGAACAGAAGCAAAATATGTTCTTCGGTTCCACAAAACAATTCACATAAAAGTAATTGGGATTTTGTGAATTAAAAACAAAACATTTGAACCATTAAAATTGTTGGAGAAAAACTGTCTGCCAAAAGTATTATCGATATAAAATCTGGGTAGAGGAAACAAAAGTTTCAAAAGAATAAGAATCTTAAAAGTTGAAACTGTTCTCCACGTCTTTTAAAACAAAGGCTGACATCCTCTTTTATAAGGAGACTGTGGCGGTCAAAGGATCAGGATGAATTCAGATGTCTCAGCCAAAAGCAGGGTCGTTCGAACGAGAACCTCATCTCGCTCGAATGAGATTGTGTGTCATTTGAACGACTACACGCGACATCCAAATGTCGTTTGAAAGAGATGGAGATCTCACGCGAACGAGATTGGCGTCGAAATCGAGGTACGTTAACTGCCTTAGAAATTTTCTCGAAACTTTCTTTTTCGAAAATAGTTAACACCTTTTTTTAAAAACAAACATTTAAAAAAACATTTTTTTATATAAAAGCTTTTTTTTAAAACTCCTTTAAAAAAATATCCCAACACTCTTAATATGAAATGTAAATGAAACTTCAAACAATATCTTACCAAAGTTCATTTTGTTGGGCTTGAATGTTGAAGACAACTTGTAATGCGGATCCGTCTTTTGTAGATGCAATCTTCTCAATTCTTCGACGACTTGTAGTGGTTTACGACATAATTAATTGTGACGGACTTATTAAAAATATGTCCTTACAAATCTCCCCCTATGTCTATCCCGGTACATATATAAAAACATCTGAATTATCAAAAACCAAAATGCCTATACAAATCTACCCTCCCATGAATCCCAAAACTGAAAAGGTAAAATTTGCAAGTTCTCAAATTTTTCTTCAACATCAAAACACTCAACGTTTTTCTCATCAGGGTGTGCAACATAATGATCATCAATGTAGTACCTACACACATTATATAAAGCAAAATACCAAGTGACATATCGAGTTTGAAATGAGATAAACATAGATACCAATTTATGATAAGAGCATAAGTCAAATATCAAAAACTCAAAACTCCCCCATAATATGATAATTATTTCTCCCCCTTTTTATTATGTCCACAAATAGACAAATGAGAAGAATAAATCAAACAGGAAAAATTGGGGTGTCACGGTATTCAAAACAAGGATCAACCAAATGGAAAACGTGCTCTTGCAAAGAGATGATAAAAAATTCTTCACAAACTATTTTTGATTTTTCAAATTTTTGGTACAAAAATAAGATACAAAAGTATGTAAAACATGATACAAAAGTCACACCACGGATTTAAACTCAAACAACCAAGTCATGGAAACGGAATGAATGAGTGTGAACACATTCGATAGGTAAATCAACTCCATCAATCATATGTGCACGATGCATATGTGTATCCCTACCGAATGAGCATCAAAAGTATCCTTAGGTGTAAAGATTGTTGAATTTAGATGACATCGTCTTATGCAAATCAACAAATCAAAGTCAAAATTATTTCCACCCCAATAACATCCAGAACTATCTAGCGCATTTTAAAGAATTTCTTGGACGTGCAAACCCGTTTAAATTCTCCATCCAAACTCCCTCATATATATTTTCTTTTTGAGGTAATCTAAATTCTCAAACATTGGAGAATTGGTGCAAAAACCTAATGGCCCATATTTGGCATGCATTTCTTTTCATTGCCTTTAAATTTTTTTGGGCTCTTTTAAACCTATTTGGACCCCGGATAATAAAATTCCTCCATTTTTCAGGTCCAATTTAAATGACGGCTTAGTATTCGCAAAGGCAAAATGAACCTTTTGCAGCCCTTCCCCGTTTTCAAACAAAGCACACAAACTTACAAAACAGTTCTTATATGCACAATTTCCTTATCAAAATTTATCGCGCTTGGTTCGTTTTAAAGGACAGGATTGAAGTGAAAACACCCAACCAACATGTGATAAGACAAGCGCAATAATCAAACAAATTCGTGCACGTGTGCAATAAAGGAAAACATGAGTCAAACATGTAAGAAGTAACACTTAATTACATCTAAATGACTCCAAACATTATAAAGCACAAGGATGAATTGACCTATTGTCTCAAAACACTATCAAATAGTCACATGAAAATAATGGAGTGATGTCGTGACTCGGTCATCCTAAGAATCCATCCATAAACGGTGCAAATAAAATACAAAAATCTTTTTGGATTTTTCAAAATTTTATCAAAATAAAATCTTTTTGTATTTTTCAAAAAATTTCAAAAACAAAAATTTAATACAAAGAGTACATGTCACAATGCTACTAAACATAAATATCATGAAACAAAAAAAACTAGCGTATGATAAACATGCGAACACAATCATCTATATGATATGGCAAGAGAAGAATCATGTGCAAGCAAATGAGAATCAACTTGTCTAAAATCTAGTGTATCCAAAAATGATTTCCTAACCCAAACGGATGTAACATGACGACATGGGGTTTTGGGAACCAACAAAACACTAGACTTTGACTCCCTAGGACCTCTTCTAAGATCAAAATAAAATCTCCTAAGGTGACCTTTCCTACCATAATATGAAAATGTGAAAACGGGAGGAAAGTTACCTAAAGTGTGATATTTTCTAACCTCCTTGTGATCAATTGACCCTCTAAAGCAAATAATGGTTTTGGCTTTAGCACTAGAAGCATGAGAACAAGATGAGCCATTACCATCACTATGAAACCTACTTGAATCATTTAAATCATTTTTCAACTTCAAAATATTTGATTCAAGCAACAAATTAGACTCTTCCAAAGACAGGCATTGCTTTTTCAAATTTTCAACAATATCTAAAAGGGTATCCCTCTCCCCCTCAATTAAAGCAAACTTTTTCCTAAGAGTCTTTTCACGTGCCACAAACTCATTGACTAAAATATTTTTGTCATCTTTGGCACAAACACAAACCATTGAATTTTTAGGGTCCTCTAATTCTTCTTCTAAAAATAGGACCCTATCATCACTTTCCTTCTTGGACAATTTTAAAGCAACAAAGTCATGGTCCAAGGAAACAATTTTTTCACGATAAAAATCTCTTTGATTTTGAACCGTTTGCAAAAGATTCATCGCGGATGTAAAACGAGAATTTTCTTTTTCCAAAACTTTAATTCTCTTTGCAAACGGTCATTTATGTACTTGCTAAATATTTTCAAAACTCGAGCTCTGACCCGTTTCTCTATTTTCCCTCTCTTGCTATATATATATATATAAATAAGGAGTAATGGTGTTTTCACTATTCCATAAGGTTATAAGATAATTGACGACTGAGATTGAATGTGGAGTGTTTGAATCTAATGATTGAAAATCATGGAAAGAAGTATGGTGTGGATTTTGGTTCACTTGGATAGAGTTCTCATTGGGACTTACGATCATAGGGTGTGGCTGAAGTACAACCTAAGACTCACAATCACTTAGGCAGGCTTTCTCCATATCTTCACCTTAAACCATGTACTTTACGCCATCTGTTCCATAACCCAAGAGAACAAAGCTGCCGAGAAAAAAAACTTCAGCATTTCCTCAGGGTGCATTTCTGCTAACTGTGTTTCTGCTTCATCTGTTCCATAACCCAAGAGAACAAAGCTGTCGAGAAAAAAAAATTACCATTTCCTCAGGGTGAGTTTCTGCTAACTGCGTTTCTGCTTCAGTTTTTGAGTTTATGGCTGTGTATCAGCGCGTATAGGTTTCTGGGTTTATGAGTCTCTGGTTTCATGGGTGGGTTTGCACGGTTATCAGCGTGTGTTAAATATCATAGAGTTGTGTTCATATATTAAGTAGAGTTGTTTTTGTTAAACCAGACTCATGAAAAATAGGTGGGAAAAATAGTTGGGTTTATACGAAGATATATCACTGTGTGTTCATCCATAAACTCAGTCTCTCTCTAATATCACACCTGATTTCATATATTAAGTAGAGTTATTTTTGTTAAACTTGACTCATGAAAAATAGGTGGGAACAATAGTTGGGTTTACACGGAGATATAAACCCAGTCTCTCTCTCTAATATCACACATGTGTTCATATATTAAGTAGAGTTGTTTTTGTTAAACCTGACTCATGAAAAATAGATGGGAACAATAGTTGGATTTACACGAAGATATATTACGTAGAGTTGTTGTTGTTCATAATATCATGTTCATCCATAAACCCAGTCTCTCTCTCTAATATCACACCTCAAGAACTAGATGTGTACACCCAGCATGTGTTTGTGTAAACCCAGTCTATCTCTCTCTAATATCAGTCTGTGTGTGATATTACATATTATAAATATGAGAGAGAGAGAGAGAGAGAGACAGCGTATGTGATATTGTATCTGTACACACATTTGTATGTATATATCTGATATATACACAATGTGTAGATATCTGATATACACGTTGTATGTATATATCTTTATATATCTGTATATATCTGATGTTATGATGTGTATATATTTGATATACACATCTGTATATATCTGATGTGTATAGATCTGATATACACATCTGTACGTATATATTTGATACATACACAACTGTAATATCACACCTGTCCAGATTTAAGTACCAAAAGAAAATCTAAATTAAAAAAAATAAATCTAAAAAAAATCCATCTATTTGTTTGCAAGTCTGAAAAGTTGCTCTTTACCGTTTTGGAGGTTTGTTTCATGCCCATAACGTGCATTTGTTTGAAGGGGTGCGTCTAAGTTGGCGTCAAAAGCCATCACCTGATACTTATAGTCTTCGAAGTTGAGGGAAAAAAGAGAAATCTTAAGGATCAGTTTAAGGATGGTGAACCTGAGGTTGATTTGGATGATCAAGAAGATGTACCTCTGCCATTTGAGAATTTGTTTGGCACTTTCGGTTAGAACCAGATCATTTATGTGTGTGTGTTATATATATATATATATATATATATATATATATATATATATATATATATATATATATATATATATATATATATATATATATATATATATGTATGTATGTATACACATTTGTATGTATATGTATATATACACAACTGATATTTACAGATATATTCCTACAACATGTGATATCATATACAGATATATTCCTACAACATGTGATATCATATACAGATATATACAAATGTGTATATCAGATATATACACATGAGATATACAAATGTCTCTCTCTCTAATATCACACCTCAAGAACCAGATGTGTAACAACGTGTGTTCATGAATATTAGAGAGAGAGACAGCGTGACCCAGCATGTGTTCATGAATATTAGAGAGAGAGACATCGTGCGTGATATTGGAGAGAGAGACAACGTGTTTAATACTTATGGATGAACTGTTCATAATACACACGGCGTGTATAAATACACAACTGTTCATATACTATATTAAGTTTTGTTGTGTTTTGTTTTCACACAAGTCAAAAACAAAAAACTGAGTAGAGTTGTGTTCATATCTTCATCTGAAAGCACTTAACACGGACAGGTTCCCCAAAACAAAAAAACTGAGTAGAGTTATTTTGAATGGATGGGTTTACACGGACAGTTAACTGGGTTTATATGGGTTTAATTTAACTCTCTCTCTTATATTCTGTTTGGAATTTATTTTTGAGGATTTTTAAATTTAGGACCTATTATAATATATATTTTAGAAAATAGGATGATAAATATTTTATTTATAGTTTCAGTCCCTAAATTTTTAATAAAGTCGCTGGCGGGGACCCATTTTCATAAAACGTCAACCAATTACAGCACGCCACATGTCCTTTTAATTTCAAAATAGGGACTAAAAATGGGAACAAAATATTTTTTGTCCTATATCCATAATCAATATTATTTTAAGTCCTAAAATTACATACTCTAATTTTTCTATACATTAGAGGTTTTGAGATATCAGAAAAGAGTAATCCGAACCATCTACCATCATATCATGAGAGGTTTTGAGATATCTTATATGAGTAATCCGAACCAGCTGAAGGTGTACTCTGACATCATATCATTAGTAGTTTTTATTGTAAAGAATGTCTGCCAGTTTCTGTTTGTACCGTTTTTATTGTGTTTCAGGATATGTACGACGTTGCATTTCAAAGTATGTTATGTTTTAGACTCATTTAATAATCACACCTCATTTTTTTTCATTTTGTAGTTGACTTCTTTGTTCACATGGAGAATGCTACGGTATTTGGCAACGTATGTTGCTTTTAATTATACCCTCTTTCACTTAAATGATATCAATTCCTTATACATTTTCATTCTTTACTTATAGGTGGATGAAGATGCAGCGATTGCTGTAATAACCGAACTCCTCTCATCAATTTTTATTATCCTCACCTATTTGTTTATATGTTTATATGTGCCAATCTTTATATCAAGTACGTCGAGCTAGATACGTGCACATTTCGTAGAGTTATTACGAGGATGTTTCCTGCGAATCCATGATTGACTATCAGAAGGCTAATTTTTTTGTAAAGCTTAGGCTTAGAGCTACTACACGTTGTTGGGTGATTGTTAAGGATCTTTTGAATAGTCTGCTAAGGCTTTTCTTTGTATAGTCTGCTAAGTCTTTTTTGCTAAGGATGATTATTACATGTTGTTGGATGATTCACAATACGAGGTTATTTGATGAATTTAGACTATTTGAATGTTGTTCGACTATTTGTTATTGGTTAAACAGTGAATAGTCCTAAAAACATAGGACATTATGACCATTTTTTTAAAACTACATTTTGTTTTGTTGGGGAACAAAATTTTTTCTTTTTGCAATTATGTACTTTGAAATTTTTTGCATTTTTGCGACAATCAGCGTGCCTTCAGGCACGGGCATACCCTAGTATATATATATATATATAGGTCTCCAGAAACAGGGATGCATGGATGATGATTCCTTCGAGTCAGACGTCTGCTGCTGTAATTGTGGATGCAAGCAGGTTTATTTTAGATGCATTTATCCTTGTGATCTAGGTAGGAGGCATTGTAGAAATATTTGGGCAGATAGCCCAATTGTATTCATTTATTCTTTTACCGCCTTTTAGCGCGGCATTCAATTTGGTTGTATTATGTTGTACTGAGTGTTCGGTTATTTTATTTCATCTCAGTTGTCGTGTATAAACTGTGCAAATTTTTTACTTGGATGGTTTGGTTAAAAAGATTAGTTAATTAAAATTTGACGCCAGCCTAATAAGTTATTAGTAATTAATTTGGTTTTCGACGGTGATACAAAGAATGAATCATATGAGATTCCTATTTTAATCTGGTCTAGGATTGATCATCGGGTATTTTATTAGGCGGGGTGTCACAACATTTCAAGGGGTTTATCTTCAATTTGTTCCTTCTACACCTTGTGAACACTCTCCTCAAATACGCCAAATGGGTGGTCTCCACCTTGGACTTTATCACCAGGTCATCCACGTAAAAGTCTATAATCTCATGAGAGAGAATGTGGAATATGGTCATCCTGGTCCTCTAGTACGTAGCCACTGCGTTCTTTAGTCTAAAAGGTGTAATAGCATACATGAAGTTACCTAATGGGGTGCGAAAGGCTATCTTCTCAGCATCTTTCGGGTCCATTTTGATCTGGTTGTTCCCCATGTAGCCATCCATGAAGCTATACATCTTATGTTCTACCATTGCATCTATTAGGCTATCAATAGAAGGCAAGGGATTCTCATCTTTCAGACATGCTAGATTAAAATCTCGGTAGTCCACGCAAATTTGAATTCAGTTCTTATCATTCTTCCCTACGGTCACGATGCTAGACAACCAAATGGGATGTTGAATGGGAACAATGAAACCTGTAGCGAGTAACCTCCGAACTTCCTCCTTTATCTTCAAGTCTAGCTTTGGTTTATACGTTCTAGTGGCCTGTTTCACTCGCATTGATGATGGTGTAACATTTAATCTATGGAAACTCACCTCCTAATCTACTCCCGCCATTTTAGTATACTCCCACGCTAACACATCTTTGAATTCTATCAATCTTTCCACTAGAGCTCCGTTGGTAGCGTCATCACGGTCTTTCGTGAGCGTGCGTCTTTCAATAGACTTTATATGCGGAAGTAAACTTATGGTTGAGTAAACGCCTTAAACCTACGAGTTTATACGAATGATGCAAAGGGGAACAAATTAAACTTTTACTTAATTTGTTAACTTTATGAAAATAAATTTTATTTTCAAAGTCAATTAAAGTCCAAATTATTTGTTAAATCCAGATGATTTACAAAATAATATACAATCAGTTTTTAAGCGAGTTTCTATTTCTTTAATCCTACTTTTTCGTGTGAGGTGATATACAACAATGTAAAACACTCGGTATTTATTTTACGTCGCAAAACCATTCCCCGGGAAAAACGACGAAGTCCTCTAGAAGTTACCTAATCTACTTCCACTAAAACCAAACGAAATAGGAACGATTATACAAACATGCAACAAGACTCAAAATAAGATAAATCAGAACAAGCTATTACCTATCTCGACACAGCTTCTCTCCGCTGTGGTTGCCTTTTCGCAATTATCCTCACAATGTAGCTCTTGTTCACTTTGCTTTTTCTTCACGTCTCAGTCTCCCCTCTAACTTCTTAAGCGCAAGTTGGCTCAGTGCCTATTGTCCTATTTCTTAGTGAAGTAATCGTGTGTGGTGTTCTATCCTATATGACACACCCACACTTAAATGATACACACAGAATGCAATGCAACAGATTATTCTCCTATATATCTTTTCGCAAGTCTTGTGTTACTTTAAATCAAGTCTTCTTGACTTTGAATACAATTTTGAAAACTTTCTTTTCTTTTGTAAATGTTGAACACTTAGACTTGTTCAAATATCAATATATGTGCCTGTGTGAATATGTGGTGTACAAAGTGAATATTTCTAAGTGATATGAGATCTAAACAAATCCTGAAATCACTTGAACAAAATATTGTCCCACAAATATATTCAAATAAAATAAGCACAATCAAGAACACAATATTCTAGACAGAATATGTACACAAAAATATTTGACTAAAGACTATATAAATCTGTAGCACAAGTCAAATTCAAAACTGTTTTTCAAACTTAGTTTAGATTAAACCAAATTAATCTAAAAATAAACTACTTACGTTCTTAACATTTTTATCACACAAATATGTCCACAAAATATATTTTCAGATTAGTCTAAAGATGTCATGAAATTCAGCAGTCCAAGTTCTTGAAATAAATTCTATATGAGTGAGAAACTCAATATATTACGTTTAACTCTCTAAACCAAGAATGAGATATGAATAATATCAAAAACAGAATTACTTCCTTTTTAATTTTAAAACAAAACGTTTTAAAATAAAACAAATCTGAAAATCACACAAGAAAGTATTTCAGTCACTATGTATGTGTGTAGAGATACCAAGAATAATAAATCTTAGTCAGATCAAACTAGTACACATACAGAAATAAAGATTACTTACAAACGATTTTTCAATTCGAAAAATCAAATATGGAGAGGAGATATTCTGAAATCTTGTCCAAGCTTGAATCCTCAAAAATATTATGAGACTCAACAATCAGCTTGGGAAAAATACACTAAGGATTTGTCTCTGAAAAATATGTGTATAATCTCACTCTCAAAAAATTTTAGCAGAGCTTCCGCTTCAAAATAATTTTTCTCGTCTCTTTAAAATGAACACACAAGGTCTTTATTTATAGCAAAAAGAGAATCAGTCTGATTGGAGAAAAATAGTTCACATGGATTACAAAAATAATACACACAACCGTAGATTAAATGTAATCTGAGGGCTCTCAAAGAAACACAAAATGTTGCCTTAAAAAGCAGACACGTGTAAACACACTTGTAACATAATAACAAACAAGTTGTTGAAAAAGTTTACAAAAACGAAGTCGTTCTAAAGGGTCGAAGATGCCAGCTGTAATACACTTAAAAGTTACCGTTGAGAGAAAAACATCACGAATTCGTTTGACAAAAAAACAAAATCAGTTTTTATTTTAAAATAAACTCGACGTCGTTTGGCAAAGATAATATGAATACATCTCTGGTTTTAGAAATACCATGGGCGAACAAACCGGTCTGGGATCCAGCTGTAAAGCAATATACGAAAATTACCGTTGGAAAAAGAGACATACGGTGTCGTTTAAAACAAAGTGACGACAGCTAGCAAGGCTAAGGTCTTTTAAAAGACCTGCCTCGGTCAAGTCAGTACACAAAGGGTGTACACGCAAGCGGTTAAAAAATATATATATATATTATCATGAGCACGCCAACAGATATGGTAAAGGGAAAAGCTATGGACAAGCCTTTTTCTAAGGTCAAATCGCTAGAGTAGCAGGCCAAAGACTACTAGTCTTTAGTTGACCAAAACGCCAACAGCTACCTAAAGGGTCAGATCGGCAGGTACACAGAGTATTAAAACAAAGCCACATAACATATATTAATATATATTATATAATCGGCAGGTGAACTGTTGGTGTAACAAAACACAAGGGGTAAGTCTACTAATGGACATTTGGCATCCCTTTAGTGTAGAAAACCAAAGACAAGATTTTATGGATGGGACAAGGGCTCAAAATCGGTCACAGCTTTTAAAGCTATAAAACCTATATCAAATTCCTATGCAGACATCTAAGCAGGTATATGATAATGACAACCAACATATGTTAACATACATATATAATAAATCATGAATACTAAAGTAACATACATACACGCATACATGAATATATATATAAAAGCCTTAAAAAATGCGCACATAACATATTATATATAAACCACACATGCATATACAAATTATATTTAACTTCAAATTTTAATTCCAAAAATTTTATTAACAAAAATATTTTGTGCCGAAAATTAATTATTTTCACAAAAATATTTATTCTAATAAAAGATTCAAATTAAAATATTGAACAAAAAGAAATATTATGACGAGACACAACACTATCATGAGATATGATAAACAAAGTGCAAATGCGACGTGGTGTCGTGTTCTACGTGACAGAAATTCCTATGAGCCAAAGAAAATAAAAATTACCTTTTCTGAGATGCCACGCTGAATGGAGAGCACATTTGATGTAGACGAACAAGGAAAGCTTGGCGTCGATAGGTGAGACACAATCCTAATTACAAAAATATTTTGTCAAAATTGAATTCCAACTAGATGAAGTCCTATATAGCTAAAGCACAAAACACAAATCCTAGGTGTGCTCTATATAGGAACCTTTAATCTCCCCATTGGAGTAATTTTGACAAAACCCTTGAGTACATCAAATGACATACTAAAGTAAAATCAATCTTAGATTTTCCTATACAAAAGAGTATCTAACTACCCACCCATCCTAGAAATGAAAAGACACAACTCAGATGAACGGTTGATGAAGACCTGCAAAACATAAATACTTTTCTGCTAAGAAATCAAGTTAGTAGCATTTGCTCGACCAAAATAATAATATGATAGAATTACATGGGCAGGAAATAACAAAACAGAATATGTATGAACACAAGACTAGAATATGTACTCAACTCTCCCCCATTTTGTCTAAATTAGACAATGGTAGAAAGTTATCATAATAACAAGTTATAATCTGTAAAATAAGCATCTCCTACATCAAACATGGTTCTAAGAGATACCGTTATTAGTAGATATCTTTATCCTAAAACCTAAGAGATCGTAAAATCAAAATGCCGAAAATAAACAGGTTTTAATTATCGAGCACACCTTTCCAATCAAACAGGGGATTAAGGAAAGACTTCGAAAATATATTATCAAGTCTACAATCACTAGTAACATGTTCAACTACCCCATTATGTTGGCTGCCTTTTGGAGCACTAAACTGATGTGAAGTACCACTAGTCTCGCAAGAATTGATAACTTTGATTTCTTTAAAATCATCTCCCCTATCATTGAATAACTCTAAAGGGGCAATGGTATTTTTGTCTTTTACTGGTTGGTGAGGAGACTTAGTAACTTCCTTAATAGGGACATCGTTACCAATATTAGAGGGACATTCCTTCGATTTAAAAAATTCCAACTGAGGTCTCAAATCACAAGTCCTAACCCAAATAGGCAATGTTTTCAAAGGTTTTTGTGCCTTTTGGAAACTAGGATGAAACGTTTTCGTATGGTTCTGAGGCCTAGCGTAGTTGAAGGAACGATTCCACCTATTATTGGGTCGATGCCTATGGAAATTTGTAAATCGTTTCACTTTCTTGTCAAAGACTTTAAAATGAGCATCTTTCTTACGATTACTAAGGCATTCCCAGTTTTGGTGTCCAAAAACATCACAAAACTACAATAGCAATTAGTAGCAGATTTTTTAACGTAAGAATCAGACTTCCTAGACTTTAAAACACCTAAGTCAGGTTTAGTAGTCAAGTTTGTCCTTTTAGGGGGCGGAATGTATTTAGGAGAATCAGCATACCTTATGAGAGGATACTTGAGATCAATTTCCTTTTTAGAAGTAGTTTCAATTAAAATCTGTTTTCCTTTACCAACTTTTGAACTACTCAAATTTTTCTTAAGTTGGGTACTATCCCTAACAAAAATAGTAGGTTTAATACAAATAATATTCTTAGCATTCTCATCATAGCCAAGTCCATTTGTATTAAAATCATATTTCATAGAGTCCAAAAATTTATCTAAATCAAAATCTTCTTTAGATTTCTCTAAATCTTGTTCCCAAACCCTTTTAAAAGCATTGACACATATTTCTTTAGATTTTTCGAGATCAAACAATGTGGCCTTATATCTTTGTTCAAGAACATCATTCTTTTCGTTAAGATCAGATATTTGATTTTCAAAATCAGATTTTTGTTTTTCGAACACACTTCTTTCTTTTTCAAAATTTGATTTGATATCAATTATCTCCTTTTCAGTTTGCTTAACTATCCCATATTGACTTTCTAAGGTCTCACTAAGTGATTTCACCAAATTAGACAAGTCTTGTCGGTGTGAAGAGTTCTAACATACATTTCAGCATAGTCATCATAGCCTATAACATCAACATCACATGTAGCTTCAGTGCTAGTGTGCGAAGTGCTAACAGTTCCATTTAAAACAGAATCATCATAGCGAGCAACACGTTTAGCATCAAAAGGAGCAGTTAATTCATGCATGAAAGGTTGAGTTGCTAATAATGATTTTGCACATTCAATTAAATCTAAAATCTCATCGAATTCTTCATCAGAATCATCTAGTTTATTTAGGCCAGCAATATATTTATCACCACAACAATTATAAACACTACCAATCAAAGCAAGGTAATTGTAATTCAGTATCGACCTTGTCATCTTCCGAATTAGAAGATTCATCCCATTTTGGGGTTAAATGGGGCTTATAATTTTTATTATGTGTGGTTTGTGTTTTGCCACGACAGTCATCAGTGAGGCAGCCTAAATTACCATATTTATGACAAGCAGATTTATCCGATTTGCTGCTATTAAAGTAATAACCAATCTGATTAGTGTTTCTGTTGCGAGGCTTTTTAGATTCGTTAGATTGGGAGTCAGATTGCACACTCCTTTTTGCAAGAAGGTTTTCTTTTTCATAAGACCTTTAATACGTCTCGACATGATTGCAATCTCACTATCAATATTTTCCAATTCAATAACCTCGTCATCAGACTCATTTTCAGATTCAGATTGAATAGAAACATATTTAAATTTTTCCTTAACAGCATCGGAAGTTTTGAATGCAAGTTTAGAACTACAAAGAGAATCATTCATAGACATATCCGTTAAATTCTTTCTAAATGCCAACTCTAACTCCATGGTCTTTAACTTGGAACTGAGAAGTTCAGGTGTAAGTGACGGATCATTAATTTCTTCAATTATATACCGCTTGTGATCAAATCTGGGTTCTAGGGATCTCAAGATTTTAGAGCAGATTTCATTACTAGTGTACATAATACCATTCGAGTGAAGTTGGGTAATGATATCAGTTAGTCTCATATAGAAGTCATCAAAGGCTTCGTTATCGTTCATTACTAACATGTTATATTGTTGAACTAGCAATTGGCTCTTACACGCTTTAACCCTCGCATCACCCTCATGTGCGGTGACTAGTGTATCCCAAGTTTCTTTACTCGTGGTGCAGTGACATATGCGCTTCAATTCGTTTTCACACACTCATAAAAATGGCATTTTTTCCCTTATTGTTATAGTTGATGATTTTCTTTTGGTCATTACTCATTTCATTAGTTCTGAGTTTTCTAAGAGTAGAACTACCATCAGCAATAGGAACAATATGATGTGTATAACCATTTTCTATTAAGTCCCAAACATCATCTCCTAGTGTGCCTTGAATAAATGCTATCATACGAATTTTCCAATAAGAGAAATTAGAACCATAAAAAATAGGAGGCCTACTCATATTACCCAACCTAAGTAACTGACTTGAATCATCCATTAAAACAAGGTAAAAAGAGTTTAACAAAAGTTTTGAAAAAGATCTTTTAAAGTCTAGCTCTGATACCACTTGAGCGTGCGTCTTGCAATAGACTTTATATGCGGAAGTAAACTTATTGTTGAGTAAACGCCTTAAACCTACGAGTTTATACGAATGATGCAAAGGGGACCAAATTAAACTTTTACTTAATTTGTTAACTTTATGAAAATAAATTTTATTTTCAAAGTCAATTAAAGTCCAAATTATTTGTTAAATCAAGATGATTTACAAAATAATATACAATCAGTTTTTAAGCGAGTTTCTATTTCTTTAATCCTACTTTTTGTGTGAGGTGATATATAACAATGTAAAACACTCGATATTTATTTTACGTCGCAAAAACCCTTCCCCGGGAAAAATGACGAACTCCTCTAGGAGTTACCTAATCTACTTCCACTAAAACCAAACGAAATAGGAACGATTATACAAACATGCAACAAGACTCAAAATAAGATAAATCAGAACAAGCTATTACCTATCTCGACCAAGCTTCTCTCCGCTGTGGTTGCCTTTCCGCAATTATCCTCACAATGTAGCTCTTGTTCACTTTGCTTTTTCTTCACGTCTCAGCCTCCCCTCTAACTTCTTAAGTGCAGGTTGGCTCAGTGCCTATTGTCCTATTTCTTAGTTAAGTAATCGTGTGTGGTGTTCTATCCTAGATGACACACCCACACTTAAATGATACACACAGAATGAAATGCAACAGATTATTCTCCTATATATCTTTTCGCAAGTCTTGTGTTACTTTAAATCAAGTCTTCTTGACTTTGAATACAATTTTGAAAACTTTCTTTTCTTTTGTAAATGTTGAACACTTAGACTTGTTCAAATATCAGTATATGTGCCTATGTGCCTATGTGGTGTACAAAATGAATATTTCTAAGTGATATGAGATCTAAACAAATCCTGAAATCACTTAAACAAAATATTGTCCCATAAATATATTCAAGTAAAATAAGCACAATCAAGAACACAATATTCTAGACAGAATATCTACACAAAAATATTTGACTAAAGACTATATAAATCTGTAGCACAAGTCAAATTCAAAACTGTTTTTCACACTTAGTTTAGATTAAACCAAATTAATCTAACAATAAACTATTTAGGTTCTTAACAGTTTTATCACACAAATATGTCCACAAAATATATTTTCAGATTAGTCTAAAGATGTCATGAAATTCAGCAGTCCAAGTTCTTGAAATAAATTCTATATGAGTGAGAAACTCAATATATTACGTTTAACTCTCTAAACCAAGAATGAGATATGAATAATATCAAAAACAGAATTACTTCCTTTTTAATTTCAAAACAAAACGTTTTAAAATAAAACAAATCTGAAAATCACACAAGAAAGTATTTCAGTCACTATGTATGTGTGTAGAGATACCAAGAATAATAAATCTTAAGTCAGATCAAACTAGTACACATACAGAAATACAGATTACTTACAAACGATTTTTCAAATCGAAAAATCAAATATGGAAAGGAGATATTCTGAAATCTTGTCCAAGCTTGAATCCTCAAAAATATTATGAGACTCAACAATCAGCTTGGGAAAAATACACTAAGGATTTGTCTCTAAAAAATATGTGTATAATCTCACTCTCAAAAAATTTTAGCAGAGCTTCCGCTTCAAAATAATTTTTCTCGTCTCTTTAAAATGAAGACACAAGGTCTTTATTTATAGCAAAAAGAGAATCAGTCTGATTGGAGAAAAATAGTTCACATGGATTACAAAAATAATACACACAACCGTATATTAAATGTAATCTGAGGGCTCTCAAAGAAACACAAAATGTTGCCTTAAAAATCAGACACGTGTAAACACAGCTGTAACATAATAACAAACAAGTTGTTGAAAAAGTTTACAAAAACGAAGTCGTTTTAAAGGGTCGAAGATGCCAGCTGTAATACACTTAAAAGTTACCGTTCAGAGAAAAATATCACGAAGTCGTTTGACAAAAAAAAACAAAATCAGTTTTTATTTTAAAATAAACTCGACGTCGTTTGGCAAAGATAATATGAATACATCTCTGGTTTTAGAAATACCATGGGCGAACAAACCGGACTGGGATCCAGCTGTAAAGCAATATACGAAAATTACCATTGGAAAAAGAGACATACGGTGTCGTTTAAAACAAAGTGACGACAGCTAGCAAGGCTAAGGTTTTTTAAAAGACCTGCCTCGGTCAAGTCAGTACACAAAGGGTGTACACGCAAGCGGTTAATATATATATATATATATATATATATATATATATATATATATATATATATATATATATATATATATTATCATGAGCACGCCAACAGATATGGTAAAGGGAAAAGCTATGGACAAGCCTTTTTCTAAGGTCAAATTGCTAGAGTAGCAGGCCAAAGACTACTAGTCTTTAGTTGGCCAAAAGGCCAGCAGCTACCTAAAGGGTCAGATCGGCAGGTACACAAAGTATTAAAACAAATCCACATAACATATATTAATATATATTATATAATCGGCAGGTGAACTGTTGGTGTAACAAAACACAAGGGGTAAGTCTACTAATGGACATGTGGCATCCCTTTAGTGTAGAAAACCAAAGACAAGATTCTATGGATGGGACAAGGGATCAAAATCGGTCACAGCTTTTAAAGCTATAAAACCTATATCAAATTCCTATGCGGACATCTAAGCAGGTATATGATAATGACAACCAACATATGTTAACATACATATATAATAAATCATGAATACTAAAGTAACATACATACACACATACATGAATATATATATAAAAGCCTTAAAAAATGCGCACATAACATATTATATATAAACCACACATGCATATAAAAATTATATTTAACTTCAAAATTTTAATTTCAAAAATTTTATTGACAAAAATATTTTGTGCCGAAAATTTATGTTCACAAAAATATTTATTCTAATAAAAGATTCAAATTAAAATATTGAACAAAAAGAAATATTATGATGAGACACAACACTATCATGAGATATGATAAACAAAGGGCAAATGCGACGTGGTGTCGTGTTCTACGTGACAGAAATTCCTATGAGCCAAAGAAAATAAAAATTACCTTTTCTGAGATGGCACGCTGAATGGAGAGCACATTTGATGTAGACGAACAAGGAGAGCTTGGCGTCGATAGGCGAGACACAATCCTAATTACAAAAATATTTTGTCAAAATTTAATTCCAACTAGATGAAGTCCTATATAGCTAAAGCACAAAACACAAATCCTAGGCGTGCTCTATATAGGAACCTTCATTTCGAGACAAACATTGGTAAGGAATCGTCACCTTCGTTAGCTAAGTATATATTCTCTATTTATTAAAATTGGGATCTTGGCATATCCCTCATGCATTGTGGTTCTTCCTCGACCTCCTCCACGAATTTCTCGATGTTGGAGTTGTCGATCACCAAGCATTGGCCTAAACTATCCACCCAAAAAAATTCATAGACCGGGTCAGTCTCATCATACTGGATTTTGTCTGCCCACTCACACCTTCAGAGTTTGTATATAATCTTGCCATTAGCCCAAACCACTCTTTTGTATTAGTGTGGATTCTCTTCCTGGCTGGGTCTTTTACGCGCATTTTCTTCTAATTCTCTCGCCGAGAATCTACTGAGCAAACTTTGTTACTGGACTTGATGTTCTATTGAATCGATGTGGGGCGCCATCCGATCACGAAGCTGTCTAGACAGGCTGGGAGACCTAACTACCTTGCGTGCCCTCTATTCCTGCTCGGGAGCCACTATCGATCGAGCTGGTGTACGCACCCTTTCCTAAGTGCTGGGGATCTTGATCCCCCCATGTACTGAGTGGGTACTGTAAATTATGTATCTAACTTTGTATAGAATGTTGTATCTACCAGGTGACTATATCCTTCCCTTTTCTATACAAGTGACTCTTTATAGATTCTCTATCTAACTCTGTGGATTCTTAGATGCTTGAATGACTATCTCCTTCCCTTTGACATTTGCTTTCGTGCACTGGTGATATGTGGAAGACACTAAACCTTGATTATGCATCCATACCCTCCCTACGATCATCTGATAGGACGGCTCACAATCCATGAGATGGAATTTGATATGAGAAGTGATGTTCCTCATCGTGACCCCCACATTCACGTAGCCAATCGACTTGCTCGACTAGTTATCATATCCTGCGATTGAAAATAGACTTTTCACAATCCTTGTCTCATAGATGTTGCAAGCATAGAATGACCCCATGGGCATAATGATGATAGAGGCTCCCCTATCCATCAAGACACGTTTGAAGTTACACCCGTTCACACTCGTTTTTACGTAAAGTGGCCTATTATGGGGGTATCGAACCAATCGATCTGCCTTCGAAAAGGTAACCTCCAAAAAGAATTTCTTCACTAGCCTGGCCATTGGCCCTGTCCATCGTAGGTTTGGGGCCATGTTTTTTTTGGCAATTTCTAAGATTTCTCGAATAACTTCCAGTCAAGAATCCTTCGGCAATCCCACTTGGTCGAAGAACTAGCTAAACTTATGTGATGGTGATACTACACCGAATTCTACCAAAGTCTCAACTCGTTCTTCTTCTAGATCGTAGACTTCCTCCACATCTGTGTATGTTGATTCATCATATGATATTACTACATTTACTCCTCCTAAGGATCAAGCCTCCAATTGCCTACTCAAATCGTCGATGGGACTCCACTCATCTTCCATTTCTTCTTCCAACGTTAAACAAGACATTTGGGATAAACCTTCCTGTAAGGAATCTTCATAATATTCCTCTTGGAACCTATTCTCGATCATTAGCCGCTCTGCCTCCTCATCAAAGGCACTAACCGTGTTTCCTCCATGTGATGGCAAATTATTATCGTTCACGTTGACTTGCGGCACCTGAATCCTTTCTTGACATGTATGTCTTTTTTTTTTAGTGCAAAACACTTGCTCATTGGGTGTCCCACCCTGTTCTCTGCCACACAATACTTTGGGCATTTTGTAACTTCTCTCGTTATGGGTGTTGTGTCGACCACAATGAGTCAGCACATGTTATCTCAAATCATGAGATCGTAGGTATCAATAGCATGTTCCACTGAGCAAGGCAACTCTGGGGGGTCATATTTTTCAAACTTCCCCTTGTTTCCCCTTCCTTTTTGACCACAATTTCCCCTTCTTGCTTTCTGCCTTCATCATTGGCATAGTTCACACGAATAGGTAGCCCCCTCCCCGATCTACCTGGCAGCTTTAATAATAAGTTTGACAAGGCTGGTGATGATGTTATTAGTGGTTTGACAACCAGGGTAATGTTCTTTGTGGATTTGAGAAATCCGGCGAACGTAGCCTCCCGAGTTTCATTTATCAGATGGCATATATATTCGGTCAACAAGCCTTCTACGCAAACCTACAAAAGCTTAGCTTCTCATGTCTCCTCTCTCACATCCAAAGAGCGCTCGCAAAATCTCCCCATGTACGTCACCACGTCCTCGTCGAGCTTATGTTTCTCTTAAGCTAGTTACATAAGGGTGACTTCGTCTTCTGCCAAGATGAACTTCTGAACGAACTGAACATGAACATCTTCCAAAGTGTCCACACTACATGGAGCGAAATGAGAATACCAAGTGTAAGCCTTCTTAGTTAGAGATTTAGAAAACTATCTCAACCTCGGCTTCCTGTTGTTATAGTGGGATCCAAGATTCTCCACGAACCTTTTAATATGCTCCTTGGGATTCCCTCCTTTCCTATATAATTTTCAAAGTTAGGGGGAATATACCCCACCGCGTAGGGTTCGTTATTGTACTCCTTTGGGTACAAAGTATGAAAATCATAATCCACTGAATAAGCATCTCCTCCAACCTTGGAGGCCACCATCATTTTCAATGGCACTTTTTTCATTTCCTCCATCGGAGGTGGGGTTGAGTTGTGTTGCGTAGGGATCGGCATCACCGAGTTCACCATTGGTGGTGTTATCGGTGTTCCACTACCTGGACACGTAGCTAAAACCAAAGTGGGCATAGCAGTGTTGTGCGTTCCCCCTTCTGCCGCAGAGGGAGCGTTCATCGGCGGTGTTGGTGGAGTAGCACTGTTGGTCGTCGTCTGAGCCATTCCCCTCGAGATAAAGGGAACTTGTAGAGCCGCCGGTGGGTTCACGAACAAATTAGGTCCCACTTCAACCCCTAACACAACCAGAGCTACTAAAATCTTGACAAATTTAGCGAACGGGCTCATTAGACCCGCCGTCTGCACAGGACTCACATCAACCATCCCACTAACGGCAAGCACAACAATTTCCTTTTTCCTTGCTCCCTCTCTGTCTGGCAAGATGGTGAGATCCTCTTCTTCCTCACATTGTATAGAATCGAAATCAATGTTATTTTCCACATTATCATTAGCCATCTCTCAAAAGAGAATACCTCCCCAGCGGAGTCACCAAATGTAGGAGGTGAGTTCTTAAAATGATATTAATGTCAAGGGAGGTGTAACCCTTTATCAAGATGGTGATTAAGGCCTCAGAACAATCATCAACAACAATAAATACAAGTCCTAGGTCCGCACATTCAATGTATAAAATGCCTATATTAAATGTATTCTTACAACATTGTAAGAACACATTTTTCCGATTGAGTCTTAATGTAGTTTTGGCTCAATTTTGAACAAAAACGTTTATGTCATAGGATAGTTTTATTATTGTATCCTTCAAGCCTATGACGTGTTTGTTGAAGACGTAGCGGCCAAGTGTATAAAGCTTCATCAAAATTCCGAGTTTAAAGTGCCTCGTTTCTACGTCAACAACAGTGGTTCCATGCTCCCAAGGTATGAATGCATTAATATATATATATATATATATAGGGGCTTGGAACAATTTATAATGGGTGTAAGTTTGTTTTTAAAACTATTTTTTATTTTCATAAAGATTTAATTAAAACTTTAAAATAAAGTATATAAAGTTTCTGGGCTAAAAATCAAAATATAAGCTTTCTGGATGTTGGTTTGAATTGTCTTTCGAACGAGTTTTTCGTTATAACCAAAAGTCATTCGAACGAGTTTGCCAACGAGTTCCCATGTAGGCCACTGGAACATCGTTCGAACGAGATGGATGTTAGAATGAGAATTCGAACGAGTTCATTTTTTATACACTGAAACTTCGTTAGAAAGCTCGTTCGAACGAGACTTCGTTCGAACGAAAATCTCGTTCGAACGAGATTTGGCGGGAACAGTTAATTGGTAGTTTTTGACAGTTTTGTCCCACTTTCCCATTATCTTTCCCCACTAACTTTTGACAGAATATCTAAGTGCGGGAACCAAGTTTTGGAAGTTAACTTTTTCATACACTACTATCTCCTAGAGAGAGTTTGAGAGCAAAATTCTAAAAAGAAAAAGTTTATGTTTTAAGTGTCAATTTTTCAATAGAAATTCATTAAACACTTTAGTTTTCACCCATAGTTTATTTAATCTAAGCTTCCATATATATATACTTTTCTTGGAGTGTTTGGCACCGGTTTATCTCTACACTTTGAAGAAGAGAAGTTTGGGTTTCCTTCTCATCCCTCAAAGAAGAAGAATGTTGTTTTGCAGCGGCATTCTCACATGGTGAAAGGCACCAGGTGTGGTTGACGGTGTACCTATTGTCTTATTGGTTAAGTCCAAGATTCCGGTGGAGCTCTGGGTTGTCTACTAGGCGGAGGTGTTTACAAGAAGACGCGTCGGGACTTGAAGGAGTCAAGTCGAGTGTTGTAAGTCATCTTGCTTGTAATTGTAAAACCATACTTAGTGGACTTAAGGCTAGGGTCGTCCGAGGTTTTTTCCCGTTGTGGGTTTTTCCTCGTACATCGCGGCGTGGTGATTCATTATTTATTTTATCTTGCAAAATCACCTAGAACACATGCTTAGGTAAAAAGATAAAATTTGGTTTATATCTCTACTAATTCAATTTGGTGCTAAATTAATTTGGGTAAAAGTATATTTAATTCAAGTCATCATTTTAATATGTTAAAATTGGTTTGGCCTAATTTGGTAATATTGAAAATATGACTTAGGCAAATTTCTAGGACTTGGGTTAAATCACTTTGTTTAATTTTAATTTAACAGGAAATTAAAATTTGTTTTTGAACCATCATCTCGCTTCCGCATATCTTTCTAAAAAGGAAATCAATTTTCTATAAGAAGTTTAAAATTGGGGGTCCACGGTGTTTCAAATTGGTATCAGAGCCGGAGCGCTAATTTATCGTGTTAAAGATCCATTTTTCTGCTTTTAGAATTTTTGTGTTTCCTTGTATTTCTAGGTGGTTCATTTTTGTCTCACTCTCTTTTTTGTTTTGTATCTCTCGATGGGACGTTTTAATGATAATTTGTCCATTTCTATTGATAATGAAATTTTTCATATTCGAGAGGAATTTAATGGGCTTAATAAGTGTAATGAAAATTTAAAGGAATTAAATTTAAGATTTGTGAAAAGAATTAAATTTCTTGAAAATGAAAATTATTGTTTTAAAGCTAAAATTGAGTTTTTGCAAATCTCCCTATCTCAAAAAGATATTTTCCGTGAAAAGCTCATGGACTTAAATTACAATTTTAATATTTTAGAAAAGTCCAAGAAAGAGAGTGATATTCGTGAAAAGACTCTTAGGGACAAGTTTGCTCACATTGAGGGGGAGCGTGATAACCTTCTAGGTGTAATTGACAATTTAAAGAAATAGTCCCGTAAATTTGAGGAGTCTAATTTATTACTTGAGTCTGAAATTTTAAAAATGAAAAATGATTTAATAAACTCTAGTAGTAGTTGTAATGGTACTAGATCATCTTGTTCTAATACTTCCGTTGCTAAAGCTAAGACCATTGTTTGTTTTAGAGGGTCAACTTTATCCAAAGACTTTAAAAAAGGCCACGCCTTAGGTAACATTCCTCGTGTTTACACATGCTTTCATTGTGGTAGGAAAGGTCACCTTAGTTCATATATACACATGAGATATTTACAGGTCACCTTAGTTCATATATTCCTCGTGTATACACATTTGTATGTATATGTATATATACACAACTGATATTTACAGATATATTCCTACAACATGTGATATCATATACAGATATATACAAATGTGTATATCAGATATATACACATGAGATATACAAATGTCTCTCTCTCTCTAATATCACACCTCAAGAACCAGATGTGTAACAACGTGTGTTCATGAATATTAGAGAGAGAGACAGCGTGACCCAGCATGTGTTCATGAATATTAGAGAGAGAGACATCGTGCGTGATATTGGAGAGAGAGACAACGTGTTTAATACTTATGGATGAACTGTTCATAATACACACGGCGTGTATAAATACACAACTGTTCATATACTATATTAAGTTTTGTTGTGTTTTGTTTTCACACAAGTCAAAAACAAAAAACTGAGTAGAGTTGTGTTCATATCTTCATCTGAAAGCACTTAACACGGACAGGTTCCCCAAAACAAAAAAACTGAGTAGAGTTATTTTGAATGGATGGGTTTACACGGACAGTTAACTGGGTTTATATGGGTTTAATTTAACTCTCTCTCTTATATTCTGTTTGGAATTTATTTTTGAGGATTTTTAAATTTAGGACCTATTATAATATATATTTTAGAAAATAGGATGATAAATATTTTATTTATAGTTTCAGTCCCTAAATTTTTAATAAAGTCGCTGGCGGGGACCCATTTTCATAAAACGTCAACCAATTACAGCACGCCACATGTCCTTTTAATTTCAAAATAGGGACTAAAAATGGGAACAAAATATTTTTTGTCCTATATCCATAATCAATATTATTTTAAGTCCTAAAATTACATACTCTAATTTTTCTATACATTAGAGGTTTTGAGATATCAGAAAAGAGTAATCCGAACCATCTACCATCATATCATGAGAGGTTTTGAGATATCTTATATGAGTAATCCGAACCAGCTGAAGGTGTACTCTGACATCATATCATTAGTAGTTTTTATTGTAAAGAATGTCTGCCAGTTTCTGTTTGTACCGTTTTTATTGTGTTTCAGGATATGTACGACGTTGCATTTCAAAGTATGTTATGTTTTAGACTCATTTAATAATCACACCTCATTTTTTTTCATTTTGTAGTTGACTTCTTTGTTCACATGGAGAATGCTACGGTATTTGGCAACGTATGTTGCTTTTAATTATACCCTCTTTCACTTAAATGATATCAATTCCTTATACATTTTCATTCTTTACTTATAGGTGGATGAAGATGCAGCGATTGCTGTAATAACCGAACTCCTCTCATCAATTTTTATTATCCTCACCTATTTGTTTATATGTTTATATGTGCCAATCTTTATATCAAGTACGTCGAGCTAGATACGTGCACATTTCGTAGAGTTATTACGAGGATGTTTCCTGCGAATCCATGATTGACTATCAGAAGGCTAATTTTTTTGTAAAGCTTAGGCTTAGAGCTACTACACGTTGTTGGGTGATTGTTAAGGATCTTTTGAATAGTCTGCTAAGGCTTTTCTTTGTATAGTCTGCTAAGTCTTTTTTGCTAAGGATGATTATTACATGTTGTTGGATGATTCACAATACGAGGTTATTTGATGAATTTAGACTATTTGAATGTTGTTCGACTATTTGTTATTGGTTAAACAGTGAATAGTCCTAAAAACATAGGACATTATGACCATTTTTTTAAAACTACATTTTGTTTTGTTGGGGAACAAAATTTTTTCTTTTTGCAATTATGTACTTTGAAATTTTTTGCATTTTTGCGACAATCAGCGTGCCTTCAGGCACGGGCATACCCTAGTATATATATATATATAGGTCTCCAGAAACAGGGATGCATGGATGATGATTCCTTCGAGTCAGACGTCTGCTGCTGCAATTGTGGATGCAAGCAGGTTTATTTTAGATGCATTTATCCTTGTGATCTAGATAGGAGGCATTGTAGAAATATTTGGGCAGATAGCCCAATTGTATTCATTTATTCTTTTACCGCCTTTTAGCGCGGCATTCAATTTGGTTGTATTATGTTGTACTGAGTGTTCGGTTATTTTATTTCATCTCAGTTGTCGTGTATAAACTGTGCAAATTTTTTACTTGGATGGTTTGGTTAAAAAGATTAGTTAATTAAAATTTGACGCCAGCCTAATAAGTTATTAGTAATTAATTTGGTTTTCGACGGTGATACAAAGAATGAATCATATGAGATTCCTATTTTAATCTGGTCTAGGATTGATCATCGGGTATTTTATTAGGCGGGGTGTCACAACATTTCAAGGGGTTTATCTTCAATTTGTTCCTTCTACACCTTGTGAACACTCTCCTCAAATACGCCAAATGGGTGGTCTCCACCTTGGACTTTATCACCAGGTCATCCACGTAAAAGTCTATAATCTCATGAGAGAGAATGTGGAATATGGTCATCCTGGTCCTCTAGTACGTAGCCACTGCGTTCTTTAGTCTAAAAGGTGTAATAGCATACATGAAGTTACCTAATGGGGTGCGAAAGGCTATCTTCTCAGCATCTTTCGGGTCCATTTTGATCTGGTTGTTCCCCATGTAGCCATCCATGAAGCTATACATCTTATGTTCTACCATTGCATCTATTAGGCTATCAATAGAAGGCAAGGGATTCTCATCTTTCAGACATGCTAGATTAAAATCTCGGTAGTCCACGCAAATTTGAATTCAGTTCTTATCATTCTTCCCTACGGTCACGATGCTAGACAACCAAATGGGATGTTGAATGGGAACAATGAAACCTGTAGCGAGTAACCTCCGAACTTCCTCCTTTATCTTCAAGTCTAGCTTTGGTTTATACGTTCTAGTGGCCTGTTTCACTCGCATTGATGATGGTGTAACATTTAATCTATGGAAACTCACCTCCTAATCTACTCCCGCCATTTTAGTATACTCCCACGCTAACACATCTTTGAATTCTATCAATCTTTCCACTAGAGCTCCGTTGGTAGCGTCATCACGGTCTTTCGTGAGCGTGCGTCTTTCAATAGACTTTATATGCGGAAGTAAACTTATGGTTGAGTAAACGCCTTAAACCTACGAGTTTATACGAATGATGCAAAGGGGAACAATTTAAACTATTACTTAATTTGTTAACTTTATGAAAATAAATTTTATTTTCAAAGTCAATTAAAGTCCAAATTATTTGTTAAATCCAGATGATTTACAAAATAATATACAATCAGTTTTTAAGCGAGTTTCTATTTTTTTAATCCTACTTTTTCGTGTGAGGTGATATACAACAATGTAAAACACTCGGTATTTATTTTACGTCGCAAAACCATTCCCCGGGAAAAACGACGAAGTCCTCTAGAAGTTACCTAATCTACTTCCACTAAAACCAAACGAAATAGGAACGATTATACAAACATGCAACAAGACTCAAAATAAGATAAATCAGAACAAGCTATTACCTATCTCGACACAGCTTCTCTCCGCTGTGGTTGCCTTTTCGCAATTATCCTCACAATGTAGCTCTTGTTCACTTTGCTTTTTCTTCACGTCTCAGTCTCCCCTCTAACTTCTTAAGCGCAGGTTGGCTCAGTGCCTATTGTCCTATTTCTTAGTGAAGTAATCGTGTGTGGTGTTCTATCCTATATGACACACCCACACTTAAATGATACACACAGAATGCAATGCAACAGATTATTCTCCTATATATCTTTTCGCAAGTCTTGTGTTACTTTAAATCAAGTCTTCTTGACTTTGAATACAATTTTGAAAACTTTCTTTTCTTTTGTAAATGTTGAACACTTAGACTTGTTCAAATATCAATATATGTGCCTGTGTGAATATGTGGTGTACAAAGTGAATATTTCTAAGTGATATGAGATCTAAACAAATCCTGAAATCACTTGAACAAAATATTGTCCCACAAATATATTCAAATAAAATAAGCACAATCAAGAACACAATATTCTAGACAGAATATGTACACAAAAATATTTGACTAAAGACTATATAAATCTGTAGCACAAGTCAAATTCAAAACTGTTTTTCAAACTTAGTTTAGATTAAACCAAATTAATCTAAAAATAAACTACTTACGTTCTTAACATTTTTATCACACAAATATGTCCACAAAATATATTTTCAGATTAGTCTAAAGATGTCATGAAATTCAGCAGTCCAAGTTCTTGAAATAAATTCTATATGAGTGAGAAACTCAATATATTACGTTTAACTCTCTAAACCAAGAATGAGATATGAATAATATCAAAAACAGAATTACTTCCTTTTTAATTTTAAAACAAAACGTTTTAAAATAAAACAAATCTGAAAATCACACAAGAAAGTATTTCAGTCACTATGTATGTGTGTAGAGATACCAAGAATAATAAATCTTAGTCAGATCAAACTAGTACACATACAGAAATAAAGATTACTTACAAACGATTTTTCAATTCGAAAAATCAAATATGGAGAGGAGATATTCTGAAATCTTGTCCAAGCTTGAATCCTCAAAAATATTATGAGACTCAACAATCAGCTTGGGAAAAATACACTAAGGATTTGTCTCTGAAAAATATGTGTATAATCTCACTCTCAAAAAATTTTAGCAGAGCTTCCGCTTCAAAATAATTTTTCTCGTCTCTTTAAAATGAACACACAAGGTCTTTATTTATAGCAAAAAGAGAATCAGTCTGATTGGAGAAAAATAGTTCACATGGATTACAAAAATAATACACACAACCGTAGATTAAATGTAATCTGAGGGCTCTCAAAGAAACACAAAATGTTGCCTTAAAAAGCAGACACGTGTAAACACACTTGTAACATAATAACAAACAAGTTGTTGAAAAAGTTTACAAAAACGAAGTCGTTCTAAAGGGTCGAAGATGCTAGCTGTAATACACTTAAAAGTTACCGTTGAGAGAAAAACATCACGAATTCGTTTGACAAAAAAACAAAATCAGTTTTTATTTTAAAATAAACTCGACGTCGTTTGGCAAAGATAATATGAATACATCTCTGGTTTTAGAAATACCATGGGCGAACAAACCGGTCTGGGATCCAGCTGTAAAGCAATATACGAAAATTACCGTTGGAAAAAGAGACATACGGTGTCGTTTAAAACAAAGTGACGACAGCTAGCAAGGCTAAGGTCTTTTAAAAGACCTGCCTCGGTCAAGTCAGTACACAAAGGGTGTACACGCAAGCGGTTAAAAAATATATATATATATTATCATGAGCACGCCAACAGATATGGTAAAGGGAAAAGCTATGGACAAGCCTTTTTCTAAGGTCAAATCGCTAGAGTAGCAGGCCAAAGACTACTAGTCTTTAGTTGACCAAAATGCCAACAGCTACCTAAAGGGTCAGATCGGCAGGTACACAGAGTATTAAAACAAAGCCACATAACATATATTAATATATATTATATAATCGGCAGGTGAACTGTTGGTGTAACAAAACACAAGGAGTAAGTCTACTAATGGACATTTGGCATCCCTTTAGTGTAGAAAACCAAAGACAAGATTTTATGGATGGGACAAGGGCTCAAAATCGGTCACAGCTTTTAAAGCTATAAAACCTATATCAAATTCCTATGCAGACATCTAAGCAGGTATATGATAATGACAACCAACATATGTTAACATACATATATAATAAATCATGAATACTAAAGTAACATACATACACGCATACATGAATATATATATAAAAGCCTTAAAAAATGCGCACATAACATATTATATATAAACCACACATGCATATACAAATTATATTTAACTTCAAAATTTTAATTCCAAAAATTTTATTAACAAAAATATTTTGTGCCGAAAATTAATTATTTTCACAAAAATATTTATTCTAATAAAAGATTCAAATTAAAATATTGAACAAAAAGAAATATTATGACGAGACACAACACTATCATGAGATATGATAAACAAAGTGCAAATGCGACGTGGTGTCGTGTTCTACGTGACAGAAATTCCTATGAGCCAAAGAAAATAAAAATTACCTTTTCTGAGATGCCACGCTGAATGGAGAGCACATTTGATGTAGACGAACAAGGAAAGCTTGGCGTCGATAGGTGAGACACAATCCTAATTACAAAAATATTTTGTCAAAATTGAATTCCAACTAGATGAAGTCCTATATAGCTAAAGCACAAAACACAAATCCTAGGTGTGCTCTATATAGGAACCTTTAATCTCCCCATTGGAGTAATTTTGACAAAACCCTTGAGTACATCAAATGACATACTAAAGTAAAATCAATCTTAGATTTTCCTATACAAAAGAGTATCTAACTACCCACCCATCCTAGAAATGAAAAGACACAACTCAGATGAACGGTTGATGAAGACCTGCAAAACATAAATACTTTTCTGCTAAGAAATCAAGTTAGTAGCATTTGCTCGACCAAAATAATAATATGATAGAATTACATGGGCAGGAAATAACAAAACAGAATATGTATGAACACAAGACTAGAATATGTACTCAACTCTCCCCCATTTTGTCTAAATTAGACAATGGTAGAAAGTTATCATAATAACAAGTTATAATCTGTAAAATAAGCATCTCCTACATCAAACATGGTTCTAAGAGATACCGTTATTAGTAGATATCTTTATCCTAAAACCTAAGAGATCGTAAAATCAAAATGCCGAAAATAAACAGGTTTTAATTATCGAGCACACCTTTCCAATCAAACAGGGGATTAAGGAAAGACTTCGAAAATATATTATCAAGTCTACAATCACTAGTAACATGTTCAACTACCCCATTATGTTGGCTGCCTTTTGGAGCACTAAACTGATGTGAAGTACCACTAGTCTCGCAAGAATTGATAACTTTGATTTCTTTAAAATCATCTCCCCTATCATTGAATAACTCTAAAGGGGCAATGGTATTTTTGTCTTTTACTGGTTGGTGAGGAGACTTAGTAACTTCCTTAATAGGGACATCGTTACCAATATTAGAGGGACATTCCTTCGATTTAAAAAATTCCAACTGAGGTCTCAAATCACAAGTCCTAACCCAAATAGGCAATGTTTTCAAAGGTTTTTGTGCCTTTTGGAAACTAGGATGAAACGTTTTCGTATGGTTCTGAGGCCTAGCGTAGTTGAAGGAACGATTCCACCTATTATTGGGTCGATGCCTATGGAAATTTGTAAATCGTTTCACTTTCTTGTCAAAGACTTTAAAATGAGCATCTTTCTTACGATTACTAAGGCATTCCCAGTTTTGGTGTCCAAAAACATCACAAAACTACAATAGCAATTAGTAGCAGATTTTTTAACGTAAGAATCAGACTTCCTAGACTTTAAAACACCTAAGTCAGGTTTAGTAGTCAAGTTTGTCCTTTTAGGGGGCGGAATGTATTTAGGAGAATCAGCATACCTTATGAGAGGATACTTGAGATCAATTTCCTTTTTAGAAGTAGTTTCAATTAAAATCTGTTTTCCTTTACCAACTTTTGAACTACTCAAATTTTTCTTAAGTTGGGTACTATCCCTAACAAAAATAGTAGGTTTAATACAAATAATATTCTTAGCATTCTCATCATAGCCAATTCCATTTGTATTAAAATCATATTTCATAGAGTCCAAAAATTTATCTAAATCAAAATCTTCTTTAGATTTCTCTAAATCTTGTTCCCAAACCCTTTTAAAAGCATTGACACATATTTCTTTAGATTTTTCGAGATCAAACAATGTGGCCTTATATCTTTGTTCAAGAACATCATTCTTTTCGTTAAGATCAGATATTTGATTTTCAAAATCAGATTTTTGTTTTTCGAACACACTTCTTTCTTTTTCAAAATTTGATTTGATATCAATTATCTCCTTTTCAGTTTGCTTAACTATCCCATATTGACTTTCTAAGGTCTCACTAAGTGATTTCACCAAATTAGACAAGTCTTGTCGGTGTGAAGAGTTCTAACATACATTTCAGCATAGTCATCATAGCCTATAACATCAACATCACATGTAGCTTCAGTGCTAGTGTGCGAAGTGCTAACAGTTCCATTTAAAACAGAATCATCATAGCGAGCAACACGTTTAGCATCAAAAGGAGCAGTTAATTCATGCATGAAAGGTTGAGTTGCTAATAATGATTTTGCACATTCAATTAAATCTAAAATCTCATCGAATTCTTCATCAGAATCATCTAGTTTATTTAGGCCAGCAATATATTTATCACCACAACAATTATAAACACTACCAATCAAAGCAAGGTAATTGTAATTCAGTATCGACCTTGTCATCTTCCGAATTAGAAGATTCATCCCATTTTGGGGTTAAATGGGGCTTATAATTTTTATTGTGTGTGGTTTGTGTTTTGCCACGACAGTCATCAGTGAGGCAGCCTAAATTACCATATTTATGACAAGCAGATTTATCCGATTTGCTGCTATTAAAGTAATAACCAATCTGATTAGTGTTTCTGTTGCGAGGCTTTTTAGATTCGTTAGATTGGGAGTCAGATTGCACACTCCTTTTTGCAAGAAGGTTTTCTTTTTCATAAGACCTTTAATACGTCTCGACATGATTGCAATCTCACTATCAATATTTTCCAATTCAATAACCTCGTCATCAGACTCATTTTCAGATTCAGATTGAATAGAAACAGATTTAAATTTTTCCTTAACAGCATCGGAAGTTTTGAATGCAAGTTTAGAACTACAAAGAGAATCATTCATAGACATATCCGTTAAATTCTTTCTAAATGCCAACTCTAACTCCATGGTCTTTAACTTGGAACTGAGAAGTTCAGGTGTAAGTGACGGATCATTAATTTCTTCAATTATATACCGCTTGTGATCAAATCTGGGTTCTAGGGATCTCAAGATTTTAGAGCAGATTTCATTACTAGTGTACATAATACCATTCGAGTGAAGTTGGGTAATGATATCAGTTAGTCTCATATAGAAGTCATCAAAGGCTTCGTTATCGTTCATTACTAACATGTTATATTGTTGAACTAGCAATTGGCTCTTACACGCTTTAACCCTCGCATCACCCTCATGTGCGGTGACTAGTGTATCCCAAGTTTCTTTACTCGTGGTGCAGTGACATATGCGCTTCAATTCGTTTTCACACACTCATAAAAATGGCATTTTTTCCCTTATTGTTATAGTTGATGATTTTCTTTTGGTCATTACTCATTTCATTAGTTCTGAGTTTTCTAAGAGTAGAACTACCATCAGCAATAGGAACAATATGATGTGTATAACCATTTTCTATTAAGTCCCAAACATCATCTCCTAGTGTGCCTTGAATAAATGCTATCATACGAATTTTCCAATAAGAGAAATTAGAACCATAAAAAATAGGAGGCCTACTCATATTACCCAACCTAAGTAACTGACTTGAATCATCCATTAAAACAAGGTAAAAAGAGTTTAACAAAAATTTTGAAAAAGATCTTTTAAAGTCTAGCTCTGATACCACTTGAGCGTGCGTCTTGCAATAGACTTTATATGCGGAAGTAAACTTATTGTTGAGTAAACGCCTTAAACCTACGAGTTTATACGAATGATGCAAAGGGGACCAAATTAAACTTTTACTTAATTTGTTAACTTTATGAAAATAAATTTTATTTTCAAAGTCAATTAAAGTCCAAATTATTTGTTAAATCAAGATGATTTACAAAATAATATACAATCAGTTTTTAAGCGAGTTTCTATTTCTTTAATCCTACTTTTTGTGTGAGGTGATATATAACAATGTAAAACACTCGATATTTATTTTACGTCGCAAAAACCCTTCCCCGGGAAAAATGACGAACTCCTCTAGGAGTTACCTAATCTACTTCCACTAAAACCAAACGAAATAGGAACGATTATACAAACATGCAACAAGACTCAAAATAAGATAAATCAGAACAAGCTATTACCTATCTCGACCAAGCTTCTCTCCGCTGTGGTTGCCTTTCCGCAATTATCCTCACAATGTAGCTCTTGTTCACTTTGCTTTTTCTTCACGTCTCAGCCTCCCCTCTAACTTCTTAAGCGCAGGTTGGCTCAGTGCCTATTGTCCTATTTCTTAGTTAAGTAATCGTGTGTGGTGTTCTATCCTAGATGACACACCCACACTTAAATGATACACACAGAATGAAATGCAACAGATTATTCTCCTATATATCTTTTCGCAAGTCTTGTGTTACTTTAAATCAAGTCTTCTTGACTTTGAATACAATTTTGAAAACTTTCTTTTCTTTTGTAAATGTTGAACACTTAGACTTGTTCAAATATCAGTATATGTGCCTATGTGCCTATGTGGTGTACAAAATGAATATTTCTAAGTGATATGAGATCTAAACAAATCCTGAAATCACTTAAACAAAATATTGTCCCATAAATATATTCAAGTAAAATAAGCACAATCAAGAACACAATATTCTAGACAGAATATCTACACAAAAATATTTGACTAAAGACTATATAAATCTGTAGCACAAGTCAAATTCAAAACTGTTTTTCACACTTAGTTTAGATTAAACCAAATTAATCTAACAATAAACTATTTAGGTTCTTAACAGTTTTATCACACAAATATGTCCACAAAATATATTTTCAGATTAGTCTAAAGATGTCATGAAATTCAGCAGTCCAAGTTCTTGAAATAAATTCTATATGAGTGAGAAACTCAATATATTACGTTTAACTCTCTAAACCAAGAATGAGATATGAATAATATCAAAAACAGAATTACTTCCTTTTTAATTTCAAAACAAAACGTTTTAAAATAAAACAAATCTGAAAATCACACAAGAAAGTATTTCAGTCACTATGTATGTGTGTAGAGATACCAAGAATAATAAATCTTAAGTCAGATCAAACTAGTACACATACAGAAATACAGATTACTTACAAACGATTTTTCAAATCGAAAAATCAAATATGGAAAGGAGATATTCTGAAATCTTGTCCAAGCTTGAATCCTCAAAAATATTATGAGACTCAACAATCAGCTTGGGAAAAATACACTAAGGATTTGTCTCTAAAAAATATGTGTATAATCTCACTCTCAAAAAATTTTAGCAGAGCTTCCGCTTCAAAATAATTTTTCTCGTCTCTTTAAAATGAAGACACAAGGTCTTTATTTATAGCAAAAAGAGAATCAGTCTGATTGGAGAAAAATAGTTCACATGGATTACAAAAATAATACACACAACCGTATATTAAATGTAATCTGAGGGCTCTCAAAGAAACACAAAATGTTGCCTTAAAAATCAGACACGTGTAAACACAGCTGTAACATAATAACAAACAAGTTGTTGAAAAAGTTTACAAAAACGAAGTCGTTTTAAAGGGTCGAAGATGCCAGCTGTAATACACTTAAAAGTTACCGTTCAGAGAAAAATATCACGAAGTCGTTTGACAAAAAAAAACAAAATCAGTTTTTATTTTAAAATAAACTCGACGTCGTTTGGCAAAGATAATATGAATACATCTCTGGTTTTAGAAATACCATGGGCGAACAAACCGGACTGGGATCCAGCTGTAAAGCAATATACGAAAATTACCATTGGAAAAAGAGACATACGGTGTCGTTTAAAACAAAGTGACGACAGCTAGCAAGGCTAAGGTTTTTTAAAAGACCTGCCTCGGTCAAGTCAGTACACAAAGGGTGTACACGCAAGCGGTTAATATATATATATATATATATATATATATATATATATATATATATATATATATATATATATATATATATATATATATATATATATATATATATCATGAGCACGCCAACAGATATGGTAAAGGGAAAAGCTATGGACAAGCCTTTTTCTAAGGTCAAATTGCTAGAGTAGCAGGCCAAAGACTACTAGTCTTTAGTTGGCCAAAAGGCCAACAGCTACCTAAAGGGTCAGATCGGCAGGTACACAAAGTATTAAAACAAATCCACATAACATATATTAATATATATTATATAATCGGCAGGTGAACTGTTGGTGTAACAAAACACAAGGGGTAAGTCTACTAATGGACATGTGGCATCCCTTTAGTGTAGAAAACCAAAGACAAGATTCTATGGATGGGACAAGGGATCAAAATCGGTCACAGCTTTTAAAGCTATAAAACCTATATCAAATTCCTATGCGGACATCTAAGCAGGTATATGATAATGACAACCAACATATGTTAACATACATATATAATAAATCATGAATACTAAAGTAACATACATACACACATACATGAATATATATATAAAAGCCTTAAAAAATGCGCACATAACATATTATATATAAACCACACATGCATATAAAAATTATATTTAACTTCAAAATTTTAATTTCAAAAATTTTATTGACAAAAATATTTTGTGCCGAAAATTTATGTTCACAAAAATATTTATTCTAATAAAAGATTCAAATTAAAATATTGAACAAAAAGAAATATTATGATGAGACACAACACTATCATGAGATATGATAAACAAAGGGCAAATGCGACGTGGTGTCGTGTTCTACGTGACAGAAATTCCTATGAGCCAAAGAAAATAAAAATTACCTTTTCTGAGATGGCACGCTGAATGGAGAGCACATTTGATGTAGACGAACAAGGAGAGCTTGGCGTCGATAGGCGAGACACAATCCTAATTACAAAAATATTTTGTCAAAATTTAATTCCAACTAGATGAAGTCCTATATAGCTAAAGCACAAAACACAAATCCTAGGCGTGCTCTATATAGGAACCTTCATTTCGAGACAAACATTGGTAAGGAATCGTCACCTTCGTTAGCTAAGTATATATTCTCTATTTATTAAAATTGGGATCTTGGCATATCCCTCATGCATTGTGGTTCTTCCTCGACCTCCTCCACGAATTTCTCGATGTTGGAGTTGTCGATCACCAAGCATTGGCCTAAACTATCCACCCAAAAAAATTCATAGAC
This sequence comes from Sambucus nigra, assembly GCA_949130495.1. Taxonomy (NCBI): domain Eukaryota; kingdom Viridiplantae; phylum Streptophyta; class Magnoliopsida; order Dipsacales; family Adoxaceae; genus Sambucus; species Sambucus nigra. The sequence continues at coordinate 524,670,947 of OX422220.1, forward strand.
CGGGTCAGTCTCATCATACTGGATTTTGTCTGCCCACTCACACCTTCAGAGTTTGTATATAATCTTGCCATTAGCCCAAACCACTCTTTTGTATTAGTGTGGATTCTCTTCCTGGCTGGGTCTTTTACGCGCATTTTCTTCTAATTCTCTCGCCGAGAATCTACTGAGCAAACTTTGTTACTGGACTTGATGTTCTATTGAATCGATGTGGGGCGCCATCCGATCACGAAGCTGTCTAGACAGGCTGGGAGACCTAACTACCTTGCGTGCCCTCTATTCCTGCTCGGGAGCCACTATCGATCGAGCTGGTGTACGCACCCTTTCCTAAGTGCTGGGGATCTTGATCCCCCCATGTACTGAGTGGGTACTGTAAATTATGTATCTAACTTTGTATAGAATGTTGTATCTACCAGGTGACTATATCCTTCCCTTTTCTATACAAGTGACTCTTTATAGATTCTCTATCTAACTCTGTGGATTCTTAGATGCTTGAATGACTATCTCCTTCCCTTTGACATTTGCTTTCGTGCACTGGTGATATGTGGAAGACACTAAACCTTGATTATGCATCCATACCCTCCCTACGATCATCTGATAGGACGGCTCACAATCCATGAGATGGAATTTGATATGAGAAGTGATGTTCCTCATCGTGACCCCCACATTCACGTAGCCAATCGACTTGCTCGACTAGTTATCATATCCTGCGATTGAAAATAGACTTTTCACAATCCTTGTCTCATAGATGTTGCAAGCATAGAATGACCCCATGGGCATAATGATGATAGAGGCTCCCCTATCCATCAAGACACGTTTGAAGTTACACCCGTTCACACTCGTTTTTACGTAAAGTGGCCTATTATGGGGGTATCGAACCAATCGATCTGCCTTCGAAAAGGTAACCTCCAAAAAGAATTTCTTCACTAGCCTGGCCATTGGCCCTGTCCATCGTAGGTTTGGGGCCATGTTTTTTTTGGCAATTTCTAAGATTTCTCGAATAACTTCCAGTCAAGAATCCTTCGGCAATCCCACTTGGTCGAAGAACTAGCTAAACTTATGTGATGGTGATACTACACCGAATTCTACCAAAGTCTCAACTCGTTCTTCTTCTAGATCGTAGACTTCCGCCACATCTGTGTATGTTGATTCATCATATGATATTACTACATTTACTCCTCCTAAGGATCAAGCCTCCAATTGCCTACTCAAATCGTCGATGGGACTCCACTCATCTTCCATTTCTTCTTCCAACGTTAAACAAGACATTTGGGATAAACCTTCCTGTAAGGAATCTTCATAATATTCCTCTTGGAACCTATTCTCGATCATTAGCCGCTCTGCCTCCTCATCAAAGGCACTAACCGTGTTTCCTCCATGTGATGGCAAATTATTATCGTTCACGTTGACTTGCGGCACCTGAATCCTTTCTTGACATGTATGTCTTTTTTTTTTAGTGCAAAACACTTGCTCATTGGGTGTCCCACCCTGTTCTCTGCCACACAATACTTTGGGCATTTTGTAACTTCTCTCGTTATGGGTGTTGTGTCGACCACAATGAGTCAGCACATGTTATCTCAAATCATGAGATCGTAGGTATCAATAGCATGTTCCACTGAGCAAGGCAACTCTGGGGGGTCATATTTTTCAAACTTCCCCTTGTTTCCCCTTCCTTTTTGACCACAATTTCCCCTTCTTGCTTTCTGCCTTCATCATTGGCATAGTTCACACGAATAGGTAGTCCCCTCCCCGATCTACCTGGCAGCTTTAATAATAAGTTTGACAAGGCTGGTGATGATGTTATTAGTGGTTTGACAACTAGGGTAATGTTCTTTGTGGATTTGAGAAATCCGGCGAACGTAGCCTCCCGAGTTTCATTTATCAGATGGCATATATATTCGGTCAACAAGCCTTCTACGCAAACCTACAAAAGCTTAGCTTCTCATGTCTCCTCTCTCACATCCAAAGAGCGCTCGCAAAATCTCCCCATGTACGTCACCACGTCCTCGTCGAGCTTATGTTTCTCTTAAGCTAGTTACATAAGGGTGACTTCGTCTTCTGCCAAGACGAACTTCTGAACGAACTGAACATGAACATCTTCCAAAGTGTCCACACTACATGGAGCGAAATGAGAATACCAAGTGTAAGCCTTCTTAGTTAGAGATTTAGAAAACTATCTCAACCTCGGCTTCCTGTTGTTATAGTGGGATCCAAGATTCTCCACGAACCTTTTAATATGCTCCTTGGGATTCCCTCCTTTCCTATATAATTTTCAAAGTTAGGGGGAATATACCCCACCGCGTAGGGTTCGTTATTGTACTCCTTTGGGTACAAAGTATGAAAATCATAATCCACTGAATAAGCATCTCCTCCAACCTTGGAGGCCACCATCATTTTCAATGGCACTTTTTTCATTTCCTCCATCGGAGGTGGGGTTGAGTTGTGTTGCGTAGGGATCGGCATCACCGAGTTCACCATTGGTGGTGTTATCGGTGTTCCACTACCTGGACACGTAGCTAAAACCAAAGTGGGCATAGCAGTGTTGTGCGTTCCCCCTTCTGCCGCAGAGGGAGCGTTCATCGGCGGTGTTGGTGGAGTAGCACTGTTGGTCGTCGTCTGAGCCATTCCCCTCGAGATAAAGGGAACTTGTAGAGCCGCCGGTGGGTTCACGAACAAATTAGGTCCCACTTCAACCCCTAACACAACCAGAGCTACTAAAATCTTGACAAATTTAGCGAACGGGCTCATTAGACCCGCCGTCTGCACAGGACTCACATCAACCATCCCACTAACGGCAAGCACAACAATTTCCTTTTTCCTTGCTCCCTCTCTGTCTGGCAAGATGGTGAGATCCTCTTCTTCCTCACATTGTATAGAATCGAAATCAATGTTATTTTCCACATTATCATTAGCCATCTCTCAAAAGAGAATACCTCCCCAGCGGAGTCACCAAATGTAGGAGGTGAGTTCTTAAAATGATATTAATGTCAAGGGAGGTGTAACCCTTTATCAAGATGGTGATTAAGGCCTCAGAACAATCATCAACAACAATAAATACAAGTCCTAGGTCCGCACATTCAATGTATAAAATGCCTATATTAAATGTATTCTTACAACATTGTAAGAACACATTTTTCCGATTGAGTCTTAATGTAGTTTTGGCTCAATTTCGAACAAAAACGTTTATGTCATAGGATAGTTTTATTATTGTATCCTTCAAGCCTATGACGTGTTTGTTGAAGACGTAGCGGCCAAGTGTATAAAGCTTCATCAAAATTCCGAGTTTAAAGTGCCTCGTTTCTACGTCAACAACAGTGGTTCCATGCTCCCAAGGTATGAATGCATTAATATATATATATATATATATATATATATAGGGGCTTGGAACAATTTATAATGGGTGTAAGTTTGTTTTTAAAACTATTTTTTATTTTCATAAAGATTTAATTAAAACTTTAAAATAAAGTATATAAAGTTTCTGGGCTAAAAATCAAAATATAAGCTTTCTGGATGTTGGTTTGAATTGTCTTTCGAACGAGTTTTTCGTTATAACCAAAAGTCATTCGAACGAGTTTGCCAACGAGTTCCCATGTAGGCCACTGGAACATCGTTCGAACGAGATGGATGTTAGAATGAGAATTCGAACGAGTTCATTTTTTATACACTGAAACTTCGTTAGAAAGCTCGTTCGAACGAGACTTCGTTCGAACGAAAATCTCGTTCGAACGAGATTTGGCGGGAACAGTTAATTGGTAGTTTTTGACAGTTTTGTCCCACTTTCCCATTATCTTTCCCCACTAACTTTTGACAGAATATCTAAGTGCGGGAACCAAGTTTTGGAAGTTAACTTTTTCATACACTACTATCTCCTAGAGAGAGTTTGAGAGCAAAATTCTAAAAAGAAAAAGTTTATGTTTTAAGTGTCAATTTTTCAATAGAAATTCATTAAACACTTTAGTTTTCACCCATAGTTTATTTAATCTAAGCTTCCATATATATATACTTTTCTTGGAGTGTTTGGCACCGGTTTATCTCTACACTTTGAAGAAGAGAAGTTTGGGTTTCCTTCTCATCCCTCAAAGAAGAAGAATGTTGTTTTGCAGCGGCATTCTCACATGGTGAAAGGCACCAGGTGTGGTTGACGGTGTACCTATTGTCTTATTGGTTAAGTCCAAGATTCCGGTGGAGCTCTGGGTTGTCTACTAGGCGGAGGTGTTTACAAGAAGACGCGTCGGGACTTGAAGGAGTCAAGTCGAGTGTTGTAAGTCATCTTGCTTGTAATTGTAAAACCATACTTAGTGGACTTAAGGCTAGGGTCGTCCGAGGTTTTTTCCCGTTGTGGGTTTTTCCTCGTACATCGCGGCGTGGTGATTCATTATTTATTTTATCTTGCAAAATCACCTAGAACACATGCTTAGGTAAAAAGATAAAATTTGGTTTATATCTCTACTAATTCAATTTGGTGCTAAATTAATTTGGGTAAAAGTATATTTAATTCAAGTCATCATTTTAATATGTTAAAATTGGTTTGGCCTAATTTGGTAATATTGAAAATATGACTTAGGCAAATTTCTAGGACTTGGGTTAAATCACTTTGTTTAATTTTAATTTAACAGGAAATTAAAATTTGTTTTTGAACCATCATCTCGCTTCCGCATATCTTTCTAAAAAGGAAATCAATTTTCTATAAGAAGTTTAAAATTGGGGGTCCACGGTGTTTCAAATTGGTATCAGAGCCGGAGCGCTAATTTATCGTGTTAAAGATCCATTTTTCTGCTTTTAGAATTTTTGTGTTTCCTTGTATTTCTAGGTGGTTCATTTTTGTCTCACTCTCTTTTTTGTTTTGTATCTCTCGATGGGACGTTTTAATGATAATTTGTCCATTTCTATTGATAATGAAATTTTTCATATTCGAGAGGAATTTAATGGGCTTAATAAGTGTAATGAAAATTTAAAGGAATTAAATTTAAGATTTGTGAAAAGAATTAAATTTCTTGAAAATGAAAATTATTGTTTTAAAGCTAAAATTGAGTTTTTGCAAATCTCCCTATCTCAAAAAGATATTTTCCGTGAAAAGCTCATGGACTTAAATTACAATTTTAATATTTTAGAAAAGTCCAAGAAAGAGAGTGATATTCGTGAAAAGACTCTTAGGGACAAGTTTGCTCACATTGAGGGGGAGCGTGATAACCTTCTAGGTGTAATTGACAATTTAAAGAAATAGTCCCGTAAATTTGAGGAGTCTAATTTATTACTTGAGTCTGAAATTTTAAAAATGAAAAATGATTTAATAAACTCTAGTAGTAGTTGTAATGGTACTAGATCATCTTGTTCTAATACTTCCGTTGCTAAAGCTAAGACCATTGTTTGTTTTAGAGGGTCAACTTTATCCAAAGACTTTAAAAAAGGCCACGCCTTAGGTAACATTCCTCGTGTTTACACATGCTTTCATTGTGGTAGGAAAGGTCACCTTAGTTCATATATACACATGAGATATTTACAGGTCACCTTAGTTCATATATTCCTCGTGTATACACATTTGTATGTATATGTATATATACACAACTGATATTTACAGATATATTCCTACAACATGTGATATCATATACAGATATATACAAATGTGTATATCAGATATATACACATGAGATATACAAATGTCTCTCTCTCTCTAATATCACACCTCAAGAACCAGATGTGTAACAACGTGTGTTCATGAATATTAGAGAGAGAGACAGCGTGACCCAGCATGTGTTCATGAATATTAGAGAGAGAGACATCGTGCGTGATATTGGAGAGAGAGACAACGTGTTTAATACTTATGGATGAACTGTTCATAATACACACGGCGTGTATAAATACACAACTGTTCATATACTATATTAAGTTTTGTTGTGTTTTGTTTTCACACAAGTCAAAAACAAAAAACTGAGTAGAGTTGTGTTCATATCTTCATCTGAAAGCACTTAACACGGACAGGTTCCCCAAAACAAAAAAACTGAGTAGAGTTATTTTGAATGGATGGGTTTACACGGACAGTTAACTGGGTTTATATGGGTTTAATTTAACTCTCTCTCTTATATTCTGTTTGGAATTTATTTTTGAGGATTTTTAAATTTAGGACCTATTATAATATATATTTTAGAAAATAGGATGATAAATATTTTATTTATAGTTTCAGTCCCTAAATTTTTAATAAAGTCGCTGGCGGGGACCCATTTTCATAAAACGTCAACCAATTACAGCACGCCACATGTCCTTTTAATTTCAAAATAGGGACTAAAAATGGGAACAAAATATTTTTTGTCCTATATCCATAATCAATATTATTTTAAGTCCTAAAATTACATACTCTAATTTTTCTATACATTAGAGGTTTTGAGATATCAGAAAAGAGTAATCCGAACCATCTACCATCATATCATGAGAGGTTTTGAGATATCTTATATGAGTAATCCGAACCAGCTGAAGGTGTACTCTGACATCATATCATTAGTAGTTTTTATTGTAAAGAATGTCTGCCAGTTTCTGTTTGTACCGTTTTTATTGTGTTTCAGGATATGTACGACGTTGCATTTCAAAGTATGTTATGTTTTAGACTCATTTAATAATCACACCTCATTTTTTTTCATTTTGTAGTTGACTTCTTTGTTCACATGGAGAATGCTACGGTATTTGGCAACGTATGTTGCTTTTAATTATACCCTCTTTCACTTAAATGATATCAATTCCTTATACATTTTCATTCTTTACTTATAGGTGGATGAAGATGCAGCGATTGCTGTAATAACCGAACTCCTCTCATCAATTTTTATTATCCTCACCTATTTGTTTATATGTTTATATGTGCCAATCTTTATATCAAGTACGTCGAGCTAGATACGTGCACATTTCGTAGAGTTATTACGAGGATGTTTCCTGCGAATCCATGATTGACTATCAGAAGGCTAATTTTTTTGTAAAGCTTAGGCTTAGAGCTACTACACGTTGTTGGGTGATTGTTAAGGATCTTTTGAATAGTCTGCTAAGGCTTTTCTTTGTATAGTCTGCTAAGTCTTTTTTGCTAAGGATGATTATTACATGTTGTTGGATGATTCACAATACGAGGTTATTTGATGAATTTAGACTATTTGAATGTTGTTCGACTATTTGTTATTGGTTAAACAGTGAATAGTCCTAAAAACATAGGACATTATGACCATTTTTTTAAAACTACATTTTGTTTTGTTGGGGAACAAAATTTTTTCTTTTTGCAATTATGTACTTTGAAATTTTTTGCATTTTTGCGACAATCAGCGTGCCTTCAGGCACGGGCATACCCTAGTATATATATATATATAGGTCTCCAGAAACAGGGATGCATGGATGATGATTCCTTCGAGTCAGACGTCTGCTGCTGCAATTGTGGATGCAAGCAGGTTTATTTTAGATGCATTTATCCTTGTGATCTAGATAGGAGGCATTGTAGAAATATTTGGGCAGATAGCCCAATTGTATTCATTTATTCTTTTACCGCCTTTTAGCGCGGCATTCAATTTGGTTGTATTATGTTGTACTGAGTGTTCGGTTATTTTATTTCATCTCAGTTGTCGTGTATAAACTGTGCAAATTTTTTACTTGGATGGTTTGGTTAAAAAGATTAGTTAATTAAAATTTGACGCCAGCCTAATAAGTTATTAGTAATTAATTTGGTTTTCGACGGTGATACAAAGAATGAATCATATGAGATTCCTATTTTAATCTGGTCTAGGATTGATCATCGGGTATTTTATTAGGCGGGGTGTCACAACATTTCAAGGGGTTTATCTTCAATTTGTTCCTTCTACACCTTGTGAACACTCTCCTCAAATACGCCAAATGGGTGGTCTCCACCTTGGACTTTATCACCAGGTCATCCACGTAAAAGTCTATAATCTCATGAGAGAGAATGTGGAATATGGTCATCCTGGTCCTCTAGTACGTAGCCACTGCGTTCTTTAGTCTAAAAGGTGTAATAGCATACATGAAGTTACCTAATGGGGTGCGAAAGGCTATCTTCTCAGCATCTTTCGGGTCCATTTTGATCTGGTTGTTCCCCATGTAGCCATCCATGAAGCTATACATCTTATGTTCTACCATTGCATCTATTAGGCTATCAATAGAAGGCAAGGGATTCTCATCTTTCAGACATGCTAGATTAAAATCTCGGTAGTCCACGCAAATTTGAATTCAGTTCTTATCATTCTTCCCTACGGTCACGATGCTAGACAACCAAATGGGATGTTGAATGGGAACAATGAAACCTGTAGCGAGTAACCTCCGAACTTCCTCCTTTATCTTCAAGTCTAGCTTTGGTTTATACGTTCTAGTGGCCTGTTTCACTCGCATTGATGATGGTGTAACATTTAATCTATGGAAACTCACCTCCTAATCTACTCCCGCCATTTTAGTATACTCCCACGCTAACACATCTTTGAATTCTATCAATCTTTCCACTAGAGCTCCGTTGGTAGCGTCATCACGGTCTTTCGTGAGCGTGCGTCTTTCAATAGACTTTATATGCGGAAGTAAACTTATGGTTGAGTAAACGCCTTAAACCTACGAGTTTATACGAATGATGCAAAGGGGAACAAATTAAACTTTTACTTAATTTGTTAACTTTATGAAAATAAATTTTATTTTCAAAGTCAATTAAAGTCCAAATTATTTGTTAAATCCAGATGATTTACAAAATAATATACAATCAGTTTTTAAGCGAGTTTCTATTTCTTTAATCCTACTTTTTCGTGTGAGGTGATATACAACAATGTAAAACACTCGGTATTTATTTTACGTCGCAAAACCATTCCCCGGGAAAAACGACGAAGTCCTCTAGAAGTTACCTATTCTACTTCCACTAAAACCAAACGAAATAGGAACGATTATACAAACATGCAACAAGACTCAAAATAAGATAAATCAGAACAAGCTATTACCTATCTCGACACAGCTTCTCTCCGCTGTGGTTGCCTTTTCGCAATTATCCTCACAATGTAGCTCTTGTTCACTTTGCTTTTTCTTCACGTCTCAGTCTCCCCTCTAACTTCTTAAGCGCAGGTTGGCTCAGTGCCTATTGTCCTATTTCTTAGTGAAGTAATCGTGTGTGGTGTTCTATCCTATATGACACACCCACACTTAAATGATACACACAGAATGCAATGCAACAGATTATTCTCCTATATATCTTTTCGCAAGTCTTGTGTTACTTTAAATCAAGTCTTCTTGACTTTGAATACAATTTTGAAAAGTTTCTTTTCTTTTGTAAATGTTGAACACTTAGACTTGTTCAAATATCAATATATGTGCCTGTGTGAATATGTGGTGTACAAAGTGAATATTTCTAAGTGATATGAGATCTAAACAAATCCTGAAATCACTTGAACAAAATATTGTCCCACAAATATATTCAAATAAAATAAGCACAATCAAGAACACAATATTCTAGACAGAATATGTACACAAAAATATTTGACTAAAGACTATATAAATCTGTAGCACAAGTCAAATTCAAAACTGTTTTTCAAACTTAGTTTAGATTAAACCAAATTAATCTAAAAATAAACTACTTACGTTCTTAACATTTTTATCACACAAATATGTCCACAAAATATATTTTCAGATTAGTCTAAAGATGTCATGAAATTCAGCAGTCCAAGTTCTTGAAATAAATTCTATATGAGTGAGAAACTCAATATATTACGTTTAACTCTCTAAACCAAGAATGAGATATGAATAATATCAAAAACAGAATTACTTCCTTTTTAATTTTAAAACAAAACGTTTTAAAATAAAACAAATCTGAAAATCACACAAGAAAGTATTTCAGTCACTATGTATGTGTGTAGAGATACCAAGAATAATAAATCTTAAGTCAGATCAAACTAGTACACATACCGAAATAAAGATTACTTACAAACGATTTTTCAATTCGAAAAATCAAATATGGAGAGGAGATATTCTGAAATCTTGTCCAAGCTTGAATCCTCAAAAATATTATGAGACTCAACAATCAGCTTGGGAAAAATACACTAAGGATTTGTCTCTGAAAAATATGTGTATAATCTCACTCTCAAAAAATTTTAGCAGAGCTTCCGCTTCAAAATAATTTTTCTCGTCTCTTTAAAATGAACACACAAGGTCTTTATTTATAGCAAAAAGAGAATCAGTCTGATTGGAGAAAAATAGTTCACATGGATTACAAAAATAATACACACAACCGTAGATTAAATGTAATCTGAGGGCTCTCAAAGAAACACAAAATGTTGCCTTAAAAAGCAGACACGTGTAAACACACTTGTAACATAATAACAAACAAGTTGTTGAAAAAGTTTACAAAAACGAAGTCGTTCTAAAGGGTCGAAGATGCCAGCTGTAATACACTTAAAAGTTACCGTTGAGAGAAAAACATCACGAAGTCGTTTGACAAAAAAACAAAATCAGTTTTTATTTTAAAATAAACTCGACGTCGTTTGGCAAAGATAATATGAATACATCTCTGGTTTTAGAAATACCATGGGCGAACAAACCGGTCTGGGATCCAGCTGTAGAGCAATATACGAAAATTACCGTTGGAAAAAGAGACATACGGTGTCGTTTAAAACAAAGTGACGACAGCTAGCAAGGCTAAGGTCTTTTAAAAGACCTGCCTCGGTCAAGTCAGTACACAAAGGGTGTACACGCAAGCGGTTAAAAAATATATATATATATATTATCATGAGCACGCCAACAGATATGGTAAAGGGAAAAGCTATGGACAAGCCTTTTTCTAAGGTCAAATCTCTAGAGTAGCAGGCCAAAGACTACTAGTCTTTAGTTGACCAAAACGCCAACAGCTACCTAAAGGGTCAGATCGGCAGGTACACAGAGTATTAAAACAAAGCCACATAACATATATTAATATATATTATATAATCGGCAGGTGAACTGTTGGTGTAACAAAACACAAGGGGTAAGTCTACTAATGGACATTTGGCATCCCTTTAGTGTAGAAAACCAAAGACAAGATTTTATGGATGGGACAAGGGCTCAAAATCGGTCACAGCTTTTAAAGCTATAAAACCTATATCAAATTCCTATGCAGACATCTAAGCAGGTATATGATAATGACAACCAACATATGTTAACATACATATATAATAAATCATGAATACTAAAGTAACATACATACACGCATACATGAATATATATATAAAAGCCTTAAAAAATGCGCACATAACATATTATATATAAACCACACATGCATATACAAATTATATTTAACTTCAAAATTTTAATTCCAAAAATTTTATTAACAAAAATATTTTGTGCCGAAAATTAATTATTTTCACAAAAATATTTATTCTAATAAAAGATTCAAATTAAAATATTGAACAAAAAGAAATATTATGACGAGACACAACACTATCATGAGATATGATAAACAAAGTGCAAATGCGACGTGGTGTCGTGTTCTACGTGACAGAAATTCCTATGAGCCAAAGAAAATAAAAATTACCTTTTCTGAGATGCCACGCTGAATGGAGAGCACATTTGATGTAGACGAACAAGGAAAGCTTGGCGTCGATAGGTGAGACACAATCCTAATTACAAAAATATTTTGTCAAAATTGAATTCCAACTAGATGAAGTCCTATATAGCTAAAGCACAAAACACAAATCCTAGGTGTGCTCTATATAGGAACCTTTAATCTCCCCATTGGAGTAATTTTGACAAAACCCTTGAGTACATCAAATGACATACTAAAGTAAAATCAATCTTAGATTTTCCTATACAAAAGAGTATCTAACTACCCACCCATCCTAGAAATGAAAAGACACAACTCAGATGAACGGTTGATGAAGACCTGCAAAACATAAATACTTTTCTGCTAAGAAATCAAGTTAGTAGCATTTGCTCGACCAAAATAATAATATGATAGAATTACATGGGCAGGAAATAACAAAACAGAATATGTATGAACACAAGACTAGAATATGTACTCAACTCTCCCCCATTTTGTCTAAATTAGACAATGGTAGAAAGTTATCATAATAACAAGTTATAATCTGTAAAATAAGCATCTCCTACATCAAACATGGTTCTAAGAGATACCGTTATTAGTAGATATCTTTATCCTAAAACCTAAGAGATCGTAAAATCAAAATGCCGAAAATAAACAGGTTTTAATTATCGAGCACACCTTTCCAATCAAACAGGGGATTAAGGAAAGACTTCGAAAATATATTATCAAGTCTACAATCACTAGTAACATGTTCAACTACCCCATTATGTTGGCTGCCTTTTGGAGCACTAAACTGATGTGAAGTACCACTAGTCTCGCAAGAATTGATAACTTTGATTTCTTTAAAATCATCTCCCCTATCATTGAATAACTCTAAAGGGGCAATGGTATTTTTGTCTTTTACTGGTTGGTGAGGAGACTTAGTAACTTCCTTAATAGGGACATCGTTACCAATATTAGAGGGACATTCCTTCGATTTAAAAAATTCCAACTGAGGTCTCAAATCACAAGTCCTAACCCAAATAGGCAATGTTTTCAAAGGTTTTTGTGCCTTTTGGAAACTAGGATGAAACGTTTTCGTATGGTTCTGAGGCCTAGCGTAGTTGAAGGAACGATTCCACCTATTATTGGGTCGATGCCTATGGAAATTTGTAAATCGTTTCACTTTCTTGTCAAAGACTTTAAAATGAGCATCTTTCTTACGATTACTAAGGCATTCCCAGTTTTGGTGTCCAAAAACATCACAAAACTACAATAGCAATTAGTAGCAGATTTTTTAACGTAAGAATCAGACTTCCTAGACTTTAAAACACCTAAGTCAGGTTTAGTAGTCAAGTTTGTCCTTTTAGGGGGCGGAATGTATTTAGGAGAATCAGCATACCTTATGAGAGGATACTTGAGATCAATTTCCTTTTTAGAAGTAGTTTCAATTAAAATCTGTTTTCCTTTACCAACTTTTGAACTACTCAAATTTTTCTTAAGTTGGGTACTATCCCTAACAAAAATAGTAGGTTTAATACAAATAATATTCTTAGCATTCTCATCATAGCCAAGTCCATTTGTATTAAAATCATATTTCATAGAGTCCAAAAATTTATCTAAATCAAAATCTTCTTTAGATTTCTCTAAATCTTGTTCCCAAACCCTTTTAAAAGCATTGACACATATTTCTTTAGATTTTTCGAGATCAAACAATGTGGCCTTATATCTTTGTTCAAGAACATCATTCTTTTCGTTAAGATCAGATATTTGATTTTCAAAATCAGATTTTTGTTTTTCGAACACACTTCTTTCTTTTTCAAAATTTGATTTGATATCAATTATCTCCTTTTCAGTTTGCTTAACTATCCCATATTGACTTTCTAAGGTCTCACTAAGTGATTTCACCAAATTAGACAAGTCTTGTCGGTGTGAAGAGTTCTAACATACATTTCAGCATAGTCATCATAGCCTATAACATCAACATCACATGTAGCTTCAGTGCTAGTGTGCGAAGTGCTAACAGTTCCATTTAAAACAGAATCATCATAGCGAGCAACACGTTTAGCATCAAAAGGAGCAGTTAATTCATGCATGAAAGGTTGAGTTGCTAATAATGATTTTGCACATTCAATTAAATCTAAAATCTCATCGAATTCTTCATCAGAATCATCTAGTTTATTTAGGCCAGCAATATATTTATCACCACAACAATTATAAACACTACCAATCAAAGCACGGTAATTGTAATTCAGTATCGACCTTGTCATCTTCCGAATTAGAAGATTCATCCCATTTTGGGGTTAAATGGGGCTTATAATTTTTATTGTGTGTGGTTTGTGTTTTGCCACGACAGTCATCAGTGAGGCAGCCTAAATTACCATATTTATGACAAGCAGATTTATCCGATTTGCTGCTATTAAAGTAATAACCAATCTGATTAGTGTTTCTGTTGCGAGGCTTTTTAGATTCGTTAGATTGGGAGTCAGATTGCACACTCCTTTTTGCAAGAAGGTTTTCTTTTTCATAAGACCTTTAATACGTCTCGACATGATTGCAATCTCACTATCAATATTTTCCAATTCAATAACCTCGTCATCAGACTCATTTTCAGATTCAGATTGAATAGAAACAGATTTAAATTTTTCCTTAACAGCATCGGAAGTTTTGAATGCAAGTTTAGAACTACAAAGAGAATCATTCATAGACATATCCGTTAAATTCTTTCTAAATGTAATCCTTGATTGATAAATTCTTTAAAAATTATTTCTAAATGATTTCTATGTTCTTGCTTATTATTACTAAATATTAGTATGTCATCAATATATACTATACAAAAGTCAGAATGTTTTTTAAAAATAGTATCCATTTTATTTTGAAAAATCCTGAGTACTTAGATAATTTTCTTATTATGTTTTAATATATTACTAAAGGATCCTTGAGGAGTTGTTTTACAAGTTAATATTGATATAAATAGTTTAAACAAACTCTGGAATGATCTTCTGTTTATGAATTTTCCGGTGTCCTGTGATTTGCATTTGTCGCCGTTTTGAGCCATAGGCGTTGATATTGCCGTAGGCTGTGTAACCTCTCGTTAGGTTTTTGGCTTGACTAAGCTGCTACAGTTCGCTGTAGTACTGTGGACTTGAGGGCTATTCATAAGCTATAGTTCAATTCATTGTCTGTTTCTAAAATTCATATCACTTTTCCTCCTGTAAAAATAATGGTATCAGAGCTTCTTTATTAATATATTATTATATAATCAGATAAATTATTTAACGAAAAGAGTGGAAATACACACCATAAGTTTATATCGATTAATTTTAAATGCGTAGTGAAAGAACTCAACTCAAAGAAGTATTACGTTACGAATATAAAAACCTTGATTTTTATACACAAAGAGCAATAAACTTTAAAAAACAAAAAGATTTTGCAAGTTTCCTTATAGTAAATTGGATAGTAGTAGATATAAAAACTAAAATCAATCAATATAAACTAGAAATAGAAATTCTAGGAGAAAAAGGACGATTAGGTTAATATATGTTAACAGAAAAAGAATTTCTCAGAGGAAGATTAATAGCAGAATATAAAATTTTAGATAACGCTATAAGTGAAAAAGATAAAAACATAAAAAATAAAAATTTTATTCAAGCCACTATTAATACTTGGATTATTAGAATAGCAAAAGAAAAAATTTATCAGTATCAGCTAGAATTAGAAATATTAAGTGAAAAAGGAAGATTTTAATGCGCACTGAGAAGCAAAAGTTAAGAATTTCAATAGAATATCATAGAATTTACGTTAAATTTCAACAACAACATCTTAGACGTCTTGTTAAATTTGGTCGTTTTAATTTAATAGACAGCACTATTAGAGTAATAGAATATCACCAAGAACAACAATTAGCACAAGAAAATCAACTAGCAATATTAATAGAAAAAGGACGATTTTAATCTTATGCAAACTGAAAAACAAAGGTTAAATAATTCTATAGATATAACAAGAAGACTAATAAACATTAGTAAAAAACTCTTAAATATTTTAAACAAAAGTAAAAATTTTAGAATCCAGCAAAATTCACAACTAAAAGAAGACACCCAACAAATTATTATTCAACTACAAACTCGATTAATATATCAAGAAACACAAATCGGAATATTAGCAGAAAAAGGCAGATTAGGATAATTTTATGAGCAATAATAACTTAATTGAAAGAATTAGAAAAATTGAAGAAAATCAAGATTATATAAAAGGTTTTTTAGACGTCATTAATAATAATATTACTATAATAAAATTAGAATTAGAAAAATTTATAAAACACGAATATAAAAAAGAAGAAAAGGCAAAAGAAATAGCTAATATAGAAGAATTAGTTGAAAAATTTAAAAATTTAACAACTGATCCTAAACCTCTTAAAAAGAAACTAAACTTATTTTATTCTAAAGATGACATCTTCATCAACAAGTAAAGGAAAAGAAATATATCGCATAGAAAATATATATAATCAAGAAGAAAATACTCAAAAATACATTGAAAAAGGAATTCAAAAAACAAAAGGACAACATTTATATCAAAATAATTTATTAGATTTTACGAATAAATTATATAATCACACTAGTCAAAGAACAATAACTGCTATCAATAGTGAAGTAATCTTAGACTTAATAACCAGCGAATCATCAAAGAAATTAGATAAAATAGACGCAAAATTTATGCATTTAGGCGTAATCGTTATAGGATTAGTAGGATTAACTAGGCTAGAAGCAGGAACTAAAGTATTAGTATATATTTATGACGACAGATGGGATAACCATAAACAAGCACAAATAGCTAGCGCTGAAGTAGACCTATCACATAATGCCGCAGTAATAGGCTGTATACCTAATTATTGTATAGATATAAATGAATTTGGAAAACACATAAAAATAGCAATAAGAACACGAGGATATAATATGACCGGCAAATATAATAATCTCTTAGTACACACTTTATTTATGGGAAAAGTATTTAATCACTATAAAATAAATTTTAAAGCAGAATTTGATTGTATCGTAAAATCATTTAATAGTAAATATGTCGAAATGATAGAAGCACAAAAAATCGATAGTAGTATTTATGAAGAAGTAGAATGGAAACTACCTAATTTAATTACATCTAAACCAAAACAACCTGAAAAAAATAGAATATATGAAAATCAAATAGGACAAAGTAGTATTAAATTCAGTCGCTATAAAACCATAGAAGAAGAAGAAGAAAACATAGAATTAATTGAAGAAATTAATGTCTTAATTATAGAAGAACAAATAGATCATTTATTTAATCTATTAGAAGATAAAATATACGATATAATAATTAATGATTGTGATAATTTAACAACAGAACAGTTAAATAAAAAATATGGTAATAAAAAAGAAGATATAATTTCAATTTATTGCGCTGAAGGAACTAATGAAGATAATAAACAAAAAATAATAAACATAGGATTAGATAAATTCTTAGAAGAAAAAGAAATCGTAAAAATATTAGAAGAAATAAATCCAGCCGAAGAAACTACTGAAACCTCAACATCAACTTCAAAATCACCCACTAGCGATTTTTCAACCCATCAACATCTAGGAGCAACACGCGAAAAATATAATGAAAATACTAAACCAACACCAGGTAATAAAAGTAGAAGTAGATATGTATTCGACACTAGTTCTAATATAAATCAATATGGTAGTATATTAAACTTAGATGATATAAACCCATTAGATTGGGAAACTGCAATAGAAGTATGGGAAAAAGGATGTTTTCGAACTACTACACTAATAGAATTTACTAACAAAAGCGAAAGTGAATCATATTTTGAAAATACATTACAAGGTAGCGTCTCAAATTGGTATTTAACATTTAAATTAGGATCAGAATATTTAAATTTTAAAGAAAACTTTAATATAGAAAGATTTACTAATCTCATTAAAGCCTCTTTTTTAGGCGGTAATAGACTCATACAAATCACTGAAAAACAAACAGAAGCACTCAGAAATCTAGAACAATTACAAATTTGTCGATTAGAATATATTGGAGATTACACTAGAAAATATATACAATATTGGACACAAACTGGAAAAACTAATGATATAAGTTTATTAGATAGATATATACAAAAAATACCAGGAAAAATAGGTGAAAAAATATGGAAAAATTGGCAAAAAATAGACGAAAATAAAACCGATGCATCTATAGGAGCTCGAGTCAATATAGTTTATAATACATTAAAATCAGAATGTAGAAAATTAAAAGAAAGTAAAGAAATTAGGAAACAATATTATCATACATGTCAACAATTAGACTTACCACCTCAATATGGTTGTGATAAAAAACGTATAATAAATAAAAATTATAAACATACCAATAAACACAAAACTAAAAGGAAATATAAAAATTATAAACTACGACCTAGTAAAACATTTAAAAAATCTTATAAATATAATAATTACAAAAGAAAAAGACCATGGTATAAAAAGAGAACATTCCATGATAATAAAAAAGACATAAAAGATACCCCTAAAGGAATAAATAAAATAACAAATTGTAAATGTTTTATATGTGGTGACCCTAACCACATTAGACCAAATTGTCCATACAGAAATAAACCTAATAATATTTCTAAAATTCAAGAAAAAATAAATATTTTAGAAGATATAGAAGAAGAATTAGAAGATACAATAGAATTAGAAAGTATATACGATGAATATGAAGAAATAGACAACATTAGTATATATAGTATAGAATCTATAGAATCTAACGAATCTAGTGATAATGATATAGAAACCTTAGAACAAAGTTTAGATAGTTTAAATCTTTGTTATAATATCGAAGAATGCACTTATAAATTTAACCAATTTCATTTATTACAGTTAGATTGTATAAAATGCAAAAATGAATATAAAAATATATATATATGTGAAAATTGTAGACAAAGATTATGTGCAAATTGTTATAATACAGAAATACTCAAACCAAAAGAACAGGTAAATAATACTAATAAAACTGCTTTAATAACATTTCCTATAAAAATAAAATTTGCTAATAAAACTATAGAGACAACAGCAATGTTAGATACAGGAGCCACTAAAAGCTTAATCCATGTAGATTTAGTAGAACAAGAAGATGCTAAAGATTTAAATTACCCTGTTTATATACATCAATTCAATAAAGATGCTATACCTATAACTCAATGTATACAAAATATACCTATATATATAAATGATGAACAATTTATTTTACCACAAACATACATAACAAATGTAAAAAGCCACCATCCTTTTATATTAGGTTTAAATTTTATTCAATCTTTAACAGGAGGATTTATGTATACACCTTCTGGAATACAATTATTTAAAAAAGGAACACATATTATACCTAACAATCAATCTAACACTATAAAACACGAAAATAAATTAATTCTCAATAATAATATAATATTAGAATCAACTGAACAAATTGAAGACATAAAATGCAATAATGAATCAGATATTGAAACAGATTATTTAAATGACTATCTCCAATATCTTGAAGATAGTGATTGTCTTAAAATCGAATGTAATAATTTAAATAAAATCATTTTTAAAAATACTAAATTAGAATTAGAAGATTTAATTAGACTAGCAGAAAAAACTGAAATAATAGGTGAAGACCCTCAAAAACATTGGAACAAAAATAAAATAGAAGCAAAACTAAATATAATAAATCCTGACATAACTATAAAAACAAAAGATATTGCTTGTGAAATAATAGATCAAGAAGAATTTAAAATACAAATTAGAGAATTATTAAATTTAAAAGTAATACAAAAAAGCACTAGTAGACATAGAAGCCCCGCTTTTATGGTAAGAAACCATAGTGAAATAAAAAGAAATAAAGCACGAATGGTAATTAACTATAAAAGATTAAATGATAATACCTATGATGATAGCTACAAAATACCTAATAAAGATGAACTAATTAATAAAATCCAAAATAAAAAATACTTCTCTAAATTTGATTGTAAATCTGGCTTTTGGCAGATAAGAATGCAAAAGGAATCAATAGAATGGACAGCATTCACTTGTCCAGAAGGACATTTTGAATGGCTAGTCATGCCATTTGGTTTAAAGAATGCACCACAGATTTTTCAAAATAAAATGGATACTATTTTTAAAAAACATTCTGACTTTTGTATAGTATATATTGATGACATACTAATATTTAGTAATAATAAGCAAGAACATAGAAATCATTTAGAAATAATTTTTAAAGAATTTATCAATCAAGGATTAATTATCAGTAGTAAAAAGATGCAATTAGAAAAATAAGAAATAGATTTCCTAGGACTTTTTATTAAAAGAGGAAAAATAGAATTACAAGAACATATTGTAAAAAAGGTTTTAGAATTCCCAGATAAAATAGAAGAAACTAAAAAATTACAAGCTTTTCTAGGCTTATTAAACTATTGTAGATCTTTTATTCCAAATCTATCTAAATTAGTAGGACCATTATATAGTAAATTAGGAAAAAATGGACAAAGATATTTTAATAATGAAGATATAAAACTAGTACAAAAAATAAAACAAATTATTAGTACACTAGAACCATTAAATTTACCATTAGAAAATAATTATAAAATAATACAAACAGACGCATCAGCCTTAGGATGGGCAGGTATATTATTACAAAGACCTCATCAAGAAAGTAATAAAAACGATGAACAAATATGTAAATATTGTTCAGGTAATTTTAATGAAGTACAAGGAAGATTACCATCCACTGACCTAGAAATCTTAGGAGTTATAAATACTATAGAAAAATTTCAATTATTTTTAGTAAAAACTTTTTTAATAAGAACTGACTGTGATAACATAGTCAAACATTTTAATAAAACTAACCAAAGTAAATCAGCTACAAAAAGATGGTTAAGCTTTATTGATAATATAACAGGTAAAGGCTTCACACCAACCTTTGAACATATAAAAGGTAAAGATAACCAATTAGCAGATATATTATCTACACTAATTACTAACTCTTCTTAATTATTTTGCAGATGTCTTTTCAAGGATCTTCTTCAGGAACATAAGATAGTACTAACCAACTCTTTACTGTTCTTAATGCTAAACAAAAATTCAGGTCCAAATTACCAGTAAATGAAGACCAACAAAAAATGCTTGATAATCTCTGGTTTAACAGAGAATATAATAAAGGTTCTTTTATTCATACAATGAATTACGTAAATACCTATTTTCACAATACTAATAATTATGTGAAAACTTTAGAAGCACAAGTTAAATACTATAAAAGCAAAAGTGATCCACAGCTTATCAAGGACCATGAAACAGTAATAAAATATTATAAAGTTTTAAATTTAAAAAATCAAGAGAATGCAAAGAAAATGAAAACAGTAGATCTTTATTCTAATAATATATTTTTATCAGCTTTTGACCCTTACCACAGATTTATATTAAAAACTAAAGTTGAAACTATTTTACCAAATGAAATAACTGAAAAAATAATCAGATTTGCACAAGAAAAAGATATTTGTAACTGGTTATATATTCAAAATTATTTTCGCTTTAACCCTGAACCAACTGGATGTAAATATAAATATGAACATGTCCATTTAAATGCTGTTAATAAATATGAAACAATGATATTCATAGAAATCCAATCTAATATATTCCAAAATTTTATAATAACCAGACCTAACGTAATATTTCCAAACAATCCAGAGATTGCAATAGAAATAACTATTAGCTTATTACTTGAATACGGTATGGTAAGTAGTATTTTAATACCCCCTCCATGGGATAATATTGATTATAATTTCCCAAAAAGCTTAAAAAAAGCATTAGCAGAGCAACAACCAAAAAGAGTCAGTTCCCTTTATATCTTATTAATAATTGAAAGTATTCCACCAGAATGGATCGGAACTGGACAAATAATACACAGCAGGCACAATATATTTATTGAACACAGAAAAGATAAAATATCAAATTATTATGTACAAGCAAGTAATGATAATTCTCTAATAAAAGGAAAAGAAGCAACAGAAGATTTATTACTCATGTACAAAGTATACAATATAATGAATGAAATACCAGCTGACCCCTGGTATATGATAAAAGAAAATTTTAATATGAGAATATTCATTCCAAAACACCCTTTCAATAGAAACTCAACATACTTTAATAAATCTCAAAATTCTACTGATACCGAAGAAGCACTATTTAGCGAAAGAGAAAGCAACTATCATTATCTGGCATACAGGCATACTGATTCAGATGATGATTCAATGGACTCGGTAACTAGGCACAATATTGATAATATGATGGAACCCTAAAGAAGCAATCATAAATCTAAAAGATGCAATAGAATTATTAAATCATTAATACATCAGCCTACCATCAGCAGAAGACAAAAAGGATGACGCAAGCAATGACACACGACGACCTTTACTGTGCAAACAGTAAAATGACCTTTACTGTGCAACTACTGTGCGACCCCTACTATTCATCTACTGTGCACTATTCACTTTTACTGTGCATTCACGGATTATACTGTGCAAGATTCGTTCGAAGCTCCTTTCCTTTGCTATATAAAGAGAGCTCCTCTTTTTCTCTCAACACACCTCCAAACACACTACTCTCTCTCATCAGCAGCAATTCCTACTACCAAACCTCTTACTTGTAATAATTAAACCTCTCCAGCAATCTTAAGCTTGTAATCTCTGTAATAGTAAGTTTACTTTCAAATTTTTATCTATGGCTTGGCTTGTAAATTATCTGTAAATTAAAGTTTGTATTCACATGCTTAAAGTTCAATAATTATATTTCAAGTTTTTATTAGTACCTTCGGGAAACCCACTCTGAGTACTTAGATAATTTTCTTATTATGTTTTAATATATTACTAAAGGATCCTTGAGGAGTTGTTTTACAAATTAATATTGATATAAATAGTTTAAACAAACTCTGGAATGATCTTCTGTTTATGAATTTTCCGGTGTCCTGTGATTTGCATTTGTCGCCGTTTTGAGCCATAGGCGTTGATATTGCCGTAGGCTGTGTAACCTCTCGTTAGGTTTTTGGCTTGACTAAGCTGCTACAGTTCGCTGTAGTACTGTGGACTTGAGGGCTATTCATAAGCTATAGTTCAATTCATTGTCTGTTTCTAAAATTCATATCACTTTTCCTCCTGTAAAAATACTTTCTTGATGAGGTCTTTGTAATAATATACCTGCCCATCCTAAGGCTGATGCGTCTGTTTGTATTATTTTATAATTATTTTCTAATGGTAAATTTAATGGTTCTAGTGTACTAATAATTTGTTTTATTTTTTGTACTAGTTTTATATCTTCATTATTAAAATATCTTTGTCCATTTTTTCCTAATTTACTATATAATGGTCCTACTAATTTAGATAGATTTGGAATAAAAGATCTACAATAGTTTAATAAGCCTAGAAAAGCTTGTAATTTTTTAGTTTCTTCTATTTTATCTGGGAATTCTAAAACCTTTTTTACAATATGTTCTTGTAATTCTATTTTTCCTCCTTTAATAAAAAGTCCTAGGAAATCTATTTCTTGTTTTTCTAATTGCATCTTTTTACTACTGATAATTAATCCTTGATTGATAAATTCTTTAAAAATTATTTCTAAATGATTTCTATGTTCTTGCTTATTATTACTAAATATTAGTATGTCATCAATATATACTATACAAAAGTCAGAATGTTTTTTAAAAATAGTATCCATTTTATTTTGAAAAATCTGTGGTGCATTCTTTAAACCAAATGGCATGACTAGCCATTCAAAATGTCCTTCTGGACAAGTGAATGCTGTCCATTCTATTGATTCCTTTTGCATTCTTATCTGCCAAAAGCCAGATTTACAATCAAATTTAGAGAAGTATTTTTTATTTTGGATTTTATTAATTAGTTCATCTTTATTAGGTATTTTGTAGCTATCATCATAGGTATTATCATTTAATCTTTTATAGTTAATTACCATTCGTGCTTTATTTCTTTTTATTTCACTATGGTTTCTTACCATAAAAGCGGGGCTTCTATGTCTACTAGTGCTTTTTTGTATTACTTTTAAATTTAATAATTCTC
Organism: Sambucus nigra; assembly: GCA_949130495.1. Lineage (NCBI taxonomy): Eukaryota > Viridiplantae > Streptophyta > Magnoliopsida > Dipsacales > Adoxaceae > Sambucus > Sambucus nigra. Next base: position 524,694,568 of record OX422220.1, read on the forward strand.
TAATTTGTATTTTAAATTCTTCTTGATCTATTATTTCACAAGCAATATCTTTTGTTTTTATAGTTATGTCAGGATTTATTATATTTAGTTTTGCTTCTATTTTATTTTTGTTCCAATGTTTTTGAGGGTCTTCACCTATTATTTCAGTTTTTTCTGCTAGTCTAATTAAATCTTCTAATTCTAATTTAGTATTTTTAAAAATGATTTTATTTAAATTATTACATTCGATTTTAAGACAATCACTATCTTCAAGATATTGGAGATAGTCATTTAAATAATCTGTTTCAATATCTGATTCATTATTGCATTTTATGTCTTCAATTTGTTCAGTTGATTCTAATATTATATTATTATTGAGAATTAATTTATTTTCGTGTTTTATAGTGTTAGATTGATTGTTAGGTATAATATGTGTTCCTTTTTTAAATAATTGTATTCCAGAAGGTGTATACATAAATCCTCCTGTTAAAGATTGAATAAAATTTAAACCTAATATAAAAGGATGGTGGCTTTTTACATTTGTTATGTATGTTTGTGGTAAAATAAATTGTTCATCATTTATATATATAGGTATATTTTGTATACATTGAGTTATAGGTATAGCATCTTTATTGAATTGATGTATATAAACAGGGCAATTTAAATCTTTAGCATCTTCTTGTTCTACTAAATCTACATGGATTAAGCTTTTAGTGGCTCCTGTATCTAACATTGCTGTTGTCTCTATAGTTTTATTAGCAAATTTTATTTTTATAGGAAATGTTATTAAAGCAGTTTTATTAGTATTATTTACCTGTTCTTTTGGTTTGAGTATTTCTGTATTATAACAATTTGTACATAATCTTTGTCTACAATTTTCACATATATATATATTTTTATATTCATTTTTGCATTTTATACAATCTAACTGTAATAAATGAAATTGGTTAAATTTATAAGTGCATTCTTCGATATTATAACAAAGATTTAAACTATCTAAACTTTGTTCTAAGGTTTCTATATCATTATCACTAGATTCGTTAGATTCTATAGATTCTATACTATATATACTAATGTTGTCTATTTCTTCATATTCATCGTATATACTTTCTAATTCTATTGTATCTTCTAATTCTTCTTCTATATCTTCTAAAATATTTATTTTTTCTTGAATTTTAGAAATATTATTAGGTTTATTTCTGTATGGACAATTTGGTCTAATGTGGTTAGGGTCACCACATATAAAACATTTACAATTTGTTATTTTATTTATTCCTTTAGGGGTATCTTTTATGTCTTTTTTATTATCATGGAATGTTCTCTTTTTATACCATGGTCTTTTTCTTTTGTAATTATTATATTTATAAGATTTTTTAAATGTTTTACTAGGTCGTAGTTTATAATTTTTATATTTCCTTTTAGTTTTGTGTTTATTGGTATGTTTATAATTTTTATTTATTATACGTTTTTTATCACAACCATATTGAGGTGGTAAGTCTAATTGTTGACATGTATGATAATATTGTTTCCTAATTTCTTTACTTTCTTTTAATTTTCTACATTCTAATTTTAATGTATTATAAACTATATTGACTCGAGCTCCTATAGATGCATCGGTTTTATTTTCGTCTATTTTTTGCCAATTTTTCCATATTTTTTCACCTATTTTTCCTGGTATTTTTTGTATATATCTATCTAATAAACTTATATCATTAGTTTTTCCAGTTTGTGTCCAATATTGTATATATTTTCTAGTGTAATCTCCAATATATTCTAATCGACAAATTTGTAATTGTTCTAGATTTCTGAGTGCTTCTGTTTGTTTTTCAGTGATTTGTATGAGTCTATTACCGCCTAAAAAAGAGGCTTTAATGAGATTAGTAAATCTTTCTATATTAAAGTTTTCTTTAAAATTTAAATATTCTGATCCTAATTTAAATGTTAAATACCAATTTGAGACGCTACCTTGTAATGTATTTTCAAAATATGATTCACTTTCGCTTTTGTTAGTAAATTCTATTAGTGTAGTAGTTCGAAAACATCCTTTTTCCCATACTTCTATTGCAGTTTCCCAATCTAATGGGTTTATATCATCTAAGTTTAATATACTACCATATTGATTTATATTAGAACTAGTGTCGAATACATATCTACTTCTACTTTTATTACCTGGTGTTGGTTTAGTATTTTCATTATATTTTTCGCGTGTTGCTCCTAGATGTTGATGGGTTGAAAAATCGCTAGTGGGTGATTTTGAAGTTGATGTTGAGGTTTCAGTAGTTTCTTCGGCTGGATTTATTTCTTCTAATATTTTTACGATTTCTTTTTCTTCTAAGAATTTATCTAATCCTATGTTTATTATTTTTTGTTTATTATCTTCATTAGTTCCTTCAGCGCAATAAATTGAAATTATATCTTCTTTTTTATTACCATATTTTTTATTTAACTGTTCTGTTGTTAAATTATCACAATCATTAATTATTATATCGTATATTTTATCTTCTAATAGATTAAATAAATGATCTATTTGTTCTTCTATAATTAAGACATTAATTTCTTCAATTAATTCTATGTTTTCTTCTTCTTCTATGGTTTTATAGCGACTGAATTTAATACTACTTTGTCCTATTTGATTTTCATATATTCTATTTTTTTCAGGTTGTTTTGGTTTAGATGTAATTAAATTAGGTAGTTTCCATTCTACTTCTTCATAAATACTACTATCGATTTTTTGTGCTTCTATCATTTCGACATATTTACTATTAAATGATTTTACGATACAATCAAATTCTGCTTTAAAAGTTATTTTATAGTGATTAAATACTTTTCCCATAAATAAAGTGTGTACTAAGAGATTATTATATTTGCCGGTCATATTATATCCTCGTGTTCTTATTGCTATTTTTATGTGTTTTCCAAATTCATTTATATCTATACAATAATTAGGTATACAGCCTATTACTGCGGCATTATGTGATAGGTCTACTTCAGCGCTAGTTATTTGTGCTTGTTTATGGTTATCCCATCTGTCGTCATAAATATATACTAATACTTTAGTTCATGCTTCTAGCCTAGTTAATCCTACTAATCCTATAACGATTACGCCTAAATGCATAAATTTTGCGTCTATTTTATCTAATTTCTTTGATGATTCGCTGGTTATTAAGTCTAAGATTACTTCACTATTGATAGCAGTTATTGTTCTTTGACTAGTGTGATTATATAATTTATTCGTAAAATCTAATAAATTATTTTGATATAAATGTTGTCCTTTTGTTTTTTGAATTCCTTTTTCAATGTATTTTTGAGTATTTTCTTCTTGATTATATATATTTTCTATGCGATATATTTCTTTTCCTTTACTTGTTGATGAAGATGTCATCTTTAGAATAAAATAAGTTTAGTTTCTTTTTAAGAGGTTTAGGATCAGTTGTTAAATTTTTAAATTTTTCAACTAATTCTTCTATATTAGCTATTTCTTTTGCCTTTTCTTCTTTTTTATATTCGTGTTTTATAAATTTTTCTAATTCTTTCAATTAAGTTATTATTGCTCATAAAATTATCCTAATCTGCCTTTTTCTGCTAATATTCCGATTTGTGTTTCTTGATATATAGTTATGTCAGGATTTATTATATTTAGTTTTGCTTCTATTTTATTTTTGTTCCAATGTTTTTGAGGGTCTTCACCTATTATTTCAGTTTTTTCTGCTAGTCTAATTAAATCTTCTAATTCTAATTTAGTATTTTTAAAAATGATTTTATTTAAATTATTACATTCGATTTTAAGACAATCACTATCTTCAAGATATTGGAGATAGTCATTTAAATAATCTGTTTCAATATCTGATTCGTTATTGCATTTTATGTCTTCAATTTGTTCAGTTGATTCTAATATTATATTATTATTGAGAATTAATTTATTTTCGTGTTTTATAGTGTTAGATTGATTGTTAGGTATAATATGTGTTCCTTTTTTAAATAATTGTATTCCAGAAGGTGTATACATAAATCCTCCTGTTAAAGATTGAATAAAATTTAAACCTAATATAAAAGGATGGTGGCTTTTTACATTTGTTATGTATGTTTGTGGTAAAATAAATTGTTCATCATTTATATATATAGGTATATTTTGTATACATTGAGTTATAGGTATAGCATCTTTATTGAATTGATGTATATAAACAGGGTAATTTAAATCTTTAGCATCTTCTTGTTCTACTAAATCTACATGGATTAAGCTTTTAGTGGCTCCTGTATCTAACATTGCTGTTGTCTCTATAGTTTTATTAGCAAATTTTATTTTTATAGGAAATGTTATTAAAGCAGTTTTATTAGTATTATTTACCTGTTCTTTTGGTTTGAGTATTTCTGTATTATAACAATTTGTACATAATCTTTGTCTACAATTTTCACATATATATATATTTTTATATTCATTTTTGCATTTTATACAATCTAACTATAATAAATGAAATTGGTTAAATTTATAAGTGCATTCTTCGATATTATAACAAAGATTTAAACTATCTAAACTTTGTTCTAAGGTTTCTATATCATTATCACTAGATTCGTTAAATTCTATAGATTCTATACTATATATACTAATGTTGTCTATTTCTTCATATTCATCGTATATACTTTCTAATTCTATTGTATCTTCTAATTCTTCTTCTATATCTTCTAAAATATTTATTTTTTCTTGAATTTTAGAAATATTATTAGGTTTATTTCTGTATGGACAATTTGGTCTAATGTGGTTAGGGTCACCACATATAAAACATTTACAATTTGTTATTTTATTTATTCCTTTAGGGGTATCTTTTATGTCTTTTTTATTATCATGGAATGTTCTCTTTTTATACCATGGTCTTTTTCTTTTGTAATTATTATATTTATAAGATTTTTTAAATGTTTTACTAGGTCGTAGTTTATAATTTTTATATTTCCTTTTAGTTTTGTGTTTATTGGTATGTTTATAATTTTTATTTATTATACGTTTTTTATCACAACCATATTGAGGTGGTAAGTCTAATTGTTGACATGTATGATAATATTGTTTCCTAATTTCTTTACTTTCTTTTAATTTTCTACATTCTGATTTTAATGTATTATAAACTATATTGACTCGAGCTCCTATAGATGCATCGGTTTTATTTTCGTCTATTTTTTGCCAATTTTTCCATATTTTTTCACCTATTTTCCTGGTATTTTTTGTATATATCTATCTAATAAACTTATATCATTAGTTTTTCCAGTTTGTGTCCAATATTGTATATATTTTCTAGTGTAATCTCCAATATATTCTAATCGACAAATTTGTAATTGTTTTAGATTTCTGAGTGCTTCTGTTTGTTTTTCAGTGATTTGTATGAGTCTATTACCGCCTAAAAAAGAGGCTTTAATGAGATTAGTAAATCTTTCTATATTAAAGTTTTCTTTAAAATTTAAATATTCTGATCCTAATTTAAATGTTAAATACCAATTTGAGACGCTACCTTGTAATGTATTTTCAAAATATGATTCACTTTCGCTTTTGTTAGTAAATTCTATTAGTGTAGTAGTTCGAAAACATCCTTTTTCCCATACTTCTATTGCAGTTTCCCAATCTAATGGGTTTATATCATCTAAGTTTAATATACTACCATATTGATTTATATTAGAACTAGTGTCGAATACATATCTACTTCTACTTTTATTACCTGGTGTTGGTTTAGTATTTTCATTATATTTTTCGCGTGTTGCTCCTAGATGTTGATGGGTTGAAAAATCACTAGTGGGTGATTTTGAAGTTGATGTTGAGGTTTCAGTAGTTTCTTCGGCTGGATTTATTTCTTCTAATATTTTTACGATTTCTTTTTCTTCTAAGAATTTATCTAATCCTATGTTTATTATTTTTTGTTTATTATCTTCATTAGTTCCTTCAGCGCAATAAATTGAAATTATATCTTCTTTTTTATTACCATATTTTTTATTTAATTGTTCTGTTGTTAAATTATCACAATCATTAATTATTATATCGTATATTTTATCTTCTAATAGATTAAATAAATGATCTATTTGTTCTTCTATAATTAAGACATTAATTTCTTCAATTAATTCTATGTTTTCTTCTTCTTCTATGGTTTTATAGCGACTGAATTTAATACTACTTTGTCCTATTTGATTTTCATATATTCTATTTTTTCAGGTTGTTTTGGTTTAGATGTAATTAAATTAGGTAGTTTCCATTCTACTTCTTCATAAATACTACTATCGATTTTTTTGTGCTTCTATCATTTCGACATATTTACTATTAAATGATTTTACGATACAATCAAATTCTGCTTTAAAATTTATTTTATAGTGATTAAATACTTTTCCCATAAATAAAGTGTGTACTAAGAGATTATTATATTTGCCGGTCATATTATATCCTCGTGTTCTTATTGCTATTTTTATGTGTTTTCCAAATTCATTTATATCTATACAATAATTAGGTATACAGCCTATTACTGCGGCATTATGTGATAGGTCTACTTCAGCGCTAGCTATTTGTGCTTGTTTATGGTTATCCCATCTGTCGTCATAAATATATACTAATACTTTAGTTCCTGCTTCTAGCCTAGTTAATCCTACTAATCCTATAACGATTACGCCTAAATGCATAAATTTTGCGTCTATTTTATCTAATTTCTTTGATGATTCGCTGGTTATTAAGTCTAAGATTACTTCACTATTGATAGCAGTTATTGTTCTTTGACTAGTGTGATTATATAATTTATTCGTAAAATCTAATAAATTATTTTGATATAAATGTTGTCCTTTTGTTTTTTGAATTCCTTTTTCAATGTATTTTTGAGTATTTTCTTCTTGATTATATATATTTTCTATGCGATATATTTATTTTCCTTTACTTGTTGATGAAGATGTCATCTTTAGAATAAAATAAGTTTAGTTTCTTTTTTAAGAGGTTTAGGATCAGTTGTTAAATTTTTAAATTTTTCAACTAATTCTTCTATATTAGCTATTTCTTTTGCCTTTTCTTCTTTTTTATATTCGTGTTTTATAAATTTTTCTAATTCTTTCAATTAAGTTATTATTGCTCATAAAATTATCCTAATTTGCCTTTTTCTGCTAATATTCCGATTTGTGTTTCTTGATATATTAATCGAGTTTGTAGTTGAATAATAATTTGTTGGGTGTCTTCTTTTAGTTGTGAATTTTGCTGGATTCTAAAATTTTTACTTTTGTTTAAAATATTTAAGAGTTTTTTACTAATGTTTATTAGTCTTCTTGTTATATCTATAGAATTATTTAACCTTTGTTTTTCAGTTTGCATAAGATTAAAATCGTCCTTTTTCTATTAATATTGCTAGTTGATTTTCTTGTGCTAATTGTTGTTCTTGGTGATATTCTATTACTCTAATAGTGCTGTCTATTAAATTAAAACGACCAAATTTAACAAGACGTCTAAGATGTTGTTGTTGAAATTTAACGTAAATTCTATGATATTCTATTGAAATTCTTAACTTTTGCTTCTCAGTGCGCATTAAAATCTTCCTTTTTCACTTAATATTTCTAATTCTAGCTGATACTGATAAATTTTTTCTTTTGCTATTCTAATAATCCAAGTATTAATAGTGGCTTGAATAAAATTTTTATTTTTTATGTTTTTATCTTTTTCACTTATAGCGTTATCTAAAATTTTATATTCTGCTATTAATCTTCCTCTGAGAAATTCTTTTTCTGTTAACATATATTAACCTAATCGTCCTTTTTCTCCTAGAATTTCTATTTCTAGTTTATATTGATTGATTTTAGTTTTTATATCTACTACTATCCAATTTACTATAAGGAAACTTGCAAAATCTTTTTGTTTTTTAAAGTTTATTGCTCTTTGTGTATAAAAATCAAGGTTTTTATATTCGTAACGTAATACTTCTTTGAGTTGAGTTCTTTCACTACGCATTTAAAATTAATCGATATAAACTTATGGTGTGTATTTCCACTCTTTTCGTTAAATAATTTATCTGATTATATAATAATATATTAATAAAGAAGCTCTGATACCATTATTTTTACAGGAGGAAAAGTGATATGAATTTTAGAAACAGACAATGAATTGAACTATAGCTTATGAATAGCCCTCAAGTCCACAGTACTACAGCGAACTGTAGCAGCTTAGTCAAGCCAAAAACCTAACGAGAGGTTACACAGCCTACGGCAATATCAACGCCTATGGCTCAAAACGGCGACAAATGCAAATCACAGGACACCGGAAAATTCATAAACAGAAGATCATTCCAGAGTTTGTTTAAACTATTTATATCAATATTAACTTGTAAAACAACTCCTCAAGGATCCTTTAGTAATATATTAAAACATAATAAGAAAATTATCTAAGTACTCAGAGTGGGTTTCCCGAATAAAAACTTGAAATATAATTATTGAACTTTAAGCATGTGAATACAAACTTTAATTTACAGATAATTTACAAGCCAAGCCATAGATAAAAATTTGAAAGTAAACTTACTATTACAGAGATTACAAGCTTAAGATTGCTGGAGAGGTTTAATTATTACAAGTAAGAGGTTTGGTAGTAGGAATTGCTGCTGATGAGAGAGAGTAGTGTGTTTGGAGGTGTGTTGAGAGAAAAAGAGGAGCTCTCTTTATATAGCAAAGGAAAGGAGCTTCGAACGAATCTTGCACAGTATAATCCGTGAATGCACAGTAAAAGTGAATAGTGCACAGTAGATGAATAGTAGGGGTCGCACAGTAGTTGCACAGTAAAGGTCATTTTACTGTTTGCACAGTAAAGGTCGTTTTACTATTTGCACAGTAAAGGTCGTCGTGTGTCATTGCTTGCGTCATCCTTTTTGTCTTCTGCTGATGGTAGGCTGATGTATTAATGATTTAATAATTCTATTGCATCTTTTAGATTTATGATTGCTTCTTTAGGGTTCCATCATATTATCAATATTGTGCCTAGTTACCGAGTCCATTGAATCATCATCTGAATCAGTATGCCTGTATGCCAGATAATGATAGTTGCTTTCTCTTTCGCTAAATAGTGCTTCTTCGGTATCAGTAGAATTTTGAGATTTATTAAAGTATGTTGAGTTTCTATTGAAAGGGTGTTTTGGAATGAATATTCTCATATTAAAATTTTCTTTTATCATATACCAGGGGTCAGCTGGTATTTCATTCATTATATTGTATACTTTGTACATTAGTAATAAATCTTCTGTTGCTTCTTTTCCTTTTATTAGAGAATTATCATTACTTGCTTGTACATAATAATTTGATATTTTATCTTTTCTGTGTTCAATAAATATATTGTGCCTGCTGTGTATTATTTGTCCAGTTCCGATCCATTCTGGTGGAATACTTTCAATTATTAATAAGATATAAAGGGAACTGACTCTTTTTGGTTGTTGCTCTGCTAATGCTTCTTTTAAGCTTTTTTGGAAATTATAATCAATATTATCCCATGGAGGGGGTATTAAAATACTACTTACCATACCGTATTCAAGTAATAAGCTAATAGTTATTTCTATTGCAATCTCTGGATTGTTTGGAAATATTACGTTAGGTCTGGTTATTATAAAATTTTGGAATATATTAGATTGGATTTCTATGAATATCATTGTTTCATATTTATTAACAGCATTTAAATGGACATGTTCATATTTATATTTACATCCAGTTGGTTCAGGGTTAAAGCGAAAATAATTTTGAATATATAACCAGTTACAAATATCTTTTTCTTGTGCAAATCTGATTATTTTTTCAGTTATTTCATTTGGTAAAATAGTTTCAACTTTAGTTTTTAATATAAATCTGTGGTAAGGGTCAAAAGCTGATAAAAATATATTATTAGAATAAAGATCTACTGTTTTCATTTTCTTTGCATTCTCTTGATTTTTTAAATTTAAAACTTTATAATATTTTATTACTGTTTCATGGTCCTTGATAAGCTGTGGATCACTTTTGCTTTTATAATATTTAACTTGTGCTTCTAAAGTTTTCACATAATTATTAGTATTGTGAAAATAGGTATTTACGTAATTCATTGTATGAATAAAAGAACCTTTATTATATTCTCTGTTAAACCAGAGATTATCAAGCATTTTTTGTTGGTCTTCATTTACTGGTAATTTGGACCTGAATTTTTGTTTAGCATTAAGAACAGTAAAGAGTTGGTTAGTACTATCTTTTGTTCCTGAAGAAGATCCTTGAAAAGACATCTGCAAAATAATTAAGAAGAGTTAGTAATTAGTCTAGATAATATATCTGCTAATTGGTTATCTTTACCTTTTATATGTTCAAAGGTTGGTGTGAAGCCTTTACCTGTTATATTATCAATAAAGCTTAACCATCTTTTTGTAGCTGATTTACTTTGGTTAGTTTTATTAAAATGTTTGACTATGTTATCACAGTCAGTTCTTATTAAAAAAGTTTTTCCTAAAAATAATTGAAATTTTTCTATAGTATTTATAACTCCTAAGATTTCTAGGTCAGTGGATGGTAATCTTCCTTGTACTTCATTAAAATTACCTGAACAATATTTACATATTTGTTCATCGTTTTTATTACTTTCTTGATGAGGTCTTTGTAATAATATACCTGCCCATCCTAAGGCTGATGCGTCTGTTTGTATTATTTTATAATTATTTTCTAATTGTAAATTTAATGGTTCTAGTGTACTAATAATTTGTTTTATTTTTTGTACTAGTTTTATATCTTCATTATTAAAATATCTTTGTCCATTTTTTCCTAATTTACTATATAATGGTCCTACTAATTTAGATAGATTTGGAATAAAAGATCTACAATAGTTTAATAAGCCTAGAAAAGCTTGTAATTTTTTAGTTTCTTCTATTTTATCTGGGAATTCTAAAACCTTTTTTACAATATGTTCTTGTAATTCTATTTTTCCTCCTTTAATAAAAAGTCCTAGGAAATCTATTTCTTGTTTTTCTAATTGCATCTTTTTACTACTGATAATTAATCCTTGATTGATAAATTCTTTAAAAATTATTTCTAAATGATTTCTATGTTCTTGCTTATTATTACTAAATATTAGTATGTCATCAATATATACTATACAAAAGTCAGAATGTTTTTTAAAAATAGTATCCATTTTATTTTGAAAAATCTGTGGTGCATTCTTTAAACCAAATGGCATGACTAGCCATTCAAAATGTCCTTCTGGACAAGTGAATGCTGTCCATTCTATTGATTCCTTTTGCATTCTTATCTGCCAAAAGCCAGATTTACAATCAAATTTAGAGAAGTATTTTTTATTTTGGATTTTATTAATTAGTTCATCTTTATTAGGTATTTTGTAGCTATCATCATAGGTATTATCATTTAATCTTTTATAGTTAATTACCATTCGTGCTTTATTTCTTTTTATTTCACTATGGTTTCTTACCATAAAAGCGGGGCTTCTATGTCTACTAGTGCTTTTTTGTATTACTTTTAAATTTAATAATTCTCTAATTTGTATTTTAAATTCTTCTTGATCTATTATTTCACAAGCAATATCTTTTGTTTTTATAGTTATGTCAGGATTTATTATATTTAGTTTTGCTTCTATTTTATTTTTGTTCCAATGTTTTTGAGGGTCTTCACCTATTATTTCAGTTTTTTCTGCTAGTCTAATTAAATCTTCTAATTCTAATTTAGTATTTTTAAAAATGATTTTATTTAAATTATTACATTCGATTTTAAGACAATCACTATCTTCAAGATATTGGAGATAGTCATTTAAATAATCTGTTTCAATATCTGATTCATTATTGCATTTTATGTCTTCAATTTGTTCAGTTGATTCTAATATTATATTATTATTGAGAATTAATTTATTTTCGTGTTTTATAGTGTTAGATTGATTGTTAGGTATAATATGTGTTCCTTTTTTAAATAATTGTATTCCAGAAGGTGTATACATAAATCCTCCTGTTAAAGATTGAATAAAATTTAAACCTAATATAAAAGGATGGTGGCTTTTTACATTTGTTATGTATGTTTGTGGTAAAATAAATTGTTCATCATTTATATATATAGGTATATTTTGTATACATTGAGTTATAGGTATAGCATCTTTATTGAATTGATGTATATAAACAGGGTAATTTAAATCTTTAGCATCTTCTTGTTCTACTAAATCTACATGGATTAAGCTTTTAGTGGCTCCTGTATCTAACATTGCTGTTGTCTCTATAGTTTTATTAGCAAATTTTATTTTTATAGGAAATGTTATTAAAGCAGTTTTATTAGTATTATTTACCTGTTCTTTTGGTTTGAGTATTTCTGTATTATAACAATTTGTACATAATCTTTGTCTACAATTTTCACATATATATATATTTTTATATTCATTTTTGCATTTTATACAATCTAACTGTAATAAATGAAATTGGTTAAATTTATAAGTGCATTCTTCGATATTATAACAAAGATTTAAACTATCTAAACTTTGTTCTAAGGTTTCTATATCATTATCACTAGATTCGTTAGATTCTATAGATTCTATACTATATATACTAATGTTGTCTATTTCTTCATATTCATCGTATATACTTTCTAATTCTATTGTATCTTCTAATTCTTCTTCTATATCTTCTAAAATATTTATTTTTTCTTGAATTTTAGAAATATTATTAGGTTTATTTCTGTATGGACAATTTGGTCTAATGTGGTTAGGGTCACCACATATAAAACATTTACAATTTGTTATTTTATTTATTCCTTTAGGGGTATCTTTTATGTCTTTTTTATTATCATGGAATGTTCTCTTTTTATACCATGGTCTTTTTCTTTTGTAATTATTATATTTATAAGATTTTTTAAATGTTTTACTAGGTCGTAGTTTATAATTTTTATATTTCCTTTTAGTTTTGTGTTTATTGGTATGTTTATAATTTTTATTTATTATACGTTTTTTATCACAACCATATTGAGGTGGTAAGTCTAATTGTTGACATGTATGATAATATTGTTTCCTAATTTCTTTACTTTCTTTTAATTTTCTACATTCTGATTTTAATGTATTATAAACTATATTGACTCGAGCTCCTATAGATGCATCGGTTTTATTTTCGTCTATTTTTTGCCAATTTTTCCATATTTTTTCACCTATTTTCCTGGTATTTTTTGTATATATCTATCTAATAAACTTATATCATTAGTTTTTCCAGTTTGTGTCCAATATTGTATATATTTTCTAGTGTAATCTCCAATATATTCTAATCGACTGAAAAACACTGAAAAACAAACAGAAGCACTCAGAAATCTAGAACAATTACAAATCTAGAACAATTACAAATTTGTCGATTAGAATATATTGGAGATTACACTAGAAAATATATACAATATTGGACACAAACTGGAAAAACTAATGATATAAGTTTATTAGATAGATATATACAAAAAATACCAGCAAAAATAGGTGAAAAAATATGGAAAAATTGGCAAAAAATAGACGAAAATAAAACCGATGCATCTATAGGAGCTCGAGTCAATATAGTTTATAATACATTAAAATCAGAATGTAGAAAATTAAAAGAAAGTAAAGAAATTAGGAAACAATATTATCATACATGTCAACAATTAGACTTACCACCTCAATATGGTTGTGATAAAAAACGTATAATAAATAAAAATTATAAACATACCAATAAACACAAAACTAAAAGGAAATATAAAAATTATAAACTACGACCTAGTAAAACATTTAAAAAATCTTATAAATATAATAATTACAAAAGAAAAAGACCATGGTATAAAAAGAGAACATTCCATGATAATAAAAAAGACATAAAAGATACCCCTAAAGGAATAAATAAAATAACAAATTGTAAATGTTTTATATGTGGTGACCCTAACCACATTAGACCAAATTGTCCATACAGAAATAAACCTAATAATATTTCTAAAATTCAAGAAAAAATAAATATTTTAGAAGATATAGAAGAAGAATTAGAAGATACAATAGAATTAGAAAGTATATACGATGAATATGAAGAAATAGACAACATTAGTATATATAGTATAGAATCTAACGAATCTAACGAATCTAGTGATAATGATATAGAAACCTTAGAACAAAGTTTAGATAGTTTAAATCTTTGTTATAATATCGAAGAATGCACTTATAAATTTAACCAATTTCATTTATTACAGTTAGATTGTATAAAATGCAAAAATGAATATAAAAATATATATATATGTGAAAATTGTAGACAAAGATTATGTACAAATTGTTATAATACAGAAATACTCAAACCAAAAGAACAGGTAAATAATACTAATAAAACTGCTTTAATAACATTTCCTATAAAAATAAAATTTGCTAATAAAACTATAGAGACAACAGCAATGTTAGATACAGGAGCCACTAAAAGCTTAATCCATGTAGATTTAGTAGAACAAGAAGATGCTAAAGATTTAAATTACCCTGTTTATATACATCAATTCAATAAAGATGCTATACCTATAACTCAATGTATACAAAATATACCTATATATATAAATGATGAACAATTTATTTTACCACAAACATACATAACAAATGTAAAAAGCCACCATCCTTTTATATTAGGTTTAAATTTTATTCAATCCTTAACAGGAGGATTTATGTATACACCTTCTGGAATACAATTATTTAAAAAAGGAACACATATTATACCTAACAATCAATCTAACACTATAAAACACGAAAATAAATTAATTCTCAATAATAATATAATATTAGAATCAACTGAACAAATTGAAGACATAAAATGCAATAATGAATCAGATATTGAAACAGATTATTTAAATGACTATCTCCAATATCTTGAAGATAGTGATTGTCTTAAAATCGAATGTAATAATTTAAATAAAATCATTTTTAAAAATACTAAATTAGAATTAGAAGATTTAATTAGACTAGCAGAAAAAACTGAAATAATAGGTGAAGACCCTCAAAAACATTGGAACAAAAATAAAATAGAAGCAAAACTAAATATAATAAATCCTGACATAACTATAAAAACAAAAGATATTGCTTGTGAAATAATAGATCAAGAAGAATTTAAAATACAAATTAGAGAATTATTAAATTTAAAAGTAATACAAAAAAGCACTAGTAGACATAGAAGCCCCGCTTTTATGGTAAGAAACCATAGTGAAATAAAAAGAAATAAAGCACGAATGGTAATTAACTATAAAAGATTAAATGATAATACCTATGATGATAGCTACAAAATACCTAATAAAGATGAACTAATTAATAAAATCCAAAATAAAAAATACTTCTCTAAATTTGATTGTAAATCTGGCTTTTGGCAGATAAGAATGCAAAAGGAATCAATAGAATGGACAGCATTCACTTGTCCAGAAGGACATTTTGAATGGCTAGTCATGCCATTTGGTTTAAAGAATGCACCACAGATTTTTCAAAATAAAATGGATACTATTTTTAAAAAACATTCTGACTTTTGTATAGTATATATTGATGACATACTAATATTTAGTAATAATAAGCAAGAACATAGAAATCATTTAGAAATAATTTTTAAAGAATTTATCAATCAAGGATTAATTATCAGTAGTAAAAAGATGCAATTAGAAAAACAAGAAATAGATTTCCTAGGACTTTTTATTAAAGGAGGAAAAATAGAATTACAAGAACATATTGTAAAAAAGGTTTTAGAATTCCCAGATAAAATAGAAGAAACTAAAAAATTACAAGCTTTTCTAGGCTTATTAAACTATTGTAGATCTTTTATTCCAAATCTATCTAAATTAGTAGGACCATTATATAGTAAATTAGGAAAAAATGGACAAAGATATTTTAATAATGAAGATATAAAACTAGTACAAAAAATAAAACAAATTATTAGTACACTAGAACCATTAAATTTACCATTAGAAAATAATTATAAAATAATACAAACAGACGCATCAGCCTTAGGATGGGCAGGTATATTATTACAAAGACCTCATCAAGAAAGTAATAAAAACGATGAACAAATATGTAAATATTGTTCAGGTAATTTTAATGAAGTACAAGGAAGATTACCATCCACTGACCTAGAAATCTTAGGAGTTATAAATACTATAGAAAAATTTCAATTATTTTTAGGAAAAACTTTTTTAATAAGAACTGACTGTGATAACATAGTCAAACATTTTAATAAAACTAACCAAAGTAAATCAGCTACAAAAAGATGGTTAAGCTTTATTGATAATATAACAGGTAAAGGCTTCACACCAACCTTTGAACATATAAAAGGTAAAGATAACCAATTAGCAGATATATTATCTAGACTAATTACTAACTCTTCTTAATTATTTTGCAGATGTCTTTTCAAGGATCTTCTTCAGGAACAAAAGATAGTACTAACCAACTCTTTACTGTTCTTAATGCTAAACAAAAATTCAGGTCCAAATTACCAGTAAATGAAGACCAACAAAAAATGCTTGATAATCTCTGGTTTAACAGAGAATATAATAAAGGTTCTTTTATTCATACAATGAATTACGTAAATACCTATTTTCACAATACTAATAATTATGTGAAAACTTTAGAAGCACAAGTTAAATATTATAAAAGCAAAAGTGATCCACAGCTTATCAAGGACCATGAAACAGTAATAAAATATTATAAAGTTTTAAATTTAAAAAATCAAGAGAATGCAAAGAAAATGAAAACAGTAGATCTTTATTCTAATAATATATTTTTATCAGCTTTTGACCCTTACCACAGATTTATATTAAAAACTAAAGTTGAAACTATTTTACCAAATGAAATAACTGAAAAAATAATCAGATTTGCACAAGAAAAAGATATTTGTAACTGGTTATATATTCAAAATTATTTTCGCTTTAACCCTGAACCAACTGGATGTAAATATAAATATGAACATGTCCATTTAAATGCTGTTAATAAATATGAAACAATGATATTCATAGAAATCCAATCTAATATATTCCAAAATTTTATAATAACCAGACCTAACGTAATATTTCCAAACAATCCAGAGATTGCAATAGAAATAACTATTAGCTTATTACTTGAATACGGTATGGTAAGTAGTATTTTAATACCCCCTCCATGGGATAATATTGATTATAATTTCCAAAAAAGCTTAAAAGAAGCATTAGCAGAGCAACAACCAAAAAGAGTCAGTTCCCTTTATATCTTATTAATAATTGAAAGTATTCCACCAGAATGGATCGGAACTGGACAAATAATACACAGCAGGCACAATATATTTATTGAACACAGAAAAGATAAAATATCAAATTATTATGTACAAGCAAGTAATGATAATTCTCTAATAAAAGGAAAAGAAGCAACAGAAGATTTATTACTAATGTACAAAGTATACAATATAATGAATGAAATACCAGCTGACCCCTGGTATATGATAAAAGAAAATTTTAATATGAGAATATTCATTCCAAAACACCCTTTCAATAGAAACTCAACATACTTTAATAAATCTCAAAATTCTACTGATACCGAAGAAGCACTATTTAGCAAAAGAGAAAGCAACTATCATTATCTGGCATACAGGCATACTGATTCAGATGATGATTCAATGGACTCGGTAACTAGGCACAATATTGATAATATGATGGAACCCTAAAGAAGCAATCATAAATCTAAAAGATGCAATAGAATTATTAAATCATTAATACATCAGCCTACCATCAGCAGAAGACAAAAAGGATGACGCAAGCAATGACACACGACGACCTTTACTGTGCAAATAGTAAAACGACCTTTACTGTGCAAACAGTAAAATGACCTTTACTGTGCAACTACTGTGCGACCCCTACTATTCATCTACTGTGCACTATTCACTTTTACTGTGCATTCACGGATTATACTGTGCAAGATTCGTTCGAAGCTCCTTTCCTTTGCTATATAAAGAGAGCTCCTCTTTTTCTCTCAACACACCTCCAAACACACTACTCTCTCTCATCAGCAGCAATTCCTACTACCAAACCTCTTACTTGTAATAATTAAACCTCTCCAGCAATCTTAAGCTTGTAATCTCTGTTATAGTAAGTTTACTTTCAAATTTTTATCTATGGCTTGGCTTGTAAATTATCTGTAAATTAAAGTTTGTATTCACATGCTTAAAGTTCAATAATTATATTTCAAGTTTTTATTAGTACCTTCGGGAAACCCACTCTGAGTACTTAGATAATTTTCTTATTATGTTTTAATATATTACTAAAGGATCCTTGAGGAGTTGTTTTACAAGTTAATATTGATATAAATAGTTTAAACAAACTATGGAATGATCTTCTGTTTATGAATTTTCCGGTGTCCTGTGATTTGCATTTGTCGCCGTTTTGAGCCATAGGCGTTGAAATTGCCGTAGGCTGTGTAACCTCTCGTTAGGTTTTTGGCTTGACTAAGCTGCTACAGTTCGCTGTAGTACTGTGGACTTGAGGGCTATTCATAAGCTATAGTTCAATTCATTGTCTGTTTCTAAAATTCATATCACTGTTCCTCATGGTCTTTAACTTGGAACTGAGAAGTTCAGGTGTAAGTGACGGATCATTAATTTCTTCAATTATATACCGCTTGTGATCAAATCTGGGTTCTAGGGATCTCAAGATTTTAGAGCAGATTTCATTACTAGTGTACATAATACCATTCGAGTGAAGTTGGGTAATGATATCAGTTAGTCTCATATAGAAGTCATCAAAGGCTTCGTTATCGTTCATTACTAACATGTTATATTGTTGAACTAGCAATTGGCTCTTACACGCTTTAACCCTCGCATCACCCTCATGTGCGGTGTCTAGTGTATCCCAAGTTTCTTTACTCGTGGTGCAGTGACATATGCGCTTCAATTCGTTTTCACACACACTCATAAAAATGGCAATTTTTCCCTTATTGTTATAGTTGATGATTTTCTTTTGGTCATTACTCATTTCATTAGTTCTGAGTTTTCTAAGAGTAGAACTACCATCAGCAATAGGAACAATATGATGTGTATAACCATTTTCTATTAAGTCCCAAACATCATCTCCTAGTGTGCCTTGAATAAATGCTATCATACGAATTTTCCAATAAGAGAAATTAGAACCATAAAAAATAGGAGGCCTACTCATATTACCCAACCTAAGTAACTGACTTGAATCATCCATTAAAACAAGGTAAAAAGAGTTTAACAAAAGTTTTGAAAAAGATCTTTTAAAGTCTAGCTCTGATACCACTTGAGCGTGCGTCTTGCAATAGACTTTATATGCGAAAGTAAACTTATTGTTGAGTAAACGCCTTAAACCTACGAGTTTATACGAATGATGCAAAGGGGACCAAATTAAACTTTTACTTAATTTGTTAACTTTATGAAAATAAATTTTATTTTCAAAGTCAATTAAAGTCCAAATTATTTGTTAAATCAAGATGATTTACAAAATAATATACAATCAGTTTTTAAGCGAGTTTCTATTTCTTTAATCCTACTTTTTGTGTGAGGTGATATATAACAATGTAAAACACTCGATATTTATTTTACGTCGCAAAAACCCTTCCCCGGGAAAAATGACGAACTCCTCTAGGAGTTACCTAATCTACTTCCACTAAAACCAAACGAAATAGGAACGATTATACAAACATGCAACAAGACTCAAAATAAGATAAATCAAAACAAGCTATTACCTATCTCGACCAAGCTTCTCTCCGCTGTGGTTGCCTTTCCGCAATTATCCTCACAATGTAGCTCTTGTTCACTTTGCTTTTTCTTCACGTCTCAGCCTCCCCTCTAACTTCTTAAGCGCAGGTTGGCTCAGTGCCTATTGTCCTATTTCTTAGTTAAGTAATCGTGTGTGGTGTTCTATCCTAGATGACACACCCACACTTAAATGATACACACAGAATGAAATGCAACAGATTATTCTCCTATATATCTTTTCACAAGTCTTGTGTTACTTTAAATCAAGTCTTCTTGACTTTGAATACAATTTTGAAAACTTTCTTTTCTTTTGTAAATGTTGAACACTTAGACTTGTTCAAATATCAGTATATGTGCCTATGTGCCTATGTGGTGTACAAAATGAATATTTCTAAGTGATATGAGATCTAAACAAATCCTGAAATCACTTAAACAAAATATTGTCCCATAAATATATTCAAGTAAAATAAGCACAATCAAGAACACAATATTCTAGACAGAATATCTACACAAAAATATTTGACTAAAGACTATATAAATCTGTAGCACAAGTCAAATTCAAAACTGTTTTTCACACTTAGTTTAGATTAAACCAAATTAATCTAACAATAAACTATTTAGGTTCTTAACAGTTTTATCACACAAATATGTCCACAAAATATATTTTCAGATTAGTCTAAAGATGTCATGAAATTCAGCAGTCCAAGTTCTTGAAATAAATTCTATATGAGTGAGAAACTCAATATATTACGTTTAACTCTCTAAACCAAGAATGAGATATGAATAATATCAAAAACAGAATTACTTCCTTTTTAATTTCAAAACAAAACGTTTTAAAATAAAACAAATCTGAAAATCACACAAGAAAGTATTTCAGTCACTATGTATGTGTGTAGAGATACCAAGAATAATAAATCTTAAGTCAGATCAAACTAGTACACATACAGAAATACAGATTACTTACAAACGATTTTTCAAATCGAAAAATCAAATATGGAAAGGAGATATTCTGAAATCTTGTCCAAGCTTGAATCCTCAAAAATATTATGAGACTCAACAATCAGCTTGGGAAAAATACACTAAGGATTTGTCTCTAAAAAATATGTGTATAATCTCACTCTCAAAAAATTTTAGCAGAGCTTCCGCTTCAAAATAATTTTTCTCGTCTCTTTAAAATGAAGACACAAGGTCTTTATTTATAGCAAAAAGAGAATCAGTCTGATTGGAGAAAAATAGTTCACTTGGATTACAAAAATAATACACACAACCGTATATTAAATGTAATCTGAGGGCTCTCAAAGAAACACAAAATGTTGCCTTAAAAATCAGACACGTGTAAACACAGCTGTAACATAATAACAAACAAGTTGTTGAAAAAGTTTACAAAAACGAAGTCGTTTTAAAGGGTCGAAGATGCCAGCTGTAATACACTTAAAAGTTACCGTTCAGAGAAAAATATCACGAAGTCGTTTGACAAAAAAAAACAAAATCAGTTTTTATTTTAAAATAAACTCGACGTCGTTTGGCAAAGATAATATGAATACATCTCTGGTTTTAGAAATACCATGGGCGAACAAACCGGACTGGGATCCAGCTGTAAAGCAATATACGAAAATTACCATTGGAAAAAGAGACATACGGTGTCGTTTAAAACAAAGTGACGACAGCTAGCAAGGCTAAGGTTTTTTAAAAGACCTGCCTCGGTCAAGTCAGTACACAAAGGGTGTACACGCAAGCGGTTAATATATATATATATATATATATATATATATATATTATCATGAGCACGCCAACAGATATGGTAAAGGGAAAAGCTATGGACAAGCCTTTTTCTAAGGTCAAATTGCTAGAGTAGCAGGCCAAAGACTACTAGTCTTTAGTTGGCCAAAAGGCCAACAGCTACCTAAAGGGTCAGATCGGCAGGTACACAAAGTATTAAAACAAATCCACATAACATATATTAATATATATTATATAATCGGCAGGTGAACTGTTGGTGTAACAAAACACAAGGGGTAAGTCTACTAATGGACATGTGGCATCCCTTTAGTGTAGAAAACCAAAGACAAGATTCTATGGATGGGACAAGGGATCAAAATCGGTCACAGCTTTTAAAGCTATAAAACCTATATCAAATTCCTATGCTGACATCTAAGCAGGTATATGATAATGACAACCAACATATGTTAACATACATATATAATAAATCATGAATACTAAAGTAACATACATACACGCATACATGAATATATATATAAAAGCCTTAAAAAATGCGCACATAACATATTATATATAAACCACACATGCATATAAAAATTATATTTAACTTCAAAATTTTAATTTCAAAAATTTTATTGACAAAAATATTTTGTGCCGAAAATTTATGTTCACAAAAATATTTATTCTAATAAAAGATTCAAATTAAAATATTGAACAAAAAGAAATATTATGATGAGACACAACACTATCATGAGATATGATAAACAAAGGGCAAATGCGACGTGGTGTCGTGTTCTACGTGACAGAAATTCCTATGAGCCAAAGAAAATAAAAATTACCTTTTTCTGAGATGGCACGCTGAATGGAGAGCACATTTGATGTAGACGAACAAGGAGAGCTTGGCGTCGATAGGCGAGACACAATCCTAATTACAAAAATATTTTGTCAAAATTTAATTCCAACTAGATGAAGTCCTATATAGCTAAAGCACAAAACACAAATCCTAGGCGTGCTCTATATAGGAACCTTCATTTCGAGACAAACATTGGTAAGGAATCGTCACCTTCGTTAGCTAAGTATATATTCTCTATTTATTAAAATTGGGATCTTGGCATATCCCTCATGCATTGTGGTTCTTCCTCGACCTCCTCCACGAATTTCTCGATGTTGGAGTTGTCGATCACCAAGCATTGGCCTAAACTATCCACCCAAAAAAATTCATAGACCGGGTCAGTCTCATCATACTGGATTTTGTCTGCCCACTCACACCTTCAGAGTTTGTATATAATCTTGCCATTAGCCCAAACCACTCTTTTGTATTAGTGTGGATTCTCTTCCTGGCTGGGTCTTTTACGCGCATTTTCTTCTAATTCTCTCGCCGAGAATCTACTGAGCAAACTTTGTTACTGAACTTGATGTTCTATTGAATCGATGTGGGGCGCCATCCGATCACGAAGCTGTCTAGACAGGCTGGGAGACCTAACTACCTTGCGTGCCCTCTATTCCTGCTCGGGAGCCACTATCGATCGAGCTGGTGTACGCACCCTTTCCTAAGTGCTGGGGATCTTGATCCCCCCATGTACTGAGTGGGTACTGTAAATTATGTATCTAACTTTGTATAGAATGTTGTATCTACCAGGTGACTATATCCTTCCCTTTTCTATACAAGTGACTCTTTATAGATTCTCTATCTAACTCTGTGGATTCTTAGATGCTTGAATGACTATCTCCTTCCCTTTGACATTTGCTTTCGTGCACTGGTGATATGTGGAAGACACTAAACCTTGATTATGCATCCATACCCTCCCTACGATCATCTGATAGGACGGCTCACAATCCATGAGATGGAATTTGATATGAGAAGTGATGTTCCTCATCGTGATCCCCACATTCACGTAGCCAATCGACTTGCTCGACTAGTTATCATATCCTGCGATTGAAAATAGACTTTTCACAATCCTTGTCTCATAGATGTTGCAAGCATAGAATGACCCCATGGGCATAATGATGATAGAGGCTCCCCTATCCATCAAGACACGTTTGAAGTTACACCCGTTCACACTCGTTTTTACGTAAAGTGGCCTATTATGGGGGTATCGAACCAATCGATCTGCCTTCGAAAAGGTAACCTCCAAAAAGAATTTCTTCACTAGCCTGGCCATTGGCCCTGTCCATCGTAGGTTTGGGGCCATGTTTTTTTTGGCAATTTCTAAGATTTCTCAAGTAACTTCCAGTCAAGAATCCTCCGGCAATCCCACTTGGTCGAAGAACTAGCTAAACTTATGTGATGGTGATACTACACCGAATTCTACCAAAGTCTCAACTCGTTCTTCTTCTAGATCGTAGACTTCCTCCACATCTGTGTATGTTGATTCATCATATGATATTACTACATTTACTCCTCCTAAGGATCAAGCCTCCAATTGCATACTCAAATCGTCGATGGGACTCCACTCATCTTCCATTTCTTCTTCCAACGTTAAACAAGACATTTGGGATAAACCTTCCTGTAAGGAATCTTCATAATATTCCTCTTGGAACCTATTCTCGATCATTAGCCGCTCTGCCTCCTCATCAAAGGCACTAACCGTGTTTCCTCCATGTGATGGCAAATTATTATCGTTCACGTTGACTTGCGGCACCTGAATCCTTTCTTGACATGTATGTCTTTTTTTTTTAGTGCAAAACACTTGCTCATTGGGTGTCCCACCCTGTTCTCTGCCACACAATACTTTGGGCATTTTGTAACTTCTCTCGTTATGGGTGTTGTGTCGACCACAATGAGTCAGCACATGTTATCTCAAATCATGAGATCGTAGGTATCAATAGCATGTTCCACTGAGCAAGGCAACTCTGGGGGGTCATATTTTTCAAACTTCCCCTTGTTTCCCCTTCCTTTTTGACCACAATTTCCCCTTCTTGCTTTCTGCCTTCATCATTGGCATAGTTCACACGAATAGGTAGCCCCCTCCCCGATCTACCTGGCAGCTTTAATAATAAGTTTGACAAGGCTGGTGATGATGTTATTAGTGGTTTGACAACCAGGGTAATGTTCTTTGTGGATTTGAGAAATCCGGCGAACGTAGCCTCCCGAGTTTCATTTATCAGATGGCATATATATTCGGTCAACAAGCCTTCTACGCAAACCTACAAAAGCTTAGCTTCTCATGTCTCCTCTCTCACATCCAAAGAGCGCTCGCAAAATCTCCCCATGTACGTCACCACGTCCTCGTCGAGCTTATGTTTCTCTTAAGCTAGTTACATAAGGGTGACTTCGTCTTCTGCCAAGACGAACTTCTGAACGAACTGAACATGAACATCTTCCAAAGTGTCCACACTACATGGAGCGAAATGAGAATACCAAGTGTAAGCCTTCTTAGTTAGAGATTTAGAAAACTATCTCAACCTCGGCTTCCTGTTGTTATAGTGGGATCCAAGATTCTCCACGAACCTTTTAATATGCTCCTTGGGATTCCCTCCTTTCCTATATAATTTTCAAAGTTAGGGGGAATATACCCCACTGCGTAGGGTTCGTTATTGTACTCCTTTGGGTACAAAGTATGAAAATCATAATCCACTGAATAAGCATCTCCTCCAACCTTGGAGGCCACCATCATTTTCAATGGCACTTTTTTCATTTCCTCCATCGGAGGTGGGGTTGAGTTGTGTTGCGTAGGGATCGGCATCACCGAGTTCACCATTGGTGGTGTTATCGGTGTTCCACTACCTGGACACGTAGCTAAAACCAAAGTGGGCATAGCAGTGTTGTGCGTTCCCCCTTCTGCCGCAGAGGGAGCGTTCATCGGCGGTGTTG
This sequence comes from Sambucus nigra, assembly GCA_949130495.1. Taxonomy (NCBI): domain Eukaryota; kingdom Viridiplantae; phylum Streptophyta; class Magnoliopsida; order Dipsacales; family Adoxaceae; genus Sambucus; species Sambucus nigra. Next base: position 524,719,750 of record OX422220.1, read on the forward strand.
GTGGAGTAGCACTGTTGGTCGTCGTCTGAGCCATTCCCCTCGAGATAAAGGGAACTTGTAGAGCCGCCGGTGGGTTCACGAACAAATTAGGTCCCACTTCAACCCCTAACACAACTAGAGCTACTAAAATCTTGACAAATTTAGCGAACGGGCTCATTAGACCCGCCGTCTGCACAGGACTCACATCAACCATCCCACTAACGGCAAGCACAACAATTTCCTTTTTCCTTGCTCCCTCTCTGTCTGGCAAGATGGTGAGATCCTCTTCTTCCTCACATTGTATAGAATCGAAATCAATGTTATTTTCCACATTATCATTAGCCATCTCTCAAAAGAGAATACCTCCCCAGCGGAGTCACCAAATGTAGGAGGTGAGTTCTTAAAATGATATTAATGTCAAGGGAGGTGTAACCCTTTATCAAGATGGTGATTAAAGCCTCAGAACAATCATCAACAACAATAAATACAAGTCCTAGGTCCGCACATTCAATGTATAAAATGCCTATATTAAATGTATTCTTACAACATTGTAAGAACACATTTTTCCGATTGAGTCTTAATGTAGTTTTGGCTCAATTTCGAACAAAAACGTTTATGTCATAGGATAGTTTTATTATTGTATCCTTCAAGCCTATGACGTGTTTGTTGAAGACGTAGCGGCCAAGTGTATAAAGCTTCATCAAAATTCCGAGTTTAAAGTGCCTCGTTTCTACGTCAACAACAGTGGTTCCATGCTCCCAAGGTATGAATGCATTAATATATATATATATATATATATATATATATATATATATATATATATAGGGGCTTGGAACAATTTATAATGGGTGTAAGTTTGTTTTTAAAACTATTTTTTATTTTCATAAAGATTTAATTAAAACTTTAAAATAAAGTATATAAAGTTTCTGGGCTAAAAATCAAAATATAAGCTTTCTGGATGTTGGTTTGAATTGTCTTTCGAACGAGTTTTTCGTTATAACCAAAAGTCATTCGAACGAGTTTGCCAACGAGTTCCCATGTAGGCCACTGGAACATCGTTCGAACGAGATGGATGTTAGAATGAGAATTCGAACGAGTTCATTTTTTATACACTGAAACTTCGTTAGAAAGCTCGTTCGAACGAGACTTCGTTCGAACGAAAATCTCGTTCGAACGAGATTTGGCGGGAACAGTTAATTGGTAGTTTTTGACAGTTTTGTCCCACTTTCCCATTATCTTTCCCCACTAACTTTTGACAGAATATCTAAGTGCGGGAACCAAGTTTTGGAAGTTAACTTTTTCATACACTACTATCTCCTAGAGAGAGTTTGAGAGCAAAATTCTAAAAAGAAAAAGTTTATGTTTTAAGTGTCAATTTTTCAATAGAAATTCATTAAACACTTTAGTTTTCACCCATAGTTTATTTAATCTAAGCTTCCATATATATATACTTTTCTTGGAGTGTTTGGCACCGGTTTATCTCTACACTTTGAAGAAGAGAAGTTTGGGTTTCCTTCTCATCCCTCAAAGAAGAAGAATGTTGTTTTGCAGCGGCATTCTCACATGGTGAAAGGCACCAGGTGTGGTTGACGGTGTACCTATTGTCTTATTGGTTAAGTCCAAGATTCCGGTGGAGCTCTGGGTTGTCTACTAGGCGGAGGTGTTTACAAGAAGACGCGTCGGGACTTGAAGGAGTCAAGTCGAGTGTTGTAAGTCATCTTGCTTGTAATTGTAAAACCATACTTAGTGGACTTAAGGCTAGGGTCGTCCGAGGTTTTTTCCCGTTGTGGGTTTTTCCTCGTACATCGCGGCGTGGTGATTCATTATTTATTTTATCTTGCAAAATCACCTAGATCACATGCTTAGGTAAAAAGATAAAATTTGGTTTATATCTCTACTAATTCAATTTGGTGCTAAATTAATTTGGGTAAAAGTATATTTAATTCAAGTCATCATTTTAATATGTTAAAATTGGTTTGGCCTAATTTGGTAATATTGAAAATATGACTTAGGCAAATTTCTAGGACTTGGGTTAAATCACTTTGTTTAATTTTAATTTAACAGGAAATTAAAATTTGTTTTTGAACCATCATCTCGCTTCCGCATATCTTTCTAAAAAGGAAATCAATTTTCTATAAGAAGTTTAAAATTGGGGGTCCACGGTGTTTCAAATTGGTATCAGAGCCGGAGCGCTAATTTATCGTGTTAAAGATCCATTTTTCTGCTTTTAGAATTTTTGTGTTTCCTTGTATTTCTAGGTGGTTCATTTTTGTCTCACTCTCTTTTTTGTTTTGTATCTCTCGATGGGACGTTTTAATGATAATTTGTCCATTTCTATTGATAATGAAATTTTTCATATTCGAGAGGAATTTAATGGGATTAATAAGTGTAATGAAAATTTAAAGGAATTAAATTTAAGATTTGTGAAAAGAATTAAATTTCTTGAAAATGAAAATTATTGTTTTAAAGCTAAAATTGAGTTTTTGCAAATCTCCCTATCTCAAAAAGATATTTTCCGTGAAAAGCTCATGGACTTAAATTACAATTTTAATATTTTAAAAAAGTCCAAGAAAGAGAGTGATATTCGTGAAAAGACTCTTAGGGACAAGTTTGCTCACATTGAGGGGGAGCGTGATAACCTTCTAGGTGTAATTGACAATTTAAAGAAATAGTCCCGTAAATTTGAGGAGTCTAATATATTACTTGAGTCTGAAATTTTAAAAATGAAAAATGATTTAATAAACTCTAGTAGTAGTTGTAATGGTACTAGATCATCTTGTTCTAATACTTCCGTTGCTAAAGCTAAGACCATTGTTTGTTTTAGAGGGTCAACTTTATCCAAAGACTTTAAAAAAGGCCACGCCTTAGGTAACATTCCTCGTGTTTACACATGCTTTCATTGTGGTAGGAAAGGTCACCTTAGTTCATATATACACATGAGATATTTACAGGTCACCTTAGTTCATATATTCCTCGTGTATACACATTTGTATGTATATGTATATATACACAACTGATATTTACAGATATATTCCTACAACATGTGATATCATATACAGATATATACAAATGTGTATATCAGATATATACACATGAGATATACAAATGTCTCTCTCTCTCTAATATCACACCTCAAGAACCAGATGTGTAACAACGTGTGTTCATGAATATTAGAGAGAGAGACAGCGTGACCCAGAATGTGTTCATGAATATTAGAGAGAGAGACATCGTGCGTGATATTGGAGAGAGAGACAACGTGTTTAATACTTATGGATGAACTGTTCATAATACACACGGCGTGTATAAATACACAACTGTTCATATACTATATTAAGTTTTGTTGTGTTTTGTTTTCACACAAGTCAAAAACAAAAAACTGAGTAGAGTTGTGTTCATATCTTCATCTGAAAGCACTTAACACGGACAGGTTCCCCAAAACAAAAAAACTGAGTAGAGTTATTTTGAATGGATGGGTTTACACGGACAGTTAACTGGGTTTATATGGGTTTAATTTAACTCTCTCTCTTATATTCTGTTTGGAATTTATTTTTGAGGATTTTTAAATTTAGGACCTATTATAATATATATTTTAGAAAATAGGATGATAAATATTTTATTTATAGTTTCAGTCCCTAAATTTTTAATAAAGTCGCTGGCGGGGACCCATTTTCATAAAACGTCAACCAATTACAGCACGCCACATGTCCTTTTAATTTCAAAATAGGGACTAAAAATGGGAACAAAATATTTTTTGTCCTATATCCATAATCAATATTATTTTAAGTCCTAAAATTACATACTCTAATTTTTCTATACATTAGAGGTTTTGAGATATCAGAAAAGAGTAATCCGAACCATCTACCATCATATCATGAGAGGTTTTGAGATATCTTATATGAGTAATCCGAACCAGCTGAAGGTGTACTCTGACATCATATCATTAGTAGTTTTTATTGTAAAGAATGTCTGCCAGTTTCTGTTTGTACCGTTTTTATTGTGTTTCAGGATATGTACGACGTTGCATTTCAAAGTATGTTATGTTTTAGACTCATTTAATAATCACATCTCATTTTTTTTCATTTTGTAGTTGACTTCTTTGTTCACATGGAGAATGCTACGGTATTTGGCAACGTATGTTGCTTTTAATTATACCCTCTTTCACTTAAATGATATCAATTCCTTATACATTTTCATTCTTTACTTATAGGTGGATGAAGATGCAGCGATTGCTGTAATAACCGAACTCCTCTCATCAATTTTTATTATCCTCACCTATTTGTTTATATGTTTATATGTGCCAATCTTTATATCAAGTACGTCGAGCTAGATACGTGCACATTTCGTAGAGTTATTACGAGGATGTTTCCTGCGAATCCATGATTGACTATCAGAAGGCTAATTTTTTTGTAAAGCTTAGGCTTAGAGCTACTACACGTTGTTGGGTGATTGTTAAGGATCTTTTGAATAGTCTGCTAAGGCTTTTCTTTGTATAGTCTGCTAAGTCTTTTTTGCTAAGGATGATTATTACATGTTGTTGGATGATTCACAATACGAGGTTATTTGATGAATTTAGACTATTTGAATGTTGTTCGACTATTTGTTATTGGTTAAACAGTGAATAGTCCTAAAAACATAGGACATTATGACCATTTTTTTAAAACTACATTTTGTTTTGTTGGGGAACAAAATTTTTTCTTTTTGCAATTATGTACTTTGAAATTTTTTGCATTTTTGCGACAATCAGCGTGCCTTCAGGCACGGGCATACCCTAGTATATATATATATATAGGTCTCCAGAAACAGGGATGCATGGATGATGATTCCTTCGAGTCAGACGTCTGCTGCTGCAATTGTGGATGCAAGCAGGTTTATTTTAGATGCATTTATCCTTGTGATCTAGATAGGAGGCATTGTAGAAATATTTGGGCAGATAGCCCAATTGTATTCATTTATTCTTTTACCGCCTTTTAGCGCGGCATTCAATTTGGTTGTATTATGTTGTACTGAGTGTTCGGTTATTTTATTTCATCTCAGTTGTCGTGTATAAACTGTGCAAATTTTTTACTTGGATGGTTTGGTTAAAAAGATTAGTTAATTAAAATTTGACGCCAGCCTAATAAGTTATTAGTAATTAATTTGGTTTTCGACGGTGATACAAAGAATGAATCATATGAGATTCCTATTTTAATCTGGTCTAGGATTGATCATCGGGTATTTTATTAGGCGGGGTGTCACAACATTTCAAGGGGTTTATCTTCAATTTGTTCCTTCTACACCTTGTGAACACTCTCCTCAAATACGCCAAATGGGTGGTCTCCACCTTGGACTTTATCACCAGGTCATCCACGTAAAAGTCTATAATCTCATGAGAGAGAATGTGGAATATGGTCATCCTGGTCCTCTAGTACGTAGCCACTGCGTTCTTTAGTCTAAAAGGTGTAATAGCATACATGAAGTTACCTAATGGGGTGCGAAAGGCTATCTTCTCAGCATCTTTCGGGTCCATTTTGATCTGGTTGTTCCCCATGTAGCCATCCATGAAGCTATACATCTTATGTTCTACCATTGCATCTATTAGGCTATCAATAGAAGGCAAGGGATTCTCATCTTTCAGACATGCTAGATTAAAATCTCGGTAGTCCACGCAAATTTGAATTCAGTTCTTATCATTCTTCCCTGCGGTCACGATGCTAGACAACCAAATGGGATGTTGAATGGGAACAATGAAACCTGTAGCGAGTAACCTCCGAACTTCCTCCTTTATCTTCAAGTCTAGCTTTGGTTTATACGTTCTAGTGGCCTGTTTCACTCGCATTGATGATGGTGTAACATTTAATCTATGGAAACTCACCTCCTAATCTACTCCCGCCATTTTAGTATACTCCCACGCTAACACATCTTTGAATTCTATCAATCTTTCCACTAGAGCTCCGTTGGTAGCGTCATCACGGTCTTTCGTGAGCGTGCGTCTTTCAATAGACTTTATATGCGGAAGTAAACTTATTGTTGAGTAAACGCCTTAAACCTACGAGTTTATACGAATGATGCAAAGGGGAACAATTTAAACTATTACTTAATTTGTTAACTTTATGAAAATAAATTTTATTTTCAAAGTCAATTAAAGTCCAAATTATTTGTTAAATCCAGATGATTTACAAAATAATATACAATCAGTTTTTAAGCGAGTTTCTATTTCTTTAATCCTACTTTTTCGTGTGAGGTGATATACAACAATGTAAAACACTCGGTATTTATTTTACGTCGCAAAACCATTCCCCGGGAAAAACGACGAAGTCCTCTAGAAGTTACCTAATCTACTTCCACTAAAACCAAACGAAATAGGAACGATTATACAAACATGCAACAAGACTCAAAATAAGATAAATCAGAACAAGCTATTACCTATCTCGACACAGCTTCTCTCCGCTGTGGTTGCCTTTTCGCAATTATCCTCACAATGTAGCTCTTGTTCACTTTGCTTTTTCTTCACGTCTCAGTCTCCCCTCTAACTTCTTAAGCGCAGGTTGGCTCAGTGCCTATTGTCCTATTTCTTAGTGAAGTAATCGTGTGTGGTGTTCTATCCTATATGACACACCCACACTTAAATGATACACACAGAATGCAATGCAACAGATTATTCTCCTATATATCTTTTCGCAAGTCTTGTGTTACTTTAAATCAAGTCTTCTTGACTTTGAATACAATTTTGAAAACTTTCTTTTCTTTTGTAAATGTTGAACACTTAGACTTGTTCAAATATCAATATATGTGCCTGTGTGAATATGTGGTGTACAAAGTGAATATTTCTAAGTGATATGAGATCTAAACAAATCCTGAAATCACTTGAACAAAATATTGTCCCACAAATATATTCAAATAAAATAAGCACAATCAAGAACACAATATTCTAGACAGAATATGTACACAAAAATATTTGACTAAAGACTATATAAATCTGTAGCACAAGTCAAATTCAAAACTGTTTTTCAAACTTAGTTTAGATTAAACCAAATTAATCTAAAAATAAACTACTTACGTTCTTAACATTTTTATCACACAAATATGTCCACAAAATATATTTTCAGATTAGTCTAAAGATGTCATGAAATTCAGCAGTCCAAGTTCTTGAAATAAATTCTATATGAGTGAGAAACTCAATATATTACGTTTAACTCTCTAAACCAAGAATGAGATATGAATAATATCAAAAACAGAATTACTTCCTTTTTAATTTTAAAACAAAACGTTTTAAAATAAAACAAATCTGAAAATCACACAAGAAAGTATTTCAGTCACTATGTATGTGTGTAGAGATACCAAGAATAATAAATCTTAAGTCAGATCAAACTAGTACACATACAGAAATAAAGATTACTTACAAACGATTTTTCAATTCGAAAAATCAAATATGGAGAGGAGATATTCTGAAATCTTGTCCAAGCTTGAATCCTCAAAAATATTATGAGACTCAACAATCAGCTTGGGAAAAATACACTAAGGATTTGTCTCTGAAAAATATGTGTATAATCTCACTCTCAAAAAATTTTAGCAGAGCTTCCGCTTCAAAATAATTTTTCTCGTCTCTTTAAAATGAACACACAAGGTCTTTATTTATAGCAAAAAGAGAATCAGTCTGATTGGAGAAAAATAGTTCACATGGATTACAAAAATAATACACACAACCGTAGATTAAATGTAATCTGAGGGCTCTCAAAGAAACACAAAATGTTGCCTTAAAAAGCAGACACGTGTAAACACACTTGTAACATAATAACAAACAAGTTGTTGAAAAAGTTTACAAAAACGAAGTCGTTCTAAAGGGTCGAAGATGCCAGCTGTAATACACTTAAAAGTTACCGTTGAGAGAAAAACATCACGAAGTCGTTTGACAAAAAAACAAAATCAGTTTTTATTTTAAAATAAACTCGACGTCATTTGGCAAAGATAATATGAATACATCTCTGGTTTTAGAAATACCATGGGCGAACAAACCGGTCTGGGATCCAGCTGTAAAGCAATATACGAAAATTACCGTTGGAAAAAGAGACATACGGTGTCGTTTAAAACAAAGTGACGACAGCTAGCAAGGCTAAGGTCTTTTAAAAGACCTGCCTCGGTCAAGTCAGTACACAAAGGGTGTACACGCAAGCGGTTAAAAAATATATATATATATATTATCATGAGCACGCCAACAGATATGGTAAAGGGAAAAGCTATGGACAAGCCTTTTTCTAAGGTCAAATCGCTAGAGTAGCAGGCCAAAGACTACTAGTCTTTAGTTGACCAAAACGCCAACAGCTACCTAAAGGGTCAGATCGGCAGGTACACAGAGTATTAAAACAAAGCCACATAACATATATTAATATATATTATATAATCGGCAGGTGAACTGTTGGTGTAACAAAACACAAGGGGTAAGTCTATTAATGGACATTTGGCATCCCTTTAGTGTAGAAAACCAAAGACAAGATTTTATGGATGGGACAAGGGCTCAAAATCGGTCACAGCTTTTAAAGCTATAAAACCTATATCAAATTCCTATGCAGACATCTAAGCAGGTATATGATAATGACAACCAACATATGTTAACATACATATATAATAAATCATGAATACTAAAGTAACATACATACACGCATACATGAATATATATATAAAAGCCTTAAAAAATGCGCACATAACATATTATATATAAACCACACATGCATATACAAATTATATTTAACTTCAAAATTTTAATTCCAAAAATTTTATTAACAAAAATATTTTGTGCCGAAAATTAATTATTTTCACAAAAATATTTATTCTAATAAAAGATTCAAATTAAAATATTGAACAAAAATAAATATTATGACGAGACACAACACTATCATGAGATATGATAAACAAAGTGCAAATGCGACGTGGTGTCGTGTTCTACGTGACAGAAATTCCTATGAGCCAAAGAAAATAAAAATTACCTTTTCTGAGATGCCACGCTGAATGGAGAGCACATTTGATGTAGACGAACAAGGAAAGCTTGGCGTCGATAGGTGAGACACAATCCTAATTACAAAAATATTTTGTCAAAATTGAATTCCAACTAGATGAAGTCCTATATAGCTAAAGCACAAAACACAAATCCTAGGTGTGCTCTATATAGGAACCTTTAATCTCCCCATTGGAGTAATTTTGACAAAACCCTTGAGTACATCAAATGACATACTAAAGTAAAATCAATCTTAGATTTTCCTATACAAAAGAGTATCTAACTACCCACCCATCCTAGAAATGAAAAGACACAACTCAGATGAACGGTTGATGAAGACCTGCAAAACATAAATACTTTTCTGCTAAGAAATCAAGTTAGTAGCATTTGCTCGACCAAAATAATAATATGATAGAATTACATGGGCAGGAAATAACAAAACAGAATATGTATGAACACAAGACTAGAATATGTACTCAACTCTCCCCCATTTTGTCTAAATTAGACAATGGTAGAAAGTTATCATAATAACAAGTTATAATCTGTAAAATAAGCATCTCCTACATCAAACATGGTTCTAAGAGATACCGTTATTAGTAGATATCTTTATCCTAAAACCTAAGAGATCGTAAAATCAAAATGCCGAAAATAAACAGGTTTTAATTATCGAGCACACCTTTCCAATCAAACAGGGGATTAACGAAAGACTTCGAAAATATATTATCAAGTCTACAATCACTAGTAACATGTTCAACTACCCCGATATGTTGGCTGCCTTTTGGAGCACTAAACTGATGTGAAGTACCACTAGTCTCGCAAGAATTGATAACTTTGATTTCTTTAAAATCATCTCCCCTATCATTGAATAACTCTAAAGGGGCAATGGTATTTTTGTCTTTTACTGGTTGGTGAGGAGACTTAGTAACTTCCTTAATAGGGACATCGTTACCAATATTAGAGGGACATTCCTTCGATTTAAAAAATTCCAACTGAGGTCTCAAATCACAAGTCCTAACCCAAATAGGCAATGTTTTCAAAGGTTTTTGTGCCTTTTGGAAACTAGGATGAAACGTTTTCGTATGGTTCTGAGGCCTAGCGTAGTTGAAGGAACGATTCCACCTATTATTGGGTCGATGCCTATGGAAATTTGTAAATCGTTTCACTTTCTTGTCAAAGACTTTAAAATGAGCATCTTTCTTACGATTACTAAGGCATTCCCAGTTTTGGTGTCCAAAAACATCACAAAACTACAATAGCAATTAGTAGCAGATTTTTTAACGTAAGAATCAGACTTCCTAGACTTTAAAACACCTAAGTCAGGTTTAGTAGTCAAGTTTGTCCTTTTAGGGGGCGGAATGTATTTAGGAGAATCAGCATACCTTATGAGAGGATACTTGAGATCAATTTCCTTTTTAGAAGTAGTTTCAATTAAAATCTGTTTTCCTTTACCAACTTTTGAACTACTCAAATTTTTCTTAAGTTGGGTACTATCCCTAACAAAAATAGTAGGTTTAATACAAATAATATTCTTAGCATTCTCATCATAGCCAAGTCCATTTGTATTAAAATCATATTTCATAGAGTCCAAAAATTTATCTAAATCAAAATCTTCTTTAGATTTCTCTAAATCTTGTTCCCAAACCCTTTTAAAAGCATTGACACATATTTCTTTAGATTTTTCGAGATCAAACAATGTGGCCTTATATCTTTGTTCAAGAACATCATTCTTTTCGTTAAGATCAGATATTTGATTTTCAAAATCAGATTTTTGTTTTTCGAACACACTTCTTTCTTTTTCAAAATTTGATTTGATATCAATTATCTCCTTTTCAGTTTGCTTAACTATCCCATATTGACTTTCTAAGGTCTCACTAAGTGATTTCACCAAATTAGACAAGTCTTGTCGGTGTGAAGAGTTCTAACATACATTTCAGCATAGTCATCATAGCCTATAACATCAACATCACATGTAGCTTCAGTGCTAGTGTGCGAAGTGCTAACAGTTCCATTTAAAACAGAATCATCATAGCGAGCAACACGTTTAGCATCAAAAGGAGCAGTTAATTCATGCATGAAAGGTTGAGTTGCTAATAATGATTTTGCACATTCAATTAAATCTAAAATCTCATCGAATTCTTCATCAGAATCATCTAGTTTATTTAGGCCAGCAATATATTTATCACCACAACAATTATAAACACTACCAATCAAAGCAAGGTAATTGTAATTCAGTATCGACCTTGTCATCTTCCGAATTAGAAGATTCATCCCATTTTGGGGTTAAATGGGGCTTATAATTTTTATTGTGTGTGGTTTGTGTTTTGCCACGACAGTCATCAGTGAGGCAGCCTAAATTACCATATTTATGACAAGCAGATTTATCCGATTTGCTGCTATTAAAGTAATAACCAATCTGATTAGTGTTTCTGTTGCGAGGCTTTTTAGATTCGTTAGATTGGGAGTCAGATTGCACACTCCTTTTTGCAAGAAGGTTTTCTTTTTCATAAGACCTTTAATACGTCTCGACATGATTGCAATCTCACTATCAATATTTTCCAATTCAATAACCTCGTCATCAGACTCATTTTCAGATTCAGATTGAATAGAAACAGATTTAAATTTTTCCTTAACAGCATCGGAAGTTTTGAATGCAAGTTTAGAACTACAAAGAGAATCATTCATAGACATATCCGTTAAATTCTTTCTAAATGTAATCCTTGATTGATAAATTCTTTAAAAATTATTTCTAAATGATTTCTATGTTCTTGCTTATTATTACTAAATATTAGTATGTCATCAATATATACTATACAAAAGTCAGAATGTTTTTTAAAAATAGTATCCATTTTATTTTGAAAAATCCTGAGTACTTAGATAATTTTCTTATTATGTTTTAATATATTACTAAAGGATCCTTGAGGAGTTGTTTTACAAGTTAATATTGATATAAATAGTTTAAACAAACTCTGGAATGATCTTCTGTTTATGAATTTTCCGGTGTCCTGTGATTTGCATTTGTCGCCGTTTTGAGCCATAGGCGTTGATATTGCCGTAGGCTGTGTAACCTCTCGTTAGGTTTTTGGCTTGACTAAGCTGCTACAGTTCGCTGTAGTACTGTGGACTTGAGGGCTATTCATAAGCTATAGTTCAATTCATTGTCTGTTTCTAAAATTCATATCACTTTTCCTCCTGTAAAAATAATGGTATCAGAGCTTCTTTATTAATATATTATTATATAATCAGATAAATTATTTAACGAAAAGAGTGGAAATACACACCATAAGTTTATATCGATTAATTTTAAATGCGTAGTGAAAGAACTCAACTCAAAGAAGTATTACGTTACGAATATAAAAACCTTGATTTTTATACACAAAGAGCAATAAACTTTAAAAAACAAAAAGATTTTGCAAGTTTCCTTGTAGTAAATTGGATAGTAGTAGATATAAAAACTAAAATCAATCAATATAAACTAGAAATAGAAATTCTAGGAGAAAAAGGACGATTAGGTTAATATATGTTAACAGAAAAAGAATTTCTCAGAGGAAGATTAATAGCAGAATATAAAATTTTAGATAACGCTATAAGTGAAAAAGATAAAAACATAAAAAATAAAAATTTTATTCAAGCCACTATTAATACTTGGATTATTAGAATAGCAAAAGAAAAAATTTATCAGTATCAGCTAGAATTAGAAATATTAAGTGAAAAAGGAAGATTTTAATGCGCACTGAGAAGCAAAAGTTAAGAATTTCAATAGAATATCATAGAATTTACGTTAAATTTCAACAACAACATCTTAGACGTCTTGTTAAATTTGGTCGTTTTAATTTAATAGACAGCACTATTAGAGTAATAGAATATCACCAAGAACAACAATTAGCACAAGAAAATCAACTAGCAATATTAATAGAAAAAGGACGATTTTAATCTTATGCAAACTGAAAAACAAAGGTTAAATAATTCTATAGATATAACAAGAAGACTAATAAACATTAGTAAAAAACTCTTAAATATTTTAAACAAAAGTAAAAATTTTAGAATCCAGCAAAATTCACAACTAAAAGAAGACACCCAACAAATTATTATTCAACTACAAACTCGATTAATATATCAAGAAACACAAATCGGAATATTAGCAGAAAAAGGCAGATTAGGATAATTTTATGAGCAATAATAACTTAATTGAAAGAATTAGAAAAATTGAAGAAAATCAAGATTATATAAAAGGTTTTTTAGACGTCATTAATAATAATATTACTATAATAAAATTAGAATTAGAAAAATTTATAAAACACGAATATAAAAAAGAAGAAAAGGCAAAAGAAATAGCTAATATAGAAGAATTAGTTGAAAATTTTAAAAATTTAACAACTGATCCTAAACCTCTTAAAAAGAAACTAAACTTATTTTATTCTAAAGATGACATCTTCATCAACAAGTAAAGGAAAAGAAATATATCGCATAGAAAATATATATAATCAAGAAGAAAATACTCAAAAATACATTGAAAAAGGAATTCAAAAAACAAAAGGACAACATTTATATCAAAATAATTTATTAGATTTTACGAATAAATTATATAATCACACTAGTCAAAGAACAATAACTGCTATCAATAGTGAAGTAATCTTAGACTTAATAACCAGCGAATCATCAAAGAAATTAGATAAAATAGACGCAAAATTTATGCATTTAGGCGTAATCGTTATAGGATTAGTAGGATTAACTAGGCTAGAAGCAGGAACTAAAGTATTAGTATATATTTATGACGACAGATGGGATAACCATAAACAAGCACAAATAGCTAGCGCTGAAGTAGACCTATCACATAATGCCGCAGTAATAGGCTGTATACCTAATTATTGTATAGATATAAATGAATTTGGAAAACACATAAAAATAGCAATAAGAACACGAGGATATAATATGACCGGCAAATATAATAATCTCTTAGTACACACTTTATTTATGGGAAAAGTATTTAATCACTATAAAATAAATTTTAAAGCAGAATTTGATTGTATCGTAAAATCATTTAATAGTAAATATGTCGAAATGATAGAAGCACAAAAAATCGATAGTAGTATTTATGAAGAAGTAGAATGGAAACTACCTAATTTAATTACATCTAAACCAAAACAACCTGAAAAAAATAGAATATATGAAAATCAAATAGGACAAAGTAGTATTAAATTCAGTCGCTATAAAACCATAGAAGAAGAAGAAAACATAGAATTAATTGAAGAAATTAATGTCTTAATTATAGAAGAACAAATAGATCATTTATTTAATCTATTAGAAGATAAAATATACGATATAATAATTAATGATTGTGATAATTTAACAACAGAACAGTTAAATAAAAAATATGGTAATAAAAAAGAAGATATAATTTCAATTTATTGCGCTGAAGGAACTAATGAAGATAATAAACAAAAAATAATAAACATAGGATTAGATAAATTCTTAGAAGAAAAAGAAATCGTAAAAATATTAGAAGAAATAAATCCAGCCGAAGAAACTACTGAAACCTCAACATCAACTTCAAAATCACCCACTAGCGATTTTTCAACCCATCAACATCTAGGAGCAACACGCGAAAAATATAATGAAAATACTAAACCAACACCAGGTAATAAAAGTAGAAGTATATATGTATTCGACACTAGTTCTAATATAAATCAATATGGTAGTATATTAAACTTAGATGATATAAACCCATTAGATTGGGAAACTGCAATAGAAGTATGGGAAAAAGGATGTTTTCGAACTACTACACTAATAGAATTTACTAACAAAAGCGAAAGTGAATCATATTTTGAAAATACATTACAAGGTAGCGTCTCAAATTGGTATTTAACATTTAAATTAGGATCAGAATATTTAAATTTTAAAGAAAACTTTAATATAGAAAGATTTACTAATCTCATTAAAGCCTCTTTTTTAGGCGGTAATAGACTCATACAAATCACTGAAAAACAAACAGAAGCACTCAGAAATCTAGAACAATTACAAATTTGTCGATTAGAATATATTGGAGATTACACTAGAAAATATATACAATATTGGACACAAACTGGAAAAACTAATGATATAAGTTTATTAGATAGATATATACAAAAAATACCAGGAAAAATAGGTGAAAAAATATGGAAAAATTGGCAAAAAATAGACGAAAATAAAACCGATGCATCTATAGGAGCTCGAGTCAATATAGTTTATAATACATTAAAATCAGAATGTAGAAAATTAAAAGAAAGTAAAGAAATTAGGAAACAATATTATCATACATGTCAACAATTAGACTTACCACCTCAATATGGTTGTGATAAAAAACCTATAATAAATAAAAATTATAAACATACCAATAAACACAAAACTAAAAGGAAATATAAAAATTATAAACTACGACCTAGTAAAACATTTAAAAAATCTTATAAATATAATAATTACAAAAGAAAAAGACCATGGTATAAAAAGAGAACATTCCATGATAATAAAAAAGACATAAAAGATACCCCTAAAGGAATAAATAAAATAACAAATTGTAAATGTTTTATATGTGGTGACCCTAACCACATTAGACCAAATTGTCCATACAGAAATAAACCTAATAATATTTCTAAAATTCAAGAAAAAATAAATATTTTAGAAGATATAGAAGAAGAATTAGAAGATACAATAGAATTAGAAAGTATATACGATGAATATGAAGAAATAGACAACATTAGTATATATAGTATAGAATCTATAGAATCTAACGAATCTAGTGATAATGATATAGAAACCTTAGAACAAAGTTTAGATAGTTTAAATCTTTGTTATAATATCGAAGAATGCACTTATAAATTTAACCAATTTCATTTATTACAGTTAGATTGTATAAAATGCAAAAATGAATATAAAAATATATATATATGTGAAAATTGTAGACAAAGATTATGTACAAATTGTTATAATACAGAAATACTCAAACCAAAAGAACAGGTAAATAATACTAATAAAACTGCTTTAATAACATTTCCTATAAAAATAAAATTTGCTAATAAAACTATAGAGACAACAGCAATGTTAGATACAGGAGCCACTAAAAGCTTAATCCATGTAGATTTAGTAGAACAAGAAGATGCTAAAGATTTAAATTACCCTGTTTATATACATCAATTCAATAAAGATGCTATACCTATAACTCAATGTATACAAAATATACCTATATATATAAATGATGAACAATTTATTTTACCACAAACATACATAACAAATGTAAAAAGCCACCATCCTTTTATATTAGGTTTAAATTTTATTCAATCTTTAACAGGAGGATTTATGTATACACCTTCTGGAATACAATTATTTAAAAAAGGAACACATATTATACCTAACAATCAATCTAACACTATAAAACACGAAAATAAATTAATTCTCAATAATAATATAATATTAGAATCAACTGAACAAATTGAAGACATAAAATGCAATAATGAATCAGATATTGAAACAGATTATTTAAATGACTATCTCCAATATCTTGAAGATAGTGATTGTCTTAAAATCGAATGTAATAATTTAAATAAAATCATTTTTAAAAATACTAAATTAGAATTAGAAGATTTAATTAGACTAGCAGAAAAAACTGAAATAATAGGTGAAGACCCTCAAAAACATTGGAACAAAAATAAAATAGAAGCAAAACTAAATATAATAAATCCTGACATAACTATAAAAACAAAAGATATTGCTTGTGAAATAATAGATCAAGAAGAATTTAAAATACAAATTAGAGAATTATTAAATTTAAAAGTAATACAAAAAAGCACTAGTAGACATAGAAGCCCCGCTTTTATGGTAAGAAACCATAGTGAAATAAAAAGAAATAAAGCACGAATGGTAATTAACTATAAAAGATTAAATGATAATACCTATGATGATAGCTACAAAATACCTAATAAAGATGAACTAATTAATAAAATCCAAAATAAAAAATACTTCTCTAAATTTGATTGTAAATCTGGCTTTTGGCAGATAAGAATGCAAAAGGAATCAATAGAATGGACAGCATTCACTTGTCCAGAAGGACATTTTGAATGGCTAGTCATGCCATTTGGTTTAAAGAATGCACCACAGATTTTTCAAAATAAAATGGATACTATTTTTAAAAAACATTCTGACTTTTGTATAGTATATATTGATGACATACTAATATTTAGTAATAATAAGCAAGAACATAGAAATCATTTAGAAATAATTTTTAAAGAATTTATCAATCAAGGATTAATTATCAGTAGTAAAAAGATGCAATTAGAAAAACAAGAAATAGATTTCCTAGGACTTTTTATTAAAGGAGGAAAAATAGAATTACAAGAACATATTGTAAAAAAGGTTTTAGAATTCCCAGATAAAATAGAAGAAACTAAAAAATTACAAGCTTTTCTAGGCTTATTAAACTATTGTAGATCTTTTATTCCAAATCTATCTAAATTAGTAGGACCATTATATAGTAAATTAGGAAAAAATGGACAAAGATATTTTAATAATGAAGATATAAAACTAGTACAAAAAATAAAACAAATTATTAGTACACTAGAACCATTAAATTTACCATTAGAAAATAATTATAAAATAATACAAACAGACGCATCAGCCTTAGGATGGGCAGGTATATTATTACAAAGACCTCATCAAGAAAGTAATAAAAACGATGAACAAATATGTAAATATTGTTCAGGTAATTTTAATGAAGTACAAGGAAGATTACCATCCACTGACCTAGAAATCTTAGGAGTTATAAATACTATAGAAAAATTTCAATTATTTTTAGGAAAAACTTTTTTAATAAGAACTGACTGTGATAACATAGTCAAACATTTTAATAAAACTAACCAAAGTAAATCAGCTACAAAAAGATGGTTAAGCTTTATTGATAATATAACAGGTAAAGGCTTCACACCAACCTTTGAACATATAAAAGGTAAAGATAACCAATTAGCAGATATATTATCTAGACTAATTACTAACTCTTCTTAATTATTTTGCAGATGTCTTTTCAAGGATCTTCTTCAGGAACAAAAGATAGTACTAACCAACTCTTTACTGTTCTTAATGCTAAACAAAAATTCAGGTCCAAATTACCAGTAAATGAAGACCAACAAAAAATGCTTGATAATCTCTGGTTTAACAGAGAATATAATAAAGGTTCTTTTATTCATACAATGAATTACGTAAATACCTATTTTCACAATACTAATAATTATGTGAAAACTTTAGAAGCACAAGTTAAATACTATAAAAGAAAAAGTGATCCACAGCTTATCAAGGACCATGAAACAGTAATAAAATATTATAAAGTTTTAAATTTAAAAAATCAAGAGAATGCAAAGAAAATGAAAACAGTAGATCTTTATTCTAATAATATATTTTTATCAGCTTTTGACCCTTACCACAGATTTATATTAAAAACTAAAGTTGAAACTATTTTACCAAATGAAATAACTGAAAAAATAATCAGATTTGCACAAGAAAAAGATATTTGTAACTGGTTATATATTCAAAATTATTTTCGCTTTAACCCTGAACCAACTGGATGTAAATATAAATATGAACATGTCCATTTAAATGCTGTTAATAAATATGAAACAATGATATTCATAGAAATCCAATCTAATATATTCCAAAATTTTATAATAACCAGACCTAACGTAATATTTCCAAACAATCCAGAGATTGCAATAGAAATAACTATTAGCTTATTACTTGAATACGGTATGGTAAGTAGTATTTTAATACCCCCTCCATGGGATAATATTGATTATAATTTCCCAAAAAGCTTAAAAGAAGCATTAGCAGAGCAACAACCAAAAAGAGTCAGTTACCTTTATATCTTATTAATAATTGAAAGTATTCCACCAGAATGGATCGGAACTGGACAAATAATACACAGCAGGCACAATATATTTATTGAACACAGAAAAGATAAAATATCAAATTATTATGTACAAGCAAGTAATGATAATTCTCTAATAAAAGGAAAAGAAGCAACAGAAGATTTATTACTAATGTACAAAGTATACAATATAATGAATGAAATACCAGCTGACCCCTGGTATATGATAAAAGAAAATTTTAATATGAGAATATTCATTCCAAAACACCCTTTCAATAGAAACTCAACATACTTTAATAAATCTCAAAATTCTACTGATACCGAAGAAGCACTATTTAGCAAAAGAGAAAGCAACTATCATTATCTGGCATACAGGCATACTGATTCAGATGATGATTCAATGGACTCGGTAACTAGGCACAATATTGATAATATGATGGAACCCTAAAGAAGCAATCATAAATCTAAAAGATGCAATAGAATTATTAAATCATTAATACATCAGCCTACCATCAGCAGAAGACAAAAAGGATGACGCAAGCAATGACACACGACGACCTTTACTGTGCAAATAGTAAAACGACCTTTACTGTGCAAACAGTAAAATGACCTTTACTGTGCAACTACTGTGCGACCCCTACTATTCATCTACTGTGCACTATTCACTTTTACTGTGCATTCACGGATTATACTGTGCAAGATTCGTTCGAAGCTCCTTTCCTTTGCTATATAAAGAGAGCTCCTCTTTTTCTCTCAACACACCTCCAAACACACTACTCTCTCTCATCAGCAGCAATTCCTACTACCAAACCTCTTACTTGTAATAATTAAACCTCTCCAGCAATCTTAAGCTTGTAATCTCTGTAATAGTAAGTTTACTTTCAAATTTTTATCTATGGCTTGGCTTGTAAATTATCTGTAAATTAAAGTTTGTATTCACATGCTTAAAGTTCAATAATTATATTTCAAGTTTTTATTAGTACCTTCGGGAAACCCACTCTGAGTACTTAGATAATTTTCTTATTATGTTTTAATATATTACTAAAGGATCCTTGAGGAGTTGTTTTACAAGTTAATATTGATATAAATAGTTTAAACAAACTCTGGAATGATCTTATGTTTATGAATTTTCCGGTGTCCTGTGATTTGCATTTGTCGCCGTTTTGAGCCATAGGCGTTGATATTGCCGTAGGCTGTGTAACCTCTCGTTAGGTTTTTGGCTTGACTAAGCTGCTACAGTTCGCTGTAGTACTGTGGACTTGAGGGCTATTCATAAGCTATAGTTCAATTCATTGTCTGTTTCTAAAATTCATATCACTTTTCCTCCTGTAAAAATACTTTCTTGATGAGGTCTTTGTAATAATATACCTGCCCATCCTAAGGCTGATGCGTCTGTTTGTATTATTTTATAATTATTTTCTAATGGTAAATTTAATGGTTCTAGTGTACTAATAATTTGTTTTATTTTTTGTACTAGTTTTATATCTTCATTATTAAAATATCTTTGTCCATTTTTTCCTAATTTACTATATAATGGTCCTACTAATTTAGATAGATTTGGAATAAAAGATCTACAATAGTTTAATAAGCCTAGAAAAGCTTGTAATTTTTTAGTTTCTTCTATTTTATCTGGGAATTCTAAAACCTTTTTTACAATATGTTCTTGTAATTCTATTTTTCCTCCTTTAATAAAAAGTCCTAGGAAATCTATTTCTTGTTTTTCTAATTGCATCTTTTTACTACTGATAATTAATCCTTGATTGATAAATTCTTTAAAAATTATTTCTAAATGATTTCTATGTTCTTGCTTATTATTACTAAATATTAGTATGTCATCAATATATACTATACAAAAGTCAGAATGTTTTTTAAAAATAGTATCCATTTTATTTTGAAAAATCTGTGGTGCATTCTTTAAACCAAATGGCATGACTAGCCATTCAAAATGTCCTTCTGGACAAGTGAATGCTGTCCATTCTATTGATTCCTTTTGCATTCTTATCTGCCAAAAGCCAGATTTACAATCAAATTTAGAGAAGTATTTTTTATTTTGGATTTTATTAATTAGTTCATCTTTATTAGGTATTTTGTAGCTATCATCATAGGTATTATCATTTAATCTTTTATAGTTAATTACCATTCGTGCTTTATTTCTTTTTATTTCACTATGGTTTCTTACCATAAAAGCGGGGCTTCTATGTCTACTAGTGCTTTTTTGTATTACTTTTAAATTTAATAATTCTCTAATTTGTATTTTAAATTCTTCTTGATCTATTATTTCACAAGCAATATCTTTTGTTTTTATAGTTATGTCAGGATTTATTATATTTAGTTTTGCTTCTATTTTATTTTTGTTCCAATGTTTTTGAGGGTCTTCACCTATTATTTCAGTTTTTTCTGCTAGTCTAATTAAATCTTCTAATTCTAATTTAGTATTTTTAAAAATGATTTTATTTAAATTATTACATTCGATTTTAAGACAATCACTATCTTCAAGATATTGGAGATAGTCATTTAAATAATCTGTTTCAATATCTGATTCATTATTGCATTTTATGTCTTCAATTTGTTCAGTTGATTCTAATATTATATTATTATTGAGAATTAATTTATTTT
Source organism: Sambucus nigra (assembly GCA_949130495.1). Lineage (NCBI taxonomy): Eukaryota > Viridiplantae > Streptophyta > Magnoliopsida > Dipsacales > Adoxaceae > Sambucus > Sambucus nigra. The sequence goes on from OX422220.1 coordinate 524,741,196, forward strand.
CGTGTTTTATAGTGTTAGATTGATTGTTAGGTATAATATGTGTTCCTTTTTTAAATAATTGTATTCCAGAAGGTGTATACATAAATCCTCCTGTTAAAGATTGAATAAAATTTAAACCTAATATAAAAGGATGGTGGCTTTTTACATTTGTTATGTATGTTTGTGGTAAAATAAATTGTTCATCATTTATATATATAGGTATATTTTGTATACATTGAGTTATAGGTATAGCATCTTTATTGAATTGATGTATATAAACAGGGTAATTTAAATCTTTAGCATCTTCTTGTTCTACTAAATCTACATGGATTAAGCTTTTAGTGGCTCCTGTATCTAACATTGCTGTTGTCTCTATAGTTTTATTAGCAAATTTTATTTTTATAGGAAATGTTATTAAAGCAGTTTTATTAGTATTATTTACCTGTTCTTTTGGTTTGAGTATTTCTGTATTATAACAATTTGTACATAATCTTTGTCTACAATTTTCACATATATATATATTTTTATATTCATTTTTGCATTTTATACAATCTAACTGTAATAAATGAAATTGGTTAAATTTATAAGTGCATTCTTCGATATTATAACAAAGATTTAAACTATCTAAACTTTGTTCTAAGGTTTCTATATCATTATCACTAGATTCGTTAGATTCTATAGATTCTATACTATATATACTAATGTTGTCTATTTCTTCATATTCATCGTATATACTTTCTAATTCTATTGTATCTTCTAATTCTTCTTCTATATCTTCTAAAATATTTATTTTTTCTTGAATTTTAGAAATATTATTAGGTTTATTTCTGTATGGACAATTTGGTCTAATGTGGTTAGGGTCACCACATATAAAACATTTACAATTTGTTATTTTATTTATTCCTTTAGGGGTATCTTTTATGTCTTTTTTATTATCATGGAATGTTCTCTTTTTATACCATGGTCTTTTTCTTTTGTAATTATTATATTTATAAGATTTTTTAAATGTTTTACTAGGTCGTAGTTTATAATTTTTATATTTCCTTTTAGTTTTGTGTTTATTGGTATGTTTATAATTTTTATTTATTATACGTTTTTTATCACAACCATATTGAGGTGGTAAGTCTAATTGTTGACATGTATGATAATATTGTTTCCTAATTTCTTTACTTTCTTTTAATTTTCTACATTCTGATTTTAATGTATTATAAACTATATTGACTCGAGCTCCTATAGATGCATCGGTTTTATTTTCGTCTATTTTTTGCCAATTTTTCCATATTTTTTCACCTATTTTTCCTGGTATTTTTTGTATATATCTATCTAATAAACTTATATCATTAGTTTTTCCAGTTTGTGTCCAATATTGTATATATTTTCTAGTGTAATCTCCAATATATTCTAATCGACAAATTTGTAATTGTTCTAGATTTCTGAGTGCTTCTGTTTGTTTTTCAGTGATTTGTATGAGTCTATTACCGCCTAAAAAAGAGGCTTTAATGAGATTAGTAAATCTTTCTATATTAAAGTTTTCTTTAAAATTTAAATATTCTGATCCTAATTTAAATGTTAAATACCAATTTGAGACGCTACCTTGTAATGTATTTTCAAAATATGATTCACTTTCGCTTTTGTTAGTAAATTCTATTAGTGTAGTAGTTCGAAAACATCCTTTTTCCCATACTTCTATTGCAGTTTCCCAATCTAATGGGTTTATATCATCTAAGTTTAATATACTACCATATTGATTTATATTAGAACTAGTGTCGAATACATATCTACTTCTACTTTTATTACCTGGTGTTGGTTTAGTATTTTCATTATATTTTTCGCGTGTTGCTCCTAGATGTTGATGGGTTGAAAAATCGCTAGTGGGTGATTTTGAAGTTGATGTTGAGGTTTCAGTAGTTTCTTCGGCTGGATTTATTTCTTCTAATATTTTTACGATTTCTTTTTCTTCTAAGAATTTATCTAATCCTATGTTTATTATTTTTTGTTTATTATCTTCATTAGTTCCTTCAGCGCAATAAATTGAAATTATATCTTCTTTTTTATTACCATATTTTTTATTTAACTGTTCTGTTGTTAAATTATCACAATCATTAATTATTATATCGTATATTTTATCTTCTAATAGATTAAATAAATGATCTATTTGTTCTTCTATAATTAAGACATTAATTTCTTCAATTAATTCTATGTTTTCTTCTTCTTCTATGGTTTTATAGCGACTGAATTTAATACTACTTTGTCCTATTTGATTTTCATATATTCTATTTTTTTCAGGTTGTTTTGGTTTAGATGTAATTAAATTAGGTAGTTTCCATTCTACTTCTTCATAAATACTACTATCGATTTTTTGTGCTTCTATCATTTCGACATATTTACTATTAAATGATTTTATGATACAATCAAATTCTGCTTTAAAATTTATTTTATAGTGATTAAATACTTTTCCCATAAATAAAGTGTGTACTAAGAGATTATTATATTTGCCGGTCATATTATATCCTCGTGTTCTTATTGCTATTTTTATGTGTTTTCCAAATTCATTTATATCTATACAATAATTAGGTATACAGCCTATTACTGCGGCATTATGTGATAGGTCTACTTCAGCGCTAGCTATTTGTGCTTGTTTATGGTTATCCCATCTGTCGTCATAAATATATACTAATACTTTAGTTCCTGCTTCTAGCCTAGTTAATCCTACTAATCCTATAACGATTACGCCTAAATGCATAAATTTTGCGTCTATTTTATCTAATTTCTTTGATGATTCGCTGGTTATTAAGTATAAGATTACTTCACTATTGATAGCAGTTATTGTTCTTTGACTAGTGTGATTATATAATTTATTCGTAAAATCTAATAAATTATTTTGATATAAATGTTGTCCTTTTGTTTTTTGAATTCCTTTTTCAATGTATTTTTGAGTATTTTCTTCTTGATTATATATATTTTCTATGCGATATATTTCTTTTCCTTTACTTGTTGATGAAGATGTCATCTTTAGAATAAAATAAGTTTAGTTTCTTTTTAAGAGGTTTAGGATCAGTTGTTAAATTTTAAAATTTTTCAACTAATTCTTCTATATTAGCTATTTCTTTTGCCTTTTCTTCTTTTTTATATTCGTGTTTTATAAATTTTTCTAATTCTTTCAATTAAGTTATTATTGCTCATAAAATTATCCTAATCTGCCTTTTTCTGCTAATATTCCGATTTGTGTTTCTTGATATATAGTTATGTCAGGATTTATTATATTTAGTTTTGCTTCTATTTTATTTTTGTTCCAATGTTTTTGAGGGTCTTCACCTATTATTTCAGTTTTTTCTGCTAGTCTAATTAAATCTTCTAATTCTAATTTAGTATTTTTAAAAATGATTTTATTTAAATTATTACATTCGATTTTAAGACAATCACTATCTTCAAGATATTGGAGATAGTCATTTAAATAATCTGTTTCAATATCTGATTCATTATTGCATTTTATGTCTTCAATTTGTTCAGTTGATTCTAATATTATATTATTATTGAGAATTAATTTATTTTCGTGTTTTATAGTGTTAGATTGATTGTTAGGTATAATATGTGTTCCTTTTTTAAATAATTGTATTCCAGAAGGTGTATACATAAATCCTCCTGTTAAAGATTGAATAAAATTTAAACCTAATATAAAAGGATGGTGGCTTTTTACATTTGTTATGTATGTTTGTGGTAAAATAAATTGTTCATCATTTATATATATAGGTATATTTTGTATACATTGAGTTATAGGTATAGCATCTTTATTGAATTGATGTATATAAATAGGGTAATTTAAATCTTTAGCATCTTCTTGTTCTACTAAATCTACATGGATTAAGCTTTTAGTGGCTCCTATATCTAACATTGCTGTTGTCTCTATAGTTTTATTAGCAAATTTTATTTTTATAGGAAATGTTATTAAAGCAGTTTTATTAGTATTATTTACCTGTTCTTTTGGTTTGAGTATTTCTGTATTATAACAATTTGTACATAATCTTTGTCTACAATTTTCACATATATATATATTTTTATATTCATTTTTGCATTTTATACAATCTAACTGTAATAAATGAAATTGGTTAAATTTATAAGTGCATTCTTCGATATTATAACAAAGATTTAAACTATCTAAACTTTGTTCTAAGGTTTCTATATCATTATCACTAGATTCGTTAGATTCTATAGATTCTATACTATATATACTAATGTTGTCTATTTCTTCATATTCATCGTATATACTTTCTAATTCTATTGTATCTTCTAATTCTTCTTCTATATCTTCTAAAATATTTATTTTTTCTTGAATTTTAGAAATATTATTAGGTTTATTTCTGTATGGACAATTTGGTCTAATGTGGTTAGGGTCACCACATATAAAACATTTACAATTTGTTATTTTATTTATTCCTTTAGGGGTATCTTTTATGTCTTTTTTATTATCATGGAATGTTCTCTTTTTATACCATGGTCTTTTTCTTTTGTAATTATTATATTTATAAGATTTTTTAAATGTTTTACTAGGTCGTAGTTTATAATTTTTATATTTCCTTTTAGTTTTGTGTTTATTGGTATGTTTATAATTTTTATTTATTATACGTTTTTTATCACAACCATATTGAGGTGGTAAGTCTAATTGTTGACATGTATGATAATATTGTTTCCTAATTTCTTTACTTTCTTTTAATTTTCTACATTCTGATTTTAATGTATTATAAACTATATTGACTCGAGCTCCTATAGATGCATCGGTTTTATTTTCGTCTATTTTTTGCCAATTTTTCCATATTTTTTCACCTATTTTTCCTGGTATTTTTTGTATATATCTATCTAATAAACTTATATCATTAGTTTTTCCAGTTTGTGTCCAATATTGTATATATTTTCTAGTGTAATCTCCAATATATTCTAATCGACAAATTTGTAATTGTTCTAGATTTCTGAGTGCTTCTGTTTGTTTTTCAGTGATTTGTATGAGTCTATTACCGCCTAAAAAAGAGGCTTTAATGAGATTAGTAAATCTTTCTATATTAAAGTTTTCTTTAAAATTTAAATATTCTGATCCTAATTTAAATGTTAAATACCAATTTGAGACGCTACCTTGTAATGTATTTTCAAAATATGATTCACTTTCGCTTTTGTTAGTAAATTCTATTAGTGTAGTAGTTCGAAAACATCCTTTTTCCCATACTTCTATTGCAGTTTCCCAATCTAATGGGTTTATATCATCTAAGTTTAATATACTACCATATTGATTTATATTAGAACTAGTGTCGAATACATATCTACTTCTACTTTTATTACCTGGTGTTGGTTTAGTATTTTCATTATATTTTTCGCGTGTTGCTCCTAGATGTTGATGGGTTGAAAAATCGCTAGTGGGTGATTTTGAAGTTGATGTTGAGGTTTCAGTAGTTTCTTCGGCTGGATTTATTTCTTCTAATATTTTTACGATTTCTTTTTCTTCTAAGAATTTATCTAATCCTATGTTTATTATTTTTTGTTTATTATCTTCATTAGTTCCTTCAGCGCAATAAATTGAAATTATATCTTCTTTTTTATTACCATATTTTTTATTTAACTGTTCTGTTGTTAAATTATCACAATCATTAATTATTATATCGTATATTTTATCTTCTAATAGATTAAATAAATGATCTATTTGTTCTTCTATAATTAAGACATTAATTTCTTCAATTAATTCTATGTTTTCTTCTTCTTCTATGGTTTTATAGCGACTGAATTTAATACTACTTTGTCCTATTTGATTTTCATATATTCTATTTTTTTCAGGTTGTTTTGGTTTAGATGTAATTAAATTAGGTAGTTTCCATTCTACTTCTTCATAAATACTACTATCGATTTTTTTGTGCTTCTATCATTTCGACATATTTACTATTAAATGATTTTACGATACAATCAAATTCTGCTTTAAAATTTATTTTATAGTGATTAAATACTTTTCCCATAAATAAAGTGTGTACTAAGAGATTATTATATTTGCCGGTCATATTATATCCTCGTGTTCTTATTGCTATTTTTATGTGTTTTCCAAATTCATTTATATCTATACAATAATTAGGTATACAGCCTATTACTGCGGCATTATGTGATAGGTCTACTTCAGCGCTAGCTATTTGTGCTTGTTTATGGTTATCCCATCTGTCGTCATAAATATATACTAATACTTTAGTTCCTGCTTCTAGCCTAGTTAATCCTACTAATCCTATAACGATTACGCCTAAATGCATAAATTTTGCGTCTATTTTATCTAATTTCTTTGATGATTCGCTGGTTATTAAGTCTAAGATTACTTCACTATTGATAGCAGTTATTGTTCTTTGACTAGTGTGATTATAAAATTTATTCGTAAAATCTAATAAATTATTTTGATATAAATGTTGTCCTTTTGTTTTTTGAATTCCTTTTTCAATGTATTTTTGAGTATTTTCTTCTTGATTATATATATTTTCTATGCGATATATTTCTTTTCCTTTACTTGTTGATGAAGATGTCATCTTTAGAATAAAATAAGTTTAGTTTCTTTTTTAAGAGGTTTAGGATCAGTTGTTAAATTTTTAAATTTTTCAACTAATTCTTCTATATTAGCTATTTCTTTTGCCTTTTCTTCTTTTTTATATTCGTGTTTTATAAATTTTTCTAATTCTTTCAATTAAGTTATTATTGCTCATAAAATTATCCTAATTTGCCTTTTTCTGCTAATATTCCGATTTGTGTTTCTTGATATATTAATCGAGTTTGTAGTTGAATAATAATTTGTTGGGTGTCTTCTTTTAGTTGTGAATTTTGCTGGATTCTAAAATTTTTACTTTTGTTTAAAATATTTAAGAGTTTTTTACTAATGTTTATTAGTCTTCTTGTTATATCTATAGAATTATTTAACCTTTGTTTTTCAGTTTGCATAAGATTAAAATCGTCCTTTTTCTATTAATATTGCTAGTTGATTTTCTTGTGCTAATTGTTGTTCTTGGTGATATTCTATTACTCTAATAGTGCTGTCTATTAAATTAAAACGACCAAATTTAACAAGACGTCTAAGATGTTGTTGTTGAAATTTAACGTAAATTCTATGATATTCTATTGAAATTCTTAACTTTTGCTTCTCAGTGCGCATTAAAATCTTCCTTTTTCACTTAATATTTCTAATTCTAGCTGATACTGATAAATTTTTTCTTTTGCTATTCTAATAATCCAAGTATTAATAGTGGCTTGAATAAAATTTTTATTTTTTATGTTTTTATCTTTTTCACTTATAGCGTTATCTAAAATTTTATATTCTGCTATTAATCTTCCTCTGAGAAATTCTTTTTCTGTTAACATATATTAACCTAATCGTCCTTTTTCTCCTAGAATTTCTATTTCTAGTTTATATTGATTGATTTTAGTTTTTATATCTACTACTATCCAATTTACTATAAGGAAACTTGCAAAATCTTTTTGTTTTTTAAAGTTTATTGCTCTTTGTGTATAAAAATCAAGGTTTTTATATTCGTAACGTAATACTTCTTTGAGTTGAGTTCTTTCACTACGCATTTAAAATTAATCGATATAAACTTATGGTGTGTATTTCCACTCTTTTCGTTAAATAATTTATCTGATTATATAATAATATATTAATAAAGAAGCTCTGATACCATTATTTTTACAGGAGGAAAAGTGATATGAATTTTAGAAACAGACAATGAATTGAACTATAGCTTATGAATAGCCCTCAAGTCCACAGTACTACAGCGAACTGTAGCAGCTTAGTCAAGCCAAAAACCTAACGAGAGGTTACACAGCCTACGGCAATATCAACGCCTATGGCTCAAAACGGCGACAAATGCAAATCACAGGACACCGGAAAATTCATAAACAGAAGATCATTCCAGAGTTTGTTTAAACTATTTATATCAATATTAACTTGTAAAACAACTCCTCAAGGATCCTTTAGTAATATATTAAAACATAATAAGAAAATTATCTAAGTACTCAGAGTGGGTTTCCCGAATAAAAACTTGAAATATAATTATTGAACTTTAAGCATGTGAATACAAACTTTAATTTACAGATAATTTACAAGCCAAGCCATAGATAAAAATTTGAAAGTAAACTTACTATTACAGAGATTACAAGCTTAAGATTGCTGGAGAGGTTTAATTATTACAAGTAAGAGGTTTGGTAGTAGGAATTGCTGCTGATGAGAGAGAGTAGTGTGTTTGGAGGTGTGTTGAGAGAAAAAGAGGAGCTCTCTTTATATAGCAAAGGAAAGGAGCTTCGAACGAATCTTGCACAGTATAATCCGTGAATGCACAGTAAAAGTGAATAGTGCACAGTAGATGAATAGTAGGGGTCGCACAGTAAAGGTCATTTTACTGTTTGCACAGTAAAGGTCGTTTTACTATTTGCACAGTAAAGGTCGTCGTGTGTCATTGCTTGCGTCATCCTTTTTGTCTTCTGCTGATGGTAGGCTGATGTATTAATGATTTAATAATTCTATTGCATCTTTTAGATTTATGATTGCTTCTTTAGGGTTCCATCATATTATCAATATTGTGCCTAGTTACCGAGTCCATTGAATCATCATCTGAATCAGTATGCCTGTATGCCAGATAATGATAGTTGCTTTCTCTTTCGCTAAATAGTGCTTCTTCGGTATCAGTAGAATTTTGAGATTTATTAAAGTATGTTGAGTTTCTATTGAAAGGGTGTTTTGGAATGAATATTCTCATATTAAAATTTTCTTTTATCATATACCAGGGGTCAGCTGGTATTTCATTCATTATATTGTATACTTTGTACATTAGTAATAAATCTTCTGTTGCTTCTTTTCCTTTTATTAGAGAATTATCATTACTTGCTTGTACATAATAATTTGATATTTTATCTTTTCTGTGTTCAATAAATATATTGTGCCTGCTGTGTATTATTTGTCCAGTTCCGATCCATTCTGGTGGAATACTTTCAATTATTAATAAGATATAAAGGGAACTGACTCTTTTTGGTTGTTGCTCTGCTAATGCTTCTTTTAAGCTTTTTGGGAAATTATAATCAATATTATCCCATGGAGGGGGTATTAAAATACTACTTACCATACCGTATTCAAGTAATAAGCTAATAGTTATTTCTATTGCAATCTCTGGATTGTTTGGAAATATTACGTTAGGTCTGGTTATTATAAAATTTTGGAATATATTAGATTGGATTTCTATGAATATCATTGTTTCATATTTATTAACAGCATTTAAATGGACATGTTCATATTTATATTTACATCCAGTTGGTTCAGGGTTAAAGCGAAAATAATTTTGAATATATAACCAGTTACAAATATCTTTTTCTTGTGCAAATCTGATTATTTTTTCAGTTATTTCATTTGGTAAAATAGTTTCAACTTTAGTTTTTAATATAAATCTGTGGTAAGGGTCAAAAGCTGATAAAAATATATTATTAGAATAAAGATCTACTGTTTTCATTTTCTTTGCATTCTCTTGATTTTTTAAATTTAAAACTTTATAATATTTTATTACTGTTTCATGGTCCTTGATAAGCTGTGGATCACTTTTGCTTTTATAGTATTTAACTTGTGCTTCTAAAGTTTTCACATAATTATTAGTATTGTGAAAATAGGTATTTACGTAATTCATTGTATGAATAAAAGAACCTTTATTATATTCTCTGTTAAACCAGAGATTATCAAGCATTTTTTGTTGGTCTTCATTTACTGGTAATTTGGACCTGAATTTTTGTTTAGCATTAAGAACAGTAAAGAGTTGGTTAGTACTATCTTTTGTTCCTGAAGAAGATCCTTGAAAAGACATCTGCAAAATAATTAAGAAGAGTTAGTAATTAGTCTAGATAATATATCTGCTAATTGGTTATCTTTACCTTTTATATGTTCAAAGGTTGGTGTGAAGCCTTTACCTGTTATATTATCAATAAAGCTTAACCATCTTTTTGTAGCTGATTTACTTTGGTTAGTTTTATTAAAATGTTTGACTATGTTATCACAGTCAGTTCTTATTAAAAAAGTTTTTCCTAAAAATAATTGAAATTTTTCTATAGTATTTATAACTCCTAAGATTTCTAGGTCAGTGGATGGTAATCTTCCTTGTACTTCATTAAAATTACCTGAACAATATTTACATATTTGTTCATCGTTTTTATTACTTTCTTGATGAGGTCTTTGTAATAATATACCTGCCCATCCTAAGGCTGATGCGTCTGTTTGTATTATTTTATAATTATTTTCTAATGGTAAATTTAATGGTTCTAGTGTACTAATAATTTGTTTTATTTTTTGTACTAGTTTTATATCTTCATTATTAAAATATCTTTGTCCATTTTTTCCTAATTTACTATATAATGGTCCTACTAATTTAGATAGATTTGGAATAAAAGATCTACAATAGTTTAATAAGCCTAGAAAAGCTTGTAATTTTTTAGTTTCTTCTATTTTATCTGGGAATTCTAAAACCTTTTTTACAATATGTTCTTGTAATTCTATTTTTCCTCCTTTAATAAAAAGTCCTAGGAAATCTATTTCTTGTTTTTCTAATTGCATCTTTTTACTACTGATAATTAATCCTTGATTGATAAATTCTTTAAAAATTATTTCTAAATGATTTCTATGTTCTTGCTTATTATTACTAAATATTAGTATGTCATCAATATATACTATACAAAAGTCAGAATGTTTTTTAAAAATAGTATCCATTTTATTTTGAAAAATCTGTGGTGCATTCTTTAAACCAAATGGCATGACTAGCCATTCAAAATGTCCTTCTGGACAAGTGAATGCTGTCCATTCTATTGATTCCTTTTGCATTCTTATCTGCCAAAAGCCAGATTTACAATCAAATTTGGAGAAGTATTTTTTATTTTGGATTTTATTAATTAGTTCATCTTTATTAGGTATTTTGTAGCTATCATCATAGGTATTATCATTTAATCTTTTATAGTTAATTACCATTCGTGCTTTATTTCTTTTTATTTCACTATGGTTTCTTACCATAAAAGCGGGGCTTCTATGTCTACTAGTGCTTTTTTGTATTACTTTTAAATTTAATAATTCTCTAATTTGTATTTTAAATTCTTCTTGATCTATTATTTCACAAGCAATATCTTTTGTTTTTATAGTTATGGAAATAAACCTAATAATATTTCTAAAATTCAAGAAAAAATAAATATTTTAGAAGATATAGAAGAAGAATTAGAAGATACAATAGAATTAGAAAGTATATACGATGAATATGAAGAAATAGACAACATTAGTATATATAGTATAGAATCTATAGAATCTAACGAATCTAGTGATAATGATATAGAAACCTTAGAACAAAGTTTAGATAGTTTAAATCTTTGTTATAATATCGAAGAATGCACTTATAAATTTAACCAATTTCATTTATTACAGTTAGATTGTATAAAATGCAAAAATGAATATAAAAATATATATATATGTGAAAATTGTAGACAAAGATTATGTACAAATAAAATAAAATTTAATCACTATAAAATAAATTTTAAAGCAGAATTTGATTGTATCGTAAAATCATTTAATAGTAAATATGTCGAAATGATAGAAGCACAAAAAATCGATAGTAGTATTTATGAAGAAGTAGAATGGAAACTACCTAATTTAATTACATCTAAACCAAAACAACCTGAAAAAAATAGAATATATGAAAATCAAATAGGACAAAGTAGTATTAAATTCAGTCGCTATAAAACCATAGAAGAAGAAAGATATAACAAGAAGACTAATAAACATTAGTAAAAAACTCTTAAATATTTTAAACAAAAGTAAAAATTTTAGAATCCAGCAAAATTCACAACTAAAAGAAGACACCCAACAAATTATTATTCAACTACAAACTCGATTAATATATCAAGAAACACAAATCGGAATATTAGCAGAAAAAGGCAGATTAGGATAATTTTATGAGCAATAATAACTTAATTGAAAGAATTAGAAAAATTTATAAAACACGAATATAAAAAAGAAGAAAAGGCAAAAGAAATAGCTAATATAGAAGAATTAGTTGAAAAATTTAAAAATTTAACAACTGATCCTAAACCTCTTAAAAAAGAAACTAAACTTATTTTATTCTAAAGATGACATCTTCATCAACAAGTAAAGGAAAAGAAATATATCGCATAGAAAATATATATAATCAAGAAGAAAATACTCAAAAATACATTGAAAAAGGAATTCAAAAAACAAAAGGACAACATTTATATCAAAATAATTTATTAGATTTTACGAATAAATTATATAATCACACTAGTCAAAGAACAATAACTGCTATCAATAGTGAAGTAATATTAGACTTACCACCTCAATATGGTTGTGATAAAAACGTATAATAAATAAAAATTATAAACATACCAATAAACACAAAACTAAAAGGAAATATAAAAATTATAAACTACGACCTAGTAAAACATTTAAAAAATCTTATAAATATAATAATTACAAAAGAAAAAGACCATGGTATAAAAAGAGAACATTCCATGATAATAAAAAAGACATAAAAGATACCCCTAAAGGAATAAATAAAATAACAAATTGTAAATGTTTTATATGTGGTGACCCTAACCACATTAGACCAAATTGTCCATACAGAAATAAACCTAATAATATTTCTAAAATTCAAGAAAAAATAAATATTTTAGAAGATATAGAAGAAGAATTAGAAGATACAATAGAATTAGAAAGTATATACGATGAATATGAAGAAATAGACAACATTAGTATATATAGTATAGAATCTATAGAATCTAACGAATCTAGTGATAATGATATAGAAACCTTAGAACAAAGTTTAGATAGTTTAAATCTTTGTTATAATATCGAAGAATGCACTTATAAATTTAACCAATTTCATTTATTACAGTTAGATTGTATAAAATGCAAAAATGAATATAAAAATATATATATATGTGAAAATTGTAGACAAAGATTATGTACAAATTGTTATAATACAGAAATACTCAAACCAAAAGAACAGGTAAATAATACTAATAAAACTGCTTTAATAACATTTCCTATAAAAATAAAATTTTCTAATAAAACTATAGAGACAACAGCAATGTTAGATACAGGAGCCACTAAAAGCTTAATCCATGTAGATTTAGTAGAACAAGAAGATGCTAAAGATTTAAATTACCCTGTTTATATACATCAATTCAATAAAGATGCTATAACTATAACTCAATGTATACAAAATATACCTATATATATAAATGATGAACAATTTATTTTACCACAAACATACATAACAAATGTAAAAAGCCACCATCCTTTTATATTAGGTTTAAATTTTATTCAATCTTTAACAGGAGGATTTATGTATACACCTTCTGGAATACAATTATTTAAAAAAGGAACACATATTATACCTAACAATCAATCTAACACTATAAAACACGAAAATAAATTAATTCTCAATAATAATATAATATTAGAATCAACTGAACAAATTGAAGACATAAAATGCAATAATGAATCAGATATTGAAACAGATTATTTAAATGACTATCTCCAATATCTTGAAGATAGTGATTGTCTTAAAATCGAATGTAATAATTTAAATAAAATCATTTTTAAAAATACTAAATTAGAATTAGAAGATTTAATTAGACTAGCAGAAAAAACTGAAATAATAGGTGAAGACCCTCAAAAACATTGGAACAAAAATAAAATAGAAGCAAAACTAAATATAATAAATCCTGACATAACTATAAAAACAAAAGATATTGCTTGTGAAATAATAGATCAAGAAGAATTTAAAATACAAATTAGAGAATTATTAAATTTAAAAGTAATACAAAAAAGCACTAGTAGACATAGAAGCCCCGCTTTTATGGTAAGAAACCATAGTGAAATAAAAAGAAATAAAGCACGAATGGTAATTAACTATAAAAGATTAAATGATAATACCTATGATGATAGCTACAAAATACCTAATAAAGATGAACTAATTAATAAAATCCAAAATAAAAAATACTTCTCTAAATTTGATTGTAAATCTGGCTTTTGGCAGATAAGAATGCAAAAGGAATCAATAGAATGGACAGCATTCACTTGTCCAGAAGGACATTTTGAATGGCTAGTCATGCCATTTGGTTTAAAGAATGCACCACAGATTTTTCAAAATAAAATGGATACTATTTTTAAAAAACATTCTGACTTTTGTATAGTATATATTGATGACATACTAATATTTAGTAATAATAAGCAAGAACATAGAAATCATTTAGAAATAATTTTTAAAGAATTTATCAATCAAGGATTAATTATCAGTAGTAAAAAGATGCAATTAGAAAAACAAGAAATAGATTTCCTAGGACTTTTTATTAAAGGAGGAAAAATAGAATTACAAGAACATATTGTAAAAAAGGTTTTAGAATTCCCAGATAAAATAGAAGAAACTAAAAAATTACAAGCTTTTCTAGGCTTATTAAACTATTGTAGATCTTTTATTCCAAATCTATCTAAATTAGTAGGACCATTATATAGTAAATTAGGAAAAAATGGACAAAGATATTTTAATAATGAAGATATAAAACTAGTACAAAAAATAAAACAAATTATTAGTACACTAGAACCATTAAATTTACCATTAGAAAATAATTATAAAATAATACAAACAGACGCATCAGCCTTAGGATGGGCAGGTATATTATTACAAAGACCTCATCAAGAAAGTAATAAAAACGATGAACAAATATGTAAATATTGTTCAGGTAATTTTAATGAAGTACAAGGAAGATTACCATCCACTGACCTAGAAATCTTAGGAGTTATAAATACTATAGAAAAATTTCAATTATTTTTAGGAAAAACTTTTTTAATAAGAACTGACTGTGATAACATAGTCAAACATTTTAATAAAACTAACCAAAGTAAATCAGCTACAAAAAGATGGTTAAGCTTTATTGATAATATAACATGTAAAGGCTTCACACCAACCTTTGAACATATAAAAGGTAAAGATAACCAATTAGCAGATATATTATCTAGACTAATTACTAACTCTTCTTAATTATTTTGCAGATGTCTTTTCAAGGATCTTCTTCAGGAACAAAAGATAGTACTAACCAACTCTTTACTGTTCTTAATGCTAAACAAAAATTCAGGTCCAAATTACCAGTAAATGAAGACCAACAAAAAATGCTTGATAATCTCTGGTTTAACAGAGAATATAATAAAGGTTCTTTTATTCATACAATGAATTACGTAAATACCTATTTTCACAATACTAATAATTATGTGAAAACTTTAGAAGCACAAGTTAAATACTATAAAAGCAAAAGTGATCCACAGCTTATCAAGGACCATGAAACAGTAATAAAATATTATAAAGTTTTAAATTTAAAAAATCAAGAGAATGCAAAGAAAATGAAAACAGTAGATCTTTATTCTAATAATATATTTTTATCAGCTTTTGACCCTTACCACAGATTTATATTAAAAACTAAAGTTGAAACTATTTTACCAAATGAAATAACTGAAAAAATAATCAGATTTGCACAAGAAAAAGATATTTGTAACTGGTTATATATTCAAAATTATTTTCGCTTTAACCCTGAACCAACTGGATGTAAATATAAATATGAACATGTCCATTTAAATGCTGTTAATAAATATGAAACAATGATATTCATAGAAATCCAATCTAATATATTCCAAAATTTTATAATAACCAGACCTAACGTAATATTTCCAAACAATCCAGAGATTGCAATAGAAATAACTATTAGCTTATTACTTGAATACGGTATGGTAAGTAGTATTTTAATACCCCCTCCATGGGATAATATTGATTATAATTTCCCAAAAAGCTTAAAAGAAGCATTAGCAGAGCAACAACCAAAAAGAGTCAGTTCCCTTTATATCTTATTAATAATTGAAAGTATTCCACCAGAATGGATCGGAACTGGACAAATAATACACAGCAGGCACAATATATTTATTGAACACAGAAAAGATAAAATATCAAATTATTATGTACAAGCAAGTAATGATAATTCTCTAATAAAAGGAAAAGAAGCAACAGAAGATTTATTACTAATGTACAAAGTATACAATATAATGAATGAAATACCAGCTGACCCCTGGTATATGATAAAAGAAAATTTTAATATGAGAATATTCATTCCAAAACACCCTTTCAATAGAAACTCAACATACTTTAATAAATCTCAAAATTCTACTGATACCGAAGAAGCACTATTTAGCGAAAGAGAAAGCAACTATCATTATCTGGCATACAGGCATACTGATTCAGATGATGATTCAATGGACTCGGTAACTAGGCACAATATTGATAATATGATGGAACCCTAAAGAAGCAATCATAAATCTAAAAGATGCAATAGAATTATTAAATCATTAATACATCAGCCTACCATCAGCAGAAGACAAAAAGGATGACGCAAGCAATGACACACGACGACCTTTACTGTGCAAATAGTAAAACGACCTTTACTGTGCAAACAGTAAAATGACCTTTACTGTGCAACTACTGTGCGACCCCTACTATTCATCTACTGTGCACTATTCACTTTTACTGTGCATTCACGGATTATACTGTGCAAGATTCGTTCGAAGCTCCTTTCCTTTGCTATATAAAGAGAGCTCCTCTTTTTCTCTCAACACACCTCCAAACACACTACTCTCTCTCATCAGCAGCAATTCCTACTACCAAACCTCTTACTTGTAATAATTAAACCTCTCCAGCAATCTTAAGCTTGTAATCTCTGTAATAGTAAGTTTACTTTCAAATTTTTATCTATGGCTTGGCTTGTAAATTATCTGTAAATTAAAGTTTGTATTCACATGCTTAAAGTTCAATAATTATATTTCAAGTTTTTATTAGTACCTTCGGGAAACCCACTCTGAGTACTTAGATAATTTTCTTATTATGTTTTAATATATTACTAAAGGATCCTTGAGGAGTTGTTTTACAAGTTAATATTGATATAAATAGTTTAAACAAACTCTGGAATGATCTTCTGTTTATGAATTTTCCGGTGTCCTGTGATTTGCATTTGTCGCCGTTTTGAGCCATAGGCGTTGATATTGCCGTAGGCTGTGTAACCTCTCGTTAGGTTTTTGGCTTGACTAAGCTGCTACAGTTCGCTGTAGTACTGTGGACTTGAGGGCTATTCATAAGCTATAGTTCAATTCATTGTCTGTTTCTAAAATTCATATCACTTTTCCTCCTGTAAAAATAATGGTATCAGAGCTTCTTTATTAATATATTATTATATAATCAGATAAATTATTTAACGAAAAGAGTGGAAATACACACCATAAGTTTATATCGATTAATTTTAAATGCGTAGTGAAAGAACTCAACTCAAAGAAGTATTACGTTACGAATATAAAAACCTTGATTTTTATACACAAAGAGCAATAAACTTTAAAAAACAAAAAGATTTTGCAAGTTTCCTTATAGTAAATTGGATAGTAGTAGATATAAAAACTAAAATCAATCAATATAAACTAGAAATAGAAATTCTAGGAGAAAAAGGACGATTAGGTTAATATATGTTAACAGAAAAAGAATTTCTCAGAGGAAGATTAATAGCAGAATATAAAATTTTAGATAACGCTATAAGTGAAAAAGATAAAAACATAAAAAATAAAAATTTTATTCAAGCCACTATTAATACTTGGATTATTAGAATAGCAAAAGAAAAAATTTATCAGTATCAGCTAGAATTAGAAATATTAAGTGAAAAAGGAAGATTTTAATGCGCACTGAGAAGCAAAAGTTAAGAATTTCAATAGAATATCATAGAATTTACGTTAAATTTCAACAACAACATCTTAGACGTCTTGTTAAATTTGGTCGTTTTAATTTAATAGACAGCACTATTAGAGTAATAGAATATCACCAAGAACAACAATTAGCACAAGAAAATCAACTAGCAATATTAATAGAAAAAGGACGATTTTAATCTTATGCAAACTGAAAAACAAAGGTTAAATAATTCTATAGATATAACAAGAAGACTAATAAACATTAGTAAAAAACTCTTAAATATTTTAAACAAAAGTAAAAATTTTAGAATCCAGCAAAATTCACAACTAAAAGAAGACACCCAACAAATTATTATTCAACTACAAACTCGATTAATATATCAAGAAACACAAATCGGAATATTAGCAGAAAAAGGCAAATTAGGATAATTTTATGAGCAATAATAACTTAATTGAAAGAATTAGAAAAATTTATAAAACACGAATATAAAAAAGAAGAAAAGGCAAAAGAAATAGCTAATATAGAAGAATTAGTTGAAAAATTTAAAAATTTAACAACTGATCCTAAACCTCTTAAAAAAGAAACTAAACTTATTTTATTCTAAAGATGACATCTTCATCAACAAGTAAAGGAAAAGAAATATATCGCATAGAAAATATATATAATCAAGAAGAAAATACTCAAAAATACATTGAAAAAGGAATTCAAAAAACAAAAGGACAACATTTATATCAAAATAATTTATTAGATTTTACGAATAAATTATATAATCACACTAGTCAAAGAACAATAACTGCTATCAATAGTGAAGTAATCTTAGACTTAATAACCAGCGAATCATCAAAGAAATTAGATAAAATAGACGCAAAATTTATGCATTTAGGCGTAATCGTTATAGGATTAGTAGGATTAACTAGGCTAGAAGCAGGAACTAAAGTATTAGTATATATTTATGACGACAGATGGGATAACCATAAACAAGCACAAATAGCTAGCGCTGAAGTAGACCTATCACATAATGCCGCAGTAATAGGCTGTATACCTAATTATTGTATAGATATAAATGAATTTGGAAAACACATAAAAATAGCAATAAGAACACGAGGATATAATATGACCGGCAAATATAATAATCTCTTAGTACACACTTTATTTATGGGAAAAGTATTTAATCACTATAAAATAAATTTTAAAGCAGAATTTGATTGTATCGTAAAATCATTTAATAGTAAATATGTCGAAATGATAGAAGCACAAAAAAATCGATAGTAGTATTTATGAAGAAGTAGAATGGAAACTACCTAATTTAATTACATCTAAACCAAAACAACCTGAAAAAAATAGAATATATGAAAATCAAATAGGACAAAGTAGTATTAAATTCAGTCGCTATAAAACCATAGAAGAAGAAGAAAACATAGAATTAATTGAAGAAATTAATGTCTTAATTATAGAAGAACAAATAGATCATTTATTTAATCTATTAGAAGATAAAATATACGATATAATAATTAATGATTGTGATAATTTAACAACAGAACAGTTAAATAAAAAATATGGTAATAAAAAAGAAGATATAATTTCAATTTATTGCGCTGAAGGAACTAATGAAGATAATAAACAAAAAATAATAAACATAGGATTAGATAAATTCTTAGAAGAAAAAGAAATCGTAAAAATATTAGAAGAAATAAATCCAGCCGAAGAAACTACTGAAACCTCAACATCAACTTCAAAATCACCCACTAGCGATTTTTCAACCCATCAACATCTAGGAGCAACACGCGAAAAATATAATGAAAATACTAAACCAACACCAGGTAATAAAAGTAGAAGTAGATATGTATTCGACACTAGTTCTAATATAAATCAATATGGTAGTATATTAAACTTAGATGATATAAACCCATTAGATTGGGAAACTGCAATAGAAGTATGGGAAAAAGGATGTTTTCGAACTACTACACTAATAGAATTTACTAACAAAAGCGAAAGTGAATCATATTTTGAAAATACATTACAAGGTAGCGTCTCAAATTGGTATTTAACATTTAAATTAGGATCAGAATATTTAAATTTTAAAGAAAACTTTAATATAGAAAGATTTACTAATCTCATTAAAGCCTCTTTTTTAGGCGGTAATAGACTCATACAAATCACTGAAAAACAAACAGAAGCACTCAGAAATCTAGAACAATTACAAATTTGTCGATTAGAATATATTGGAGATTACACTAGAAAATATATACAATATTGGACACAAACTGGAAAAACTAATGATATAAGTTTATTAGATAGATATATACAAAAAATACCAGGAAAAATAGGTGAAAAAATATGGAAAAATTGGCAAAAAATAGACGAAAATAAAACCGATGCATCTATAGGAGCTCGAGTCAATATAGTTTATAATACATTAAAATCAGAATGTAGAAAATTAAAAGAAAGTAAAGAAATTAGGAAACAATATTATCATACATGTCAACAATTAGACTTACCACCTCAATATGGTTGTGATAAAAAACGTATAATAAATAAAAATTATAAACATACCAATAAACACAAAACTAAAAGGAAATATAAAAATTATAAACTACGACCTAGTAAAACATTTAAAAAATCTTATAAATATAATAATTACAAAAGAAAAAGACCATGGTATAAAAAGAGAACATTCCATGATAATAAAAAAGACATAAAAGATACCCCTAAAGGAATAAATAAAATAACAAATTGTAAATGTTTTATATGTGGTGACCCTAACCACATTAGACCAAATTGTCCATACAGAAATAAACCTAATAATATTTCTAAAATTCAAGAAAAAATAAATATTTTAGAAGATATAGAAGAAGAATTAGAAGATACAATAGAATTAGAAAGTATATACGATGAATATGAAGAAATAGACAACATTAGTATATATAGTATAGAATCTATAGAATCTAACGAATCTAGTGATAATGATATAGAAACCTTAGAACAAAGTTTAGATAGTTTAAATCTTTGTTATAATATCGAAGAATGCACTTATAAATTTAACCAATTTCATTTATTACAGTTAGATTGTATAAAATGCAAAAATGAATATAAAAATATATATATATGTGAAAATTGTAGACAAAGATTATGTACAAATTGTTATAATACAGAAATACTCAAACCAAAAGAACAGGTAAATAATACTAATAAAACTGCTTTAATAACATTTCCTATAAAAATAAAATTTGCTAATAAAACTATAGAGACAACAGCAATGTTAGATATAGGAGCCACTAAAAGCTTAATCCATGTAGATTTAGTAGAACAAGAAGATGCTAAAGATTTAAATTACCCTGTTTATATACATCAATTCAATAAAGATGCTATACCTATAACTCAATGTATACAAAATATACCTATATATATAAATGATGAACAATTTATTTTACCACAAACATACATAACAAATGTAAAAAGCCACCATCCTTTTATATTAGGTTTAAATTTTATTCAATCTTTAACAGGAGGATTTATGTATACACCTTCTGGAATACAATTATTTAAAAAAGGAACACATATTATACCTAACAATCAATCTAACACTATAAAACACGAAAATAAATTAATTCTCAATAATAATATAATATTAGAATCAACTGAACAAATTGAAGACATAAAATGCAATAATGAATCAGATATTGAAACAGATTATTTAAATGACTATCTCCAATATCTTGAAGATAGTGATTGTCTTAAAATCGAATGTAATAATTTAAATAAAATCATTTTTAAAAATACTAAATTAGAATTAGAAGATTTAATTAGACTAGCAGAAAAAACTGAAATAATAGGTGAAGACCCTCAAAAACATTGGAACAAAAATAAAATAGAAGCAAAACTAAATATAATAAATCCTGACATAACTATATATCAAGAAACACAAATCGGAATATTAGCAGAAAAAGGCAGATTAGGATAATTTTATGAGCAATAATAACTTAATTGAAAGAATTAGAAAAATTTATAAAACACGAATATAAAAAAGAAGAAAAGGCAAAAGAAATAGCTAATATAGAAGAATTAGTTGAAAAATTTAAAAATTTAACAACTGATCCTAAACCTCTTAAAAAGAAACTAAACTTATTTTATTCTAAAGATGACATCTTCATCAACAAGTAAAGGAAAAGAAATATATCGCATAGAAAATATATATAATCAAGAAGAAAATACTCAAAAATACATTGAAAAAGGAATTCAAAAAACAAAAGGACAACATTTATATCAAAATAATTTATTAGATTTTACGAATAAATTATATAATCACACTAGTCAAAGAACAATAACTGCTATCAATAGTGAAGTAATCTTAGACTTAATAACCAGCGAATCATCAAAGAAATTAGATAAAATAGACGCAAAATTTATGCATTTAGGCGTAATCGTTATAGGATTAGTAGGATTAACTAGGCTAGAAGCAGGAACTAAAGTATTAGTATATATTTATGACGACAGATGGGATAACCATAAACAAGCACAAATAGCTAGCGCTGAAGTAGACCTATCACATAATGCCGCAGTAATAGGCTGTATACCTAATTATTGTATAGATATAAATGAATTTGGAAAACACATAAAAATAGCAATAAGAACACGAGGATATAATATGACCGGCAAATATAATAATCTCTTAGTACACACTTTATTTATGGGAAAAGTATTTAATCACTATAAAATAAATTTTAAAGCAGAATTTGATTGTATCGTAAAATCATTTAATAGTAAATATGTCGAAATGATAGAAGCACAAAAAAATCGATAGTAGTATTTATGAAGAAGTAGAATGGAAACTACCTAATTTAATTACATCTAAACCAAAACAACCTGAAAAAAATAGAATATATGAAAATCAAATAGGACAAAGTAGTATTAAATTCAGTCGCTATAAAACCATAGAAGAAGAAGAAAACATAGAATTAATTGAAGAAATTAATGTCTTAATTATAGAAGAACAAATAGATCATTTATTTAATCTATTAGAAGATAAAATATACGATATAATAATTAATGATTGTGATAATTTAACAACAGAACAGTTAAATAAAAAATATGGTAATAAAAAAGAAGATATAATTTCAATTTATTGCGCTGAAGGAACTAATGAAGATAATAAACAAAAAATAATAAACATAGGATTAGATAAATTCTTAGAAGAAAAAGAAATCGTAAAAATATTAGAAGAAATAAATCCAGCCGAAGAAACTACTGAAACCTCAACATCAACTTCAAAATCACCCACTAGCGATTTTTCAACCCATCAACATCTAGGAGCAACACGCGAAAAATATAATGAAAATACTAAACCAACACCAGGTAATAAAAGTAGAAGTAGATATGTATTCGACACTAGTTCTAATATAAATCAATATGGTAGTATATTAAACTTAGATGATATAAACCCATTAGATTGGGAAACTGCAATAGAAGTATGGGAAAAAGGATGTTTTCGAACTACTACACTAATAGAATTTACTAACAAAAGCGAAAGTGAATCATATTTTGAAAATACATTACAAGGTAGCGTCTCAAATTGGTATTTAACATTTAAATTAGGATCAGAATATTTAAATTTTAAAGAAAACTTTAATATAGAAAGATTTACTAATCTCATTAAAGCCTCTTTTTTAGGCGGTAATAGACTCATACAAATCACTGAAAAACAAACAGAAGCACTCAGAAATCTAGAACAATTACAAATTTGTCGATTAGAATATATTGGAGATTACACTAGAAAATATATACAATATTGGACACAAACTGGAAAAACTAATGATATAAGTTTATTAGATAGATATATACAAAAAATACCAGGAAAAATAGGTGAAAAAATATGGAAAAATTGGCAAAAAATAGACGAAAATAAAACCGATGCATCTATAGGAGCTCGAGTCAATATAGTTTATAATACATTAAAATCAGAATGTAGAAAATTAAAAGAAAGTAAAGAAATTAGGAAACAATATTATCATACATGTCAACAATTAGACTTACCACCTCAATATGGTTGTGATAAAAAACGTATAATAAATAAAAATTATAAACATACCAATAAACACAAAACTAAAAGGAAATATAAAAATTATAAACTACGACCTAGTAAAACATTTAAAAAATCTTATAAATATAATAATTACAAAAGAAAAAGACCATGGTATAAAAAGAGAACATTCCATGATAATAAAAAAGACATAAAAGATACCCCTAAAGGAATAAATAAAATAACAAATTGTAAATGTTTTATATGTGGTGACCCTAACCACATTAGACCAAATTGTCCATACAGAAATAAACCTAATAATATTTCTAAAATTCAAGAAAAAATAAATATTTTAGAAGATATAGAAGAAGAATTAGAAGATACAATAGAATTAGAAAGTATATACGATGAATATGAAGAAATAGACAACATTAGTATATATAGTATAGAATCTATAGAATCTAACGAATCTAGTGATAATGATATAGAAACCTTAGAACAAAGTTTAGATAGTTTAAATCTTTGTTATAATATCGAAGAATGCACTTATAAATTTAACCAATTTCATTTATTACAGTTAGATTGTATAAAATGCAAAAATGAATATAAAAATATATATATATGTGAAAATTGTAGACAAAGATTATGTACAAATTGTTATAATACAGAAATACTCAAACCAAAAGAACAGGTAAATAATACTAATAAAACTGCTTTAATAACATTTCCTATAAAAATAAAATTTGCTAATAAAACTATAGAGACAACAGCAATGTTAGATACAGGAGCCACTAAAAGCTTAATCCATGTAGATTTAGTAGAACAAGAAGATGCTAAAGATTTAAATTACCCTGTTTATATACATCAATTCAATAAAGATGCTATACCTATAACTCAATGTATACAAAATATACCTATATATATAAATGATGAACAATTTATTTTACCACAAACATACATAACAAATGTAAAAAGCCACCATCCTTTTATATTAGGTTTAAATTTTATTCAATCTTTAACAGGAGGATTTATGTATACACCTTCTGGAATACAATTATTTAAAAAAGGAACACATATTATACCTAACAATCAATCTAACACTATAAAACACGAAAATAAATTAATTCTCAATAATAATATAATATTAGAATCAACTGAACAAATTGAAGACATAAAATGCAATAATGAATCAGATATTGAAACAGATTATTTAAATGACTATCTCCAATATCTTGAAGATAGTGATTGTCTTAAAATCGAATGTAATAATTTAAATAAAATCATTTTTAAAAATACTAAATTAGAATTAGAAGATTTAATTAGACTAGCAGAAAAAACTGAAATAATAGGTGAAGACCCTCAAAAACATTGGAACAAAAATAAAATAGAAGCAAAACTAAATATAATAAATCCTGACATAACTATATATCAAGAAACACAAATCGGAATATTAGCAGAAAAAGGCAGATTAGGATAATTTTATGAGCAATAATAACTTAATTGAAAGAATTAGAAAAATTTATAAAACACGAATATAAAAAAGAAGAAAAGGCAAAAGAAATAGCTAATATAGAAGAATTAGTTGAAAAATTTAAAAATTTAACAACTGATCCTAAACCTCTTAAAAAGAAACTAAACTTATTTTATTCTAAAGATGACATCTTCATCAACAAGTAAAGGAAAAGAAATATATCGCATAGAAAATATATATAATCAAGAAGAAAATACTCAAAAATACATTGAAAAAGGAATTCAAAAAACAAAAGGACAACATTTATATCAAAATAATTTATTAGATTTTACGAATAAATTATATAATCACACTAGTCAAAGAACAATAACTGCTATCAATAGTGAAGTAATCTTAGACTTAATAACCAGCGAATCATCAAAGAAATTAGATAAAATAGACGCAAAATTTATGCATTTAGGCGTAATCGTTATAGGATTAGTAGGATTAACTAGGCTAGAAGCAGGAACTAAAGTATTAGTATATATTTATGACGACAGATGGGATAACCATAAACAAGCACAAATAGCTAGCGCTGAAGTAGACCTATCACATAATGCCGCAGTAATAGGCTGTATACCTAATTATTGTATAGATATAAATGAATTTGGAAAACACATAAAAATAGCAATAAGAACACGAGGATATAATATGACCGGCAAATATAATAATCTCTTAGTACACACTTTATTTATGGGAAAAGTATTTAATCACTATAAAATAAATTTTAAAGCAGAATTTGATTGTATCGTAAAATCATTTAATAGTAAATATGTCGAAATGATAGAAGCACAAAAAAATCGATAGTAGTATTTATGAAGAAGTAGAATGGAAACTACCTAATTTAATTACATCTAAACCAAAACAACCTGAAAAAAATAGAATATATGAAAATCAAATAGGACAAAGTAGTATTAAATTCAGTCGCTATAAAACCATAGAAGAAGAAGAAAACATAGAATTAATTGAAGAAATTAATGTCTTAATTATAGAAGAACAAATAGATCATTTATTTAATCTATTAGAAGATAAAATATACGATATAATAATTAATGATTGTGATAATTTAACAACAGAACAGTTAAATAAAAAATATGGTAATAAAAAAGAAGATATAATTTCAATTTATTGCGCTGAAGGAACTAATGAAGATAATAAACAAAAAATAATAAACATAGGATTAGATAAATTCTTAGAAGAAAAAGAAATCGTAAAAATATTAGAAGAAATAAATCCAGCCGAAGAAACTACTGAAACCTCAACATCAACTTCAAAATCACCCACTAGCGATTTTTCAACCCATCAACATCTAGGAGCAACACGCGAAAAATATAATGAAAATACTAAACCAACACCAGGTAATAAAAGTAGAAGTAGATATGTATTCGACACTAGTTCTAATATAAATCAATATGGTAGTATATTAAACTTAGATGATATAAACCCATTAGATTGGGAAACTGCAATAGAAGTATGGGAAAAAGGATGTTTTCGAACTACTACACTAATAGAATTTACTAACAAAAGCGAAAGTGAATCATATTTTGAAAATACATTACAAGGTAGCGTCTCAAATTGGTATTTAACATTTAAATTAGGATCAGAATATTTAAATTTTAAAGAAAACTTTAATATAGAAAGATTTACTAATCTCATTAAAGCCTCTTTTTTAGGCGGTAATAGACTCATACAAATCACTGAAAAACAAACAGAAGCACTCAGAAATCTAGAACAATTACAAATTTGTCGATTAGAATATATTGGAGATTACACTAGAAAATATATACAATATTGGACACAAACTGGAAAAACTAATGATATAAGTTTATTAGATAGATATATACAAAAAATACCAGGAAAAATAGGTGAAAAAATATGGAAAAATTGGCAAAAAATAGACGAAAATAAAACCGATGCATCTATAGGAGCTCGAGTCAATATAGTTTATAATACATTAAAATCAGAATGTAGAAAATTAAAAGAAAGTAAAGAAATTAGGAAACAATATTATCATACATGTCAACAATTAGACTTACCACCTCAATATGGTTGTGATAAAAAACGTATAATAAATAAAAATTATAAACATACCAATAAACACAAAACTAAAAGGAAATATAAAAATTATAAACTACGACCTAGTAAAACATTTAAAAAATCTTATAAATATAATAATTACAAAAGAAAAAGACCATGGTATAAAAAGAGAACATTCCATGATAATAAAAAAGACATAAAAGATACCCCTAAAGGAATAAATAAAATAACAAATTGTAAATGTTTTATATGTGGTGACCCTAACCACATTAGACCAAATTGTCCATACAGAAATAAACCTAATAATATTTCTAAAATTCAAGAAAAAATAAATATTTTAGAAGATATAGAAGAAGAATTAGAAGATACAATAGAATTAGAAAGTATATACGATGAATATGAAGAAATAGACAACATTAGTATATATAGTATAGAATCTATAGAATCTAACGAATCTAGTGATAATGATATAGAAACCTTAGAACAAAGTTTAGATAGTTTAAATCTTTGTTATAATATCGAAGAATGCACTTATAAATTTAACCAATTTCATTTATTACAGTTAGATTGTATAAAATGCAAAAATGAATATAAAAATATATATATATGTGAAAATTGTAGACAAAGATTATGTACAAATTGTTATAATACAGAAATACTCAAACCAAAAGAACAGGTAAATAATACTAATAAAACTGCTTTAATAACATTTCCTATAAAAATAAAATTTGCTAATAAAACTATAGAGACAACAGCAATGTTAGATACAGGAGCCACTAAAAGCTTAATCCATGTAGATTTAGTAGAACAAGAAGATGCTAAAGATTTAAATTACCCTGTTTATATACATCAATTCAATAAAGATGCTATACCTATAACTCAATGTATACAAAATATACCTATATATATAAATGATGAACAATTTATTTTACCACAAACATACATAACAAATGTAAAAAGCCACCATCCTTTTATATTAGGTTTAAATTTTATTCAATCTTTAACAGGAGGATTTATGTATACACCTTCTGGAATACAATTATTTAAAAAAGGAACACATATTATACCTAACAATCAATCTAACACTATAAAACACGAAAATAAATTAATTCTCAATAATAATATAATATTAGAATCAACTGAACAAATTGAAGACATAAAATGCAATAATGAATCAGATATTGAAACAGATTATTTAAATGACTATCTCCAATATCTTGAAGATAGTGATTGTCTTAAAATCGAATGTAATAATTTAAATAAAATCATTTTTAAAAATACTAAATTAGAATTAGAAGATTTAATTAGACTAGCAGAAAAAACTGAAATAATAGGTGAAGACCCTCAAAAACATTGGAACAAAAATAAAATAGAAGCAAAACTAAATATAATAAATCCTGACATAACTATATATCAAGAAACACAAATCGGAATATTAGCAGAAAAAGGCAGATTAGGATAATTTTATGAGCAATAATAACTTAATTGAAAGAATTAGAAAAATTTATAAAACACGAATATAAAAAAGAAGAAAAGGCAAAAGAAATAGCTAATATAGAAGAATTAGTTGAAAAATTTAAAAATTTAACAACTGATCCTAAACCTCTTAAAAAGAAACTAAACTTATTTTATTCTAAAGATGACATCTTCATCAACAAGTAAAGGAAAAGAAATATATCGCATAGAAAATATAGATAATCAAGAAGAAAATACTCAAAAATACATTGAAAAAGGAATTCAAAAAACAAAAGGACAACATTTATATCAAAATAATTTATTAGATTTTACGAATAAATTATATAATCACACTAGTCAAAGAACAATAACTGCTATCAATAGTGAAGTAATCTTAGACTTAATAACCAGCGAATCATCAAAGAAATTAGATAAAATAGACGCAAAATTTATGCATTTAGGCGTAATCGTTATAGGATTAGTAGGATTAACTAGGCTAGAAGCAGGAACTAAAGTATTAGTATATATTTATGACGACAGATGGGATAACCATAAACAAGCACAAATAGCTAGCGCTGAAGTAGACCTATCACATAATGCCGCAGTAATAGGCTGTATACCTAATTATTGTATAGATATAAATGAATTTGGAAAACACATAAAAATAGCAATAAGAACACGAGGATATAATATGACCGGCAAATATAATAATCTCTTAGTACACACTTTATTTATGGGAAAAGTATTTAATCACTATAAAATAAATTTTAAAGCAGAATTTGATTGTATCGTAAAATCATTTAATAGTAAATATGTCGAAATGATAGAAGCACAAAAAATCGATAGTAGTATTTATGAAGAAGTAGAATGGAAACTACCTAATTTAATTACATCTAAACCAAAACAACCTGAAAAAAATAGAATATATGAAAATCAAATAGGACAAAGTAGTATTAAATTCAGTCGCTATAAAACCATAGAAGAAGAAGAAAACATAGAATTAATTGAATAAATTAATGTCTTAATTATAGAAGAACAAATAGATCATTTATTTAATCTATTAGAAGATAAAATATACGATATAATAATTAATGATTGTGATAATTTAACAACAGAACAGTTAAATAAAAAATATGGTAATAAAAAAGAAGATATAATTTCAATTTATTGCGCTGAAGGAACTAATGAAGATAATAAACAAAAAATAATAAACATAGGATTAGATAAATTCTTAGAAGAAAAAGAAATCGTAAAAATATTAGAAGAAATAAATCCAGCCGAAGAAACTACTGAAACCTCAACATCAACTTCAAAATCACCCACTAGCGATTTTTCAACCCATCAACATCTAGGAGCAACACGCGAAAAATATAATGAAAATACTAAACCAACACCAGGTAATAAAAGTAGAAGTAGATATGTATTCGACACTAGTTCTAATATAAATCAATATGGTAGTATATTAAACTTAGATGATATAAACCCATTAGATTGGGAAACTGCAATAGAAGTATGGGAAAAAGGATGTTTTCGAACCACTACACTAATAGAATTTACTAACAAAAGCGAAAGTGAATCATATTTTGAAAATACATTACAAGGTAGCGTCTCAAATTGGTATTTAACATTTAAATTAGGATCAGAATATTTAAATTTTAAAGAAAACTTTAATATAGAAAGATTTACTAATCTCATTAAAGCCTCTTTTTTAGGCGGTAATAGACTCATACAAATCACTGAAAAACAAACAGAAGCACTCAGAAATCTAGAACAATTACAAATTTGTCGATTAGAATATATTGGAGATTACACTAGAAAATATATACAATATTGGACACAAACTGGAAAAACTAATGATATAAGTTTATTAGATAGATATATACAAAAAATACCAGGAAAAATAGGTGAAAAAATATGGAAAAATTGGCAAAAAATAGACGAAAATAAAACCGATGCATCTATAGGAGCTCGAGTCAATATAGTTTATAATACATTAAAATCAGAATGTAGAAAATTAAAAGAAAGTAAAGAAATTAGGAAACAATATTATCATACATGTCAACAATTAGACTTACCACCTCAATATGGTTGTGATAAAAAACGTATAATAAATAAAAATTATAAACATACCAATAAACACAAAACTAAAAGGAAATATAAAAATTATAAACTACGACCTAGTAAAACATTTAAAAAATCTTATAAATATAATAATTACAAAAGAAAAAGACCATGGTATAAAAAGAGAACATTCCATGATAATAAAAAAGACATAAAAGATACCCCTAAAGGAATAAATAAAATAACAAATTGTAAATGTTTTATATGTGGTGACCCTAACCACATTAGACCAAATTGTCCATACAGAAATAAACCTAATAATATTTCTAAAATTCAAGAAAAAATAAATATTTTAGAAGATATAGAAGAAGAATTAGAAGATACAATAGAATTAGAAAGTATATACGATGAATATGAAGAAATAGACAACATTAGTATATATAGTATAGAATCTATAGAATCTAACGAATCTAGTGATAATGATATAGAAACCTTAGAACAAAGTTTAGATAGTTTAAATCTTTGTTATAATATCGAAGAATGCACTTATAAATTTAACCAATTTCATTTATTACAGTTAGATTGTATAAAATGCAAAAATGAATATAAAAATATATATATATGTGAAAATTGTAGACAAAGATTATGTACAAATTGTTATAATACAGAAATACTCAAACCAAAAGAACAGGTAAATAATACTAATAAAACTGCTTTAATAACATTTCCTATAAAAATAAAATTTGCTAATAAAACTATAGAGACAACAGCAATGTTAGATACAGGAGCCACTAAAAGCTTAATCCATGTAGATTTAGTAGAACAAGAAGATGCTAAAGATTTAAATTACCCTGTTTATATACATCAATTCAATAAAGATGCTATACCTATAACTCAATGTATACAAAATATACCTATATATATAAATGATGAACAATTTATTTTACCACAAACATACATAACAAATGTAAAAAGCCACCATCCTTTTATATTAGGTTTAAATTTTATTCAATCTTTAACAGGAGGATTTATGTATACACCTTCTGGAATACAATTATTTAAAAAAGGAACACATATTATACCTAACAATCAATCTAACACTATAAAACACGAAAATAAATTAATTCTCAATAATAATATAATATTAGAATCAACTGAACAAATTGAAGACATAAAATGCAATAATGAATCAGATATTGAAACAGATTACTTAAATGACTATCTCCAATATCTTGAAGATAGTGATTGTCTTAAAATCGAATGTAATAATTTAAATAAAATCATTTTTAAAAATACTAAATTAGAATTAGAAGATTTAATTAGACTAGCAGAAAAAACTGAAATAATAGGTGAAGACCCTCAAAAACATTGGAACAAAAATAAAATAGAAGCAAAACTAAATATAATAAATCCTGACATAACTATAAAAACAAAAGATATTGCTTGTGAAATAATAGATCAAGAAGAATTTAAAATACAAATTAGAGAATTATTAAATTTAAAAGTAATACAAAAAAGCACTAGTAGACATAGAAGCCCCGCTTTTATGGTAAGAAACCATAGTGAAATAAAAAGAAATAAAGCACGAATGGTAATTAACTATAAAAGATTAAATGATAATACCTATGATGATAGCTACAAAATACCTAATAAAGATGAACTAATTAATAAAATCCAAAATAAAAAATACTTCTCTAAATTTGATTGTAAATCTGGCTTTTGGCAGATAAGAATGCAAAAGGAATCAATAGAATGGACAGCATTCACTTGTCCAGAAGGACATTTTGAATGGCTAGTCATGCCATTTGGTTTAAAGAATGCACCACAGATTTTTCAAAATAAAATGGATACTATTTTTAAAAAACATTCTGACTTTTGTATAGTATATATTGATGACATACTAATATTTAGTAATAATAAGCAAGAACATAGAAATCATTTAGAAATAATTTTTAAAGAATTTATCAATCAAGGATTAATTATCAGTAGTAAAAAGATGCAATTAGAAAAACAAGAAATAGATTTCCTAGGACTTTTTATTAAAGGAGGAAAAATAGAATTACAAGAACATATTGTAAAAAAGGTTTTAGAATTCCCAGATAAAATAGAAGAAACTAAAAAATTACAAGCTTTTCTAGGCTTATTAAACTATTGTAGATCTTTTATTCCAAATCTATCTAAATTAGTAGGACCATTATATAGTAAATTAGGAAAAAATGGACAAAGATATTTTAATAATGAAGATATAAAACTAGTACAAAAAATAAAACAAATTATTAGTACACTAGAACCATTAAATTTACCATTAGAAAATAATTATAAAATAATACAAACAGACGCATCAGCCTTAGGATGGGCAGGTATATTATTACAAAGACCTCATCAAGAAAGTATTTTTACAGGAGGAAAAGTGATATGAATTTTAGAAACAGACAATGAATTGAACTATAGCTTATGAATAGCCCTCAAGTCCACAGTACTACAGCGAACTGTAGCAGCTTAGTCAAGCCAAAAACCTAACGAGAGGTTACACAGCCTACGGCAATATCAACGCCTATGGCTCAAAACGGCGACAAATGCAAATCACAGGACACCGGAAAATTCATAAACAGAAGATCATTCCAGAGTTTGTTTAAACTATTTATATCAATATTAACTTGTAAAACAACTCCTCAAGGATCCTTTAGTAATATATTAAAACATAATAAGAAAATTATCTAAGTACTCAGAGTGGGTTTCCCGAAGGTACTAATAAAAACTTGAAATATAATTATTGAACTTTAAGCATGTGAATACAAACTTTAATTTACAGATAATTTACAAGCCAAGCCATAGATAAAAATTTGAAAGTAAACTTACTATTACAGAGATTACAAGCTTAAGATTGCTGGAGAGGTTTAATTATTACAAGTAAGAGGTTTGGTAGTAGGAATTGCTGCTGATGAGAGAGAGTAGTGTGTTTGGAGGTGTGTTGAGAGAAAAAGAGGAGCTCTCTTTATATAGCAAAGGAAAGGAGCTTCGAACGAATCTTGCACAGTATAATCCGTGAATGCACAGTAAAAGTGAATAGTGCACAGTAGATGAATAGTAGGGGTCGCACAGTAGTTGCACAGTAAAGGTCATTTTACTGTTTGCACAGTAAAGGTCGTTTTACTATTTGCACAGTAAAGGTCGTCGTGTGTCATTGCTTGCGTCATCCTTTTTGTCTTCTGCTGATGGTAGGCTGATGTATTAATGATTTAATAATTCTATTGCATCTTTTAGATTTATGATTGCTTCTTTAGGGTTCCATCATATTATCAATATTGTGCCTAGTTACCGAGTCCATTGAATCATCATCTGAATCAGTATGCCTGTATGCCAGATAATGATAGTTGCTTTCTCTTTTGCTAAATAGTGCTTCTTCGGTATCAGTAGAATTTTGAGATTTATTAAAGTATGTTGAGTTTCTATTGAAAGGGTGTTTTGGAATGAATATTCTCATATTAAAATTTTCTTTTATCATATTCCAGGGGTCAGCTGGTATTTCATTCATTATATTGTATACTTTGTACATTAGTAATAAATCTTCTGTTGCTTCTTTTCCTTTTATTAGAGAATTATCATTACTTGCTTGTACATAATAATTTGATATTTTATCTTTTCTGTGTTCAATAAATATATTGTGCCTGCTGTGTATTATTTGTCCAGTTCCGATCCATTCTGGTGGAATACTTTCAATTATTAATAAGATATAAAGGGAACTGACTCTTTTTGGTTGTTGCTCTGCTAATGCTTCTTTTAAGCTTTTTGGGAAATTATAATCAATATTATCCCATGGAGGGGGTATTAAAATACTACTTACCATACCGTATTCAAGTAATAAGCTAATAGTTATTTCTATTGCAATCTCTGGATTGTTTGGAAATATTACGTTAGGTCTGGTTATTATAAAATTTTGGAATATATTAGATTGGATTTCTATGAATATCATTGTTTCATATTTATTAACAGCATTTAAATGGACATGTTCATATTTATATTTACATCCAGTTGGTTCAGGGTTAAAGCGAAAATAATTTTGAATATATAACCAGTTACAAATATCTTTTTCTTGTGCAAATCTGATTATTTTTTCAGTTATTTCATTTGGTAAAATAGTTTCAACTTTAGTTTTTAATATAAATCTGTGGTAAGGGTCAAAAGCTGATAAAAATATATTATTAGAATAAAGATCTACTGTTTTCATTTTCTTTGCATTCTCTTGATTTTTTAAATTTAAAACTTTATAATATTTTATTACTGTTTCATGGTCCTTGATAAGCTGTGGATCACTTTTGCTTTTATAGTATTTAACTTGTGCTTCTAAAGTTTTCACATAATTATTAGTATTGTGAAAATAGGTATTTACGTAATTCATTGTATGAATAAAAGAACCTTTATTATATTCTCTGTTAAACCAGAGATTATCAAGCATTTTTTGTTGGTCTTCATTTACTGGTAATTTGGACCTGAATTTTTGTTTAGCATTAAGAACAGTAAAGAGTTGGTTAGTACTATCTTTTGTTCCTGAAGAAGATCCTTGAAAAGACATCTGCAAAATAATTAAGAAGAGTTAGTAATTAGTCTAGATAATATATCTGCTAATTGGTTATCTTTACCTTTTATATGTTCAAAGGTTGGTGTGAAGCCTTTACCTGTTATATTATCAATAAAGCTTAACCATCTTTTTGTAGCTGATTTACTTTGGTTAGTTTTATTAAAATGTTTGACTATGTTATCACAGTCAGTTCTTATTAAAAAAGTTTTTCCTAAAAATAATTGAAATTTTTCTATAGTATTTATAACTCCTAAGATTTCTAGGTCAGTGGATGGTAATCTTCCTTGTACTTCATTAAAATTACCTGAACAATATTTACATATTTGTTCATCGTTTTTATTACTTTCTTGATGAGGTCTTTGTAATAATATACCTGCCCATCCTAAGGCTGATGCGTCTGTTTGTATTATTTTATAATTATTTTCTAATGGTAAATTTAATGGTTCTAGTGTACTAATAATTTGTTTTATTTTTTGTACTAGTTTTATATCTTCATTATTAAAATATCTTTGTCCATTTTTTCCTAATTTACTATATAATGGTCCTACTAATTTAGATAGATTTGGAATAAAAGATCTACAATAGTTTAATAAGCCTAGAAAAGCTTGTAATTTTTTAGTTTCTTCTATTTTATCTGGGAATTCTAAAACCTTTTTTACAATATGTTCTTGTAATTCTATTTTTCCTCCTTTAATAAAAAGTCCTAGGAAATCTATTTCTTGTTTTTCTAATTGCATCTTTTTACTACTGATAATTAATCCTTGATTGATAAATTCTTTAAAAATTATTTCTAAATGATTTCTATGTTCTTGCTTATTATTACTAAATATTAGTATGTCATCAATATATACTATACAAAAGTCAGAATGTTTTTTAAAAATAGTATCCATTTTATTTTGAAAAATCTGTGGTGCATTCTTTAAACCAAATGGCATGACTAGCCATTCAAAATGTCCTTCTGGACAAGTGAATGCTGTCCATTCTATTGATTCCTTTTGCATTCTTATCTGCCAAAAGCCAGATTTACAATCAAATTTAGAGAAGTATTTTTTATTTTGGATTTTATTAATTAGTTCATCTTTATTAGGTATTTTGTAGCTATCATCATAGGTATTATCATTTAATCTTTTATAGTTAATTACCATTCGTGCTTTATTTCTTTTTATTTCACTATGGTTTCTTACCATAAAAGCGGGGCTTCTATGTCTACTAGTGCTTTTTTGTATTACTTTTAAATTTAATAATTCTCTAATTTGTATTTTAAATTCTTCTTGATCTATTATTTCACAAGCAATATCTTTTGTTTTTATAGTTATGTCAGGATTTATTATATTTAGTTTTGCTTCTATTTTATTTTTGTTCCAATGTTTTTGAGGGTCTTCACCTATTATTTCAGTTTTTTCTGCTAGTCTAATTAAATCTTCTAATTCTAATTTAGTATTTTTAAAAATGATTTTATTTAAATTATTACATTCGATTTTAAGACAATCACTATCTTCAAGATATTGGAGATAGTCATTTAAATAATCTGTTTCAATATCTGATTCATTATTGCATTTTATGTCTTCAATTTGTTCAGTTGATTCTAATATTATATTATTATTGAGAATTAATTTATTTTCGTGTTTTATAGTGTTAGATTGATTGTTAGGTATAATATGTGTTCCTTTTTTAAATAATTGTATTCCAGAAGGTGTATACATAAATCCTCCTGTTAAAGATTGAATAAAATTTAAACCTAATATAAAAGGATGGTGGCTTTTTACATTTGTTATGTATGTTTGTGGTAAAATAAATTGTTCATCATTTATATATATAGGTATATTTTGTATACATTGAGTTATAGGTATAGCATCTTTATTGAATTGATGTATATAAACAGGGTAATTTAAATCTTTAGCATCTTCTTGTTCTACTAAATCTACATGGATTAAGCTTTTAGTGGCTCCTGTATCTAACATTGCTGTTGTCTCTATAGTTTTATTAGCAAATTTTATTTTTATAGGAAATGTTATTAAAGCAGTTTTATTAGTATTATTTACCTGTTCTTTTGGTTTGAGTATTTCTGTATTATAACAATTTGTACATAATCTTTGTCTACAATTTTCACATATATATATATTTTTATATTCATTTTTGCATTTTATACAATCTAACTGTAATAAATGAAATTGGTTAAATTTATAAGTGCATTCTTCGATATTATAACAAAGATTTAAACTATCTAAACTTTGTTCTAAGGTTTCTATATCATTATCACTAGATTCGTTAGATTCTATAGATTCTATACTATATATACTAATGTTGTCTATTTCTTCATATTCATCGTATATACTTTCTAATTCTATTGTATCTTCTAATTCTTCTTCTATATCTTCTAAAATATTTATTTTTTCTTGAATTTTAGAAATATTATTAGGTTTATTTCTGTATGGACAATTTGGTCTAATGTGGTTAGGGTCACCACATATAAAACATTTACAATTTGTTATTTTATTTATTCCTTTAGGGGTATCTTTTATGTCTTTTTTATTATCATGGAATGTTCTCTTTTTATACCATGGTCTTTTTCTTTTGTAATTATTATATTTATAAGATTTTTTAAATGTTTTACTAGGTCGTAGTTTATAATTTTTATATTTCCTTTTAGTTTTGTGTTTATTGGTATGTTTATAATTTTTATTTATTATACGTTTTTTATCACAACCATATTGAGGTGGTAAGTCTAATTGTTGACATGTATGATAATATTGTTTCCTAATTTCTTTACTTTCTTTTAATTTTCTACATTCTGATTTTAATGTATTATAAACTATATTGACTCGAGCTCCTATAGATGCATCGGTTTTATTTTCGTCTATTTTTTGCCAATTTTTCCATATTTTTTCACCTATTTTTCCTGGTATTTTTTGTATATATCTATCTAATAAACTTATATCATTAGTTTTTCCAGTTTGTGTCCAATATTGTATATATTTTCTAGTGTAATCTCCAATATATTCTAATCGACAAATTTGTAATTGTTCTAGATTTCTGAGTGCTTCTGTTTGTTTTTCAGTGATTTGTATGAGTCTATTACCGCCTAAAAAAGAGGCTTTAATGAGATTAGTAAATCTTTCTATATTAAAGTTTTCTTTAAAATTTAAATATTCTGATCCTAATTTAAATGTTAAATACCAATTTGAGACGCTACCTTGTAATGTATTTTCAAAATATGATTCACTTTCGCTTTTGTTAGTAAATTCTATTAGTGTAGTAGTTCGAAAACATCCTTTTTCCCATACTTCTATTGCAGTTTCCCAATCTAATGGGTTTATATCATCTAAGTTTAATATACTACCATATTGATTTATATTAGAACTAGTGTCGAATACATATCTACTTCTACTTTTATTACCTGGTGTTGGTTTAGTATTTTCATTATATTTTTCGCGTGTTGCTCCTAGATGTTGATGGGTTGAAAAATCGCTAGTGGGTGATTTTGAAGTTGATGTTGAGGTTTCAGTAGTTTCTTCGGCTGGATTTATTTCTTCTAATATTTTTACGATTTCTTTTTCTTCTAAGAATTTATCTAATCCTATGTTTATTATTTTTTGTTTATTATCTTCATTAGTTCCTTCAGCGCAATAAATTGAAATTATATCTTCTTTTTTATTACCATATTTTTTATTTAACTGTTCTGTTGTTAAATTATCACAATCATTAATTATTATATCGTATATTTTATCTTCTAATAGATTAAATAAATGATCTATTTGTTCTTCTATAATTAAGACATTAATTTCTTCAATTAATTCTATGTTTTCTTCTTCTTCTATGGTTTTATAGCGACTGAATTTAATACTACTTTGTCCTATTTGATTTTCATATATTCTATTTTTTTCAGGTTGTTTTGGTTTAGATGTAATTAAATTAGGTAGTTTCCATTCTACTTCTTCATAAATACTACTATCGATTTTTTGTGCTTCTATCATTTCGACATATTTACTATTAAATGATTTTACGATACAATCAAATTCTGCTTTAAAAGTTATTTTATAGTGATTAAATACTTTTCCCATAAATAAAGTGTGTACTAAGAGATTATTATATTTGCCGGTCATATTATATCCTCGTGTTCTTATTGCTATTTTTATGTGTTTTCCAAATTCATTTATATCTATACAATAATTAGGTATACAGCCTATTACTGCGGCATTATGTGATAGGTCTACTTCAGCGCTAGTTATTTGTGCTTGTTTATGGTTATCCCATCTGTCGTCATAAATATATACTAATACTTTAGTTCCTGCTTCTAGCCTAGTTAATCCTACTAATCCTATAACGATTACGCCTAAATGCATAAATTTTGCGTCTATTTTATCTAATTTCTTTGATGATTCGCTGGTTATTAAGTCTAAGATTACTTCACTATTGATAGCAGTTATTGTTCTTTGACTAGTGTGATTATATAATTTATTCGTAAAATCTAATAAATTATTTTGATATAAATGTTGTCCTTTTGTTTTTTGAATTCCTTTTTCAATGTATTTTTGAGTATTTTCTTCTTGATTATATATATTTTCTATGCGATATATTTCTTTTCCTTTACTTGTTGATGAAGATGTCATCTTTAGAATAAAATAAGTTTAGTTTCTTTTTAAGAGGTTTAGGATCAGTTGTTAAATTTTTAAAATTTTCAACTAATTCTTCTATATTAGCTATTTCTTTTGCCTTTTCTTCTTTTTTATATTCGTGTTTTATAAATTTTTCTAATTCTAATTTTATTATAGTAATATTATTATTAATGACGTCTAAAAAACCTTTTATATAATCTTGATTTTCTTCAATTTTTCTAATTCTTTCAATTAAGTTATTATTGCTCATAAAATTATCCTAATCTGCCTTTTTCTGCTAATATTCCGATTTGTGTTTCTTGATATATTAATCGAGTTTGTAGTTGAATAATAATTTGTTGGGTGTCTTCTTTTAGTTGTGAATTTTGCTGGATTCTAAAATTTTTACTTTTGTTTAAAATATTTAAGAGTTTTTTACTAATGTTTATTAGTCTTCTTGTTATATCTATAGAATTATTTAACCTTTGTTTTTCAGTTTGCATAAGATTAAAATCGTCCTTTTTCTATTAATATTGCTAGTTGATTTTCTTGTGCTAATTGTTGTTCTTGGTGATATTCTATTACTCTAATAGTGCTGTCTATTAAATTAAAACGACCAAATTTAACAAGACGTCTAAGATGTTGTTGTTGAAATTTAACGTAAATTCTATGATATTCTATTGAAATTCTTAACTTTTGCTTCTCAGTGCGCATTAAAATCTTCCTTTTTCACTTAATATTTCTAATTCTAGCTGATACTGATAAATTTTTTCTTTTGCTATTCTAATAATCCAAGTATTAATAGTGGCTTGAATAAAATTTTTATTTTTTATGTTTTTATCTTTTTCACTTATAGCGTTATCTAAAATTTTATATTCTGCTATTAATCTTCCTCTGAGAAATTCTTTTTCTGTTAACATATATTAACCTAATCGTCCTTTTTCTCCTAGAATTTCTATTTCTAGTTTATATTGATTGATTTTAGTTTTTATATCTACTACTATCCAATTTACTATAAGGAAACTTGCAAAATCTTTTTGTTTTTTAAAGTTTATTGCTCTTTGTGTATAAAAATCAAGGTTTTTATATTCGTAACGTAATACTTCTTTGAGTTGAGTTCTTTCACTACGCATTTAAAATTAATCGATATAAACTTATGGTGTGTATTTCCACTCTTTTCGTTAAATAATTTATCTGATTATATAATAATATATTAATAAAGAAGCTCTGATACCATTATTTTTACAGGAGGAAAAGTGATATGAATTTTAGAAACAGACAATGAATTGAACTATAGCTTATGAATAGCCCTCAAGTCCACAGTACTACAGCGAACTGTAGCAGCTTAGTCAAGCCAAAAACCTAACGAGAGGTTACACAGCCTACGGCAATATCAACGCCTATGGCTCAAAACGGCGACAAATGCAAATCACAGGACACCGGAAAATTCATAAACAGAAGATCATTCCAGAGTTTGTTTAAACTATTTATATCAATATTAACTTGTAAAACAACTCCTCAAGGATCCTTTAGTAATATATTAAAACATAATAAGAAAATTATCTAAGTACTCAGAGTGGGTTTCCCGAAGGTACTAATAAAAACTTGAAATATAATTATTGAACTTTAAGCATGTGAATACAAACTTTAATTTACAGATAATTTACAAGCCAAGCCATAGATAAAAATTTGAAAGTAAACTTACTATTACAGAGATTACAAGCTTAAGATTGCTGGAGAGGTTTAATTATTACAAGTAAGAGGTTTGGTAGTAGGAATTGCTGCTGATGAGAGAGAGTAGTGTGTTTGGAGGTGTGTTGAGAGAAAAAGAGGAGCTCTCTTTATATAGCAAAGGAAAGGAGCTTCGAACGAATCTTGCACAGTATAATCCGTGAATGCACAGTAAAAGTGAATAGTGCACAGTAGATGAATAGTAGGGGTCGCACAGTAGTTGCACAGTAAAGGTCATTTTACTGTTTGCACAGTAAAGGTCGTTTTACTATTTGCACAGTAAAGGTCGTCGTGTGTCATTGCTTGCGTCATCCTTTTTGTCTTCTGCTGATGGTAGGCTGATGTATTAATGATTTAATAATTCTATTGCATCTTTTAGATTTATGATTGCTTCTTTAGGGTTCCATCATATTATCAATATTGTGCCTAGTTACCGAGTCCATTGAATCATCATCTGAATCAGTATGCCTGTATGCCAGATAATGATAGTTGCTTTCTCTTTTGCTAAATAGTGCTTCTTCGGTATCAGTAGAATTTTGAGATTTATTAAAGTATGTTGAGTTTCTATTGAAAGGGTGTTTTGGAATGAATATTCTCATATTAAAATTTTATTTTATCATATACCAGGGGTCAGCTGGTATTTCATTCATTATATTGTATACTTTGTACATTAGTAATAAATCTTCTGTTGCTTCTTTTCCTTTTATTAGAGAATTATCATTACTTGCTTGTACATAATAATTTGATATTTTATCTTTTCTGTGTTCAATAAATATATTGTGCCTGCTGTGTATTATTTGTCCAGTTCCGATCCATTCTGGTGGAATACTTTCAATTATTAATAAGATATAAAGGGAACTGACTCTTTTTGGTTGTTGCTCTGCTAATGCTTCTTTTAAGCTTTTTGGGAAATTATAATCAATATTATCCCATGGAGGGGGTATTAAAATACTACTTACCATACCGTATTCAAGTAATAAGCTAATAGTTATTTCTATTGCAATCTCTGGATTGTTTGGAAATATTACGTTAGGTCTGGTTATTATAAAATTTTGGAATATATTAGATTGGATTTCTATGAATATCATTGTTTCATATTTATTAACAGCATTTAAATGGACATGTTCATATTTATATTTACATCCAGTTGGTTCAGGGTTAAAGCGAAAATAATTTTGAATATATAACCAGTTACAAATATCTTTTTCTTGTGCAAATCTGATTATTTTTTCAGTTATTTCATTTGGTAAAATAGTTTCAACTTTAGTTTTTAATATAAATCTGTGGTAAGGGTCAAAAGCTGATAAAAATATATTATTAGAATAAAGATCTACTGTTTTCATTTTCTTTGCATTCTCTTGATTTTTTAAATTTAAAACTTTATAATATTTTATTACTGTTTCATGGTCCTTGATAAGCTGTGGATCACTTTTGCTTTTATAGTATTTAACTTGTGCTTCTAAAGTTTTCACATAATTATTAGTATTGTGAAAATAGGTATTTACGTAATTCATTGTATGAATAAAAGAACCTTTATTATATTCTCTGTTAAACCAGAGATTATCAAGCATTTTTTGTTGGTCTTCATTTACTGGTAATTTGGACCTGAATTTTTGTTTAGCATTAAGAACAGTAAAGAGTTGGTTAGTACTATCTTTTGTTCCTGAAGAAGATCCTTGAAAAGACATCTGCAAAATAATTAAGAAGAGTTAGTAATTAGTCTAGATAATATATCTGCTAATTGGTTATCTTTACCTTTTATATGTTCAAAGGTTGGTGTGAAGCCTTTACCTGTTATATTATCAATAAAGCTTAACCATCTTTTTGTAGCTGATTTACTTTGGTTAGTTTTATTAAAATGTTTGACTATGTTATCACAGTCAGTTCTTATTAAAAAAGTTTTTCCTAAAAATAATTGAAATTTTTCTATAGTATTTATAACTCCTAAGATTTCTAGGTCAGTGGATGGTAATCTTCCTTGTACTTCATTAAAATTACCTGAACAATATTTACATATTTGTTCATCGTTTTTATTACTTTCTTGATGAGGTCTTTGTAATAATATACCTGCCCATCCTAAGGCTGATGCGTCTGTTTGTATTATTTTATAATTATTTTCTAATGGTAAATTTAATGGTTCTAGTGTACTAATAATTTGTTTTATTTTTTGTACTAGTTTTATATCTTCATTATTAAAATATCTTTGTCCATTTTTTCCTAATTTACTATATAATGGTCCTACTAATTTAGATAGATTTGGAATAAAAGATCTACAATAGTTTAATAAGCCTAGAAAAGCTTGTAATTTTTTAGTTTCTTCTATTTTATCTGGGAATTCTAAAACCTTTTTTACAATATGTTCTTGTAATTCTATTTTTCCTCCTTTAATAAAAAGTCCTAGGAAATCTATTTCTTGTTTTTCTAATTGCATCTTTTTACTACTGATAATTAATCCTTGATTGATAAATTCTTTAAAAATTATTTCTAAATGATTTCTACGTTCTTGCTTATTATTACTAAATATTAGTATGTCATCAATATATACTATACAAAAGTCAGAATGTTTTTTAAAAATAGTATCCATTTTATTTTGAAAAATCTGTGGTGCATTCTTTAAACCAAATGGCATGACTAGCCATTCAAAATGTCCTTCTGGACAAGTGAATGCTGTCCATTCTATTGATTCCTTTTGCATTCTTATCTGCCAAAAGCCAGATTTACAATCAAATTTAGAGAAGTATTTTTTATTTTGGATTTTATTAATTAGT
Source organism: Sambucus nigra (assembly GCA_949130495.1). NCBI lineage: Eukaryota > Viridiplantae > Streptophyta > Magnoliopsida > Dipsacales > Adoxaceae > Sambucus > Sambucus nigra. Next base: position 524,785,728 of record OX422220.1, read on the forward strand.
TCATCTTTATTAGGTATTTTGTAGCTATCATCATAGGTATTATCATTTAATCTTTTATAGTTAATTACCATTCGTGCTTTATTTCTTTTTATTTCACTATGGTTTCTTACCATAAAAGCGGGGCTTCTATGTCTACTAGTGCTTTTTTGTATTACTTTTAAATTTAATAATTCTCTAATTTGTATTTTAAATTCTTCTTGATCTATTATTTCACAAGCAATATCTTTTGTTTTTATAGTTATGGAAATAAACCTAATAATATTTCTAAAATTCAAGAAAAAATAAATATTTTAGAAGATATAGAAGAAGAATTAGAAGATACAATAGAATTAGAAAGTATATACGATGAATATGAAGAAATAGACAACATTAGTATATATAGTATAGAATCTATAGAATCTAACGAATCTAGTGATAATGATATAGAAACCTTAGAACAAAGTTTAGATAGTTTAAATCTTTGTTATAATATCGAAGAATGCACTTATAAATTTAACCAATTTCATTTATTACAGTTAGATTGTATAAAATGCAAAAATGAATATAAAAATATATATATATGTGAAAATTGTAGACAAAGATTATGTACAAATAAAATAAAATTTAATCACTATAAAATAAATTTTAAAGCAGAATTTGATTGTATCGTAAAATCATTTAATAGTAAATATGTCGAAATGATAGAAGCACAAAAAATCGATAGTAGTATTTATGAAGAAGTAGAATGGAAACTACCTAATTTAATTACATCTAAACCAAAACAACCTGAAAAAAATAGAATATATGAAAATCAAATAGGACAAAGTAGTATTAAATTCAGTCGCTATAAAACCATAGAAGAAGAAAGATATAACAAGAAGACTAATAAACATTAGTAAAAAACTCTTAAATATTTTAAACAAAAGTAAAAATTTTAGAATCCAGCAAAATTCACAACTAAAAGAAGACACCCAACAAATTATTATTCAACAACAAACTCGATTAATATATCAAGAAACACAAATCGGAATATTAGCAGAAAAAGGCAGATTAGGATAATTTTATGAGCAATAATAACTTAATTGAAAGAATTAGAAAAATTTATAAAACACGAATATAAAAAAGAAGAAAAGGCAAAAGAAATAGCTAATATAGAAGAATTAGTTGAAAAATTTAAAAATTTAACAACTGATCCTAAACCTCTTAAAAAAGAAACTAAACTTATTTTATTCTAAAGATGACATCTTCATCAACAAGTAAAGGAAAAGAAATATATCGCATAGAAAATATATATAATCAAGAAGAAAATACTCAAAAATACATTGAAAAAGGAATTCAAAAAACAAAAGGACAACATTTATATCAAAATAATTTATTAGATTTTACGAATAAATTATATAATCACACTAGTCAAAGAACAATAACTGCTATCAATAGTGAAGTAATATTAGACTTACCACCTCAATATGGTTGTGATAAAAAACGTATAATAAATAAAAATTATAAACATACCAATAAACACAAAACTAAAAGGAAATATAAAAATTATAAACTACGACCTAGTAAAACATTTAAAAAATCTTATAAATATAATAATTACAAAAGAAAAAGACCATGGTATAAAAAGAGAACATTCCATGATAATAAAAAAGACATAAAAGATACCCCTAAAGGAATAAATAAAATAACAAATTGTAAATGTTTTATATGTGGTGACCCTAACCACATTAGACCAAATTGTCCATACAGAAATAAACCTAATAATATTTCTAAAATTCAAGAAAAAATAAATATTTTAGAAGATATAGAAGAAGAATTAGAAGATACAATAGAATTAGAAAGTATATACGATGAATATGAAGAAATAGACAACATTAGTATATATAGTATAGAATCTATAGAATCTAACGAATCTAGTGATAATGATATAGAAACCTTAGAACAAAGTTTAGATAGTTTAAATCTTTGTTATAATATCGAAGAATGCACTTATAAATTTAACCAATTTCATTTATTACAGTTAGATTGTATAAAATGCAAAAATGAATATAAAAATATATATATATGTGAAAATTGTAGACAAAGATTATGTACAAATTGTTATAATACAGAAATACTCAAACCAAAAGAACAGGTAAATAATACTAATAAAACTGCTTTAATAACATTTCCTATAAAAATAAAATTTGCTAATAAAACTATAGAGACAACAGCAATGTTAGATACAGGAGCCACTAAAAGCTTAATCCATGTAGATTTAGTAGAACAAGAAGATGCTAAAGATTTAAATTACCCTGTTTATATACATCAATTCAATAAAGATGCTATACCTATAACTCAATGTATACAAAATATACCTATATATATAAATGATGAACAATTTATTTTACCACAAACATACATAACAAATGTAAAAAGCCACCATCCTTTTATATTAGGTTTAAATTTTATTCAATCCTTAACAGGAGGATTTATGTATACACCTTCTGGAATACAATTATTTAAAAAAGGAACACATATTATACCTAACAATCAATCTAACACTATAAAACACGAAAATAAATTAATTCTCAAGAATAATATAATATTAGAATCAACTGAACAAATTGAAGACATAAAATGCAATAATGAATCAGATATTGAAACAGATTATTTAAATGACTATCTCCAATATCTTGAAGATAGTGATTGTCTTAAAATCGAATGTAATAATTTAAATAAAATCATTTTTAAAAATACTAAATTAGAATTAGAAGATTTAATTAGACTAGCAGAAAAAACTGAAATAATAGGTGAAGACCCTCAAAAACATTGGAACAAAAATAAAATAGAAGCAAAACTAAATATAATAAATCCTGACATAACTATAAAAACAAAAGATATTGCTTGTGAAATAATAGATCAAGAAGAATTTAAAATACAAATTAGAGAATTATTAAATTTAAAAGTAATACAAAAAAGCACTAGTAGACATAGAAGCCCCGCTTTTATGGTAAGAAACCATAGTGAAATAAAAAGAAATAAAGCACGAATGGTAATTAACTATAAAAGATTAAATGATAATACCTATGATGATAGCTACAAAATACCTAATAAAGATGAACTAATTAATAAAATCCAAAATAAAAAATACTTCTCTAAATTTTATTGTAAATCTGGCTTTTGGCAGATAAGAATGCAAAAGGAATCAATAGAATGGACAGCATTCACTTGTCCAGAAGGACATTTTGAATGGCTAGTCATGCCATTTGGTTTAAAGAATGCACCACAGATTTTTCAAAATAAAATGGATACTATTTTTAAAAAACATTCTGACTTTTGTATAGTATATATTGATGACATACTAATATTTAGTAATAATAAGCAAGAACATAGAAATCATTTAGAAATAATTTTTAAAGAATTTATCAATCAAGGATTAATTATCAGTAGTAAAAAGATGCAATTAGAAAAACAAGAAATAGATTTCCTAGGACTTTTTATTAAAGGAGGAAAAATAGAATTACAAGAACATATTGTAAAAAAGGTTTTAGAATTCCCAGATAAAATAGAAGAAACTAAAAAATTACAAGCTTTTCTAGGCTTATTAAACTATTGTAGATCTTTTATTCCAAATCTATCTAAATTAGTAGGACCATTATATAGTAAATTAGGAAAAAATGGACAAAGATATTTTAATAATGAAGATATAAAACTAGTACAAAAAATAAAACAAATTATTAGTACACTAGAACCATTAAATTTACCATTAGAAAATAATTATAAAATAATACAAACAGACGCATCAGCCTTAGGATGGGCAGGTATATTATTACAAAGACCTCATCAAGAAAGTAATAAAAACGATGAACAAATATGTAAATATTGTTCAGGTAATTTTAATGAAGTACAAGGAAGATTACCATCCACTGACCTAGAAATCTTAGGAGTTATAAATACTATAGAAAAATTTCAATTATTTTTAGGAAAAACTTTTTTAATAAGAACTGACTGTGATAACATAGTCAAACATTTTAATAAAACTAACCAAAGTAAATCAGCTACAAAAAGATGGTTAAGCTTTATTGATAATATAACAGGTAAAGGCTTCACACCAACCTTTGAACATATAAAAGGTAAAGATAACCAATTAGCAGATATATTATCTAGACTAATTACTAACTCTTCTTAATTATTTTGCAGATGTCTTTTCAAGGATCTTCTTCAGGAACAAAAGATAGTACTAACCAACTCTTTACTGTTCTTAATGCTAAACAAAAATTCAGGTCCAAATTACCAGTAAATGAAGACCAACAAAAAATGCTTGATAATCTCTGGTTTAACAGAGAATATAATAAAGGTTCTTTTATTCATACAATGAATTACGTAAATACCTATTTTCACAATACTAATAATTATGTGAAAACTTTAGAAGCACAAGTTAAATACTATAAAAGCAAAAGTGATCCACAGCTTATCAAGGACCATGAAACAGTAATAAAATATTATAAAGTTTTAAATTTAAAAAATCAAGAGAATGCAAAGAAAATGAAAACAGTAGATCTTTATTCTAATAATATATTTTTATCAGCTTTTGACCCTTACCACAGATTTATATTAAAAACTAAAGTTGAAACTATTTTACCAAATGAAATAACTGAAAAAATAATCAGATTTGCACAAGAAAAAGATATTTGTAACTGGTTATATATTCAAAATTATTTTCGCTTTAACCCTGAACCAACTGGATGTAAATATAAATATGAACATGTCCATTTAAATGCTGTTAATAAATATGAAACAATGATATTCATAGAAATCCAATCTAATATATTCCAAAATTTTATAATAACCAGACCTAACGTAATATTTCCAAACAATCCAGAGATTGCAATAGAAATAACTATTAGCTTATTACTTGAATACGGTATGGTAAGTAGTATTTTAATACCCCCTCCATGGGATAATATTGATTATAATTTCCCAAAAAGCTTAAAAGAAGCATTAGCAGAGCAACAACCAAAAAGAGTCAGTTCCCTTTATATCTTATTAATAATTGAAAGTATTCCACCAGAATGGATCGGAACTGGACAAATAATACACAGCAGGCACAATATATTTATTGAACACAGAAAAGATAAAATATCAAATTATTATGTACAAGCAAGTAATGATAATTCTCTAATAAAAGGAAAAGAAGCAACAAAAGATTTATTACTAATGTACAAAGTATACAATATAATGAATGAAATACCAGCTGACCCCTGGTATATGATAAAAGAAAATTTTAATATGAGAATATTCATTCCAAAACACCCTTTCAATAGAAACTCAACATACTTTAATAAATCTCAAAATTCTACTGATACCGAAGAAGCACTATTTAGCGAAAGAGAAAGCAACTATCATTATCTGGCATACAGGCATACTGATTCAGATGATGATTCAATGGACTCGGTAACTAGGCACAATATTGATAATATGATGGAACCCTAAAGAAGCAATCATAAATCTAAAAGATGCAATAGAATTATTAAATCATTAATACATCAGCCTACCATCAGCAGAAGACAAAAAGGATGACGCAAGCAATGACACACGACGACCTTTACTGTGCAAATAGTAAAACGACCTTTACTGTGCAAACAGTAAAATGACCTTTACTGTGCAACTACTGTGCGACCCCTACTATTCATCTACTGTGCACTATTCACTTTTACTGTGCATTCACGGATTATACTGTGCAAGATTCGTTCGAAGCTCCTTTCCTTTGCTATATAAAGAGAGCTCCTCTTTTTCTCTCAACACACCTCCAAACACACTACTCTCTCTCATCAGCAGCAATTCCTACTACCAAACCTCTTACTTGTAATAATTAAACCTCTCCAGCAATCTTAAGCTTGTAATCTCTGTTATAGTAAGTTTACTTTCAAATTTTTATCTATGGCTTGGCTTGTAAATTATCTGTAAATTAAAGTTTGTATTCACATGCTTAAAGTTCAATAATTATATTTCAAGTTTTTATTAGTACCTTCGGGAAACCCACTCTGAGTACTTAGATAATTTTCTTATTATGTTTTAATATATTACTAAAGGATCCTTGAGGAGTTGTTTTACAAGTTAATATTGATATAAATAGTTTAAACAAACTCTGGAATGATCTTCTGTTTATGAATTTTCCGGTGTCCTGTGATTTGCATTTGTCGCCGTTTTGAGCCATAGGCGTTGATATTGCCGTAGGCTGTGTAACCTCTCGTTAGGTTTTTGGCTTGACTAAGCTGCTACAGTTCGCTGTAGTACTGTGGACTTGAGGGCTATTCATAAGCTATAGTTCAATTCATTGTCTGTTTCTAAAATTCATATCACTGTTCCTCCTGGTCTTTAACTTGGAACTGAGAAGTTCAGGTGTAAGTGACGGATCATTAATTTCTTCAATTATATACCGCTTGTGATCAAATCTGGGTTCTAGGGATCTCAAGATTTTAGAGCAGATTTCATTACTAGTGTACATAATACCATTCGAGTGAAGTTGGGTAATGATATCAGTTAGTCTCATATAGAAGTCATCAAAGGCTTCGTTATCGTTCATTACTAACATGTTATATTGTTGAACTAGCAATTGGCTCTTACACGCTTTAACCCTCGCATCACCCTCATGTGCGGTGACTAGTGTATCCCAAGTTTCTTTACTCGTGGTGCAGTGACATATGCGCTTCAATTCGTTTTCACACACACTCATAAAAATGGCATTTTTTCCCTTATTGTTATAGTTGATGATTTTCTTTTGGTCATTACTCATTTCATTAGTTCTGAGTTTTCTAAGAGTAGAACTACCATCAGCAATAGGAACAATATGATGTGTATAACCATTTTCTATTAAGTCCCAAACATCATCTCCTAGTGTGCCTTGAATAAATGCTATCATACGAATTTTCCAATAAGAGAAATTAGAACCATAAAAAATAGGAGGCCTACTCATATTACCCAACCTAAGTAACTGACTTGAATCATCCATTAAAACAAGGTAAAAAGAGTTTAACAAAAGTTTTGAAAAATATCTTTTAAAGTCTAGCTCTGATACCACTTGAGCGTGCGTCTTGCAATAGACTTTATATGCGGAAGTAAACTTATTGTTGAGTAAACGCCTTAAACCTACGAGTTTATACGAATGATGCAAAGGGGACCAAATTAAACTTTTACTTAATTTGTTAACTTTATGAAAATAAATTTTATTTTCAAAGTCAATTAAAGTCCAAATTATTTGTTAAATCAAGATGATTTACAAAATAATATACAATCAGTTTTTAAGCGAGTTTCTATTTCTTTAATCCTACTTTTTGTGTGAGGTGATATATAACAATGTAAAACACTCGATATTTATTTTACGTCGCAAAAACCCTTCCCCGGGAAAAATGACGAACTCCTCTAGGAGTTACCTAATCTACTTCCACTAAAACCAAACGAAATAGGAACGATTATACAAACATGCAACAAGACTCAAAATAAGATAAATCAGAACAAGCTATTACCTATCTCGACCAAGCTTCTCTCCGCTGTGGTTGCCTTTCCGCAATTATCCTCACAATGTAGCTCTTGTTCACTTTGGTTTTTCTTCACGTCTCAGCCTCCCCTCTAACTTCTTAAGCGCAGGTTGGCTCAGTGCCTATTGTCCTATTTCTTAGTTAAGTAATCGTGTGTGGTGTTCTATCCTAGATGACACACCCACACTTAAATGATACACACAGAATGAAATGCAACAGATTATTCTCCTATATATCTTTTCGCAAGTCTTGTGTTACTTTAAATCAAGTCTTCTTGACTTTGAATACAATTTTGAAAACTTTCTTTTCTTTTGTAAATGTTGAACACTTAGACTTGTTCAAATATCAGTATATGTGCCTATGTGCCTATGTGGTGTACAAAATGAATATTTCTAAGTGATATGAGATCTAAACAAATCCTGAAATCACTTAAACAAAATATTGTCCCATAAATATATTCAAGTAAAATAAGCACAATCAAGAACACAATATTCTAGACAGAATATCTACACAAAAATATTTGACTAAAGACTATATAAATCTGTAGCACAAGTCAAATTCAAAACTGTTTTTCACACTTAGTTTAGATTAAACCAAATTAATCTAACAATAAACTATTTAGGTTCTTAACAGTTTTATCACACAAATATGTCCACAAAATATATTTTCAGATTAGTCTAAAGATGTCATGAAATTCAGCAGTCCAAGTTCTTGAAATAAATTCTATATGAGTGAGAAACTCAATATATTACGTTTAACTCTCTAAACCAAGAATGAGATATGAATAATATCAAAAACAGAATTACTTCCTTTTTAATTTCAAAACAAAACGTTTTAAAATAAAACAAATCTGAAAATCACACAAGAAAGTATTTCAGTCACTATGTATGTGTGTAGAGATACCAAGAATAATAAATCTTAAGTCAGATCAAACTAGTACACATACAGAAATACAGATTACTTACAAACGATTTTTCAAATCGAAAAATCAAATATGGAAAGGAGATATTCTGAAATCTTGTCCAAGCTTGAATCCTCAAAAATATTATGAGACTCAACAATCAGCTTGGGAAAAATACACTAAGGATTTGTCTCTAAAAAATATGTGTATAATCTCACTCTCAAAAAATTTTAGCAGAGCTTCCGCTTCAAAATAATTTTTCTCGTCTCTTTAAAATGAAGACACAAGGTCTTTATTTATAGCAAAAAGAGAATCAGTCTAATTGGAGAAAAATAGTTCACATGGATTACAAAAATAATACACACAACCGTATATTAAATGTAATCTGAGGGCTCTCAAAGAAACACAAAATGTTGCCTTAAAAATCAGACACGTGTAAACACAGCTGTAACATAATAACAAACAAGTTGTTGAAAAAGTTTACAAAAACGAAGTCGTTTTAAAGGGTCGAAGATGCCAGCTGTAATACACTTAAAAGTTACCGTTCAGAGAAAAATATCACGAAGTCGTTTGACAAAAAAAAACAAAATCAGTTTTTATTTTAAAATAAACTCGACGTCGTTTGGCAAAGATAATATGAATACATCTCTGGTTTTAGAAATACCATGGGCGAACAAACCGGACTGGGATCCAGCTGTAAAGCAATATACGAAAATTACCATTGGAAAAAGAGACATACGGTGTCGTTTAAAACAAAGTGACGACAGCTAGCAAGGCTAAGGTTTTTTAAAAGACCTGCCTCGGTCAAGTCAGTACACAAAGGGTGTACACGCAAGCGGTTAATATATATATATATATATATATATATATATATATATATATATATATATATATATATATATATATATATATATATATTATCATGAGCACGCCAACAGATATGGTAAAGGGAAAAGCTATGGACAAGCCTTTTTCTAAGGTCAAATTGCTAGAGTAGCAGGCCAAAGACTACTAGTCTTTAGTTGGCCAAAAGGCCAACAGCTACCTAAAGGGTCAGATCGGCAGGTACACAAAGTATTAAAACAAATCCACATAACATATATTAATATATATTATATAATCGGCAGGTGAACTGTTGGTGTAACAAAACACAAGGGGTAAGTCTACTAATGGACATGTGGCATCCCTTTAGTGTAGAAAACCAAAGACAAGATTCTATGGATGGGACAAGGGATCAAAATCGGTCACAGCTTTTAAAGCTATAAAACCTATATCAAATTCCTATGCGGACATCTAAGCAGGTATATGATAATGACAACCAACATATGTTAACATACATATATAATAAATCATGAATACTAAAGTAACATACATACACACATACATGAATATATATATAAAAGCCTTAAAAAATGCGCACATAACATATTATATATAAACCACACATGCATATAAAAATTATATTTAACTTCAAAATTTTAATTTCAAAAATTTTATTGACAAAAATATTTTGTGCCGAAAATTTATGTTCACAAAAATATTTATTCTAATAAAAGATTCAAATTAAAATATTGAACAAAAAGAAATATTATGATGAGACACAACACTATCATGAGATATGATAAACAAAGGGCAAATGCGACGTGGTGTCGTGTTCTACGTGACAGAAATTCCTATGAGCCAAAGAAAATAAAAATTACCTTTTCTGAGATGGCACGCTGAATGGAGAGCACATTTGATGTAGACGAACAAGGAGAGCTTGGCGTCAATAGGCGAGACACAATCCTAATTACAAAAATATTTTGTCAAAATTTAATTCCAACTAGATGAAGTCCTATATAGCTAAAGCACAAAACACAAATCCTAGGCGTGCTCTATATAGGAACCTTCATTTCGAGACAAACATTGGTAAGGAATCGTCACCTTCGTTAGCTAAGTATATATTCTCTATTTATTAAAATTGGGATCTTGGCATATCCCTCATGCATTGTGGTTCTTCCTCGACCTCCTCCACGAATTTCTCGATGTTGGAGTTGTCGATCACCAAGCATTGGCCTAAACTATCCACCCAAAAAAATTCATAGACCGGGTCAGTCTCATCATACTGGATTTTGTCTGCCCACTCACACCTTCAGAGTTTGTATATAATCTTGCTATTAGCCCAAACCACTCTTTTGTATTAGTGTGGATTCTCTTCCTGGCTGGGTCTTTTACGCGCATTTTCTTCTAATTCTCTCGCCGAGAATCTACTGAGCAAACTTTGTTACTGGACTTGATGTTCTATTGAATCGATGTGGGGCGCCATCCGATCACGAAGCTGTCTAGACAGGCTGGGAGACCTAACTACCTTGCGTGCCCTCTATTCCTGCTCGGGAGCCACTATCGATCGAGCTGGTGTACGCACCCTTTCCTAAGTGCTGGGGATCTTGATCCCCCCATGTACTGAGTGGGTACTGTAAATTATGTATCTAACTTTGTATAGAATGTTGTATCTACCAGGTGACTATATCCTTCCCTTTTCTATACAAGTGACTCTTTATAGATTCTCTATCTAACTCTGTGGATTCTTAGATGCTTGAATGACTATCTCCTTCCCTTTGACATTTGCTTTCGTGCACTGGTGATATGTGGAAGACACTAAACCTTGATTATGCATCCATACCCTCCCTACGATCATCTGATAGGACGGCTCACAATCCATGAGATGGAATTTGATATGAGAAGTGATGTTCCTCATCGTGATCCCCACATTCACGTAGCCAATCGACTTGCTCGACTAGTTATCATATCCTGCGATTGAAAATAGACTTTTCACAATCCTTGTCTCATAGATGTTGCAAGCATAGAATGACCCCATGGGCATAATGATGATAGAGGCTCCCCTATCCATCAAGACACGTTTGAAGTTACACCCGTTCACACTCGTTTTTACGTAAAGTGGCCTATTATGGGGGTATCGAACCAATCGATCTGCCTTCGAAAAGGTAACCTCCAAAAAGAATTTCTTCACTAGCCTGGCCATTGGCCCTGTCCATCGTAGGTTTGGGGCCATGTTTTTTTTGGCAATTTCTAAGATTTCTCGAGTAACTTCCAGTCAAGAATCCTCCGGCAATCCCACTTGGTCGAAGAACTAGCTAAACTTATGTGATGGTGATACTACACCGAATTCTACCAAAGTCTCAACTCGTTCTTCTTCTAGATCGTAGACTTCCTCCACATCTGTGTATGTTGATTCATCATATGATATTACTACATTTACTCCTCCTAAGGATCAAGCCTCCAATTGCCTACTCAAATCGTCGATGGGACTCCACTCATCTTCCATTTCTTCTTCCAACGTTAAACAAGACATTTGGGATAAACCTTCCTGTAAGGAATCTTCATAATATTCCTCTTGGAACCTATTCTCGATCATTAGCCGCTCTGCCTCCTCATCAAAGGCACTAACCGTGTTTCCTCCATGTGATGGCAAATTATTATCGTTCACGTTGACTTGCGGCACCTGAATCCTTTCTTGACATGTATGTCTTTTTTTTTTAGTGCAAAACACTTGCTCATTGGGTGTCCCACCCTGTTCTCTGCCACACAATACTTTGGGCATTTTGTAACTTCTCTCGTTATGGGTGTTGTGTCGACCACAATGAGTCAGCACATGTTATCTCAAATCATGAGATCGTAGGTATCAATAGCATGTTCCACTGAGCAAGGCAACTCTGGGGGGTCATATTTTTCAAACTTCCCCTTGTTTCCCCTTCCTTTTTGACCACAATTTCCCCTTCTTGCTTTCTGCCTTCATCATTGGCATAGTTCACACGAATAGGTAGCCCCCTCCCCGATCTACCTGGCAGCTTTAATAATAAGTTTGACAAGGCTGGTGATGATGTTATTAGTGGTTTGACAACCAGGGTAATGTTCTTTGTGGATTTGAGAAATCCGGCGAACGTAGCCTCCCGAGTTTCATTTATCAGATGGCATATATATTCGGTCAACAAGCCTTCTACGCAAACCTACAAAAGCTTAGCTTCTCATGTCTCCTCTCTCACATCCAAAGAGCGCTCGCAAAATCTCCCCATGTACGTCACCACGTCCTCGTCGAGCTTATGTTTCTCTTAAGCTAGTTACATAAGGGTGACTTCGTCTTCTGCCAAGACGAACTTCTGAACGAACTGAACATGAACATCTTCCAAAGTGTCCACACTACATGGAGCGAAATGAGAATACCAAGTGTAAGCCTTCTTAGTTAGAGATTTAGAAAACTATCTCAACCTCGGCTTCCTGTTGTTATAGTGGGATCCAAGATTCTCCACGAACCTTTTAATATGCTCCTTGGGATTCCCTCCTTTCCTATATAATTTTCAAAGTTAGGGGGAATATACCCCACCGCGTAGGGTTCGTTATTGTACTCCTTTGGGTACAAAGTATGAAAATCATAATCCACTGAATAAGCATCTCCTCCAACCTTGGAGGCCACCATCATTTTCAATGGCACTTTTTTCATTTCCTCCATCGGAGGTGGGGTTGAGTTGTGTTGCGTAGGGATCGGCATCACCGAGTTCACCATTGGTGGTGTTATCGGTGTTCCACTACCTGGACACGTAGCTAAAACCAAAGTGGGCATAGCAGTGTTGTGCGTTCCCCCTTCTGCCGCAGAGGGAGCGTTCATCGGCGGTGTTGGTGGAGTAGCACTGTTGGTCGTCGTCTGAGCCATTCCCCTCGAGATAAAGGGAACTTGTAGAGCCGCCGGTGGGTTCACAAACAAATTAGGTCCCACTTCAACCCCTAACACAACCAGAGCTACTAAAATCTTGACAAATTTAGCGAACGGGCTCATTAGACCCGCCGTCTGCACAGGACTCACATCAACCATCCCACTAACGGCAAGCACAACAATTTCCTTTTTCCTTGCTCCCTCTCTGTCTGGCAAGATGGTGAGATCCTCTTCTTCCTCACATTGTATAGAATCGAAATCAATGTTATTTTCCACATTATCATTAGCCATCTCTCAAAAGAGAATACCTCCCCAGCGGAGTCACCAAATGTAGGAGGTGAGTTCTTAAAATGATATTAATGTCAAGGGAGGTGTAACCCTTTATCAAGATGGTGATTAAGGCCTCAGAACAATCATCAACAACAATAAATACAAGTCCTAGGTCCGCACATTCAATGTATAAAATGCCTATATTAAATGTATTCTTACAACATTGTAAGAACACATTTTTCCGATTGAGTCTTAATGTAGTTTTGGCTCAATTTCGAACAAAAACGTTTATGTCATAGGATAGTTTTATTATTGTATCCTTCAAGCCTATGACGTGTTTGTTGAAGACGTAGCGGCCAAGTGTATAAAGCTTCATCAAAATTCCGAGTTTAAAGTGCCTCGTTTCTACGTCAACAACAGTGGTTCCATGCTCCCAAGGTATGAATGCATTAATATATATATATATATATATATATATATATATATATATATATATATATATATATATATATATATATATAGGGGCTTGGAACAATTTATAATGGGTGTAAGTTTGTTTTTAAAACTATTTTTTATTTTCATAAAGATTTAATTAAAACTTTAAAATAAAGTATATAAAGTTTCTGGGCTAAAAATCAAAATATAAGCTTTCTGGATGTTGGTTTGAATTGTCTTTCGAACGAGTTTTTCGTTATAACCAAAAGTCATTCGAACGAGTTTGCCAACGAGTTCCCATGTAGGCCACTGGAACATCGTTCGAACGAGATGGATGTTAGAATGAGAATTCGAACGAGTTCATTTTTTATACACTGAAACTTCGTTAGAAAGCTCGTTCGAACGAGACTTCGTTCGAACGAAAATCTCGTTCGAACGAGATTTGGCGGGAACAGTTAATTGGTAGTTTTTGACAGTTTTGTCCCACTTTCCCATTATCTTTCCCCACTAACTTTTGACAGAATATCTAAGTGCGGGAACCAAGTTTTGGAAGTTAACTTTTTCATACACTACTATCTCCTAGAGAGAGTTTGAGAGCAAAATTCTAAAAAGAAAAAGTTTATGTTTTAAGTGTCAATTTTTCAATAGAAATTCATTAAACACTTTAGTTTTCACCCATAGTTTATTTAATCTAAGCTTCCATATATATATACTTTTCTTGGAGTGTTTGGCACCGGTTTATCTCTACACTTTGAAGAAGAGAAGTTTGGGTTTCCTTCTCATCCCTCAAAGAAGAAGAATGTTGTTTTGCAGCGGCATTCTCACATGGTGAAAGGCACCAGGTGTGGTTGACGGTGTACCTATTGTCTTATTGGTTAAGTCCAAGATTCCGGTGGAGCTCTGGGTTGTCTACTAGGCGGAGGTGTTTACAAGAAGACGCGTCGGGACTTGAAGGAGTCAAGTCGAGTGTTGTAAGTCATCTTGCTTGTAATTGTAAAACCATACTTAGTGGACTTAAGGCTAGGGTCGTCCGAGGTTTTTTCCCGTTGTGGGTTTTTCCTCGTACATCGCGGCGTGGTGATTCATTATTTATTTTATCTTGCAAAATCACCTAGAACACATGCTTAGGTAAAAAGATAAAATTTTGTTTATATCTCTACTAATTCAATTTGGTGCTAAATTAATTTGGGTAAAAGTATATTTAATTCAAGTCATCATTTTAATATGTTAAAATTGGTTTGGCCTAATTTGGTAATATTGAAAATATGACTTAGGCAAATTTCTAGGACTTGGGTTAAATCACTTTGTTTAATTTTAATTTAACAGGAAATTAAAATTTGTTTTTGAACCATCATCTCGCTTCCGCATATCTTTCTAAAAAGGAAATCAATTTTCTATAAGAAGTTTAAAATTGGGGGTCCACGGTGTTTCAAATTGGTATCAGAGCCGGAGCGCTAATTTATCGTGTTAAAGATCCATTTTTCTGCTTTTAGAATTTTTGTGTTTCCTTGTATTTCTAGGTGGTTCATTTTTGTCTCACTCTCTTTTTTGTTTTGTATCTCTCGATGGGACGTTTTAATGATAATTTGTCCATTTCTATTGATAATGAAATTTTTCATATTCGAGAGGAATTTAATGGGCTTAATAAGTGTAATGAAAATTTAAAGGAATTAAATTTAAGATTTGTGAAAAGAATTAAATTTCTTGAAAATGAAAATTATTGTTTTAAAGCTAAAATTGAGTTTTTGCAAATCTCCCTATCTCAAAAAGATATTTTCCGTGAAAAGCTCATGGACTTAAATTACAATTTTAATATTTTAGAAAAGTCCAAGAAAGAGAGTGATATTCGTGAAAAGACTCTTAGGGGCAAGTTTGCTCACATTGAGGGGGAGCGTGATAACCTTCTAGGTGTAATTGACAATTTAAAGAAATAGTCCCGTAAATTTGAGGAGTCTAATTTATTACTTGAGTCTGAAATTTTAAAAATGAAAAATGATTTAATAAACTCTAGTAGTAGTTGTAATGGTACTAGATCATCTTGTTCTAATACTTCCGTTGCTAAAGCTAAGACCATTGTTTGTTTTAGAGGGTCAACTTTATCCAAAGACTTTAAAAAAGGCCACGCCTTAGGTAACATTCCTCGTGTTTACACATGCTTTCATTGTGGTAGTAAAGGTCACCTTAGTTCATTTTGTTTTGATCTTAAAAGAAGTCCTAGGAAGTCTATGTCTAGCATTTCATTAGTTCCCATGCCTCATCATTTTAAATATAAATCTATATGGGTTAAGAAATCATTTTTGAATGCGCTAGATATTAGATTTGTTGATTCTCATTTGCTTTCACATGAAACCTCCCTTGCTAAATCTAAAGGTTAAATGTGTTAGTTGTTTGCATACTCTAGCTATTAGTGCTTCATATTATATATCATTGCTAGGTGTATGCATGTTTAATCATTTTATAGTCATTGCTTTATCACATATCTCTTGCTAGAATTATGATTTTTGTTTATCTTTTGTATTATATTTGTTTCATTGTTTTTGCATTAAATGAAAAATACAAAAAGATTTTTGTTTATCAT
This sequence comes from Sambucus nigra, assembly GCA_949130495.1. Classification (NCBI taxonomy): domain Eukaryota; kingdom Viridiplantae; phylum Streptophyta; class Magnoliopsida; order Dipsacales; family Adoxaceae; genus Sambucus; species Sambucus nigra. Next base: position 524,802,119 of record OX422220.1, read on the forward strand.
TTTTGTTTTATCTTTTAGTAAATTATACTTAATGAAAAATACAAATGATTTTTGTGTGTCTTTTGAGTAAATATTTTTATTTTTTGTTAAAAAAATGTCAAAAACTCAAAAAGATTTTTTATTTTGTGTGTATTTTAGTTTGACGCACTTTATGTGGCATATACTTGTGTGTGAATCCCTTCTTTTACACTCCCATGTGGCTAGAACTTTTGGTTTAGATTGTCAATCCTTAAAATGTTCTTTACCATGTTTTTATGGAGTAGTTGGATTTTGTATTGATTAAATGGATTCTATTTTTATATGCCTCTATGCACACATGCACGAGCTCATTTGAAATTTAAATGTCACGTGTTATATTTGAGCTTTGTGAGGTGTTCTCCTACCAATCTTGTCATCTACATATTTATGACCTAGGAGGACTAGTGTATGTCAAAATATGTTGCACGTGAGATTTGTGACATATAAAAAATGATATATAAATGTGCATGGGGAAGGGCTCCGAAAGGATTTTTTATCCTTTGCGAATAGTAAGCCACCGTTTTGAATGGACCTAAAAGAAATATGTGGTCCAAAGGCCTAAAAATAGAATATGGCATTCAAAAGAAAAATAATTGCCAAGGCCTATGTTTAATTGATATATTCATTAAAAAAAAATATATATATATATATATATATATATATGATTATTGAGGGAGATTGGATGGTATATCAAAGGTTTGCACAATGTCCGTTTATCCTAGTTGTCTTTCATTGTCATGACTCTATTTGGTTTGTAGAATCATCGAAACTCTAGACTTGTATGCATTGTGTAGGTTTGTTCATTGAGTTCAATTTATATTGTCACATGAGGTTATATTCAAATGTGATAAAGTTTACAATCAATTGAGAACTCCGTGAACATATTTTAAGTGTTTGGGTCTAAATTTACTTGTTACTAGTTCACACCCCTACACTTCCGTTTCCATATGACACATTTTTTCCATACGAGTGTGAAAAACTTATTATATTTTGTGTCATTTGTGTGTTTATATCTATCTATCTATCTATCTATATATATATATATATATATATATATATATGCGTGTGCATTATTGGTATATTTAGAGTATGTATATATATGATCTTTTGTTTGTCTTTGCCTTGGTTTCTAGTCCATCTATGCTTGTACTTAATAATTGGTATCTATCTTGGTGCATCGTTTGTTGATATCACATGCTTAATTTCTCATGTATCATTTTGGTATCGTTTTCTTGCATCTTAGTTGGTATCCCTTAATCTTTATATGGATTAGTTATGATTTTGTTGCCCATATGCTTTCATGATCTTAACATCTTATGCATTATCTTGTTTATTAGTTCTTTTATCCTTTGTCTATTCCTGAACAAAAAGGGGGAGAATGATAGGGGTAGAAATGGTATATATTCCTATTATTATCGTAACTTAGTTTGGGAGATTTATGTTAGGGTGAGACGTCTTTCTGAGTAGGTCTTTAATTTGATAATGGGGAGAATTAATTTAGGGGGAGTATTTATTTTAATTTCATTAAATACTTTGATATTCCCTATGCGTTTGATAGTTTGCTTAAGTGTGCAGGAATTCTTCTAAAGCGTCAACTTTCATCGGCAAATTATTTGATCCTTGGGTCTTGAGTCAAGTACTGGGTGGGATGTTTGAGTGTAGTAGAGCTTGACGGCCCTTTAGGATTTTGGTTTAGTTTTTGTGCCAGAATAGCCAAAGGGGGAGATTTGTAAGGACACATTTCTCCGATTGAGTCTTAATGTAGTTTTGGCTCAATTATGTACAAAAAAGTTTATGTCATAGGATAGTTTTATTATTTTATTCTTCAAGCCTATGACGTGTTTGTTGAAGACATAGCGGCCAAGTGTGTAAATCTTCATCAAAATGCTGAGTTTAAAGTGCCTCGTTTCTACGTCAACAACAGTGGTTCCATGCTCCCAAGGTATGAATGCATTAATATATATATAGGAGCTTGGAACAATTTATAATGGATGTAAGTTTGTTTTTAAAACTGTTGTTTATTTTCAGAAAGATTTAATTAAAACTTTAAAATAAAGTATATAAAATTTCTGGGCTAAAAATCGAAATATAAGCTTTCTGGAAGTTCGTTTGAATTGTCTTTCGAATGAGTTTTTCGTTCGAACCAAAAGTCGTTCGAACGAGTTTGCCAACGAGTTCCCATATAGGCCACTGGAACATCATTCGAATTGTCGTTCGAACGAGATGGCTATTCGAACGAAAATTCGAACGACATTTCTAACGAGTTCATTTTTTATACACTGGAACTTCGTTAGAAAGCTCGTTCGAACGAGAATTCGTTCGAACGAAAATCTCGTTCGAACGAGATTTGGCGGGAACAGTTAATTGGCAGTTTTTGACAGTTTTTTCCCACTTTCCCATTATCTTTCCCCACTAAATTTTGACAGAATATCTAAGTGCGGGAACCAAGTTTTGGAAGTTAACTTTTTCTTACACTACTATCTCCTAGAGAGAGTTTGAGAGAAAAATTTTAAAAAGAAAAAGTTCATGTTTTAAGTGTCAATTTTTCAAAATAAATTCATTAAACACTTTTGTTTTCACCCATAGTTTGTTTAATCCAAGCTTCCATATATATATACTTTTCTTGGAGTGTTTGGCACCAGTTTATCTCTACACCTTGAAGAAAAGAAGTTTGGGTTTCCTTCTACATCCCTCAAAGAAGAAGAAGGTTGTTTTGCTACGGCATTCTCACATGGTGAAAGGCACCATGTGTGGTTGACGGTGTACCTATTGTCTCATTGGTGAAGTCCAAGATTCCGGTGGAGCTCCGGGGTTGTCTACTAGGCGGAGGTGTTTACAAGAAGACGCGTCGGGGCTTGAAGGAGTCGAGTCGAGCGTTGTAAGTCATCTTTCTTGTAATTCTAAAACCATACTTAGTGGACTTAAGGCTAGACCCGTCCGAGGTTTTTTCCCGTTGTGGGTTTTTCCTCGTACATCGCGACGTAGTGATTCATTGTTTATTTTATCTTGCAAAATCACCTAGAACACATGCTTAGGTAAAAAGATAAAATTTTGTTTATATCTCTACTAATTTAATTTGGTGCTAAATTAATTTGGGTAAAAGTTTATTTAATTCAAGTCATCATTTTAATATGTTAAAATTGGTTTGGCCTAATTTGGTAGTGTTGAAAATATGACTTAGGCAAATTCTAGGATTTGGGTTAAATCACTTTGTTTAATTTTAATTTAAAAGGAAATTAAAATTTGTTTTTGAACCATCATCTCACTTCAGCATATCTTTCTAAAAAAGAAATCAATTTTGTATAAGAAGTTTAAAATTGGGGGTCCACTGTGTTTCAAACATAAATGCTATAACAAGACAATCAATGGGGGGGGGGGGTCCCACGGCTGAGTTGGTTGGAGGGATTAGGAACAAGTGCCTTTAGTGCAGTAAAGGCAAGGCAGTAACCTTAGACACAAATGGATGCCGAATGACAGTGTTAATGGAGTAAATAAGATTGATCACACAATAAATGTTCTCACAATAAACTCTCTTCTCTTGCAGTATTTTGGCAGCAGTTCCAGGCTAGAAAAGTTCGATCCCTGAATATTATAACTTTGGAGGTATTCATAGGAGAGCAAGATCATTCGAGTGACATTCCAATATTAAATGCGTCTGAACCCTTTTTAATGTCATCAATCTTGTCCATTTAATGCCAAAGATATCTCATTAAATGCACTTGATATAATATTTTAGAGGGAACATTGTTTGAACTCTCAGAGATGTGATAGCATTAAATAGGACATGATGTGTCAGCTATGGTCTTACTATCCTAGGAATATTTTCACTTGAGTGTTATTTTGTTGAGTTCTTAAATGTCAGGCATGTTGACATCAAAGAGTTAGTGAGCAGTAACTTATAGAGGATGTGCTGTCACATCACTCATAAAGATAGTTCATCTAATTGAGGATTGCTCGACTACTGATTGCTCGATCAACTTGTGATTTGTGTGTAAAGACCAAAGGTTAACCTTTTTGGAAAACAGTTTAAGACTGGGGACCCTCTAGTGGGTTCCCAGAGATGGTATCTCAAGGGACTACTAAGCCATGTTGCATAAACCATGGTTTTGCTTAAGTACACTAAAGGGGTTGGACTCTTCCAACGTTTCCTTGCACCCAATCCTCCAAAACAAATCCCTACGAGATACCCAGGGTTGAGGTTGTTTGATAGAGAATGTGAGCTCTCCCATGCCCTGCTAGACATGGTGCCTCGAGGGTACTGAGCAACTTCTCAGCATTACAAAGAGAACTTTATATTTTACAAAGAAATCCAAATTCAAGTACATCAAAGTTCCTATTACGAGTTGTGTTTTCCAAGCTTATCAATTGGCCTTGATGTTTGTGGGATATCCTTCAAGTAACTTCAGTCTTATGTGAATGACCATCTCTACAGGAGTCCCCTCGATCAGCTTCAGTTTTCTGCGAGTGATCGTCCCTAATCTTTCCTGTGAAGTATTGGCATTGCTTAATCAATTTTAAGCTTGGACCTCCCTCTCTCCCTCTCTCTCTCTGTCTCTATCTCTATCTCTCTATCTCTCTGTCTCTCTCTCTCTCTCTCTATATATATATATATATATATATATATATATATGTGTGTGTGTGTGTGTGTGTGCCAAATACCCCACAATTAGAGGCCCATATCTGAAATGATAACTTGCTCGGATGATATGGAAGTACCCCACAGATTAGGGGCAGTTCAACCTTGAAGTTCTCACAGAAAATTGAGCAAATCACAGTAAACAAGTGCCAAAAATACTATAGAGGAAGGAAAGAAAAAGAGAAATAAATGAAGACAAAATGATCATTTTCATTAAAATAAGAGTAGGCTTTTACATATATCAGAAGAATTGAAAAATAAAAGGAAAAATTTACACATAAAAAAAAACCTTTTAGCTAGATAAAACAGAAAATAGACCCTCCGGTGATCGCATGTATTCATATGATGGACCTACCTCCTGAACAAAGTGCTCCTCTAACCTGGAAATTTTGGCCTCATGTTCAGTCTCACCAGCCTCGACCTTAGCCAACTTAGCCTAGAGAGAATGAATCTGGCCCTAGATCTGAGTGGCCTCAGCCTAGCGGTGTTGAACCCTGGACTTCCCAAACACCTAAAGTATCATCATATTCCTAAATGGGATGCTTAGAAAGTGACGAACTATAGTATCAAGCCAGTGCATCTGAAAATAATAGACCCTCTGAAGATCATGGAAAGCCTGGAGAAACAATGAAGTCCTGGCACTAGTCAAGTCAGCGGGGGGAGTCGACAAGAAATTATAGATGTGACTGGCGTGGGCCTTCAGGTTGAAGTCTGTAAGACTGTCAATGTTGAGAACACTTTGTGATGTGAAAGTTTCAGTATGATGCTCAAGGTTCATCTTTAGTATCTCTCGCTCGTGGCAACCTAAATCTCTTGGGTCACTCCTCATGTCATAGATTCCTCATGTAGGCCTCAAGATCATCGACCTTAATATCGTCACAACCCATGTTGCGAGACTCTAGCTCAGACGGCAGGTGGGAGGACTCCTCACCTGAACTAGCTGCACCGTTCAAGTGAGTGACCTCATAACTCTTCTCCTCCTCATCAGCTGCCTCAACAGGCTCACTCAAAGGATCCTGAAAATAAGAAACATAGAATTTCTAAGTCAAATAAAGAAAGAAAAATAGTTAGACAACTTTAGTTAGAAAAGAAATAAGAAACAACGAGCTTACCCCCAAGCCTACATGGGTAAGTATGTTGCCACCAAAGCGAGAGGGTCCTATTGAATGCCCTGTATCGACCTAACAAAGATAAAGCAAAGATAGTATCAATAAGTTTCTTCTTAATAGAAATGAAGATTGCTAAAAATAGTTAGAACTAAGTCAGGTACGAGAGTATAATACCCGAGGAGTGCTCAGTACAACACTCACACCTTGTTCCACAGAACTAGGAATGACTACCTCACTAACCTGAAAATAGTGAGACAAGGGTGTGATGGCAAGAAACTTGCACAATAAAAGAAAGAAATAAAAGGTAAATTAGGATGGAAGAAGAGGTATGACAATATAATACCTCTCTCAAAGTTTCTTCCCCAAGTTGTCCCACAACCACCGAGATAAACATAACACTAACCAGAAAATATGGAACGGGTAAATGCTAGCGCACACTTGAATAAAAAAAGTAAGTTGAAAATAAATAATGCATTAATTAAATACTGGGGTAGTCTCTCCCGAGATGCTAGCCAAATGTTCCACAGACACGGGAACAGGTATTGCACTAGCCTGAAAACAAAGAGGCAGGAAAGTGTCAGCAAACACTTGCACAGAAAAAGCTAGTCAGAAAGAAATAACATAAAAATATGATAAATACTGGGGTAGTCTCGTCCACAATACTGTCCTGGAGTTCCACAGTCGTAGGAACATGCATAGTCTCAACCTGAGAATAAATATATTGTTCCTACAGATAAATGGACCACAACTACAAGTATGTCAAAAAAAGACTTGAAAAATTTTTGTGCATACAGAAAAAGAAAGAAGCACAAGTATAGCAAATAGATATGCGAAAGGAAGTACCTGGGGACTCACCCCCACGGAACTCACAATAGGATCCGTAAATAATGGTACCTCAACTTTACTGACCTGAACCTGAAGGCAAGTAAAATATAGAAGTGTTAGCAAAAGGATCGTACAAAAAAAGTGCATCTTATTCAAGAAATATATAGTACTTGTGGGGTCACCTCCGCAGGACTCGCAGTAGGAACCACATATGAACAGGTCTCACTAGTACTAACCTGCGAATGAACAAAGAGGTAAGTGTTAGCAAATCACTTGCATAATGAAGAAAGATATATAGACAAGTCCTAAAGTTAAGTTGAAGTAGATACTGGGAGAGGAACTATGATGACAACTAAAGAAAAATTCAAAATGGAAGATTCTAAAATACTTGGACCCCCACGAGGGAAGAATGCTTAAAAGAGACCACTAGAGCAACTGATGTAGCAGTGTTATCCTGTTCATTAACAAGTGTGTTAGAAGTGAACATAGTCGGAGAGAGAATGTTTCTAATGGAATGGTTAATACCTGAGGTGATCCAATTACCTGAGAGACAGGCTCGCTGGAAGCAACGGTGAAAACCGGTTGCATAGGAATGGGGTAAATTTGGGGCTTATTATACATAGGCACACAAACTCGGGGGATAAATATCCTCTCAAAGTAGGGGAGGAAATTTTAAAAAAGACACAAAAAAACAACATGGAACGGCAGAAAATTGACCCAAAATTTACACGATATGTCGTGTTCCTGTCGGGTTTTTTTACACGAAGTCATGTCGTGTCGTGTCGTGTTCGTGTTAAAATTATGAGTCGTGTTATCATGTCTTTGTAACACCCCGTATTTTTGATGAATTAAATAATTATGGAATTTATTATTATTGTTGCAATAATTGAATTAAAAAGTGAAAATTCAATTGTTAATTAATCCGGATTAAAATAATTAGTAACTAGCGTTCCAAGGCTTAAAACTTATCGTTGTTAACTATTAAATATTACTGTGTGGTATGTAATATGGAATTATGTTATTTGATAAATTGTCAGAAGTGAGAAATACCACAGTTTGGTAACTTAAGTCTGACGCGCGTGTGCGTCGTGTCGGGACTGATTGATTGAGATAAAAAGAGAATTTATTTTTATTAACTAGTATGGTCATTTTGAGTGCGCCGTTGAGTTCGAGAGGGTCGAGTTAGTCAGAAAACTCTACCCCGGGTATTTTATTTGGACTCCGGGATATTTTTAGGCCAAGCCGGCACCCGATAGTGGTAGTTTTGTAATTTGGATTTTTGGAGGAATTAAATGGACAAAAATTAGAGGAATAATATATCAGCTAATTTGAGACAATTAGGATTAGGAAAAACCAAAATCAAGAGAGAGCCACAGTGGGTGAGGGAGAGCAATTTCCAAAGGAGGAGAAGCCATTTTCACCACCTTGCACAACCACCACCACCATCGTGTAGATCGGAACACGAGGAACGCAGCCACACCAACATCATCAAAGGATTCAAACCTTCGATTTAAGGAAAATGTTTATTACTTTTTTTCTTTAGCAATAATCATACTCATGTTAGAATAGGTGAAAGTAATCATTGATTTACATGTTAATTGGGTGAAAATTAGAGACTTGAATTATGATTAAGGCTGGGGTAATTAGTTGTTGAAATCCCGTCATGTATGTAGAGGATTAATTACGAAATTTAATTAGATATCAATGAACGAATCTAAGTTGATTAGGTCCTTTAATTGTGATGATTAAGGACGAATTAATGATCCTAGGATGTTAGAAATGACTTATAATCTGTTATGTGTTGATTGGGATTGATGATGAGGTGTTGGGTGATGAATCTTAAAGGTTTGTAGGACCAAAAATGGTGAAAATGCTGAATTCTGGGCAAAGGAGACGAACCAATACGCGTCGCGCGAAGTCGCGCAAAGTCGCTCGAAGCGTCGTTCAAACGACATCGTAATGTCGTGCGAAGCAAGGTTCGAGCGAGACCTGCATGTCGTGCAAAGTCACTCGAGCGACACGTGGCAATCGTTCGAGCGACAACCTTCCTGGTTCGAGCGACGTAGTGAATTTTTGGGAAATTTTATTAGAGTCCAAGTTTGAGCTTACCGATTTATTGGAGTGAGAGAAATTAACAGATAATAAACATAAATTAGACAGAATTTCAGGAAAAGTATGTGAGACTTAATACTCTAATTATTTCGGTATAGAGAGAATGTACCTTAGAGATTACGAGAGAGATAGTAATCTAAATATTTATACTATACATAGTGTTGAGATTAAAATACATATAAGAAGTATATATGTAGGTTGGAGAAATACCTACAAATTATAATAGGACATGTGTATGCCTATTATGTGATATTATTGTTAAGAGCACTAATGGGTGATAACCCGGGGGTGCAAGACTCTTATAATTAAGCGCACTAATGAGTGATAACTCGGGGGTGTAGAAACTCTATTGTTAAGTGTACTAATGGGTGATAACCCGGGGGTACAAGAATAATATTGTTAGGCGCACTAATGGGTGATAACCCGGGGGTGCTGTATTATTATTGATAGGTTCATTAATGGGTGCTAACCCGGGGATGCAGGATTTTCTTGATAGGTTCATTAATGGGTGCTAACCCGGGGATGCATGATTTTCTTGAGAGGTGCACTAATGGGTCTTAGCCCGGGAGTGCAGGATTAGTATATATATATGTATGTATAGGGATGATGTGACTATATATATATATATATGAACTTGTGAATATTTCTACTGTGTGAAATTAGTAGAATTGGTAATAATAATAATCATTACATTACGCCAAATGGTCTTAACCTAAGAGTGCAGGATTATTGTATATATATAGAGATGATGAGACTATATATATATATATATATATATATATATATATATGAGTGTACTTGGGGTAAATCTCTACTTTGTGAAACTAGTAGATAAAGTGAAAATGAGCTATAAAATAATGTTAGTGGATAAAAGATTAATCATACGAACGGTGAATAATGAAACTTATTTATGTGAGATTAACTATTTGAATAGCGTATTGTATGGGCGATACGGGAATACTACTAGTGAGCATAGTTAGTATTAGTATGGTTTCTGACTAGTTAGACTGGGTGGTATAACTTGGGAGAGATTAGATGTACGTTAGGCGTGCACAATAGATGAGAGGTGAGAAACTCGTGTGAGAGTTCGATAACTAACATGTATATAAGACTAATTTTAAGAACTAGTTTTAAATACTGGCTAAAATATTTTTACACATCGGGCTCTGACCCGTTTCTTGCTTCTCTTTTCTCTTTTGCTATACATATATGTATTATATCAGGTGCTCAGCCACATGGACACCATACTTAGAGATTTGGATTGCTTGGCGTGCCGCAGCTGTTGTGGAAGCTGTAGGTCTTTGCATTAGACGCCTCTATTATTTCACTCAGTTCTATTTATACTTTCCAGTTAGGGCATGTGTCGCCCATTCCTTAGACATTTTATCAGAGATTGTATTTAGTTTACTTTCCTTTCGTCTCAGTGGGATTTATTGTTATTATGGTTTGGTTTGTGACTTTGAACTGGAAGGTTTTATGCAGTCTTGATTATTCCGTAATTGATTCAGTCAGTATTCATTTCTTGTGTATGGTTTATAATTAATTGTTCAGAAATTTAAATGAATTAATTGGTTTCAAGTTTAAGTGGAAAATGTTTTGACACTAGCTTAATTAAATGTTAGGTAATCAATTGGATTAAGTTTTCGACAGTGATGCTAAGAATGAACCAATCGAACATTCTGTTATAAATTTTATAAAGGACTGATCACCCGATATTTAATTGGGCAGGGTGTCACAGGTGGTATCAGAGCATCAGGTTCTAGTGTCTTTTAGGATTTGTGCGGCTTATTACGTTTCAGCGTAGCGTTCTTTGATGTAGAGACTTATGATAGGATTGTTGCGTTCCCTTACGTATGCGACTTACGTTCTCCTGATACGAATTATAATGGAGGTGACTCATAATACGAAATTATGTGTGATTCGAACACCGAACATTTTAGGACGACGAGCGAGGGCCGTAAGAAGAACTGTAGGAGAACAAGCTCAACACAAGACATAGAGTAATCGGGAAAGAGTGATCATGACAAAAAAATCACCGTGAGAATTAATTGAGCAAGAGATAGTGAAATAATCACTCGAGAATAGTGGGTTCCCAATTCACGGTCGTAAATAACGGTGGAGTGATTTCAGGACCACCTAGCGTAGTCGATAAGGGGGAAATCAATGGGACTCTTTTGAAAACCCATCGGCGAAGATGCGGAGAAGAAAAGGAGAAAGTGTAACAGACCAACGGAGGTAGAAAATCTGAAAGCAATTGTGTAGAGTGGGGTGTGACAACACCCATAATTAAATTTGGAGTTAAAAGCTATAGCTCTTAGGAGCATCATGTAGTGATTAGAGGCAATCACCATAGATGAAGAAGTGTGTTCGAAATTTAGAGAGAAATTTGGGTACAAAATTGACCGTGAGGTCTTTCATTCGATGTGGTAATAAAATGCGAGTGAAATTTTGATGTTTAGCACAATGGGTAAGGTAGAAACCGATCGTGAGAGAAATGTTGAATTGCATAATGAACTTCGTACCTGGCAGAGGGGCATAAATTATCCAAATGGTCTATATTTGATAAAGGACCCGTGAGTAGAATACAAGCATAGATGAGAAATATAGCTAGGATGACTAATGTTGATGTCGTCAAGGTTATATGGTGATTGGTTATTGCGTTCTTTCCAGAAGAAGCAAGCCAGAAAGGTTAGAAAATCTGGCCGAAAAGCAAACTGAACTTAACAGTGTTAGTGAAACCCCACATGAGAGTGTGCCCAATAGGAAACTCATTTAGATGATTTTGATTGATTAACTTCCTACAAAGTGACGCTGAAGTCAATCAGGGCCGTGGAGGCCAACCATAGTTCCGAAAGGCTAGCGTAGCCAGTAAGTTAAGACTACTCGGTCCGAGAGAAGGACATTTCAAAATGGTCAGTGGGACTAGTGATGGGGAAATGGCTCGTGAAGTTCCCTTATGAGAAGAGAGTAGGATTAAAAGTGTTGAATGTGTCCATAATTGACAAGTGAGACAAATGGTAAATCATGCCAGTTAGGCATAACAACTGGAGGAATGATACTTCCAACAAAGGAATTTGGGGTCAAGAGAATTTGGCCCAGGACATTTATAACCCGAGAGTGATGGGATCAGGCTGGACCAATAGTGTCCTCATTAATAGTAGCATACAGTATGTCAGGGTCGACAGGGCCCGGGATTTAAATGGGAGTTCAGTAAAGCCATAATTAAAGCCTAGAGAGTTTGGGCCAACGTTTCAACAATGGGCGTGAAACCCACATGATGGAATAAATTGTCCATGATGAGAGGGGACAACTATAGGATGAAATCCTAAGATGTATAATGATTGTAGATGTTTTCAGGGTCGTGATGGCAGCCACGTGCTGAGACCCTGTGATTTGGCGAGATTGGTGAGGTTTTGCTTCTTCCTTGTGAGTAAGGGATTAATTATAGTGACACAGGTGTGTCACAACTGTTGTGTAAATTAGAGACCCTAAAAATTCGTGTGCAAGTCGAGTTGAGTGGGGAAAACTTTAGTTTTAACAGTCTTGTTCGAATGTATTTCTCGTTGTTAATAGGTATTTTGATACTGCTCGTGAGTGAATCGGGTGGGCCCTAAGAATATGTTTTGTTGTTATAATTTACTATTGCATTGAGTCAGCTTTGGTAGAGTTTATTATGGTAATGTGTAGTGATTATTTACCATATGGTTAAGCGATAGTAAAAATGTAGTGATATGACTGTCGTGTTGGTTACTCCGGGAGGAGAAATATTTATTTTGTGTAGCGCCACCTGAAATAGGGTTGGGCCCAGATATATGAATATATGAAAATTTTCATGGTATTATAGACCTCAGTGTGTATGTTGCCTAGTTATATGTGATGATTCTGGTGCGTAGGAACTTATTTTACTGAGGAGACTCAGGATGCATTATGTTTTCTTCGAGCAGAGAGATAGAGCTCGTTATATATATATAGTGCTGAGTACCTGAGATAGGGAGAGCACCATGCTTTATGTTATGTTAAGGAAGTGAGAGTGGATGAGCAAACTCTTATGTCAACATACGGAGATGGTAAAGAGGTGCATAGTATGGATTGAGGGCCTTACGGATCTCGACAACCGACTAGGTTAGATAGTAGTGTATCGGGGGGGGTCCTTATTTTGATTTCGCTTTACGAGACATCCCACGCATGAAACTAGCGAATGTCGGGAGTTGGAGAGAAGTTTGGTCGATAATACATAAATTTTGTACGTTAGTTATTGTACTTATAAAGGAATATAATTGAGAATTAATAATTCTTTATTAACTTAAGGCCAATAGAGTCGCCTAGCCTTAGTACCATTCAAAATAGAGCAAAGAAGCCATTGAAGGATTGAATAAGTTATGACTAGTGGGGTGGTTGAGTGCACCCCTACTACATCAACATACCCAGTGTGCAGAATTGAAGTTGGAAAACTTCATGTCATTCGTATTATGATGCGCGAGGCATAGGGCGTATGTGCGCCCTAGGTGATTAGATCAGGCAAGGGATTTTGATTAGCATGTGAATTCGATAACATGTTGTCGGGTAAGCCAAAACCTAGTCACTAAGATTTGTGAGAGACGTACGTTTCAAGATAAACTGAAGTTTATTCAGGAAAGACAAAATGTAGCGGGATACAAATAACAGTGGTGATGGGTTTAATGTAGGGTAATGTCGCAAGGATAGTCTGGCAGTGGATCACCTGACTGTTAGAAAAAGGATGGACAATTCGAAACCAGTAAGGGCTTCTTCCACTAGATAATGGGAGAATATACCCAAGGATCTTCTCATGTAGCTGAGATGGTGAGATTATAGGTACTAAATGCGATTGAGTACGGCCTATTACCCAAAGAGGGATGGGCAGGATAAGCAGTCTAATCGGGTGCGGGTGAGCAAATTTTATGTGCACCCTTAAATCTTCAGAGAGGACGAGAGTAGTACCTTCCACTAGTGGATTTGTGTTCAATAACTCCTATGATTTTCCGTTTGGGCAGATTCTCATTAGAAATATGGCACAATAAACTTTATGGTTGTCCCACTTGATAGTTAAAGGTGGGGGACCAATTATGATTACTAATATCGGAGAAGAATTGATATTATCGTATATATATTGTGTGTGAAAAATATATTGCATAGCCAATTTACCTATATGAACGACACGAAACGAAGTAGTATGTATATGAAAAGAGGATAAATCGACTAAGGTGCAAATAGTAGAAGACTAGATAGTGAATATCTAAAACAAAGTTTAAGTAGTGAAACTTAAGAGGAAAGGCTTGGACAAGAGCCTATATGACAGGGTAACCTGGATTTTAAAACAAACACATGTGAAGTGTTCATTATTAAGGGTATTCGATAGCGTACAATATGGGTGGTACGAAGTAGCTTACTTGTGAGCGCAAGGATGCGATGCGCAATATTTTACAGCGTTGTCTGTACCTGATATACTTTTTTCAAATTTAAGGACGAAATTCTATTGTAAGGGGGGAAGTATGTAACACCCCGTATTTTTGATGAATTAAATAATTATGGAATTTATTATTATTGTTGGATTAATTGAATTAAAAAGTGAAAATTTAATTGTTAATTAATCCGGATTAAAATAATTAGTAACTAGTGTGCCAAGGGTTAATACTTATCATTGTGAACTATTAAATATTATTGTGTGGTATGTAATATGGAATTATGTTATTTGATAAATTGTCGGAAGTGAGAAATACGACAGTTTGGTAACTTAAGTCTGACGCGCGTGTGAGTCGTGTCGGGACTAATTGATTGTGATAAAAAGAGAATTTATTTTTATTAACTCGTATGATCATTTCGAGTGTTTCGTTTAGTCCGGGAGGGTCGAGATAGTCAAAAAACTATACCCGGGTATTTTATTTGGACTCCGGGATATTTTTAGGCCAAGCCGGCACCCGGTAGGGGTAGTTTTGTAATTTGGATTTTTGGAGGAATTAAATGGATGAAAATTAGAGGAATAATATATCAGCAAATTGGAGACAATTAGGGTTATGAAAAACCAAAATCAAGAGAGAGCCACAGTGGGTGAGGGAGAGCAATTTCCAAAGGAGGAGAAGCCATTTTCACCACCTTGCACAACCACCACCACCATCGTGTAGATCGGAACGCGAGGAATGCAGTCACACCAACAACATCAAAGGATTCAGACCTTCGATTTAAGGCAAGTTTTTATTACTTGTTTTCTTTAGCAATAATCATACTCATGTTAGAATAGGTGAAAGTAATCATTGATTTACATGTTAATTAGGTGAAAATTGGAGACTTGAATTATGATTAAGGCTGGGGTAATTAGTTGTTGATATTCCTTCATGTATGTAGAGGATTAATTACAAAATTTAATCAGATATTGATGAACGAATCTGGGTTGATTAGGTTCTTTAATTGAAAGTTTGAAAACTAGGGTTCATGTGAATTAATTTGGGGATTTTATATAATTGTGATGATTAAGGAGGAATTAATGATCCTATGATGTTAGAAATGACTTATAATCTGTTATGTGTTGATTGGGATTGATGATGAGGTGTTGGGTGATGAATCTTAGAGGTTTGTAGGACCAAGAATGGTGAAAAACGCTGAATTTTGGGCAAAGGATACGAACTAGTACGCGTCGCGCGAAGTCGCGCGAAGTCGCTTGAAGCGTCGTTCAAACGTCATTGTAATGTTGCGCGAAGCAAGGTTCGAACGAGACCTGCATGTCGCGCGAAGTCGCTCGAGCAACACGTGGCAATCGTTCGAGCGACAACCTTCCTGGTTCAAGCGACATAGTGAATTTTTGGGGAATTTTCTTAGAGTCCAAGTTTGAGCTTACCGGTTTATTGGAGTGAGAGAAATTACCAGATAACAAACTTAAAATAGACAGAATTTCGGGAAAAGTATGTGAGACTTAATACTCTAATTATTTCGGTATAGAGAGAATGTACCTTAGATATTATGAGAGAGATAGTAATCTAAATATTTATATTATACGTAGTGTTGAGATTAAAATATGTATGAGAAGTATATATGTAGGTTGGAGAAATACCTATAAATTATAATAGGACGTGTGTATGCCTATTATGTGATATTATTGTTAAGAGCACTAATGGGTGATAACCCGGGGGTGCAAGACTCTTATAATTAAGCGCACTAATGAGTGATAACTCAGGGGGTGCATAAACTATATTGTTAAGTGCACTAATGGGTGATAACCCGGGGGTACAAGAATATTATTATTAGGCGCAATAATGGGTGATACCCCGGGGGTGATGGATTATTATTGATAGGTGCGTTAATGGGTGCTAACCCGGGGATGCAGGATTTCCTTGATAGGTGCATTAATGGGTGCTAACCTGGGGATGCATGATTTTCTTGATAGGTGCACTAATGGGTCTTAGCCGGGGTGCATGATTAGTATATATATATGTATAGGGGGATGATGTGACTATATATATATATATATATATATATATATATATATATATATATATATATATATATATATATAGTCTCATCATCTCTCTATATATACACTAATCCTGCACTCTTAGGTTAAGACCATTTGGCGTAATGTAATGATTATTATTATTACCAATTCTACTAATTCCACACAATAGAAATATTCACAAATTCATATATATATATATATATATATATATATATATATATATATATATATATATATATATATATATATATACATATATATGAGTGTACTTGGGGAAAATCTCTACTTTGTGAAACTAGTAGATAATCGGGAAATGAGATATAAAATAATGTTAGTGGATAAAAGATTAACCATGCGAACGGTGAATAATGAAACTTAGTTATGTGAGATTAACTATTTCAATAGCGTATTGTATGGGCGATATGGGAATACTACTAGTGAGCATAGTTAGTATTAGTATGGTTTCTGACTTGTTAGACTGGGTGGTATAACTAGGGAGAGATTAGATGTACGTTAGGCGTGCACAATAGATGAGAGGTGAGAAACTCATGTGAGAGTTCGATAACTAACATGCGTATAAGACTTGTTTTAAGAACTAGTTTTAAATACTTGCTAAAATATTTTTACATATCGGGCTCTGACCCGTTTCTTGCATCTCTTTTCTCTTTTGCTATACATATATGTATTATATTAGGTGCTCAGCCACAGGGACACCAAACTTAGAGATTTGGATTGCTTGGCGTGCTGCAGTTGTTGTGAAGGCTGTAGGTCTTTGCATTAGACGCCTCTATTATTTCACTCAGTTCTATTTAGACTTTCCAGTTAGGGCATGTGTGACCCATTCCTTAGACATTTTATCAGATATTGTATTTAGTTTACTTTCCTTTCGTCTCAATGGGATTTATTGTTACTATGGTTTGGTTTGTGACTTTGAACTGGAAGGTTTTATCCTGTCTTGATTATTCAGTAATTGATTCAGTCAGTATTCATTTCTTGTGTATGGTTTATAATTAATTGTTCAGAAATTTAAATGAATTAATTGGTTTCAAGTTTAAGTGGAAAATATTTTGATACTAGCTTAATTAAATGTTAGGTAATTAATTGGATTAAGTTTTCGACAGTGATGCTAAGAATGAACCAACCGAACATTCTATTATAAATTTTATAAAGGACTGATCACCCGATATTTAATTGGGTGGGGTGTCACAGTCTTATCATGTTAATCGTGTGTTTTAGTCGTGAAATTTAAAAAATCGTGTTATTCGTATCGTTTTTATTTGGCTCGTGATTGTGTTAAGTAAAAAACACAAATTTGTGTCGTGTCGTGTTCGTGTTTGAAAAACCCTTGTGGTGTCGGCCTGAAACACGACCCAAAAATACGAATTGCCACCCGTATCTGAGGGATGATAGCCCTAAAAAAATGACCCTGATTGGCAAAACTATCCCTCCAGTAGAAGAGGGTCCAAGAAAAAGGGAAACCTACAAAAGAACAATATAGATTCAACAAAGACAATATAAGTTTATCCCTGAATGTGAATTCACGCGAAGAAAATGATGGAAGTAAGAAAATGCCAAGAATACCACTAGAGATAATGTAGCAGAGGGTTCAGCTACAAAGACACCCGTCGTAGAAGACGCCGAAAGTGGAACAATGCGACTAGGAGAAACAGTCGTTTGCGAGTACATAAAGGCAACGAAACTGGAATAAATGTAAGAGGCAACAAATCAAAAGACTTAGAAATATCGACTATTACCTGAACAGAACGAGAGGACACAGAAGAGGCCCCCGTAGTGGTGGGGTACACAGAAGAAAGATGCAGTGTCAATCGAAGCAAGTCATGTCAATAAATCATTGTAAAAGTAAAGAAACGAAGAGAGTTGATAAAATTGACAAGACAACCCTCTCTAGCCAGAGCTAGAGAAGAAACAAGCATAGAGTTCCTTTCCCTTAGAAAGGGTGCTCAGACAAGAGGGGGAGGCAAGGGACCACTCGTCCTAATAGAAGGAGCCTTTGTATTATCACAAGACTTAAAGTTAGTTATAAATAAACTAAAGGTTTAAGAGTTATTGAAATAAGAAGTTGAGAAAAGAAAGTAAAAAAAAAGACTTACAATATGTGTGAGAGTGTTCTTCCCGAAAGGAAGGGGTCCACTCGTGGGGATCGTCATGAGTGGAAGTTTCTCTAAGTGAAGATGAGTTATCTAGAGTACCTTCACCAACCAGGATGTATAAAATTGGGGGATTATGTAGGGACGTAGATCCCGAAAAATATGAATGCTCAATTTCAAAAAGGTGATGGTTCACAAATTACACCAAATTTTAATTTTCTTCAAAAATTAAATAAAATTTATCAAGAAATTAAATTTCCTTCCAAATAAAATTAATTCAACCCAAGTATTGAAATATTCCTAAAAATAATTAATTCAATTTTTAATATAGGCCAAGCCAAATTTTATCAAATTAAATTATCTAGACTTGAATTAATTTAAAATTTACCCAAATTATAAACTAGCACCAAATTAAAGCAAGATTGCAAATTAAACCCAATTTTTATCTTGATTATCCTAGCATGAATCTATGGTGATTTTTCAAGTTAAAAATAAACAATCACAACCACTATGCCGCGATGTACGAGGAAAACCCAAATGGGAAAAACTCCGGACGACCTCTAGCCTTAAGTCCACTAAGTATGGATTTAATGTTACAAGACATATGACTTACTACACACGAATTGACTCCGTCCAAGCCTTGACGCGTCTTCTTACAACTACCTCCACCTAGCCGATAATACCGAACTCCACTGGAATCTTGGAATCCTCTAATGAGGCTTTTGGTCTACCGTCAACCCGCACCTGTAGCCTTTCTCCGAGTGGGAACGCCGCAATAAACAAAGTCTTCTTCTTTGTGGGATGTAGAAGCAAACCCAAATAACTCTTCGAATGGTAGAGTAAACCAGGTGCCAAATAAACTCCAAGAAAGATATATATATATATATATATATATATATATATATATATATGAACTTGGATTAAACAAACTATTGGGTGTAGACTTGGTTTTGTTCTTTGAATAAATCAATTTGAATAACAAACACCAAGGGACTTTTTATTGGAAGATATTTGCTCTCTCAAGCCTTTGGAAATTATGAAAAAGTCACTTGAAAAAGTTGGTTCCCGCACATCTTAAATTTGGAAAAAGATAGTGAGGAAAAGAGTGCAAAAGGTGGAAAAAATTGCCAAAAACTGTTCCAGCCAAGTCTTGTTCGAACGACATTTTCGTTCCAACGACTTTTTCGTTCCAACGACTTTACTAACAATAAGTCAGTGAGAAAAATTCTATAGTCGTTAGAAGTCTCGTTCGAACGACTTGGGAATCTCATTCGAATGAGATCGAGGTTCGTTCGAACTGCTTTACATAAAATATAAAAATCCTTTTTAATTCCAAAACTTTTATGAAAAGTTCTCAACAAATATTTTCTGAGAAAAATAAAGTCGTTAAAAATATTTAATAAAATACACCCAATTAAAATATACAAGGTCCTAAATATACATAATTGCATTCATAACTTTTGGAGACCTTGGAACAATGTGATGTTGATGGCGCATAAACGAGGCACAAGAAACTGGCAAAAGATGTCCACTAGAAATGCTAGCCGTTACGTCTTCAACTTTACGTGTCATAGGCTTGGAGGATAAATATGAACACTATCCTATGACTCAAATGTTTTTGTACAGAAATGAGCCAAAACTACAAAGGACTCTATTGGAAACTTGTGTCCTTACAAATCTCTCCCTTTGGCTATTCCGGGACAAAAACTAAACAAAAATCATAAATGGCCGTCAAGCTCAACTAGACTCAAACATCCCACCCAAAAATTAAAAAAATACCGACGCAATTGACATGACCCAAGGATCAGGTTTGCCTCTTTAAAAGGATACCACTAAGTAAATTCATGCACACTTAAGCAAACCATAAAATGCATAGGGAATATCAAAATATTAAGTGCAATTAAACTAAATAGTCCCCCTAAATTAATTCTCCCCCTTTATCAAATAATGACCTACTTAAAAAGGTGACGTCTCCCCCTAAGTTAGATCTCCTAAACTAAAGGTTTAGATACCATTCCCCCCCCCCCCCTTTTCTTCAGGAATAGACAAAAGTTAAAGAATTAAAAACATTACTTGTTTCTCCACCAATTAAAGCATATACTATTTCTTCCCCTAAAGTCTAAACAAGGGATATAAAATATGGGAAAACAAGTAAAAACAAGATGGTGCATAAAGTGATAAGATCATTAAAGCATATGGGCAACAATGATGTATAAGTAATCCATACAAAGGCAAATAGATACTAACTTATGATGCGATAAAAAAAATGATACCAACTAAAATGTATTCAACATAAGCATGGGATATCAACCAAAATTCGCAACAAGATAGATACAATTATGAATTATAAGCATAAATGGACTAGTTAGCATGGCAAAGCTCAAAACAAACAAAATATCATATATATGTATACACAATAGATACAAAAGATGAACAAGCACACATATATAGATATAAACACACAAATGACACAAAATAAAACAACATAAGTTTTTCACACTCTTATGGCATAAATGTGTCATATTAAAACGGAAGTGAAGGGGTGTGAACTAGATACCAATGAATTAAGACCCAATCACTTAAACATGTTCACGAAGTTCTCATTTGATTGCAAACTTTATAAAACATATATGTAAAGCCTCATGTGAAGGAATAGGAACTCAAAGAACAAAAAAAGCACAATGAACACAGGCCTAGCATATTGATGATTCTACAAACCAATAGAGTCATAACAAAATACTGCAACTAGGATATAAAGACATTGTGCAAAACCATTGAAATATCCATCCTTATTACTTCAAACATGATAATTTTTATACTCTTCTTAAAGATGAACATAACAACTAAACAATATAGGTCTTGGCAAATCATGAAATTTTAATTCCACATATTTTTTAGACCTTGGCCTTGGCTACTGTTATCAATTGCCACACTTTTCTAGGCCATATTGTTCAAACGGTGGCTTAAACGCAAAGGACATTGTATACCTTTCGTAGCCCTTCCCCGTTGATAAACAAACACACTAGATAAGAATTTTTCTATTTTTTTAAATCCGGGAAACCGTATAACATGCACAAATCCTCCACAGTCACAAAACATGTAGATGACTAAATTGGATAGTGAACATCTCACTTAGCTCAAATGTTCATGTGAAGTTAAAATTCAAATGATTTCATGCATGTGTGTAAAAGAGTCATAAAAAATAATCCTTTTAGCAAAACAAATTTAAACTACTCCATGTAACCATGATAAAGAACATTTTAAGAATTGGAATACAAAACCAAAGGTTAAAGCACATGGGAGCGGTAAATGAGGATTCAACACATGTATATTTCATAAAAGTGTGTAAAACTCAAATATACACACACAAAACAAATCTTTTTGATTTTTTAAATTATTAAGTAAAATAAAATTTAACTCAAAAGAAAACAAAAATATTTTTGTATTTCATATTATACCCAAAAATGAAAAATAAAATACAAAATATAAATGTGTCATAATTCCAACAAAATTTATATAGTAAGGCATGGGCTTGAATATGACAAATAAACATACAACTAGCAAGGATATAACATTAGGCACGACTAGTGTATGTAAACATGCAAGCAATTACTCATATGATATAGCAAGTGAGGAGTCAAGTGCAAGCATGATTTAACCATCAAAAACTAAAAATTATGAAAAATACATATTTTCCATAACCACAAAAAAACAATCCTTAAAAATAGGATCACACAATATTTTAGTGTAACCCGCTCTGATACCACTTGTAGGGATGTAGATCCTGAAAAATATGAATGTTCAATTTCGAAAAGGTGATGGTTCACAAATTATACCAAATTTTAATTTTCTTGAAAAATTAAATAAAATTTATCAAGCAATTAAATTTCCTTCTAAATAAAATTAATTCAACCCAAGTCTTGAAATATGCCTAACAATAATTACTTCAATTTTTAATGTAGGCCAAACCAAAATATTATCAAATTAAATTATCTAGACTTGAATTAATTTAAAATTTACCCAAATTATAAACTAGCACCAAATTAAAGAAAGATTGCAAATTAAACCCAATTTTTATCTTGATTATCCTAGCATACATCTATGGTTATTTTTCAAGATAAAAATAAACAATCACAACCACTACGCCGCGATGTACGAGGAAACCACAAGTGGGGAAAACCTCGAATGACCCCTAGTCTTAAGTCCACTAAGTATGGATTTCATGTTACAAGATAGATGACTTACTACACACGAATTGACTCCGTCCAAGCCTTGACGCGTCTTCTTGCAACTACCTCCGCCTAGCCGACAATCCCGGACTCCATCGAAATCTTGGAATCCTCCAATGAGGCTTTTGGTCTACCATCAACCCGCACCCGAAGCCTTTCTCCGAGTGGGAACGCCCCAACAAACAAAGTCTTCTTCTTTGTGGGATGTAGAAGCAAACCCAAACGACTCTTCAAATGGTTGAGTAAACCAGGTGCCAAATAAACTCCAAGGAAGATATATATATGAAGAAGTTGGATTAAACAAACTATTGGGTGTAGACTTGGTTTTGTTCTTTGAATAACAAACACCAAGGGACTTTTTGTTGGAAGATATTTCCTCTCTCAAGCCTTTGGAAATTATGAAAAAGTCACTTCAAAAAGTTGGTTCCCACACATCGTAAATATGGCAAAAGATAGTGGGGAAAAAGAGTGGAAAAGTGGGAAAAATTGCCAAAAACTGTTCCAGCCAAATCTCATTCGAACGAATTTTTCGTTCGAACGACATTACTAACGATAAGCCAGTGAGAAAAATACTAAATTCGTTAGAAGTCTCGTTCGAACGACCTGGGAATCTCATTCGAACGAGATCTAGGTTTGTTCGAACGGCTTTATAGAAAATATAAAAATCCTTTTTAAGTCCAACACTTTTATGAAATGTTCTCAATAAATATTTTCTCAGAAAAATAAAGTCGTTAAAAATATTTAATAAAATACACCCAATTAAAATATCCAAGGTCCTAAATATACATAATTGCATTCATACCTTTTGGAGACCTTGGAACAATGTGATGTTGATGATGGATAACGAGGCACAAGAAATCGGCAAAACATGTCCACTAGAAATGCTAGCTGCTACATCTTCAACTTTACGTGTCATAGTCTTGGAGGATAAACATGAACACTATCCCACGACTCAAATGTTTTTGTCCGGAAATGAGCCAAAACTACAAAGGACTCAATTAGAAACTTGTGTCCTTACAAATCTCCCCCTTTGGCTATTCCGGGACAAAAAACAAACAAAAATCCTAAATGACCGTCAAGCTCAACTAGACTCAAACATCCCACCCAAAAATTAAGAAAATACAGACGCAATTGACATGACCCAAGGATGTGCTTTGCCGCTTTAAAAGTAGGCCACTAAGTAAATTCATGCACACTTAAGCAAATCATCAAATGCATAGGGAATATCAAAATATTAAATGCAATTAAACTAAATACTCCCCCTAAATTAATTATCCCCCTTTATCAAACAATGACCTACTTAAAAAGGTGACGTCTCCCCCTAAGTTAGATCTCCTAAACTAAAGATTTAGATACCATTTCTCCCCCCTTTTGTTCAGGAATAGACAAAGGTTAAAGAATTAAAAACATTACTTATTTCTCCACCAATTAAAGCATATATTATTTCTCCCCCTAAAGTCTAAACAAGGGATATAAAATATATAGATGTGGTAGGTAGTGGTTCCATGAATCTAGTCCCCATTGCATGAATGTCGGTAGACTGGTCAAGGATTTCAGATCATTAGTTGGTTGGTGAACCATATGAGAGAACTTTTGGCATTTCTCAAACTTCTTAACGTAGATACTTGCAGCTTTATGCATGTGTGGCCACCAGTAGCCTTCCTTGATTTCTTGAAATGCGAGAGATCTTCCTCCTACGTGACTCCCACAAATCCCATCGTGAAGATTATGGAGAACTTGCTCGATGTCTTTTGGGTGGACGCATTGGAGGTAAGAACCGTTAAAGGATATCCTGTACATCTTCCCTCCTGGATCAAAGTAGAAACGAGCAGTCTGTTTTATGGGTACCCATGGATGTCTATATATCTAAAAAAAATCAAATCAAAAAAATGCATTTTACTATTTTTAAAAAATCAGTCCGTTTTTAGTCCATTTTTTGGAGGTCCTCTTAAGATAATATATATATATATATATATATATATATATACTAGCGGAATGCCCGTGCCTGAAGGCACGGTGAAAATTTTCAAAATACGTAATCGTAAAAGGATAAAAATTTCCAAAGTACATAATTGCGAAACGTCAAAAATTTTATTTCCCAACAAAGTATTGAATGTGTAAACAATTTAGGGAATATGGGAAAACTCTCCTTTGTTTATGGAATTATCCACCCTATTAAGAAATAATAAACATATCGACGACGACAATACTAATAGTCCGTTTTGAACCTTATATAAACAACATCATAGCCGTCAAATAAAAAGAGTGATTGACATAGTTTGCTCAAACACTTAGTGTACCACAAATGGTCAAATGAAAATAATATAACAATAAGCACTAATAACACCATGCATTTCAATTGAAAGTACAATGAAGTTTGTGCATATCAACCCACAACAACTGACACTAAACGTCAAAAGCAACCCTGTTTTGAACGTGTGCATACAAAGAAAACTTAAATGACCCAATTCTCATGCTAAAATTCTTATATCTTGAAAATAATAGATATACAGAAGCTAAGAGAGTGCAAGTTTATTTGACTACCAATAACTCAATAATAATCAATTTTACATGAGATGACACCAACACCACCTCGATCGGCAATATTATACTCTTGACGCCCATCGTCATCAAGACTACCTGGCATCTCTAAGATGACATCATCAAAATTGGCAATAGAAGCTTGCTTCCTGCCCAAAACATCAAAACTAAATGATAACAAATATAAATAAACACAGGGCCAGCCAGAGTGAGCAAAAATTTTATTTTTAATGTCACGATCACAAATTCCATGGAAGAAGATCTAAATCAACTCCTTATCATGATATAAGATTTTGGACAAAAGTAAATAAACACCGCCCCGAATGAATGTAACAACTACTTTCAGGATAAACTGAGTAGAAATGTTGGATAATTAGCTGCATATAAAGAAAGTAGTGGGTACAAAGAGATTATTTATAAAAAAAAAGTTAATAATAACAACAGTAATAATAGGAGACAGTGATATACAACACATCAATTGCTATTTTCTATGTTCTGCGATAGTTATGCTGAATGAAGAAGAAATGAACAATAGTCTATTCTAACAAACAATGGCCAGCAAAGAAAGCCATTAACAAACAATAGTCACTTAGTTTACTGAAAAAGCTATCAGAAATAAAAGTTATTATTAACGACACAGCTACACAGGTTTAAAATAACAAAGAAAGCCATTAAAGACATACTCACAACAGGTTTAAAATATGAAAATAATATACACAAAATATTACACGTGCATGTTTATTATGAGTTATATGAGTTCTACACTACCATGTTCACGCACTAAAAAATAAAACACCATATTCCATTCCCTAAGTTCTTGTACCATAGCCATGAACATAAAAGTATTAACTTTGAAGTTTTAGGTCTTGAATAAATGGCTTGTTCAAACTCAAATCATGTTTCCCCCTCTCTCTTGGTCTCTACTCTTGTGTGTTTCTCTGGAAAATCCAATGGCGAACAAATGAGAAAACCCCAAATTAGAAAAGAAAAAACACATCTTCCGTTTTGAGAAAGCATCAGAAATCAACAGACCCTTCATCACGATCCATTTCCGAATTCAAGGGCCGTTTTAAAGCCTACATCGGCTCCAAGCGATCGCTGTTGCATTCGGAGAGAAGCTACCGATCCCGGAGATTGTGGAACTGGGTGGACAGTCGAATGACAAAAGCTCTCTACCGATCTCGGCTCAATGAACACAAACTTAACAACACGACCTGAAAAATTGGGTGTCAGAAAATGGACAAAGATGGTTCAGTTATTAACAACATTTACTTGTTATTAACTGTTGAATGTTAAAACATAACCTGATATTGTAAAGTCATAATATACAGTTATTAACAAAGATGACCTCAAAATAGAAATGAACACAAACTAAAACAACTAAAAGAGATGTACCATCAACTGATTCAGTTATCATGTATAAGTAGCATTTCTAAGTATCTCAGGCACGGGCATACCGCTAGTTTGGAAATTTTCTATGTACTCTGGAAATTTTCGCCCTTTTACGATTACTTATTTTGGAAATTTTTTTTGGGGCACGGGCATTCCGCTAGTTGCATAATACAAAGAATTTTTTAGACAGTCCACATAAAAAAAATTATGAGTTTGGATCGTTACCATTTGGATACCATCCGAAATTTGGATGATGCTTCTGATTTTAACCCCAAGGGGTTCACATGAGTTCCCGAGATACGATATCCAGCATTGATCACAGCCGAACGAAATATAACTGCTGATGGGGATGTGCATTTTAGTGATCGAGAAATATTGTGCAAATTCAGAAACCGAGGAACATCTGGAAACTCCTCTGAAATAGTTGTCAGTACAGCAGATACTCAATTATAAGCAGGATAACGGTCCTGCATAGACTCCACATCTGCTAGTAATGAAGTTACCCATTCTTGAGCATGGATGGGAGCGAATCCTAGCAAACTTAATATTCTATGTAACAACATGGCGATTTTGAACGAACAATATTCTATGTAGAATATTGAAAATAGATAAACAAAATAAATAGCACATTACATTAATTTCACAACACATAAAGAGATGCTTTCTACGCAACAAAAAAATTATGGACAACAACAAACAAACACACACAGTTAGGTGTATTAACTGTATAAATTGTACACGACGCGTAAGCATTGAAACATATTAATTTTTTAACAATAGAAACACAAATCCATTTGGATAAATTCTAAAAAACACAAATCCATTTGGATAAGTTCTAAAAACACAAATTTTGTGAATAAAAAACATATAAAACTAAATATCATAATCTAAAATATCAATATGAACACCAATAGGCCATTGAAGTGTTTTGTGATTTGATTCAAGATGTAAAATCAGTTACATCTGCAAAATAGAGGAGCTAAATGCTTGAGACTGTGACTTAGATTATAAAAAATGGGGAGATATACGTTTCCAATTTTCAAATCTTGTCAAAAAATTAAATGACAAAGAAGGACTTAATAGGATAGCAATTGTAAGTGCAATAATCATGTATAGTTATCAAATCTTTTATAACTTCCTTGGAAATAACAAAGTGCATGCCTCACAGTTATATGCATAACATAATAAAAGTTAACAAATTAGTTTGCATATTTCCATAACATCCATAAACTTCAGATAAAAGCTGAACCGTTGTTCTCTTAAAAAAAGGTACAATAGCACCTCAAATTGAATATATAACAAATATAATCATTAAATATGGACAAACTGATTTCAGAATACAAAGTGCAACTAAGAGAAGTAAGGTAAACCAAAAAATCAGTAACCAAATAATATCAACTAAAGAGATGAATCAATAAAAATAACTAAAACCATTATTAAGATCTAGAATTACAGTCTTCATATCTGGGAAGATAAAAAACTATAACATCAAGTCCATGTATTTGGTAATTGTATGAAATCTCTTAACTAAATATGGTTATCTTGCAACTTCAATTATCTGAAAAGAATATCAAATCAAGCAAATTAAAAATGAACCTTCACCCGCTCTCATCCATTTTTTGCCACAGCACCAACATGACAACTACACATCGACCTTCACACTAACCACCTAAAAGAACCTGTTAACAATACCAAATAAAATATTGAATACATCAGCCAAACAGTTACCAACTAAAATTAGACTACTAAAAAAATGCCACAAAGACAACATGTGCCCACCAACCTTTTCATTTGAATTTCAAATCACATTGAATCCCCTCTGACTAACCATATTTTTTTGTCAGTCATCATATATAAGAAATTCCATAGATTGAACCTTTCCCCTCTATCAAGGAAAAAAGATCAAAATATTAGAATTTCGAAATAATTTGGTTGCTTCAACTCAAGTTGAATAAACAACAAATATCTTAGGTAAATCAGGTACAGATTGCATCTTCTTGTTGAATTGAACTCAGTAAAGATCCAACACAAAGGATAAAATGAATCAAAAATTACATTGAACCCCTGTTTAGAGATTTATCTTGAATTTACTCTAAATCTATTTGTGTAGCCATGTATAGTTAGGTTACAAATCGAACCCCTGTTGAGGACCCATTCTGATTGTCGTACGATTATGTACTAATAATGCGACAATGAAAAAAAGGCAGCTTGCATGATATTTGGAAAACATTATAATTTTCATGCCAACATCACATGAGAGTACACCCTCTAACAAAACAATGTTCTAATAAAGAAAAAACTAATGGAAGAAACTAAAATACAACATACAAAATATTGCAGAACAAACCACGGAATTTGTTATATACACACATTATATTACTAACATACAACATATACAATAAATTCCAACACAATGAAAAGCTCACCATACTAAAACCACTCGAGAATTTGGAAAAAATATTAACATTTTGAACTTATTTTATTTTCTTATAATCACACATCCTCGGTTTTCTTCTTGTAACGCAATAATACTACTTTTACTGTTCTCAACTAAAAGCATAATGAATAGTGAACACATGTAAATTCATACCAGTAAGAAGAGCTGCAGCTCAACCATTGTTCTCGGTTATAATCATTAGATCTGAAATTCCCTTAACCCAACTCAATACAACTGTCGACATACCTTGACATTGGTTCAGTAAATAATGTTGCATCAGCTCATTTAATACATCAGTATATTTTGAACTGCTGTCATATTGAATTTTTTAAAGCATTAGTATCCCAAACATAATTCCATAAAAATGAGATCCTTTTGAAATACCTCTAATCTTTCCCCTCTAATTCTTTTCAGCTCAGCCACTCTTTCTTCCTCTCTTTTGGCAGCTGCCTTTACTGCTGCTTCGTTAACTTGTTGCAGCTATGATTTATGGCAGGTATCACTTGCTGCAGCTATTATATCTGTCCCATCAACCAACCACGACAGGAGTAGGTGTTGAGTGATTTTCTCCCTTTTGTGTTTGATAGAAAAATTAGAGATGGGATAGATTATGGTTTGAGCAGGGCAGAAGATGAAGTAATGAAACTTGTCTTTGGCTCTAGTAGAACAGAAACAGAATACTCTGTGTATGCTGTTTGATACGTTTTGATTGAATCAAGCTTGATTAACGAATCTGTCTCGGCACAAAATAGCAGGGTACTTATAAAATTCATCTCTCATTTCCTGCAATACGAAAACTATAGCAATTGATTGGTTGTTTGACTGAAAGAAAATAAGAATAATTATGAACTTTGAACCAATAAAACCATATATTAGAAATAGCAATATACAAAGTGATGACTTTGTTATTGAACCTATTACACATTTTGATGAAATCCCATGGATACAATACAGAATGATGACTTTATTATTGAACCTATTACACATTTTGATGAAATACCATGGATACAATTTCTTTGAAGTGAGATGTTGAATTTGTAAGTGAGAGACAGATACGAAGTTTCTTTAATGCTTCCTCAGTATTTTTTAGTACAAACGAATAAACTAACAAAGTATATGACATTCAAATGCTTCTAGATGAACTGTATTTCAAACGCTTCTACATGGATAGTATTTCAAATGCTTCTACATGAAGAGTGACAACACCAATGCATAATTAGTCAAATTAATATTCATAAGTAGGCATGCCAAAGTTGAATACATATTATTGACAACATAATGCAATACCGAGTTATGTAATGAGAGTCCTAAATCAAACTCTAATAATAATGCAAAATAGAGTTATTTAATAAATCAAAAATCAACTTTATCATATCTCAAAAAAATAATCAAAACCAAACGCCCAAAAATGCAACGACCAAAAATGCAGGGGCACTAAGACATTCACACCCAAAATCATAAGTTATAACCATACAGAAATAAAAATGAAAAAGGATAAAAACAGAATTTCGCCGCAACAAAATTAAAAGCAAGCACCAATAAGGCAATTACTTTTAATCCAAACTATTAATCTAGTAACATGTAATATCCTCTCAAACAACACCTAGCTTAAGATGGGTGTGGAATCCAATTAAAGATCCACATAAAAATTCATAAAATAAAAAAAGAACAATAAGGAATGTACTTGCCCACATGTATGAATATAACTTATTACTTTAGGAACATAATGACCCTCTCCAAAAAATTCTACAAATAAACCAACCTCGTGAAAAAAGTACATGCCAACACAAAATGTCCATATTATCTTAAACCATGGCAAACTGATCAATGCGCGGCCCCCAAAGTCCCTAGATTGAAAAAAATAGATTAGAGATTGAAATCAATCAACATAACTCATTATATGAAATATATATGGAGTAGGTGTAAAACTCATCTGATAGAAAGGAGATCGAAGACATAGATATTTGGTGGCTGCCTTTGTTACCTGTGTATGAGGATCAATCCAAGGCATAAGAACTCAAGATCGAATAAATAGAGATATTCCGATTACAGTAAGTAGTGCAGGTCATGAGTAAATAATGCAAGTATTTATAAAATAATAATTAAAAAATTAAATTACATCCCCTATTATGAATAATTTGTGGCTTGCCCAGAGGAGACTTCTAGAAATTATGAAGTACGAATAGGAGAATCGAACAAACCACACAACTATATCTCACTAATTTCTTTCAAAATATCACCTTCAGGCTTCAACGTACTTTGTAAATTATAAAGTTTATATAATATACCAAAAAAATAAAGGAGGTCATAAAAAATGGATACATTAAGAACATGGGATGGGCTAGCAAGACCTGAGCTAATACAACAATCTCAACCATTGTTTACAACCCCAAACCTAAGCAACCAGTAAAAACATAGTACAAAAATCTAAATGCATAATAAATATTAGTATGTACAAACATAATAAAAATATAATATCAGGGGTTTCAAAATTTCTATTAAAAATAATGGTTAGTTTAACAAAAATAAAAATATATAAAAAAGTAGTTCACCACATAAAAGAGAAGAAAGTGTTATAATAAAGAATTATTGTTGTTCTTCATAAAATAAAGGTTGATCAAGTGTTAAAAGGGGGAAACAGAGGTAGGGAGGGATATATCATACCAGATGCTCAAATGTTGAACATAAAACCCCCAATTTTGAAACCCCAAAACTTAGAATTAATTAGCAAAATGTGGGATCTAAAATCCCTAATTTCACAACTTTAAAACAAAAAAAATGTGCAACAGTAAAACTTCGGAACTTTACCAAATCTCTTAATGGTGATTCTCTTCAATTTCCATACCATAGACCCCTTCACAAACCCTGATATCAAATAAACAAAGGATTACTAGAGAATGAGTGAGATGAAATTATGAGAGAGTTACTTTTGATCTGAGATGAAATAATGAGAGAAAGAGTTACTCTCTGCACTGTCCAACACACATATAGCACCGATATCGTCCCTTCGACTCACGATCGTAACCATACACTCAAGATCTGAGATCCATCAACTCACGATCGTAGATAACAACATTGGTGACTGAATGGTAATCGCTACCATCGAATCACGATCTGATATCCAAAATAAAAAAAAAATGTATAGGAAGTACCTGTTAGATTTGTTGGATCCAAAATCGAAAGCAACATGGAGCAAAGAAAAAGAAAAAAAATATAAAAACCCTTAATTACAAAGAAAAAAATCCCTTACAAAGGTGTGGGTGATGGAAGCTCTGAAGATTATTATTTAAACAAACCGAATATGAACTGATTGAGGATTATTGTTGATTGATGGTGGTTGTTGATGAAGATAAGTAGCAAACCCGATGAGATTTTTGTTTTAGTCCGAGAGGAGCATGTGAGAGAAGAGGGTGTGACATTAGGAGTGGTGTTTTCAAATTAAAGTAAGAGAGAGAAAGTTAAACTCATGAGGCATACATCATATATCGTACGATTTTCTCTTTGATGGACAACACAAAAGAGGGGGAAAACATTAAATATGTGCTTGCACTAATTTAGCCCTTGTTTTGAAATAAATTATAATAGAGAAATTATGGAAAAATAAAAAGTAAAGGGTCAAATAAGTAAAATGTACAAAAACAATTTCAACCCTTAATTTTTTGCCTTGATGGCTCAATCCTAACCCTTAATTAAGTTATCATCTTATGGAATAGTGTCAATACCATTACTCCTTATTATATATATATATATATATATATATATATATATATAATCAAAATAACTTGTAAGTATTATATGTAAAAATATATATTTATGTATGTGTAATAAATATAAAATATATGTTTTATTTATACTAATCATATACTATAATACATTACAAAATATTTTAATCTAATATTAAAAAATAAAGAAGGGGGATAAAATAAAAATAAATATAAAATAAATGTATATATCCGGCCAGACCTGGACCCAAAGACCCATTTCAGATCTGGATCTGTATCCAATATTATAGACCCGGTAAAGACCCGAACCCAATTAAGTGCCTATTAAATGGATCTGAATCTCCCTAGATCCGACCCGGCTCCGACCCGTTGATAGGCCTACATCCATCCCAGGAGGGGGAGAGATACATGATCGGGTGAAAACCAAGCGTCGTGTAAATACACTTGACGTTGTCATCGGTTTTGCACCTCATTACAAAAAAACTAAACTTTAACTGCATATGTTTTATATCTATAGCGGCAAGTTCAGATATCAAATCCATAGGAAATGTCGTTTAAAATTTAATTGATTTATTACTTTTAAACGAAAGTGTCAAAAATGATTTTTTATTTTTAATTATTTTTATAATACAATTATTCCGGACGGATATTTAAACTAAATTAATTACAAATATAAAAGCATAGTTTGAGAATTATATCCGTCACTTCGAAATACATAGCATAAATGATTACTTGGTTAAACACATTTTAAAACATATTTAATACTAGTTTGAATAATTATTTAAACTTGGAGTGTCCCTCCCCATATTTTCATAAAATTCCAAATACGAGTTTGGCATCAACAATAATTCCAAAATTACACACGCAGTGTCACAAATATGGTGCATGCGTCATATACCCCATTAAGGTCCCTTTGTGTATTTTCAGAAATAATCAACCCGTTAAAAAATCGGTCTATTTCATCATATCACAGCGAAGCAACTACACACTCGAAATGAGTACTTTAATCTCAACATAATAAAAATTACCTAGAAAGCATTTTTAATTAAGAAAAAAAAACAATGTGTGTGAATAAATAATTTTGAAAAGAAAAAAATAAATTTTGAAGTGCGTGATCTATTTATAAAAGCATGTAACAAATGTAATACCCCGTATTTTTTTGAATAAAAATAAATATGTAGGAATTAATTTAAATTGGTGAATTTAATTAATTAATTTGTAAATTGACTTTGCATGTTAAATAATTTCGGTAGGAAATAATTGCATGTGTATTGAATAATTGATATATGATGTGTGACATAATTGAAAAAGTAACTTGTTGAATAAAAATAATTGGGATGCATTCTGAGAGGTTTTATGAACTCGTTTTGGTGTTTTAGACCTTTAGAAATGGGCCTGAGGTATAGGTATATTAGTTAGGAGGTTATTGGGCCATTCTAATTAGAGATTCAGGTTCATTTGGAGGACCAAAAGTGAGGGAAAAAGCCTAACTCGGGATTAAGGAGTTTATAAGTTAATTAAGTAGATTAATAAACTCATTTTACTCACCTAAGAAAACCCTAGTAGCCCCACCCACAGAGAGGAGATACCAAGGTCAAAAAGAAGGAGGAAATTAGAGATTAAATAAGGGAATTCAAGAAGAGGAACTCCCACTTTCATTCTCAGGCAAGAATTTTCTTGCTTAATTTAAATAACCAATTTACTTCTCAATTCATAGTAGTAATCCTTCATAAGATTTCTAGATTTTAATATGAATTGGGTGATTTAACAATAGGATTTAATCATAAGTATGTAGAGAACATAAATCTGAATATATAAGTTTAAATCTAGAAATTTAGAAGAATTGAAACCTTTTATTGAATTGTAGAAATCATGACGTAGGTTCTTGACTTGATTGAAAACCTTGATGTATAAGTAAAACCATAGAAGTAATGTTTTAAGATATGAAAATTTAGAGAATTATGATCCATATGTTATGTTAAAACACGATTATAATCTCGATGGATTTGGAGCGAAAATTCTGGATTAATAGTTATGATCATTGATGTAAATTCTGGGTTATTGGGAATGAATTTGATGTTAATTTATGTAATTAACTATCCTCTGATGAAAGACTAAGTCATGGGGACCTGTTCTTATGTCATTACAATTGTGTAAACCATTAACATGGAATTTGAAGTTGAATTAATGATTCACGTATTAAGAAAACGTAGCAGATCTAGGATTCTGCACAGATCCAAATCGATTCGGCCCCTAGAAGCGAATCGATTCGTCCCCGAGAGGCTAATCAATTCGACCCCTGAGCCAGGTTGAGCTGGGAGCGGGGATGGATCTAGGGGATTTTTAGGAACCGATACGAGTTGGTAGAACGATGTTTGGATAAA
The DNA here is from genome assembly GCA_949130495.1 of Sambucus nigra. Classification (NCBI taxonomy): domain Eukaryota; kingdom Viridiplantae; phylum Streptophyta; class Magnoliopsida; order Dipsacales; family Adoxaceae; genus Sambucus; species Sambucus nigra. The sequence goes on from OX422220.1 coordinate 524,837,097, forward strand.
TGGGGATTTGATTAAAAATGCTTTTGTGGCACAAATATTAAATGGGAAATTATATTTAATTAGATGGTTGCATGTTCTTATAAAAGGGAAGAAAATTAATAATTAACTAGTTGGTCGATTATTAATGCGGGATTACTTTATGAATGATCATGCGGGACACTTAGGGGTAATTATCGAGTAATTACCTATACATTAGTGTCGCATATATGAAAGCACGTATATATATAATTATTTAAATTAAATGAGATTAATTCCTTTGTCTAATGATGTAGACAATAAATGACAGACCCAATACTATGTAGTATGCATAATGGATGTTTATGTCACTTTTACAGGTAATATGACTGGGGTATTTTGGAAAATGTTAATGTGAATGTAGATGATTACCTTTTAATACGCTACTTATGCTAGATGCTTCATATATTAAATTGGTACAATTATCAGTCATTATCTCGGGAGTTGAGTGGTTATAAGTGTAGTATTTCACTTAGATGGGGATGAGATACCTAACGTATGTGAGTGCCGATGGGGGATGTTTACTTTGAATTAACTATATTATTGCACTTTAAATTCAGTAAGTTAATTCTTGAAACTCTAGGGTGTTGACCCAATTTATAAATATTTTATCCCCCCAAGTGCTCCTATACATGGATAGCATGACTATCGAGAGATCAACCTTGTAGTCTCACTTTGCTTATCGAAGTTCAAATTGTTGATTCTAGACTAGGTTGCTTCTCTATTCCAGTATTATTACTTTTGGGATTATTGTATGGGCATAAGCCCGGAGTCTATTTTATTTCAGTCAGTACGAGATACTTATGCTTATGTTGGGTTTTCATTTATATTATGTGGATGATGGATATATCATTGTCTTAGTTATTAATTTAAATTCAGTTTTAATTCGAATGTGAATGAAAAATAAATATTTCATATGGGTTGATCCTAAGAATAATATAAATTGATAAACAAGACCAATCTTCGGCATATTATATTTAGCCAACCTTTACATGAGAAAACGGGGGTTGTTATAGTTGGTATCAGAGCATCCAGGTTCTAGTGCCCTTAGGATATGTGTTGTGTTCATTATGTTTTGCACTGCATTCTTTAATATGTAGAGCCTATAACTAGGAATCATTTTATTCCTGCAATATGTACTAATATGAACCTCATTTGCTTTCAGATGGCAAACGGTAGGAGAGACAGACCTCGACATGTCGCCGCACCAGCTATAGATAAGGAGGCTCGACAGGAGCCAAAATAGCACCCCCAGCCACCACCAGCCCCACCTACGGTAGGCCCAGCTGAGATTGCCACTATCGTGACCCAAACAATCTCCACAGCGATGGCAGCTATGCTTCAGCATTTCTAGCCATCACAGTCATAGCAACCACCACTCCCGCAAAAGCTGGTTCTACCAGTACAAGAACTTGGGACCGTGTGGGATTGAGCTAGGGAGGCCTTCACTAAGGGCCACCCACCAGAGTTTGCTGGCAGTTTCGATATTCTAGTAGCTAGTCGCTGGAAGAATATATTCAGTGACACTTACGGATGGTAAAGTGTACACCGGTTTAGGAGCTAATGATGCCCTCATTTTGACTCGTTGGGTAGCACTACGGTGGTGGGAGTCCATCACTTCGACAGGGGAGAGAGACAATCAGACTATTGATGAGTTATGGGAGAGATTTGAGGGGAAGTAATTCCTGCAGGTGATGCAATCTGAAATGAGGAGGAGATTTATGGACCTCGAGTAAGAAAGTCGCACCGTGGACGAGTATGAAGAAGAGTTTATCGTACTCTCTTATTTCTCCAGGGAGGAGGTAAACACGGAGCAAAGAAAGATGGAGAATTTCATGGTAGGGACGACCTGGCACATCCATAAGGCACTTTTGGGAAATTTGGCATTTACTACTTATAATAAAGTGGTAAATGCCACTCTATTACACTTCTAGGTACAGAGCATTCCAGAAGAACAAAGGGGAAAAGAGACAGGGATCTGATACGTCCAGGGTAAGACAAATGGAGGCACAATCCAGGGTAAGACAAATGGAGGCACTATCCAGGGGGCCCATCAGTCTAGGGATCATCAATATACCAAGCAACATAAGTGATTCAGAGGTTTCGATGACCAGAACTGATAGGAATAGTCGATCCTGGGCTAGGGACAACAACAGAAGGTCCAGTAGGGCCAAGGATAGGAAGGTAGAGGCTAGCAGGGTCGACACCCAAAGAGACGCTTGTTTGATAGGAATTGTTACACGTGTGGTGAGTGTGGTCTTACGCAGAGGCGATGTCCTCGGGGTAATCAGGGACACCAGGAGCAGGGTGTGCAGTGAGGGTATCCGACACCACAAGTGTAGTGGTCGCAGTTGCCAGCCTCAGGGATTGCATTTACAGCTTTACTAGCTCCAACCGCCCCACCTCAGGGGCAATAACCACGACTTAAGTACAAATGAGTACTCACATTTCACCGGTAGAGGGCTCGATACCAGTCCCAGCAGTTGAGGGCATGTTCCCTATCTTTGGGCATGTGGGCCGTATTTTAGTTTACACTGGCACATCTCATTCATTCGTTATCACTAACTTTGTGTGGGACTCAGGGTTGGTAGATTTTTCTTCCGATATTATACTCCATATTGATTCACCCATGGGTAGAGGGGCACCCATACATTCAGTATGTCGGGGTGTAGGGGTTGAGATTGGTCAACTCACATTGTGGAAGATTTACTCATATTATATATGTATGAGTATGATGTGATCTTAGGGATGGATTGGCTAACTACATATAGAGTCTGTGTTGACTATTATGATAGGTCCATCGGCTTCGTCATTCCGGAGCAGGAGATGTACCTGGTTGTGATACCTCACCCCGAGGGTGGGTCAAGCACACTTATATTTTATTGAGGACGAGACTTATTCGGAAGTCACTGTGTCGCTAGATTCCATCACGGTTGTTAGCAAGTTTTATGATGTATTTGGGGAGATCCCAGGGTTTCCACCTAGAAGGAAGATAGGCTTTGTGATTGATTTGATTCCGGGCATGAGACCTATTGCTCATACACCATATCATATGGATCCTCTAGAGACGAGGGAGCTTAGGGACCAGATTGAGCAGTTGTTGGGACATGGGTTTATCCGGAGGAGTACTTCACCGTGGTGTGCCCCAGTTTTGTTCATCAATAATAAGGTCGAATCCTTAATGCTTTTTATCGACTACAGAGATTTGAACAAGGTCACCATTCGGAATAAATATCCATTTCCCCGCATTAATGATTTGTTTAACTAGGTGGGAGGTGTTGCGTATTTTTCTAAGATCGATTTGAGATCGAGTTATCATCGGCCGAGGGTCCAGGAGAAGGATATCTTGAAAATGACATTTCTAACGAGATACGGGTCATATGAGTTTTTGTTTATGCCTTTTGGGATGACCAACGTGCCGACGGTATTTATGGACTTGATGAATCGGGTATTTAGGGATTTTCTGGATGAGTTCGTCATAATGTTTATTGATGATATACTGATTTATTCTCGGACTACAGAGGAGAACGCATGACATTTGTGAGTAGCCTTATATACGTTAAAAGGCCACCAACTTAAGCAAAGTTTGAGAAATGTGGTTTTTAGTTGCGGTAGGTGCAGTTACTGGGCCACATCGTATCTGAGAGGGGGATTTCAGTGGACCCGAGGAAGGTTTTTGCAGTGATGGAGTGGGGATAGCCTACTACACCCTTAGAGGTGTGTAGTTTTTTGGGACTGGCTAGGTATTACCGTCGATTCATTCTGGTATTCTTGAAGATAATCGTTCTTCTCACAAACTTAAGAAATATAGGTGTGCCATTCATATGGAATGATGGGTGTCAGCAGGCATTTGATGAGTTGAAGGCTCGATTGACTATAGCACCAATACCTGCATTACCTTAGCCAGGGATAGACTATAAGGTATTCACAAATACGTCCTTGAGGGGACTTGGAATGGTGCTAATGCAGTATGTGAGGCCGATAACTTATGATTCACAGAAGCTAAAGCCTCATGAGGGACATTACCCCACCCACGACTTAGAGTTAGCAGCTGTGGTATTGTCTTTACATATATGGAGACATTACCATCTAAGGGATAAATTCTAGCTATTCATAGACCATAATAGCTTACAGTAGTTGTTCACGCAGCGGGAGTTTAACATGAGGCAGAGGAGATGACTATAGTTTGTGAAAGTTTTCAAGTTCGACATTCAGTATCACCCGGGGAAAGCAAATGTAGTGCCAGATGCTTTGAGTCACAAGTCATTTCTATAGTTAGCGCAGTTTGGAAGGCAAAATGCAAATCGCTTCGTGGTGATGATGCGTTGACCCGTACTTTTATGTCGGTTCTCACGATCACACCCAAGATCATTATTCGGATCGTGAGGGCACATGCTGGAGACCAACTTTTCTATGAAAGGGTTAAACAGTTAATAGATGAGAGGGCAGAGCACTACTCAATTGGCACAGATGGCAGATTGAGATTTCAGGGCAGGTTGGTTGTCCCAGATGAAGAGGAGTTGAGGCGAGCCGTTATACGAGAGGCCCAGGTTCACGATTTATGGTACATCCTCATGGGGACAAGATGTACCAAGATATGCGACGTCAGTATTGGTGGGCCAACATGAAAAAGGACATAGCAATCTGTGTGTCTAGGTGTGCCATGTGCCAGTTAGTGAAGATGGACCATCAGTGTCCCTAATGTGTTCTACAGCCTCTGGAGATTCCGATGTGTAAGTGGGAGAGCATTTCCATTTATTTCATTAATGGGTTAAATATGTCACAGTGGGGCACAATTATATTTGAGTGATCGTGGATCGATTGACATAGGTTGCTCATTTTTTCCAAAAGGATAGACTACACGTCAGAGTAGTATGCTATGATTTTCCTTGCTGATATTATGAAATTGCAAGGGATACCGCTCAACATTGTGTCGGATAGGGACAATACATTGTGTCTTAATTTTGAAGGAGCTTGCAGCAGGCCTTAGTGGAAGAGTTGAGGTTGAGTACCTCATACCACCCGCAGACCGATGGTCAGACGGAGAGGGTGAATTTGATGCTGGAAGACATGTCGTGTATTTGCATTTTAGATTTTAATGGGATTTGGGAGAAATACTTGGCCTTGGCGGAGTTTGCATACAATAATAGCTACCAGTTCATGATTGGGATGGCACCATTTGAGGAATTATATAGGAGACCTTATCTTTCACCCTCATGTTGGTTGGAGGTGGGGGAGAACAAACTATTGGGTCGGAGTCCATTCAGGACACCTCAGAGAAGGTGAAGATGATTCGAGCTAGGATTCGGATTGCCCAAGATAGGCAAAAGAGTTATGTAGATGCGGGTCGGAGCCACTTAGATTTTAATGTTGGGGATCATGTACTGATTAAAGTGTCCCCCAAGAAAGGAGTCGTGAGATTCGGTAAGAAGGGGAAGTTATCTCCGTGGTATGTGGAATAATTTCTTATCATTGACAGGATTGGGTCTGTAGCATATTGGTTGGGACTACCAGACCACTCGTAGAGGATGCACAACGTCTTTTATATTTCTGCATTACTAAGGTTCCTTAGGAATGAAATTTCTTAACAGCATGTCGATATTGATGAGATAGAGCTCCAGCCTGGTGCTACTATAACAACCCCTATTTTCTCACGTAAAGGTTGGCTAGGCACGATATGCCAAAGATAGGGCTTGTTTATCAATTAATACCATTCTCAGCACCAACATAATATAAGTGACATAAAATCCCATAATTGAGTTTTAAACCAACATTTCCATAATAATTAAATCCAATCCAACACAAAGTGTATGACAAGACTGACATAAAAGTAAATACCTCAACCCAACATAAGGTAAATGAGTCTCAGGCTTATGCCCATACAGTAATCCCAAAGTAATATAAGTACTGAAGATGAAAAGCACCTAAGCTAGAATCAATGGATTTTAAATGCCTGAGGAGAAAAAGGATACAAGGCCGCTACATCACAGTCCTGTTATCACTGTCTAGGAGCACCTGGGGGAGAAAATATTTAAATTTGGGTCAGAGCCCTATGTGTGCAAGAATTAACTTAATCAATTTAAAATTCAATAAATACAATTGATTCAAAGTAAATAATCCCCCTCGTCACTCATATGCAATTAAATTCTCACCCCTCGACTAAGTGCAATATTATCCGCATCCCAACAAGTCCTAAGATGATATATGTGACAGCGTGCCAATTTAATATTCAAATGAATTAACTATCATCAATTATTAAAATGAAGCTGACTACATTCAATTACCAAATCCCAAGGTATCCCAGTCTTATATATATCATGAAAGTGGGATATATATCTATTATGCACATTATAATAAGGGTCTGTAACTTATGTCTACAATCTTAGCCAATTTAAATAATCTCATTTAAATTTGGGTGAAATATATATATGTCCTTTCATATATGTGACACGCAAATGCATCTACCAATGGTGTCTCATTCGTGCTCTATCAGCAGGTTTGAAGGAATCTCTTATCCAAGTCAGACATTACAAAACACATATAAGTGGGGTGGTCCCTACGCAGTATACCAGTTCACGGCCCATACCTAGCGGTGATAAGGGCTCCCAGCTTCAACACCTACCTCTCGTAGATGACGCTACTGCGCAATACCTAAATGACCTACACATCGTCTAGCCCATTTGTGCCGACGTGTGCTACGTAGTCTGAACACACGAAACCCCAAGCTGATAGGACCGTCCATGAACATTGGTATGTCCCATAGATACACACAAATACATATTATATATCCCATGTAATATGTGTAGGTAACTACTCTATAATTACCTTAAAACAATCCTCACATAATGTCGAAAAATATCCATTCATTAATAATTGACCATTTAGTGAATTATTAATTTCATTTCCTTTAAAAATTATTTAACCATCTAGTTATATGTGATTTTCTAATTAAATGTAGGCACGTTTACATTTTTAATAAATTCCCCATTGGCCCAAACACGGTCCCACCAACTCGTACGGACATCCAAAAATATCCCAAAGTAAACCCTAGTCCCAGCTGACTCATCCCCCAGGGCCAAATTAATTATGTTCTTGGACGAATCGATTCGCTACCAAACCGAATCGATTCGCTCCAAGGACGAATCGACTCGGAATCTGGCAGTTGCCCAGATCTGCTTGTTTCTTAATTATGAATTCTTTTGTTTCTTCTCCAATGTTCATTCCAATCATGATTTAGTTTATATAAACACATAAATGGGTACTTAACACTTAGTTATACATCTTATAACCATTTATTCCACATTAACACGTCAATTTCTACCCCAAATTTCCCAGATTTCATAAGAAGATTTAAGATCTTTAATCCCAGATTTCCTTCTACAAGAACCACTAAATGTAGATGAGATTATGGGGCATAAACATGGAAGTACAGTCACAAATCTACAGATCATAAACATGTATGAAGTACTCTACATATGATTTACTATATTTCCCAATTTCATCTCAAGAACCCTAAGGTTTCTACCATCTAATTTCAAAAATCGATTCCTAGATTTGAAGAACCCTAAGTCCCAATTATTTTATCCCAACATTACATTTTTATAAATGCGTCACACTACATTTATGAATTTTCTACTACACATGCATTGTTATAAACATTAATGCAACACAATCAATAACACATAATTACGACAAAACAACAATTTATTTGTTCGTAATTAATAATTTAAATTCAACGATTTAGACCAATTTCCACAAATTTTTATTTAACCCCAAAAATATAGTTTTATTATTTATCTTACAAAAAATACGGGGTATTACATTCTTACCCCCGAATAACGGGATTTTATCCTCGAAATAAAGGAACATACGTACCTAGCTAGAAGAGTTTAGGATATGTTGTGCGCTTGTCATCCTCTCGATGGTGTCCCCACTGCACCTGGACTAATGGAACAACCTTGGATCGAAGTTGGTGTTATCGTCGGTCCAGAATGGCTAACGATATATCCTCATAAGTAGAGTCTAAATGGAGCTCTATCTCATCAATATCAATGTGCTGGTACGATAGAAAATAATTGCATGTGTATCGAATAATTGACATATGATGTCTGACACAATTGAAAAACATACTTGTTGAATGAAAATAATTAGGATGCGTTTTGGGAGATTTTATGAGCTCGTTTAGGTATTTTAGACCTTTAGAAATAGTCTTGGGGTATAGGTATGTGAGTTGGGAGGTTATTGGACTGTTTGGATTATGGTTTTGGGCCCATTTGGGGGTCCAAAAATAGGGCCTTAGGTCCAACTCGGGATTTGAAATTAGAATAAGTTAATTAGGAGATTTAGAAATCACCCACAATTAACAAAGTAAACCCTAGAAAACACTTTGGTAGAGAGATGAGGCAAAGGGCTAAGGGGAGGAAGAACTCAAGAAATTGGGCTAAAGAACTCAACACAAGATCATCAATATAATCATTCAAGAATTCTCTTGCACTATTTAATGGTCCAACATGCTTCTTATTTCATTGTAGTCTTTCTCCCAAGTAGATTTTGGATTGTGTAGGGACTTGGTTGATATAAAGATATGATCAAATCACATATTTGTAGAGGACTCAAATCTAAAAATATGATAGTTAAATCCAGAAATTAGGATGACAATTAATAGTGATTTGAATGATAAGAACTCATGCCTTAAAACCCTTGATTTAATTGGAATGATTGTTCATATGTAGAGGACTAATATTCATGTGGAAATCTTGAAATTTTGATGATTATAACTCTTGTACAATGATAGAATCTTATAAGATTAAGAGGTGAAAAATTAGATTTTTATAAATATGTTAATGGGTCAAAATTATAGTATTTTGGAGTTGAGTTTGATGTTAAATTACGTAAATAAATGTTCTAAGATAAAGAACTAAGTCATAGGGACCTGATTTCAGGTTAATACAAATATAGAAATAATTAGAATCTAATTTTAGTTTGATATTATAAATTCCGTAGTGAGAAACTAGAACAGATCTGGGTTGCTTCCCAAATTTGAATCGATTCGGCCCCTCGAGGAAAATCGATTCGGCCCCTTGGGTAGGTTGAGAGGGGATCGGTATTTGATCCCGAGTATTTTTAGGATTCCATATGAGTTAGTGGGATGATGTTTGGACAAGTGAATAATCTATTGAAAATGTTTTACTGGCACAAAAACTAAATGGAGAGTTTATTTAACTAAATGGTTAAGCTTTTATAAAAAGGGAGAAAAATAGTAAATAACTAGATGGTTAATTATTAATACGTGATTCCCTTATTGATGATCATATGGGGCAGGTAAGTGAGTAATTATAGATTAATTACATATGCATATTGAATGTGAATAATATGTATTTATATATATTGTGGGGACATATCTATGTTCGTGGACATTCCTATCGATTGGGGTTATGCGCGTTTGGGACCGTAGCACATGTCGGCATGGTGGGTTGGGCATTGTGTAAGTCATAATTTAGGTACTATGTAGCAGTGCCACTTATGAGATATAGGTGTAGATGTTGTGATCCATTGTCACCGCTAGATATGGGTCATGCAATGGTGTACTGCGTAGGGACTGCCCCACTTATGTGTGTTTTATTACGTCCTACTTGGATAAGAGACTCCCTCGGACTTACCGATAGATCACAAACGAGACGCTACTGGTAGATGCCTTTGGTGTCGCATATATATATATATATATATATATATATATATATGAGGACATACATATAATCATATAAAATGAATGCTTTAATTCATTTGTCTAATGATGTAAATAGTAAATCACAAACCCAATATTACGTAGTATACATGATAGATGTTGTGTCGCATTTATGATTAGCATGAACGGGGATAATTAGAGAAGTGGGAATAATGTAGATGATTACATTTTGGTACATTTGTAATGCTAAATGAATTTTATATTTAAATTGAGACAATCATTCATTTTCGTCTTGGGATTTGGGGTGGATATACATGTAGTATTGCACTTAGATGAGGGGTGAGATACTTAACGTATGTGAATGACAATGGGAAATATCTACTTTGAATTAAGTGTACTTTTTCACTTTAAATTTAGTAAGTTGATTCTTGCAACTCTAGGGCACTGACCCAAATATAAAAGTTTTCTCCCCCAAGTGCTCCTAGACAGGGATAACAAGATTGTGGACATATTAGCCTTTCAGTCTCACCTTGCTCATCATATTTCTGACCATTGACTCTAGACTAGGTTGCTTCTCTATTCTAGTTTGATTACTTTTTGGATTATTGTATGGGCATAAGCCCGAAGTCTATTTTATTTCATGATGGTTTGAAACACTTATGATTATGTTGGTTTTTATCCATATTGTGTGGATGTTGGATTTTATTATTGTCTTGGAAATTAATTAAAATTCAGTTTTAAAATAAATTGTGCTTTATAAATAAATATTTTTATAGTTTGATAGTGAGAATGATGTAGATTGTATAACAAGCCCCATCTTTGATGTATTGTGTCTGGCCAACCTTTACGTGAGAAAAATGGTGGTTGTTACATGAGATGTTAGCATATTTGTAGTTGGATGACTCGGATGACCTTTTCGAGTGTAAGGGTGATCCGAGAAAAGTCAAAATAGTCCAAAAAAGGTACTTGGGGTGTTATGTTTGGGTTCTGGGGACTTTTTAGACATAGTAGGACCCGTGTAAGGGTAGGATGGTCTTTTTACACCTAGGGTTTAATGAAAAACGGGATTTGGGTGAATTAAGGAGGTATTTAAAGGTAGGTAATTTGGACGACAACCCACTTTTGAAATTATGCATAATTGAGTTAGAGAGAAAGTTCAAGAGAAGAGAAAACGAAGAAGAAAAGGAAGAAAAAGAGATAAAGGCCTGGAGAAGAGAAGAGATGGACTCATCTCCGAATTCAACCCATCATCAACTTAGAGAACTTAATATCTACGTCCATAAAGGCAAGTAGTTACTTGATTTAAATTGCACGTTCATGTAGTTAATCACTTTCATACTTAATTAGTATACAAATATGGGATTTAAAAATGAAAGGTTGAAACATTGATTTAATTGATTAAGATATTTAGGTTGAAATTAATCTCTGATTTGAATTGATTATTAGTTAATGTTGATCATATAGAAATTTTGAAATTTAATCTTGGTTCGCCATGATGAACACATAGAACAGGCATCCCAGCAAACCGAACCGGTTCGTTGGGGGAGCAAACCAGTTCGCTCAATTGACTTAGGTTGGTCCGACAGCAAACCAGTTCGGTTTGTTGGCCTGACTAGTTTTTGTCCGTGTGTTGTTTTGACCTGTTAGAGCTTGGGTAATGACCGAAGGAACTTTCGGGGTACTGTGGGATCACTGGTGAATGCTTTCGAGGGTTTGATATGTGTGATACACCAACGAATCGTTGGGTTTGAGTGAGGAGAACCGAGAATTCAACTGAGTAAAAAGTTAGATATCTAATCACGAAGTTGGTTCGAACTTCGGGATTGGGAGACTAGTGCGCTGTGGGATATGCATACGATATCAGTACCTTATATATATATATATATATATATATATATATATATATATATATATATATATATATATATATATATATATATATATATATATATATATATATTTGTGTGTGTGTGTGTGTGATACTTGTTTATATTGAACATACGTACTATGTAGTTCTATCGTAGGAGGTTGCACGTATTGGGCAGTCCACCCTGGCGTTGACCAGCTGGTGTCAGATTGATTTTTCGGCTCACGAGACTGTTTCATGGCCACTATCCATGTGTGAGGATAGGTATTATTTTGGAGACCGATTGGGTGCGATGTGGTGTGGTTACAACTCCTTGATGTATGTCTATGACCGCCTCCATTGTATGCGTTTACGTTGGGTTCGGTGGGGAGATTTTGACCTTGTGGCTCAGTGTGATGCGTGATGCCTGGAGCCTGATAGAACAGTAGGGATGTATCTGTGAAGTCCATGCTTTGGGGATACTCTTATACGTATATAGTGAGTGTTATATGTGTATGTTTATATGATATAGTCTACATATATACTTATAGCACGAGTGTATCTATGTTTTATTTATTACGTGAATATTTATCTATAACAAGTGTGTCGCTACAATATTGTTTATGAACGTATACCTAGTTATGACACCCCTCCTATTTAAATAATGGGTGGCCAAACCTCTAGTACAATAAAACAAGAATCTCAGACTCGTTCATTCTAAGCATCAGGGTCGAAAACTAAATTAATTACCAACAACCTGTCATGCCCGGTGCCAAATTTTACAACTTAATAGCTTACTTATATAAAACTTATATTCACACATCACGAAATTCTTAATAGATGGAATAAATAAAAGTAACTGATAACTCATCGGTAATATCCCCATATAATAATCAAACTGAACTGAAATAAAATAAAGTCTGAATAATACAACAACTATCTAGCTGGGTGACATGCCCTGAAATAAAACCTAAAGTAAACATCCTATCTAGATCACAATGATACAAGCGTCCAATCAATCCCTTCAGTCATCCACAGCTGCTTCAAAATCATCTGGCCGGAAGGATAGCTACGTCTGACATCCCTGTGGCTGGGCACGTAAAGATTTTTTAAAAACAATTGATACGGGCAGAGCCGAAAAACCATTTGAAAATATTTTGCAAGTGTTTAAAATACAATCATGAATATGTAGCATAATCATTCATATTAAACTGGTGTCTCACTCCCATGAGATAATCCTTACCCCTCATATATAGTGCGCGCATAACGCATGTATTTTAAACACCCTAGTTGCCTAACTAGTACCATCACTTAACTTAGTCTCACACGTTAATCTTCTAGGACAATCGGTCTACACGTATTTTACTTTGCTTCTTTTCTCATTTAACTATCACATTTGCTTTATCATTATAATTCTCAATTATAATATTTTCATTAATCGATTCACATAACTTTATAGTAGTTATAATTTCAATGTTCACCCATTCGTTTAATTCACACATATACATACATACATACATACATATATATATATATATATATATATATATATATATATATATATATATATATATATATATATATATATATATATATCACTCTTATATACGTATATAAATATCACATCTCGTGCACATACATATATATCACTCAGTATATACGTATAATCGGTTCCCCGGATCTGAGACCTTGTGAATGCATTCCCTAACATGCTATCAGGATCCAGGTACACCACGTACCACTCCTGGGCCACCGGGTCAGAATCTCACCACTAAACTCAAAACACAAACACATATCTGGAGGCGGTCATAGACATACATCCATGGGTTATAACCATACCACATTGCCCCATAATACTCTAAACTCACATACAATGGTCATGCAGCAGTCCTATTATTAGAGAAGTAGACTAAAACTATTCTTTATGTAATAGTTTTAGTTATGGATTTATTGTTAAAAGAAAATTATTTTTTCCTATTTTAATGAGAATCATGTATGGGCATAATGCTTGCATTATTTTGTATATTGCCGATGTCTTTTATTCTTCTAAGTCGGTGTTTTGGTATGTAGAGTATGGCTTACACACAGAGGATCAGATCACCAGTTCTTATGGAAGATAATTTTTATCGTTCAAAGTCTTGGATGGAGCTGGACACACCATTAGTAGGGTTGTAGCACAATACTTTAATGGTCTATCTTGATTATGGAAAACTGTATAGTTTCAACTTATTGTGCTAGTACACTTTATGTGTATTGAATGGGACCACTTTGAGGTCATTGTTTTTATACTGATTTTATAAGACAATGTAAACCTCGTGGTTATTAGGTTTACTTAAAGCTCTTAATCCAGATATGATTGATGGACACATGCACTAGTTATTTATTGCTTTTACCTATCGAGTAATATTCATTATTGGATCAATAATCTTTATATATTGGGTAATGGTTATTAATGTATGGTGAAAGTCTTTTATGGATGGAATCCACGTCTCAGTATAGAGACTAGTGATACCCCCTTGACATGCTTATAAGTTTTCTATCTGTCAAACCCTACCGGTGGATTATGATAATTTGGCACAATAAATAAGTTAAGTTGGATCACTCAAGGACTTAAAGAAGTTAATCAAATTAATTATCAGTAATTTATTTTACCAACGGGTATTTGTAACCTTAACATGGAGAGAATTAAGTAATTATTAATAAGGAGCTCAAAATATAATTTTGAGTTAAGGAGTGGAGTTGCAATTATAATTATGTAGTGATATTAATTCTTATTAAGGGACTAGGATTAGAATTCTAGTAGGATTAGATTTTCTCAGGCCCATTAGGAGCCACATCCTTATATCTCCTTAGGGTCCCAATTGTAGACTATATATATGAACTTAAGGATCATTTTTTCTCAAGACAACCGTCACTCTTTGATAGTCAAAAAATCTTAATTCGGATTTCTGAGAAAGAGAGGTAGTAGAGAGGAAAAATGAGAAGAGAATGTGGTAACGAAGGAAGGGACCACACTCTGCTCATGACTGTTTAAATTAGGAATACAGTAGAACATCGTGAGGTGAATCAGGCCTTCGTTCTAGATTAACCGTCATCACATACTACTCGTGCTAGGATGATATCAAATCAGAGAGATCTCGAAGGTAAATCCTAATTCCTCCTTGTAGGGTTTCACATATGTGTAGTTTTTTTAATAGGTTGATCTATGTGCGTATTCAATAGACCCTCAGATTGTCGATACTACACCTATGACCTTGGTAATCGACCCAACACATGCGAGTCCACGCCAGGGTGGGTCGCCCACTACGCGCAACCTCCAACGATAGCATCCATAGAGTAGGCATAAATATTTCATAGCACTAGCCAATAACTCCCGAGTCCACCCCGACTCCCGAATATTCAAGTAATCACTTACTTAATATAAATTCATTATTATCATTATTCTGAACATTAAGCTATTTTACTCCATCACGTATCCAAACACTATCCAAAATCCCGAACTGATTTCATTTATAATAACCCGAGTGTTATTCACTCTAAAATACATGTCCATTTATACCCGAATTTGATTCCCGACTAACCCAAGGTAAATATAATATTTCCCATATTTTTCTAGAAGTCATAAACCACTTATTAAACTCCCTAAATTAATCCGGACACTAAACGATCCACGGAGAAACCAAAACAACCAAAGGAGGTTCAACAGTAGGGTCGAACCGATTCACCCTACATGTCCGAAACGGTTCGGTAGGCGAATCGATTTTCCCCGTGGTACCGAATCGATTTGATTCTGGGCAAAGGCCTGGTTTGTCTTAGACGGGTTTTATGATCCCCTTTCAATTATAACAATATCTAACCTCAATACAAACCTAAATTCCACTCTCGCATCAATCCTAAGCGTGATCCAACTCATTTTTACGTCTGAATTCATCTAATAAAAATTCAATTAATGTCATTCAGCATATTTTATCAAGAATCATACACCTCATAATTCTAGTTCAAGATTTTATCAATTTCTCATATAAGCCATTAAAGGTCACATCTTTTTACATGAATCAATCTCAGAGTTAACATGGGATCATAACCGTTGATGCAAAAAACTAAACGGATCTAATTAATTGATCACACATATATATATATATACGTAAAATAGAAACTAAGAATTTTTTGTAATACCCCGTATTTTTTATGCCTTCTAAATTTGGGGAATTATTAAATTTAATGTGAGTTATTAATTTAATATTATTCCGGAAATTAATTAATTTAATTTAAAATATTTACTAACGTGACGAGAGTTGGTAATTATTGAAAACTTGTTGAATATTACTAATGAGCAAAGTAATATACATATGTTGGTTCTATTAAATGTCACGAGTGATTAAAATGACAATTTTGGAAATTTAAGTCGGGACGCGCCCGTGTCGCGTCAGGACTAAATATTGGGTAATAAAAGTGAATAATTTATAAGCCACACGTATGGTCATTTCGACTGCGCCAAAGTGTCCGGAAGGGTCGATATAGTCAAAATAATGTACCCGAGGGTTTAGTTTGGGTCTCGGGGCGCTTTTATGCTTAATTAGCACCCCGGGAGGGCGTTTTAGACATTTCGTGAATTAGGGTAAGAAAACCCACGAAATTTAGAAGGCTAGATCAGATGTCTAAGGTTGCCTTCTAGGGTTAGAACAACCAAAGACAAGTGACGGCCATAGGAGAGGAAAGGAAAGAGCTCCTAAGGCAACCCAAGGCTCAAAACCCATCCGTTTACACCGCCGCCACCACTAACGCGTAGATCGCGAGACGGAGAACGCAGCCACACCTGATTCGACACCAAACCAGAACACCAAAAATCCCAGGCAAGTATTCATCTTGCTTCTTTTCAGTTAATGAAATATTCATATTAGTCTAGGGTGATTTGGATTAATTTGGTAGGAGAAAATACATGTTTGAGATAGGAATCGCATGTAGGAGTGATTGACTGAAAATTCTGGAAACCTTTTTGTCATGCAGAGGATTAAACCACGAAATTTTGATGTGTGATAAGAAGGAAATTCTGGAAAAGATTTGTTAGAACCATGTTTAAGAGATTTCTAGGGTTCTTGATCTTTATATGAATTTTGGGTTGTTAATCTATGTTTAGTGTCCGAAATTTACATGCTTTACGTTGGAAATACATAATATGATGATATAGTGTTAGTAGTATAAATTCTGGGTCGATTAGGAATGAAAAAATATGGATTTGGAGGTGTTTTGATGGTAGAACCCGTAGCAGTAATTCTGCAGATTTTCGCCATACCTGTTTGATCGATCGATCGAATGAGGAGTGTCGATCGATCGATGCATCGATCGATCGAGCCCTTGACATCGATCGATCGACCCCTTCTGGCAGACTCAGTTTTTCCCTTTAGTTAAAGTTAATTCGATTTACGTGAATTATAATCCTTGGGCATCCTTATTAGAATAATTTAGAGAATAAAGAAGACCAGTAGGACTTATTATGATAATGAGACCTTTTATTTTAAGATGGAATTTACAATCTCCGGGATGATTATATATAAGGAACGGGGGGACTAGTTATAAAAGGGAGAGACGGGTAAGATAGTCACTTTAGAAGTTAAATGATTATCTACTGAAATTTACACTTTGGAGATTTGAGATTTACGAGTGTCAATTGTTAAGTTAGGAAAATTCCATAATTTAAGGCGAGAAGTAAACGTTATAAATGAGAATTAAATAACGAATAATAAGGGTAAATACCAAGATTTTAGGTCTTGAGTATACACCTAAATTGGTTATGGTAATAGTGGTATATTTATATGACTGTGTGTATGTGTATACTATATACTTGGAAAATCATGCCCGCGCTACTTACTATGCTTGAGGTTACCGCGCTGGGACAGTCTTATCTCTATGGGACCTTTATGGGGGATATTGACTCGTACCCTAGAAGATAGAAATCCTTGGTACAGGCTATCGGATCGATAGTCAGAGGGTCCTAAGAGACATGAAGGTATGTGCTGACCTCTTAGAGACTTGGAACCTATGCTTCGCCTCAATATGTTTTATGTTTTGTTTCGATACAGTTCGAGAGTGATTCTGGACTTGTATTTCCCTTAGTACGAGTGATACGGGGATTGGATAGTAGAGTATGCCCGCACCATAATTATTATGAGGGGTGCTGTTATAAAATATATATTATATGTGTATTTAATATATATTTAAATATGAAATTTAAGGAAATACCTACTGTGTTAATGGTAAGTAAAATGAAGTAACTATTTCTAATTGAGCATAAATGTTTGTAAAGAAATATGTGAGGTTGAGAAACTTATTAGTAAATAAGATCTATATGAGAACCTGTTGTTAAATGAAATTAACCTCTTAAACAGTTGAAATCTATCAGTCTAAATCTTACGAGTAACCTAAGATAAGAGAAGTTAAATTGTTGGGAAGGTTATCGCGATAGGCGTGCACATTAGAAGAGAGGTGAGAATTTCTCAAGGTAGTGGCGCACTAATATGTTGTTGCATTGGCCAGTAAACAATTTAAATACTTGCTAAACTATTTTTAAACTGTTGTACAATCGGGCTCTGACCCGCTTGTTGCTATCTCTTCTCTTTTTGTATATATATATATATATATATATATATATGTATATATTATAGGTGCCCAGCCACAGGGACGCCTTGCTTAGGATCTCTTGGAAGAAACGTGTTGCAGCTTAGGTGGGAGTTGCAGGCCTATTGCTTAGACGATCTCTTTAGTGACTCCACATCTATCCTAGATTCCTTATTAGGGCATGTGTCGCCCATTTCCATTATTTCAGTTATCTTTACTCAGAGATTGTAGTGGATTACTGTTATTAGTTTTATTTGGGATTTGTATTGTCAGGATGTTTATTTCCTTTGGTATTTGGTATCTTGGATTTATGGTTGTTGGAATAACTCTTGGATATTTATTCATATTCTTGTTATGGCCTGATTTATAATCTGTTTATGGTTAAAAATGTTTTTATATTTAGAATTTAATAATTGGAGTTAAGGTTTAAATGGTTTTGACACTTAGCTTAATTATTTAGGGTGTTTAATTGGAAAACTTTTATAGCGACAGTGATGCTAAGAATGAACCCACTGTTCACCTTGTTTTTAATTTAATAAAGGAGTGATCGCCCGGTATTTAATTAGGCGGGGTGTCATAGGTGGTATCAGAGCATCAGGTTCTAGTGTCCTTTAGGATCTGTACGGCTTACTTTAGTTTCCAGCTCAACGTCTTTGATATAGAGCCCTATTTTAGGACTGTTGTACTCTTGTATTTACGCATACGTCTTCAGCTATTTAAGATGTGATAATAACTGTAGACTAATAAACTTCTCCTCATTTCAGATGCCTCCGAGACGTGCACTTCGCAACAGGAATGCCCAGGCCGAGCAGCCTGAAGCTCCGGTTCAGGGAATGTTGAGTGCAAACGATGTAGCTATCATTGTTGCTCAGGCAGTAAATGCTGCATTAGCGGTGGTACAACAGGCTACACCCCAGGTTCAGGTAGTGGCGCCAGCACAGGTACAACTTCCATCTGCATGGGAGCGGGTGAGGGATGCCTTTCAGAAGGCTCATCCTCCTGAGTTCTCGGGGAGTTCAGATATCATCACTGTTAGCCAATGGAAGAAGGATATCCAGAGGCATCTGCGTATGTACGAGTGCACTGACGTGCAGAAACAGCTGTTGGCTTCTTTTAAGCTAGTGGGGGCCGCATTGCAGTGGTGGGAGTCCACTACCACCTTGGAGGAGAGGGAGGTTATCCCGATTCAGTCGTTCTGGGAGCGGTTTGACCGCAAATACTTCCCATCCGTCGTGCAGACTGAGATGAGGCGGAAACTGCTGAATTTGAAGCAGGAAAACTCTACCGTTGTTGAGTATGAAGTGGAGTTCACGAGACTTCTCACTATCGTGCCAGATGAGGCACCCACTGAGGGAAAGAATATATTGTTGTTTGTAGACGGATTGACATGGAGGATCCGTCAGCACCTTATAGGGAATATGTCGCTGAGTACTTACACAGATGTCCTTAACGCTGCTTTACTACACTGCCAGGATCACCGCTTCCATCTGCATGGGAGCAAACGAGCAGCAGAGTCCAGCCAGCCGGGCCGGACAGGGGGTAGTGGTGCTAGTGGTGCACCGACATCCCAGGGTCAGACTCGTCAGCATGAGCAAAGTTCCCATCAGGGGGACCCTGCCAAGCGGTTCCGTTCAGGTGACTCCAGGCAGGGATTTGGAGGTTTTAGGCAGGGCCAGCAGGGCCAAAACCGTCAGCAACAGGGTCAGCAACAAGGATAGCAACGGGGCCAACAGGGCTAGCAGGGCTAATGTCGGGGTGGTAACGGCCAGCAGGGCCGTAATCAGCAGGGACAGAGGGGAGGAAACTTCAGGGGCCGATGTTTCGGTTGTGGCAAGAACGGCCATAGGTGACGGGATTATCCAGAGGGAGAGGGGGCCCCACAGCAGCAGGGTGCCCGTAATGAGCCACAGAGGCCACACTTTCCCGTCGCCCTCCCAGCACCAGCTCAGGTACCAGCCCTGCCAGCAGCTCCAGCACAGCAGGGGCAGTTGCAGTACGGACGTGTCTACAACGTCCACCAGGCATCAGCTCCTCAGGCACCGCCCGCGATTGAGGGTACGTTTCCTATCCATGGCACTATGGGTCGGGTTTTATTTGATACTTGGCGACGCACTGTTTTATAGCTACACATTTTGCGAAAGCCTTAGGATTGCTAGCCACTGCAGAGAGCACCGTTACTTGTATATACTCACCACTGGGGAATGGGTCTTTGATCTTCTTTATATGTCGAGGTATTAGGGGTAGAAATTGGTAGCTTAAATTTGCCGGCCGACATGCTCGTCTTAGAGATGCATGAGCACGATGTTATTATTGGTATGGATTGGCTCTCCGCTTATAGGGCCATGATAGATTGTTAGAGTGGGAGTATTACCTTTGCCATTCCGGGGCAAGAGATGTTTTTGGTGGCGATGCCTCGCCCAAAGGAGGTTCTTCCGCTCACCTGTATTACATAGAGGAGGATAACTCTAAGGAGGTTGCGATTCCTTTAGATTCTATCCTAGTTATTCGTGAGTATTCTGATGTATTTCAAGAAATACCTGGCCTACCACCCAGTCGTGAGATAGATTTTGTCATAGACTTAATGCCAGACATGCGATCGATAACACGTTCACCGTACCGTATGGCTCCAGCGGAGATGAGGGAGTTACGGGACCAGATAGAGCAGCTGTTAGGTCAGGGCTTCATTCGTAGGAGAACCTCACCTTGGGGCGCTCCACTGCTATTTGTGAAGAAGAGAGATGGTTCACTGAGGCTATGTGTGGACTACCGGGAACTGAACAAGGTCACGATACGGAATAAATATCCGTTACCGAGAATCGATGACCTGTTCGATCAGCTGAGAGGGGCAACTTTCTTCTCAAAAATAGATTTCAGATCGGCATACCATCAGTTGCGGATTAAAGAGCAGGATGTGTCAAAGACTGCTTTTCTGTCGAGGTATGGATCCTATGAGTTCAGAGTCATGCCGTTTGGACTGACAAATGCCCCATCCATTTTCATGGACTTAATGAACTGAGTGTTCAGGGAGTTCTTGGATCAGTTTGTTATCGTCTTCATAGATGACATCCTGATATATTCGCACACTGAGGAGGAGCATGCCGAGCACTTGAGGCAGGTTCTTCAGACTCTTCGAGAGCATCAGCTGTATGCTAAGTATGAGAAGTGTGGATTCTGGTTACGGGAGGTACAGTTTATGGGTCATGTTGTATCAGAATCGGGAATATCAGTTGACCCAAACAAGGTATCGGCAGTGAGGGAGTGGGGACAACCCACCACACCGACGAAAGTGCGGAGTTTCTTGGGGTTAACCGGATACTACAGGAGATTTATCCGAGTTTTTTCAAAGATAGCGGGTCCGCTGACGAATCTGACTCGCAAGGGAGTACCGTATGTGTGGGACGATTCTTGTTAATTAGCTTTTGATGAGCTGAAAGATAAGCTGACGTCGGCACCGATACTAGCTTTGCCTAAGCCGGGAGTAGAATATCTGGTTTACACTGATGTTTCCTTACGGGGACTCGGGGGAGTGCTTCAGCAGGAAGAGAAAGCTATAGCTTTTGCCTCCCGCAAGCTTAAGCCACATGAAAGAAATTACCCCACCCACGACCTGGAGCTAGCAGCGGTCATTTTTGCACTGAGGATTTGGAGGCACTATCTGTTGGGTGAGAAGTTCCGCTTATTCACAGACCATAAGTCACTGCAGTACTTATTGACTCAGCGAGAGCTGAATATGCGTCAGCGCAGGTGGTTAGAGTTTGTGAAATACTACCAATTCGAAATTCAGTACCATTCGGGAAAGGCCAACGTGGTTGCAGATGCGTTGAGATGTAAACCGGTTGAGGATGTAGCGGATGTTTGGAAAGAGAAATGGAAGGAATTGGGTCACCAGGATGGGGTAGCTCGTTCCTTTATAGTTGTCATGTCTGTCACATCCGAGGTTGTTACGAGGGTAATACAGGCACAATCAGTGGATACTTTTTGCTAGGAGCAGATTGTTCGACTTTTAGCTGAGGGTGCGGAATCCTATTCAGTTAGTTCTGATGGAGGTTTGAGGTTTAATGGGAGATGGTGTTCCCAGAAGGAGAAGACTTACGTCATGCAACAATGACACAGTCTCACGGGTCCAGATTTGCAGTACATCTTGGGGGAGATAAGATGTATCAGGACATGAGACGGCAGTTCTGGTGGAGTGGAATGAAGAAGGACATTGTAGAATTTGTGTCCAAGTGTTCTACCTGCCAGGTGGTAAAAGTGGTCCATCAGAAACCGTCAGGATTACTTCAACCATTTAAAATACCCACTTGGAAGTGGGAGAGTATTTCCATGGACTTCATTACTGGGTTGCCTACATCACAGCGGGGCCACGACTCCATTTGGGTGATTGTAGACCGTTTGACCAAGGTGGCTCATTTTCTGCCAGTACGAACATACTATACCACGGGTCAGTATGCCCAGTTGTTCATTGCTGAGATTGTCAAATTACACGGGGTGCCCCTGGATATTGTGTCAGATAGAGACAAGATTTTCGTTTCACGTTTCTGGGAGAGCTTTCAGGAGGCTATGGGTACGGAGTTGAGGTTGAGTTCAGCTTATCACCCACAGACAGATGGGCAAACAGAGCATACCAATCAGATGTTGGAGGATATGCTACGCATGTGTGTCCTTGATTTCGGGGGAGGTTGGGAGCCACATCTTCCACTGGTAGAGTTCGCGTATAATAACTCATATGAGTTTACGATTGGCATGGCTCCATTTAAGACATTGTATGGCCGGCCTTGTCGTTCCCCGACTTGTTGGCTAGAGGTGGGGGATAACAAATTGCTCGGGCCAGAGGTGATTCAGGAGACCTCCGCTAGGATTGAGATGATCAGGAGTCGTATTTGAGTAGCCCAGGACAGGCAGAAAAGCTACGCCGATGCGAAATGGTTTTTCCGAGAATTTAACGTGGGAGACCAAGTACTATTACGCGTTTCTCCCATGAGAGGAGTAATGAGGTTCGGGAAGAAGGGAAAGTTGGCTCCAAGGTACGTTGGACCATTTCCCATTATCGAAAGAATTGGGCCGGTGGCATACAGATTGGGGTTAACAGAGCACTTGCATCGTATTCACGATGTGTTTCATATTTCGTCGTTGAGACGATATCTTCGGGATGATATGGCCCACACTCACATCGCGATTGATGAGATAGACTTACAGCCCGATAGCTCTTACGAGGAGAGACCAGTGGCCATCCTAGACCATAGTGAAAGAAGATTGAGGTCGAAGGTTGTTCCACTTGTGCGAGTCCAGTGGGAACATTATAATGTGGAGGAATCCACTTGGGAGCGCGAGGCAGATATGCGCGAGAGATACCCGGAACTGTTCTTACCAGGTACACCTTATCTTTCGAATTTCGGGGCGAAATTCCGTTATTAGGGGGAAGTATGTAATACCCCGTATTTTTTATGCCTTCTAAATTTGGGGAATTATTAAATTTAATGTGAGTTATTAATTTAATATTATTCCAGAAATTAATTAATTTAATTGAAAATATTTACTAACGTGATGAGAGTTGGTAATTATTGAAAACTTGTTGAATATTACTAATGAGAAAATTAATATACATATGTTGGTTCTATTAAATGTCACGAGTGATTAAAATGACAATTTTGGAAATTTAAGTCGGGACGCGCCTGTGTCGCGTCAGGACTAAATATTGGGTAATAAAAGTGAATAATTTATAAGTCACCCGTACGGTCATTTCGACTGCACCAAAGTGTCCGGAAGGGTCGAGATAGTCAAAATAATGTACCCGAGGGTTTAGTTTGGGTCTCGGGGCGCTTTTAGGCTTAATTAGCACCCCGGGAGGGCGTTTTAGACATTTCGTGAATTAGGGTAAGAAAACCCACGAAATTTAGAAGGCTATATCATATGTGTAAGGTTGCCTTCTAGGGTTAGAACAACCAAAGACAAGTGACGGCCATAGGAGAGGAAAGGAAAGAGCTCCCAAGGCAATCCAAGGCTCAAAACCCATCCGTTTACACCGCCGCCACCACCAAGGCGTAGATCGCGAGACGGAGAACGCAGCCACACTTAATTCGACACCAAACCAGAACACCAAAAATCCCAGGCAAGTATTCATCTTGCTTCTTTTCAGTTAATGCAATATTCATATTAGTCTAGGGTGATTTGGATTAATTTGGTAGGAGAAAATCCATGTTTGAGATAGGAATCGCATGTAGGAGTGATTGACTGAAAATTCTGGAAACCTTTTTGTCATGTAGAGGATTAAACCACGAAATTTTGATGTGTGATAAGAAGGAAATTCTGGAAAAGATTTGTTAGAACCATGTTTAAGAGATTTCTAGGGTTCTTGATCTTTATAAGAATTTTGGGCTGTTAATCTATGTTTAGTGTCAAAAATTTACATGCTTTACGTTGGAAATACATAATATGATGATATAGTGTTAGTAGTATAAATTCTGGGTCGATTAGGAATGAAAAAATATGGATTTGGAGGTGTTTTGATGGTAGAACCCGTAGCAGTAATTCTGCAGATTTTCGCCATACCTGTTTGATCGATCGATCGAATGAGGAGTGTCAATCGATCGACGCATCGATCGATCGAGCCCTTGACATCGATCGATCGACCCCTTCTGGCAGACTCAGTTTTTCCCTTTAATTAAAGTTAATTCGATTTATGTGAATTATAATCCTTGGGCATCCTTATTAGAATAATTTAGAGAATAAAGAAGACCAGTAGGACTTATTATGATAATGAGACCTTTTATTTTAAGATGGAATTTACAATCTCTGGGATGTTTATATATAAGGAACGGGGGGACTAGTTATAAAAGGGAGAGAAGGGTAAGATTGTCACTTTAGAAGTTAAATGATTATCTACTGAAATTTACACTTTGGAGATTTGAGATTTACGAGTGTCAATTGTTAAGTTAGGAAAATTCCATAATTTAAGGCGAGAAGTAAATGTTATAAATGAGAATTAAATAACGAATAATAAGGCTAAATACCAAGATTTTAGGTCATGAGTATACACCTAAATTGGTTATGGTAATAGTGGTATATTTGTATGACTGTGTGTATGCGTATACTATATACTTGGAAAATCATGTCCGCGCTACTTACTATCCTTGAGGTTACCGCGCTGGGATAGTCTTATCTCGATGGGACCTTTATGGGGGATATTGACTCGTACCCTAGAAGATAGAAATCCTTATTACAGGCTATCGGATCGATAGTCAGAGGGTCCTAAGAGACGTGAAGGTATGTGCTGACCTCTTAGAGACTTGGAACCTATGCTTCGCCTCAATATGTTTTATGTTTTGTTTCGATACAGTTCAAGAGTGATTCTGGACTTGTATTTCCCTTAGTACGAGTGATACGGGGATTGGAGAGTAGAGTATGCCCGCACCATAATTATTATGAGGGGTGCTGTTATAAAATATATATTATATGTGTATTCAATATATATTTAAATCTGAAATTTAAGGAAATACCTACTGTGTTAATGGTAAGTAAAATTAAGTAACTATTTCTAATTGAGCATAAATGTTTGTTAAGAAATATGTGAGGTTGAGAAACTTATTAGTAAATAAGATCTATATGAGAACCTGTTGTTAAATTAAATTAACCTCTTAAACAATTGAAATCTATCAGTCTAAATCTTACGAGTAACCTAAGATAAGAGAAGTTAAATTGTTGGGAAGGTTAGCGCGATAGGCGTGCACATTAGAAGAGAGGTGAGAATTTCTCAAGGGAGTGGCGCACTAATATGTTGTTGCATTGGCCAGTAAACAATTTAAATCCTTGCTAAACTATTTTTAAACTGTTGTACAATCGGGCTCTGACCCGCTTGTTGCTATCTCTTCTCTTTTTGTATATATATATATATATATATATATATATATATATATATATATATATATATATATATATATATATGTATATATTATAGGTGCCCAGCCACAGGGACGCCTTGCTTAGGATCTCTTGGAAGAAACGTGTTGCAGCTTAGGTGGGAGTTGCAGGCCTATTGCTTAGACAATCTCTTTAGTGACTCCACATCTATCCTAGATTCCTTATTAGGGCATGTGTCGCCCATTTCCATTATTTCAGTTATCTTTACTGAGAGATTGTAGTGGATTACTGTTATTAGTTTTATTTGGGATTTGTATTGTCAGGATGTTTATTTCCTTTGGTATTTGGTATCTTGGATTTATGGTTGTTGGAATAACTCTTGGATATTTATTCATATTCTTGTTATGGCATGATTTATAATATGTTTATGGTTAAAAAGTTTTTATATTTGGAATTTAATAATTGGAATTAAGGTTTAAATGGTTTTGACACTTAGTTTAATTATTTAGGGTGTTTAATTGGAAAATTTATATAGCGACAGTGATGCTAAGAATGAACCGACTGTTCACCTTGTTTTTAATTTAATAAAGGAGTGATCGCCCGGTATTTAATTAGGCGGGGTGTCACATTTTTAAAGTGGTTCGGCTAAAAGAAGAGCCTACGTCCACTGCTGTGTATTGCCTTATGCTTGATTCAATTGTCCCCCTTGTTTGTAGGGTTTACAATGTATTTATAGCCCCCTGAGGGTGTACAAGAGTCGAAATATTAAAGGGTGGAATGCCTTTATAATCATAGGCATTTACATTTGTACAACTATTTATATATACAACTGTTGACATTTTGATGTCATTATTGGTCGGTCTTCCTAGTGATGGTCGGGCTTCTATATACTGGTCGGCATTCTTGGTCTGAGTCGTTGATGACTCTTTATTGACTTGGATTATTTTCCACAATGGATGACACATGTCTTCTTCTTATTGGTCCACGTAAGTGGGTAATTTTTTGTATCAACAGAAGCCCCCAATGTTTCATGCTTGAAGTTTTTACAAGAGTATGGGACATTTGGCTCTTAAAGTTGATCGGGCAACAATTTTGAAACTTGGTCGGTTACCGACTTCCCATACTTGTAAAATAAATGATTTTTACCTATCGACACATAATGTATATGGAATTTTTGTAATTAACCATGATTTTAGTGAATCGTATATGGGCAAATTTGTCTTTTTTGGCTTTTTCTGCCAATAGTTCAATCGACGCCTCTTTTTAATCATTATCTTTCCATTTTTCGAGGAAATCTATAAAAAGTTAGAAAAATCATGATCATCTCTTACCTCAAACTTTCTGAGCTTTTTCTGCCATTGCGTCTTTAAGCTTTCTCTCTCTCTTGTGCGATCGCTCTCTGTTCTTCAGTTCTTGCTGAATCCTTAATTTCGTTCTTACCGAATCCTTAATTCAGTTCTTGACTCTTTTCTCTTATCTTTTTTCTTCTTCATCAATCACGGTTTATCCTTTTGCTTCACTTGATGAATTCAGAAGTGAGTGGAATATCCCTTCATGGGTAGAACTAGAAAATCACAGTTCACCTGCTGATCTTCTCTCATTAGCTGAAGGTCATTGGTTTTCCTATATTTTTATATCTTAATGTGGGTTTACTTTTCCCACAAACCCATTTTTTTCTTTAGTTTTGTCAATATTTTGACGTCGTTCCAGCTAGGATAGCTCCCAAAACTTGGAGAGTAGTTAATGGGGTGTATAGATTAAACCAACTCAATGGGACTCATCTAGGGATCCCAAAAATTATATTTTGCTATAAGTGGGTAACTAGTGATACCACTTTCTATTTGAAAACTAGGGATGTGAACAAATCGTTAGTAGTTAATTTTCCTGATTCCAATAGAGATTACTTCGACCATGGAGTGATTGTCAAAAATTGGCAATATGCTCCTTTGGTTGGGAATGCTAAATATCAGGGGCCTAGGTGCCCATCCTCTGGCAATGGAATAGGTTGTTTTTACTTAAACACTTTTTCCTTGCGTATATTTGTTGAAGTATAATGCTAATTTTTGCTCTGTAATTTTATGATTACATTTGATCAAAAAAGGAAGAGTCCAAAGGATAGTGACGTCAATCTCAGAGAATTAAAGTTCATTTGGGGCATTCACCAGAAAATAGGAGAGGAGCATACTAGATCGATATCCTATTTGTTGCAATACAAGAACACCATTACCTCCTTTATTTCTCGCCCAACTGTTGATGTACCTTCACGTTTGATTGACCTTGACCAAGACCCTATTTCTACATCTTATGGCACTGAATCTACTAGCGCTGGTGTTGAAATTGGCACCTCTTCATCCTTGGACTCAGACCTTCCTCTTTCCATCAATATGGGTAAAAGAAAATTTCCCAATCTCTTGGAAGGTGACTCTGCTGATACTTTTAAGAAGCCTAGTGATATTGGAAAGAAGGTTATTGAAACTTATAATAAACCTCCTACTGCTAAAGGTGGTGAATTCCCTTTGAAAAGGATCAGGAAAGGTCTTCCTCATAAAAAAGTTGAAAAATCTATTATTCCTATGGTTCTACATACCTAGGGCTCATCTGTGGCCTTTGGTGCTAGCTTAGCTAGGAAAATGATCAAGTTTGGCACTCTCTCGAACCACAGAGTTGTTGCCTCTGCTATGTCTAGGTCACAACTATCTGCTAGAGCTACTCTGAGCCTGGCCTTGGTAAGTCTTCAGTTTTGATTGTCATTTGGATTTTATACACATCTTTCTTGTTAATTTGATTATTCCTTCTTTATAGTTCTTAGTTGATTAAAACCAAATGATTGAGAAGGACGATCAACTCTGTTCTTATTTGGGAGAAGTGGAGGAAGCCTTTGAAGGCTTAAGGAAGTCTTTAGCAGATACTCAGTAAGCATATGATGCTGAATAACAGGTCTGGGAAAAAAAACTCAAAATTGTTGAAGAAGCTCGACAGAAGGTTGAGAATGATTCCCGTGAAGCTGTGCGTAGGGCAAAGACAGCTACATAAGCTCAACAAAAAGCTAATAATTCTTTGGTTACAGCCAATGTTGTTGTTGTTGAAGTTGAGCACAAGGTAAAGGTCGCTGGAGATCTGATGGTTGCCGAAAAGGAAAAGAGGATTAAGATCAGAGAGTCCTCTTTTAACAGGGGTTGGAATAGGCCATCACTGGTAATTCTTCTCAAATAGAATTTGCTAAGAAGAAGTACTTAAAATAAGTGTCACACCCCAAACCCAATATCCATACTAATCATTTATTATTAGAATAATTAAATCATAATCTAGAGCCCATTGGAAATATAATTCATCTATCCATATTTTACTGTATAATGCACATAATCAACATAATATTATTATTGTGCCATAACGAAATCAATATCAGAGTCATAATTTAAGCGGACATACAATACTATGATTAACTACGATAAAATTTCACAATCATCAACTCAATCCATACTAACGCAAAATATACAATGTGTGAGTAAATTAAAATCTTCAGTGTGACAATGATAAAATCCCCACATTTAAACCCCGGCTCCTTCCAACGGTGCAACTCTCAAAGTTACCGGTCATATGGTATTCTAGTTGGCAGCATAGAAACCTGAAATTGTTAAAATATAACTGTAAGCATTAAGCTTAGTGAGGTACTCCTTCCCTACAATGTAATAACAATTCTATATAGAATAAGTGGATATAAAATCCGAACAATCCTGCCCATTGGCAATAACAAATCCTGGAACATAAGTTCCAACAAATCATTGGATCTTTGTCCAATTCCAATCCTGGATCATAAGACCCAACCAATCCTGGATATTTTAATATCCAAACAAATCCTGAATACCGAAGTATTCAAACAAATCCGCTCTTAGAGCTATATTCATATTTATATATGAAACAAATCATAAGTACACTCACCTTGACAGTTTAACTGGATTTTCCCTTGCCTTTATCCTGTACTTGTTCAATCAGCTCTCCTTCCCTTCCTATCATTCTCACAATATTAGTATCATCATAAGAATATTAATAGTCCAAAGAATAACTTCAATCATAACTCAATTCATAAGCATCATATTATTCAATTCAAATCATTCATTAAAATGAAGTCCCATCTAGACTCAGGTTCTGATATCTAACATATTCAAATTACAGCCCAAACCCTTTTTAATTATTCTTGGTAATCCAATCCTTATTATATCATGTTTCCAAAACAAAAGACGGCACATCATTCCGAGTTTCCTAGAGCAAAATAAGCCTATTTCTTCACTACATAGCAAATCTGCCCTATAGGCTCTTTTATAGTTCATTCAACTTCCAGGAATTTTCATGATTTTTCTACATCATAAATTTCTATGATCTTTCACCCAACATCAGTAAACACATTGAAAAATATAAGATTAAAGTTTCATAATTTTTAAGGTTCGTTTGCTATGTCAAGCAAAACACCGAACACATGGCGGGCATATTTTCACCCTTAGGGAAGATTTCTTACCCGAACTTCAAATCCTCACCAAGGACTCATTTGTTGGTATTTTCACATGATTTTAGGATATGTCATACATATATGAGTCCATGTTAATATACAATTGGAAGCAATCGATTCCAGTAACTATACAAAAATATATGGAAGTTTGAATAAACAAAGTTTCTAAACAAAGCAATCTTAGGGTTTTGTACATTCAATTTAACTTAAACTTGCATATATCCATACATATGCACCCAAACATGAAAGTTCAATAAAAATAAAGGATTTATATCATATAAATCGTAAATGAAAGAAAAAATAGCAAGATTCATGGTTGGAATTACCTTAGGGGCTTTTTCGTAATTTTCTATGAATTTTCTTCAATTTTCTCCTCACTTTTTTCTTCCTAACTTCCAACTTCTCTTTCCTTAGGCTTAAAATCTCTCATGGCTGCATTTTGGCTGAATAAAGAGGTAATTCTAAGGGTTTGAGGTCGGCCAAAGCCACCACCCTTCCCAACCAATGAGAATAAAACATTTGTTGCCATATTAAGACAAAATACTACTTAACGGATGGACTACTTTGCCCTTGTTTCGTAATTTTGGTATAACTTCTCACTCGAACCTCCATTTCATTCACCGTTTGTTGTGTTACAACCATAACTCACTTGTCTACAATTATGTAGTTTTCACCTCAAGTCAATTGTTATGTCATAAAGGTCAAAACTAGCCTTAAACATGGACATTCCTATCGAAACCTTCAAATTTTGTATTTGTAACTAATTCGACATTTCATGCTTTTTGGAGGTAGGATTAGACTAAACATAATAAATTAACATCACATATATTAATAACACACTAATCATATCACACAAGCTAGGCATGATTTACGTATAATTAATCATAATTATATTCGGGTTGTCACAATAAGGTTGGTCGGTTGCTTTGAAGGAGGTCAGCACTGCTGAGAGTTTAGAGATTTTTCTTATGCATGAATCCGGAGATCCCCCCCCCCCCCCCCAATTGTGATGATGAAATTGATGACACATGTTCGGGGGAGTCTTCTATGGCTATTAACTCTGTTGCTCGTTCTGCTGACCAAGAAAAAATTATTGTTGATTCTGCCACTCCTTCTACAAATCAAACTAAAAATTCTGATGCTAAGAAGGATAAGGAGAAGGTGTAAACCTGCTCGGCCTCCTGCTTTTGTACTTTTGAACTCTATCTTTCATCCCCTAGTGTATTTGTAATAAACTTTATCATGAATGAAAGAAATTTTCTTTTTCCCCACTGAATGGATTATTTTGTACGCAACTTTATTCTTTCTTACTTTGTAGTTGATCATCTGTTGCTTTTATTTTCCTAGTTCATGGCCAAGATGGAACAGTTTTCTGCCAATGATTCCGACCCACTCAAACGTTGTCATGAGTTGTTTAAGGCTAGTCATTTAAGTTTGATAGATACAGACTTAACAGACATACTCAACATAGATTCTTCTGAATAGGCAAGAGATGCATACGTTTATGTCATGTTTTTACTGGATCGAGATGTAAGCAACAATGATGCATATCCCAAGATGATCGAAGATTTGCAAGAAGATCATACTGAGGCTAAAGCTTTGATGCACACTGATTATGAAGCCAAGTTGGGGAATTGAGGAAAAACTGAAGAAATATGCTTCCCATTTCAGAAGATAAAAAATCTTTCTTAATCGTAAACTATAGGAAGCCAGAGCCATTGCCAAATTTTTGGAGGAGGAGAACAATAATTTGAGGGATGAGTTGGATGCTTTAAAGTCTTCTTCCACTAATGTTGCTACTACAGATGATGGTCATGCTTTCTTGAAGGCTGAAAATGCCAAGTTAAGGGAGGGAGTGGAGGTATTCAAAAAGACTAAATCTGCTTCTTCCCGAGCTAGAATTAAACCTGGCCCGAGGTACTACAAAGAAAGCTAGGACACAAAAAACATTGGCCAACCAAGTTGCTCAGCTAAATGCAAAAAATGAAGCTATTATCGAGATGTCTAATAAGCTCCAAACTCTATTCGAGTAGCTTTCTACTCAATATTCTCAGCTGCAAGCTAAAGATGGAGTGTTGAAGAAGTTGCACCACCAAGTTGATAGGTTGACCTTCCAATTCCATAAGCAACCTAGAGATATCTGGATGGAAGGGTACAATGAAGCTTTGGGGCATTTTCATGATAGGTTTCAACAGGCCTAGAATGAAGGCTACAAATGGGGTTAGACCAATGCCTTGACAGTGATGAAGGTGGACCAATATAGCAAATTGTGGAAGTGGTATGATCCTGGATTGCTTGACCTTGCAGATCCTCCTTTCAAACTAGATTTTAATTGGATTCCTATCAACACTATTCCCCAATGCCTAATTTCTAAGTATTTGGGAGACTATGCGCTTCATGACGAGCTGAAAATTGTCCAACCTCCTCATCTGTTAGATCGGCCCAGTAGCAGTAATAGAAGAATGCTTCAAGACTTTAATTTCATCAACTCACCCTATACTTTAGATGATCCTCCATCTGAAATGGATCCAATTTCCAAAGCTGAGGGAAAACGACCTTTAGAATAATCTTCCTGTAATTCTATTATGAGCACAATTGTGTAATGGAAATTTAAATGAATGCAGTATATTTGATCAACTTATCTTGTTAATCATTGAATGTGAATCTTTTCTGAGTAATTTCTTTCATTAGTTATATTGACACACTTAGATTAAAATCCAAGTTTAGTATCAATTACCAATGAATACATAAGTTCTACTAACATACTTAGATTAAAATCTAAATTTGAAGTTAGTTACCCATGTGTCTCCAAAGGTTTTAGTAACACACCTAATTGTTTAAATAAACTGTGTTAGTTACCAATGGTGTGACTAGGCATATGTGAAATATGTGCCTACATTCATCTTGAGGAATCTTCGCAACGTTCTTCCTGCACTTTGCCCAGTAGGATAAAGATCTTGTTCTATCCTTATATTTGTTACCCAAGTTTCTTGAGGACTTAATATCCTATTTTACTTGGATTTTCGTGTGCTGCCGATCAAGTTCTGGCTCTGTCAAGCAATGTATTGTTTGAGATGCCAAACATCATTTGGACATTTTGTAACATTTCAATCTTCATTATTTTCCAGTATTGTATATAGTAGTGCATAACACTAATACTCCCAAAAAAAAGAAATTTAAAAATAGAAATTGGAGAAAATATTATTGTATTAATACTGAAAATGGATACTGAATTGAGTATAATTTATTACATCATTGGTAGTACTTCCTAAGGTGCTCGGCATGCCATGGATTCTTGAATTCTTCTCCCTCCAAGGTCTCAATTCTGTAGGTTCCAGGTCGGACAACTACTGAAATACGGTATAACCCATGCCAATTGGCCTCAAGTTTGTTGTTCTTTTGGATAACCTTCTTTTGCACATAATCCCCTTCCTTTAGGTTGGTCGACTTCATCCGTTTGTTGTAAAAATGAGTTGTTCACTGTTGATAGGCTGCATTTTGTAAAGAAACAACTTCACGTACCTCTTCCAGCATATCCAAATCCAATTTTCTCATTAGATCACTCACTAGGGAGTTGAAGTTCAAAACCCTATGGGATGGAAGACCCAACTCAGCAGGTATGACTGCTTCAGTTCCAAATGCTAGCATATATGGAGATTATCCAGTTGCGGTCCTCGGGGTTGTTCGATATGCCCACAAAACAGAGTGTAGCTCGTTGATCCAATTTCCCTTGGCATCATCAAGCCTTTTCTTCAAGCCATTGAGCAGAGTTCTATTTGTAACTTCAGCTTTCCCATTACTCTAAGGATGGCCTGGAGCAGAATATAGTTTTTAAACATTGGACTTAACACAATAAGCAGCAAATTCATCATTGTCAAACTGCGTTCCATAGTCGGTGATGAAAGCATATGGCAGCCCATATCTACAAATGATGTTCTTCCAAATGAACTGATAAACCTTTTCGTAAGGCATGTCTATCAATGGTTCTACTTAAACCCACCTTTTAAAGTAATCCACAACGATAACTAAATACTTGAATCTTCCTCGGGTGGTCGGCAGTGGTCCGACCAAGTCTATGCCCCACATTGAAAATGGCCAAGGTGAAGTGAGTGGGGTAAGAGCGGCCTGTGGAGTCTTGCGAATGTTGGAATACCTTTGGCACTTGTCACACTTTCTAGCAAAAGTTTCACAATCTGCTTGCATTGTTGGCTAATAGTATCCTTGTGCACTTATTCGCTGCAGAAGTGTTCTTCCTGCTATATGAGCTCCACACGACATCTCATGTACCTCTTGAATTAGGTCGGTGACTTCTAAGGGATGAACGCAACGCTGTAGGATAACTATTAAACCTCTCATGTACATGACGTCTTTGTCTAGTACATATATGGTAACTTTATACTTTAATGTTTTGGCTTTAACCACATCTGTTGGTAGAGTTCCTTCCTCAATGTATACTCTGATGGGATCCATCCAAGATGCCCCAAATCTATAATAGCAAAATTGATCATCAAATCTTCATCTATACTCCTATTAGCCAAAATCTCAATAGGAATAGTTCGTCGGAGTTCAACTCTAGTAGCTGAAGCTAGTCGAGCAAGTGCATCTGCTCGAGAATTTTCTGATCAAGGAATCCTTCACATCTGAACAGCTGGCAACTTTGTGATTACTTCCAATGCTTTGGATAAGTACATAGCTGTCAATTCTCCTTTAGATCCATACAAGCTTAATATTTGATTTATCACTAGCTGGGAATCGGTGTGTACTACTACTTGCTCGGCATTCAGTGATTCGGCTAGACTTAAACCCACAATGAGAGTTTCATACTCTTCTTCATTATTTGAGGCCTAAAACTGAAATTGCAGAGCATATTCAATATCAATACTATGAAGGGTATTGAGTATTATACCTGCTCCACTGCCAGTTGTATAAGATGACCCATCAACATACTGGTTCCATATTTGGAGATTATTGTTAAAGGCTTGGTCTGTCAAAATCCCATAACGAAATATTTTTCTCCTTGCTTCCTCATACTTCTTGGTCATCTCCTGCACTTTAGAAGAGAAATATGGAAGGTCGGCAACAGATTTATCTGCAGAAGGTTCCTTGGGAACCTGATTGTTAACAACTCTTTTTAAACTATTTCCTCATAATTCTTGTTCGGACTGCTTGTTTTGTTACTCGGGAGTGTCGGGGTAAGTGAATTCAGCTATAAAATATGCCACTACTTGGCCTTTTAGAGAAGACCTGGGTTCATAGATAATATCATGTTCCTCTAATTCCACTGCCCAATACATTAATCGGCTAGACTTCTCAGGTTTATGCAATGCCTGCCTTAGAGTCATATCAATGTATACCACAATGGTATGTGCTTGGAAGTACGGCTTCAAACGTCTAGACACTTCTATCAGTGCTATATCGAGTTTTTCTAATCAGGGATACCTGGTTTCTTCTCCTCGGAAAGCTTTGCTGGTGTAGTACACAGGTTTTTGAACTCCATTTTCATTTCTAAATCAATGCCGAGCTCACGGCTGATTCAGAAATAGCTAAGTACAAGTACAATTTCTCCCCCATAATTGGTCGAGAAAGCAATGGAGGTGACCCTAAATACTTTTTCAACTCTAGAAAATCTATTTCACACTCTTCATTCCAATGAAAACTTTTTCTGAGCACTTTGAAAAATAGCAAGCACCTATTTGTAGCTCGGGACACAAATTTGTTCAGAGCTGTTACTCGCACAGTTAATCTTTGTACATCTTTTTTGTAAGTAGGGGATTGCATCTCGATCAGTGCTTTGATTTTATCCGGATTTGATTCAATTCTCCTCTGATTTACTATGTACCCAAGGAACATTCCTTCATGTACTCCAAAGATGCACTTGGTTGGGTTCAGTCTCATCTGATGCTTCTCAAGTTGAGAAAAAGTCTGG
This sequence comes from Sambucus nigra, assembly GCA_949130495.1. NCBI lineage: Eukaryota > Viridiplantae > Streptophyta > Magnoliopsida > Dipsacales > Adoxaceae > Sambucus > Sambucus nigra. Next base: position 524,873,545 of record OX422220.1, read on the forward strand.
TTGAGGTCGACAATATGATTGGATGATTTATTTCTCTTTGTAAGCATATCGTCTACGTATACTTCCATGTTTCTGCCTATTTGTTCCTCAAAGACTTTATTCACTAGTCTTTGGTATGCTGCACCTGCATTTTTCAAACCAAAAGGCATAACATTATAATAGAAAGTTCCTCGAGGGGTAATAAAAGAATCATTTTCCCTATCTTCAGGTTTCATCTTGATCTGGTTATAACCAGAATAAACATCCATAAAATTGAGTAGTTTATGCCCTGAGGTAGCATCCACAAGCTCATCTATTCGGGGAAAAGGAAAATAATCCTTTGGGCATGCTTTGTTTAGATCTGTGAAATCTACGTACATCCTCCATTTGTCATTTTTCTTTTTGACCATGACTACATTGGCCAACCAGTCTGGATACTTGACATCTTCAATGAATGAAGCTTTTTGGATCTTCTCCACCTCCTCTTGAATAGCTTGGTTCTTCTCGAGGCTAAATACTCTGCGCCTTTGCTTCACTGGTTTGACCTCTTTATTAACATTGAGTTCATGACACAGGAAGTTTGGATCGATTAAAGACATATCTTTATGACTCCATGCGAACACGTGCTTTTTTCGTCTAAGGAAGCTCACTAGTTCATATTTAAGAAGAGGATCCAGCATTGTTCCTATTTCAGTAGTTCGCTCTGGTTTGTCATCATCCAAGATGATACTATCCATTGCTTCCACAATCTGACCTTTTACGAGCTTTGTTTCCTCTCTTGGATCTAAGGTTTCAACCTGAGATTCTACATCAGGTTCAGTAGTATCCACTTGGTAAGTAGTGGTTTTTATCTTTATTTCTTCCAAATCCTCCTGCTCGACAGAAGAGTAGCACTCCCGAGCTACTTTTTGATTGCCTTTTACAAAACCTACACCAAAATTGGTTACGAATTTCAAGCATTGATGAACAATAGATGGTACTGCCTCAAACTTTTTTAGCCCAACTCTTCCCATAATTATATTGTAAGATGATTGGACGTTTTTATCCATTACGAAGAAATAGATTCTCTCTGTTCGGCTACATGGACAGGTACCAATCATCACTTCCATCTTAATGGACCCTAGAGGGAAGACTTTCTCACATGCAAAACCTATATGTGGCCGATGACAGGGCTCGAATTGGTTGAGATTAAAATTCAAGCTATTGAAATAAGGATAGAACATTATATTTGTCGAGCTGCCATTATCAACTAACACTCTAGAAATAATGATATCATCCTTCTTGAATTTGATTACTAGAGGGTCATCATGAGGGTGTAGCACTCCTGAAAGGTCATTTTTAGAGAAACTTATTACCAACTTGTCTTTTTAACCTTCCTTGGTTTGTCTTCCTCGGCGAGGTTAATCCTTTGTATATACGAGCAAGCTAATGCCTTATTGAGGTAAGCTTTCCATTCTGCAACACGATCTCATCCTCCTGCATCTCCACCTATAATCATTTGGCGATCAAAAGAACCAAAATTGAGTGTGAATACCTCGTGTTCCAGATGTCGGGGCTTTTTAGGTAAATCGGGATCATCACTCTGTTTATCTTCATGGGACCTTTTCTTTTCCTCTCTAGGTATGCAAGGAGATTTTGATCTTTGTCGAGCTGCTTCATTATTCTGCCGACCAACAAATTAATTCAATTTTCCTCTTCAGATGAGAGTTTCGATCTCATTTCGAGGGCAATACAACGATCCGTTGTGTGACCATGGTCCCTGTTGAACTCACAGTATTTGATTTTATCCCTCTTAATAGGGGAACTCCTCAATTTGTTAGGCCAACGTACATCTTTATTGTTCTTGATCTCCACCAAGACATGATTAATGCTCATGGTTAATGGAGTGTATTTGTTATACTTCTTGAGCCGTTCGATTATCCCTTTATGTTTTGACTCCTTGTGCTCCTTTGAATCTTTTTACTCCTTCTTATCACTCTTGCCTTCAACTTTTACCCCTGAGTTTCGCTTGGCTATTATTTATTCCTCGACATTCATGATCTTTGCTGCTTTAGTCATCAATTCTGCCATTGTCTTTGGGGGATCCTTGGCAAGTGTGTAGTAGAGTTTCTCAGGGAGCAATCCAATCATAAGGGTTGTTATAGCAGTTTTCTCCTCATAATCCATGACCTCCAACTTCTTGTTATTAAAACGAGTGATATAGTCACTGGTGCTCTCTCCTTCTTTCTGTTTGACACTGAGCAAATGTGCCACCCTTTTTACAGGCTTGGCTCTAAAGAAAAAGTTGCTAATAAATAGCTCGGTCAGTTGGCTGAAGCTTGAGATTTTCCCCCAAGGAAGGCTGTTGTACCAGATCTGGGCAGATCCACTAATTGTGCCAGAGAATGCCCTATACCTAATTTTGTCGGGGGCGACATAAATGTCAGCTGCTGCCTGGTATTGCTCTATATGGAGAACTGGATCAGTTTTCCCATCGTATTTTGGTGTAACCACTGGGGCTTTGAACTTTGAAGGAGTAGGGAAATCCACAATTGTTTGTACGAAGGGAGATCCTTTTACAAAGCTTCTTTGCAATGGGTTTTTGGCCTTAGCCATTTCTCCTAGCTTGTCTTCTAATCTTTGGATGGAACATTTCCAAGCGTTATTACCAGTGTCAGACTTATGTGTCGGTGCTTGGTTATTCGCTGAACTTTCTTCTTGGGATTGATGCTCGCCTTGAACAGTTCGTCGGGCGTCTGATATGGATTGGGTAGAGCCTTCCCTTTGATCGGATGGTCGTCGATTATTCCCTGACAATGCCCTAGGAACATTTCTATTCCTCCTGGGTCCTAAATGATTAAAGGGAGAATTAGGACTTAGTCTTTCTAAAACACTCAACCTTTTTGGAGAGTAGGACTGTGTATTGAAGGATTATGACGTCCTCCGCAATGAATTTGATCCTGGACGATAGGAAGCATCTCTAGTAGTCCTTGATTGACTGTGCCTACCACCTCTTGGTGGTGGTGGTGGCGGTGGCATATTTCCATGATCATAGAGAGCAAGTGCTCTTGCTGAAGAGTTTGTGTGAGTTTTCTGATAGTATCTTGCATATCTTCTTGGCCTCTAGCGAGATTGACCCGTATTTCGGCTAAATCGTTTGCCGTTGGTGGAGCAAAAGGGTCAGGCGGAATGCCATCGTTTGTAAGGCTTGATTCAGGAATATAAGCCATTTGATTATATGAATGAATGATTGAGAACAGTTATAAACATGTTCCCACATACGACACCAATATGTTGATGCAAAAAACTAGACGGATCTAATTAATTGATCACAGATAAATATAACTAAAAGGGAAACTAGGAATTTTTAAAGTGGTTTGGCTAAAAGAACAACCTACATCCACTGTTGTGTATTGCCTTATGCTTGATTCAATCGTCCCCCTTATTTGTAGGGTTTACAATGTATTTATAGCCCCCTGAGGGTGTACAAGAGTCGGAATATTAAAGGGCGGAATGCCTTTATAATCATACGCATTTACATTTATACAGCTACTTATGTATACAACTGTTGACGTTTTGCTGTCATTTTTGGTCGGTCTTCCTATTGATGGTCGGGATTCTATATTCTGGTCAGCATTCTTGGCCATGGTCACTGATGACTCTTTGCTGAGTGGGTAATTTTTTGTATCAATAATAACAAAATTCTTTCTCAAAAACTATCATTCCCAAAAGCCCGTTTTACATGCGAATCCCACCCCGAAAATTCATATTTCTACACCAATTACGATATGAATTATTGACACAATATAAAACATCAAAGCAAGATAAACACTTACCTTTAGATTATAAAGATTCTTATTTTTCCTTTATCAATCCTCTTCACGCAATGATTCAAGGCCCGGATTTGTCCCAATTCTCCTCCCGAGTGCTCTTCTTCACTTTCTCTTGGGTTCTCCCTTCTATTTTATCTTCTATCTCAACTCTGAGTTTTTTCGGATGGTGGAATGGATGCCCACTCCATCCACCTTCCCTAGTTATATCCCTAATCCTAAAATTATGCTATATTTTAAGTGTAAAATGACTCGAACGCCGCTATATGAATCCTAATTAGTCTAAAAAGTAATCGGAACCCGATTTCCACTCCGGGTACCAAATTATGACTATCTAAACCCATTTTGGATAATCGGCACACTCGAAATTACCATATGAGTCACCTAACATAATTTTCCCATGTCATTTCTAACACGACCCCACACGCGAGTCCCGAATGACATACCGTCAAACCCGTCAATTTTACTCACTTACGACGTACTGTAAATTAACACATTTCCATTTACTTATCACACAAGTAAATATAATAACACATAAATATTAATCCAAATATTTTATAATTAAAATTTATTCAATTTCCTTTATTTCTAAAATTAATTACATTACAAGCACACATGTAATTTAAAATATTCCTAAAAATATGGGGTGTTACATACTCTCCCCCTTATAATGGAATTTCATCCTCGAAATTTGGATATACCTTATAACAAGAACTCTGAATGCTTATCCCGCACGACATCCTCACATTCCAAATTCAACTCACGACTATATACACTGACAGTACCATCTTGACTGAAGGCCTACTCACTACGACCCAAAACTAACGACGAGTCTCTTCAAATCATACTACGTCGATATACCACATCATTCCTAAGGTATCTCCTTGATGATGACAAACAAAACACATCGTGAACCCACTGTAAGTGTCCCGGTAAGACGAGCCGATACACCACTGGCTCAATATTGAGGAAACGCTAAAACACAACTCCATCCCCATTGCCTTCTGATAATTCCTATTAGAAATGGGACCCAAGGATCTCATCTTGATCTACAACAATGTTGGGCAGCACCTCTTGCCGGTTCATTCCCTCTTTATCATAAAAATGTTGGGCACATTACTCGATAGTGTAACTCATACAAATCAGTAATAACTGCACCATCCTGGTCAATCGATCCCAAAAAATCCAAAAGAAATCTTGAATTTTTTATGACATTGGTATCCCAACCATGAACTCCATCGGTCTACCTATCCATTCCGTCACTGGAATTACCAAGTATAACAAAATTTTAGTTGATCGCCTAGGACCAACCTTTTCCCATCTAACGAGTGGTGCACCTGGAGACATATTCTCTATATCTCGCTCCACATCGACCCACACATTCTGTACCCTACATTACGTGGTACACCTTACTCCCCTTATTGGGGTATTAAAAAAATCGTGACCCATGGGTCTGCTCCAAAACTTTGCACTTCCATCTCATCTGCTAAAACTGACATCCTATTTATGCGCAAGCCACCCTCAGAACTTGACTGAGTACGACTCCGCTCTACTTCCCAAAACTGTTGGATCCTCTTTTGGTAAGAGAGATAATTATCCTACGTCTTCATAATCTTTCAACCCATCTCGGGTGTGATAGTTCTCATTGTTGTATATGTCCAGATTATCTTCTTCCTCTAAGAAGTTCATTCCATCTTACTGTTATGACTCTGATTCTAAATTCCCTATAGGCATACGACCTAACATATTTATTTCCACGTCCTCTTATCTCGGATGATACTAAAAATCAAACTAAATAGGGTGCCTATACACCCTATACCCCGTGAATATCTGCATAATTATAACATACGTAACATACATATATCAAACACGGACCCGCATGCTCGTTGTGTCTATACAATAAAGGTAAAATTGATTGGCCTACTAATCTTAACTTAATTGTTCTTGAGATTGCCCCACCTATCAACTAGTGGTGCAAAGATTCCAGAGTGATTTCTACATAGCACTACCTAGCTCCACTGGTCTTAAATCGTATAATAGCTCTCATCTCAAAGTTTTATCTACATACACATGTAATAACAAAAGTAATAAACCCATGACCTAGCACCCAACACGTCTCCCAACTCTCAACGCTCACTAAGGTTCATGTTTGGGACGTCTCAGAAGCGAAATCAAAACAAGAAACCCCACCAATAAACTACCGCCTAATATTGTCGGTCATCGACATCCGTAGGGCCAAGGCACATAATCGAAAAACTGAAAACCTTTTTCCAGACGTATAAGTCTAATCCTTAACTCCCACATCTCTAAAGGAGTCATACAATACGGCGCTCGCGCTATCACTAAGTCTCCAGTGCTAAATCAATAACGAGCTCCATCTCTCAGCTTTGTGGTAACCCCGATATTCCCTGAATCACATCAGTAAAGTCCTTACGCACAGGGATCGAATATAACGAGACAACTGTACTCTTTGAAACCTTCTCTACAATATAATATAAATGCGGTATAGACCCTCTTTTAGGATGAGACATCGTAAAACAACCCATCCTACCCTGGAACAGCGAACATGATAGCCTTACTGTAACAGTCCACTATCGCTCAAACTGTCGTTAACCAGCCATACCCAAGATACCATCATACTCGAATATCAAATATATTTAGAATGAGTATATCCATTCAAACATAACCTCCCAGTTTCCACACCCGCTCCCCCAGATGGAACTAAGGAGAGCCCCGCTACCCAACATTAAATGTATATACACAATACAATAATATTCATGGTACATCCACTAAACCCGTCTCGCGTGCGAATCTAGTGCTAAAAAAATGTTGTGATGCACTCGTGTCACCCAAAATTTACCCCATTTGCCAATGGATAAAAAGCATACCTTCAATTGCCAATGGCATTGGTTGTTCAACTAGTTCCAGGACGTAATACTCACATCTGAACTGACCCAAAAACTGTTGCAACGGTTGCCTCAGCTGGGCGCCCTCATCTTGTCCACTAGCTTGCTACGAAGAAGCTCGACGCCTGTGGCGTTGCTCTCCATATATAAAACAACTGCTTGTGAAATCCCCTGTCCCTAGACCTGGTAGCCTTGGTCATGATGGACACCACCATGTTCCCTTGGCCTTGCTGGCCCAATGGAACACAATACTGGCACTAATGGCACTGTCTGAATCCACTGTCACCTGATCGGAATCCCCCTGATCCGAATCTCTTAGACGGGTCCCCCTGTTGGGTATCCCCATATGGTTCCCCACTAGACCCGTTACCTCCAGTCTTTCCCTGCTGGATAGACTCTCCAAATATTTTAGCTCCCTTTATATCACTACACCAAAATACTAATTTTGTGACTGCCTTCTTGTAACTGCTAATGGGGGTGACAAAGTTTATCACTGCCATTAGGAGTCACAACATTATTTGTAACTACCATTAGGAGTCATAAAATATGTGGGTAATGAAAAATTTGAGTAAATTGGTTTGTCACTGCTAATGACAGACACAAGTCTTACCATATAATTAATTTGTGACTGCTATAAGGAGTCACAAGTTTATAACTGCCATAAAGAGTCACAAATGTATCACTAGACATAAGTTATGACTCTTATGAGCAGTCACAAAATTATAACTGCTATGAACAGTCATAAATTTTAGATTTGTGACCGCTATTAACAGTCACAAATTTGTGACTGCTCGTAGCCGTCACAAATATTGGCTTAAGATTTAATTTGTGACCGCTATAAGCAGTCACAAATTTGTGAGTGCTCGTATGGGTCACAAAGTTTAGTGTAAGAGTTAATTTTTCACTACTATTAGGGGTCACCAAAATTTTGGCCAAGATTTAATTTCCCTCCTCTCTCTCCTACGTGCTCTTCAATCTCCCCCTCCCTCCTCCACCCATCTTCAAACTCCCGCTCCTTTCTCGATAAAATTTTGGCCAAGACGCTCCATTTCTCTCCTACGCTTCCTCTCCATCTCTTCATTGTAAGCGATTTTTTTAAGCTTCATCACTACAATCTGTAATAATATTAGGGATTAGGGCTGTAAGAACTTTTTTAAGATTCACTGTAAGAAAACTTCGAAGTATTAGGACTGTAAGATTTTATAATAATATTATGTTCCAATCTGGTTTACTCCGCTCCTCTCTTCAACTGCTGTAAGTGTTTTTTTAAGTTTCTCTTCACTGTTGAACTGCTGTAGGTTTAATTTGGGTTTTAAGTTTTGAGTTCTAATGATTGAAATAATGGTTCTTGAGGTGTTTTTTTAGTTTAGTTGATTGGGTTTTGTATGATAAAATGTTTGGTTTGTGAAACTATGTGTTGGGTGTAATTTCTGGTTTCTGTTAATGGATTGTTTCACCATTATTCGGTTCTAAATCCTATATAAGAATTTGTTCTCAATGTTATTTTAGGGATTCTTTAGATAATTCATAAATTGTCACTAGTACCTGATTATATCAACAGTCTTGAAGTTGAATGCTTGTCATGTTTTGTAATGGGGATCGATTTTCATCTTCTTTTTATGTTAATGATTTGATTTTTAGTGCAGAGACTAACTTCCTTGAAAAACCGATATAATTCTAAACACGGTGAAAGAGGTTGACGCCAGGATTTTGGTTCACTCTACAATATCGAATCTGAATCGATGCTGATACATACCAATTGATACCTAGGGCTTGGGGAGCTCTGTTTCTAACTAACACTACACAATCAAGTAATGTTTATTTTCCACTTCCAAATAATCAATCTTCGCATGCATCCACACCCATGCATACATATTTTAAGATACTATGTTTAAATGGCTATTTTTCATATAATTTCATTTATAGTTTTCTATTACTTCTCTTGGTTTTCTAATATAGCTTTAAATCATCTTCATATTTAGTTCTAACGGTTAGTTGGTATTTGATGGAATGATTGCTTGTTGAATAATCTTATTTAGCCTAGGGTTCTATTTATGTGGAATTTTAAACTTTTGCTGAATTGAGACCCTGTTATATTATTTGATTATCCATATTAACCGAATTGATGGACTCTAAGGTTGATACAACACAATATAGGTGATCTCCAATTGGAGAAGTAGCGTCCCAAGTCAGTGTATACCTACTTCACTTGGCAAATTCTACCATCAATCGGACCGCTCTTCTCCGACCTCACCACGGACCCCAAAGACCATTGGAAATCCTTCGCTGAAATGAAAATTGAGTTCAGTATCTTGTGTTATATTTGGGTTTGCTAACGCCAATAGCAAAACCACCTAATTTTTAGGCAAATGAAAACCGTAAAACCTAACAAAATGGATGAGAATACAATATATTAGATGATTCCCTTTATCAACACCGACGATGAGATCGTCCCAGTATTATTATGATATTTGTCAATGACCATGGGTGTAAATTCGGCCTGAGTTGGTTTCGCAAATCCGAACAGGAAAATGAAAATAGACATTAAAGGTAATATTAAAGTCCGTGAAATGTAGAATCTAAATCCTGATTGGGATAAACAAGACATTATGTTGTAATCGAGCAGTGCAAAGAGGACTGAGCTTGCTGATTATGTGATTGTGAGATTAATATCTTAATATTTGTATGACTTAGTGTGCAAGAGGGCCCTAGTTACTTGGGATGGATGAATTTCATAAGGGTTGGGACCAACATCATGTGAAAATTTATAAACGCAGTATGATATGGAAAGTATAATGGTTCAGTAGTTTCTATCAGATCTTATAGTATTTATCGAGTTTTGATCACTTCCATGCTCAATTTTGATAAATAGATCTGCATAAATTCCCTGCATATCATTGATTCAGAAGGTTTCTTCAAAATTGTTTTTGCTTTCACCTTTTCTTTTCTTTTATATTCATTGAGTTCCCGTGTAAGCATAATTTTGCACTGTTGGTCAACTAGGTTTTTAAAATCCATGTCCTTTATCCTATGATCGCTTTGATTACTGAGATGTCACCAAAGAGTATTGAAAATTAATTTTTTCGTGACAATTTTGGGTGTCTAAACTTTCCTCCGTCTTTTTCCATTAGTCAGATCGTTGATTAATACAGGGATCCATGAAGCATAAAGATGGAAAAATTGTATCCCGTGGCCTAGACAACAGTCAACGGATTGAATGAAAATAACATAATCAGTAAGGTCTTATTTATCCCAATCCACCTGCATAAGTTTCTTTGGATCTAGCCATTATCACAATCACATAAACAGCAAGGTTAGTCCTCTTTGCACTGCTCGACTAAAAATAAAAATCAGCTAGCACAAGCTCAATAACATTTCCTCAATAGTGCATATATATGTATCTAATTGGCACTGAATTTCTCTACAAAAATTAAGTGAAAGAATGAAACGAGACTGTATTTTAGAACTAAACAGAGCACTGGATTAGGAATTGGTGTTTACGACACCACCTTTCTAAAATAGTTTATACGACACACGCATTCATATTCAACCAGAAAATGGACAACAAACGAAACATAATCTAATCCTCGTATTGCATTATTTCAGAAGTGATGACTCTAGTAATATATAAAGAAGGTTTCCACTCTCAATATATACAGCCTTATAGTATTTTCTTTTTTGCCCAATCTAATCTGTCCATCTCACCCCATATATATTTCAGCTACAAACATGGAAGCCAATTCACTAGTCACCGTATGCGTCACTGGGGCCTCTGGATTCATTCGCTCCTGGCTTTCCATGAGGCTTCTCTAATGAGGCTATATCATTCGTGCTACTGTCCGCGATCCATGGAATATGAAGAAGGTGAAACATCTGATAGAATTACCAAAAGCTGATACAAACTTGACACTATGGAAGGCAGACCTAGCAGTAAAAGGAAGCTTCGATGAGGCCATTAAAGGTTGCCATGGAGTGTTTCATGTTGCCACCCCTATGGATTTTCAATCCAAGACCCTCAGAATGAAGTAATCAAGCCTACAATTGAGGGAGTGTTAGGCATCATTAAATCATGTGCTAAAGCAAAAACGGTGAAGAGGCTGGTCTTCACGTCATCTGCTGGAACGGTTAACGTCCAAGAGAACCAAGTCCCCATATACAATGAAGACAACTGGAGTGGCTTGGATTTCATCAATTCTAAGAAGATAACTGCTTGGATGTATTTTGTGTCAAAAACATTGGCAGAGAAAGCAGCATGGGAAGCTGCTAAAGAAAATAAAATCGACCCTTCTGACTTCTAGCTAGCTTAAAGTTGGGATGAAAATGTTTTGCCAATATGCCTTTAGATGACCCACACATTCTCTGGTGTGAGCGCATTATGCAGAATGCCATCAACCATATTAGGATAGACCCCTCTACACAGTGCCATCCCGATTGGGGGGATTACAAAGCTTTTGGTACATATATTACAACGATCTCACTTTTTTCCTTACCTATTACTTAATATTACAATACTGTCTTAAAAACTTACTAATGTAAAATCTTTTGATGTTGTTGCAGATGCATCGATTGACGGATATACATGCGCGAGCTGATATCGGATTGCCAGGCCCCGCCGACGCATGGGCTACTTTCTTAAAGATCACCAGGTTGTGCAGTATAGGACTAGCAGCAGTACGTGATGTTGGTAGATTTATAGAAGTTGTGCCACCACATATACATGATTAGTCACCAATTTTTATAGGGAGATGCAGGCATGGGGCACAATGAGAATGCCTACGTAGAGGTGGAAGAGGCAGACATGGACCGCAACAACAAGTGTGCGATCAAGTTGATCGTGAGATGGATTCTGAAGTACACCCTCGCCCACCCAAACTGATGACATACTGGGCACTTCACATCGACCATACATGGCATCCTATATTATAGATTCCCCATGTTTGACTTCCACCTGTGACACATTTTGGTGGAAAGTTATATAACAAATTTTGTGGAAAGTTATATAACGTAAGTTATATAACTTATGTTATATAACATGAGTTATATAACTTATAAGTTATATAACATAATTTAACTGTTATATAACTTATAACTTATCTTTTATATCTTATGATTGATGTCAGATTGAAGCGAGATATGATCCCAACAGTTATGAATGGTGTTATGTACTAGCCAGTATGTGATTTTTTGACTTACAAAATTATTCCCATCCACTTACAGGTACGTTTAACTTCCCTTTTTATTTGAATGTGAATATTGATACACTATGTTCTGGTTCATGTCCAGTGAAACATTTCCCCCTTTTAAATTAGGTTTGGTGATTGTTGTAGACTTGCAATAAACTTTTGGAATTATTAACAAACGTGGACAAAGTAGTCAGTTGTTTTAACTAAGCATCAAGAAAAATGAACAGGTATTTCATTTGCCTTTTCACATCTCTATTTTAACGAGACATCAAGAATAATGAACAGGTATTTCATTTGTCTTTCCATATCCCTCTTCGTGAATATTTTTTTGTATCAGTTTTTTATTGTTTTAGATAATATATTAGTTTGTTCTATTTTTTGATATGCATGCGTAGATAATAAGGGTTTGTTATTATAATTCTTGAATCATTATATCTCACTATATTTTGATCAGTTCTTTGACTGATTTGTGTAGCCTAAATTTTTAATGCGATGTTTTTACAAAAAAAGTATAAAATGTTTTAAGTGATTTTATGTTTCTCCATTTGAAATAGATTCTATTGTCTTTTATTTTGAAATGTAATGTACGTTTTTTTTCTTCATAGCTCAATCTATGTAATATACGTAGATTGAGAATTTACTGTTAATTATAATTACCATTGTAATGATGATACAAGAAGAAACAAGGTGAAATGGACGAGTTATTGAGCTATGAAGATGGCCATAATCTGTTTCAGGATTGAAAATGGGTCTAGACATTAACAACAAAGGTGAATTATAAAGGTGAAAATGGGTCTAGGCATTTCCTTTTGTGATTGTGTACCTATCATTACACCATTTGCAATGTTAATTTTTTTTGCTTGCACACCATGTCCAAATGACATGCCTATATAAAGTTTTAGTTGACTTAAAAGTGTTTGTAGTGTTCTTCCACATTTGCTAGATTCGTGGACTTCATGATACGTATGACAACTAAGTTAATGTATTTTTTTTTGCAGCAAGCACCAATTTGCACTTCACATGATTTTTACATAGCATGTGGTGTAAATTGTATATACCATTTTCTCCTTTGTTTTATTAGCATTATCAGTTTTTTAGCAAATGTTTTTTTCATATTAACTTCTTAGTATGGTTTATTTATCATGGTTTATGTCAATATTACCGATATTTTTATTCTTTAGTAAGGTAATATTTATTTCATTCTTTGTGCTAATTACAATGTATAATAAAACTGTTAGTAAAAAAAGAAAAAAATAGAACATGGCTATGAGATTAAATTTTTTTTGTAAGCATACTTATGAAGATTAAAAAATAGTGCATTTGCTTTTCGTGCTGATACTCACATTGTATGCACTTTGCAGGTTTACCCATGGCATCCCCGGTATACGTAGTATTCAAAGGCCTAAATACAAGTGTTTACATTTCATGGAAAACAACACACGGACAAGTCAATGGATACCGAGGCGTCGTATTTAAAAAAATTGAGTCCATTGAACTTGCTCAACATGCGTACTCCAAGTACACGAGGGATGATGTCACCGCATCAATACTCCCCACAGTTGATATACCCAGACTTCACGAAGCATATCCACCGCGTGGTGACCCATGGTCTAGGTTTAGAATGATTTTTTATATGTTCATGACATTTCATGTCATTAAAGTGATGTGTCGTTATTTTTTATTCTATGTTCATTTTGTACTTGGCGCCCAAGAAGGGGTTGCTTGATGTTAAATTAAGTTTAAACAAGTTTTATGTGTAATGGATATTTGAAATATTAGAAATATAAATGAAATATTGTCAAATTTTTTAGACTTGTTACATGTTCATGATATTTATTTTATTCTCATCATTTCATCATTTTGTGAAAATCTAAAGCTGATTATAACAGCGCTTACCACATTTGACAAATTCAACGTTTGTAACTGCTAATAGCAGTCACAAATTTTTCACTATTGTCAATTTTGTAACCGCTAATAGCAGTTACAAATATAAGATTCGTAACCGCTGATAGCAGTTACAAATATAATATTCATAACTGCTGTCAGCAGTTATAAATATTATATTCGTAACTGCTGGCAGCAGTTACAACCAGCAGTTACAAATTGGGGTCACCAGTCATAACCCCATAGGGGCTATAAAAATTTGTGACTGTTGTTAGGAGTTACAATATTTCCTTTGTCACCCCTGAAATTATGACGGTAAATAGCAGTTATAAAGGTCATTTGTGACTGCTAACAGCACTCACAAATCACCAATTTTGGTGTAGTGTATGTAAGCGATGATCTTGATAGTGTAAGAGTGCGGCATTGATGACATCGTTATAAGTCATCAAAGTCAGATTTCCCAATATGTGATGTCAAATTTTCCCCGTGAGTCCATCAACAAACTTAAGGACCCTTTTCTCCTTCGTATCCATCTCGCCGGGCACAAAGTTTTCTAAATGAGAAAATTCTTCCTCATAATCGGCCGGAGACGTGGTAACTGCCTCCCACCACTGCAATGTTGATCCTACGAGCATAAAAATCGCCAAAATTTGTTTATGAGTCTCACTGCACTCAACCATACGTAAATGCCTCTGGATGTCCTTCCATTTGCTAGCTACTACAACGTCCGCATTTCCCTGAAATTTTGGTGGATGGCCCTTTTGAAAGGCCCCTCTGACTCTCTCCCATATTGATTTCTATAGATGAACCTAAATTTGGCGCCACTGGATGCTGTGGCGGTGCTTCGGGAAATTGCTGCGCCATGGACGGGATAGTAGTATTAACTTCCTGATCAATAATAGTTACGACCATTACTGCGGTCATTATCCCCTGAATAGTCTGCGACTCCGGCTGAGCCTCTCCTCGTGTGGCTCTCTTAGGGGCCCAAGTTAGTGGTTGTCTCTTGTTGGCATCTAAAACCAAACCGAATTCATATAAGATTCACTTTAATTATACATAATAGCATGATAACATAATTCACAATATGAATCAACAGTCCTAAGCATAGGTCTTTAAATAAAATAAAAGCAACGTTGAAAATGTAATAAGTCCGCACAGATCCTAAGGACACCAGAACCTGATGATCTGATACCATGTGTGTGACAACCCGAATATAATTATGATAAATTATGTTTAAATCATGATTAGCTTATGTTATATGGATAATTTTTTATTAGTATATATAACGTTAAGTCATTATATTTAGTCTAATCCTACCTTTATAAATCATAAAATATCGAATTAGTTACAAATGTGAGATTTGAAGTTTTCGGTAGGAATGTTCATGTTTGTGACTAGTTTTGACCTTTATGACATAACAATGGACTTGAGGTATAAACTAGATAGTTGTATACATATGCGTTAGGTTTGTAACACAATAAACGGTGCTTCAAACGGACATCTAAGTGAGAAGATATCGTCTTTTTACGAACAGGGGGTAAATTAGCCATTTAGCCTTAAATGACATTTTGTCTTATAGATGCCACATGTTATATTTTGATTGGACCAAGGGGGGGTGCCCTTATGCCGACTTATAACCCTTGAATTAAGCTCTTCCTTCAGCATATTTCAGCCATGGAATATTTTTAACCTAAGGAATGAGAATTTTGAAGTTTAGGAAGAAGGTGTGAGGAGAAATTGAAGAAAAATTCATAGAAAATTACGTAAAAGCTCCTAAGATAATTCCATCCACAAATCTTCTTTATTTTTTTGTATTACTGATTTAAATGATAGAAATCATCATTTTTTTACTGAAATTCCATGTCTTGATGTGTACTTATGGATAGATGCAAGTTTAAACAAACTTGAATGTGTAAACCCTTGAAATTGCTTCATCTAGAAACCTTATGTATTCAAATTTTCATATATTTTTGTATACTTACTGGAATTGATTGATTCCAACTGGATATTAAAATATACTCATATATGTATATCATATCCTAAAATCAAGTTCAAATACCAAGAAATGAACCTTGGGTGATGATTTGAAGTTCGGGTATGAAATCTGGCCCAAAAGTGTAAATATGCATACCATATGTTTGATGTTTTGCTTGACATAGCAAATGAACTCTGAAAATTATGAAATTTTAATCTTGTATTATTCAATATGTTTTATGAAATTTTTTGAAATATCATAGAAAGTTATGATGTATAAAAATTATGAAAATTCTTGGAAAATGACTGAATGATAGAGGAGCCTATAGGGCGGATTTGCTATATAGTAAAGAAATGAGCATATCTTGCTCTAGAAAACTTGGAATGATGTGTCGCATTTTGTGTTAGAAACCTAAAATTATAATGATTGGATTAATAAGAATAATTAAATTAGGTTTGGACTATAATTTGAATATGTTAGATATCATAACCTGAATCTAGATGGGACTTCATTTATGATGAATGATTTGAATAGAATCATATGATGCTTATGGATTGAGTTATGTTTAAATCATTCTTTGGATTATTAATATTCTTATGATGATACTAATATTGTAGGAATGATAGGAAGGGAAGAATATCTGATTGAACAAGTACTGAATAAAGGCAAGGGAAAAGCCAGTTAAACTGTCAAGGTGAGTGTACTTATGATTGTTTCATATATACAAATATATAAATATAGCTCTAAGAGCAGGATTTTTTTGAATACTTCGGTATTCAGGATTTGTTTGGATATTCAAATATCCAGGATTTGTTATTGCCAATGGGCAGAATTATTTGAATCTTATGATCCAGGATTTGTTATTGCCAACGGGCATAATTATTTGGGTCTTATGATCCAGGATTTGTTATTACCAACGGGCATAATTATTTGGATCTTATGATCCAGGATTTGTTATTGCTAATGAGCATAATTGTTCGGATTCTATATCCACAGATTCGATATAGAATTGTTATTCCATTGCAGGAAAGGGGTACCTCACTAATCTTAATGCTTACGGTTTATATTTTAACAATTTCAGGTTTGTACGCTGCCAGCTAGGATACCATATGACCAGCAACTTTGAGAATTGCACCGTTGGAGAGAGTTGGGGTTTAAATGTGGGGATTTTATCATTGTCACACTGAATATTTTAATATACTCGCACATTGTATATATTGAGTTAGAATGGATTGAGTTGATGATTGTAATATTTAAGCATAATATTGTATGCCCGCTTAATTATGACTCTGATATTGATTTCATTATGGTACAAGAATAATATTATGTTCATTATGCACATTATGCAGTAAAATATTGATAAATGAATTATATTTCCAATGGGCTCAAGATTATGTTCTAATTATTCTAATAATAAATGATTAGTATGGATATTGGGTTTGGGGGGCGACGATTAGTGGTATCAGAGCATCTAGGTTATTAATTATGGACGTGTGTGACGATTAGATGGCAGTTATTGAGTTGATTTGATATTTATGAATATTTTTTTTGGTACTAACCAATAGTTTAGTATGATAAACTGTTTATATTGGTCGTTAGAACTTTGTTGTATTACAGATAATTCCACTTGGAACCTGGGAATGGGCAACATAGAGAAGATGGAGTAGCTTCTCGTACAAACAATACTGAAGTAGAGTAAAGTGTTAGTGAAAGGGCTAGAGAGCATGAGCAGCCTACAGAGATGAAAATAATGGCACATGTAATACTGAGGACGGCAGAGAAACAAGAATGAAATATGGCGCAAATGGCAGAACAACATGATAGATATCTGGAATCAAAGACTGTGGCCAGAATTGAGAGAGAGGCAAGGAATGAAATGAAAGATTACATGCACGAAAAGTTTTTGAACCTGAATCCTCCAGAATATTCAGGGTCAATTGAACCTACAGAAGCTGAGATGTGGGTCAGGGATCTAGAAACTATCTTTGCAGTTATGAAAGTTCCAAATAACCAGAAAGTGAATCTAGTTGTGTTTAAGCTGAAAGGAGAGGCCAAATATTGGTGGGAAGCCAGCAACCATTTGGTGCCCAGGATGGAAGGTACTGATGTTATTACTTGGGCTGAATTTATTAAAGCTTTATACGTTAAGTATTTACATAAAGTTTATAGGAGGGAGAAGGTGAGGGAATTTATAAATTTGACCCAAGGGAAAATGCCTTTGAGGGAGTATGAGGCTAAATTTACTCCTTTGTCTAGATTTGCTACTAAGTATGTGCAGGATGAAGAAGATAAATGTAGTATGTTTCAAGATGGACTGATTTGGCCTATTCAAAATAGAGTGGCCACTTATGAGTTAGAAGATTGTGCTTCTCTGGTAAACAAAGCCACGATAGCAGAAAGACAAATGAACCAAGGGGTGGCGAGTAGAGAGAGTTTTAAGAAAAATAGATTCGACGCATCTCAATCTAAGGGAGGTGAGGGTGGAAGTGTTAAGATGGAACCCCATAAATTTCAGAGAGGTGGTGGATATAGTGGTAGAGGTTAGGGGAGATTTGGCAGATATACTAGGGGTGGAGAATCTTCTAGTCTGGTTAGGAGGTCAGGAAAAGGTGAGACATTGGTGAGAGTTGTTACGTGTTTCTTTTGTAAAGAGGAGGGGCATTATAAATCCGAGTGTCCTAAGCTTAAAGGAGTGGAATGCTACCATTGTCATCAAGTGGGGCATGTTAAGAAGAATTGTTCGCAGTTGGCAGAGACTCCAACAGCACCTAGTGAAGCAGCAAGCAGAGTGTTACCTCTAGGTAGTGGAGAGAAAAGTGTGGGTAGAGGACAAGCTAGTGGTTCCAGGCCAGGTGGATGAGTCTTTACGATGAAAAAGGCTCATATTACCCCGGATGTGGTGATAGGTACACTTTATGTTACTGATAGAAGTGCTTATGTTTTGATTGATCCTGGTTCTACACATTCTTTTGTGTCCTATGCTTTT
Organism: Sambucus nigra; assembly: GCA_949130495.1. NCBI lineage: Eukaryota > Viridiplantae > Streptophyta > Magnoliopsida > Dipsacales > Adoxaceae > Sambucus > Sambucus nigra. Next base: position 524,892,267 of record OX422220.1, read on the forward strand.
GCTGTATACCTGAATAGACCATGTACTCGTTTAGATGTGGGGTTGGGTATTTATATGCCTATGGGGGATATGGTTGTAGCCGAATATGTTTTCTATGATTGTGTTTTGACTGTGGGGGTTAGAGATACAGTTATAGATTTACTTCCATTGGATATTTTTGATTTTGATATAATTCTGGGAATGGATTGGTTATCTAACTATCATTCATCTATGGATTGTTTCTGTAAGGAAGTTGTTTTTAATATGCCTGGTGAGCCTGAATTTAAATTTGTGGGGGAAAGGAAAATTGTTCCCAGTTGCATCATTTCTTCTATTCAGACGAGGAAATTATTGAGTAAGGGTTGTGAGGGTTTTATTGCATATGTTCTTGACACTAGGAAGGGGGCTTTACAGTTAGTCGATGTTCCTATTGTACGGGATTTTCCAGAAGTGTTTCCTAGTGAGTTGCCCGGGTTACCTCTAGAAAGATAGGTTGAATTTAGTGTTGCACAGATTATACTCAAGAGGGGGGGTGAATTGAGTTTTTACAAACTTTTAGTCAAATTAAAAATTTCAGAAAATTATATAATTTATAACACTTAGATAATTTTCAGATTAATAAAACTTTAAAGAATAAATTCAACAATATCAAATAAATGCAACTAACTAATTTAAACAACTAGAAATGCAGATTTTAACACACTAGGTATATTAAATTAATTTTCGTATTTAATATTAAGTGATATTCCGAAATTAATTATTTAATTCAAAAATAATTATTTCAATCTAAAAATTAATTAGGTCAAATTTCGGAATTAATTAATTGCAAGTTAGTGTGCTGAAAATATTAACTCAAGCAAGCATGTGCAAATAAATAAATAAAAGTGCTGAAAATAAATGACACCGTATTTTAACGTGGTTCGGCCAAATCCCGGCCTACGTCCACGCGCCTAGAGCCCTCGTCTCCTTTGCGCTTCACTAAATCTCATCCACTTGCGGGTAGGATCAAACCACCGCGTACAACTGTTTGCAAGCTAACTCCGAGCTTCAAACCCCGTGGCCCACTTACGGGTAGGAACCAATTACCGGTACAAACCGAAGCTTCAACAAAGCTTCACAACAAATCTGAATTTTTGTAGTACAAGATACAATAATGAAACTCCTTAAGATACAATTTGTAATCTGAGTTTTCTCCTTCTTGAGACTTCAATAAATGATGTTGAAGTAGGCACAAGTCTTTTTCTTCAATGATGAGCATAATGTAAATTAATTGCTCTCTTGAATGAGTAGTAGCTGAGTAGAAATTTAAATGCTCTCAATGATATTTCAACTCTTGCTCATATTCTTTCTTGTTGGTTGTTCTTCAATGCAGCACTGAAAAGCTTTAAATGTGTCTTCCAAAAACTAGTTGTTAGACACATGTATTTTGAGCATTAAATGCTCCTGATTTTGTGAGATGAAGTAGCTGAAAATAATCTCCAAGGCAGATATGCAAATCTTCACTTTTATCTGCTCCATAAAAATATAGCTGTTTAAAGTATGAGAATGGTAAACTAAAAATATATGTGATTGAAAGTGGCTGCGTAGACGACTCATATATTTTCTGTAGAAAGAATGTTGGTCCAAGAGATAATATACAAATCTGATATGTAAATGGTGAACCATTGTCTAAAGAATAGAACTGGTGTGTTAAGGATATTTTTCTGTCAAAGATAATATATGAAAATATAATATTCATAAGTAACAGATTTTGTTCAGGTGCATGTCTCGAGGAAGCCAAAGATAGTACCATAGGAAGTAGCTTCAGACTTTGGGAACAAACAAGATTTAATCAAGATGAGATATTATATTCAACAAGGACAAGGCATAGCCGAAAGTATGAGCTGATAAACAGTCCAAGGTAATATAAGTAAGATATATAATATAGTGGAACATTATGTATATATGAAATGAGGTACATGCTGACAGTCCAAAACATATCACAAGAGGGTCTTGTGTCAAAAAGATTTCATCCAAGTGGAACTAAGGTAGAAATTCATAGGCCACTTGGCCTTTTATCAAGGCTGACGGAATCAACTAAGGTCCATTCCCCTAATCTGTAGCAAGTATTGACCTATTAAAAGCTATAAGGTATGGCTTAACAGTTTCTTATATCAACTGCACTGTTAGGAACACGACATAATAGATATATATAAAAGAAGTTGATAATGCTTGGCCCAAGGCATGACAATAGGTACTGACTTGACAAGTCAGAAAAGAACTCGTGGCTAGAAGGCTTGTACTGAAAAAAAATTTACTACATGAACCAAGGTATGGTATGTATACCAGCGCGGGGTACGAGATATCAGTTTGAGTGTACAACCATTGCCAAAGAGACTACAAAAAAATAGCACGTTTAAGCTTTTAATATATATAACAAATATTACTTATTCATGCTCTTATCTCCCAAGGATAGTCTGCCTAAGCAAGTAATGAAAACATGAAGCTAAGTGGCAATGCTCTTTTCCAAAAGAAATATTAACACGATATATATAACTTAAAGATTTAAAAGAAACATTATAAAATATATGTAAAAATAAAAACAGATTCATATAAGAAAAATATATGCATACAGCACACAGAAAAAGAATAATTAACTGCTTATAATATAAACGGTGCATACGCAGGAACACGTGTATGGGTGCAATATAAACACAAATAGTTTATACAAATATATAAAATAGTGACTATATACAAAATATTTTTAGTAACTTACCAAATACTAAATAAATATATGTTTGGAATCATCAAAATCAATATATTAAGTTAAACTAAAATGTACATTAATTAAATTAATTTAATTAATTAGGGATAAATAACATTTTCATTAACAATCTCCCCCTTTTTGATGATGACAAACAATGATTCACACTAATCCATAAACTGAATAAATGAAGCACAAATTAGTGAATCATAAATATTTCTCCTCTTTGACATTATCAAAAAGATATATCATATAAAGCAAGTGTTAAGGGTAAACAAAAACTCCCCCTATCAAAAATAATTCAAGCATGGGATATAACCATAAATTGTAAGGGACATATGTGAATACCATGAATTTTTCACTAAGCACATATTCAACATGATATTCTCATATAGCATGTATTTGATTCAAGAGATAAACAAGAATATCATCAAATAATGCATAAGTCATCAAAAGAAAGTTCAACAACATTTTTATAAAAGATTTACAACTTAAGGTTGTTAACAACATGACACACGTCTTTAGCGTTTCCCTCAATTGTGATTTTCTTGCCTTCTAGAACAATTTTAACAGGATTTTCAGCCATGTTTTGAGAAGATGAGGACGCAACATTTTCATTAGAAGGAGTAGGAGCATGAGAGTGCATATTTTGAGGTAAAACAAATGGCCATGAAGGAGGTTTCACCCAAGGGGCATGTGGCGGAGATGAGCGAATAGCAAGCATTGAGGCATCAAATGAAGAATATTTTTTATATTGAGAACCGCTTACTCCCTTAATTTGGGATTCACAATCTCCCCAAGTAGTATAAATTCCGAGAAATTTTCCAACCCACACAACATAAAAACTCTTTGACATCTCAAAAGATAGATAAGAGAGAAAATGTGATGTGCACAAATAGGCTAGAATGTTGTGGTATTTAAAGCCATAAAATTTTGTCGCGCTGTTCATAAATTTGCCAATTTTGAGATACGAGCCAAAAATTCTCGTGATTATCAATACTATTGCAATATTCATAAAATGTATAAAAATCCATGGTTAAACATTTTTCTCCAAATAAATTTCAATAACCATTTATCTCCCCATAAGGGATACTAATTAAGGCATATATGCTTATAAAAATTAAAGTGCATCTTTTCAAGAGATAAAGTATTTTTAACATTTATTTCCATAAGATCATTTTTAACAAATAAAAAATATCACAAGTCATAACAATTTTAATTAATCATAAGATTTTTCGAATTAAGCACAAAATAATCATAAGTGTTATTTCCAAAAAAAATTAAAAAAGTTCAAGAATGTCACAAATATTTAAATAAGGACACTAAACATGTAGCATGACATAAATCTAGCTCATAAAGATTAATGTGTTCATATCATTAATAAAAGGATATTACAAAAACAACATGTAGCACATAAGACTAGTAAATTTGTAAAATGACATTTTCGTTTCAAATTAATATTCAATAAAATCATGAATTGATCCAATATCAAGATGTAATCACAAAAAAATATATGAATTTTTAAAAAAAAAAATTATCATCAAAATCAAATATGTCATACAACATAAAATCATCAAAAATAATAAATATACAAATTTACATGTGAAGTCTAAATATTCAACAACAAACACATGGAGATATATCATAAAACAAACCATAAAAAAATATATGATATTAAATTCAAAAATGGTGTTCCTTACCACCTTACCAATACCAATGACATATTCATGAAACTTCTCCAATTGTGGCATTTCCAACATTAGGCGATGATACTTTAAATTTGTAATATGACCAAATCATATGCCTTGAAAATCCACATTCCATCTTAAAATGCAACCTACACAACTTTGAAAATTTTCTCTTTTGGTACCCAAAATGTGTTAGGTCCATAGGGGTTAGTATACATCTTGGTTCCTTTAGGAATCCAAGCTAATTTTCTTTTTCTAAATTTATATGGACACAAATCTGAAAAATGTGTGTGTCTTCCACAATAAGTGCATAAATAGTTAGTATGACTAGATGAGGCATCATTTTTCAATAAATTTGAATAAGTCTTTTTCTCATTTCCTTCATCATATCCTATACCATTATTATTAAATCGAATCCTTTGTGTCTCAACAATTTTATGAAAATATTCATTTCCTTTTGTAAAAGTATCTAATGATTTCTTTAAATATTCAATCTCCCTTTTTAAATCACTATTTTCAATTTCAAGAGGAGTTGTGACAATAATAGATTTTTCCTTTTTCAAAGATTTAATTTCATTTTTCAAAGATTCATATTCTAATTTCAACTTATCAAAATCATTTGACATAGAATCATATTTTGATGAAAGTAATGAATGAGACTTTTTAAGTTTAATATATTTATTTTTAAGTTCTTCAAAACTTTCACATAACTCATCAAAAACATTTTGTAAAACTTCATAATCATCAACATCATCATTATCACTATCACTAGAGTTAGGGTTAGAGTGTACCCCATTTTCCATAGCCATGAAACAAAGATGAGAAACTTCATTTTCATTCGAATCTTCATCGGAAGAGCTTGAGTCGGAGTCACTCCATGTTGTGGCCTTCAATGCCTTCTTCCCTTTCTTATACTTTGGACAATTAGGCTTAATGTGTCCAACTTCATCACAATAATAGCATCTTGGTTCAGATTTGGATTGATGATCATCATCGAACTCTTTTGAATAATTTTTCCTTCTTCTTTTCTTGGCTTTCTTTTTGGAGACAAGATATTTTTTGAAGTTTTTAGCCAATAAGGAAATATCATCATCATTGTCATCTTCACTTTCTACATTTTTGCTTGAAGATTTGAAAGCAATAATTTTGTTTACTTTAGGTTTTTCTTCTTCAACAAATTCCTTGAGTTCCATCTCATTAGTGATTAAAGAACCCAAAAGCTCATCAAGAGAGATAGGTATTTCTCTAATTGCTTCTTTGATAGCTAACTTTTTGGTCATCCAATTCGCCGGCAATGACCTGAGAATTTTGCTCACCAACTCATTGTTAGTATAGGTTTTTCCAAGAGATTTAAGACCATTAATAAAATTAGTGAACCTAGTGAACATATCAGAAATAGATTCATCAGATTTCATCTTAAATAATTCATAACTATGAACAAGCATGCTAATTTTATCTTCTTTAACTTGACTAGTTCCTTCATATGTGACTTCTAGTCTATCCCAAATTTCTTTAGCAGATTCACAACAACAAATTCTGTTATACTCATTTACATCAAGTGCACAATGCAAAATATTCATAGCTTTAGCATTTATTTGAATTTTCCTAATATCAACTTCATTCCATTCATTTTCTTCTTTAGGGACAGAAGCATTATTTTCCATTTTAATAGGAATAAAGGGACCATTCATAACAACTCTCCAGACTTCATAATCATGTGACTGAATAAAATATTTAATTCTATTTTTCCAATAACTATAATCATTTCCAGAAAATAGAGGAGGTTTAAAAATTGATTGTCCTTCACTAAGAGATGATGTAACATATGCCATCGATCTTTAACTCTAAGATTTGTTAATTCAAAAAAAAAAGAAGAGCACTAGCTCTGATACCAATTGTTGCCCAGATTATACTCAATAGGGGGGGTGAATTGAGTTTTTACAAACTTTTAGTCAAATTAAAAATTTCAAAAAATTATTTAATTTATAACACTTAGATAATTTTCAGATTAATAAAACTTTAAAGAATAAATTCAACAATATCAAATAAATGCAACTAACTAATTTAGACAACTAGAAATGCAGATTTTAACACACTAGGTATATTAAATTAATTTTCGTATTTAATATTAAGTGATATTCTGAAATTAATTATTTAATTCAAAAATAATTATTTCAATCTTAAAATTAATTAGGTCAAATTTCGGAATTAATTAATTGCAAGTTAGTGTGCTAAAAATATTAACTCAAGCAAGCATGTGGTAGGATCAAACCACCGCGTACAACTGTTTGCAAGCTAACTCCGAGCTTCAAACCCCGTGGCCCACTTGCGGGTAGGAACCAATTACCGGTACAAACCGAAGCTTCAACAAAGCTTCACAACAAATCTGAATTTTTGTAGTACAAGATACAATAATGAAACTCCTTAAGATACAATTTGTAATCTGAGTTTTCTCCTTCTTGAGACTTCAATAAATGATGTTGAAGTAGGCACAAATCTTTTTCTTCAATGATGAGCAGAATGTAAATTAATTTCTCTCTTGAATGAGTAGTAGCTGAGTAGAAATTTAAATGCTCTCAATGATATTTCAAGTCTTGCTCATATTCTTTCTTGTTGGTTGTTCTTCAATGCAGCACTGAAAAGCTTTAAATGTGTCTTCCAAAAACTAGCTGTTAGACACATGTATTTTGAGCATTAAATGCTCCTGATTTTGTGAGATGAAGTAGCTGAAAATAATCTCCAAGACAGATATGCAAATCTTCACTTTTATCTGCTCCATAAAAATATAGTTGTTTAAAGTATGAGAATGGTAAACTGAAAATATATGTGATTGAAAGTGGCTGCGTAGACGACCCATATATTTTCTGTAGAAAGAATGTTGGTCCAAGAGATAATATACAAATCTGATATGTAAATGGTGAACCATTGTCTAAAGAATAGAACTGGTGTGTTAAGGATATTTTTCTATCAAAGATAATATATGAAAATATAATATTCATAAGTAACAGATTTTGTTCAGGTGCATGTCTCGAGGAAGCCAAAGATAGTACCATAGGAAGTAGCTTCAGACTTTGGGAACAAACAAGATTTAATCAAGATGAGATATTATATTCAACAAGGACAAGGCATAGCCGAAAGTATGAGCTGATAAACAATCCAAGGTAATATAAGTAAGATATATAATATAGTGGTACATTATGTATATATGAAATGAGGTACATGCTGACAGTCCAAAGCATATCACAAGCAGGTCTTGTGTCAAAAAGATTTCATCCAAGTGGAACTAAGGTAGAAATTCATAGGCCACTTGGCCTTTTATCAAGGCTGACGGAATCAACTAAGGTCCATTCCCCTAATCTGTAGCAAGTACTGACCTATTAAAAGCTATAAGGTATGGCTTAACAGTTTCTTATATCAACTGCACTGTTAGGAACACGACATAATAGATATATATAAAAGAAGTTGATAGTGCTTGGCCCAAGGCATGACAATAGGTACTGACTTGACAAGTCAGAAAAGAACTCGTGGCTAGAAGGCTTGTACTGAAAAAAAATTACTGCATGAACCAAGGTATGGTATGTATACCAGCGCGGGGTACGAGATATCAGTTTGAGTGTACAACCATTGCCAAAGAGACTACAAAAAAATAGCACGTTTAAGCTTTTAATATATATAACAAATATTACTTATTCATGCTCTTATCTCCCAAGGATAGTCTGCCTAAGCAAGTAATGAAAACATGAAGCTAAGTGGCAATGCTCTTTTCCAAAAGAAATATTAACACGATATATATAACTTAAAGATTTAAAAGAAACATTATAAAATATATGTAAAAATAAAAATAGGTTCATATAAGAAAAATATATGCATACAGCACACAGAAAAAGAATAATTAACTGCTTATAATATAAACGGTGCATACGCAGGAACACATGTATGGGTGCAATATAAACACAAATAGTTTATACAAATATATAAAATAGTGACTATATACAAAATATTTTTTGTAACTTACCAAATACTAAATAAATATATGTTTGGAATCATCAAAATCAATATATTAAGTTAAACTAAAATGTACATTAATTAAATTAATTTAATTAATTAAGGATAAATAACATTTTCATTAACATTCAGTATTGAATTAGCACCGGGGACATACCCTATTTCTATGGCACCGTATAGAATGGCACCTGTTGAATTGAAAGAACTTAAGATTCAGTTGCAGTATTTACTTGATAGGGGGTTTATACAACCTAGTGTATCTCCATGGGGTGCACCAGTTTTATTTGTGAAAAAGAAAGATGGTACTATGCATTTGTGTATTGATTATAGGCAACTGAATAAAGCTACAGTTAAGAACAAATATCATTTATCTCGTATAGATGATTTGTTTGATCAGTTACAGAGTGCTAAAGTGTTTTAAAAGATAGACTTGCGATCAGGGTATCTTCAGTTGTGGGTGAAGGAGAGTGATATTTCTAAAACTGCTTTTCGCACTCGGTATGGTCATTTTGAGTTTTTGGTGATTCCTTTTAGGGCGACTAATGCTCCAGCTGTATTTATGGATCTTATGAACCGGGTACTGCATCCTTTTGTTGATTCATTTGTGATAGTTTTTATTGATGATATTCTGATTTATTCATGTGATATGGTTGAACATGAAAAGCATCTCAGAACTATTTTGAATGTGTTGAAAGATAAGAAATTGTAGGCTAAGTTTAGCAAAATGTGAATTTTGGCTATCAAAAGTTGTATTTTTAGTCCATGTTATTTCTGGAGATGGTATATGTGTTGATCCCAAGAAAGTAGAACCTATTGTAAAGTGGGAGAGGCCCAATAATGCAACTGAGGTTAGGAGTTTCCTGGGTTTAGGTGGGTATTATAGAAGGTTTATTAAAGGATTTTCTTCAATTGCCTTGTCAATGACTAAATTGACCCGAAAAGATATTAAGTTTGAATGGAATTATGATTGTAAAAATAGTTTTGATGAATTGAAAAAGAGGTTGGTAATTGCACCTGTTCTTACTATTCTGCATGGTGGAGATGGTTTTGTTATTTATACTGACGCTTCACATCAGGGGTTGGGTTGTGTTTTTATGCAGCATGGTAAAGTTATTGCTTATGCTTCTAGGCAGTTGCGTATACATGAACGTAATTATCCTAACATGATTTGGAACTTATTGCTATTGTGTTTGCTTTGAAATTATGGCGTCATTATCTATATGGTGAGGTATGTGAAATTTTTACTGACCATCAAAGCCTTAAGTATTTATTTACTCAGAAGGAGTTGAATTTGAGACAGAGGCGGTGGATGGAGTTAAGTAAAGATTATGATTGTACAATTCACTACCACTCAGGGAAGGAAAATGTAGTTGCAGATGCTCTGATTAAAAAGGCTTTGGGTAGGTTATCTTGTATTCGGTGTGCTAGATTTTCCCACATCATGGAGTTGAGATTGATGGGAGTAGAATTGAAGCTAGCAAATGGGGACAAGTTCTTTCCTCATGTAAGCGTGAGGCCTTTGTTAGCTACCCGTATTCATGAATTGCAAGGTCAAGATCCTTTTCTTGAGAAGAAATGGCAAGATGTCCGAGATGGTAAATCTGAATATTTTTGTATTGTGAATGATGGCACTTTATTGCATAAGCAACGGTTATGTGTGCCTAATGTGGGTGGATTGAAAGAGGAAATTTTAGATGAGGCTCATAATTCCATTTATACTATGCATCCTGGTAGTACTAAAATGTATAGGGATTTAAAGGAGCATTATTGATGGAATAATATGAATAAGTAAATAGCTGATTTTGTTGCTAGGTGCCTTATATGTCAGCAAGTGAAAGTGGAACATCAGAAACCTACTGGTCTGCTTCTGCCATTGCCAATATCGAAATGGAAATGGGATCATGTAACGATGGATTTTGTGGTTGGGCTTCCTCGATCTCAGAAGGGGTCAGATTCGATTTGGGTAGTGGTGGACAGATTGACCAAGTCCGCTCATTTTCTAGCAGTCAAGACTATGTATACAATTGATAGGTATTCTAGATTGTATGTTAATGAGATTATTCGATTGCATGGAGCACCTGTATCTATTATTTCAGATAGGGACCCTACTTTGACATCTACATTTTGGGATAGCTTGTAGTATGCTATGGGTACTAACTTAAAGTTTAGTACGACTTTTCATCCTCAGACAGATGGGCAGTCTGAAAGGACAATACAGATTTTGGAAGATATGCTTAGAGCTTGTGTGCTTGATTTCAAAGGTAATTGGGATGAATATTTTCCTTTGATAGAATTGCATATAACAATAGTTTTCAATCTACTATTGGTATGACGCCATATGAAGCATTGTACGGAAGACGGTGTCGTACACCCGTATGTTGGGGTGAAGTTGGTGAAAGGAAGATAGAGGGTCTGGAGTTGATTGAAGTCACCACTGAAAAAGTGAAGATTATTCAAGATAGAATGAGAACGGCTCAAAGCAGACATAAAAGTTATGCAAATAAGAGACGAAAATATTTAGAATTTCATAAGGGGGATTACGTGTTTCTTCGGATATCTCTATGGAAAGGAGTTATGAGGTTTGGAAAGAAAGGTAAATTAAGTCCACACTACATTGGACCCTATGAAATTCTTGAGAAAGTCAGGATGGTTGCCTACAAGTTAGCGTTACCACATGATTTAGCTCGATTACATGATGTTTTCCATGTTTCTATGTTGATGAAGTACGTTACGGATCCTTCACAAGTATTGGTAGAACAACCTATTGCGTTGAAAGAAGATTTGAGCTATGTGGAACAACCACTTGCAATCGTCGATAGGAAATAACAAATATTGAGATCAAAAGTGTTCCCACTTGTGAAGGTTGTGTGGAGAAGGCATTCCATGGAAGAAGCTACATGGGAGAGTGAGGATAGCATGAAGATGCGTTATCCGTATTTGTTTGATTCGGACAACCAACGTGTGTCAATTTTGGGGACGAAATTTCCTCACAGGGGGAGAATTGTGACAACCCAAATATAATTATGATAAATTCTATTGAAATCATGATTACCTTATGTGATATGGATAATATGTTGTGGTGACAATTAATTCAACATAAATAAATAAAAGAAACGCAATCACCGAATGAAATAAAGAACAAAAAATGCCAATCACACAAGCAAGAGATATACGTGGTTCGGCAAGAATGCCTACGTCCACGGTGGTACAGTCAGTATTATTTCTATTTACTCCGGGGAGTAGTTCACAGAGAATACAGTGCGTGCCTTTTGCCCTAGGCTTAGGGTTTGTTATATACGGGTTTATTTTCAGGCAGTGGGGGTGTTGGACTCCCCCACGTCCATATTTCTCTCCTTGAATATCTCTATCCGAGATAACAGGAGAGGACCAAGTCATAACTGAATTGATTTAAAGGGTTCCGGGCTTGGACTTTGGGCCGTCTTGATCAGGTTACTCATCCGGGTCCACTATACAAAATCTAGGTACCCACAATTGCCCCTAAATTTTTGGGCCACAATTTGGGCTCAATAAATTTAAATGATTAGTCATAATGGGTCTTCTTGCATATCGTGCAACTTCTCCCAAAGTCCGAGGACTGATTTAGGCGACACTTGGTTCGTGTCCTGTGCATGATGATTAGAAACATTTATAAGTCTCCTTGAGCAGTTGTTTCGCAATCACCATTTCAAACTTCTTCGTACTCTTTTTCTTTCTACGAGCTCTAGCGATTTCATGCCCTTTTCTTCAGGTCTTCGTTCTCTTTGCTTCCGATTCCCCTTACTGTCTGGGCTTGTGTTTCTTCATCATTCAAGTTAAACTTTTATCTTGTAAGTTTCCTGTGCCTTCTCTCTGTGTTTTTCTTTGATTTTTGCAACTTAGGTTTTATGAATGGCGAAAATAGGTAATCGATCAGTGCCTGAGTTTAGGAAATTTTATAATATCCCAGAATGGGTAGAGATAAAGTGTGCCCCTGTACTGTAAGGACAATTTTGTCCATCATACTTGTGTATGTCATAAGCCGTAACACCGTTGCAGAGATTCAAAGTCCACATCGTCATCAACGGAATCCGAAGATCAAAAGAAAGGAGGAATCTGAATTCTGGTAAGCCGGACCAGTCTGCCCAGAATTAAAAGGAACCGATCCGATCACTATCGGACCAATCCGACCACTATCGCACCGATCCGTTTTTGTGCAGCATTCCAGTAGGTCCCAAACCGTTAACGAACCGATGAATTGAAAAATGACCAGAACCGATCCGCTGCCTACCGGACCGATCCGCTTACCGGACCGATCCGCCCTCAAGCTGGACCGGTCTGCCTGGGATAATTACGAACAGTCCCAGTTTTCTAAAACTCTTCAATGGTTTTCTTTTAAATACCAACTTCGGGGGAGTTATTTCAGAAGACTTTTCAAGACGAAATTTAGAGTCCTATATGCTCTAGTCTTCACCTTTTTGAGTTCCAATACTCATGTGTTGATTCACACAAATTATCATACCTTTGTGAATCACTTTTGTGCAACCCAAGAACATAACTCTGTTTTGTTCATCTTTGAGAAGAAGTCGTCTCTCTTCTTCCTTGCTGCCCTCCTGGAAAGGGAAAGTTCCAGCCGACACACTAGTGGAGAAGCCGTTTTCTTCTTCATCGCTGACAACCTGGGGTTCCTGCGGGAGATTCCAGTCGAGACATCGGAACCGACACCTGCGGGTATTTCGTATGTCGCTGTATTTCATTGTAATCCGATTGTAAGCCATTTTCTTACAAATTATAGTGAAATAAATGGTTTTGCCCCTTTGGGGGATTTTTCCTTAAATTGCTAGTTCTATCCTGTAGCGACTCTTCAAATTGGTATCAGAGCCCGTTTCACTAAGTTATTGTGTTTTGATCCTGTTTTTCAAAAAAAAAATGGCCTTTGGTGACTTTGATGATTTACGGTGTCAACTTTTTGAAAAGGTTAATTGGAATTATCACACGAACTCTTGTTTTATTTCTTCTGTTGAAAACAATTCTGAGAGGTGTCCGTGTTGTGAGGGTGTTGGTCACACGTTAGATGAGTGTCCCACTAATTTAAAGAAGAAATTGAATAAACCGGTTTCTCATGTTTCTACCCTTAGTGATTGTGACTCAGAAGGAGAAGTATTTTATGCTTCTAGGAGAGAGCTTCCCAACTGTGTGTCTACTCTTGAGAGTGACGATGATACTTGTTCCACATCTACTGAGAGTGAATCCCATGAAAGTGAGGGTGATGGGAGTGAGGATGGAAGTAGAGATAATCGTGACTTGCAAACGGCTTTCAATGAACTTTATGCTGAAACTTTGAAAACAAAGAAAGAAAATTTGAAATTTAAAGCCCGATTGAAGAGCGTGCCTTAAAAAATAATGACGTTTTAGTTGAAGATCTTAGGGCACATGAGAAAATTTTGAGAGAGAAGCTTGAGTATGTCGAGGGTGAGAGAGATGATCTTCGAGGCGTGATGGAAGCTATGAAAAAGGAGCTTCTTGAGTTTGAGGCGTCTAGACACTTACTTAAATCTAGGATAGGTGAACTTGAGAAAAGTTTGAGAGATTCTAGTAAGGTGAAATTCGATTTGGAGTCTAGGTCTGAAAAACTTGATAAGATTTTAGGCACTATCGAGATCAAAAAGGATAGGGGTGGGATTGGTTTTGAAAAACATATTACACCCATTCCCACACGTGTGAGAGAGCCACCTAGGATTGTTAAGAAAGAGGCACCTAAGTTTGTTAGGAAAGATCCCCCTAGGAACATCGTGAGAGAACCTCCTAGGATCATTAGGAGAGAGGCACCTAGGCAAATTCAGATAGCGCCACCTAGGAATTTGAGGAGAGCACCTCCTAGGAATTTGAGGAGAAGCCCACCGTTTGGTAACATTCACCGCCCGGTTTACACTTGCACACATTGCGGTAAGCAAGGCCATCTTAGGCGTTTCTGTTACAAACTTTTGAATGGACCTAGGAAGGTTAACGAGAGAGTCACACCGATTCCTAAAACCCCCACACCTCGTTACACATCGATTTGGGTTAGGAAATCTGATTTAGAGGCTTATGGTCTTTTTGTTCACGACTCGTGTTTGCTTGCACATGATTCTTCTCTTGCCATATCATATAGATGAGTGTGTTTGCATGTTTGTCATACACTAGTTGTGATTTCATGATATATATTTTCTAGTGTTATGTCATGTACTTTTTGTATAAATTTTTGTTTTTTTAAAAAAAATTTTGAAAAATACAAAAAGATTTTAGTTTGATAAAATTTTTGAAAAATCCAAAAAGAGTTTTTTGTTTATGGATGAGCATTTAAGATAGCCAAGTCACAATTTCATTTCATATATCCATGTGGCTGTTTGATAGAGATTTGAGAGGCTACATCATTTCATCCATGTGCTTAACATTGATTGGAGTCTTTGAGATGTAATTAGCGATATCCTCCTACATGCTTGATTCCTATATCCTTTATTGCACACATGCACTGTTATATTTTATTATTGCACTTGTCTATCACATATTGGCTTGAGTGTTTCTATCTCAATTTTGTCTATACAATGTACAATATGCGATAAAACTTGACAAGATTGGATTGCATGTAAAAACCGTTTTGGTGAGACTGTTTTTTTGTGGTAATTTGCATAACGGGGAGGGGCTGCGAAAGTTGATTTCTTATCCTTTGCGCAAAAGCCACCGTTTAAAAGGACCTAAAAATGGAGGAATTTTAATATCCGAGGTCCTAAGAGGTTAAAAGAGCCCGAAAAAAATTATAAGGCAATAAAAAGAAATTCATGCCAAATATGGGCCATTTAGGTTTCACCATCAATTCTCCAAAGTTTGAGAATTTAGTATACCTCTATTCAAAATATAAATCTGAGGGAGTATGGTTGGAGAATGTTTAAAACGGGTTTGCACTTCCTTGAAAGTCCTGAAAAAGCTGAAAAACATTTTGGACGTTATTGGTGTAGAAATCACTTTGAGCTTTGATTTGCTGATTTGATTTAGTCAATGTCTTATATTGCACTTTTCTTACACCAAAGGAAGCATTTGAGTTCATTCGTTAGGAATATCCAATATTCATCTTGCACATATGACATGTTTGTATGCATTGATTTTCCTATCGAATTTTGATCACACCCATTCATTTACGCTTTCACCGACTTGGTTGTTTTATGTTCATTCATGGTGTGATTTATGCCTTGTGACACTCCGGTTCTTGCCTGCTTGATTTATTTCTCTCATTTGTCTATTTGGGGACATCATAAAAAGGGGGAGAAAGAATTATCATATTATGGGGGAGTTTTGAAGTTTTGAGCTCATAAATTTGGTATCTATGTTTATCTCATTTCAAACTCGATATGTCACTTGGTATTTGCTTTGTCTCATGTGTGTAGGCACTACTTTGATGATCTCTAAATTGCACACCCTGATGAGAAAAGCGTAAAGATTCCTGAAGATTCGAAGAGCAACGATGCAGTCTTATTCACTTGTACCTTTTCAGTTTTGGGTTCATGGAAGGGTAGATTTGTATAGGCATATTGGATTTTCGATAATTCGGATTTTTTATGTTTGTTCCGGCATAGACATAGGGGGAGATTTGTAAGGACAATTTTGTCCATCATACTTGTGTATGTCATAAGCCGTAACACCGTTGCAGAGATTCAAAGTCCACATCGTCATCAACGGAATCCGAAGATCAAAAGAAAGGAGGAATCTGAATTCTGGTAAGCCGGACCGGTCCGCCCAGAATTAAAAGGAACTGCTCTGATCACTATCGGACCGATCCGTTTTTGTGCAGCATTCCAGTAGGTCCCAAACCATTAACGAACCGATGAATTGAAAACTGACCAGAACCGATCCGCTGCCTACCGGACCGATCCGCCTCTGTTAAAAAAGAACCGATCCGCTTACCGGACCTATCCGCCCTCAAGCCGGACCGGTCCGCCTGGGATAATTACGAACAGTCCCAGTTTTCTAAAACTCTTCAATGGTTTTCTTTTAAATACCAACTTCGGGAGAGTTATTTCAGAAGACTTTTCAAGACGAAATTTAGAGTCCTATATGCTCTAGTCTTCACCTTTTTGAGTTCCAATACTCATGTGTTGATTCACACAAATTCTTATACCTTTGTGAATCACTTTTGTGCAACCCAAGAACATAACTCTGTTTTGTTCATCTTTGAGAAGAAGTCGTCTCTCTTCTTCCTTGCTGCCCTCCTGGAAAGGGAAAGTTCCAGCCGACACATTAGTGGAGAAGCCGTTTTCTTCTTCATCGCTGACCACCTGGGGTTCCTGCGGGAGATTCCAGCCCATACATCGGAACCGACACCTGCGGGTATTTCGTATGTCGCTGTATTTCATTGTAATCCGATTGTAAGCCGTTTTCTTACAAATTATAGTGAAATAAATGGTTTTGCCCCTTTGGGGGATTTTTCCTTAAATTGCTAGTTCTATCCTGCATGCTTTATTTTATTTGAATAAATTATCTAGATGCATGTTATAGGTTTTAACTAAAATTTGGGAATTATTAAAATTGGATTTTATTTGAGATGTCGCAATATTTTCCGTTGTAGCGACTCTTCATGTACCGAGGAATGTTAGGGAAATAGAGGATGCTCATGGGCTCCATGTCTTGTTGTTGTCTCAAGGGGGGCTTACTTTCCCTCCGAACCAGTTGTTTCGTCATTTCTTTAACTATTTTGGCATTGTTCCTTCTCAATGTTCGCCCAAAATTTGGAAAATAGTGAATGGGGTCCATAGAATAAACCAACTCTATGGCACCAACTTAGGGCTTGCTGAGATCTGTTTCTGCTACTCTTTTTCTCGGACGAGATCCGGTCTTCTCTATCTCAAGGCCAGGAGTCCTGATAGGGTGTTGGTAGTTAACTTACCTGATTCCCATAAGGACTATTGGCTAGAGGGTTTCCTTGCTAGGAATTGGCAGCTTTCTCCCCATAGTGAAGGGTCGAGATCTGATATGTATACGATCCCCTTTCTCGGGGAAGAGTTCATAGGTAGGGCTAATTTTGTTTTGCCCTGTTGGTCTTTTTGCTTATGTGTGACCTCTCTTACTATTTTTCTTTTTTCTATGTCAGCGAAGGCGAAGAACTCGGAGCCTGCTGTTGGTGAAGTTCAAGGAGCTGAGTTGATCAAGGCTTGGAGTATTAGGGAGACTTTGGCCGACGATGATCATTCGCGGTCGGCTTTGTTTCTCTTAGAATATAAAAATATTAGTTCTAGTTTCATTGCTCATCCTGTCGACAAAGTCCCAGAGCTTGACTTTACTGAAGAAGCTGCTGCGGATCCAATTTATTTGGACGAGGAAGAGAGCATCTCTGATAGCGAGGTTGGTAACAGGGGTGATGCTGAGGGTGATATCAGTGAGGAGAGTTCCAGTGGTGAAGAGTCTTCTGGTTCAGAAGAATCTTCTGGGGCTCAAGAGTCTTCGAGTGCATCTAGTAGCTCCAGCGAAGAAATGGCTCCTCCTAGGAGAAATTTGATCCATGATGATGATGAAGATGATGTGCTCCTTGCTCATCGGTCAAAGAAGCAGAGGTCGTCTGAGACCGTTCTTTCTGGTTCCCAATCTGCTGCTCGTGAGCAGGAGAAGAAAAGGAAAGAAGATTTGTTGAGAGAGAAAGAGAGGAAGAGGGAAGAGGAAAAGAAGAAAGTAGAGGATAGGATGAGAGCTGACAGGGAGAAGAAGGAGAGAGAGGAGGAAAGGCGAAGGGTGGAGGCAAGGACGAAGGCTGGGAAGGTTCTGGTGCCTGTGTCTGCCCTGCCCGAGGGGGCATCAGTTGCTCTTTCACCTCAGCTGGCCCCCGCGCTGCTGGACAGGGCAATCTTACCCGCTGACCGTCAGAAGGCAACGAGTTCTGATCAATTAGCCCTGCAAGCTAGTCAGAGGCTAGCCTTGGTAAGTTCGCTCCTGTTTTTCCATTCTTGCAGTGTTCTGTATGATGCCTTTCCCTAATGTACTCACTCTTTCCTGCAGTTCGTCACAGATTTTGCTGTGCTCTACCGTGCTCGTGACGAGCTGGTAAATAAGAATGCTGAGTTAGAGAAGAAGAATGCCGAGCTGGAGGCAAGTCTAAAAGCTACCCCTGCTGCTCCGAAATCTTCCGATCTTACCCTTACTGAAGCCAACCGGGTAAGAGAAGCAGGGGCCAAAGAGCTGAATGAGCTCCGGCAAGCTTATGACCTGGTTTGCTCGAGCAAGCTGGCGGTGGTGGAGGAGAATAAGGTACTGAGGGAAAAATTGGCGACAGCAAAGGAAAGCTGGTACAATGCTTGATGGGCGGCGGCATATGAGGATGCGGAGCTCCAGATCGGCTATATCAGCCGTTTAAATTTCAAGAAAGGCTGGAATAAGGCACTTTTGACTGTCGAGGTGGATATCGACTCCCCCTTGTATGACGAGCATGATCCAGGTCCGAAACCCATTGTTGCCGAGTTGCCTACCCCAGCTGCTGGAGGGGTCACTTTTATTTCCCAGACTGCTCCTGATGATGCTCCTCTTGCTCAGGGGACAGCGGCTACTCCTGTTGAGGAGGGTGCTGTCAACGCTGCTGACAAGGGGAAACAGCCGATCAGCTCTGACCAGACTGGGGTTGCTCGCTAGTCTGCTCTTAGGACCTCCTTTTTTTGTTGTTCTGTTATATTTTCTTTTAAGCGCTGACGTACTTGGATTCCCTTATATGAATGAAAATACTTTTCCTTTTTGCATACTGATTTTTCTTCTCGTTAATATCCTTCTATGCTTTGTAATTGGTTGATGTAGATGAATATATACCTTCCACCTCTCAACTAGGAATGATTCTGGGTGCCAACGTGAGCAACGAAGTTCGTCGAACCTTTGTGAGAATTTGCAAGTCCCTGAGATCAAGGACTAAGAGTTATCAAGATCAGACTGAGCTCATCGCCAAACTGAAGGACTGACTTCAGGAGATGGAAGTAGTTGGTGCTTCAGTTCAGGAGGAGGTGGATACTCTGAGAGCTAGACTTCTTGATGCCACATAGATCAACCAGGTCGGAGAGATTCTCCAATAGGAAAATGAGACCTTGAGGGGAGAGGTATTGCGACTGAGGGAGCATGCACCAAGTATTGAGCCCCGAGTTTTAAGAGGCTCTTTGTCTTTGGTTGATCCGCGAGCTGGCGTAAGTGATGAAGGCGCAGCTAGAGAGGCTGACGAGCTACGAGCAGATGTTCGCCGAGCTTATGTGATAGCCGCAGGGCTCCAAAGAGATGTCACATTGTTGAGGCAATTGTTCAAGAAAGGACCTCGACAAGTGTGGGCAGATGGTTATGACCAAGGCTGGGCAGATTCTCCGACGAGGTTGGCAGAAGTTGAGGAGTTATCTTTTATCAGCGGGTGGTTGAATGCCCTTAGGGAGTTGAAAGTCCCTAGGAACTCCATGCTCTGGTATCGCCATGACATCTCCCCGTTAACCTTAATGCCTAACCCATTTAGGAGGGACGACCAATGGGTCCCAATAGATTCCATTCCTAGGCAATTATTAGAGCCAAACGTGAATGAGGTTGAAGAGGAGTTGGTTCCTCACCCGGATGATGGCCGAAGAGCGCGAGTAGCTGACTATCTTGCTCAGAGGCCTCTTCCTCATTAAGTGATCAATGTAATCATGATTTTTTTATGAATATGATGAAGTAGTGTAATATTTATGTCTTGGGTGTTTTCGCCGACTAAACATGCGTTGTTATTTTTACTTCGTCAGTTCCTCTTCTAGTTATATTGGGCCTTTCGCAGCCGACTAGATATGCATGGTTGTTTCTTTAAGTGAATGTCCTCCCAGTCCAGTATGCTGGTGAGATACCGTTCTACCCCACTTTACCTTTTAGGTTGTGTCATCACACCCCCTTAGGCCTAAGTGTGATAATGGCGAGGACATACCTGGTATTGGATGTTCTATCCGATCAGGTTTTGTGAGCTGAAGAATGTTCGGCGGCCAATTAGTTTTTGGCCAAACTGCCTAAGGATCCCCTGTTGGGCTTCATATATATTGCTAGGGGCAATGCTAAGAGGTTGTCCGTGTTTCATAACGAAAACCTGAGGAGGGTGATTCCCCTGCTGCCATTTGTTAGGTAGCGTGCTTGTCACTTGGAAAGGGTGTGTAAGCCACATGGTTCATAATACAGAATTAAAATTTTATAGGATGCAACTGCAAAACACTTTTATTAATTACACGAAGATAAAAAATGAATTGCCACAAATCCGATAAAAGATGAAAAAATTAGAAATAGAATTTCTTAAGATTGTCTGCATTCCATGCTCGGGGTATCTCTCTGCCCTCCAGCATTTTTAAGTGATAAGCTCCTTGTAAGTCTCCTCTTGTTATTTTGAATGGCCCTTCCTAGTTTTGTCCCAGCTTGTCGTCTGATGGTTTTACTGCGCTTCTAAGGACTTTTCTTAGGACATAGTCCCCGACCTGGAACGTCCTTGGATTGACCTTCTTGTTATAGTGCTTCGCGAGCTGTTGTTGATAGCTCGCTAGTTTCACTAAGGCAAGCTCTCTGCGTTCGTCGGCTAGGTCAAGTTTAGTGAATAATGCTGCATCATTTTGGCCTTTGTCAACAAGGGTGGATCTCATGGTTGGTAGGTCGGCCTCTAAAGGTATGATCGCTTCCATTCCGTATGTTAATGAAAATGTGGTTTCCCCCGTTGATCGCCTTGGGGTAGTGCGGTATGCCCACGGGATATGTGGCAGCTCGCTTACCCATGCGCCTTTTGCTCATTCCAGCCGCCTTTTCAATCCGTCGATCACTGTTTTATTGGAAGCTTCAGCTTGACCGTTACTTTGGGGATAGGCCACCGAGCTGAAATGGTGCCTCACCCCGTGTTCATTACAGAAATTTTGGAAGGCAGCACTCTCGAACTGTGTACCGTTGTCAGTGATTATGGTTCTGGGAATACCAAAGCGGGTAATGATGTTTCTCCATATAAATCTTATCATATCTGCATCTCGAATATTTGCCAGTGGCTCTGCTTCGATCCATTTGGTGAAGTAGTCAGTCGCAACTAACAGGTATTTACGATTGCCAGCAGCAGTAGGAAGAGGTCCCACGATGTCCATTCCCCATTGGGGAAAAGTCCATGGGATGGTGAGTGATCTTAGCTCGCTAGCAGGTTGGTGCACCATAGGAGCGTGCATTTGACATTTCTCACACTTTCGAGCATACATTGCTGAGTCTTTTTGCATGTAAGGCCACCAATACCCTTCCTTCATTGCTCGAAAAGCGAGCGACCTTCCTCCGATATGGCTACCACAAACTCCTTCGTGAAGTTCGTGTAGAACTTGCTCGATATCTTTAGGGTGAACGCATTGGAGGTAAGGACCGGTGAACGACCTCTTGTACAATTTGTCTTCAGGAGATAAGTGAAAGCGAGCAGCTTTGACTCTTATCTGGTGAGCAGTCTTTTTATCGTTTGGAAGTGTGCCATCTCTTAGATAGTCCCTTATAGGGTCCATCCAACTGGGCGCTGACTCAATCTGCAGCATCTGTCCTACGTTTGGTAGCTCATCGCCCTTGTTTATGCTCGGATGGGCAAGGAAATCGATGGGGATTGTCCTTTTTAAGTTGGAATCGATTGCTGAACTCAGGGCTGCCAAGGCGTCTTCATGGCTGCTTTGTCCTCTGGGGAACTGCTGGACATTGACTTCCTCAAAACTAGTCATTAGTTTCTTTGCTAGGGCAAGGTAAGCTGCCATTCTTTAGTCTTTTGCGGTGAAGTCCCCGCTTATCTGATTGGAGACTAATTGCGAGTCGCCAAAGACTTACAGCTGCTTTGCCCCCAATGTATGTGCTTTCTGGAGGCCGGCTATCAAAGCCTCATATTCCGCTTCATTGTTAGAGGCTTCAAATCCAAGTCTGATTCCTAGCTCAAGGATTGTGTCCTCTAGGGTAACGAGTACAATGCCTATTCCCGCCCCCTTTGAGTTGGAGGCTCCGTCAAAGAATAATCGTCAAGGTCCTTCTGATGCGCGGCTTTCTCCCTGCTTCATGGGTTGAAGCTTGTCTGGGGGTTGCTCGCCTGTGAATTTGGCCACGAAATCAGCTAGGACCTAGCCCTTGATTGCATTCCTTGGATGAAATTGGATGTCAAATCGATCAAGTTCGACTGACCACTTAGACAGTCTGCCCGACAAATCTGCTTTCCACAGGATTGCCTTTAGGGGGTGTGAGGTAAGGACGATGATAGTGTGAGCTTCAAAATAGTGCTTCAACATCCTGGAGGCTACTACGAGCGCAAATTCAAGCTTCTCTAGGGGTAGGTATCGCTGCTCGACATCCAATAAGGTTTTACTTGCGTAATAAACTGGGTGTTGGATTCCTGCTTTTTCGCACACCAGTGCAGCACTGACCGCATGGTTGGAGATGGCGAGGTATAAATACAAGGCGTCATCTTCTTGAGGAATAACCAGCAGAGGCGATGAGCTAAGATAAGCCTTGAGCTCGTTTAATGCCTGCGAGCAGTCTTGGTTCCAGTCTACTATCTTGTTTCCTCTCAAGAGATGGAATAACGGTTTGCATTTCTTAGAGGACTTTGAGATGAAACGTTTCAAGGCCGCGAGCATGCCTGTGAGCTTCTGTACTTCTCGTATTGTGCGAGGGGGTTGTACCCTGTTAATGGCATTGATCTTGTCCGAATTGGCCTCAATGCCTCTCTTGCTGACTAAGTACCCAAGAAACTTTCCTGACTGGACTCTGAAAGAGCACTTACCCGCGTTGAGTTTCATTCGGTATTTCCTGAGGATTTCGAAGGTTCTTAATAGGTCTGAGAGGTGCTCTTCTTTCTTCTTGCTTTTGACGAGCATATTGTCGATGTAGACTTCCATGGTGTCTCCCATCTGGTCTCTGAACATCTTCGTAACCAGCCTTTGGTAGGTTGCCCCTGCGTTTTTGAGCCCAAATGGCATGACCTTGTAGCAATATAATCCAATAGTGGTGATGAACGTTGTTTTATCTTGGTCCGGCGCATACAGGGGGATTTGATGATACCCTGAGTATGCGTCCAGAAAACTCATTCTTTCGTGAGCAGCTGTGGCATCCACTAATTGGTCGATCTTAGGAAGAGGGAAACTGTCCTTAGGACACGCCCTGTTAATATCAGTGAAATCAATGCAGACCCTCCACTTCCCATTGCTCTTTGGAACCACTACTGGGTTGGACAGCCATTTAGGGAATTGAACTTCCCTTATGGATCCTGCATCCAGCAGCTTCTCTACTTCTCTCCCGATGGCTTTGGCCTTCTCGGGCGCGGTTCGTCGTGCTTTTGCGCGATAGGTATGAAGGTGGTATCGACATGCAATCGATGGCAAACTACGCTGGGATCTATCCCAGGCAGCTCGTAGGGTTCCCACGCGAAAACGTTTATGTTGCTTCTCAACAGTATCGTCAGTTCTCTCTTTTCTTATATTGTGAGAGAGGCTTAAATCAAGAACTTCCTCTCTTTCTTGCTATCGCCTGCTGCAACTTCTTCTAGGTCCTCAACGACCCGCTCAGAGGGGAGGAGCCTGGTCTCTTCCACTCCAGGCCTTCCGTACTTTAACTGCTATTTCGAAGGTGTCTGCCTTGTTCTTCGACCTTCTCTTTATGCTTCTTCTCTGGATTTGGACGGATGGCCGCTATGAAGCACCTCCTTGCCATTGCTTGATCGCCATGGATCTCCATTACTCCTCGCTCGGTCACATACTTGAGATTCTGATGGTAGGTCGATGGTACTGCCTTCATTGTATGCAGCCACCCTCTACCGAGGATAGCTTGATATGGTGAGTCGATGTCGACTACCAGAAACTAAATCATTTTCGAGATACTTCCTGCCCTTACTGGCAGCACGATCTTCCCCAATGGAATAGTAACCTTTCCCGCGAAGCCGACTAGAGGGACAGTGGCTTCCTTCGGGTCAGAAATGCTAAGCTTCAGCTTTCTGAACAGGTCAAGGTACATTACCTCGGATGAGCTTCCTTGGTCGACGAGCAACTTGTCGACGTCTTAGTTGGCTATCTTGAGCGTAATGATTAAGGCGTCATGGTGCGGGGTTCTCACCCCCACTAGATCCTCATCTGTGAACACAATGTGTTTGCTGTAATCGACTTCGTCTGCTCATCGGCGTTTTCCAGTTTGTGTTTTTGCTGGGTCGATCTGGAAAGCTTGCATCACTGCTGTAAGCTTTTTTACTTCCATCCGGGCTGAATTCCCTTGAATTTGTTTCGTATCAGATGCCCCATGGATTACTGCGAATTCATGGACAACATCATCCTCGAGTACATTGTCAGGTCTTGCTTCTCCATTAACAGCGCCTTTCTCGGCCTTCCTTTCCACGAATTCATTCAGGTGCCCAGAACGGGCCAGTTCCTCGAGGTGAGACTTGGGAGCCTTGCAATGCTCAGTCTTATGTCCTCCTTCTGTATGGAAAGAGCATCTCAGCGCGTTGTTTCTCTTCAAGGGGTCCCCCCCAATCTTTCTGGGCCATTTAATAAATGGCTCGTCTTTAATCTTTGCTAGGATCTTGTAGATTGGTTCTTTGAAAACAGTATTTACTGCCTGAAATGCTTTTGGGACGTCGTTTTTTCCTCCGCTCTTGGAGCCACCTTTGCCCCCGTTCTTCCCTCCTTTTTTATGGCTTTCAGTCTTGTCAATGCCCCTAGCAGCGAACTTAGCTCGACCATTTTCCCCTGTGCTGAGGCGGGTAACATCTTCAACATTAGCGTATTTCTCGATGCAGGCCATCAGGTCGTCAATGGTGGTGGCCTCCTTCTTCGTCAAGGATTGGTGCAGGAGACAGGAGCTGGACAAGCCAATCCTAAAAGAGTCCACTGCTACCTGCTCCGAGCAGTCTTCGATCTCGTTAAACAGTTCCCAGTATCTTTTCGCATAGTCTCAGAGGCTCTCTTGGGGCGTCTTCTTCATCGTTAGCAGGGTGTCCATCCTCTTTGGATGGGAGTTGCTGGTAATGAAGCGAGCCATGAAGAGCTCTGCCAGGGATTCAAAGCTTCAGATAGACCTGTGAGGGAGCCTTTCAAACCACTTCTGGGCCACATCGTGTAAACTTGAGGGAAAGATTCGGCACATTAGAGCATCTCTGTGGTTCCAGAGAGTCATGGCCTGCATGTATTGCCTGACGTGATCGATTGGGTCAATTTTTTTATCGTATATCTTGAATCGCGGAATCGCAAACTTCTTGGGGGCTAGTTCCTCTTCTATCTCCCTTGAGAAGGGGGATTTCATTTGGGTCTTGAGAGCCCATCAAGCTAGTTCTCTCGTCGATCTGGCACCTCGATGCGTTGGGTGTTGGTCCATTTCCCTCCGGATTAGGTTCCGTAAGTCGTTATTTCCTCGAGCTGGGCTCCTGTAGTAGCGAGCTGGCTGCTGTTGCTCGAGCGAGTCATCGTCCGACCCGTGTTCCTCATCCTGCCTGGATCCGCATCTAGGGCTCCTTCCTCGGCTGCGATACTTTCTCGCCTGAGGGCTAGGAGTGAGGTATGGACGTCGCTTGGTGCTACGATAGAGCTCTTTCTCCATCTGTTCAAGTCTTTTCTTGATACAGGTGTTCTCGTCCTTTTGCTTGCGAGCAGACTCTCCTTGCTCTTGGAGCCTCGCTTCATATGCGCCGATCAATCTTGATACTTGTGTGGACTTTTCTGGTCCCTGGCTCTCCTGTGAGGCTTGTCACCCCGGACGAGCTCTCTGACCTGGTCGATAGATTTCGGATCTAACTCTGCGAGGAGCAGGCGGTTCTTGAATATCTCCTGCCTGTGGAGCGTTACTGTTGTGACCAGACATTCTTGGATTCTTAGTTGGTGATAGCTTTCTTTAAGGAAGACGAACGTTCCCACAGACGGCGCCAATTGTGGTGACAATTAATTCAACACAAATAAATAAAAGAAACGCAATCACCGAATGAAATGAAGAACAAAAAAAGCCAATCACACAAGCAAGAGATATACGTGGTTCGGCAAGAATCCCTACGTCCACGGTGGTGCAGTCAGTATTATTTCTATTTACTCCAGGGAGTAGTTCACAGAGAATACAGTGCGTGCCTTTTGCCCTAGGCTTAGGGTTTGTTATATACAGGTTTATTTTCGTGGAGTGGGGGTTTTGGACTCCCCCACGTCCATCTTTCTCTCCTTGAATATCTCTATCCGAGATAACAGGAGAGGACCAAGTCATAACTGAATTGATTTAAAGGGTTCCGGGCTTGGACTTTGGGCCGTCCTGATCAGGTTACTCATCCGGGTCCACTATACAAAATCTAGGTACCCACATATGTTATTAGTATATATAATGTTAAGTCATTATATTTAGTCTAATCCTACCTTCATAAATCATGAAATATCGAATTAGTTACAAATGTGAGATTTTGAAGTTTTCGGTAGGAATGTTCATGTTTAAGACTAGTTTTGACCTTTATGACATAACAATGGACTTGAGGTATAAACTATATAGTTGTATACATATGAGTTAGTTTTGTACCACAACAAACGGTGCTTCAAACGGACATCCGAGTGAGAAGATATCGTCTTTTTACGAACAGGGGTAAAGTAGTCATTTAGCCTTAAATGACATTTTGTCTTATAGATGCCACATGTTATATTTTGATTGGACCAAAGGGGGTGACCTTATGCCGACTTATAAACCTTGAATTAATCTCTTCCTTCAGAATATTTCAGCCATGGAAGATTTTTAACCTAAGGAAAGAGAATTTTGACGTTTAGGAAGAAGGTGTGAGTAGAAATTGAAGAAAAATTCATAGAAAATTATGTAAAAGCCCCTAAGGTAATTCCATCCATAAATCTTGTTTATTTTTTTGTATTACTGATTTAAATGATATAAATCATCATTTGTTTACTAAAATTCCATGTCATGATGTGTACTTATGGATAGATGCAAGTTTAAACAAACTTGAATGTGTAAACCCTTGAAATTGCTTCATTTAGAAATCTTGTGTATTCAAACTTCCATATCTTATGGTATACTTATTTGAATTGATTGATTCTAATTGGATATTAAACTAGACTCATATATGTATATCATATCCGAAAATCAATTAAAAATAACAAGAAATGTGCCTTGGGTGATGATTTAAGTTCGGGTATGAAATCTGTCCCAAAAGTGTAAATATGCATACCATATGTTTGATGTTTTGCTTGACATAGCAAATGAACTCTGAAAATTATGAAATTTTGATCTTGTATTATTCAATATGTTTTCTGAAATTGGATGAAATATCATATAAAGTTAGGATGTATAAAAATTATGAAAATTCTTGGAAGATGACTGAATGATAGAGGAGCCTATAGGGCGGATTTGCTATGTAGTAAAGAAATGGGCCTATCTTGCTCTAGGAAACTTGGAATGATGTGTCGTCTTTTGTGTTAGAAACCTAAAATGATAAGGATTGGATTACTAAGAAGAATTAAATTAGGTTTGGGCTATAATTTGAATATGTTAGATATCATAACCTGAATCTAGATGGGACTTCATTTCTGATGAATGATTTGAATAGAATCATATGATGCTTATGGATTGAGTTATGTTTAAATCATTATTTGGATTATTAATATTCTTATGATGATACTGATATTGTAAGAATGATAGGAAGGGAAGAAGAGCTGATTGAACAAGTACCGGATAAAGGCAAGGGAAAATCCAGCTAAACTGTCAAGGTGAGTGTACTTATGATTGTTTCATATATACAGATATAAAAATATAGCTCTAAGAACAGGATTTATTTTAATACTTCGGTATTCAATATTTGTTTGGATATTCAAATATACAGGATTTGTTATTGCCAATGGGCAGAATTATTTGGATCTTATGTCCAGGATTTGTTATTGCCAACGGGCAGAATTATTTGGGTCTTATGATCCAGGATTTGTTATTGCCAACGGGCAGAATTATTTGCATCTTATGATCCAGGATTTATTATTGCCAATGGGAAGGATTGTTCGGATTTTATATCCACAAATTCGATATAGAATTTTTATTCCATTGCAGGGAAGTAGTACCTCACTAAGCTTAATGCTTACGATTTATATTTTAACAATTTCAGGTTTGTACGCTGCCAGCTAGGATACCATATGAGCGGTAACTTTGAGAGTTGCACCGTTGGAGAGAGCTGGGGTTTAAATATGGGGATTTTATCATTGTCACACTGAATATTTTAATATACTCACACATTTTATATATTGAGTTAGCATGGATTGAGTTGATGATTGTAATATTTAAGCATAGTATTGTATGTCCGCTTAATTATGACTCTGATATTGATTTCATTATGGTACAAGAATAATATAATGTTAATTATGCACATTATGCAGTAAAATGTTGATAAATGAATTATATTTCCAATGGGCTCAAGATTATGATCTAATTATTCTAATAATAAATGATTAGTATGGATATTGGGTTAGGGGTACTTAAATAACGGGTGGCCATCCCTCTACTAAACTAAAATAGGAATCTTATATTGGGTCATTCTTAGCGTCACCGTCAAAAAGAAAATTAATTACTAATAACCTATCAAGCTCGATGCCAAATTTTACAAATTAATAACTTACTTATATAAAACTTCCATTCATACAGCAAACCATTCCAAATTTAAATGCACATTCACCACAATAGTAAACGGAATGTTGAATAAATGAAATAAATTAAAGTAACTGATAAAAAATTGGTAATATCCTAATACAATAATCCAACTGAACTGAAATAAAATAAAGTCTGAATAATACAACAATTGTCTAATTGGGCGACATGCCCTGGAATACGACCTGAAGTAAACAACCTATCTAGATCACAATGAAAAAAGCGTCTAATCAATCCTTGCAGGCATCCACAACTGCTGCAGCATCGTCTGACCAGAAGGATAGCTATGCCTGAGCGACATGCCCTACAATGGATTGTAAGGACATAAATTTCCAATTGAGTCCCTGTATTGTTTTGACTTAATTTCGTGAACAAAACTGTGTTCGTAATATGTTATATGGAGATTTTATTTTGTCACGATACCACTTGGTCTATGACGTATTGAATAAATTGAAGACGTTGCGGAAAAGCTTCAAAGAAATAATCATGCCGAAGTTTAATTGGTGCAAGTTTATTCATCTTCAAGTTAATTACATTCCGAGATCACACATGTATGAATGCATATTGTTAATGAGATTCGGAATTGTTTTTATAAAAGATAAAGATGTAATTTTATAAGAAAAAATATTTTAAAAGTTTCTTAAATGTTTTACACTTCGTTTTATTCTGATAAGCTCGAAAAAGAGTTTGACTTAATTGGATCTCTTTTGAAGAAACATTTTAGAGAAAAATTCAAACTGACACGCGCGTCATTCGAACGACAGAAGATTTCATTCGAGCGAGTTGGCTATGTCGCGCGAACGACTGGCCAAAGTCGTTCGAGCGACACATTTTTTGAGGCGGTGAATGTTTCCTATTTAAAGCGTGGTTTCGTCATAAATTAAAGGTGTGCATTCTGAAAAATAGTTTACGATCCAGAAACCTGCTTGCACATATTTTCTAAGGTTTCAAAAGCTTAAACACATCCTTAGAGTATGCAAAGATCTGAGTTATCATTACTATATGTTTATGTGATCTTGCTGCACCAAGAAGGTTTGTTCTATACTTGAACATCTAGGTTTTGCGATGAAGAAAAGAGAAAGACTTCTTGCTCGACATCGTAGACGTATCAAAGCCATTCGGTGGACACCGAGACATACGTGGACGCGTGTGTTGTGGACAGGTATCGTGGAAGAAGGACTTTCTGCATGGGCACTGTGAGAGGAGTGGTTGAAGATCAGAAGAGTGTCAAGACCAGTGGGTATTGAGTCGTTGAGTGAGTCTTTTGTCTGTTCGTTGTAATTCCACATTCATAGTGATTGTCTGGCTTGGGCCGTCCGAGGTTTTTTCCCGTCTTGGGTTTTTCCTCGTACATCCGGCGTTGTGAGTATTCTCTACTTGACTTTACTTGCTTTAATCACTAGATGCATGTTTAGGATTAATCAAGATAAAATTGGTTTAAAGTAAGAATTGGTTTTTCACAACTTGGTTTAGTGCTAGTTAAAAGTTGGATATTTTTTGATGAAAATTGGTTTGATTTGAAACACACTCGTGTAGGGCCACTCTTTAAATTGGTATCAGAGCTAGAAAACATAATTTATTGGTTTTGTGATCCTGTGTGTTTTCAAAGACGAATTTTGGAAATAACGAATTTTTTCGAACTCGTGTTTTTTATGGCACTAATTACACCAATTGGAAGATGAGAATGAAAATTGCATTAAAATCTATTGATGAGCGTGTGTGGCTAGCAGTTGAGAAAGGTTTGATATCCCCTATCACTATTTTAGGTGAGGTCACTAATTTAAAGTCTGTCGAGTCATGGACCGAAACTGAACATAGACTTTCACAATATAATTCTAAGGGTTTGCACGTTATTTCTTCACATGTCGCACCAGAAGAGTATAATAGAATTATGACTTGTGAAGCTTCTAAAGAAGCTTGGGATATTTTGGCACTCTCTCGTGAGTGCACTAGCACGGTTAGGGCATCAAAACTTCAAAATCTTACTACACAGTTTGAGACCCTTAGGATGTTAGAGAGTGAGACTTTTGATGAGTTTTATGCTAGGTTGTCCAATGTTGTCAACTCATCGTTTAACCTAAGTGAGAAAATTCCCGACAACCGTGTCATTAAGAAAATCCTTAGGTCATTGCCTAGTAGGTTTGATGCAAAAGTGACTATTTTAAACTGCTTGGGTAAGTTAGAGTCGACGAAACTAGAAGAGATTGTAGGTGACTTACAAACCTATGAAATCGACATGATTACCTCCAAGCAAGTGCCTAAGAAAGAAAAGGGTATTGCTTTGAAAACCCGGAAGGAGGAAATTAAAGTTTCGGATTCCGATTCTGATTTTGAGGATGTCGCTTTATTGGCAAAGAAATTTAAAAAATTTATTAAGTTTCAAAAGCAATCGAAAGATGCCAAGAAATTTGAAAAACTCAAGAACAACAAAGTAGATTCCACCTCTAAGGATAAGTTTCAGAAGCCTAAGAGAGATGAGTCGGATAAGTGTTTTGGGTGTGAGGGGTACGGTCACAAAGTCAAGGAGTGTCCCACTAGACTTAAGAAATAGGGCAAGTAACCCATTGCATATAATGCCACCTTAAGTGATAGTGAACTGGAAGAGGGAGAGAGTTCCCCCATTGAGCGTAACTTTATTGTGTTTATGACATGTCATGTGAGCGAAGACGATTCTAATGTGAATGACACTTCCGAGGAGGTTTTGTGTAAATCTCATGTTAGTGAGGGAGAAGAGAGTGTCGAAGAGGAAGTAGATGTGAAAGAGTTGCAAGTTGCATTTAATGAGTTGTTTGTCAAAACGGTGAAGGTGAAAAAGGCAAATGCAAAATTGCAAGCTATGTTGAATGAGCGTGCCATAGAAAATAATGATAGTTTGATTGAGGATCTTAGGGAACGAGAGAAGACTCTTAAGGAGAAATTAGAATATGTCGAGGGTGAGAGAGATAATCTCCGTGGTTTGATGGAGTCCTTGAAAAAGGAGATTTTAGAGTTTGAGGAGTCTAGGCGTTTGCTCGTGTCTAGTATTAGTGAGTTGGAGAAGAGTTTGAGAGACTCGTCTAGAGTTAAGTTTGATTTGGAGTCTAGTTCAGAGAAGTTGGAAAACATCTTAGGCACCGTCCAAATTAAGGGAGATAGGGGAGGTATAGGTTTTGATGAGAGAATTGTTCCCATTCCCCCCACACGTGTGAGAACACTAGGAAGGTTAGAAAAGGTCCACTTGTAGGTAATCATTCTCACCGTCGCTACACTTGCACGTTATGTGGTAAGAAAGGTCACCTTAGGCGTTATTGTTACGACCTTAGACAAGCTCCTAGGAAGTTTAGGAATAAAGTTGCCCCGGTTCCCCAAACCCCCATGCATTGTTTTACACCTACTTGGGTTAGGAAATCGGATTTAGTGGCTTTAGGAATAAAACTTCATGATTCTCGTTTGGGTGCACTTGATTCTTCCCATGCTAAATCTAAAGGATGATAGTGTTGCCATGTTTGTCATATGCTAGTTTTCTTCATGATATATTCATTTCTAGTATAGTGGCTTGTGTATCATTTTGTATTATAGTTTTCATTTGTTTGAGTCCTATTGAAAAATACAAAAAGTTTTTGTTTTTGAGAAAACTTTTGAAAAACCAAAAAGATTTTGCTTTTATTTGAGTCAAAATATGTTTGGAAAGCCAAAAAGATTTTCGGCTTTTGTTTTTGAGTTTACATGTTTAATGTGGCATATTGGTGTGCTTGGACCCCCATCGTTTCATTATCCATGTGGCTAGGGCATTTGGTCATTATTATCGATACTTAGAATGATCTTAACCATTGTTTATATGGGGTAGTTTCGAAGTTGATATGCATTTTTATTCGACTTTGTATATATGTCAACATTGCACACATGCACGAGTTTATATGGATGTTTTACTTCTCTTGCATATTTGAATTTAGTGAGGCGTTCTTATCTCAATCTTGTCATCTATGCGTAAGTAGACTTAAGGAGAAGTGTGCATGTCAGAACCGTTTATCGTGAGGATTTAAATTGGTATCTAATTGAAAAAAATTATGAGTGATTCACGGGAAAGGGCTGCAAGAGTTCAAAACTAACTCGTCGTGAAAGCCATCGTTTAAAAGTGCCCAAAAGAAAAAGGCAAAATGCTAAGAAAAGGGCCAATAAGATTTTCTCTAAGTTGAGAATGCTAGAAACCTCAAAAGAACTTGAAAAGGTATATATTTATGAGGGAGTTTGGTTGGAGAAAATTTAAAACGGGTTTGCACAACTAATCCTAATGTTGAAACATTGCAATTTGACGCTATTGTTTGTAGAATCGTCAAAATTCTGGATTTGTGTGCATGTAGTATGTTTAGTTCATTAAGCTCACACTTTAATTGTCATATGGCTATGGTAAAGTTTGATGATTTACCGCTATTAATTAGAGCTTCATGATCGTTTCGATGTGTTGGAATTGTGACTCATTTGTTGTAGTTCACGCCCATACATTCCATCTCCATGTTTGAGCACATCGGTAATATATTTGTATATAACTCGCATTGTTTGTTTTTATGCGTTTTTTGCATTTTGGGTTAAAAGTTTACTGTTTTAGCACTGTTTTGTTGCTGTCAACCCCTTCCTGGAATTTTTTTTCTGGAAATTTTTTCACTGGGAAAAAATAAATGATATTTCTAGGAATCTGGGAAAGTTTGGTCTGTCGCGAGAAGTCGTTCAAACGACATCTCCATGTCGCGAGAAGTCTCGTACGAGCGACGTCCTCATCTCGTTTGAGCGACGTCCCTGGCTCGTTCGAACGATAGTCTGGGAGTTTTTGCTTCTTTTTGTTTGCAGTCCACTGGTTCAATTTGTGATATTTTGTTTGGTACTGCTGGAAGCTTTTTGGACTAACTGATTTATATGCAGGTTTTATTGTCACATATTGGAATTTTGCATATGATTCATTTATCACACATGATTAGATTGCTATGTTATTTGTGTGATTCATTGGTTTACTAGTTACTGATTTGTCATCTCTTGATCATACTTAGCTGGTTATTTCATGATTATCTAGGAATTTTTAATTGGTATATGTATATCCGAATTTAAATGCTGTTTGATTACATATTTTACAAATTGGTATTATATTGTTGCTCAATTGTTTAACAAATGATTTTTCAGAGTTTATTCATATTGGTATTTATTGTAAAATTGGTATCATTTGGATATATATATTGGTTTCATTTGTTCCTCCATACTTCACTCGGTATTTGTTTGTCTATTTCATGCGTGTAGGTATGCTTCAGCGATTCGAGATTTCAAGTCTACATCACATTCAGACAGTTCATGCTTGCCGGTGCTACATATACTAGTTCGTGTCCTATAATTTTTTACTTTGGATTTATGGGATGGGTTTTAGGCGTCTTACGGCTTGATGGCCCGGCTTAGGCATTTCACTGGTTTAGTTTTCTCCCAGAATAGTCAAAGGGGGAGATTTGTAAGGACATAAATTTCCAATTGAGTCCCTGTATTGTTTTGACTTAATTCTGTGAACAAAACTTTGTTTGTAATATGACATAGGGAGATTTTATTTTGTCACGATCCCACTCGGTCTATGACGTATTGAAGAAATTGAAGACGTTGCGGCAAAGCTTCAAAGAAATAATCATGCCGAAGTTTAATTGGTGCAAGTTTATTCGTCTTCAAGCTAATTACATTCTGAGATCACACAGGTATGAATGCATATTGTTAATGAGATTCGGAATTGTTTTTATAAAAGATAAGGATGTAATTTTATAAGAAAAAATATTTTAAAAGTGTTTTAAATGTTTTACACTTCGTTTTATTCTGATAAGCTCGAAAAAGAGTTTGACTTAATTGGATCTCTTTTGAAGAAATGTTTTAGAGAAAAATTCAAACTGACACGCGCGTCGTTCGAACGACAAAAGAGCTCGTTCGAGTGAGATGGCTATGTCGCGCGAACGACTGGCCAATCTCGTTCGAGTGACACATTTTTCGAGGAGGTGAATGTTTCCTATTTAAAGCGTGGTTTCGTCGGAATTTAAAGGTGTGCATTCTGAAAAACAGTTTACGATACAGAAACCTGTTTGCACATGTTTTCTAAGGTTTCAGAAGCTTAAACACATCCTTAGAGTTTGCAAAGATCCGAGTTATCATTACTATATGTTTACGTGATCTTGCTGCACCAAGAAGGTTTGTTCTATACTTGAACATCTAGGTTTTACGGTGAAGAAAAGAGAAGGACTTCTTGTTCGACATCGTAGACATATCAAAGCCATTCGGTGGACATCGAGACATACGTGGACAAGTGTGTTATGGACAGGTATCGTGGAAGAAGGACTTTCTGCGTGGGCACTTTGAGAGGAGTGGTTGAAGATCAGAAGAGTGTCAAGACCCGTGGGGATCGAGTCGTTGAGTGAGTATTTTGTTTGTTCGTTGTAATTTCACATTTATAGTGATTGTCTGGCTTGGGTCGTCCGAGGTTTTTTCCGTCTTGGGTCTTTCCTCGTACATTCGGCGTTGTGAATATTCTCTACTTTACTTTACTCGTTTTAATCACTAGATGCATGTTTAGGATTAATCAAAATAAAATTGGTTTAAAGTAAGAATTGGTTTTTCACAACTTGGTTTGGTGCTAATTAAAAGTTGGATATTTTTGGTGAAAATTGGTTTGATTTGAAACACACTCGTGTAGGGCCACTCTTCATGGATGTCTTGTAAAATGAGTTTAATTTAACAAACTCTGACCAACACTATAATTTAGGGAGTGTCTTAAATTTGTAAATAAATTCTAGACTACCACATTCTTGCAAACTTATAGTTTAATTCAATTTAAAAAATTCCAAGTTCCTTCACATAAAAGTAAAAGATAAATATAAAAGGACCGTTCAATCTTGAGCGCCGATATTATGTCAGATTGTGCGCGGTCCTTAAAAACTAATATAACTATGTGTGCGGTTCATATGTTATATTAGGCCACTCTTATATTATAGTTTTTTTTTTTCATTCTTGATATTTTTCTTGCAATATTAAAAATATATATATATATATATATATATATATATATATATATATATCATAATTTTTGTCTCTAGTCCCATTTTCGAAAATTATTATACGAAAAAATTATTAAACTACAACACATGTTAATATTGCACTAAGTCAAATAAATTGGGGGCTCTATAAAATTAAATTTCAAATTTGGAGGCCCACTTTCAAAGTGGTTTATGCTTACTCTCTCACCAGATTGGTTGAAATAATAAAAACACTGGAACTCACTACAACTAATTATTTATTATTTTAATAATTCAACGAATCAGGTGAGAAAACATGATGACCCTTTTTGAAAATGAGTTTCTAAATTTAAACTCGAAAAATTAATAAAGCCGACCTATCATGAAAAAAAAAGGTTTGTGAGGTAGATAAATTTGTAATTATTAATTTACATGTTTGGGGTGTAAAACTACGAATTTGACTTTTTCATATAAGTACCAACCGCTAAGGCACCTAAGCTACATAATTTACACATTATAAACAAGGGAATATATATTTTCACACCCTCAACGTCTTCCCCCACACCCTTTGGGTAGTAAATGACAATTGTGCCCTTAGGTTTATAAAATCTAAATGTCCAATTTTTTCACCTTCAACTAAAACAAGTACATTTGATAAAAATAAAAAAAAAATTATACTTTCAATAAAAAAAAACTATTTTTTTAATTAAAAAACCATTTTTTATAAAAAAAATTATTTATAAAACATAAAATCTTATATATTTTTTTTATTAAAAAATTGTTTATAAAATGTAAAATTTGTTTTCTTAAGAAACTGTTTTCTTAAAAAAGTGTTTTTTTGTTAAAAACTGTTTTTTTGTACCATTTTAAAAAGTATCTTTTTATTATTTTTAAAAAATATGATCCGCGCCAGCGGTATGTATAGGCGGTCCGCCCACCAATGCATACCGCAGGCGCGGACCATTTTTTCTAATATGTTGGTCCGCGTCAGCGGTATGTATAGGTGGTCGGACTGCCTGTACATACCGCTAGAGCGGACCATTTTTTAAATAGTAAAAAGATTATTTTTAAAATAGTTAAAGAACCAGTTTTTAATTTAAAAAAATAAATAACGAAATAGTTTTTTTAAATAAATTTAAGAAACTTTTTTTTAAATAAATAAAAGAAACAGTTTTTAACTAAAAATAGATAAGATTTTACATTTTATAAACAATTTTTTTATATATAAAAAATAGTTTTTTTTTTTTAAAATATAAATTTTTATTTTTTATCAAAAGCATTTGTTTTAGTTAGAGGTAAAAAAATTGGATATTTAAATTTTATAAACCTAAGGGGATAATTGTGCTATTCCCATAAACAAAGCCATCTTTGTATCACTCTATCATCAAACCATAAAGCCCGATTTAAAAAGAAACAATTGCTTAGTTTCATCGCAAACATGTCCGACCTCCAGTTGGAAATCATCATAGAAATCCTCTCCCATGTACCCGTCAAATCCCTCTTGCGTTTGAGGTGCGTATCTAAGTCATGATTATTTTTAATTGACTCTTCATATTTTATTAAAACCCACATCAATCGATCAATTGAAAACCACACCAATCTCACATTAATCCTCGGAGGAATGGATCCCCACCAAAACAATAACACCCTTTACTCACTTGACTTTAATTAGCTCCATAAACCCATTCTGTTTGACGAGCAGTTTAAGAATTATGATGTTTTGGGTTCATGCAATGGTTTGCTTCTTCTAAAAGGAGGAAGAGGTGATCACCAACTTGTATTGTTCAATCCATCTACTAGACACCACCGGAATTTACCAGCAAATACAATTGAGTGCCCGGGTCGTAGTGTGGTTTATCTTGTTGAAAAGTATGGGTTAGGGTATGATTCATTTAATAATGATTATAAAGTGATTATGACTGTTCAGTTTTATGAAACCCCTAAGGTTAAGACTATAGCTATGGTTTATAGTTTGAAATTGAATTTGTGGTTAGAAATTGGAGATTTTCCTTATAGTCTCCGGCCCGTACGCAATAATGGGTGGGTTGCTCACGTTAGTGGCGCGTTGCACATGGTTGTCAATGGAAGTTACCCAATTAGTTTGTCCAATATGATTGTTGGTTTTGATAGTGCGGATGAGAAGTTTTATTTGGTCCCGAAACCTGATTTTTTAGATAAAAAGAATGTTGAAATTAGTGTGGATGTTTTGGGTGAGTGCCTTTGTTTGGTGGGTTCTTACAAAGATTATACATATCTATGGGTTATGAAGTTTTATGGAGTGAAGGGGGTTTGGACGAAATTGTTGTCTATTTCGTCATCGGAGTTTAGGTATTATGTTTCGTTGCATCCTTTGGGTTATTCGAAGAGCCGCGATGAAGTTCTCTTATGTATTGATGAAAAAAAGTTAATTTGGTATGATTTGGAAAGGAGAGAAATTAAGAATGTTGAGGTTCATGGTTTGCTGAAAATGATTTATGCAGAAGTTTGTGTGGGAAGCCCTGTTCCCCTTGATGGCTATGGGGGAAGTGCTGAACCTAAGAAGCAACATAGAGAAGCGAGAAATCAAGCCAAAGAGGTAACTTATTTGGATGCTTAGTTTTACTCTTATCTTGCCTAGCATTTATTTTTTCATGTTAATAACTACATGTTCAAATCATGAACCTTTGTTTAGCTTTATTGTTATCTTGTTTTGTTATTGACACATTTGATTTCTAGAACACAATTTAATAACTTGAACTTTTTCAATAGTTATACTCTTATTATGTTGCCTAGCATTATTTCTATTATTGACACAATTAATGGTAGAGCAAATACGAAAGACGACAAAATATAGTTGAAAGAATCATAAATATTACAAAATGTGATGAAAGAAGTTTGTCATTCTGAAAGATAAAGTCGTGTTTGGGTGAGTACTTTTAGACACGAAATCTTGTCGAATTTATACCTCTTGTGTTAGCCTCGTGTTAGTTGTTTTGTGTCGTTTTTCGTGTTGCGTTTACATGGATGTGAAAATAATGAATTGTGTTTCAAAATCGGTTGCGTTCTTATGAGGTAAAAAAACAAGATATTGTGTCGCGTGAGTTCTATTTTAATAATTCTTGCCATTTTATGTCTAGTCAAAGTGGCTAGCTTTCAATTAGTGAGTCCAAATATGGGAATGTGCGGATAGTGGATAAGGATGTATGTGATTGTAGCGTGTAAGCAACGGATCGCTAGTTCGACTTAACAAATTTATAATTTCAGAGGGTAAAAAAATTGAATCCAAAATTCAAGGGGTATATAAATTTTCTTTTAAAATTTTAAGGGGTGGTGACTGTAGCATGCGTATGGGCAGTTGATGTTTTGAATCTGATTTCTGTTGTTCAACTAGTGTAAATGTAGTGTTGTACATATTATATTAGTGTCCGAAAAATACCTCTTTCATCACCAAAACATACTCTGCTCTCACTGTCAGTTTCTCACGAACCCGAAACCCTAATAAAAGTGAAACTGAATAGGAAGTTTTGTATTTACTTAATTGCTAAATATTTAAGTAACTACTTTTTAGAAAGTATAAAACCCTAAAAACTCGGCTAGGAGGAGCCCGAACCCCTGTAATTCAATTTAGACTATGCCCCCACGCACTAAAACGTCTGGTTCCACATCCCTGGGCACGACTCAGAGAATTAGCAGCAGCTGGAGTGGAATAATGAGTAACCTGAACATCCTTAGCACTGTGCTGAGTTTCTATAGCTTCAAGTTTCTTCACTGAACTCCTAAACCGATCAAGCTCACTAACTAGATTTCTCCTGGACTCCCGAA
Organism: Sambucus nigra; assembly: GCA_949130495.1. Classification (NCBI taxonomy): domain Eukaryota; kingdom Viridiplantae; phylum Streptophyta; class Magnoliopsida; order Dipsacales; family Adoxaceae; genus Sambucus; species Sambucus nigra. The sequence goes on from OX422220.1 coordinate 524,932,094, forward strand.
ATTCATTCTTGGACTTCGCTTAAGCCAAATTAGTCTTGAACCAATCTTTGACCCGAGTGACAAGTGGTTCCAGAGTTGCGTTTTTGTTGGGCATATCCACGTGTCTAAGAGAATCATCTCGCGCCACCAATGGGATGAATTTCCAATTCATACTTATAAACTATAGCACTCATGACCCGTGCGTGGGAGGCTAATATGAGACATGGTTTAGCAGTTGTAGTGTTTATTGAAGTTGGGGTGAGTTGGGGATAAAGTTTGGGGTCTAAGAATGCTTTTTACGACAAATTAAGAGGGATAACATAGTGACCCCGATAAAAGGATGTGGTTTGTCCACAAATAGATCAGAATATAATAAATTAGTCTCAACCTTTTTAATTCAAAATTTGACATTTTAAGCCCTTTTGACGAGTTTTAACTCCTATTCGTATTTTAAACTCAATCTTAGCCTAGGAACCCCCCCTCCACAAACTAAACAACCAGGGAGTTTCAAATAGGGATTTTGATCAAGACTTAAAATCTATTAAGGGAGCCTCCATAATTTCTTGGAGATAAGAATTTGTTTGTCCATTAATAGCAAGATTTTTCTTCAACTCTTCCACTTTGATTCAATAGGCCTTATATATATTATAGAATCCCTTTTTATATTGATTAAATTGAAGATATAGGCTTATAGATTTTTTCTTAAAAAAATATAAATTTTAAAACAAGAAATTTCTCATGGAAATTGTGAGTCATAGAACATTTTCTTATGTAAAATACGTGTATTGAATCAAGAGTGTTATTATGAAAAACAAGTGTTTTGAACCGATAGTTTTCTTAATACTATATTTGAACAAAAAGTTTTCTTATGAAAATTATACTCTTAAATCAATAATTTTTTAATACTCTAATACGCGAGTTATGAGAGATCTTTTCAATTATATTTAGGATTCTTAAATCAGCATGATTTATGTACAAACTCATCTTTGGGAGTTATTTTTATGTGATTTACGCTTATGATGCATAGGTTACAACTAGGGTGTAATACCCATGTATTTAGTTTGTTGTTTTTAATTACCTTGGTTAAGACTTGTGAGTTTCTTATATGACCCGAGCTAGGATTTTGTGGCTAATAATAATAGGGACATATACCAAATAGTCCCTCGAACATTTTTTTAATACTCATTTAGTCCAAGGTTTCTTATTGTGTCTCAAAAAGTCCTCTGACACATATTTTGGAGAGGGAGTGCCGCTGGCGCGGACCTCTAAAAATAAGAGAATATTGAGTGCTTGAGGGACTAAATGGGTTAAATTAAAAATATGTGTCATTTTTAAAAAATATACATTTATAGTAGGGACTATTCAATAATTGACCCATAATAATATGGATCTAGGATTCAGTAGTCAGCATTTGTATATGTGTTGGTTAAGCACAAATTTAAATTTTCTTTATGGATCCTGCTTGTTTGGATATTATTAACATGGCGTCATGAGATCTTTGTGATTATTTGAGTAATATGGTACGCTGGTGTTATTGGCTTTGATGAAGTGGCACTTCATTTATCGTTAACTTTGTGATAAAATGTGATGTTACTCCTGTTAAGTTTAGAACATTTCATTGACAGAATTTGCGCTTTGTTCATACTTACAAAGAGGTTTGTCTTACAGTGCAACGCGCCAATTTTCTTATTGAAACTTTCTACCATTAATTATCGGTATTGCCTCGCATTATTTTCTTATCCATAGTTGATTTGAAAATGCAATATTCATCAAAAAAATTGGTCACAAAACACCTTTTGTTGGAGATTTTATACAATAAGTGAGTAAGAGTTTTGGGTGTAAAAGCTTAAAGAGCTTGTCCCACATTGGAAGTGTGTGGAAGAGGTGGGAAGCTAACCCAAATATAAAAAGGGATAGTGTCCCACATTGAAAGTGTGTGGAAAAGGTGGGAAGCTAACCCAAATATAAAAAGGGATAGTGTCCCACATTGGAAAATGTACAAAGCTAAGTGTCACCACTAAGCTATAAAAGGAGTGGGCAACCTTTGAGTCCCACATTGGAAAAATCTTAAGAATTTATGCACTTAATAAGTACAAATGGAAGATGAAGAGTTAATACATCTAGCATTTAAGAGGCTATTCAAGAGACCTCAATACGGTATGAAGCACCGTACGCACACACGCGCGTGCGCGCGCGTGCGGGTGCGGGGCAGTGGGCTGTAGAGGCGCTAGTGGCGCACTTTGCACTTCGCGTGTCCGCGGTGGTAGCGGGTTGCCGGGATTCGTCCGTGTCGGATCGCGGTCATTTTTGGTTGACCCGTGCAAAACCGATTCGGTATTAATTGTACCTGTTCGGAAATGACTTAAGACTGTTAGTAATTAACAGTCATACCATTTCGGAATTGATTAAGACTGTTAATCCAACAGTCATGACTCTTGAAGACAAAGCTTTTCATTATCTATAAATGAAGGCTGCCTAAAACGAAATTGCACAAAAATAACAAAAACCCATTTTCAGATTTCCAAACCCTGCTATTACTCTCTTACAATTTTCAGGAGATACAAATTCTCTTATTCTGTTTTGTGCACAGAAACAGAATAAGAACTTGATTGACTGTTCTTCGCTGCTGCATCCAAGGGCTGTCTTCAAACATACAATTTGCAGACAGTGCAATTGCTTCATTATATCTTGAGTACGGATTTGCTGATTCCCGTTTGTATACCGAAGTTATTCGTGTGGGGAAAATACTGTATTTAGGAAAGTGACATCACGCCTTGAAGTTTTCTAGTATCTATTCAGAAGTTACATTGTTCTATTGAAGTTGACATTACTGTGATATATACAGAGTTCCATTTCTGTATTTGCATTCATATTATCCAACAATCTAAATACAGTAGTATCAGAAATGGCCGACTCTTCCAAATCACTTCGACAAATAACAGAAGGCTTTGTCAAGTTGGACCGTTTTGATGGTGGTAATTTTCTACGTTGGCAGAAGAAGGTTCACTTCCTTCTAACAACATTGAAGATTGTATATGTCTTATCACAAACGAAACGAAATGAAGAAGAAGATGAAACCGTGGAACAGACTAGGCAACGCACAAAATGGGAGACCGATGATTACTTGTGTCGTGGTCACATTCTCAATGCACTTGCTGACAATTTGTTCGACTTGTACCAAAATGTTGGGACTGCAAAATTTTTGTGGGAAACATTGGGGACCAAATATCTTACGGAAGACGCTACAAGTAAGAAGTTCATTATCGGTCAATTTTTAAGCTTTAAAATGCATGATAATAGGCCTGTGCTAGAACAATTTCATGACATCCACCGCATCATAAATCATTGCAAACTGTAAAATTTAAATATGGATGATAATGTAATTGTTTCTGACATAATTGAAAAACTTCCTCCTTCTTGGAAAGAGTATAAGAAAGAACTCAAGCACAAAAAGGAGGATCTTTCACTTGAAGAATTAGAGACTCATTTAAGAATTGAACAAGAGTCTCGGATTCTAGATGGTAAAGAGGAACAAGAAAATTTTGTTTCTCAGGTCCATGTGGTGGAGGAAGGAAAGGAGCAAAAATATGGCAATCATGGAAAAAATAACAAGCGGAAGAATTTTTCAAATAATTCTAAAGCAAACAAAAAGAAGAAAGGAAATTGTTTTCATTGCAACAAACCAGGTCACTTCAAGAAGTATTGTCGTGAGTTCAAGAAACTAAAGGAAAAAGGAGGGACATCAGACACAAAGCAAAAAATTGCTGCTATGATATCCGAGTCTAATATGCTTGGAGAAGACAACTCTTGGTGGATTGATTCTGGTGACATAAGGCATGTTTGTAAGGACAAGAGCTTGTTTTCTGCCTATGAAACTGTGGAAGGAGATGTTCTCTATATGGGAAATTCTTCTACTGCTGCGGTTAAAGGCAAAGGGACAGTGGATCTCGAATTCACTTCCGGAAAAATCCTTAGTCTCACCAATGTCTTTCATGTTCCTGATGTTAGAAAAAATTTAGTTTCTGGAAGTCTTCTTAACAAGTTTGGCTTTAAGCTTGTATTTGAGTCAGATAAATTTATTCTGACTAAGAGTGGTACCTTTGTAGGCAAAGGATATTTGTATGAGGGCATGTTTAAGCTCAATATCAATGAAAAAGATTCTTCTGCTTATATCGTTGAATGTCTTTCATTATGACATAGTCGTTTAGGACATGTTAATACAAAGAAAATGCATTTCATGGTTAATTTAAATTTAATTCCTAAATATGAGAATGATATGAATGAAAAGTGTAAAATATGCATGCAAACAAAAATAACAAGATTGCCTTTTCCAAAAATAGAAAAAACTACATCTTTGTTGCATTTAGTACATAGTGATGTTTGTGATTTGCATGGAACACCTACTAGAGGTGGTAGTAAATATTTTGCTACATTTATCGATGAGTTTTCAAAATATTGCTACGCATATCTTTTAAACTCTAAGGATGATGTGCTTAATAGATTTAAGACATATAAAAATGAAGTTGAAAATCAATGTGATACTAAAATAAAATGTCTTAGATCTGATAGAGGTGGTGAATATCACTTTCCTCAATTTTGTGAAGATATGGGATTTATACATGAAGTTACTGCATCTTATACACCACAACAAAATGGAGTAGCACAAAGAAAAAATAGGACACTAACTGAAATGGTTAACGCTATGCTTTCTTATTCTGGTTTAAGTAAAGGGTTTTGGGGAGAAGCTCTTTTATCTGCGTGTCATATTCTGAATAGGATACCTGTTAAAGATAATAAGAAAACTCCTTACGGATTATGGAAGAATAGAAAACCTAATTTAGGTTATCTTAAAGTTTGGGGTTGTAGAGCTATTGTAAGACTACCTAAAACTAAGAGAAAGAAACTAGGAAGCAAAGGCGTTGAGTGTATTTTCATAGGTTATGCACAACATAGTAAAGCCTATAGATTTTTGGTTAGTGAACCTAATGATTCTATTGAGGTAAATACTATATTTGAATCGAGAGATGCAATTTTTTATGAACAAAGATTTTCTTCTATTCCTAGGATAAATAATGAAATAGAAGTAAACACCCCTTCACAGTTACCTGAAACTCCACCACTAGAACAAGAAGAGATTAGAAAAAGTAAAAGACCTAGGAAAGAAAAAACCTTTGGTCCAGACTTTGTAGTCTATCTTGTTGAAGGAACTAGAGACACATCTTGTAATCAATATGATTTAACTCTTAGTGTTGAAACAGACCCACAAACTTATAGTGAGGCAATTAAGTCTGTAGATTCAGTATTTTGGAAAGAAGCTATATATGATGAAATGGATTCAATCATGGGAAATAAAACTTGGAAGTTATTAGATTTACCTCCAGGGTCTAAACCCATTAAGTGTAGATGGATTTTTAAAAAGAAAATGAAAATAGATGTAACAATTGATAAATTCAAGGCTAGATTGGTTGCTAAAGGTTTTACACAAAAAGAAGAAATTGATTATTTTGATACATATGCACCTGTTGCTAGAACCTCCACTATTAGAATTTTAATTGCATTAGCATCTATATATAATTTTGAGATTCATCAAATGGATGTGAAAACTGCCTTTTTAAATTGTGACTTAGAAGAAGAAATTTACATGGAACAACCTGAAGGGCTTGTTATGCTAGGACAGGAAAATAAAGCATGTAAACTTATTAAGTCCTTCTATGGCCTAAAACAAGCACCTAAACAATGGCATGAAAAATTCGATAAAATCATCATTTCTTATGGTTTTAAAATTCATGAATCTGATAAGTGTGTTTATAGTAAATTTGCTAATGGTAAAGGTGTGATCATTTGTTTATATGTAGATGACATGTTAATTATTGGTACTGATTTAGAAAGCATTAATAATACAAAGAGTTTTTGGTCTTCTAAATTTGATATGAAAGATATGGGTGTAGCTGATGTCATATTAGGAATGAGAATAATAAGGAAAGATAAAAATATAATTCTCACTCAATCTCATTATGTTGAGAAAATTTTAAACAAATTTAATCAATTTGATTGCACACCTGTTAGTACACCTTTTGAGCGACAGCTAAAGATGATCCCTAATACTGGTAGAGCTATTTCACAATTGGAATATGCACGAGTAATTGGTAGTTTAATGTATGCCATGACATGTACTCGGCCTGATATTGCATATGCTGTTGGTAAATTAAGTAGATATACTAGTAATCCAAGTTTAATGCATTGGCATGATGTTAATAGAATATTAAAATATTTGAAAGGAACTATGGACTATGGTATATACTATAGTGGATATCCTTCAGTATTATAAGGGTTTTCTGATGCCAGTTGGATAACTGAGCGGGAGGATCATTCCTCAACAAGTGGATGGATTTTCACTCCTGGTGGAGGAGCTGTTTCTTGGGGATCAAAGAAATAAACTTGTATAGCTGATTCTACTATGGCAGCTGAGTTTGTAGCATTAGCTGCAACTAGTAAAGAGGCAAAATGGTTAAGGAATTTATTAATTGAAATTACAATTTGGCCAAAACCAATGCATCCAATATTTATACATTGTGATAGTGAGTCTACACTTTCCAGAGCTTATAGTAAAGTGTATAATGGAAAATCTAGACATATTGGCCTCAGACATAGTTATGTCAGACAAATGATTACAGATAGTGTAATCACAGTGGATTATGTAAAATCAAGTCAAAATTTAGCTGATCCTTTTACAAAAGGTCTTGCAAGAGGAATGGTGTCTAAAACATCATTAGGGATGGGACTAAAGCCCATTAACAATAATCACTCTTGATGGAAACTCAACTTGAAACTTGATATATTCAAGACTCAAGTTCAATGATTAAAGTACATCATACGTCGTGGTTGTAAGCACTACAAAATCAAACATCCCGAGGATAAGTGCTTAGAACATGTAATGAATAATGAAAGAGGATGAGTTTAATCTTAATAGATTTATGGTGTTTTAGTTACATGGACACCTATGATAGTCTACCTATATGAGTGTGGAGGTGGTGCCGCTTCCTATGAGAACTGGGCTTGACTCTAAACCAGTCATTAAATTAAGGTACATACACAAGGCCTAATACATGTGTCGGCTTATATGGATAATCAGTGACTAAAAGATTTGTGTGTGTATACAAATCCAGGTGATCAATATGGATTGATAGTTCAAAGACAAGTCTACTATACTTTCATGGTTAGCCTTGACAGATCTTCACAGGGTATTGGTTCAAGTCATGAGACACCAGTACTTATACACAGTCTTATAGACAATCAAAGATTTACAAAACTTATTTTGAAAATGGTGGAGGAATGTTGGAGATTTTATAAAATAAGTGAGTAAGAGTTTTGGGTGTAAAAGCTTAAAGAGCTTGTCCCACATTGGAAGTGTGTGGAAGAGGTGGGAAGCTAACCCAAATATAAAAAGGGATAGTGTCCCACATTGGAAGTGTGTGGAAAAGGTGGGAAGCTAACCCAAATATAAAAAGGGATAGTGTCCCACATTGGAAAATGTATAAAGCTAAGTGTCACCACTAACCTATAAAAGGAGTGGGCAACCTTTGAGTCCCGCATTGAAAAATCTTAAGAATTTGTCCACTTAATAAGTACAAATGGAAGATGAAGAGTTAATTCATCTAGAATTTAAGAGGCTATTCAATAGACCTCAATACGGTGCAAAGCACCGTACGCACACGCACACACGCGCGCACGCGCGCGTGCGGGGCAGTGGGATGTAGAGGCGCTAGTGGCGCACTTTGCACTTCGCATGCCGCGTGTCCGCGGTGGTAGCGGGTTGCCGGGATTTGTCCGGGCGGATCGCGGTAGCTCGGGCGCAGTCACTTTTTGGTTGACCCGTGCAAAACCGATTCGGTATTAATTGTACCTGTTCGGAAATGACTTAAGACTGTTAGTAATTAACAGTCATACCATTTCGGAATTGATTAAGACTGTTAATGCAACAGTCATGACTCTTGAAGACAAAGCTTTTCATTATCTATAAATGAAGGCTGCCTAAAATGAAATTGCACAAAAATAACAAAAACCCAGTTTCAGATTTCCAAACCCTGCTATTACTCTCTTAAAATTTTTAGGAGATACAAATTCTCTTATTCTGTTTTGTGCACAGAAACAGAATAAGAACTTGATTGACTGTTATTCACTGCTGCATCCAAGGGCTGTCTTCAAACATACAATTTGCAGACAGTGCAGTTGCCTCATTGTATCTTGAATACGGATTTGCTGATTCCCGTTTGTATACCGAAGTTATTCGTGTGGGGAAAATACTGTATTTAGGAAAGTGACATCACGCCTTGAAGTTTTCTAGTATCTACTCAGAAGTTACATTGTTGTATTGAAGTTGACATTACTGTGATATATACAGAGTTCCATTTCTGTATTTGCATTCATATTATCCAACACTTTTTGCTTATTGGACAGAAACGACTCTCACATAAGATACCCCCAACTTGTAGAAGATTACTTAATGTCTTCACTTATCCTTTTCACATTAACTTCATACTCACCAAACACGATAGTATTGTATAGTTGTTTTTAGCTTTCTTTGTGAAACTTTATTAATCAACTCATAGTTACATGCAAGATGCTTATTTGGTGCTATGATAAGATCAGTTTGTTTGTGATGAACTAATGATATTATATATCCTTAAAACATGTTGTATGACATAATTTTTTCCCTCCAGACTAATGATGGATCCAAGGGGCAGTAGCTAAGTGTGTACAGAGATTGGGATAAAATTAGAAGCTTGCTTATTCTTGGCCATTTTGTGTAGTAAAAGGACCCCTATTGTTAATTTTAAACTGAACTTTGTTTCGAGCTAAGTACTATTCTCTTATTATGCTCACATCATGTTTAGGTACATGAATTTTATAAGTTTTTTTTCCTTTTCTTGTGTGCATCTAATTTTTATTCTCTATGTTAGTTTTACATGAGGTGAATGAGTAATCACCACTGTTTATAATGTGATTTGGAATAAATCTATGTATTGTAATGTTGTGATTATTCGCCAGTGATGCACACACCTATTCAATTGAGGTGGCGTTAATTGAAATATTGATCAATTTTATAAGTGAAGATGTCTGTTTTGATAGATCATATTATCCCTATCACTTCTCATATTCTGTTTTGAAAAAATCCCAGGAATTGACTAGCGTATCTATAGTATTAGGTTAAATTTTGTTAGATCCCGTGGGTTTGGGATACAAATTAACACCTTGCACTTCCGGAATATTTGTAACGTCTCAGTGTCTCCCCTTTTATAACTTAATATTTTCCTCTAATTATGTGTTGTCAATAATTTGGTCTTAACAAATGCAAGGATTGTGCAAAAAGGCCTGAATTTTCCAGTTTTTGAAAGAAACCCTTTGAACTATATTCAGTGCAAGGAACCTCCCTAAATTATGTATTCCAATACATTCTTCTAAGGACTTTTAAGTGACAATTTTAGCCAAACATGGGGTCTTTGCAACAAAATGAGTTGAGAAGGGTTTCTTGCATAAAAAGGTCTGTTTTTAATCTTTTATTTCAAAAGATTTTCCAGGGGAAATTTTGGCACTTTATCCATGAAATTAACTAAATAGTCATCTTTATGTCCCACTCAGAAACCTACAATTTTTTTTTGTTTGGGTGATGTTGACATATCAATATTTCTGTATCTTGGCTACACAAATTTAAGCAAATAGGCTCTTTTCGAATTATGAGTAGTTGACCATTAACCCTCTGTTTTGTCATGTATAGTTGAGCATGGGGTGTTTTAAGTCCCTTCAGAGTTGAACAAGGTAGTTCTGCTAATTTTGGATCAATTTATTATAGATAGTACTAATAATGTACTGATCGAGCTTTTATTTTAAGAACTGAGGATATTTCATTGGAGGTCTATTACTAAATCCTGGGATATCCTACATCATTGGGATGATTGAACTACAATTATAATTGACTTGTAGCTAAATTGGAATTTTGGAATATGATTGCTTCCCAATTGAGATCTAATTTAGTATATCTGATTTTATGAAAAAAAATTGAGTTGCAATTGTCATGGGAATTACACAAAGTGTTGAAAATTAAAAATTTTCTTGGGTTTTATTCATTTGGATTTGGAAAATTGATTTTGAATAAAATTGGAGTCTAATTTGAGTTGAGGTCTTAGTAAAGGCCGTGAGAGGCTTTCATGTTAACAACTACTGTCATAATTGACTTACCTACCACGCACACTTAAAAAATTAAAGTCAACTATGATTTAATATGCTTTTTGTCATCTCTTTCATTGGTTCTCTAAAGCAATAACAAAATCTCAAGTATAAAAAAAAGTTCTGAAAACTTTACCACAGCCATCTCCCCAGCTTTCTTTTCCTTCCCCAACATTCATGTGAAGCCTTGAACTTCACAACATAATTTCTTTGATTAATTATTATTTAAAAAAGCATAATTGTTAGTTACAATGGAATTTTTTTTGTCAAGTATGTGGTATCGGTCCAAAATGGTCAAGTATGTACAGGGAAGTGTGTGAAGAAGTATATAGTCATTTGAAGTAGACCGAACTTTGTGCAATTTTCCATGCTAATTTTTATTTTGCATACTCGGCCACTTTTAACTGATTTTTTGCCCCTTTTATGACGAGGGACTTAAATATATAATTTTTGAATAATGATACGGGTACAAAAACCTCCCCCAAAACCTCCCCCAAATCTGATGTGGATTCCACATATTCTCTCACTTACCTATCAAATATTGACTTGTGGTATGGGGTCCCGCCAGGGCACCCTAATTTATTGCTTTTGGGGGAGATTTGAGGGATTTACTTTGTACGCATAGCACCACTCATAATTTTTAGGTTGTTCTTCATCTAATGACTAGGACAGTAATTAATCTATAGAGGCCCATTACTTCATAATAGCAAGCCCTTATTTTAGAAGTTACGAACTCGTGTGAATAACATGCATCTTTAGTTGCCTCACTGAAATTCAACATAATTAAGGGTCAAGTCAAACTTTTATTAAAAACAAATTTGTTTGGAATTAAGAGAAGAAAAAATTAATAATACTAAAATTAAGGAAGAAACACATATTATTAATCAACTAGGTCTAGCTTAGTTGGATTCAATATTATCGTTCCTACTATTTCCGAGGGTAAATTTGAAATAGCTTTGTAGCGACAAGTTAATACAAGGGGCATATACAAAATAGCCCCTCGAACTTTTTTTAATACATGTTTAGTTATAGTCTTTTTATTTTGCACCAAAAAGTCCTTTGTCATGCCAAAAAGGCTTTACCATGCCGCTGACGCGGACCTTTAAAGATAAGACAATAAGGGACTGTTTGATACAAAATAAAAGGCTTGCACTATGTGTGTATTAAAAAATGTTTGAGGGACTTTTTGGTATTTGACCCTTAATACAATTGGTTGTACCTCAGTCGCACTCAGCTGCTCATCTACCACCTCACAAAAGTACCCTGTTATCATCACTTGTACTTAAAAGAGGCATACCCCATTACATATAGAGTAGGTCCTGCTTGATCATATAATATGTGTGACGCGTCGACCCTAAAGTTAGTGAGTGATTTATCAGAGTAAACCAGATATAATATTAATCAATAATTATAGGCCAACTCATGATTGCGACACAGAGTGGTGTGACACGTACTGTTGGAGCTAGACACGAGCCAATACGGGTGCGACATGTCAGTGTGTCGCACCAAAGGTGTCGAAATCATGAGTCCGCGTAGAAGGAGTCAATATTAATATGTGACGTGTGCCAACTCACAAGGTTGGCACATTGTCTCTATAAGTAGCTAGTAGTTTATAAAATTTAATTCGTTAAAATGCTATTATGTAGCATGTGACAACTCACAAGGTTCGCATGTTGTCTATAAAATTTAGTTAGTTAACTATCAAATATAATTAACTTGCTAAAAAAAGTTACGACGCATGATAACAAACAATGCTGGCACATTGTCTCCAACATCTAACGACTCAATTAAGAAAATGACTCGCAAGGTTTGCACGTTGTTTGTTAATGAATTAGCTGTCAATATTAGTTAACTCGCAATAATATATTTGCGGCATGCCACAACTCACAAAGTTAACAGTTTGATGTGTTAGTTGTCAAAATTAAATGACTCGCAAAAGATAAGTTTCTATACGTGACAACTCGTAAGGCTGGTACTTTATCTAAACTTAGTGAGTTATCGTTAAAGTTAACTCTCTAAAATGTTTTTAAGGGTTGGGTCGTATTTCAACCCACAACTTTTGGCACGACTAACAAAATTAGTGTTTATACAATTAATGCTAATTCACTCCAGTAAATTTTGACTTCCATGGTAACTTGTAAAGTTGGTATGATGGCTCTCAAATTTATTCTTACAGTTACTTAAATCAGCAAACTGAAATTTTAATTATTAACAAATGTGAAAACTAGCAAAGTTTCGTTGCCAAATCTCAAATTTAGTGCATTTAGAGTGGATTATCAAAGTTAATTCGTTAAAATGATATTGTTTAACTTTTTACAACTAACAAAGTTGACACTTTTTTTTTCTCAAATTTCACGAGTTAAATATAAAAAATGATTAACTCGCAAAAATAAGATAAAAATGGCAACATTCGACAACTTGTAAGGTTGTCCATTATTTCTCAACTTTAATGAAATGAAGAGAAGTGTCTGCCAAATTATTCTAAATCAAATTAATCCTTAGCGGTGACTACTCACTTGAAAAGGGTTTCTAAGGGCACCCCAAATAATACTTCAAAATACCACAACTCCTTTTTTACTACAAAATACCACTTGATTTTAATAGCTACTTCCAAATACTACCAAAGGGCTACCACATATTTAAAGTTGTAAAAAATCATTTACCCACTTTCTCTCCTTCTCTCTACACATTCAAACCTCTCAACTTCTCAACCTTTCAACTTCAAAACCTCTCAACTTCAACTACAAATTAATTTCATTGTCTAAACCTCCAAAGCTTCAAAGATCTTCATCAAATCATCATTTAACACCATACAAACAAGATTATAGTCATCAAAACATATATAATAGACATTGTTTGATATATTATTCATTATGAAAAATATGTTAAACCCTCGAAAAACATGTTAAACCTATTAAAAATATGTTGAACAACAATAATGTGTTAATTTTTTGTGCAAAGAATGTTTAATACTCCTCATATGTTGAGAAAACACCACATAATCAATAAACCATAACGTACAAAACCCTAGCTGATAACCCAGTGGTTCGGTATAAAGATCCCGAATAAAGACCCAAATTTCGTCATTTTGCCCCGAATGAAAAATGGTATGAAAAATTGGATTCAAACTTCATTCGGCATTATCATCCCGAATATATGCATTTAATTTGGCATAATTATCCCGAATATATGCATTCCATTCGGCATAATCATCCTGAATGAAACTTTTTCTTCAAAAAAAATTAAGTACATTCCATTCGGCATAATCATCCCGAATATATGCATTTATTTCGACATAATCATCCCGAATATATGCATTTATTTCGGCATAATCATCCCGAATGAAACTTTTTCTTAAAAAAAAAATTTAAGTTTGATTCGGGATAATCACCCCGAAAATCATCATCTTTTTCGGGGGCTCGACCCCGAACCACTGGACGATTTCTGCGATTTTTTATATTTTCAATCCCTATGAATAAACAAATATATATATATAATCGGACCCAAAGTTTAGAAGAAAAATGTTATCTTGGGAGTTTTCATTTGCTTTTGAGGTGTTGTCATTGTCTTTTGGCGGAATATCCATTGATTTTTGAATATTTAAATAACAAACCCTAGGTATTTAATAATGTTGAAGATCGTTGGTTGAAGATGATTTGTGGAAGAAGATAAAGGGATAGTTTAACTCTAGTTATTTAATAATGTTGAAGATGGTTGGTTGAAGATGATTTGTTGAAGAAGATAAAGGGAGAGTTTGGAGTATAGTGTAGAGAGAGCAAATGTGTGGTATTTTGTGTTGAAAATAGTGTGTAAAAAATATATATATGATGTGGTGGCCCTTAGCAAAAAATCCTTTTTTTTCCTTGTGGGATTTTGAAGTACATATTGTGGTGCCCATAGAAACACCCCTTGAAAAAGATCTTGCATTGCCATTTTATTTGGTGTCGGAGGCACTAACTAAATCGTTTAGTGATGAGGGAAAATGATAGTCATTTGACATGTTTATTTCAAATTGTAGCAAACAAATATGAATAGAAAAATAACAAAAATAAAGTTCAGCAGCCCAAGCAACTATTTCAAAGATGGAACACTTAAAATTATGTGTACTTTTTAAGTAATGGTAAATCTTGGTGTGCACTTCTAGTGGGTATTCTTGTTGATAGTTTAACTAAATTCGATTATTGAACTTAAGTCAGCCCTGATAGATGGCAATCTTACTAGTGAGAGAGATTGTTATTTTCGGCAGTTATTTTGACTTTGGTACCTATTTTTTTTCTTTCTAATCTAATTTGGCCCGTAGACTCCGTTTGGTCCACGATAAAGTTGGGTGGAATCTGTTTTCTTCTAAATAATATTCTTTGTTAAATGTTGAAAAATCTTTAAAAAACATATTTTGGTTCGTACATTTATAAATAGTTAACCTTTTAATTGTGCTTTATAACATGACAAAAATTGATCAATTTAATTTATGTACATATATTGTAAAAATATTGTTAACGGTATTATTGGTATGTATTGTACATTTCCATGACACTTTCCAGGCATGAACCAAAGCCTAAATTTTCATTCCTAATAGGAATTCATTTTCTAACCAAACAGAGCGAAAAGATTCAGAAACCTAGTAAAAGGTTTCCTGCCAATCAGTTTTTCAGTGGTCACAGTCCATCCAAAATATTGCTATTTACCAAACGGTGTCTTATAGTTTTCAATTTTTTGAATTTTTTTACCAAAAAATAGAATCTTATGTCGCTCGATCAACCTTTTTGTGACACATTGTTTCATTTTTTTTTTGTGAAAATCAATTTTGGGGGTTAAAGACAAGAAGTCAAAATTGTCAAACTAGCTTAATAATAAAAAATAAAAATAAAAAATAAAACAATTGTGTTGCATGGATGCTATATCCATAATTTGAACCAAATACATTTAATTAGCTTTACTTATATGGGTCTTCATACGGAAACCTTGTTTAACAACCATTTTGCTAAGTTGCTAAGGGCTTTCTGACTTTTGCAATTTTATCAAACTAAAAATATGAATAAAGGGTCATATAATTTAACTTCAACATTTCTAAAAAACACCTGAAAAACAAATTCAACTTCTAATTCATCTACAATTATAAATATCATGCAAATGTTTAATAACACCATTCAACAATTCACAGTCACAACGTAATCAAACAATGAAGAAACAAAGGGGTGTAGAGGTATATATATCATCATATTAGGCTACTCATCTTCTATTTTTCTTTCCTTACGGATGGTCAACTACTTAAAAACAAAGAGATAATTTTATATGAAGATGAAAAGACTTAGTTGAAAGAGAGCTGAAAATACAAGAAGTAGCCTTTCACATTTATAACACAAAAGGCCGCTAAAACACTCTAATGAGAGGATAATATATTATGAATTTACTAGCATGTATGCCACGCATCGCGTGGCCGAATTGAAGGCCACGATACCATGGATGATCTTTTACCATTAAAAGTCTCTCACGCTCCCACAGTCCGTTGTCGTCAGATTTGTCTCAGCCAAATCAGACGCTGCATCGTGAATCTGTGCCCCCCCCCCCCCCCCCCCCCCCCCCCCGAGCTTCAGATCAAGAATGTCAACTGGGTAGTGCCTACTGCTCAAATGGTCAATGAATTGTTTGAATAAAAACTATGTGTATGGGTCGTGCCCATGAATACACAACTACTACATGTAAAAAGGACATGTAGCAGTTGAAATTTTGAAATTTCGAATGGTGTATATGGTACTCATTTTATCACATAGTCAAAGTTTGGATGTAGGTTTTAGTCATAAAATTTTTGAATGGTGTACATACACAACTGCTACAGATCAATATGTATCCTTTTTAATTTTTTATCACATAGTTTAATTAAAAAAAAGAGGCTACTAAAAAGCAACTACTCTGCTACATGTAAAAAGGAGATGTAATACTTTGGAATTGAAGGTCAACAACAAATGGCTTGAACCTTGTTCTCGTAAATGACAAAAGTTGTATTATATATCCATATGAATATACATATATCGCAGTACATATCAACTTATAACGATCACTAATGCCACAACCTTCAAAGCAACATTCATATGAACCTCAACCTGAATTTGATTCCTATTGTTTCTGAAAATTAATTTTACTTATGGTCTCAAAAAGTAAGAGTAGAACTGAGTATAAGTTTTACCTGAATGGGAATGCTCTTCATGCGAATTGGATAGTTAATGATATGAAAGATTGGAGTAGAAGGCTCATCTCCAGTGTAAGTAAGGGATTTCGCCAACTGACAGTTGAATGTTGATGTTGTGTGGTACCCCCTCACTTGGTTGTCTCTCTCTTGGATTCAGAAAGAGAGAGAGTGAGAGAATTGGGGTGATCTTAACACACCTCGGTTGAGAAGCCTGTCCAATCAAAATAAGTTCATCAACATTTAACACAATATATTTGACTCTCCCTTGTGTGTGTGTGAGTGTGTGTGCGAGTGCGTGTTGAGAGAGAGAGAGAGTATCTAGGTTCGGTTAACACATTACTCACAAGTCATTACACATACTTCTCCAAGACAACGTCTTAGGGTGATATTGACTGTATTTATCACAATAAATAAATTACCAGGAGCCATATATCCATAAGAACCAACTAGGTGAGGTTTCCGGTCCTTGTTTGAAAGATCACTTTCATCATTATCATTGATTCAAGGTGAGGACCCAACAGCACATTCATGGCTTTAACATCACCGTGCAGGATAACAGGCACACAGTCATGGTCCAGGTATAACCGGGTTAGTTTATAATGCTTTTAGGGGAGAGAAACAGACTTACGGGGAAAATCAAATGCCAAGTGGGATTTGAGGGAATGTATATTTATGGAGAAAATTGAGGGCTAAACATATGGAGAAACAAAAAACGGAGAAAATGATAGAAATAAAGTTTGATGTGCCACGTGGACAGTATAAGGAGAGAGGATATTTAATACTTTACACGTGTCATCCTCCCATATTTTGGGTCTAAATTTTTTATATAGTTATATAGATTTGTAGACACATCGCCTCAAATGGGATAGTGCGTTAATGGAGAGGGAGGGTTAAATCTAGAGCTCTTAGATTAGAGGACCTATATTCATTTGGTGACACGTGTCACAAGACGGGTTGGACCCCAGTTTTTAAGTTTAGATATTAGATTAGATTGTATGGGTCAATGCATTGAAAGCATGAGACAAACTTTGTCAATACATTACTAGCCTAAAATCTTTGTTAATGTAGTTAGTTATACAATATTTAAAAATTAATTAGTGTAAATAAGTTGTGGAAATTCATATTGTCATTAATGATGAAGAACCATTATATGCTTTTCAAAGGGATGGTACTTCTTACCAATAAATGTTGAAGAACTAGAAAAGGTGGGAGGGGCCTACGAGTTCTATTACTATAATGATGATAATTTAATTTCTCTGAAATAGCAATCTATTTTAGGAGGAGATATCCGGTTGTATATTTTTGCATTAACTTCCCTGTTTTCAGTTGTATGTACTGAAACTCAAGATATATGATACATGACAGTAATTTTAAATTGCATATCGCGTTCAAGCTATATATATATATATATATAACATTAAGAACTACACTTTTCCCAAAAAGATCGGATAACAGAAGGAAAAATTACAGAAGAAAGCATTACGGAAGGAAATTAATTTATAATTCAGAATTCATATAACATAATATATCCTGGATGGCATTCTTCAAAATGAAGGGTGTGTAATGCATCATTACCAGTCAATGCTTGGAGATACATGATTTCCCAATCTCTGCCAGTTGAGGGAGCAAAGGCATTATAAAAAGCCTTTTGGTTCACAGATAAGCCTGCAACTTCGAATGAAAAAGGTTGCAATTTAGATAGATGTGGTATCACGAGTTAAATTATTTATTTTTCAGTAATGTATCTGTATTAATACCTAAATTACAAATTGACCATTTTTCATTTTACATAATTTTATTCCTACCCCCACTTATTTGGTTGTCCTGTTCTTGATGGATAATTTGTACTAGCAAATCCACCAAGATGTGGTTCTAAAGGAATGTAAACATAGGAAATGTTCTTCCAATGGCTCTTGGCTTTCACATAATGTCCTTGTGGATGATCTAAGTTTGTTCACCAACTCCCAAACTTCTTAAAATCAGGGTGGTCAAGAGGGGCTTAAACTTTTTTTTGGCACATATCCTGTCGGAATGTTAGCATAATTAAGTTGACGTGTTCTTTTTCCTAACACTCTCCATAGTGTTGCTAGTAAATTCATCAAGTGGATGGTTTTCCGCTATGAAGCACCGACACTCTCTCGGAAGCCACGAGTCAGCTTTGACACGAGTCCGACACGCGACACGCTCCGACACGTTGCCGACACGCTCCGACACGCTGGGACATGTTTGGACACGCTGGGACACGTTGCCGACACGCTGGGACACGTTGTCGACACGCTGGGACACGCTGGGACACGTAAAAAGGACACTTTTTTTTTATTTATTTATTTATTTATTATTTATTTATTTTTTTTATTTTTTTTAGGTGATTATGATTCTGCCTTATTTATGATTTTTAATGTTAAAGTGCATTTTAATTTTGTTTTATATGGTCCATTTTCTTAATTTCATGTTAAGAATGCTCTAATAATGTATTTTAAGGAAAAAAATCTGTTTTATTTCATTAATATATATATATGTAAATATATATTATATATTTGAAAATATATTATATATTATACGTATCCTAGCGTGTCGTATCCTAGTTTTTGGAAAAATCACGTGTCGCGTGTCGCGTGTCGTGTCGAAACACGTATTACGTGTCGAGTCCGTGCTTCATAGGTTTTCCATCAACCAATTATATATCTTGGGGAAATCTAAGACTGTGAATATTATTAGTAGCATTATTCTAGTTTAGTCCATTAACTTTACAATTCCCGTGCATACCATGGAAACAAATCCCTTTCGACATGTAGTTGCAACACTTGTGATAACTTAATACGCATTTTCATTGGAGTTCTAACACTAAATAAAAGACAACCCATTTAGTCAAGAGGAAAGTTGATGTAAATCAAGAATGCGGAAGCGTTACTATTACACTACACACCAACTAAATACACCAAATAAAACTATAACTAAAAAATATTTTCTTTCTCTCTCTAAATTCTTTTATCAATATTCAAGTCTGATTACTAATGAAGACTAAGGGCCTATTTATAAGAGAGATTAGCCTGTAAACTAAGCTAAGATCCAAAAAGACTAAAAAGGGCAACTAATAACTACAATTGACTAATTAGCCCCAATCATATTTGGAAACTAATTAAACACTAAAAATAAAAGAAAATGACAATATTATCCTAAACTAAAAATAGAAAAAAAGATAGTCTTCCCCCGAAAGCACAACCACGCGCCACGTGTCACCAATATACAACAAAAGTTGTTGGCAGAAAAAAGGTTATGGGGGTCTCAGCAATAGAATCACTAGGGAGTCTAACTAGATTTGGGTTTAGACCTTCAAGGGGACATAATTATCAAGTTATTTAATGCGATGTTTTCTATTGACCCCATTAGTTCCCCTACATCTTCCTAGGAATAGAGGACACAAGTACGTCCTCAAAAGATGTCCCCTTTCCCCGTCCTTGTAGAAAGACTTATTTAACACCAGAAAAATTGTTCACCCAAAAAAATAAAAATAAAACAACAGCAGGATCCATATGAATATATAATTCATTTATGAACAAATAGATAATGATTCACAATAGCAATGATAAGATAACATATTAAGAACATAAGAAGAAGTATATCGATGAAATGTGCCCATAGGGATATGTTTTACTAAAAATAATAAGGGTCATGCATTAGTATATATGTTTTATTAACTAGATGTCGGAACTTTTTCCATTACTATTTTCAGCTTCTTAGCATGTGCTCTTAGAGAGCGCATAATACGGAACCATAAAATAGTAAAGTTGATCTGGAGTTCTTTTTTGGAATGTAAAAAAGACAAGCAATAAATGTTTTTTTTAAGAAAGGGGACAGCAACCAGAGAGTTTATTGGTTATCCCGGAGAAGAAACAACCTATTATCGGTGGCTTTCCATATTTTACAAAGAAGAATGAGGAAAGGCAAAAGGTATGCTCTTGAGGCCTTATTCATGGTTAAGTCTAGATCAAAAATAAAAGAAGAAAGGAAAAGTGTATTGAAAAATAAACGACTGGGATTAGGATTCCAGTCCACTAGAGCCACTGAGAAATTGAGAGGACCGTCAATGCAAAATCTGAAAGCCAGTACTTCTGTCATATATGCAAATCTAATAACAGAGAGACCCTTCTCGTTCACCATACAACTTTTTTGCCACTGATTGGGAGCTCATCAAAAGAAAGTATGATATTTGGGGAATTATTGAAAAAACAAATTAGCGAAGCTATCTGCTATCTGATTCATTTTCCTATAAATGCGCAATATAAAAAGTCCACTTGTGGTTTATGTTGCTATATGTGATAAATAGTGTCAATAATGTGCCAAGGAGGTTTTTATTATTTGTTAATGTTGTCCACAAGAATTATAGAATCAGTCTCGACTTGAACATAAGATATAGTCATTTCTACACAAAACAACATACCCTCAAGTATAGAAATAAATTTTGCATACATGTTAGTTTTTACACCCAACATTCGAGACGGATGACTCTACCTGTGACTATGGAAGAATATAGTCGAGATAAATCGATTTTTTGCACTGAAGACTTGAGAGTAGAGAGAAACTCTCTAATACAAGGTTGTTTCAATCGATGGAAAATTATAGTCATAACAGGATCAAGATTCACCGCATCAAGAATGAGGGGTACTGGATTTCAAATGAGATTCAAATTGGGGAGGTCTTGGCCAAACATTTCCAAATTTTGATTAATGCAAAATCTATTCAGTATGTGGAAGAGGGGATTTGGAGTTCTATTCCACAACTAGTCAGTGAAAAGGATAATGTGCAGCTGACTAACAACCCGATGTTGGAAGATTTGAAAATGTAAGGACATTATTTGTCCATTAGAAATTTTTATGTCGTATGCCGTTACACCGTTGAAAAAATTCAAAGATAGCATCTACATCAACGGATCCGAATATCAAAGCTTCTTCAGCATGGAATTAAGTTTCTAGTATACCGTACCGGTCCGCCTCTTTTAAAAAGGAACTGATCTGCACCGGACCGATCTGGCCATTTGGAAAATGAACCGATTTGCCACCGGACCGATCCGCCACCGGACCGATCCGCCTACAACTCGGACCGATCCGCCTACAACTCGGACCGATACGCTTTGCACCAAAAATTGAGAACCCCGGATCGAAGGCAAACCAAAGAAGGCCATTTGGAAAAAGAACCAATCCGCTGTCGGACCGATCCGCCCTCTTGACAGACCGGTCCGCATCTGATAAAATCGAGCAGATCAACTTTGAGATTTTTTCGGATCTGAGTTCCTTATAAATACCAACTCCGGGGGAGTTGTTTTGTAAGACTTTCATAGACGAAATTAAGAGTCCTAAATACTTTAGTCTTCATATTTTTGAGTTCCTGAACTCATATTTTGATTCACATATCATTGACATATCTTTGTGAATTCTTTTGTGCAACCCAAGAACACATCCTTGTATTTGTTCAACCCTTGTGGAGAAGCTGTCTCTCTTCTTCATTGCTGACCACCTGGAGTTCCTGCGGGAGATTCCAGCCGACACTGTTTCTAGCCGTTGCTTTGAAGGGTTGATGAAGACACCGTGCGATATACTTGTGAGCGATTATCAGGTTGTATGTAAGTCAATGGTCTTGTAAATTATTCAAAGTTCTAGAAATAAAAGGTTTTGCCCTTCGGGGATTTTTCCTTAACTTTGTGTCGCATGCTTTATTTGTTTATGGGTTGACACGCGTACTTTAGATGCATGATTAGGGGATGAAATTAAATCAGTGTGTCAAATTAGAAATTTGTGAAGTTAATCAATTATCACACAGTCATACGACTTTTCAAATTGGTATCACAGCGGTTTACGCTAATTTATCGCGTGATCTTTGTTTTTCGCAAAATTTGTGTAATATTGATTTTTTTGGAAAATCTCTTTTGTGAAAATTCACAATTTTTCCGATGGAGCACTTATGTAATTGGATGCCCCTCTTTGATATTTGATAATTCGGATTTTTTTATGTATGTACCGGCATAGACATAGGGGGAGATTTGTAAGGACATTTTTGTCCATTATCATTTTATATGTCGTACGTCGTTACACCGTTGAAAAAATTCAAAGATCGCATCTACATCAACGGATCCGAATATCAAAGCTTCTTCAGCATGGAATTAAGTTTCCAGTATACCGGACCGATCCGCCTCTTTTAAAAAGGAACCGATCCACACCGGACCGATCCGGACATTTGGAAAACGAATTGATCCGCCACCGGACCGATCCGTCTAAAACTCGGACCAATCCGCTTTGCACCAAAAACAGAGAACCCCGTATCGAAGGCAAACCGAACAAGGCCATTTGGAAAAAGAACCGATTCGCTGCCGGACCGATCCGCCCTCTTGACAGACCGGTCCGCATCTGATAAAATCGAGCATATCAACTTTGAAATTTTTCCGGATCTGAGTTTCTTATAAATACCAACTCCGGGGGAGTTATTTTGTAAAACTTTCATAGACGAAATTTAAGAGTCCTAAATACTCTAGTCTTCATCTTTTTGAGTTCCCAAACTCATGTTTTGATTCACATATCACTGACATATCTTTGTGAATTCTTTTGTGCAACCCAAGAACACATCCTTGTATTTTTTCAACCCTTGTGGACAAGCCATCTCTCTTCTTCATTGCTGACCACCTGGAGTTCCTGTGGGAGATTCCAGCCGACACTGTTTCTAGCCGTTGCTTTGAAGGTTTGACGAAGACACCATGCGATACACTTGTGGGCGATTATCAGGTTGTATGTAAGTCAATGGTCTTGTAAATTATTCAAAGTTCTAGAAATAAAAGGTTTTGCCCTTCGGGGATTTTTTCTTAACTTTGTGTCGCTTGCTTTGTTTGTTTATGGGTTGAAACATGCACTTTAGATGCATGATTAGGGGTTGAAATTAAATAAGTGTGTCAAATTAGAAATTTGCGAAGTTAATCAATTATCACACAGTCATACGACTTTTCAAATTGGTATCACAACGGGCTACTCTAAATTATCAAGTGATCCTGATTTTTAAAGTTTTTCCTGATACAATTTGACCACTCATGTCTTCAAATTGGTATTAGAGCGGGTTACTCTAAATTATCGAGTGATCCTGATTTTTAAAGTCTTTCCTGTTACAATTTGACTACTCACGTCTTCAAATTGGTATCAGAGTGGGTTACGCTAATTTATCGCGTGATCTTTGTTTTCCGCAAAATTTGTGTGATATTGATTTTTTTTTGAAAAATCTGTTTTGTGAAAATTCACAATTTTTCCGATGGAGCACTTATGTAATCGGATGCCCCTCTTTGATGATACGAGTCATAATTTTGATGATTTAAATAGTTTGAATTTGACGTTGGCGAAGAGAATTAAAGTTTTGGAAAAAGAAAATTCTCGTTTTATCTCCGCGATGAATCTTTTGCAAACGGTTCAAAATCAAAGAGATTTTCATCGTGAAAAATTTGTTTCCTTGGACCATTACTTTGTTGCTTTAAAATTGTCTAAGAAGGAAAGTGATGATAGGGTCCTATTTTTAGAAGAATAATTAGAGGACCTTAAAAATTCAATGGTTTGTGTTTGTACCATAGATGACAAAAATATTTTAGTCAATGAGTTTGTGGCACGTGAAGAGACTCTTAGGGAAAAGTTTGCTTTAATTGAGGGGGAGAGGGATACCCTTTTAGATATTGTTAAAAATTTGAAAAAGCAATCCTTGTCTTTGGAAGAGTCTAATTCGTTGCTTGAATAAAAAAATTTGAAGTTAAAAAATGATTTAAACGATTCAGGTAGATTTGATAGTGATGGTAATGGCTCATCTTGTTCTCATGCTTCTAGTGCTAAAGGCAAAACCATTATTTGTTTTAGAGGGTCAATTAATCCTAATGACGTTAGGAAAGATCACACTTTAGATAACATTCCTCCCGTTTACACATGTTCATATTGTGGTAGGAAAGGTCACCTTAGGAGATTTTGTTTTGATCTTGGAAGAGGTCCTAGGGACTCAAAGTCTAGTATTTTGTTGGTTCCCAAAACCCCGTGTCGTCATGTTACATCCATTTGGGTTAGACAATCACTTTTGGATACACTAGATTTTAGACAAGTTGATTCCCGTTTGCTTGCACATGATTCTTCTCTTGCCATATCATATAGATGATTGTGTTTGCATGTTTGTCATACACTAGTTGTGGTTTAATGATATATATATATATATATATATATATATATATATATATATATATATATATATATATATATATATATATATATATATATATGTTTGCTAGTGTTATGACTTGTGTACTTTTTGTATAAATTTTTATTTTTGGAAAAATTTAGAAAAATACAAAACGATTTAATTTTAGAAATTTTTTGTTTGCACCATTTATGGATGAACGCTTAGGATGACCGAGTCACAACATCATTCCATTATTTTCACGTGACTATTTGATAGTGTTTTGAGACAATATGTCAATTCATCCTTGTGCTTTATAATGTTTGGATTCATTAAGATGTAATTACGTGTTACTTCCTACATGTTTGACTCGTTTTTTCCTTTATTGCACACATGCATGGATTTGTTTGAGTATTGTGCTTGTCTTATCACATGTTGGTTGGGTGTTTTCCCTTCAATCCTGTCCTTTAAAGTGAACCAAGCGCGATAAATTTTGATAAGGAAATTGTGCATATAAGAACCATTTTGTGAGTTTGTGTGCTTTGGTTAAAAATGGGGAAGGGCTGCGAAAGGTTCATTTGACCTTTGCGAATACTAAGCCACCGTTAAATCGGACCTAAAAAATTGAGGAATTTTATTATCCGAGGTCCAAAGAGCCCGAGAAATTTTTTTAAAAAGAAATTCATGCCAATTATGGGCCATTTAGGTTTTTGCACCAATTCTCCAAAGTTTGAGAATTTAGTTTCACACCTCTTCAAATATACATGAGGGAGTTTGGGTGGAGAATTAAAACGGGTTTGCACGTCCTTGAAAATCTTGAAAAAGCGCTAAATAGTTTTGGACATTATTGGGGTGAAAATCATTTTGACTTTGATTTGTTGATTTGCATAAGACGATGTCATCTAAATTCAACAATCTTTACACCTAAGGATACTTTTGATTTTCATTCGTTAGGGGTACACATATGCATCATGCACATATGATTGATTGAGTTGATTTACCTATCGAATGTGTTCACACCCATTCATTCCATTTCCATGACTTGGTTGTTTGAGTTTAATTCCATGGTGTGACTTTTGTATCATGTTTTACATATTTTTCAAATGGTATCTTATTTGTTTGTATGAAATATTTGAAAAATCAAAAATAGGTTGTGAAGATTTTTTAGCATCTCTTTGCTAGAGCACGTTTTCCATATTGTTTGATGCCTTGTTTTGTATATCGTGACACCCGATTTTGCTTGTTTGATTTATTCTTCTCATTTGTCTATTTGGGGACATCATAAAAAGGGGGAGAAAGAATTATCATATTTTGGGGGAATTTTGAAGTTTTGAGCTTTTATCATAAATTGGTATCTATGTCTATCTCATTTCAAACTCGATATGCACACTTGGTATTTTACTTTATCTCATGTGTGTAGGTACTACATTGATGATCATTGAATTGCACACCCTGATGAGGAAAGGTTTGAGAATTTTTTAAGATTTGAAGAACAAACGATGAAGACTTATTCATTTGTATCTTTCCTGTTTTGGGTTCATGGAAGGGTAGATTTGTATAGGCATTTTGATTCTTGATAATTCGAATATTGTTTATGTATGTACGGGCATAGACATATGGGGAGATTGTAAGGACATTATTTGTCCATTAGCAATTTCTATGTCGTACGCCGTTACACCGTTGAAAAAATTCAAAGATCGCATCTACATCAACGGATCCGAATATCAAAGGTTCTTCAGCATGGAATTAAGTTTCTAGTATACCGGACCGGTACGCCTCTTTTAAAAAGGAACCGATCCGCACCGGACCAATCCGCCTTCAACTCGAACCAATCCTCTTTTCACCAAAAATAGAGAACCCCGGATCGAAGGCAAACCTAAGAAGGCCATTTGGAAAAAGAACCGATCCGCTGCTGGACCGATCCGCCCTCTTGACAGACCGATCCGCATCTGATAAAATCGAGCAGATCAACTTTGAGATTTTTCCGGATCTGAGTTCCTTATAAATACCAACTCCGGGGGAGTTGTTTTGTAAGACTTTCATAGACGAAATTAAGAGTCCTAAATACTCTAGTCTTCATATTTTTGAGTTCCCAAACTCATGTTTTGATTCACATATCAATGACATATCTATGTGAATTATTTTGTGCAACCCAAGAACACATCCTTGTATTTGTTCAACCCTTGTGGAGAAGCCGTCTCTCTTCTTCATTGCTGACCACCTGGAGTTCCTGCGGGAGATTCCCGCCGACACTGTTTATAGCCGTTGCTTTGAAGGTTTGGCGATGACACCGTGAAATACACTTGTGGGCGATTATCAGGTTGTATGTAAGTCAATGGTCTTGTAAATTATTCAAAGTTCTAGAAATAAAAGGTTTTGCCCTTTGGGGATTTTTCCTTAACTTTGTGTCGCATGATTTATTTGTTTATGGGTTGACACACGTACTTTAGATGCATGATTAGGGGCTGAAATTAAATAAGTGTGTCAAATTAGAAATTTGCGAAGTTAATCAATTATCACACAGTCATATGACTTTTCAGAAAATTCGGTATTTTAAATGGATGGTGACATTGCTTCAAGCTCTAATGGTTTTTTGGATTTTTTTTCAATCTTTTTGGGAAGTAATCCATATATATTTGTTTAAATTTGAGTTTTTTTCTCATGTCATTCATTGTCAACAAGTTGGACTAGCACTTTGTTTGTTCTCATTCCCAAAATGGCAAATCCCCATTCGTTATCTTTTACAGATGACATCCTAATATGTTTAATGTTAAAATAAAATCACTTCAGAATTTCATTGAGTTTTTATGTATTTTTGGAACTAATTTGGGACAACTTATTAATATGAACACGGCCTATTATGTAATCGCCGATAAGATCTTTTTGTCAGGATGATCTATTATTGAGGATACTATGTGGTTCATTTATAAAAGTCTTCCTATTAAGTACCTTATATTGTTCTTGTATGGAGGTTGAGAAAATAATTGTTATTCAATGATTTAATTAGTAAAATCAGATCTACAGATTATCAATGGCCCAATGCGCTTCTCTCACCTTGGCTAAGTTTATTCTTATAAGAACATGTTTTACAATATATGATTTATAACATAATCACTGCCCTCGATCATCATGTCTCGATTATTAATGAGGTAGAAGAGCCTTCATGTTTTCCCTTTGGAACTCAGAAGGTGAGATATGCGACATTGTACATGAGCACTAGAGTTTCTTTAAGCTAATTAACATTTGGCCATTCCATGGTCGTGAAGTGTCAACGTTATTTAAAATGGAAAACAAGTCTTATCGCCACGTGGCTTACCAGGCATGTCTCATACCTATATCAAAGTATCCTGATTGTTAGTTCATATCCATATTCTACGAAAGTGTGTCATTTTGGATTTTGTCTTTCAAAAAAATTCTTTGCAAACTAAATTAAACTTCAAGTATGCCAATATTGTTCACTTATTGAGTTGGTTACTTCTCTAGAGCCAAATCATCTGCTTGGCATATAAACTGAAACACTATTTTGTAAGTTTCATTATTCCAATGTCTCAGAGGCCCTCTGAACCACTTTAACTTAAATTTTAAACAAAATATTGCATTGCATTTTCCTTGATAGATTGACCCCAACTGTTTACCACCGGGTTAATAAAGGAGTGATGCGTTGTTCATATGTTTTAATACAGAAATGGTTTAGGTATTTTGAGAAACTGGTTTGTGAAACCATAGTTGGATAATGGTCTGATTAGGTCTTATTTAAATATTTTACCCTTGTAAAATAGAAATACTACAGGCATTCCACATTCACACAATTTCCATAAAAGGTAGCCCATAATCTAATAAGAATTTCTCTGTTATTACACCAATTATATTTACTTCCTTCAAAGTCAGCACCCACCAAGCCACTAGAAAATATATCATTGATTAAATTTGATGATTCTCATAAGGCATTCCGATGTTCTCCCAGTTGTAACCTCCAATCATCGAAGGGAAAGAACAACTGGAGCAAATTTGCAATTTCTCTAACCGCAAATCCATTATTTCCAAGCATCAGAAATATGATTGTGACATTGGTTCTGATCTAATCTAATATGGTTGAATTCAAGGTTTATTAGGGAAAAAAGAAACATGATTCCTCTGCCACTGACTTAAATTATAGCTGATGGGGATCCATTTTATATTCCTTTTATTTTTCCTTTTATTTCTATTTTTAGTTCTTTTTAGTCATTTTCTTCCATTAATTAGTTGCCAAGCATGTTTGGGACTAATTAGGCATTCTTTTATTTCTTAATTGGTCCTTTAATCATTTTAGCTATTACTTGGTTAGCAAGTAATATCTCTACTATAAATAGGCTTGTACTCTCATTTTTGTATTCATTCTCCATTCTTGAAATATAAGAACTCTTATGTTTCTCTCTCTAGAAATCATATTGTCTTGATTTTTAGGTCATTGATGTGTAGTTCATGTCAAATTGGTATCAGAGCAGGTGTCTCTCCAAAACATTGGTGTTCGTGTGTATCGGTGTAGAGTATCAACAAAATCATGCACTACATTCTCAATGCCTCCAAAGAAGATGCGCGGATTCAAGAGGAGATTAACCAAGAGTTACGAGAAAAAAAATCAAGAATGGAAGAAAACATGCAAGAATTAAAAGATCAAATGGCCACCATCCTTCAACTTCTTTCCAAATCTAAATACCCTAATCCCTCCCATGAAAGCCTTATTTCAAATCATCAACAAGAAGTCACCGGGAGGCCTGGAAAATAACCCGAATCCACTGAACAATTTTTGGCCAAACTCCGACGCTGGAACATAAAAAATTTGAAGGAGTCTCTGTCGGCAAGGGCAAGACAACAGCACCGCTGTGTCTGTTACCAACCTCCAACACCCCACTACTAATCTGTGCCGCCGAGTTACCTATGGCCCGGATCTGAACCCCGACCTACAATACCTCTCTGACTACCTTCCTGGTCCAATTTCAGCGCTAGAGGGAGGAGAATTTGGCCCTAAGGCTGCCGACCAATGTCGGGTAGGGGTTCTGCGGTGTCGAACCACCCTAAAGGGGGGCGACACCCCTCCAACTGAACATATAGCAGCCATTGGCCACCTGTGGCATACAACCGTCCCGCCACAGAGTCGGATCACCCTCCCGGTGACCGATCCACATTTTTTTGCTTTGGGTCACCCCGATTCAGGTGTGTATACCACACATCCTAGCCAAGATTATGATTTAAACCCTTTAAACACCAATTGTTGTCCAAACATCACCCATAAAACCCTAATACATGCTGTCCCATTTGAAACCCTAACTCGTGTGGATTTAACCAAATAATTGCCCCAATCTACCGGCCACTTCCCTTACCCCAACCGTAAAACCCATTCTAAGATCTGACCTCACCATAATGTTTACAACCAAAATGTAAGCCCAAATACAATTTCCCTCAGCCCACCACGTAACTCCAACCCTATTTGACCACTCGACTCATTTGATTTTGGTATTTTTGAATATCAAAATATCGATTCGCGTTTGCATCCCCACGCACCACCACATATACCACCCCACCTGTCATCACATCACACACCCTCTCATTATGACCTCTCTTTACTTTACACTGATTCCTCTCCTTCCTCTGATATTGTAGATACACGTCGTAGTATCTATGATTGGATTCCCCCACCCGGTGCCCATCACCCCATTCCACTACGGGACCGTCAGTGTTTCTATTGTGGAGAACGTGGTCACCTAATTTCCACATGTCCCCACTATCAGCATGGTCCCCGAGCACCTCCCATGGTCCCGCATGATCATCCTCCTCGCCGACCACCTATATAGATGCCACCAGACCCGATTGATTATGTTGCACCTGCACCAGGTAATGTGGTGGGCCCGAGAGCTCATCAAGATGGAGACCCACTCTCTTTAGCACTTTAGTTACTTTCACGGAGTTTCCATGGGGACATTCGTGTAGATATTCCTATGTACAATGGCAGATTCTCCACGTATGATATGACCGATTGGCTCGTCGCTATGGAGACAGTTTTCAATTACAAGCGGGTTCAGGTCCATTCATGTGTTCTTCTAGCTGCTACCAAATTTCAGGGCTTTGCCTTTGTTTGGTGGCTCGATATCAAGGTCGCTCTTCAGGCCTTCTTTATACCTCGACGTATGAGCGAGATCTCTTTACGCGCATTCAGTCTCTTTAATAGGAAACGTCTTCGGTAGTAGAGTATACGGAGAAGTTCCAGCTCCTCGACACTAGAGCTCGCCTGCCCGAGATGAAGGATCAGTGAATTAGCCGCTACATTTTGGGACTCCATCAACATATTCACCGCGACCTTGGATTGAGAGAGATACCGACCTTTTTGAAGGCGGTAGAGTATGCTATTAAGGTCGAGGCCTATCATACATCCCTAGCAGCTTCTCCAGCATCCCGACCTCCATCTTCCTTGAGTTTTGTTCCTCCTGCAGCATCGGCCTCGACATCTTCGGCCATTACTCCAGTTACTGTCACTTCCGCTGCAACCCATATAGGCCCTCACACATTTCGATGCTTTAATTGCACCACCGTGGGACCCCGAGCTTCTGATTGCCCTCAGCCACATCGGCGGGCCCTGATAGTGATGGATCAGCCCCCAGAGTATCTCGACGAGATCGAGTAGTCCCCTGGACATGCACTGATTACAGCTTTAAAGGGTGACTATGTGTAATACCCCTTATTTATGAATAATTATTTTTATATTAATTTGCCATGTGGGTTAATTATATAAAATAAAGGAAGTTGAAGTAAATATTACTTTAAGTGATTTGAGAGATAATATTTACTGAGTTTTGCATATTTACCATTAAGTGAATGTAAATAGTGTAACATTATGTTTTGTTGCGTCGTTGTGCTTTAAACGACGGTTATGAGTTATATTCCAATTGAATTATTATTTAAGAGTTAATATGATGTTGGAACATGATATAATGAACGATATCCCAGATTCCAATTTAGAGGGCACGGTTAGTCCGGAAATGGTCGAGATAGTCAAAATGAGTACCAATTGTGTTTTTGGATTTCGGTGTACTTTTGACTAGTTATAACTTAATTATGATGTTACGGGTCATTTTAATTGTATAGTAGCATTTAAAGTTGGACTTAATGTAATTGGGTATTTTAGTCTTGCAAGAACATTTATTTCTCCTTTATGTTTCTAAAGCTATAGAGAGTTAGAGAGAAGTGAGAGCTTGAGAGAAAGAGGAGAGAAAGAGAGAGTTGAAGATTTGGAGCTTGAAATCGTTTGAACGAGAGAGAATCCGAGACTACGATCTTAAGGCAAGTTTCTAACTTGCAAAAATGTATGATTGAGTGTGAATAATTTGTATTTATAGTTAGAATTCTTGAGTTTAACCCTTAATATAAATTGTTGATTTTGTTGGTTAAATCTAATATTATAGGATCTAGACTTGTTTTAACGGTCTTTTCTAGTTGATTAACTTGGTTAGATGATTTGGAGATAATAAGAGTTAATGATGTTGGGGTTTGAGGGAAGAAAAGGAGTTTTGGGTATTTAGGGTTCATACTAACTCGTAGCCCCCAACTGGGCATTTCGACCAGGGCGAATCGATTCCCCCTCCCTAGCGAATCGATTCGCTAAAAAGGGTGGCTACAGGTCCGGGAAACCGAATCGATTCGGGTTAAGGCCGAATCAATTCGGACTGAGAAAGAAGGTTGGTTTTCTCAGCCGAATCGATTCGCTTTTTAGGCGAATCGATTCGCTATCAGGGGCGAATCGATTCGGCCCTAGGCAAATCGATTCAGAAATCCTGCTATTTTAGGATATTTTTCTAACTTAGTTTTTAGCCCTTTTCTTTTAGGTTTGAGGCTTAGGAACCTTCTTGTATGAAGTAATAAAGAGTATTAGAGTCTTATATTAGGGGGATTAATACCCTTGGATAGTATGGGAGTATTCGGGCTTGTTTTGGGGATTGATTATTAGAGCTTAATGTCTCATTTTGGTCTAGCAAGAGAGTTTGGAACTAGGGGAGAGTTGGTCAGTGTTGTTTGGAACTTTTGCAGACTAGTAGGAGAGAAATTATATTTTGTTGCCTATAATGTTAAACGTATAAAGTTTCATGAATAAGAAACGGATATTTTAAATTGGCATATCTTGTGATTTATTGCATGCATATACATACCTCTCTAAATGCTATCATAAGGGAACTTACACGCATGAGGTAAATCCCTTGGCTTGTGATGCAGGGAGAATATAGTCCTCGGCCATAGGACCAGTGGTTACATTGTGTGGTTGTTTTATTCGAAGTGAGGTAATTCCGGGTATGGTTATGACTCACTATCGAAGGTATATTGCCGCTTCCCACGTGACGCGATTTAGGATTCCCAGGTGGTCTTGGTTATAGGCCCTGGAAGATGATAGCATTTAGGGGCGCATCCAGTGGGGTGACTCCCGGAAGGATGGTCTTAGAATTGTTACATTATGATTGAAACTATTCTTACGATTGTGGAACTTCATGAATGAGTAATGCAATTATAAATCCACTATATGGCATACGATTTTCCAATGTTAAATGGACTTGTGAAGTTATAATTTATGAATTTGAATTATAAGCATGTTAATTAGAATTAGGCTATTCCCCTAAATTGAATGGGTAGTTTAACTTACATTGAAATGGTATGACGCTAGGATGTGCACTTAGAAGAGAGGTAAGGATAATTCTTATTATGATGAGCGAACATAACCTATTGATGATGTTTAGCATTCATAATTGTTATGCATTTTATTCACACGTATATCATATCAAACCAGGCCCTGACCCGTTTATATTTCTCTTTCTTGTGTGGTTCTCTTATATGCTCAGGTGCTCCGCCGTAAGGGCGCCCGATTTGATCCTTCCTTCCTATTGTCAAGGAGCTACAACACTTTGCCGATGTTGTAGTATTTTTGTAGTAGATGCATCATTTTCTTTTGATACTCTAGTTATGATCCATCTATATATTCGGGTGTGTTGTCCCAATTATTATTCAATTATACTTGCTGTAAGACTTGATGTAATCTTTTGTATTAGTCTGTTAACCGACAGCTTATTCGGTTATGTTTTGTAGAATGGTTGTTTAACAGTTACCTGTCTTTGTATATACCCACCTTCTGTTATAAATTGGATTGTCGAAACTGTTTTATTAAATTTGCAAAATTTATTTGACATCTGTTTTTCTAAAATAATTGGTGGTTGTCTCGTACTATTATTTTTACGACGTTCATGCTAAGAATGGACCATTTATGATTCTCGATTTTATTTGGGTAATGGGATGGCCACCTCTTTTTTTAATAAGCGAGGTGTCACAGATAGTATCAGAGCATCAGGTTCTAGAGTCCTTAGGATCTATGCGGACTTATCACGTTCTGCCGTAGCATTCTTTGATATAGAGCCCTATTATTAGGACTGTTTTGTTTATCTGCATTTACGATTTTCCCGTACGGATAAATTATTTTAATTGTACATTAATTCAGTTGTTTTTTATCACATATGCCACCTAAACGAGGTCTCTCGGCAAGGGTAAATCGAGATGTAGAGGATGTAGAGCCCCCACCACCGCAAGGTACTATCAATGAGACGGAGGTGGCTAATATTGTGGCGCAGGTGGTAAACGCTGCAATGACCGCTGTGGCGCAACAATTCCCACAAGCTCAACAACCGGTCACACCGGTGGCTCAGGCCCATACTGGACCCTCTGCATGGGAACAAGTTAGAGAATCCTTCCTGAAAGGTCACCCTCAAGAATTTCAGGGTGGCACTGATGTGATTGTGGAAAATCAATGGAAGAAAGATATGCAACGCCATCTTCGAATGGTGGAATGTAGCAGGGAGAAGAAACAGATTCTCTCCACTTTTAAACTCGTAGGAGCATCCCTAAAATGGTTGGAGTTGGTGACAACTCCAGAACAGAGGGATATCATGACTATTTCAGAATTATGGGTTCTGTTTGATCGAAAGTATTTTCCTCCAACAGTCCAAAAAGAGATGAGGAGGAAGCTTCACGATGTTGTTCAAGGGGAGCGATCAGTGGCGGAATATGAAGAGGAATTTACTCGTTTAGCAAATTTTATGCCGGATGAAGTAATTCCAGAAGAAAGGAGGATTTCAAAATTTATTGGGGGTTTGAATTGGAGGATAAGGCAACACTTGTTAGGGAATCCAGCCTTGCAAACATTTGGCGATGTGATGAATGCAGCTTTACTTCATTGCCAGATCACCGCCTTCACGTGAAAAGGATTAAGAAGATTGGAGACTCTTGTCAAGCCAGTAAGCAAGGAGGAAATGGTGCTGGTGGAGAACTACCACCACCACAACAGTCTAGGAATAAGCAGACAAAATGGGATCTCCAGCAAGGGGACTCGTCTAAGAAACAACACTTTGGGGGTTTCAGTTTTGGCGGAGGGCGGTTTTAGGCACGATCAGGGTGTACAGCAGCAGCAACAGTCATGCCAGCAGGGCCAAGCAGAAAGAGGGAATAATGGAGGTCGAGGCCATCAGGGCCAAGGCATGAGGCAGTTTCAGAACAATAATCGGGGCCGTCATCTGGAAAATTTTGCGGGCTGTTGTTTTCAGTGTGGTGAACAGGGTCACATGAGGAGAGCTTGTTCACAATTGAACGGGGGACAGTTACCTAGAGGCCCTCAGAATTAGCAGGCACATCCACAACCTCCAGTACCTATTCCAACCATCCCTATACAGCAGGGACAGCTTCAGTATGGGCGTGTGTATAATATTCAGGATGCCCTGTTTCCTCCAGCGCCGCCCGCACCGCCAGCTATTGAGGGTAAGTTTCCCATTCACGGGTATGTGGGTCAAGTGTTATTTGCTACGGGCGCAACGCACTCATTTATCGCTAGGCATTTTGCTCATTCGACGGGGTTAATTAAATCTGCTGAGAGTACTTTTACTAGTGTGGAGTCATCTATGGGTGATGGTTCACTTATATTCTTTATTTTTATAGGGGTGGGAATAGACCCTGGTAGATTACTCTTTGAGGCCGATTTACTCGTCCTAGATATGGTCGGGTATGATGTCATTTTGGGCATGGACTGGTTTGTAAAATATCGTGCTATGGTAAATTATTATGGGAGGAGTGTAGTCTTTGCCGTTCCGGGGCAAGAAATGTTTTTAGTAGATATGCCTCTTTTGGAGGGAGATTCGATCACGCACTTGTGTTATATTAAAGAAGAGATTTCACGAGAAATAGTTATTTCCCTAGATTCGATTCTAGTTGTTAGAGAAATTGGGGACATTTTTTAGGAGATTTCGGGCTTACCTCCAAGTCGTGAGATTGAGTTTGTAATTGATTTAGCGCCGGGAACTCTACCGATTGCGCGAGGTCCATACCGTATGGCTCCTTTGGAAATGAGGGAGTTAAGGGATCAGATTCAGCAACTGCTGGACAGGGGTTCATTCGGCATAGTACGTCGCCATGGGGTGCTC
The DNA here is from genome assembly GCA_949130495.1 of Sambucus nigra. Taxonomy (NCBI): domain Eukaryota; kingdom Viridiplantae; phylum Streptophyta; class Magnoliopsida; order Dipsacales; family Adoxaceae; genus Sambucus; species Sambucus nigra. The sequence goes on from OX422220.1 coordinate 524,968,145, forward strand.
CTGTGTTATTTTTGAAGAAGAGATATGGTTCCCTCCAGTTATGCATCGATTATCGTGAATTTAATAAGGTAACCATCAAGAACAAATACCCGTTACCTCGAATCGATGATTTATTTGATCAATTAAGGGGAGCATCGTACTTCTTTAAAATAGATTTGAGGACTGGGTATCATCAACTACAAATTTGAGAGCAGGACGTGTCGAAGACCGCATTCTTGACTAGATATGGGTCCTATGAGTTTTTGGTCATGCCTTTTGGGCTAACCAATGCTCCTACCGTATTTATGGACCTTATGAATCAGGTGTTTCGGGACTTCCTCGACCAGTTTGTCATAGTGTTCCTTGAAGACATTCTAGTCTATTCTTGGACTGAAGCTGATCATGCCGAACACCTACGATTAGTCCTGCAGACACTACGGGATCATCAACTTTATGCCAAGTTCGAAAAATGTGGCTTTTAGTTGAAGGAGGTGCAGATTTTGGGGCACATAGTGACGGCTGAAGGTATTTCTGTAGACCCAAGTAAAGTTGCGGCAGTGAGGGAATGGAGTCATCCCACTACGCCCATGGAGATCCGTAGCTTTATGGGTTTGGCGGGTTATTATCGTCGCTTCATTAGGGTTTTTCTAAAATCGCGGTCCCTTTAACGAACTAGACCCGAAAGGGAGTATGATTTGTTTGGGATGATTCCTGTCAGCTAGCTTTCGACGAGCTGAAGGACAAATTGACTTCTGCTCCTGTATGTAACACCCCGCCTAATTAAATACCGGGTGATCAGTCCTTTATTAAATTAAAAATCAAGGTGAACGGTGTGGTTCATACTTAGCATCACTGCCGAAAAATAATTACCGTTTCAATCACCCTAAATAATTAAGCTATGTGTCAAAATAATTTAAATGATTTTTATTTATTAAATTCCGTTGTAAAAACTTTTTAAACTTAAACAAATTTGAATAATACAAACGATAAATATACCAATCATTCAACGAAACATGCCAACTTGATTATTTAAATCCACATAAATAACCACAATTACTGACAACGTGATAGATAAAACAATCCCAAATGAAAATAGAATACTGAAATGATAGAAGTATATAAAATCCCTATCAAGTCTAAGCAAAAGTCTGGAAATGGGCGACACATGCCCTAACTAAGAGAACTAAATAGGAATCAGAGAACCAAAGGAGGAAGCGTCTACTGCAATGACCTGCAACTCCCACACAAGCTGCAGCACGTCCGATCAAATGAATCTACACCTGACGCCCCTGTGGGGTCAGAGCCCGAGAGTAAAATAGTTTTAAAAATAGTTTAGCAAGTATTTAAAAAGCTTACTAGCCAATATAACAACCATGTTAGTACGCGACACTCTCTTGAGAATTATCACCTCTCATCTAGTGTGCATGCCTACCGTACTACTAAAAGCCTAATAAGTCTTTCTAACTCGTCTCCAATAAATTCCATCTCACGAAATCACAAGACTATGATTTTAGTTTAGAGATCAGTCTCTTAATGATTATTTACGTCATTTATGTATTTTTCTATACTATTATAAACTTCCAGAACACTTACTATAATTAGGAGCATTTATTCAATATTTAACTACTTGTACGCACAGTAGAAGAATTCCGTATATACGTATATATATTAATCACTCATATAATATATATACTATCGGTACCCCACATAAAATCTATGGTGCTGGCATACTCTGCTATTAAGTCCCCGTAACTCTCGTACTAAGGGAAATACTAGTTTGGAATCACTCTCAAACTGTATTAACACAATACACACAAAATGGAGTCGAAGCATAGTTCCAAGTCACTAAGAGGTCAGCACATACCCCTCACGTCTCTTAGGACCATCTGACTACCATTCTCAGATAGCCTGTACCAAGGAATCCTTTGTAAAAGTGTACAAGTCAATATCCCCCATAAAGGTCCCATCGAGAAAAGACTGTCCCGACGCGGCAACCTCCGTGATAGCCAGTAGAGCGGGTATGATTATACACAAATATAATATAGATATATACAGATGCACTCGGTCATATATATAAATATTCTCATTTTCCAATTAGGTTCACCCACGACCCATAATAACATTTTGACCATACGTAATACAATTTTTACCCAATCTTTACGCATAAAGAACTCATCTCATTTTATTTTCAATTATAATCATTTCATAATTGCTTCTCGTCCCTCAAAGTATTCTCTCTTCCTAAGGATCAATTCAGTAGGTACACCCTCTCTAACATACTGGTCTAAGTCATTCACGAATCTCTCAATTCCTTAGTTAATGTACGCACGATTTCCAATGCGTGACAAACCCCCGTTAACCCACTGTTACATCCCATATACAATTTTATTCAACGGAATTTACTTAGACCCTACTAGTTCTCTTCATGGCCCATTATTCGCTTTAAATGAAATTTAAGGTTTCCTACGTATTTTATCCAAATCAAACAAAAAGAGGAAAAACATGCAGTTTCTAGGAGGTTTCGTTCGATCGATGAAAGGGGTCGATCGATCGATCAGTCGATGGATTGACATTCTTGGGTCGATCGATCGATCGAACATGTATAACAAATATTCTGCCATTGTTAACTATGGGTTTCATCCAAGAAATTTCTCCAAAACACCATGTAACACCCCGTCTAATTAAATACCGGGTAGCTACTCCTTTATTCAAATTAAAACAAAATGTCCAGTTGAATCAGTTTAAATAGCATCACTGTCGAAAACATTTGAATTTATTACTAGCCACCTAATATTTAAAAAGTGAAGTGTCAATTTTTTTAAATTAAATTAATTTAACATCCATCCAAACCATTTATTAACTAAGACATCACAATCACATAATAGTCATAAGTAAGCAACTGAAATAAATAATGCTTGGAGTAACACTCCCCATAATGAATCCAAAATAAATAATACAATCGGTTACAAAACTGAATAACAATCTTAAGTTTGAAACTGAAATCTAAACTCAATGAAATACTATCTCAAATGAAATGGGGCGACATGCCCTAAAGATAACTGAATGGAATCAACTGATGAATAGAGGCGTCTCTAAACAATATCCTGTATCTTCCACAGCCGCTACAGCTCGTCAAAGGGTGGAACTCCTATGCTTGGCGTCCCTGTGGTTGGGCACCTAAAAGGTTTTTACAAAAATAGATTTGATAGCAAACGGGTCAGAGCCCGCTTGTGAAAACAGTTTAAAAATATTGCAAGTGTTTAATGACAATAAGCAATGAATATTAAATACATGTTAGCGACGTACACTCACATGAGTTCCTCACTTCTCATCTAATGTGCACTCCTAACGCATCCATAACCCGTGCTAGTCATATTGCTAACTAACTAGTCTAATACATAACCTGAATTCACTTTATAGGTTTAAGGGTTTAATCCTGACATTTAAAGTACACTATTTATGCCTGAATTCCCAATTCACGACTTTTACTTAAGTGGAGTTTTCATTCTAATCTCTATTAAAATATCACAAGTATGCACAACATTACTTTACTAAGTTCTTCATTGATTATTATCTGTATATTATTCACATCATAAATACACATTAAATGCACTTCTAGACTCAGCTACTGTGCACATTACCAAGTTCTCCATTTATTATTATCTGTATATTATCCACATCATAAATATACATTACTTGCACTTCTAGACTCAGCTACTGTGCACATACTCTGCTATCTCATCCCGGTACATCACGTACATAAGGAATACAAATTCCGAATCTCTCAGGAATCTTTATAGTAAGCACAACACACAAAAGTGGAGGCGAACATAATTCAACATATCCATGGGTCACGTACATACCTACGCTCCCATAGTCAGCTGACTTATTAACTCACAAATAAGTCATTCTAGTATTATGTTCTTAAGGTACCAATCTAAATCCCCCCGTAGGCACACAAAGATTAGTTGGCCCAACGCGAACGACGACCTCCCATGATAGCAAGTATGGTATGTATGTTATACACATAAATTATATACTAAGCATTCACACATCTTAGTTATCTTAATATTTATAAAGGTATGTTCAACATCTTTATACCCTTACTCAATTTACATATGTTTAAGTCTTTCAATAATATCATATGTAGACTATTGACACATCTCACGTCGTGTCTTTCTTACACTTATAACCTCTCTCAAATTGGTTATTACGTTTCATATTATTTCCCCTTTTAACTTCAATATTCATAAGGTCTTTACTTCTGCCCCAACCTCATCTCGTCAAATTATTCGAATTTACTCTCTTAGTCTTAACATCATCACACTAGTTTAGTCCCGTTAAGTAATTAGGTATTTCCCCTCCCCAATTGTAATCTAACTAAAGTCAAACCTTAAAATTATCACCTACTGGTCTCCAACAAGTTTAAGGATATACCTAAAGTCTCCAATAATAATTTCTAGGCTCAATCATCATTATACTTCAATTAGGAAGATTTTAGGTTTTCTGGGAAGGTCGATCGATCGACCATGACCTTCGATCGATCGATGGTGGTCGATCGATCGACTTATGAATGTCGATCGATCGATTGCACCAGGTCTGCTACGGGTTTCTTCGTTTTTTCAACCCTTAAACCGATCCAAAACTCCATTATACATCCTGGAACTATGTTTTATTGTTATACTATCATCATATACCCATTCTACAATATTTCTAACGTCCTAAAACATGTAAATCATCATCCAAATGTCATAAATAGATTAAAATTGGGTTAAGAACCCTAGTTTCTTATTTTCTTTCAAGAACACTATAATCTTCTTTTACAATCTGTTTTTGATCATCCAAGGCTATAATTTAAATCCAAATTTCGTCCAGAAGGTTTCTACATGCAAGTCCTAACAAGGTTTCAAGATTTAATCTTCCAATTCAAGAGTTTTATCAATCTTCCAAGACAAATATTTAGATTATGCTACTCATGGAAACTATATTCAAAGCTTAGTTTTGAAATCAAATCACTTGCCTTATGATGTTCTTGATTGTTGTTGGTTGGTGATGATGATTGAATCTCTCTTGTTTCTGCAGAATTCTTCTTTCTTTTTCTCTCTACAAGTCTCCTTCTCAAAGTGGTAATGGAGGTAGGAGATAGGTTTGGGTAGGTTAATATTTGGTTTTCCAACTTCTCCCGTAGCCCACCTTTGGCTTAGTGGAGATAAAGGGTTAGTGGGGGTAAGGTCTAATCAGATTTAGGCTTCTAATTTTCATAGCTTTTAATTCCCAAAAATGCAAAATTACTAAATTACCCTTTTGGGTTGGCGGTTTGGCCTAAAAATGCCCCGGGACCCAAACTATACCCCCGGCTAGTGTTTTCTGACTATTTCGACCCTTCCGGACACTTTGGCGCACTCAAAATGACTATTTGGTCAATAGAAAAATAATTTATTTTTAAATCTCATATTTTCATTTTTGACGCGGTTGACACGCGCGTCCCAATTAAATTTCCCAAATTGCCGTATTTTCAACTCTCGACAATTTTAATATTTTCAACTTTCAATATTACTAAATAACACCGTAATATTAAATCATCTCAATATATTCAAATACCAACTCACGTCTCGCTAGTATTTAATTCCGGATTAATTTTCCAATTAATTATCATTTAATTAATTAATTAATCCAATAAAATAAAATCAATAAAAATGCGGGGTATTACATACTTCTCCCCTAATAACTGAATTTCGTCCCGAAATTCGGAACTTAAAACATACCTGGCACGAATAACTCTGGGTAACGCTCTCGCATTTCATCCTCGCGTTCCCATGTGGACTCCTCGACATTATGATGTCGCCACTGAACACGCACTAACGGTACTATCTTCGACCTCAGTTTCCTCTCGCTGCGGTCCAGAATAGCAATCGGTCCTTCCTCGTAAGAACTGTCAGGCTGAAGGTCAATATCCTCCAATGCAATATGGGTATGGGCCAAATCGTCCCTAAGGTATTTCCTTAGCGATGAAATGTGGAACACATCATGAATCCTGTGTAAGTGCTCCGGTAATCCCAGTCTATAAGCAACTGGTCCAACTCGCTCGATGATAGGAAATGGCCCCACATATCTAGGTGCCAGTTTCCCCTTCTTCCCAAAGCGCATAATCCCCTTCATCGGAGATACTCTAAGAAACACCTGATCTCCCACCTTAAACTCTCTGAATGATCTCTTAGCATCAGTATAGCTCTTCTGCCTGTCTTGAGCTACCCGAATGTGACTGCGAATCATCTCTATCCTTGTCGAGGTATCCTGAATCACCTCCGGCCCAAGCAACTTGTTGTCCCCCACCTCTAGCCAACATGCTGGGAACGACACGGTCTACCGTACAATGCCTCAAACGGAGCCATGCCTATGGTGAACTGGTAGGAGTTATTATAGGCAAACTCCACCAGTGGAAGGTACTGCTCCCAACCACCACCAAAATCTAGGATACACATACGTAGCATGTCTTCCAACATCTGGTTCGTCCTCTCTGTCTGCCCGTCAGTTTGCGGATGATATGCTGTACTCAACCGCAATTCTGTACCCATGGCCTCCTGGAAACTTTCCTAAAATCGAGAAACGAATATTTTGCCCCGGTCGGACACAATATTTAGAGGTACCCCGTGGAGTCTCACTATCTCCGCTATAAAGATCTGGGCATATTGACTCGTAGTGTAATCTGTCCGGGCTGGCAGAAAATGAGCAACCTTTGTCAGCCTGTCCACGATTACCCATATGGAGTCGTGACCACTCTGTGAAGTTGGTAACCCCGTAATGAAATCCATGGAAATGCTCTCCCATTTCCACATCGGAATCTCTAACGGCTGAAGTAACCCTGACGGTTTCTGATGATCCACTTTTATCAGCTGACAAGTGGCGCATTTAGAAACAAACTCCGCAATGTCTCTCTTCATTCCACTCCACTAATACTGCCGTCGCATATCCTGGTACATCTTTTCCCCTCCGGGATGTACCGCAAACCGCGAACCGTGTGATTCTGACATCACCTCGTGTCGCAAGTCTTCCCCTTCCGGAACAATCAGTCTCCCATTGAAACGTAAGCCCCCATCGGAACTAATGGAATAAGACTCGGCTCCTTCTGCTAGCAACTGCACTATCTGTCCCTGACAGAACGTGTCATCGGTCTGAGCCTGTATCACTTTCGTGACTATCTGGGGCGTAATCGTCATAACAGACATGAAAGATCGAGCCACTGCATCCTGGTGTCCCAACTCTTTCCACTTCGCTCTCCACACCTCTGCCACCTCTCCTACTAGCCTACGGCTCAATGCATCTGCTACTACGTTAGCCTTCCCTGGGTGATATTGGATATCAAACTGATAATCCTTCACGAACTCAAGCCACCTACCTTGTCGCATATTCAGTTCCTTCTGCGTGAATAGGTACTGTAAGGACTTGTGGTCCGTGAATAAACGAAATTTCTCTCCTAGAATGTAGTGTCTCCAAATCCGAAGAGCAAACACGACTGCCGCTAACTCCAAGTCGTGGGTGGGGTAATTCTTCTCGTGAGGCATAAGCTTACGTGAAGCATATGCTATAGCCTGACTCTCCTGCTGCAACAGACCTCCGAGTCCTTGTAAGGACGCATCAGTGTAGACAAGATACTCAACTCTCGATCTGGGCAATGCTAACACCGGCGCTGAAGTTAACTTGTCCTTCAACTCATCGAATGCCAATTGACAGGCATCACTCCAGATAAATGGTACCCCCTTGCGAGTCAGATGTGTCAAAGGACCCGCAATCTTCGAGAATCCCCGAATAAACCTCCTGTAGTATCCTGCTAAGCCCAGGAAACTACGTATTTCGGTCGGTGTCGTGGGTTGTCCCCACTCCCTCACCGCTGAAACTTTTCCCGGATCAACAGATATCCCCCGGTCGGAAATAATATGCCCCAAGAACTGCACCTCTTTCAGCCAAAACCCACACTTTTCATATTTTGCATAAAGCTCGTTCTGACGTAGCGTTTGCAAAACCTGTCTCAAGTGCTCGGCGTGCTCCTCCTCAGTCTGAGAATAAACCAGAATGTCATCAATGAAGACAATGACAAATTGGTCTAGAAAATCTCTGAACACCCTATTCATCAAGTCCATGAAGACGGCTGGGGCGTTAGTTAGGCCAAAAGGCATAACCCGAAACTCGTAGGAACCATATCTCGTCAAGAAAGCAGTCTTCGAGACGTCTTGCTCCCTGATATGCAGCTGATGGTATCCTGATCGCAAATCAATCTTCGAGAAGAAGGCCGCTCCTCTCAATTCATCGAACAAGTCATCGATTCGGGGCAACGGATACTTGTTCTATATCGTGACTTTGTTCAACTCTCGATAATCCACACATAATCGCAGTGATCCATCTTTCTTCTTCACAAACAACACCGGGGCACCCTACGGCGATGTACTCCTCTGAATAAATCCCTGCCCCAATAACTGTTCTATCTGATCCCGTAGCTCTCTCATCTCGGCTGGAGCCATACGGTAAGACGCGCGGGTAATTGGCCGAGTGCCCGACGTCAAATCAATGACAAAGTCTATCTCCCTGCTAGGAGGTAGCCCCGGAATCTCCTGAAATACATCCCCGAACTCGCTAACAACGGGAATCGAATTGAGTGGCAAAACCACTTCCTTAGAGGTCTCCTCCTCTATATAATACAGATGGGTGGACGATCCTCCCTCAGGGCGAGGCATCGCCACAAGGAACATCTCCTGCCCGGGAATGGCAAAGATAATACTCCTGCTGAAACAATCAATCATGGCTCTGTATGCAATAAGCCAATCCATACCGACGATAGCATCGTACTCGGACATGTCCAAAACTAACATATCAGCAGGTAATGTAAATCTCCCAATCTCTATACCCACTCCTCTACAAATACGCGAAATAACTGAACCCCTACTCAAAGGTGAATCTACACAAGTAACTGTACTCTCTGCATAATCTAACAACCCAATCGTGCGTGCAAAACTCAAAGCAATGAAACAATGTGTGGCCCCCGTATCAAACAAAATACGCCCCAAAGTCCCCTGGATAGAAAACATAACCTCAATAGTGGGTGGGTCGTGCGGGACTGCGGCCTGTTGGAGCTGATAAACTCTCCCATACTGAAGCTGTCCCTGCTGAACCGGGACTGCTGGAATGGGTGGCAAGGCTGCCATCTGCTGTGGTGCTGGGAGGGCGGGGGGAAACATCGGCCTCTGTGGCTCGTGTCGAGCACCCTGATGCTGCTGCTGTGGGGCCCTGCCCTTATCAGGACAATCCTGACGTTTGTGGCCATTCTTGCCACAAACAAAACACTTCCCCTGGAAGTTACCCCCTCGATGTCCCTGCTGGCCACGGCCCTGATGACCATTGCCATTTCTGCCATGGCCTTGCTGGCCCTGATGGAACTGCTGCTGCTGACCATTCTGACCCTGCTGGCCCTGATGGCCGTTCTGACCCTGCTGGCCATTACCGAAGCCTCCCTGTCCATTCTTGAAACCTCCTGATCTGAACCTCTTCGAATCCCCCTATTGGGAACCCTGCTCACCCTGACTATAATTACCCTGCGTCGATTGTGCCCCGCTGGCACCGTTTCCCCCTGTCCGGCCCTGATGGCTGGACTCTTCTGGACGCTTCCCCTCTGTCATGTGAAAGCGGTGATCCTGGCAGTGGAGCAGTGCTGCGTTAACCACATCTGAATAAGTGACTAACGCAGGATTACCCAATAAGTGCTGACGGATCCTCCAAGTCAACCCGTCCATGAACTTCCTAACCTTCTTCTCTTCCGTCAGAATCTCATCAGGAACAATATTCAGCAGATTAGTGAACTCTGCTTCATATTCTGCTACAGTCTTCCCATCCTGTCGGAGGTTCGTCAGCTTCCTCCTCATCTCAGTGTGAACGGCTGATGGGAAGTATTTGCGGTCGAACCGCACCCAGAATTCCTGAATAGTCAGGACATCTCTCTCCTCCTCAGTAGTGATGGACTCCCACCACTGTAATGCAGACCCCACTAGCTTAAAAGTAGCTAGAACCTGACGCTGAACATCGGTGCACTCATACATCCTCAAGTGACGTTGAATGTCCTTCTTCCACTGACTAGAAACCACCACATCTGGACTACCCGCAAACTCGGGAGGGTGTGCTTCCTGGAAAGCATCCCTGACTCGTTCCCAAGTAGAAGGGAGTGAGTGTGCCTGAACTGGTGCAGCCGCTGGTGCCTGTGGCGGTGCCTGCTGAACCACTGCTAATGCGGCATTCGCCGCTTGTGCTACGATGGCAGCAATCTCTGTAGCACTAATCGTGCCCTGAACTGGGGCTGGCTGTGGCTCAAGCTGAGCGTTCCTGGGAGCTCGTGGTGCGCGTCGTGGAGGCATCTGAAATGAGAGAGAATTCTTATAAATCCACAATTTTCATCTCAATATAGCTGAAGAGCGTAAAGATACACAAAAGAGTACAACAATCCTAAAATATAGGGCTCTATATCAAAGGACGCAATGCGGAAACATAACAAGCCGTACAGATCCTAAGGACACTAGAACCTGATGCTCTGATACCACCTGTAACACCCCGTCTAATTAAATACCGGGTAGCTACTCCTTTATTCAAATTAAAACAAAATGTCCAGTTGAATCAGTTTAAATAGCATCACTGTCGAAAACATTTGAATTTATTACTAGCCACCTAATATTTAAAAAGTGAAGTGTCAATTTTTTTAAATTAAATTAATTTAACATCCATCCAAACCATTTATTAACTAAGACATCACAATCACATAATAGTCATAAGTAAGCAACTGAAATAAATAATGCTTGGAGTAACACTCCCCATAATGAATCCAAAATAAATAATACAACCGGTTACAAAACTGAATAACAATCTTAAGTTTGAAACTGAAATCTAAACTGAATGAAATACTATCTCAAATGAAATGGGGCGACATGCCCTAAAGATAACTGAATGGAATCAACTGATGAATAGAGGCGTCTCTAAACAATATCCTGTAGCTTCCACAGCCACTACAGCTCGTCAATGGGTGGAACTCCTATGCTTGGCGTCCCTGTGGCTGGGCACCTAAAAGGTTTTTACAAAAATAGATTTGATAGCAAACGGGTCAGAGCCCGCTTGTGAAAACAGTTTAAAAATATTGCAAGTGTTTAATGACAATAAATAATGAATATTAAATACATGTTAGCGACGTACACTCACATGAGTTCCTCACTTCTCATCTAATGTGCACTCCTAACGCATCCATAACCCGTGCTAGTCATATTGCTAACTAACTAGTCTAATACATAACCTGAATTCACTTTATAGGTTTAAGGGTTTAATCGTGACATTTAAAGTACACTATTTATGCCTGAATTCCCAATTCACGACTTTTACTTAAGTGGAGTTTTCATTCTAATCTCTATTAAAATATCACAAGTATGCACAACATTACTTTACTAAGTTCTTCATTGATTATTATCTGTATATTATTCACATCATAAATACACATTAAATGCACTTCTAGACTCAGCTACTGTGCACATTACCAAGTTCTCCATTTATTATTATCTGTATATTATCCACATCATAAATATACATTACTTGCACTTCTAGACTCAGCTACTGTGCACATACTCTGCTATCTCATCCCGGTACATCACGTACATAAGGAATACAAATTCCGAATCTCTCAGGAATCTTTATAGTAAGCACAACACACAAAAGTGGAGGCGAACATAATTCAACATATCCATGGGTCACGTACATACCTACGCTCCCATAGTCAGCTGACTTATTAACTCACAAATAAGTCATTCTAGTATTATGTTCTTAAGGTACCAATCTAAATCCCCCCATAGGCACACAAAGATTAGTTGGCCCAACGCGAACGACGACCTCCCGTGATAGCAAGTATGGTAGGTATGTTATACACATAAATTATATACTAAGCATTCACACATCTTAGTTATCTTAATATTTATAAAGGTATGTTCAACATCTTTATACCCTTACTCAATTTACATATGTTTAAGTCTTTCAATAATATCATATGTAGACTATTGACACATCTCACGTCGTGTCTTTCTTACACTTATAACCTCTCTCAAATTGGTTATTACGTTTCATATTATTTCCCCTTTTAACTTCAATATTCATAAGGTCTTTACTTCTGCCCCAACCTCATCTCGTCAAATTATTCGAATTTACTCTCTTAGTCTTAACATCATCACACTAGTTTAGTCCCGTTAAGTAATTAGGTATTTCCCCTCCCCAATTGTAATCTAACTAAAGTCAAACCTTAAAATTATCACCTACTGGTCTCCAACAAGTTTAAGGATATACCTAAAGTCTCCAATAATAATTTCTAGGCTCAATCATCATTATACTTCAATTAGGAAGATTTTAGGTTTTCTGGGAAGGTCGATCGATCGACCATGACCTTCGATCGATCGATGGTGGTCAATCGATCGATGGTGGTCGATCGATCGACTTATGAATGTCGATCGATCGATTGCACCAGGTCTGCTACGGGTTTCTTCATTTTTCAACCCTTAAACCGATCCAAAACTCCATTATACATCCTGGAACTATGTTCTATTGTTATACTATCATCATATACCCATTCTACAATATTTCTAACGTCCTAAAACATGTAAATCATCATCCAAATGTCATAAATAGATCAAAATTGGGTTAAGAACCCTAGTATCTTATTTTCTTTCAAGAACACTATAATCTTCTTCTACAATCTGTTTTTGATCATCCAAGGCTATAATTTAAATCCAAATTTCGTCCAGAAGGTTTCTACATGCAAGTCCTAACAAGGTTTCAAGATTTAATCTTCCAATTCAAGAGTTTTATCAATCTTCCAAGACAAATATTTAGATTATGCTACTCATGGAAACTATATTCAAAGCTTAGTTTTGAAATCAAATCACTTGCCGTATGATGTTCTTGATTGTTGTTGGTTGGTGATGATGATTGAATCTCTCTTGTTTCTGCAGAATTCTTCTTTCTTTTTCTCTCTACAAGTCTCCTTCTCAAAGTGGTAATGGAGGTAGGAGATAGGTTTGGGTAGGTTAATATTTGGTTTTCCAACTTCTCCCGTAGCCCACCTTTGGCTTAGTGGAGATAAAGGGTTAGTGGGGGTAAGGTCTAATCAGATTCAGGCTTCTAATTTTCGTAACTTTTAATTCCCAAAAATGCAAAATTACTAAATTACCCTTTTGGGTTGCCGGTTTGGCCTAAAAATGCCCCGGGACCCAAACTATACCCCCGGCTAGTGTTTTCTGACTATTTCGACCCTTCCGGACACTTTGGCGCACTCAAAATAACTATTTGGTCAATAGAAAAATAATTTATTTTTAAATCTCATATTTTCATTTTTGACGCGGTTGACACGCGCGTCCCAATTAAATTTCCCAAATGGTCGTATTTTCAACTCTCGACAATTTTAATATTTTCAACTTTCAATATTACTAAATAACACCGTAATATTAAATCATCTCAATATATTCAAATACCAACTCACGTCTCGCTAGTATTTAATTTCGAATTAATTTTCCAATTAATTATTATTTAATTAATTAATTAATCCAATAAAATAAAATCAATAAAAATGCGGGGTATTACACACCATTAATGATTCCCAAACTCCCAAACAATTTACTACTGATTAAATACACCTATATGCATGATTTCCTACGTAAAGCATGTACGAATTCATCAAAGGTATCGAATTAAAGGGCCAATTCACTATATTTTGTCAAGAACCCTATTTTCATCATAATTTCTAACATTCTAATTCTTTTTCTAGATTTTTTCCTGTTAAACCAACATAATTTTGTTGGTAATCCTATACATATAACAAGGCTTCCAGATTTCATGTATTACTCCTAAAACATGTGGTTTAAATCTCCTAATTCATGAAATTCTTCAATAAAACATATTTTTATCAATCCTAATCTAACATGGGTGAAATATTAACTAGAAAAATAGCAAGATAGATACTTGCCTGGGATTCGAAGGTCTGATCTCTTGGTGATAAGGATATGGCTACGTTCCTCGTCTTACGATATATGTCCCGGTGGTGTTAATCTTGAAAAAGGTGTTACTGTTTGTGATCAAGTCTTGAAAAGATCTCTACCTTTCTTCTCTAATGGCCGTTCTATGTTTATGACATTGATAACCCTAAAAGCTTAACTCTAATGGTTGATATAACTTAGAGAAATTCGTGGGTTTAATTACCCAAAAATATAGAATGACTATAATACCTTATTGGGAAGCCAGTTAGGCCTAAAAACGCCCCGAGACCCAAACTAAACCCCCGTGTACACTTTTCTGACTATCTTGACCCTTCTGGATATGTTGGCACACTCGAAATGACCATACGGGTGACTTATAATTTATTCAGTTTTTATAATAATAATTTAGTCCCGACACGATACAGGCGTGTCCCGACTTAATTTCCATAATTGTCATATTATTCACTCGTGACAATTTTAATAAATTCAATTATACATATTAATTACTCATTAAGTAATATTCAACATAATTTTTACCAATAATTACTAACTCTCGTCACGCAAGTAAATATTCAATTTAAAATCTGGATTAATATTAAATTTATTTATCCCAATTAAATTTAATTAATCAAATAATTAAAGGCCATAAAAATACGGGGTATTACACTGTACTCGCATTGCCAAGACCGGGAGTGGAATATTTGGTCTTTACGGACACGTCTCTTCAAGGATTGTGAGGTGTGTTACAACAGGAGCATAGGTTCATTGCTTATGCGTCTCGCAAGCTTAAGCCCCATGAGAAGAATTATCCCGTTCATGACTTAGAGCTTGCCACAATAGTGTTCGCCTTAAAGATATGGAGGCATTACCTCCTGGGTGAGAAATTTAGTCTTTTCACGGACCACAAGTCGTTACAATATTTGTTCTCGCAGAAAGATCTAAATATGCGGCAACGTCGGTGGTTGGAGTTCATAAAGGACTATCAATTCGATATTCACTACCATCTAGACAAGGAAAATGTAGTGGCGGATGCGCTGAGTCATAAACCCGTAGGGTAAGTAACGAAGGTATGGAAAGCCAAATGGAAAGAGCTTAGACAGAAGGATGCCATAGTAAGAGCATTTATATCAGTGTTGATCGTTACGCCTGCTATTGTGATGCGAGTCATAGAAGCGCAAGGAAGGGACAAGGATTGTCAAGACCGGGTACGCCAATTATTGACCGAGAGAGCGAAGTCTTACTCCATTAGTTCTGAGGGTGGGTTACGTTTCCACGGAAGACTTATAGTCCCGGACAAGGGAGACTTGAGACGTGCAGTCATGACGGAATCCCATGGTTCGAGATTTGCAGTACATCCAGGAGGGGACAAAATGTACCAAGATATGCACTGTCACTATTGGTGGGCGGGTATGAAAAGGGACATTTTTGAATTTTTCTCCCAATGCGCCACTTGTCAATTGGTAAAGGTGGACCACCAGCGACCGACTGGATTGTTGCAGCCATTGGAAATACCGGTGTGGAAATGGGAAAGTATCTCAATGGACTTTATCACGGGATTGCCGACGTCGCAAAGCGGTCATAATTCTATTTGGGTAATTATCGATCGTTTGACCAAATCGGCACACTTCCTATTGATACGGATGAATTATAATACGACACGTTATGCCCAGCTATTTATTGCGGAAATTGTGAAAATCCATGGGGTGCCCATCAATATCATTTCAGACCGAGACAAGATTTTTGTATCCCACTTTTGTCAAAGTTTCCAAGAGGTGATGGGGACCGAATTGAGGTTGAGTACATCATGCCATCCACAAACAGATGGGAAAACAGAGAGGGTCAACCAAATGTTGGAGGATATGCTTCGAATGTGCGTACTTGACTTTCGAGGAGGGTGGGAACAATACCTTCCATTGGTCTAATTTGCATAAAATAATTCGTACCAATTCATGATAGGTATGGCACCGTATGAGGCATTGTATGGCCGACCGTTGATATGACCAAAATGTACCCCCGTATGTTAGCACAACGGGCATCACATCTCATAGTCGAGTCGTCATAAGAGCCAGAAAAATCATTAGAGGGTCGTCCAGATAAGGTTCGGCCTCAGTAGGGTCGGCCACGGCCTAATCATTGGTGGGGTCATCCACATAAGGGTCGGCCTCAGTATGGTCGGCCATGACCTCAGCCTCATAGCCTCGGCCTCGGCCTCAGCCTCATAGCTCTCATACAGTAGCTCGCCCATGACCTCAGCCTTGGCCTCATAGCTCATCACATGGTGCCTCAGCCTGGACCATGCAGCCCCACAGTGACACCTGGCAGGGCGCGTGGAATGGGGCAAGCGTGGAATAGTGCGCATGGGTTACAGATCTCACATAGAAAAAACCCTCACATGTGAGGGAATATTTCATCATCATCCTCTACATGTGATAGTGGCAGGTGGCTTCACCAGATTGGCTAGATCATCCTACACATGCTCATTGCATGCCTGGGGGTACACTACACCCCCCAGGCACTATATATACTTGTCTTCTCCTACCTTGTAAAGGGTCCTCAGTTACAAAACCCTAGACAAACTCTTGCGCATTTATAGTAGAGAGAGAAAGTGAAGTGATTGTATTGCTAAGGCCATTAGATCCCTCTTCTGATAGTGATACTTACACTCACTTGCACAGTGGACATAGGCAATTACCGAACCACTTATATTGGCGTGTTTGTCCTCTTCTCCTCATCTCCTTCTACATATCTATGTTGTTATTTGCTGCCATTGTTATGCCTGTTTGAGCTCTACTAACTCTTTATCTGGTGGTGTTGTTTACAGTATCATCATTTTGGTGTTGTCTGTGGGAACGTAGATAGTCATCTGCTTCATAGCTTAGCTTACTCTTCACCAGATTATCTAGTGGTGATCTAACCCCACCATTGTTGAGTTTGAACCACCATTGAAAGAGCTCATGTCGAGTTTTTAAGCTCCCTTCAGTTTACAGCTCATCCACATTCAAGGTTAAACTATAGCATCAGAATATCCACCTCCTATTGGTGGACCTAGCACCAGCGACGCCCCTCCTCAGTCAGAGATGGCGGAGGTGGCGGCGGCACTGAAGTCACTGGCAGCCAGACAGCAGGCTATGCAAGAGCAACTGGCTGCCTTCAGCCAAAACATCCTCACAAGACCAGTCGGAGGAGCACCGGAATTTATCAATTTGGTCGCCTTGCCTCAACGCGAAGATGCCATGGGACCACCCTAGGCACCATTAAAGGAGGTCCCACCTCGCCAACGGCGGAAAGACGTTGCTGACCCCAGTCGTTTACGCCTGGGGAGGCAAGGTCAACCTTGCCTGAAGGACCGGTATGATAATTTAGAGGCTGAGGAAGATGCTCCGGTAGAATGCTAGGAGCCTTATGATATCTTAAGAGAAACCGTATGGCCAGTGCGCGCAAGCTAAGATGGTCGGCCAAGAGGCTCAATTGAGTCAAAGGTTAGCCTTTAAAAGGCCCGGCCCGGGATGTGCCCTAAGAGACAAATTGTATAGATCAAGAAGTGTATCGTGTTCTAAAAGGGAAGGTCGGCCAAACCCTGGCCGAGACGATGGTCAGAGGGAGGTCAGCAACCGACGTAGGCCAGTGGTGAGGGAACCCTCAGTTAGGCCTGCAAAAGTAACCGGTGATAACCTCATCCAGGCCGACATTGTAGTAGTAGCAGATAGACCCTGGAACATCTCAATCCAAAGGCTGGATGATAAGATATGAGACATCCTCAGAAGCCGAGACCCTTTACAAAGGGGCTACTCTGAAGGCTCACCTTTCACAGCTAAGATAGTTGGTTTCCAAACACTTACAAAGTTCAAACCGACAATGGTAACCCCAAAGTATGATGGGAGTACGAACCCAGTCCACCATGTGGAAATGTATCAGTCCGCTGTCGATATTTACTCCGTCTCAGATGAGATGAGGTGTCGTGCCTTCTCCAGCACTTTGACAGGAGCAACTCATGTATGGTTTACTTCTCTGTCAAAGGGCTCCATTGATAAATTCAAGTAGCTCGCAGAGAGGGAAAGAATGAGATCCTAAGAGACTACATTGCAAGGTTTAACAAGGAGAAGCTAGAAGTGGAAGATTACGAAGAGAGTATCACTATGACAGCACTAATGGGAGGGCTATAAAAGGGGAAGTTGCTTTAGAAGCTTACCGAAGGCCCTCCAAAGTCTATGTTCGAGCTACTAACTATGGCAGGAAAGGTTATGAATGCCGAGGAAGACATGTCTACCAAAGAAGAGGATGAAGCTGGCGAAAGCAAGTCTCATAAAGCCAAGGATAAGGATAGAAAGAAGAAGTCAGTTGATGACAAATTTATCGGCTACACTCCACTCACAAAAAAGTATGGCCAGCCGAGATGATATGTCCAAACAAACATAAATAACGAAGAATCCTAAGATTGTGGAGAAGCCGACCCCGACCTCCCACCATAGGATGTTGCACCAATGGGTCGGCTTCTTTAAAAGTTCAACATAAACTGACCGACAACTCTTCATCCATGAAGCTGACCCTCTGCTATCTCAGACTGCGGCGAGTGTTCTTTATCAACTGAGTTTTAATGTACTCGCTACCTCATATATATCAGCTATATGTCTTATAACAAAAGGTCAGTGAAAAATTTCGTATGTTCTCTTTCTCATATTCTTCTCATAACACGTGTTCAGTTGCATGTTTTAACTCATCTTAAAACTATAAAGCATCATCATTTTGGTGAAAAGCCCTCTCGGCAAAAAGATAGTATATGGACGAGTTGACCCTCATCCAAACACTCTCAAAACGACGAGAGGGGACGTGGTCTAACACCGTAATTTGGTAAACCTAAATTTAAAAAATCATTTTGCTATACTCATCTCGGAAAAGGATGAGACGGGTAGAGACTAACATCATTAACTTGGTGAAATAAGAGTTAACATCATTAACTTGGTGGCCTCATATCTTGAAACATCATTAGCTTGGTGAAATGAGAGTTAACATCATTAACTTGGTGGCCTCATATCTTGAAACATCATTAACTTGGTGACATGAGAGTTAACATCATTAACTTGGTGGCCTCATATATAAAACATCATTAACTTGGTGAAATGATAGTTAACATCATTAACTTGGTATCCTCATATCTTGAAACATCATTAACTTGGTGACATGAGAGTTAACATCATTAACTTGGTGGACTCATATATAAAACATCATTAACTTGGTGAAATGAGAGTTAACATCATTAACTTGGTGGCCTCATATCTTGAAACATCATCAACTTGGTGAAATGAGAGTTAACATCATTAACTTGGTGGCCTCATATCTGAAACTTCGTTAACTTGGTGAAATGAGAGTTAACATCATTAACTTGGTGGCCTCATATCTTAAAACATTATTAACTTGGTGTCATGAGAGTTAGCATCATTAACTTGGGGGCCTCATATATAAAACATCATTAACTTTTTGACATGAGAGTTAATACCATTAACTTGGTGGCCTCATATATAAAACATCATTAACTTGGTGAAATGAGAGTTAACATCATTAACTTGGTGTCCTTATATGTTGAAACATCATCAACTTAGTGAAATGAGAGTGAACATCATTAACTTGGTGGCCTCATATCTGAAACATCATTAACTTGATGAAATGAGAGTTAACATCATTAACTTGGTGGCCTCATATCTTGAAGCATCATTAACTTGGTGTCATGAGAGTTAACATCATTAACTTGGTGGCCTTATATATAAAACATCATTAACTTGGTGACATGAGAGTTAACATCACTAACTTGGTGGCCTCATATCTGAAACATCATTAACTTGGTGATATGATTGAAACGCCATTAACTTGGTGACCTGAAATAAACATCATTAACCTTGTGATCTCGTATTTGAAAAACCATTTTGTTAGAGACAAACGTCATTGATATGCCCAAGTATACCCTTGTCCAAGCTTGGGACCCCTCGGCCAAGGTCGACCTTGACAAATCATCAAACAAATATTGTGACTCAGCCTGGGGGTCAGCGCTGGAAGCCTCGGCCTCATCCATGACAGTACATCTGATGATCTCATTGCCAGTAACTGTCCTACCAGAAGATTGGCGCATCGTCTCGGCCTCGTCTCGGCCTAGATTATGATGGCGAACAGTTGGCACCTGACAGATCAACATGCAACATTTTATGCCTGAGACATGAAAGAACATCTCATCAACTTCTCGGCCCAAACATACTTTATCCCTCAGCCTTCCATCTACACTGGAGACTAAGGTCTAGGGGTAATTGATATGACCAAAATGTACCCTCGTCTCTTAGGACAACGGGCATCACATCCCATGGTCGAGTCGTCATAAGACCCTGACAAATCATTGGAGGGTCGTCCAGATATGGGTCGGCCTCAGTAGGGTCGACCACCACTTAATCATTGGTGGGCTCATCCACATAAGGGTCGTCCTTAGTAGGGTCGGCCATGACCTCAGCCTCATAGCCTCGGCCTCGGCCTCGGCCTCAGCCTCATAGCTCTCATACAGCAGCTTAGCCATGACCACAGCCTCATAACCTCGGCCTTGGCCTCAGCCTCATAGCTCTCATATAACAGCTCGACCATGATCTCGGCCTCGGCTCCATATCTCATCACATGGTGCCTCAGCCTAGACCGTGCAGCCGACAGTGATATCTGGCAGGGCGCGTGGAATGGGGCACGCGTGGAACAGTGCACGTGTGTTGCAGATCCCACGTAGGCAAAACCCTCACACGTGATGGAATATTTCATCATCATCCTCTACATGTGACAGTGGAAGGTGGCTTCACCAGATTGTCTAGATCATCCTATACATGCTCATTGCATGCATGGGGGTACACTACACCCCCAGGCACTATATATACTTGTCTTCTCCTACATTGTAAAGGGTCCTTAGTTACAAAACCCTAGCCAAACTCTTGTGCATTTACAGTAGAGAGAGAAAGTGGAGTGATTGTATTGCTAAGGCCATTAGAGCCCTCTTCTGATAGTGATACTTACACTCACTTGCACAGTGGACGTAGGCAATTACCGAACCTCTTATATTGGTGTGTTTCTCCTTATCTCCTCATCTCTTTCTACATGTCTGTGTTGTTTTTTGCTGCCATTGTTATGCCTGTTTGAGCTCTACTACCTCTTTATCTGGTGGTGTTATTTATAGTATCATCAACCGTGTCGATCACCTGCTTGTTGGTTGGAAGTAGGAGACAATAAGCTCCTTAGACCTAAAATGATCCAACATACCTCTTCGAAGATTGAGCTTATTCAAAACCGCATCCAAATTGCGCAAGATCGCCAAAAGAGCTATGCCGACGCAAATCGGAGGCACATGGAATTGGAAGTGGGGGATCAAGTTTTAGTGCGGGTATCCTCGATAAAGGGTGTAATGCAATTTGGGAAGAAAGGCAAACTTGCGTCGTGTTATGTAGGACCTTTTACTATTATTGCAAAGGTAGGCCCCATAGCATATCAACTTTCTTTGCCGGAACGCCTACACAAAATTCATGACGTGTTCCACGTTTCATCTTTGAAGAAGTATAAAAGATGCGAAG
Organism: Sambucus nigra; assembly: GCA_949130495.1. Classification (NCBI taxonomy): domain Eukaryota; kingdom Viridiplantae; phylum Streptophyta; class Magnoliopsida; order Dipsacales; family Adoxaceae; genus Sambucus; species Sambucus nigra. The sequence continues at coordinate 524,989,743 of OX422220.1, forward strand.
GAGCTCATTGGCACATTCCGTTGGATGATATCGAGTTACAACCCGATAATTCATATGAGGAAAAACCGTTTGCTATTCTAGATCACGGAGAGCGTAGACTAAGATCGAAAGTGGTACCCTTGGTCAGAGTCCAGTGGGGACACCACAATTGCCGAGGAATCAACTTGGGAAAGAGAGGATGATATTCGAGAGAAGTACCCTCACCTGTTTTTACAAGGTATGCCTAAATTTTGAGAACAAAATTCCCTTGTAAGGGGGGAGTATCTAATACCCCTTATTTATAAGTAATTATTTTTATATTTATTTTCCTTGTGGGTTAATTATATAAAATAAAGGAAGTTGAAGTAGGTATTACTTTAAGTGATTTGAGAGATAATATTTACTGAGTTTTCCATATCTACCATCAAGTGAATGTAAATAGTGGAACATTATGTTTTATTGCGTCGTTGTGCTTTAAACGATGGTTATGATTTATATTACAATTGGATTATTATTTAAGATTTAATATGATGCTGAACATGATATAATGAATGATATACCGGATGCCAATTTAGAGGTCATAGTTAGTCCGTAAATGGTCGAGATAGTCAAAATGAGTACCAATTATGTTTTTGGGTTCCGGGGTACTTTTGACTAGTTATAACTTAATTATGATGTTACGGGTTATTTTAATTATGTAGTAGCATTTAAAGGTGGACTTAATGTAATTGGGCATTTTAGTCTTGCAAGAAAACTTATTTCTCATTTATGTTTCTAAACCTAGAGAGAGTTAGAGAGAAGTGAGAGCTTGAGAGAAAGAGGAGAGAAAGAGAGAGTTGAAGATTTGGAGCTTGAAATCGTTTGAACGAGAAGAGAATCCGAGACTACGATCTTAAGGCAAGTTTCTAACTTGCAAAAATGTATGCTTGAGTGTGAATAATTTGTATTTATAGTTAGAATTCTTGAGTTGAACCCTTAATAGAAATTTTTAATTTTGTTGGTTAAATCTAATATTATAGGATCTAGACTTGTTTTAATGGTCTTTTCTAGTTGATTAACTTGGTTAGATGATTTGGAGATGATAAGAGTTGATGATGATGGGGTTTGAGGGAAGAAAATGAGTTTTGGGTATTTAGGGTCCATACTAAAAGGGTGGGTACGGGTCTGGGCATTTCGGGTCCATACTAAATGAGTTTTGGGTATTTAGGGTCCATACTAAATGAGTTTTGGGTATTTAGGGTCCCAACTGGGCATTTCGACCAGGGCGAATCGATTCGCCCTCCCTAGTGAATCGATTCGCTAAAAAGGGTGGGTACGGGTCTGGGAAACCGAATCGATTTGGGTTAAGGCCGAATCGATTCGGACTGAGACAGAAGGTTGGTTTTATCAGCCGAATCGATTCACTTTTTAGGCGAATCGATTCGCTATCAGGGGCGAATAGCGAATCGATTCGGCCCTAGGCGAATCGATTCGAAAATCCTGTTGTTTTAGGATATTTTTCTAACTTAGTTTTTAGCCCTTTTATTTTAGGTTTGAGGCTTAGGAACCTTCTTATATGAAGTAATAAAGAGTTTTAGAGTCTTATATTAGGGGGATTAATACCCTAGGATAGTATGGGAGTATTCGGGCTTGTTTCGGGATTGATTATTAGAGCTTAATGTCTCATTTTGGTCTAGCAAGCGAGTTTGGAACTAGGGTAGAGTTGGTCAGTGTTGTTGTGAACTTTTGGAGACTAGTGGGAGAGAAATTATATTTTGTAGCCTATAATGTTGAACATATAAAGTTTCATGAATAAGAAATGGATATTTTAAATTGGCATATCTTGTGATTTATTGCATGCATATACATACCTCTCTAAATGCTATCATAAGGGAAGTTACATGCATGAGGTAAATCCCCTGGATTATGATACAGGGAGAATATAGTCCTCGGCCATAGGACCAGTGGTTACATTGTGTGGTTGTTTTATTCGAAGTCAGGTAATTTCGGGTATGGTTATGACTCACTATCGAAGGTATATGGCCGCTTCCCACGCGACGCAATTTAGGATGCCCGGGTGGTCTTACTTATAGGCCCTGTAGATGATAGAATTTAGGGGTGCATCCAGTGGGGTGACTCCCGGAAGGATGGTCTTAGAATCGTTACATTATGGTTGAAACTATTCTTACGAGTGTGTCACTTCCTAAATGAGTAATGCGATTATAAATCCACTATATGGCAAAAGATTTTCCAATGTTAAATGGACTTGTGAAGTTATAATTTATGAATTTGAATTCTAAGCATGTTAATTAGAATTAGGTTATTCCCCTCAATTGAATGGGTAGTTTAACTTACATTGAAATGGTATGACGCTAGGATGTGCACTTAGAAGAGAGGTAAGGATAATTATTATTATGAAGAGCGAACATAACTTGTTGATGATGTTTAGCATTCATAATTGTTATGCATTTTATTCACACGTATATCATATCAAACCGGGCCCTGACCCGTTTATATTTCTCTTTCTTGTGTGGTTCTCTTATATGCTCAGGTGCTCCGTCACAAGGGCGCCCGATTTGATCCTTCCTTCCTAGTGTCAAGGAGCTACAACACTTTGCAGATGTTGTAGGATTTTTGTAGTAGACGCATCATTTTCTTTCGATACTCTAGTTATGATCCGTCTGTATATTCGGGCGTGTTGCCCCAATTATTTTTCAATTATACTTAATGTAATACTTGATGTAATCTTTTGTATTAGTTTGTTAACCGACAACTTATTTGGTTATGTTTTGTACAATGGTTGTTTAACTGTTACCTGTCTTTGTATATACCCACCTTCTGTTATAAATTGGATTGTCGAAACTATTTTATTAAATTTGCAAAATTTATTTGACATCCGTTTTTCTAAAATAATTGGTGGTTGTCTCGTACTATTATTATTACGACGTTGATTCTAGGAATGGACCATTTATGATTCCCGATTTTTTTGGGGTAATGGGCTGGCCACCTCTTATTTTAATATGCGGGGTGTCACACTATGTTGGTCTTCCCCTTTGAGTTCGTGGACGAACTCTTTTTGAGGAGGGGAGAGTGATGGGGATCCATTTTATATACCTTTTATTTTCCCTTTTATTTCTATTTTTAGCTATTTTTAGTATTTTTCTTCCCTTAATTAGTTGCCAAGCATGTTTGGGACTAATTAGGCATTTTTTTTATTTCTTAATTGGTCCTTTAGTCATTTTAGCTATTACTTGGTTAGCAAGTAATATCTCTTCTATAAATAGGCTTGTACTCTCATTTTTGTATTCATTCTCCATTATTTAAATATAAGAACTCTTTTGTTTCTCTCTCTAAAAATCATATTGTCTTAATTTTTAGGTCATTGACGTGTAGTTCACGTCACTAGCATTTTATAGTTATTAATAGTCATCATTTCATCCGATTTTGATTAATTGATCAAGAGGAATTTTTACCTTGATTGATATGTAACTATAGGTGTAGATATTTCTTTTATTGATTTGCTCGTTTCTTTATTCTTTTCCATATTGGTTCCAACTCACGAGTTGTTCCAGAGGCAACTTTTGGAACTATTGTTCATTTACCTATCAACAGAACACCTTTTGCTAGAAAAACAGGGTGAAGTTTTCCACAAACCTCTAAAATACAGGTAAAACATTTCCAAACTGCGCCATTTTAGTTCTTCTAGCTTGTATTCCTGTAGCATAATACTCCTTGGTGGTTTAAGAGTATTGACTTGGCAGCTCTTTAACGATGTAGACTTGGTCACTTACTACATTAATAAAATGATGAGTGTCAAATATTTCAGCGAATGAGCTGCAGAGTACATGTGACTTTATGTCAGTGGCCTTTTTATAATTGAAAAGTTACTTCCTCACAATAATAGCTTGAATCTTGCCAAACATGATTCACTTCCAGGTATGGGATGATAAGTATTGGATAGAAAATTTTAATGAAAGCAACTTCATGATGAATTTTTTAAAACAACTATTTAAAAATTAAAAAATAAGAACAACTTGCAAAATTCAATTATATATTTACATTATGAAGTAGACATTCTATATTTAAATTATGAAGTTAAATACCCCCATTCTCTGTTGATTCAATCCTCCGTCAAGAAACACCTAGATATAGTTCTTGAATTCCTTCACGAGAACTATAAGATGGGTACACGTCAATTTATCAAAACTTCCACCACACGAAGGCACCAAATTATTACCAAGTATTCTTCTTGTATACTTGTGCTCTGTATGGTTCGGGGTCAAATATTTTTTACTATGTGTGAAATATAAATGAAGACACATATTCCGAATTATTTTTTATCATCTAAAATCATTTATTATAGCATGTACACTACAATTTTTTAAACTTCGAGTAGATTATAGTACTTCTCACCATTTGAATCTTTTACAGATAGTATCTATTTCACCTCGAATGATATAATATCATTCTTCATAAGAGAATGGAAATTCAGAATGGTCCAATAATCTCATTCTGGACCGACAAATAGAGACAAGAGAAACTATTTTGACTAGACACAACCTAAATCTCCCAAATGGTTTTTAAACATAAACCATTGACCGTTTTCTCTTCGAAGTAACTCAGTAGTGAAAACATCAACACTTATCCTAGGATCACCTTAATACCGAATTCTTATAGGTGGTATTATGACCCTATTTTAAATGTTGTACCCATTATCGTGACAAATAGAGAGGATGAGAAGATTTTCCAGTAGGTTGTAAATTGGTTTATTTATTATACTGAAAAATCAGTTTTTATCACTGAATGTGATTTGCACTACACTTTTACTTCCTCTAGTTTAACAGATCATTTGGATTTTTATATTGAATAGTTAAACAATTTTTCAACGTGAATTATCTGGCTTATGCCTGGGACTATTATTCAGTACCCCGCAGTGGTGGGAGCATCGTGCACTGGGTTTGCCCCCTTTTTATGCCTGGGACCCTTATTCCACTTCTGATCTGTTAGTTGGCAACATACTTATTAATGTGCCTCATCTAATAATCCGATATGAAAATTTGTTTGCGTGTCACTTATAATAGGTTTTACTTGCTAATATATGAACAGAGATGAGCAGAACACAATATTGCCTTCTTTCTACGGTGTACAATTTACATACTAGTGCCACAAGAACATCAAGTTTGAGCAAAGTTCTATTTTTTCCTTACAAGTTAAACTTTTTTATACAAATAAAGGAATTGATCAATAGTATCGAACAACTTAGGGTTAATGTCTTTGAATCATTGCATACATACATAAGTGGCCGGGTGTGCTACTTTCAACGTTGGTGCCATGCATTATAATAGAAAGGTTAATCTGGAAGTTTCCCCTTTTCTTTGGGAAATTTGATTTTAAGAGATGATCTTTATAAACTTTTTAGGATGCATATTTTTGTTCCCTAGTGTATCTTGTGTTGTGTTACTCTTAGTAGTTAATTATTACAATTTGGACCTCTATTATTATTGTTGAAATATCATGAATGAATTAGAAAATGGATTAAAGAGATGGACCTTTTCTTATCTGTATGTGACCAAGTATAAATGTATGTGGTAAAGACATTATGTTTCGTTTACGTCAAAGTGGTATCGATCCTAGACATTGGTGTGATTTTTTAAAGTGTTTTCTTAGTTTGTTCTTGTAATTTTTGTCACGCTAAATGATGATTGGGACACTGGATGGGTTTGTCCTAAATACCCTGGTCATCCTTCACTGAAGCTTTTGCTGTCGTTGCCATTGTCCAGCCCATAACAAAGCCTCTCCAGTCCATTGACAGTGTAACACAGAAGTCAATTAAGTTACTTGTGACTTTTATTAGTAAAGTTCTTGGCCAATATGTGTCAATAATGATAGCGGTGATATTAAAGAACTCATGCCATAATCTGCGAAACTTTTCTTTGGGGTGGGTGGGACTTGAGAAATTTAGGAGGAGAGCAAAGAAAATTAATGATGAGGTTATTGTGAGGAATACAACATAAAATAAGGTTCATGGAAAACCATAAAAAGTGATTTTCATTTCGGTTAAAAGATATTTTTTTCCAGTTGGAACAGTTCTGTAGACTATTCTATTATTTGAAAGCAATATCTTTGAAAACAATGGATTCTTTGGTGCTTATTGGTTCAATTTCTTGTTTTGGGAACATTTGATATTTTTATGTTAATTGGTTTAAAAACATTTTATCTTTTATATATTAGCTTGTTGTTGACGTTGGTTCGTGGTGAATAATTTGTTAAGGGAAAGAATGCTCCTATTTTATATTCACCTGGTATCTGAACACCAAATATAATTTTTGTGCTCAGTCCCTAGAAACAAAATTGTTTTATTAAATATATGTGCATGACTACCAAACAAAACATAAAAACAACTTAAATTGACTTAGTTGTTAGGGTTTGAGACTAAAGTTCACCCACTAATGGCGTTTATGTCATACCATATTCATTTGTATCGGTACCCACCTACCGAGCCGAACATATAAAGCATTGGAGTTTCCATAGTTTGGGTCAGCATGTAGTCACCAAAGTTATTTCGGTGACTTAGTAACTTCATGACGAATGTTTCTTCCGATAGACTCCCTTCAACAATTTTAAAATGTGACTAGGGTACTATTTTAGGTGTAATAATGTGTTTGCACAACCCCACTGTGAACATTCTGATAAGATTTTGATTTATTTTCAATATACTTTCATGTAAGGGCCTTATAGCCAAGGTTTTTGAGAGAGTACATATTTATAATTACTTTGTCAACAATCATTTTGATAATACATAACTTTCACCCCTCAATATATCACTTTGCACTCCTTAATATTGAAAAATAATATGTTAATAAGAAAATTTGCCACCCGGACGAAAAATTCAGATCCTGCCTTTGTCATTATCTATTCCCATAAAGTCAAGAGACTACACAAAAATGACATAGGTCTCTAGTTTACTAAATGTAGAATTTTTTTATTCAGTCATCCCAATGTCATTCCTCGTTCAAACTAGTTATATTAATGTCATTGTATCAATTATTTGCGATTCCTTATATTTGAGATCTTTTAAAACTGCTTGGCTTCAAAGATATTAAGGAATGAAACGCACCTTGACCACAAGAAATATTTGTATCAAATGTTATAGGAATCTACATTAACTTTCCACATCCACTTGTTGTCTACCAAAGCATTATCATCATGCTTAATACATCTTATGGGTTCTGCTATGACTCAACTGATCATGATTACAAAGTCATTTTGGTAGTTTAGTTTGAAGAAAAAATTATATGTGGGTCCATTCTGAAGCAAGAGTTTGCATATTTAAATTTAATTCATAGCGAACGATTCATAATTTACTTTCTTAAATTTATGATAGTATATATGGCATTTACTTGAAAGGCACTTTGAACAAAAAAAAATTCAGACAGAGAGGTTTCTTCCCATATAGAGATTATAGCTTTTGATGTTGAGCTGAGGTATTTCACCTATTTTCACCCCTAATTTTTCTGATATGGTCTTGTATGATATACTATTAGGTGTCTTGTTGGGAATGCCTTTATCCATGTGGTGAAAGAGTCTTGGGTTAAGTTGATATTATTTGTATTGCCAATTTGATGAGTCAGCCACCGAAGGAAAGGGAGAAGGAGAAGAGGTAAAACATCGTCTTGTATGATCTTGTTTTGGTATAGAAGTAGGTTTTTTTATCTTGCCTATATGTATGCGTTTTATCTGACTAAAGTGATTGGTCCTTTATATATTTGTTGTACATATAGTTTAAAAACAATCTTGCCTCTGATGGATCTTTTAAAATATATGAGAAAAGAGATAGGTTAAAATTTCTTTTACTGAATTCTATTGAAGCCTACTAGATTCTTATTGATCTCTTTACAATTGATTTTCCATGATGGCTTACATGATAATAATGCTCTATGATGATAATGGATGTAGAAAACATTAAACACTTACTTACTTGATGTTAAGTACTGCCTAACATGGTTTATTTAAAGAATGGTTGTCAACTTGTTTTACTTCTAACTTAATTTTTAGAAGATGTTTTTAGTTATTTTTTCCTCTTTTTTGGTAATTTTGTTTTTCTACATGAGTCTCAACGTCTTTAATTGCTCCAGGAATTGAATTTTTTTCGTCTTAGTGAATATAACATATGGATGGTTGGTGGTGACTTCAATGTCGTGCTTGAGGCTGATGAGAAACGTTGTACTAATGGAATTGACGTTGGGGACTTTCACAATGCCGTGATTCGGGTCTAATGAAAATTTCTTTCTCGGATCTAGGTTCACTTGGTGCAACCGTGATGGCTAAACTTGCATTTGGAGAGGCTAGACTTGATTGTATATATTGTTCAGTGGTTTTTAAACTTTAATAGCACCGCGGTACCACATCTTAATCGGATGAATTGTATCATTCTCCTTAGAGGGTCTCCAGAGCAAACCATAAAGAAAATATCCCAAGAACCTCAAAATTCAGAATATCTTGAATTTAGTGTTAATTTAAATGATCAGGAGTGTAATTGGTTAAAAGACCCGAACTCATTTTCTTCAAACTCGGCTTGGAAATTTGTGAGAGACAGATTGCTTCCCGTGTTTCCTTTAAATTTGTGTGGAAAAGAATAATCCCGCTAAAGATGTCATTATTCATTCAAAAGGTTTTTCACCAAAAAATCCGGTGGAAGATTTGTTGGCGCACTTTATATATTGTGATTAAAAATCACATTATAAAGTTTTATGGAGAAATCGAAAATAAAAATCATAATTTAATTTTAGTCTACTACTCAAAATTAAATTATTACCTCATATGATTAGCGCAAATATGAACCGCATGCGTTGAATCCAAATATTTACTGAACAATAAAAATAAAGAATATTACCTCAATTGTTTATAAAATCTGTCGTAGATAATTCTTGGGTTGAGTCACGGACTAGGTCGCTCTCTTTAAGACGTTTCGCAGCTCTAACCTCTTTGTGCAAGTAGTCTACAGTCACGCCGTCCCCAGGATGAAACAAGTTCAGAATCACCTTTGTATCATATAACCATGCACTGTAGTTATATGTCATACTAACACCCATTCCAAATTAATTGCTCAATATTCGAAAAAATGTTTTGGGGTATAAATATTTTCATGAAGAAAATATTTTCTAACGAAGAAAAATTTGCAGAGAGAGAACCAAAAAAAAATTATGTTCTGTATTCTATCCTCTCTCTACTTATTTTTCTGCCAAACTAAACTCAAGATAAACCATGCTTATCAAGCCAAGCTCTCAAAATCTCTCTTCTTATTTTTCGTCAGATGATTGAGATATATATGGATTGATGGTGGCTAAACAAGTGGGCTAGTGGGCCATTTTTTTCTTTAGCCGAAACTTTAGGAGAAGTGGGTTAGTGGGTCTCCCACTTGTGCATTTAAAATACATTTGACAACATTTTTCAAAATGATGCATTACAAATGAACCAATAATTGAAAAAAACTAAAAAAATGAAAATTAATGGTAGTACAGTTAACGGTGTATTTTGTACTAGTTCACTGCTTCCACTATTCATGGTGTTTATTGATTTTACACTGTTGGAAAATATGTTCTTTCTTTAGCAAGAAGGACGATTTTGGTGGCCGTTGAGGTTCTATTCCTTCACTGTGGACCATGCTGTAAACATGAATCGTCACTGTTTATAAGTTTTGTGGGTTTAGGTTTGAGCATTAATTGGAAGGAATGTGGTCCATCATGACATAGAGTAATCGGCAGGCATGGTTCCAGGCTATGGCCAAGTGAACTCAGATTATCCCGAGTTGACTAAGTTCAACAGTGGCCAAACCGAGTCTGATATGTGGATCAAATTATGGAAAATCTGACTAAACATGCATAACTAGGTGATATCCTAGTCATGGCTTCTAAAAATTGGGCATCTTGGTCGAGGTTGAGTGAGTTGATACAAAACAGATGAAATGGTGTGATGGGGGTGACAGAAAAGAGAGAAAACTAATATTTTCCAATGGCCAAGTCAACAAGAATTTAACTGAATTAATTTGCTTCAGCAATGGCCAAGCAGAGTCTGATACGCGATTCAATAGTTGCTTGAATCAGATTATATAGGCTTAACTAGGTGATATATTGATCATACCTTCTTAAGAAATGGCAACTTGGTTGAGTCATTTTTGGTTATACTAGAGTCATACCCATTCATGCAGAGTTGATACAAAATAGATGAAAGATCATTAATATTTGCCATATTAGAGAGTTTTGTTATGGTGATGATCTTGTTAATGGCACAAATGGTCACATATGATAAGATTCAAGATTATTATTTGGTTACAAAGAAAGTGAAAAGAGAAATTTGAAAGCTGAGAAGAGAGGGAAAAAATGAATCTGAGATTTATGCACTTTTTCATTGATTGGAAAATGAGATACATTGAGTTTATATACACGAGCATTCACTTGAGCAGCTAACAACTTAGCTGACCTGGCATAACTAATTGCATAACCACCTAACCACCTGACTGTGACCTATTTATAACTGCATAACTGATTTCTAAATTGGCATATACTCTAACAACCCCCTTAAGCTGAAGGGCGTGGAACAATATTGAGCTGGGAACGAAGATAGCAGTGTTGATAAATTCTTAGTGGTTTAGTCAAAACATCAGCAATTTGTTCTTCACTAGAAACATGAACAATCTGTAAATCCCTTCTTTGAATATGCTCCCTCACAAAGTGTAGATCCAACTCAATATGCTTGGTACGAGAGTGATACTTAGGATTGCTAGCTAAAGCTTCTGCACTCTTATTATCACAATGAATAAGAGGAACATCTACTATATAAACCTTTATCTCATTTAGCAGGTATGTAATCCATAAGACTTCAGAAGTAACTAAGGCAAGAGCACGATATTCAGCTTCAACTGTTCTCCTAGAAACAATAGGTTATTTCTTAGATGACCAAGACACAAGATTATCACCAAAGTAAACACAATAGCCACCAATTGATTTGCGATCATCCAAATCTGACCCCCAATCAGCATCACAATAAGCTCTAAGAGAGGATACCCCAGAGTGATAGAATTGAAGTCCAAAATCAGAGGTACACTGAAGATATCTCAATACACGTTTGCAAGCCATCCAATGAATCAAAGTAGGAGCACTTAAAAACTGACTCAGCTTATTAACTGAGTATGCTATATATGGCCTAGTAAGAACCACATATTGAAAAGAACCAACAATACTCCTATAAAGAGTTTGATTTAAAAAAGGAACACCTTTATCTTTGACAAGTTTTTCGATATAACTCATAGGAGTAGAACAACCTTTACTATCCAACATGTTGGCCTTCTTTAAAATATCCCCAATATACTTGGTTTGAGAAAGATGCAGGCCATCAACAGATGGGGTAACCTCAATACCAAGAAAGTAATTAAACTCTCCTAAGTCTTTCAATGCATACACTTTTCTAAGTGTAGAAATCAGCTTCTCAATAAAAGAATTATCTGAACCCGTAATCAAGATATCATCCACATAGATAGGAATGATCAATACATGGTTTCCTTCATGTTTGTAGAAAAGAGAATATCTGAATTTGCTGACTTGAATCCCCATGAAACCAAAGAACTTTTAAGCTGATCATACCAAGCTCGAGGAGCTTGTTTAAGGCCATAGAGGGCCTTCTGAAGCTTACACACATGAGAAGGGAAAAGTGGATCCATGAATCCTTCAGGTTGCTGCATAAACACATCTTCAGATAATACTCCATTCAAGAATACATTATTAACATCAAGTTGACGTATAGGCCACCTGTGCATGACTGCCATACTTAGAATCACTTGGACAGTACATGGCTTGACAACTGGGCTAAAGGTCTCAAAATAATCAACTCCGTAGGTTTGATGGAACCCTTTGTAAACCAACCTAGCCTTGTACTTGGAAATTGTACCATCATGATTATACTTGATTCGAAACACCCACTTGTTACTGATAACTTTAGAAGCTTCGTGTGGTGGATCTAGATTCCATGTGACCTTTTTCATCAAGTCACTCATTTCATCATTCATGGCAGCCTTCCATTTTGGATCAGTTAAGGCTTTCTTGACAGAGGTAGGTTCTAAAGTTGAAGCTATGGAAAGATAAGTTTTAGGCTTTATGACACCAAATTTTAGGTCTTATGACAGCAGATTTGAGTCTGGTTGTCATAGAGTGAGAGCCAAAAGATTGGTTATGGGAAGACATGATGTTTGGATCATTTGATAAGGATGGACCAGAGGAGAAAGAGGATGAATTTGTAGTATGGGGAGTGGATGAGGTAGGAAATACAGGATCAGTAATAGGAGAAGGAGAAGAGAAACTATTACTTATAGGTGTGTATGTTGAACTTGAAGTTGGTGATGCCATGCCTTCCCTTGAAGTAACTAAAGATGGTGATGAAGGAGAATCTGAAGCACTAATTTTGAGAGTTTTGGAAGGATTCGAAACATGAATGAATGAATAAAATGATTGAGAATCAGTAGGAAATTGATCTAATTTAGAGGAAAAGAGAAGTGAATAAGGAAATTCATTCTCATTAAATGTAACATGTCTAGCAATGTACACACAACCAGAAGCATCTAAGCACTTGTATCCTTTATGGACTGGAGAATAACCAATAAACACACATTTTTGAGTGTGAAAATCAAGCTTATGTTTATGATAAGGCCTTAGAAAAGGGAAGCAAGAACAACCAATTTTTTTTAGAAAAGTATAATTAGGTAATGTATTGTAGAGTTTCTGAAGTGGTGAAATGTTATTAAGGGTTGGGGTTGGTAATCTGTTTATAAGGTAACAAGAAGTATGAAAGGCCTCCCACCAATAAGGCAAGGGAATTTTAGCTTGAGCAAACAGAGTATGCCCCATTTCAACAATATGCCTATGCTTCCTCTCTACTACCCCATTTTGACGATGAGTATGAGGACAACTATGTCTGAACATAATTCCTTCCCCACTTAGACATTTTGTGAAACTTCTAAATTCTCCCCCAAAGTCAGATTGAACACACTTAATGTTGCAATTTAATTATTTCTCTATGATGTGTTTCCATGTTTTCAAAGTAGAAAGGGCATTGGATTTGATAGCTAAGGAAAACACCCAAGTGTACCTTGTATAATCATCAACAAAACTGATGTAATACTTAGAACCATCATTGCTCACTAAAGGTTATGGTCCCCCTAAATCTGTGTGAACTAACTCTAATGGAGATTTTGACTTTATGTGTGTAGTAGGAAAGTGAAATTGATGCATTTTACCATATTGACATGCGTCACAAAACTCAAGAGAAGATAAAGAATTAGAAACAAAAGAAGAAGAAGAAGAAGAAGAAGAAGAAGAAGATTTCATTATTGTCTGCAAAACATGCTTATTTGGATGTCCCAATCTTTGATGAAGGATATTAGAAGTAATTCCAATATTTGCACAAGAATTTACAACAAGAGACAGACTAGATGTATTATTACAAGAGGAAAGTATAGAAATAGGAATTGAAGATGTTTCAGAAAGATGAGCAATAAAGTCTTCTTTGGTGAGCAATTGGTAGAGACCATTTTTAGCCAATCCTTGAGCAAGATGGATCCCCTTCTCTTTGTCCTTCACAAAACACATATGAGCAACAAATTCAATAAGAACAGGGTTATCTTTTAGTAACTTAGATATCCTGATGAGATTTTTTATTATTTGAGGTACAACCAAGATGTTATTTAGATGCAATTTATAACCACAAGATGAGTTAAAAAATGCACTACCAATATGAGTAATTTTTAAACCTGCTCCATTTCCCACAAGTAGAGACTCATAACCTCCATATTTCTCCATCAACTGAAGATTTTTCATGTCATTTGTGATGTGGTGAGTTGCTCCATTGTCAAGAAACCAAGCTTTATCAGCAGCTCCTTCTACCATCATATTTAACCTATCACCAACAGTTGAATTGCACCCATTGTTTGATCCTTCAAAACAAGTCATGTTCTGCCCCTGTGCCACAAAAGCTGAACTATTCACATTTTGTCCTTGTCCTTGAGTTGGAAAATTTGGCCTTTGATAGCCACTATATTGATTGCCAAAGTTGCCAAGGTTACTTCCATCATTTACTTGATAACCATACTGATATCCACCACCAAAATTTCCTTGAAAACTGTTTTGATATCTATTTATACATTCGGTAGCTGAATGATTCCATTTAAAACAAATTTGACATTGAACTCCAGGACTATTTCTTCTTAACATCATGCCTCTTCCACCAAATGGATTAAATCCACCTCTGAATTGGCTATTAGGATTGCCTCTTCCACCTCCATTATATGAATTAAAACCTCCATTGAACTGATTTTTACCACCAGTGGATCCTCTTCCTTGATCAAATCTTCCTCTATTTGACTTACCTCTACCACCTCTATGCCAATTATTTTGATTTTACCCATTCCAACCTCCATTTTGCATATGCATATTGTTATTCCAACCATTAGATTGAAACTTATCAGTTTGTACTAAGTTTGCACCAAAATTCTCTTTCACAACCTCTACTTCACCCAAATTATTCTTCTCAATCCGAGCTTCATGAGCTACTAACGTGCTATAGGCTTCACTTAACTTCATTTTACTAATGTTTGCTTCAATATACACTACAGGGGGATCAAATTTTTCTCCTAAACCACTGATCAGATATGTAATCATCTCTATATCATTTACAACTTCACCAGCAAGCAACAGTTCATCACCTATTTTCTTTAACTTTGTATAGTGTTGTGTTATAGTTAAAGCACATTTCTTTGTATTCAAAAGCATTGTTTTAAGCCTTATTTTCATAGCTAAACTGTCTGCCCCAATCTGTTCTTCCAATTTATACCAGAAATCACAAGAGGTTGAAGCACTACTTACCACACAAAGCAAATCCTCATTGATTGAAGACATCAACCAACTTAAGAGCAACTGATCATTTCTTTGCCATATAACATAGGTTGAACTTAACTTCTAAACTTCAGCATCTTCTTTTGAAGCATGTTTTGGAGGAGGAGCTTTATCTTCATCAATGAAGGTTTCTAAACCATTACCTCTGATCGAAGATTGCACTTGTGCCTTCCATACGGTGTAGTTACTTCTATTCAGTTTGGTTGGAACATTGAAACAAAAATCAGAGGCCAAAAATGAATCTTGATCGAAATCAGCCATTAGTGATGCAAGATCTTGTAAAAAAATGGTAGAATTTCTTAGAAAAGGTTGAAGAGTAGCTATAATACCATGATAAGATTCAAGATTATTATTTGGTTACAAAGAAAGTGAAAAGATAAATTTTAAAGGTGAGAAGAGAGGGAAAAAATGAATCTGATATTTCTGCAGTTTTTCATTGATTGGAAAATGAGATACATTGAGTTTATATACACTATCATTCACTTGAGCAACTAACAACTTAGCTGACCTGGCATGACTAACTGCATAACCACCTAACCACCTGACTGTGACTTATCCATAATTGCATAACTGATTTCTGAATTGGCATAAACTCTAACAACATACATGTTTCAGATTCCATAGTTTGAGAATGGCACCTGGAGTTAACTGCTTTTGCTTCTTATGACCTTTTTCAAGAATAGATTTTCCATTCCCCCCTTCAACTCGGTAATAGGCTGATAAGTTGGGGATGCAACCTTGAGAAAGTATTTTAAGAAGCTTTATCACTGCCACCGGCACGTTTATCGGATGAGTTGTACATGATTACATTTCTGCCTGACAGAATCAACACGTGCTGATGACTTTTCTGGAAGCTTATATATAATTATAAACACGGGTAATATTCAATTTTGTCATTTGGTTGAACCATTAGGCTTAGCCTAACATATAGATATATATGCATGCTTCCCTATGAATTTGTTTTGTTTAAATGGATAGATTAGTGCACTACAATTTCTTGTAATACCCCGTATTTTTATGACTTTTAAATTTGGGGATTTATTAAATTTAAATCAAGATATTAATTTAATATTAATCCAAAAATTATTTTAAATATTTACTAGCGTGATGAGAGTTGGTAATTATTGAGAATTTGTTGGATATTACTTAATGGATAAAGTAATATGTATAATCGAATTTATTAAAATTATCATGAGTGTATAATTTGATAATTGTGGAAATTAAAACGGGGCGCGCCTGTGTCGTGTCGGGATTAATTATTATTATTAAAAGTGAATAAATTATAAGTCGCCCATATGGTCATTTCGAGTGTGCCAATGTGTTTGGAAGGATTGAGATAGTAAAAATCATATACGGGGGGTTTAGTTTGGGTCTCGGGGCATTTTTAAGCCTAATTGGCATCCCGGGAGGGCATTATGGACATTTTGTATTTTTGGGCAATTAAACCCACGAATTTCATAAGGATATATCAGCCTTTAGGAGTTGTCTTCTAGGGTTAGAAAACAAAAAATCAAGGAACGGCCATTAGAGAAAAAGTTGGAGAGCTTCCCAAGCAATTCAAGGCCAAAGACTCACCCGTTTGCACCGCCACCACCACCAAATCGTAGATGGTGCGACGGGGAACGCAACCATACCTCTTCCAGCCACAAATCAGAAACTTGATTCCCAGGCAAGTATCTATCTTGCTTCCCTTGTAGTTAAATGTCTCACCATGTTAGACTAGGATGATTGAATCTATGTTTTATGAAAGAACTTAAGGATTTAGAGTATCCAATCACTTGTTGTAGAGAAAATCAATAAACTCTGGACATCCCAATCATATGTAGAAGTCTACCCATGAAATTTGATTAATTTAGAACTGAGAAATCTGGAAAAAGAAGTTGAATAATGGAAGTTTAGTGGAAAGTTAGGGTTCTTGGTAATTAACATAAATTGGCCCTCTAATTCAATTCCGTTGTTGAATTTGTACATGTTTCACGTAAGGAATCATGTATATATGTATATAGAACTAGTAGTAATGGTATTTGAGAGTTTGGAGTTGTTAATGATGATTTGGAGAAATTTGGAAAATAAAACCCGTAGGTTTTAATGGCAGTTTCTGGGCAAGAACTATTTGATCGATCGATCGACTCAAGAACATCAATCGATCGATGATCGATCAATCGACCCCCTTTCCTCGATCAATCGACCCCTCCTAGAAAACTACATATTCCCATTATTTTGGTTTAATCCGATTAAAATGCGTAGGAACCCTTGATTATTATTGTTTGAGCATAATGGGTTATAAATAGGACCAGTATGGTCTAGGTAAACCCCGTTGAGCGAGAATTTAAAGTAAGATGAAATTAAGGGTTAACGGGGAGTTATTCACACATATGAAATCATGCGTACGTTTAATAAATGATCAAGACTCTTCGTGAAATTTAAACTAGAAAGTAAGTGAGAGTGCCTACTGAAATTATACTTAGGAAGATAGAATACTTCGAGAGATGAGAAGTAAGTATGGAGTAACTTATATATGAGAATAAAAAGTGACGAGTCCGTTATGTGAAATAATCGAGTAAAATGGGCTAAGAACAGATAATTATAATTAGGGGTCCTGGGCATACCTAATTTAGAAATTTGATTATTTATATATATAAATATATATGAAGGGGTGTTTGTGCATATACTATATATCTGTGTAAAAATCATACTCGAGCTACTTGCTATCACGGGGGTTTCCACGTCGGGATAGTCTTATCTCGATTGGGCCTTTATGGGGGATAATGACTTGTACCCTAGAAGACAGTATCCTTGATACAGGCTATTTGAGTGATAGTCAGATGGTCCTAAGAGACGTGAGGGTATGTGCTGACCTCTTAGTGACTTGGAACTATACATCTCCTCCATTTGTATGTGTTTTGTGTTAATACAGTTCGAGAGTGACTCTGAACCAGTATTTCCCTTAGTACGAGTGATACGAGGACTTGATAGGAGAGTATGCCAGCACCATAGATTTTATGTGGGGTGCCGTTAGTATATATATTATATGAGTGGTTAATATATATATACTTAAATATGGGAACTTTCTACTGTGCAATAAAAGTAGTTAAGTAATGAATAAATACTCCAACTTTATTATAAGTGTTTTTGGGAATCTCGTGACATTACTGGGTTATTTTAAATAACATAACATATATGTGCAAGCTTAATTTTCATAAATTAATTGTATTAGCCATAGTATCTCTCGGGATGAAACCTCATGGCCAAGTTAAGTTGAAATAAACTTTTGAGATTAATAGTACGGTAGGCGCGCACCCTAGATGGGAGGTGAGAATTCTCAAGAGAGTGTTGCATACTAACATGGGTGTTGCATTAGCCGGTAAGCATTTTAAATACTTGTTAAACTATTTTTAAACTGTATTACAATCGGGCTCTGACCCGTTTCCAGTTACTTCTTTTCTCTTGTATATATATGTATATATTACAGGTGCCCGGCCACAGAGGAGTTTTGGTTAGGTTCTTTGGACCGGACGCGCTGCAGCTTATGTGGGAGTTGCAGGCCATTGCTTAGATGACCTCGTTGTTGATTCTACTCTTATCTTAGTTCTGATTAGTTAGGGCATGTGTCACCCGTTTCCCTATTTCGGTTGAATTTGTCAGAGCTTTATGTTCATTTATTTTCAGTGTTTTGTACTCTTTGGGATTTGATTACTATATGGATGACTTCATTTGTAGTTTTTAAACTTGGTATTGGTTTATCTGAATGGTTAAATTCTCGGGTGATTATTACCATCCTTAATATTTGTGTGATTCTTAAATTGTTGTTTATTAAAAAGGTCTTCATATCTGAATTTAATAAAATTGAAATAAGTTTTAAATGGTTTTGACACTTAGCTTAATTACTTAGGGTGTTTAAATTGAAAATTTTGTTTTGCGACAGTGATGCTAAGAATGAACCAACCGTTCACCTTGATGTTAATTTATTAAAGGACTGATCACCCGGTATTTAATTAGGTGGGATGTCACAGGTGGTATCAGAGCATCAGGTTCTAGTGTCCTTTAGGATCTGTACGGCTTATTTCGCTTCCAGCTTAGCGTCCTTGATATAGAGCCCTATTTTTGGGACTGTTGTATTCTTGTATTTACGCTTACGTCTTCAGCTATTCGAGACTTGTTAATAACTGTAGACTAATAAACTTCCTTCTCATTTCAGATGCCTCCGAGACGCGCACCCCAAGATAGGAATGCCCAGGCCGAGCAGCCAGCAGCTCCGGCTCAAGGAATAATGAACGCCACTGAGGTAGCCGCTATTGTTGCTCAGGCGGTGAATGCCGCATTAGCGGTAGTTCAAGAGGAACCACCCCAGATTCGGGCAGTGGCGCCAGTACCAACACATCTTCCATCTTCATGGGAGCGGGTTAGGGATGCCTTTCAGAAGGCGTATCCCCCGGAGTTCTCGGGTAGTTCAGACATCGTAGTTTCCAGCCAATAGAAGAAGGACATCTAGAGGCATATGCGCATGTATGAGTGCACTGACGTGCAAAGATTGCTATTGGCTTCCTTCAAGCTGGTGGGAGCTGCTTTGCAGTGGTGGGAGTCCACTACCACCTTGGAGGAGAGGTACAACATCACGATTCAGTCATTCTGGGCGCGGTTTAACCGCAAGTACTTCCCATCCACCGTGCAGACTGAAATGAGGCGGAAGTTACTGAACCTTAAACAGGAAAGTATGACTGTTGTTGAATACGAGGAGGAGTTTAGTAGATTTCTCACTATAGTTCCAGATGAGGCACCCACTGAGGGGAAGAAGATACTACTGTTTGCAGATGGATTGGCCTTGTGGATCCATCAGCACCTCATAGGCAATCTATCATTAAGTACCTACACTGATGTACTCAATGCTGCTTTGTTACACTGTCAGGATCACCGCTTCTATCTACAGGGCAGCAAACGAACTGGGGAGTCCATCCAGCAGGGCAGGACAGGGGGCAGTAATACTGGTGGGGTACCAGCAGCCCAGGGGCAAACTCGTCACATTGAGCAGAGTTCCCATCAGGAGGACCCTGCCAAGCGGTTTCGATCAGGTGACTCCAGACAACGATTTAGGGGATTTAGGCAGGGCCAGCTGGGTCAGTCTAATCAGCATGGCCAGCAGGGCCAACACTGTCAGCAGCAGGGCCATCAGGGTCAACAGCGTTTCCAGCAGGGCCAGTGGTGGGGTGGTAACGGCCAACAGGGCCATGGTCAACAAGGGCAGAGGGGAGGTAACTTCAGGGGCAGGTGTTTCGGTTGTGGCAAGAATGGCAATAAATGCCAGGATTGCCCGGAGGGAGATAGGGCCCCATAGGAGCAGGGTACCCATAATGAGCTGCATAGACTACTCTTCCCAGCCGCCCTCCCAGCGCCAGCTCAGATGCCAGCTTTACTCGCCATCCCAGCAGCTCCAGTTCAGCAGGGGCAATTGCAGTACAGACGTGTCTATAACGTCCACCAGGCAGCAGCACCTCAGGCGCCACCCGCGATTGAGGGTACGTTTACTATCCATGGCACTATGGGTCAGGTTTTATTTAATACTGGGGCATCGCACTGTTTTATAGCTATTCATTTTTCACGAGCCTTAGGGCTATTAGAAACGGTAGAGAGCAATGGGACATGCGTAGACTCACCACTGGGGAATGGGTCTTTGATTTTCTTTATATGTCGGGGTGTAGGAGTAGAGATTGGTAGCTTGATTTTACCGGCATACATGCTAGTCTTAGAGATGAATGAGCACGATGTTATTATTGTTATGGATTGGCTCGCCGCGTACAGAGCCATGATAGATTGTTTCGGTAGGAGTATTCTTTTTGCCATTCTAGGGCAGGAGATGTTTTTGGTGGCGATGCCTCACCCAAAGGGAGGATCTTCCACCCATTTGTACTACATAGAGGAGGATACCTCTAAGGAGGTCGTGATTCCCTTAGATTCGATTCCAGTTGTTTGTGAGTATTCCGATGTATTTCAGGAGATACCAGGCCTACCCCCCAATCGAGAGATAAATTTCGTCATAGACTTGATGACGGGTACTCAACCGATAGAACGTACACCATATCGTATGGCCCCAGTGGAAATGAGGGAGTTGCGGGATTAGATAGAGTAGCTGTTAGGTCAGGGCTTCATCCGTAGGAGCACCTCACCTTGGGGCGCTCCAGGGTTGTTTGTGAAGAAGAGAGATTGTTCACTGAGGTTATGCGTGGATTACCGGGAGCTAAATAAGGTCACAATACGGAACAAATATATGTTGCCTCAAATTGATGACCT
This sequence comes from Sambucus nigra, assembly GCA_949130495.1. NCBI lineage: Eukaryota > Viridiplantae > Streptophyta > Magnoliopsida > Dipsacales > Adoxaceae > Sambucus > Sambucus nigra. The sequence goes on from OX422220.1 coordinate 525,010,925, forward strand.
GTTCGACCAGCTGAGAGGAACAACCTTCTTTTTGAAGATAGATTTGAGATCGGGATACCATCAGCTACGGATTAGGGAGCAGGACGTGTCGAAGACTTCTTTCTTGACAAGATATGGGTCCTATGAGTTCAGAGTCATGCCATTTGGGATGACAAATGCTCCAGCTGTATTCATGGACTTGATGAACCAAGTGTTCAGAGAGTTCTTGGATCAGTTTGTCATCGTCTTCATAGATGACATCCTGATATATTCACACATTGAGGAGGATCATGCCGAGCACTTGAGGCAGGTTCTTCAGACTCTATGAGAGCATCATCTATATGCTAAGTATGAGAAGTGCGGATTCTGGTTATGGGAGGTACAGTTTTTGGGGCATGTTGCGTCGTAATTTGGAATATCGGTTGACCCGAGCAAAGTGTCGGCAGTGAAGGAGTGGGGACAACCCACAACACCGACGAAAGTGAGTAGTTTCTTGGGGTTAGTCGGGTAGTACAGGAGATTCATCCGAAGTTTTTCGAAGATAGTGGGTCCGTTAACGAATCTGACTCGCAAGGGAGTACCGTATGTTTGGGACGATGCTTGTCAATTGGCTTTCGATGAGCTGAAAGATAAGTTGACTTCGACTCCAGTTCTTGCTTTGCCCAAGTCGGGAGTGGAGTACCTGGTTTACACTGACGCCTCTTTATGGGGACTCGGGGGAGTACTTAAGCAGGAGGAGAAGGCTATGCTTTTGCCTCCTACAAGCTTAAGCCTCACGAAAGGAATTACCCCACCCACGACCTAGAGCTAGAAGCGGTCGTTTTTGCATTGAGGATTTGGAGACATTACTTATTGGGGGAGAAGTTTCGCTTATTCACAGACCACAAGTCACTGCAGTACTTATTCACTCAACGAGAGTTGAATATGCATCAGCGCAGATGGTTGGAATTTGTGAAAGACTACCAGTTCAAAATACAGTACCATCCGGGAAAGGCTAACGTGGTTGCTGATGCGTTAAGCCGTAGACCAGCAGGCGATGTAGCGAACGTCTGGAAAGCGAAGTGGAAAGAGTTGGGTCACCAGGACGCGGTATCTCGTTCCTTTGTAGCTGGCATGACAGTCACACCCGAGATTGTTTTGAGAGTGATACAGGCACATTCAGCGGACTCGTTTTGTCAGGAACAGATTGTACGACTTTTAGCTGAGGGTGTCAAATCCTATTCAGTAAGTTCTGATGGAGGTTTGAGGTTTAATGGGAGATTGGTGGTCCCAAAAGGGGAAGACTTACGTCATGCAGTGATGACACAGTCTCACGGGTCTAGATTTACGGTACATCCCGAAGGAGATAAGATGTACCAGGATATGAGGCGGCAGTACTGGTGGAGTGGGATGAAAAAGAACATTGCTGAGTTCGTGTGCAAGTGTCCTACTTTCCAGATGGTAAAGGTAGACCACTAGAGATCGTCAGGGTTGCTTCAGCCGTTGGAGATACCTATGTGGAAGTGGGAGAGTATTTCCATGGATTCATTACTGGGCTGCCTACATCACAGCGGGGTCACAACTCCATATGGGTTATAGTGGACCGGTTGACCAAGGTGACTCATTTTCTGCCAGTACGAACAGACTATACCACGGGCCAGTATGCACAGTTGTTCATTGCCGAGATTGTTAGGCTACAAGGGGTGCCCTTGGATATTGTGTCTGATAGAGACAAGATTTTTATGTCGCGCTTCTCGGAGAGCTTTTAGGAGTCCATGGGTATAGAGTTGAGATTGAGTTCAGCTTATCACCCACAGACGGATGGACAAACAGAGCATACCAATCAGATATTGGAAGATTTTCTACGCATGTGTGTCCTTGATTTTGGAGGAGGATGGGAGCCACATATTCCACTAGTAGAGTTTGCTTACAATAACTCTTACCAGTTCACGATCGGCATGGCTCCATTTGAGGCATTGTATGGCAGGCCTTGTCATTCCCCAACCCGTTGGCTAGAGGTAGGGGATAACAAGTTGCTCGGACCAGAAGTGATTCAGTAAACCTCAGCTAGGATTGAGCTTATCAGGAGTCGCATTCGGGTAGCCCAGGACAGGCAGAAAAGCTATGCCGATGCAAACCGGTCTTTCCACGAATTTAATGTGGGGGACCAAGTGTTACTGCGTGTATCTCCTATGAGAGGAGTGATGAGGTTTGGGAAGACGGGGAAGTTGGCCCCAAGGTATGTGGGACAATTCCCCATTATCGAGAGAATTGGGCCGGTAGCAGACAGATTGGTGCTGCCAGAGCACTTGCACCGCATTTACGATGTATTCCACATTTCGTCGTTGAGACGATACCTTCGGGATGATATGGCCCACACCCACATCGCGATAGAGGAAATTGACTTATAGCCCGACAGCTCTAACGAGGAGAGACCAGTGGCTATTCAAGACCATAGCAAAAGGAGATTGAGGTTGAAGGTAGTTCCAGTTGTACGGGTCCAGTGGGAATATCATAATATGGAGGAATCCACTTGGGAGCGCGAGGCAGATATGGGCGAAAGATACCCAGATTTATTCTTACCAGGTATGCCTTATTTTCTGAATTTCGGGATGAAATTTCTTTATTAGGGGGAAGTATGTAATACCCCGTATTTTTATGACTTTTAAATTTGGGGATTTATTAAATTTAAATCAAGATATTAATTTAATATTAATCCGGAAGTTATTTTAAATATTTACTAGCGTGATGAGAGTTTGTAATTATTGAGAATTTGTTGGATATTACTTAATGGATAAAGTAATATGTATAATCGAATTTATTAAAATTATCATGAGTGTATAATTTGATAATTGTGGAAATTAAATCGGGACGCGCCTCTGTCGTGTTGAGATTAATTATTATTATTAAAAGTGAATAAATTATAATTCATTTTTATGGTCATTTCGACTACGCCAATGTGTCCGGAAGGGTCGAGATAGTCAAAATAATATACCCGGGGGTTTAGTTTGGGTCTCGGGGCATTTTTAAGCCTAATTGGCATCCCGGGAGGGAATTATGGACATTTCGTATTTTTGGGCAATTAAACCCATGAATTTCCTAAGGATATATCATCCTTTAGGAGTTGTCTTCTACGGTTAGCAAACACAAAATCAAGGAACGGCCATTAGAGAAGAAGTTGGAGAGCTTCCCAAGCAATTCAAGGCCAAAGACTCACCTGTTTGCACCACCAAATCGTAGATCGTGCGACGGGAAACGCAACCATACCTCTTCCAGCCACAAATCAAAAACTTGATTCCCAGGCAAGTATCTATCTTTCTTCCCTTGTATTTAAATGTCTCACCATGTTAGACTAGGATGATTGAATCTATGTTTTATGAAAGAACTTAAGGATTTAGAGAACCCAATCACTTGTTGTAGAGAAAATCAATAAACTCTGGACATCCCAATCATATGTAGAAGTTTACCCACGAAATTTGATTAATTTAGAAGTGAGAAATCTGGACAAAGAAGTTGAATAATGTAAGTTTAGTGGAAAGTTAGGGTTCTTGGTAATTAACATAAATTGGGCCTCTAATTCAATTCCGTTGTTGAATTTGTACATGTTTCACGTAAGGAATCATGTATATATGTATATAGAACTAGTAGTAATGTTATTTGAGAGTTTGGAGTTGTTAATGACGATTTGGAAGATGAAACCCGTAGGTTTTAATGGCAGTTTCGGGGCAAGAACTGCTTGATCGATCGATCGACTCAAGAACATCGATCGATCGATCCCCTTTCCTGGATCGATCGACCCCTCCTGGAAAACTACATATTCCCATTATTTTGGTTTGATCCGATTAAAATGCGTAGGAACCCTTGATTATTATTGTTTGAGCATAATGGGTTATAAATAGGACCAGTAGGGTTTAGGTAAACCCCGTTGAGAGAGAATTTAAAGTAAGATGAAATTAAGGGTTAACGGGGAGTTATTCACACATATGAAATCATGCGTACGTTTAATAAATGATCAAGACTCTTCGTGAAATTTAAACTAGAAAGTAAGTGAGAGTGCCTACTGAAATTATACTTAGGAAGATAAAATACTTCGAGAGATGAGAAGTAAGTATGGAGTAACTTATATATGAGGATAAAAAGTGACGAGTCCGTTATGCGAAATAATCGAGTAAAATGGGCTAAGAACAGATAATTATAATTAGGGGTCCTGGGCATACCTAATTTAGAAATTTGATTATTTATATATATAAATATATATGAAGGGGTGTTTGTGCATATACTATATATCTGTGTAAAAATCATACTCGAGCTACTTGCTATCACGGGGGTTTCCACGTCGGGATAGTCTTATCTCGATTGGGCCTTTATGGGGGATAATGACTTGTACCCTAGAAGACAGTATCCTTGATACAGGCTATTTGAGTGATAGTCAGATGGTCCTAAAAGACGTGAGGGTATGTGTTGGCCTCTTAGTGACTTGGAACTATACTTCACCTCCATTTGTATGTGATTTGTGTTAATACAGTTCGAGAGTGACTCCGAAACAGTATTTCCCTTAGTACGAGTGATACGGGGACTTGATAGCAGAGTATGCCAGCACCATAGATTTTATGTGGGGTGCCGTTAGTATATATATTATATGAGTGGTTAATATATATATATATATATATATATATATATATATATATATATATATATATATATATTAAATATGGGAACTTTCTACTGTGTAATAAAAGTAGTTAAGTAATGAATAAATACTCCAACTTTATTATTAGTGTTTTGGGGAATCTCGTGACATTACTGGGTTATTTTAAATAACATAAGATATATGTGCAAGCTTAATTTTCAGAAATTAGTTGTATTAGCCATAGTATCTCTCGGGATGAAACCTCATGGCCAAGTTAAGTTAAAATAAACTTTTGAGATTAATAGTACGGTAGGCGCGCACCCTAGATGAGAGGTGAGAATTCTCAAGAGAGTGTCGCATACTAACATGGGTGTTGCATTAGCCGGTAATCATTTTAAATACTTGCTAAACTATTTTTAAACTCTTTTACAATCGGGCTCTGACCCGTTTCCAATTACTTCTTTTCTCTTGTATATATATGTATATATTACAGGTGCCCGGCCACAAGGGAGTCCTGCTTAGGTTCTTTGGACCGGACGCGCTGCAGCTTATGTGGGAGTTGCAGGCCATTGCTTAGACGACCTCGTTGTTGATTCTACTCTTATCTTAGTTCTGATTAGTTAGGTCATGTGTCGCCCGTTTCCCTATTTCAGTTGAATATGTCAAAGATTTATGCTCATTTATTTTCAGTGTTTTGTACTCTTTGGGATTTGATTACTGTCTGGATGACTTCATTTGTAGTTTTTAAACTTGGTATTGGTTTATCTGAATGGTTAAATTCTTGGGTGATTATTACCATCCTTAATATTTGTGTGATTCTTAAACTGATGTTTATTAAAAAGGTTTTCATATCTGAATTTAATAAAATGGAAATAAGGTTTAAATGGTTTTGACACTTAGCTTAATTACTTAGGGTGTTTAAATTGGAAATTTTGTTTTGCGATAGTGATGATAAGAATGAACCAACCGTTCACCTTGATGTTAATTTAATAAAGAACTGATCACCCGGTATTTAATTAGGCGGGGTGTCACATTTCCCCCTTCTTTAAACCATTGCTTCTATTTGAATTACAAAATTAAAAAATCATGCCATATTGTCTCCTCCCTTTGCTTTCATGGACATTCTAAAGTGTGTCGAGTTTAATTGAAAATTTTACACCAATTATTGGTGCTTTTTACTTACTGTTATATCATAGAGATTATGTCCTTTTGAATGCTAATAGTTTCAAATGAAATTATAAACTTTGTGGCAACCACAACCCACACGCCCCAACCACTAGAAGGCCATTGAATCTTTAGTCATTTCTATAACCTTTGTGCATACAAATCAGAAATTTTAAGTACTACATTGAATAAATTAGGTAATCTTTTATGACTAACTTATCGTAGATGATAAATAAAGTGATAAAAATGTTTGTAATAGTATGTTATGATTAATACATTGACCATCTACTGTGGGAATTACCACTCGAGCATCCGAGTGGCACAATTGTTCTTATGGGTCAACATATAACTTCAGAGTTTTAAGGATTTTTTTTCCTTTTATTCGTTTCTTTGTTCATTTTGAGTCAAGTTATTAGGTGAATTGGGTATTACAAGAATGTGTAAGACTGTTGCAAGCCAGACATACAATATGGGAAAATCAAAGATTCTGAACAATTGAATGTACAACTATTCACATGTGTTTAGTTAGGGGGTGCTTAAATCACTAATCTTATAAAAATCCAAGGCTTTAGTCAGGTATTATGTGGGGTGTTTTGTTGGTTAATCCTGTATTGTATTTGGTGTAATTGACATTTCTTGACTTGTTTTGAATTTTTCATCATATTGCGCGAGAATCATGGTTTCTACATAAATTTTTTTCCCATTTCATATTAGTTAAAGTTATGTCACTTTTAAATTCAACAGAATTATATTTCCACATTGCATCTTTGTTGTTTCCTTGAGGTCTGTACTAAAATTCTTTAATTTTCTATTTTTTAATGTAATTGGATGTTTTGATGAATATTTTGTAATTTTTCTATTTTAATACGATGAAAGTAATTTTTGGTGTGGGGTGGGGGGTGGGGTGGGGGTGGAGACTGTAATTAAATGTGAGAAACTGCAGTTTTAATACAATATTCACTATATTTTCCTTGAATGATAATGAGGTTAATGCAAGGTTGGACACGTGTCATACTCGTGTCAGAGTATCCTATAAGTGTCCGACTTCGGTTCCTTGTTTCATCTCCATACTCTAAGAAAGTGTGTCAATTTGGAATTCAGCTTCCAAGAAACTTCAATGGAACCCAACATGAATCTTCGAGTTGCCTCTAGCTTCATTTAAATCTTATGTAGATAATCCAATTTGTGTTCAATTCATGATCTAGCTCCTTCTCTACACCCAAATCCTCTTCTTTACATATAGACTGAAACCAAATTTTACAAGTTAAGTTATTCCACTGTCTCAGATGCCCTATTACCTCTTTTAACTCTCAGAACAATAATGAATTGCATTTCCCTTGATAGATTGGCCCCAACTGTTTAGCATCGTGTGAATAAAAGAGTGATGATTTATCCACATGTTCTGAAACACAAATGGTTTAGGAATTTTGAGGAACTGGTTTGTGAAACCATTATTGGAGAATGGTTTGATCAGGTCTTATTTAAATATTTCACCATTGTATAATAGTAATACTACAACCACTCCACATTCACACAAATTCCACAAAATCTTGCCCATATTCTCACAATAATTTCTCTATTGCTTATGTGAAGTTTAACTGATGTGAATGACGTCAATGGGAGCAAGAAAAGATAATTCTCTCTCAAATTCTCCCTAATCAAATCTCTTAAAATAGAAGAATGACTCAAATGAGTCTATATAAGGGGTTATTATAGGAAGGAGTTTACTTGACCTCTAAGCTAAAGAAGTAATTACAATTAAGTCCCTAAAAGCCAATTAACCTTCTATTCCATAAATACTAATCAAGAAGAGAAAATACAATGAATACTAAAATAAAAGAAATACTAAAAATGACTAGAAATTGATAAAATGACGATCTCGTCCCTGGTTCACATCACTCTCCCCCTTGAAAAGAATTCGTCCTCGAACTCAGAGGGGAAGGCCTTCCGTGTCACCATCAAGGATTGTGATGAGAGCGGGTTAAGGTGGGATCTCCGGTGTCTCCTCAATGTAGCCAGGGTCTTCACAAGCTAAGAGAGCTCGACAGTGAGGGAGAGAGCAATCGGAGGCGTGATGCCCATCACCCCGCAATTGTAGCATTTGAAGGTGACTGGATGAGCAGGAGCAGGAGGAGGAACCATCAAAGTAGGAGGAACAGTGGTGGAAGGAGTCCCACTAGGTGAAAAAGTCAGTGGTGCCGGGGGAGTAGGCATGTAGAGACTAGTGGTGGAGGGGCAGTCTGATGGTAGGAATCCACCTTGGTGGCATACTCCATCGCTTTGGCAAAAGAGGTGAACTCCCACAAAGCAATATCGCTCTGTATATAGCCCTGGGGTCCATGAATATAACGACTAATGCGTTGCTCCTCACTCTCACTGAGACAGGTTCGAGTACAGAGAAGCTGAAACCGCTCGGTGTAGTCCAAAATAGAAGAGTCCTGATGAAGAGACCGAACCCGTGAAAATAAGTCTCGCTCATATGTAGCGGGAACAAAAGTGGTCATCAACTGTGCTCAGAGTTTGGTACAGGACTGTATGGGGGTGAGGCCCGCACTGACACGTCGCTGCTCCAAGTCATTCCACCATACACTACCATAACCCTAAAACTTTGTTGCCACTAAGAGAACACACCCAGAACCCTTTAGCCTTTTGTACTAAAAAAATATGCTCTATGGCGGCAATCCAATCAACCACTGCATCAGGATGGAGATAACTATCAAACATTGGGACATCTACGCGGATATTACCCTGTAAGATCCTGGATAATAACTATGGGGCCAACTGGGTGACAACACCACCACCTCGAAGACCTTGAGGATCCTCATCTCTATCATCATCGCCTGGCGAAGGCTCGGGAAGTAAGTCTCGCTATGGACGCCTCCGAGTTGGTGGATGGGGCAGGAGCGGGTGAGGGAGTGGGAGCTGGGGGAGGAGTGGTAGGAGGTGGGAGAGTCTCACGGGGAGGGGAAGCAGGTGGTAGGGGGACCAATGGCTGTCGGTATGGGTAGTGGTTCATTTGGTGCCCCTTTTGATAACATAAAAAACAATGGCTCTCAGGAAGGGGTACATATGGAGTATCCTTCGGACCCAGGGAGTCAAAAGGAGAAACATCGGTGTGCCACTTAGTAGGAGGGGGTGGCTCAAATGTGGGGGCGGAATGAGGTCGGGGGAAGGGGGATCATCATGAGGGGGTAGGGTAATACACTCTCGAACCCGCTCATGGGTATCAATGGGTGCGAAATGGACAGAACGGGTATCCCATGGAGTGTGATGATGTGGGAAGTGGGGAGGGTGAGGAGGAATGGGGTGGGTGAGGATGTGTGGTGATGGATGGGGGTATGGGCGGTAAATGGGGGTGTTCTAGGTGTTTTTGTGGGTGGGGGCGAGGGTAAATGGAGATAGGAAGTAGGGTATAGTCATATGGGTATTGGGTGCGATAATTGGGTGGAGGTTGTGGTGGGGAGTGGGAAGGGACAAGAATTCAGGGTGGGGATAGATGTGGAGAGGGCAAATGGTGGTGTGTTGATATATTTGGAGGTGGAGGGGGAGGTATAGGGGGTGGAGGTGACTTTTGGGGAATTAGATTGTGAGGAATGTGGGTGGTTTGGGGTTAAGATTAGGGTTAAGGTGTCGGTAGGGTTCATTAAAATTGGGAAATGTCACCAGGGGCTTAAATTGGTTTGGAATTGACCCTTTGGCATGCCGAATGTCACGAATCATCTCGGCGAGGGTCGGGGAGTGTTTTTCCATCATGGGAGATATTGTTTGGAGTACAATTGGGGAGGTAATGTGTGGATTTATCTCATTTTGGAGTGAAGTGGGCAGTCGACTAGTAGGGGCTACGTTCGACCCTTTTTTGGTATGGTTTTGAGCATCGAAGATATCCATGGAAGCCGGGGTTATGGTTGGTTCATTTTGGATTTGAGTCGGGGTTCGACGGCTTTGTTTAAGGGTGGTGTTGCAGGTAAGGGCTGGCCGACTTGGTCGGCATCACTGGTAGGGGCGGAAATCGCTTGGGAGGCTTAGATTCTTCTTTTTGGGAGTTCTGGGACAGATGTGGGTCGGATGGGATGTTCTTGGATTTTTTGCATTTCGGCCAGATGGTGGTGGTGGTGCGGTGGTTTCCTTAGTGGTGGTATTTTTTTGGATGTTGATGGGATTAGGGCTTGTGAAACTTGGATTTTCTTGGGGGTAATGGTGTAGAATGAGTGGATCTTGGAGAATTAGGGTTAGGGTTTTGAGAAATTATCGGGGCGATTTAGGGGCGGTCCGTGGTGTTTGTCGGTGGTGGGATTCGTGCGTTCATATCATCCATTTGAACCTTCATTTGATGGACGGCTGCCATGATTTGTTCGAAAGGGTTTGATGCGGAGTTGTTCATCTTTCTTGGACCCTTGTGACATTGTTTATGAGTTTTTGTCTACACAACAACAACAACAACAACTGGGTGGAGCGACGATGCTCTGATACCAATTGACGTAAATGACGTCAATGGGAGAAAGAAAAGATAATTCTCTCTCAAACTCTCTCTAATCAAATCTCTTAAAATGGAAGAATGACTCAATTGAGTCTACATAAGAGGTATTTATAGGAAGGAGGTTGCTTGGCCTCTATGGTAAAGAAGTAATTACAATTAAGTCCCTAAAAGGAAATTAACCTTCTATTCCCTTAATACTAATCAAGAAGAGAAAATACAATGAATACTAAAATAATAAAAATACTAAAAATGACTAAAATTGATAAAATGACGATCTCGTCCTGATTCACATCATTAACTCTGCTCAATGTTTTGATTATATTGTCACCGTGACTTGATCCTAAGTCATGATGAAAGAAATAATATTTCTTGATATTGTTATGTTATTGTAGACGAATACTAAGATCAAGATCAGTTTCTAGCTTTATATGGACATAATTTGAAGATATGATTAGAATGTTGTCAAAATTGTTGAATTTGAATTGTGTGACCTTTTATTCTTAATTTATGATTTGATCAAATATAACGCAGAATGTGGAAATTAGGAAAGGAAATATAGGAGAAATCAAAAGATTTAGGAGTAGGAAGAGTATCATTGTTCTATGACAAGCTTAATATCCTTTTTCTTTTCTTTTTTATATATCATTGTATTGAGGAAACTTTTTAGATTATCCGTCTTACCTTTTTTAAGAGAAAAGGATCTAACTCAATGCTATCATGATTTTATCGATAAGTTAGCTTATCATTGATATTACAAACATAATCTATTCGTTCATTATGGATTATAGAGTTATGAAGCACGAATTCATCAAAACAACTGCACTCGCGCCATCTTTTAACGAATAGTTGCACCCTTGCCCCGTACCATCACCTGCACATGTCTGCACCTATGATTCTTATAGGATTATGCTAGTTTTAAATAGTAGATATTTAGTCGTTGGTTCCTAAAACTTGGTCAACTTAGTCGAAAATTCTTGTCTTGAAATTTTTAGTTGTTGGCCCTCATGCTGTTCAAAACTTTAGGGTGCAGACCTTGTCAAAATATATTTGGATGCTATAAAATTCCAACGAGTGCGAGTTGTAAAATATCGACACAAAATTTATAGAGTAATTCTAAGGAGACCCTATAATTGTAGCAAAAAACCAGTCTTACACTGGTTAGTTTGTGATAACTACATGGGGTCCATTTAAGATATCACCTAATGTGTCTTTTACAACTCAGTGGGTCTGACTTGTGGGTACAATATGAGGGCCTCTCTAGAAGTAGTCAAATTTAAATATCTTCCAGGCTTATAATATATCAAGTGACCACACACTAAAGTGCAAAATACTTGGTTTTGAATATGATATCTCTACATCAAGCACCCTTAAGAATATTTCATCTTAGAAAGCAAGTTTAACCTTGATGGGCTCTTTAAGGCAGGACTCATTAGCCAAGCAGGAGCTTGGTGAACTTTAGTTTTCCATGTTAATTCCATAGCATTTGTTAATAAAACTCTATGGCATTTGTCCATTATTTTAACTTCACCAATGCAGAGCCTCTTCTACAGTCTTTCTGATGTTAGAAAATAAATGTAGTTACCATCTTTAAAACTTAGATTTTTATCCCCTAGTGCCATAACAAAGTCTTTAAACATGGCCAAAATTTTCACTATTAGATGTTAATGCATGTGTGGGACCCCCTTGTGATTTTCATATATAAGAAAGGGTTATATTTCTTTATATTATTGTATTTTATATTAATTTTAAGGGATGATTTTTACAGATTATATAGGAACCATCCTTTTCTTTCCTAGTTTATTTATGGTGTTGCTATAATTAGTTAGTTACTACAGTTAGGAATGAAGCTAGTATTAGTAAAAATTAGGCTTTTGGCCATCTCTTGTAGTTGTTGAACAATTATGAAAGAAGGAAAAGATGGATTAAAGAGAGAAAATATATTTACAAGTTGTGTTACCAAGTATAAGCCTATGTGTTAGTCTTCCATAGGCTTATACCAAAGTGGTAACAAAGCCTAGTCACTCTTGGTGTGATTTTTTTAGTACATCTTCTTAGTTAGTTTGTGTAATTTTACTCGGTATGACATTTAGGATATCAGGTGGGTTATCCCTCTCGTCACGACCCCAAATCCTCAAAATAACTGTGGTTAGGCTTCTCCTGAGCTTCTGTTGTTGTCGCGCGAGATAATCGCCAAGTCTTTACCAACCCCCGGCAAGTACCACCGACCCATAAAAAATTCCCAGCAGCACGAACCATGGTGGGCATTGATGTGTAGCCACCAAAAATTGAGGAATAATGTAGAACTAGAAATTTTAACCCTCAATTGACGCTGTTTGGTAACCCTCACCGATGTCTGATAAGTTTCACTGAACTCTCCCTTATATACCTCGGGTTTGTTAGTCGGAACTATTCCCCCACACAAAAAAAAGGAAAAATAAAAATAAAAGAAACCTTTAAATACTGAAAAAAGAACCAACCAACTTACGTTTAGAAAAACAACCTAATTCTCCCCTCAAATTTCACAATTTGTACCTTTGGCTCCTAAAAATTTCAGACAACTAATCAAAATTACAAATAGAGCCTCTAATTTACCTAGCTTCTTTTTCACTACTAACTGACTATATTTCTTTAGATTTGGAGAAGTAATACCGTCATACGGAGGAATCTTAATGAAAATTTTTGGTAAATTTGAGGAATGGGAAAATTAAGGCTCCTATTGGTGCAATAAGGTTTAGGGATATAAATTTGGAATTATCTGAGTTACCTTGTGAAAAGAATGTTTAAAAAAGGTAAAATATAGTGATAAGTGTGAACTACATTAGAAATTAGAGTAGGGAGTTATCAAAATTCATTGCAAAGTTTGCTTGGCTGAGACCTATACAACTGAAGACTCCATTGTCGTTGTTTGTGATCTTATTCAACAAAGATTTTTCAGGGCAACTGCCTACCTAGTTTTGGGATTGTTTTATGAAGATTTGTGGTATAAGGATATCTCCCAAAATTATGTATCGTATATTAAATAAGTGGTGGTTGGTTATCACCAAAACAGATTGTACTTAAAAATTGTTGATGATTATTCTTCTTTATATATTTTGGCACCTGTGGCAGGTCAAAAATCCAGATTTGATGGGGTTTTAGTCTCCGTCCAGCGATGTATTAAGGACACTATGCAACAGATAAAGGAAATTTTTAATCTTTATAACAAAAATCAGAATATGGACGTTGTTGATCCCCAGATTATCTATGATTTGAACATTAAAATTACTAAGAAAGTTGTGCATAATGTTATCATCACTAGATGGATGAAACCCATCAAAGGATGGAATAAACTAAATTGTGATGGGGCTACCAAGGATAATCCAGGACGAGGTGGTGGCAGTAGTTAGATAGTGAAATTTTCTATTTATATTGGGGTATGCTTACTTTTATGGGTGGGGTACAAACTTGAAGTCTGAAGCCAATGCTTTTGTATAAACTGCTCAAAATGCTGCTAACAGGGGAGTAAAGTATCTGCTTATTGAATTAGACTCCATGACTCTAGTTAAAATCATGAATGATATAAGTGATGCTCGGGAATTAATATATATAATCTTCGACAGCGAGAGGATTCTCAAGAACACATATTCGAAAATTCAATACACCTTATAGAGAAAACAATTCTTAGGCATATGGCAAATAAGACTTGGGGGGTGCTACTATACAAGCATGAGCTTTTCAAATTTTGAAGAATAAGTAAATATAGTATAAAATAGTATCAAATATACCAGTTGGATTTCCCATCCTTTAAACTGATTAGGAGGCAACGTGTTATCCTAATATTATAATTGGTACCTAACTGTACTTGAGTATACATTATGATAAAATAATACGTACAAAATGAGAAATAAACTGAGGAAATCGACTCCCAATTCTTTTGCAACTGTATATATATGATGTTTCATGCTCGTTGAGAGCAGTTGCATATATAACTAACGGAAAAACTCATTACTGTTGCATGGGTATCAAATACTCTCTTACTTCCAATGCTTCTTCCTTTTCAAATGGCAAAAACCCAAGATCACTAAAATGAAATACAATGAGACAAAGATATTAATACCAGTCCTTTCACAATTACCAATCAAACACCTTTTATGTTTCGGGTGTGTATCTAAACCATGGTGTTCTTTAGTCGACAATCAAAATGTTGTTGGAAACGATAGGATCCCAATTTAAAAAATTCTTAATTTCTTTTTAATTGAGTAATAAAGATGGTTCAACACAACAAATTAATTTTCCAACTTTATTTGATTTTCATTACTTAAAAAAATAAAAAATTAACTTAAACACAAATTTTAATTTCTAAACACAAAATTAAAATTAGACCTAAATAAGTGAATTATGGAGAACACACGCACTTTAAAATCACTCAAACCACGTTAATTTAATTATTAAGATTAAACAAATTAGGCAAGACAATTATCCAATTAATTTAGTGCCGACTTGAAATAAATTAACGTAAACAAAATTTACCCAAATAATTAAACATGCACCATTTTTATCAAGATTGGGAATTAAACTATATTTTATCTTTTTACCCTAAGCAGGCGTTCTAGGTGATTTTTGCAAGATAAAATAAATTCACAACCACTACGTCGCGATGTACGAGGAAAAAACCTCAAACGGCCCTAGCCTTAAGTCCACTAAGTACGGAATTACAATTACAAGACATATGACTTACTACACTCGACTCGAGTCCTTCAAGTCCTAAGGTGTCTTCTTGCGACTACCTTTGCTAAGCCGACAATCCAGGAATCCACCGGAACCTTGGAATCCACCAATGAAGCTTTGGGAACCCATCAACCACACACGGTGCCTTTCGCCGTATGAGAATGCCGCAGCCAAAACCAAACTTCTTCTTTTATGGGAAATAGAAGCAAAATCCAAACTTCTCCTTCTTGTGGTAGAGATGAACCAATGATTCCAAACAAACTCCAAGAATATATATATGTGGTACTTGGAATAAACTAGTATGGGTGTAAACAAAAGTGTTTAAGAATGATTTTCTTGAAGAACAAATACTCAAAACATGAACTTTTTCATAGAGGAAATAAACTCTCAAAACCTCTCTCTTTGGATTGTAGAAGATGAAAAAGTTAGTTTTTCAAAGTTGGTTCCCGCACATATTAAATCTGTCAAAATTTAGTGGGATAAAAGGAGTGGGAACATGGAGAAAAACTGCCAAAAACTGCTAAAGGATTTTCCTCTCGGAAATCTCATTCGAACGAGATTTTCGTTCGAACGAATTCTCCTTCGAACGAACCTTCTAACGAAGTTCCAGAGGCCAATTGGGAAAAGTCGTTGGCAAACTCGTTCGAACGGCAATATCGAACGAAAATATCGAACGAAGTGACAGAATGGTCAAAATTCGATTTAAGCCCAAAAACTTTATTTTAAAGTTCTAAAGAAACCTTTGGAAAATAAAATTTATTTTAAAATAAAATTACACTCTTAATAAATTTCTAAGCTCCTATATATATATAAAGTGCATTCATACCTTAGGAGCATTGGAACCAATGTTGTTGACGTAGAAACGAGGCACAATAAACCCGTCATATGATGAAGCTTTATAATCTTGGCCGCTACGTCTTCAACTAACACGTCATTGGCTTGGATGGATACACAAGAACACTATCCTATTACTCAAATGTTTTTGTCCGGAATTGATCCAACACTACATTAAGACTCAATCGGATACTTGTGTCCTAACAAATCTCCCCCTTTGGCTATTCCAGGACAAAATCAAAACAAAATCCTAAATGGCCGTCAAGCTCTACTAGACACAAACATCCCACCCAAACTTGACTCCAGACCCAAGGATCAATATCTTTGCCGATGAAAGTTGCAAGTTAGAATAATTCCTGCACACTTAAGAAAACTATCAAACACATAGGGAATATTAAGAATATTAAATGCATGCAAAATAAATACTCCCCCTAAATTAATTTCTCCTTTATCAACTATGATCAACCTAAGAAGATAGCGCTCTCCCCCTAAGTTAAATCTCCTAATTTTAGATAAGATTACAATAGGATTAGATACCATTTCTCCCCCTATCATTCTCCCCCTTTTTGTTCAGGAATAGACAAAGGATAAAAGAAATAATTAAGTAAGATGAAGCTTAAAGTGATAAGAGCATGAAAGCATATGGGTAACAAAATCATAACTAATACATACAAATAATAAAGGATACCAACGAAGATGCAAAAAAAATGATACCAATTTGATACATAAGATACTAAGCATGAGATATCAACCAAAATATGCAACAAGATAGATACCAATAATAAATTAGAAGCATAGATGGACTAGCAATCATGGCAAAGACAAAAAACATTACCACGTATATGAGTACATAATAAATATCATTAACGCACACGCACATATACTTAGGTATAAACAACACACATGACAAAAAATACAATAAACTTTTCACACTCGTATGGCAAAAATGTGTCATATGGAAACGAAAGTTTAGGGATGTGAACTAGTAACAATTAAATTTTGACCCAATCACTTAAAACATGTTCACGGAGTTCTCATTTGATTGCAAAATTTTATCATATTTAGATATAGCCTCATGTGACAATATAAATTGAACTCAATGAACAAGCATACACAATGCACATAAGCCTAGAATTTTGATGATTCTACAAACCAATAGAGTCATGACAATGAAAGTGCAATTAAGATAAACGGACATTGTGCAAACTGTTGATATACCATCCAATCTCCCTCAAAATATCCATATATATTTTAATCTTTTGAATGAATAAATCAACTAAAAAAAATAGGCCTGGGAAAATATTTTCTTTTAATGCCATTATTCTTTTAGGCCTTTGGACCACGTATTTCTTTTAGGTCCAAGCAAACGGTGGCTTACTCGCAAAGGATGATATTTCCTTTCGGATCCCTTCCCCGTGCACATAAAATTTTTAAACACACAATAAGCTCACATGCAACGGATTTTAACATGCACTAGTCCTCCTAGGTCACATAATGTGTAGATGACTAGATTGGTAGGAGAACAGGTCACAAAGCTCAAATATACATGAGAAGCTAAAATTTCAAGTGAGCTCGTGCATGTGTGAATTGAGGAATATAAAAATAGAATCCATTATAGCAACACAAAATTCAACTACTCCATGTAAGCATGGTAAATAACATTTTAAGGATTGACAATCTTAACCAAAAGTTCTAGCCACATGGAAGCGAAAAGGAAGGGATTCAAACACAAGTATATGCCACATAAAGTGTGTCAAACTAAAATACAAACAAAACAAAAATCTTTTTGAGTTTTTTGAAAATTTTAACCAAAAATAAAAATATTTACTCAAAAGACAAACAAAAATCATTTCTATTTTTCATTAAGCCTAAAGGTAAAAACACAAATGATAAACAAAAATCTTTTTGTATTTTTCATTTAATGCAAACTAAAATGAAAGAAATATAATACAAAAGATACACAAAAATTATAATTCTAGCTTGAGATATGAGATAAAGAAATGATTAGAAAATGATAAACAAACATACAATTAGCATGATAATATAGCATGAAGCACAAAATCTAAAGTATCCAAACAACTAACACATTCAACCTTTGGATTTAGCAAGGGAGGAAGCATGTGAAATCAAATGAGAATCAAAAATCATATCTTGTAAAGCTACCAAGTCGAATCTCCTAAACCCAACTAATGATGAAAGACGATCACGGGATATAGGAATCTTGCATACCTCGGTTGCCTTACGTTGGGATTTTCTAGAACCTCATTTAAGATCAAAGCAAAACTTCCTAAAATGACCTTTTCGACCACAATGCGAGCACCTAAAGACTCGGCGAAAAGACTTACCTAAGGAGTGATCTATAACATTGTTCCTAGAGGATTCTCATAAAACATTGGTTTTGGCTTTATGATTTGATTCATTACAAGTATCGAAGCCGAAACCACAAGTTTCATTTTTGATTTGGATCGTGCCTAAGATTTTATCTAGTTTTTCGGACCTACACTCCAAACAATTTTGACTTTACTAGAGTCTTTTAATTTATTTTCTAAATCTAAAATGTGAGACTCTAATAAAACATTGTGCTCTTCAAACGCGAGAAGCTCCTTTTTCAAGGATTCCATTAAGCCCTTAAGGCTATCTCTCTCGCCTTCTACATATTCAAGCTTCTCTCGAAGAGCTCTCTTACGTGTCCTAAGGTCTTCAACCAACACATTATCATCAACGACCTTGACACGCTCTCTTAAACTAGCTTCTAACTTTAAATTTTCTCTTTTTAATTTAATAGATTCATCGTATAGTTCGTGAAATGCAAATTGAAGTTCACTCACATCAACCTCTTCTTCATTTTCACTCTCACAACCATCAAAAACAAGGGAATCATAAACTTTGACCTCGGAAGTGTCATTTATTTGTATATCTTCATGGGAAAATTCATTATCGGTGCTCACATGACTTTCCATGAACGCGACAAAGTTACGCTCAATGGGGGAATTTTGTCCCTCTTCCTTATCACTATCACTAAGGGTGGCATTTTATGAAATCGGTTGCTTACCCTCTCTCCTTAGTTTAGTGGGGCACTCAAAAGCCCTATGGTCATACCCTTCACAACCATAACACCTATTTGACTCGCCCCTATTTAAATTTTCATTAAAAGTGTTAGGGATCTTTTCGGCTTTGTCATGCTTAGAATTTTCAAATTTCTTAAAATAATTTTTAAATTTATCTTTGTTAAATTTATGAAATTTATGAAACTTCCCAGCAAACATAGCCATATCTTCCGAGTCACTTTCACTTTCACTCTCTACTACTTGTTTTTCTTCCTTTCGGGCTTTCAATGCAACGCCCTTATCTATTTTCTTTTCAGTTTTGGTGGGAAACATGTCTAGTTCATAGGTTTGTAAATCACCTACGAGCTCTTCTAATTTTGTAGAGGCTAAAGTGGGTAAAGAATTTAAAACGGTCACTTTTGGAATGACCTATCGGTCAAGGACTTAAGAATTTTCTTTACAACTCGGTCGTCCGGTATTTTCTCTCCCAAATTAAAAGATGAATTAACTATATCGGAAAGCCTAACATAAAATTCACCAAAATTTTCTTTTTCATTCATTTTGATGGTTTCAAATTGAGTGGTGAGGTTTTGGAGTTTAGAAGCTTTTACGACACTAGTTCCCTCGTAAGTGAGTTGTAAAATATCCCAAGCTTCTTTAGCAGTTTCACACGTCATAATGCGTTGAAATTCATCCGGTGTGACCGCACTAAACAAGGCATTTAAACCACGGGAATTAAAATTTGCAAGTTTAAATTCATTCCCACTCCATATATCTGCGGGTTTGGGAACACGCTCTTTTTCTACTAAATATGTGGGTGGGGACCACCCGTTAACAATAGACAACCAAACCCTCTCATCGAAGTGCTGATTTCATACGCGCTTTCAAATACGCGTAGTTGGAACCATCGAAAACAGGAAATTTTGAAAATAAGGAAAATTCCATTTTTAGTCAAAAATTTAAAAGGACCTTAACGCAATAAATTAGCGCTCTGGCTCTGATACCACTTGTTGGAAACGATAGGACCCCAATTTAAAAAATTCTTAATTTCCTTTTAAATGGGGAATAAAGATGGTTCAACACAACAATTTTCCAACTTTATTTGATTTTCATTACTTAAAAAAATGAAAAATTAGCTTAAACACAAATTTTAATTTATAAACACAAAATTAAAATTAAACCTAAATAAGTGAATTATGGAGAACACAAACACACTTTAAATTCACTCAAACCATGTTAATTTAATTATCAAGATTAAACAAATTAGGCAAGACAATTATCCAATTAGTTTAGTGCCGACTTGAAATAAATTAACGTAAATAAAATTTACCCGAATAATTAAACATGCACCATTTTTATCAAGGTTGTGAATTAAACCATATTTTATCTTTTTTACCTAAGCATGCGTTATAGGTGATTTTTCCTAGATTAGATAAATTCACAACCACTACGCCGCGATGTACAAGGAAAAACCCACAACGGAAAAAAACCTCGGACGGCCCTAGCCTTAAGTCCACTAAGTAAGGAATTACAATTACAAGACAGATGACTTAGTACACTCAATTCGACTCCTTCAAGCCCCGACACGTCTTCTTGCAACTACCTTTGCTTAGCCGACAATCCAGGAATCCACCGGAACCTTGGAATCCACCAATGAAGCTTTGGGAACCCATCAACCACACACGGTGCCTTTCGCCGTATGAGAATGCCGCAGCCAAAACCAAACTTCTTCTTTTATGGGAAATAGAAGCAAAATCCAAACTTCTCCTTCTTGTGGTAGAGATGAACCAATGATGCCAAACAAACTCCAAGAAAATTTATATATATATGTGGTACTTGGAATAAACTAGTATGGGTGTAAACAAAAGTGTTTAAGAATGATTTTCTTGAAGAATAAACACTCAAAACATGAACTTTTTCATAAAGGAAATAAACTCTCAAAAACTCTCTCTTTGGATTGTAGAAGATGAGAAAGTTAGTTTTTCAAAGTTGATTCCCGCACATATTAAATCTGTCAAAAGTTAGTGGGACAAAAGGAGTGGGAACATGGAGAAAAACTGCCAAAGAATTTTCCCACCGGAAATCTTGTTTGAACGAGATTTTCGTTCGAACAAAGTCTCGTTTGAACGACCCTTCTAACGAAGTTCCATAGGCCAATTGGGAAAAGTCGTTGGAAAACTCGTTCGGATGACATTCTCGTTCGAACGAAAAACTCGTTAGAACGACAATATCGAACGAAGTGACAGAATGGTAAAAATTCGATTTAAGCCCAAAAACTTAATTTTAAAGTTCTAAAGAAACCTTATGAAAATAAAATTTATTTTAAAATAAAATTACACCCTTAATAAATTTCTAAGCTCCTATATATATTTAAAGTGCATTCATACCTTAGGAGCATTGGAACCAATATTGTTGACGTAGAAACGAGGCACAATAAACCCAGCATATGATAAAGCTTTATAATCTTGGCCGCTACGTCTTCAACTAACACATCATAGCCTTGTATGGATACACAAGAACACTATCCTATGACTCAAATGTTTTTGTCCGGAATTGAGCCAACACTACATTAAGACTCAATCGGAGACCTGTGTCCTAACAAATGTTAATTTATGTTATTTAATATTATGTGTTGTTTGTATTTTATCAAAAAATAAAATATGAAATAAATCATATTAATGCAATAAAAATAATACAACTAGAAAACTTACAAACAAAGAAGATGACTGAATCAAGTGTTTAACACTCTCTCCTTAAGACAAAATGCGCTCCCGCTACGGTGGTTACAGTAATGAACAATGAGCGTTTGCCTCCCAGGATAAAACGGTCTCGACACCCGTAAGAAGTACTTTAGTGTACGTGTCCCACGAACCAATTATGTTTGATACTCTATCTGACTCGATTGTGAATGGAAAGTATTGAAAATATTTTCTCTCTTTTTTCTTTATTTTAAAAATGAAAACAAGTCTTGTATTTATACAAAACGAAGTGTTTTTTCATGATTAGATGTGTCTTTTAGAAAACAATCACTTTAGGGATGTTTTCACGAACTGTCACAACTTATGGTGAGCACTCACGACCTTTAGGGACAGTTGTGAAAAAAGTCACTGTATAGCGAACTGTCACAACTTTTAGCGACAATTACAAAAATTCGTCCAAGAAAATTAAATAAAATTTCCCAATAATTTTCATACGTAAATGGGGCACTTTGAAACCAAATTTCTTATTCATTAATTATCCATTTTTAACAAATGAATATATCATGTGACTCGTCTTGTTACGAGGAACGCGTACGTACTTGGTCCCACCACGTCTCAATTGTGGGTCCTACTTTTATAATGGCCCAAAATTGACCAATATATTAGTTTAGTCATAATATTAATTTGTGTAAAACACAATATTTTTCAACAATCCCCCACGTGAATGAAATTTGGGTGAAGAATCAAATGAACATGAAGACAAATTAGACAGAGCATCAGTGGAAAAGAGTTGCATTGGTAAAGATAGCTTTTGAACTTGAACCTTTCCTATTGAGAGAATATCAAGTTTACTGGCCAATCAATGAACGCGATGTCTTGAATTGATAAACCTTTTTGTGTAAATTGAGACAAAAGAATTCATATAGTCCTTCTCCGAACATTCTTGGTTATCATTGTTGTGTCCATTTTGATCTTGGATACCTCCTGGTTTCATGAGTGTGTTAGATAATTTAACAATGTAGTCGTTGATTATTGTCATAGAAGTGTCCCATTCTCACTCACATAGGTGCTTTATATAAAGAGTATCATGCTAATACCCCACTTGACCCATATGTTCAAGATATAAAAATCATTAAAAATAAAATTTATCCTATTACACACGACAAATAGTGCATTGACTCATCTTAGGAATGGGAGGAAGAAATTATTTTCTTCTCAGTGCTAACTGAATCGCACATAATTAGGTTGCCCCATTGAACCTAATTCTTGGGATCTCTAGTCATTTAGGTTGGGTTTCCATTATGGAAATTCTTTTAGGTTTTAACTGACTTTAAGGCCATTCCCCTTGATGAACTTCTCTTACTCTCTTGTTAGTGGATCCGCAATTATTTTATTAGGCCTAATGTTATCACTAACATAGAGAGATTTATTTATTGTCTTATATAATGACTAATAAGTCTTGACTAGCCAAATTATTATATGCCTCTTCAAACAATGAATGCCACTCGCAAACATAGGCATAATAATTATTTCTAGAATTGTTATCTAGGATCATCCTCTTTAAAATTTTCAAGGTACCTTGCTTTCTAAGAAATAATATTCATATTCCATTATAAGAGGATTTTCCAACATTAACACCTCTAATTATGTTAATATGTCACTCGGAATGCGAGTCTCAATAATCATATATTGTTTAAAATATATTCATAATTTCCTGATGTTTATGTCATTTGTCACTTATATCTTAGTAACCATATGGATACCGAACGACTCATTTGTACTTTTGACTCTTTGATCCATTATCTTCATTCTAAAGATTTGTGTACATGCTTAGTCATTTCTAGACTTGGAAAATAATTAAAGTACTTAATTATTAATTATCATTAAATCAATAAAGTATACACTTCTTTAGACAAATGCGCATTGGAAATACTATAGTACATTGAATGAACTTATACAATCGGTAAATGAACATGAAGACAAATTAAACAGAGTATCAGTGAAAAAGAGCTACATCGGTAAAGATAGCTTTTGGCGTTTAATCTTTCCTAGTGAGAGACTATCGGGTTTACTGGCCAATCAATGAACGCGATGTCTTGAATTGATTAACCTTTTTGTATAAATCGAGATAATAGAATTCACACAGTCCTTCTCCAAACATTCATGGTTCTCATTGTTGTGTCCGATTTTGCCTTGGACACCTCCTGGTTTCATGAGTGTGTTAGATAATTTAACAATGTAGTCGTTGATTATTCACATATAAGTGGCCCCTTCTCACTCACATAGGTGATTTTTATAAAGAGTATCCTATTAATACCCAACTTGACCCATATGTTCAAGATATATAAATCATTAAAAAGAAAATTTATCCTGTTATACGCGGCAGATAGTGCACTGACTCATCAGAGTAATGGGAGGAAGAATTTATTTTCTTCTCAGTGCTAACTGAATCGCACATAATTAGGTTGTCCCGTTGAACCTAATTCTTGGGATCTCTAGTTATTTAGGTTGGGTTTCCATTATGAAAATTCTTTTAGGTTTTAACCGGCTTTAACCCATTCCCCGTGATGAATTTCTCTTACTCTCTTGTCAGCGGATCCGCAATTATTTTATTAGGCCTAATGTTATCAATAACATAGAGAGATTTATTTATTGTCGTATATCATGACTAATAAGTCGTGACTTGCCAAATTATTATATGCCTCTTCAAACAATGAATGCAACTTGCAAACATAGGCACAATAAATATTTCTAGAATTGTTATCTATGATCATCCTCTTTAAAATTCTCAAGGTACCTTACTTTCTAAGAAATAATATTCATATTGCATTATAAGAGGATTTTCAAACATTAACACCTCTAATTGTGTTAATATATCACTCGGAATACGAGTCTCAATAATCATATATCATTTAAAATATATTCATAATTTCCTGATGTTTATGTCATTTGTCACTTATATCTTAGTAACCATATGGATACCGAACGACTCATTTGTACTTTTGACTCTTTGATCCATTATCTTTATTCTAAAGATTTGTGTACAAGCTTAATCATCTATCCTTGGAATATAATTAAAGTACTTAAGTATTAATTATCGTTCAATAAATAAAGCATACACTTCTCCAGACAAATGCACATTGGAAATAATACAGTACATTAAATGCACTTATTTTCAATAGGAAACATCTTTTGTTTCTATTTTTGGATAGAAATTATCGCCTTAGATAAATACTCCAATATTTATCATAATTCATACAAAAGTTCTCAACCTTTCCCATAAAATTTTATCATGGGTTAATGTGTTGAGAATATAACTTATGGAAAACATAATATTTCCCCCATAATTTCAAACAAAAATTTGAATTATACAAAATTCATACATTTATTCTCAACCTCCAAAGGCTTTATTTTTCTTTAAAATGCAATGACATTAATGTTTATTTGGACCAACACATATGTCCATTTAGAAGGTATATATTCATTTCATTTTAAATAAACTTTAGTTGAGATAAGTTTCTCTACTTTAGTAATTTCGAAATTTAATACTATATTCCTTATTGTTCCATAGGCCTACAAATGCACTTGTGGCAATTCTTATTATAAAACTCAAGTTGTCTCACACGTAATTTATATGCCTCAAAACCATTTGAACATATTCTTTGATTATGGACTTTAAAAATATCATAATATGAAATATGCAATTTGGTTACTTGCCCTTCTTTGAGTTTACTAGTTGTTGATGTAATACCCCAAGATTTTCGGGACAATAATTTAATTATTTTGGGGAGAAACAAATATTACATTATTGGAAAATTATCAAATTGGCATTTGAAGTCAAAATTTGAAGACGTTAGAAAGTATTTCATATGGCGATTCTGAGTGTGCCATTATTTTCAGAAGGGTAGAGAAAGTTGAAATGACTGTACTTGGGGTTTATTTGGGTTTCGAAATATTTTAAGTATGTTTGGCTCGAATTAAAGTAATCGAGTCATTTAATGTGTGTATTATCATTTAAAGTTGTGTATTTTGGGAGATAAGGCCTAAAAAGCCTAAGGGAGATAGAAATCTCATTTTAGAAAAAGAGAAAACCTTAGAGAGAGAGAGAATAAGAAAGGAAGAGAGAAAGAGGAGAACGCTTGGGGATTCCGGCTAATACGCGATTTTGAGGGCGATTCAGACTCTACAATCTTGAGGCAAGTGATTAAACTTGCTAAATAATTCTTGTGCATCTTTTATTTCATGATTTGTGGATCAAAATTATGGATTTTGGGTTTAATATGTCAAAACCTAGATTTTGGGAAAATCTTGCATTTAAAGTATGTGTATATGGATTTGGGGTTTTAAATCTTGTGGGGTAGAAAAATAATGAGTTTTGATGTTGTATGTATATTTGGGTTGATTATTGATGGAGAGAAATTAATAAAATTGATTTTTGGAATTTTGGGTTTTGAAGAGATATAGGCCATTTCATAACTGGCTGAACAAACCGAATCGATTCGCCCCTTGCGAATCGATTCGGCCTGTTGTAGAATCTACAGGTCTTTAGGGCCGAATCGATTCGCCCCTTGCGAATCGATTCCGTAGTTAGCAGACTTGCAGGTCCCTTTGGACCGAATTGTTTCGGAAGGGCCAAATCGATTCGCTGTTGGGGCCGAATCCATTCGGAGGGGCCGAATCTATTCGGAAATAGGGCTGTTTTGAGGGATTTTTTTTGGAGTGAATTTCATTTCATTTCGTTTGGGTTTATCGATTGGGGACCCTTATTTAAGTTGTGTGGAGTATGTTTTGAGTATTTTTAGGGAGTTTTACCTAAGAGAAAATATTGGGATCGTATTGATTGATTTCAAGAGAGTGCGAATTCAAGTTATAGGGTAGCCGAGGGGGAAATCCCACTATGATTGAGATTTCTATTTAGAGATAATTATGGGTGTATAAGAGTGAGGTATGATGAACTTAGAAATTTTGGATTTTGGGATTAAATCACAATTGTGATAACATTAAGGTTCTTATGATTCATTGAACCATATTATAGATTGAGAATAACAAATGTTAATCGATGTACTTACGGATATAGAGAATATCCTCAACGTTAATTGAATTAGGAGATTGATCAAAATGATATAAGTGATGGGTGGGTTTCAAGTGGGAAATCATATCGTCTATTCTAAGTGGGGAAGTTATGGGAGTTAACAACGGTTAGTATATTGAGAGTGTTATATACTTAAAATTGAAGTACTTATGTATTACTTATGGGTGTAATATAGTATGTGTATATTATAGGGTGAAATTGTATATACCTTGTGTGACGATTGGTATAATTATGATGTGATTGCATATATATCTAGTGTGATTGATATATATATACATGTGTATTGTGTGGGCATACCCTCCAGTGCTATCAAGGGAAGTTGCGCGATGTGGGTGAGGCCCCTGGCTTGAGGAGCAGGGTGCGTATAGTCCCCAGGTCATAGTCTTCCATTATTTATTTGTGTGATTTCATTTCAGGGTGAGAAGTCTTCGGTATCATTCGTTCTCACTTTCCGGTTAGGAACTATGACCGCTTCCCCTACGTTGTGATTTGTTTTTATTACCATGGCGGTGTGATAATAGTCCGGTGTATGGTAACCCGGGATAAAGTGAGTAATTCCTGGAAGATGATAGCATTGTGAAGTATTTTGTTATGACACCCCGCCTAATTAAATACCGGGCGATCACTCCTGTACCAAATTAAAACATGAGTCGCATATAGTTCATTCTTAGCATCACTGTCGAAAACCAAATTAATTTCTAATAACCTAATAGGCTGGCGTCAAATTTATTATTTAACTAATCTTTTTAACCAAACGATTTAATTAAAACATTCACACAGTTTATAATAAATGAAACTAAAAGGAAATAAAATAACCGAACACTCGGTTCAACAATAATACAACCAAATCAAATGCCGCACTAAAAGGCGGTGAAAGCATAAATAGATGCAGTTGGGCTTTCAACCCGAGTGTTTCTACAATGCTCCTTATCTAGATCACAAGAATAGAATTGACTAAAATAAAACTGCATGCATCCACAGCTGCTGCTGCAAACGTCTGACTCGAAGGGATTGTCATCCAGGCGTCCCTGTGTCTGGACACCTATAATATATATATATATAGCAAGAGAGAGAAATATAGAAACGGGTCAGAGCCCGATTTGTGAAAATATTTTGCAAGTGCATAAATGCTTTATTTAGGAAAATATGTTTTATCTCATATTTAAATTGGTATCGCACTCCCATTAGATACCCCTCACCTCTCTTCTAATAATGTACACCTAGCGCATCCCTCTAAACATCCTAGTCAAGCTACACTGCCCAACTAACCCATCGCAACCAAATCTAGAAAGCCTAAGTAAACCAAGCATCAAGGGATAAACTTCTCCCTAGTCTCAACACTATGCCATGTTTATGGGTGGGGCGTCTCGTGAAGCGAAATCCAAACAAGGAACCCCCTCGAGACACTACTACTTGGCAAGGTCGATCGTCGAGATCCATTAGACCCTCAGTACACCACACATATATATACTCATATGAGAAAAACTTAAAACTAGAGCACTAAGGGTTAAACTTCTCCCCAGTCTCAACACTAGGCTATGTTCGTGCGTGGGGTGTCTCGCGAAGAGAAATCCAAACAAGGAACCCCCCGATACACTACTACTTGGCAAGGTCGATCGTCGAGATCCATTAGACCCTCAGTACTCAATTTATAGATTTATACTCATATAAATACACATACATTATCATACATACCTTCATATGCATTTTACTAATCACTTCCGGATATAATCTCTCCGAATGAGAATTAATCCTTTTTCATATTCTCTCTTTACTCTCATAGAGACATATAATATCTTGTTATCATACACAAGTAATGTACTATACACACACAAGTACAGTAAACACCCCAACGAGCTATAACTCGAGGATGCGGTCTCTCAATGCTATCATCTTCCAGGGCATCACTCACATAGCATCCTTGGGACCACCGGAAGGACTAAATGACACCTACTTCGTGGTCAAAATCACAACGTCTGGGAAGCGGTCATAGTTCCTCCCCGGGAATGAGACGAAACATACCCACCACATCTCACCCCTAATAAGAGTCACACAGAATGAAAATGGACGCTATGACCTGGGGACTATACGCTCCCTGCTCCTCAAGCCAGGGGCCTCAGCCACATCGTGCAACTTCCCGTGATAGCACTAGAGGGGGTATGCTTCACATAAATACATATACATACCATCTACATGTAGATATATATACATTTCCGTATCATATATAATATATATTCTTTAATCACATCGTATATATATATATATATATATATATATATATATATATATATATATATATATATATATATATATATATATATATATATATATATATATATATATTCCGCATCTTTCCTCGAAGATAAATATAAATGGCCAAAATTTCCAATACACATTAATTATGCAAGTATACTGCTTTTTTGACTTAGTTTCATAGCTATCGCATCACCTATATTAATATCCGTCAATAGACGTTCCGGATAACCACGAAAATTCCCTTGAGTTCGTGTTCCAAATCCATCCTAATCACGTCCTAGGATTTCCTCAAGCACAATCAGCCCAATAATTATCCTGACCGCATACATATACTTGTCGAATAACTTCCCCGAATGTCTCTCTCTTCCTAAACATTCATTAGGTACATACCCCGTATTTACCTCTCAAATAACCCAAGGTCAATTCACAACTCCCAAGGTCCTTTAAGGACATAACCCTCTACAATAATTTGCTTTCGAAGGCCCCTAAGTTTTAAACCCTAAGAGGAGAAGGAATAAAATTTCCAAAAATCTTGGCTGAAAACAGAGTACCGGTCGACCGGTCCTGCACCCCCGGTCGACAGCGGTTTGTAATTGAGCCTAACAAAAAAACTAGTAGGCCCTTTTTCCTTTACGCGGTCGACCGGCCATAGGGGCGCGGTCGACCGATCATACCAGTCCCTCGAAAATTTGTTTTCCACAGTGCCCCCGAACAGGCCCAAACTCCATTTTTTATGGTTTCCAATCTCAACCAACAACCCTACAAACATATAAACATTTATTTCTATCTAACTCATCGATTAATTTGGGGATTAAACCAATTTTCTTAGATTTGAACCTAAAACCCATTAAACCCTAGTTTTCTCATTTCCCTCATTTCAATTCATATATTTTACTTGATTTACAAAGATTTAACACTAGAAATCATTAAGAGCTTACATTACATCAATATGTAAACTCATATTCAAATTTTCCCAAATTTATTTTAAGGGTTCTAACCCAAAATCATATAGTTTACCAATTATAATATGAGATATATGCACAAAATGAAATAAAGCAAGTACACACTTGCCTCGTGGATAAAATCCGACAACCTCGAGTCGAATCCCGCGGAGTTTGGCCAGAGTATCCCTTTTTCCTCTCCCTTTCTTCCTCTCTCTCTTCTCTCTTTTTCATTCTTTTTCTTCCCATCTCCCTCCTTATATAGGGAGAAATAAGGGTCGTATCCCTTTAAACCCAAAAATGACTCGTTTACTCAATTACGAGTTCCTTTTAATTAAAAAATTCCCGAAACTCAATTACAACCCTCGAATACACTATTCTGACTATCTCGGCCATTTCGAGACTAACCGCACACTCGAAATCTCCATCCGAGGTACTTGACCGCAAATCACTAATTTAACTCCACACAACTTAATGCGGTATTCCCATTAAAATATTATCTTCTGTCGCTTTGCCCAGTCGCGACATATAACTAAAATACTCCAACTTATTTACTTAATCCCAAAAGTAAATAAAACACCATCGAAAATCATTTAATTCTTGAAAACTCCAAAAACTACTATTCACGATAACCTCTTAAATCCCCAAATTACACTCACTGATGAATTTTTAATTATCACCAAAAGTGCGGGGTGTTACATACTCCCCCCCTTACAACGGAATTTCGTCCTCGAAATTCAGATATAATCGATAGTACCAACACTAACCTAGAATCGTGAATCACTCCACATTCTAATACCCCAAAGTGGAACGGTACTACCCAATAGCTCTTAACCGTGCTCTCATTCAGCACTCACTTCTATCAAGGTTTATACTATGCTATACTACCATCTCGGCATAATCTTCAACTCTATATACTACGCCCCTTCTATTACACGCGGTATATAAAACCAACTTACTAAGGTGCCTAAACACCTTTATAACTCGTGCCCTTCTTCACAACTAACACAACGTCCAACCTGTAC
Organism: Sambucus nigra; assembly: GCA_949130495.1. Taxonomy (NCBI): domain Eukaryota; kingdom Viridiplantae; phylum Streptophyta; class Magnoliopsida; order Dipsacales; family Adoxaceae; genus Sambucus; species Sambucus nigra. The sequence continues at coordinate 525,041,755 of OX422220.1, forward strand.
ACTCTCTCTAAACAATAGGCCTTATTTCCTCGGCAAAATACTCATACATGGGTCCTCCCTACCCGCGAAATTTCATTCTTCTCAAGGTTAACCAACCAATATCTCTATATCGGCGCCACTAACTCCACTGGGCTCACTGCCCAATAATTCTAAGATCGAAGCGTTTTCTACCTACGTGAAATAGTACCCTACTAAATTAGGTCCCTAGTGCCCAAGAACTTTCTCAACTTCAAACATTTGCTCGGTTTCATGCGTGGGACGTTTCGCAAAGCGAAATCCAAACAAGGAACCCTCCCGTTACACTACTCCCTTGCGTCGTCGGTCATTGAGATATAACAGCCTAAGGCACCCCGGCGGGATGTCCTAAGTGCCCCCTCGCTAAGCTATTAACACTTCTCTACTATCCTATCCTTCCACCTAGGCGAAAGGAAAGTATAACTAATCGAGGCGCCAACTCTCTGCAAAAGCATTACGAATATCATACCCAAAACATACTTCCTCTAAAATTTGCCTTGTCATTAAGGCCTGGCCACCAAACTTAAACAAATCTCTTTAACCTTGCCTCACCCACATAATTGTGGTGAGGAAAACATTTTAGTGCTTTTCCCTAGCACTTCCATCTCTATAAGCATACAACAATCACACGACTCTCAGTCCATAGTGTTTTCTCTACACTCGGTAACTTATCGTCAAAACCAACATCCTTGCATCCTATAACATCTCTCCACTCCCGACGTCGTTAAGGTTCATGCGCGGAACGTCTCACAAGCTAAATCCAAATAAGGAACCCCTCCAATACACTAATACTTTACTTTGTCGGTCGTGGAGGTCCGTTAGCTTCGAATATGCAACCGGGATAATCCTATCCCCTCTTTCAACAAAATGTTGTTTGAACTCCTACCTCTAACCAGGAGCCACACCACCAAGCACTCACACTAACACTCAGTCCTTGCGCAACCAATAATGAGCTTAAACTCACAGCTTAACCATTAACCCTGCATACCTTAAATCATACGTATAAGGTCACCGCGTACTCGTATCATGATAAAGAAATATCTGCTCACCGAAGTTTCATCTATACATATAATAAAGGTGAAATCAGCCTGTATCGAGATGAGATATCACAACAACAACCTGTTCCACCCTGGAACCGTGGACACGATAGTCTTGCCATCACTAGCATGTTAGCGCTTCGAACAAAAAATACCATAATATACTCAAAATAACGCCATACTCGTATAACACACACAAAATGAGCAATACAAGTCTGATATAACTTAAAATACTAACACACGCTCTTCACACCGAATGAAAAAAAATTTGTTCCCGCTATCGCGGAAAACACATAAGTATATACTACATAATGTTATCGATATTATTCGTAAACTCGTATCACACATGAATCTGGAGCTAATAAAATAATGTGACTCAATCTTGTCACACAGAACACACTACCTCCAACTGAGGTGAAACTCATAACAACATTCTTGCCAATTGCCCTGGCTACTCCAAACGGTTCTTGGACATGGTACACTTTCCCTAACTGAACCAAAATTTCTTTAATCAATGCCCCATCTAGGCACCCTACTCTTGCCCCTGAACTCCCACTGGGCAATGACTAAACGAATGGTCCTACACTCCACGTTACAAGATTCACCATCTCGGGTTACCCTGACCCCTTTTTAAGGTTTTCAGTATCTTGGACTCCATAGCCACGATCCTGACAATCACTTTACCAGTTCCCCTTAACTTCTTCATAAAAAGGAAACTCCACCACCGGCCTCAACATCCCTGTTTAAACGAATCTCCCCGGGTGGATGTCCACCAATGGGGTCCACGAACACACACATTCTCCTCAAGTGCTAGCAACACTTCTCTAGTGAGCCTATAATTCCTCTGAAGGACTCTCCCTTCATTGTACCTTCTCTATTCGGCACATTGTTCACTTATCCCTATCACCCTTTATTCACTGCCAGCCTCTAATCGATCCTTATGTGAATAATCTAGAACGACATTCTTTTCATTCCAACTAAATCAGGGGGACTCACAGTTAAAAACTATTCATAAGATCCCTTTAGGGGTAAAACATCCTACTCCCCCGAATATGGTGATCATTGTTCCCATCATTTCAATATCGCTCCTACGAGTGAAAAATTTTCCCCAAATTTTCACATCTGGGTATTTCCATACCCTTCTCTAAGTCAAAGTTTCTGAGCCCTCTACTTCCACTGAGTAATGCTACACTGCCTTCGCATGAAATAACTTCAAAGTATGGTCCTTAGCAAAATACCCCTTTCGAACCCTTAGCTTCATCGTGTAATTCAACTTTAGTACCACTCTCTATTACGGCGGTACTGGGGTACTCATAATTACTTTTCTTTAGTATTATTGCAACAATTATTAGCAAATGGCACAAGGAGAATGACCTCTACTACGGTCCTAGTCTCCAACTACCACTAACTGCTCCATCTAAGCCCCTCCTCCTGCTGCCCTCATCACGGCCTTCCGGGCGATCACTCCTGTACCAAATTAAAACAGGAGTCGCATATGGTTCATTCTTAGCATCACTGTCGAAAACCAAATTAATTACTAATAACCTATTAGGCTGGCGTCAAATTTATTATTTAACTAATCTTTTTAACCAAACCATTCAATTAAAACATTCACACAGTTTATAATAAATGAAACTAAAAGGAACTAAAATAACCGAACACTCGGTTCAACAATAATAATACCAAATCAAATGCCGCACTAAAAGGCGGTGAAAGAATAAATAGATGCAGTTGGGATTTTAACTCGAGTGTTACTACAATGCTCCCTATCTATATCACAAGAATAGAAACGACTAAAATAAACCTATATGCATCCACAGCTGCTGCAGCAAACGTCTGACTCGAAGGGATTGTCATCCAGGCGTCCCTGTGTCTGGACAACAATAATATATATATATATATATATATATATATATATATATATATATAGCAAGAGAGAGAAATATAGAAACGGGTCAGAGCCCGATTTGTGAAAATATTTTGCAAGTGCATAAATGCTTTATTTAGGGAAATATGTTTTATCTCATATTTAAATTGTTATCGCACTCCCATGAGATACCCCCTCACCTCTCTTCTAATAGTGCACACCTAGAGCATACCTCTAAACATCCTAGTCAAGCTACGCTGCCCAACTAACCCATCGCTACAAACTCTAGAAATCCTAAGTAAACCAAGCACCAAGGGTTAAACTTCTCCCAAGTCTCAACACTAGGCCGTGTTCGTGCGTGGGGTGTATCGCGAAGCGAAATCCAAACAAGGAACCCCCCGATACACTACTACTTGGCAAGGTCGATCGTCGAGATCCATTAGACCCTCAGTACTCACTTTATAGATTCATACTCATATAAATACACATACATTATCATACTTACCTTCATATGCATTTTACTAATCACTTCCGGATATAATCTACCGGAATGAGAATTAATCCTTTTTCATATTCTCTCTATAGAGACATATAATATCTTGTTCGCATACACAAGTAATGTACTATACACACACAAGTACAGTAACCATCCCAATGAGCTATAACTCGAGGATGCGGTCTCTCAATGCTATCATCTTCCAGGGCATCACTCACATAGCATCTTGGGGACCACCGGTAGGACTAAATGACACCTACTTCGTGGTCAAAATCACAACGCCTGGGAAGCGGTCATAGTTCCTCCCCGGGAATGAGACGAAACATACCCACCACATCTCACCCCTAATAAGAGTCACACAGAATGAAAATGGCAGTTATGACCTGGGGACTATACGCTCCCTGCTCCTCAAGCCATGGGCCTCACCCACATCGCGCAACTTCCCATGATAGCACTAGAGGGGGTATGCTTCACATAAATACATATACATACCATCAAAACGTAGATATATATACATTTTCGTATCATATATAATATATATACTTTAATCACATCGTATATATATATATATATTCCGCAATTTTCCTCGAAGATAAATATAAATGGCCAAAATTTCCAATACAAACTAATTATGTAAATATACTCTTTCTTGACTTAGTTTCGTAGCTATCGCATCAACTATATTAGTATCCGTCAATAGACGTGCCGGATAACCACGAAAATTATCTTGAGTCCGTGTTCCAAATCCATCCTAATCACGTCCTAGGATTTCCTCAAGCACAATCAGCCCAATAATTATCCTGACCGCATACATATACTTGTCGAATAACTTCCCCGAATGTCTCTCTCTTCCTAAACATTCGTTAGGTCCATACCCCGTATTTACCTCTCAAATAACCCAAGGTCAATTGATAACTCCCCAAGTCCTTTAAGGACATAACCCTCTACAATAATTTACTTTCGAAGGCCCCTAAGTTTTAAACCCTAAGAGGAGAAGGAATAAAATCTCCAAAAATCTTGGCTGAAAATAGAGTACCGGTTGACCGGTCCTGAACCCCCGGTCGACCGCGGTTCGTAATTAAGCCTAACAAACAAACCAGTAGGCCCTTTTTCCTTTATGCGGTCGACCGGCCATAGGGGCGCGGTCGGCCGATCATACCAGTCCCTCGAAAATCTGTTTTCCACAATGCCCCCGAACAACCCCAAATTCCATTTTTTATGGTTTCCAATCTCAACCAACAACCCTACAAACATATAAACATTGATTTTTATCTAACTCATCGATTAATTTGGGGATTAAACCAATTTTCTTAGATTTGAACGTAAAAACCCATTAAACCCTAGTTTTCTCATTTCCCCCATTTCAATTCATATCTTTTACTCCATTTACAAATATTTAACACTAGAAATCGTTAAGATTTTACATTACATCAATATGTAAACTCAAATTCAAATTTTCTCAAATTTATTTTAAGGGTTCTAACCCAAAATCATATAGTTTACCAATTATAATATGAGATATATGCACAAAATGAAATAAAGCAAGTACACACTTGCCTCGTGGATAAAATCCGACGACCTCGAGTCGAATCCCGCGGAGTTTTGCCAGAATCTCCCTTTTTCCTCTCCCTTTCTTCCTTCCTCTCTCTCTTCTCTCTTTTTCATTCTTTTTCTTCCCATCTCCCTCCTTATATAGGGAGAAATAAGGGTTTTATCCCTTTAAACCCAAAAATGACTCGTTTACTCAATTACGAGTTCCTTTTAATTCAAAAATTCCCGAAACTCAATTACAACCCCCCGAATACACTATTCTGACTATCTCGTCCATTTCGAGACTAACCGCACACTCGAAATCTCCATCCGAGGGGAAAATCACTAATTTAACTCCACACAACTTAATGCGGTATTCCCATTAAAATATTATCTTTTGTCGCTTTACCCAGCCGCGACATATAACTAAAATACTCCAACTTATTTACTTAATCCCAAAAGTAAATAAAACACCATCGGAAATCATCTAATCCTTGAAAACTCCAAAAACTACTATTCAGGATAACCTCTTAAATCCCCAAATTACACTCACTTATGAATTTTTAATTATCCCCAAAAGTGTGGGGTGTTACATTTGTATATCCTTAAGTGATTGGATTTCGGATATTAAATTGTACGCTAGTGTGTTATGTGTACTTGATTGTTAGGGTTGTATGATTGTGCCTTATAACTAGTGTAATGTTATAGACCCCTACTTGTTTAGGAGCATTATCTTAGTTATGTGATTAGAGATTATTGCTCCTTATATGTATTTGTAGTTATGTGTGGGGTACCGGGGGTGAAATGGATCTCTACGACCAATAATGCCAGGGAGTAGTGTAATGGGGAGGTTCCTTGTTTGGATTTCGCTTTGCGAGACGTCCTACGCACGAAACGCGGTGCAATATTGGGAGTGGGGAGAAGTTTAGTCTTTAGTACTCAGATTTATAAGTTGGTGGAATAATGAGTTGTAGGTAACAATGCGGGTGGATTATGATAATTATGTAACTGTCAATATATGCATAGTGCACTTATAGTATTATTACATCTCGACAATCAACAGTGTCAAGGAGTAGTGTAATTGGGGGTTCCTTGTTTGGATTTCGCTTTTCGAGACGTCCCACGCACGAAACGCCGTGCACTGTTGAGAGCTGGGAGTAGTTAACCATATATTAATTTAGTTTATTATTTGGGGTTATATGCGTCATGCATTGAGGGAATAATGAATCTCGATAATCAATACTGTCAAGGAGTAGTGTAACGGGGGGGGGGGGGGGTCCTTGTTTGGATTTCGCTTTGCGAGACGTCCCACGCACGAAACGCAGTGCATTATTGAGATTTGAGAGAAGTTTAGTCCTTAGCATTTAGATGCTAATAACTCTCGTAGTTAATAACTAGAATCTGCTAAATTCTAGAAAGAGAATATGTTTATGGGAATGTATATTTATAAGTTAATATAATTTTAGATGTACGTAGGGTAAGTTATGGTTGGGAGCTTAAGGAATTGTTTTAGATGTTGGATTACGCAAGTGTCGTTTGGGGCATAGGATACACTAGATTGTCCCTAGAGAGATTTGGGTAGTTAATTGAGGATCATGTGCATACGGTTAGGTGCGCACTTTAGTTGAGAGGTGAGCTGGATTTTTATGGAGAGTACGACTCCATCTTAATCATGTTATATTGCATTTAAAAATTATTATTATGCATTTTAATGCACTTGCTATAAATGTTTTCACCCTCGGGCTCTGACCCGTTTATATCTCTCTCTTGCTATATATGTATTGTATATTATTTTAGGTGTCCAGCCGCGAGGATACCTGGGATGCTTTTCTATCCGTATTAGCGGAGCTGCATCAGTGCGAAGTGTTGTCGGATTTTGTTATAGCCGATTTCCTATCTTTGTTGTATCTAGAATAGGATTCAGTTTGTGTATCGGGTTTACACCCAGGAGTTGTAGTAGTATCACTTTTATTATTCGTTTACAGTTGTTGTATTGTCTCTGACCCGACATCATATTCGGGTATTTTACTTTGTACATTTTTATGTACTCTTGTATTATTTTCTTTTATATAGCATGTGTGTGTTCATTATCATCTCTTATAGTTATGTTGTGGTTGGTTGGTTATTATATTATATGTTTATAAAATTCTTGGCACCCTCTTTTTGTCGTATTCGGGTAGTTAGCCGTGTTTTTTTTTGGTATCGTCAGTTGATGCTGAGAATGATCCACTTGTGATTCCTGATTATTGTAGTATAGGGCTGGCCACCCGTTATTATTTTGAGCGGGGTGTCAAAGATGGTATCAGAGCATCAGGTTCTAGTGTCCTTAGGATCTGTGCGGGTTTATTGCGTTCTTCCGTAAGCGTTCTTGATGTAGAGCCCTATTATTAAGACTGTTGTGTTCACACGTCTATATTTTCTTCTGCGATGTGAAATCACATGAAAGGCGTTCTGATACACTTGTTCTTGTTTCAGATGCCACCGAAGAGAGGTCATCCAAGCTGGGAAAATAGAGGGGTTAAGAGTGTGGAACCCCAAATGCCTCAAGGGACTATGACCGCAGCTAAAGTTGCCAATATTGTGGCACAATCAGTAACTGCTGCCATTTCTCCGATGGCACATCAACCTGCGGTTCAAGCAGTCCAAGCCCACCCGGGACTATCTATGTGGGAGAGAGTACGGAAAGATTTTAGGAAGGGGCATCCTCCAGAATTTTCAGGGGGAATTGATTCAATGGCTGCGAGTCGTTGGAAGAATAGTATGCAGAGGCACCTCCGTATGGTTGAGTGTAGTGAGGTGCAGAAGTAATTTCTTGCCACCTTTAAGTTAACGGGAGAAGCTCTTCATTGGTGGGAGTCAGTCACCACATTGGAACAGAGAGATACGATGCCCATATCAGAGTTCTGGGAACTCTTTGACCGAAGGTATTTTCCTTCCGCGATTCAGAAGGAAATGAGGAAGATATTGTTGGGTGTGATTCAAGGTAATCGAACGGTGGCCGAGTACGAAGAGGAATTTACTCGATTGGAAAATTTAGTACCTGGTGAGGTAAATACCTAAGAGAAGCGTATATCGAAGTTCTTGGGAGGTTTAGATTGGCGAGTTCGACAGCATTTGTTAGGGAACCCAGCGTTAGTGACTTTCGCCGAAGTAGTGAATGTGGCACTGTTACAATGTCAGGAATATCGTCTTCGTTCGCAAGGGGGGTGAGAACTTTAGAGACTCGGGTTCATCTAGTAAGTCTAGAGAAGAGAATTCCAGTGAGGCAAAGTGGTATGAGCAGAAAGACAGAGGGTCGCAACAGCGTTTTGTCCCTAAGGACGGGCAGGGAGGATTTGCTGGTAGATGTTTCTTTTGTAAAGAGATTGGTCATAGGAAGAGAGATTGCCCCCAAAGAGGTAGAGGACCACGTTTTGAGGAAGTTTTGGATGTGAAACCCTTACAGCAGGTTCGAGGCCACTTTAGGCCGGGGGACTTTGAGTGGGAACCCATTGATGAAGAGTTGCAGTCGGACTAGAGAGGTACGATGTAAGTTATTTATCCTTTGTAATTATGATTATGTTTTAATGGGTAATGGGAATGTTGTATGTAAGATTTGGATGAGTGGTTAGTTCTATAACCCTACTATGTATGGAATGACCGGAATGTCAGTTTGAGCAAGTGAGGCTCTTATGTGATTATCTTTTGAGAGAATAGATTATTATGTGTTATGCTATGAGAGAGCTATACGTTTATTTTGAGCATAGAATTGTTGAAATGTGTTGGGTAATATTTGTAAAGCTGTTTATTATATAGTCGTGATAGACCTATATATTTGTTATATTCCAGCTATGGAAGATCCTAGTGTATGGCAATATTTTATTGTGATGTAAGATATTATTGTTACTGAAATGATTCAGAATCTAGTGGATTATTGTTGAGCGAGGGATTTAGCTCATAATTATGTTAGTTTGAGAACTATATATTAGTACGAGTATGATAATCATTATCACCTTGTGCCTTGAGCATTAGGTATTTTATTTGAATGTCGATAGACATAAACTGTTTTCAAAATAAAATTTATATAGGCCATCGGGCAATATCAAAATGATTTGCGCAAAAAAATAAAAATAAAAATAAATTAAACTCCAGTCCCGATTTAACTAGCTCTCAATCCCCGGCAGAGCTACATTGAAGTGTATTGGGAGGGTTCCTTGTTTGGATTTCGCTTGCGAGACCTCCCCCGCATGAAAGTAGCGAATGTCATGAATTGAGAGGAGTTAAATCTTTGAAGCTTTCAAAAAAAAAGTATATAACTAGTATGTTCATAAAGAACAATTAATTTTGAGTTACTATACAATTTGAGGCAAAGTGAAGCCTAATATGTTTATACGAGTAGAACTTGAGTACGGGATGTATGGGTGCTCTAGTTGGCAGATTTGGTTTTATAAGTTAAGGTGATTCGCGGTGAGAAGGGAGAGGGATAGGTATAATGATGGTGAGAATTGGTGCCATAGGGACTAGTCGAGATTTGGAGTACAAGGCTTAGCTTGTTTTCGAGGGTAAAATTCTTGTAAGTGGGGAAGTCTGTAATACCCCGAGATTTTTGGGACAATAATTTAATTATTTTTGGGAGAAAAAAATATTACATTATTGGAAAATTATCAAATTGTCATTTGAAGTCAAAATTTGAAGACGTTAGAAAGTATTTCATATGGCGATTCTGAGATGTGCCATTGTTTTCAGAAGGGTAGAGAAAGTTGAAATGACTGTACTTGGGGTTTATTTGGGTTCGAAAATATTTTAAGTCCGTTTGGATCGAATTAAAGTAACCGAATCATTTAAAGTGTGTATTATCATTTAAAGTTGTGTATTTTGGGAGATAAGGCTTAAAAAGCCTATGGGAGATAGAAATCTCATTTTAGAAAAAGAGAAAATCCTAGAGAGAGAGAGAAGAAGAAGAAAGGAAGAGAGAAAGAGGAGAAAGCTTGGGGATTCTGGCTACTACACGATTTCGAGGGAGATTCAGACTCTACAATCTTAAGGCAAGTGATTAAACTTGCTAAATAATTCTTGTGCATCTTTTATTTCATGAGTTGTGGATCAAAATTATGGATTTTGGGTTTAATATGTCCAAACCTAGATTTTGGGAAAATCGTGCGTTTAAAGTATGGGTATATGGATTTTGGGTTTTAAATATTGTGTGGTAGAAAAATAATGATTTTTGATGTTGTATGTATATTTGGGTTGATTATTGATGGAGAGAAATTGATAAAATTGATTTTTGGAATTTTGGGTTTTGAAGAGATATAGCCAATTTCGTAGTTGGCTGAACAAACTGAATCGATTCCCCTTGCGAATCGATTCGGCCTGTTGCAGAACCTACAGGTCTTTAGGGCCGAATCGATTCACCCCTTGTGAATCGATTTGGTAGTTAGCAGACTTACAGGTCCCTTTGGACCGAATCGATTCGGAAGGGCTGAATCGATTCGTTGTTGGGGCCGAATCGATTCGGAGGGGCCGAATCGATTCTGAAACAGGGCTGTTTTGAGGGATTTTTTCTGGAGTGAATTTCATTCCATTTTGTTTGGGTTTATCGATTCGGGACCCTTATTTAAGTTGTGTGGAGTATGTTTTGTGAATTTTTAGGGAGTTTTACCTAAGAGAAAATATTGGGATCGTATTGATTGATTTCGAGAGAGTGTGAATTCAAGTTATAGGGTAGCCGAGGGGAAATCCCACTATGATTGAGATTTCTATTTAGAGATAATTATGGGTGTATAAGAGTGAGGTATGATGCACTTAGAAATTTTGGATTTTGGGATTAAATCACAATTGTGATAACATTAAGGTTCTTATGATTCATTGAACCATATTATAGATTGAGAATAACGAATGTTGATCGATGTACTTACGGATATGGAGAATATCCTCAACGTTAATTGAATTAGGAGATTGATCAAAATGATAGAAGTGATGGGTGAGTTTCAAGTGAGAAATCATATTGTATATTCTAAGTGGGGAAGTTATGGGAGTTAACAACGGTTAGTATATTGAGAGTGTTATATACTTATAATTGAAGTACTTCTTTATTACTTACGGGTGTAATATAGTATGTGTATATTATAGGGTGAAATTTTATATACCTTGTGTGACGATTGGTATAATTATGATGTGATTGCATATATATCTAGTGTGATTGATATATATATATATATATATATACATGCGTATTGTGTGGGCATACCCTCCAGTGCTATCATGGGAAGTTGCGCGATGTGGGTGAGGCCCTTGATGTGAGGAGCAAGGTGCGTATATCCCCCAGGTCATAGTCGTCCATTATTTATTTGTGTGATTTCATTTGGGGGTGAGAAGTCTTGGGTATGATTCATTCTCACTTTCCGGTATGGAACTATGACCGTTTCCCCTACATTGTGATTTGTTTTTATTACCATGGTGGTGTGATAATAGTCCGGTGTATGGTAACCCGGGATGAAGTGAGTAATTCCTGGAAGATGATAGGATTGTGAAGTATTTTGTATATCCTTAAGTGATTGGATTTCGGATATTAAATTGTACGCTAGTGTGTTATGTCTAATTGATTGTTAGGTTTGTATGATTCTGCCTTATAACTAGTGTAATAACCCGGGATAAAGTGAGTAATTCCTGGAAGATGATAGCATTGTGAAGTATTTTGTATATCCTTAAGTGATTGGATTTCGGAAATTAAATTGTACACTAGTGTGTTATGTGTACTTGATTGTTAGGGTTGTATGATTGTGCCTTATAACTAGTGTAATGTTATAGACCCCTACTTGTTTAGGAGCATTATCTTAGTTATGTGATTAGAGATTATTGCTCCTTATACGTATTTGTAGTTATGTGTGGGGTACCGGGGGCGAAATGGATCTCTACGACCAATATTGCCAAGGAGTAGTGTAATGGGGGGGTTCCTTGTTTGGATTTCGCTTTGCGAGACGTCCCACGCACGAAACGCAGTGCAATATTGGGAGTGGCGAGAAGTTTAGTCTTTAGTACTCAGATTTATAAGTTAGTGGAATAATGAGTTGTAGGTAACAATGCGATTGGATTATGATAATTATGTAACTATCAATATATGCATAGTGCACTTATAGTATTATTACATCTCGACAATCAACAGTGTCAAGGAGTAGTGTAACGGGGGGGTTCCTTGTTTGGATTTTGCTTTGCGAGACATCCCACGCACGAAACTCCGTGCACTGTTGAGTGTTGGGAGTAGTTTAAAATATATTAATTTAGTTTAGTATTTCGGGTTATATGCGTCATGCATTGAGGGCATAATGAATCTCGATAATCAATACTGTCAAGGATTAGTGTAACGGGGGGGGGGGTCCTTGTTTGGATTTCTCTTTGCGAGATGTCCCACGCACGAAACGCAGTGCAGTATTGAGATTTGAGAGAAGTTTAGTCCTTCTCATTTAGATGCTAATAACTCTCGTAGTTACTAACTAGAATCTGCTAAATTCTAGAAAGAGAATATGTTTATGGGAATGTATATTTATAAGTTAATATAATTTTAGATGTACGTGGGGTAAGTTATGGTTGGGAGCTTAAGGAATTATTTTAGATGTTGGATTACGCAAGTGTGGTTTTGGGCATAGGAAAGACTAGATTGTCCCTAGAGAGATTTGGGTAGTTAATTGAGGATCATGTGCATACGGTTAGGTGCGCGCTTTAGTTGAGAGGTGAGATGGATTTTTATGGAGAGTACGACTCCATTTTAATCATGCTATATTGCATTTAAAAATTATTATGCATTTTAATGCACTTGCTATAAATGTTTTCACCCTCGGGCTCTGACCCGTTTATATCTCTCTGTTGCTATATATGTATTGTATATTATTTTAGGTGTCCAGCCGCGAGGATACCTAGGATGATTTTCTATCCGTATTAGCGGAGCTGCATCAGTGCGGAGTGTTGCTGGATTTTGTTATAGCCGATTTCCTATCTTTGTTGTATCTAGAATAGTATTCAGTTTGTGTATCGGGTTTACACCCAAGAGTTGTAGTAGTAGCACTTTTATTATTCGTTTACAATTGTTGTATTGTCTATGACCCGACAACATATTCGGGTATTTTACTTTGTACATTTTTATGTACTCTTGTATTATTTTCTTTTATATAGCATGTGTGTGTTCATTATCATCTCTTATAGTTATGTTGTTGTTGGTTGGTTATTATATTGTATGTTTATAAAATTCTTGGCACCCTCTTTTTGTAGTAATTGGGTAGTTAGCTGTGTTTTTTTTGGTATCGTCAGTTGGTGCTGAGAATGATCCACTTGTGATTCCTGATTATTGTAGTATAGGGCTGGCCACCCGTTATTATTTGGAGCGGGGTGTCACAGTTAAGTCTTGAGATTACGCCTAAGTCTCAAATGAGACAATAATTTGATTCTACCTTCTTTAAGGCAGTTGTGAAACTACTCGGTTCTGAATCCATTGATCATTTTTATTCATTTATGATTTAATTCTATACCATCTTTAAAGCAGTCATTAAACCGCTCAGTTATGAATTTGGAATCATATATCCAAAAAATAGATTTGTAATCATGCCACACTACTTTGTTTTTCATTCAGGAGAACGTTCTACAATCACATAGACAAACACATTCATTGGAGTATAAAATTCTTCCAAAATGAATTTATACATTATGAAGGGAATATATCACTATATATCACATAAAGATTCTCATATCTTTTGCAACCTTCATCACATTTTATATTATTCAATATAGTGTCCAATTCATTGAGAATGCAACACATCCTAAGAAAATATACGTGCACTACCTTGTCCACGACTATCTTGAAAAATTTATCATACCCAATATATTGAGCTATACAAAGATTAATTATTGTCCGCTCTTTATTTACTCCCATTGAATTTTCAGGCATTTTAAAATTAGTACTCATTGTATGATTATATCGCTAAAACTTATGGTATTATAAACCCTTTAAATACACTGTCTATTACATAATTGTTAGATACTAGAGTCAAAATATTGGATGCATCATACACACCAACATTAATGGACAATGAATTATAATTTTCCTTGACATAGGAGATTAAACCCAATTTAAATGGAATATCAAGACTACATGAATTATCACAATAATGAAATATTGTAATTTGCATTGAATGGAACTCAATTCATGTAACTAAATATTTTACATTTTCCGTTGATGTAATCTCATTTATTTCGGTGTACAATATATATATAAATAACTAATTGTGTCATCATACTTCACTAAATATGTTTTAATGGATTACCCTAAAACTATATAATAACACTAAATTAGTACTCTCACACATATACATGTAGCCATATGAGAGGGCATAATTTCAGCGAATATATTGTGTTAACATTACTTCGCGTAAAATACACTTAAAAACTATGTTAATAAACACATTACCAAAGATGTGACTAAATCTCAACACGTAAGAGACACTTGATTATCATGTGATAATATACATAAATACATATCATTATACATGTGACACCACATCATTATTTACTTATTTATTTTCGATATAAGAGTGCAACAAAATTAGTATTTAATTTTGACTCTTTCCAAGTGAAATTGTCCCTATTAATTCGAATGAGAAAAAATATTACGGCTTAGATATTGTATCATACTCCATAAATCATGCATATGAACTTAGATTGTTGTTTAAAATATATATTTGTGTTGTCCCTTTGATCATTTGGACAAATATAGTTTTAATTGCATCAAGAATTGCATTCAAAATCACTTTATTTGGGACGCACCTTTTCGGTTTTAGACATTCAAAAGAATGTCAATAAAAAATAGACAATTAATTAATCAAATTTCTAATATTTAAAATATTATTCCGATACAAAAATATTATCGCAAGCCATGCACTTTCTAAAACATTTAAAAAGCTTTGTTCCCGATATAATCACTTTTTTTTCATTATTCATAAATTATCACTTTTTATGCCATCATATGTGTTATTTGAATATGTTATTGCCATAGTCCATGTCAAAGACATGTGAAGAAACACGTCATTAACAAACATTCTTTATAAATATCTAATTCACAACGAAACACTTTTGTGTTTTCCCCAAAAGATGTGCGATTTTAAATAACTCATTATACGCATATCAATAACAACTACTTATGTTGTCATTATTATTAATATTATTGTATTTTACATGATTTATAGATACTCCATTTCCACTTGACATTGTTTGTGCCTACTAATAATCAACGACATTCAATAATTATGTCAAACAAAAACAAAATCTTTAATGTCAACAAAAATGGGTAAAACACAGTTTGACAGTAAAGTAATATATTTCTTTGATTGTACATATATTACACGAAGTTTTAACATATATTCAACATGGGAATCAATGGATAAACATGAGGTAATTTGTGATAGCCAATACAATAGCACAAATATACTGACTAAATATAATTGCTATTAATATTATTCATGGAATAATTCTAAAGGTGATATTAAATGTAATCAAAAGAATCTCTTGAGTGGTCAATACCATATAATATTATTTTTAAGCATTTACATCAATCCTTGTTGGATTCCAAATATATATTATAGAATTGTTACTGTATGACATATGTATATGAGTATTTCAATAGATCATGTCAATTTGTTGCAATTTAATGTATGCATGCAAAATTTTGAACAATGTTACTTGCTTTACTTCCTTAGTCATATTTTACCAAAGTCATTCATTTTAATATTTGTCCATTCTAATTATTACAAGTCATCATACAAATGATTTGGTTTGGTCTTCATAACTGATAACTGCATATATGGTTTTTCACTTCACCCATAATAGGCATATCGATAACTGCATATATCAACTTTTTATGTTAAAATAATCTGGGCAGATCGATTAATTAAAGAAACATCTTATTCACAATTTTAAAATGTGAATTAAAAAAAATGATACTTAATGGTTAAGTATCTAAATCTTTTATATATTATCTTCTTAAAAATCGATTTCAATAGAAATACAAAAAATAACACAAATTTTAAACAAAAACTAATTCAATGTTGTCTTAAGATTGTTATTTAACATGATGTGTTTTTTGTATTTTATCAAAAAATAAAATATGAAATAAATATTATTTATGAAATAAAAATAATACAACTAGAAAATCTACAAACGAAGAAGATGACCGAGTCAAGTGTTTGACACTCTTTCCTTAAGACAAAATGTGCTCCCTCTACGGTGCTTACTGATAACATATCAAAGATCTACAATCAAATGGAAAAGGGAAAAAGAGGGGCTAGGGTTTCATATTGAGATAAACTAGAATACAATGCAGTGAAAATAAGGAAAAGGGAATATATGTCCTACTACAACCACCTAATAATGAAATAAAAGGGAAAACACTAAATTACCCTTAATGCTAACTAAAACTCTAATATCCCCCCTCAAACTCGCGATGTTGCAGCGAGAAGCATTGAGAGTTTGCCAACCAAAAAATGAAAACACTGAACTGGATGAGACTTCGTAAATAAATCAGCTATCTATGCGGAAGAAGAAACAAAAGGTAAAGTGATGGCGCCATTCGTAAGATGAAGACGAGTGATATGACCATCAATATCGATGTGCTTAATCCTCTCATGAAAAATTGAATTGTGAGCAATCTGAATAGAACTCTTATTATCACAGTACATAGGAGTGGGCTGAGAGAGAGAGAGAGACACCCATATCTGCAAGTAACCGGTGTAGACAAAAAATCTCGTGAGTGGTAGAAGCCATAGCACGATACTGGCTTTTGCGGAAGACGCAGAAATAACAACATGCTTTTTTCTCTTCCTAGAAATAATAGAATCACCCGAAATGCACAAAATCAAATAACTGACTTGCGATCTATAGGATCATCGGCCTAATAAGCATCAGATTATGCACGCAGCTCCAAAGAAGAAGACGAAGGAAGTAAAAGACTCCGAAAGCAAGTACCTCTCAAGTATGGCAATATACGATGAACAACATCCCAATGAATCGTTGTAGGAGCAATAACAAACTGGCTAACAACATGGATCCACTACACCAAAACGCAATTTTAGTAACACACAAATTTGTTGATTAGTAACACTATTATACCGTTATAATGTCTAATGGTAATTTATCATTACTAAATTAATATATATGTGTTACTAATGAGTTTTGTTATGTCAAATAATAAACAAAAAATCTATTTTGATAACACACCTCACGAAAAGAAGCGGGAGACTTCCCTCCTAATGAAAATCCAAATACGTTCACCCTCCTCATTTTCTCTTCTTCTTTACAATGGTGAACAACAAAATGAAACTTCCCCAAACCCAACCCCCGGTGCGAAGACAACGCCATCGAGGCAGCCATCGCCGATTGTATCGACGGAGATGCCCCTGCCCTAAAACGCTGTGTTCAAGCATTAGGATATGTGGGTTGAAGATACAGCTTTAGCATGGATTGAAAAAAGGTGGGTAACTCTGTCTTCATGTCACCCCATGTAGTCTCTCTGTCTCTCACATTTTAACTGAGTAATGGATTCCACCACAAAGTCCTTCAATCCCAACAAGCATTTGAAAGTGATTTGATATTTATCATTATAATTTCATATTCGTTAGCAATTTGAGAGGATCTTCCATGTTGGAACTGTTCCTACTCTCAATAATATTACGTGTGGGTGCTTTAATTCTTATGCACAAATTATGTTTTGCATAATAATATTTTATTTCCAAAACTTATTGTATTTTGCTTATGCATTGCAATTTTAGGGTTTGATACTCATGCGCCATTCCATTGCCTCTAAAGGAACAATTGGTAACACACATAAACTTTCATTTACTTCAATATGCATAAAATTTAAGAAATCGTGTTAGTTTATGAATTGAACATAAAATTTAAGAAATCGTGTTAGTCGTATCGTGTTAGCCCAAAATCCGATCCAGAAGCACGAATTTCCATCCGAACTAATGGATCACTTCAAAACGAGGTAGTTTTGGTGTGAAAATACAAGAAAATCCCTTTTACCTCAAAACACCCGAACTGCATCGTGGTCGTTTATTTAGGTTCGCGCCTCTTCCATTCTGATTTATTAGATATGTTTGGATCATATTGGTTTTTCCCCCTCAGATCATGATACCAAGGGGACCTCATCGAAGAAAGATGATAATGTAATTGTTGCTTTAAATAATTGGAGGGTCTACATGTTCATAATGGTTGTAGATTTTCTCTGCATCGTTCTTCCTATTATTTTATTTACTACAGTATGTTTTTTTAACATATAATTTATCGATTTATTCATGGGTTTGTGCATTTTCTTTTTTGACATCTGTAACGATGTGTTGCCTATTGAGTTATTATAGTCAGTGTTTGGCCATAAGGCCCGTTTGGTTCGTGACGAAACATTATTTTCCTAATTTCACTTATTTGAATTATCTTTTTGTTTATATAAAACTGGAAATAAGTATATATAGTATAGTTATGTGGTTTTGAACAAATCGATGAACAAAATTTAAGTCCAAACCTGTAAAAAAGTACTTCTCACCACCGCCTGGGGGGAGCGGGGGGGGGGGGGGGGGGAAGGCTACCATGAAAGTTTATATGAGGTTTTTTTATTTATGGTACATGATAAAACATGTATTTATGGCCATGTCATAATTTAAAGTTTTCATATTAATATACAATTTACATTTGAGAGAGGATTGATAATTGGCGGTGTCTTCCTGTCAGCAGTATAGTTAAATAAACCAGCCTTATATGTTGTCCTAAATATATTTTCGTGCATATACCTAGATACTATCATGTATTTATTATTTTTATAAGAATTATACTTTAATGGCAGGTTCTTGCCGAATGGACTTATATTAATGCAATTTTATTGATGTTGCTGTTGCTTTTCTCTGTTGCATCTAAAAGGTAAAATTATATCATACTTTCTCGGTCCCTAATTAACACTCGCTATTTAAAAACAACACTTTTTAAGGATACACTCAATCTGTCAATAACATCAATGCGTGTTCACTATCATGGAAGGACTATCAATATGGGATGTCCCAAAAAATGAAAGTAGGACTATCAATTCGGTACAGAGGGAGTATGATTATTATTTCCTTATTGCTATTGATTATTATTTTCAGTCCCCCCTCCCTGCCATTGGTTATTTCTTTTATAAGTCAAATTTATATACGGCACTTCTGGAAGGCTTCAGGATTTCACACAAGTTGCTGAGAATACAAATTATTACTGTCATATTGAGTCAAATTTATTTACCTTTCAATCTAGATGTAGGTCCTCTCTTTATATGGAAGATGATGTCCACTCTCTCAGGACTTACATCTCAAGGCATTTATGGTATGTTGTCTCACTTGTGATTTTCTTTTTGTTTGTCTGTCGGTTTGTTTGTACATTTTTATTTCATTTTATTGCAATTATACTCTATTTTCCTTGGATTTGTTTAATTATTTTTCCCGTAAGGATGATTGCTGCAGATGCTTCTTACATGCACATGTATTTTGTCTATTTACTTCAAAATATTTCCTAGAAGATATGCTAAAGCTGAGACTTACGACACTAGTGTGGTAAGATTCCTCAAGTTATATCTAATATATTTCTTTATTCACACGTGTTTTGTTTTGTCATTATATTTCTGTTCAACTCCTAGGTTTGTTCAGTGTTACCTTCGTCTTAGCTGAAAATAAAATACGATAAATATCTCATGAATTGTTT
Source organism: Sambucus nigra (assembly GCA_949130495.1). Classification (NCBI taxonomy): domain Eukaryota; kingdom Viridiplantae; phylum Streptophyta; class Magnoliopsida; order Dipsacales; family Adoxaceae; genus Sambucus; species Sambucus nigra. Next base: position 525,061,439 of record OX422220.1, read on the forward strand.
GATGCTAGTGATCGAGACTACAAGGCTAGACTGCCCCATGGGACATGGGAACTTTTGTTTGACGAAAATACGAGTCATCACACATTTAAAAATCCTTTATTTTGGACCGCCGTAATTCCTAATTATACTAACTTTGTAAATTCTTTATAAATTAATATTCTTTTATCCACCACTTGATTAGTTGTACTACTCCTACAAAGAAGATTATTCTCAAAGAAGGGCACAACTTGCTTATAAATTCCTATTTGTGATTCTGGTTACGTGATTGCTTTTTGTTTCATCGGTAAAATACTAGAGCCCTCAAAAGTTACATTGTAAAGTTAATGGGGAAGAGAGATATTTAAACCAATATGTCATTCAACTAATTTTGGTCGAAACTTGACATCTTATTGAAGCATAAAATATTGATATGGAAAGAGATCATGCATTTATTTGATAACTAACATTAACTTTCGTTTCGTAAAGGTAACAAGTACATAGGGTTGTTAGATAAGCGGTCTACTAACCTTACAATATCAAGAAGACAAAAGATCAGGATATTACAACTTTATGCATCTCACAACTCCCATCTAATTGGCTATATAAGATAGGAATTCCGACAATACTTTGTTATAGAATCTTGAAGTGATGCCAAAATTATAATCATTACATGAGCATTATCGTCAAAGGTTGTGTTCTTTCTTTTCACTCCATACAGATAACCCAAAAGACTGGCACGACTACACGTCCATAGAGTCGACACCTTCTTATAATCCCCACAAGTAACAAACCAAACCCCATCATCGTCACATATGTATTAGGCAGAACTCATGACACACCAAATTCTTGAGAACTCTAAGGGACATTCACATTTGGCTTTAGCCCCCAAGTTTAAGGGTAGAACTGGCTTTAGCTCCCAAAGTTTTTTTTAATTGAACCTTGGCCCCCATTTTTTACGGTTCAATTATTTTTTACTGTTAAAGATAATAAAATTGACAAATGTGTAAAAGTATGTTGTCATTTGGCTTACTCCAACTGGAGGGCCAGATATGTATACTTATATTAAAAATACCAAATAATTATTATATTGTCACGCAATTCAGAGAACCTTGAAGAATTCTTGAACTGGTCCTTCCGCACCAACCTACAATTTCTTCCAGAAGCTTGATTATTTGCATTTAGTATTCTCTTCTTTGCAAGTCTTCAACTTCAGATTTCTTCAAAGCTTCTTCATTAACATCTTGACCAGTTTAATGAGCAGTTGAGCACATAGAAGCTTTGAGACAGAGCATGGTGATAACAACAACATTGCATCTTTGATAGCACATGTGCTGGTTACTTAATGTTGCAAGAAACACGAGTTAACTAGTAAGTTAAGTGCGTTACTTGATATTCTGGACCGCTTTTTTTGATTCGACATAATATATCTAGTCCTGCTTCTATCGACGGAATATATCTAGTCCTAATTCGACAAAGTACATGAGTCCATATACTACTTTGGTTCCAGTCTATACCGCTACTTATGAAATTTATCTCTATGCGTGTGTATCTCCGTGTCCAGTAGCCTAATATTTCGTATCTCTCCGTGTGTGTATGTAAATAACAACTACTTAATAGGCTTCAAATAATTATCATTCATGATCGTACGATACTCACTCACATGTCATATTCAACGATGTGTGGCTCTTAAAGAGATAACGTCATTTGACTGAGATGCTATTGATTTATTTTTATAGAGAAAAGTGATTCATATGGTACATATATCTATTATTGCGCTTGTTGCACCATAAATGAGCATTGGTTAAGAATGTGGTTGTGTAATTCTTATAAAAGTGATACTTCTTGACATATATCTAAAATAAAGTCAAATTATTATAACACGTGCCAGTGCTGATAGTTAGAGTCAGGATAGAACATTTGTCGATATTAATTTGGTTCTGCCAGGGGAGAAATTTGATGATACCACTGTTCTACTGACGTGTAATAAATTTTCGTAGAAGAAGTTGCCTCTAAATAAGACTCCTTTTAGCAATTATGCAGTGGCATACATTACTTATTCATGTACAAGATCAATTCTCTCATTATTCTCCAATTTTTTTATTTGTAGCTATGCAATTGAAGAGTCTGAAAAACTTATTATTAGGGCTTACTTCTACATCGCCATTTAGAAGTTTCTCTGGTAGTGGTCCAAGTGGAAGTGCTGAGAATCAGCAATTCCCTATTACTGTTAATTTCGTGAACAAAATCCAAAAGACGAATCCTAGAACCATTTTCGTCATAGATTTTTCTGCATTAGTAGTGTTGGTTTTCTTTGTGTCAGTTTTTGTCATATTAGAATGCAGGAAGGTTAGTAGACCATAAAATGCTATTGGTCCTATTTTTACACCATCCATTAATAAGAGATCTGATAAGTCCACGAGTTATCCTTTTTTGGTGATAATTTGTTTATTATAATACATTGGATGACTTTAGTTTCATTGCAACAGCCTTGTTATTCTGTTCATTTTGATGTTAACTTGGGTTTGACTCGGTGTCTCATAGCTATTTCGTTCATTTCTCCACAAAACTCGGTGAGTCAAGCTAAGTTATGTACGTTCTTCCCTTTGCTTAACACTTGAGATGTATTTACTCAATAGATATCACATCATTGCATACAACTGGGGTTATATTTTAGTAATGTCATGTGCTACAAGTGCAAGTGTGTGATTAATGATATATTGATCTAGTCTTTCAAGGCACATCTGAAATACATTACATTAGTTGCCAAGTCCCATATTACAGTCTATGGTGAGAGAGAGTTAGTATAGATGCAATGGCACTTGGAAACTAATGCAATGTATATAGCCTCTTAAGATTACTTGGTTTTAATATGTTAAAAAATAGGACACTAATATATAGATAATAGTTCGTTGCAAATTATTCACTAATTATATTCTCTCTTGACGTCACTCCCTTTTACTTTCATATCCTCTTATGCACTTCCCATTTCTTACTAAAATTACGTTTACATTCGCAATGTTTGTCTTTTCAACTATTGGTGCATTTTTTACAGAAAGGTATTGATGAGAACTGGGCAGCTGCACTATATCATAACCCGGAGGCTTTTGCAACTGGATCAAAAGTATTTAGAGGTTAGTAAAACAAAAACTTCCACATACATGCCTCATTTGTGTGGCATCACCGCCTGATGTTATGGAATTAATGAACCTAGGACATAGGAATCGTGAAATTGGTTAAACATCTCTCAATGACCGTAGTAGTCGTTCTCATAGGTATTCGTGACAATCTATTATGTTTCATTTTTCATCTTGAGTGATTTGTTTTTCACACAATGCCTATTATAAATAAAATTTAAAGTTCATTTGTTCGTTTGTCTAAATCTGATATAAGAGTATGAATTGAAACATGTGAATATGAAAAAAATGATTGTTTTATGTCTATATGAACTCTTGGTTTTTAGGGAACAAAAAAGATTGAAGGCATAACACTGTCATCTACTCGTACCGAATAACTAATAAATGTTAGTACGCTTGCCTTCACAAAAATGAACCGAATCAGACTTCTATTAATTCGTGGATTTTATAGGAATCCTCAATTTCCTAAATATCTTTCAAAATATTTACGGTGGCTTGATTCGATGAACTTCCTTTTAGAATATATGCTGCCAAGTTTTCAAGCAGACAAGCTTATTGGGATTAAAATGCATGACAACAGCATAGGACAACTGTTTAGAAGGTGTTAATGTCAATTATATATACATATGTTTCAAGTGATAAATATATTATCGTGATGATTCACTATTTGTTGTTTTTCTTAACAGTTGCTAAACGAATTGAAATACATCGACCATAGTCATACCACTAAGCTAATTGAGACCTCAGACTTCACAGCGGCCCCCAATCTTATGAAACTAGTTCTTAAATGTTGTGAGAATACGGCCTTGAATTACAGTGAAAAAATGTTAACCCCTCGAATTTTGTAGAAGAAGCCTTTGACCTCTGGGTGGCGGTGGTTATCAGCTAGCCAAACATTGCTACTAGCCACAGTTGTATCTGAACAGAGGTGCCACCATTTCTCTCGCCAAAATTGACTCATTCATTTCTGCTTCCCAATGTAGGTTACCTTTCTTACTCTCTCCATTCTATAAATACACTTATCTTCTTCTTTCTTAAAAACTTAATTGAGTCTCTTTATTGATGAAATAATCTTCATACATATTTTAGGTAGTTTATTTACTTTTGCAAAACAGAGAGAAAAATATTATCTGAAATATTAAATTGTCACTGCTTAGTGGTTTGGTCTTTGTATTTATATTTATCTATGTTATTCGTATGAGGGTTTAACCGAGATCAGTGCAAGTGTGATGTGTAAAATGTTTCACGCAGGCATGGGGCAAGAAAGGTTAATTTTCAACTGTGGTTGTTTTGACCCTTCGAATAAGGATGGGATTGTTTTGGGTCAATTAATTCAATTTTTGAGTGGAAGGTTATGTAAGTAATGATAGAATGAGGTTTACAAATTTAAATATTATTCCGTGTTTGTTCTTGCAAATAGTATAATAAGATTCATGAATGCACTCTGATACACATACACTATATGTATAATTCCCTGTATTAACAACTTACTGGGTATGTGCAAGCGATGTGGTGACTCATGTGAATTGTGTGGACTTTGAATTCCCTGTGTACTTTTAATAAAATTCATGTGTTAAAGTTCATTTTAAACTGCATGTGCTTAAAAATATGTTAGATGCATGCCGGAGACTCATGCGCATTTATCCGGTCATTTGTTGTTCTTCATAATACATAATGAACCTCGGCTTAAAGGTTTCTATTTTGTTTTAATCAGATTCGAGATACTATTATTAATATAGAAACAAATATTATACAAGAAGAATGGACCAGCCGGAATAGTTATTCTTTACCTAAATCTGTATTGTTTCTTTTCCATTTGATTTATTATCATCACTCATTGAATGTATTTCTTCTAATATTGATCTTTCTTATGGTCGGGTGTGTTTCCCAAAGTCCAAAAATCCGGTTTGAATTACAGTGAAACAATTTTAACCCATCGGATTTCGTAGAAGAAGCCTTTGACCTCCGGGTGGTGGTGGTTATCGGCTAGCGAGACATCTCCCCCATCCACAGTTGTATCTGATCAGAGGCATCCTTTTTTGGGTTTTTAATCTCGAGCTTACAACTCTATACAAACATCCACGTTGTTATATCCCACAAATAAGTTCAATTATTTGAACACTTCATATTGTATGAACAAAAGTTGATTTTCATCTTATGCTTTGTCCTATATTCCAATTTATGGGATGGTTGATATACCTTTGGCAGAAACAGGTGAAGGTATTGCCGAATGTGAACTTCTCAAATGATTTGTCCAGGAAGGGAATGGAAGAGTCTTGAAAGAAGATGTAAATGTTGGTGTTGATCATAGAGTTTTCGACGGAGCAGCTGTTGTAAGATTTTGCAACGAATGGACTATTAATGGAATTTGGGCTATTAATTTTTATTGAGGTTAATTGAGTTTTCGACGGAACAACTTGTTGCGGACTATTTGTATTGTTGTACTATTTTTCATACCTTAAACAGGTGGATAGTACTATAAAGGAGATTTTGTCCATTTTTTTAAAATTTAACTTATTTGTATTGAAATTAAATCGAATTGACAGTAAATTTGTTGTCATTATGTTAGCATTTTTTAATATTGTATACCTTAGTGTGTGTGTGTATATATATAAATACATTTTTTTAATTTTTTATATTAGTAACGGACTTATACCGTTACTAAATGTGTTACAAAAATTGTGTTATAAGTGTGTTATGAAATGTTGGTAACGGTAAAAAAGTGTTAGTAACACAGAATTTAATAACACTTTAATAACGGTAAAATAGTGTTAGTAACACAAAATTTAGTAACGGTAAAAAAGTGTTAGTAGTTTGCTTCCCCGCGCCTTTTTTTAACACTTTTTTAGTGTTAGTAATTATTTTAGTAACACTACAGTAGTGTTACTAATTGACTGTTTTGGTGTAGTGATCGCATGAGCTATATCTGGATGAGTAATAGTAAGATAAACCAAGTTGCCCTCAATAGTGCAATATAAGGTAGGATCTGGCAAAAGAACACCATCATACGGGGAAAGATGAACATTAAGCTCCAGAGGGGTATCAACAATCTTAGTATTAGTGAGGCGAGCACGCACAAGAATGTCCCCGATGTACTTAGATCGTGAGAGAAGATAACCCTTTGGAGAATGACCTACCTCAATACCCAAAAAGTAACGTAGGGCCCCCAAATCCTTCATCTCAAAACAACGAGATAATTCAGACTTCAACAATGTAATTCCACAAACATCACCCCCAGTAATAATCATATCATCAACGTACAAAGAGATAAGAATACGACCACTCGAGGTGCACCTGATAAAGAGAGCTGAATTATTCTCACTTAAAATGAACCCAAGAGAGGTAATGACGGTAGAAAACTTCTCACACCAAGCCCGTGGTGCCTATTTGAGACCATATAAGCTTTCTTAAGCCTACAAACTTCACCAGGACCATGTGGAACACCCGGAGGAGGAGTCATATAAACCTCCTCATGAAGATCACCGTTTAAGAACGCATTTTTAACATCCATTTGCAATATATGGCACTGACGGACAGATGTAACAACAATAAGAGTACGAATAGTATTCAATTTTGCAACTGGAGCAAAGGTCTCATCATAATCCAAACCATATTGCTGAGGAAAACCCTGAGCATCCAATCTTTCTTTGTACTGCTCAACTTACCCATCTGACCTGGTTTTGATTATATATACCCAACGAGATCCAATTGCCCGCTTACCAGCAGGTAAGGAGACCAAACTCTAATTATATGTCCGATGCAAAGCAGAGAGTTCCTCAGCCATAACCTGTTGCCAAAGAGGATCAATAGCTGTCTCTTTATAAGACAAAGGCTCAGAGAGGCAGTGAACAGAGGATAAAAATGAAGCAAAAGAATCTGAATAACAAGAATAAACAAAATCTGGTGATTGAGTGGACTTACGTGGACGTTTTGGATAGCGAGAAGAAGGTTCCACCATTTCAGCAGATGCTTGGGTGGCCACATGAGAAGGGAGGCATCAGGAACATCGAATGGCAAATTACCTGCATCAGTAGAAATAATAGGAACAGAAGGAACATGATGTGGCACATTGTCAATGGTGCAAGGTGCTTGAGATGGCACACTCTCATAAATATCAGAGAACGGATCAATATTGAAAAGATCAGATTTAGTGAGTTCATGAGGATTATCAGGAATAGAAAAGAAAGGAATATGCTCAAGAAACACAACATGGTGAGAGACATATAATTTTTTAGTAACTCGATCATAACAACGATATCCCTTTTGACCCTCACCATAACCAAAAAAGACACAAATATATGACTTTGGAGATAATTTCGTATGTTCCACATGAGGTTGAAGAACAAAATAAGTGCAACCAAATACCTTTAAGGAAGAATTATTAGGGGCAGACCCATATAACTTTTCAAAAGGTTACAAACCTAAACAATGAGGGGTCGGAATTTTATTAATCAAATTGACAGCAGTAAGGACAGCCTCTCCCTAAAACTCACTAGGAACATATGTGGATAATAAAAGAGAGCGAGAAGTTTCAACAATGTGCCTATGTTTCCTTTTAGCAACACCATTTTGCTCAGGAGTGCCAGTACAAGATGATTGGTGCATAGTTCCATCTGAATCAAGCAACTCACCGAATTTTTGAGAAGTATATTAGCCACCCAAATCGCATATAAAACATTTGATAATAGTATAATATTGAGTTTTGACAAAGGCACGAAATTTATTATAAATATAAAAAAAATCTGAACGTCGTTTCATGAGAAAAACCCAACAGTAACGCATATAATCATCAATAAAGGAGACATAATATCGAGACCCTCCTTTTGTAATAACAGGAGAGGGTCCCCACACATAAGAATGAATGAGATCAAAGGGTGCAAAAGTAGAGGAAATACTTCTATTAAATGGTAAAGCTGAAATTTTTTCAAGTTTACAACCACTATAATAAGAAATATCATGACAGTGAAAATCTCCTGATATACCTGTAGAAGCTAAATATTTTAATCGTGACCCTGAGACAAGACCAAGATGAGAGTGCCATAAATAAAATCTAGACGAATCTGAACTCAAACGAAAGGATGACAAGTCAACACTGGAAGCTACAACCATTGGTACTTTGAGTTTCTCCATGATGTATAATTCCCCCGCCTATGGTCTGTCCCAATCATCTTCTGAGACTGTGGATCTTGCACATGACAAAAGGTAGAAGAAAAAAAAACTGAGTAACCGACATCACATAGTTGACCAACAGAAACAAGATTCATTGTAAGCTTAGGAATGTGGTAAACATTAGAGAGAGAAAAGTTGGGTGAGTCAATTGTCCCAATGCTTGTTAAGGGCATGGGAGTACCGTCAGCAGTCATAACGTGCAATGAAGAAGTTGAACAAAAAGAACCAAAAGAGGAAAAATTTGGTGACATGTGATTAGAAGCACCGGAGTCTAGAATCCAAATACCTGAGTACTTACCTGGTGAAGAGATAGGCATAGCGTGTGGTTGTGTGGAAAGAAACATTTGAAACTGCTCAGCAAGAAAAGACATGGATGGAGTTAATGATAAAGAACCTGATGCAAATAAGTCTGATGGAGGTACAACTGCTGCAGTATTAGGCTGTGAAGGCTTATACGAACGCTGCTGAGATTGGTTGTTGGATTCCTAAGTAGAAAATTATTGCTGAGGTGGACGACTATTTGATTATTATTGTTGTTGTTGCAGTGCTCGCAACATAGGGCACTAAGACTTCCAATGACCATTCTCCTTACCATAGCAACATTCATCACTGGCAACTCTTGAATAAGGCTTGTTCTAATTATTAGAAATTGGCCGAGACGAGGATGCGAAGACAGATGGATTAGGGCCCAAAGAAATTACCTTCCTAGACGAATTTCCTCGGCTAATGACTCGTCAAAAACAGAATCAACAATTGGAAGTGAGCTACGATGAAGAATTGACCCACGAAGACCCTCAAAATCATCATGCAATGCCATCAAAAACAGAACCAGGCATTGTTCCTCCCAATCGGCAACATATGGTGCAAAGGCCCGCGATTCAGCTGACTCTGTGAGAGCTAACTAATCCCATAGATCCGTTATAGCAAAATAGAACTTCTGAATACTCAAATTTTTTTGCTCAAGAGCCTGAATATCTCACTCCAACTAGTAGTTTTTTGCGAAATTAGATTGGGTATACAATCTACCCAAATGATCCCAAACATCTTTTGCATTATCATACTTAGCCAACTACATACCTATAGAAGGTGCAACGGAGTTGTTGATCCAAGTGATGATTTTCGAGTTGTTTGCTTCTCAGACATCGAACAACTCTCCATATTTTTCAGCATTCGTCTTATGGTTAGTCTTACTCAAATCGCCATTAATGTAACCCCAAAGCTTCTTCCCTTTTAAAAAACTCTTCATGACATAACTCCAATACGTATAATTTTTTCCATCTAATCTGACACTAATTGACTGTAGGAAATCATCTCTTTCACCAGCCATTGCGAAAATAAACAATCAAACAACAACCAAACGGAACCAAATCGAACCAACTAAATATTTAATCGACCAAATACGAGGAAAACGACCATAATTACCTTCAAAACAGTCGAGCGAACAGAAAAAGTACCTTCGACAAAATTAATCTTTGATCCCGCTCTGATACCATGATGACATATCAATGATCTAAAATCAAATGGAAAAAGTAAAAAGAGGGGCTAGGGTTTCATATTGACATAAACTATAATACAATGCAATGAAAAGAAGGAAAATGGAATATATGTCCTACTACAAACACCTGATAATGAAATAAAAGGGAAAATACTAAAGTACCCTTAATGCTAACTAAAACTCTAATACTTACGTCAGTGAATAATGAGCGTTTGCTTCCCAGGATAAAACGGTCTCAACACGCGGAAGAATTACTTCAGTGTATGTGTCTCACGAACCAATTATGTTTGATACTCTATCTGACTTGATCGGGAATGGAAATTATTGAAAATATTTTCTCTCTTTTTTCTCTATTCTAAAAAGTGAAGACAAGTCTTGTATTTATAGAAAAACAAAGTGTTTTTTTCATGAAAATACGTGACTTTTAGAAAACAGTCACTTTAGGGACATTTTTCATGAACCGTCACAACTTATGGTGAACAGTCACAATCTTTAGGGACGGTTCTTAAAAACAGTTACTATATAGCAAACAGTCACAACGTTTAGCGACAGTTACAAAAATTCATCCCAGAAAATTAAATAAAATTTCCCAATAATTTTCATACGTAAATGGGGCACTTTAAAACCAAATTTCTTATTCATTATTTATCCGTTTTTAACAAATGAATATATCACGTGACTCGTCTTGTTACGAGGAACGCGTACGTACTTGGTCCCACCACGTCTAAACTGTGGGACAACTTTTATAATGGCTCAAAGTTGACCAATATATTAATTTGGTCATAATATTAATTTGTGTAAAAACACAATATTTTCCAACAATTTAATCTTATATCATTTATTACATTATTTGGGATAAATATTAGGATCAAATACCAAAAAGTCCCTCAAACATTTTTTAATATACAGTTAGTCCAAACCTTTTATTTTGTACCAAAAAGTCCCTTGTTCTCTTATCTTTAAAGGTCTGCGCCAGCGGCATGGTAAAGCCTTTTTGGCATGGTGAAGGACTTTTTGGTGCAAAATAAAAAGGTTTGGACTAAACGTGTATTAAAAAAAGTTCGAAGGACTATTTGGTATATGTCCCTAAATTTTATGAATTCATGATGTTTTCATTTGACATATACGCTTAAAACTGTTGAGTTTGAGTAATCAGTGACACCATTGGCCAATGCTTCCAATTAGTATCTAAAATTAAATAAATTATGTTTGAATAATCTAAAATAAGAGCCACCAATAAACTATCAATTTGGCCTGCAAGTTTGGTTATGGAAATAACACACCAGGATGCATCGTAGGAGGTACATTATTTAATACAATAAACTTGGTCTCTGATAAACATTTCTCACTGCTTATCATGAAAGTGCTGTTAAACTATATATTGTTCTGAATTATGACTTCAACACCGATAAAACTGAAACTTTAACCCATATCTAGTTTCTGGAAAATTATAATGTAGGTCTGTTTGCCTCATTATAAAAACTCAAGATATTTAGACAAACAACTTTCTAAAAAAGAGGAAAAGTATATAGAGATGTCCTTTGTTGAAAATACAGATTAATTTCATTAATCGTCTCATGTTATATCCCGTGACACCAATTAATAATTTTTATGAAAAAATGTCAATTCCTATGAGAATCAATTTAACTTCTTCTGCATATTTTTGGTGGAACTTATTCTACTGAAGCTAGACTAATATTGTGGGAATCACAATAAAATGCTAGATTAATATTGAGGGAATCACAATAAAATGTAATGTATCTTTATCTTTATAATTACTTCTAAATTACTCTATCAACCCCACCCCAACCCCCCCAAAAAAAATATAAAATAAAAAATGGTCATTGGACCGAAATGTTTAGTGTTTCTAACTGTTGCATATCTATGTGACAAATTTAGACGTCCGAAAGGGATTTGTAAATGTGAGAAGCCGTTACAAAATACAGTTATTGAGGACAAAATTCCACTTCAGTTTGATCTTTTTGCAATTTCTTTAATTAAAACTTGTTTGAGACGTTGTCGTCGAAGACGACTACGAACCGGGGCAATTCACACTATTGTATTTTCTTCACACAAACATATAATGTTCCACTTTAAGGGATTCCAAGTGAAACAGAATGGTCTAATTGACAACGTTTTTTTCTACATGGCAAAATTTATATTTTAAAGTGAAAAATAATTGAACACAAAACAATAATGATGATTGGAAATGTTGTATAGCAGTGTATATATTATACCTATATGAAAATAGAACATTTTCAATAAAGGGACATATACCAAATAGTCACTCGAACATTTTTAAATACTCATTTAGTCCAAGCTTTTTTATTTTGCCTCAAAAAGTTGTTTGCCACATATTTTGGAGAGGGAGTGCCGTTGGCGCGGACCTCTAAAAATAAGAGAATATTGAGTGCTTGAGGGACTAAATGGGTTAAATTAAAAATATGTGTGCTTTTTAAAAAAATACATTTATAGTAGGGACTATTCAATAATTAACCCTTCAATAAATCTAATTCCCACCGGACTAGTACCCACATTGTACTATTATAATCCGTTTTTTAAGTACGGGCCTCACTATTGACCAAAACTTGAATTTTTCTTTTGGTGAGTTTTTTTAATGTTAGATTTCTGCCATTGAAGCTAACATTTGTAATTATTATGAACTAAATTATGCAGAAAAAATAACTGTAATATTACCAAATTTAATTTTGACATATAGGAAGTCATTTGACCCAATGGGGGACATAATTTTCTGATTCCATAGATCATTTTTAACTATAATTATTAAAATAAAAACGTGGACAGTTGTATGAGTGGGAATCATTGCTAGTCAATTAATTATCTTATAGAATTTTTGTCCCCTATAAATTTTATGAGTAAATACTATTTTACTCTGCCAAAACACACCATCCCCCTCCTCACCCCATATTCATGACCCATTACAATATGCAAATTATGGTTTTCAATTCTCATCACCAGTGGAGGACCCAGGATTTTTAATCTGGGGGTGCAAAAGTTTTTGACAAAGACGGGGGATTTGCGGGCGGGAGCTCCCGAGACGATTTTTTTGTGTTTTTTTAACTTTTTTACAATTTTTTAACCCTAAACGTTTTAAGATTAATATTGATGAATTTTTAGCTCCATTTTTTTCGCATTTTTTTTAAATACCCCAACATAATATTACCCTAAATCTAAAATAACAATTACAATATTTCAACTTAATTGCACTAAATTTGAAAATATATTCCAAAACAACAATTAAAAATAACAAACAATGAGTAAAGTAATGCACAATAACATATAAGAGTTAAGGATAAAAAATTTAACAGTATAAAGTTTATCATTGAATTGAAAAAAATGAAATATTGAATCATCAATATTGATTTGAAGAAAATTAGCATTCAACAGTATAAAGTTTATCATTAGTCTTTAATATTGAATTGAAAAAAAAAAAAAAAAGATAGAAAGTTGAAGTTACCTGTTTGGGTCAATCAAGGGTTGCGATGGTTGGTCCCAAATTGAGAGAGAGAGAGGATATGTGGGAACCCATGCCCCAAATCATATAGATATTTAACTTATTCAAAAATTATAAATAAAAAAATTACCTGCTCAGCCTCAGATGCTCATCTTTGTCTACTGCTTGGAGCTTGGATTTGGGCGGAGAGGAGGAGATGTGGGATGCTGCTGGATGCTGGATGGATGGAGATCATGTGGTGGGAGTCTACGACGGAGAGAGGAGAGGATGGAGAGGGGAGATCGTGTGCGAGGGAGTCTGCGGCGGAGAGAGGACAAGAGGGAGTCGTGAGGAAGGAGAGAGAGAGTCGGTTAGGTTAAAGCGTTTTAATAAAATGCGTGTGAGTAGTTTAGGAGAGAGCGTGTGAGCCCGTTAGGTTATTTTTATATCTGCCCCACAAATTTTATACCTTATATTATGGAACACTACACAAAGGTCCCCCCAAAAAGCCTATACCTGGGAAAAATTCTGAACAACCTCGAGGGGCGGCCGCCCACCTTCGGGACCACCTAGGTCCGCCCCTACTCATCACCATTGTTAAAGTATATGCACTGATTCCATTATACCTCACCCCACCACTACCTCCACTATTCCTCATATAATTCCAATTTGTTCCCTCTAGTTAAACTATATAGGTTTCGCATGTAGTGTATTAAAGACATAAGCACTCATTAATACAATCATCATCCACTTCCGCTAGCGGGTGGTGGTTTGTTACTGATCGGACCACTGGTTAAACACCACGTCATGGAAGACTGGGGGTGATTACTGTACAAACATGAGCTTTTAAAATTTTGAAAAATTAGTGAAGATAGTCAATAATAGTATCAAAGATACCAGTTGGATTTCCCATCCATTAAACTAATTAGGAGGTAACGTGTTAGCCTAATATTATAATTGGCGCCTAACTGTACTTGAGTATATATTATGATAAAGTAATACGTACAAAATGAGAAATAAACAGAGGAAATCGGCCTCCAATTCTTTTGCAATTGTATATACATGATGTTTTATGCCCGTCGAGAGCAATTGCGTATATAATTAATGGGAAAACTCGTTACTGTTGCACGGGTATCAAATAATCTCTTACTACCAATGCTTCTTCCTTTTCAAATGCCAAAAACCCAAGATCACTAAAATTAAATACACGTTGACAAATATATTCACATCAATACTTTCACAATTACCAATCAAATGTAAAGGCATTCTTAATAACACCCTAATATTAATCATGAACACATTAATATGATTAAACTTTAACATACAATTGTTCTTAATAAAAGGATCTTAGATCTTCATGTTTTCACAAAATACATCTAAAAGACATAAAATAAGACTTACCTTGATACCATGCATTGATCAATATTGATTAATTGCTCCATCAGTCTCCCTTCTTGGAAAAGTTACACTTCAAATGGAATCTCGGAATTTCTCTCCCACCTCAGAAATAGTGTGTTATAAGATAACCCCAGATGGTGTAGGCCTCCTCTATTTATAAGGGGAAGAGGGCCGGAATCCTAGTCAAGGTGGGACTCTATTTCAAGTCTCCCACTAATGCCACTAACCATCATGTGACTAACGGATAAGATTGACCCAATCTTCTAATATTCGTATTTATCACGTTCCTAATTAATTATCTAATATTTATCAAGACCACATAATTGGGAAATTCATAAATTCGGAATTTAATATAATTGAAATTAAATAATTAATTTCGACACTTAATATTAATTTCCAACAGTCTCCCACTTGGTCTTAATAATCCTCATAATTAAATTAGGTACCATAAGGTGCACAATAAGTGATAAATATAGTTTGCTTAATTTTTTTTTTTTCCGAATTTATTTCAATTTATTGATGAAGTGAGAGAAGAGCCATCTCACGACGGCAATACAAGAAGGAGCCATTCTAGGAAAGGAGGAAATTTACAAAACCAAAATTTAAACATAAGAGATATTGAATTCCTTGAATAGGTCTTCATAGAAGGAGCATGGAGGATATTTTGAAGGCTTAGCTCTAAATTCCACCTCAATGTCATCGTAGATCAATTTAATGATTTTTCGGGCATTCATCGTAATGTTGTCAAACTCCTTTTTATTCCTGGCACACCAAATTATCCAACAAATGAAAGACGGGATCATTATGCAAAGTTTTGCTTTGATTGTTCTCCCCCTAGTACATAACCACCAGTTCATTAGCTCACCTTTAACTGTTGAAAAGGTGAATTTAAGGCCCAACCTTTTTTGAAAGTACCTCCACACCTCTGTTGCAATCTCACCTGTAGCAAATAAATGATCCATATTTTCCTCCTTTGGTATATTACAGCATCTACACTTCGAAGGAAGGGGAATTTTTAAGTTTTTAATATTCTCATCTAAAGGTAAACCATTATTTAAAAGTATCCACATGAACGTAGAAACTTTAGGTAAAATATGATTATCCCAAATAGAAGAGAAAGATAGTTGTATACAATCTTTTTTCCTTATAAATTCCCATGCGATTTTTAGCGTGAACTTTTCATTCACCTCCAAATCTTTGTAGGTTGATAGTTCCCTTTGCATTCTTTTCCAAGTATGACTTGAAAAAGACGGGGTGCCTCTAAATTCATGTCTTTGAAGTTTTTTATATTTACCATTCATGAATTTGGACCACAACCCATCTTTATTAAAGAAAGAATGCCATAATTTGCAAGTGTATGCCCTACAAACATCTTCCATCGATCTTATACCGAGCCCACCTTTAATTTTTGGAAGGCATATTTTATCCCATTTGATCCAATGTTTTTTGATTTTACCTTCATTTGAGGCCCATGAGAAATTGGCAAATGAACTTTGGATGTCTTGCAATGTCGAACTAGGAGGGTCGATGGCTGCTAAGTAGTTATAGGCCATAGATTGAGCAACATTTTTAATGAGAACATTTCTTCCTGCTTGAGAAAGAGTCTTCGTAGCCCAACCTGTCAATCGATTTTTTATAGCATCTGCCAGAGCTTGAAAATGTAACCTCTTCTTTTTACCTTCATATATCAACACGCGTAGGTATTTAAAAGGAATTTTTTTTCAGAAAAACCTGTATTAAGTTGCATCGCACGGATCTTGCTGTTGGAGGTATTTTTTTGAAATAAAAAGAATTTTTTGGAATGGTTTAACAGCTGCCCCGAATTATCTTCGTATTCTTGAAGGAACTTGAGAAGATTTGTGGAACTCTTCTTATCACTCGAAGCAAAAATCAGAATATCATCCGCAAAAGATAATGAGGAAATAAGAGGACAAGCTGCAGGTATAGAGAAGTGGTTGATAATTCTTTGTTCCATTTTTTGATGAAGACCTCTTGATAAAACTTCAGAAGCAATCACAAAAAGTGCAGGTGATAATGGATCTCCTTGACGCACTCCTCTCTTAGATGGAAAAAAGTCGCAGAGTTTGCCATTTATGGAAATTGAGTACCAGCAACCTGAAATACATCTCCAAATCCAATCTATGATTAGTTCACAAAAGCCAAATGATCGAAGAGTTTTAATAAGAAAGTGGCATGAGAGACGATCGTAGGCTTTTGACATGTCAAGTTTGTAGACCACGTTATCTCCACGCACTTTTTTATTAAATTTTTTCATCATTTCTTGGGCTAAAAGAATATTTTCATTGATATCACGCCCTTTAATGAATCCCGTTTGAGATAAGGAAATTATTTTGGGAATAATATCTCTTAAACGGTTGGCAATGATTTTGGTTAAAATTTTGTTGCAAAAATTGCACAAACTTATAGGACGGTATTCTGAGCATTTTTTTAGATTTTGGACTTTTGGAATGAGGATAATGGTTGTGGCAGACCAGCTTAGAGGTCGATCCCTTCCAAGAAAGAAGGATTGAATCACTGCTGTTAGGTCCTCCTTAATAATGTCCCAAGAATTTTGATAAAACACACCATTAAAGCCATCCGGACCTGCTGCCCCATCTTTATTCATGGTAAAAACTACTTCTTGAATTTCTTCCTTGCTTGGAATCTGAGACATCATTTCATTCATCTCGTTATTCATCAGCTTTGGTATGCACTGGAAAATACTTTCATTGGCGGCTAAGGTTGATTCTTCTCCCAGAATAGCTTTGAAGTGACTGCAAATTTCAAGTTCCATTTTCAGAAACTGATTGTGTCCAGGAGCCATTAACCTTTTTGATTTTATGGATAGTGTTGATACTTAGCCTTTGATTCACTATAGAGTGAAAAAACTTAGTATTACGATCACCCACTTCTTCCCATTTAATACCCGCCTTTTTGTCTCCAGTATTCTTCCTCGTTTTTCAGCTTCGAAAGGTAATCTGCTTGGGCTTTACTCTATTCAGATCTATTACTCTCACTGGGAACAAGGTCATACTAGTGTTCTTTGTTTAGAAGGTTGTCTTCAACTTCACTTAGGCTAGCATCAAATTTTTTTACAGTCATAAGGTTCCACACTTTGAGGGCCTGTTTGAGGTGCTTCAATTTTGAGGCAAAAATCTTCATAGGCTCACCTGTTTGATGAATTGCCCACACATTTTTTACAATATCTTTATATGAAAGGTGGTTTATCCAGGCATTTATAAAGAGAAAAGGTTTAGGGGTTTTATCAGCTGGATATACAATATTGGTAACAAGAGGACTGTGATCAGATTTGGTGCGAGAAAGGTGTTGTATGGAGGTTTGGTAATTGGTAAGAAACCATTCTTCATTGCCAAGAACTCTATCAAGTCTGGCCCAAATACGGGATGCCCCATCTCTGTTGTTACACCATGTAAAGCGAGATCCAGTGTAAGGAATTGGAAGAAGACCTGCTTGGTTTAAAGTAGCATTGAAATCAGCTGCCCCTCTAAAGTCTATATTGTTACCCCCAATCTTCTCATCATGAGTTAAAACTATGTTGAAGTCCCCTCCAATTAACCATTTATCCTTATAATTGTAAGCAGTATCTAGAATATCCTCCCAAAGCTCCTCTCTATCCACTCTATCACATTTAGCATACACTGCCGAGAAAAGGATAGGACTATCAAAATTGGCATGATTGACTCTAAGAGTAAGGATCTGGTCTTTGCTTTTAATTGTGTCAATGACCCAATTGAATTTCCACAAAAAACCAAATTTTGCTATTAGAGTTTGACACACCTCCAAAGAAATTTATTTTCTTGCACACCTGCTGCAACTTTATTTCATCAATTTTACGCTCCATCAAAGCCACCACATCAATATTATGCTTTTTGATGATTCTTTTTAGTCTACGAATAGAGGGTAAATTTGCCACCCCTCGGATGTTCCAAAACAGGAGGTTAATCATTGAGACAAGGTTGAAGTTTTAGTATTTGTACCTTTACCTGCTGATCTGGTAGTAATTGGATAATTTTGAGCCAATTTTTGATAGTTTTTCCTCTTCCTTCTTGTCACCACTGTGAACTCCTCTTCTTTTCTTAAGCATGGGTATTTCTCTGACAGCTCGTTCAAAAAACTTAAAGAATTTTCTTTACAGAATGCTATTTCATTTTCCTCTCCTTCAGTATCTGAGCCCCATTTTGGTTTCCATTTATCTCTAGACATAATTGTAGGAGGACATATGTGAGGTCTTGGGGATAAAGATAGGTGGTTCAGCAAAAAAGGGTTTGGTGGGACTTTGATAAGAGCAGGAACAAGAGACATATCAATTGGGGCTTCTGTTATTTCTCCTTCTTCCATATCCACCACCTCCAAGAAACTGGGAGTATGATTTCCAAGAGTCTCAGAAACACAGTTTGTGCTCGATGTTCTATTTTGTGGTGGGTTATCTAGGTCAGTGTGTGTAGAGAAAGGTTTAACAGCTGGCTTAGGGAGGTTATGAATTGTTCCGTCTACAGGGTTCAATGAATTAGGGTTAGGTGACGAAATGGTAGTTCTAGGTGTGTTCTGAGTTGGAAGAGTTGATAGGGTTTGTTGGTTAGAAGTTTCTCCTGGTTCAAAGGTTGAAGATAGAAAGGGTATAAGGTTTGGGTCAGAAAGGGTGTTGGTTGTGTTATTATTATATGGTAATGGCTGGTTAACAGTCTTGGTAATCTTTTCATGCCATACCTGGGTAGGTTTATGTCAAGTCTTGGTTGTGTTTGGTTGAGTCTCTTTTCCCTTGGGAACAACAGTGTGTTCTATGTGGGTTAAACCCGGTTCCATCTTCTTTGTGCAAGAATGTTCTGAATGGCCTGATCTCCTACAATAGTGGCACAATACAAGTATCGTCTCATATAAAAATGTTTGCCAAAAACCAGTGTTACCACAACTGATCCATACGCGTTTGGCCATCGGTTTAGAGATATCAATTTCCACGCAAACCCTTGCTTGACTAGGTCTAGAGACATTCACAGTGGCTTCATCCAACTTTAGAGGCTTACCCACCGCTTGTAGGATAGAGAATAGTGCAGTTTTGTTGAAGAAATGCACAGGTAACAGAGGTAGAGAAACCCAGATGGGGTAAATTGTCGAATCAGTTTGAGGATTAAAATCAGGAGTCCATTTAATAATCTTGAGAGGGGCCTTATAAATGTACCATTTTTCTCTGAGCCAGAGTCTTAGATAGTCTTCTTCAGATGATAACTTAATGAGTATATGAGTTTGATCAATGAGACCAATATCAAAGGCTGCTTTTAATGAGAAAGTGAGAAAAACCTTCCTAATCGTTTCCATAGCAGGTCTTCCAAAAGGGAATTCTCCAATAAGTGTGTGTTTGTATGGTGCTGCCAATATTGAGATATCTTCATCAGTGAAATGTAAGGCTAGTTCTCCTTTGTATTGGCTTATAGTTTTAATCCCAATGGATTAACTGTTATCACCTCCAAGAATTGATGCAAATGATTTTTTTTCTTCTCTTTGATGATCGGGTGGTTTGGGATTAGGGGGGGCTGTCATGGGAATAGCGGCTGCCATGCAACCCTAAACAGGTTTGGCGGCTGAGAGAAAAGTTTTTACTTAAATCAAACAATTCACGGATGCGAGTCATGGCGGTTCCATGCTATTAAAGAGCATGGTTCCTTCCATGTACTACAACACCAATGTTTCATTCAACTAAGCCTTTAATATTGGGTATCATAATGGCCTCATTATGTCCTTTTGAATGAGTACTATTTCTGTCAACAATAATTCATAATCATATGCATGCATTCACAAAAGACAGAAATAATTGAAATCAGAAACACTTTTATTGAATTCAAGTAATAGTGTCAAACAACTAAGCCAAATAGCAATCATAATCTTACTAATCGAGACCCATCTCTTTGACACGTTCCATAAGGTCTTTGGAGATAGTCCTTTCGTAACAGGATCTTCTATGTTATCAATCGTACTAATGTGATCAATTGACACTCTTTGTTTCTGAATTTCTTCTTTCACTGATAGGTATTTTCATTCAACATGCTTAGTTACTTTAGGAATACCTAACATTTCTTCATAAAGAAGATTGCATCGACATTATCAAAATATTTCAGCGGCTTGATAATAGTGTCGACAACTTCAAGTCCCGAAATGAAGTTACGCTGCCAAAATTCATAAGTTGTACCATCAAGCATGCTACAAACTCAGATTTCACAATAGCTAATGGATGGTTTGTGTTGCACTCCTTTATTATATTGGTTGATAAACCAGAACAAACATACTTAAGCAAGAGTGAACTTCGTACTATCCGTACAACTAGTAAATCTGAGTCACAATAATTGTTCATATTTAAATGAACACATACATCATAAATGTGAGCATATAGTCCTTTAAGTATCTCATTACTTCATACACAACTTTTAAACCCATAAAATTATTTTGATTCTCTACTTTCTAAATCCGTGCTTGTATATAGAGAAAATATATAAACTTACTCCCACTGATCTTAAGGTGTATACAAATATACAACGAAAAAAATAATGATATTATTTCTTAAAATACGTCATGTGGGAAACTTATGTTTATAAAATGATCTCCTAAACATATACGCATGGTTTATAAGACTCCAAAAAGTAATTTTCACATCCACTTAATGTAACTCTCAATCATAATGAGCTACTAATGTCATAAGAATTCCATGTCCTTACATATAATTGAGAAGGTTCATTTATAACCTTTTCTTCATTAATGGTGAAATATTTTACTACAATTTAGCTTTATCTCGTTTAACTACCGTTAGTGTCGCATTTGGTCTTGATGACCCCCTCATACCGACTTTAGTGCATCAATTATGTAATTCAGCGAGATTCTAAACATAGTTGCAGTCCATTAGTTTCACTTCTTATGACTTATGAAAATAAAACCAGGTCATTATTTATCCATACGCCAAATTCATGTTCATGCAGATACGCTACATAATCATTTACAATAGTAGATCTTTTAGGATATTCTTAATACTATTCCTTATGATTTTATCTACATTTGTATCACGGTGACAATACTATCATTTAGTGATTGATCATTTATTTGTTCAAAAAGAACAAGTATTCAAGAAAGTTATCGGTAATGGGATAAGTACCCTACCTTCCTTTATAACCATATTTCATGATTTGTTACTCCCACTAATTTCACCATTCATAATGAATTTGACATTTTTGATTTTCTTTAATGCAATAAGTACGTGTCAATGAAAATTATATGATCTATGTAGGTCCACTTTAAGGGAAGTTTCTCATAATCTACCACTTGGGCCACATAGGTCATCCTGATATTAGACATCGTAATACCTTAAGAGCACAACTCGACTATCAAGATTTATAAGAGATATTACAAAAATCTTGTCCACGAAAATTATTAAAGGGAGTCTAGATTTAATTCGGTACAAGATTAAAGAGTTTAATCAATAAGGTTATGATTATGATGCAGTATCAAAACAATATTTAAAAGAAATATGTCCAAAATTTTATTTTATACAAAGCATCAAAAGGAACACCACAACCTTTGAAAAAATGTACATCAAAAGATTCTTTAGAACATATCCCTCACGATCAAGTCTAGACAAATAGTTTCCAAAAAAATTGAGGGTTTATGAAAAACAAATGGCGATTTGATTCCCCAATAACAAAAAAAAGAATCTTAATAGCATTTCTAGTTTGTTTTGTGAGAAATCCTTGCATCAAAAGTAAATACTTTCTATAACATAGTAAGTATAACTTGCAAACTCTACTAAGATGAAAAACTCATTTCAAATCATAAAAGAAACATATTATCTCTATCATTATTAGTCCGAGTGTGCAACATATAAATAAACTTAATTTGTTTAACCAAATTAAATATGAAATTTTTAGAGAAACAAATTGGGATACAATAATATGATAAGATAATGAGATAAATTGCTCACTTCATTAATGCTTTGATTTAACAACACACACATCGATAACATGATAATAAATTAAGTGCATAACCGTGAGTTTTCTTCAGTAGTAACCGTGAAATATAGATTATATGATGCTTCTAGATTACTTTATTGGGTATAATGTTATTTTATTATATTGTACACGATAATTTGGGACAACTTATTTTCACATACTATAATAATATATGTGATCTATGATGTTCATTCAATCACTCAAAATCGATTCCATGTAAGGAATAACCTTGCTTGAAGAAATAAACTCAATATACCCCATTAATATCTTTAAAATTATAAGCATCATGAGTTACTACTACCATCATCTTTACATTTAATATTCATTGCCATTCTAGTCGGGTCACTGTGGTGACTACCAAACATTTCATAATATGAATATTACATTACGTAAAGACTTACATACACAAGTTAATAAGTTTTTCACTTATTTTCATTAAATATCGCATGAGAAACAAACAAAATTATTCATGTTTATGGTTTTCATAAACTTAATTGGTGATATGATAGTGAAAGAAACTATGGCATATGCGTTTGATGACCATTATTACCTTCCCAAAATATATATTACCACTTATATTTTGTTCAATTATTGTAATTGGACATGTAGGCTTCCGAATCACAATGATTGAATAAATAATAATATGTATGCAACATCATAAAGTATCATCATCCTAGCATTCAATACCATACATCGACCCGTAGGCAATCAAAATATGCATGATATTAATGCATTAGTCCAATGTTTATATCTTTTGGAATGGAGCACTTTAATGAACGCCAAACCCTATATTATATAAATATGAGAGATACACATACATGTTCAAATACCCGTAATACATGAATAATTATATTATTGTCTATTCCTTAATTTGAAATTCACGAAAAATTAGACACAATGTGAAAATCAAATAGACAAAGAGTTTACATGAGATATTGCACAAATAATAGTAAATGGAAGACATAAATCATTTACTTTCGCTTCATCACTTATGTATGAGTAACAAATCAGAAATATTAACCCAAATCATTCATGGTCATACTAATGCACAATACGGTTATAATCACAATTATCATACTAGTGGCATATATAAATATGACTATTTAACATTGACGCCAATTATTTAACATTTACAAAAATTCCAATGTTTATTTGATTCAAATTTCAGCATGTGTTGCGCTTCAATTTAACCTTATAACAAACATTAGGATAATCTGAAATGACTACAAGTATAATATCTTCACATGTAATCTTAGCATGTATTTGGCATTTGATTAAACTGAATGAATACCTACTTATGAGTCTCAAAATTTGCAGGTCATGCATTCAAATATGCATCTATGCAACGAAATCATAAATCTAGTATCCGCACATATGAATTGTAGCCTGTGTTTGGCATTTAATTCAACTTAATGGGAGTGCTAGCATTAGAATAAATAATAATTCTGATTTTCAATCACATGAATCGTTGTCCTGTGTTTGACACGAGACTCATTAAAATACGAATATCATAATATTCAACAATATGAATCATTGGCCTGTGTTTGGCACGAGATTCATCAAAATATGAATATTAACAATAACGCAAGTCTAATATCCTACCATATGAAATATGTTGGCCTGTGTTTGGCACGGATATTCAACTAAAAAAAGGATCATTAGAGCAAGGTTTTATCACAGTTCTAGATAAAACATACATGAAATATGGGAAAACTTAAATTTTTCCAAAAAAAACAATGAGTTAGCATCATGGAATTGTAGGAAATTACTCCAGAATCTCAAATATTCGACGGAATTCAAAATATTTTTTCTGGAAGTCACAAACATTATTTATGTAAAATCGATGCCCCCAAAAATATTATACTCAAAACTTAATGTATAATTAATGGTCCAAATATAGATACATACACAATAATCTAATATTTATATTTATAGATTAAGACACTTTCATGTCTTCCCCATCCAACATCATATAAATATTTTGTGGAAACATAAATTCATAATTACATTAGGACCTTTGGGCGACCAATTATAGATTATGCACAATAAACTAATAAATCGAAATGTTATTGTCAAACACATAATCATACATCTAATATTCAAAATTTTATATTGAACCCTTTCATCAATACCAAATAATACATAACATGAATATTAGAACAACCATAAACATAAAAAACAGCCCCCATGGTGGAAAAATACATAATATTTTAAAAAATACATAATATTTTAAAAAATCGTAATATTTGCCAAAAATAGAAAATATGAGTTAGCACCACATGGGTGTAGATAATTACTCCAGGATCTCAAAACAATTTACGGAATTCAAAAATCAATTTTCTAGAGTGAGATATTGACGTCAACATTATTACCAAAAACGGCAAAAACGCAATTTTAAGGGTCTTAACGACGTCAAAACGCAAAAGTAACGTGGTGCCCATTGTTTACAATTGGTTTTTTTTATTTCGACATTTCCAGTCGATCATGTGAGTTTTGTAAAATTCCGAGTAAGTTTTGACCTTTTATTCTAACCAGTGAGTATTGGCGACAGAAGAAAAACGTCACAAAAAGTCTCAGACATACTTTAAGAGCAGATTTAATGACAGAAATAAGACGTCGCAGAAGGTCTCAGGCACAAAAGCAATTTAATGACATAAAAATGTCGCAGAAAGTCTCAGGCACATATTTCATTATAGAACATCAATAAGGAAAATAATGAGATCTTAAACTTTAGCTCTGATACCACATGTAAAATCATTCTTAAGAACACCCTAATATTATCATGAACACATTAATATGATTAAACTTTAACATACAATTGTTCTTAATAAAAGGATTTTAGATCTTCATGTTTTCACAAAATACGTCTAAAAGACATAAAATAAGACTTACCTTGATCCCATGCATTGATTAATCTTGATTAATTGCTCCATCAATCTCCCTTCTTGGAAAAGTTACACTTCAAATGGAATCTCGGAATTTCTCTCCCACCTCAGAAATAGTGTGTTATGAGATAACCCCAGATGGTGTAAGGCTCCTCTATTTATAAGGGGAAGAGGGCCGGAATCCTAGTCAAGGTGGGACTCTATTTCAAGTCTCCCACTAATGCCACTAACCATCATGTGACTAACGGATAAGATTGTCCCAATCTTCTAATATTCGTATTTATCACGTTCCTAATTAATTATCTGATATTTATCAAGACCACATAATTGGGAAATTCATAAATTCGGAATTTAATATAATTGAAATTAAATAATTAATTTCGACACTTAATATTAATTTCCAACATCAAACACCTTTTATGTTTCAGGTGTGTATCTAAACCATGGTGTTCTTTAGTCGACATTTCAAATGTCAATCTAATCTTATATAATTTATTACATTATTTGGGATAAATTATATGAATTCAAGATGTTTTCATTTGAAATATAGGCTTAAAACTGTTGAGTTTGAGTAATCAGTGACTCCATTGGCCAATGCTTCCAATTAGTGTCTAAAATTAAAAAAAATTATGTTTGAATAATATAAAATAAGAGCCACAAATAAACTCTCAATTTCGACTGCAAGTTTGGCTACATAAATAACACACTAGGATGCACCATATGAGGTACATTATTTAATATTATAAACTTGGTCTCTGATAAACATTTCTCATTGCTTATCATGAAAGTGCTGTTCAACTCTAAATTGGTCTGATTTATGACTTGAACACTCATAAAATTGAAACTTTAACCCATATCGAGTTTCTAGAAAATTGTAATGTAGGTCTGTTTGCCTCATTATAAAAACTCAAGATAATCAGACGAACAACTTTCTAAAAAAGATTGAGACTTCATCATCTCCTTTAGAGAATTTTAATACAAGCGACGAGGTATCCCAAGTTAATCCTATCAGTGTACAAATTCACAACGACCGCGGCGTTGATTTGTTCGTTGATCTCTCCAAACTTGATTTAGCAACTGCGATGGATTCCGATCTTATTTCGAATGATTTTACTACAAAAAATGACAATTGGAACGTCGTCTGCAAGCGAAGGCGTTCGAGAAAATGTAGGACCTAAATGGTTTTTAAATTGGCTTTAGATTGTGGTTTCAATTTTTCAAGAGTCCTACTTTAGCGCTTGTAAGTGCCCTTGGAAAGTCTTTTTCTCCACCTATTAATAAAATAATTTTCTTTTCGCATGAAATTTTTTTTTTTAAAAATAACTTTCTAAAAAAGAGAAAAAGTATATAAAGATGTCCTTCATTGAAAATATAGATTAATTTCATCAATCTTCTCATGTTATATCCCCTGACATCAATTGATAATTTTCATGAAAAAATCTCAATTCCTATAAGAATGAATTTAACATCTTCTCGGAATAGTTTTGGTGGATTTTTTTTCCAATCAGTGTAGACTAATATTGAGGGAATCACAATAAAATGTAGTGTATCTTTATCTTTATTGATGATACCAGAAATGGTACCACCAAGTCACAGATAAATGTAAGCTCAAACTAGACAGAAATGGTTTACAAAAGATATGAATGTTTAGATAGAAGGAGATGAGGCAAGGTAGAAGATCACACCAAATAGAAGTGGTTCGATCGGAGCCTATGTCCACCGTGAAGTGTGAATGGTGGTTTTCACTATAATATGGCACTAATGGCATGTAAATACAAAACTCAAGCTTTTCTCTCTCTTCTGTATATTTGGACAGAGTTCTCCTAGGGTTGTGAATTATGGATTCCTCTACAAGGTTGGGAAATACAAGTATATATAGTGCTTGGGGTGTGTAGTGTACCCCCCAAGTATGCAATGAGGATGTGTGTGATGATCTAGCCAATCTCATGTGGACACCTGGCTGTGCCACATGTAGATTATGATGTCCAAATATTCCCCCACGTGAGGGAATGATCAAGTTATAACGGTTTGGTCCATGTGTTCCAAGTCTTCTTTGTACTTGTATATGCTCGAACTGGTGACATCATCTATAGTAACCTCGGCCTCTATGAGTACGAGGTTGATAGCTCCGACAGGTTCATTGATCCTTCTACCATAAGTATGACATCGACCAAATCGACCAGCCGATGTTGGGTAACTAGGCACAGCTGTGATATCGGCTGAAGCAGAGTATGAGAGTGGTCATAGTTGAGCCCATAAAGTTGTTGCTGACCTCGGTTGCTGCCCTGCGGAGGTTGATGAGTGGAGCTGACCTTACGAAGGACGACCTACTTGTTGATTTGTGGGACTCTTCTGATGACTCGACCTTGAGTTAGGACGATTTTTTTATTCAGAGTACGAGGGTGCATTTTGGTCATATCAATCACCCCTAGACCTGAGTTATCTATGTGAATAGGTGGCTGAGGGGTATTTATGCTCAGCTGATGGAAGGACGCTTCTGCATATTGGGATATGTGAAGCCGTTGGTACAAATGTCACCCTTGGAACTGGCTGTCGTTTATCCCAAGGCAATGAATGATGAGGTTGCGCGCTTAGGGTTTCAAGGAGGAAATGATGAGGCACCTTGGACTCCGCGCCTATTCATTAAAAGGGTATTTAAACCCTTTTTCTCTTTCTTCTCCATTTTCTTCTTCACTTGTTTCCCGGTCTTAAGCATTTCTCTCTAAGTACACCATTAAACCTCCATAGCCTTCTCATCATTTCTTCTGTGCACAAGGTTTTCTCCTCTTAACTTCCTTCTTCCACAGTCTATCTTCACTCAAGTATTGTTCTTCTACCTTTGCTTTTCCATTTCTTGCTTTCAGTTGTTTTCTTAGCTTTTTCGGTGATGTTTAAGTTTTTCGGTAAGCACTTCCACCACCCCTTGGTGGTTTTAGGATTAAGTCATAAGCTGCTAGTTGAGTTTTAGGCTCTTCATAGCCTCTCCGAGGTTGTTCTAAGACAAGATAACTCATTTTTAGGATCTCCGGTGACCCTCCGGTCATCTTCTCCAGCAGGTCATTCCTCAATATTCTTGGTGTTCTTGGTCAAAACTTTTCAAATTCCAAGTTTTGATCTTTTTCCTTAGGTTTTAGAAGATGTTTACCTGTTTGGTTTTTATTGGAAGTGTAGGGTCGTCTCTCGGATGCTCCGACCTTTGTATAAACTTGCAGAAGAGTTCCCAACTCTGAGAGAAAAGTGTTTCACCAAAATTCGATAATTAAAATTATCCCAAGCCGAGGCTAGAAAGGCCGAGGCATTTCCTCTTCGACCAATTTTTCCACCACCTCTAGTTGTCATACACCCTGAGCCTATTGAGGCTTCTGACCCTATGTCAGAATCGTCTAAGGCAGACCCTATGTCCACCTCCCGACCGAGAGCGTAGACTCTTACGAGGAGGCCATGGATTAGTCCCCAAAATAAAGTGGAGTGTCTGAAGATGAAGAGGTTTCAAACCGGGACACATCTCACAAAGATGCTGGTCCTTCTCATAGATATCCCTCCATAGAAATTCTAGAGGCGAGTGTGGCCATTCCTCCCTCATTGGAAGCCATTCCATTATCGGTTGCCCCTGTGGCTGAGTTCGCCGAACGGTTTCCCAGTGGTGTCCCCATCGATGCTCCTGCAGAGGTTATGGAGGATGATGATGATGAAGGGAGTTATCTTGACACCTCGGTAGCTGCTGGGTACGAGAGTACTATTACCAAGTACGACCTTCTAGCTTTTAGGTACTTATACTCCATTGATTCTTCCATATCTTTAGGAAAATCTTTGAAGGATGAGAGGGCCTTTGATGGCCGAGAGGGGGAGATCTGTGTTTATGAACAAATGTTCAAATTAGGTTTTCGTTTACCCATTAACCCAACCATCCTAGCCATTCTCTCATATATCAACCTTTCCCCATCTCAACTATCCCCTAATGCATGGAGGGTCATGGTTGGGGCTATCGTCCTTTGGAAGGCCGTTCACCATACCGACCTTCCAGTTAGAGTTTTTATTGGATGTTCCACACCTTCATCGGCCAAGAGCCATCCAGGCTACTACCATTTCGTAGCCAGAAAGTTCGTGAAGAAGATTATGTTGGTCACCAGGACTTCAAACCGTAACTGGAAACTTCAGTACTTATTTGTCTTAGTAGCCTGGGAGTTCGGCCCCAACGAGGCTTGTGGAGCGTATGTGCCTCGAACCCCTCTGAGATGGTCTAAAGCCTCACAATCGGCCAAAGCCGATCCTGGTTTAAGCTATGACAATTACAAGGATGTTGACATGTTCTGTTGCTAGGGTGAGAATGGTCATCTTGTTAAGTATGAACATTTGATAACCCCTTACTACCTCTCCCAAACAGGTTTAGGGGGTGGCCCCGTAGCCGAGCTTCATAAGTTTCCACAATTATAAGTTGTCTCTCATATATTTTAATCTGTCTGACTTTATAACTCCGAGACTTCCCTTTTTGCAGAGCGACCAGAAGGCATTTCAAATGATCTCTGGGAAACGTCGGATCCAAACCTCTCAAAGATCATCGAGAGAAGAGGTGGAAATAATGCACCTCCCCCCACACAATCCAAAAAGAGTGTCGACACTTCAAAGGCTGATGCTGCAAAGAAGAGGAAGGCTTCGGTCGACCTTGCTCATACCAGGCCGAGAAAAGTTCAAAATACTAACCGCGCCATCCCAATCTCAACCGATGACGCTTTGGTTGTTCGCTTATCTTAGCTGAAGATAGGTGACAGCATGATTGGCCATAACATTCAGGCTGTTGATGCTATCGGCAACATCATGATTGAGGATGACAAGCGCTTTCTCCAAGCCTTGGACGTCCCTCTTTTGGCCGCGTTTTCCATTCACAGGACGGTTCAGGTACTTGGATTTTCAATTTTTTTCTCAAGTGTTATCTCTGCACTTTATGAGTCACCATTACTAATATCTGATCTTTTTTCTGCAGAGAGCGGTGCCTCTTCATCGCCTTGCTGATTGGACTTTGAAGAGGTTACCCTTTATCCAAAAGGGCAGAGAGGCTGAGAAAATAGAGGCCGATCTCAAGGCCGAGGTAGAGAAGATGAAAGGCGATCTGAAGGAGAGAGACAACCAGATTACCCGACTGAATGAGGAGAACAACAAGGCTCTGAAGGCAAAAGATGAGAGACTTAAAGAAAAGGTTGAAGCTGTTGTCAAATCTTCCCTGGCCGACGCTGATGGGAGAATCATTGATGACTATAAGATCTCCGATGAATTCGTTGGCTTTGGTTTTAACTACCTGGGGAGAGGTATCAGGGCAGTTGGCCGATGGGATGCTATTAAGAAAGGTGAATTTGGTAGCTTAACTGCTGAAGACTTCGTTGGTATCAAATTTGACGATGCTAGTCTCACTCAGGCGCTAAAGGATGTGGAAGATGATGATGCTGCTCTAGCGGAGACAAGTCGCTTGGATGCCACTGAGACTGAGGACGTTGCCCAACATGAAGATGATGTTGAGATCACCAATGTTCTCAACAAATCTGTTCCAGTTGATGATGGGTCAGCTCCAGCCGAAGGATAAACCCAACCCTGAAGCCTCTTCTGCTTGTTGTTCATTTTTGTGAAGCTGTCTCTAACTCTTCTTTTTATGAACGATGATTGTAACTTTTTTGGCTTTGGACTTTGTAACCTCATAACCATTAATGTATCAATGAGAAATTCCATTTCCTTATTTTTATTGCTCTTCTTATCTTGATATTTTGTTGCTCTATAATTATGATGTTCCAGTTGCTCACCATAAAAATAGAAAATAGAACAACAATACCATAATATAAGTGTTTAGCCTCATAACTTCACCAACTAAATGATGTTTAGCCTTATAATTTCACCAATTTAATAACATTAAGGGTCTGAGGTCACCAAATAAATTATGTTTATCCTCATAATTTCACCAAATTAATGATGTTAAGGGTCTGAGGTCACCAAATAAATGATGTTTTACCTCATAATTCCACCAAATTAACGATGTTAAGGGTCTGAGGTCACCAAATAAACAATGTTTATCCTCATAATTTCACCAAATTAATGATGTTTAAGGCCTGAGGTCACCAAATAAATGATGCCTATCCTCATAATTCCACCAAATTAATGATGTTGAGGGTCTGAGGTCACCAAATAAATTATGTTTATCCTCATAATTTCACCAAATTAATGATGTTAAGGGTATGAGGTCACCAAATAAATGATGGTTTGCCTCATAATTTCACTAACTTAATGGTGTTAAGATGCATACATTCAAACAAAATTAATAGAAAAATGATATTTCTCATTGATACTCACTTCTTCACAATCTGATATGAATTATAAACAACAATACTACAAAGTCATAGATAGTATTTCTTCAAATTGTCGACATTCCAAGGGTTTGAGAAGGGTTCTCCTTCAACATTCTCTAACCGATAGGTGCCTGGGACAACCTCATCAATCACCCAATAAGGTACATGCCAATTTGGGTGGAGCTTGTTGGGCTTTTTCCATGCCCTCTTAAGGACAAGATCCCCCACAACTATTGGCCTTGGTTTTACCCTCTAATTGTAAAACCTGACAGTCCTCTGGTGGTAGGATACATCTCTTACCTCAGCATCCTCTCTTCTTTCCTCTATTAGATCAAGATCAAGCCTCCTATCTGTAGCATTCCTTTAAGGGTCGTACATTGGAATTCTATGAGTAGGAAGCCCAATCTCTGTGAGGATGACAACTTCTGAACTATGGGCTAACATGAATGGAGTTCCCCTTGTAGGAGTTTTGACTGTGGTCCTGTAAGCCCAAAGCATAACGTATACTTCTTCAATCCATCTTCCTTTGGCCTCTTCTAGCTTCTTTTTTTCCCATCAAGGATCGTTAGATTTTTCACTTCCGTCTGCCCATTTGCCTTGGGTCGGGCAGGAGAAGAGAATAATTTCTTGATCCCCACTCTTTCGCAGTATTTCTCAAAGGAAGCATTCTTGAACTGGGTCCCGTTGTCTGAGATGAGGGTGTTGTGGAGACCATAACTTCATATGATATTTTTCCAGATGAACTGGAAGGTCTTCTGTTTGATGATGGTGACCATCGACTCGGCCTCTACCCACTTGGAGAAGTACTCTATTGCAACAATCAAGTATCGATTGTTGTTCACTGCTCTTGGCAAGGGTCCTACCAGATCAATTCCCCATACTGCAAATGTCCAAGGAGATGTGATGGATGTCAGAGGTTGATGAGGCTGGTGGGGGATGGTAGGAAACCTCTGGCATTTTTCACATCTTTTCACATACGCTATTGCATCTTTAGATAAGGTCGACCACCAGTACCCCTGAGTGACTATTCTCTTAGCCAGTGACCTTCCTCCAATATGGCTAGAGCATGAACATCTTGCAAGATATATGGTACCTCAGATGGGTGGACACATCTGAGCAAAGGTAGCAAAAACCCTTTTCTTATACAAGTTGTCTTCTATAACAGAGAATTTAGCAGCCATGAACCTCAACTTCCTTCTCCCTGCTTTTGATCTTGGTAGCTCCCCCTCTTTGATGTATCTGATAAGAGGGTCCATCCATGAAGCTCCCATGTTCATATTCAGGCAAGAACTTGGAGCATCTTCTTATTCAATGGTTGGTCGAAGTAAGATCTCTACTGGCACTATCCTTCTGATATCAGTTCTTGTAGCTGAGGCCAGTCTTGTAAGTGCATCATCTCGTCCATTGTCCAGACAAGGTATCCTCTTCAGCTTTACTTCTTTGAAACTTTCCAGCATCGATCTTACCCTCTTCAAATATTTGGCCATTCTCTCATCCTTGGACTTGTATACTCCTAAGATTTGGTTTACAACCAATCTTGAGTCACTATGGACTAGGAGTTGGCCGACCTTAAGCGCTCGTGCCAAGGAGAGACCTGCTATCAGAGCTTTATATTCAGACTCATTATTGGATGCTTTAAAGATGAATCTCATCACATACTCAATATCTGTGTCGTCTGGTGCCGACACTATCAATCCATCCCCATTTTAATTTTCACAGGAGGACCCATCAACAAAGAGGTTCCAAACAGCCTCGTCTGAAGAAACGTTTCCCTCTGAAAGGGACCCCTAATTGAAGAGATATATTTCCTCTATATTCTCAAATGCCTTTTCTCTAGCTGAACTTGTCTCAGCCTCTTCTATGTGTCGGCCGACGTTCCTACCTGCCTGCCTGTCTGTGGTCTCAAAATTATTTTCAACCTCGGCCTCATCCCAAGTAATCTCAGCTACAAAGTCTACCAGCGCTTGTCCCTTGATGTCCACCCTAGTTTGGTATACAATATCAAATTCTCCCAGCTCAATTTCCCAGTCCATTAATCTTCCCGACTTCTCAGGTTTGTGGAGGACCTTTCTGAGTGGTGAGTCAGTGAGGACGACCATTGAGTGAGCTTGGAAATACGGTTTCATCTTTCTAGAAACGTGTATCAAATCATAAGACAACTTCTCCATCCTGGGATATTTCTGTTTTGACCCTTGGAGTGCTTTACTATTAAAATACACTGGCCTCTGCACCCCATCCGCTGTTCTCACATTGGCAACACTAATGGCCGACTCTGAGACAGCTAGGTATACATATAGTTTTTCACCCTGGACTGGTTGTGATAAAAGTAGGGGAGAGACGAGGTAGGACTTCATCTCTTTGAAAGCCTTGTCACACTCCTCGTTCCATTAAAATACTTTCCTAAGAACTTTAAAATATGGAAGACACTTATCAGTGGCTCTAGAGACAAACCTATTAAGGGCAGCCACTCGTCCGGTCAATCTTTGAACATCTTTGATCGTCTTGGGTGTCTTCATTTCTAGTAGGGATTTTATCTTCTTAGGATTGTCCTTTATCCCTCTTTGGTAACAATAAACCCCAAAAAATTTCCATCACCAACCCCAAAGACGCACTTAGCCGGGTTGAACTTCATCATGTACTTGTCCATAGTATCGAAGGTTTTTTCAAGGTCGACCACATGAGTATCGGCTTTCAAACTCTTGGTTAGCATGTCATCCACATAGACCTCCATGGATTTTCCAATCTGGTCCTCGAACATATTATTTACAAGACGTTGATACATAGCCTCGACATTTTTCAAACCGAAGGGCATGACCTTGTAGTAATACGTTCCTTTATTCGTGATGAAGGTTGTCTTCTCTGAATCTACTAGATCTATGAGAATCTTATTGTAGCTAGAATAAGCATCCATGAAGCTCATCAGCTCATGACCTGCTGTGGCATTGACCATATGATCTATAAGAGGAAGATGGAAGCTGTCCTTAGGGCAAGATTTGTTCAAATCCGTGAAGTTTATGCACATTCTCCACTTCGCATTAGCCTTTGGCACTATGACTGCGTTAGACAACCATTATGGGTAAATAACTTCTCAAATGAACTCAGCCTCTTCAAGCTTCTTCACCTCATCCCTTATAACATCATAATTTTCCCGAGAATAGATCCTTCTTCTTTGTTTGACTGGCTAGGCATCTTTTAAAACATTGAGCTTGTGACACATAATCTCAGTGTCTATGCCTAGTATGTATGCATGACTCTAAGAGAAGATTATCTATCTCTTCTTTAACAGCTTAACTAGCTCATCTTTGATCTATGGTTTTAGGGCTTTGCCGACCTGGATAGTTTTTTTCAGCTCTTGCTCATTGAGGACGATGGATTCTACCACTTTTGTGGCCTCTCCCTTCTTCAGCTTTGTTTCATCCTTGGGATCAAGAGTGTTAATGTTGTAGGTAGTGGTTTCTTTCTTATATGCCTCTCTCTCTCCTCAGCAGAGTTGAAGTAGCATTCACGTGCCAACGTTTGATCACCCTGAACTTCCCCTACCCCATAAGGAGTCGAGAATTTTATCATCTGGGGAACCGTTGATGGCACAGCCTCAAACCCTCTGAGGGACACTCGTCCCAGTATGAGGTTATAAGCTGAGAAGACGTTTTCATTTATAACGAAGAAGTTGATTTTTTTTGTCAACCACTTTGGCCACTCATCCCGCATCCTAACATCCATATCGTACATTCCCATGGGATGAACTTTCTCTCCACTGAAGCCAATCAAAGGATGATCGTATGGGATGATCCTGGCTCGGCTAAGTCCCAGGCCTTTAAAAAATTGCCAAAACATAACATCCGCATAGCTACCCCGGTCTACCAAGATCCTCGGTACTTCACATCCATAAACACTTATTATGATGATGAGAGGGTCATCGTGTGGAGCTAGGATACCCTTGAAATCAAGTCTTGAGAAGCCGACTATGACGGTATCCATGTCAACCTTTTTTCTCTTCTCTTATTTACCCTTGATGGAAGTTGAGTGCACAACCTCGGCCTTCGTAACTGCCTTTCCTTCAGCAACATGGGCTTTCCTGTTGGCCACCTCTGACCCTCCTCCAGCTAGCCCCCCTGAGATCATGCCCACACCAAATGAAATCATATTAAGTCTCTTCACAGGGCCGTTATCATCCTTTGGTGGAAGTTCGGGATCATCATCATCATCGTCATCTGAGGGATCATCCCGCCTGGTAGGGACATCTTCTCTGTATTTGTCATTTCTCTTCTTTCTAGGGTCGGCTCGGCCTCCCTTGAAGGCACCTTTATCAACATATTTTCTCAATTTCCTCGCTTTTAGCATCCTCTCAATATCGTCTTTCAGGGCAAAGAATTTATCAGTCAAATGGTCGTGGTCTTGGTGGAATTCACACCACATGTTCTTATTCCTCTTGTGAGGAGGAGCCCTCAACTTCTCATGTCATTTCAGAGAACGTCCATTCTTTATCTCATTTAAAATGTGTTCACAACTTACATTTAGCGGGGTGTAATATGCAAACTTATCATCAGCTTGCCTTTTCTTTCCATCCTTGCTCTTCTTATGGGACTTACTCCCACTGCCTTTTCTTTCCATCCTTTCTCTTCTTATGGGACTTACTCCATCTCATACTTTGCAGCCATTGCTTTTTCAGCGTTCATGACTTTCCCTGCTGTTGCAAGCAACGCAGGCATTGATTTTGGAGGATCTTCAGCAAGCTTCCATAATAATTTCCCTTCTGTAGACCTTCTGGGAAATGTCCTCTACTTCCATCTATTCTTTGTTAAACCTCGCGATATAATCCCTCAGACTCTCATCCTTCCCCTGCTTGACATAAAGCAGATGAGTAGTCTTTTTTTAGGTCTGACCCCAAAGAAGAAATTTTGAATAAATCGCTCAGCTAAGTGTTTGAAACTCTCAATGTCATTCTTGGGAAGTGAGGTATCCCAAACGTGAACAGCCCCAGTAAGATTACTATAAAAATCATAACACCTCATCTCATCTGAGATGGAGTAGATGTTGGCTGCTGATTGGTACATCTCAATGTGATGGATAGGGTTAGTGCTCCTATTATATTTTGGTGTTACCACCGACGTCTTGAATTTGGTCGGGGTTGGAAAGTTGACTATCTTCGCAATGAAAGGTGAACCCTCAGAGTATCCTCTCTCCATAGGGTCTCGACTTTTCAGAATATCACTAATTTTATCCTCCAATCTACTGCCATCTCTAATGGCTGAACAGAGGGTTTCCCAGCAACTATCCTTCGTCGGCTATTTACCTCTCCTTGGCCCCCATCTCCGCCCTGTGAGTTTCGACCATGATGGGACCAACAGTCTGTACCATCTCTCCTAGTACCATCATGGCTCCGTTATTGGGACAACATCTCCCTTAGGTCTCTGACTGGGCCGAACCTTTCAAAGGCCGACCCTCTGCTCAGTCGATCAAATGCTGAACTTCTTGGGCGATCAATTGGGTCATGTCTTCTACACTGCCCTCAGTTTCCTGTGATGGGTCGTATAGTATTATTGGAAATCTCATATGGCTCCTAGTAGTCGGCTGGATCATACTTGACTTTTATATCATCATACATGTCCTCAGGGCTAGGGTTTCTTTGCCTCCCCAGGCGTGGATGCCTAGAGTCAGTAACATCCCTCCATCATTAAAGAGGAGGCAGATACTTACATGGTGCCTGGGGTTGTCCTCTGGCCTCCTGTTGTTGTCCTTGTGCGGCCACCGGAGTGATAATCTTTGGTGAGATTCCTGGTGGCCTTCCCATCATATTTTGACTAAGATCAGCAAATTGCTCTTGTATAGCTTGATGAGTAGCTACCAATGACTTTAAGGCTACAGCCACCTCCGACCCTCCTCCGGCTAGTCCCCCTGAGATCATGCCCACACCAAATGAAATCATATTAAGTCTCTTCACAGGGCCATTATCATCCTTTGGTGGAAGGTCGGGATCATCATTAGCATCGCCATCTAAGGGATCATCACGCCTGGTAGGGACATCTTCTCTGCATTTGTCTCTTTTCTTCTTTCTAGGGTCGGCTCGGCCTCCCTTGAAGGCACCTTTATCA
The DNA here is from genome assembly GCA_949130495.1 of Sambucus nigra. NCBI lineage: Eukaryota > Viridiplantae > Streptophyta > Magnoliopsida > Dipsacales > Adoxaceae > Sambucus > Sambucus nigra. The sequence continues at coordinate 525,099,380 of OX422220.1, forward strand.
ACATATTTTCTCAATTTCCCCACTTTTAGCATCCTCCCAATCTCGTCTTTCAGAGCAGAGCATTCCTTCTAAATTACTCTTTAACCTCCCACCCACCCACCCACCCCCAAAAAAGAAAAAAGTGGTTATTGCACCAAAATGTTTAATGTTCTAACTATTGAAACTCTATGCGACAAATTTAGATGTAGGAAAGGGATTTGTAAATGTGAGAAGCCGTTACAAATTGCAGTTATGGAGGGGGGGGGGGGATTCCCCTTCAGTTTTATCGTTTTTTAATTTTTTTAATAAAAACTTATTTGAGACGTTGTCATTGAAGATAACTACGAACCGGGGCAATTCACACTATTGTATTTTCCTTTCACATAAACATCTAATGTTATACTGATTAAGGGATTCCAAGTGAAACAAAATGGTCTAATTGAAACTTTTTGATTCTACACGCCAAAATTTCAATTTTAAAGTGAAAAATGATTCAACACATCCATAATGATGTTTGGAAATGTTGTTTATCAGTTTATATATTATATCTATTTGAAAAAAGAACATTTTCAATAAATTAAATTCCCACCAAAATAGTACCCACATTCTACTATTATAATGCATTTTTTAAATATGTGCCTTATAATTGAACAAATAATTTTTCTTTTGGTGAATTTTTTAAATGTTAGCTTTCTGCCATTAAAGGTAACATTTGTAATTAATATGAACTAAATTCGTAAGAAAAAATAAATGTAATATTACCAAATTTAATTTTGACTAATGGGAATTTATTTGACTCAAAGGGAGACATAATTTTCTAATACTATAGAACTTTTTTAACTAAAATAAATAAAATACAAACATTGACAGTTGTATCAGTGGGAATCATTTTTATTAAATAAATTATATTAGAGAATTTGTGTCGTCTATAAATTTTATGAGTAAATACAATTTTACTCTGCTCAAACACGCCATCCCCCTCCCCACCCCATATTCCTGACCCGTTACAAATTATGGTTTTCAATTCTCATCACCATTGTTAAAGTATATGGATTGCCTCCATTATACCTCACCCCAATACTACATCCACTATCCTCGTATAATTCAACTTTGTTCCCTCTAGTTAAACTATATAGGTTTCGCATGTAATGTATTAAATACATAAGTACTCATTAATACAATCATCATCTGCTTATAATATTAATCCAAATTGAAAGGTTATTAGATATTTAAATAATAAAATGTAAATTTTATTGGGTTCGATTTAATATATGAACTCTTGTGTATGAAACTTGAAAAGTTTGAGTGGAATGTGAAATGTTGTGTGTGGGAACAAAATCAACAGACACATCTGTTGGGACAATTTCGAAATGTCACCATTTAGCCAATAAACACACATGTTGGGAACTTGCATTTCTTTGATAATCCATACCTTTTCTGAACAGCCATGGCTATGCTTATATAAATGACCTTTCTCCACTAGATTTAGGTATTGAAATTCTTTCTCTTCCTCCTGCAATTTTTGTCCAAACACATTTCTCTGTTAGCTTGATTTCTCTACTCAAATTCTGCGGAATTTCAGTTTGGTTTCCATAACAATGTTTTTATCAAAGATCATCGATCTGATTTTGTAATTGCAATACGCAGTGAGGGAAGCTCCATTGTAACTTGACTACGGGTCTGCAGAATCCCTTTGAAAACAAATTTGGTGGGGGAAGATACTGTTAGGACAGTGAATTTTCATGCTTTGGAGTATTATAATTTTTAGTTTTTTGTGGAATTCCTCCAATTTTCATACCTCATACTTCAACAATCTAAAAACAGTATCTCTGAAAATGGGAAACTCTTCTTTTGCAAAAATCTCTTCATCACATAACTATAAGTTTTGCATAGTTAGATCGTTTTGATGGTGGGAATTTTTCGCATTGGAAAAGGAAATTGTATTTCCTTCTTACTACATTAAAAATTGAATATGTCTTAAAGAAACCAAAACCACTGGATGTGCCTGATGAAACTATTGAACAAATTAGGGAACGTTTGAAATGGGAACAAGATGATTTTCTTTGCAAGGGTCACATCTTAAATGCTATGTCTGATTCAGTATTTGACCTTTATCAAGTAGAAGAATCTTCTAAGAATCTATGGGATAAATTGGATGAAAAATATCTTGTCGAGGATGCTACAAGTAAGAAATTTTTTGTTAGTTCTTTTCTAAATTATAAAATGGTTGATAATAAGTCGGTAATTGAACAATTTCATGATATCCAACGAATTATCAATAATTTTAATCAGAAAAGTGTGCTATTATTTCTGCTACTATTAAAAAACTTCCCCCCATCATGGAAAGACTTTAAGAAAAGTCTTAAACGTAAAAAAGAAAACTTGTCTCTTGAAGAGTTGGCTACTCATCCTCGTTTAGAAGAGGAGACAAGACTTCGAGAGAAATTGGAAGACATCGAAAATAATGATAAAAAAGTCCATGTGATGGAGGAAGGTAATGAGTAAAACAACCCTAATCTTTCGGACATAAAAGGAAGAACAAATCTAACAATAATGACAAAAATAAAAAGAAAAATGTTACTTGTTTTCATTTTCACAAACCTGGACACTACAAAAGGGACTGTCGCTTACTTAAAAAGAAGCGTGAAGGTAAACAAAAGTATAACAAAGGAAAAGAATATTTGCTGATTATAATATCCAATATTAATACTCTCGAAGATGATGGATCGTGGTGGGTCTATTCTGGTGCAACAAGACAAGTTTTCGAGAATCAAAAAAATGTTTTCTTCTTACGAACAAGTGGAATATGGCATCGTTCTCTATATGGGAAATTCTCCAACTGTGCTAGTTAAAGGCAAAGGAAAAGTGGAAATTAAATTCACTTCTAGAAAGACTATAACTGTTACCAATGTACAACATGTTCCAGAAATCCGCAAAAATTTGGTCTTCGGTAGTCTACTCAACAAACATGGTTTTAAACTTGTATGTGAGTCTGATAAGTTTGAGTTGTCTAAAGGTCGGTTGTTTGTAGGAAGTGGATATTTGTACGAGGCTGTGTTTAAACTCAATATCAATAAAATTTCTAGTTCTGCTTACTTTATTAATTGTTGTTCTTTATGGCATAATCGTTTAGGTCATGTTAATATTAGGAAAATGAATGACATGATTATACTTGAATTAATTCCTAAATATGATAATGACTTAGTAAAATAATGTAAAACTTGAGTGCAAACCAAAATAACAAGAAAATCGTTTCCTAGTATAAATCAAACAAATTCATTATTATAACATGTTCATAATGATGCTTGTGACTTTCATAGTACATCTACAAGAGGCGAAAATAAATATTTTTCAACTTTTATTGATGATTATTCAAAATTTTGTAATGTCTATCTTTTAAATTCTAAAGATGCTGTTTTAGAAAAATTCAAGATTTACAAAAATGAAGTTGAAAACTTAAGTGGAGTAAACATAAAATATCTTAGATCCGATCGACGGGGTGAATATCACTTTCCTTAATTTTGTGAATCTGTAGGAATAATTCATGAAGTTACCGCCCATTATACACCCCAATAAAATGGTGTTGTTGAAAGAAAAATAGAACTATAACTGAAATAATAAATGCTATGTTATCTTATTCTGGGTTGGGTAAAGGATTTTGGGGAGAAGCAGTCTTAACTGCATGTCATATATTTAATAGGTCACCTACCAAAAGTACTAAAATAACTCCTTATGAATTATGGAATAAAAGAGCACCAAATTTAAGTTATTTAAAAGTTTGGGGTTGTATGGCCACTGCTAGATTGCCCGAACCTAAAATAAAGAAGTTAGGAAATAAAGGTGTTGAATGTATATTTGTAGGATATGCCCAACATACACTACACCAAAACTGGCGAATGGTCATAGCAAAAATCCATGAACAATACTGTGGGACGCAGACTTGGGTCGTGACTATTTCGGGCACGATCAATTTCGTGGGTCGGGGCCCAAGTCCGTGACCAATATGGGGTAACGGACCTGAGGGGGTCACGGCAGATGGTCGTGGACTTAGGTCATGACCCACACCGAAGATGATGGCTCCGATATTAATACTCTCACAGATTATGGATCATGGTGGGTCGATTCCGGTGCAACAAGACAAGTTTGCAATAATCGAGTAATGTTTTCTTCTTACGAACATGTGGAAGATGGCACCGTTCTCTATATGTGAAATTCTTCAACTGCGCTAGTTAAAGGCAAAGGAAAAGTGGAAATTGAATTCACATCTGGCAAGACTATAACTCTTACCAATGTATATCATGTTCTAGAAGTTCGCAAAAATTTGGTCTTCCGTAGTCTACTCAACAATCATGGTTTTAAACTTATATTTGTGTCAGGTAAGCTTGTGTTGTCTAAAGGTCGATTGTTTGTAAGAAAGGTATATTTGTATGGGGCTATGTTTAAACTCAGTATCAATAAAATTTCTAGTTCTGCTTACTTTATTGATTGTTGTTCTTTATGGCATAATCGTTTAGGTCGTGTTAATATTAGGAAAATGAATGACATGGTTATACTTGAATTAATTTCTAAATATGATAATGACTTAGTAGAATAATGTAAAACTTGCATGCAAACCAAATAATAAGAAAATCATTTCCAAGTAGAAAGAAAACAAATTCATTTTATAACTTGTTCATAGTGATGTTTGTGACTTTCATAGTACACCTACAAGAGGCGTAAATAAATATTTTGCAACTTTTATTGATGATTATTCAAATTTTTGTAATGTCTATCTTTTAAATTCTAAAGATGTTGTTTTAGAAAAATTCAAGATTTACAAAAATGAAGTTGAAAACTTATGTGGAGTAAAAATAAAACATCTTAGATCCAATCGAGGATGAGAATATCACTTTCCTTAATTTTGTGAATTTGTAGGAATAATTCATGAAGTTACTGCCCCTTATACACCCCCAACAAAATGGTGTTGTTGAATGAAAAAACAGAACTATAATTGAAATGATAAATGTTATGTTATCTTATTCTAGTTTGGGCAAAGGATTTTGGGGAGAACCAGTCTTAATTGCATGACATATATTAAATAGGGTACCTACCAAAAGTTCTAAAATAACTCCTTATGAATTATGGAATAAAAGAGCTCCAAATTTAAGTTATTTCAATGTTTGGGGTTGTAGGGCCATTGCTAGTTTGCCTGAACCTTACAGAAAGAAGTTAGGAAATAAAGGTGTTGAATGTATATTTTTAGGATACGCCCAACATATATAGTAAGACTTATAGGTTTCCTGTGATAGTATGAAATAATTCAATTGAAATGAATACAATTCCAGAATCAAGAGATGCAGAATTTTATGAAGACTAGGTTTTAACCCCGCGCGACGCGCATGCGATTTGTACTTCTAGTGCAACACTATTTTATAGAACAATTTACATAAAAATTTGAAACATGTCAGTCTAAGTAAAGAGAGCAAAAATTTCGTAATAGTAAAAAAAAGCAAAAGGATACGATATACGTTTTGAAAATAAAAATTTAAACACATATAACAGTCATTTGTAATTATAGATAATTTTGTATTGCTAACCTATTTCATTTCTTTCTAGCATATCTTTTCTTTTGTTTCTAGCATACCCTTGAATCCAGTTTCTACCTTTCCAAGACAACAATGTGGAAAAATAAATTTAAACTTGTATATATACGTATGGAATTATTTTTATATCTCTTGATAGACAACATCAAACTAATTTGGCAATGACAAAAGCCATCTCCAAAATTTTGTCATGACTTAATAATTTCATTTGCTTGAAGAATTCAAAGTCCAAACTAAACCAATCTTATGCCATTTTCATTTATACACCAATCAAATACTTGTGCCTCATTTATTACTCCACCTAGGTTTAGTCAAATTAAGCTTGTTTTTCTTCCCATAGAGAACCATACTTTCTCCAATTAACAACTAAACTAATAAAAATATACATCTATTGTACACCATAAATAAATTATTAATATTTTTTGTTAGGATTATTTTATCTTATTTGAAACGCATCAATCATGTCATATAACTAATTGTCATCGACAATATCTTTAGTGCAACTTTCTATTGATTCAAGGTAAAGAGAACATGGTTAAATATCATTAGGTATATCATAATAGTTAGTGAAGACAATCAAAGGTAGATGATACCAACTATAAAAATATAAAGTAATCATAAAATAATTTTAAAAATAAGATATTTTAGTCATGAACAAAGAGATGCATCTGATGAAAATTTGACTACAAAAGTCATGGAAAAAATCCAAACCTCAACTACAAGTAAATTTGATGTATCTCTATTTATATTGGCCTAACAAAACCTTTAAATCTAAAGGAAAAAATAGGATGAAGTTAGAAGAATGGAAATATAAATCTCGAAGTCTAGGAATTAAGTCTTTAGAAAAAAAACAATAAAAAATTCAAAATAAAAAAGCTCGTGGAGCTGATATTTTTCAATTATAATTAAGAGACAATGAAAGGATTCACAAATGTTAATTACACGCCATTTGAAAGAAAAACATTTCTCACCAACCACACAAAACATACATAATTAATAAAATAAATTTAATTTGATAAATCTATAATAGAGATTTCAGACCACATACAAAAATTGAATAATAGCAAAACAATAGCATACATCAAACTTGGTTGCCTCTGCTAAAACCTGATCTGAATTTAGGTTGTTGATGCTAGATTTAGTGAAACCTGACAAATGGTTTATGGGTTATGTTCGATGTCTAATAGAGCATGTGGGTCACGGATGACTCCATTTCAAAAATTACCTAAAATTATTTATAATAACGCATAGAATAGAGGTGTAGAAAAATAAAAGTGTATATATATATATATATATATAGATAGATAGATAGATAGATAGATAGATAGATAGATAGAGAGAGAGAGAGAGAGAGAGAGAGAGAGAGAGAGAGAGAGAGATTCATCATTTATATACTGGCGAAGGCATCATATGTCGTTAATGATCTTGGTTTCAATATTAAAAATATATAAGGAAATAATAGGTGAGCTAAAACATGATAAGTTTATATGCATATTATAAAACAAATGCAGTTAAATATCTTGCATGCCAAAATATTGATATTAGTGTATATATAAGGATCTGGATATGGTTGTATTGCATACTCGTGTTCACTCCATCAAGACTGTTTCATCATTTTGAAAAAATTGAAGCTCATATGAATTGAAATTGTTATATATCACAAATGAAAAATTAATAAATAAATGGTTGTGGGCACTGAAAATTAAATCCAAATATTTGGAAAAGCAAAAGTCATTATGGAATTTAAAAAATATACCCAAAATCATAACCATTCATTGTTAAAAATTATACCAAATACGAAATAAATGTAAGATGAAATTATTAAAGAAAAACAATAAACGAAAACCATACTCATTCATTATTCAAAGTAAATAATACAAAAATAGACAAAAACGGACGAAGAAATTATGAAAGCAATAACATAATTTTGTACATCTTATTTCTAAAAATCAATTATTGAACAACAAATTTTGAATAAGTTAACTTTGTTGGTAAGAGTTGCTGATATGGAAAAAAAATCTTAAAAAATTAAAATATATTCACAGAATAGGTAAACAGGTGGAGAACATCGAATGGTAGAAAGTTACCCATTTAAAAAAATCACCCTCCTCCTAAAATCTCTAAGATCAAATATATTCGCACAATTGGTTTTCCTTTACTTCTTGGTTTGGATTGCTTTCAGAGGGAGAGAGATAGGCACAAACAATTATAAAATGAATATGAAGTTAAAGAGATAATGAGGCTTCTAACCATGAGTCCGTGATGCAAAAAAAACAATGAGTTGGGCAACCCGATGTATAGGAATTAATAGATACCGACCCTCCTACATATGGTGTTTCGCATCTCGATGAAGAATGTGATATCCCCTAGTTTTGAGATAATATAGATGTCAAATTTAACTTATTAATGGTGATTGAGTGAGACTTTTGTTTCAATCTGTTTTTGTTGTTTATGTTAGATTGGATCCGTACGTTTATTGGGTTTACTATCAACAAAAAGGAGCTAATCTATTTTATTACTATAAAATGGAAGCCTTTACTTAAGTCTCCTGGATGTATAACCTATCCATGTATGATTTATGTATTCAATTCATGATTTTCTCTCTTGGTTACCAATTCACTCTCTTATATATACCTCATTTGTCTTCACTTTCTCAGCCATCATGTCTTCTCTCTTGGATGAATCACATTCCATCATTTATGCTCATTGATATCATCATGTCCATTTATTTCTTTCAATTCATGATTTGCTCTTCCTCTTTCACCTACAACTTGTCTTCTTTCTCTCAAGTGATGATTCGCCTCCCTAATTTATGCCCTCAGACATATTGTCTCTCCATCTCCATTTTATCTATTTATTGAAACAAATATCATGGGTATTTCCTCATTTTCGGTCAACAATTTAGGTTCAAGGTAACAATCTCGACACTGAGTTTCACCTTTTTCACTCTCTATTGAGTTATGAAGAATGTACTATATATGTGGAACTTCTTTCTTTTCTTTTTTTTTACATTTTTTTGGCTTGAAATAGATCAATTATTGTCCCACTTGTTTGCATATTTGCTTTGCATTTCCTCATTTTTGGGCAAGAATCACTCTTCCAGGTATTCTACAATATAGTTTTTAAGTTCAGTTCATTGAATATCATTTGGATTATACATTATTTTGGGTGTCATAATATGTGTTACCAATTGTTTGATTTAATGTATATGTGGTTTAATTATCATGACTTTAAATCCAAAAAGTTTTGTCCACCATGTATTATATTTCATACGATTTTGTTGAAACCACCTTACGATAACCTAACTGGGACGTTTGAAGGATTATTGAAAAAGGAAACTTGAAAGTGCAAAAAATTTCAAGTTTTGAAAAGCTCACAAAATTTCAAGTTTTGAATTGTACCTAATGTTTTTGTGAACTCTAATCCATTGATCTTGGTCTGCTTTAATTATTTTTTAGGATCAAATCCCAAAATAGACCATGTTTACTTTTTCCCTAGGTAATCTATTTTATTAAAATACATGCATTCTACAATTAGTCTATGAAAAAGTCACGAGAATTGCAACCCAGTGAATTGAATCTTCTATCAGAAATGAATATTTAATCTAAAAATGTTTTTAATCTCTATTCTATGGGATACAGTTATCACACCATTCACAAACTCTAACATACGACTAATGTCTTGTAAGGACAATTTTAGCATGTCCGTTATCTTACAGTTTTATATGTCGTACGCCGTTACATTGGGCACGTCTCTACATGATCACATTTGACTGCCTCAATCCGAATTCCGGGAATCAAGCATCCAGTATCTCCATCATGTGTTCCACATCAGCCTCAACGACTTCACGTTCCATGATTTTAGGGACTACGTGCAAGCGGTACGCAAGAGAAGTCAAAACAGTGAAATAAGGCTTGATAGGGAAGTTCAAGGGCAATTTGGTAATTTTACAGCTGCCGTTCTGAAGACCGGTCAATTGGAAAGTAGAAGATCTTGCGGTAACGAAGATACTGGAAGAAACGGCACCTCAATCCAAGCTACGGTGAAGAAGTTATGAGCCTTTGAAAATGGAGAAAATTCCCCGGAAAAGACATGGAAATTTTCTAAGTGATTAAACCTCCCATTCCAGCGATTGACCCCGAACCCAGCCTGAACCGGTTCGGGGGGGCGAACCGGTTCGCAGGGACCCCGAACCGGTTCGGTTACCCTGTACGCTGGATAGAATTTCAATGTCTTAAATTCGTAAAACTCTTCATGTGTTTTCCTATTTAATCCAACTTTGGGGGAGCTATTTTGCAAGACTTAAAAAGACAAAATTTAGAGTCCTTATACTCCAAGTCTTCATGGTATTTGAGTCCCTTGATTCATACCTTTGATTCACACAATTCCCAATCTATTGTGAATCACTTTGCAACCCAAGAACACAAGATTGCTGTTCAACCCTTGTGAAGAAGATCGTTCCTTCTTCTTCATTGCTGCCCTACTGGAAAGGGATATCTCCAGCCGCGACTACAGAATCCGACACCTGAGGGTAATTCTTAGTCAAACTGTATTTTTCATTGTAATCCGATTGTAAACCGTCTTTTACAAATTATAGTGAAAAATAAATGGTTTTGCCCCTTTGGGGGATTTTTCCTCACTTGTGTGTGTTTGAATAACTATTGCATGATCTTATCTTGTTTCAATCACACCTAGTTGCATGATTAGGGTCAATCTGGGTTAATACGGAATTTATTATATTATTTCTTAATTGAACGCAAGAGACAACTCTTTTTAATTGGTATCAGAGCGGGTTACGCTATTTTATTGCATATTCCTAATTTTTGTAAAATTTTCTAAAAGATATCAATTTTCTGAAAAATTGATTTTTGAAAAGAGCGTGTTCAAATGGAGAAATCATACAATAAATTGCCTGTTTTTTACGGTAAAAATTATGCTTATTGGAAAGCCCGTATGAGGTCGGCTTTAAAAGCCATTGATGAACGGGTATGGATTCTTGTTGAAAGAGGGTGGACACCTCCCTCTGTCACTGTTGAAAAGGTGACAAATTTAAAACTTGTCACGTCATGGACCGAAGATGAATTTAGATGGTCTTCCTTTAATTCTAAGGGATTGAGTGTTATTTCCGGTTCCATCACTCCTGATGAGTTCAAACGCATAATGACGTGCACCACGTCAAAAGAGGCATGGGATGTTTTACAACTTACCCATGAAGGAACCAATGCTGTTAAAGAGTCTAAATTGCAGAATTTAACAACTCAATTTGAAACCATCACCATGCATGAAAATGAATGTTTTGATGAATTTTATGCTAGGTTATCTGACATTGTTAATACTAGCTTTAATCTTGGTGAACATATTCCTAATGCTAGACTTGTTAAAAAGATTCTTCGTTCCCTTCCTAAGCGTTTTATCCCTAAAGTCATTGTGTTAAAATCCTTGGGTAATTTAAATACACTGAAATTGGAAGAACTTGTAGGAGATTTATAAACTTATGAAATTGACATGTTTCCTAAATCTGCCAAGTCTAAAGATAAGGTAATTGCCCTTAAAGCCCAAGAGAGAAAAAGTGAGGGGTCGGCAAGAAAGAGAGTCGAGTCATCTAGAAAGAGAGAGACTGAAACCTCTCATTCTGAATGTGAGTTTGACTTAGATGATTTGGCCTTATTTGCTAAAAACTTTAAGAAAATTCTGAAATTTAAGAAAAGTGGGAACTTCAAAGATAAAAAGAATTTTTAGAAAATAAGTTTGAAAAGAAAGATTTCAAAGACCCTTCTATGAAAGACAGTGAGAGATGTTTTGAGTGCGACGGTAAGGGCCACAGAGCGTTTGAGTGTGCCACACGTCTAAATAGAGAAAAGGGTAAAGCTGTCCTTAATGCTACCCTTAGTGACGACAGTGAGGTCGAGTCGGTGGACTCGGGAGATGAGTCACCGCATGAGCGTAACTTCGCCGCGTTCATGGATAGTCATGTGAGTACTCCTAGTTCACCTCACGACGATGAGGATGCTGATTCACAAGGACACTCGACAGTGAGAGAGAAGAGAGTGAGGAGGAGGATGAAGGTAGTGAGAGCGAGAGTAATCTTCAACACGCCTACGCTGAGTTATATAATGAATCATTCAAAACTAAAAAGCGAAACAAAGCGTTAGTTCTTAGGATCACAGCGTTAGGAGAAGACCTAGAAGAAGCGAGAGAGAGAGAGAGAGTCCTCCACCTGCACCGCTATGAGAGAGAGAGAGAGAGAGAGTAGTTTTGAGAAAGAAAAAGCGGACTTGACAAAACAAGTGGCTAGTCTTACGAGTGAGATCCATTACTCCGTGGAGACTCGGAAGAAACTTGAAGCCGTTATTGCCCAGCTTACTCATGACCTTGAGAGAGCTAGGAAAGTCAAGGTACAAATCGAGGAGAGATCTGGGAAGATGGGAAAGATGCTCCTCGGTCCCGCTTTAGGTTTTGGTGATAGGCAGGGAATAGGTTTTGATGGTGCCTCCACGTCCCAAATTGCACCTGGACCAATTCCTGAGTTTACCACGACTCCATATGGCCGTCATCAAAATCCAAGAAGGAAAGTTCGACCAAGAAAAGCAAACCGAGGTCCTCCTAGTACTGTGCTCTTTTGCTCCCATTGCAAAAGAAATGGACACCTCAGGGAGATTTGTTATAGGTTGGGTCAGACACGACGTACGGTTGCTCCACCACATCATACTGATGAGTTTGATAGTCTGAGAGAGCGTGTTGAGTTTCTAGCTGCCACATCACAGAGTTTGATGGAGGAATTCCGACGGATCTCCTTACCATCCATGAATGCTTCTCGCATTCCGGCTACAACCAACAAGAACAATGGTAAACATAAAGTTACCTATTCTTGGGTACCTAAGATAGTGAAAAAGGCCCTTGTTGTCCATGTCGCTCTCAAAGCACATAATACCTCACAATGGTATTTTGATAGTTGTTGCTCCAGACACATGACAGGTGATGTCTCATACTTTACCCATATTGAGGATTATAATGATGGCAGAGTCACCTTTGGAGATGGGAGCAAGTCTAGCATTGTAGGACGAGGTACAGTAGAGTTACCAGGATTTCCTAAGATAGAGAATGTGTTGTACGTCAAAGGTTTGAAAGCAAACCTTCTCAGCATCAGCCAGCTGTGCGACGATGACTTTGCAGTAAAGTTTGACCAGAAATCTTGTAAGGTTTATAATCAAGCCGGTAAACTATTAGTGCAAGGGGTGAGGACAGAGTATAACTGCTATGGGACTGAGCCCACATCCTCACTTGTCTGCAACAGCGCCACGATCACTCCTATGGATCTGTGGCACCAACGTCTAGGTCACGTGAACGTTAGAAACTTATCTCGTTTAGCTAAAAAGGACCTAGTACGTGACTTACCATCACTTGGAAAGCCAACTTCCACCATTTGTGGACCCTGTCAGTTGGGAAAGCAAATCCGTAGCCCACATAGGAAGTTGCATTCCATTACCACCTCTCGGGTACTTGAGTTGATTCACATGGATCTTATGGGTCCTACTCATACAGAGAGTCTGAGTGGTAAGAGGTATATCCTCGTGATGGTGGATGATTTCTCTAGATATTCGGTTGTTGGTTTTCTAAGAGAGAAATCAGATGCTGTTGATTTTTTAACGACCAAGTGCCGTGTCCTGCAAAACCAACACGGTGTCACTATTAACAGAATGCGTAGTGACAACGGCACTGAATTCATAGAAGCAAAAGTTGACCTTTACTGTGATAGCCTTGGGATCAAACATGAGTTCTCTGCTGTCAGAACTCCTCAGCAAAATGGGATTGCTGAGAGAAAGAATAGAACGATCCAGGAAATGGCTAGGTCTATGCTTCTAGGTCGTAAAGTCTCTAGGAGATTTTGGGCAGAGGCAGTGTCTACTGCATGCCACACGGTGAATAGTATTTACCTGCGTCCACACACACTTTAGACGCCGTATGAATTATGGACTGGCAAGAAACCCAACCTGGCATATTTCCGTGTTTTTGGGAGTAAATGCTAGATCCTACGGGATAGAGAGCAATTAGGAAAGTTTGAATCCCGGAGCGACGAGGGAATATTGCTAGGATATTCATCGAATAGTAGAGCGTACCGGGTTTTTAACCTGAAGAGCTCTAAGGTTATGGAATCAATAAATGTCACCGTGCAAGATGACGAACCTCCGACGTCTATTGATCCTAACCTTAAGTGTGCGGATGAGGACTGTTCTGACAGTGATTTTCCTGTCCCTATCCCACACTCTGTGGACCCTATTCCTGTGCTAGGGGACACACCTGCTTGGGTTCGCAAGAGTCATGACCCTTCAGCCATTGTTGGCGATCCCACTCTAGGGGTCAAGACTCGTGCTCAGCTAGAGAACGTTGTTAGCCATCTTTGCTACACGTCCAAAGTTGAGCCCAAGAATCACAAGGAAGCACTCAAGGATGAACACTGGATATCTGCCATGCAGGATGAGTTGCTTCAGTTTAAGAAGAAAAATGTCTGGGAACTTGTCCCCCGACCCAGTGATACTAATGTGATAGGTACCAGGTGGATTTTCAAGAATAAAATGGATGAAAATGGTACTATTACTATAAACAAGGCTAGGTTGGTCGCTCAAGGCTACACACAGATAGAGGGTGTAGACTTTGGGGAGACATTTTCTCCTGTTGCGAGGCTTGAGTCCGTCCGCTTACTACTCGCCATCGCATGTCATCTGCGCTTCAAGCTATATCAGATGGATGTCAAGAGTGCCTTTCTGAATGGCATTCTACAGGAGGAGGTTTATGTGGAACAACCAAAAGGGTTTGAGGACCCTAAGCACCCAGATCACGTCTACTATCTTAGGAAAGCCTTGTATGGTCTGAAGCAAGCACCCCGTGCTTGGTACGAGAGGCTTACTTCCTATCTCTTAGCCCGTGGCTTCACGAGAGGGGGAGTTGATATGACGTTGTTCGTCAGGAGAGATGACGGTGCCATTTTGGTTGCCCAAGTCTATGTGGACGACATAGTCTTTGGATCCACATGCTCCCAGCATGCTCACCACTTTGAGGAGGAGATGAAAAGTGAGTTTGAGATGAGCATGGTTGGTGAGCTTACTTTCTTCCTTGGTCTCCAGGTTCGTCAGCTAGAGGATGGGATGTTCATCTCCCAATCCAAGTATGCTAGAGACCTAGTGAAGAAATTTGGTTTAGACTCCGCTAAGCATGCACGTACACCTATGAGTACTACTACCAAGCTTAGTAAGGACACTTTAGGCAAGGACGTAGAGCAAACCTTGTATCGGAGTATGATAGGCAGTCTTCTCCACTTGACTGCTAGTCGTCCCTACATAGCCTTTAGTGTTGGAGTCTGTGCGCGATATCAGGCGTCTCCAAAAGAGTCACACTTACTCGCTCTAAAACGTATTATCAAATACGTGAGTGGAACTCTCTCTTACGGTATTTGGTATTCCTTTGATACCGATGACCGTTTGTCCGCCTATTCGGATCCCGATTGGGACGGGGACGTAGATGGATGTAAGAGAACTTCGGGTGGGTGTTTCTACTTTGGTTCTGCTCTTGTCTCTTGGTTGAGCAAGAAGCAAAACTCCATCTCTTTGTCCACTACGGAGGCAGAGTACATTGCCGCCAGGAGTTGTTGCACGCAACTCTTGTGGATGAAGCAAATGTTGGAGGATTACGGGATTTCACAGGACACCATGTTCATTTCTTGTAATAACACGAGCGCGATACACATATCCTGCAATCCTGTCCAACATTCGCGCACAAAGCACATCAGGTTACGCGAGCACTTCATACGTCAATTAGTTGAGGAGAGTCGTATCCCTGAGTTTCGTTCCCACCGACCGTCAGTTAGCCAATATTTTCACGAAACCTTTAGATGCCCTTAGATTTGAGAGTCTTAGGAAGTCTTTGGGGATTTGCACAGTTGACTGAGGGGTTGGTCCGTGTCTAGCATTGGTTGCATTATCATTTTCATATCCTCTGATGCCTATTGCTAGATTGTACTTTTAGTTTGCTTTATTTTTTCTTGCTTTTCATTTTTTTTGAAAAATTCAAAAATATTTTCTTTTTAGAAAAATTTGTAGAAAATCACAAAAAGATTTTATTTTGATAAAATTTTTGAAAATTTCAAAAAGAGTTTTGCCTTTTATGGATGAGCATTTAAAATAGCCAAGTCACAATTTCATTCCATATATCCATGTGACTGTTTGATAGAGATTTGAGAGGCTACATCATTTCATCCATGTGCTTAACATTGATTGGAGTCTTTAAGATGTAATTAGTGATATCTTCCTACATGCTTGACTCCTATATCCTTTATTGCACACATGCACGGCTATATTTGATTATTTCACTTGTCTATCACATATTGGCTTGAGTGTTTCTATCTCAATTATGTCTATACAATGTACAATATGGGATAAAGCTTGACAAGATTGGATTGCATGTGAAAACCGTTTGGTGAGACTGTGTGTTAATTTGCCTAACAGGGAGGGGCTACCAAAGTTGATTTCTTATCCTTTGCGCAAAAGCCACTGTTTAAAAGGACCTAAAAATGGAGGAATTTTAATATCCGAGGTCCTAAGAGGTTAAAAGAGCCCGAAAAAAATTATAAGGCAATAAAAAGCAATTCATACCAAATATGGGCCATTTAGGTTTCACCATCAATTCTCCAAAGTTTGAGAATTTAGTATACCTCTATTCAAAATATAAATCTGAGGGAGTTTGGTTGGAGAATGTTTAAACGGGTTTGCACTTCCTTGAAAGTCCTGAAAAAGCATGAAAAACTTTTTGGACGTTATTGGTGTAGAAATCACTTTGAGCTTTGATTTGCTGATTTGATTTAGTCAATGTCTTATATTGCATTTTTTTTACACCAAAGGAAGCATTTGAGTTCATTCGTTAGGAATATCCAATATTCATCTTGCACATATGTCATGTTTTTATGCATTGATTTTCCTATCGAATTTTGATCACACCTATTCATTAACGCTATCACCGACTTGGTTGTTTTGTGATCATTCATGGTGTGATTTATGCCTTGTGACACCCCGTGCCTTGTCTGCTTGATTTATTTCTCTCATTTGTCTATTTGGGGACATCATAAAAAGGGGGATAATGAATTATCTTATTATGGGGGAGTGTTGAAATTTGAGAATCATCATAAATTGATATATATATACCTATGTTTATCTCATTTCAAACTCGATACGTCACTTGGTATTTTCTTTGTCTCATGTGTGTAGGTACATCCTTGATAAATCCCATGATGCACACTCTGATGAGAAAAGCCTTGAGAATCTATGAAGATTCGAAGAACAAACGATGAAGACTTATTCATTTGTATCTTTCCAGTTTTGGGTTCATGGAAGGGTAGATTTGTATAGGCATTTTGCTATTAGTTAATTCGGATTTTTTATGTATGTACCGGCATAGACATAGGGGGAGATATGTAAGGACAATTTTAGCATGTCCGTTATCTTACAGTTTTATATGTCGTACGCCGTTACATTGGGCACGTCTCTACACGATCACATTTGACGGCCTCAATCCGAATTTCGGGAATCAAGCATCCAGCATCTCCATCATGTGTTCCACATCGGCCTCAACGACTTCACGTTGCATGATTGTAGGGACTACGTGCAAGCGGTACGCAAGAGAAGTCAAAACAGTGAAATAAGGCTTGATAGGGAAGTTCAAGGGCAATTTGGTAATTTCACAGCCACCGTTTGGAAGACCAGTCAACTGGAAAGTTGAATATCTTGCCGCAACGAAGATACTGGAAGAAACGGCACCTCAATCCGAGCTACGGTGAAGAAGTTATGAGCCTTTGAAAATGGAGAAAATTCCCCGGAAAAGACTTGGAAATTTTCTAAGTGATTAAACCTCCCATTCCAGCGATTGACCCCGAACCCAGCCCGAACCGGTTTGGGGGGGGGGGGGGGGGGGGAACCGGTTCGTAGGGACCCCGAACCGATTCGGGTACCCTGTACCCTGGATAGAATTTCAGTGTTTTAAATTCGCAAAACTCTTCATGTGTTTTCCTATTTAAACCAACTTCGGGGGAGCTATTTTGCAAGACTTAAAAAGACAAAATTTAGAGTCCTTATACTCCAAGTCTTCATGGTATTTGAGTCCCTTGATTCATACCTTTGATTCACACAATTCCTAATCTATTGTGAATCACTTTGCAACCCAAGAACACAAGATTGTTGTTCAACCCTTGTGAAGAAGACCGTTCCTTATTCTTCATTGTTGCCCTACTGGAAAGGGATATCTCCAGCCGCGACTACAGAATCCGACACCTGAGGGTAATTCTTAGTCAAACTGTATTTTTCATTGTAATCAGATTGTAAACCTTGTTTTACAAATTATAGTGAAAAATAAATGGTTTTGCCCCTTTGGGGGATTTTTCCTCACTTGTGTGTGTTTGAATAACTGTTGCATAATCTCATCTTGTTTCAATCACACCTAGTTGCATGATTAGGGTTAATCTGGGTTAATACGGAATTTATTATATTATTTCTTAATTGAACGCAAGCTCCAACTCTTTCATGTCTAAGACACAAATTAATCTCAAGCAAAAAATAAATTGATATAAATAATTGATTCTCGACTTCAAAAGAAGGTTCTTATATATTTTTTGCTGACTAACTTATATCCCCGAACCAGATATTGTGTTCAACAATCATGTCATGTTATATATACTAACATCATTATTGTTAGTTAACTTTATCTATCAAAACTATAAACACCTCCAAACATGAGTTAATATATGAATCTCAGCAACAACAACATATTATGTTTGTTGATCAGTTATAAATTAGATTAGGAAATATTGTTGCAAAACATTGATACTTAAGTCAAATTTAACAATAAGTCACACAAGAAACATGAAATCCCAATTATTACAAGAAAATGCTACCCATAGAATTACTCCAAAATTAAATATGCTCCAACTCAATGTGCATCCCAATAGGTTTGTCACCTCACTATTATAAGAGGCATTCTATAAGATGTCCCAAAAATTAACATTAGGGAATGGAAAACCCTTTCTTAAACTTCTGACTGTATAATTGTTCTCACGAACGTAAGAAGGCTCGTTTATTCCATGTGATCTAATGGCATGTTGTATTTGAATCGGAACCCACCATAGTTCAATGCTAAATTAACCAATAATAGATAGATTAAACCCTAATATCCTAGAAACTCCAAACCGCTATAATTAAACCCTAACTTTAACAAAAAAAAAACTAATCAAACCTAAAATAAAAGCCTCAACCTAAATGCTCATTCAAAATATGGATGCTTAAGTCAAATTTAACAATAAGTCACACCAGAAATAGGGAATACCCAATTATTACAAGAAAATGCTACCCATATCATTACTCTAAAATTAAATATGCTCAAATTCAATGTGCACCCCAATAGGTCTGTGACCTCACTATTATAAGAGGCATTCTATAAAATGTCCCCAAAATTAGCATTAGGGAAAGGAAAAACCTTTCTAAAACATTTGACAGTATAATTTTTCGCACCAGCGTAATTGTAAGAGACGGTAATATGGTTAAGCCATATCTAAAGATTTGGTTACAAATTTAACAATGGCAGGTAAACTAATAGGCCCCAAAAGAAGAACAAATCATAATTTGAACTGCACTCTCTTGCCCAAGTCTCAGTAGATTTAGTTAATTGTTAATGAGATATTTTGAAAATGTTGATATACTATTTGTTTTCGCAATTATATTTTAGATTTTTGTTGAATAGTTGGGATTTGTTTCACTATATATGTGTTTAATTGCAGCAAACAGTATATATTGGGAAAAATATCCTTACTGGAACTCTTCTAGTATGTCTTTTAACAGATTTTTCTTGAGTGTCATCTATTCTGGTAAAATGAATTCGGAATGACAATTCAGGTTTGATAACATTATATATTAAAATGAAGATGAATGATACTTTACTTAGGATTTCAGTCTTTGTTTGTCTTTCTAAATGACATTTACACGTTGTTGTTACTCTAAATGCATGAACAAACAGGAGTTTGAGGCGTAATATGCAACCTCGATGAATAAATACAAAGAGTGGGATGGTGTATTCGTTGTGCTTCTCCACGGAGAACATAACACCCAACATCCAATGGGATACACAATATGACAACGAATAGATCAAACGTCGAGCAGTAGACGTAGGAGTGCAGTGGAGCTGAGAGAAAGGCTTATTATTCTAATTTCTCTAGGCCCTGAACAAGCAAATGACATTATGTTCTTTCTATTTTTTCCCCAAACAAATTATTCTTTAGGATCCGTTGGATATAGATTTTTTTCTTTTGATATGATTTTTATTCTATTTTTTTCCATCGGGGAATGACCAATTATGAATTATATGTTAGATTGTCTTATGCTCCCCAATTATCTTATTCTTATTCGTGAAGGTGTAATGACCGTTATCTCAAGTTTAGGATCATCTTATGATTCAATGTCTCATGATTGTGAATACACTAAAGAGTTATATGAGTTTACATTGTACTCAAAGTACGTACGATTCTTTCTCTGTGTAAGGGAATATATGAATTGTGCAAGTGATTGTGTCATTCTTTATTTCTTTGTTTATATTTTTTTAAGAAAAATAATGAAGAGTCTTCTTTCTAAATTGACAATTTTGAGATGTATGTGTATGAAATGTGGGTTGCATGCTAGTGGTATATAAACAAGGGCTTCCTTGTTTAAATTATGAGATTCGGGTAAAGAATTCGGTCAGGGAATTAGATACTAACTGTAAAAGTTAGGGTCCGTTTGATAGTCATATTTGTCAATGACACCCCTACCAATTAAATATCGAGTGATCAGTCCTTTATCAAATTTAAAATAGAATATCCGGTTGGTTCATTCTTAGGATCACTGTCGAAAAACATATTCTTTATTAATCGCCTAATAATTAATAAAGCTAGTGTCAAAACATTATAATCCCAATTAAACTGTAACCTTTTAAACCATTAAAGTTAATTAGTTTAAATCATTAACTCATCCACCATAATCATGAATGAATAAATACTGAATGGAAATCACCTGCTGAAATAAATAAGGCTGGATTAAACATTCCAGTTCAAAGTATCAAGTCCAACAAAACATTATGAAAACTTAATCTAACTGAAAACTGAAATAAACTGAGTATAATATCTCTCTGATATAAATAAGAAAATGTGAAGGGGTGACACATGCCCTATCTGAAATGACTAAACATGGAACTAAGATACAATGGTCTGTCAGTCTAAGTTTGGTATCCTTGTGGTTGGATACCTAAAATACAGATACAAGAGAAAAGAGATTTTGCAAGAGACGGGTTAGAGCCTGAGTGTAAACGATTTTAAAACATTTTAGCAAGTATTTAATAATTGCAGTAAAGAAAATGTTATATGCATGTTATCTTTACGAGAACTCACATGAGATGCTCACCCCTCAACTATTGTACACGCCTAACATACTACTAAACAATTCCAGTTAACTTTATTACTTCTAACTAGGTTGTAGACATAACCCTTCTAACTATCATTGGTAGCATTATCTCTACATCCCACATACTATATCATTAAATATCTCTTAATTTAAAATTTTGAATAAGAGTCTCACATTCAAGTTAAGTGTTCACATACTTAAACTATATAGGAATTTATCATAATTCGTACCTATAAATTTCACAGAGTAGATATTAACACAATTATATACATTTCATTCATGATTATATAATATATATACTAATACTCCACCCTAGACTCGGTCGCGGTGCCTACATACTCTGCTATAAAGTCTAGGTACATCTCCTACTGAAACAAGGACAATCGGTTCGGTATCTCCCTCGAACCATAAATACAAATCACACATATTGGAGGCGAACATAGTTCCAAGCCAATGGTTACGCACATACCAACGTACCCAAATAATCGCCAACTTATCAACTCATCAATAAGTTGTTCCTAGGATCTATTCCCTTGAGGTACCAAATCTAAATTCAACCAATGGGCTCATCAGGATAAGACTGTCACCTTTCACAAACCTCTCACGATAACAAGTATCGTACGTATGTCATACACATAATAAAAACTACTATAGGTATTCACACAACCTATCAAGATCATTAGGTACACACACAACCCAAATATTATAACTCATATGTAGTATTATTCTCACTAATACTTACGATATATTTGTTGCTTTATGATTATTTTCTCCCTCATAATTTCGAAGGATAATTCACCGCACGAGAATCCTTAAATCATTAAACCCAATTAATACCAACATTATTAAATAGTACTGATTTCTTTGTAGGGTGTTATATTTCTCTCGAACTAATTACCTCATACACTTTGGATTGAAATCAAGAAATTCCCCAAAATTCGACACATCTCTCGAATGAAATTCTATCTTTTTTGAACGGGATGCCATCTCGTTTGAAGTTACTTCGCGCAAGATTCAATCTCGTTTGAAGTCGCTTCGCGCGACATCAAATGACTTGCTATTTTCCCCACGTGGTTTACTCTCGCTTGAAGCTATCGCTCAAACCAAAACTCATCTAGCTCGAACGAGATCCAACCTTATTTGATCGAGATCTCACTGAATCATCTTCCCCGTCCAGAACTTATATTCCTCCACCATTAACAACCCTAACTGGCAGAAATTGGGCTACGTTAGTCAACTGATCCACAATCACCCATATGGAATCATGACCCCTCCAAGAAGTAGGCAACCCTATGATGAAATCCATGGAAATTCTCTCCCATTTCCACACAGGAATCTCTAGTGGTTGAAGAAAACCTATCGGTTTCTGATGGTCCACCTTTACCAGCTAACAGGTTGCACACTTTGAGACAAACTCATATGTATCTCTTTATATCCCCCTCCACCAATATTGCCACCTCATATCTTGGTATATCTTATCCTCATCGGGATGTATCGTAAATCAGGATATATGCGACTTTGTCATCATCGTGTGTCGTAGATCCTGCCCTTTTGGAACAATCAGATATACATTGAAGCGCAAGCCTCCCTCAAAACTCACTAAGTAAGACTCTACTCCCTCAGTTAGAAGCTGTTGAATCCTCTCCTGACAAAACGGAACCACTACTTGTGCCTATACCACCCTCATCACAATCTGGGGTGTAACGGTCATAACGGACATGAACGATCGGGCAACTTCATCCTGCTTTCCCAACTCCTTCCATTTTGCCTTCCATACCTTGGCCACCTCACTTACTGGCCTCCAGCTTAATGCATCAGCTACGACGTTAGCCTTCCTCGGGTGGTACTCGATCTCAAATTGATAATCCTTCATAAATTCAAGCCACATGCTCTATCGCATATTCAACTGTCTCTTAGTGAACAAATACTACAGTGACTTGTGATCTGTGAATAGGCAAAATTTCTCTCCCAAACGATAATGTCTCCAAATTCGAAGTGCAAACATGACTGCTGCTAACTCCAAGTCGTGTGTGGGGTAATTTATTTCGTGAGGGTTAATCTTGGGGGAATCATAATCTATAGTCTGATCCTCCTGCTGTAATACTCCACCAAGCCCTTATAACGACGCATCAGTGAAAACGAAGTACTCCACGACTGCTCTGAGGAGTGCTAATACTGGTGCTGAAGTCAACTTATCCTTCAGCTCATCAAATGCTAACTGACATGCATAATCCCAAATAAACGACATACCCTCACGAGTCAGATTATTCATCGGACCTACAATCTTTGAGAATCCTCAAATGAACCCTCTGGAATAACTACCTAACCCCAAGAAACTCCGCACCTCCATCAGTGGCATGGGCTGTCCCAACTCCCTCATCACTGACACCTTGCTAAGGTCCACTGATATCCCCCAATTAGATTTGATATGCCCCCAAAACTATAACTTTCGTAACCAAAATCTACATTTTTTTGAATTTGGCGTACAACTCATTCTCCCATAAAGTCTGCAAAACCCTACGTAAGTGTTCGGCATGCTCATCCTCTATCTGTGAACAAACGAGGATGTCATCTATGAAGACAATAAGAAACTGATCTAAGAACCTTGTCAACACCCTGTTGGCATAACCCAAAACTTGTAAGATCCATATCTCGTCAGGAAAGCAGTCTTCGACGCATCCTTCTCCCTGATACGTAACTGGTGGTATCCCAACCCCAAGTCTTTTCGTTGAGAAGAATACAACTCCTCTCAACTGGTTAAATAAGTCATCGATGTGAGGCAACGGATACTTATTCCGTATCGTGTATTTATTCAACTCCATATATTCCACACATAATCACAAGGATCCATCCCTCTTCTTCACAAACAGAATTGGGGAACCCCAAGGGGAGGTACGCCTTCGGATGAAACCATGATCCAAAAACTACTCTATCTAATCCCGTAACTCCCTTATCTCCATATGAGCCATACGATAAGGTGCACGAGCTAGCGGTCGTGTGCCTAGCGCTAAATTGAGCACAAACTCTTTGTCCAACTTTTTTATTTTTTGTTTAAAATGTAAGCTTGTTTGGTGATGTTGTCCAAATTTTTTATTTTTTGTGTGGCACCTACAACAGTTGATTATTGCAAATTGAATGTACCGAATATGGGCTACGTTACATTTGTTCTAGACCATGGCTTATTATTTTCGATATAATATTTTGACAATTGTGCTCGTGTACATTTTAATTAACATAGAATGAAATGATGAATTTTAATTTGTGGTACATTTCAATTATTTTATTGTTTGAGTATCCACGACTTACTTGTATTAATGAAATCTATATTATCGCTTTTTTTGTATTTCAACAGTTCGATTGCTTCAACCTAAAATGGAAGACATTGACCTCGAACCCGTGGAGAAACCTTCACAATATAGTAGGAAAGGTAGAGGTGCGGCGAAGCTAAAGCGATTGACTAAAATAAAGAGGAGTGAAGAACGGATAAGAGTTGTATATAACGATCTTGGGCAACCAATAAGTACTAGCAAAAAAGAATTATCAAGTTATGTGGGTTTGATGGTGAAGTGCTTTGTGCCGACAACTTATCCAAGTTGGCTTAAAGTGCCAATCAAATTGAAGAATGATCTGTGGGAGGCAATATATATATATATATATAAAATATTGTTTGATGCATTTTTTGTAGTGAACCTAAAAAAAAAAGAGAAAGTAAAAGTGTTAATGGCTGCTAAAATATGCTGAAGGATTTAGAGCATTGTAGTAAAACTCAAGCCGCAGAAAAATGAAAAGGGATGTGAGAGGTTAAAGGATTGTATTCTTATTACTGCCAATTAATATAACCTGGCCGCTATGAAATGTACAGAAAGTCACAAGCACAAACACCACCACCAAAGGTGAAAATTGATAGCCATTATCTTGATATTGATCCGATAATTTGTATAATAATCAATAGCGTGACCTGCTAGAGGAGCAGCCCTGCTATATATATATATATATACTAGCGGATGCCCGTGCCCGAGGGCACGGCGACAAATATGCCCCCGTTATAATAAAAAAATAAAAAATATATTTTAAAAATATAAATTAAGAAAGTATAAAAAAATATAAAAAAATATATAAATTAAATTATTTAAAATTATTTCCCTTTTTAAAAAAAATTATTTCCCTTTAAAAAAAATAAAAACAAATACTCTTTTTATTAAAAAATAAAAATAAATAAAAAACCTTTTAGCATGACATTTCATGCATGAGCATGAAAAGGAGAAAATATCATTTTTACTTTCCCTTTTTTTTGTAGGTTCACTGCAAAAAATGCATCAAACAATATTTTATATATATATAACAGCTATATATATACATAGCTGTTATATATATATATAAAATATTGTTTGATGCATTTTTTGTAGTGAACCTACAAAAAAAAGAGAAAGTAAAAGTGTTAATAGCCGCTAAAATATGCTGAAGGATTTAGAGCATTGTAGTAAAACTCACGCCGCAGAAAAATGAAAAGGGATGTGAGAGGTTAAAGGATTGTATTCTTATTACTGCCAATTAATATAACCTGGCCGCTATGAAATGTACAGAAAGTCACAAGCACAAACACCACCACCAAAGGTGAAAATTGATAGCCATTATCTTGATATTGATCCGATAATTTGTATAATAATCAATAGCGTGACGTACTAGAGGAGCAGCCCTGCTATATATATATACTAGCGGATGCCCGTGCCCGAGGGCATGGCGACAAATTTGCCCCCGTTATAAAAAATATATATATTTTAAAAATATAAATTAAAAAAATATAAAAAAAATAAAAAAATATATAAATTAAATTATTTAAAATTATTTCCCTTTTTAAAAATAATTATTTCCCTTTTAAAAAAATATAAACAAAACTCTTTTTATTATAAAATAAAAATAAATAAAAAAACCTTTTAGCATGACATTTCATGCATGGGATGAAAGGGAGAAAATATCATGCATGAAATGTCATGCATAAAAGTAGAGATATTTTACCAAAAACAATGCTATCTTATTATATATATATATATATGGGGTTTGTAAATTTAGGACCTATTGTAATATGTATTTTGGAAATAGGACAGCAAATATTTTATTTATGGTTTTAATCCCTATTTTTTTAATAAAGCCGCTGGCGCGGACCCATATTCATAAAACGTCAACCAATCACAGCATGACACGTTTCCCTTTAATTTGAAAATAGGAATTAAAAATGGAAACGAAATGTTTGTTGTCCTATATCCATAATTGATATTATTTTAAGTCCTAAAATTACATAATCTATATATATATATATATATATATATATATATATATATATATATATATATATATATATATATAGAGAGAGAGAGAGAGAGAGAGAGAGACAGACAGACTCATGTGCATACTAAGTTTGCACATCATTTTTTAAAAATAGTAATAAAAATATTGTTGAGTTTATTTTTTTTGTGTGATATTTAAACATTTCAACGGACCCATGTAAAAACAAATCAGCTCAAAAAAACTGTTTTTGCTATTTTTAAAAAATTGGTCAAACTTTCGTTGCTTTTAAGCACTTTAAAAGCTACGAAAGTTTGACCGATTTTTTAAAAATAGCAAAAAATTTTTTTGAACTAATTTTTTTTACATGGGTCCGTTGAAATGATTAAATAACACAAAAAAAATCAACTCAAAAATATTTTTTTCAGTGCTTTAAAAAAATTGGTGTGCGTCAGCACTGTGCAAACTTAGTGTGCACAGGAACCTGCCTATATATATATATATATATATATATATATATATATATATATATATAATAAGGAGTAATGGTATTGACACTATTCCATAAGATGATAACTTAATTAAGGGTTAGGATTGAGCCATCAAGGCAAAAAATTAAGGGTTGAAATTGTTTTTGTACATTTTACTTATTTGACCCTTTACTTTTTATTTTTCCATAATTTCTCTATTATACTTTATTTCAAAACAAGGGCTAAATTAGTGCAAGCACATATTTAATGTTTTCCCCCTCTTTTGTGTTGTCCATCAAAGAGAAAATCGTACGATATATGATGTATGCCTCATGAGTTTAACTTTCTCTCTCTTACTTTAATTTGAAAACACCACTCCCAATGTCACACCCTCTTCTCTCACATGCTCCTCTCGGACTAAAACAAAAATCTCATCGGGTTTGCTACTTATCTTCATCAACAACCACCATCAATCAACAATAATCCTCAATCAGTTCATATTCGGTTTGTTTAAATAATAATCTTCAGAGCTTCCATCACCCACACCTTTGTAAGGGATTTTTTTCTTTGTAATTAAGGGTTTTTATATTTTTTTTCTTTTTCTTTGCTCCACGTTGCTTTCGATTTTGGATCCAACAAATCTAACAGGTACTTCCTATATATATATATTTTTTTTATTTTGGATATCAGATCGTGATTCGATGGTAGCGATTACCATTCAGTCACCAATGTTGTTATCTACGATCGTGAGTTGATGGATCTCAGATCTTGAGTGTATGGTTACGATCGTGAGTCGAAGGGACGATATCGGTGCTATATGTGTGTTGGACAGTGCAGAGAGTAACTCTTTCTCTCATTATTTCATCTCAGATCAAAAGTAACTCTCTCATAATTTCATCTCACTCATTCTCTATTAATCCTTTGTTTATTTGATTTCAGGGTTTGTGAAGGGGTCTATGGTATGGAAATTGAAGAGAATCACCATTAAGAGATTTGGTAAAGTTCCGAAGTTTTACTGTTGCACATTTTTTTTGTTTTAAAGTTGTGAAATTAGGGATTTTAGATCCCACATTTTGCTAATTAATTCTTAGTTTTGGGGTTTCAAAATTGGGGGTTTTATGTTCAACATTTGAGCATCTGGTATGATATATCCCTCCCTACCTCTGTTTCCCCCTTTTAACACTTGATCAGCCTTCATTTTATGAAGAACAACAATAATTCTTTATCATAACACTTTCTTCTCTTTTATGTGGTGAACTACTTTTTTATATATTTTTATTTTTGTTAAACTAACCATTATTTTTATTACAAATTTTGAAACCCCTGATATTATATTTTTATTATGTTTGTACATATTAATATTTATTATGCATTTAGATTTTTGTACTATGTTTTTACTGGTTGCTTAGGTTTGGGGTTGTAAACAATGGTTGAGATTGTTGTATTAGCTCAGGTCTTGCTAGCCCATCCCATGTTCTTAATGTATCCATTTTTTATGACCTCCTTTATTTTTTTGGTATATTATATAAACTTTATAATTTACAAAGTACGTTGAAGCCTGAAGGTAATATTTTGAAAGAAATTAGTGAGATATAGTTGTGTGGTTTGTTCGATTCTCCTATTCGTACTTCATAATCTCTAGAAGTCTCCTCTGGGCAAGCCACAAATTATTCATAATAGGGGATGTAATTTAATTTTTTAATTATTGTTTTGTAAATACTTGCATTATTTACTCATGACCTGCACTACTTACTGTAATCGGAATATCTCTATTTATTCGGTCTTGAGTTCTTCTGCCTTGGATTGATCCTCATACACAGGTAACAGAGGCAGCCACCAAATATCTATGTCTTCGATCTCCTTTCTATCAGATGAGTTTTACACCTACTCCATATATATTTCATATAATGAGTTCTATTGATTGATTTCAATCTCTAATCTATTTTTTTCAATCTAGGGACTTTGGGGGCCGCGCATTGATCAGTTTGCCATGGTTTAAGATAATATGGACATTTTGTGTTGGCATGTACTTTTTTCACGAGGTTGGTTTATTTGTAGAATTTTTTGGAGAGGGTCATTATGTTCCTAAAGTAATAAGTTATATTCATACATGTGGGCAAGTACATTCCTTATTGTTCTTTTTTTATTTTATGAATTTTTATGTGGATCTTTAATTGGATTCCACACCCATCTTAAGCTAGGTGTTGTTTGAGAGGATATTACATGTTACTAGATTAATAGTTGCGATTAAAAGTAATTGCCTTATTGGTGCTTGCTTTTAATTTTGTTGCGGCGAAATTCTGTTTTTATCCTTTTTCATTTTTATTTTTGTATGGTTATAACTTATGATTTTGGGTGTGAATGTCTTAGTGCCCCTGCATTTTTGGTCGTTGCATTTTTGGGCGTTTGGTTTTGATTATGTTTTTGAGATATGATAAAGTTGATTTTTGCTTTATTAAATAACTCTATTTTGCATTATTATTAGAGTTTGATTTAGGACTCTCATTACATAACTCGGTATTGCATTATGTTGTCAATAATATGTATTCAAGGTTGGCATGCCTACTTATGAATATTAATTTGACTAATTATGCATTGGTGTTGTCACTCTTCATGTAGAAGCATTTGAAATACTATCCATGTAGAAGCGTTTGAAATACATTTCATCTAGAAGCATTTGAATGTCATATACTTTGTTAGTTTATTCGTTTGTACTAAAACATACCGAGGAAGCGTTAAAGAAACTTCGTATCTGTCTCTCACTTACAAATTCAACATCTCACTTCAAAGAAATTGTATCCATGGTATTTCATCAAAATGTGTAATAGGTTCAATAATAAAGTCATCATTCTGTATTGTATCCATGGGATTTCATCAAAATGTGTAATAGGTTCAATAACAAAGTCATCACTTTGTATATTGCTATTTCTAATATATGGTTTTATTGGTTCAATGTTCACAATTATTCTTATTTTCTTTCAGTCAAACAACCAATCAATTGCTATAGTTTTCGTATTGCAGGAAATGAGAGATGAATTTTATAAGTACCCTGCTATTTTGTGCCGAGACAGATTCGTTAATCAAGCTTGATTCAATCAAAACGTATCAAACAGCATACACAGAGTATTCTGTTTCTGTTCTACTAGAGCCAAAGACAAGTTTCATTACTTCATCTTCTGCCCTGCTCAAACCATAATCTATCCCATCTCTAATTTTTCTATCAAACACAAAAGGGAGAAAATCACTCAACACCTACTCCTGTCGTGGTTGGTTGATGGGACAGATATAATAGCTGCAGCAAGTGATACCTGCCATAAATCATAGCTACAACAAATTAACGAAGCAGCAGTAAAGGCAGCTGCCAAAAGAGAGGAAGAAAAAGTGGCTGAGCTGAAAAGAATTAGAGGGGAAAGATTAGAGGTATTTCAAAAGGATCTCATTTTTATGGAATTCTATTTGGGATACTAATGCTTTAAAAAATTCAATATGACAGCAGTTCAAAATATACTGATGTATTAAATGAGCTGATGCAACATTATTTACTGAACCAATGTCAAGGTATGTCGGCAGTTGTATTGAGCTGGGTTAAGGGAATTTCAGATCTAATGATTATAACCGAGAACAATGGTTGAGCTGCAGCTCTTCTTACTGGAATGAATTTACATGTGTTCACTATTCATTATGCTTTTAGTTGAGAACAGTAAAAGTAGTATTATTGCGTTACAAGAAGAAAACAGAGGATGTGTGATTTTAAGAAAATAAAATAAGTTCAAAATGTTAATATTTTTTCCAAATTCTCGAGTGGTTTTAGTATGGTGAGCTTTTCATTGTGTTGGAATTTATTGTATATGTTGTATGTTAGTAATATAATGTGTGTATATAACAAATTCCGTGGTTTGTTCTGCAATATTTTATATGTTGTATTTTAGTTTCTTCCATTAGTTTTTTCTTTATTAGAACATTGTTTTGTTAGAGGGTGTACTCTCATGTGATGTTGGCATGAAAATTATAATGTTTTCCAAATATCATGCAAGCTGTCTTTTTTTCATTGTCGCATTATTAGTACATAATCGTACGACAATCAGAATGGGTCCTCAATAGGGGTTCGATTTGTAACCTAACCATACATGGCTACACAAATAGATTTAGAGTAAATTCAAGATAAATCTCTAAACAGGGGTTCAATGTAATTTTTGATTCATTTTATCCTTTGTGTTGGATCTTTACTGAGTTCAATTCAAGAAGAAGATGCAATTTGTACCTGATTTACCTAAGATATTTGTTGTTTATTCAACTTGAGTTGAAGCAACCAAATTATTTCGAAATTCTAATATTTTGATCTTTTTTCCTTGATAGAGGGGAAAGGTTCAATCTATGGAATTTCTTATATATGATGACTGACAAAAAAATATGGTTAGTCAGAGGGGATTCAATGTGATTTGAAATTCAAATGAAAAGGTTGGTGGGCACATGTTGTCTTTGTGGCATTTTTTTAGTAGTCCAATTTTAGTTGGTAACTGTTTGGCTGATGTATTCAATATTTTATTTGGTATTGTTAACAGGTTCTTTTAGGTGGTTAGTGTGAAGGTCGATGTGTAGTTGTCATATTGGTGCTGTGGCAAAAAATGGATGAGAGCGGGTGAAGGTTCATTTTTAATTTGCTTGATTTGATATTCTTTTCAGATAATTGAAGTTGCAAGATAACCATATTTAGTTAAGAGATTTCATACAATTACCAAATACATGGACTTGATGTTATAGTTTTTTATCTTCCCAGATATGAAGACTGTAATTCTAGATCTTAATAATGGTTTTAGTTATTTTTATTGATTCATCTCTTTAGTTGATATTATTTGGTTACTGATTTTTTAGTTTACCTTACTTCTCTTAGTTGCACTTTGTATTCTGAAATCAGTTTGTCCATATTTAATGATTATATTTGTTATATATTCAATTTGAGGTGCTATTGTACCTTTTTTTAAGAGAACAACGGTTCAGCTTTTATCTGAAGTTTATGGATGTTATGGAAATATGCAAACTAATTTGTTAACTTTTATTATGTTATGCATATAACTGTGAGGCATGCACTTTGTTCTTTCCAAGGAAGTTATAAAAGATTTGATAACTATACATGATTATTGCACTTACAATTGTTATCCTATTAAGTCCTTCTTTGTCCTTTAATTTTTTGACAAGATTTGAAAATTGGAAACGTATCTCTCCCCATTTTTTATAATCTAAGTCACAGTCTCAAGCATTTAGCTTCTCTATTTTGCAGATGTAACTGATTTTATATCTTGAATCAAATCACAAAACACTTCAATGGCCTGTTGGTGTTCATATTGATATTTTAGATTATGATATTTAGTTTTATATGTTTTTTATTCACAAAATTTGTGTTTTTAGAACTTATCCAAATGGATTTGTGTTTTTTAGAATTTATCCAAATGGATTTGTGTTTCTATTGTTAAAAAATTAATATGTTTCAATGCTTACGCGTCGTGTACAATTTATACAGTTAATACACCTAACTGTGTGTGTTTGTTTGTTGTTGTCCATAATTTTTTTGTTGCGTAGAAAGCATCTTTTTATGTGTTGTGAAATTAATGTAATGTGCTATTTATTTTGTTTATCTATTTTCAATATTCTACATAGAATATTGTTCGTTCAAAATCGCCATGTTGTTACATAGAATATTAAGTTTGCTAGGATTCGCTCCCATCCATGCTCAAGAATGGGTAACTTCATTACTAGCAGATGTGGAGTCTATGCAGGACCGTTAACCTGCTTATAATTGAGTATCTGCTGTACTAACAACTATTTCAGAGGAGTTTCCAGATGTTCCTCGGTTTCTGAATTTGCACAATATTGCTCGATCACTAAAATGCACATCCCCATCAGCAGTTATATTTCGTTCGGCTGTGATCAATGCTGGATATCGTATCTCGGGAACTCATGTGAACCCCTTGGGGTTAAAATCAGAAGCATCATCCAAATTTCGGATGGTATCCAAATGGTAACGATCCAAACTCATAATTTTTTTATGTGGACTGTCTAAAAAATTCTTTGTATTATGCAACTAGCGGAATGCCCGTGCCCCGGCAAAAATTTCCAAAATACGTAATCGTAAAAGGGCGAAAATTTCCAGAGTACATAGAAAATTTCCAAACTAGCGGTATGCCCGTGCCTGAGATACTTAGAAATGCTACTTATACTTGATAACTGAATCAGTTGATGGTACATCTCTTTTAGTTGTTTTAGTTTGTGTTCATTTCTATTTTGAGGTCATCTTTGTTAATAACTGTATATTATGACTTTACAATATCCGGTTATGTTTTAACATTCAATAGTTGTTAATAACAAGTAAATGTTGTTAATAACTGAACCATCTTTGTCCATTTTCTGACACCCAATTTTTCAGGTGGTGTTGTTAAGTTTGTGTTCATTGAGCCGAGATCGGTAGAGAGCTTTTGTCATTCGACTGTCCACCCAGTTCCACAATCTCCGGGATCGGTAGCTTCTCTCCGAATGCAACAGCGATCGCTTGGAGCCGATGTAGGCTTTAAAACGGCCCATGAATTCGGAAATGGATCGTGATGAAGGGTCTGTTGATTTCTGATGCTTTCTCAAAACGGAAGATGTGTTTTTTCTTTTCTCATTTGGGGTTTTCTCATTTGTTCGCCATTGGATTTTCCAGAGAAACACACAAGAGTAGAGACCAAGAGAGAGGGAGAAACATGATTTGAGTTTGAACAAGCCATTTATTCAAGACCTAAAGCTTCAAAGTTAATACTTTTATGTTCATGGCTATGGTACAAGAACTTAGGGAATGGAATATGGTGTTTTATTTTTTAGTGCGTGAACATGGTAGTGTAGAACTCATATAACTCATAATAAACATGCACGTGTAATATTTTGTGTATATTATTTTCATATTTTAAACCTGTTGTGAGTATGTCTTTAATGGCTTTCTTTGTTATTTTAAACCTGTGTAGCTGTGTCGTTAATAATAACTTTTATTTCTGATAGCTTTTTCAGTAAACTAAGTGACTATTGTTTGTTAATGGCTTTCTTTCCTGGCCATTGTTTGTTAGAATAGACTATTGTTCATTTCTTCTTCATTCAGTATAACTATCGCAGAACATAGAAAATAGCAATTGATGTGTTGTATATCACTGTCTCCTATTATTATTGTTGTTATTATTAACTTTTTTTTTATAAATAATCTCTTTGTACCCACTACTTTCTTTATATCCAGCTAATTATCCAACATTTCTACTCAGTTTATCCTGAACGTAGTTGTTACATTCATTCGGGGCGGTGTTTATTTACTTTTGTCCAAAATCTTATATCATGATAAGGAGTTGATTTAGATCTTCTTCCATGGAATTTGTGATCGTGACATTAAAAATAAAATTTTTGCTCACTCTGGCTGGCCCTGCGTTTATTTATATTTGTTATCATTTAGTTTTGATGTTTTGGGCAGGAAGCAAGCTTCTATTGCCAATTTTGATGATGTCATCTTAGAGATGCCAGGTAGTCTTGATGACGATGGGCGTCAAGAGTATAATATTGCCGATCGAGGTGGTGTTGGTGTCATCTCATGTAAAATTGATTATTATTGAGTTATTGGTAGTCAAATAAACTTGCACTCTCTTAGCTTCTGTATATCTATTATTTTCAAGATATAAGAATTTTAGCATCAGAATTTGGTCATTTAATTTTTCTTTGTATGCACACGTTCAAAACAGGGTTGCTTTTGACGTTTAGTGTCAGTTGTTGTGGGTTGATATGCACAGACTTCATTGTACTTTCAATTGAAATGCATGGTGTTATTAGTGCTTATTGTTATATTGTTTTCATTTGACCATTTGTGGTACACTAAGTGTTTGAGGAAACTATGTCAATCACTCTTTTTATTTGATGGCTATGATGTTGTTTATATAAGGTTCAAAACGGACTATTAGTATTGTCGTCGTCGATATGTTTATTATTTCTTAATAGGGTGGATAATTCCATAAACAAAGGAGAGTTTTCCCATATTCACTAAATTGTTTACACATTCAATACTTTGTTGGGAAATAAAAATTTTGACGTTTCGCAATTATGTACTTTGGAAATTTTTATCCTTTTACGATTACGTATTGTGAAAATTTTCACCGTGCCTTCAGGCACGGGCATTCCGCTAGTATATATATATATATATATATATATATCAAATGCCATATATATATACCTGCTACTAAAACTATAAGAGCAGCCCTGATATCTATATAATGCTTTTCTCCGAGTTCCTCCCTCTTCTATTGAAAATGCTACCGCAACCGACTTACCGTCACCCCCATAACACGCAATATGCACAATTTCTCATTTTGTTTGCATTTCAAAAGTGCAAGGTTTGATTAATAACACTCACTAACTTGGTACTCTCTCCCCTGATCTTTGCAATATTACTACAGTCTACTGTAAGAATTTAAAAAAAATAGAGGGTGAGTGAGTTTATGTTTTTTAATACAAATCTAGTTGACTCTCTATTGTTGCCTCCATTTATGAGTTTAGTTTACTGGTTGAGTGAGATATGTTTTTTGTGGGTAATTTATACAAATCCAACTGTTTACATGTCAAATACAAAACCATTTAGTTTCTGCAGGTATGTCTGTTTTTGTATATATGTATGTGTGGGTTATGTTGTAGGAGATTGCAAAACTAAAATAGTTTTAAATTTCGTTTTACTGATCTGACACTCATGTCCGACTCACGCTATTTGTGAGTGGCTCGAGAAAGATTGTAAAAGGTTCTTTAATTTGAAATTTACTCATCTCCACTACTCGCTCTCTCTCCGAACTTCTGATTTGAACAACAAATCAACATTGACTCTACCTATTACTGCAAAATATTACTACAGAAAAATATTCTAATTACAAACCTAATAGCAAACGAAAATATATATTATTGAATTCGAGGCTGTATAGAACCTAACAGTTAACTGGCTATAAGCCCCAACCAGCTTACAAACCTAACAGCAAACGGTTTAGGCTATGTAGAACCTAATAGAATATTATTGCAGTATCAAAGGAGTAATAGTTGCACAAAACTTAGTTTGAGTCATAAAATTGGAGACTAGAGTACCAAGAATGTTGGTGGGAAAATATATATTATTGAATTCGAGGCTAGTTAGATGCGTAACACCTCTATATGAATGTGGAGGTTCAAATTCATAGTTTCACAGCTTCAAATGTGCCAACCTTAGTCAGGGAAAGAGATAATACAATCTCTCTCTCCGAATTTCATAATTTAGTCAACTATTACTCTAGCCTTATAAGGCTTATGCCGATTTCCTAAATCGTTTGCTGTTAGGTTTTGGTTGGGGTCAATGTGTTATTTTATTATAGCAGGTATATATATAGCAGCTGCTATATATATACCTGCTACTAAAACTCTGAGTCGTATTTGTTCATATAGCAGCTGCTAAAACTCTCATAAATTGCAGTCCTGATATTGATCCGAGCAGCAGTCCTGTTTGTTCATAGTAGCCCCTGCTTTTAGTTAAAATATTTACACTGATTTTAAGATATGTATTCAACATCTTTCTTTTTCAGATCAAATTTGATATTGATCCGAACAATTGGAGGATGGTGTTATCCTCTATGGGTTGCAGTTGGTGAGCATTCAAAACAAACCTCACGAGACTTTGGATTAGACCATTCAGACACCAACGCGAGCTTCTCAAACATCCTCCACCAAAATACGAGAAATTCATAAGTCCAGATGTGTGGAATGAATTTGTTTGCAGCAGGCTAACCAAATGATTTGAGGTATAGTTGAAAAAATAGTTGAAGATTTGTGTGCTACTTTTAGTTTTTCTTTTCTAATTTGTTGCGTTGATTTGTAAGATTGTAAGTGAGACACAAAGGGAAAAGCGATTCAAGGTCACATACAATCATCGTATCAGCAAGAAGGGTTACGCCCGTCTTGTTGAAGATTTGGTATGTTTTAGTTTGAATAGTTTCATTAGATTTGCAATGGTTTGAACTTGAACATTGAATTATTCTTTAATAAAATATTTTTTTGTTTTATAATTGATACCAGAAAAAGAAGATGGGTTCGAAATATGAAGATGACAGAAGTTTCTTATGGTTGAAAGGCCGTGAAAAAAAGGATCGTGAAAAAAAAGATGGTGAATACGGAGATGATTCATTAAAAGAGGTGGCAGATAGAATTGTTAGTTTTTATAAATTACGACACGAGTTCCTTTGTTTGGTGTTTCTTAGTGTATGATTTGTAATTCTGATAATGTTTAGATGACATTCTAAACGACTGAATCTACTTCATTGTAGGCTGAATTGAAAAGACAAGTTAAAGATGGTAGTTTAATCATCGAAGGAAGTAATGATGTTCCCACTATGACATTGGGTACTCCCGAACACTCGAGCGGTGTTCCGGGGTTGGGATTTGGAGTTGTTCCCACAAGGTACTTCAATCTTCCAAAGCGTGGTTCCAAGAGACATATTAGTGAATTAGAATATGAATTAAGAGAAGCAAATAAATGATTAAAAGATATGGAAGCTCAGTTGAAGTTAAGAAATGAGCCGGTTGTCGCAACCCCAACAATTGCTCCCCGAGTCGAGAAAGTTACTTCATACACGCGTGAAAGTGAAATTACGAAGCTTTCAAGCTCCGATGGAAAAATTGCAACACAATCACTTTCTTCGAAGGTATAATAACACAAAGATAATTATACAAACGCATACCATTAAGTTTTAGTGATTTTTGTTGTAATTGCAATTTATTTTTGTGTTTCTTTGGCATAGTTCAAAGATAGTGGTGTAACACATAGTGAAAAGTTACCACCTCATTCAGTAGCTGCTGTCAAAAGTAAGAAACCTTCTTCGATAGCTGGTGATAAAAGTAGGAAACAAGCGTCTTCTTCGAAGGTAATGGGATAACTTTTCTCGATGGTGATAACTTTGTAGTTTTACATTGTTGTGTCAGTAGTAGGGTACTGAATTTTATGTAGTTTTACTTCGTTGGGGCCAGTAAATTGCTAAATTTTAATAAATTGTTGAATTTTAATGTGATTATTTTTTGTAATTTAGGTTAGAGAATGTAAGTTGGCTTTTGGTAATAAAACTAACATTGTTGTCGAGGGGATTGTATTCGATAGGAATGGACCGAACGAGAAAATTCATAATATAACGTTAGGAGAAAACAATGTTCGGGTTTCCATTTCAAAGTTATTTCTTCTAGTGCCATCCTCCCGATACCCGTTCCAAGTGAAATGTATTTTGTGAAAGATGCCATTGGGTCTTATGATGCTTGGCCCAAAGAGTTAGTGTTGTTAGGATTTGAGGTAAACTATCGGTTCTTATCTTTATCTATAAGTCTATGTTTGTGCTATGAATGACATTGCTTTCTAACATTTCACATGATTCAATGCAGAATGAAATGGAAGTTGGGAAAAAAGCAGGCCATGAGAAAGACAAGGATGTCTTCGGTGAAAGTAGATGTGATGTAGTTTAAAAGAATGTTGATTGAGATTTGATAACCGCCTTCACCCATAATTTATTGATAATGAAGACGAATCAAATAACGATTCCCCTGGAGAAAGCGATATTTGGAGAAGATAAGGATCAATGCTATGTTTTTAAGAACGATTTGTTGGACCTTTGTGCATTGAAGCCTTTAGATGTAACATGCATTGTTGCATACATGAGGTATAACTTAATTCAATCGTGTTATTTAAGATGCATTGTTGCATACATGAGGTATAACTTAATTCAATTGTGTTATTTAAAATGCGTAGTGACTAATTTAGTTACTTACTTTTTCAGGTTATTGTATGATAAGCTTCAGTGGTCTCGAGAAGGGTTTCAGTTCTTCAATCCCGAGTCTTTCAATGGTACAAAAAATTTAGTTTAACTCGACTTATTGGAAAAAGGTTGGAGAATGCAAAAAAAAATCAGATTTGCTTCATTCCTTACAATCTCGAAGATATGTAAGTAGTTAAATTAATTTCATTCCTAACATTTTGTACTATATAATTATGACAATATTAATTTTACATGTTCCATTGGGTATTGATTGTCATTGATTTGTCCACAAGAACTATCTATTGGTTGGATTCATTGAATACGGTACTAAGTGACAAAGATAAGATGTATATCACTACATGAGTATATAATATAATTTTCAATTTTGTTTGACATGCATTATGCGTACATTATTATTGTGATCTCCTAATACACGTCTTTGAATTCGCTTTACGTGCAGTGGGATTAACACATTGAACATCGATGGGAAAAGGGCGAACGCATCGTGAAGTTGTATTAAGGTAAATTTTTCATATAGCCGCTGTTATATAACATGTATGTTGTTGTTATATATTCGTGGGTTTTGTGGAATGAAATGATGATCTTGGATGATGGGACGCCGCTGTATATATATATATATATATATATATATATATATATATATAGCTACTCCTATATATATACAAGAAGAATAACCCGAGCCCTTCTAATCAGAAGGTTAATTCGTGCTTCAAATATAAATCATGCATGAACTATAAATCATTTAGTACATAACATATCATAATTAGGAACTTTGGTTGTCAATAATTATCATTTTGAATCTAATATAGAAAATTTAACTAATCACATTGACTATGGGAATTAAACCAATCCAACAAAATCTAAATCACAAAGTTGAAAATAAAAGCTTCACATTCACATGGATCTTAATAAATTCAATATACACATAGATTGAATTCAATTTCAATATAAATTCCTATCGTATTTTGTTTTGTCACACGAAAATCCTCCACAGTATAAACCTACAAAAACATCTTCCGAAACCATACTAAAAGAATATGTCCAACCAGAACCAAATATGTATTTTAATCAACTTAAGGCTTCTAATTCGGGTCCAAATTATGAAATACCAACTCTTCCAATGTAAACTGCAGTCTTCTTGGCTGCTTGGATTCAAGAAATCAAAACTATGATCAACTTCTAAGGGTGACACTGCTTTGAAAAATCTGAAGGGTTTTCAAGTTGAGTATTATCACCACACTCAAAGCTTCCTGATTTTCCAATATCAGGGGATTGGAATCTAAAACCCTCAGATGCTCATCCATGTCAAACACTTCATCCCACCAGAATCTTTGGTAATATTCCTCCCTCAACTCAAATCACACGTTTGCTTATTAGCATCATACACTGGCAAATTCATTGGACTATCAAATCTTAATTCACCCTCCTCATTTTCATGTTTATCACCTATCTTTAAGTTTGAACACCCTGATGCTCAAACATTTGGGTGGGTAGAAGTTGTAGTTGTGTAAGGACATAGTCCGTCACACTTAGTATGTCATATATCGCAACAATTTTGTCGAGATTTTGGAAAGCGCACATCTACAATCGACGATCCGAATTTCAAGTCAACTTCAACAATCATGCCCAACAAGGAAGAATTTGGTAAAAGTGGTTAAGTTTCATGTACATTTACATAAAAGTGTTGGGATATTTTTTAAGTTTGATTTACATTTTACATAAAAGCATTGGGATATGGTTTTTAAAAAATTAAAAATATTTTTCCTTTTATGAAAAATGATTTATGAATTATTTTAAATGGTTTTTTATTTTTCAAAAACATTTTAATCATAAAAGTTTTTTTGATAACTGTTCTCAGATTCGTAAGAGCTTTGGTTTCTAGGTTTATAAAATTCTTAAAACTCTGTCACGCTAATCTCGAGTTTCGTGCCTGATCGTTCAAACGAGTTCCTATCTTGTTCGTACGAAACCAAATGTCGTTTGAACGACATGACAGTTCGTTCGAGCGAGAACACTTTTACTCTGACACGTCATCACCTTAAATGTTTTATAAATAGGGTGTTAGACGTATTGATTTCGTGTGGAGAAAACACCGGTTTTTCACAGAATACGTTTTTGAGTATTTTTGGCTTATTCTCAATCACTTTAGGGTTCAAAAATTATTTTTACAATTCACAAATCCCACCCTTTTATGTGAGTTGTTCTTGGAACACAAAAACATAGTTTTGCTGGGAGTTTTGCTTATGATTCTACCTTTGAAGGGTGATCTCTACAATCGAGAGCTGCGTGCTATTGTGGAAGGAGACTCTGTAAAATTTCAGGACTGCGTGTCATAGGAAGTGCTGCGGTGTTCCTCGACTGACGAGTACGAACCGATGCCTACGGTTATTTCGTAAGTCAAAGTGTATTTTCATTGTAATCCGATTGTAACCGGTACTTTACAAATTATAGTGAAAATAAAAGGTTTTTTCCCTGAGGGGATTTTTTCTTGAAACCTACTTTTGTCAGCTTTGTTCATTGCTTAATTTTATTTGACACGTAGATGCATGTTTAGGGAATGAACTAAAATTGAATTTTTTTAGTGCATATTTAGACTGCTAATTAAATAAGAGTGTTTGGAATTTGCAAATTAATTTGATCGGTATCACACATCGCCTATTACAAATTGGTATCATAGCGGGTTACGCTACTTTATTGCGTTTGATCCTTGTTTTCCACAAAACTTTGTGTGATATAAATTTTTGGTGAAAAATTTGTCACAATTTTTCGATGACACACTTATCTAATTTGATGCCCCCGTCTGTTGGCTCGAATCAGAGTTTGGACGATTTAAATCGTTTGAATTTGACATTTGCTAAAAGAATTGACTTTTTGAAAAAAGAAAATTCTCGTTTTAAATCTGCTATGGATCTTTTGCAAACGTTTCAAAATCAAAGATATTTTTATCGTGAAAAATTTATTTCTTTGGACCTGGACTGTAATGTTTTAAAATTGTCCAAAAAGAAGAGTGATGAAGAAGTCCTAGTTTTTAAAAAGGAATTAAATGATTTGAAAGAATCCAGCATGCGTGTTTGTGCCAAAGAGGAGAAAAATGTTTTAATCGATAAGTTTGTGGCACGTGAAGAGACACTTAGGGAAAAGTTTGTTTTAATAGAAACTGAGCGCAATAAACTGATAAGTTTAATTGATAACTTGAAAAAGAAATCCCTATCTTTAGAAGAGTCTAATTTGCTGCTTAAGTCAAAAATTTTGAAATTGAAAAATGATTTGAAAGACTCGAGTAGTT
The DNA here is from genome assembly GCA_949130495.1 of Sambucus nigra. NCBI lineage: Eukaryota > Viridiplantae > Streptophyta > Magnoliopsida > Dipsacales > Adoxaceae > Sambucus > Sambucus nigra. Next base: position 525,141,275 of record OX422220.1, read on the forward strand.
TGTGTAGTAATGGTAATGGCTCATCTTGTTCTCATGTTTCTAATGCTAAAGCCAAAACCATTGTTTGTTTTAGAGGGTCAACCGTTTCCAAGGACGTTAGAAAAGGTCAACCCAAAGGTGTCATTCCACCCGTTTTCACATGTTCATATTGTGGTAGGAAAGGGCACCTTAGGCGTTTTTGTTTTGACCTTCAAAAAATTCCTAGGAAGTTTAAGTCTAGTGTTTCCTTGGTTCCCAAAACCCCCACACGATGTTTGAGATCTATTGGGGTTAGGAAATCTCTCTTAGAGGCACTAGATTTTAGACATGGTGATTCTCACATACTTGCACATGATTCTTCTCTTGCTATATCATATAGATGATTGTGTTTGCATGTTTGTCATACGCTAGTTGTGTTTCATGATCTATATCCTTGCTAGTGTTATGACATGTATACTTTTTGTATTAGAAAAAGTTTGAAAAATACAAAAAGATTTTTGTAGTTTGTTTGCACCATATATGAATGCACATTTAGGATGTGCAAGTCACAACCTCATGCCATATCCATTTGACTTTTTGATAGTGTTTTAAGACAATAAATTATGTCATTCATGTGCTTTACAAATTTTGGAGTCTTTGAGATGCTATAGTGTAACTCCCTACTTGTTTGACTCCTGTTCTCCTTTATTGCACACGAGCACGGATTTATTTAATATTGTTCTTGTTGAACCACATGTTGGTTACGTGTTTTCATCTCAATCCTGTCTATTAAAACGAACCAAATACGATAAAACAAGATAGTAAAATGTGTGCATGCTTTAATCATTTGCCGTGAGTTTGTGTGAATTTTGAAAAATGAAAAAGGGCTGCGAAAGGTATTTTTTTCCTTTGCAATAAAGCCACTGTTTATATGGACCTAAAAAATTGAGGCATTTTATTACCCGGGGTCAAATGAGGTTTAAAAGAGCCTAAAAAAATTGTATGGCAATAAAAAGAAACATATGCCAATAATGGGCCAATAAGTTTATTCACCAATTCTCTAATATTTGAGAATTTAGATCACCTCAAAAACAAAATATCTATAAGGGAGTTTGGTTGGAGAATTAAAACGGAATTACACGTCCTTAAAAAGTCTTGAAAAAGCCTGAAAAAGTTTTAAGACGTTATTGGTGTGAAAATCATGTTGACTTTGATTTGTTGATTTTGAATTATGACGATGTCATCTAAATTCAACATTTTACACCTAAGTTGATTTTGATGTTCATTCGTTAGGAGTACATTTATGCATCTCGCACATATGATATGATTGAGTTTTATTTCCCATCGAATTTGTCACACACTTTCATTCCATATCCATGATTTGGTTATCTTAATGTTAATCGCAGTGTGTGATTTTGTAACATCTTTTTTTATTTTTGTATAAAAATTTTGAAAAATTCATAAATAGTTTGTTTGATTTGTTTCTCGTGACACTCTGATTTGCACTAACTTAATTTATTCTTTTCATGTCTATTTTGGATAAATAAAAAGGGGGAGAACGAATTATGATATTATTGGGAGTATCTTGTATGGGGGAGATTTGATTATGCTTTATATCATTTCAAACTCGATACATCACGTGGTGTTTGCTTTATCTCATATGTGTAGGTACAATTGAAGATTTTTTAAATGCACACCCAGATGAGAAAAGCATGGAGATTTGAAAAGTTTATTGTTGAAGACAAGTTTGAAAAGCATGGAGACTTGTTCATTTCTATCTTTCCATTCTATTTTTCGGAAGGGTAGATTTGTATAGGTAATTTTTTTATTGATAATTCAGATAGTTTTTAATGTGTATCGGCACAGGCATAGGGGTATATTTGTAAGGACATATTCCATCACACTTAGTATGTCATATACCGCTACAAGTTTGTCGAGAAATTGGAAAGCGCACATCTACAATCGACGAACTGAATTTCAAGTCTATTTCAACAATCATGCCCAACAGGGACGGATTTGGTAAATGTGGTTAAATTTCATTTACATTTTACATAAAAGTGTTAGGATATTTTTTAAATTTCATTTACATTTTACAGAAAAGTGTTGGGATATTTTTTTTAAAAAATTAAAAAAAAATTCCTTTTATGAAAAATGATTTTTGAATTATTTTAATTGGTTTTTATTTTTCAAAAACATTTTAATTATAAAAGATTTTTTGGTAACTGTTCTCAGATTCATAAGAGCTTTGGTTTCTAGGTTTCCAAAATTCTTAAAACTCTGTAAAGCGAATCTCGAGTTTTGTGCCTGGTCGTTCAAACGAGATCCTATCTCGTTCGAACGAGACCAGATGTCGTTTGAACGATAACACGTTTACTCTGACACGTCACCGCCTTAAATGTTTTATAAATAGGGTGTCAGACATATTGATTTTCTGTGGAGAAAACACTGGCTTTTCACCGAATACTATTTTGAGTGTTTTTGGTTTATTCTCCATCACTTTCGGGTTCAAAAATTGTTTTTACAGTTCATAAATCACAGCCTTTTGTGTGAGTTGTTCTTGGAACCCAAAAACATAGTTTTGCTGGGAGTTTTGCGGATGATTCTACCTTTGGAGGGTGATCTCTACAATCGAGAGTTGCGTGCTATTGTGGAAGGAGACTCTGCAAAGTTTCAGGACTACGTGTCATAGGAACTACTGCAGTGTTCCTCGGTTGACGAGTACGAACCGACGCCTGTGGTTATTTTGTAAGTCAAAGTGTATTTTCATTGTAATCCGATTGTAACCGGTACTTTACAAATTATAGTGAAAATAAAAGGTTTTTTCCCTGAGGGGATTTTTTCCTCAAACCTGCTTTTGTCAGCTTTGTTCATTGCTTAATTTTATTTGATATGTAGATGCATGTTTAGGGGATGAACTAAAATTGAATTTTGTTTGTGCATATTGAAACTCCTAATTAAATAAGAGTGTTTGGAATTTGCGAACTAATTTGATCGGTATCACACATCGTCGTTTACAAGTTGAATCTGAAACGGAAATTGTCAACACGGATAAAGATTCTTTCAAAGATCTAGAATCTTGTATGTTGACATGAGCATAAGGTCCACACATTGCCCTTGCAGCTTCATTGCAAGCCAACGCAGCTTCAAGGGCAGTACCGAATGTACATGGCTAGAGCCTACAACACTTGTCCGACTCTCGAATTTTCAAAACCCATTTATCCGAAGTCCTTTGCCTTACGCCTCTGTAATTACAATGTGAGTTCTCGGGCCCACCTTTACCCTTCATGCACCCTTTCTTTGATCCAAGGGCATGAATTTTACGTGCCGGTTTCCCTTTTTTGTCTAGTAACTCCATTTTGTCGTTGTGCACTTTCCACTTGGCAATTGTCTTTGCTACATTTTTAGATCTATTATTTTTTCTAGGTAATTATCCATTCTTTGAGGAATTCATGGAGATGGGATCTGAGTTAGAAGTTTGATTACCCATGGAGCTATTTATATCAGTGATCTCCGACAAAGTTTTTATAGTATCAAAACAACCCTTCTTAATTAAATTTTTGTTTGTATTCTTTGGGTAGGCGTTCTTGGGTCTTCATTTTTTTTATGTTCCAGTGAGTGAAACTGAGGGAGGTACTGGTTGTGTCGCAATGATAATTTGTTATGATGAAAATTTCTTATGTCGCAATGATAATTTGTTGAGATGAATGTGTTATGATGAAAACTATGTTGGTTATATTTGATTGCAGGGTTACTCATTTTGGGTTGGATAGCGTTGAGAACAAACTTGATCGAGTATTACGTTCGGCGCATCATAGCTTGAGTATTTTGGATCTTATGATGTAGTTCGCAATGCTAGTTCTTGGATATTGTGATGTATCATCACTATTTTTAGATATTATCACGTAGATAACTAAATGTTAGCTAGTTTTTGATGTCTTTACGTAACTCACATACTAGCTAGTTTTTGGATATGATGTAGCTCACATCAATATTTTTTTATTGTAAGTATCTTGATGTACATATCAAGTTCGTGATTTTATGGCCTTCATTACTATCTGTTTACAAGGGTTGATTTAACCTCATATAATAGCTGTCTATTAATGAAGTAATGATTTTGTTTTTAATTTCTATATCAACATTCATGCCAGTTTAAAAAAAACTCTCATAAAATTTCTAAAACTGTGATAAATCTGATGTTATTTAGGTCAATGTTTTATGAAAATGTGATTAAAAATATGTTGAATATCATCGTTTTTATGTGTGTTCTTAAAAACTGAGATAAATGTGATCTTATATATGTCAGTTTTACAAACATTTATGTCAGGGCTTTATATGTCTGTTTTGAAAATTTCTAAAAATGACATAAATGGTCATTTATGTCAGTTTTTAACTAACATAAATGGTCATTTATGTCAGTTTTTAACTAACATAAATGACCATTTTTCTTGTAGTGACTGGTAGTCCTTCATATATTCCACCCATCTAATTTGCCGCATGTTCAAGTTCTTCTATGAGAACAAGTACCAAATACTCTTATGGACAATGAAAAACATAAATTGCTCCCCAAGTAAGTAGTGTCTCCACGAATACAGTGCAAAAACAACCTCCATCAACTCTAAGTCATAAGTCAGGTAACGTTCCTCGTGAGGCCTAAATTTCCTCAAAATATAGGATATCAGTCTCTCCTCTTGCATCAGAAAAGCTCATACCCCCTATAATGATGCATCAGTGTACACAAGGTACTCAACCCCAACTTTCAATAGCGCAAGGACTGGCCCTAACATAAGCTTTTACTTCAAAGTATCGAAAGCTTCCCGACTCTCTAAACTCTAGACGAAAGCAACACCCTTCTTTGTCAAATGGTAGGAAAACTCTCAATCTTATAGAAGCCCTGGATAAACCCCTTATAGTAACTCGCTTGACCTATAAAACTCTAAATATCTATCGGCATGGAGGGCTTCCCCTACTCAAGAACTGTCATAACCTTGTTAGGATAGACGGAAATCCTATCCTCCATCAAAATGTGGCAAAGAAACTGCACCTCTCGCAGCCAAAACCTGCACTTGGAGAGCTTAGCATAAAGTTGAAGATGCCTTAAGGTCCGACGAGCCAATCATAAATGATCGGCATGCTCCTCCTCGGACCGTGAATAGATCAGGATATCGTCAATGAACATGATAATAAATTGATCCAAGAACGACCTAAAAACAGGTTCATCATATCCATGAATACTGCAGGCACGTTGGTTAAGCCAATTGTAAGATCCAAACTTGTACGATCCATACCGAGTTAGGAACGTTGTCTTCGGGACATCCTCCTCCCAAATCCCCAACTAGTGATAACCGAAACGCAGATCAATCTTCATAAAGAATGAAGCATCCCTCAGATGATCGAATGTATCATCAATACGAGATAACGAATACTTGTTCTAAACTCTCACCTTGTTCAACTCTCGATAATCGACGCACAATAGAAGTTAACAATCCCTTTTCTTCACAAAGAGCACTAGAGCTTCCCGAGGTGAGGTACTCCTATGGATAAAACCTTGGCCCAACAGCTACTGAATCTACTCGCTAGTATCCCTCATCTCTAAGGGCTCCATATGGTATGGGGCCCTGGAAATTGGTCTCGTACCCGCCACTAACTCTATGAAAAACTCTATCTCACAACATGGAGGTAAACTAGGAACCTCGACAAAGATGTTCACAAACTCCCTCACTATAGGGATCAAATCCAAAGAAACTGACACCCTATTAGGAGAATCCTCCTTGATGTAAAACAGGTATATGTTGGCTCCCCCCTCCAAACCAGGCAATGTGTGACACCTCGCCTAATTAAATACCGGGTGATCAGTCCTTTATTAAATTAAATCAAGGTGTCCAATTGGTTCATTCTTCGCATCACTGTCGAAAAATAATTTCCATTTTTAATCACCCTATACATAATTAAGCTAAGTGTCAAAACAATTTCATTTTTATAGATTAAATTCCATTGTTATGAATTTATATGCATAAACCATTTTATGAACACAGATAATGGTATTAAATATCAAACCATCCAAGTGGAATAAACAAGTTAGATTAATCAATCCAAATAAGTATCCCAAATCGAAGGACAACGTAAATAATTAAATCAATCCCAACTAAAACTGAATACGAAAAAAAATAAAGAATACAAGTCTCTCAGAACTAAATAGAAAACTAGAAAAGGGACAACACATGCCCTATCTAAAAATGAATAAGTAAGGAGCTGAGATGACAAGGATGAAGTCGTCTAACTGCAAGGACCTGCAACTCCCACACTAGCTGCAGCACGTTAACAGTCCAAAGATCTATGCCTGACGCCCCTGTGGCTGGGCACCTGTAATATATATATATATATATATATATATATATAGAGAGAGAGAGAGAGAGAGAGATGACAAGAAATGAGTCAGAGCCCGAGTGTAAAATAGTTTTAAATTTTTTTAGCATGTATTTAAAATGCTTACGAGCTGATATTACATACATGTTAGTTCCTCGACACTCACTTGAGGATTCTCACCTCTCAATTAATGTACACGCCTAGTGAACTACTGAATTAATTTAGTTAAAGCGAGCCCGACTAACTAGTCTATCCCAATCTCCCCTCATAAATCTTGATTCACGTAATTGTATAGCTATAATTTATATATAATAACCTTTGTCTTCTGAATTTATCAAGTCAACAATGTACATCTCAATATGGCCTTAAGTTCTCAAACTTTTAAAATGCACACACACACACACACACACACACACACACACACACACACACACACACACACACACACACACACACACACATATATATATATATATATATATATATATATATATATAAGAGGAAGAGAAGATGACAAGAAACGGGTCAGAGCCCGAGTGTAAAATAGCTTTAAAACAATTTAAAAAGTATATAAATGCTTACGAGTTGATATTACATACATGTTAGTGCCCCAACACTCACTTGAGGATTCTAACCTCTCAACTAATCTGCACGCCTAGCGTACTACTGAATTAATTTAGTTAAAGCTAGCCCGACTAACTAGTCTATCCCAATCTCCCCTCATAAATCTCGATTCATGTAATCCAAAGCTGTAATTTATATATAATAAACTGTCTTCTAGATTTATCAAGTCAGCAATGTACATCTCAATACGGGCTTAAGTTCTCAAACTTTTAATTTATTTAATGACGTTTATTTGTAATACCCCGTATTTTTATACTATTTTAATTTGGGGATTTATTAAATTAAATTGAAGAGAATTATTTAATAAAAATCCGGAAAATAATTCTGATATAATTATTAACGTGACAAGAGTTAGTAATTATTGAAAATGAGTTGAATATTACTAATGAGCAAAGTAATATACATATGTTGGTTCTATTAAATGTCACGAGTGATTAAAATGACAATTTTGGAAATTTAAGTCGGGACGCGCCCGTGTCGCGTCGGGACTAAATATTGGGTAATAAAAGTGAATATTTTATAAGTTGCTCGTATGGTCATTTTGAGTGCGCCAATGCGTCCGGAAGGGTTGAGATAGTCAGAAAAGTGTACCCGGGGGTTTAGTTTGAGCCTCGGGGCATTATTAGGCCAAATTAGTAACTCGGGAGGGCTTTTTAGTCATTTTCCATTTTAGGGTAATTAAACCCACGAAAATTAGAGGAGTTATATCAGCCATCTATGTTACCATTTAGGGTTAGAACATACAAAACCTAGAACGTCCATTGGAGAAGAGAGGAGAGAGCTCTTAAGGGATTTAAAGGCTCAAAACTCAACGGTTTCCACCGCCGTCACCACCAACGCGTAGATCGCGAGGAGGAGAACGCAACCACACCATAATCAGCCCATAATCAGACCTCTGAAAATCCCAGTCAAGTGTTTAACTTGCATATTTTGGTTTATGAAATTTCCATATTAGTTTAGGAATGATTAGGAGTGTAATCCATGAAAGAAATCCAAGTTTTGATAGGAATTGCATGTAGAAAAGATTAAAAACTTTATTCTGGAAATCTCACATGATATAGATGAATAACCCACAAAATTTTGATGTTATATTAGATGAATATTCTGGAGAAAAACTGATTTGAATCTGGGTAAAGAAATTCTAGGGTTCTAGAGGTTTTGATGAAGTTTTGGGCTTATTAATCCATAGTAAATGATGAAAAATTGCATGCTTTACGTTGTAAACATCTGGTATAATGTTATAGTGTTAGTAGTAAGATTTTTGGGATGTTTGGAGTTGGAAAATATGGATTTGGATGAAGAAAACTTATGAAACCGGTACCTGGCAATTCTGCAGAATCGCAGACCTGCTTTGATCGATCGATCGAGCCTAGACCTTCGATCGATCGAAGGTTCGATCGATCGAGCCCTAAACCTCGATCGATCGATCCCTCCTGGCAGCCTCCTATTTCTCTTGTTTAATTAGTTAAATTAATTCATTGTGAGATAATCCTTGGGCATGCTTAATGAAATGTTTTGGGAGATAGGAAAGACCAGTAGGACATATGTATATGTGTTCGGAACTTTATTATAAGACAAGAATCACGCTTGTGGGATAATTAATAAAGGAACGAGGGAACCACGTATTTCAAAGGGAGAGATTTCGTCAAATAGCTACGATAGTAAATAGATGTCTACTTACTGAATTTTCTACTTAGAAGGATAGAGTCCACAAGTGTCACGTATTAAGTGAGAAAACCCTTCAAGTTAAGGTTAGAGACGAAACCTTATATGTGATATTAATAATGTGAAATTAAGAATAAATGTTGTACTTATGGGTAACGAGAGGACCCTATATTACCATGATGAAATTGGTATATTTATATGATTGTGTGTACATATATTATATACATGTGAAAAACATACCGCGCTACTTGCTATCCTCGAGGATACCGCGCTGGGACAGTCTTATCTCGTTGGGACCCTTATGGGGGGATATTGACTTGTACCCTAGAAGGTAGATATCCTTGGTACAGGCTATCGAATTGATAGTTCAGACGGTCCTAAGAGACGCGAGTATGTGCTTTCCTCTTAGAGACTTGGAATCTATGCTTCGCCTCAATATTTTGTGTATGTGTTAATACAGTTCGAGAGTGATTCCGAATTTGTATTCCCCTTGATATGAGTAGTATGGGGTTTGGATAGTGGAAGTATGCAAGCACCATAGTTTTATTTGGGGTGCCGTTATATATATATATTAGATGAGTAGTTAATGTATATATATGAGATATTGGAACTGGAAACTGTCTATTGTGATGTGTTAAGTAGAACATGATTAATGACGCAAATAATAAATACTTAATTTGTGAAAGTATAGTATGTCACTGGGAAACTTTATAAGTTAATGAAGCTAAATTGATAGTGGTGCTATTAATTGTAAACGTCCTTTTTAACATCGATTTGGGTCGGTATGAAACCTTAAGAATAATTTAAGATAAATAAATTATCAGGAAGGTTAGTGTGGTAAAATGATAAGATAAACCGTTGGGAAGGTTAGTACGATAGGCGTGCACACTAGGAGAGAGGTTAGAATTTCTCAAGAGAGTGTCGCACTAATATGTTGTTGCATAGGCATGTATCAATTTAAATACTTGCTAAACTATTTTTAAACTGTTGTATTATCGGGCTCTGACCCGCTTGTTGCTATCTCTTCTTCTTTTGTATATATATGTATGTATTACAGGTGCCCAGCCACAGGGGCGTCTTGCTTAGGATCTCTTAGAAGACGTGCTGCAGCTTAGGTGGGAGTTGCAGGCCTCTTGCTTAGACGACGTCTCTATTTGGCTCCACATCTATCTTAGATCATCTCTATGGGCATTGTGTCGCCCCTTTTTATTATTTCAGTTATTTCCATTTTCAGAGATTGTATTGGATTACTGTTATTAGTTTTATTCGGGATTGATTATTCAGGATTTCTATTTTTTGTATTTGGGATTTATTCAGTTTGAATAATGTTACGTTATCTTCCGCTTGTCAACATTCGATTGGAGAATGTTTTAAATGTATTATATTGTGTTCCAGGTTTATTGTGATGTGATTCTTAATTGATAAAATGTGTTAATAAATAAATAAATCTTTTTCTTTAAATAAAATCTGGAAAGTAATGTTTAAATATGGTTTTGACACTTAGCTTAATTATTTAGGGTGTTAAATTGGAAAGTTTATTTTAACGACAGTGATGCTAAGAATGAACCAAACTGTTCATCTTGATTTAATTTTATAAAGGAGTTATCGCCCGGTATTTAATTAGGCGGGGTGTCACAGGTGGTATCAGAGCATCAGGTTCTAGTGTCCTTAGGATCTGTACGGCTTACTTTTGTTTCCAGCTGAGCGTCTTTGATTTAGAGCCCTATTTTTAGGACTGTTGTACTCTTGTTGTTACGCTTACGTCTTCAGTTTATTTAAGTTGTGATAATGAGTGTAGACTAATAATCTTCGTCTCATTTCAGATGCCTCCGAGACGTGCACTTCGCAACAGGATTTCCCAAGCCGAGCAGCCCGAAGCTCCGGTTCAGGGAATGATAAGTGCAGCCGATGTAGCTGCCATTGTTGCTCAAGCAGTGGATGCTGCACTATCCAGGGCACAGCAGGCTCCACCCCAGGTTCAGGCCTTGGCTCCAGTGCCAGCACAGCTCCCATCTGCATGGGAGAGAGTTCGGGATGCTTTTCAGAAAGCGCATCCCCCTGAGTTCTCTGGCAGCTCAGATATTGTCACGGTGAGCCAATGGAAGAAAGACATCCAGCGGCATCTCCGTATGTATGAGTGCACTGACGTGCAAAAGCAGTTATTGGCTTCCTTCAAGCTGGTGGGAGCCGCATTGCAGTGGTGGGAGTCCACTACCACTTTGGAGGAGAGGGACATGATCCCTATTCAGTTGTTCTGGGAACGGTTTGATCGCAAGTTCTTTCCACCCGCAGTGCAAACTGAGATGAGGCGGAAGTTGTTAAATCTGAAGCAGGAGAATCTGACTGTAGCAGAGTATGAGGAGGAGTTCACGAGACTTCTCACCATTGTGCCAGAGGAGGCACCTACTGAGAGCAAGAAGATCATGCTGTTTATCGACGGGTTAGCTTGGAGAATCCGTCAACATCTTATTGGGAATTTATCCCTGAGTACTTTCACTGCTGTACTCAATGCTGCATTACTACATTGCCAGGATCACCGCTTCCATCTTCAGGGAAGTAAGAGAGCAGGAGAGTCCAGCCAGCAGGGCAGGGCCGGGGGAAACGGTGCTAGTGGGGCACCATCTCATGGACAGACTCGTCAGCACGAGCAGGGTTCCCATCAGGGGGATTCTGCTAAGCGATTCTGTTCAGGTGATTCCAGGCAGGGAAATGGGAATTATAGGCAGGGCCAGCAGGGCCAACAGCCTAATCACCCGGGCTAGCAAGACCAGCCCCGACAGCAGGGTCAGCAGCAGGGCCAGCCGCGTGCACAACAGGGCCAACAGGGCCAGTGGCGTGGGGGTAACGGCCAACAGGGTCGTGGTCAGCAGGGCCAGAAGGGAGTCAACTTCAAGGGTCGATGCTTTGGGTGCGGTAGACATGGCCATAGGCGCCAGGATTTCCCAGAGGGCGATAGGGCCCCACAGCAGCAGAGAGCCCGTAACGATCCACAGAGGCCACTTTTTCCACCTGCACTCCCAGCTCCAGCCCAGATGCCAGCCCTACCGGCCATTCCAGCAGCTCCAGTGCAGCAGGGGCAGCTACAGTATGGATGTGTCTATAACGTCCACCAGGCAGCAGCTCCACAGGCACCACCCGGGATTGAGGGTACGTTTCCTATCCATGGTACTATGGGATGGGTTTTGTTTGATACGGGGGCAACGTATTGTTTTATAGCAACACATTTTGCGAAAGCCTTAGGGTTGTTAGCCACAGCGGAGAGCACAGTGACGTGTGTAGACTCACCACTAGGGGGTGGGTCACTTATCTTATTTATATGCCGGGGAGTAGGGGTAGAGATTGGTAGTTTGGTATTACCTGCCGACATGTTAATGTTAGATATGCATGAGCACGATGTGATCATCGGTATGGATTGGCTCGCAGCTTATAGAGCCATGATTGATTGCTTCGGTGGGAGCATTGTTTTTGCCATTCCGGGGCAAGAGATGTTTGTAGTGGTGATGCCTCGCCCAGAAGGAGGTTCGACCGCTCATTTATATTACATAGCGGAGGATACCTCTAAAGAGGTTGTGATTCCTTTGGATTCGATCCCGGTTGTTAGGGAGTATTCCGACGTGTTTCAGGAGATACCAGGCCTACCCCTCAGTCGCGAGATAGACTTTGTCATAGATTTATTCCCAGATACGAGACCTATAGCACGCGCACCGTACCGTATGGCTTCGGCAGAGATGCGAGAGCTACGGGATCAGATAGAGCAGCTGTTAGGTCAGGGCTTCATTCGCAGGAGTACCTCACCTTGGGGCGCTCCAGTTTTGTTTGTGAAGAAGAGGGATGGTTCACTGAGGTTGTGTGTGGACTACCGAGAGTTGAACAAGGTCACGATACGGAATAAGTATCCGTTGCCTCGAATCGATGATCTGTTCGACCAATTGAGGGGAGCAGTTTTCTTTTCGAAGATAGATCTGAGGTCGGGATACCATCAGCTACGTATTAGAGAGCAGGATGTTTCAAAGACTGCTTTCTTGACGAGATATGGGTCATATGAGTTCAGAGTGATGCCATTTGGCCTAACTAATGCTCCAGCTGTGTTCATGGACTTAATGAACCATGTATTCAGAGAGTTCTTGGATCAATTTGTCATTGTCTTCATAGATGACATCTTGATATATTCCCATTCCGAGGAGGAGCATGCCGAGCACTTGAGGCAGGTTCTTCAGACTCTATGAGAGCATCAGTTGTATGCTAAGTACGAGAAGTGCGGATTCTGGTTGCGAGAAGTACAGTTCTTGGGCCATGTTGTTTCTGAGCAGGGGATAGCTGTTGACCCAAGTAAAGTGTCAGCGGTGAGGGAGTGGGGACAGCCAACGACGCCGACAGAAGTGCGCAGTTTCTTGGGGTTAGCCGGATACTACAGGAGATTCATTCGAGGATTCTCCAAAATAGCGGGTCCATTGACGAATCTGACTCGCAAAGGGGTACCGTATGTTTGGGATGATGCTTGCCAATTGGCTTTCGACGAGCTGAAAGACAAGCTTACTTCAGCACCAGTCCTTGCCTTACCGAAACCGGTTGTGGAGTACCTGGTTTACACTAATGCGTCTTTATGAGGACTTGGAGGAGTAATCCAGCAGGAGGAGAAGGCTATAGCTTTTGCTTCCCGCAAGCTTAAGCCGCATGAGAAGAATTACCCCACCCACGACCTGGAGTTAGCAGCGGTCGTCTTTGCCTTGAGGATATGGAGGCACTATCTATTGGGGGAGAAATTCCGTTTATTCACAGACCACAAATCACTGCAGTACCTGTTCACTTAGCGAGAGCTGAATATGCGTCAGCGCAGATGGTTAGAGTTTGTGAAAGACTATTAGTTCGATATACAGTATCATCCGGGGAAGCCCAACGTAGTTGCTGATACGTTGAGCCGCAGACCGGTAAAGGATGTAGCGGACGTCTGGAAGGCAAAGTGCAAAGAGTTAGGTCACCAGGATGCAGTAGCCCGCTCTTTCATATCTGTGATGTCAATCACACCCGAGATTATTACAAGGGTGATACAGGCACAGACCACAGACCCGTTTTTCCAGGAGCAGATTGTGCGACTTCTAGCCGAGGGTGCTGAGTCTTATTCTGTTAGTTCTGATGGAGGGTTGCGGTTTAATGGGAGATTGGTGGTTCCAGAAGGAGCGGAATTACGTCATGTAGTGATGACTCATTCTCATGGGTCCCGATTTGCAGTACATCCGGGAGGCGATAAGATGTATCAAGACATGAGGCGACAATACTGGTGGAGTGGGATGAAGAAGGACATCGCCGAGTTTGTGTCCAAGTGTTCTACCTGCCAGCTAGTAAAGGTGGACCACCAGAAATCGTCAGGGTTGCTCCAGCCATTGGAAATACCCGTGTGGAAGTGGGAGAGTATTTCCATGGATTTTATTACAGGGTTGCCTACATCACAAAGGGGCCATGATTCTATCTGGGTAATTATAGACCGTTTGACCAAGGTGGCTCATTTTCTGCCGGTGCGGACGGATTATGCCACGGGTCAGTATGCTCAGTTGTTCATTTCTGAGATTGTCAGATTACACGGGGTGCCCCTGAATATTGTGTCAGATAGGGACAAGATTTTCGTGTCGCGTTTTTGGGAAAGCTTTCAGGAGGCTATGGGTACCGAGTTGAGGTTGAGTTCAGCTTATCACCCACAGACAGATGGACAGACAGAGCGTACTAATCAGATGTTAGAGGATATGCTATGCATGTGTGTTCTTGACTTTGGAGGAGGTTGGGAGTCACATCTTCCACTGGTAGAGTTTGCTTATAATAACTCTTATCAGTTCACGATTGGCATGGCTCCATTTGAGGCTTGGTATGGCAGGCCTTGTCATTCCCCAACTTGCTGGCTTGAGGTGGGGGATAACAAGTTGCTTGGACCAGAGGTGATTCAAGAGACCTCTTCGAGGATTGAGATGATCAGGTGTCGCATTCGAGTAGCCCAGGATAGGCAGAAGATCTACGCCGATGCGAAACGGTTCTTCAGGGAGTTTAACGCGGGGGACCAAGTGTTACTGCGTGTGTCTCCTATGAAAGGAGTGATGAGGTTCGGGAAGAAGGGAAAGTTGGCTCCGAGGTACGTGGGACCATTTCCCATCATTGAGAGGGTTGGGCCAGTTGCATATAGATTGGGACTGCCAGAGCATTTACATCGCATCCACGATGTATTTCACATCTCGTCGTTGAGACGATACCTTCGAGATGATATGGCCTATACTCACATCGCGATAGATGAGATCGACTTACAGCCTGATAGCTCTTACGAGGAGAGACCGGTGGCTATCTTAGACAATAGTGAGAGGAGATTGAGGTCGAAGGTAGTTCCACTTGTACGGGTCCAGTGGGAGCATCATAATGTGGAGGAATCCACTTGGGAGCGCGAGGCAGATATGCGCGAGAAATATCCTGATTTGTTCTTACCAGGTATGCTTTATTTTCCTAATTTCAGGACGAAATCCCATTATTAGGGGGGAAGTATGTAATACCCCGTATTTTTATACTATTTTAATTTGGGGATTTATTAAATTAAATTGAAGAGAATTATTTAATAAAAATCCGGAAATTAATTATGTTATAATTATTAACGTGACAAGAGTTAGTAATTATTGAAAATGAGTTGAATATTACTAATGAGCAAAGTAATATACATATGTTGGTTCTATTAAATGTCACGGGTGATTAAAATGACAATATTGGAAATTTAAGTCGGGACGCGCCCGTGTCGTGTCGGGACTAAATATTGGGTAATAAAAGTGAATATTTTATAAGTTGCTCGTATGATCGTTTTGAGTGCGCCAATGCGTCCGGAAGGGTGGAGATAGTCAGAAAAGTATACCCGGGGGTTTAGTTTGAGCCTCGGGGCATTATTAGGCCAAATTAGTAACCCGAGAGGGCTTTTTAGTCATTTTTCATTTCAGGGTAATTAAACCCACGAACATTAGAGGAGTTATATCATCCATCTAGGTTATCATTTAGGGTTAGAACATCCAAAACCTAGAACGGCCATTGGAGAAGAGAGGAGAGAGCTCTTAAGGGATTTCAAGGCTCAAAACTCAACGGTTTCCACCGCCGTCACCACCAACGCGTAGATCGCGAGGAGGAGAACGCAACCACACCATAATCATCCCATAATCAGACCTCTGAAAATCCCAGGCAAGTGTTTAACTTGCATATTTTCGTTTATGCAATTTCCATATTAGTTTAGGAATGATTAGGAGTGTAATCCATGAAAGAAATCCAAGTTTTGATAGGAATTGCATGTAGAAAAGATTAAAAACTTTATTCTGGAAATCTCACATGATATAGATGAATAACCCACGAAATTTTGATGTTATATTAGATGAATATTCTGGAGAAAAACTGATTTGAATCTGGGTAAAGAAATTCTAGGGTTCTTGAGGTTTTGATGAAGTTTTGGGCTTATTAATCCATAGTAAATGATGAAAAATTGCATGTTTTACGTTGTAAACATCTGGTACAATGTTATAGTGTTAGTAGTAAGATTTTTGGTATGTTTGGAGTTGGAAAATATGGATTTGGATGAAGAAAACTTATGAAACCCGTAACTGCCAATTCTGCAGAATCGCAGACCTGCTTTGATCGATCGATCGAGCCTAGACCTTCGATCGATCGAAGGTTCGATCGATCGAGCCCCAAACCTCGATCGATCGACCCCTCCTGGCAGCCTCCTATTTCTCTTGTTTAATTAGTTAAATTAATTCATTGTGAGATAATCCTTGGGCATGCTTAATGAAATGTTTTGGGAGATAGGAAGGACCAGTAGGACATATGTATATGTGTTGGGAACTTTATTATAAGACAAGAATCACGCTTGTGGGATAATTAATAAAGGAACGAGGGAACCACGTATTTCAAAGTGAGAGATTTCGTTAAATACCTACGATAGTAAATAGATGTCCACTTACTGAATTTTCTACTTAGAAGGACAGAGTCCACAAGTGTCACGTATTAAGTGAGAAAACACTTCGAGTTAAGGTTAGAGACGAAACCTTATATGTGATATTAATAATGTGAAATTAAGAATAAATGTTGTAATTATGGGTAACGAGAGGACCCTATATTAACATGATGAAATTGGTATATTTATATGATTGTGTGTACATATATTATATACATGTGAAAAACATACCGCGCTACTTGCTATCCTCGAGGTTACTGCGCTGGGACAGTCTTATCTCGATGGGACCCTTATGGGGGGATATTGACTTGTACCCTAGAAGGTAGATATCCTTGGTACAGGCTATCGAATTGATAGTTCAGACGGTCCTAAGAGACGTGAGTATGTGCTTTCCTATTAGAGACTTGGAATCTATGCTTCGCCTCAATATTTTGTGTATGTGTTAATACAGTTCGAGAGTGATTCCGAATTTGTATTCCCCTTGATATGAGTAGTATGGGGTTTGGATAGTGGAAGTATGCAAGCATCATAGTTTTATTTGGGGTGCCGTTATATATATATATTAGATGAGTAGTTAATGTATATATATGAGATAATGGAACTGGAAACTGTCTATTGTGATGTGTTAAGTAGAACATGATTAATGACGCAAATAATAAATACTTAATTTGTGAAAGTATAGTATGTCACTGGGAAACTTTATAAGTTAATGAAGCTAAATTGATAGTGGTGCTATTAATTGGAAACGTCCCTTTTAATATCGATTTGGGTCGGTATGAAACCTTAAGAATAATTTAAGATAAATAAATTATCAGGAAGGTTAGTGTGGTAAAATGATAAGATAAACCGTTGGGAAGGTTAGTACGATAGGCGTGCACACTAGGAGAGGGGTGAGAATTTCTCAAGAGAGTGTCGCACTAATATGTTGTTGCATAGGCCTGTATCAATTTAAATACTTGCTAAACTATTTTTAAACTGTTGTACAATCGGGCTCTGACCCGCTTGTTGCTATCTCTTCTTCTTTTGTATATATATGTATGTATTACAGGTGCCCAGCCACAGGGGCGTCTTGCTTAGGATCTCTTAGAAGACGTGCTGCAGCTTAAGTGGGAGTTGCAGGCCTCTTGCTTAGACGACCTCTCTATTTGGCTCCACATCTATATTAGATCATCTCTATGGGCATTGTGTCGCCCCTTTTTATTATTTCAGTTATTTCCATTTTCAGAGATTGTATTGGATTACTGTTATTAGTTTTATTCGGGATTGATTATTCAGGATTTCTATTTTTTGTATTTGGGATTTATTCAGTTTGAATAATGTTACGTTATCTTCCGCTTGTCAACATTCGATTGGCGAATGTTTTAAATGTATTGTATTGTGTTCCAGGTTTATTGTGATGTGATTCTTAATTGATAAAATGTGTTAATAAATAAATAAATCTTTTTCTTTAAATAAAAATCTGGAAAGTAATGTTTAAATATGGTTTTGACACTTAGCTTAATTATTTAGGGTGTTAAATTGGAAAGTTTATTTTAACGACAGTGATGCTAAGAATGAACCAAACTGTTCATCTTGATTTAATTTTATAAAGGAGTGATCGCCCGGTATTTAATTAGGCTGGGTGTCACAGGTGGTATCAGGGCATCAGGTTCTAGTGTCCTTAGGATCTGTACGGCTTACTTTTGTTTCCAGCTGAGCGTCTTTGATTTAGAGCCCTATTTTTAGGACTGTTGTACTCTTGTTGTTACGCTTACGTCTTCAGTTTATTTAAGTTGTGATAATGAGTGTAGACTAATAATCTTCGTCTCATTTCAGATGCCTCCGAGACGTGCACTTCGCAACAGGATTTCCGAAGCCGAGCAGCCCGAAGCTCCGGTTCAGGGAATGATAAGTGCAGCCGATGTAGCAGCCATTGTTGCTCAAGCAGTGGATGCTGCACTAGCCAGGTCACAGCAGGCTCCACCCCAGGTTCAGGCCGTGGCGCCAGTGCCAGCACAGCTCCCATCTGCATGGGAGAGAGTTCGGGATGCTTTTCAGAAAGCGCATCCCCCTGAGTTCTCTGGCAGCTCAGATATTGTCACGGTGAGCCAATGGAAGAAAGACATCCAGCGGCATCTCCGTATGTATGAATGCACTGACGTGCAAAAGCAGTTATTGTCTTCCTTCAAGATGGTGGGAGCCGCATTGCAGTGGTGGGAGTCCTCTACCACTTTGGAGGAGAGGGACACGATCCCTATTCAGTTGTTCTGGGAACGGTTTGATCGCAAGTTCTTTCCACCCGCAGTGCAGACTGAGATGTGGCGGAAGTTGTTAAATCTGAAGCAGGAGAATCTGACTGTAGCAGAGTATGAGGAGGAGTTCACGAGACTTCTCACCATTGTGCCAGAGGAGGCACCTACTGAGAGCAAGAAGATCATGTTGTTTATCGACGGGTTAGCTTGGAGAATCCGTCAACATCTTATTGGGAATTTATCCCTGAGTACTTTCACTAATGTACTCAATGCTGCATTACTACATTGCCAGGATCACCGCTTCCATCTTCAGGGAAGTAAGAGAGCAGGAGAGTCCAGCCAGCAGGGCAGGGCCGAGGGAAACGGTGCTAGTGGGGCACCATCTCATGGACTGACTCGTCAGCACGAGCAGGGTTCCCATCAGGGGGATTCTGCTAATCGATTCCGTTCAGGTGATTCCAGGTAGGGAAATGGGAATTATAGGCAGGGCCAGCAGGACCAACAGCCTAATCAGAAGGGCCAGCAAGGCCAGCCCCGACAGCAGGGTCAGCAGCAGGGCCAGCAGCGTGCACAACAGGGGCAACAGGGCCAGTGGCGTGGGGGTAACGGCCAACAGGGTCGTAGTCAGTAGGGCCAGAAGGGAGGCAACTTCAAGGGCCGATGCTTTGGGTGCGGTAGACATGGCCATAGGCGCCAAGATTGCCCAGAGGACAATAGGGCCCCACAGCAGCAGGGAGCCCGTAACGATCCACAGAAGCCACTTTTTCCACCTGCCCTCCCAGCTCCAGCCCAGATGCCAGCCCTACCGGCCATTCCAGCAGCTCCATTGCAGCAGGGGAAGCTACAGTATGGACGTGTCTATAACGTCCACCAGGCAGCCGCTCCACAGGCACCACCCGCGATTGAGGGTACGTTTCCTATCCATGGTACTATGGGTCGGGTTTTGTTTGATACGGGGGCAACGCATTATTTAATAGCAACACATTTTGCGAAAGCCTTAGGGTTGTTAGCCACAGCGGAGAGCATAGTGACGTGTGTAGACTCACCACTAGGGGGTGGGTCACTTATCTTATTTATATGCCGGGGAGTAGGGGTAGAGATTGGTAGTTTGGTATTACCTGCCGACTTGTTAGTGTTAGATATGCATGAGCATGATGTGATCATCGGTATGGATTGGCTCGCAGCTTATAGAGCCATGATTGATTGCTTCGGTGGGAGCATTGTTTTTGCCATTCCGGGGCAAGAGATGTTTGTAGTGGTGATGCCTCGCCCAGAGGGAGGTTCGACCGCTCATTTATATTACATAGAGGAGGATACCTCTAAAGAGGTTGTGATTCCTTTGGATTCGATCCCGGTTGTTAGGGAGTATTCCAACGTGTTTCAGGAGATACCAGGCCTACCCCTCAGTCGCGAGATAGACTTTGTCATAGATTTATTCCCAGATACGAGACCTATAGCACGCGCACCGTACCGTATGGCTCCGGTAGAGATGCGAGAGCTACGGGATCAGATAGAGCAGCTGTTAGGTCAGGGCTTCATTCGCAGGAGTACCTCACCTTGGGGCGCTCCAGTTTTGTTTGTGAAGAAGAGGGATGGTTCACTGAGGTTGTGTGTGGACTACCGAGAGTTGAACAAGGTCACGATACGGAATAAGTATCCGTTGCCTCGAATCGATGATCTGTTCGACCAATTGAGGGGAGCAGTTTTCTTTTCGAAGATAGATCTGAGGTCGGGATACCATCAGCTACGTATTAGAGAGCAGGATGTTTCAAAGACTGCTTTCTTGACGACATATGGGTCATATGAGTTCAGAGTGATGCCATTTGGCCTCACTAATGCTCCAGCTGTGTTCATGGACTTAATGAACCGTATATTCAGAGAGTTCTTGGATCAATTTGTCATTGTCTTCATAGATGACATCTTGATATATTCCCATTCCGAGGAGGAGCATGCCAAGCACTTGAGGCATGTTCTTCAGACTCTACGAGAGCATCAGTTGTATGCTAAGTATGAGAAGTGCGGATTCTGGTTGCGAGAAGTATAGTTCTTGGGCCATGTTGTTTCTGAGCAGGCGATAGCTATTGACCCAAGTAAAGTGTCAGCGGTGAGGGAGTGGGGACAGCCAACGACGCCGACAGAAGTGCGTAGTTTCTTGGGGTTAGCCGGATACTACAGGAGATTCATTCGAGGATTCTCTGAAATAGCGGGTCCATTGACGAATCTGACTCGCAAAGGGGTACCGTATGTTTGGGATGATGCTTGCCAATTGGCTTTCGACGAGCTGAAAGACAAGCTTACTTCAGCACCAGTCCTTTCCTTACCAAAACCGGGTGTGGAGTACCTGGTTTACACCGATGCGTCTTTACGAGGACTTGGAGGAGTACTCCCGCAGGAGGAGAAGGCTATAACTTTTGCTTCCCGCAAGCTTAAGCTGCATGAGAAGAATTAACCCACCCACGACCTGGAGTTAGCAGCGGTCGTCTTTGCCTTGAGGATATGGAGGCACTATCTATTGGGGGAGAAATTTTGTTTATTCACAGACCACAAATCACTGCAGTACCTGTTCACTCAGCGAGAGCTGATTATGCGTCAGCGCAGATGGTTAGAGTTTGTGAAAGACTATCAGTTCGATGTACAGTATCATCCGGGGAAGGCCAACGTAGTTGCTGATGCGTTGAGCCGTAGACCGGTAAACGATGTAGCGGACATCTGGAAGGCAAAGTGGAAAGAGTTAGGTCACCAGGACGTAGTATCCCGCTCTTTCATATCCGTGATGTCAATCACACCCGAGATTATTACAAGGGTGATACAGGCACAGACCACAGACCCGTTTTGCCAGGAGAAGATTATGCGACTTCTAGCCGAGGGTGCTGAGGCTTATTCTGTTAGTTCTGATGGAGGGCTGCGGTTTAATGGGAGATTGGTGGTTCCAGAAGGAGCAGAATTACGTCATGCAGTGATGACTCATTCTCATGGGTCCCGATTTGCAGTACATCCGGGAGGCGATAAGATGTATCAGGACATGAGGCGACAATACTGGTGGAGTGGGATGAAGAAGGACATCGTCGAGTTTGTGTCCAAGTGTTCTACCTGCCAGCTAGTAAAGATGGACCAGCAGAAACCATCAGTGTTGCTCCAGCCATTGGAAATACTCGCGTGGAAGGTGGAGAGTATTTCCATGGATTTTATTACAGGGTTGCCTACATCACGAAGGGGCCATGATTCTATCCGGGTAATTGAAGACCGTTTGACCAAGGTGGGTCATTTTTTGCCGGTGCGGACGGATTATGCCACGGGTCAGTATGCTCAGTTGTTCATTTCTGAGATTGTCAGATTACACGAGGTGCCCCTGAATATTGTGTCAGATAGGGACAAGATTTCCGTGTCGCGTTTTTGGGAAAGCTTTCAAGAGGCTATGGGTACCGAGTTGAGGTTGAGTTCAGCTTATCACCCACAGACAGATGGACAGACAGAGCGTACTAATCAGATGTTAGAGGATATGCTACGCATGTGTGTTCTTGACTTTGGAGGAGGTTGGGAGCCACATCTTCCACTAGTAGAGTTTGCTTATAATAACTCTTATCAGTTCACGATTGGCATGGCTCCATTTGAGGCTTTGTATGGCAGGCCTTGACGTTCCCCAACTTGCTGGCTTGAGGTGGGGGATAACAAGTTGCTTGGACCAGAGGTGATTCAAGAGACCTCTTCGAGGATTGAGATGATCAGGAGTCGCATTCGAGTAGCCCAGGATAGGCAGAAGAGCTACGCCGATGCGAAACGGTTTTTCAGGGAGTTTAACGTGGGGCACCAAGTGTTACTGCGTGTGTCTCCTATGAAAGGAGTGATGAGGTTCGGGAAGAAGGGAAAGTTGGCTCCGAGGTACATGGGACCATTTCCTATCATTGAGAGGTTTGGGCCAGTTGCATATAGATTGGGACTGCAAGAGCATTTACATCGCATCCACGATGTATTTCACATCTCGTCATTGAGACGATACCTTCGAGATGATATGGCCTATACTCACATCGCGATAGATGAGATCGACTTACAGCCTGATAGCTCTTACGAGGAGAGACCGGTGGCTATCTTAGACTATAGTGAGAGGAGATTGAGGTCGAAGGTAGTTCCACTTGTACGGGTCCAGTGGGAGCATCATAATGTGGAGTAATCCACTTGGGAGCGCGAGGCAGATATGCGCGAGAAATATCCTGATTTGTTCTTACCAGGTATGCTTTATTTTCCGAATTTCAGGACGAAATTCCATTATTAGGGGGGAAGTATGTAATACCCCGTATTTTTATACTATTTTAATTTGGGGATTTATTAAATTAAATTGAAGAGAATTATTTAATAAAAATCCGGAAATTAATTATGTTATAATTATTAACGTGACAAGAGTTAGTAATTATTGAAAATGAGTTGAATATTACTAATGAGCAAAGTAATATACATATGTTGGTTCTATTAAATGTCACGAGTGATTAAAATGACAATTTTGGAAATTTAAGTCGGGGCACGCCCGTGTCGCGTCGGGACTAAATATTGGGTAATAAAAGTGAATATTTTATAAGTTGCTCGTATGGTCATTTTGAGTGCGCCAATGCGTCCAGAAGGGTTGAGAAAGTCAGAAAAGTGTACCCGGGGGTTTAGTTTGAGCCTCGGGGCATTATTAGGCCAAATTAGTAACCCAGGAGGACTTTTTAGTCATTTTCCATTTTAGGGTAATTAAACCCACGAAAATTAGAGGAGCCATATCAGCCATCTAGGTTATCATTTAAGGTTAGAACATCCAAAACCTAGAACGGCCATTGGAGAAGAGAGGAGAGAGCTCTTAAGGGATTTCAAGGCTCAAAACTCAACGGTTTCCACCGCCGTCACCACCAACGCGTAGATCGCGAGGAGGAGAACGCAACCACACCATAATCATCCCATAATCAGACCTCTGAAAATCCCAGGCAAGTGTTTAACTTGCATATTTTCATTTATGCAATTTCCATATTAGTTTAGGAATGATTAGGAGTGTAATCCATGAAAGAAATCCAAGTTTTGATAGGAATTGCATGTAGAAAAGATTAACAACTTTATTCTGGAAATCTCACATGATATAGATGAATAACCCACGAAATTTTGATGTTATATTAGATGAATATTCTGGAGCAAAACTGATTTGAATTTGGGTAAAGAAATTCTAGGGTTCTTGAGGTTTTGATGAAGTTTTGGGCTTATTAATCCATAGTAAATGATGAAAAATTGCATGCTTTACGTTGTAAACATCTGGTATAATGTTATAGTGTTAGTAGTAAGATTTTTGGGATGTTTGGAGTTGGAAAATATGGATTTGGATGAAGAAAACTTATGAAACCCGTAACTGCCAATTCTGCAGAATCGCAGACCTGCTTTGATCGATCGATCGAGCCTAGACCTTCGATCGATCGAAGGTTCGATCGATCGAGCCCTAAACCTCGATCGATCGACCCCTCCTGGCAGCCTCCTATTTCTCTTGTTTAATTAGTTAAATTAATTCATTGTGAGATAATCCTTGGGCATGCTTAATGAAATGTTTTGGGAGATAGGAAAGACCAGTAGGACATATGTATATGTGTTGGGAACTTTATTATAAGACAAGAATCACGCTTGTGGGATAATTAATAAAGGAACGAGGGAACCACGTATCTCAAAGTGAGAGATTTCGTTAAATACGTACGATAGTAAATAGATGTCTACTTACTGAATTTTCTACTTAGAAGGACAGAGTCCACAAGTGTCACGTATTAAGTGAGAAAACACTTCGAGTTAAGGTTAGAGACGAAACCTTATATGTGATATTAATAATGTGAAATTAAGAATAAATGTTGTAATTATGGGTAACGAGAGGACCCTATATTAACATGATGAAATTGGTATATTTATATGATTGTGTGTACATATATTATATACATGTGAAAAACATACCGCGCTACTTGCTATCCTCGAGGTTACTGCGCTGGGACAGTCTTATCTCGATGGGACCCTTATGGGGGGATATTGACTTGTACCCTAGAAGGTAGATATCCTTGGTACAGGCTATCGAATTGATAGTTCAGACGGTCCTAAGAGACGCGAGTATGTGCTTTCCTATTAGAGACTTAAAATCTATGCTTCGCCTCAATATTTTGTGTATGTGTTAATACAGTTCGAGAGTGATTCCGAATTTGTATTCCCCTTGATATGAGTAGTATGAGGTTTGGATAGTGGAAGTATGCAAGCACCATAGTTTTATTTGGGGTACCGTTATATATATATATTAGATGAGTAGTTAATGTATATATATGAGATATTGGAACTGGAAGCTGTCTATTGTGATGTGTTAAGTAGAACATGATTAATGACGCAAATAATAAATACTTAATTTGTGAAAGTATAGTATGTCACTGGGAAACTTTATAAGTTAATGAAGCTAAATTGATAGTGGTGCTATTAATTGGAAACGTCCTTTTTAATATCGATTTGGGTCGGTATGAAACCTTAAGAATAATTTAAGATAAATAAATTATCAGGAAGGTTAGTGTGGTAAAATGATAAGATAAACCGTTGGGAAGGTTAGTACGATAGGCGTGCACACTAGGAGAGAGGTGAGAATTTCTCAAGAGAGTGTCGCACTAATATGTTGTTGCATAGGCCTGTATCAATTTAAATACTTGCTAAACTATTTTTAAACTGTTGTACAATCGGGCTCTGACCCGCTTGTTGCTATCTCTTCTTCTTTTGTATATATATGTATGTATTACAGGTGCCCAGCCACAGGGGCGTCTTGCTTAGGATCTCTTAGAAGACGTGCTGCAGCTTAAGTGGGAGTTGCAGGCCTCTTGCTTAGACGAACTCTCTATTTGGCTCCACATCTATCTTAGATCATCTCTATGGGCATTGTGTCGCCCCTTTTTATTATTTCAGTTATTTCCATTTTCAAAGATTGTATTGGATTACTGTTATTAGTTTTATTCGGGATTGATTATTCAGGATTTCTATTTTTTGTATTTGGGATTTATTCAGTTTGAATAATGTTACGTTATCTTCCGCTTGTCAACATTCGATTGGCGAATGTTTTAAATGTATTGTATTGTGTTCCAGGTTTATTGTGATGTGATTCTTAATTGATAAAATGTGTTAATAAATAAATAAATCTTTTTCTTTAAATAAAAATCTGGAAAGTAATGTTTAAATATGGTTTTGACACTTAGCTTAATTATTTAGGGTGTTAAATTGGAAAGTTTATTTTAACGATAGTGATGCTAAGAATGAACCAAACTGTTCATCTTGATTTAATTTTATAAAGGAGTGATCGCCCGGTATTTAATTAGGCGGGGTGTCACAGGTGGTATCAGAGCATCAGGTTCTAGTGTCCTTAGGATCTGTACGGCTTACTTTTGTTTCCAGCTGAGCGTCTTTGATTTAGAGCCCTATTTTTAGGACTGTTGTACTCTTGTTGTTACGCTTACGTCTTCAGTTTATTTAAGTTGTGATAATGAGTGTAGACTAATAATCTTCGTCTCATTTCAGATGCCTCTGAGACGTGCACTTCGCAACAGGATTTCCCAAGCCGAGCAGCCCAAAGCTCCGGTTCAGGGAATGATAAGTGCAGCCGATGTAGCAGCCATTGTTGCTCAAGCAGTGGATGCTGCACTAGCCAGGGCACAGCAGGCTCCACCCCAGGTTCAGGCCGTGGCGCCAGTGCCAGCACATCTCCCATCTGCATGGGAGAGAGTTCGGGATGCTTTTCAGAAAGCGCATCCCCCTGAGTTCTCTGGCAGCTCAGATATTGTCACGGTGAGCCAATGGAAGAAAGGTATCCAGCGGCATCTCCGTATGTATGAGTGCACTGACGTGCAAAAGCATTTATTGGCTTCCTTCAAGATGGTGGGAGCCGCATTGCAGTGGTGGGAGTCCTCTACCACTTTGGAGGAGAGGGACACGATCCCTATTCAGTTGTTCTGGGAACGGTTTGATCGCAAGTTCTTTCCACCCGCAGTGCAGACTGAGATGAGGCGGAAGTTGTTAAATCTGAAGCAGGAGAATCTGACTGTAGCAGAGTATGAGGAGGAGTTCACGAGACTTCTCACCATTGTGCCAGAGGAGGCACCTACTGAGAGCAAGAAGATCATGTTGTTTATCGACGGGTTAGCTTGGAGAATCCGTCAACATCTTATTGGGAATTTATCCCTGAGTACTTTCACTAATGTACTCAATGCTGCATTACTACATTGCCAGGATCACCGCTTCCCTCTTCAGGGAAGTAAGAGAGCAGGAGATTCCAGCCAGCAGGGCAGGGCCGGGGGAAACGGTGCTAGTGGGGCACCATCTCATGGACAGACTCGTCAGCACGAGCAGGGTTCCCATCAGGGGGATTCTGCTAAGCGATTCCGTTCAGGTGATTCCAGGTAGGGAAATGGGAATTATAGGCAGGGCCAGCAGGACCAACAGCATAATCAGCAGGGCCAGCAAGGCCAGCCCCGACAGCAGGGTCAGCAGCAGGGCCAGCAGCGTGCACAACAGGGGCAACAGGGCCAGTGGCGTGGGGGTAACGGCCAACAGGGTCGTAGTCAGCAGGGCCAGAAGGGAGGCAACTTCAAGGGCCGATGCTTTGGGTGCGGTAGACATGGCCATAGGCGCCAAGATTGCCCAGAGGGCAATAGGGCCCCACAGCAGCAGGGAGCCCGTAACGATCCACAGAGGCCACTTTTTCCACCTGCCCTCCCAGCTCCAGCCCAGATGCCAGCCCTACCGGCCATTCCAGCAGCTACAGTATGGACGTGTCTATAACGTCCACCAGGCAGCAGCTCCACAGGCACCACCCGCGATTGAGGGTACGTTTCCTATCCATGGTACTATGGGTCGGGTTTTGTTTGATACGGGGGCAACGCATTGTTTAATAGCAACACATTTTGCGAAAGCCTTAGGGTTGTTAGCCACAGCGGAGAGCACAGTGACGTGTGTAGACTTACCACTAGGGGGTGGGTCACTTATCTTATTTATATGCCGGGGAGTAGGGGTAGAGATTGGTAGTTTGGTATTACCTGCCGACATGTTAGTGTTAGATATGCATGAGCACGATGTGATCATCGGTATGGATTGGCTCGCAGCTTATAGAGCCATGATTGATTGCTTCGGTGGGAGCATTGTTTTTGCCATTCCGGGGCAAGAGATGTTTGTAGTGGTGATGCCTCGCCCAGAGGGAGGTTCGACCGCTCATTTATATTACATAGAGGAGGATACCTCTAAAGAGGTTGTTATTCCTTTGGATTCGATCCCGGTTGTTAGGGAGTATTCCAACGTGTTTCAAGAGATACCAGGCCTACCCCTCAGTCGCGAGATAAACTTTGTCATAGATTTATTCCCAGATACGAGACCTATAGCACGCGCACCGTACCGTATGGCTCCGGTAGAGATGCGAGAGCTACGGGATCAGATAGAGCAGCTGTTAGGTCAGGGCTTCATTCGCAGGAGTACCTCACCTTGGGGCGCTCCAGTTTTGTTTGTGAAGAAGAGGGATGGTTCACTGAGGTTGTGTGTGGACTACCGAGAGTTGAACAAGGTCACGATACGGAATAAGTATCCGTTGCCTCGAATCGATGATCTGTTCGACCAATTGAGGGGAGCAGTTTTCTTTTCGAAGATAGATCTGAGGTCGGGATACCATCAGCTACGTAATAGAGAGAAGGATGTTTCAAAGACTGCTTTCTTGACGAGATATGGGTCATATGAGTTCAGAGTGATGCCATTTGGCCTCACTAATGCTCCAGCTGTGTTCATGGACTTAATGAACCGTGTATTCAGAGAGTTCTTGGATCAATTTGTCATTGTCTTCATAGATGACATCTTGATATATTCCCATTCCGAGGAGGAGCATGCCAAGCACTTGAGGCAGGTTCTTCAGACTCTACGAGACCATCAGTTGTATGCTAAGTACGAGAAGTGCGGATTCTGGTTGCGAGAAGTACAGTTCTTGGGCCATGTTGTTTCTGAGCAGGCGATAGCTATTGACCCAAGTAAAGTGTCAGCGGTGAGGGAGTGGGGACAGCTAACGACGCCGACAGAAGTGCGTAGTTTCTTGGGGTTAGCCGGATACTACAGGAGATTCATTCGAGGATTCTCTGAAATAGCGGGTCCATTGACGAATCTGACTCGCAAAGGGGTACCGTATGTTTGGGATGATGCTTGCCAATTGGCTTTCGACGAGCTGAAAGACAAGCTTACTTCAGCACCAGTCCTTGCCTTACCGAAACCGGGTGTGGAGTACCTGGTTTACACCGATGCGTCTTTACGAGGACTTGGAGGAGTACTCCAGCAGGAGGAGAAGGCTATAGCTTTTGCTTCCCGCAAGCTTAAGCTGCATGAGAAGAACTAACCCACCCACGACCTGGAGTTAGCAGCGGTCGTCTTTGCCTTGAGGATATGGAGGCACTATCTATTGGGGGAGAAATTTTGTTTATTCACAGACCACAAATCACTGCAGTACCTGTTCACTCAGCGAGAGCTGAATATGCGTCAGCGCAGATGGTTAGAGTTTGTGAAAGACTATCAGTTCGATGTACAGTATCATCCGGGGAAGGCCAACGTAGTTGCTGATGCGTTGAGCCGTACACCGGTAAACGATGTAGCGGACGTCTGGAAGGCAAAGTGGAAAGAGTTAGGTCACCAGGACGTAGTATCCTGCTCTTTCATATCCGTGAGGTCAATCACACCCGAGATTATTACAAGGGTGATACAGGCACAGACCACAGACCCGTTTTGCCAGGAGAAGATTATGCGACTTCTAACCGAGGGTGCTGAGGCTTATTCTGTTAGTTCTGATGGAGGGTTGCGGTTTAATGGGAGATTGGTGGTTCCAGAAGGAGCAGAATTACGTCATGCAGTGATGACTCATTCTCATGGGTCCCGATTTGCAGTACATCCGGGAGGCGATAAGATGTATCAGGACATGAGGCGACAATACTGGTGGAGTGGGATGAAGAAGGACATCGCCGAGTTTGTGTCCAAGTGTTCTACCTGCCAGCTAGTAAAGATGGACCAGCAGAAACCATCAGCGTTGCTCCAGCCATTGGAAATACTCGCGTGGAAGGTGGAGAGTATTTCCATTGATTTTATTACAGGGTTGCCTACATCACAAAGGGGCCATGATTCTATCTGGGTAATTGTAGACCGTTTGACCAAGGTGGGTCATTTTTTGCCGGTGCGGACGGATTATGCCACGGGTCAGTATGCTCAGTTGTTCATTTCTGAGATTGTCAGATTACACGGGGTGCCCCTGAATATTGTGTCAGATAGGGACAAGATTTTCGTGTCGCGTTTTTGGGAAAGCTTTCAAGAGGCTATGGGTACCGAGTTGAGGTTGAGTTCAGCTTATCACCCACAGACAGATGGACAGACAGAGCGTACTAATCAGATGTTAGAGGATATGCTACGCATGTGTGTTCTTGACTTTGGAGGAGGTTGGGATCCACATCTTCCACTGGTAGAGTTTGCTTATAATAACTCTTATCAGTTCACGATTGGCATGGCTCCATTTGAGGCTTTGTATGGAAGGCCTTGACGTTCCCCAACTTGCTGGCTTGAGGTGGCGGATAACAAGTTGCTTGGACCAGAGGTGATTCAAGAGACCTCTTCGAGGATTGAGATGATCAGGAGTCGCATTCGAGTAGCCCAGGATAGGCAGAAGAGCTACGCCGATGCGAAACGGTTCTTCAGGGAGTTTAACGTGGGGCACCAAGTGTTACTGCGTGTGTCTCCTATGAAAGGAGTGATGAGGTTCGGGAAGAAGGGAAAGTTGGCTCCGAGGTACATGGGACCATTTGCCATCATTGAGAGGTTTGGGCCAGTTGCATATAGATTGGGACTGCAAGAGCATTTACATCGCATCCATGATGTATTTCACATCTCGTCGTTGAGACGATACCTTCGAGATGATATGGCCTATACTCACATCGCGATAGATGAGATCGACTTACAGCCTGATAGCTCTTACGAGGAGAGACCGCTGGCTATCTTAGACTATAGTGAGAGGAGATTGAGGTCAAAGGTAGTTCCACTTGTACGGGTCCAGTGGGAGCATCATAATGTGGAGGAATCCGCTTGGGAGCGCGAGGCAGATATGCGCGAGAAATATCCTGATTTGTTCTTACCAGGTATGCTTTATTTTCCGAATTTCAGGACGAAATTCCATTATTAGGGGGGAAGTATGTAATACCCCGTATTTTTATACTATTTTAATTTGGGGATTTATTAAATTAAATTGAAGAGAATTATTTAATAAAAATCCGGAAATTAATTATGTTATAATTATTAACGTGACAAGAGTTAGTAATTATTGAAAATGAGTTGAATATTACTAATGAGCAAAGTAATATACATATGTTGGTTCTATTAAATGTCACGAGTGATTAAAATGACAATTTTGGAAATTTAAGTCGGGACGCGCCCGTGTCGCGTCGGGACTAAATATTGGGTAATAAAAGTGAATATTTTATAAGTTTCTCGTATGGTCGTTTTGAGTGCGCCAATGTGTCCGGAAGGGTTGAGAAAGTCAGAAAAGTGTACCCGGGGGTTTAGTTTGAGCCTCGGAGCATTATTAGGCCAAATTAGTAACCCGGGAGGACTTTTTAGTCATTTTCCATTTTAGGGTAATTAAACCCACGAAAATTAGAGGAGTTATATCAGCCATCTAGGTTATCATTTAAGGTTAGAACATCCAAAACCTAGAACGGCCATTGGAGAAGAGAGGAGAGAGCTCTTAAGGGATTTCAAGGCTCAAAACTCAACGGTTTCCACCGCCGTCACCACCAACGCGTAGATCGCGAGGAGGAGAACGCAACCACACCATAATCAGCCCATAATCAGACCTCTGAAAATCCCAGGCAAGTGTTTAACTTGCATATTTTCATTTATGCAATTTCCATATTAGTTTAGGAATGATTAGGAGTGTAATCCATGAAAGAAATCCAAGTTTTGATAGGAATTCCATGTAGAAAAGATTAAAAACTTTATTCTGGAAATCTCACATGATATAGATGAATAACCCACGAAATTTTGATGTTATATTAGATGAATATTCTGTAGAAAAACTGATTTGAATCTGGGTAAAGAAATTCTAGGGTTCTTGAGGTTTTGATGAAGTTTTGGGCTTATTAATCCATAGTAAATGATGAAAAATTGCATGCTTTACGTTGTAAACATCTGGTATAATGTTATAGTGTTAGTAGTAAGATTTTTGGGATGTTTGGAGTTGGAAAATATGGATTTGGATGAAGAAAACTTATGAAACCCGTAACTGCCAATTCTGCAGAATCGCAGACCTGCTTTGATCGATCGATCGAGCCTAGACCTTCGATCGATCGAAGGTTCGATCGATCGAGCCCCAAACCTCGATCGATCGACCCCTCCTGGCAGCCTCCTATTTCTCTTGTT
Source organism: Sambucus nigra (assembly GCA_949130495.1). NCBI lineage: Eukaryota > Viridiplantae > Streptophyta > Magnoliopsida > Dipsacales > Adoxaceae > Sambucus > Sambucus nigra. Next base: position 525,173,513 of record OX422220.1, read on the forward strand.
TAATTTGTTAAATTAATTCATTGTGAGATAATCCTTGGGCATGCTTAATGAAATGTTTTGGGAGATAGGAAAGACCAGTAGGACATATGTATATGTGTTGGGAACTTTATTATAAGACAAGAATCACGCTTGTGGGATAATTAATAAAGGAATGAGGGAACCACGTATTTCAAAGTGAGAGATTTCGTCAAATACCTACGATAGTAAATAGATGTCTACTTACTGAATTTTCTTCTTAGAAGGATAGAGTCCACAAGTGTCACGTATTAAGTGAGAAAACCCTTCGAGTTAAGGTTAGAGACGAAACCTTATATGTGATATTAATAATGTGAAATTAAGAATAAATGTTGTAATTATGGGTAACGAGAGGACCCTATATTAACATGATGAAATTGGTATATTTATATGATTGTGTGTACATATATTATATACATGTGAAAAACATACCGCGCTACTTGCTATCCTCGAGGTTACCGCGCTGGGACAGTCTTATCTCGATGGGACCCTTATGGGGGGATATTGACTTGTACCCTAGAAGGTAGATATCCTTGGTACAGGCTATCGAATTGATAGTTCAGACGGTCCTAAGAGACGCGAGTATGTGCTTTCCTCTTAGAGACTTGGAATCTATGCTTCCCCTCAATATTTTGTGTATGTGTTAATACAGTTCGAGAGTGATTCCGAATTTGTATTCCCCTTGATATGAGTAGTATGGGGTTTGGATAGTGGAAGTATGCAAGCACCATAGTTTTATTTGGGGTGCCGTTATATATATATATATTAGATGAGTAGTTAATGTATATATATGAGATATAGGAACTGGAAACTGTCTATTGTGATGTGTTAAGTAGAACATGATTAATGACGCAAATAATAAATACTTAATTTGTGAAAGTATAGTATGTCACTGGGAAACTTTATAAGTTAATGAAGCTAAATTGATAGTGGTGCTATTAATTGGAAACGTCCTTTTTAATATCGATTTGGGTCGGTATGAAACCTTAAGAATAATTGAAGATAAATAAATTATCAGGAAGGTTAGTGTGGTAAAATGATAAGATAAACCGTTGGGAAGGTTAGTACGATAGGCGTGCACATTAGGAGAGAGGTGAGAATTTCTCAAGAGAGTGTCGCACTAATATGTTGTTGCATAGGCCTGTATCAATTTAAATACTTGCTAAACTATTTTTAAACTGTTGTACAATCGGGCTCTGACCCGCTTGTTGCTATCTCTTCTTCTTTTGTATATATATGTATGTATTACAGGTGCCCAGCCACAGGGGCGTCTTGCTTAGGATCTCTTAGAAGACGTGCTGCAGCTTAAGTGGGAGTTGCAGGCCTCTTGCTTAGACGACCTCTCTATTTGGCTCCACATCTATCTTAGATCATCTCTATGGGCATTGTGTCGCCCCTTTTTATTATTTCAGTTATTTCCATTTTCAGAAATTGTATTGGATTACTGTTATTAGTTTTATTCGAGATTGATTATTCAGGATTTCTATTTTTTGTATTTGGGATTTATTCAGTTTGAATAATGTTACGTTATCTTCCGCTTGTCAACATTCGATTGGCGAATGTTTTAAATGTATTGTATTGTGTTCCAGGTTTATTGTGATGTGATTCTTAATTGATAAAATGTGTTAATAAATAAATAAATCTTTTTCTTTAAATAAAATCTAGAAAGTAATGTTTAAATATGGTTTTGACACTTAGCTTAATTATTTAGGGTGTTAAATTGGAAAGTTTATTTTAACGACAGTGATGCTAAGAATGAACCAAACTGTTCATCTTGATTTAATTTTATAAAGGAGTGATCGCCCGGTATTTAATTAGGCGGGGTGTCACAGGTGGTATCAGAGCATCAGGTTCTAGTGTCCTTAGGATCTGTACGGCTTACTTTTGTTTCCAGCTGAGTGTCGTTGATTTAGAGCCCTATTTTTAGGACTGTTGTACTCTTGTTGTTACGCTTACGTCTTCAGTTTATTTAAGTTGTGATAATGACTGTAGACTAATAATCTTCGTCTCATTTCAGATGCCTCCGAGACGTGCACTTCGCAACAGGATTTCCCAAGCCGAGCAGCCCGAAGCTCCGACTCAGGGAATGATAAGTGTAGCCGATGTAGCTGCCATTGTTGCTCAAGCAGTGGATGCTGCACTAACCAGGGCACAGCAGGCTCCACCCCAGGTTCAGGCCGTGGCGCCAGTGCCAGCACAACTCCCATCTGCATGGGAGAGAGTTCGGGATGCTTTTCAGAAAGCGCATCCCCCTGAGTTCTCTGGCAGCTCAGATATTGTCACGGTGAGCCAATGGAAGAAAGACATCCAGCGGCATCTCCGTATGTATGAGTGCACTGACGTGCAAAAGCAGTTATTGTCTTCCTTCAAGCTGGTGGGAGATGCATTGCAGTGGTGGGAGTCAACTACCACTATGGAGGAGAGGGACACGATCCCTATTCAGTTGTTCTGGGAACGGTTTGATCGCAAGTTTTTTCCACCCGCAGTGCAGACTGAGATGAGGCGGAAGTTCTTAAATCTGAAGCAGGAGAATCTGACTGTAGCAGAGTATGAGGAGGAGTTCACGAGACTTCTCACCATTGTGCCAGAGGAGGCACCTACTGAGAGCAAGAAGATCATGCTGTTTATCGACGGGTTAGCTTGGAGAATCCGTCAACATCTTATTGGGAATTTATCCCTGAGAACTTTCACTGATGTACTCAATGCTGTATTACTACATTGCCAGGATCACCGCTTCCATCTTCAGGGAAGTAAGAGAGCAGGAGAGTCCAGCCAGCAGGGCAGGGCCGGGGGAAACGGTGCTAGTGGGGCACCATCTCATGGACAGACTCGTCAGCACGAGCAGGGTTCCCATCAGGGGGATTCTGCTAAGCGATTCCGTTCAGGTGATTCCAGGTAGGGAAATGGGAATTATAAGCAGGGCCAGCAGGGCCAACAGCCTAATCAGCAGGGCCAGCAAGGCCAGCCCCGACAGCAGGGCCAGCAAGGCCAGCCCCGACAGCAGGGCCAGCAGCGTGCACAACAGGGCCAACAGGGCCAGTGGCGTGGGGGTAACGGCCAACAGGGTCGTGGTCAGCAGGGACAGAAGGGAGGCAAGTTCAAGGGCCGATGCTTTGGGTGCGGTAGACATGGCCATAGGCGCCAGTATTGCCCAGAGGGCGATAGGGCCCCACAGCAGCAGGGAGCCCGTAACGATCCACAGAGGCCACTTTTTCCACCTGCCCTCCCAGCTCCATCCCAGATGCCAGCCCTACCGGCCATTCCAGCAGCTCCAGTGCAGCAGGGGCAGCTACAGTATGGACGTGTCTATAACGTCCACCAGGCAGCAGCTCCACAGGCACCACCCGCGATTGAGGGTACGTTTCCTATCCATGGTACTATGGGTCGGGTTTTGTTTGATACGGGGGCAACGCATTGTTTTATAGCAACACATTTTTTGAAAGCCTTAGGGTTGTTAGCCACAGCGGAGAGCACAGTGACGTGTGTAGACTCACCACTAGGGGGTGGGTCACTTATCTTATTTATATGTCGGGAAGTAGGGGTAGAGATTGGTAGTTTGGTATTACCTGCCGACATGTTAGTGTTAGATATGCATGAGCACGATGTGATCATCGGTATGGATTGGCTCGTAGCTTATAGAGCCATGATTGATTGCTTCGGTGGGAGCATTGTTTTTGCCATTCCGGGGCAAGAGATGTTTGTAGTGGTGATGCCTCGCCCAGAGGGAGGTTCGACCGCTCATTTATATTACATAGAGGAGGATACCTCTAAGGAGGTTGTGATTCCTTTGGATTCGATCCCGGTTGTTAGGGAGTATTCCGACGTGTTTCAGGAGATACCAGGCCTACCCCCCAGTCGCGAGATAGACTTTGTCATAGATTTATTATCAGATACGAGACCTATAGCACGCGCACCGTACCGTATGGCTCCGGCAGAGATGCGAGAGCTACGGGATCAGATAGAGCAGCTGTTAGGTCAGGGCTTCATTCGTAGGAGTACCTCACCTTGGGGCGCTCCAGTTTTGTTTGTGAAGAAGAGGGATGGTTCACTGAGGTTGTGTGTGGACTACCGAGAGTTGAACAAGGTCACAATACGGAATAAGTATCCGTTGCCTCGAATCGATGATCTGTTCGACCAATTGAGGGGAGCAGTTTTCTTTTCGAAGATAGATCTGAGGTCGGGATACCATCAGCTACGTATTAGAGAGCAGGATGTTTCAAAGACTGCTTTCTTGACGAGATATGGGTCATATGAGTTCAGAGTGATGCCATTTGGCCTCACTAATGCTCCAGCTGTGTTCATGGACTTAATGAACCGTGTATTCAGAGAGTTCTTGGATCAATTTGTCATTGTCTTCATAGATGACATCTTGATATATTCCCATTCCGAGGAGGAGCATGCCGAGCACTTGAGGTAGGTTCTTCAGACTCTATGAGAGCATCAGTTGTATGCTAAGTACGAGAAGTGCGGATTCTGGTTGCGAGAAGTATAGTTCTTGGGCCATGTTGTTTCTGAGCAGGGGATAGTTTTTGACCCAAGTAAAGTGTCAGCGGTGAGGGAGTGGGGACAGCCAACGACGCCGACAGAAGTGCGTAGTTTCTTAGGGTTAGCCGGATACTACAGGAGATTCATTCGAGGATTCTCCAAAATAGCGGGTCCATTGACGAATCTGACTCGCAAAGGGGTACCGTATGTTTGGGATGATGCTTGCCAATTGGCTTTCGACGAGCTGAAAGACAAGCTTACTTCAGCACCAGTCCTTGCCTTTCCAAAACCGGGTGTGGAGTACCTGGTTTACACCGATGCGTCTTTACGAGGACTTGGAGGAGTACTCCCGCAGGAGGAGAAGGCTATAGCTTTTGCTTCCCGCAAGCTTAAGCCGCATGAGAAGAATTACCCCACCCACGACCTGGAGTTAGCAGCGGTCGTCTTTGCCTTGAGGATATGGAGGCACTATCTATTGGGGGAGAAATTCCGTTTATTCACAGACCACAAATCACTGCAGTACCTGTTCACTCAGCGAGAGCTGAATATGCGTCAGCGCAGATGGTTAGAGTTTGTGAAAGACTATCAGTTCGATATACAGTATCATCCGGGGAAGGCCAACGTAGTTGCTGATGCGTTGAGCCGTAGACCGGTAAACGATGTAGCGGACGTCTGGAAGGCAAAGTGGAAAGAGTTAGGTCACCAGGACGCAGTAGCCCGCTCTTTCATATCCGTGATGTCAATCACACCCGAGATTATTACAAGGGTGATACAGGCACAGACCACAGACCCGTTTTGCCAGGAGCAGATTGTGCGACTTCTAGCCGAGGGTGCTGAGTCTTATTCTGTTAGTTCTGATGGAGGGTTGCGGTTTAATGGGAGATTGGTGGTTCCAGAAGGAGCAGAATTACGTCATGCAGTGATGACTCATTCTCATGGGTCCCGATTTGCAGTACATCCGGGAGGCGATAAGATGTATCAGGATATGAGGCGACAATACTGGTGGAGTGGGATGAAGAAGGACATCGCCGAGTTTGTGTCCAAGTGTTCTACCTGCCAGCTAGTAAAGGTGGACCACCAGAAACCCTCAGGGTTGCTCCAGCCATTGGAAATACCCGCGTGGAAGTGGGAGAGTATTTCCATGGATTTTATTACAGGGTTGCCTACATCACAAAGGGGCCATGATTCTATCTGGGTAATTGTAGACCGTTTGACCAAGGTGGCTCATTTTCTGCCGGTGCGGACGAATTATGCCACGGGTCAGTATGCTCAGTTGTTCATTTCTGAGATTGTCAGATTACACGGGGTGCCCCTGAATATTGTGTCAGATAGGGATAAGATTTTCGTGTCGCGTTTTTGGGAAAGCTTTCAGGAGGCTATGGGTACCGAGTTGAGGTTGAGTTCAGCTTATCACCGACAGACAGATGGACAGACAGAGCGTACTAATCAGATGTTAGAGGATATGCTACGCATGTGTGTTCTTGACTTTGGAGGAGGTTAGGAGCCACATCTTCCACTGGTAGAGTTTGCTTATAATAACTCTTATCAGTTCACGATTGGCATGGCTCCATTTGAGTCTTTGTATGGCAGGCCTTGTCGTTCCCCAACTTGCTGGCTTGAGGTGGGGGATAACAAGTTGCTTGGACCAGAGGTGATTCAAGAGACCTCTTCGAGGATTGAGATGATCAGGAGTCGCATTCGAGTAGCCCAGGATAGGCAGAAGAGCTATGCCGATGCGAAACAGTTCTTCGGGGAGTTTAACGTGGGGGACCAAGTGTTACTGCGTGTGTCTCCTATGAAAGGAGTGATGAGGTTCGGGAAGAAGGGAAAGTTGGCTCCGAGGTACGTGGGACCATTTCCCATCATTGAGAGGGTTGGGCCAGTTGCATATAGATTGGGACTGCCAGAGCATTTACATCGCATCCACGATGTATTTCACATCTCGTCGTTGAGACGATACCTTCTAGATGATATGGCCTATACTCACATCGCGATAGATGAGATGGACTTACAGCCTGATAGCTCTTACGAGGAGAGACCGGTGGCTATCTTAGACTATAGTGAGAGGAGATTGAGGTCGAAGGTAGTTCCACTTGTACGGGTCCAGTGGGAGCATCATAATGTGGAGGAATCCACTTGGGAGCACGAGGCAGATATGCGCGAGAAATATCCTGATTTGTTCTTACCAGGTATGCTTTATTTTCAGAATTTCGGGACGAAATTCCATTATTAGGGGGGAAGTATGTAATACCCCGTATTTTTATACTATTTTAATTTGGGGATTTATTAAATTAAATTGAAGAGAATTATTTAATAAAAATCCGGAAATTAATTATGTTATAATTATTAACGTGACAAGAGTTAGTAATTATTGAAAATGAGTTGAATATTACTAATGAGCAAAGTAATATACATATGTTGGTTCTATTAAAAGTCACGAGTGATTAAAATGACAGTAGATGATTCACAGCTACATATATTTATCACCCATAATATATATATATATATATATATATATATATATAGGGCACCCCACATAAAATCTATGGTGTTGCCATACTCTGCTATCAAGTCCATATCCCTCTCGTACAAATGAGGGAAATACTAGTTCGGATCCACCCTTGAACTGTATTAACACAAAATACATATATTGGAAGCGAAGCATAGTACCAAGTCACTTAGAGGCATCACATACCCTCACATCTCTTAGTACTGTTTGACTATCATTCTTAGATAGCCTATACCAAGGATCCTATGTTCTAGGGTACAAGTCAATATTCCCCATAAAGGTCCCATCGAGATAAGACTGTCCCGGAGCGAAAACCTCTGTGATAGAAAGTTGCGCGGGTATGATTACACACAAATATTAACGTACTATATATATATATATATATATATATATATATATACACACACATACATTATTCAGATAGGTACGCCCACGGCCCATTACATATACTAAATATGCGTGGCACATAGCGCCCGAGTCCTTTGTATAATTAATTTACTCATTTTATTTTCTCAATTGCCGCCAGTTCTTAAGTATTTCTCGTCTCTTAAAGTGTATCATTTTAATAATTATAAAATCAGTAGTTGTACACTCTCTACCCTACTGACCTATAACATCATTAATTTATACAATGACCGATTTATCGCACACCCGAACATAACTCATTTTATGACCTCACGACCCTATTCTTAATTCTCTCACAAGGTTACACTTTCTGAACCTTAATCACGACCCTACTGGTCCTTCTCAAGCTCCATGATGGTAAATAAATTAGGTATGAGGGTTCCCACAAAGTTTCATGGGCAAATCACTGAAAGAAAACAAGTTCCAGATTCTAGGAGGGGTCGATCGATTGAACAGTTATTGATACGTTCTACAGAATTTCAACCTACGGGTTTCATAAATTTCTACCTTCAAATCCTCCACTAATTCATCCCAAACTCCTAAACAACCAAACTAAAAATTGTGCTAACATATGTACATGATTTCTAACGTAAAACAATTACCAATTCAACAAGGATTAAAGAAAATTCTTTGAGAACCCTATTATTATCATCATATACATTATCCTCATACTTTTTCTAGATTTTAAACACATATTAAGCATTAATTTTGTAGTGAATCCTTTTTATATATCAAGATAGTCATTCTAAAATGGTTTCTACTCAGAATTACATCATATGTCTCCCAAACATCATTATATTTGCATGAGAACATGAAATTATAAATCCTACACTAACATGGATGTGTAATCAATTCAAGAACAACAAGTTAGATACTGGCCTGGGAATCAAAGGTCTGATTCGATGACTCTAACTGGTACATAAGAGATCGTCTTCTTCCGATCTACGCTTTGGGGGTGGTGGAGGTGCAAGATTGGTGGTTCTTGGCCTTGAACACTCAGTAATCTTTTCATCTCTTCTTCCTATGGCCTCCCTCACTTTTGATTCTGAGAACCCTAACATACCTGAAACTCCGTCTGATATAACCTTAATGATTTTCCTCATTAATTAAGGCCTAAAATTAGAAATTACTAAAATACCCTCCCGGGTTGCCGGTTAGGCCTAAAAACGTCTCGAGACCCAAACTAAACCCCCAGGTACACTTTTTAACTATCTCGACCCTTACGGACACATTTCCACACTCAAAATGACCATATGTGTGACTTAAAATTAATTTAGTTTTTATTTCATTCAATTAGTCCCGACACGACCGACACGCGCGTCCCGACTTAATTTCTATAACTGTCGTATTGTTCACTCGCCACAATTTTAATAAAATAATCTCATATATTACTTTACTCATTATGTAATATTCAACATAATTCTCACTAAATAATTACGAACTCTCATCATGTTAAATATTTATTTTAAAATCCGGATAATTTAATTTAATTAATCCCATAATTAAAGGCTATTAAAATATGGGGTATTACACAATGCTATCACGAACATCTCCTGAACATTAATGGCAAATGTGTTCGCACTACCACGATAATAAATTTTGGTGGGGGGTATGCAGACAGCCAATCAAACCCTAGAATCATTTCATAGGTCGCACTTGATTCAAAAATAGGTTGACGGAGAAGCGAAGTCTCCCGATCTCAATCGCCACCCTTCTACAACCGTGGTGGAGGTCCATCCCAACCAAAGGTGTACTCACATGGTCGACTATCGCTTTTATAAGGTCTATCATCCCCGATGTCCTAGAAAACCCATAATGGAGCACGACTGTGATGCAGTAGTGTCAAACAATACTCTAGAATAAGAACTATAGATAGAAAATGTACTCTGAATCACAGGTGGTCGTACCTATTGTTGAACAGGCCGAACGTCACATACACGTCCATGGTATAACTGTGACTGAACTGACACTATTGGTGCTATGAGCAATGTCAAAAATAGTGGTGGTAGTGGGAGAACTTATTGTTGTTATGCTATATCTCCCTATGCCTATCCTCGAAGACAAACCCTCCTCATATGTCCAGTCTCCCCACACTCAAAGCATACAATGAGACCCATATCTTATGCCTGCTGCACAAAAGCTCCGATGTTCGATCGATTAGCTCGATGCTGATCTCTCTCACTCTGACCTGGATGGCTCTGTTGGTCTTGCCCTCTCTGGCCCTACTCTCTCTCCCTTAGCCCTACTGCAACTGACCCTGACCTGGAATTGTCTGAACCAGCTAAGTTTGAATGGCCTTACCCTAGTGGCCCTGGAACTTCTACCCATACTAACAACATCTGATTCGCTTGGTCAGATGCACTCCTGACTGTTGAACCCCTATGGGTCCTGCTGGCCTACAACTGAGACCTCCTAGGGCCTACCTTGCTGGCTTGTCGCCCCTCGCTTGCTTACCACATGATTAAAGTTATCATTGCAGTGATGCAATACTACATTCACCATTACCTCGTATCTATCGAAAGATAAATTCTCAAGTAAGAACCCCCAAGTTGGCCAAGATAGACCCTCAAGAAATCTCTGAGTCTTTAAATTCTCATATTCCTGTTCCTCGAGAGTGAACTCTATTAAAGAGGTAAACTCTTTCTAGAACTCAAAAACTGAACCAATCTTCTTCAATGTATTAAACCTACTACTTAAACCCACACGATGCGCGGGATACACAAACATTGCCTCAAAATGCGCCTAAAAATTAGCAATAGGCATAACATGCTACCGAGCTATGGAAGTAATGGGCTCACACCACCACAACTCCTCCCCAGTTAAACAAAAGGTAGTTAAAATCTATTTTTCACCTCTATGCGGTCAACCAATCTCAAATGTCTGCATATATCTCACTTCCATTGAAGCGCTTCCAATGGACCCAGCTCAATGATAAACAAATACAGACGTCTTTCCTCAAACCCAGTCACAATAGAACCTGGGATAAACCTTTTACTGTCCCTTGTGAGGCTGGGGCTGCTTCTCCTAGGCCCCTGCTCATCATATTGCTCCTATCAGTCTACCACTGTTTCTCCTTATTTGAAGAAAGTAAGCACAGAGAATGAGAACTAGAAGGAAAAATTCAAATCAAATATCACATATATAATCGGGTTCAAGAGTTTAATGTGATGGATATTGTGGTGACAATTAATATGAAACACAAAATAGATGAGAGAAAAGTAATTACCGAACAGGATAAAGGAATATAAAAAATGACAATCACACAACAACAAGAGATACGTGGTTCAGCAAATAAGTGCCTACGTCCACGGTGGTTCAGTCTGTGTTATTCAATGTATTTCCGAGTGTGGTTACAGTGAATACAGCTTGTCCTTTGCCCCGGACCTAGGGTTCATTATATACATGTTTCATTCCAGTTAGTGGAGGTATGGAGTTTGCCCACGTTCCCCCGTCTGCCTAGACCCTTTATGCATGGGATCGTGGGCTGTGACTAAGTCAGTTCCCTTTCGTGAAGGAGAGGGTCCGGACTTTGGGCCAGTCCGGACTTTGGGCCCCTGATATTGTGCTACTCGTCCGGGCCCAATGTCCAAACTCAATTTTGAGTACCCACAATTGCCCCTAAGTTTATTGGGACATGTTTTAGGCTCAATAAATTTAAATCATTAGCCATAATTACTTCGTGTGCTGTGCGGCTTCTCGAAATTTGGAGAACAGACTTTGGCGGCTCCCGCTTCGTGGCCTGTGCATGAGACCCTTTAAAACTGGTATACGATAGAGTTTCTTCGTACGTCATTTCAAATTCTTCGCAAGCTAACTTATCTGTGTGTGCTGTCGTATCTTCTCCGGTCTTTCATCTTTCTTCATCTCCCGACTTCTTCATCATCTGAGTTGGTGGTCTAGCACCGATCGAATCCAGTTTCTATTTCGTAAGTCTCCTCTGCCTTATCTTTGTTGAGTTTTTCCCCACATTCGCACCTTTAGGGTTTTTGCAAAAATGGCGAAAATAGGGCATCGATCAGTTTCAGAGTTTAGGGCGTTTTATGGCATCCCGGAATGGGTGGAGATAGAGTGTGCCCCTGTGCTAAGGAATATTAGGGATATAGGGTATGCCCATTGGCTCCACGTCTTATTGCTGTCACAAGGGGGGCTTACTTTCCCCCCAAATCAGTTGTTTCGCCATTTCTTTCATTATTTTGGTATTGTCCCTGCCCAATGCAAGCCCAATGTTTGGAAGATAGTGAATGGTGTCCATAGGATAAACCAACTTTATGGCACCAACTTAGGGCTTGCTGAAATCTGTTTCTGTTATTCTTTTTCTCGGACGAGTTCTGGTCTGCTCTACCTTAAGGCCAGGAGTCCTGATAGGGTGTTGGTAGTTAATTTACCTGATTCCCATAAGGATTACTGGCTGGAAGGCTTTCTTGCTAGAAACTGGCAATTTTCTCCCCATACCGAGGGGTCGAGGTCTGATATGTTCACAGTTCCCTTTCGTGGGGAGGAATTCATAGGTAGAATTAATTTATGTTTCGCTGCTTGATGTTCTCTATGGTTGCATGACCCTTCTAATACTCTTTTTCTTTTTCAGATAAGGCGAAGAACTCGGAACCCGCTGTAAGTGAGGTTCTGAAAGCTGAGTTGATCAAAGCTTGGAGTCTTAGAGATACCTTGGCCGACGGCGATCATCCTCGATCGGCCTCTTTCCTCTTGGAGTATAAGAACACTGGTTCCAGCTTCCTTGCTCGACCTGTGGATAATATTCCTGAGTTTGATTCTTCTGAAGAGACTGCTGCGGATCTGATTGAGTTGGACGAGGAGGAAAGCGGTTCTAGTGAGAGGGATCACAGAGGAGCTGATAGTGAAGCGAGCTCTAGCAGCGAGGGATCTTCCAGTTCGGCAGAGGCTTTTAAGAATCAAGGTTCTCCTAGCTCTTCCAGCAGTTCTAGTGAAGGGATGGCCCCACCCAGGAGGAACCTTATAATTGATGATGAGGATGAAGTGCTTCTCTCCCCGCGGAAGAAGCAGAGGCTTAGTCAAGGGGCTAATGCTACTGAGCAGGAGAGGAAGAGGAGGGAAGAGGACTTGGTAAGAGAGAAAGAGAGGAAGAGAGAAGAAGAGAAGAAGAAGGTTGAGGCCCGGGCGAGGGCTGATAAAGAGAAGAAGGAGAGGGATGAGGAGAGGAGAAGGGTGGAGGCGAGGACGAAGGCGGGGCAGGTTCTGGTGCCTGTGTCTGTGCCTGCATTGCCCGAGGGGGCGTCGGTTGTCGTTTCTCCCCAGCTTGCCTCTGGGTTACTTGATAGGGCCATACTGCCTGCTGATCGACAGAAGGCGGCGAGGTCGGATCAGATAGCCATGCAAGCTAATCAAAAATTGGCCCTGGTGAGTTCATTGTAGTTTCTTGGTGCTAGCATTTTTATATTTGACTTCTAGCTCTGATGTAACTTTTCCTCTTCTGTAGTTTGTGACAGACTTTGCTGTCATCTGTCGTGCTCGCGACGAGATGATAAATAAGAACGCTGAGTTGGAGGCGAGCTTGAAGGTCGCCCAGGCTGCCCAGAGAACCTCCAATCTTGCCCTTATCGAAGCTAACAGGGCGAGGGAAGAGGTGACTAAAGAGCTGCACGAGCTTCGGCAGGCTTATGACTTGGTTTGCTCGAGCAAGTTGGCTGTGGTGGAGGAGAGCAAGGCGCTGAAGGTGCAGTTGGCGGCAGCAGAGGAGAGCTCATACAACGCCGGGTGGGCGGCTGCATATGAGGATGCTGCGTCCCAGATAAGCTACATCAGTCACCTCAATTTTAAGAAAGGCTGGAATAAGGCCCTTCTGACTGCCGAGGTTGATATTGACTCTCCTCTGTATGACGAGCATGATCCAGGTCCCAAGCCTGTGGTAACCGAATCGCCTGCCCCAGCTGCTGGAGGGGTGATTTCTTCTCAGGCTATTTCTGTCAATGTCCCTCCTGTTCAAGTGGTAGCAACTGCTTCTGCTGGAGATGCCGTCACTGCTGCTGACAAGGGAAAACAGCCTGTTACCTCTGATCAGACTGAGGTTGTGGGCTATTCTGCTCTTGGGGTTTTCTTCACTGCTTTGTTTTTTGTTCTTGTTTGTTTTTCATGCACCAATGTATCGGAACTCTTTTATTTGAATGGAATGGAAGGCTTTTCTCCTCAATATGTTTTTTTTCCTGATTTTTATTGCTCTTTTTATGCTTTGTAGTTGGTTGATGTAGATGACCATATACCTGCCACCTCCCAACTGGGTAGGATCTTAGGTTCTTCTGCGAGCGCCCAAGTTCGTCAAGCTTTTGTGAGGATCCGCAAATCTCTAAGGGCTAGGACTCAGAGTTATAAGGATCAATCAGAGCTTGTCGTTAAATTGAAGGATAGACTCCAGGAGATGGAAGAGGTTGGTGCCTCGGTCCAGGAAGAAGTTAACACCCTGAGAGCTAGACTCCTTGATGCCTCAGAAATCAATCAGGTCGGAGAGCTTCTTCAGCAAGAAAATGAAGTTTTGAGGAAGGAAGTATCTCGGTTGAGAGAGCATGCACCGAGCGTTGCGCCCCAGGTTTTGAGAGGATCTTCTTCCTCGGCTGGTGCGCGAGCTGGCGCGAGTGCTGAAAGGGCGACTAGGGAAGTTGACGAGCTGCGAGCAGACGTTCGCCGAGCTTATGTGATAGCCGCTGGACTTCAGAGGGATGTCACACTGCTGAGGCAATTGTTCAAGAAGGGGCCTCGACAGGTGTGGGCTGATGGTTATGACCAAGGCTGGGCAGATGCTCCTACAAGGTTGGCAGAGGTTGAGGAGTTATCCTTCGTAAGTGGTTGGTTGAATTACCTCAGGGAGTTAAGAGTCCCTAGGAATTCCATGCTCTGGTATCGTCATGAGATATCTCCGTCAACTCTGATGCCCAACCCCTTTAGGAGGGACGGCCAGTGGGTCCCTATCGATGCCATTCCCAGGCAGTTGTTGGAGCAGAACGCAAATGAGGTTGAAGAGGAGTTGGTTCCCCATCCAGATGATGGTCAAAGAGAGCGAGTAGCTGATTATCTTGCTCAGAGACCTCTTCCTCATTAAGACGACTGATGTAGTCATGATTTTTTTTTTTGATGAATTAATGAAATATTTAAGTTTTGGGCGTTCCTACCGACTAAACCTGTATTGTCATTTTCATTTCATCTGTCTTTCTTCGATTTAAACAAGTGTGGTTGTTTTTCTAAGTGAATGTCCTCCCAGTCCAGTATGATTTATACCGTTCTATCCCACTTTACCTTTTAGGTCGTGTCGTCACACTCCCTTAGGCCTAAGTGTGATAATGGCAAGGACATACCTGGTATCGGATGTTCTTATCCAGTCAGGTTTTGTGGGCCGAAGCATGTTCGGTGGCCAGCTAGTTTTGGCCAGACTGCCTGAGGATCCCCTGCAGGGCTTTATGTATATTGCCAGGGGAAATGCTAGGAGGTCGCTCGTGTTTCATAACGAGGACCTGAGGAGGGTAATTCCCCTGTTGCTATGAGTTGTGCTTGTCACTTGGAAAGGTTATGTAAGTCACACAGTTGATAATGCAGAGTTAACACTTTATAAGTTGCAACTGCAAAACATTTTCATTAACTATGCGAAGGTACAAAATAATTGCAATAAATTCGATAAAAGAGAAAAAATTAGAAATAAAATTTCTTAAGGTTGGCTGCATTCCATGAGCGGGGTATCTCTCTGCCCTCCAGCGTTTCTAAGTGATAAGCTCCTTGTAAGTCATCCCTCGTTACTTTGAATGGTCCTTCCCAGTTTGGTCCCAGCTTGCCGTCTGATGGTTTTACTGCGCTTCCAAGGACTTTCCTTAGGACATAGTCCCCAACTTGGAACGTCCTTGGGTTGACCTTCTTGTTATAGTGCTTCGCGAGCTGTTGTTGGTAGCTCGCTAGTTTCACTAAGGCAAGTTCTCTGCGTTCGTCAGCTAGGTCAAGTTTGGCGAGCAATGCTGCATCATTCTGTCCTTGCTCGACGTGGTTGGATCTCATTGTTGGTAGGCCTGCTTCTAGTGGGATCACTGCTTCCATTCCGTATGTCAGCGAGAATGGGGTTTCCCCCGTTTCTTGTCGCGGGGTGGTTCGGTAGGCCCATAGGATGTGCGGTAGTTCGTTTACCCATGCGCCTTTGGCTCGCTCTAGCCGCTTCTTTAACCGGTCGATCACAGTCTTGTTGGAGGCCTCGGCCTGGCCATTGATTTGAGGATAGGCCACCGAACTGAAATGGTGCCTGATCCCGTGTTCGTTACAGAAGTCCTGGAAAGAGCCGCTCTCAAACTGTGTTCCATTGTCGGTGATAAGGGTTCTGGGGACGCCGAAACGGGTGATTATATTTTTCCATACGAACCTTATCATATCCGCATCACGGATGTTTGCCAGGGGTTCCGCTTCGATCCACTTGGTGAAGTAGTCCGTCACCGCCAACAGATATTTGCGATTTTCGGAGGCGGTAAGAAGTGGTTCTATGATGTCCATTCCCCACTGAGCGAATGGCCATGGGCTGGATAGTGATTTTAGGTCACTGGCGGGTTGGTGGACCATAGGTGCGTGCAGCTGGCACTTTAAGCATTTGCGTACGTATACGACCGAATCCTTTTGCATATAAGGCCATCAATAGCCTTCTTTCATTGCTCGGAAGGCCAGAGATCTTCCTTCGATGTGGCTTCCACAGATTCCTTCGTGAAGTTCATGGAGAACTCGCTCGACATCCCCTGGGTGAACGCACTGGAGGTAAGGACCGGAGAAGGATCTCTTGTATAGCTTGCCTTCAGGTGACAAGTGGAAGCGAGCAGCTTTGACTCTTATCTGGTGCGCAGTCTTTTTATCTCCTGGGAGTATGCCATCCTTCAAATAGTCCCTTAGTGGGTCCATCCAGCTAGGTGCGAGCTCAATTTGGAGCACTTGCCTTGCTTGTGCTTGCTCGCCGTCGAGGTCGATGCTCGGTTGGGCGAGGAAATCGATGGGGATTGTTCTCTTCAAGTCTGAATCGATTGCTGAACTCAGGGCTGCTAGAGCATCAGCGTGGCTGTTCTGTCCCCTGGGGAACTGCTGGACGTCAACTTTTTCAAAGTCAACTAATAGGCTTTTTGCTAGACTAAGATAGGCCGCCATCCATTCGTCTTTTGCACTGTAATCCCCCCGGATCTGATTGCAGACTAACTGCGAATCGCCAAACACCTGTAATTGCCTTGCCCTAACATGTGAGCTTTCTGGAGCCCAGCTATCAGGGCCTCATATTCTGCTTCGTTGTTGGAGGCTTCAAATCCAAGCCTGATTCCCTGCTCGATGATCGCATCTTCTGGAGTGACGAGTACGATACCTACGCCTGCCCCCTTTGAGTTGGAGGCTCCGTCAACGAACAATTTCCAGATTCCCTCTGTCGGGCGGCCCCGCTCTTGTTCAGCTGGCGGTGGGGGGTCATATGGTTGTTCGCCTGTGAATTCGGCGATGAAATCAGCAAGAACTTGCCCTTTGATCGCATTCCTTGGTTGAAATTGGATGTCAAATCGTCCGAGTTCGACTGCCCATTTGGACAATCGGCCAGACAAATCCGCTTTCCTCAGGACTGCATTAAGGGGGTTCGATGTAAGGACGACTATAGGGTGTGCTTCGAAATAGTGCTTCAGCTTTCTTGAAGCCACTACTAGTGCATAGGCGAGCTTTTCTAAGGGCAGGTACCTTTGCTCGGCGTCCAGGAGGGTCTTGCTCACGTAGTAGACTGGATGCTGGATTCCATTGATTTCGTAGATTAATGCGGAGCTGACAGTGTGGTTTGAGATGGCGAGGTAAAGGAACAGAGGTTCCATTGGTTGTGGTATGACAAGCAGAGGTGGAGAGCTAAGGTAAGACTTAAGCTCGTCTAGTGCCTGCGAGCAATCTGGGTTCCACTCTACCGTTTTGTTCCCTTTCAGCAGCTGGAAAAAGGGCTTGCACCTTTCGGATGATTTGGATATAAAGCAGTTTAAGGCGGCGATCATACCGGTCAGTTTCTGTACGTCCCAGATGGTGCGGGGAGGTTGTACTCTGTTTATTGCGTCGATCTGATCTGGATTAGCCTCGATGCCTCTCTTGCTGACCAAGTACCTGAGAAATTTTC
Organism: Sambucus nigra; assembly: GCA_949130495.1. Taxonomy (NCBI): domain Eukaryota; kingdom Viridiplantae; phylum Streptophyta; class Magnoliopsida; order Dipsacales; family Adoxaceae; genus Sambucus; species Sambucus nigra. The sequence goes on from OX422220.1 coordinate 525,191,041, forward strand.
CTGACTGGACACCGAAGGAACACTTGCTCGCGTTTAGTTTCATTCGGTACTTCCTGAGGATTTCAAAGGTATTGGACAGGTCAGAGAGGTGGTCCTCCTTCTTCTTGCTTTTAACGAGCATGTCGTCGATGTAGACTTCCATGGTGCTCCCCATCTGGCCTTTGAACATCTTAGTGACCAGCCGTTGGTAGGTTGCCCCTGCATTCTTGAGGCCAAAAGGCATGACTTTGTAGCAGAATAATCCAACTGTGGTGATGAATGCAGTTTTGTCTTGCTCTGGGGCATATAAGGGGATCTGGTGGTACCCCGAGTATGCGTCCAGGAAGCTCATTCGTTCGTGTGCTGCAGTGGCGTCCACCAGCTGGTCGATCTTTGGAAGGGGAAAACTGTCTTTGGGGCACGCCTTGTTGAGGTCCGTGAAGTCAATGCAAACCCTCCACTTTCCGTTGTTCTTCGGGACTACTACTGGGTTGGATAGCCATTTGGGGAATTGCACCTCCCGTATGGATCCTGCATCCAGTAGTTTTTCCACTGCTTTGGCCTTCTCTGGTGCAGCTCGCCGTGCTTTCTGTGCGACCGGCTTGAAGGCGGGGTCGACGTGCAGCCGATGACAAACCATACTAGGATCGATTCCAGTCAACTCGTATGGTTCCCATGCGAAAACATCTATGTTGCGTCTTAACAAAGTTGCCAATTCCTTCTGCTCGTGGTCGGTAAGGGAGGCACCAATCAAGAAAACCCTGTTACTTTTGCTATCTCCAGCTGTTACTTCCACCAGGTCCTCGACGACCCGTTCAGAGGGGAGGAGCCTGGTCTCCTCCACTCCAGGTCTTCCAAACTTTAATTGCTACTTAGAAGGTGTCAGACCTTCTTCCACCTTCTCGCTGGGCTGTTATGCCTTCTTCTCTGGTCTAGGTCAGATGGCTGCAATGAAACATCTTCTTGCCATTTCTTGGTCGCCATGGATCTCCATTACTCCTTGCTCGGTCACGTACTTGAGCTTCTGGTGGTAGGTTGAGGAGACTGCTTTCATTGCATAGAGCCATCCTCTACCAAGGATGGCTTGATATGGCGAGTCAATGTCGACTACCAAGAATTCAATCATTTTGGAGATGTTTCCCGCGCGTACTGGCAGTACAATCTTTCCCAGGGGCATGGTTACTTTTCCAGCGAAGCCGACCAAAGGGACGGTAGCCTCTTTCAGGTCGGCGACGCTTAGCTTCAACTTTCTGAATAGCTCAAGGTACATTACCTCAGATGAGCTTCCTTGGTCGACGAGCAATTTGTCGACATCAAAGTTAGCTATTCTGAGGGTAATGATCAAGGCATCGTGATGCGGGGTCCTCACTCCCACCAGATCTTCATCTGTGAAAACAATGTGCTTGTTGTAGTTGACATCCTCAGCTCGTCGGCGCTTCCCTGCCTGTGACTTTGCTGGATCAATCTGGAAAGCTTGCATTACTACCGTGAGCTTTTTTATCTCCATTCGAACTGAGTTGCCTTGGATCTGCTTGGCATTAGATGCGCCATGAATTACCGCGAACTCATGTCCAGCATCATCTTCGAGCACGTTGTCAGGCCTACCGTCCCTAGTGGCAGCTGCTCTGTCTGCTTTCTTTTCCACAAACTCGTTCAAGTGCCCGGACTGGGCCAGCTCCTCGAGGTGAGATTTAAGAGCTTTGTAATGCTCAGTTTTGTGCCCACCTTCTTTGTGAAAGGTGCATCTCAGCGCATTGTTCCTTTTCGAGGGGTCTCCCGCCATCTTCCTAGGCCATTTGATGAATGGCTCGTCTTTGATCTTTGCAAGGATCTTGTAAATCGTCTCTTTGAAGACGGTATTGACTGCCTGGAATGCTTTCGACGCATCATTGCTACCTCCGCTTTTGGAGCCATTTTTGCCCCCAGTCTTTCCTCCTTTCTTCTGAATCTCGTTTTTGTCGCCACCCTTGGTGATGGGTTTAGGTCGGCCGTTTTCCCCTGTGGTAGGGCGAGTAACATCTTCCACCTTGGCGTATTTCTCGATACGAGCCATGAGGTCGTCGATGGTTATGGCCTCCTTCTTGGTTAAGGACTGGTATAGGAGGGAAGAGTTGTGCAGGCCAATCTTGAAAGACGCTACAGCCACTTGCTCTGAGCAATCCTCGACCTCGTTGAATAGTTTCCAATATCTCTTCGCGTAGTCCCGTAGAGTTTCTTGAGGTGTTTTCTTCATTGTTAGCAGAGCATCCATCCTTTTGGGGTGGGACCTGCTAGTAATGAATCTGGCCGTGAATAGCTCGGCCAAGGCCTTGAAACTCTTAATGGACCTGTGGGGGAGCCTTTCGAACCATTTTTGCGCTACGTCGTGCAGGCTTGAGGGAAAGAGTCGGCACATCAATGCGTCCCGATGGTTCCAGAGGGTCATGGCCTGCCGGTACTGCCTGACGTGATCAATGGGATCAGTCTTACCGTCGTAAGTCTTGAACCTCGGAATGGCAAATTTCTTGGGGACCTCTTCTTCTTCAATCTCCCTCGTGAAGGGAGACTTCATTTGCATTTTAAGAGCTTGCCTAGCGAGTTCCCTGGTTGATCTGGTACCATGATGGCCGGGGTGCTGGTCCATCTCTCTGCGGATGAGGTTTTGTATGTCCTCATGGCTGCGAGCGGGGCTGTGGTTACGGCGAGCTCTTCGAAGTTGCTCGCGGAGGTCGTCGTCTTATTCGTTCCCCTCAATTCCTCGAGTTCCTAGCCTTGGACTCCTTCCTCGGCTGTGAGACTTGCTCGCCTGAGGGCTAGGAGTGCGGTATGGACGCCTTCTAGTGTCATGATGGAGCTCTCTCTCCAGTCTTTCTAACCTTCTCTTCAGGCGAGCATTCTCAGCCTCGTGCCTGCGAGAAGACTCCCTCTACTCGTGGAGTCTTGCTTCATAGGCGTCGATCAGCCTCGATATCTGAGTGGACCTTGCTGGTCCCTGGCTTTCTTCGGAGGCTGGCCTTTCCAAGCGAAGTCCCTGGTCTGAATGTTGAATTTCAGACCTGATCCTGCGAGGAGCAGGTGGTGCTTGAATATCTCCTGCCTGGGGGGCATTACTGCTGTGATCAGACATTTTAAACTCCTTTTGTGGTGTGGGATTTTCTCAGGGAAAATGAACGGTTCCCACAGACGGCGCCAATTGTGGTGACAATTAATATGCAACACAAAATAGATGAGAGAAAAGTAATTACCGAACAGGATAAAGGAATATAAAAAATGACAATCACACAACAACAAGAGATACGTGGTTCAGCAAATAAGTGCCTACGTCCACGGTGGTTCAGTCTGTGTTATTCAATGTATTTCCGAGTGTGGTTACAGTGAATACAGCTTGTCCTTTGCCCCGGACCTAGGGTTCATTATATACACGTTTCATTCCAATTAGTGGAGGTATGGAGTTTGCCCACGTTCCCCCCGTCTGCCTAGACCCTTTATGCATGGGATCGTGGGCAGTGACTAAGTCAGTTCCCTTTCGTGAAGGAGAGGGTCCGGACTTTGGGTCGGTCCGGACTTTAGGCCCCTGATATTTGGCTACTCGTCCGGGCCCAATGTCCAAACTCAATTTTGAGTACCCACAGATATATATCATGCCAAAATTCCTAACTATAGATAAAATTACACTCTCGTACGTGAAGCATCTTGCAAGCGAAATCTAAACAAGGAACCATTCCTATACACTCGAGCATTTAAAGTCGGTCATGTCGAATCTGTGGCTCGAATCATCCTTAATGTCGTAGAATAAAAAACCTAGTTATAAAGAACTAAGTATCAAATTAATGTTGCACAAAAAATGTAACGAAAGCCCTCAGGTCCCTAAAGTATCTAAAACCCGAGTGCTCTGATACCCACTATGACAACCCCTCCTTTAAAATCTAACTCGGTTTGCTATGCCCAATTAAAATTTAGGCCAAGTTGTCAATATGTTGATACTATAAACAAAAATAAATAAATAAATGCAATAATGTAAAAATGTATAGTCCTATACGTGTAACAAAAACACGCCATAACAACTATAGGATCCACAAGTAATATCAATATTGAATATAAAATGACCAAACATATGGGCCCAAAAATAAACTAGGTAAAGTGTATAATGTAAACCTCTCAACACTCTCAAATCCCTAATAATGGAAAATATCTAGTACCACACTCTATGGAAGAGTGACAAAGTATGATAAGGATGAACGTCTACAACTATAGGATCATAAGAATATATGGGAGGTCGTCCAGCTCCACAATCTATTGTCCAGCGGGGCGAGGACCTATATATATATATATATATATATATATAAGAGGGGAGAGGAGACATAAAAATCGGTGTCAATAGCATGAAAATCTATATATAGTTATAAGATCTACCTATGATGAACGCATGCTCAACACAACTTGTCTCCAGTACAATTATCCAACCAGTGCTCCTATATCGGGACTACCCAACCCGAACTTGAGTAACATGTCGTCTCATATCATATCGTGATTAATCATTATTAATTTCTTTTCAGTATTTAACATATCAAAATATTTCCTTCAAGTACAATATCAAGTGTATCGATTTGGGATATTACTTTAAAGCATAAGCATAATATCACACACAACAAATCATATCGGGTCATTACTGTTACCCGGGGAAACAAGTAGTAACTCTAGGCCTACACACAGATATTTCCCAATATTACGTGGCAGGGGAAATCATACTAAGTCCTAAATCACATGGTGTCCCAAAGTCTTCCTATCCAATCGCATTACAACCACGTGTTCAGTTGCGGCGGTTAATCTCCGACACGACACTCGAGCGGAACCTAACCAAATCAAATCACATTCAACATGTGCCTATGTCGACCGAAGGAATAGTCTAGCGTATACTCGACAATATACATGTAAAATAATTCATCCATATTTGTATATACAATCGCATCAAGTCGCTTACTCGAGTTATACGATATAATTATTTTCAATATAACATAATTTACACAATTAATTTACTAATTCAATAACAAAATCATTTCAGGTTTATATATCCCGGATAATCATAGGTATATGAGTAAGTTAGAAGATTAGGGACAACACCACAATAATCTTACTAAAAACATGAAAAACCTTAGCACTCTTATTTCAACAACGTTCTTCCCAAAAATATATAACGCAGATTTAAGGCTTTTCTGATTTATTTTTGCAAAAACTTAAACAACAAAGTTGTTACACGATTTTGTACAGGAACTCATGCGCATGCTACCATTTCCTTCTTAAAATAGACCCAAAACCAACATAAAATTTCCCCTTATAGTTTTAACAATGTTTTGATTAGAAATATAAAACGAAGATTTGAGGCTTTTAAGATCTGTGTTTGGAAAACTTTACAACTACAAAGTTGTTCAGAGGACGATTTATGTACTAACTCATCAGCACACTTCCATTTCTACTTAAAACATACCAAAAACAATGTAGAATGTTCGCCTCTTTTTATTTGGATTTGTATGAGTTAAATTTGTTTCTCCTTGGATGAATCCTAAATCATTTACATATTAATTCCATCTCATCAATTTCAAGATTTAGGGATTCAACTCGTGTTCATACATTTTTTCATCAAACAGTCAAGATTTAATATTCTATATCATCTTGCCTTTATTTTGTATACGGAGGCGTTTGTGAACAAGTTGACCCAATTCCAAGAGTTCCAAGATGAAACCTTTTTCTTCTTCTCCTTCTTATCCTTCTTCTCTTTGAGCTCTCTCTCTCTCTCTCTCTCTCTCTCTCTCTCTCTCTCTCTCTCTATATATATATATATATATATATATAATAATAAGGAGTAATGGTATTGACACTATTCCATAAGATGATAACTTAATTAAGGGTTAGGATTGAGCCATCAAGGCAAAAAATTAAGGGTTGAAATTGTTTTTGTACATTTTACTTATTTGACCCTTTACTTTTTATTTTTCCATAATTTCTCTATTATACTTTATTTCAAAACAAGGGCTAAATTAGTGCAAGCACATATTTAATGTTTTCCCCCTCTTTTGTGTTGTCCATCAAAGAGAAAATCGTACGATATATGATGTATGCCTCATGAGTTTAACTTTCTCTCTCTTACTTTAATTTGAAAACACCACTCCCAATGTCACACCCTCTTCTCTCACATGCTCCTCTCGGACTAAAACAAAAATCTCATCGGGTTTGCTACTTATCTTCATCAACAACCACCATCAATCAACAATAATCCTCAATCAGTTCGTATTCGGTTTGTTTAAATAATAATCTTCAGAGCTTCCATCACCCACACCTTTGTAAGGGATTTTTTTCTTTGTAATTAAGGGTTTTTATATTTTTTTTTCTTTTTCTTTGCTCCACGTTGCTTTCGATTTTGGATCCAACAAATCTAACAGGTACTTCCTATATATTTTTTTTTATTTTGGATATCAGATCGTGATTCGATGGTAGCGATTACCATTCAGTCACCAATGTTGTTATCTACGATCGTGAGTTGATGGATCTCAGATCTTGAGTGTATGGTTACGATCGTGAGTCGAAGGGACGATATCGGTGCTATATGTGTGTTGGACAGTGCAGAGAGTAACTCTTTCTCTCATTATTTCATCTCAGATCAAAAGTAACTCTCTCATAATTTCATCTCACTCATTCTCTATTAATCCTTTGTTTATTTGATTTCAGGGTTTGTGAAGGGGTCTATGGTATGGAAATTGAAGAGAATCACCATTAAGAGATTTGGTAAAGTTCCGAAGTTTTACTGTTGCACATTTTTTTTGTTTTAAAGTTGTGAAATTAGGGATTTTAGATCCCACATTTTGCTAATTAATTCTTAGTTTTGGGGTTTCAAAATTGGGGGTTTTATGTTCAACATTTGAGCATCTGGTATGATATATCCCTCCCTACCTCTGTTTCCCCCTTTTAACACTTGATCAGCCTTCATTTTATGAAGAACAACAATAATTCTTTATTATAACACTTTCTTCTCTTTTATGTGGTGAACTACTTTTTTATATATTTTTATTTTTGTTAAACTAACCATTATTTTTAATAGAAATTTTGAAACCCCTGATATTATATTTTTATTATGTTTGTACATACTAATATTTATTATGCATTTAGATTTTTGTACTATGTTTTTACTGGTTGCTTAGGTTTGGGGTTGTAAACAATGGTTGAGATTGTTGTATTAGCTCAGGTCTAGCTAGCCCATCCCATGTTCTTAATGTATCCATTTTTTATGACCTCCTTTATTTTTTTGGTATATTATATAAACTTTATAATTTACAAAGTACGTTGAAGCCTGAAGGTGATATTTTGAAAGAAATTAGTGAGATATAGTTGTGTGGTTTGTTCGATTCTCCTATTCGTACTTCATAATCTCTAGAAGTCCCCTCTGGGCAAGCCACAAATTATTCATAATAGGGGATGTAATTTAATTTTTTAATTATTGTTTTGTAAATACTTGCATTATTTACTCATGACCTGCACTTCTTACTGTAATCGGAATATCTCTATTTATTCGGTCTTGAGTTCTTCTGCCTTGGATTGATCCTCATACACAGGTAACAAAGGCGGCCACCAAATATCTATGTCTTCGATCTCCTTTCTATCAGATGAGTTTTACACCTACTCCATATATATTTCATATAATGAGTTCTGTTGATTGATTTCAATCTTTAATCTATTTTTTTCAATCTAGGGACTTTGGGGGCCGCGCATTGATCAGTTTGCCATGGTTTAAGATAATATGGGCATTTTGTGTTGGCATGTACTTTTTTCATGAGGTTGGTTTATTTGTAGAATTTTTTGGAGAGGGTCATTATGTTCCTAAAGTAATAAGTTATATTCATACATGTGGGCAAGTACATTCCTTATTGTTCTTTTTTTATTTTATGAATTTTTATGTGGATCTTTAATTGGATTCCACACCCATCTTAAGCTAGGTGTTGTTTGAGAGGATATTACATGTTACTAGATTAATAGTTGCGATTAAAAGTAATTGCCTTATTGGTGCTTGCTTTTAATTTTGTTGCGGCGAAATTCTGTTTTTATCCTTTTTCATTTTTATTTTTGTATGGTTATAACTTATGATTTTGGGTGTGAATGTCTTAGTGCCCCTGCATTTTTGGTCGTTGCATTTTTGGGCTTTTGGTTTTGATTATTTTTTTGAGATATGATAAAGTTGATTTTTGCTTTATTAAATAACTCTATTTTGCATTATTATTAGAGTTTGATTTAGGACTCTCATTACATAACTCGGTATTGCATTATGTTGTCAATAATATGTATTCAACTTTGGCATGCCTACTTATGAATATTAATTTGACTAATTATGCATTGGTGTTGTCACTCTTCATGTAGAAGCATTTGAAATACTATCCATGTAGAAGCGTTTGAAATACAGTTCATCTAGAAGCATTTGAATGTCATATACTTTGTTAGTTTATTCGTTTGTACTAAAACATACTGAGGAAGCGTTAAAGAAACTTCGTATCTGTCTCTCACTTACAAATTCAACATCTCACTTCAAAGAAATTGTATCCATGGTATTTCATCAAAATGTGTAATAGGTTCAATAATAAAGTCATCATTCTGTATTGTATCCATGGGATTTCATCAAAATGTGTAATAGGTTCAATAACAAAGTCATCACTTTGTATATTTCTATTTCTAATATATGGTTTTATTGGTTCAAAGTTCACAATTATTCTTATTTTCTTTCAGTCAAACAACCAATCAATTGCTATAGTTTTCGTATTGCAGGAAATGAGAGATGAATTTTATAAGTACCCTGCTATTTTGTGCCGAGACAGATTCGTTAATCAAGCTTGATTCAATCAAAACGTATCAAACAGCATACACAGAGTATTCTGTTTCTGTTCTACTAGAGCCAAAGACAAGTTTCATTACTTCATCTTCTGCCCTGCTCAAACCATAATCTATCCCATCTCTAATTTTTCTATCAAACACAAAAAGGATAAAATCACTCAACACCTACTCCTGTCGTGGTTGGTTGATGGGACAGATATAATAGCTGCAGCAAGTGATACCTGCCATAAATCATAGCTGCAACAAGTTAACGAAGCAGCAGTAAAGGCAGCTGCTAAAAGAGAGGAAGAAAGAGTGGCTGAGCTGAAAAGAATTAGAGGGGAAAGATTAGAGGTATTTCAAAAGGATCTCATTTTTATGGAATTCTGTTTGGGATACTAATGCTTTAAAAAATTCAATATGACAGCAGTTCAAAATATACTGATGTATTAAATGAGCTGATGCAACATTATTTACTGAACCAATGTCAAGGTATGTCGGCAGTTGTATTGAGCTGGGTTAAGGGAATTTCAGATCTAATGATTATAACCGAGAACAATGGTTGAGCTGCAGCTCTTCTTACTGGTATGAATTTACATGTGTTCACTATTCATTATGCTTTTAGTTGAGAACATTAAAAGTAGTATTATTGCGTTACAAGAAGAAAACAGAGGATGTGTGATTATAAGAAAATAAAATAAGTTCAAAATGTTAATATTTTTTCCAAATTCTCGAGTGGTTTTAGTATGGTGAGCTTTTCATTGTGTTGGAATTTATTGTATATGTTGTATGTTAGTAATATAATGTGTGTATATAACAAATTTCGTGGTTTGTTCTGCAATAATTTATATGTTGTATTTTAGTTTCTTCCATTAGTTTTTTCTTTATTAGAACATTGTTTTGTTAGAGGGTGTACTCTCATGTGATGTTGGCATGAAAATTATAGTGTTTTCCAAATATCATGCAAGCTGTCTTTTTTTCATTGTCGCATTATTAGTACATAATCGTACGACAATCAGAATGGGTCCTCAACAGGGGTTCGATTTGTAACCTAACCATACATGGCTACACAAATAGATTTAGAGTAAATTCAAGATAAATCTCTAAACAGGGGTTCAATGTAATTTTTGATTCATTTTATCCTTTGTGTTGGATCTTTACTGAGTTCAATTCAAGAAGAAGATGCAATCTGTACCTGATTTACCTAAGATATTTGTTGTTTATTCAACTTGAGTTGAAGCAACCAAATTGTTTCGAAATTCTAATATTTTGATCTTTTTTCCTTGATAGAGGGGAAAGGTTCAATCTATGGAATTTCTTATATATGATGACTGACAAAAAAATATGGTTAGTCAGAGGGGATTCAATGTGATTTGAAATTCAAATGAAAAGGTTGGTGGGCACATGTTGTCTTTGTGGCATTTTTTTAGTAGTCCAATTTTAATTGGTAACTGTTTGGCTGATGTATTCAATATTTTATTTGGTATTTTTAACAGGTTCTTTTAGGTGGTTAGTGTGAAGGTCGATGTGTAGTTGTCATGTTGGTGCTGTGGCAAAAAATGGATGAGAGCGGGTGAAGGTTCATTTTTAATTTGCTTGATTTGATATTCTTTTCAGATAATTGAAGTTGAAAGATAACCATATTTAGTTAAGAGATTTCACACAATTACCAAATACATGGACTTGATGTTATAGTTTTTTATCTTCCCATATATGAAGACTGTAATTCTAGATCTTAATAATGGTTTTAGTTATTTTTATTGATTCATCTCTTTAGTTGATATTATTTGGTTACTGATTTTTTGGTTTACCTTACTTCTCTTAGTTGCACTTTGTATTCTGAAATCAGTTTGTCCATATTTAATGATTATATTTGTTATATATTCAATTTGAGGTGCTATTGTACCTTTTTTTAAGAGAACAACGGTTCAGCTTTTATCTGAAGTTTATGGATGTTATGGAAATATGCAAACTAATTTGTTAACTTTTATTATGTTATGCATATAACTGTGAGGCATGCACTTTGTTCTTTCCAAGGAAGTTATAAATGATTTGATAACTATACATGATTATTGCACTTACAATTGCTATCCTATTAAGTCCTTCTTTGTCATTTAATTTTTTGACAAGATTTGAAAATTGGAAACGTATCTCTCCCCATTTTTTATAATCTAAGCCACAGTCTCAAGCATTTAGCTCCTCTATTTTGCAGATGTAACTGATTTTACATCTTGAATCAAATCACAAAACACTCCAATGGCCTGTTGGTGTTCATATTGATATTTTAGATTATGATATTTAGTTTTATATGTTTTTTATTCACAAAATTTGTGTTTTTAGAACTTATCCAAATGGATTTGTGTTTTTTAGAATTTATCCAAATGGATTTGTGTTTCTATTGTTAAAAAATTAATATGTTTCAATGCTTACGCGTCGTGTACAATTTATACAGTTAATACACCTAACTGTGTGTGTTTGTTTGTTGTTGTCCATAATTTTTTTGTTGCGTATAAAGCATCTTTTTATGTGTTGTGAAATTAATGTAATGTGCTATTTATTTTGTTTATCTATTTTCAATATTCTACATAGAATATTGTTCGTTCAAAATCGCCATGTTGTTACATAGAATATTAAGTTTGCTAGGATTCGCTCCCATCCATGCTCAAGAATGGGTAACTTCATTACTAGCAGATGTGGAGTCTATGCAGGACTGTTATCCTGCTTATAATTGAGTATCTGCTGTACTGACAACTATTTCAGAGGAGTTTCCAGATGTTCCTCGGTTTCTGAATTTGCACAATATTGCTCGATCACTAAAATGCACATCCCCATCAGCAGTTATATTTCGTTCGGCTGTGATCAATGCTGGATATCGTATCTCGGGAACTCATGTGAACCCCTTGGGGTTAAAATCAGAAGCATCATCCAAATTTCGGATGGTATCCAAATGGTAACGATCCAAACTCATAATTTTTTTATGTGGACTGTCTAAAAAATTCTTTGTATTATGCAACTAGCGGAATGCCCGTGCCCCGACAAAAATTTCCAAAATACGTAATCGTAAAAGGGCGAAAATTTCCAGAGTACATAGAAAATTTCCAAACTAGCGGTATGCCCGTGCCTGAGATACTTAGAAATGCTACTTATACATGATAACTGATTCAGTTGATGGTACATCTCTTTTAGTTGTTTTAGTTTGTGTTCATTTCTATTTTGAGGTCATCTTTGTTAATAACTGTATATTATGACTTTACAATATCCGGTTATGTTTTAACATTCAACAGTTGTTAATAACAAGTAAATGTTGTTAATAACTGAACCATCTTTGTCCATTTTCTGACACCCAATTTTTCAGGTCGTGTTGTTAAGTTTGTGTTCATTGAGCCGAGATCGGTAGAGAGCTTTTGTCATTCGACTGTCCACCCAGTTCCACAATCTCCGGGATTGGTAGCTTCTCTCCGAATGCAACAACGATCGCTTGGAGCCGATGTAGGCTTTAAAATGGCCCTTGAATTCGGAAATGGATCGTGATGAAGGGTTTGTTGATTTCTGATGCTTTCTCAAAACGGGAGATGTGTTTTTTCTTTTCTCATTTGGGGTTTTCTAATTTGTTCGCCATTGGATTTTCCAGAGAAACACACAAGAGTAGAGACCAAGAGAGAGGGAGAAACATGATTTGAGTTTGAACAAGCCATTTATTCAAGACCTAAAACTTCAAAGTTAATACTTTTATGTTCATGGCTATGGTACAAGAACTTAGGGAATGTAATATGGTGTTTTATTTTTTAGTGCGTGAACATGGTAGTGTAGAACTCATATAACTCATAATAAACATGCACGTGTAATATTTTGTGTATATTATTTTCATATTTTAAACCTGTTGTGAGTATGTCTTTAATGGCTTTCTTTGTTATTTTAAACCTGTGTAGCTGTGTCGTTAATAATAACTTTTATTTCTGATAGCTTTTTCAGTAAACTAAGTGAATATTGTTTGTTAATGGCTTTCTTTGCTGGCCATTGTTTGTTAGAATAGACTATTGTTCATTTCTTCTTCATTCAGCATAACTATCGCAGAACATAGAAAATAGCAATTGATGTGTTGTATATCACTGTCTCCTATTATTATTGTTGTTATTATTAACTTTTTTTTTATAAATAATCTCTTTGTACCCACTACTTTCTTTATATGCAGCTAATTATCCAACATTTCTACTCAGTTTATCCTGAACGTAGTTGTTACATTCATTCGGGGCGGTGTTTATTTACTTTTGTCCAAAATCTTATATCATGATAAGGAGTTGATTTAGATCTTCTTCCATGGAATTTGTGATCGTGACATTAAAAATAAAATTTTTGCTCACTCTGGCTGGCCCTGCGTTTATTTATATTTGTTATCATTTAGTTTTGATGTTTTGGGCAGGAAGCAAGCTTCTATTGCCAATTTTGATGATGTCATCTTAGAGATGCCAGGTAGTCTTGATGACGATGGGCGTCAAGAGTATAATATTGCCGATCGAGGTGGTGTTGGTGTCATCTCATGTAAAATTGATTATTATTGAGTTATTGGTAGTCAAATAAACTTGCACTCTCTTAGCTTCTGTATATCTATTATTTTCAAGATATAAGAATTTTAGCATGAGAATTTGGTCATTTAATTTTTCTTTGTATGCACACGTTCAAAACAGGGTTGCTTTTGACGTTTAGTGTCAGTTGTTGTGGGTTGATATGCACAGACTTCATTGTACTTTCAATTGAAATGCATGGTGTTATTAGTGCTTATTGTTATATTATTTTCATTTGACCATTTGTGGTACACTAAGTGTTTGAGGAAACTATGTCAATCACTCTTTTTATTTGATGGCTATGATGTTGTTTATATAAGGTTCAAAACGGACTATTAGTATTGTCGTCGTCGATATGTTTATTATTTCTTAATAGAGTGGATAATTCCATAAACAAAGGAGAGTTTTCCCATATTCACTAAATTGTTTACACATTCAATACTTTGTTGGGAAATAAAAATTTTGACGTTTCGCAATTATGTACTTTGGAAATTTTTATCCTTTTACGATTACGTATTTTGAAAATTTTCACCGTGCCTTCAGGCACGGGCATTCCGCTAGTGTGTATATATATATATATATATATATATATATATATATATATAAACTCTAGCCTCTTTTGTGTGTAATTAGAAATGAAGATTTATTCTATAATTTTTCTAATTAAACCTACCGCTAGTTTAATCACAAAAATACCATTGACCCAAATTTAACCCTCTCGATCCTTTTACATATTAATTCACTTCATATATTTAAGTCGCGTATTCTTATCGCGATGTATTCGTTTTAACTTTTTATTTACAAATATTTCGAATATATATTGAGACATAAATTTTTCATTCATTAGTTATCTGCTTATTAATATTTTATCGCAAGGTATTACTTTTAAGTCGGGATTTTATTCAATTAGTTCAATTGTAATTTAGTAAAAAATGCGGGGTATTATAAGTGTGTACAAATCCATTTTGACAACTTTCTTGTTTGATTCATCCGGTTAGAGTTCTTTGTACCTATTTCCTCCTCTATTTTGGATTACTGTTTCGATTGATTAGTTTTGGTTCTTATTGGTCGGTAATTATTTGGACGTATATTTAATTTTATTATTTTTAAAGTGTTTCTCCAATACGTCGTTTTGGCATAAGTTTTGTTGTTGGATGTTGTGATAGTTCACAAATTCATAAAGGTGTGAATTAACTGGTTATTTATTTATTTTTCTAAATATATTGTAACTAATCCAACATGGGTAGTAATGTTCTTGTGGAAGGTAATTAGGTGGCCATGATTTTTAATTTAATTTGGAAATGCTACTCTAGGAAGCTTTCATAAATAATGGGTTCATATTTTAATGGTATCTCTGAAGATAGCCGTGTTTTTTGGGATTCAGCCAATCTTTGTCTCAGTAAAAAAAATTCATTATATTGAAAAACTAACTATTCTTTGATTACTTTTGATTATTACTAAACATATATCAACTTTAAATAGTTTAAACAAAAATTTCTTAATCATAAGATGATAATATCTATTATCTTTGTATATATTCAAATCAACTTTAAGTGGAAGGGATGAATAACAATGAAAGGGGTTCAGATCAAATTTTTTTACAGTGAAGACTAATCATATTACATCTCTTGATAGAAATTCTTAATGGGTTTCTCTTTCTATTTATTTTTATCACAATAATTATTAGTTGCCTGATAAAGTTTAGATGGAAATTGAAGATGTGAGGTTCTTTTACACTTAGTGTTTTATTTTTATTTTTAGTTTGCAGACATTAGCAAAATGCTTAAGTAGGGGGGATTCGTCTATTTTCATGCTACAGTTGCCTCATGGTATTCCCATTGGCTTTATTCTGAAGTCAAGCTATTTTTATTAATGTACCAAATACACATACCATGTATTAGAGTAACCCACGTTCCAGGTAAAATTGATCTAGATGTGTTTGTTTCTTATATTTTATTAGTTCCGAAATTATATATCTACCCCATGCAGCCGTTTGCATGGACTAAATGAGAATTTTTACATCGAACAAATCATTGAATTGATTCAAATATATATTGGATTTAGGGATTAATAGAGATAAATTGGGACAATTATGTGTGTTTTTAATGTTGGATGGTGGTGATGGTAGAAATTATTTCTATTCATAAACATATTCTATTCATTTATTTATACATACATGCCGTGTTTTTTGTTCAAATCACTTTTGGTTTAAATTCTTTTACATTGTATATGTAAGCATGCATATCATCGAACTTGGGTATTTTTTTTTCTTTTTAAATAAATAAATGCGACATTGGATATAATTTGAAAAGATATTAAATCATGTTTGACATAGTAGGACTTGAACATTCTTTACATGATATTATGTCTTGCAAATAATGTAAGTGGTAATATTGAGCTACATATGATAATTACGAGAAACATATTGAGTTTAACAAGACACAATTTTATACATGACGATTAACCAAATGTTGAGCAACTTCAACGCTAATGTAATCTTTGCCACAAATCATGCATACTGCAAAATGGCATTGTAACTAAGATCTTAATTAAAGTGTTAAGTATTGTGAGTTACATAGAAAAATACACACACGAACGCAATTGAAATTATTTAAGCCAAATCCTCAATCTTGGAAGTATAATTGTGTAATTAAAATGAACGTAAACTCCAATTTAAATAAGCATTACAGTACTTGTTCCCCAAGACCTATTCCTTATCTAGGGAACTGAAAAAGTACCACTTAAGTTGTTTAATTCAAGATTAAACAGTCAAAATGGCTCCGAATAGTTTGCTGAAGAAGCTCTTTAATAAAAACAAAACTACTAACACAAGATGTGTTTTAAATTGTATGAACGAGTTATTTAAGGTATAAGTTCACTAGTTTTGAAAAACATAACTTTTAAAGACATTAAATCAGCATAGTCTCAAGAAGGAGATGAGAGTAAGAGGAAGCATACAAGTACAAACAATTTTAACTTGGTAAAACCCCCACCCAATTGGGGAAACATCCACGGAGGTCTCTACACCTCAAAAGTAAAACCCACTAAAAAAGAGTAATAGACTACAAACTATTTAACAATCAAGACACACAATCAGACCTAATCTAAGTTCAGAAATTATAACAACTCCTCTGGATTTTCTGACTTCTCTGTAAAACCCCATATTTTTATGGCTTTTAAATTTAGGAATTTATTAAATTTAATTGAGAAGAATTAATTTAATATTAATCCGGAAATTTGTTTTAAATATTTACAAGTGTGACAAGAGTTAGTAATTATTAGAAATTTGTTGAATATTACTAGATGAGTATAGTAATATATAAGATTGATTTTATTAAAATTGTCACGTGTGAATAAAATGGCAATTATGGAAATTAAGTCGGGACGCGCCTGTGTCGTGTCAGGACTAAATTATTATTATTATATAAAGTGAATAAATTATAAGTTGCCCGTATGGTCATTTCGAGTGCGCCAATGTGTCCGGAAGGGTCGAGATAGTCAGAAAAGTGTACCCGGGGGTTTAGTTTGGGTATCGGGGCGTTTTTAGGCCTAATTGATATCCCGGGAGGAAATTAAAGACATCTTGCACTTTTGGGTAATTAAACCCACGAATTTAATTAGGTTATATCAGCCATTTGGAGTTGTCTCTTAGGTTTAGCAAACACAAAATCAAAGAACGTCCATTAAAGAAGGAGTTGGAGAGCTTTCCAAGTAACTCAAGGCCAAGGACTCACCCGTTTGCACCGCCACCACCACCAAAACGTAGATCGCGCGATGAGGAACGCAACCATACCATTTCATCCACGAAATCAGAACCTTGAATTTCAGGCAAGTATATATCTTGCTTTGTTTTTGGTTAATGTCTCACCCATGTTAGTTTAGGATTACCAAGATCATGTTTTATGAAATAAATTGGTAATTTAGAGACTTTAAATCGCATGTTTAGAGAGATTCAATATATTCTGTATATACCCATCATATGTAGAGGATTACCCATGAATTATTATGAGTTTAGAAATAAGAAATCTGGGAAATAATTAGAGGAAAGGATATTTCTTCCAAAATTAGGGTTCTTGAAGATTATGTCAATTTTACCCCATTAATTCGATATCGTTGTTGAATTTATACTTGTTTCACGTAGGAAATCTTGTATATATATATATAGAACTTGTAGTATTGTTATTTGAGAATTTTAGAGTTGTTAATGATGTTCTTGGAGAAATTGGAAGATGAAACCCGTAGGTTTAATTTGCAGTTTTTGGGCAAGAACTGCTTGATCGATCGGTCGACCCAAGAGCATCGATCGATCGACCCACTTTCCTCGATCGATCGACCCCTCCTAGAAAAATGCATATTTCTCATCCGTTGGTTTAATCCGATTAAGATGCATGGGAACCCTTGATTGTTGTTGTTGGAGTATAATGGGATATAGAGAAGACCAGTAAGGCCTAGGTAGACCCCGTTGAGTAACCTTTTGTGTAGGATGAGATTTTGGGTTAACGATGAATTATTGATGTGTATAAGAAATCATGCGTATATTTAATAAAAAGATCGAGACTCGTAAGGGAGTTAGACCAGAACATAAGTGAGTGTATGCCTACTGAAATTATACTTAGAATACTTTGAGAAAGGAGAGGTGAGTATGAAGTGCATTATAAATGAGAATAAAAATGACGAGTCCGTTATGCGTAATAATCGAGTAAAATGTTTTAATAACGGATAATTATGATTATGGGTCGTGAGCGCACCTAATTTAGAAATGTGGATATTTATATATATATGACTGTGTGATTATGCATATATTACAAATCTGTATAAAAATCATACTCGGGCTACTTGCTATCAGGGGGGTTTCCGTGCCGGGACGGTCTTATCTCGATTGGACCTTTATGGGGGGATATTGACTCGTACCCTAGAACATAGTATTACTTGGTACAGGCTATCTGATTGATAGTCAGAAGGTCCTAAGAGACGTGAGGGTATGTGCTGACCTCTTAGTGGCTTGGAACTATGTTTCACCTCCATTTGTATGTGTTTTATGTTAATTCAGTTCGAGAGTGATTCCGAACTATTATTTCCCTTAATATGTGTGATATGGGGACTTGATAGCAGAGTATGCCAGCACCATAGTTTTTATGTGGGGTGCCGTTAGTATATATACTATATGGGAGACTAATATATATATATATATATATATATATATATATGTATGTATGTATGTATATTTATATGGAAACTTTCTACTGTGCGTATAAGTAGTTAAGTAATGAATAAATGTTACAACTCTCTTAATGTGTTCGGGGACTTCATAACAGTACTGATTGTTCTAAACATCGTAAGAAATCTTGAAGAGATTAATTTTCTAAACTAAATATTATCACCCTATTAATTCGCGAGATAAAATGTTATGGAGAATAAGTGAGATAGACTTATGAGGTTTAGTAGTACGGTAGACGTGCACACTAGATGAGAGGTGAGAATTCTCAAGAGAGTGTCGCATACTAGCATGGTTATTGCATTAGCAGGTAAGCATTTTAAATACTTGATAAACTATTTTTAAAACTTTTTTACACTCGGGCTCTGACCCATTTCCTATCTTTTTCTCTCTCTTGTATATATATGTATATATATTACATATGCCCAACCACAGGGGCGTCATGCATAGGTTCTTTGGATTTGGCGTGCTGCAGCTTATGTGGGAGTTGCAGGCCCTTGTTTTAGACGACCTATTCATTGATTCAGTTCTTGTTTAGTTTATTCATAGTTAGGGCATGTGTCGCCCGTTTCCCTATGCAGTTTGGATTTGTCAGAGATGTATGTTCATTTATTTTCAGTATTCGGTACTCTTTGGGTATTAACTCTTGTCAGGATGATTTCATTTGTAGTTTTAAACTTGGTTTGGTTAATTTAGATGGATTAATTCTTTTGTGTTGATTGCTATCCGTAGCACTTATGTGATTCTTATACTGTTGGTTATTTAAAAGGTTTTCAAATTGGAATTTAATAATAGAAATGAAGTTTAAAATTGTTTTGACACTTAGCTTAATTATTTAGGGTGTTGAAATTGGTAAATTTTATTTTGCGACAGTGATGCTAAGAATGAACCAACTGTTGACCTTGATTTTAATTTAATAAAGGATTGATCGCCCGGTATTTAATTAGGCGGGGTGTCACAGGAGGTATCAGAGCATCAGGTTCTAGTGTCCTTTAGGATCTGTGTGGATTATTATGCTTCCAGCATTGCTTTGTTTGATATAGAGCCCTATGTTTAGGATTGTTGATTTCTATGATGAGATTCCATTCTCCTACTATAACGTATGTATATTAGCGAATTCAAATTGCGTTCGGATATGAGCATGTGCCGAGCGATGAAGGATGTCAGACGAGGGCCGTTAAGCGGACATCAGGAGGCAGGGCTTAGTTGAAGTTGTAAAGTATTCGAGGATGATAACCGTAGTCGAGGTCACCGCCATTTTGGCACGAGAAGCCAGGACTGGAAAGGCGACTAAGGCGCAACCATGATTTCCAAATGCTGCTATAGTCGAAAGAGGTGAGAGAGTAAACCCACCCAACGTGTTATGAAACATTGTAGAGAACTGTCAGTAGAATTTCTAGGAATGCGGAAATTGTGTGTGTTAGCCAAAGGAGGTAAAGTATCCAAAGGTTTGGACAGAGGAAGGAGTGTGGCTAAATGAAAGTGAACATTTGGACAAAATTTTCTTGGCTTGTCGGAACAAAGTTATCATGGTGGGAGTCAGCCACCACTTTTAGAAGTGGAATGCTATGCCTATAGGAGAATCTTAGCTACAGTTTGACCTCATGTTGCTTCATTAGATGTTTAGGATAAGAAGTGAAAGTTGTTCCAAACTCATCACAGGAGGACCTGACACAAGTCCATTTATGAATATGAATCGGAACCATTAGCGAATCTTTTATCGGAGGATGTAGATACAAATGGAGGAGAGGACTCCAAGTGGGAGATCGACTAGTAATAATAATTAATAACACTTAAAAGGGAATTCTGCTGGATGGTCGATTCAGAGGTTGACAATGTCGTGCTTGTCAATGGAGATGATAATGCTTCTTTGTGTGGAAGCTAAAAGAATCGAAAAATTTAGTCAAGAATAAGACTGGATGAAACAGTGGTAGTGAAGCACCACAAAGGGGGATACCCATCAGGGGATCCATTTAAATGATTCAGATAGCTAAAATCTTACCAAGCGATGGTGGATTCAGTAAGGACTATTAAAGCGAGTAGCATGTTCCATAGGGCCAACAAGGCTAAGGGAACAACGGGGTAACCATCAGGAATCGAGCCTATCAAAGTCCGAGAGAAGGACAATCCTAATATGGTTAGTATGACAGGTGATAAGTGGATTATTGTGTAAGGGTATTTTAGGGAGAGTGAAATCATATGCGTTGATGTTTTTCGAAGTGAGTAAAGGGACAAGAGTAGAATGCCTAGTAAAGGACAACGATTAAAGTAGTTTTTGTTTTGGCTTGGACATGCGTGTTACGTCTGGGGGCCATTTGTGCAGTCGAGATGATTGATAAGGCAGAAGTAGAGTTTTATCCTCGGAAGATGAGGCGTATTTTATGTGACACGAGCGAGTCACTATATTTTGTTCATTTCCAGATTAGCATGTGTGACGATCTTAGTGCGTATAACTATAAACATTATTTTTATGTTAATATTTTTCCCTAGTGTAGCGGGATTATCCTTAATGCCATCCGCGGAGGATGAATGGGGGTATTATAGTGTTATATACTTTATTGAGATTTCTCATTTTAGCTATGTGATATACGAGTATGATATTTCCTTGGTTACAACTTTATATTAATGGTTAGTACGATAGTAGGCAGTTATTGCAAGGCTATCGGAGTGGTTGCATTAGTGCAACACGTTTTGTCCTGGCGAGGCCTCACCTGCGAGAGGGTCGGACTCGCACTTATATTATTTATTCTAGAGACTTCATAGGGGATAGTGGACTCAAGATATTCGATCTCGGTGTGTGTAGGGACTTTGTTGTTATAATTCAGTATGTATTGGGTTTACTATTGGGAGAAAAGATTTAACTCATTATTATGTTTAGCGCTCAGGACTTGGTGATAGGAAGAGCGCATTAATATATCTATCCTTTAGAGATGTGAGAGTTAAGAGTTATACCCATATGTTTGGGAACAGGATTTCGACAATCCCGATTGTATGTACTCGAGGTTTATGGAATGTGATTACCACCAATACTGAACGATAGTGCAATTGACGAAATATTCTTTGTCAAGTGTAATAACGGGAGGAGATGTAACTTTTCTATTAAGAGGCGGAATAAAGGGGTACATGCTATGGACGGAGGGCCTAACGGATTTCGATAACCGACAATTCTAGGTATTAGTGTATCGGGGGGGATTCCTTATTTGGATTTTGCTTTGCAAGACATCCCACGCATGAAACTTAGGGTAAGGTTGGAAATAGGGAGACTTTTGGTCATTAGTCCATGAGTTCGGTACCTCGGTCGAAATATGATCAAGTAATTATATCTCTAAGTTGGAAGTTGAATTTTGATTTAAGTCCAGTGGAGCCGATTGTGTGGTAAGAAAGTATTGACAGTTTTATTTTATCACCACGAGTTAAGGGGTGGAACGATGATAAGGAGGATTTAAAATTTCAATTTCTAGGGTGATTGAGAGTACCCAAGTGCTGTAATCACGTTGTGAGCACAAGGAAAATAAAGAATTGGGTGTTATGTGTGAAGCATATGTGATGCTTACGCTAGTATGCACGGTTTATACGGTGTGTGGGCATCCTGGTTAGCTGGTGTTAGAATCGTCCGAGTTGAATGGACGTGGGAATGGACGTGTGGAATATATGTTTGTGGGACTAGCATAATGAGGTGTAAGTGGTAGAGTGGATTAAGTGTCGCAAGAACGATAATCCATAAATACGTGTGCGAGTAGAGTAGCACACACGAATTTGGTTGGAAGGCTGTGGGAAGCCATTTAAAAAGGGATATTCCTTGAGAAGAGTAGAATTTAATTATTATGGAGAACACTCGGAGCGGAGTTATAATTAGTCAAATGTGAGAGCGACTTGCGCATACAAAGAGTGATGATGTTATTATCATATAGAAGGTACAGAAGTGCACATTGTGGAGAAAAGTGCACGGGTCGAAACTTTCGGTAGACGCCAGGGAAAGAAGGGGAGTATTAAGTGTAACTTAATATGAGACATTTCAAGTAGAAGTCGACGTTGAGCGGGACATAGTGAGTAGTCTCCGCGTGCACCGCTCATAGATAGAATTCGGTTGGAGCAAGAGGGTCAGCTAGAAAACTTTGTATCAAGTCGACGATTCCAATAATGGAAGAGGGCAGTCAAGTCGGTAAAAATTTATTTGTTGGGTTACTAACCTCAAGGTAAGATCCAGGGTTCTTTCGAACGTGTGGAACAGGTTGCCCAAGAAGGAAGTAATTGATATTCCTTTCGGGTAATTTTCAATATTAGCTAGTGTTCCCTAGTCTTCCTTTGAAATGAAGAATGGTGCCAGTACGTGATCGTTCTCCTTAGGATGACACTTTCGAATCCCACCTTCAATATGGAATTTTAGGAAGCAGTGGGGATAACACTTCGAGTGAGCAGGTTGTATCACCCATAATCCGGGGTGTAGGCAAGCGATGATTAACCATTAGTGGAGCAGTGTGAAAGTAATTTTGGATTCATTGTGATCGTGTCATTTTCTACAACGATTATAGCTAGCAAGTGGAGTAGTACGGTAATTGGGGGAGGATATTACCTAATGGTAGGGTTCTGTGGGAGAATGTGTACCTGTTTATTGTGAACAAGATGCTTATTAAGGTTTTGAAATGGAAAACCTTTACCTTTCCTCACTCTGAATGTTAAGAGATGGGAGGATAATCAGAATTCTGGATTGGTTGACTTAGAGTCTGATGACTATGGTGGAATTCCACAACTGTTTTAGGCAAACAAGAGTGGTCAGATGTTCGTATGCTTCCTCTCAGAATGGGAGTTCTGTGTTTAGAGAAATTCGAGTAGTTGTCATGTAGTGAGGTGCGGCCTCCCAATGATATTGAAATAATGGGAATTAATAATGTATAGGCGTGACTTATGCGAATGTTGTCGGATAGGAGCACAATGTGAAGTGTCTCCAATGAGAGTGTTAAACAAGCTTGCTGTGAGGCGGGGGCTATAGTGATTGAGCGCCTTACTGTGTAGATAGTTTGCGTACTGATAAGATATCCATAATTGTTTTACCAGGTAGGCCTTATTTTCCGAATTTTGGGACGAAATTCCGTTATTAGGGGGGAAGTATGTAATACCCTGTATTTTTATGGCTTTTAAATTTAGGGATTTATTATATTTAATTGAGATGAATTAATTTAATATTAATCCGAAAATTTATTTTAAATATTTACTAGCGTGACAAGAGTTAGTAATTAACATAAATTTTTTGAATATTACTATATGAGTATAGTAATATATAAGATTGATTTAATTAAAATTGTCACGTGTGAATAAAATGGCAATTATGGAAATTAAGTCGGGACGCGCCTGTGTCGTGTCAGGACTAAATTATTATTATATAAAGTGAATAAATTATAAGTTGTCCGTATGGTCATTTAGAGTGCGCCAATGTATTCGGAAGGGTCGAGATAGTCAGAAAAGTGTACCCGGGGGTTTAGTTTGGGTCTCGGGGAGTTTTTAGTCCTAATTGACATCCCGGGAGGGTATTATAGACATCTTGCATTTTTGGGTAATTAAACCCACGAATTTAATTAGGTTATATCATCTATTTGGAGTTGTCTCTTAGGGTTAGCAAACACAAAATCAAAGAACGACCATTAGAGAAGGAGTTGGAGAGCTTTCCAAACAACTCAAGGCCAAGGACTCACCCGTTTGCACAGCCACCACCACCAAAACGTAGATCGCGCGACGAGGAACGCAACCATACCATTTCATCCACGAAATTAGAACCTTAAATTTCAGGCAAGTATCTATCTTGCTTTATTTTTGGTTAATGCCTCACCTATGTTAGTTTAAGATTACCAAGATCATGTTTTATGAAATAAATTGTTAATTTAGAGACTTTAAATCGCATGTTTAGAGAGATTCAATATATTCTGGATATACCCATCATATGTAGAGGATTACCCACGAATTATTATGAGTTTAGAAACAAGAAATCTGGGAAATAATTAGAGGAATGGATATTTCTTCCAAAATTAGGGTTCTTGAAGATTATGTCAATTTTACCCCGTTAATTCGATATCGTTGTTGAATTTATACATGTTTCACGTAGGAAATCTTGTATATATGTATATAGAACTTGTAGTATTGTTATTTGAGAATTTTAGAGTTGTTAATGTTGTTTTTAGAGAAATTGGAAGATGAAACCCGTACGTTTAATTTGCAGTTTCTGGGCAAGAACTGCTTGATCGATCAATTGACCCAAGAGCATCGATCGATCGACTGATCAATCAATTGACCCCCTTTCCTTGATCGATCGACCCCTCCTGGAAAACTTCATATTTCTCATCCGTTGGTTTAATCCGATTAAGATGCATGGGAACCCTTGATTGTTGTTGTTGGAGTATAATGGGATATAGAGAAGACCAGTAGGGCCTAGGTAGACCCCGTTGAGTAACATTTAGTGTAGGATGAGATTTTGGGTTAACGAGGAATTATTCATGTGTATAAGAAATCATGCGTATATTTAATAAAAATATCGAGACTCCTAAGGGAGTTAGAGGAGAACGTAAGTGAGTGTATGCCTACTGAAATTGTACTTAGAATACTTCGAGAAAGCAGAGGTGAGTATGAAGTGCATTATAAATGAGAATAAAAATGACGAGTCCGTTATGCGTAATAATCGAGTAAAATGTGTTAATAACGGATAATTATGATTATGGGTCGTGAGCGCACCTAATTTAGAAATGTGGATATTTATATATATATATATATATATATATATATATATATATATATATATATATATGACTGTGTGATTGTGCATATATTACATATCTGTATAAAAATCATACTCGGGCTACTTGCTATCACGGGGGTTTCTGTGCCGGGACGGTCTTATCTCGATTGGATCTTTATGGGGGATATTGACTCGTACCCTAGAACATAGGATTCCTTGGTACAGGCTATCTGATTGATAGTCAGATGGTCCTAAGAGACATGAGGGTATGTGCTGACCTCTTAGTGACTTGGAACTATGCTTCGCCTCCATTTTTATGTGTTTTATGTCAATGCAGTTCGAGAGTGATTTCGAACTAGTATTTCCCTTAATATGTGTGATATGGGGACTTGATAGCAGAGTATGCCAGCACTATAGGTTTTATGTGGGGTGCCATTAGTATATATATTATATGGGAGACTAATATATATATATATATGTATATTTATATGGGAACTTTCTACTGTGCGTATAAGTAGTTAAGTAATGAATAAATGTTGCAACTCTCTTAATGTGTTCGGGGACTTCATAACGGTACTGATTGTTCTAAACAGTGTAAGAAATCTTGAAGAGATTAATTTTCTAAACTAAATATTATCACCCTGTTAATTCGCGAGATAAAACGTTATGGAGGATAAGTGAGATAGACTTATGAGGTTTAGTAGTACGGTAGACGTGCACACTAGATGAGAGATGATAATTCTCAAGAGAGTGTCGCATACTAGCATGGTTGTTGCATTAGCAGGTAAGCATTTTAAATACTTGCTAAAGTATTTTTAAAACTGTTTTACACTCGGGCAATGACCCGTTTCCTGTCTTTTTCTCTCTCTTGTATATATATAAGTATATGTATTATAGGTGCCCAGCCATAGGGGCGTCATGCATAGGTTCTTTGGATTTGGCATGCTGCAGCTTATGTGGGAGTTGTAGGCCCTTGTTTTAGACGACCTCTTCATTGATTCAGTTCTTGTTTAGTTTATTCATAGTTAGGGCATGTGTCGCCCGTTTCCCTATTCAGTTTGGATTTGTCAGAGATGTATGTTCATTTATTTTCAATATTCGGTGCTCTTTGGGTATTAACTCTTGTCAGGATGATTTCATTTGTAGTTTTAAACTTGGTTTGGTTAATCTAGATGGATTAATTCTTTTGTGTTGATTGCTATCCGTAGCACTTATGTGATTCTTAAACTGTTGGTTATTTAAAAGGTTTTCAAATTGGAATTTAATAATGCAAATAAAGTTTTAAATTGTCTTGACACTTAGCTTAATTATTTAGGGTGTTTAAATTGGTAAATTTTATTTTGCGACAGTGATGCTAAGAATGAACCAACTGTTAACCTTGATTTTAATTTAATAAAGGATTGATCGCCCGGTATTTAATTAGGTGGGGTGTCACATTCTCCAAAGACTCTGATGTTCTTGATGTTCTCTCAGCTTTGTAACTCCACTCCTTTTAGCTTCACGTCACTCGTTTAGGCTTTACGTCGACTCTTAAGTCCAAAATCTCTCTATCAACACCTTTAGTGTTCTAGTGTGAAAGTGTAAGTGGTGATGTGCTCTAACTCACATGCATGCAACCCACACACACTTATTAACGACATGATGATTTTCAAATTACAAACAGAGTTCTAAAATGCAAAAAAAAAAATCCAAACTCAGTTTGATTGAAACTTTTAGACTTTTGACCTCGATTTTTATCCATAGATCAAGAGGGAATCTTGCCTTACAAAAGTGCCAATATCCTAGACCCTTTCTTTATTCGAAAATACACAGCTATTTTGCAAAATGTGAAATATATGAAAGTGTAAATCCCCAATCAAGATCTTAACTAGATCTAAGTATGAATATTCTCAGAAACTGATATAAGAATTGATTTTGTTGGTTTAGGTTTTCAAAGCAACGTAAAAGTTTAAAACAACTAATAAAGCAAAGATTTCTCGAAAGAAGAAATCAAAATCAGTAAGATATACATGATATGTATCATAGAGTCTCAAATCTTAACTTTTTATGAAAGAAAAATGATATCAGAAGTATGCGACTTAGTTGGACAAGAGATTAAGAACTAGAGAGGATGGATCTTCTCAAAACTCGAACTAAATCAACTCTTAGAAAGGTTTTCTGGTGAAAATTTAGCCGGAGATGGGTTAAGGTTTTCTTTTCTCTCTCTCTCTCTCTCTCTCTCTCTCTCTCTCTCTCTCTCTCTCTCTCTCTCTCTCTCTATCTTCTCTCTTTTGTCCCTCAGAGGTGAATTGATCCAAAAATCGTAAACGTTGTACATATGCCATCTATTTATACTAGAGCATGGAAGGCTCTGGAACATCGAACCAAATCAATGATCAAGATTGAATGTAAACGGTCGAAGTAAATCTTACAGCTGGCAATGCACCGCTGTTAAAATCATTATGATTGGCTCAAATGGTTAATTCTTGGATTGAGTTAGATCACATGCAGGCCATTGATAAAAATGATCCAACGGTTTAAGTAAGGTCTCAGTTATGTGAGGAAGAGAAAAAACATATCCAACCATTATTATATGAACACGTGTAAGGCTGCAATGGACTAAAAAATGCGTGTTTTTTATGTTTGAAAAATTCAATTTTCCCCCACAATATTATATAACGCTTTTGGATTCTACCCAAGCAAAGTTTTAGCAACTTAGGGAAGTTATAAAACAGCCAAAAACATTTATAAAATCCAATTTTAAATTTCTAAAAAATATTTAAAATTCCTAAAAATTATATAAAATATCCAAAAAATTGTTGAAAATCATTTTAATGGGATTTAACTCACACACATCCATATTATGAAGAATGCAACACATAAATGCAATCCTAGGTGAGGTGTTGGTGTTCTACCTTTATGACTTTTAGAGGAATTCATATGAAGATTCTGAAGGCTTTTTGGTAGACAAAGTTGTGACTCTATTTTGTCACTATTTCCAAACTAGGTGAGCAGCTATATAATATAGACTCAAGTGAGTCAAAGATATAGGGTGCTTCAATCTTCCCCTTTGGAAATATGAGACAAAATCTCCTTTGAGTCCTAGAGGACTCGTAGGGATACAAAAAATAAGAAAATCCTATTCCCATACAAAAATTCTATCTACCCAATATCCTAGAAAAGGAAAATTACATAACTCAATTAATTACAGACCAATACCCTATCAAAATTCTGATGTAAAAGAAGGTATTGATTCCTGAAAATGAGATAACTAAGATCAAGATTTTTAGTTAAGAATACAACAAGATGTCCAAGTGGACTCAAATTTCTCCCCCATTTTGTCTCAAAAGGACAAAGGGCAAAGAAAACAAATAGGAATATTACAAACAAGCAGATCATCAAATACATGTATAATCAACGGGTAATCACAAGAATCCCCCTCATTAAACATATATAAGAGGTGTTATTTTTCATTTATCTAACAACCATGCCTTATATCCTCAGAGATTAATTGTAAGCATGTAGATAACCTGGAGATATACATATGAAACAACAAAATATTATTCTTCCATAATCATACCAATAGATTTGTGTAAAGATTCAATCGAATATAATCCAATGGTTTAGTAAATAAGTCAGCTAATTGTAATTCCGTAGGTAGGTAATTATTTTCTAACTCCTTAGTTTCAACTAACTCACGTATAAAATGATATCTGATTTTAATATGTTTGGTATGAGAGTGCTAAACTGGATTTTTAGAAATATTAATCGCACTTTGATTGTCACAATAGAGATGTAACCTATCTTCATTTATACTATAATCTTTTTGCATTTGTTTTAGCAAAATTAATTGAGCACAACAACTTCCTGCGGAAATGTATTCGGATTCGGTAGTAGATAAGGAAGTGCAGTTTTATTTCTTACTATTCCATCCTACCAAATTATTACCAATGTAGTAACACGCTCCTGAAGTACTCTTACTATCATCAGAACACCCAGCCCAATCAGCATCACTGTATCCTACTATAGTACTTGAAGTGTCATTAGTGTACCATAGTCCTAAGTTTAGAGTGCCTTTAATGTATTTGATAATTCTTTTAATACATAATAAATGACTCTCTTTAGGATTATTTTGATATCTGGCACACGTAAACATCGTACATAATATCAGGACGCGAGGCAGTAAGGTAAAGTAAGATTCCTATCATACTACATTATAAAGTCAAATCGATATATTTACCATTCTCATCTTTTGAAAGTTTGACAGAAGTAGTCATGGGAGTCCTAGCTTCTTTTGCTGTTTCTAGGCCAAACTTCTTAACAATCTCTAAAGCGTATTTAGATTGCGATACAAATAATCCATATGAATTTTGCTTTACTTGGAGTCCTAAGAAGATTTGTAACTCTCCCATAAGAGACATTTGAAATTCTTTGTGCAAAATGTCTGAGAAGGAAGTAACTTCTGATGGGGAGGTGGATCCAAAAATTATATCGTCAATATAAACTTGGGCAATGGTAATATTGTTGTCAAAATGTTTGACAAATAAGGGTTGGTCATTCCATCCTCTCCTATAACCTTTGTCTAAAAGAAAGGTGGATACACGTTCATACCAAGCTCTAAGAGCTTATTTTAACCCATAAAGAGCCTTTTTAAGACGATATACATGATTTGGATGATGAGGGTCAATGAACCCTTTAGATTATTGTACATAGGTCTCTTCAGTTAAGATTCCATTAAGGAAAGAAGATTTAACATCCATTTGGTAAAGTGTTAAATGCAAATAACAAACTATTGCAAAAAATAGATGAACAGACTCGAGGCGAGTAAGTGGAGAAAAAGTATCCTCGAAATATATTCCTTCAATCTGAGAGTAGCCCTGGGCAACTAATCTAGCTTTGTTCCTTACAACCATCCCAGATTCGTTAGTTTTATTTTTAAAAATCCAACGTGTGACAATAACCCTTTTATTTTCTAGCATAGGTACAAGATTCCAAACATCATGAATGAAAAATTGAAGAAGTTCCTCATGCATAGCACTTATCCACAAAGTGTCATTCAAGGCTTCGTTTACAGTCTTTGGCTCAATAAGAGACACAAAGCATGCAAAATGAGCAATATTTCAAAGTTGAGATCTTGTACGAACAATATCTATAGGATTAACAATAACACTATCTAAGGGATGATCTTTGGAAACCCAGTTAGGCACTTCAGGGGTCTCAGTTGGTAAAGATTCGGCTATTCCTGGATAGTCATAATTTAAATAGTCTTTGAACTCATCCTCAATAGTTGGTCTTTTTGTCTTACTTTCAACAGTAGTGTCACTTACAACCACATTAATGGATTCCATTATAGTTTTAGTATGCAAGTTGTAGATACTGTAGGCTCTACTGTTTGGAGAACGTCCTAAGAAGATAGCTTTATCTCCTCTAGTTTCGAACTTAGATAAATGTTCTCTGTCTTTGTAGACATAACAGGTAATACCAAAGGTTCTAAGGTATTTTAGGTTAGGTTTCTTCCCATACCAAAGTTCATAAGGGGTTGTTGAATAATTCTTCGTAAGGTAGACTCTATTGATTATGTGGCATGCAGTAGGAACAAATTCCACCCAAAAGTATTTAAGTAAATCTTCGACATGAATCAAGACTCATGCCATTTCCTGAATAGTATGATTTTTACGCTCAACTATCCCATTTTGTTGGGGTCTCTTAGGGGCACTAAACTCATATTTATAACCATTATAGTCACAATATTCAATAACTCCAAAATCTAAGAATTCACCGCCTCTATCACTACGGATTCTCCCTACTTGGGTGTCCTTTTCATTTTCAATACGAAGTAAGATTTTCAAGAATGTTCTAAAGGTTTCAGACTTCTGTTTTAAAAAAGCAACCCAAGTAAATCTAGTGAAATCATCAACCATAACAAGGATGTAACTATTGCCACAAAGGCTAACAGTACGAGAAGGACCCATTAGGTCCATATGGATGAGTTATAAGGGTTTATTGGATAAAACATCTTTAACTTTCTTATGGGGAGCCTTAAAAATCTTTCCTTCTTGACAAGAACCACAAACAATGTTTGAAATTGGTTTAATTTTAGGAAGACCTCTAACTATTTCTTGAGAGGATAATTTACCAAGGATGTCGTAATTAATATGACCCAATCTATTATGCCATATCTCATTATCATCCGTTCTGGAAATGTTACAGAACTTTGTACTTCACTTGAATATATAGAAGTTATCAGGAGTACGGAGTCTTGTAATAATGCACTCACCATTTTCATTTAAAATTTTGCAATTGTTCTTTGAAAAGGTGACAATATGATTGGAGTCACAAAATTGCAAAGTACTTAGTAAATTTTCCTTAAGACCTTTTACCAAGAGAACATCTTCAAGAATAGGTAATCCTTCTTCATGAAGTGTTCCTTTACCAATGATCTGGGCTGATACACCATCTTCAAAATAAACTTTTCATCTGGAGAAGTTAGTTATTTTTTAAAGTTTAGTGTCATCCCCGGCCATGTGTTTAGAACATCCAGAGTCTAAATACCATCCAGACGTGGTTTGTCCATCTTTTAAAGCACTGATCACAATGTTGCATTTCTTCTGGGGTAATATATCATCTTTTCTAGTCCAAATTGCTCTTGTTTTCAATTTGCGCTTATTAGCTCGTATTTGATAAAACTTGCGAGCTTCATCTTTTTGTTAAAAAGATTTTTGTGCAGGTATTGAAAGTTATAAAATGTTTGAGCATTTGGTTGTGAAAAGAATCTAGTTTTATTTCTTATTGATGATCTTTTAGTATTAGATCTTGTCTTCCTCTTACGAAAGTTAGAATTTCTATCAGCTTGTCTAGGAAGGACATAGTTGTTACGACTTCTCCTAAAACAGTTAAAGTTGTTATAGGTAAGAGAGGGATAGACTGGTTTATTCAGACGTTTGGAATAGAAACAATCTAAAGAATGTCCGTACATGTCACAATATGAGCAATAAAGATTGCTCATGGAAGTTATATCTTTACGAAGCTTTTGAATATAGTTATCTCTAAATTTTGACCTCTAATCTTATTTCTAGGGGGTATGTGTTGAAATAAAGTCTCACATTTTCTTATGGGAGGACAGATGTACTTAGCCTTATGTTGAACATAACACTTAAAATTACTTGACTCATAAATGTCTAACTTCTATTATTTTTTATCAAACTCATTTTTCAAAGATTGAAAGCCTGGACAAGTTTCAATAGGTCTTTTGCCACCAGAAAGAAACTTGATAGGTTAAAAAATTTAGTTTGTTTAGAAGTTTTGGGGCAAAAACCTATTCGAGTTTTGTCATCAGAATTGGTCTTGCAACACAATCTTCCAAATAGTTAGAGTTATTTTCAAATTTTACAAAATTTTTGAAGACTGTAAAATCCTTTTCTTTTATTTGTTCCAATTATAATAATGTCCCTTTATATTTCTTTTCCAGAATTTCATTTGACTCAGTGAACTCTTTCATTCTTTGTTCAAAAGTTTTGATGTCATTCTAATGTGTTAGACATTGAGATGTGTACTCTTCAGCATTCTGTTTGACCATTTGTCTCAAGGAATTTAATTTCTTAGTAAGTTCTTTGACTACTTTCTATAGTTTAGAGAATTTCTTGAAGGTTTTCGTGTATAGTGTGTGAATGTCTAGGAGGTCCTCATTATCGGAGTCACTAAGTGTGCAGTGTGCAGTGTCCCCTAACGATTTATTTTTAGGACTCACATAGCTATTTGCATAAATAATAGAACGTTCCCTTTGACTCACACACACGTCATTCAAAGTACTAGTAACATTCTCAAGCAGTAAAGCAGATAAACCAGTTGAAGCAACATCATTCAACATAGCATGATCAGATTCTTTATCAATAGTGTAGATTATCTTAGCAAAGAATGACATACAAGGGTCAAAAGTGTTAGATGACTCAAGATCATCATTTTTAGATTCACTTGAGTCATCCTAAGTCTTGCATAGCTGAGCCCTATTATGTTTATGATTTTTCTCTACGTTAACTCTACAGTCATTAGCCATATATCCTAATTTTCCACATTTATATCATTCAACATTTTTAAGGTCTCTCTCGGGTCTCTTGTAGTTATGAGTCTGGTATTTGTCTTGTCTTCTCTCATGAGGACTATTATTAGAATTGTTTGGATAAGTAGGTTTGCCTTGTCTCTTTGCAATCTTATTTCGAAATTTCACAATTTTGTTGAACTTTTAGACATTAAGGCAAAGTAATTATCCAAACTATCTAAATTACAGTCCTCGTCAGAGTCTAAGTCAATGTCAGGTATACTAAGTTCAGGTTTTGTCAACTTAAATGAAAAAATAAGATTAGAACTAACCTGTTTCTTTTAGGGTTGAGTTAATTATTTCTTAAATTCTAATTCCATTTCCACGGTTCTTAACTTGCTACTGAAGAGTTCAAGTGTAAGATTTTGATCATCCATCTCCTCAATTGCATATATTTTATTGTTAATTTTTTGTAGAAGTGACCTTATAATTTTAGAAACAATGTCCTTTCTATCAAAAGTTATACCATTAGCATGTAATTTGGTCACAATGTCTGTCAACCTAATGTAGAAATCATCAAAAGACTCAGTCTCAGTCACGACTAAGGTGTTGTACTATTGAATAAGCATTTATGTCTTTGCAGCTTTAACTGTAGTGTCACCTTCATGTGCAATTACAAGACTATTCCAAGCTTCCTATAAGTTGTGCAAGATGAGATTCTCTTGAACTCATGTT
This sequence comes from Sambucus nigra, assembly GCA_949130495.1. Classification (NCBI taxonomy): domain Eukaryota; kingdom Viridiplantae; phylum Streptophyta; class Magnoliopsida; order Dipsacales; family Adoxaceae; genus Sambucus; species Sambucus nigra. The sequence goes on from OX422220.1 coordinate 525,225,099, forward strand.
CATTTATAGACATGAATATAGCATTTTTGCCGTTGTTATTACTAAGGGAGGCATGTTTATCTTCTTTAGTGTATCACTTATCAACTTTCCAATTCTCTCATTACTTCCATCTGTTGCTGGTTTAGTAGGAGCAGTTTAACCATTTTCAATCGTATCCCAGGTATCATCTCCCAATGTACATTGAATGAAAAAAATCATCCTTACTTTCCAATAAGGGAAATTGGTTCCATCAAAGAGAGGGGGCATGGACAGGTTACCTAATCACTCAAATTTCTCGTCCATAGTTTGTTTTGAGAAAACAATTTCAGAAACTCAAGATCTAAAAGAATTTGTAAAACCAAAGCTCTAATACCAATTGAAAAAGTACCACTTATGTTGTTTAATTCAAGATTAAACAGTCTAAATGGATCCGAACAGTTTGTTAAAGAAACTCTTTAATCAAAAACAAAATACTAACACAATATGTGTTTTAAACTGTTTGAACGAGTTATTTAAGGTATAGGTTTACCAGTTTTGAAAAACAAAACTTTTAAAGGCAGTAAATCAACACAGTCTCAAGAAGGAGATGAGAGTAAGAGGAAGCATGCAAGTACAAACAATTTTGACGTGGTAAAACCCCACCCAAATAGGGAAACATCCACGGAGGTATCTACACCTCAAAAGTAAAATCCACTAAAATAAAGTAATAGGTTACAAACTATTTAACAATCAAGACACGAAATCAAACCAAATCTAAGTTAAAAAATTATACCAACTCCTCTGGATTTTTCTGACCTCTCCCAAGGCTCTGATGTTGTTGATGTTATCTCAACTTTGTAACTCCACTTCTTTTAGCTTCACGTCACTCTTTTAAGCTTTACGTCGACTCTTATGTCCAAAATCTCTCTACCAACATCTTCTAGTGTTGTAGTGTGAAAGTGTAAGTGGTGATGTGCTCTAACTCACATGTATGCAACCTACACACACTTATTACAGACAAGATGATTATCAAATAACAAACATAGTTCTCAAATGCAAAAGAAATTTCCAAACTCAGTTTCATCGAAACTTTTAGACTTTTGACCTCGATTTTTATCCACGGATCAAGAGGTAATCTTTCTATACAAAAGAGTCAAGATCCTAGACACTTTCTTTATTCGAAAAAATACGGCTATTTCGCGAAATGTGAAATATATGAAAGTGTAAATCCCCAATCAAGATCTTAACTAGATCTAAATCTCAATATTCTCAGAAACTAAAATCAAAAATGATTTTCTTGTTTTAGGTTTTCAAAGTAACATAAAAGTGTAAAACAACCAACAAAGCAAAGATTTCTCGAAAGAAGAAATCAAACTCAGTAAGACATACATGATATGTATCACATAGTCTCAAATCTCAACTTTCTACGAAATAAAATGAGACCAGAACTACGTGACTTAGTTGGACAAGAGATTAAGAACTAAAGAGGATGGATCTTCTCAAAACTCGAACTAACTCAACTCTTAGAAAGGTTTTCTGGTGAAATTTGGCCGAAGATGTGTTAAGGTTTTCTATTCTCTCTCTTTATCTCTCTCTCTCTCTATCTCCTCTCTCTCTCTCTCTCTCTTCTCTCTTTTTTATCTTAGAGGTGAATTGATCCAAAGATCATAAATGTTCCATGTATGCCATCTATTTATAATAGAGCATGGAAGGCTCTGGAACATCAAACCAAATTAACAATCAAGATTGAATGTAAAGGGTAGAAGAAAATCTTACGACTGCCAATGCACCGCCATTAAAATCAATTTGATTGGCTCAAATGGTTAATACTTGGCTTGAGTTAGATGACATGCAGACCATTGATAAAAATGATCCAATGATTTAAGTAAGGTCTCAGTTATCTGAGGAAGAGAAAGCACAGATCCAACCGTTATTATATCAACACGTTTAAGGCTTCGATGGACTAAAAAATGTGTGTTTTGATGTTTGAAAAATTCAATTTTCCCCCATAATATTATCTAGCGGTTTTGGATTCTACCTAAGAAAAATTTTAGCAACTTAAGGAAATTGTAAAACAGTCCAAAACATTTATAAAATCCAATTTTAAATTTCAAAAAATTATTTAAAATTCTTAAAAATTATTTAAAATATCCCAAAAATTGTATAAAGTCATTTAATATGATTTAACTCACACACACCCATATTATGAAGAATGCAACACATAAATGCAATCCTAGGTGAGGTGTTGGTGTACTACCTTTAAGGACTTTTAGAGAAATTCATATGAAGAGTCTGAAGGCTTTTTGGTAGACAAGGTTACGAATCAATTTTGTCACTATTTCCAAACTAGATGAGCACCTATTTAATATAGAGTCAAGTGAGTCAAAGATATAGGGTGGTTCAAAAACTAGTGATAGAAAAGGATATATTTGAGGGACAAAATAATCAAATATCATCACCTTGTAAAAAATAGCTAATTGAAAGACGAATGAAATGAAGAATAAAAAACACCTAATTAATTTTTCTTTCTTCTAGGGTTGAAACCATATATTCCGCCTCCTCTCGACAAAGCCCAACTTCGAGCTTGAAGGGGTTCTCCTTCGATTTTTGGGTAGCACATGAACTCGGGAGATCAAAGGTTCCATTGGACTTCCTCCCCGTGGGACTCTTACATCTCCGCCCGAAAGGTGACTAGGATGGTGCACTTCTTATCCTTTTGGAACTTTGTTGTTCTATGACTATTGTACCACATTTGAACCTGGAATAAGATGGGATGAAGTGTCCACGAGCTTAGGTACCCTCGATGTTGCTGAAGTATCCGCTCCATTGCAAAGAGTTAGTGTTTCGAACTAGTCTTCAACCTTCAAAGCATACTCTGCTACTTCTTGTAGTGATGGGATTTTCCCAAGACTTCATTCGTCTTGGTAGTGTTTCTTCAATGGACTGTCCCTTCGCCACTTTCTTCCCTACTCTGAACAAAGTCATCCCACCATAGAACAACATACCCTTGCATTTTCTTCTCCACTAGCATGACACATTTAGGACCGATGGTGTTCGCATATTCAAAGACATTCTCCATTGCATTAAGCCAATCTATATTTGCATCTAAAATTAAGTTCTCATCAAACATAGGACTAAGATATTCTCATGGACCCTCTTTTTAAAGGAGGCATAGAATAAGACCCATATTTCCCTCTCCCTCCTTACCGGGTAGGTGGTTGCTTTAATATCTCGCACACAACACCACCTAACGGGGTTGCACACACCCCTAAAATTATTCCATTGACTGCTCCAAAACACATTCCACAAGCTGCCATCCTCACATCGATAACTTGAAAATCTCCTTTTATTTGGATTGGCCAATCGTGTATCACGTTCCCTATCTCCTTACACGTGTAGCATCTCTGCTAAAAAAAATAGGAGTGAACGATGAAATTTTGTTGGGCTTCCGCCCTCTTGATTGACCATGGTTAAGGGCCCTGGTGCTAGTTGATATATCCTCCCTTTCACCCTAATATTTTGATCCCTTCACAAGTGTTAGGGTTTGGTAGGGGGATGAAATCATAGATCAAGAGTCCATTGGTTGATGTTTCACCTTTTGGAGGGGAACCCCTTGCTAAGAACGATATCACATGGGGTTAGGCGGCCGCCAAGGGCTTGAGTTGTTGTGGTGGTTGTGCTAGAAGTCCCAAAGGCTATTTTTTTATCGAAATGGGCCCCATTTTAGGGATATTTATTCAGTTTATTTTCTTTTTTTGTTATTGTATTTAGAGGTAAGGAGTAGTAATCGCATTTTTGTTATAAGGGCCTTAGGTTGGAGCCTAAGCTTTGCCTCCCCTTTAAATACTCTATGTAAGCCTCATTTGAGGAAGACTTGAATTTTGAAATTAAAAAGGTAATTCTATCTTTAAAGTGTGTATTAGATATTTTTAGGAGCCTTTTGATGTGTAGTTTACATCACATTGGTATCAGAGTGGTGTCGCTCCACAATTGTGTTTGGTGTATCGGTGTAGTTTTTTATCAAATCGTATACTACAATCAATGACTCAAAGAAAATTGAAACAACAAAAAAAGATTCAAGAACTCGCCCAAAGAATGAAAGAGTTGGTGAAAACACAATAACAAATAAAAAAAAATTGATCTCCTAATCCAACTCATCTCCTCCAAAATCTAAAATCCTAACTCTAGACCTCCCACCACCACTATTGTCCAAACCCTAGCCTCTAACACCAACCCTACTACCTTAATCTGAAACAAAACCTCCCTACCCCACACTTCCCCAATCCCATAGTTACCCCACCCCAGATACCCTCTTTTGTCACCGATGACTGCAACTAATACATCACTAAGGCTGTACACATAAACCTAGCCACAAACCACCACCCCCGGTGTCCTGAAAAAGACCTAACACGCCCTCGAAACCCTTACCCCGATCCCTATGATCCATCCCGGCCTGCTTTCAGCCCTGGTCAACCCTCAAGGACTTCCACTGGGTCTTCCAACTTGCGTGCAACCCTCCTTTTTCCCTCCTACCCTACTCCCATCTCTATTCCCTACCCCTCCACTGCCGACAAACTCTTGAACACCCACCCCCTCTATACCAGCCCAACTCCACCCCCATTTTTGGGGCTATACACCTCATACCTTCCCTACCCAACCCCATACCATTCTACCCACTTCCAAACCATGGTTTTTGACCCAGTAGGAATTTTTTTGGATTGGCTTGGAAGAGAAAAATAAGAAATTAAGGCCCATATTTATGGGAAGTTTGCTCCTTAAGTTTCAAAAATTAATTTTTATCCCCTATAATTTTTTTAGCACCTTTATTTTGGGAATTTCATCACGAATCCCTAATTGTTTAAACAATCGAGGACAAGCTTGGTTTTAAGAGGGGATAGTGATGGAAATGGGGCCCATTTTAGGGATTTTTAGTCATTTTATTTTGTTTTTTCTTTTCTTTTGTTATTGTATTTTCATTATTTTTGTTATTGTATTTAGAGGTAAGGAGTAATAATGGCATTTTTGTAATTAGGGCATTAGATTGGAGCCAAAGCCTCTCCTCCACTTTAAATACCCTCATGTAAACCTCATTTGAGGAAGACTTGAATTTTGAAATAGAATAGAGTATTTCTCTCTCTAAAGTGTGTGCTAGATATTTTAAGTAGCCTTTTGACATGTATTTTACGTCAGTTTTCCATCCAATTTTCCCTACCGCGATCTTTTCCTGGCCTACAAAGCATCATATGCCGGTAACACTGGAAAAGGCTTGTATCGCCAGATGTTACTCGATCAGAAACCATGCATAGGCCAACCAGATCCCTATTAAGATCCCTGATCTATTTTTCCCCCCAACTGTACCTAGCTTTGGGATGGGTTGCCCTTATGCTTCTCGCAGTTTTACTTGTTGGTTCCCTTACTTTCATTCATTAAGGAAATTTCGCACATCCTGTAGTATCTTCTCCCCTGGCCATTGACCCTTAGAAAATGGGTGGTGATCTTTAGTGTCACCACAAGCTGGTTGCCCTTGTGATTGCAGTTCACCACTGATCTATTCTTCCATCTTCTTTTCTCCATCATGTTCATGTACTATACTTATAACACTAACTTAGTTTTGGTCTGATTTATATCGATTCATCCGTAAGATTGAATATTGACCATTGATTATAAAATGTTAATTCATGGATACGATGACCGCATGTACACATACTACCACCCCGCGAGCGAACCATTCTCTAATAAATAAAGAATGTGGAATCTAGAATTATAAATTTAATATATATACTACTAAGATACTTGATTGTTAAGGAGTTGCTAGAAAATGAAGCTTTTGGTGAAGGTGTTATTATTTTATGATGTAAAACTAACTGGAATTAGTAAAATCTCAGACACAAATATCGGTCTCAATATTGATAAAATAAATGAAATCTCAACTTTCCCTAGTTATCCATTCGCGTCACTTTACTAAATTGATCCTCTCTCTCCGATTCTTTTCTTGCTCTCTAAGTAAATAGGAAAAATTATTTTATTTTTTAGGTTACCAATTAACTGTTCATGGGAAAGCATGACTTGGTTAGATAGTAGATTGAAGACCTAACTATATTGAGTGATTTTCACATTCACATAGTGCACAAGTTATGTATTATCTCATTATTATGTCTGCCATGTACTTGGTAGTTAGCTTTACATTTTGAGTCTCCCTATTTTAGGCTTCTTGTCCTCCCAATTTTTCTCCCATTCATTCTTGAAAATTATACTTGTGTATTTCTATCATAGATTTTTATGTGTCGTTTTGGCACAAAAATGGTCTTGTGACTACTGACTACCCAAAGATTCATAACATAGACAAAGAAAAACTCTCGCATTTACTGTTAGTAATTTAACAGTGCAATTCTTATGTATTATTTTGGCACAATAATGTTCATCTAACTACAGAACGACATCCGTTTTAAAAACTTCCCTGGCGACATTTGAATAGTGCGATAGTTATACTTTGACACTTTTATTAGTTTTAATTTAAATAAATGTCTGTGTTGTTGGGTCATATAAGATTTGGATGAATAACAATGTGTTTTTCTTTTGTTATCATTTTAAATGAGTCTTTAATTTTAATGAGTTGTGGGCATTGAAATTTTGATTTTTTTCTTTTTTTGTATGTAAAAATATTTATGTTGGTTTGGTTTTTATTATTGAGTTGAGTGTGGCAATCCTCGTTTCGGCGCTCGTGCGCGTGCGGGGAGAGAGAAGAAAAAAAGGTCTTGCGCCCTTCCTTAGGGTGTTTCAATTGTCGTTAATTTTAGCATGATGTAAAGAGAGAGTTGCTAGCATATTTTGCACAAAACAGGCAAAAGAAAATGTTGTCACCTCAAGAGAACGACATCAAAGGCATGTTGATTCTTGCGAAACCAATTAGTTCAGAGGTTCAGGGGCTAATTTACTGAATGGGAAGGTGTTAGGCACCTATCCCACCCTTTCGGTCTCTAATTGGCATGTGCTATTATTCTCCTTGATTACTCCAGTAAGTGTGTGTGCGTGTATATATAAATGGAGAGTGGAATCACTAGACTCGCATCATGGACAAGGACTGAGTGAGTTCATCCATAGGAGTGTTACCAAAATAATAATTAAATTTATTATGTATGCGCTTATCTAGATATCGATCGTTATGATGCAAAAATAATATATATTGGACAAAATGAGAACATTAATTGAAAGTATATAATATATATATATATATATATATATATATATAATGTACGAATGAATAGGAAAAGAAGGACTCGAGTCGTGGGTTTTGATCTGAGACACCTATGTAGCCTATAAAGGTGTCAATGTCTATGTAGTTCGCTTGCGACATGAGGGTGGGGTTTTATCCCATAAATACAACCGGTGATTTTATTATATGTGTGTGTGTAAAAAAATTGTTTATATTTTTGAGAAAATGTGGTGAAGAATCCCGTTTGGAATTTATAGGTGAAACCCTATTTTTTTTTTTTTTGTAATATTGGGTGCAATACTACTAATAAAGGATTGGATCTTAATTTGTATGAGTTAATAAAGATGAAAAGCTAAATTAATAATTTAAATAACTAATGCATAAATAAAGAAATTTAAAGAGAGAGAAGGATGTTTGGACCTTCTTTGGAGACTGGAAGATTGATCTTGATGGTTAAATGGATGCCGTTGCAAGTGGGTGAAGATGATAGGAGGATAGGGAAGGGATTTTGCTACATTCGTTGTGAAAAGGGTGGAAATGGAGAGTGGAGAGAGGTTTCAAATGGGGAAACTTCATTGACATTTGAAGAATGATGATGAGATCACAGAAGTTGATGTTTTTGCGGTGCCTCTAGCAGTGATCTCATGCTCTCTTTATATAGGGTCAGGTGGTGTCGATCGAAATTTTCCTTGACCTGCCTATCGACAGGCAGCCCCAGACACACTATTGATAGTGTGGGACATGTGTTTGCCATTCGACAGTGTCACGCATATTTTTTGGACAAATGGTAATAAAAGATAATACATAAGTCCAAATTGCGCAAGGGACATACAATTGGAAATGTTATTCAGATACCTTTAAGAACCCTTGGGCCGCTCTCGGGTCCGGGTGTTAACTTTGGATCAAACGGAGCTAAAAAACGTCCATTGATCCTTTGGGCTGGAGATCATCGGATGATGATGAACCATTCATTTAAACCTAGCTCCGAATCTCACATAATATGGATTGTTGGAAAGGTTATGTGAGGCCCTTTATGTTCCAAAGAGATTCACTTAGTTCGAAAAGTTGACTTTGGTTAAACAGGGCTTAAAATTGCTCGGTGACCTTTCGGAGTAAGATGGGTCATTTGTTTGTACTGTAAGGCTGATCCGCACATGGGGATAACCGTTAGAAAGGTTGTCCAGTTCCATTCAAAGATTTAATCAGCCTAGTGTGAGTTGATAATCTGAATTTGGTCAAATGGTTCCCGGGAGTGCATGATTACCACCAGATCAATTTTTGAGGGAAAATGGTCCAATCATCCGAACCGCTATGTTGATTTGTGCATAGGGAAGACTATTAGGAAGGGGATTCAGGGCCCTTCAAATATTCATTGAGACTTTGATCTGATAATGAAGTTGATTGGGGTCAAATCGAGGCCTGAAAGCACCCGGTGGCCTCCAAATTGGTTTTTAATAGTACAATGGTCCTTTTATTCAAACCGTTATGTCGATTCGCACACAGGGCAGACTGTTGGAAAGGGGATTTAGGGACCTTTAAATATTCGTTGAGGTTTCGCTCTGACAAAGAAATTGACCAGAGTCAAATATGGCACGGGAGCGCCCGATGGCCTCTAGATCAGTACTCATAGTTTATGGTGAATGGGGAGGTGTTAAGGACCTATGGAGAGGATTAAGGGTGTCGTAGAATCCGGTGTCTATAGAGCCCCTAACGGGTGAGCTTAGAACAAGTGAAATCCACCAAATTGACACCACATGGATGTCTGGGAAAGAGGTCAATTTGAGCACCAAAGGGACGAGGATGATTAATTTAGAGGGTCGGGATCGAATCTTAGGACTTATGGTTATAGCTAGCAATTTTGCGGGTCGAGGTCAATTATGAGGACCCAAAGTTGTGAGGACCAATTTTGGAAGCCAAGGTCAATTTTGAGGACATATAGTTGGGGTGACCAATTCGTCGGGTCGAAGTCAATTTAGAGGAACTATGGTTAAGATGATAAATTCTATGGGTAGAGGTCAATTCTGAACTTGAAAGACGTGACGAATGGGGCTAAGGTCAATTCTAAACTAAATGAGGTGGCATTCGGGGCCCGAGGTCAATTCAGACCTAAAAGAGGTGATCACCAGGGGTCAAGGACAATTCTCTCCTAAATGAGGTAACAACCGAGGGCTGAGGTCAATTATGACCTAAAAGAGGTGACGACCAGTGGCCGAGGTCAATTATGGCCTAAATGAGGTGACGAATGGGGGCAGAGGTCAATTTTATCCTAAAAGAGGTGACGAATGGGGGCTGATGTTAATTCTGACCTAAAGAGGCGACGACTGGGCGCTGAGGTCAATTTTGACCTAAAAGAGTTGATGATCGAGGGTCGATGTCAATTCTGACCTAAAGAGGTGATGACTGGGGGCGAGGTCAATTCTGACCTAAAAGAGGTGATGACCGGGGGTCGAGGCCAATTTTGACCTAAAAGAGGTGACGATTGGGGACTGAGGTTAATTCTGACGTAAAAAAAGTGATGATCGGGGGCCAAGGTCAATTTTTAGGACCTAAAAGAGATGACTACCAAGAGGGTTTTCCCCCTGGAGAGTCTTTAATTTACCTTTGGGAGTGGGGATTATGATGTTTTGAGACTCTACTGGGAAAATATATCTAAATGGGAATTATGTCTTTTTTGGGAGGAGATAGATTTGGAGGGGAAGCTGTTATTTCTTATGGTGGATCGACTGGGAGAAAGTTTAGTCTGGAAATTCTGCTGGAGGGATTGGAAGGATATTATGTAATCCTGCTTGGGAAGCATTTGGTTTTTAAGGTCCGGGTTCCGTTGGGGGGTTTCAGTGGACTTTGGGATTCGGGCACACCGCATTATGCTGAGGACAAGAGTGTACTATTGATTCAACTGGGGATTTTGGGGTCTTGATATTGGTTTTCTTGGCGAAGAAATGCTCTAATATTTGTCTGGAAATTTTTGGAATTTTTTGGATTTTTTCAAGATTTTTTATACAAAATTTCAAGGGGTATGCCAATCGATAGAGGGAAAAGGTTGTCGTTTGGCAATGGAACGGTCTCTTAGGTTGCCTTTGGAAGAGGAAGAGGCAGGGGCCGATCGGTGGGAGTAGGGGGATGCCAATCGGCGTGTCATTTGGTCTCATATAAAAAGGTTCCTCATTTTTCACATCTTTTAGCATCTAAATCTTTTGCTTTCCCTTTCTGAAATTCGTTTCTAGTCCTTTTCTTCATCGAGACTTAAAAATGGATAGTTATTATAGTAATTAAACCCACATGTCATGGTTGGGTGTTGATGATTGGGCGGGCTTAGAGTGCCGAGCTAGGGTGAACCTTGCGTTGGGTAGTGAAAACGCTTTTGATTTATTTGAGCTAGTTATCGAGGGTCGCTTTCTTTTGTGTAAACCCTCACACCATCAATCGTCTAGTGTTAGGAACCCTAGTGGCTATGTAAGTATAGTGACCCTTGGTATTCTTCTCTCTTTTTCTTTGTTTGTTTTCTTGTGCTGACAAAAGGGTTTTTCTTTCTTTCTTTTTTGGCTGACTGACGTAGCTCCTCCAAGCCTGCTTTCTCGGGGGATGATGGGGTTGAAGGACGTGTGGGATAATCTTGTGGTGGTGGGACACTACCCACACTGTTCACTTGGATTTGGGGGAGATAACGGTGATTCCATCAACGTCCATCAACTACTGGGGGATAGATTAGGAGGGCATGCAGATAGAGGTGGACTGGTATTTGAGGATGACACCGGAGGTGATTTATGTTGCATTGGGGGATGTGGGTCGGATAGTCTATGGATATTCCATCCGCATTTCCTCTAGTCTATAGATGTGAGTCCAAAGATAGATGTTACTGATAGGCTGCAAGTGAGCCAGATGACCCATTTATTTATTCTTCTTTTGTTGTGTGGTTTTCTTGTGGCGGTGAGTGGCGACGTCGTCCATCCATGTTTTTTGCCATTTTTGAGGGTTTTTTCGAATATCCCACTTTATGACTAGGGGAACCTGATTTTGTTGGACCTTTATTATTATTTGGACCTATTCAATCGGTGTTGTAGACAGACCTTTAGGAGGTCCGAGTACCTTCTAGAGGTAATTCTTGTATTTCGTTTCTTGCATTTTCCTGTAGTTTTCATTTTTACTGATTCCTATCTTTTCTACACACGTGGATCTATGAGGTGATAGGGCTCAATGCCCGTTTGATTGGTTTGCATGACGATGAGGTGGGGGCTTCTTATAGATGTACCGGTGGTGAAAGTCCAAAAGGAAGTCGAATCAGTCCTTATCTCTGGCAACAATGCGGTAGGCCCTGAACACCCCAACGAGCGATCAGGTTTTTCCTTTTCTCTTTTGAATCCTTTTTTTGTTATTTTCTTTGTAACATGAATATTGATTCTCTGTCGAGGATTACAAGTAAATTTTTACCCCTTGGGGACAATTCCTTAGCACACAGGGGTAACTGGCATGCATGTGCATATGCGCCGGCTCATGGCTCATGAGTTTGGATATTTTCCTGGTAATAGAGGGAGAGGTTCGTTTGACAGATTGTAGAGTATGATGTGGTGGTACCATCAGCGGAGCCCCTAATGTATATGAGGCTTTTGCAGGATATGTCCAAGGAGTCTAGGGTAGTGGCGATGATTGGCTAGGCTTATTTGCTTTAAACTTATACGGAGGCAACCTACGACTACCTTGATTTTGCTATGAGGTCGTTGATGTCTTCCTATATCTACGATGTGGTAAACATGCCTCTGCCTCCTACAATTTTTGGCAAGGGAACCAGAACGCCTGTGGGGTATGCCCACAACACAAGTGGTACATTGTCGGTGAGAGCGATAGTGTAGGCTCCACTTATTTAGGTTGCGCCGCCCTCCTATAATTTCCGGTTAACTAGCGGTGGATCGCTGAGCCAACCACATCGCCCTAATGCGATGGATCCGGGATTAATGGGCCTGACGGAGGATGCCTTCAGCCTGAGGTACACCTTTTTCCTTTTTTGTATTTGCTTCTTCTAGTTCTCTCTTTGCTTTAGTGTAAGGACCAAATTTCCAATTGAGTCTTAATGTAGTGTTGACTTATTCTCATAACAAAACATGTTTGAGTCATAGATAGTTTTTTATTGTCACGATCCCACTATTCTATGACGTGTTGATTTGAAGACGTAGTGGCCAAGCTTCAGAGTGTCATCATGACGTGTTATTGATGCAACTTTGTCGTCTTCAATCAAATTGAATAATGCATTCCGAATTTCTCTAAGGTATGAATGCTAAATGATTACAGAAATCAGAAATTATTTAAGGATGGATTTTTAATAAAATCTTTTTAAAATGTTTCATTTGTTTACACATCGATAAAGGACGAATTAGTGTTGGATTAGAGTTGGTTTGAATTAAAAGTCTTTTATCAAAGTTGGAATAGTTTAAAACTCTAATCATCCTGTCGTTCAAACAACAAACGATGTCGTTCCAATGAGATGCACTGTCCTTTGAACGACGTGGCATCTCGCTCAAACGAGACGCGCAGACTTAAAAAAAAGTATTTAAGTCACTTCCCAGTCCTTTTTTAGGGGTGTGCAGAGCCAAATATTTCCAGAATACTATTACATTTTCTACACAAAAGTTTACAGAGCTTTTCGTATAAAAGCATCCTTTATGTTTAAAGATCCGATCTTTCATATTCATATGAGATAGAGATCTTGTGTTTGCATCAAGAAGAAATTGTTCAACCATCTTTGAACATCTTGTGATTGCTTATTTCTTGGTGGAGAAGCGACAAATATCGTGTTCAACATCGTAGATGAATCAAGCCGTATCGGTGGACACCGAGACATTCGTGGAGTAGAGTGTTGTCGATAAGCATCATGGAAGATAGAATTTTTGCATGGGCACTATTGAAGAATGGTATAAGATCAGAAGGAGCATCAAGACCCGTGGGGATCGAGTCATTGAGTAAGGCTAATCTATCTTTGTAAAACCATTATTCATAGTGATCGTCAGTCTTGGGCCATCCAAGGTTTTTTCCCGTTTGGGGTTTTACTCGTACCTCCGGCGTTGTGACTATCTTTACTTTATTTTACTTGCCTATCACCTAGATGCATGTTTAGGACTTAAACAAGATAAAATTGGCTAAGTAAATTTGTTCACAATTGATGGGTTTTAAGAAACTTTTAAAATGCAAAGTTTTTGTTAAAACTGATTTTGTTTGAAACACACATTTTTTCCGCACTAGGTTATTTTGGGAGCCCAAAAAATTGCTATCAGAGATAGAAACAAATTTTCATTTGTTGTGATCCCGTGTGTTTTTAAAGATGAATTTCAACATAATGGAACATTTGAAAACTCTCATTTTTTATTGGACTAATTACACCTATTGGAAAATGCGAATGAAAAGTTCTTTGAAAACTATTGATGATATGGTGCGGTTAGCTGTTGAAAGAGGTTGGTCACCGCCGGTAGTTAGAGACGGTGATATCATAAACATAAAACCCATTGAGACTTGGACCCAGGCTGAACATAAATTGTCTCTTTATAATTCAAAGGGTTAGCACTTGATTTCCTCGCACGTCACACAAGAAGAGTATAATAGAATCATGACTAGTGAAACCTCGAAAGAGGCTTGGGATGTTTTGGCACTCAAACACGAGGGAACTAGAATGGTTAATGCGTCTAAAATTCAAAATCTCACCACTCAATTTGAAACGATTAAATTGTTAGAAATTGAGACTTTTGATGAATTTTATGCTAGATTGTCTAAAATGGTTAACTCTTCGTTTAACTTGGGAGAAAAGATACCCGATAACCATGTTATAAAGAAAATTCTCAGATCGTTGCCGAGTAAATTTGATCCCAAAGTGACCATTTTAAACTCAGTAGGTATTCTTGAATCAACGAAATTAGAAGATCTTATAGGTGACTTACAAACTTATGAGCTCGATATGTTTACCTCCAAGCAAGTGCCTAAGAAAGAAAAGGGTATTGTTATGAAATCCCGGAAGGAGGAAATAAAAATTTTGAATGATAATTTCGATTCCGACTTTGAGGATATGGCCTTGTTGGCAAAGAAATTCAAAAAGTTTATGACGTTTCAAAGGCAATCGAAAGATGCTAAAAATTTTGAAAAATTTAAAAACCACAAGGATACAAAAATCCCTAAAATTTAAAATGACAAACCAAAAAGGGATGAGTCAGATAGGTGTTTTGGGTATGTGGGTTACACTACACAAAATAATATATATGCCAACATTTTTTTATGCGTTTTAATGAAACGTTGGCATAAAAACATTTACCGACTTTTATTCAAAAAAGTTACTAAATTTATTGGCCTTTTATTTAAACGCTAGGAATTATTGACGTTTAAATGTAAAACGTCATAAATTACCGATGTTTGTTATTAAACGCCACAAAAAACCGATGTTTTTGAACAAAAAATGTCGGGAATCATTACGCAATATTCCAAACAAAACGTCGGACTCTAAATTTTTACCTCCAATACACGATCTACAATTTCATCCAATATGAAATCTACACGATTTCCCACCAATACGCAATTTGATGCTGTAGAGGAGGCAATCAAGCCGTCAGGTAAATGTTATCAGTGCGCAATCTCATCAGGTCGCAACTCATCTAGCTGTTAAATTGGATTGTTGAAATCTCATCAGGTAAATCTCATCAGTGCACAATCTCATCAGGTCCCAATCTCATCTAGCTATTAAATTGTATTGGAGATTGTTTTAAAATCCCCAATGCGCAATTGAATTGTTGATTTGCCTTTATCTGTAGAGTCTGTCCCCTCCAATTCCTTCCCATAATCAATCTCTCCCACACTCATTTTGGTAGGGTTTTATTTGGGTCCAAGAGTTAAACTATACATGAGCATTTGATCGGCCAATGGAAGAGATGAGGGTATGGATCTTCGTTTTGGTTGTAATTTGTGATTTTTTACGCCTTTGATTTTCGTTTTATGTTCAATCGCCACCTTTTCTTTCTGATCCGCGATGAATTTTTTCGGTTTCGAATCTCATAATATTTTTGTGATGTCTGTTTGTCTATTTAATTAATTAATTAAATGTTGGTTCTTTTAATTAATTAATCAAAAGTCGAAATGCTCTTAGAAAAATTTGCGATCAGAGCAAACTTGATAAAAGAAAAAAACTTGGACACATAGTTCCAATGGTATTTTTATCATGTATATATAAGGAGGTTTATTTCGTTTATTTTATTTGTTCTTATAATATGAAATTGCAATTTTACATATAACAGTTCTTGCAATTTGGTATAGCTGATCGTATCTGACAATTTGTAATTCTTGGTATAGCTGATCATATAGCAGTTCTTGCGATTTGTTCTTGCAATTTGGTATAGCTGATTGTACAAGAATCCACATGTATTTTGAATTTTATAATTGTTCTTGTAAGACTTCATATCTTGTAACGGTTCGTATCTTGCAAGACAAGAATCTAGCAGTTCTTGTAAATCCCCAATTTCTTATCTTGCAGTTTCATCAAATCCCCAATTTCATATAGTTTCTTGTAGTTTCGTGGTTAACTATTTCAGTTTACTCTTAGGTATGTTTATGCTCTTTTTTGTTCAGACTATGAAATTATTCACAAACAAAACATATGATGATATTATTTGGTTGCACAAATTGCATTTGACAGTAATGTTAAATATTTAATAATAAAGTTAACTTTATTATTGAATATTTGAGTATGTATAAGTGTTTGTATATGTATAGATATTTGTGTGTTTCAATCTATCATGATTTTAGTTTCATGAAATTTGGGGTTTTGAACTCTAAATTTAAGATAAATTTCTTATTTGCATCTCACTTCATAGGTCAAAATAAATTCATAACTCAACCAATTACCAATGGTATCCCCCCATTGGCAAATCCACAAATTTGTTTACCTATAATCGTTTAATATGTAAGTATGTTTTTCAATATTATTTGAGTCATAATTGTTAACCTATAATAGTAAGATCTATGTTGCCGATAAAGATTTCTCGCATTAATTTCAAATATTTTTTTGTTTTTGTTTTCACTAGGCCGAATATACTGATGGATAAGTGTTTGATTAATATCAAACATAGGGGCCATCGTTTATACGAGAAAGGAGCGGAGGAATTCCTTAAATTTTCCTCTGATAATAGACCAAATGCTGAAAGAATATTGTGTCAATGTAAGAAGTGCCGCAGTATTATATTTGTGACGAAAGATGAGGTGGTGGAACATATATTACTAAATCGTTTTCTAGCGAGTTATACTTGTTGGAATTTTTATGGGGAATCTTCCTCATATTCAGTTTTCTTTTTCGAATCAGTTGTTAGTGATGAAATACAAGAGATGATACACGATGCCTTTGGAATTCCTCCTTCAAACTCGCTTAACTTTATTGATGGTGATGAGGAGAAACAACATATGGGTGGGGGTCCCGATGAAGAGACAAAGAAGATTCTTTAATATGATAAAAGAAGCTAAGCGGGAGTTGTACCCAGATTGTAAGAAGTATTCTACACTCTCATTCATTGTACGACTGTTGCATATAAAGTTCCTTGGTGGATGGAGCGACAAGAACTTTACAATGTTGTTTAAATTATTAAAAGATGCATTTCCCGCGGGTGAAACATTACAAAAGTCTTTTTATGAAGCCCACAAGTTGATTACAAACTTGTGCCTATAGTATAAGAAGATACATGCATGCCCTGACGATTGCATGTTGTTTTGGAATGAGACTGAACATGAGGGTGAATGTCGAAACTGCCACACCCTCAGATATAAACAATCAAAGGCTTAGGAAGATGACGATCTTATAATATATCAAAAAATTACTACGAAGGTGGTAAGATGATTCCCTTTAATACCAAGACTCCAGAGACTATATATGTCATCGAAGACAGCATCATAAATGTGATGGCATAGTGAGGAATGTATTGATGATGGAAATGTACGGCATCTTGCTAATTCTCTTACTTGGAAAAGAATCGATGACATTTATCCAAATTTTGCTACGGACCACGAAATATCAGAGTTGGATTATCCAGTGGTGGATTTAACCCATTTAGGAGCTTGATTATTATGACAACATGTGGCTCATAATTGTGATAATATATAACTTGCCCCTATGGTTGTGTATGAAGCAACCATATATGATATTGCCAATACTAATTTATGGTCCTCGCGGGCCTGGTAATGACATTGATGTTTATTTGCTCCTTTTATTTGACGAGTTGAAGGAATTATGGGTTGGGGTGGATACTTATGATGCATCGTGTAATCAGATGTTTAAAATGTGTGCATTATTACTATGGACAATAAGTGAGTTTCCCGCATATGCAAATTTGTCGGGATGGAGCACTAAAGGTAAATTGGCATGTCCTTGTTGTCACAAATATGCTCGCTCCCATCGGTTGAAAAATGGACGTAAACAATGCTACATGGGCCATCTTCGATGGTTGCAGGAAGGGCATAAATTTCAAACAAATAAATTCTTATTTTATGGTAAAGTTTAGTTGGATACAAAGCTCATTCGACTATTTGGAGCTGAAGCGTTTGATGAGGTAAGGGACATCAATAATATGTGTGGGAAGGATCCGAAGTCGGAACTTAAGAGGAAAAGGGATGATAATGAAGATGGGAACCTCACATATAGTTGGAAGAAACAAAGTGTATTTTTTGAGTTAGAATATTGGAAGGACAATTTAATATGCCATAATCTTGATATAATGCATATCAAGAAGAATGTATGCAATAATGTGCTCTGGACGCTATTAGATGTTGATGGTAAGGGAAAGGATAATCTAAATTCTCGTCTTGATCTACAAGAATTAGGTATTTGTAAGTCACTGCATCCTCAAATATGGGCAAACAACAAATATTATTTTCCACCAGCGTGTTTCACAATGGATAATAAAGGAAAAGACAGTTTGTAAAATACTGAAGGGGGTGAAAGTTCTAGATGGTTATGCTTTGAACATATCGTGTTGTGTCAACCTTAAACAACGTACTATATCGTGACTTAAGAATCATGATAACCATATCTTAATGCAAGAGTTACTTCCTATTTCCCTAAGAAATGTTTTGCCTAAAAATGTGCTTGGGCCAATAATTGAGTTGAGTAGCTTTTTTAAGAGTATGTAATGAAAAGTAATGAACGTAACATATTTAGATCATGCTCAATCTTATATTGATCTCACGCTTTGCCATCTTGAGAGCATCTTTTCGCCTTCATTTTTTGATGTCATGGAACATTTGGTTATTCATTTAGCAGAAGAGGCAAAGATCGGAGGACCACCACAATACCGGTCGATGTACACTATTAAGGTGTGGTATTAATTGTATTTTTTGTGTTCTTTTTGTTTTCTCATTGTAAGAATTTTTATCTCCTTCTAAAAATTAAAAATTTCCAAATGATAGATTCTTGTTCACATTGAAAAATTATGTGAACACCCGTAGTAATCTGAAAGGTTCAATTGCACAAGGATATTGGGTAGAAGAATGATTGACATTTTGTTCAAGGTACTTGCAGGATGCTGAGACAAAATGTAACCGACCAACAAGGAACGACGAAGGCAATACTCTTGATAAAAAATGTGGTCGCAAGTTATAAAAATCAGTGGGATTTGTGCCTGATGAAATTACATATGTACAGTCACATCGCCACGTGCTTCTCAACACAAATGCAGTTGCTCCATTTCGAGAGTAAGTATCCTAATTAATAAATTTCTCCTATTTTTAATCATGTAAAAATAGTGTAATGGTTCATTTTAATGCAGGACTCACCGTGCATCAATTAAGAGTAATTCTCATCTTAGACCACATGACGTGGATCGAATTCATAATGAAACGTTTCATTTGTGGTTTAAAGATCATGTAAGTAATATGCATTCTGAAACTAAATTACACTTATAATTATATTATTACAAAAGCATGGCGTTTAATATAGTTTTTGTAAATGTCAAATAGGTGCGAAAGTTACTTGAGACAACGGACATATAACTATCACAAGTAATTAGGATGTTAACTTTGGTCCCCTTAAAAATGTAAAAAGATTTACGGGGCATATTATTAATGGTGTCCGGTATCACACTAAGGTTCGCGAGAGGAAAAAAACAATGCAAAATAGTGGAGTCTTTCTAAATGCACTTACTGAAAGTTATGCAAGTGCTAGAGATAGGAATACCCTATCAGGAGATGTTAATTTCTATGGAGTTTTCGGGGATATCATTGAATTGTATTATTCTAAAGACTATAAATTTGTGTTGTTCAAGTGTGACTGGGTTGACAACAATAGAGGTCTCATTGCGAAAGATGATTTCTAATTCACGCTTGTAAATTTCAAGCAGTTGTTGTATCCAAGGCAACAAATAAATGATGAGCCTTTCATACTAGCATCTCAGGCGAAACAATTATTTTACATACAAGACCCAATGGAAGAAGACTGGAATATTGTTATTAAGACGAACCCTAGAGACTTGTTCGATGTATTTGGATACAAAATATACAACCCAAGGGACTATGATAGATCAAATGGAGGTATGGAGCGAGCAACACTTGGACGACACACTATTTACACGTGATGACGATGTTAATTGGGTCAGGAAAGGTTTTACTGGAATAATAGTTGATATGGAATCACAAGTGGAGACAAATGAAGAAGATTAGAAAATTTTGTTAGCTAGGAATTTGAACTTGTAATGATAACTTGATTTTGAATTATTTTTCTACTCATTCGTATTAATTGATCTTTCTTAATAGGCTGCATATATAGACGTCTTGGTTTTGTTGATTTCTTTTATTGAGTAATTATTCATGTTAATTTTATATTTTAGTAGTTTATTGTGGCTGTGTTCATCAAATAATTGGTATTCAATCCCCGTAAATGTCAAACCTGGTGGTTATTTTAAATCTACAAGGGGTCTTAGACAGGGAAATCATATCTCTCCATCTCTTTTTGTATTATTTGTTGAAATTTTATCTAATGGATTGGAGAATCAAATTAAAACATGTGTCATTATAAAATTTCACCTCCCTTTAGGCAATCCTCTATTTTCAAGTTTGAGTTATGCTGATGACTTCATCATTTTTACTAATGAAGGGAAAAGAAGTGCCAATAATCTTTTGAAATTCCTACAGAATTATGAATAGGGCTTAGGGTAGAGGATTAACATGCACAAGTCTTTCTTCACTATTCATAAATTTATCCTAAGGAAAAGAAGAGCTACTATTATTGAGGTCTTAGGCCTTTCATTTGAAAGTCTTCCGGTGATTTATTTAGGATGTCCTTTTTACCGTGGTAGAAATAAGATTGCATTTTTTTATCAACGTATTAAAAAACTCAATACCAAATTATATGGTTGGAGGAATAAGCTTCTCTCCCTTGGAGGAAAACTGATTTTGATCAAGCATGTGTTGAGCTCTATTCCAATCGATACCATGGGTGCTCAAAAACCTCCTAAAGATGCCATAAATCATATTCATAAGATTTTTGGTAGATTTTTCTTGGGTGGTAATACTTCTGATGGTTGGAAACACCAATGGACTAATTGGAATGAGATTTGCAAATTCAAAGATGAAGGTGGATTAGGGATTCAAAATCTGCATGACATTGCAAAAGCTTTCTCTCTAAGGTACTGGTGGAAATGGTATGAGAACAAGTCTTTATGGTCTAAATTCATGAAAACTAAATACAAAAATCATTTTTATGTTTCTGCCTCTTCCACTTGGAAATGTATGAGGGAGTCGAAAGATCTTTTTCGTGATAATTTGATTGAAGACAACTCATCTTATTATTAGAAACATTCATACTCAGGTAAGTTTACTTTCAAATATGGTGTGTCCTGAATCAAAATTCAACATTCTTCCTCTTTGATCTACAAATATCCAATTTTTCGAAGAATTTTAAAAGTTGTTGTTCCTTTTGATATAAAATATTGGAGGGTTGAGCATTAAAATGGCTTAAGATGTCATCTCTATAAGTCAAACACTGAAGATAATGATCATATTTACCTATCTTGCCCTATCACTAGTAATTTGTGGAATTAATTTACTTCTTTATTTGGTGTGACTATAAACTTTTCCTGCATTCAATTCATGATTGTCTCAGGGTTATTAAAAAAGGTCTCATCCAAATATATGAAGCTTTTAATGGTAGCTACTCCACTAGTCATTTACTGGGAGGTTTGGAAGGCAAGGAATAAATAAATACATGATGAAGTGATTTATAACTCAGTGATGTTGATTAATAACAACATTTCCTCAACTGAACATATGATATCTATTCACAAATTTGAAGATATTAGTAATTATTTTGATTCTCACATTATCCAGCTATTTCATCTTAAAATTCAAATGCCTTAAATGATGTTTAAAGTGATTAAATGGTTTAGGACAATAAGATCTAGATGTAAACTTAATGTTGATGGTTTTTATAAGGGAAATCCAGGTATTCTCCCTTCTGGAGGGATCATTAGAGACCACAATGGTGCTGTCATTATTGAATTTGCTAAATGCCTAGGATTTGGCTCAAACTTATTTGCTGAAATGGAAGCTCTCAAAATTGGTATTCACTTGGCGATTCAACACAGGCTTACACTTATTGATATAGAATCTGATTCCCAATTATTAGTCAACATCATTGTTGATACCAAAATTAATATGCTGATGTGGACGAATAGTATGAAGACACGTGTCGATCTACGTGGCACAATAACAGCGAGGAAGATCATTTACTGAACAACTATGGTTGGTACCGAGCAACGAGAATACACCGAGGAGCTCTATCATGCCGAGGAACTCCATCCGAGGAACTCTATCATCCCGAGATACTCTAAGCACTCCGAGGAACTCTTGATCAACGAGCAACTAAGGCGGTCCGAACTGCACCTCGGCCGTGTCATCAATTATCAGACGGACAACTGTTCAACTATTCATTAGATTCTTGACGCACACGCTGCATTAAATGTATTACCCATTCATATGTATATCATTTAATGTATTGGACCTTTCATGTACAGCCTCGAGGCTATAAATACCTTGTATCAATCCCATTCAAGGGGACCGGAATTTCTTGAGAGAACTTGTAATCAAGAATTCTACAAACACTCAGCAATAACATAACAGTGGACGTAGGCTTTATTCCTAGCCGAACCACTTTAAAAATCTTCGTCTTATTTATTTATCTGTGATTGAAGAATTAGAGCGATCTAGTTTTTTACATCAACAGATTGGCGCCGTCTGTGGGAATCGACTGTTGTTATCGTTTTTCATAAAAATCATTTATCACCAATGGCAGATAATCCAGAATCCAGTAATCGAAATGCTGGAAATACTGGAAATCTTCCAAATCCATCTGTATCTCCAGATCTGGCCGGAATCATGACGAATCTGGCTCAGGGACAAACCGCCATGCAAGAATCTATGAGACAACTCCTTCAAACTCTTCAAGGCGGTGTACCTACTCATTCAGGGCAAAGGACTGATCATGGGCAATCACGATCCAGACGTATTGGGTCTTATCACAATGGGGAATCCAATGATTCTTCATATCAACCTGGGCGAACTTCATCAATACGGGCTACGGATACAAATCAACATATTTCTCTTTCTCCGGAGAGAACTAGCGCTTTAGAAAGATTAAGCAGGGTGTCTCCTTTCAGTCGGTTAGGACCAAGGAGGAACATGAGTCCACCTAGGGCTCCATCAGGAAGTTTTCGACCACCACCAGGTTTGAGAGAAGGATCTGCACAATCACGACCAATTACTCGTCGAGATAAATCTCAGGAAGCTACGTCAGAGCAATCAGTTGCTCGGACTAAGCGGCCCGAGGAAGGGAATGAAGCATGGAAAGGTTCCATTCAACGATTGGAGGATAGACTAGGAGAAATGGCTAAGGCGAGGAACCCCTTACAGAGAACTTTTGTTCAAGGGACACCTTTTGTGCAAGCCATTGTGGATTTCCCTACACCGTCGAAATTCAAAGCACCTGTAGTGACCCCCAAGTACGATGGAAAGACGGATCCCGTACTTCATATAGAACAATACCAAGCTGCTGCAGATATCTACGTTGTCCCCGACGAGATGAGGTGTAGAGCATTCTCGGGAACTCTTACCGGATCTGCACAGATATGGTACAATAATCTTCCTCGGGGTAAGATTTCAACTTTTGTTCAGTTAGCCGAGCTGTTTATTGGCAATTTTTGTTTTGGAGCAAAGCCAGTAAAGCGAGTAGCACACTTACTAAGTGTTAGACAAAAATCAGGAGAAAGTACTAGAGATTACATAACTCGTTTCAATAACGAGAAGTTGGAAGTCATAGATTATGAAGAAAAGACAGCAATCACTGCTTTGATGAGTGGTTTGCTGCCTAACAAGCTATACTATACTCTGGCCAAAGATCCGCCTAAAAATATGTCGGAATTGATGGCAAAGGCGGCCAAAATCATGAATGCCGAGGAGGCTATGACTGCGAAGAAGAATATGGATAAAGAAGTTAAAGTGGAGGTCGACAACTCTAAGAAGAAAGATCAGAAAGGTAATGGTGGTGACAAACATTCCAGGAATAACAGGATAAAGTTGGAAGCCCTAAAGAAGTATGATAATTATACTCCATTGAAAATGGGTATTAATCATGTTTTAGAAGAGATCAGGAATAACGAGGAAATCAAATGGCCAGAGAAACTGAAGACAGATCCAGACATGAGGAATAAGACCAAATATTGCGAGTTTCACAAAGATCATGGCCATATGACCAAAAATTGTATAGCCCTTCAGAACGAGATTGAAACACTCATTCGAAGAGGAAAATTATCAAAGTATGTAGATCGCAGAGGTGAGAGGACAAATGAGGACAGAATTAGAAAGAGATCTAGATCTCCTCGTCGTGCAGAGGAGAAAAATAGGAGGGACCATGAAGAGGATCCAGATGATGACCCCGATCTTCCCAAGAAGCCAAGAAAACCTGAACGAGAGGTATTTTCCATACGTTTTGGATCATTTCATTGTAACGTTATTACAGGGGGAGATGCAGGAGGAGGAGACCTTACTGCAGAAAGAAAAGCTTATCTCGGAGAGGCTCAAGCTTGCTCATATATTCAGCGAATAAACCTGGCCGAGGATGATCGTCCGAGGAAGGTAAACAAAGAGAAGCTAGTAATTGGTTTTTCAAAAAACGACCTGGCAGGTGTTCTTTACCCTCATGATGATCCTTTGGTGATCAAAATGAGAATGAAGGACGTGATCATTTCAAGGGTGTTGGTAGACAATGGTAGTTCGGCAGACATCATGTACTATTCATGCTTTGATAGCCTGAATTTGAAATTATCTCAATTGGAACCTTATCACAGACCCCTTCTGGGTTTTGCTGGCGAGAAAGTTTTTCCACTTGGGACGATCAAGTTGGATATATTCATTGGAACCTGGCCTATTTGTCGAACAGAAAGAATACGATTCTTTGTGATGGATAAGAATGTGCAATCGGCCTACAACATCATCATGGGAAGAGTTGGATTGAAGAAGTTCGAAGCCGTTCCTTCTACAGTACATCAATGTTTGAAATTCCCAACAAATTTTGGAGTTGGAGTGGTGAAAGGTGATCAAAAAGTAGCTCGGGAATGCTATTATTCGTCGGCCGAGCAAGAAGAACTAGAAGGATCGATGAAAAAGACTACTACTTATCAAGTGGATGAATGTACAGAAATTGAAACTCTTGATCCTAGAGATGAGTGCCAACTTGTGAAAGGGCAAGTGGTAGAATCTACAGAAAATGTTATTCTGGACGACGAACATCCTGAACGAATAACCCAGATAGGTTCATCGTTGGATATGTCAATAAAAGAGGAGTTGATAACTTTCTTGAAGAATAGGAAAAATACTTTTGCTTGGAGTCATGAAGACATGCCAGGAATAGATCCAAACTTCTTATGTCATGAACTCAATGTGAATAAGGAGATTAAACCTGTAAAGCAGAGAAGAAGGGTGTTTAGTCCCGAGAAGAACCAGGCCATACAGGAGGAAGTCGAGAAACTCCAGAAAGCCCAATTCATTGAAGATGTAAAATATCCAGATTGGTTGGCAAATGTGGTGATGGTAAAGAAGAAAAACAACAAATGGAGAATGTGTGTCGATTTCACCGATCTCAATAAGGCATGCCCCAAGGATCATTTTCCATTGCCCAGAATTGATCAACTGGTGGATGCTACCTCGGGACACGAGCTACTCAGCTTCATGGATGCTTACTCTGGCTACAACCAGATCAAAATGAAACCTGAAGACAGGGAAAGTACTTCTTTTATTACCCCTAGGGGAACTTATTGTTATAATGTTATGCCTTTTGGTTTAAAAAATGCAGGTGCAACATATCAGCGATTGATGAACAAGGTTTTTACCGAACAAATCAGCCGCAACATGGAGGTCTATGTCGATGACATGCTCACTAAAAGCAAGAAAGCTGCTGATCATTTGGTTGACTTGAGTCAAACTTTTGATCAATTGGATAAATACCAAATGAAGCTTAACCCAACGAAGTGCACCTTTGGAGTACGAGAAGGAATGTTCCTCGGATACATCGTCAATCAGCGAGGTATTGAGGCAAATCCAGATAAGATCAAAGCTCTTCTAGGGCTGCGATCTCCGACGACGAAGAAAGAAGTGCAGAGTCTTACCGGACGAGTTGCAGCGCTCAACAGATTTGTATCTCGAGCAACTGATAAATGCATACCATTCTTCAAAACACTTCGAAAAACCTTTGAATGGAATGAGGAATGTGAAAAAGCTTTTCAAGACTTGAAGAAATATTTGGGAGCACCCCCACTGTTGTCCAGACCAATAACAGGAGAAAAGTTGTATTTGTATTTGGCAGTATCAGAGAACGCAGTCAGTTCAGCGTTGATCAGATTGGAGAATGGAGTCCAGAAGCCAATTTATTACACAAGTAAGGCTTTCCGAGGTGCAGAAATCAGGTACCCAAAGCTAGAAAAATTGGCATTGGCACTAATTGAAGCAAGTAGAAGAATGAGGCCATATTTCCAAGCCCATACCATCATCGTTTATACTGATATGCCATTGAGACAAGCCCTCCATAAGCCAGAAAAATCAGGGAGACTGATGTACTGGGCAGTAGAACTTGGTGAATATGATATTGTGTATGAGCCCAGATCATCATTCAAAGGGCAAGCTGTAGCAGATTTTATAGCAGAGTTCACGTACCCTGATACCCCCGAGGAGCAAAAGGTGCCTGCTGATCTACCTGTGGACGATACAGGATCAACAGAAACATTTGCTGACCTACCTGTGGACGATACAGGATCAGCAGAAATAGGTCCAAACCAGCCAAGGTTGGTAAAAGGACTTGTGGATGTAGAGAAATCATTATATTCAAACTCAGACCAACCACGGTTGGTAAAAGGGTACGAGCAGATGACTGACGAGGAGCGAAAGATACCGGGGGATGATGGAAGAAAACAGCAGATATTTTATCGAGGAACTCTGACAGATAAGAAATTTGAAGACGAAATACCTACATGGAGATTATATGTAGACGGATCATCCTGCACAGCTGGTTGTGGAGCAGGAATTGTTTTGATCACTCCAGACGAGATTGACATGGAATATGCTTTGCGATTCCAATTCAAAGCCTCTAACAATGAAGCGGAGTATGAGGCCATGATAGCAGGTCTTAATCTAGCAAAGACTATGGAAGCACAACAAGTGATGGTATTCAGTGATTCTCAATTAATTGTGTATCAGATGATGGGAATGTATGCGGTTAAAGGAGATTTAATGATCAAATATCATGCAAAGGTGATGAAATTGTTGACAGAATTTGAGGCCATTCAATTGGTGAGAATACCGAGGATGGAGAATGTACAAGCAGACGCACTGGCCCGACTAGCATCAGCTACTCGTACCGAGATGCGAAGAACCATACCGATTGAAGTATTAGAAGGTCGGAGCATAGATGAAGATCTGACAATGAATGTGATTACCCTTGATTTAGGACCATCTTGGATGGATCCAATCAGGAAATATGTTGAAGAGGGTGAATTGCCGGAGGACAAACTCGCTGCCAAGAAACTGAAGTATAAAGCTGCTCGGTATGTATTAACTAATGGTATTTTGTATAGACGAGGAATTATGGCAGGTTTGCAGAGATGTGTACATCCCACCGAGGTGAAAGAATTGATTGAAGAAATCCATGAAGGATCTTGTGGAGCTCATGTAGCAGGTCGAACACTTTTACAAAGAGTGATGACACAGGGATATTACTGGCCGACAATGAGGGCTGATTGTATAGCCTATGCCAAGAAATGTGACAAGTGCCAACGTTTTTCCTCCATCCGACGAACTCCACAAGCATTGCTAACACCAATAACTTCCCCTTGGCCATTTGCCATGTGGGGAATTGATTTGGTTGGACCACTGCCGACCACCCGAGGAAGATTCAAGTATCTCGTAGTTGCAGTGGACTATTTTACTAAGTGGGTGGAAGCTGAGCCTCTTATCAATATGACGTACGAGAAGGTATACCAGTTTGTATGGAAGAATATCATTTGTCGATATGGTCTCCCTCATGCTTTCATCACAGATCATGGAACACAATTTGATAATGAAGAATTTGCTGCCTATTGTCATCAATCGAACTTTTTGAAGTTTCATTCAGCACCAGGCCATCCCCAAAGCAATGGACAGACTGAAGTGACGAACAGAACATTACTGAATGGGTTGAAAAAGAGGCTAAGTGAAGCTAAAGCAAATTGGATTAATGAGCTCCAATCAGTATTATGGGCCTACCGAACAACTCCCCGAGCAGCAACTGGAGAATCACCATATATGCTAGCATTTGGAAGTGAGGCTGTGATACCGGCCGAGTTGGGTCTCCCAACGCATAGAGTGCTGAATTTCAACTCTCCGATCAGTGACTTGATGAGAAGAATGGATTTGGATATGCTCGAAGAAGTAAGAGAAGAGGCAGCCATTAGGAATGCTGCTTATCAACAACGAACAGCTCTGTTCTACAACAAAAGGGTGAAGAAATGCGATTTGAAGGAGGGTGATTATGTGCTGAAGAAAGTCATTCAGAAACAGAATAAACTGGAAGCAAACTGGCATGGACCTTACCGAGTTACAGAGGTTGTTCGACCTGGAACCTACAGAATAGCAACTCTAGAAGGAGAAGAATTTCAGAATGCATGGAATGCTGAACACCTGCGAAAGTATTATCAGTAATGTAAAATGTAAAGTATTCCCTTCATTATGAATAAAACGAGGATGGTTCACCATTTTCTTTCTGTTGAAAGTTTTTCGGGGAATATTAGTGTTGAACACTACACTGCTTGATAACAAGAAGAAGACTGCAGACTGCTCTACGGAGCCATGCTCTACGGAGCCATGCTCTACGGAGCGCTCTACGGAGCAAAAGTGCTATAAGTAGCCAACCTCCTTTGGTTAGGAGGATAAGCTCTACGGAGCGCTCTACGGAGCAAAAGTGCTATAAGTAGCCAACCTCCTTTGGTTAGGAGGATAAGCTCTACGGAGCGCTCTACGGAGCAAAAGTGCTATAAGTAGCCAACCTCCTTTGGTTAGGAGGATAAGCTCTACGAAGCGCTCTACGGAGCAAAAGTGCTATAAGTAGCCAACCTCCTTTGGTTAGGAGGACATGCTCCAAGGAGCCAAAAAGTTCGAAAGAACCCTACTACTCCTTTGATTAGGAGGTGTATACCAGCATGATCAACTACGGTTGGTAAGACTTTATATACTCTCGCATTATAGCTTATGTCGATCGGGAGGTAACATTATTACAAAAAGTTCTTTGAAGAACAAAATATTCCAAACTGTACCACGTATGGTTGGTCGGGGATAAAAACCCACTAACTGTAGTTGGTCGACGAGGACAAAAGTATTGACCTTAGTTGGTCGGACACATGTTTATATTTTAAAATTGAACCAAGTATGGCTGGTCGGGGATAGAAACCCATCAACTGTGGTTGGTCGACAAACATTATTTATCCACCTTGGTTGGTTGGAAACAATTTTGAACAATTTATGCTTGTTATAAATTCTAAGTTGGTTGATGAACCATATAATTTGCAAACAGAAAAATAGCTATTGGCAAAACAGAAAATGAAATTCTTTCATTAAGATAAAAATGTATTACATGTTACATGTATGTGCTAACTATTACATTAAAGATTCCTACTCTATTGGTTTCTTTCCTTTATCCTTTGAGACAGGTTCCTCGCCGGCAGGAGGATCCTCTAGACAAAGAGGAGAATTAATAAAGTTCATGTCCTTCAGCATTCTGACATTCATTATTGTAGGAGTATCCAACAGGTGCTTAGGACGAGATACTTCAACTTGAGAATGAAGGTTATAATCACCAAGATATTTAGAGATCAAACTCCGAGGAATGGAACGAGCAGGAATCCATGCCATATCCAATTTATAGGGAGGAACAGGCAAGTCTAGCAATCCAGGAGCATGATAATCCCATAAATAATGACCTCGTTCCAATTTTAATACACCCAGGGCGTTCAACCATCCCTGCTTATAACCTTCGTTGTTAGCATTTTCAATGCGAGCATCCAAATGATAAAGAGCTTCATTATAGCCTGCATTCCAGAACTCCCGAGGCTGTTTATGGAATTGGAAAGTTAATCTATCTACTTGCTCGAGAAAGTTCTTGATAAGAGCATCTTTATTATTCAGATCAGACTTCATCGCAGCCAATTGATCCTCTAAAGATAAATTTTTCTTAGACAAATCAGACAGAGCACGATCCTTAACATTCAGTTGGAATGCTTGAGTCTCCAGAGTAGATTGGGTGCGAGATTCTTCAACACTACGGCTAAGAACTCTTGATCGGCTCCGAGAAGCAACTGGAGAACTTTGCTCCTCGACGATTCTTCCTCGTCCCCGAGAACTCCTTCCTCGTCCCCGAGCAGTCACAGGAATAATAGACTTTTTCAAGTCATCCAACTCTTGCCTTAGTTTGGCATTTTCAACCTCTAGAAACGAAAAACCTTCATCAATAACTGGTACTAATGCAGTGGAAGAGGAGGCAACGGATTCATATTGAGCCAATCTTTTCTGCAGACTATTATTTTCTTGTTCCAGGATCTCGGCAATTTGTCGGCAGGCTTCAACTTCACCTTTTAGGGTCCTTTCCCTAATGTCATATGCAGCAATGATCTTTTTATGACCTGTATCAGAGGAAAGTTGTTGATATCTATTTTCATATTCCTCGTGTAATGAAGCCATCGATTCATTGTGCTGGCCTTGGAGATCCTCTAAGGAACAATGCAGCTCTTTAATCAAGTCATAATAAGCGACATTGTTAGCTACAGCTCGGTCGAGTAAATTTTTCAAGTACCGATAAGCCTCAGTCGCCTGTTCTGAAGCATCATGACCAAGAATGTCAGCAATTTCAG
This sequence comes from Sambucus nigra, assembly GCA_949130495.1. NCBI lineage: Eukaryota > Viridiplantae > Streptophyta > Magnoliopsida > Dipsacales > Adoxaceae > Sambucus > Sambucus nigra. Next base: position 525,255,693 of record OX422220.1, read on the forward strand.
AAGAACTAAGGTCTGTATGACCAGCCCTATAGTATTGGTGACATTGCTGCATCAGCTCGGTATCATGAGAAGAGATTAGTTCCATTCTAGCAACAAACTAAAGACAAGAAAAAGACAACAATCAACAAAGAATCATCAATAACGGCGATGAGTAAAGAAGTATTTTATTAGATCATAAAAGGATTACAGTGTTCGATTACAAATGATAAAAGATAAGAATGATACCGAACAACTTCACACCTTTTCCTTGTCTCCCAAGACTTTCTCGGGAGGCTGGGACGAGGAGCTCGGTTGCTCGGTGATAACAACAGCTTGATCGGCAGAAATCTTCTCGGCAGGAAGAGGCATAGAAGAAATATCCTCAATGACAGAGGGTTGAGAAGCAGAAATTGGGACATCCACAGCCATGGAAGATTCATCTGAAGCAGGTTCATCTTCTTCTTCTTCCACAATTGGTGGAGGAGGACCAGGGAGATGCCGTTGGAATAGCTCAGAATTGTCTTGGATTTTTAGCTCTTGTAGAGCAGCTACCCAACCGTCATGGAAGTATTTCAACTCCCCATATTTGACTTGAGATGTCATAGCTACAATCCCTTTATCCCATCCTTTTTCCCAACCAGCACTGAAATGTTTCCTAACTGCAACTTTTCTTTTCAACTGCTCCGAGGAGAGTTTGACATCCAATTGTTCTTTCTGGATTTTGATGTCTCGCAGGATAGACAGTTCTTCTTCTGCCTTCTTCAGTTGGTCATCGCACCTTTGCTGATTGACCTCTAAGCTTTTCACCTTCTCCTCCAAATTCTTGGAGGTTTCAGCCATCTTCATCTTATCAGCCTCAGCTGCAGCCAATTTTTTCTCCCAGGCAGCTTTCTCCTCGACGTACTGCTGGCGAGATTCTTTCACAGATTGGGCTAAACCCAAGAGGGCATCGTCAACATCGGACGAGGAACTAGAAGCTTTAATAGCTTGATCTTTCTTCACGATGGTATTGAAACAGTTCACCAGCTGAAAGATAAGAAAAACAATAGAGTCAACACAAATATAAGAGTTCAGGAAAAAGAAAAGAAAGACCAAAGGTATGAGAAATTTACTGAAGAAAGATGGCGAGCAGCTAGGGATGTCAGTGTATCCCTAGGAATCTTTTCATCAACCCCGAGAACCTCAGGTATAACTGAGCTCGTTGAAGAACTCAAGAGAAGGATTTTTGAAACACTACTACCACCAGCGGGTAGAGAAGATGCAGTTCCAGCAAGATTAACCGAAGATGATTTCCTCAATCTCTTCAAAGGAGGGTCAGCAGCATCAACCAAGGAAGAAGTCTTGGTCGGAGATATTGTAATTACATCAGCTTTCTTGCTCGGGGCCACTGGGGGCTTCTCGGCAACTTTGGAGGAACTAACATCTACTTTTTTAGTCCCCTCTGGGACATCAATTTTGCCTTTCTTTGCTCCAACAGCAGAAGAAATTTCACCAAATAGAGCAGGAGGAGCTCTTTTCTTGCCCATTCTCTGAGATAGGGGAATATGAGAATCTGAAGATGAACTTTCTGGTGTTGAGGCTGGTTCAACAGGGCGAGCAGTATAAGAGGTTGTGTAGCTCTTATACTGCAGCAAATATGATGCAGATCTAATATGCTCGTCTGCAATCGTCTTATGCAAATTCCAGATAAGTTTTAAATGCTTGATATTCACTTCCGACTCTTTTGGAGTTTTTCTTTTACTATCAACTGCAAATAAATACATAAATCTCAGTCATACATTTTGTCAAACATGATGAAAACGCAATTTCATAAGTAAAATAAAATGAAAAATAAACCTATCCCATTGCCGTATGGGGGGCATCTGGGACCGTTGTATACTTCATTCCCAGATAAAGGCGCGTGTTGCCAATTTTTTATGACCAACCCATGCTCAAAATAATCTCTATTTGAATCAGGGAGGTTAACTACAAGGGCTCTATTTAAAAACCTAGTTTTTAAATAATAAACATTATCTAAAGTGGCCCATTTATAGCAGTACATGATTTCTGGGATCCCTATACGAGTCCCATGAGTTAGATTTAACTTGTGCACCCCGTTAATTATTCTCCATGAATTGGGGGCTATTTTTGCAGGAACAAGATCAAAATATTGACAAAACTCAAGACATAATGGGTTTGGGGGAAAAGAAAAACCACATTCAGCAATGAAAAGACTGGGGAACCAATGTCCCTCAGCCAATCGAAAGTAATCTAAAGGCTCAGAAAGAACCTCTAGAATTACCCAAGAAGGAATGGAAAAGTCAGAACGAAATTTCTCAGCAGATTCAACAATATAAACCATATTGAATAAAAGAGATGCAGAAGAAAGGAAGAAGATCTTACAGAAAGAAAGGAGATATGTTGACAACGAACGGAAACAATGATGAACACACAAGAGAGAGGAAGAGAATAGAAAACTTGAATGCAGAAAAATGGAAAGTGTAGACGACGGTATGGTTACCAAAGGAGTTTAAATACTTTGCATTGGGAAGCGGCGAAAGAAATGATTACTAAAAAGAAACTACTGAACTTCCGGCGGCTAAAAAGACAAAAGTTGCACGAAGATCGAAGCGCTTGTAAAAAAGGCGGAAACTGCGAAATGAGAAGGAAATTTGAATACAATGCTCCTAAAACCCAGGAAGGTCATTTAATATTACCATATACCGAGAAAGAATGTCCCATACTCCTCAAAGTTCGAAATATGAAACATTGGGGGCTTCTGTTGATACCAAAATTAATATGCTGATGTGGACGAATAGTATGAAGACACGTGTCGATCTACGTGGCACAATAACAGCGAGGAAGATCATTTACTGAACAACTATGGTTGGTACCAAGCAACGAGAATACACCGAGGAGCTCTATCATGCCGAGGAACTCCATCCGAGGAACTCTATCATCCCGAGATACTCTAAGCACTCCGAGGAACTCTTGATCAACGAGCAACTAAGGCGGTCCGAACTGCACCTCGGCCGTGTCATCAATTATCAGACGGACAACTGTTCAACTATTCATTAGATTCTTGACGCACACGCTGCATTAAATGTATTACCCATTCATATGTATATCATTTAATGTATTGGACCTTTCATGTACAGCCTCGAGGCTATAAATACCTTGTATCAATCCCATTCAAGGGGACCGGAATTTCTTGAGAGAACTTGTAATCAAGAATTCTACAAACACTCAGCAATAACATAACAGTGGACGTAGGCTTTATTCCTAGCCGAACCACTTTAAAAATCTTCTTCTTATTTATTTATCTGTGATTGAAGAATTAGAGCGATCTAGTTTTTTACATCAACAATCATCAAGATAAAATGAAAACCTCCTTAGCATCTTCTTAATACTTTGGCAAAGATTGAAGGTCTTATTAAGTTAGTTGATTAATCTATTTCACACTATTAGAGAGAGGCAAATTCAGTGGAAGATAATTTCGCAAATCATGGGATTGATTCAAAGGAGATGGTGGTATTCGATTCATTTCAAAATACATGTCATGTTCTGTCCCACTTCTAATACTTAGAGATAATTTTTTCAATAACTGATAAGTGATATTTAAAATTTGGAAATTATCCCATGTCACTGTGGATATAACTAAATCTTCAAGAACAAAACAGCTGGAAAAGAGATGTTGTGCCAAATTATCATTCCTATATATAACTGAATCTAGCTCCAGGATCTTTAGTTTAGAAAAACCAATGAAATTAACTATTATGTTCAGAAATATGCCTAGACACAATTTCAAAATGACTAATGTATTGCAAGAAAACAAACTCTGAGGCAACTCTCCAAGTAGTTTTGGTAACTCTCCAACTGGTACTTCATAGCCAAAATTGGAGTTGTAATTTGTCTAGTGCGGTCATCATAGAGAATGAGGAAAATAAAATACCCATCAAAGTTATTACTGAAAATATACCTCTATCTTGTGAAAGTACGCTATTTTTTGTACTTTATTTCTATTAAATATATTCTTCGTAATACAACTAACATTAATGTTTGTCTTTGTTTTGTACAGTACAATGATAATAAGTAGATCAAAGGCCTAACACATTAGAGGAGATATGCCATCCCATAGTGAGCCGCAACAGCACATAGGTGAAAGATCTTTTGTCACGCCTTAACCTACATCTAATTGGCCACCTACTAATGCTACTACTACACCATTTAGCCCACCATTGTCAGGCAATAGTGAACAATAAGAGCATGACACAAGTAAGGCAAACTAATATTACACAACAGATTTTGTGGTTGGTTTTGGTTGGATATACAGAAGACGATTTACTGAATTCTCGTACCTAAATTAGATTACTAAAATTACTATCTATAATCACTAAGTTTTATTTACATGTCTATACATAAAAATATTACTAATATTTATCTTCGTCCACTTAATACTTAGATCCTAGTTTGGATCAAGCAGAGGAGGAGCAAAGAAGAGTTCGAGGCCCCACGTTAATGCATAGTGGGTGGGGTGAAGATGGTGGATTTTTAAACATCGAGGTGAATGAGCATGGACAACCCATTGACAAGACAACATCTAGACTCGCTTCAAATTTGGGGTTTTTAGCATGCAATGGAAAGTTAGCACCATCGACATACATTGATTGGAGACATATTCCGAAAGATGGGAAGAATGTAATTTGGACTCATATCACGGTATCATCTACTATTATATAAAGTTATGGGTTGTCAAATTTTCAATTTCTCACAGTACCCTCACTTATCACTAAACATGAAGATAGATATAGGGGTAATTTTATACATACTCGTGGATGTAGTTTTATAAAAATTACAATCAGAAATTGATCTTTCTTTTATGTAACCATAATTTACATAGACCTTACGTAACCATATTTTGCATACATATTTGATTTTATTTGTTCATTCTAAAATAACATTGGTTGATTCTTTTGGTATTGAATTTTTTGTTTAGTTCTCTAACATGTCGTTTACTACATGACAATACAAATGCCACGAATGAGATGAGAAAATTCCTCATGGAGTCCGTTGGAAAAAAGTGGAAGGAGTGGAAAGCCACAACAAAAAGTGAGGGTTATAGTAAATATAGGACTAATGAGGAACACTTGGCACATTGTCCCCCAAGGGTCGAGGAAGATCAATGGAAAATGCCCGTCTATCTTTGGAACTCGGCTGAAGTAGAAGTATATTTTAGCAAGATTCTTTACATGATTCTATCTTCGATTAGGTGTTTTATCACTTTGAGCATGAGAGCCATATAGTGATTGTACATGTGTATATATATGCACTAGTGGATGCCCATGCCTAAAGGCACGTGTATATGGTAGTGTCCGACACCGTCACATGATATATATCAATTGTGTTTTCCATGTATCAGGCAAAAGTGTGGAGAACAAATCCATTCGGGCACGTTTGGCAATGCCACACACATCAGGTAGGACTAGTCATGATCAAGTTAAAAACAAGGTAAAAGTTTGATACTTTTAATGATTACTACGTTCTTTTTTCATTGCGGAAAAATTAAGTGAAAAGATATGATATCTTGACACTTAAAATCTTGTGCTCGTAGATTACTAAAAGAATTGGACACCAACAAACTCGTAAGATGGTATACAAGGAGACACATATAACCAAGGATAATGGTCCGGTTAATAAAGAAGTTGCTCGATTAATTGTATGTATATTTTGGATTTTAATGACAATTTAAACAACTTGATTTTTTTTTTCGTGTCTATTATCTTTTGAGAAAACATTATTTTTCATTTGAAAATGGATTTGGGTGCCAGTTAAGTGTTAGTTATCAAATTATATTTATTGGAATGATATTCATTATGATAGCTTGATTTGATTTTTATAGCAAGAGATGGATGAATTAGAATATCAACATCTAGAGATTGCGGGTACTGTTGTTGCACGAGATGACATATTTGGACGGATTACCGTACCTGAAAGGCATGGTCGTGTGCGAAAGTTTGGGCTTGGTGTCATGCCGGTTATGGTCTTCGGTCGATCATATATGATATCCGAGGATCAGATGAGGGATATTGAGATACGGCATCAATAAGAGATAGAGAGGATGCGACGTGAGATGGAGGCTGAAAATGAGCAGGTGTGGCGTGAGATAGAGGCTGAAAATGAGCGGGTGCGGCGTGAGATGGAGGCAAATTATGAAAGTAAGCAAGCCGAAATGAAAGAGCGGATGGAATCTCAAATGCAAGAAAACGTATCTTCTATGGAATCTCAAATGGAAGCTCTGGAGGCTCATATGCGTGCGAAGGGTAGTTTTACGCAATCTCCATGAGATGTGTCTTCAACCACTAAACATGTCAATGATTATTAATTATAGATTTATATGAGTACGGTCGCATAATTTCCATGCATTACATCTAACATTTTTTTATATTCCTATAGGTTCCTAATTGAGCCAACCTTGATCCTTTATCATCATTGCAACCGTTGATGCAATTCCGGTCAGAGGTTCAATCGCAACGACAATTGCAACCACTAAGGAAAACAACGCGACATATCATATCACAATCCCAACTTCAAAACTATTATCAAGTTAGTCTATTTTATTAAGCATATATTTCTTTGTCCCTTTTTTCATAAGTTATTCATGTTTCACTCTACTCGCATAATTCCATAAGCTTTAGTATTCAACCAACAAGGAATTAGTGAAATGATATTTTATTCACCCCAATAATGATATACACGTACACTACTTATATGCTATACAAGTCACAAAAATAGGAAAAGTAAAAACTGTACAACTATTTTCCTAATTTATAGGGTTGACTAGTCCTATATTTAAACATAAATATGAATTTCAAATAGAGACTCAAAAAAGAGTGAAGAAAAACACATATTATGGTCACAAAGTTAAGGAGTGCCCCACTAGACTTAAGAGGAAAGGGAAGCAACCAATTGCCTATAATTCCACCTTTGTGATAGTGAATCGGAAGAGGGAGTGGAGTACCCCATTGAGTGTAACTTTGTTGCATTTATGGCATGTCATGTGAGCGATGACGATATATCTTTCTATGAAGATTCTCATGTGCATGACACTTCCGAGACAATATTGTGTGAATCTCAAGTGAGTGAAGATGAGGAGAGTGAGGGAGAAGAGGTAGATGTGAAGAAATTGCAACTTGCCTTTGATGAATTGTGTAAGGAGACGGTGAAGGTTAAAAAGGTAAATTTGACGTTGCAGGAAATGTTAAAAGTGTGTGCCATTGAAAATAATGATAAGTTGATTGAGGATCTTAAGGCACAAGAGAAGACACATAGGGAGAAGTTAGAGTATGTTGAGGGTGAGAGAGACACCCTTAGAGGTTTGTTGGAAGCTTTGAAAAAGGAGGTGCTAGAGTTTGAGGAGTCTAGGCGTCTACTTGAGTCTAGGATTAAGGAATTGGAGGAAAGTTTGAGAGACGCATGATAACTTAAGTTGTGTGTGTAGTCGTTGTTTGAAGCCAAGTTAATCAAAATCCTAAAATACCTACAAAATATGACAAACTAAAGTGTAGAAGTAAGTAAGGGTATCAATCCACATCAAGGGGGTAAAGCGAGGGGAAAACAGTTGCAATTCACTTTAATTTCTTTTTGGGGCTTTTTACTTTTTCTATTTTTTTTAGCTTTTTTTTTAATATTAAAACAATTCGGGTGATAAATGGTGAAATAACTAAACTAAATGAAAGATGTAAATAACTAACTAAAAAGTAAGTGAAGATGCTAAATAAATCTAACTAACTAAAAATCTAAAATATGAGAATGGTGAGGAAATAAAAGTGAGGACTAACAAGGGATAGGATGACACCATATATTCTAGTTAATTAAAATTAATTAATTCATTAAAATTAATTATCCCATGTTAGTATCAAAATCACAAATCAACTCTCGTTGCAAATGTAATTTTAATAATAACATTTTAGAAAATTAATTTTAACACTCCTACAACTCTTGAAATGTAGATCCAAACATCATCTAACAAATCACCCACTAGGATCAATTTATCAAATTAGTTTAAATCATAAAAGTAATTCTAGAGTTGAAATTGAAGGAATAATACCACACTTGAGAAACCCCTATCTCTAGTTCGAATCTAAAATGGGTATTATAGCTAGAATTTCGATTTTCTCTCGAAAATCATTTATCCTCTCTCGAGGCGTAAATTAAAATGTAAGAGTGCAAAATTAATCATCAAAGGGACATTTAATTTAAATTAATTAATTAAATTAGGATTAACATCAAGTAACGGATTACTCCACCCCTTGAAAAGGGTTTTACCCAACATGATATTAAACATGATGAACAAATAATCAAAGGATAATAAAATAAAATAGAAGAGAAAACAACAATCAAACCCAATCTCTTGAAGTGAAGTTGAACTCTAATTTCTTTGAAATCAAGCACCATCCATCAAATATGAGCATCCAACAATAATCAATTCAATATAATACTCAATTGAATTACTCACAATTTATCCTCACAAATATCTAAAAATAAAAATAAAACCTATTTACAAAATATTTCCCTAATTTATTTTCTACACTAACCTATCTCTCCAAAATTTTCTCTTTAAAAATAATTTTTGATGGGTCTTAAAATGGCCTTGAGTCTTCTTTTATAGTGATGCATATGGAGCTAGGGACAAATTGGGTATGGATTAAAAGTGTGTATGGAAATGGTGAGAGGAGCATGGGGTGTGAGTGTGTTGAGGGCATGTGGGTTAAATGGGGTGAGAAAATCTGATTAAGGAAATGAGGGGTAAGGTGGGTAATTTAGGTGGGAAATAAAGGAAAGGAGAGTGTGGGGGTATTTTTGGAAATGGATAATTAAGGATATTAAACATGTGCACAAGTGGGGACTTTGGCTTTGGTTTGTTTTGTGTTTGGTTATTTGGCAGGTAAGAAATCGGATAAGGTGGGAGCTATGGTAGAAATTGCTCTCAAGGCAAGAGGTATGGGGTTGGATAAAACCGGGCTAAGATGGGTATGTTGGTTCCGACTCGGGTTGTTGGGATAGGAGCAGGGTCACGGGTTCCAGCAGGTAGGTCTCGGTTTTTGGGTTCCGGGGTACAGGTTTGGAACGCGGGTTCGAGTCATATGAGATATGGGTCGACGGTTCTGGCGTGTTGGATGGGTTTCGGCTTAGTCTTGGATGAGGACAGGGTCGGGGTACAAATCGGGTTTGATGGTGAGTTGGTCGGCGGATTTCCGGCCGGTCTGAATCGCCGGCGGTTCTGGGTACGGGTATGGGGCGTTCGGGTTTGCGGTTTGGTCGTGACAGGGAAAAGTGGGTTTTGTTGTTAGTTGATATGGGTGTTGGTGCTGAATAGTGGGGTGAGTTTATGAGTGGGTTTTGAGCTTTTTTGGATATGGAGGAGAGAGAGGGTATGTGGGTTGGATGTTGAATATGGGTTTTGGTGGGATTGTGTGTGTGTGAGGGTGTATGGGTTACAAGGTGAGGGTGAGTGAGGTATTTGGTGTTTGTTGGGTGTAGGGGGTTAAGGTGTATGTGAGTGAGTTGATTTGGGTGATGGTGTATGTGTGTTTAATTTGGACACCTAAAAAATAAAATATCACTAAAAAATATGAAATAAATAAAACTAAAAAAATAAAATCTAACTAAAAAAAATAAAAAAATATTAAAACTTAAGAAAATAAAATCCTAAGCTATTAAAAACTAAAATAATAAAACAAAAGAAATAAAAACTAAAAATCTAAAAATTAAAGTCCTAAAACAATTTGTAAAATCTATTAAAACTAAAAATAAACTCCTAAAAACTAATCTTAATAAAATAAGACAAAATAAAATAAAAACTAAAAATTAGTAAAAATCAAAATCAAGATAAAACTACACTAAATAAAAAGAAATAGAAAAATATGCAAATAAAATCTAAAAAAATCCTAAAAATAAAAACGACTGAAACTAAAAATCTAAAAAAAAATTAAAAAGGCACAAACTAAACACACGGGCTCGGGTGACTGTTTAGGAACTGATTTAGGCTCGAGTAACGTTACGGGACAGGGTATTAGCTCCATTCTTGATGCAATTTGCCTTGAAATAACACTTTTGACACCGCAACTGTAATCAAGCCTACACATTAAATATTTACACGCATAAGACCATAATTATCGAGAATTTACAACTAAAAATGGTCTATTCGGTGTATAAAATGTACACTTTTAGGTGCTTATCACACCACCCCCAAACAGAGCATTGTTAGTCATCGAGCAATAAGATAGAGAGAAAGAGAAAGATAAGAAACCAAAAGTTTACTACTTTCGCGGGCACTTGCGATTGCACTTAGCATGTGCAACAAGCCGTTAAACCTATAGGCTGCCCTACATGAAGAGTTGTGTCTCGTGAGGGTTTGCAAGGAATATACCCACAAAATTCTTTATTTGCAAACGGCAATCTATCTCTTATTAGACGTAGAATGATCACACAATCCATCACAAGGGAATTTTTTTGAGAAATACATGCTAGAATGCATAAAAAGTTTAGCTAAGTAATACTCAAGGCACATCCTTCCTAGAACTCAACGTGTGTAGGGTGAATCAGTCAAACGGGTCGAGCATCATAAGATTAATTCCTAGATAGCCTTTTTGGAATCAATGCTTCAACTTCAAAATCTCACGAGATATAGCTCTCTCAAACGAACTCACGAGATTTGGGTTAGTGTATCGCTCTTGTGTGTGAGGAGGTGAGCAAATTTAATCAAGTTCAAACGTCTCACACACACATAAGAAAGAACGAACATTTAGAAAGAAAAATGATCTCATGAAAGAATGTTAATCACTATAGTGAGAATGTCGAGTTATTCACCATGTTGACTTTCGTTTGCCCGAACACCTAGGGGAACATGGATGATAATGGGTGAGGGGGAAATGAAATGGGAAGGATGGTATGAAGTGCGGTATGATGGGATGGGTGATGTATGGATGTGGATGAAAGATGGATGCGATAAGAATATTCTACCCTTTACGCACAAATGTCTTTATTACATGAAAACTAACTACAAACTTCCTTTTTCTTTTCTTTTCTCACATTTCTCTCTCTTTTTATATATTTTTTTTTAATTTTCTTTTCTTTTCTTTTTTTTTTCTATTTTTTGCTTTTTTTTCTATTTTTCTTTTTTTTTCCTTTTTTCTCTCTCTTTCTTTATACTCTCAACACTCAAGACATTTTACATTTCGAAACACTCTTTTTCAAAATGATGATGGATGATATATGAATGGAGTAGGGAATGTGTATGGATGATGAGGGAAATAAATGGAAATATGGGTGAAGTGAATGGTAAATGGTAGGTGTATGGATGAAAATCTAGTGATCGGGTCAAATTTCAAGACACGCGTTTCTTATAACTCAAAAGCGATGTCGTTCTCAGTGATCAAGCCAACAATCAAGAATAATGATATCATACAACAATTAAAGTGCGGAACCAAAGAAAGTTGAATCAACTTGTGACTCGAAGATTGCATAAAACACTCTGAAAGGGTGAAAGGCACGAATCTCACAGGTTAAAGTCTCTAGTGGTGATCCTTAAGGTTCTTTTCAGAATTGTAGTACTCTTCAACTCTAAACCGTAGTGACGTGATAAGTGCGTAATTTTTGTTGAGTCTAGAAATTCATGGTGCAACATGACGTGTTACGTATTACATAAGCTATTTATAAAAAGATAAATCATCTTGCTTAATTCCTAGACTTAAAAAGATGGATGATAGAAAATCCACGTCAATGAGTGAGATGAAAGAAACTGCACGAAAATTTTAAAAATTAGGTTTAAAAATAATAAAAAAAATCAAAAGAGGTACGATTTTGATAAAATTCCCCACCCCCAAACAAAAAGGAACATCATCATCGATGTTAAGTAAAATGATTTTTAAAATTGAGAGCATTAGGTAGGAAAGAGATTACCAAAATCAACCGCTAATGAAGTGGACAGATGAAGCCAAGAATAAACCTGAATAAATGATGAGAAGAAAAATGTGTAGAAGTCTATAAACTTTGTAAAGCAATGGGTGATGTGAAACACCACCCCCAAACAGGATGAGACTCATACAAGAATTCACGAGCTACCTCCCGGTAGCGCTAAGTTTAATGTCTTCAGCCAGACCGAATCATTCTCACCCTAAAGATAAGATCTATGAAAGTGCGAGGTGACATAAAAATCAGGTGATGAGAATCACTCCCAAACAAGACTGAAGCGTCAGTCTTGTTGGATAAAATTGACAAAGGTGAGGGTGAAGAAACACCAATCACGGCCTTATTTTTATTCGCAAGATTTTCTTTGTTGTTTTTTTGAATATTTTGAAAAAGAAAGAAAATAGTTTTGTGATTTTTAGAGAATGAAAGGAAGAAAATATTTTTCAATTTTTATAAAAATCAAGGAAGAAGATATTTTTTGATTTTTTAGAAAAATAAAGGAAGAAAATGTTTTTGGATTTTTTTTTTTAGAAAATGAAATAAAGAAAATGTTTTTGGATTTTTTATTTATTTATTATTATTATGATTATTTTTGTTTTGGAAGAAAAGATGGGAAAAAAATATATTTTTGATTTTTTTTTATAAAAATAAAGGAAGAAAATATTTTTGGATTTTTTAGAAAAATAAAGGAAGAAAATGTTTTTGGATTTTTTTTAGAAAGTGAAATAAACAAAATGTTTGTGGATTTTTATTATTATTATTATGATTATTTATTTTAATTTTTTTTGGAAGAAAAGAGTGGGAAAAAATGGACTCTTAAATTTTGAACGAACTCACTAAAACCGACTATCAAAAAAGTGAATTGGACACACACAACTCAAGGAGAATTCCTAACTAGCACATAGCCAATTTTTATCTTTAAATTTATTGAAAGGGTAATCAAATTTTAATTACGTCCGCGGGCGATAAAAAATCACGAAATTATCTTAGTGATCGCCTTTGTAAAATGTTCTCCTAGTGGGCTACCTAGTTGATTGATTTTAAATTTAATTATGGCTAGGGTAGCACACAATGGTAAGCGAGTGAGTCGGGTGATGAAATCCCTTCTCGTGAATGACCGGGTGTAGGTCTTAATTGATTAATTCATCACACACATTCAAAAATAAATACGAGAATAAAATCAAATAAGAGCACATAAGCACACAGAATAATGGACTCGCTAACAGGAGAGGCGCGAGGGTTTATAAATGTACCTCCCACGGTTTTTACACCGTGGGGTGTTGTAAAATTTGAGTCGACCGGGGGGAGATCATGCCAATCTCAGTCGGCGCCGGGAGTTCTACCCACCCAAAGTAGAGAGGCTTCTAAATCCTCGCATTTGGACGCCCTCTCTCTACCTTGTCCGGTTTCCCTATAACGCTTTTCTTCGCAATTAATTATTACAAATTTAAATGAAAAATGGTGTCTCTATGCACCGCAATACAAGCCAATAATAAAGTCCTACTACAAAACTTCTAAAAAAAATGAAAAAAGGTACGAAAACGAAAAATGCAATACAAATGAATCACAAAATGGGAAATCCTCTCAAGTGCTTCGAGCTCCAAAGAATGACAACGGCGCAATTTGATAAGTAAGAAATGCTCTTAATGTATTTTTGTCGTTGTTGCAACTTCTTTTCCATCAAAATTCCCTTGAACCTACAAATAAACTCAAAATATGCATATGGTAAATAAGGGAGTATCAATCCAACTCTAAGGATGAAACACAAAATATGAGAAGACAAAAGTGTAAATTCATTTGCATTTTATTATATTTTTCTATATTTGCTTTTCATATTTTTTATGGATTTTTCAAGGGATTATTAATTAACTAACTATACTAATTTATTATTTTACTAACTAGGATGATTTATCTAATAAGAGAAAAATGAGATGAATAAAATTGTGCTAAAAATTAAACTAACTAAATTGTACTCATGAGGGCTTCAAAATACATCCCATGAATGGGAGATTAACCCTCAATAATCATCATCCAAAAATATAAGATAAATAAATGAAAGCATGTGATGATTAAAATAAAAGTAATAAGAGAGGAATAGATCAAACCCATTTAAACATTGAATTGGAATGAAATCTTCAATTACATCACCAATCTCTCAATTACAATCACTCACTAATGTATTTATTGAATCTAAAATATAAACTACAAAAAAAAGGATAATGGATTAATTCATAATGGACAATTAAATAATAAAAGAGATTTGCTAAAAATGCAAACCCTAACATTAAAAAATTGTACATTAGAACTCATCCAAAAAAATAAATTCTAGATCATCACTTTATATTGAGATAATTGCTAAAAATGCAAAATCTCAACATAAAGAAATGAATTAAAATTTACCTCCCATAAGGGATGAATTCAACTACATCAATCTATTTTGAAATAATTACTAAAAATGTAAAAATTCATTATAGAGGGGTGGGTGGAATTCATCCTAAAGATAAATTTCACTACACACCTCTATATTGAGATATTTGCTAAAAATGCAAATACTCTCTATAGATGAGTGTAGAGAAATTTATCATATAAGAGTTTTAAAAACTAAATTTGAGCGCCCTCTTCAATGGCACCAAGTCTTCAATTTATAGGTGGAAGGATCTATGGGTATAAACGGGATGACAAAGGTGTTTATGTGGTTTGGGTGAGGTATGGAAGGTAATAAAAATCTGATGATGGAGATGAGGGGTGTGAGGGTTATTTTTGGAAAAGGGGAATTAAGTTAGTTGGGGGTAATTTGGGAAAAGGGGTTTTAAATGGGTTTAACACATGCGGGTTTATTTTGACTTGGTCTTTATTTTTGGTTTTGGCTTTTGGTGTTTGGGATAGCAGGTGAAGAAATCGATTTGGCATTAGAGATGGGAAATGGGTATTGGTTTTGGATGTGGTGTTTCGGGTTGTTGGTCACACAGGTGGGTGGAGATGGAGGGTTTGGAGCTTCGAAAGTGGTAGGTAAGAGGTTTCGCCGGGTTGTGGCTTTGGGTCGGCATGGCAGCGGGGCTAGGCAGCCTGTCGGAGCTCCGGTTGAGGCTGCGTCGGGTTGAACGTCGCAGGTCTGGGTATGGAGAGATAAGGGTGGATCCGGTTTGGGGGTAGGCAGAGATGAGTTCGAGGGGGTATAAGGGCTGAGGCGCATGGGTACCGGCGGCAGGTCACCGGCGCCGGCAGGTGGGATGACAGGTTTATGGAGGTTGGGGATTTGGAGTGGTTTTGGTCGTGGGTATCTCCGGATTGTGGGTATGGTTGTGTGTATTTTTTTAATGGAGGTTAGATGTAGAGATGGAGGTGGGTGATAATATAGGAGAGAGAAAGGGTGTGTAGGTGGAGAAGATGAAGTAGGGGTATGTGGTGTGGTAGGGTGTAGGAGAGTTGGTGAGGGTGAGTGAGGTGATTGTGTGTATTAGGGTATATGGTATTTGGGTGTGTGTATGGGTAAGTTGATTTGGGTGATGGTGTGTGTGTGTTTAATTTGGACACCTCAAAAATAAAATATCACTAAAAAACATAAAACTAAAAAAACTAAAAAAATAAAATTTAACTAAAAAAAATAAAAAATATTAAAACTTAAGAAAATAAAATCCTAAGCTATTATAAATTAAAATAATAAAACAAAAGAAATAAAAAATAAAAATCTAAAAACTAAAGTCCTAAATTTTTTTGTAAAATCTATTAAAACTAAAAATAAACTCCTAAAAACTAATCTTAATAAAATAAGACAAAATAAAATAAAAACTAAAAATTAATTAAATCAAAATCAAGATAAAACTACATTAAATAAACAGAAATAGAAAAATATGCAAATAAAATCTAAAAAAATCCTAAATAAATTCTAAAAATAAAACGACTCAAACTAAAAATCTATTTTTTTTAAAAGGCACAAACTAAACACACGGGCTCGAGTGAATGTTTTGGGACTAGTTTAGGCTCGAGTAAGGTTACAGGACAAGGTATTAGCTCCATTCTTGATGCAATTTGCCTTGAAATAACACTTTTGACACCGCAACTGCAATCAAGCCTGCACACTAAATATTTACACGCATAAGACCCTAGTTATCGAGAATTAGCAACTAAAAATGGTCTATTCAGGGTATAAAATGTACACTTTTTGGTGCTTATCAACGCGTCTAGAGTTAAGTTTGATTTGGAGGCTAGAAGTGTGAAGTTGGATATGATTCTAGAAATCGTCCAAATTAAGAGAGATAGGGGTGGTGATGGTTTTGATGATTGTGTTGTTACCATTCCCCCCACTCGTGTGAGAGAGCCACATAGGAACATTAGAAAAGGTCCACATGTAGGTCACTTTCCATTCCATCGCTACACTTGCACGTTTTGTGGTAGGAAAGGTCACCTTTCTGCTACGACCTTAGGAATGCTCCTCGAAAGTTTTGGAAGTTTAGGAATAAAGTTGCCCCGATTCCCCCCACCCCCATGCGTCGTTACACACCTACTTGGGTTAGGAAGTCGGCTTTGTTAGCTTTAGGAATAAAACTTCATGGTTCTTTTTTTGTTGCACGTGATTCCCCCATGCTAGATCTAATGGTTGATTATGTAACCTTGTTTGTCATATGCTATTCTTTGCATTCATGATAGATACTTTGCTAGTATTATGATACGTGTATCATTTTTTATTATATTTTTCATTTATTGCATCTAATTTGAAAAATACAAAAAGATTTTTTGTTTTAAAATTTTTTGGAGAAAAATCCAAAAAGATTTTGCTTTTATATTAAGTAAAAATATTTTGAAAAAGACAAAAAGATTTTCGATTTTTGTGTCATGAGTTAACATGTTTCATATGGCATATTGGTGGGCTCAGACCCCCTTCCTTCCATTATCCATGTGGCTAGGACATTTGGTCATAATTATCGATGCTTAGAATGATCTTAACCATTGTATTATGGGATTGATTCGAAGTTGATATGTCTTTTGATTTGACTTTGTTTATATGCCACGATTGCACACATGCACGAGTTTATATAGATGTTTGACTACTTTTGCATATTTGAGTTTGGTGAGACGTTCTTATCTCAATTTTGTCATCTATGCGTAAGTCGACTAAAGGAGGGAGTGTGCATGTAATAACCTTTTACCCGTGAGAATTTTAATTGAAAATATGATGAGTGTACGGGAAAGGTTTACGAGAGCGTAAAATTGACTCGTCGTGAAAGCTACCGTTTAAAAGAGCCCGAAAAATTGAAATGGCAATAAAAAGAATCGTATGCCAAAATGGGCCAAATTTGTTTAGTTCGTTCAAAAGAAAATTTGATATATTTGAGGAAGTTTGGATGGATTAGAATTTTAAACGGGTTTGCACAAAGAATCCTAAAGGATGAAAATTCGTGTCATGACGCTATTGTTTATAGAATCGTCAATATTTCAAATTCGTGTGCATGATCTTTGTATAGTTCATTAAGCTCGCCTTTAATTGTGACATATGGCTATAATAAAGTTTGATGATAGATTGCTATTGATTAGAGCTTCTTGATCGTTTCGATGTGTTGGAATTGTGATTCATTAGTTTTAGTTCACACACATACATTTCATGTTCATGTTTAGGCACATCGATATTATGTTGGCATGTTACTCATATATTTTTTTAAGTTTTCTAGTTTAGCTACTGTTTCGCAATTTTGAGCCCCTTCCAGTTTGAATTTTCCTAAAATTTTTCCACAGGGAAATTCTGTTTAATTTTCTGCGGAGACTGTGAAAGTTTGGTAATGTCATTCTAACGACATACTGTTTCGTTCGAGCGATGTCGCGTTTCATTCAAGCAATATCCTTGGCTCGTTCTAACGACTGCTGGTTGACCTGTTTTGACTTTTTAGGTTGATTTACTGTTTCAGTACCCTGATGCATATTGGTTCATATTTTGGTACTGGGTTTCTATTTATGCAGTTTACTTTGTTCGATGATATCTCTTGCTGCATTAATTCGTTTTGATCACACCTGCTTAGTTTGATATAGTCTTGTGTGATTCATTGTTTACTAGCTACTGCTTTGACATTGTTTTATAATTATTAGTTAGTTGTTTCATGTTTATCTAGCATAATACGAGATTAATGTAATCAAATTGGTATATCACATGATATATTTGTTTATCTTTTCACCGGATTGTCTATTCGAGACAAAAGGGGGGAGATATGTTTGTGATGTAGGGGGAGTTTTGAGTTTTGTGAGTTTTTGTGATTTATGTGTCATTTGTATCATGTTTGCATAAAGTAGTATCTTCTTTTATACAGATTGGTATCATTTTTTCATATTGGTATCATGTTTACTCACATAACAAATAATTTTAATTTGATTTTTCATATTGATTTTATCATTTGTTCCTCCATACTTCACTGGATATTTTTCGGTTTCATGTGTGTAGGTATGCTTAAAGAAATTAGAAAGTTCAAGTCTACATCATATTCAGACATTCAGAGGAAGTTAATTTTCATTTTGCTTTTATGGGATGGGATTTAGGCATCATACCAGTTGACGACCCGACTTAGGCATTTCACTGTTGGTTTTGTCCCGGAATAATCAAAGGGGGAGATTTTTAAGGACCAAATTTCCAATTGGGTCTTAATGTTGTGTTGACTTATTCTCGGAATAAAACATGTTTGAGTCATATATTGTTTTTTTATTGTCACGATCCCAGGAGTCTATGACGTGTTGATTTGAAGACATAGCGGCCAAGCTTCTGAGTGTTAGCATGACGTGTTATTGATGCAAGTTTGAAGTCTTCAATCCAATTGAATAATGGATTCCAAATTTCTCTAAGTTATGAATGCGAAATGATTATGGAAATCAAAAATTGTTTAAGGATGAATTTTTAATAAAATGTTTTTTAAAATGTTTTAATAACATGTTTCATTTGTTTACACATCAGATAAGGATTAGTGTTGGATTAGAGTTGGTTTGAATTAAAACACTTTTATCAAAGTTGGAATAGTTTAAAACACTAATTAGCCTGTCGTTCAAACGACAAATGATGTCGTTCGAATGAGATGCACTGTCGTTTGAACGATGTGTCATCTCGCTCAAACAAGACGCGCAAACTTAAAAAAATGCTTAAGTCAGATCCCAGTCCTTTTCTCAGGGTGTGCAGAGCCAAATATTTCCAGAATACTATTATTTTTTCTGCACAACATTTTACAAAGGTTTTCATATAAAATCATCCTTTTTGTTTAAATATCCAATCTTTCATATTCATATGCGATAGAGATCTTGTGTTTGAATCAAGAAGAACTTGTTCAACCATCTTTGAACAACTTGTGATTGCTGGTTTTGTAATGGAGAAGCGACGGATATCGTATTCAACATCTTAGACGAATGAAGCCGTATCGGTGGACACCGAGACATTCATGCCGTTGAGTGTTGTGGACGAGCATCGTGGAATATGGAATTTTTTTATGGGCACTATTGAAGAACGATAGAAGATCAGAAGGAGTGTCAAGACCCGTGGGGATTGAGTCATTGAGTAAGGCTAATCTGTCTTTGTAAAACCATTATTCATAGTGATTATTTGACTTGGACCGTCCGAGGTGTTTTCTATTTTTGGGTTTTTTCTCGTACCTTCGGCATTGTGAGTATCTATAATTTATTTTACTTGCCTATCACCTAGATGCATGTTTAGGACTTAAACAAGATAAAATTGGCTAAGTAATATTGTTCACAATTGATTCATTTTGAGAAACTTTTAAAAGGAAAAGTTTTTGTTAAAACTGATTTGGTTTGAAACACACGTTTTTTTCGCACTTGATTATTTTGGGACCCCAACATTTAGAATGATTTTTTTACCTTTTGTTTCGGTTTCTTTGCTTGCAGCATGTTCAGGTGGCAACCACTTAGATCAAGGACATCAGGGGTTGGGTTTGCTTTGCAACTACCTATATAAAGGATTCGGTTCCTTCTTGTCTGGTGTCGCCTAAGACCTTGGATGAGAGATAGGGCTCTAGGTGTGGAGTATCTATAGCTCGTCGTCGGGGGAAGCTTGTCCATTACAGGTATTGAGGGTCTTAAAGAGAGACGAGGATAGAGATTTGTGGGTTCGAATTGAGTCCCATTTGTTTATTTTTCTTCCTTTTCTTGAAAAATGTAATCCGTGAATAGCAATATATAATGGTGGACCCGTGGATGTCCTACCATCGCAATCCTATGGCAGTGATACTATAAAAACCCTGAACGATCTTGATACTTGGGGGGACGTTCGTTCCGACTTTTTGAGAGGGAGACCAATGAGGTTGTTTATGTGGCTGGCTAAGAGACTCTGTTTGGCGGTTCCTCCTAAGTATCCCTTGACAGCCATGCCGAACTTCTGTAGTCGATACTCTATCGGTTTTTATCCATCCCCGGAGAACTGGGTCAATTAGTTGATAGAGCACAGAGCCCGATGCCTTTGCTAGTCGGTGATATGATGGGGGGAAATAAAACCCTAATTGGGAGCTGGGAGAATATAGGTATGTCCATTTAGCTGGCCTGTGGACGACTTCATTCTACTTCCCTTGGTGGCTTTTGTGCCAAGTCGGATGGGAGAAAATAGTGACTCCCTGCACACTAGACTTCTTTTCGGTAGAGGACTTGACTGAATCCATGCGCTTTAGGTTAGGTTATATGTGGGAGATTTGTTGGCCAATAACCCTTCCTTATCAATCCATAAGAAAGGTTTGGCAAGTTCCCGAAGACTATCTGAAGTGGCTGTGGAAGCGAGTAGTGGGGAAGATTAGTGCAGAAGAGTTCAGATAGAGGTGGTTTGTCTTTTTGATGCCATGGAAGGGTGAGTAGTGGTTTTTTCCAAACTGGTCAGGGCTTATTGCTTCATGGAGCGTCTCTAGAATACCAACCAAGTAGGGGAAGCTTGGGGACCTTCGAGGGATGATAATGATGAGGCGGGATCTTTCAGCATCTGCAAATATGGTTTATGTAAAGATGGTATTATTTTGTGAAGCTTTTGTATGACTGGTATGCTTTTATATTTTTTGGTTTTTTCTTTCTAGGTGGGTCAATGAAGACGGGTGGTTTTTTTAACTCCCTTAGTTGATAGTTGTAATAATACTGAACTCCCATATTTGAAATGATAAAGATGTTGATCATATATTTGTGACTCTTGATGAGTTTTCCATTTAAATTATCTATACCAATCGTTAAGACATACATAATCCTTTTGTTCATGTAAATGATAAAATGAATTGTCATTCTCGAAGATTAGATAATAATAGCAATTTATGAAAAAGAATGGGACCGTGCCCATATTATAAGCTTCCTACGTACCGCCAAGGGTTTTGAAAATTTATAACATCCTTTTTTAAAGCAAAAAGGTTTTTTAGAGGATGAGCCCGACATAGTTCTGGGTAGAGAGAAATAAAGATTTTTCTTCAAGAATAGAAGGGGGATGAGAAGAGTCATAGCGCAGCGAGATTTGGGGATAAGGGTAGAACTTCTTGAGACGGTCCAGGTTGACTGGACTTGTCATATTTTCTCCATCAAGGTCAGTGAGCATAGCGATGACTCCCAAAATAATCTTCTTTACTAAATATGCGCCAGTCCAGATTGACTTGAATTTCCTTTTGGGGTCCCATACGGGTTCTATGATCTCTTTGAGGGATAAATCTCCCTCTTGGACACCACGGTCTTTGACTCTTCGATTGAATGATCACGATATTCGGTGATGGTACCCTTGTATGTGATATAGATCTATCAACCTCCTTTCATCCAAGAGCGACATCTCATAAAAAAACTCCGATGCTAGTCATTCTCGCTAACTTCGCTCTCGAGCGTAACGCACAGTGAAGGTATCTCTAGCTCAATGGGTAGGAATGTTTCCATGACGTGTACCAAAGAGTCAGGGGTAGACTCAGTAGGTGCCCGGACTGAAGTGCGGTAGCCCCAGAGGGCGTAAGGGATCCGATCGGCCGAATCTCGATAACTATTGGTCATTTTATTGATGATGGCTTTGATATTTTTGTTTGTAGCTTCCACTCCATCGTTGGTTTGGGGTCGGTAGGGAGAAAATTTATGTATTTGAATTCCGTACTCGTCAACCAGTTATTTGACCTTGGTTTTGAAATATAACTCATTTTCTGATACTATCTCATGGGGGCCACATATAGACAAATGATGTTCTTCCGGACAATCTTGGCTACCTTATTGGCATTAAATACATCATATGACTCTGCTTTGACCCATTTGGTGAAGTAATCAATTGCGAACACGATGAACACATGCCCATTGGAAACTTTGAGTATGAATTTCCCTATGATATTAATGCCCCAGGTGGAGAACGGGTAGGGAAAAGTCATGTTGTATAATTCCTGTGGGGTTAAGTATTGGATATTAGCAAACTGTTGGCATCTAAGGCATCTTCAAACTTAGGCACTGCAATCCTAAACCATGGTGGTCAAATAGTACCCTTGACAGGTAATTATTTTAGCAAGCATATGACCGTTCATGTGAGATCTGCATTCTCCATCGTGGATATTCTACATCCTCTCTTCAATGTTAACCCCTATGATGTAGTGCAAGTGGGTTGCATCGAAGTTTCTCTTGGATAGTGCTTTATCACATACGATATATTGGGCGGCCAATTTGCGAAGGGTTGCTCAGCCTTTCTTATTCGTATCTCGGGGGTACCTACAATTCTTGAGGAGGTGCCAAATATTGTAATACATGAATTTGGACATATCAGAGTCTTTTTCTGTGACGATCTTAATGTGGTAGAAGTGGGTTGGCATAACTTGTTTTTGGACTAGGAAAGGGACCATTATTATTCCCCTGGGCATTTGGACCATGGAAGCTAGGGTAGCCAGGGTGTTGACTAGGCTATTCTTTGCTCGAGGTAAGTAGTGGAAGGTGATATCTAAGAGCTGGGATGCCAACTCTTCTAGGTGGGTGTGGAAGGGTAAGATCTTTTCATCTTTGACTTTCCATCTTCTAAGGAACTGTCCGATGATGTGGATAGAGTGCTCATAGACATCTAGGCACTAGATACCTTTCTTAAAGGCAACTTTGAGGCCTACAGTGCATGCCTCGTATTCGGTCATATAGTTGGTGCAAGGAAAATCTAGCTTGATAGCACTGGGAGTGTGGCAGTAATTAGGGGCGATCAAGAGTATCCCAATGCAATATCCCTTCTTATTCGTGGCACCGTCAAAGAACATTTTCCACGTGAGGTCTTCCTGAAAGGTACAGAGGATGACTTTGTCTGGGAATTCAGAGATTTAAACATCGACTTCTTCCATGGGGTAGTTAGTAAGGTAAGAAAAAATGGATCTCATTTTCATGGCTTTTTGCGTAACATACACGATATCGAACTCGGCTAGCATCATTAACCATCGGGCCACTCGGCTAGACATGGTGGGTTTCTTAAGCAAGTATTTGATAGTATCCATTCGGGACATAAGTATTTAATGTTGTAACTTTTGAGTGACCCAGATAAGGGCGATACATGCTTTCCCCAGGGAAGTATAGCTGACTTCGTACCTGACAAATTTTCGACTAAATTAGTATATGGCCCTCTCTTTACAGGATTCTTCAACGTATTGGTCTAGTAAATCCCTAGTGCAGTAGCTGTTACGGTTAATAGATGAGTCAAGGGAGACCAGGCTGTGGTGGCATGAGTAATAGAGGTCAAATAAGATATTACTTGATTCTATCGAAGGCTTCCTGACAAGCTTCACTTTAGACTTTGGTGGAATCTTTTCATAGGAGCTTAAAGATTAGTTCACAAATAGAATTCAACCGGTTGATGAACCGGCTAATATACTCCAATCCCCCAAGAATACCCAAATTTCTTTCTCCGTTCATGGTGGTGGGATTCTTAGTATAGATTTTAGCAAGGCGTGGTCTTCTTCGATCCCCTTCTCGTTAACTATGAATCCCAAAAGCTTTCATTTGGTGACACCCAAAATGCATGTATGTGGGTTCAGTCGAATATTGTATCACCGTAGTCGTTCAAAATTTTTTGAGTGCATGGAACATGGCCATCCCGAGTATTAGACATAATAATCATGTTGTCTACATAGACTTTGACCTCCTGGTGTATCAAATCATGCAAGATGGTTGTAGCAGCCCTTTGGTAGGTAGCCCCTGCAATTTTAAGTCTGAATGGCATAACTGTGTAACAAAAGGTTCCCCCGGGGGTGATGAATGCAGTATTTTCTTGAAGGTTAAGGTGCATCATGATCTGATTGTATCCGGTAAACCCATCGATGAATGACTTTAGAGT
Source organism: Sambucus nigra (assembly GCA_949130495.1). NCBI lineage: Eukaryota > Viridiplantae > Streptophyta > Magnoliopsida > Dipsacales > Adoxaceae > Sambucus > Sambucus nigra. The sequence continues at coordinate 525,279,886 of OX422220.1, forward strand.
GTGACTGGCCGTGTTATCCATAATCATGTTGATGTTGGACAATGGTTAATCATTTTTTGGAGATTCTTTGTTCAAATCCTCATAGTCGATGCACATGCAAACTTTTCCTCTAGATTTAGAATGAATACAATATTGATGAGCCATGTGGGATATTAGATCACCCGAATAAAGCCTACGTTCAACTATTTGATGACTTCTTCTTTGACATTGAGCAACCATTCGATGCCGAGCTTTGGCAGTTTTTAGTTGATATATTTGGATTTTGGGAGAGTTGGAATCTCGTGCTAAGCTATTTTGATATTATCTTTGTTATAACCTTATAGTAATGGTTAGTACGTTAGTAGGAAGTTATTCCAAGGCTATCGGAGTGGTTGCCTTAGTGTAGCATGTTTTGATCTGACGAAACCTCGCTTGCGAGAGGGTCAGACTCACACTTATATTATCTACTTTAGAGACTTCAGAGGGGATAGTGTGCTCGAGATATTCGATCCCGGTGTGTGTAGATACTTTGTTGTTATGATTCAGTATGTATTGGGTTTACTGTTGAGCGAAAATATTTAACTCATTATTATGTTTAGCGATCAGGACTTGGTGATAGGAAGATTGCATTGTTATATCTATCCTTTAGAGATGTGGGAGTTAAGAGTTGTACCCATATGTTTGGGGACAGGATTTCAAGAACCCCGATTGTATGTATTCGAGGTTTGCAAATTGTGATTACCACCAATACTGAACAATAGTGGATTGGCGAAATGTTCCTTGTGTAGGTGTAATTACGGGAGGTGATGTAACTTTTCTATCAAGAGACGGAATAAAGGGGTACATGTTATGGACGGAGGGCCTAACAGATTTCGATAACCGACAATGCTAGGTAGTAGTGTATCGGGGGGGGGGGTCCTTATTTGGATTTCGCTTTGCGAGACATCCCACGCATGAAACTTAGAGTAAGGTTGGAAATAGGGAGATGTTTGGTCATTAGTCCATGAGTTCGGTACCTCGGTCATAATAGGAGGTAATTATATCTGTAAGTTGGAAGTTGAATTATGATTTAAGGCCAGTGGATCCGGTTGCGTGGTAAGAAAGCATTGAAAGTTTTGTTTTATCACCACAAGTTGAGGGGTGGAATGATAATAAGGAGGACTTTAACAAAATTTCGATTTCTAGGGTGATTGAAAGTACCCAAGTGTTTTAACCGCGTTCGGAACACAAGAGAAATAAAGAGTCGGGATGATTTTTAGCGAGGATTATCTGGAAAGAATTTTTAATACAAGAGAGAAGACTTGTATTTATTTTGATGAATAGAGCATTAGTGATTTATTTTAGTTATTGAATTTATTCGAGAGAATCATTGTACTTATTTGAAGAAATTTGAGATTAGTGGTTTCTCTTTTGTTGTTGTGGGATTTGGATGCTCTATTCCTTGTATTTTTTTAGATTTGGGTAGTTTTACCAATGACTAGCGCGCCGTTCGCTCTCCCCGGGCGGTCGGGGTGTTACAAAATGTGGGCATCCTGGTTAGCTGATGTTAGAATTGTTCGACTTGAAGGTACGTGGGAATAGACGTGTGGAATATATGTTTGTGGGACTAGCATAACGAGGTGGAAGTGGTAGAGTGGATTAAGCGTCACATGAAGTACGATAACCCATATATACGTGTGCGACTAGAGTAGCACACACGAATTTGGTTGGAAGGCTGTGGGAAGCCATTTAAAAGGGGTATTCCTTGAGAAGGTTAGACTTTGATTATTATGGAGAACACTCAGAGCGGAGTTGTTATTAGTCAAATGTGAGAGCGACTTGCGCATACAAAGAGTAATGATGTTAGTATGGTATAAAAGGTCCGGAAGTGCACATCATGGAGAAAAGTGCATGGGTCGGAACTTTCAATATATGCAAAGGAAATAAGGGGAGTATTAAGTGTCACTCAATGTGAGACATTACAAGTAGAATTCGATGTCGAGCGGGACATAGTGAGTAGTCTCCGCGGGCACTACTCATAGATAGAAATCAGTTGGAACAAGAGGGTCAACCAGAGAATTGTGTGGCTATCAAGAATTCCTATAATGGAAGAAGTCGGTAAAGTCAGTAAAGTTCCTTGGAGGAGTTGCAAACCTCAAGGTAAGATCAAGAGTTACTCCGAACGTGTGGAACCCTATGCCCAAGAAGGAAGTGATTGACATTCCTTTGGGGTGATTTACAATATTAACTAGTGTGCCCAATCTTCCTTTGAAAGGAAGGATCACGCCGGTACGTGGTCTTATACGGTATTATTTTCTGAATTAGGATGAGATTTTTGAATTCCACCTTCAAGATGGGATTTCAGGAAGCAACGGGGATAACATTTCGTTTTGAGTAGGATGTATCACCCATAGCCAGGGAATAGGTGCACGGTGATTAACGATTAGTGGAGCCGCGTGAAGGTAATTTTGGAATCTTGGTAATCATTTCATTTCCATAACGGATATAGCTAGAAAGTGAGGTATAGTATGATAGAGTTCCGTGGAAGCACTTGTACCTGTTTGTCGTGAACGAGGTACTTATTGAGGTTTTGGTGTGGAAAAACCTTAACTATTCTTCTTCCGTATGTTTAGAAGTGAGCGAATAATCAGAACTTTGGATTGGTCGAGTTAGAGTCTGATGACTATAGTGGAATTACCACGGTTGTTTTAGGTGAACAAGAGTGTCCAGATGTTCGTATAGTTTCTCTCAGAATGGGAGTTTTGTTTTTTTAGATAAATACGAGTAGTTGTCATGTGAGAGGTGCAGCCTCCCAATGATACTGAAATAATGAGAGTCAATGAGGTATAAGCTCGTCTTATACGAATGTTGTCGGATGGAGCACAATGTGAAGGGTCGTTAAGGAGAGTGTTAAACAAGCTTACGGTGGGACGGGGGCTATAGTGATTGGACGCCTTACTATGTAGATAGTTGTGTACTGATAAGGTATCCAGATTTATTCTTACCAGGTATGCCTTATTTTTCCGAATTTCGGGACGAAATTCCGTTATTAGGGGGGAAGTATGTAATACCCCGTATTTTTATGCCTTTTAAATTTGGGGATTTATTAAATTTAAATTGAGTTATTAATTTAATATTAATTCGGATTTTTTTTAATTTTAAATATTTACTAGCGTGATGAGAGCTAGTAATTATTGGGATTTTGTTGAATATTACTTATTGGATAAAGTAATCGGACCTATTAAAATTATCACGAGTATATAATTTGATAATTGTGGAAATTAAATCGGGACGAGCCTGTGTCGCGTCGGGATTAAATTATTATTATTTAAAAGTGAATAAATTATAAGTCACCCGTATGGTCATTTCGAGTGCGCCAATGTGTCCGGAAGGGTCGAGATAGTCAAAATAATGTACCCGGGGTTTAGTTTGGGTCTCGGGGCATTTTTAGGCCTAATTAGCATCCCGGGAGGGCGTTTTGGACATTTCGTATTTTTGGACAATTAAACCCACGAATTTTCCAAGGTTATATTAGATGTTAGGAGTTGTCATCTAGGGTTAACAAAAGCAAAACCAAATAACGGCCATTGGAGAAGAAGTGGAGAAGCTTTCCAAGGAGTTCTAGGTCAAAGACTCCGTCGTTTGCACCGCCACCACCGCCAAATCGTAGATCGCGCGGCGAGGAACACAACCACATCACTTTCTACCACAAATCAAAAACAAAATTTCCAGGCAAGTATCTATCTTTCTTTATTTTTAGTTAATGCCTCAATTATGTTAGTCTAGGGTTGCTTAGAACTAGATTCATGAAAGAAAGTGTAATTTGGAGACTAGAATTCGCATGTTATAGATGTAATAATCATATTCTGAACATCTAATTCACATGTAGAGGATACACTACGAATTTTCATTGATTTAGAAGTAGAAAATCTGGAAAAGAAGTGGAAGAATTAAAATTTTAAGAGAAGATTAGGGTTCTTGAAGTTTATGTAGATTTTACCCATTTAAATCGTTATACTTGATGAAAACCCACATGTGTTACGTAGGAAATGATGTATTTGGGTATATAGTACTTGTAGTATCATTTGCTGGGAGTTTGGGAGTTAAATATGATGTTTTGGTTGAGTTTGGAGAAGTATTCTCGTAACTGGGTTTCTGTAGTTTCGCCATAATTGCTTGATCGATCGATCGACCAAAGAGCATCGATCGATCGACCAAAGAGCATCGATCGATCGATGATCGATCGATCGACCCCCATCCATCGATCGATCGACCCCTCCTGGAAAACTGCATATTCCCTTTATGCTAGTTTAACCCGATTTAATGTGTAGTAAATCTTGATTATTATTGTTAGAGCATAATAAGATATAAATAGGATGAGTAGGGTCAAGATAAACGCCGTTGAGTGAGAAATTAATGTAAGAGGAAATTAAGGGTTAACGGGGAGTTATTCACACATATGAAATTATGCGTACGTTTATTAAATAATTGAAACTGTAAGGAATTTGGATTTGAAGGTAAGTGAGGGCCTACTGAAATTGTACTTAGGTAGATAGAATACTTCGAGAGACGAGAAGTAAGTATGGAGTAACTTATATATGAGAATAAAAGAGACGAGTCCGTTATACGAGATAATTGAATAAAATGTACTAAGAACGGATAAATATAATTATGGGTCGTGGGCGCACCAAATTTATAATTGTGAATAGTTATATATCTATATGACTGTGTGTTTGTGCATATATTATATATGTGTAAAAATCGTACCCGAGCTACTTGCTATCATGGGGGTTTCCACATCGGGACAGTCTTATCTCGATTGGAACTTTATGGGGGATAATGACTTGTACCCTAGAACATAGGATTACTTGGTACAGGCTATCGGATTGATAGTCAGACGGTCCTAAGAGAAGTGAGGGTATGTGCTGACCTCTTAGTGACTTGGGACTATGCTTCGCCTCCATTTGTTTATGTTTTGTGTTAATAATGTTCGAGAGTGATTCCAAACTAGTATTTCCCTTACTACGAGTGATAAGGGGACTGGATAGCAGAGTATGCCAGCACCATAAATTATATGTGTGGTGCTAATAGTATATATATTATACGAGCGATTAATATATATATAGACTTGAAAATGGGAACTTCTACTGTGCATAAAAGTAGTTAAGTAATGATTTAAATACTCAAATTTATTATAAGTATCTGACAACTTTGTGGCATCACTTAGTCATCTCAGATAACATAAGATATATATAAGGGGGTCTAATTTTCCGAAATATATTATATTAGCCATAGTGTTTGTCGAAATGAAACCCTACGGGAAAGCTAAATTAAATTAACCTTTTGGAACTAATAGTGCGGTAGGTGTGCACACTAGATGAGAGGTGAGAATTTCTCAAGAGAGTGTCGCATACTAATATGATTGTTGCATTAGCCGGTAAGCATTTTAAATACTTGCTAAACTAAATTTTAAACTATTTTACAATCGGGCTCTGACCCATTTCCTGATATCTCTCTTCTCTTGTATATATATGTATATATTACAGGTGCCCAGCCACAGGGGCGTCATGCTTAGGATTCTTTGGACGGAACGTGCTGCAGCTTATGTGGGAGTTGCAGGCTATTTGCTTAGACGATCTCATTATTGACTCCATTCTTAGTTCCGTTGTAATTAGTTGGGCATGTGTTTCCCGTTTCCTTATTCAGTTGGATTTGTCAGAGATTATGTTCATTTACTTTTAGAATTTAATTTGGTATTTGTTTACTGTCAGGATGTTTTCCTTTGTGGGTTTAATGTTGATATTAGTTATTTGATTGCTTAAATTCTTGGATGTTCATCTACAGTCTTAATAATTGTGTGACTCTTAAACTGTTAATTGTTAGAGGTTTTTATAATTGGATTTAAATAAAATGAAAATAATGTTTTAAATGATTTGACACTTAGCTTAATTATTTATGGTGTTTAAATTGGAAAGTTTATTTTACGACAGTGATGCTAAGAATGAACCAACCGTTCACCTTGATTATAATTTAATAAAAGACTGGTCACCCGGTATTTAATTAGGCGGCGTGTCACATCAAGATACGTAGTGCGTATGCTATTTAACTATTACGAATTGGTACATTCGGAATTATTTATACAAATATTTATGAAGTGATTAAGGAGAGATTTGAATATTAAATAAGAGAGTACGTATTGGGGTAGTATTTTAAGTGTATGAATATTTATATTAATATGAAAGGGAACACTCGAGGTTATTGTCTATTGCTATAGAGTTTGGAAATTATGGCTATAGATATATTGGGAAGTGATTTAGATTGTATAGAAGATGTCGTTAAATTATATATAATATAAAATGAATAAATATAACGATGTTATTGGTATTATCATTGTGCTGTGAGAACAACTAGGAAATAATATATTGAGGATTGGTTATAATCGATAAATGCGTAGGATATTCGAGATATAAATATACTACGTATGGGATTTATTATATGGGCTATGCGTATGCCCTAATATTATTACATATATGGGTTAAATAAATACCTATGGGAAATTTTGTATAGGTGAGATAAATACCTATCATTATCATATAGTTGTGTAAATGCCTCATTGATGTTATATTTATATAAGTTAAATGCTTGCCTATATTATTGTTTATTATGTGTATGACATACCTACCATACTTGCTATCACGAGAGGTCGGCTTTCGATAGAGGACGATCTTATCTTGCGCGCCTTCGTGGGGATTTAGATTTAGTACCTTAAGGGAATAGTTCTGAATGGCCTATTTGGAGTTAATAAGTCAGCTGAATGTGAGAGCATAGGTATGTGCATGACCCACGGGTATGTGAACTATGTTCGCCTCCTATATGTGTGATTTGTATTGATACGGTTCCTGAGTGATTCGGAACACGTGATCCTTATGTACGTGATGTACCAGGATTAGATAGCAGAGTATGTGTGCACTACGGCTTAGCCTAGGGGTTCCAGATATGATTGTATGTACTGGGAATAAAATACATGTATACTTGTGATGTTCCACCGTTGCTTAGTAAATAAAACAATGACTAAACTACTTATATTAATCTCGATGGATTGATTATTATACTTGTTGCATATAGTATATTGTTATATATGAGATGAGATATCATATAACGTAACCTTGTATAAAAAGGAAAAGAATGAATAAAGTGATATACTCCTTCCGGTAAATTTATATCCGGATGTTTATGAATTATGAATCATAGGTTATAATGAGAACTAAATATATATATACGGAATAGTATAAGATATTATATGTACTGAGGGCCTAACGGATCCCGACAATCAACATTGTCACGTAGTAGTGTATTAGGGGGTTGCTTGTTTGGATTTCGCTTCGCGAGACACCCCACGCACGAACATAACGAAATGTTGGGAATGGGGAGAAGTTTAGTCCTTAATACTCGGATTAACGTGGATTATTAAAAGATGGGTAAATATATTAGTTAGGCATGGTAGCTTAACTAGGTTTTTAAAAGATATGCGATAGTTGTGCACTATTAGAAGAGGGGTGAGGTGTATCTCACGAGAGTGCGATACCAGTTTAAATATGAGAAATATGTTATTTTAAAAATATGGATTTTAAGCACTTGCTAAATCGTTTTCAAAACTCGGGCTCTGACCCATTTCTCTATTTTTTCCCTCTCTTCCTATATATATATATATATATATATATATATATATATATATAGGTGTCGAGACACAGGGATGCCTGGATGATGATTCCTTCGAGTCAGACGTTTGTTGCATAAGCTGTGGATGCAAGCAGGTTCATTGTAGACACCTCTATCATTGAGATCTAGATAGGAGGTATTGTATACATATTCGGGCTGATGGCCCAACTGTACTAATTTATTCTCTTACCGCCTTTTTGTGCGGCATTCGATTTGGTTGTATTATTTTGTACCGAGTGTTCGATCACTTTATTTCATTTCAATTATTACATATAAATTGTTGTAATTATTTTATTTGGATGGTTTGGTTAAAAAGATTAGTTAATTAAAATTTGACGCCGGCCTAATAGGATATTAGTAATTAAATTGGTTTTCGACAGTGATGCTGAGAATGAACCATATGAGACTCCTGTTTTAATTTGATATAGGAGTGATCGCCCGGTATTTTATTAGGCGGGGTTGTCACACAAAACAATTTAACTTCAAAATCTACCATGAAGTTTAAAACCTACCATGTCATAGCATCTATAGGGAAAATGAGTATGAGATATGGTGCTTGTACAACGAAACAATTATCACTTAAAAACTATTGTTAATAAAGCCAAAATTACCCGTAAGACCTTGCAAAAAAGTAGCTTTATACATCTCTTTGTTGCACCTAGACAAAATATAAAACACAAAATTAGGAAACTGAGAATGATCTAGATCATATAATAAAGTAGCGATGCACATAAGCATATTGAAGAGAAAACATTAAATGAAACTTTTACTTTGGGACTGAAATAGGGATCTATAAGATTTTTTGGAGCAAAGATAACCATGAAAATATACTAAAACTAAACACAAACATACCCTTAATTAAAACATAACAATGTATCAAGAAATATCCTAAAACTAAACAATTTTATCCCAAAAGAGGAAAAAAAATGAAGATCTTGTGTTGGTCCATGAAACCTGGGTGGGCATGTACAAAATGAAGTAAACAAATAGACCCAACCACTAGTCTCCTTGATTTTCTTCTCTGTGAACCTCAGAGCAATGACATTTAGGCAAGGGACTTCGTGCACACGAACATCATCCTAAATGGACACAACCACCATAGCAATTTTGTCAACTTAGATAGAAAGCCAATTTTAATTTATAACTAACCCTCAAAATCATATATTCATATTACATTTAAATTATACTCATTTCGGTTTCTAAATTATTCATCCTAGAGAGAGAGAGAGAGAGAGAGAGAGAGAGAGATGGTTATCTTTTCGTTCATGAAACGAATTATACGGGAGAGAGAGATTGGAGGCTTGTTGATCATGCTCATGAAAATCCTCTTTAGTATAATTGCATTGAACTTGCTCCCAGTCCTCCTCACAAGAAACCGATATAGCTGTTAACAAACCAAAATTGTATGACTCTCTCAACATATATAAAATGTAAACACATCATGGTTATAACAAGACCTTGACAATGAGTTTTAGACAAATATCATCGGATCTCGGAGTGTTTGGTTTGGTCTTCTTTCTCTTTCCACCAGCTACTAAATCAACGCCCTAATAAACCAACAAGCAAACAAACAAAATACAAACTTGAGAGAAATGGGACGTGGGTTTTTGTGAAATTGTTAGGGTTTCGAAAAAAAGATACCATGGTGGATGATGATGACATTACCCTCCACCTATGCTCAAAACCAAAATGTCAGAGAAAGAGGGGGACCTAAGGAGAGGGAGAGAGGGATTTGGTAGAGGGAGAACCTTTGGCAGAAAAAGAGCGGGGAGAAGGGTTCTACCTCCAAAATGACAATTGAAATTAATTTTATTGTTTTTTTAGTAATAGTATTTTGGCACATTTTTGGCACGCTTTTAAATTGTGCCAGATTCTGGCACGGTCTTAAATAATGCCATATTGGTTCTAAAATCTCCTTGTCCAAGCGTGTCAAATTAGCATTTTTGGTGTAGTGCAAGTTGAGTTTGGATCGGTGTTAGTTCTGAGATATTTTTAGAAGTTCATACGAGTTAATGGGACGGTGTTTCGATCGACGATGAATTTATTAAAAATGCAAATGTGGCACATATATCAATTGGGAAATTATATTTAACTTGATGGTTAAATAACCTTTTAAGGAGGAATGAATCAATAATTAACTAGATGGTCAATTATTAGTAGGTAAATAATTGTGGACATCATGTGGGATACTTTAGATAATTATATAGAGTAATTACTTGCACATATTATTCGGGAAAAATAATATGTATTTATATTTATCTGTGTGGACATACCAATATTTGTGGATGGTCCTATTGGTTTGGGGTTACGCGCATTTGGGACCATTACACACGCCAGCATAGGTGGGCTAGACGTCGTATAGGTCATTAATATAGGTACTATGTAGCAGCGCCACCTATGAGAGGTAGGTGTTAATGTTAGGATCCTTTGTCACCGCTGGATATGGGTTGTGAACTAGTGTACTGCGTAGGGACCGCCCCACTTATGTGTGTTTTGTGATGTTTGATTGGATAGAGATTTCCTTCGGACTTGTCGATAAAGTACGAATGAGACACCACCGATAGAAGCCTTTGAGTGTCGCCTATATACAAGGACATTGTAATACCCCGCATTTTTTAATAATTAATAAAATATAATTTTGGAATAAATAATTAATTTTGGAAATTTAATCTAAATAAATATTTTTCTATTCGAAAATGTTAAATGGAAATTTGTTATTTAGTATGCTTGTGTGTGATTCATTTTGTTCATGATTATGATATTTGCATAAAATAAAAGAAAAATATATAATTTATGTGCGACACAAATTAAAAGTGACTATTATTGGCATAAATAATTTGGAACCTATTTTGGGACTTACATGGGCTCGTTTAGAAGGTTTAATTGGAAATGAAATATTTTTATAATTGAGATGATGTCACAAATTATTATTTAGGACGTAGTGGGGTGCGAATAATATCACACTTAGATGAGGGGTGAGGTGTTATATGCATGTCAGTGATGGAAAGGGGGATAATTATTGTGCATTGACTGTATTTTTTTCATAATGTATTCAAGTTTATTCTTAGACACCTCGGGCTCTGACCATAATTTAAATGTTCCCCCCCAGGTGTTCATAGACAGGGACAGCGGGATTCTGCATAGCAGTCTTCCAGCCTTACTTGCTTTAAGATTTCAGCTCGGTTTGATCTAGTATAGGTGCTTTTAAGCTCAAGTACTTTACCTATTTTGAATTTTGTAAGGGCATAAGCCTGAATATTTTATTTTTTATGTTGGTGGATACTTTGTTACTCTAGTTGGATGTTTATGTCAGTATTGGGGGTTCGGTTTTTATTTATTAATTATATAAGTGTTGGTGAATTTTCAAACTTGGGCCTTTAAATAGTGATGAGTTATATTCATTATTGTGCGAAGGATGATATTAATTGACAGACAAACCTTATGTTCGGCTTATCATGCCTGAACAGCCTTTACGTGAGCAAATAGGGGTTGTTACAGTTGGTATCAGAGCATGGTTCTAGTTTCATTAGGATATGTGTTTGCGCTTATTACGTTGTGCATTGTGTTATTTGGTATATAGAGCCTAGACTTAGGACTCGTTGTATTCTTACGATTAATACTAATTCGAACCTTGTTTGCTTTCATATGGAAAATGGACATAGGGGAAGACCTAGGAGAGAAGTCCCACTAGTTGGGGTGGAGGAGGCTCACCCGGAGCCACCACAGCCTCCACAGGCCCCATAGTTGATCACCCCATATGAAATAGCCACTATAGTGTCATAGGCAATATCTACGGCGATGGGGCCATGCTACACCATTTCCCATCGCCTTAGGCACCTCAGCAGCCACCACCATAGAAGGTGGTTATTCCAGTAAAGGCATCGGGCTATGCTTGGTACCGAGTGAGGGAGGCCTTTGTTAAAGTCCGGCCTCCAGATTTTGCAGGAGGCTCTGATATTCTGGTTGCTAGTCGTTGGAAGAAAGACATTGAGAGGAACTTATGGATGGGGGAGTGCACGCCAATTTAGAAGCAGATGTTTGCTTCATTTAGATTGGTGGGAGCCGCCCTTCAGTGGTGGGAGGCAGTTACGACAGTAGAGGACAAGGACAACCTCACGATAGATCAGTTCTGGGAGAGGTTTAAGGGGAAGTACTTTACCCTAGCTATGCAGTCCGAGATGAGGACTATATTTATGAACGTGAAGTAGGAGGGACGTACTGTTGCAGAGTCCGAGGAGGAGTTCACCTCCCTCTAGTATTTTGCAAAGGAGGATGTTCGGACAGAGCAGATGAGGATGGACCATTATATCAAGGGGTCAGCTTGTCATACTAGGAAGGCTCTTATGGGAAATCCAGCCTTCTTGACGTACAATCATATTGTTAATGTTGCACTTCTCCACTACCAGAATCATCGGGCTTTTCTGAAGACTAAGGGGTAGAAACGACTCGGAGCGTAATCGTTTAGACAACAGGGCAAGACGAGTGGGGGTGGTGGATCTGGGGCCCAGCAGCATAGGGGCACCCCATCTATCGAGCATTATAAAAGGTTCAGGGGTACCAATGACAGATAGAGGTAGGGCTAGGGTTAGGTAGGTCAGGGCCAACAGTTCAAGGGCCAGTAAGATAGAGGACAGGAGGGTCAATGATTTTCACAGGGACCCTTTTAGGGGAATTGCTACACTTGTGGGGAGAGAGATCACTCTTTGAGATTTTGTTCATGGGGGAATCAGTCAGCCCAGGGGCAAGGAGGTTTCAGGGACAACAAGTGCCTCAGGGACAATGCCCACCCATTCCATCTCAGGGAGCCACTGCACCAGCCACTCCAGCACCTGCCGCCCCACGTCAGGGGAAACATCCATTGCAGTATGGCTAGGTCTACTATGTAGCAGCAGCAAATGGACCTTCACCTCCATAGGCAGTTGAGGGTATGTTTCCCGTTTTATGTCATGTTGGTCGTATACTTTTTGACACGACTGCCTCACACTCTTTTGTTAGCACGAGGTTTGCATGGGAGATGGGTATGATAGACTTTTCTTTCGATCTAGTTTTGCATATAGACTCACCAGTGGGTAGAGAGGCTCCCATACAGTTAGTGTGTCGAGGTATCGGTATTGAGATAGGCCAACTTACATTTGTTGCGGATTTAAGAGTACTTGACATGTACGAGTACGATGTCATTCTGGGGATGGATTAGCTAGCCACTTATAGGGCATGTGTGGATTGCTTCGGGAGGTCCATCGTCTTCGCCATTCGGAGGTAGGAGATGCACCTAGTTGCGATGCCTCACCCCGAGGGTGGGTTGAGCATGCATTTACATTACATTGAGGAGGATACCTCTTCAGAGGTTTTGGTGACGTTAGATTCCATTCCAGTGGTGAGTGATTTTTCTGATGTCTTAGGAGAGACTCCGAGGTTACCACCGAGTCAAGAGATTGATTTTGTGATAGATCTGATTGCAGGCATGAAACCTATTTCCCTCACTCCGTATAGGACGACTCAATTGGATATGAGGGAGCTATGAGAGAAGATTGAGCAGTTATTAGGACATGGGTTCATCAGGAGGATTACTTCACCCCGGGGTGCTCCAGTGTTGTTCGTTAAGAAGAGGTACGGATACTTACGGCTTTGTGTCGACTACAAGGAGCTGAAAAAATTTATGATTCAAAATAAATACTTGTTGACGTGTATAGATAACTTGTTCGATCACTTGAGGGGTGCTACATATTTTTCAAAGATTTACTTGAGGTCGGGGTACCATCAGTTAAGAGTCCAGGAGCAGGACATCTCAAAGACAACCTTTCTTACTCGTTATGGGTTGTATGAGTTTTTGGTGATGCCATTTAGGTTAACCAATTCACCTGAGGTATTCATGGATTTGATGAACCGCTTTTTTAGGGACTTTTTGGACCGGTTCGTTATAGTATTCATAGACGATATTCTGATATATTCTCAGACAGCGGAGGAGCATGTGGAGCATCTGCGGGTGGTCTTACAGACACTTTGGGATCACCAGATGTATGCAAAGTTTGAGATTTACGAGTTTTGGTGTACAGTTCTTGGGTAACATTGTGTCCGAGCAGGGGATATCTGTGGACCCAAGGAAAGTTCCTGCCATGATAGAGTGGGGAAATCCCACTACACCCATCGTGGTGCGCAATTTTTTGGGATTGGATGGGTACTACCATCGATTCATTTAAGGGTTCTCCAAGATAGCCCATCCCTTAACGAATTTGACAAGGAAGGGGGTACCTTTTGTTTGGGATGAGATGAGCTAGTAGGCATTTGAGGAGTTGAAGACGAGGTCAACTACAACACCATTTTTAGCATTACCTCGGCCAGGGGTTGACTACAGAGTTTACACTGATGCGTCCTACAGGGGACTTGGCAGGGTTCTGATGCAGGAGGAGAGGCCGATAGCTTATGCTTCCTGAAAGCTTAAGCCTCACAAGGGACATTAACCCAACCATGACTTACAACGAGCAGCCATGGTTTTTGCCTTACGAGTGTGGAGACATTACCTTCTGGTGGAGAAGATTAAGCTTTTCATGGACCATAAGGGGTTTCACTATTTGTTCACATAGCGGGAGTTGAACATGCAATAGAGGAGGTGTTTCAAATTTGTGAAAGACTATCAGTTCGACCTTCACCACCACATGGGGAAAGCAAATGTCGTAGCTGATGTGTTGTGCCATAAGCCGTTTCTGGAGTTGGCAACGGTGTGGAAGGCAAAGTGGAATTCACTTCATGGGGACGATGAGTAACCCCGAGCATTTATGTCAGTTCTCACCATCACCCCCGAGATCAATATTCGGGTGGTGAAGAGACAGGCGGAGGATAGATTTTATTAAGAGCGGGTGAGACAGTCGCTAGTCGGGGGGTGGAGAAGTTTTCTATCGAGTTTTTTTGGGGTTTGAAATTCTAGGGGAGACTGGTTATTCCGGATGATATGGAGTTGAGCTGAGCCATTATGTCAAAGGCTCACGGTTCATTATATACGGTGCATCATGGTGGGGGATAAGATTTACCATGATATGCACCGTCAGTATTGATGGGCCGACACGAAGAGAGATATAGTTGAGTTTGTGTCTAGATGTGCTACTTGTCAGTTGGTGAAGGTGGATCATCAGCATCTCGCAGGTACTCTGTAGCCTTTGGAGATCCTGGTGTGGAAATGGGAAAGCATATCTAAGGACTTTATTAATAGACTCCCTACTTCGCAGAGAGGGCATGATTCGATATGGGTGATTGGCGATAGATTGACAAAGGTGGCTCATTTCTTACCGGTCAGGACTTACTATAGCTGAGAGCAATATGCCAAACTCTTCACTGTAGGGATTGTTAAGCTACATGGGGTGCCGCTCAATATAGTGTCAGACAGGGACATGACATTTTTGTCCCACGTTTGGAGGAGCTTCCAGCAGTCTTTGGGGGCAGAGTTGAGACTGAGCACTTCGTAACATCCTCAAACTAATGGGCAAATGGAGAGGGTGAACCTAATGATGGAGGACATGTTGCGTATGTGAATTTTTTATTTTAAGGGGGCTGGGATCAATATTTGTCGTTGGTGGAGTTTGTATACAACAATAATTATCAGTTCAAGATAGGTATGATGCCATTTGAAACATTCTATGAGAGACCTTTTCGTTGGCCCACATGCTGGTTAGAGGTGGGGGAGAACAAATTACTTGGGCCAGACTTCATTCAGGATACCTCAGAGAAGGTAGAGATAATTCGGTCCAAGATACAAATTGCTTAGGATAGGCAAAAGAGCCATGTGGATGCGAGCTAGAGATACTTAGATTTTGGTGTTGAAGATCAGGTGTTGGTCAAAGTGTCTCCCATAAAGGGGGTGATGAGATTTAAAAGTAAAGGGAAGTTGGATCCTCGATACATGGGATCGTTCCCTATTTTAGAGAGGATTGGGCCCGTAGCATACCGATTCGGATTATCGGATCACTTGCAGCGGATGCACGATTTATTTCACATATCATCACTTAGGAGGTTTCTTAGAGTTGAGGTGCCGTACGAGCGCATTGATATAGACGAGCTTGATCTTCATCCAGTAGCTACTTATGAGGACAGACCGGTAGCCATTTTGGATATACAGTATTGCCGACTGAGGTCCAAGATTTTTCCTTTAGTTAGGGTGCAATGGAGGTACCATCGGGAGGACGAATCGACATGGAAAAGGGGGGACGGCATGCGCACAAAATATCTCGAACTCTTCTAGCTAGGTACGTACTTGTAACACCCCGCCTAATTAAATACCGGGTGATCAGTCCTTTACCCAATTAAATTAGAGTATACGGTTCATTCTTAGCATCACTATCAAAAAATATTTTTCTTTATTATGTCACCTGATATTTAATTAAGCTAGTGCAAAAAACTTTTACATTTTAAATTTTATTAAAACCATTCCACGATATGAAATAATCATAAGTAACATCACATCACCATAGAACTAAATAAAACAAGAATAAATGTGACTGGAATAACTCTCCAGTTAAAAATATATTTCATTACTATCAAATACAGTCAAAACTAACAGTACAGACATAAATGATTACAATAGTCTGGAATGGAAATGAAATAATTAAATCCTAGGCGACAGGCCCTACATGAGAATAGACACTACAGATGTGCGAATCAACCGAATGGAAGCGTCTAAACAAATCTTCCTCTCCAATAGCATCTCTAACCCGTCGAGATATCCATCTTCTATGCCGGCATCCCAGATACTGGACACCTGAGGTACAATATACAATAGAGAAGAGAATATGCTAGGAAACGGGTCAGAGCCCGGTTATAAAAGATTTTAAAAATAGCAAGTGCTTAACAAATGCAATTAAGCAGGTATTATGTACATGTTAGATTCTCGGCTTTCGCTTGAGAATTCTCACCTCTCATCTAGTGTGCACGCCTAAAGTACCTTATTATCTCCCAATTTAAGGTTTCTCACTTATGATTCTATCCCATATCAGTTCCCCGTATTTCCCACATAATACTTGTGATAATTAAATATGTTCATTTCTCTTTATAATGAACTAGGCTTCCACGGCTTTAAGAATTAAGTATTCACTTACTTAACTAAATCAAATTTCATTATACATTCTGATCTACAATTTCCCAGAGTAGATTACCTCATAGTCTATATATGTTAATCTACAAATTTCACACAGTAGATTGCATCACAATATATAGTTTAATCTACAATTCTCGTCTAGTAGATTACATCACAGTATCACACAATTATATATACTAATATGGAACCTCCAAGACACAACTGTGGTGCATGCATACTCTGCTATCTTATCCTGGTGCATCACTCACTGCATAATGGACAATTGGTTTGGTGTCTCTCCCGAACCATCAATCTCATTACACAAATATTGAAGGCGAGCATATTCCCTAGTTAAATGGGTCACGCAAATACCTACGCTCCCATTCAACAGTCGAAACTATCATTCATCATGATAGAACATACCGAGCTCCTATTCTCAGTGTATGAATCTTAATCCCCCCAAATGGGTCCAATCGAGATAAGACCGTACACAACGTGAAACCTCTACCTCGATAGCAAGCAGCGTAGGTATGTTATACACACAATATAAATAATATAGGTATTCATCCCACCTATATATAATAACAATAGGGCAAACACATAACCCATATAAATATTTCCATATGTAGTATTTTTATCTCACATATTCTACATATTTATAGATTATGATTTTACTTCTTAAATTTTATTCACGAGTTTCTCTCATCACTCGAAGTGTAATCATTTATTTCTCGTATAAATTCAGTAAGTAATCACTCACATCCTTCGAGTCCATGTCATCACAACATCCGAATTTCTCTGCATTAAAATCATCTTCAATTAGATTTATTTCTTGTTAATCCCTAATTCAATCGTAACCCTTTTATTTCACCTACGATGGTTAATCCCACATAAGCCTAAGATTATTCCTGTAATAATAATTCTCTTACTACTGGTCCTAAGCTTAAATCCTCCTCTATTTGATTTAAATCCCAATATGTATATATTTTTCCACCTTAATGAATTTAATTCACACTCGTTAATTTCCCCCTATTCTATCTATACAAAAATAATATTATTCGGGTATAAAGTAAACCCTACTGCCCTTCTCTAAGTCCCAATTTATATAATTAGTCGCCACAAAAGATTCATACAAGATGGGATTTAATCAAACCATAAAACAAAACAATTATCAAAATCCAAGAGGGGTTGATCGATCGAAGGGAATGGTCGATCAATCGACATTCTTGAGTCGAGCTATCGATCCAACATGTATGGTCAATTCTGCATAAACTAGACTACGGGTTTAATCATTTTCAATCCTGAAATCATATGTTTTAAAGTCCCAAACTCCTCATAATTTATTCTACATGATATGGAAACATATATAAATGATTTCCAATCATTAAACAATCCTAAAAGATCAATAGGTTTTGATTAAACAAGCCAATTCTCCTAATTCCAAAAAATCCTTATTTTATTATTTCTCCAAGAACAATATAAAAATCCAAGATTTTCTTTCACCAAATGATTCCCAAATTTCGTGATTTAAACCATATATTTAAAAAGAGATTTATCCTTCATAATTCTCATTTCAAGGATTCATCAAAAAGCATTTTAATTCATATAACTTTTAAGAATTTTCTAAACAACCTAACATGGACAAAATGCATGCTAGAACTTGCAGCAGTTAATCACTTGCCTCTAAATTTAAGGTCTGAACCTTTGAGGATGTTTGTCTACTAGTGGTGCTCTTGCTTTTTCGGCCAACTTCCGGTGGCGGTGATGGTGTAGAATGGCCTTTGACTCTTGGTTTCCTAGAGGTGGCTTTTCCTTTCTCCAGAGAAGTCTCTCACTCTCCCTAATTCTCTTCCTCTATTTTTGGTGAATGAACCTCATTGTTTCCAACTCTCCAAATTATATAAGAAATCTAAAATTCATGGGTACTATTCACCTACTTTGCAAAATGACTAAAATACCCCTTCGGAGTGTCTATTCGTCTCCAAGATGCCTCGAGACCCAAATTAAACAATTAAGTAGACTTTTTCGACTATTTAAATGCTTCTGGACACTTTGGTGCAGTCAAAACGACCATTTGGATGACATAATAATATTTTACTTTTCATTTCACTAAAATATAATCACGATATGACTTACACGTGCGTCCCGACTTAAATAATCATAACTGTCGTATTCTTTTCTCGCGACAATTTATAAAATCATAATCATATGTAAAGTTATAGTCATATATATTACTTTTAATCCCCAAGGAATAGTCAACATAAATCACATATTACTTTTCTCATGAGTAGAATTTAAATCCGAATAAATTTTCAATTATCCACAGTTAATTCTAATTAATCCCATTTTAAAAGCATTAAAAATACGGGGTGTTACATACTCCCCCCCTTACAACGAAATTTCATCCCTAAATTTGAAAAAAGTACTAGATAAGAACAACTATGGCTATATGTTGCGCGTCACATCCTCGCGCTCACGAGTAAACTACTTCGTACCGCCCATACAGTACACTATCAAATACCTTTAATAATGAACACCTCACATATGTTCGTTTTAAGTTCGTGGTTATCCTGTCGTGTTGGTTCTTTCCCAAGTCTTATCATTTAAGTTTCAGTACTTAAACTTATTTTATATATTAGTCTTATACTATTCCCACCTTAGTAGATTAATCGTTATTTAGATACATACGATCTCGGCTCACGACAATCGCCACAAATATGTTATTTGTGCAGTATATATTTTACACACATAATATACTCTAAATATCATCACATCTCTAACTGTGACAATAGTACTTGGTTCCCCACCTTTAACTCACAAGCAGGAGAACAACAAGGCTTACCATGCCATACCTCAACTGACACTATGCCCAAAAGTGAACTTTTATGAGTTATTGCACATAGAATCAATTCGTGGAAGGGATTGCTCTCATCTTCCCCCAAGATCCAAGGGTGCATATATAATTTATTGTCCTAACATCTGATTATTCTGCTTCTTCTGCCCATTCATCTGTGGATAATAGGTCGTACTCAATCATAACTAGGTACCTATGGCCTTGTGAACATTATTCCAAAATCAAAAGACACAGATCTCGACCCAATCAGACACAACATTAAACGGTACCCCATTTAACCTCACAATCTCGGTTATAAAGATCTTACATATTGTCCCGTAGTATGATCAATCTTAACTGTTATAACGGAAGCTACTTTGATTAACCCATCCACAATCACCCATATAGGATCGTAACCCCCTCTTTGCAAATAATATCCTTGGTAATACTATCCCATTACTACTTCAGAATACCTAACGGTTGAAGAAAACCCCTACTGATTTCGGATGGTTCACCCTTTTTCCAACAGACAGATGACCCATTGCAAAACGAATTTAGTAATTATTTCGTTTCATTAAATCCCATCACCACTGACATTTATAACATGATATATCTTAGAGTCTCTCAAATGTACCTGTAGTTGTGATTCGTGTGACCTTGCCTCACTGCGTGCCACAGATCTTTTCCCCACTCAAAAATCAGTTTCTCATGAAACGTAAGTCTCTGACAAATCTTACGAAGTAAACTTCAACTCCCCTGGGTAAATGTTGTCGAATTCCCATGACAACCATAATCTACTTCCTAATACAAGACCGTTCTTGTGATTGTACACTCAAGTCCTCATATCTCTACTTCTATATTCATTTACCTTATCCCATACGTGTAAATGGGAACAAAATCAAGATTCAATTACCTAGGGCGTCCATACACCCTATGATTCCTTCATTATTGTATAAATGAAATATATTCCCACATTAAAGTGGAATTCTCTGTTATATTCTCATATATGAAGAGTAACTAAAGTAAGAATCCCATGAACTACCGTCCAAACTTCACTCCAACTCCCAACATTTGTTAGTTTCATGTGTGGGTTGTCTCGTAAAGCAAAATACAAACAAGGAACACCCTTGATACACTACTACCTAACATTGTCAGTTATCGAGATCCGTAAGGCCCTCAGTACATTATATATACCTTCACACACTCTCTGTATGTGGACACATAAATCTACTTATGTAATTTAGAAATCACATGAAACATGGCGCTTTCACAATCCCAAGTTTGCGTCAATATATCTATATCACGAGCTATAACTCGTTACTCAATAAAGAACACATCGTATCCTAAGTCACATCAATAAGTAAATTCCTACACACCATGATTACATATTACTAGACAACACACTCACTGAAGTCTATGATACTTGGCCTGACCCTGCATTAGGTGGCACCTCACAATAGTAATAGTTCTCGCCCGGAGTATCCAGCGCGATAGTCTTATCACTCAATCTACCATCATTCAAACATTCGGTAATTAATCAACACACATTACCATAATAGGCTCTACTTGTTAACTCAAAGCAATAGTATAATATGATGATAAAAATTCTCATAGTGCCCACCTGGCTTGCTCCCGCTGACATCAAAATCTAGATACTCATAAATACGTTTGTAACCATATTGTTAAAACTAACATACTCACTAAACTCGACTAGCATGCAAACTTTAGTGATAATAATTCATGTATATATACTGTGACACACTTTTCACTTGAATTAATCCTTTACTCACAAGGATAAAATAAAGCTTCATCAGTTTTACCTGACTCGTAGGGTCCCAACAAGTACTTGTCAACACGACCCATGAGTATCTAAAATCGCTATGCATCAGGTATTTTGCCCAATTGTTGCCCCCTCCTCGTTGAGGGTAATTTATTCTTTTTTGCGGCTAATATGCCCATCTCTGAAATGTTGGCCCAACATCTCTAGGACTCAATTCTCTACCTAAACCTACCGCTTTTGGGGTTGTAAATTCTTAGGCCCAATCCGATTAACCCAATTCTTTCGCTGGAAATTTCACTCCTTCAGTTATTATGCCTAACTGCTATAGTTTACCATTCTCAAATTTATCAGTTCACTTCTCAACGTGGGCACATTCATCACTGGTAGTCCCACTCACTACACGTAGGGAAATGTTTCCGAGCCATTTCCCCGTCACTGGTCCTACTAACCATTTTGGAATGTCCTTCCCTCGGACTTGGCAGTCTTATCTCCCAATTGCTATCTCCGTTGTTCCTTTGGCTCCACTAGTCCCATTGAACACATTGTCGACCTCGCTTGCCTTGGCTAAATTCATCGCTGCTAGTAGGGACTTAAATAGGTTACCCTAATGGGTATACCTTCCTATAATGTGTCACTATAACCATTGAATTCAATTTAATTCTTCAGCTAGGTTTTCCCAACCCTACAAGCTCCCCTTCTTCTGGAAGCAGTTACAAATTCCTTGACGACATTGTCCCTAGTCATCTTCATCATAAATATCACCTGTACTTTAGTATTTATCTCATGAGTCCTTTCACAATAAGGAACTCTTCTTATCTTCTATATACCCCTTAGTTGCTGGGTAAAGAGTTCGTTAAGCAAGTTGACTGCTCTCTCGCATTGGGTTTTCTTTCTTGCCCATATGAGATAAATTTTGAAGTTCCATACATATCCCAGTTAAAAAAACAAATGGATGATTTCACGGACGAACCATACTCAAATTTCTCATTTTAGCTTCACATATGCTTCTTTATATGAGATATTTATCTCTCGTCACTTTAGATTGTTCCTATGAGCAAAAATTTTGCTTGAAATTTTCAAGTCCTGGGTGTTACTACACTTCACCCTAAAAAATTGCCTTTGGATTTCTCCCTTCACAAAAGTCCTGCAGACTTCCTCACCCTTCACTAATAGTGTTGGGTAATTTTGGAACAGCATAACGTCACCCATGATGGTGTTTTGGGAATCTATACCTCCCGAACATCTTCTTTATTGTCATCAGCCTGAACAACAATTTTGGTGAGTTCTATATCAATCACTATTTCCCAAAACGCTCTAAATCTTTGGTTGCGTCCTCCTCTTGATGTTCTTCTAATAACCCTTGCTAGTCCTCGATGCTCGATCGAGTTCGTAAAAGAGTTTCATAACTTTAATTTCCTAGCAGGAGCACGTAAGTCGTAATACGCAGAGGAATACAACATGCTAATAATAGGGCTTTACATCAAAGAACGCTACGCTGAAATGTAGAAAGCCGTACAAATCCTAAGGACACTAGAACCAGATGCTCTGATACCACCTGTAACACTCCACCTAATTAAATACCGGGTGATCAGTCCTATACCCAATTAAATCAGAGTATACAGTTGGTTCATTCTTAGCATCACTGTCGAAAAACAATTTTCTTTATCAAGTCACCTGATACTTAATTAAGCTAGTGTAAAAAAAATTTACATTTTAAATTTAATTAAAACCATTCCACGATATGAAATAATCATAAGTAACATCACATCACCACAAAACTAAATAAAACCAGAATAAATGTGACTGGAATAACTCTACAGTTAAAAATATATTTCATTACTATTAAATACAGTCAAAACTAACAGTACGTACATAAATGATTACAACATTCTGGAATGGAAATGAAATAACTATATCTTTGGCGACATGCCCTACATGAGAATAGACACTACAGATGTGCGAATCAACTGAATGGAAGCGTCTAAACAAATCAGCCTCTCCAAAAGCAGCTATAACCTATCGAGATATCCATATTCTATGATGGCATCCCAGATACTGGACACCTGAGGTACAATATACAATAGATAAGAGAATATGCAAGGAAACGGGTCAGAGCCCGATTGTAAAAGATTTTAAAAATAGCAAGTGCTTAACAAATGCAATTAAGCTGGTATAATGTACATGTTAGATTCTCGGCTCTCGCTTGAGAATTCTCACCTCTCATCTAGTGTGCATGCCAAACGTACATTATTATCTCCCAATTTAAGGTTTCTCACTTATGATTCGATCCCATAACAGTTCCCGGTATTTCCCACATAATACTTATGATAAATAAATATGTTCATTTCTCTTTATAATGAACTAGGCTTCCACATATTTAAGAATTAAGTATTCACTTACTTAATCAAATCAAATTTCATTATCCATTTTGATCTACAATTTCCCATAGTAGATTATCTCATTGTCCATATATGTTAATCTACAAATTTCACACAGTAGATTGCATCACCATATATAGTTTAATCTACAATTCTCCCCTAGTAGATTACATCACAGTATCATACTATTATATATACTAATATGGCACCTCCAAGACACAACTGCGGTGCATGCATACTCTGTTATCTTGTCCTGGTGCATCACTCACAGCATAATGGATAATTGGTTTGGTGTCTCTCCCGAACCATCAATCTCATAACACAAATATTAGAGGCGGGCATATTCCCTAGTTAAATGGGTCACGCACATACCTACGCTCCCATTCAACCGTCGAAACTATCATTCATCAGGATAGAACGTACCAACTTCCTATTCTCAGGGTACGAATCTAAATACCCCCAAATGGGTCCAATCAAGATAAGACCGTACACAACGCGAAACCTCTACCTCGATAGCAAGCAGCGGAGGTATGTTATACACACAATATGAATAATATAGGTATTCATCCCACCTATATATAATAACAATAGGGTAACCCATATAAACATTTCCATACGTAGTATTTTTATCTCACATATTCTACATAATTACAGATTATGATTTTACTTCTTAAATTTTATTCACGAGTTTCTCTCATCACTCGAAGTGTAATCATTTATTTCTCGTATAAATTCAGTAGGTAATCACTCACATCCTACGAGTCCATGTCATCACAACATCCGAATTTCTCTAAATTAAAATCATCTTCAATTAGGTTTATTTCTTGTTAATCCATAATTCAATCATAACCCTTTTATTTCACCTACTAGGGTTAATCCCACATAAGCCTAAGATTATTCATGTAATAATAATTCTCTTACTATTGGTCCTAACCTTAAATCCTCGTTTATTCGATTTAAATCCCAATATGTATATATTTTTCCACCGTAGTGAACTTAATTCATACTCGTTAATTTTCCCCCATTCAATCCATACAAAAATATTATTTTTCGGGTCTTAAGTATAACCTACTGCCCTTCTCTAAGTCCCAATTTATTCAAATAGTCGCCATAAAAGATTCATACAAGATGGGATTTATTCAAACCTTAAAATAAAACAATTATCAAAATCTAGGAGGGGTCGATCGATCCAATGGAAGGGTCGATCGATCGATCCAGTCGATCGATCGACATTCTTGACTCGATCGTTCGATCCAACAGGTATGGGCAATTTTGCATAAACTAGCCTATGTGTTTAATCATTTTCAATCCTCAAATCATATGTTTTATAGTCCCAAACTCCTCATAATTTATTCTACATGATATTGCAACATATATAAACGATTTCTAATCATTAAACAATGCTAAAACATCAATAGGTTTGGATTAAACAAGCCAATTCTCCTAATTTCCAAAAAATCCTTATTTTATTATTTCTCCAAGAAAAATATAAAATCCCAGATTTTCTTTCACCAAATGATTCCAAAATTTCATGATTTAAACCATATATTTAAAAAGATATTTATCCTTCATAATTCTCATTTCAAGGATTCATCAAAAATCATTTTAATTCATATAACTTTTCAGAATTTTCTAAACAACCTAACATGGACAAAATACATGCTAGAACTTGCATCTTTTAATCACTTGCCTCTAAATTGAAGGTCTGAACCTTTGAGGATGTTTGTCTACTAGTGGTCCTCTTGCTTTTCTGACTAACTTCCGGTGGCGGTGATGGTGTAGAATGGCCATTGACTCTTGGTTTCCTAGAGGTAGCTTTTCCTTTCTCCATAGAAGTCTCTCACTCTCCCTAAGTCTCTTACTCTATTTTTGGGGAATGAACCTCATTGTTTCCAACTCTCCAAATTATATAAAAGCTCTTAAATTCTTGGGTACTACTCACCTCCTTTGAAAAATGACTAAAATACCCCCTGCAGGGTGTCTATTCGGCTCCAAGATGCCTCGAGACCCAAATCAAACACTTAAGTAGACTTTTTCGACTATTTAAATATTTCTGGACACTTTAGTGTAGTCAAAACTACCATTTGGATGACATAATAATATTTTATTTTTCATTTCACTAAAATATAATCCCGACATGACTTACACGTGCGTCCCGACTTAATTATCATAATAGTCGTATTCGTTTCTCGCAAAAATTTATAAAACCATAATCATATGTAAAGTCATAGTCATATATCTTAATTTTAATCACCAACGAATATTCA
This sequence comes from Sambucus nigra, assembly GCA_949130495.1. NCBI lineage: Eukaryota > Viridiplantae > Streptophyta > Magnoliopsida > Dipsacales > Adoxaceae > Sambucus > Sambucus nigra. The sequence continues at coordinate 525,305,882 of OX422220.1, forward strand.
ACATAAATCACATATTACTTTACTCACGAGTAAAATTTAAATCCAAATAAATTTTCAATTATCCACAATTAATTATAATTAATCCCACTTTAAAAGCATTAAAAATATGGGGTGTTACAGTACTTTTCTTGATTCCAAGGACAGAATCCCCTTGTTAGTGGGGAGAATGTAATTCCCCTCATTTTTTAATAATTAATAAAATATTATTTTGGAATAAATAATTAATTTTGGATATATAATCTAAATAAGTATTTTTCTATTCGAAAATGTTAAGGGGAAATTTTTTATTTAGTATGCTTGTGTGTGATTCATTTTTTGCATGATTATGATATTTGCATATAATAAAAGAAAAATATATAATTTATGTGCGACACAAATTAAAAAACGATAATATTATTGGCATAAATAATTCGGAACCTATTTTGGGATTTATATGGGCTAGTTTTGAAGGTTTAAGCCATTAGAAATTCTCTTGGGTCAATAGTATATGGGTTGGGAGAGTTATGGATCAATTAAATAAAGGATTCGGGTCCATTTGGGGGTCCAAAAGTCGGTCCAAGGGACGAACTCGGGACTAGCATCCTAATTAGAGGTGAAGTGGGGGAAGACCACTCCTCCACCCTTATTCCATAACTCCAAGACTCACAATTATGGGAAGAAAAGTGAAAGGCACCAAAGATAGGAGAAAAATGGGAAGAACAAGAGGGAAAAGCAAGGAAAAACATCAAGGGATCATGTCCTACTATTTTTAAGGCAAGAATTTTCTTGCTTGCTTTATGATCCGGGGACCTAAGGAAAGTTTTTGCCGTGATAGAGTGGGGAAAGCCCACTACACCCATAGAGGTGCGCAATTTTTTGGGATTGGCTGGGTACTACCGTTGATTCATTTAAGGGTTCTCCAAGATATCCCGAACCTTAACGAATTTGACGAGGAAGGGGATACCTTTTGTTTGGGATGAGATGTGCCAGCAGGCGTTTGAGGAGTTGAAGATGAGGTCGACTACAACACCAATTTTAGCATTACCTCGGGCAGGGGTTGACTACATAGTTTACACTGATGCGTCCTTAAGGGAACTTGATGGGGTTCTGATGCAGGAGGAGAGGCCGATAGCTTATGCTTCTTGAAAACTTAAGCCTCATAAGGGATATTCACCCACCCACGACTTAGAACGGGCAACCATGGTTTTTGCCTTACGCGTGTGGGGACATTACCTTTTGGGGGAGAAGATTCATCTTTTCATGGACCATAAGAGCTTTCACTATTTGTTCATACAACGGGAGCTGAACATGCAATAGAGGAGGTGGCTCAAATTTGTGAAAGACTATCAGTTCGACCTTCAGTACCACACGGGGAAAGCGAATGTTGTAGCAGATGTGTTGAGCCATAATCCGTTTCTGGAGTTGGCAACGATGTGGAAGGCGAAGTGGAAGTCACTTCGTGGGGACAATGAGTTGACCCGAGCATTTATGTCAGTTCTCACCATCACCCCCGAGATCAATATTTGGGTGGTGAAAAGAGAGGCGGAGGGTCAGTTTTGTCAAGAGCAGGTGAGACAGTTGCTAGCAGGGGGTAGAGAACTTTTCTATCTGGTTTTTTGGCAATTTGCAATTCCAGTGGAGACTGGTTGTTCCGGATGATATGGAGTTGAGCCGAGCCATTATGTCAAAGGCTCACGTTGCATTATATACAGTGCATCCCGGTGGGGATAAGGTGTACCATGATATGCGTCATCAATATTGATGGGCCGGCATGAAGAAGGATATAGCTGAGTTTGTGTCCAGATGTGCTACTTGTCAGCTGGTGACGGTAGATCATCAGCGTCCCACTGTTACTCTACAGACTTTGGAGATCTCGATGTGGAAATGGCGAAAGCATATCTATGGACTTTATTACCGGTCTACCTACTCCGTAGAGAGGGCATGATTCGATATGGGTGATTGTAGATAGATTGACAAAGGTGGATCATTTATTACCGGCAGGACTGACTATAGTTGATAGCAATACGCCAGACTCTTCATTGCAGAGATTGTTAAGCTGCATGGGGTGCCTCTCAATATAGTGTCAGACAGGGACAGGACATTTGTGTCCCACTTTTGGCGGAGCTTCCAGCACACTTTGGGGGAAGAGAACAGACTAAGCACTTCGTATCATCCTCAGACTAATGGGAAGACAGAGAGGGTGAAGCTAATGCTAGAGTACATGTTGCGTATGTGTATTTTGGATTCTAAGGGGGCTGGGAGCAATATTTTTCATTGGTGGAGTTTTCCTACAATAACAATTATCAGTTCACGATAGGGATAGTGCCATTTGAAACATTCTTCGAGAGACCTTTCCGTTGGCCCTCATGCTGGTTAGAGGTGGGAGAGAACAAATTACTTGTGCCAGACTTCATTCAGGATACCTCATAGAAGGTAGAGATAATTCGGGCCAGGATACAGATTGCTTAGGATAGGCAAAAGAGCCGCGTGGATGCGAGATGGAGACACTTAGATTTTGATATTGGAGACCAGGTGTTGATCAAAGTTTCTCCCATGAAGGGAGTCATGAGATTTGAAAAGAAAGAGAAGTTGTCTCCTCGATACGTGGGATCGTTCCCTATTTTGGAGAGGATTGGGTCCGTAGCATACCGATCGGGATTATCGAATCACTTGCAGCTGATGCACGATTTATTTCACATATCATCACTTCGGAGGTTTCTTAGAGATGAGGTGGTGTACCAGCGCATTGATGTAGACGAGATTGAGATCCAGACAGTAGCTAGTTATGAGGACAGAGCGATAGCCATTTTGGATATACGGGATCGCCGACTGAGGTCCAAGATTGTTCCTTTAGTTCGGGTACAATGGAGGCACCACCGGGAGGACGAATCGACATGGGAAAGGGAGGACGACATGTGCACAAAATTTCTCAAACTCTTCTAGCTAGGTACGTACTTTTCTTGATTTCGAGGACAGAATCTCGTTGTTAGTGGGGAGAATGTAATACCCCACATTTTTTAATAATTAATAAAATATTCTTTTGGAATAAATAATTAATTTTGGAAATTTAATCAAAGTAAATATTTTTCTATTCGAAAATGTTAAGTGGAAATTTTTTATTTAGTATGCTTGTGTGTGATTCATTTTGTGCATGATTATGATATTTGCATATAATAAAAGAAAAATATATAATTTATGGGCGACAAAAATTAAAAGCAACAATATTATTGGCATAAATAATTCAGAACCTATTTTGGGATTTATATGGGCTCGTTTAGAAGGTTTAAGACATTAAAAAATTTCTTGGGTCAATAGTATACGGGTTGGGAGAGTTGTGGATCAATTAACTAAAGGATTCAGGTCCATTTGGGGGTCCAAAAGTTGGTCCAAGGGTCCAACTCGTACTAGCATCCTAATTAGAGGTGAAGTGGGGGTAGACCACTCCTCCACCCTTATTCCATAACTCCAAGACTCACAATTATGGGAAGAAAAGGGAAAGGCACCAAAGATAGGAGAAAAATGGGAAGAACAAGAGGGAAAATCAAGGAAAAACATCGAGGGATCATCTCCTACCAGTTTTAAGGCAAGAATTTTCTTGTTTGCTTTATGATCCGTGGACCCAAGGAAAGTTTCTGCCATGATGGAGTGGGGAAACCCCACTACACCCATCAAGGTGCGTAATTTTTTGGGATTGGATGGGTACTACCATCGATTTATTTAAGGGTTCTCCAAGATAGCCCGGACCTTACCGAATTTGAAAAGGAATGGGGTACCTTTTGTTTGGGATGAGATGTGCCAACAGGCGTTTGAGGAGTTGAAGACAAGGTCGACTACAACACTAGTTTTACCATTACCGCTGGCCGGGGTTGACCACAGAGTTTACACTGATGCGTCCTTAAGGGGACTTGGTGGGGTTCTGATGCAGGAGGAGAGGTCGATAGATTATGCTTCCTGAAAGCTTAATCCTCACGAGGGACATTAACCCATCCACGACTTAGAACGGGCAGCCATGGTTTTTGCCTTACGAGTGTGGAGACATTACCTTTTGGGGGAGAAAATTCAACTTTTGATGGACAGTAGAGCTTCCGATATTTGTTCACACAGCGGGAGCTGAACATGAAATAGAGGAGGTGGCTCAAATTTATGAAACATTATCAGTTCGACCTTCAGTACCACATGCGGAAAGTGAATGTCATAGCAGATGTGTTGAGCCATAAGCTATTTTTGGATTTGGCAACGGTGTGGAAGGAGAAGTGGAAGTCACTTCATGAGGATGATGAGTTGACCCGAGCATTTATGTCAGTTCTCACCATCACCCCCGAGATCAATATTCGGGTGGTGAAAAGACAGGTGGAGGATCAGTTTTGTCAAGTGCGGGAGAGACAGTTGCTAGTCGGGGGGTGGAAAACTTTTATATTGGGTTTGTTGGAATTTTGCAATTCCAGGGGAGACTGGTTGTTCCGGGTGATATGGAGTTGAGTCGAGCCGTTATGTCAAAGGCTCACGGTTCATTATATACGGTGCATCCCGGTGGGGATAAGATATACCATGATATGCACCGTCAGTATTGATGGAACGGCATGAAGAGAGGTATAACTGAGTTTGTGTCCATATGTGCTACTTGTCAGCTGGTGAAGGTGGATCATCATCATCCCGCAGGTACTCTGTAGCCTTTGGAGATCCCGGTGTGGAAATGGGAAAGAATATATATGGACTTTATTATCGGGCTACGTACATCGCAGAGCAGGCATGATTCGATATGGATGATTGTCGATAGATTGACAAAGGTGCATCATTTTTTATCGGTCAGGACTGACTATAGCTGAGAGCAAAATGCCAGACTCTTCATTGCAGAGATTGTTAAGCTGCATGGGGTGCCGCTCAATATAGTGTCAGATAGGGATAAGACATTTGTGTCCCACTTTTGTGAGGAGCTTCCAGCCGGCTTTGGGGGTAGAGTTGAGACTGAGCACTTTGCATCATCCTCAGACTAATGGGCAGACGGAGAGGGTGAACCTAATGCTGGAGGACATGTTGCGTATGTGTATTTTTTATTTTAAGGAAGAGCATAAATTTATATGAGTAGATAGATTACTTTGGGTATCGAGGTCATAATGGACCTCAACGACCAACATTGCCAAAGAGTAGTGTAACGTGGGGGTTCCTTATTTGGATTTCGCTTTGCGAGATGCCCCACGCACGAAACGCGGTGCAATATTGGGAGTGAGCAGAAGTTAGTCCTTAGTGCTCATACTATATATATATATATATATATATATATATATATATATATATATATATATATCCCGATAATCGACAGTGCCAAGGAGTAGTGTAACGGGGGGGTTCCTTGTTTGGATTTCGCTTTGCGAGACGTCCCACGTATAAAACACCATGCACTGTTGAGAGTTGGGAATAATTATCCATACATTAATTGAATTTAGTAATTTAGCGTTATACGCGTCATGCATTGAGGGCATAATGAATCTCGATAATCAATACTGTCAAGGAGTAGTGTAACGGGGGGTTCCTTGTTTGGATTTCACTTTGCGAGACGTCCCACGCACGAAACACAGTGCAGTATTGAGATTTGAGAGAAGTTTATTCCTTAGCATTTAGATGCTAATAACTCATTCATGTTTATAACTAGAACATAGGAGATTCTAGAAGGAGAATGTTTAGGTATATTTTGTGTGTTAGTAAGTTGACGTTTATGTGAGATGGGTAATATTAGAAGTTGAAGGTTAAGTTTTAGATGGAACATTATATGAGTATATTTTGGGAGTAAGTTAGATTACTTTGCACCTGGATAGATTTGGACTATTAATTGAGGATCATGTGCATACGTTTAGATGCGCGCTTTAGTTGAGAGGTGAGTTGGATTTTTCGGAGAATGCGACTCCACCTTAATCATGTTATATTGCATTTAAAATTATTATGCATTTTAATGCACTTGCTATAAATGTTTTTCACCCTCGGGCTCTGACCCGTTTATATATCTCTCTCTTGCTATATATTGTATATTACTTTAGGTGTCCAGCCGCGAGGATCCCTATGATGCTTTTCTATCCGTATTCGTGGAGCTGTAGCAGATGCGGCCTATTGCGGGATTTTGTTATAGCCGATTCCCATTCTTTGTGTATCTAGAATAGGATTCAGTTGTATATTGGGCTTGTGGCCAAGTGTTGTAGACGTGGTACTTTTATTTATTCATTCATAGTAGTTGTATTTGTCTGTGACCCGATAACTTATTCGGGTATTTCATTTTGTACATTGTGTTGTACTCCTTTATTAGTCTCCTTTATATTAATTGAGCAAGTATGCGTCTCTTCTCATATTTAGAAATTATGTTATTGGTTAGTTGTTGCATAGTTGGCTTTAATAATGTTTTAAAATAAAAAAAATTTGGCACCCTCTTTTTGTAGTAATGAGTAGTTAGCCGTGTTTAGTTCTTGTATCGTCAGTTGATGCTGAGAATGACCCACATGTGATTCCTGATTATTTTAGTATAGGGTTAGCCACCCGTTATTATTTTGAGCGGGGTGTCACAGATGGTATCAGAGCATCAGTTTCTAGTGTCTTTAGGATCTTTGTGGGTTTATTGCGATCTTCTGTAAGCGTTCTTGATAAAGAGCCCTACTAATAGGATTGTTGTGTTCATACGTCCATAATTTCTTCTGTAATGAGAAAATAATTAAAAGGCATTTTGATACAATTGTTCTTGTTTTAGATGCCACCGAAGAGAAATCGTTTAGGCAGGGCAAATAAAGGGGTCGAGAGTGTGGAACCCCAATTGCCTCAAAGTACTATGACTAGAGATGAAGTTGCCAATGTTGTGGCATAAGAAGTAACTGCTGCCATTTCTGCGATGGCGCATCAACCAGTAGTTCAAGCAACCCAAGCCCATCTAGGATCGTCTTTGTGGGAAAGAGTACGAGAAAATTTTCGTAAGGGGCATCCTCCAGAGTTTTCAGGGGGATTTGATGTAATGACTGCAAGTCGATGGAAGAATAGTATGCAAAGTCACCTTCGTGTGGTTGAGTGTAGTGAGGTGCAGAAGCAATTTCTAGCCACCTTTAAGTTAACGGGGCCAGCTCTCCATTGGTGGGAGTCAGTCACAACATCTGAACAGAGAGATGCATTGCCCATACCAGATTTTTTGGAACTTTTTGATCGAAGGTATTTTCCTTGCACGATTCAGAAGGAGATGAGGAGGAAACTGAGGGATGTGTTTCAAGGAAATTGAACGGTGGTCGAGTATGAAGAGGAATTTAATCGATTGGCGAATTTATTACCTGATGAGGTAAATACGGAGGAGAAGCGTATAGCAAAGTTCTTGGGAGGTTTAGATTGGCGAATTCGGTAGCATTTGTTAGGGAACCCAGTGTTAGTGACTTTCGCCGAGGTAGTGAATGCGGCACTGTTACAGTGTCGTGAATATCGTTTTCGTTCGCAAGGGGGTAAGAACTTTAGAGATTCGGGTTCATCAAGTAGGTCTGGCGAAGAGAATGACAGTAATGCCAGTGAGTATAAGTCGGATTATAGAGGGTCGCAACAGCGTTATGTTCCTCAAGATGGGCAGAGGGGATTTGCGGGTAGATGTTTCTTTTGTAAAGAGATAGGTCACAGGAAGAGAGAATGTCCTAAAAGAGGTAAAGGATCATGTTTTGAAGAAATTTTGGAAGTGAAACCCTTACAGCAGATTCGAGGCCATTTTAGGCCAGGGGACTTTGTGTGGGAACCCATTGATGAAGAGATGAAATCCGACTAGAAAGGTATAATGTAAGTTATTTTCCTGTGTGAATAGGATTATGCTATATGAGACCTTGAGAATATCGTATGTGAGATAGTTAGGAGAGGGTAGTGCTATAACCCTATTATGTATGGATGACCCAGAAAGGGATTTTTGAGCAAGTGAGGCTCTTATATTATTATCTTTCGAGAGAATAGATTATTTTGTAATGTGCTAATAGAGAGCTATATCTTTGTTGTGAATATAAGAATTGTTGAAATGTGTTGAGTAGTAATGATAAAGCTACTTATTTTATATTCGTGTTAGACTTATATAATTGTTATATTCCAATTATGGAAGAGCCAAATGAATGGCAATATATTAAAATGATGTGAGAAATTGTTACTAAATGATTCAGAATTTAGTGGATTATTGATGAGTAAGAGACTTAGCTCATCATTATGTTAATTGGGAGAACTATATATTATTATGAGCATGATAATTATTACAAACCTTGTGTCTTGGGCATAAGGTATTCTATTTAAATGTTGAAAGACATAAACTGTTTTCAAAAAACTGTTTTCAAAATAAAACTTTTTATATGCCTTTGGGCAATATCAAAATGATTTATACAAAAATATTTTTAAACTCTAGTCCCGATCTAACAAACTCTCAATCCCCGACGTCGCTACATATTAGTGTATTAGGAGGGTTCCTTGTTTGGATTTCGCTTGCGAGACCTCCCCCGCATGAAAGTAGCGAATGTCAGGAATTGAGAGGAGTTAAATCCTTGGACCTTTCAAAATTATTATATTATTAATATGTTACTATAATTTATATATATTTAGAGTTATGGTACTATTTGAGGCAAGAGAAGCCTAATTATGTTTATACGAGTAGAGCTCGAATTAAGGGTATATGGATGCCCTAGTTGTTATAATTGGTTTTATAAACCTAATATGATTCGTCGTGAGAAGATAGGGGTTTGGGTATATTGTTAGTAAGGATAAGTGTAGTAGGATCTAGTTAAGCTTTGGAGTATTAGGCTTAGCTTAAATTTCGAGGGAGAAATTCTTGTAAGTGGGGAAGTCTGTAATACCCCGAGATTTTGGGACAATAATTTATTTATTTTGGGAGAAATAAATATTAATTTAATTAGAGAATAATTAAATTGGCATTGGAGGTCAAATTTTGAAGATGTTAGAAAGTGATTCGAATGACGATTCTGAGGGTGCGGTTGTTTTCGGAAGGGTCGAGATAGTCAAAATGACTGTACTTGGGGTCTATTTGGGTTCCGAAATATTTTAAGCTCGTTTGGCTCGAATTAGGGTTACCGAGTCATTTAAAGTGTGTATTATCATTTAAAGTTGGGTATCTTGGATTTAAGGCTTAAAAGCCTACGTGAGAAGCTATTCTCATTAGAGAGAAAGAGAAAAACCCTAGAGAGAAAGAGAGAAGAAGAAAGAAGAAGAGAAAGAGGAGAAAAGTTGGGTATTTACGGCCGATCCGCGATTTCGAGGAAGATTCAACCTCTACAATCTTAAGGCAAGTGATTAAACTTGATAAATAATTCTTGTGTGTAATTTATTTCATGATTTGTGGATGAAAATGGGGATTTTGGGTTATTATGTCAAAACCTAGATTTTGGGTGTTTAATCTTGCATTTGATTTTCACACATGGGATTGGTGGTGTATAACTTGATGGGTGAGTTATAGGATGAATTTTGATGCTAGATATAAGTTTGGGTTGATGTAAAATGGAGAGAAGATGAGATAAATGATTTTTGGGATTTTGGTTTTTGAGGAAAAGTGGCCATTTTCGTGGCTTATGGTAGGCCGAATTGATTCGGCCCCTTAACCGAATCGATTCGGAATGGGACAGAGTGACAGGTCTGAGAGGCCGAATCAATTCGCCTTGGAGGCTGAATCGATTCGCCAGGCTGAATCGATTCGGATTGGGCCGGAATCGATTTGGAAACAGGGCTGTTTTTGTGGGGGTTTTCTAGGATGAGTTTTGCCCCATTTCGTTTGGGTTTATCGATTGGGGACCCTTATCTAAGTTATGTGGAGTATGTTCTGAAGATTTTTAGCGAGTTTTACCTCAGAGAAAATATTGGGGTTGTATTGATTGATTTTGAGAGAGTGCGCATTCAAGTTATAATGTATCCGAGTGGAAAAGCCCACTATTATTGAGATTTTGATTGGGAGATAGTTATGGATTTATAAGAGAGAGTTAGGATGCGCTTAGTGATAATGGATTTAGAATTTAATCCCAAAGGGGATAACTTTCAAGGTTCATACGACTGATTGAACCGTATTATGAATTGAGAACAATAAATCATGATCGATGTGCAAACGGATATAGAGAATATCCTTAATGTAAATTGAATTGGGAGATGTTTTATATATATGATAAATGCCGATTGTTTTGCATATGGATTGAGTGAATATCTTTAACGTGAATAGAATTGAAATATGATTCATACATATAGAATTGAAGTGTGAAGTTCAAGTGAGAAATAGAATAGTGTATGGAAAGTGGGGAAGTCATGTGAGTTATTGACGAATAGTATATCGAGAGTATTATATACTAAATAATGATATCACTTCATTTACGCCTAAGAGCGTAATACGAGTATGTAAATAACGTGATATATATATATATATATATATATATATATATATATATATATATATATATATATATATATATATATATATATACATTTATATGATGTGATGATGTGTGTATATCTTGTGTGAATATTATATATATGTGAAGTATACCCCATCTATGCTATCATGGGAAGTTGCGCGATGTGGGTGAGGCCCCTGGCTTGAGGAGCAGGGTGCGTATAGTCCCCAGGTCATAGCGTCCATTATTATTGTGTGACTGTTTTTATTAGGGGTGAGACGGGGTGGATATGTTTCGTCTCATTTCCGGGGAGGAACTATGACCGCTTCACGTACGTTGTATAATTGTTTTGCCAAGGCGGTGTGAGATTCCAGCCGTTGGTACCCAGGATGATATGTGAGTGATTACCTGGTAGATGATAGCATTGAGAATCTGCATCCTTGAGTTATAGCGCGCTGGGATGGTTATTATTATACTTGTGTGAATAGTATATTATTTGTATATGATTATGTGATATCATATATTTGTCTCTAGAGTAAAGAGATATAAGACGATTGGTTGAATCTCATTCCAGGAGATTAAAACCGGACTAAATTGGGCTGAACATATTAAAGTGATAAGGAAGAGCATAAATTTATATGAGTAGATAGATTACTTTGGGTATCGAGGGCATAATGGACCTCAACGACCAATATTGCCAAGGAGTAGTGTAACGGGGGGGTTCCTTGTTTGGATTTCGCTTTGCGATACGTCCCACGCACAAAATGCAGTGCAATGTTGGGATTGAGGAGAAGTTAGTACTTAGTGCTCATACTATATTAATATATATATATATATATATCGATAATCGACAGTGCCAAGGAGTAGTGTAACGGGGGGGTTCCTTGTTTGGATTTCGCTTTGCGAGACGTCCCACGCACGAAACGCCGTGCACTATTGAGAGTTGGGAATAATTATCCATACATTAATTGAATTTAGTAATTTAGGGTTCTACGCGTCATGCTTTGAGGGCATAATGAATCTCGATAATCAATATTGTCAAGGAGTAGTGTAACAGGGGGGGGGGGTCCTTTTTTGAATTTTACTTTGCGAGACGTCCCATGCATGAAACACAGTGCAGTATTGAGATTTGAGAGAAGTTTAGTCTTTAGCATTTAGATGCTAATAACTCATTCATGTTTATAACTAGAACATAGGATATTCTAGAAGGAGAATGTTTAGGTATATTTTGTGTGTTAGTAAGTTGACGTTTATGTGAGATGGGTAATATTAGAAGTTGAGGGTTAAGTTTTAGATGGAACATTATATGAGTATATTTTGGGAGTAAGTTAGATTACTTTGCACCTGGATAGATTTGGGCTATTAATTGAGGATCATGTGCATACGTTTAGATGCGTGCTTTAGTTGAGAGGTGAGTTGGATTTTCCGGAGAGTGTGACTCCACCTTAATCATGTTATATTGCATTTAAAATAATTATGCATTTTAATGCACTTGCTATAAATGTTTTTCACCCTCGGGCTCTGACCCGTTTATATATCTCTCTCTCGTGCAATATATTGTATATTACTTTAGGTGTCCAGCCGCGACGATACCTAGGATGCTTTTCTATCCGTATTCGTGGAGCTGTAGCAGATGTGGACTGTTGCAGGATTGTGTTATAGCCGATTCCCATTCTTTGTGTATCTAGAATAGGATTCAGTTGTATATCGGGCTTGTGACCAAGTGTTGTAGACGTGGTACTTTTATTTATTCATTCACAGTAGTTGTATTTGTCTGTGACCCGATAGCTTATTCAGGTATTTCATTTTGTACATTGTGTTGTACTCCTTTATTAGTCTCCTTTATATTAATTGAGCAAGTGTGCGTCTCTTCTCATATTTAGAAATTATGTTATTGGTTAGTTGTTGCATAGTTGGTTTTAATAATGTTTTAAAATAAAAAAATTTGGCACCCTCTTTTTGTAGTAATGGGTAGTTAGCCGTGTTTAGTGCTTGTATCGTCAGTTGATGCTGAGAATGATCCACATGTGATTCCTGATTATTTTAGTATAGGGTTGGCCACCCGTTATTATTTTGAGCGTGGTGTCACACTCTACTTTAGTTTATTTATTTTATTTGGGATTATTGTGTGCGCATGAGCTTGGGATTTATCTACTTCATGTCAGTTTGACATATTTACTTTTATACTGGATTTATCATACGCTTGGTGCTCGATTGGATTTTATTTTCATTGGAATATTAATTTAAACTCAATTGTGTTTCATTAATATATATATGTTATGCGATATTGATGCTGAGAATGGTATTAATTAACAAACAAGCCCCATCTTCGGTGTATCATGTCTGGTCAACCTTTTCGTCTGAAAATGGGGTTTTTACAAATATTTTATAATTCTTTATAAGCAACGTCAAATTTTTAATAAAATGTTATAATCTTCTTATAAAGCCTTATTTTATAAAAATGTTATATAAAAATACAGTTGTTTAAAAAATTTAGATCCATCTATTTGTTTTAAAAAAACATCTACTTTTTTTAAAATAAAAGTAACGTTCAATTTTTACTTTTAAAAAATTAAAAAACATTTTTAATATAACTTTTTAATGAAACAGTTTTTTGGAACATTTTAAAAATATCGTTCAACTTTTTTATATGCATTTTTAATTGTGTCACTTTAAGTTTCTCATTATTTTTAATATGACTTTATCGAATAATTATTCATGTAATGAGTTAATAACTAATACGTGATTAATTCAAAAATAATAATTAACATTATATTTTATTTACATGCGTAACTTAAAAAAAATATTTTAAATATTTTACCTCACTTTAAGTTACTTTATGTAACTTAAAATTTGATTCAATAAATATATTGATAAAAATAAATTGAAAATATAATTAAAGGGATACATTTTTCCCCTTTATTCTACAATAGTTTTACAAATTCAAATTACATAAGTGTATATAGTTAAGTTTATTTTCAAAACTTTAATCTATAAAAAATTATAATTATACTATTCAAAATATTTAAGTTTTCTGTTAGATTTTACTTTTGTATATTTTTAGGATGAAAATAATTGTTCAAGTGTGGTCGAATCTGAATCTCCATAAATATATATATATTTTAGATTAGTTGTGTATATGCAATTAGTATTACTTGTTATGTAAGAATTACAACAGTTTGTTTTTGAAATTTAAGCGCGTGGAATTCATATATTATACAAATTAATCACGTTTTACTGTACTATAAACAAGAGTTCTAATTTAATTAAACTTAAATTAGCTCAGTTTGGATGGAAATACAATGGAGTTCCAATTGAATGGACGTAGAGTAAAGTTCAGTAATATGAAAATTTAATTAGTCAGAACTCCCCTTTTGCTGGTATCTCGGACTTGTGATTTTGAAGATATGTTGTTTGGTTATGTTTTTGGTTTTTGTTGTTTATTGTTGTATTTGCAGGCTCCGCTTGGAGCTTCTTCTTTCGTCTCCTTTGTGAGCGTTTTATCCACTTTTGGTATAACTGTCAGGTTTTTGGGGTTTTGGTTCAACTGTCCCAGCGGTTGTTCCTCTCGGGTTGAGACTCAGAAGGGCTCCGTGTCTTTTTGGATTTCTCCCACCTTAACTATGGTTCGCCTATTTTTAGGTCCCTTAGAGTTTGAGCCTCCCTCCTTGGCGCTGGTGTTTTTGACGTGTTTGTCTGACATTATTCCACCGTCTGTTTGCCTTGTGCACAGACTTTGTTCGGAGCGGCTCGCCCTCTGGTGCCTTCGGTACCAGTTTCTTGGTTTTGTTGCTGAGATATGTCGTGTGCTGACCCCAAAACTTGTCGGTTGTAGTATAAGTCTTTTTTTAGGCTTTGTCCTAATTTTCCTGTTTAATCTACGTTATTTTCTCTTCTCTCCTTTCTACTTAACTCGAGACTGTTTGAGTTATGTTGTTCTTCTTGTTTGTTACCCTACGTTACATTAATGAAATCCCATTTGGGACGATCAAAAAAAAAAACTTGTCTAATGAATTCAATTTTGAACTTTGTGCAACATTTCTCATTAGCAGTAGACATGGTAAGAATACCAATTGGATTTTTTTGTTAATAGATTTATTTGTAGTAGCTATGAATTGGAAAGGCGGCAAAAAAGTCTCCTAAGTGCCACCAAAAGTAGTTTAATGGCCATAATTGAAACTGACATTCTCCGGTTAAAAACGACAACTAACAATCAATAACAAAAACGTTGTCACCCAACCGATAATAAACAAGAACAAATGTACCCTAAAATCCAAATAACCCTATTTTTTATGCATTGCACGGTGCTGAAATTATGGCTTTGTGGGATTTTTGAAAAATGTTTGTATTAGTTGGGTCTTGATTATATATGTTATATGTTTGTTTTGTTCATTTATTTATCAAATCCCTATTTGGTCATATTGTAGTACAATATTACTTGGTATTCCATGAGCATATTTGTTCATTTATTCATCAAATTCTTGTCATGTGGTCCTATTGGAGAACATGTTTTACTCTGTTACAAGTTTGTATGTTCCTTCATCAAATCCATGTTTAAGATGGGTAGTCATGTGCTTAACATGATAGATATTTCTTGTTTCATTATATCTGCTTCCCAGGTGCATCATTATAGAAGATTGAGGGAAATAAAATATATTAAGTTGATTAGATGTATAAAAGACTAGAAATTTTGATAATTAGATCTAGACTTTTGACCTTTTGGACCCTTAACGCTGGTAGATGAGCAATGAACTCTACGATGCTTGATGCTACTAATTGGCCAACTAGGGGTCGCATTTAGTCATGACATAGTGAAACGCATTTTTAGGAGGTTTTTTACCTTACCTCGCTGATATAATTGCATAATTTCTGTTAGAGGATAAAAAATTAGACTTGACCCTCTCCCTGGCATGCCAAATGTACAAGTGGGTTCGTGCCCATGCTAGGGGAGCAAATCTAATTTTTGAACTATAAGGGAGTACTTTCAATTATGAAATTATCTCATTGGCCAAATGAAAAACCCTGTTCTTTGTAATCATAGTTATTGAACTATTAGATGTGTGTACCAGTATATCACCACCTCGTCTATCAATCCTATTTAAGCATGATACGTCTTGGGTCTATTTGTGGGTTATGAACGTGAAGGTTAGACTATTTCAGAAATAGTGTAGAGTAGGGCTGGTTTTCGGTCGGTTTGGTCGGTAAATGGACCATACCAATACCATACCAACTTTAAAATCATCAAACCAAAATTACCAGTTTTACAAGCCGATACACCAACCCATAAACCAAAACCAAACCGCGGGGTACATCGGTAAAATCGGTTTTTTGCAATAAAATTGATTTTTCGAAAAATACGATAATTTCGATAAATTTCTATTTGCGGTATATAAATATATGCATGGTTTCTTAAATACCTACATGCGTCAAACTAATTATTATTAATATCATCATAAATAATAATATTTTTTAGAACTCCATTGATCTTCCTATCCAAGTAATAATATAAGAACTAACTAATCGAAACATTAAAACAGAAGTACTAATCACTTTCATGAAATAATTGAAAGAAAAAAGAGTGAAAAATAAATTACCCATCCAATGAAGCCAACCAACTCTCATTTGTGAAGCTAACCCACTTCAGATTTAAGAGACTCTCATCCAAGTAGATTCCCGTACCTGTGAGTGAGAGAAATCTAATGAGTATTAGAAAAGTGCTCACTAACATAAATTTATTAAACTAACACAAATGAGGAATCTGATGTGGGTGAAAATGTTACCCTTTATTAAATTAGAACATTCCAAAACTAACCACACAAACCTTGAACTCGTCAAAATCTGATGTGAATAAATCTCACCGAAGTCCCTTGGTTCCCGAGACTTAAACATCCTAAAACTCAAAATTCATGCAATAAACTGTTCAGTAAAAATCTTACATAAATAAAACAAAATATAAAGAAGCTTGGCTTGCCCAATTTTTACAACTTGGCCAACTTTTACTTTCGGTTTCCACTGAACCCCTATTTATAGTAGGTGATAGTATGTAAATACCCATGGATGGGCGATGTGGGATAAGAGATATAGTGGTTGGTTGCAATTAGTTTCTCCCGCCAAAGCTCATACCTAGTTTCGCTTGCTTACTTTACTTATTTTGTTACACTCAAAGAGAATTGATGGTGGCCCACCATTTTGTAACCACATGTGCACATAGAAATGCTTTTATTTCAAGTTTTCAAAGTGAATTAACAGATGACCAAACGGTCCAAAATAATATACATAATTAAAATATTAGTTATGTGAGTTTATTAATGTTTTCTTAAATTGGGTGTATAAATTACTTTAATTGATATATCTAGTTTATAATTTAGGTATATTATTACGATATTTTTTATATTTCATATTCTGAAATTTTAAAAGCGGTAATTTCGGTAAATCGGTTTTTAAAATGTTCAAACCAAAACCAACCACAAAAAATTCGGTAATTTCGGTTTCGGTTTTCGGTAAGTAAAAAATGTAAACCATTACCACTTTTTTTCGGTACGAAACGGTACGGTACGGGTTTTTACCGTACCGCGAACACCCCTAGTGTAGAGTATGAGGGTGTTCGGATATTTTTCATTACTCATATGAGGATGTGAGAAATATCTTAAGAAATACCGCAAAAGCCATTGTCTTAAAAATACACAAAATGGAGAAGAAAAAATTGAAAAAAAAATATTTGAGTTAGCTCCCTGTATGGTTTCTTTGACATGTGATTTATGGTCTTCAATTAAAACGGATTGATTTATTTGTGTCACCTCGTATTTTATTGACAAATATTGGAAATTGGAAAAAATGATTCTTAATATTCCAGTAATGCCACCTCCGCATAATGAAATTTGCTTAACCGAAAAGGTATCCAATTTGTTGTCTGAGTGGAGCATTGAGAAGAAATTTTTCGCTATCACTCTGGACAATGGATCCAGCAATGATACATTTGTTGAATTGCTAAAAAGTCAATTAAATAATGAATGTGCACTTTTAAGTAAGCGTGATTATTTTCACATTCGATGTTCTGCTCATGTTTTAAATTTAATAGCTTAAGATGACTTAAAGGCAATAGATGAAGGGGTGGGGAAGGTGCACGGGTGTGGGAAGTATATTAAACGCTCACAAGTTAGAAAATCAAAATTTATGGATATGTGAAATGCGAAGAGAGGTTTGCGTGAAGATGTCCCTACTAGGTGGAATGCAACAGTCCAAATGATTGAAAATGCTATATTTTATCAATGTGCGTTTGTACGTTTCGCAGTATGTGACTCAAATTTTATGCATTGTCCAAATGAAATGGAGTGGGGAAAGATTGAGAATTTTTTTTTAAGTTTTTGGAAGTTTTCTATGAAGTGACTTGCATCTTCTCCAAAAATAAATACCCTACGACTAACTTGTGTTTTAATTCCGTTTCCATTGTTAAGTTCACTTTAAGAGAAAAAATGCAAAGTTCGGATATCTTTATGATGCAATTGACATGTAAAATATATGAGAAATTTTCTAAGTATTGGTCGGACTATAATTTTCTTTTTGTAATGGCCGCGCTTTTGGATCCTTGTCTCAAATTTCATTATGTTGAGTTCACTTACCAAAAACTCTATGTTATTAATAATTGTCAAAGTCGTCTTGTTCGAGAAAAGTTGTTTGCTCTATTTGGTGAATACACGAGAAACTCAATTATGGGCGAGAACACCTCTACTACAATGGGAGATAGGTGTAAGGAAGTTGGTGATGAGAAAACAAATGCTACCGTACTAAGTCGAACCACCAAAAATAAGTTTAATGTAAATGCACATTACTGTTTTTTTAGTAAATGCAAAAAAAAAAATTTTTAGTAAAATACATTGTTGATTTTTTTCACACATTGTTGTTTTTTTAGTAAATACAAAAAGTAGCTATTTTTTTAGTAAAATATATTGTTGTTTTTATTACACACATTGCCGTTGTTTAGTAAATACAAAAAATGGCGATTTTTTTTAGTAATATACATTGCTATTTTTTATTGCACACATTGCTTTTTTTTTTTTAAGTATATATAAAAATAGCTATTTTTTTAGCAAAATACGTTACTTTTTTTTATTACACACATTGTTGTTTTTTTAGTAAATAAAAAAAATTGTTGGTTTTTTTTACCAAATATATGATGTTATTTTTTTACTAAATACATTTTTTTAGAAGTTCTCTTCTCATGAAAGTCCAAAACTTTCTTCCATACGAAAGACACAACTTGAGATGTATTTGGATGAACCAAGGAGTGACTTAGAAAAACAATTATGTGTTTTAACCCTTTGGAGAGCTTATCAATACCAACCTGATCTAGCTTGTATGGCTTGTGATGTCTTAAGTGTTCTTGTATCCACAGTTGCATCAGAGTCGACCTTTAGTAATTGTGGTCATATGCTTGATCAATATCGGCGCTCACTTAAACGTGAAAATCGTAGGGGCCTTGATTTGTATGTACTACTGATTAACCTTTTGGCATTAAAGATAAAATTATATTTCTTTGTAATTCGTGTCTTTTTTAATTAATGATTCTCACTTGTTAATCATTTTTGATTTTTTACTAATAAGATTATTTAGAGCTAAATTTGCTTGAGCTCACTCAAGATATCATATAATTGGATAACAAGAAAAGTAATTCATCGGATGCTATCAAGTTAATACATGTTATTTTAATGTTTTAGTTTCATTTGTATTACAAATTTGTATTATTCTAATGCTTATATTTTTGTTTGCATAGGGATGATATTTTGCATGATGATGGGAGAAAGAATATTGCAAGGTCCGAGGAGAGTAGTGATATTTTGAAGACATTTGAAATGTTTTGGAACTTTTGGTAGTTGAGATTATATAATTTTTAGTTGTGCACGCATATTAGTGGTTTGTGATGTAATGATTTGTGATATAATTTTTAGTTGTGCATACTTATTATATAATTTTTACATGTTTTGGAACTTTTGGTGGTTGAGATTTAACATCAAAAGCATAGTAGATAAAAATCGGTCATTGGCAATTAAATTGTGATGTAATTATTTTTTGGGTGCACTTGGAAACACGAATTGGAAAAATCTGCTATAAATCCAGTCGTGCCAATCGCATCATCTTGTGTCGTGCCAAGCATTATCGCGCCACTCGTATCGTGTTAATCGGGTTTAATCAGATCAAAATTACAAATCATGTCAATCGTGTCATGTCGTATTAGAAGTGGGTCGTTTTCGGGTTGTGAAAAAATAATACGACATCGTGTCACTAAAATATATTTCAGATCTGGTTGAGTCGGTCCTGAACCACACCCGATAACACGATTTGCCACCCCTACTATTTCTATGTTGAGGCATGCATACGAAGTGAGTTATCAATCTACATGATTTTAATTTTGTTATTGCCACAGTTAAAGATCCTATATGAATCTTAGCAACACAAAAATATAAATCAAGTTCGCTCTTTCTCTCTTCATTCATATTTGCCTGTTTGAGATGTTTCCCATGATTAGAAGGTGTTTATGAGAATATCGGTGTAAGAATCGTCTCTCCCCCAATTTTCTCTTAATTAATTTTGATGTTGGCAGGATTCAAGATCGAGTTGCATTATAAGGTGGGTAGAAAAATATATTTCTAATTTGTGTCTCATTTGATTCCCAAATAGAGTCTACAATTCTTATTCTGATTGTATGATGAATTAAATAACAAAACACCGGGATGACCAATTATTGTAACTTTCTAATACATTTTTATATTTCCTAGTGTTTTCCTCAATATTTTCTGAAATCCTTACACAACAAAACATTTCAATTTTATTCAGTTTTTATTGTTAATAAATTCTTATTAAATTTTGAATGCTTATTCAAAGTCATGAATAGTAATAGCAAAACTATGGGCTGAAGTTAATTTGGGCGGGTTAAATATGGGTTGAGCTTTATGTGGGTTGGACTAAATATAGGCGGATCAAATATGGGCTTGACCAACTCATTTTTTTTCTAATAAAGTAAATATTACAATTTAGGTATATGTAAAAAAAACTTATATTTTACTCCTAACTTTTAAAACGAATTTTATATTTGACTCGTAGCTTTTAAAATTAGACCCCATATGTGATTCACAATTTTTTCAATATAAACCCCATATTTAAATAAGGGTCAATTATTGAATAGTCCCTACTATAAATGTATATTTTTTAACAAGGACACATATTTTTAATTTAACCCATTTAGTCCCTCAAGCACTCAATATTCTCTTATTTTAGAGGTCCGCGCCAGCGGCACTCCCTCTCCAAAATATGTGGCAAAGGATTTTTTGAGGCAAAATAAAAACGGTTGGACTAAATGAGTATTAAAAAATGTTCGAGGGACTATTTGGTATATGTCCCTTTAAATAACTGAATTAATATAAATTGTTTTATTATTTGGGCAATATAGCCACTACTAGTCATGACTCAAAAGAATGCTAAGTCTTCGTAAACTTGAATTACTTCCCATTAACAAGACTTTGAAGTCGTCCCTGTGTAGGTTTTAATGAAATGGACAAATATGTTAGATCGTGTCATCAAATGAACCATACATATATGGTAGTTGCTTTCATTAATAGCTGTCAAGATTGTTACCTACTCAACTTTAATTTAGAGACCATATGATTCATTATCATAATAATACTTAGGATTAATATAAAATGATCCATAGATCAGATTGGATAACTAACAAATTAATCCCCGTAAATACGTTAACACCAATAAATGATACAAACTTACCATGCATATAAATTAGGGTTAATTAGATTTTTTATCTCAAAATTTTACTTCGTTTTTCACTTTGTTATCCAAACTTTCATTTTTTGAACTTAATTTTCTAAACTTTCAAAATCACTACAAGTAACCCATACCATTAACACCGTCAATATTCGGACGGAAAAGTAAGTCAAGCGTCATGCACATGAGTGTATTTTGGTCCAAATCAATCAATAATATTTAAAAATAGAAATTACATAAAAACATTTAAAAATTATATACAAAATCTATTGAATACAAAAAAAAAACATTTTGAATTTTTTGAATATTACATAGAGTATTCTTAAAATCTGGAAATTAAAATAATATTTTTTAAATTATAAAAAGAATAAATTACAGAAATTAAAGAAAATTAAGAAACTAAAAATTATATAAAATTAACAAACCGAACATTACTGGAAACTGAATTTCTTTTAGAGAAAACAGTAAAAAAAACTTTTAAAAGTTCAGGAAATAGTAGAAAACACGATTTAAAACTTTAAAAAAACTGAAAAACTTTCTAAAAATATGAAAAATATTGAAATAAACTTTAAAAAATCTTAAATTGGCAAAAAAATATATAAAAGATTTGGAAAATACACAATTTTACTTAAAAATTCAAAAAACTGCAGAAAAATAAATTTACAGCAAAAAAAAACTATTTTCAGTAAAATACATAAAAAAATTCAAAACGAAAAATATATTTGTAGAAAAAAAATCAGCACAATTAACCCTTATAAAAAAAAATATTTACTGCAAAAGGAAAAACAATTACAGAAAAAAAAATATATTTTCAGCAAACTTGAATGGCATTATGAGGTGGGTAGAAATATATATTTCTTATTTGTGCCTCATTTGATTCCCAAATAGAGTCTACAATTCTTGTCCTGATTGCTCACACTGGAATGATGAATTAAATAACAAAACGCTAGAATGGCCAATTAGTGTAACTTTCTAGAACATTTTTATACTTCCCTAGTGGTTTCCTCTATATTTTCTGAAATCCTTACACAACAAAGAATTTCAATTTTCTTCTGCTTTTATTGTTAATAAATTCTTATTAAATTTTAAAAGATATTGAAAATTGGTTATATAATCTTATCATTCAGATTAAATAATATTTTTGGAGCTTTTATTTTCTTTACAGTTAAATTGTAAATAGAGACCACTATATTTAGGGATTTCAAAGATTCAGGGATTTTCAAGCTTGCATCTTTGGCGAGAGTGGCCTGTTTATCTTATAAGATTAATAACTCAATAAGCTTTTGTATTATCGTACTTCTTTTTTTCATTTTAGAGGTTGGGTTCTTTTTAGCCTTTTTATTGTGTACTAAATGTTTGTTTGTTTGGTGGGAAAGTCAGTAAGAAAACATACATGCAAATAAAATTGCATAAAAAGGTAACCCAACTACACAGGTGTTTGGTGACCCAACTGAGCATGTTTTGTGGGAAAATCATAAAATTGAGGAGGTAAATCTAGAAAATAAAAGTTTGAGTGATGAATTAAAAATATGGATAAATTCCAAGGATAAGTGTAATTAAACCAATAAGTAATGAACCTGAAAGAAAACAAGCCTTCGTCAACCTAAATTATCTCTTATTTTTAAAGTTTCATTACCACTCAAAAGAAAACAAGCATTCATCAACTTGAATTACTTCCCATTAACAAGACTTTGAATTCGTCCATGTGAAGGTTTTAATCAAATGGACAAAGATATTAGACCTAAACAAACATATAAGGCTATCAAACAGGTTGTATATATTTCCCACACCCTTTACAATCAAAGGTTTACATGATATATATAGTTAGCCTACAACAGTAAGATAAGGATGAGTGAGAGGTTTGAAATTTGAAATTAAGTTACAACTGACTACAGAAGATCTCGGAGTGGATTATCCTCAATACGCCCCCTCAAGCTGATGGTACTAAGGAGGAAATAACCTTCAGCTTGTCTCTGATAAAACTGTACAGAGGAGAAGAAAGTCCCTTTATCATAATGTCAGCAAGTTGATCCTTGGTAGAAATGAACTTGACTTGGAGATCCTTGCGAGATACTTTTTCACGGACGAAGTGAAAATCAATTTCAACGTGCTTGGTTCGAGCATGAAAGACGGGATTTGTCGTGAGATAGGTCGCGCCGATGTTGTCACACCAAAGTGTGGGAGCATGAGAGATAGGAACACCAAGCTCAAACAGAAGGGATTGAAGCCATGTTAATTCAGCAGTTGTGTCAGCGAGAGCTTTGTATTCTGATTCGGTAGAGGAGCGGGAAACTGTCTTTTGTTTACGAGAGCACCACGATATGAGATTGTTGAAAAGAAAGATGACGTACCCACCCGTAGACCGACGATCATCCAAACACCCTGCCCAATCAGCGTCAGAGAAGGCCTGGATGTCAAAATTTTGGGACGGTGTGAGAACAAGACCATGGTGGGACGTATGTTTAAGGTACCGTAAAATCCGTTTGACAGCTGTCCAATGATCACTGGTGGGATTATGCATATACTGGCAGACCTTATTCACTGAGTAAGCAATGTCAGGTCTTGTTAGTGTTAAGTATTGTAAGGACCCAACAATTTGACGGAACTTGGTGGGATTATCGAAGGGAATTCCACTGGTTTTGGAGAGCTTGATTGTGGTAGATGTAGGCGTAAAAACAGCTTTGGATTCAAGCAGGCCAGACTTGCGAAGAAGATCCCTTATATACTGCCGCTGAGATAAGATTAGACTGGAACCGTGGGGCAGTGCTTCAATACCCAGAAAATAGGATAGATGACCCAAGTCTTTTAGGGAAAATTCTTGGCCAAGGGTAGAGATGAGCAATTGAATCTGATGAGTGTCAGTACCAGTAACCAATATATCATCCACATAAATCAATATAAATATCTGGAATTGTGGGGTTGTATGAATGAAGAGGGAAGAGTCAGTTTTGGAGGCATGGAAACCACGAGTGACTAAAAAATTTTTGAGGCGAGAGAACCACGCTCGCGGGGCTTGCTTGAGACCGTATAGAGAACGATGTAGATGACATACGTGATGTGGATTAACAGGATCTTCAAACCCGGGTGGTTGCTGCATATATACGGTTTCATCGAGAAACCCATGCAAGAATGCATTGTGAACGTCAAGTTGTCTGATTTTCCAACCGCGAGATACGGCAAGGGACAAGACAATGCGAATGGTTGTAGGTTTTACCACAGGGATGAATGTCTCACCATAGTCAATGCCTTCTTGTTGGTGATATCCTTTTGCCACTAACCGGGCCTTGTACCGTTCGATTGACCCATATGATTTCCTTTTAATCCGGTAAACCCATTTGCACCCGACAATGTTCATGGATGGAGTAGAAGGAACCAAAGACCACGTGCCATTTCGAATGAGGGCATTAATTTCATCACTCATAGCTTGCCGCCATGCCGGAAGCTTATTGGCAGTGCTAAAACATGTTGGTTCTTGATGGGTGTCAAGAGTGCAGAGAGATGTGGAGGGTTGTGGCATATTGCGAAGTTGCATGGGGTGGGAGCGCATGGGGACTTGAGATATGGGGCCTAAGTTAACGATGAGATTGAGGCCATTGGGATTAGTGTAGGTGCGAGATAGAGGGGATATGTGTGGAGAGAGAGTGGGAGATGGGTGAGTAGTGGGTGGTGAGGAGGGAGATATAGGCTGAGATAAATGCAAATTGGGTGGGGTAGAGTGGGAAATGGAATTTAAAGTAGAAGAGAGGTTGGACCGAGTTGGAGAGAGAGAGGGATTAGAGTTGGAACAGTTTATGCGAGGGATGTTTCTATGTGATGGACCGAAAGTGGGAGATGATTGTGGGTGGTTAGGAGAATAAGGGAATGTTTTTGTGTTGGTGT
The DNA here is from genome assembly GCA_949130495.1 of Sambucus nigra. Lineage (NCBI taxonomy): Eukaryota > Viridiplantae > Streptophyta > Magnoliopsida > Dipsacales > Adoxaceae > Sambucus > Sambucus nigra. The sequence continues at coordinate 525,330,877 of OX422220.1, forward strand.
GGGGAGTTACCAGGGAGGTGGGTTGATTAGGACAAAATTTTGAAGGGGGATATAAACGGATAGGGCTGGAAATGTAAGGGGATGGGGGTGGTGATGTTTGTGGTGGGGAACCGAGTATTGATGGACCCGAAAATGGGAAGCTAAATTCATCAAAACGAACATGGCGTGCCATATAAATACGGTTTGATTTTAAATCCATGCAACGGTAGCCATGATGAGTGTTGTATGGCACGCCATGTTCGTTTATAAATCAAATCGTATTTATATGGCACTCCATATTAAAGTTGCATTGGGCACGGGTTGGTGCCGTTTATAAATCCAATGAGTTCCTGTCCACGTAAAAATGGTATTATTTGGGTTTTCCATAATAAGAAGTTGGTCCTGTTCAGCTTGAGAGTTAAATGATGGTGAGCATTTGTAAGGGGAGATGGAGATGGAGATGGATTTGTTGGTAAGATAACAGTAGAAGGGTTAGAAATGACGACAGGGACTTCTTCAGCCATGGGGTTTGATGAGATTGGCTCTGATACCATAAACAAACATATAAGGCTATCAAACAGGTTGTATATATTTCCCACACCCTTTACAATCAAAGGTTTACATGATATATATAGTTAGCCTACAACAGTAAGATAAGGCTGAGTGAGAGGTTTGAAATTTGAAATTAAGTTACAACTGACTACAGAAGATCTCGGAGTGGATTATCCTCAATAAGACCATGTCAGCAAATGAACCACATATATATGGTAGTTGGTTTCATTAATAGTTTAGTCAAGATTGTTACCAATGCAACTTTAATTCAGAGACCATATGATTCACTGTCATAATAATACAATAGGATTAATATAAAATTTTCAATTAATCAGATTGTATAACTGACAAATTAATTCCCATAAATACGTTAACACCAATAAATGATATGAACTCGATCGTACCCAATACAAACTTATTATACATATAAGTTAGGAGGGTTAATTACACCTTTTCTCGTGAACTTTATTCAATTTTTCAATTTGTCTTCCGAACTTTCATATATGGACTTGACCACTTAACTTTCAAAATCACTACAACTAACCCATACCGTTAACACCGTTAGTATTCGGACGGAAAAGTGAGTCATGCGTCATACACATGAGGGCATTTTGTTCCAAATTAATCAATAATATTTAAAAAAAATAGAAATTACAGAAAAAGATTTAAAAATATTGAAAAAACAAATAAATGCAGGAAAATATTCTTAAAATTACAAAAGCAATATTTTAGAAATTATAAAAAGCATGAAAAACTTTCTAAGAAAATTGGTGAAAACTGATTTAAGAAAATTAAGAAATTGAAAATTATAGAAAAATTAAGAAATTGAAAATTATAGAAAAATGACAAACTAAAAAGTATTGAAAACTGATTTATTTTAATAGATCATACTTAAAAAAAAAATTAAAAATTCGGGAAATAGTATAAAACACAATTTAAAAGTTTTTAACAAATTATAAAACTTTCTAAAAATATGAAAATTTTGAAATAAACATTAAAAAAACTTAAAATGACAAAACAAATATATAAAGATTTGGAAATTACAAAATTTTATTTAATAATTTTAAAACTACAGAAAAATAAATTTACAGCAATATATATATTTTTAGCAAAATAAAAAAGACTTTTCAAAAGGAAAAATATATATTTTCACAAAAAAACGTCTTTCAGCACAATTAACCCTTATAAAAAAATTACAGAAAAAATACATTTTCAGCCAAAAAAAAAACATATTTTCAGGAAAAAAAAACATTTTCCTGCAAAGAAAATATTTTCCAGCAATTTTTTTTATAAATAAATGATTCAATAAAATATAATCGCCTAAGGGAGGAACCCGTATACTGAAAGTATACACTACTAAAGCAGGCAAAGGCAATGGAAAGAGAAGGCTAACCCGACCCCTAACCAAACAAAACTAAGCAACTCATTGTAACTCCTCCATAAAATCCAAAAACACAGGAAGAGATGGGATGCAACAGCTCTTGTGCCAGGTTAAAAGTGATCTCAAAACGCTATAACGAAGTCTAGAAGGGGCTAGCTCTTCCCCATCAAATCATCTTTGATTCCTCTTTAATAACACCGTCCAAAACATGCAATGAGGGACCATCCTCCAAATACTCCTCTCTCCCTTCCATCCCCTAGAGTTTCTCCAAGAAACAAACACATCTCTCAGTGGCATAACCCACTCAACACAACATAAGGAAAGGAAGATGGCTCCAAGTAACCTGACAATGCAGAAGCAAGTGGTTAGTCGACTCTTCTGCATCCTTGTAAAACCAACATCGACTAGCCAACCTCCTAGCCCTCTTCTGTAGCCCTTCAGTCATTAAATAACATGTCTGGGAGTGGTCTAGACAAATAAGGAAACTTTAGGGGGTGCCTTCGACTTCTACACTTCCTTCAACGGAAAGACCATAGTCCCACCCCCTCTAACACTGTGTTATACTGCTTAACCATCAAGCATCTGCCCTTCGCATTTTCCCATCTCAATAACGTCCACACCCCGAGTCAGAGTCGGTGCCGAATTCAACCAATCAAAAAGAGCATCGACATTCGCTAATTCTCAACCCCAAATGCCCCATCTATAGTTCGGATTCCGCACCACCCGGTCCCCCGACAACATCTTGTCATCCTCCACTAAACCCTCCTTATCCCTTCCAATTCGATACAATCTCAGAAAAAGCTCTTCCAACGAACCATCCATACCCCAACGATCCTTCCAAAATCTAATCCTACTCCCCTTACCTAACTGAAAGCTCGTGAGATGAGTGAATTCCTTCTATCCTCGAGCTTTAAATCTCCACATCCCCACCTCGTGGACAAAACGACCCACTAAAGGTCCCCGCCCAAATCGAGAACACCCCCTCGGAGCCACCATAACATTCCTCCATAATCGATCTTTCACTTTGTTGAACCTCCACAACCACTTTCCTAAAAAAGCCTTATTAAAAAAATCTAACCTCCTCACTCCTGCACCCCCTCCTTCAACGCTACGTATTTGGGCTCATTTGGGGGTTCAAAGTTGTGGCATAAGGCCCAACTCGGAATTTGAAGTCTAATAATATTTATTAAATGCTAATCCACTCATTGGGAGTTACATCCAAGAACCCTAAGAACACCCACCCAAGAAGAAGAGGAAGGAACACCCTTGGAGGAGGAAAATAAGTGCTTCTCCACTATTTTCACGCAAGGATTCTCTTGCCATTCTTATTCAAAGTGTACTAATATCATATAAATGTTGATTCCATGCCTAGACTAAGATTAAATCATGTGCGAGACTGCATATTTAGAGGTCTTTAGATTACTACAGAAATTGATGATAATCATATGATCCATGCGTAGGTCCCTAACCCCTCGTAGAGATCTAGATGGAAGGGTATAATGAAGCTTTAGGGCATTTTCATGCTAGGTTTAAACAGGCCCAGAATAAAGGCTACAAATGGGGTTGGACCAATTACCTAACAGTGATAAAGGTGGATCAGGACAACAAACTGTGGAAGTGGTATGGTCCGGGGTTGCTTGACCTTGAAGATCCCCCTTTTAGATTGGACGTTAACTGGATTCTTGCCAACACAATTCCACAATGCCTGATTTCAAAATATCTTGGAGATTATGGGCTGCACGACGAGCTGGAAATTGTCCGACCTCCTCATTTGCTAGATCGACCAAGTAACAGTAATAGGAGAATGCTTCAAGACTTCAATTTCATCAATTCTCCTTACAATTTAAATTATCCTCCTGTTGGCATGGATCCAGTTTCCAAAGCTGAGGGGAAATTCCCTCTAGAATAATATCATGTACTTCTTTTATGAACACAGTCATGTAATGAAAATTGAATGAAATGAAGTGTATTTGATCAACCTATCTTGTTAATCATTAGATGTGACTGTTTTCTTGATGTGAATGATTTCTTCTTTTTCATCAGTTCTATTGACACACTTAGATTAAAATCTAAATTTAGTATCAATTACCAATGAATACATAGGTTCTACTAGCATACTTAGATTAAAATCTAAATTTGGATCTAGTTACCCATGTGTCTTCAAAGGTTTTACTAACACACCTAAGTGTTTAGGTTTTCTATATTAGTTACCAGTGGTGTGACCAGGCGTATGTGGAATATGTGCCTACATTCCTCTTGAGTAATATTCACAACGTTCTTCCTGAACTTTGCCCAGTAGGATAAAGATCTTGTTGTTTCCTTATTTTTGTTGACCATCTTGAGGTCGTATTATCCTGTTTGGTATGCTGCCCATCAAGTTTTTCTTGTGCCGAGCAACTTATTGCTTACGTCGACCAACATTAGGCCTGTTTTTTTAGAAGATTCTTGTGTCGAACAACATTTTAAAGTTTTTCTGGCAACTTTCAAGCTTCATCATCATTCAAGTATTACGACCGATCAAGTATATAGTTAGTGCATAGCACTAATACTCCCATTTTTTTTAAAATAGAAATTGGAGGAAAGATCATTTTATTGATACTAAAAATTGATATTTAACTGAGTACAATTGATTATATCACTGGTTATATTTTCTAAGATGCTCGGCATGCCATTGATTCTTGAATTCTTCACCCTCCAAAGTCTCAATTCGGTAAGTTCCGGGTCGGATGATTGCTGAAATATGATATGGTCCATGCCAATTGGCCTCAAGCTTGTTGTGTTTCTGGAGGACCCTCTTTATCACATAATCTCCTTCCTTTAAGTTGGTCGACTTCTTCCGTGTATTGTAAAAATGATATGTTCGCTGCTGGTAAGCAGCATCTTATCGCACTTCTTCCAGCATATCCAAATCTAATCTTCGCATTAGATCAATTACAGGAGAGTTAAAATTTAGAACTCTATGGGATGGAAGACCCAACTTAGCAGGTATGCCTAATTCAGTGCCAAATGCTAACATGTATGGAGATTCTCCAGTTGCAGTTGTCGGGGTTGTTCGGTAAGCCCACAAAACAGAGTGTAGCTCATTAATTTAGTTTCCCTTTGTATCATCAAGCCTTTTCTTCAACCCATTGAGCAGAGTTCTATTTACAACTTCAGTTTGCCCATTAGTCTGAGGGTGTCCTGGAGCATAATGTAACTTTTGGATCATGGGTTGATCACAATAAGCAGCAAATTCATCATTATCAAACTGGGTCCCATGGTCGGTAATGAAGGCATAGGGTAGCCCATATCGGCAAATTATGTTCTTTCAAATAAATTGGCAGACCATTTCATAAGGCATGTCCACCAATGGCTTTGCTTCAACCCGCTTTGTAAAGCAATCCACAGCAACAACCAAGTACTTGAATCTTACTCGGGTGGTCGACAATAGACCGACAAGGTCTATACCCCACATTGAAAATGGCCAATGCGAAGTGATTGGGGTGAGAGAAGCCTATGGAGTCTTGCGAATGCTGGAATACCATTGGCACGGGTCACACTTTTTAACAAAAGATGCACAATCTGCTCGTATCGTTGGCAACAAGTATCCTTGCGCACTTATTAGCCGGAGAAGTGTTCTTCCGTTTATATAAGATCCACAAGATCCTTCATGTACTTCTTGAATTAGGTATGGAACCTCTAATGGATGAACACAACGCTGCAAACTAATTGTACATCCTCTCATGTACAAAACTCCTTTATCTAGCACATATCTGGCAGCTTTATACTTCAACCTTTTGGCTTCAACTATATCTGCTGGCAAAGTTCCTTCTTCAATGTATGCTCTGATGGGATCCATCCAATATGGCCCCATATCTACCGCAATAAAATTGATCACCAAATCCTCATCTATACTCGTATTGGCCAAAATTTCAAATAGGAATATTTCGTCAGAGTTCATCTCTGATAGCTGAAGCTAGGTGAGCAAGAGCATCTGCTTGGGCATTTTCCAATCTTGGGATTCTATTCATTCCAACTGCTGGTAATTTTGCTATTACTTCCACTGCTTTGGACATGTATCTAGATGTCAATTCACCTTTAGCTCCATACAAGTTCAATATTTTATTTACTACCAATTGGGAATCACTATATGCCACAACTTTCTCGGCATTCAGTGATTGGGCTAGACTTAAGCCCACAATGAGAGCTTCATATTCCGCTTCATTATTTGAGGCTTGGAACTAAAATCATAGGGCATCTTTAATATCAATATTATCATGAGTATTAAGTATTATACCTGATCCACTGCTTGTTGCACAAGATGACCTATCAATGTACAGGTTCCATATTGGGAGATCGTCGTCAAATGTTTGGTCTGTCAAAATCCTATAGTGGAATGTTTTACTCCTTTCTTCCTTACACTTCTTGGACATTTCTTGTAATCGGGAAGAGGATTCTGGTAGGTCAGCAATGACTTCTTCTGGTAAAAGTTACTCGGGAGCTTGACTGTCAACAACTTCTTTCACTTTATTTTCTCCTGATCCTTGCTTGGCCTGCTAATTTTGTTGCTCGGGAACCTCGGGGTAAGTTAATTTAGCTATGAAATCTACTATTGCTTGGCCTTTTAGAGAAGACCTTGGTTCATAGATAATATAATACTCCCCCAATTCGACTGCCTAATACATTAATCTGCCAGACTTCTCTGGCTTGTGCAAAGCCTGCCTTAATGGCATATTGTTGTACACTACTATCGTATGGGATTGAAAATAAGGCTTCATGCGTTTAGACGCTTCAATCAATTCCAGTGCTAACTTCTCCAGGCGAGGGTACCTGATCTCTGCTCCTCAAAAAGCCTTACTGGTGTAGTTAACAGGCTTTTGAACCCCCTTCTCCTCTCTGATCAAAGCAGAGCTCATGGCTGATTCGGAAACATCTAAGTACATGTACAATTTTCCCCCCATAATTGGTCAGGAATGCAGTGGAGGTGACCCCAAATATTGTTTCAACTCCAGAAAAGCATTTTCACACTCTTCATTCCATTCAAAACTCTTTCTGAGCTTTTTAAAAAATGGCAGGCACCTATCTGTAGCTCGAGACGCAAATCTGTTCAGAGCTGCTACTAGCCCAGTTAGCCTTTGTACATCCATTTTGCAAGTAGGAGATTACATCTCGATCAGTGCCTTGATTTTGTCCGAATTTTCTTTAACCCCCATTTGATTTACTATGTATTCGAGGAACATCCATTCCTGTACTCCAAAGACGCACTTGGTCTGGTTCAATCTCATCTGGTGCTTCTCAAGTTGATCAAAGGTCTGGGTAAGGTCGGCAGTATGATCGGACGCTTTCTTATTCTTTATAAGCATATCATCTACATACACTTCCATATTTTTGCCTATTTGCTTCTCAAAGACTTTGTTTACCAGCCGTTGGTATGTAGAACCTTCATATTTCAAGCCAAAAGTCATAACATTGTAATAGTAAGTTCTTTGGGGAGTAATGAAAGAAGTTCTCTCCCTATCTTCAGGCTTCATCTTGATCTGGCTATAACCAGAATAGGCATCCATAAAACTGAGTAGCTCATACCCTAACGTAGCATCCACAAGCTGATCTATTCGGGGCAAAGGAAAATGATCCTTTGGGCATGCTTTGTTAAGATCTGTGAAGTCTACGAACATCCTCCATTTGTTATTCTTCTTCTTGACCATAACTACATTGGCCAACCAATCAGGATATTTCACCTCATCAATAAAAGCAACTTTTTGAAGCTTATCAGCCTCCTCTTGTATAGCTTGGTTCTTCTTAAGGATGAATACTCTTCGCCTCCTCTTTACCGGCTTGACTTATTTATTAATGTTTAGCTTATGGAAAAGGAAGTTGGGATCTATCCCAGGCATATCTTCATGACTCCAGGCCAACACATGTAATACCCCGTATTCTTATGGGATTTTATTTTAATTATGGAGTTAGGATTAATTAACTTAAATGGAGAAATTTATTTTATAATTAATCTAGATTTAATTGTAATAATTACTAGCGTGACGAGAGTTAGTATTTATTGGCGATAATTATGTTGAATATTACTTAGTGAGTAAAGTAATATACGAATACGAAACTATTATTATGGTCGGGAGTGAAAAATACGACAGTTGCAATAAACTTAGTCGGGACGCGCGTGTGAGTCATGTCGGTATTACTTTATTGGGTTAAAAAGATAATTTACTTTTAAATAACTCGGATGGTCGTTTTGAGTGCACCAGTGTGCCCGGAAGGGTCGAAATAGTCAAAAAATACTACTCGGGTATTTTATTTGGATTTCGGGGCAAGTTAGGCCAAACAGACACCTCAAAGGGGTATTTTGGTCTTTTGAGATTTTTGGGAATTGAAATGGACAAAAATAGGAAATTAAAAAGAGAAAGAACGTGGGCATTGGGTTATCTGACAGTTTCCAAACGTACATGAGAGAGAGAGAGAGAGAGAGAGAGAGAACCAACGAGGGAGAAGAAGAGCTCCATAGGTGCTTTAGGCTAAGGATTCAAGTTCTTCCACCAGAAACCACACCAACTTATAGATTGTGAAGAGAGGATCATCCCCATACCAAATTCATTCAGCGATTCAGAAGTTCGTAAAAAGGCAAGTGTTTGTCTTGCTGTATTTTGAGCATATATGATTCATGTTAACATCAGTTGATGAGATAACTGGGATGCTATGAATTTGAGACTGAATTGGGCATTAATCCTAATTTGGGAGTATAGGGTTGAATGTAATTGAATAACCATGTTCTGGGTATATTAAATCTGAGTTTTATATGTGATTTCACGAAGTTAAATCTGGGATTATGTTGTTAATGGAGTTTATGTCAAACTAGGGCTTATTGAACATTCGAGTAAATTATTGAAATTCATGTTAAAATCCTAAGGATTTGATGGTAAAATGGATGGGAAAGTATTCTAATACTAGGGGATATAGATTAGAGTTGTTGAATGTGAATTAGGATGAGTTTTGAAGTGATTTTGTGTTGAACAAATTGGAAAAACAAAACTTTTGGAAGACAGGGACGAACCCTAAATTCTCATTCGAAGACCTGCCCAGGTCGTTCGAACGATAATTCCAGCGAAATTACCAACGAGATTTTTGAGTTCGTTCGAAGTGAGAAATTCGTTCGAACGACCTCGTTCGAACGAGAATTGCCAGGTTCTAAGGAGATTTCAGAAACTCCAATCTTTACCCAAATGAGTTAAAAACCCTTCTTGGTTCCTTTAAGAGAGAGAATATGACCTGCGCCATTCTAGAGTAGCCTCTTTTCATGATTTAGTAGTGAAAGGAATTGTGTAACTACTAAGTTAACGGGTTGGAATGAAAAAACCTTAAAGAGTATTTACGATAGAGAGGTAAATCATATAGTTAAAGTATTGTGCGTAGTAGGGACGAATATACTATATATAAATTTGGGGACTTAGGTTACGTGAATTCCTGTTGTGTATAATAAGTTGTGTGAATACTTATTGATTGAACTATTATGTGTATAACATACCTACGCTGCTTGCTATCGAGCGGAGGTTGCGCGTTGTGGACAATCATGCCTTGAGGAGCCTTCGGGCGGGATATTGATTAGTACCTCTAGAGCATAGAACCTAGGTACGAACTATCTGTGAGAACGATAGTGATAACGGTCGTATGGGCGCATAGGTATGTGCGTAGCCCATCGTCTTGGGACTATGTTCGCCTCCAATATATGTGCTTTATTTTGATGGTTCGCGAGAGATTGAACCTTCAGTCCTTTATGCAATGAGCGATGCAACGGGACATGATAGCAGAGTATGCAGGCACCGCAGCTCTGTCTCGGGGGGCAGTATTGTATATATATAAGATAGAGTATATATATATACTTGTGATGATATCTACTGTGTGAATTAAGTTGGTAGAATTAATAATAACATCTTAAATGAATTAAGTAGCGAACACTTAATTGTATTAACGGAAAGTGCCTTTTATGCTAAAGAGAGATTTGATTATATATATATTATATTGCGAGGGAAATACATGAGAACGATATTGGGCTAGAAGTAGATATTAGTCATGAAGGACTACTTAGTATGGGAATAGGAACTAGTAGGATTGGAAAGTACGCTAGGTGTGCACATTAGATGAGAGGTGAGCACCTCAAGTGAGTACGATAACCTAACATGAATAATATATGTGATAATAAATTATTTTAAGCACTTGGTAATTTTAAACTATTTTCAACTCGAGCTCTGACCCGTTTTCTGCAATTCTCCTTTTCTTGTCAAATTACTTTAGGTGCCCAGCCACAGGGAGACCAGGATTAGGAGTTCCACTCATTTGACGAGTTGTAGCTACTGTGGAGGTTACACGACCTTGGCAATAGACACCTCTATATATATCGTTTCTTCCTTTGGATTATTTCATCAGTTAGTGCATGTCGCCCCTTTCTGTTTAGATGTTTAGATATTTTGGATTTAATTATTTATTTTCTTCAGTTATTGGATTCAGTTCGTTGAACTATTATATTTGACTTTTGGCTGGAAGTGTTTACTCCAGTCCCTTTTATTATGCCAATTATTTTATTTCTTATGTGATTGGACTGATTGGTGAATGTCTAGTTAATTTCTTAAACTGTTTTATTTTAAATGAAAAGAAATTTTTTTACATCAACCTTTTTAAATATTAGGTGGTTAGTCTTAATAATAAAGTTTTTCGACAGTGATGCATAATCTGGACCAACTGGATATTCGGATTTAATTAATAAAGGACTGATCACCCGGTATTTAATTAGGCGGGGTGTTACAACACATGCTTTCTCTGTTTAAGGAAGCTCACTAGTTTCTGTTTAAGAACAGGATCCAACGTTGTTCTAGTTTTAGTGGTGCGCTCTCGTTTGTCATCATCTAACACAATAATTTCTCTTGCCTCAACTATTTCGCCCTTCACCAATTTTGCTTCCTCCCTTATATCTAAGGTTTCAACCTCAGATTCTTTATCAGGTTCAGAGGTATCCACTTGGTAAGTGGTGGTTTTCCTCTTTGTTTCTTCAAGATTCTCCTGCTCGGCAGATGAGTATTAGCATTCCTGAGCTACTTTTTGGTCACCCTTCACAACACCTACACTAAATTTGGTTGGGAATTTCAAGTATTGATGAATAGTAGAGGGCACTGCCTCAAACTTCTTTAGCCCAACTCTTTCCATAATCACATTGTAAGTGGAATGGACATTTTTATCCATTACAAAGAAACGGATTTTCTCTGTTCGGCTGGCTGGCCATGTGCCAATCATCATTTCCATCTTAATGGTCCCCAAAGGGAAGACTTTCTCACCTGCAAAACCTATCAATGGTCGGTGGTGGGGCTCCAATTGACTGAGCTTGAAATCCAAGTTGTTAAAGCAAGGATAGAAAATTATATATGTCGAGCTGCCATTATCAACTAACACTCTAGAGACAATCATATCTTCCTTTCTGACTTTGATTACCAGAGGGTCATTGTGAGGGTAAAATACTCCTGATAGGTCATTTTTAGAAAAGCCTATCACCAGCTTGTCTTTGTTAACCTTCCTTGGTATGTCTTTCTCGGCGAGATTAATCCTCTGTATGTACGGGCCAGCTTGTGCCTCATTGAGGTAAGATTTCTCTATACAATACGATCTCATCCTCCTGCATCTCCACCTATAATGATTTGGCAATCAGAAGAAACAAAACTGTGTGCGAATACCTCGCATTTCGATTGTTGAGGCTTTGGGGGCAGATCGGGATCATCATCTTGGTCATCTTCATGGTCCCTTTTATTCTCCTCTCTAGGTCTGCAAGGAGATTTTGATCTGTGCCGAGATCCTTCATTATTTTTTTGATTAACAAACCGATTCAATTTTCCTCTTCGAATGAGAGTTTCAATCTCATTTTGGAGGGCAATGCAACGATCGGTTTTGTGACCATGGTCCCTATGGAACTTGTAGTATTTGGTTTTATCCCTCTCAGTATGGTAACTCCTAAATTTGTCAGGCCAATGCACATCTTTGTTATTTTTTTATCTCTTCCAAAACATATTGAATGCCCATGGTTAGTGGAGTATAGTTGTTATACTGCTTGAGCCTTTCTATAATCCCCTTCTGTTTTGACTCCTTGTGCTCCTTGGAATCTTTGTAATCCTTCTTGTCACTCTTTCCCTCAGTTTTCACCCACAAGATTCGCTTAGCTTCCATTGATTCCTCGGCATACATGATCTTTGCTTCTTTAGCCATCAACTCTGCCATTTTCTTTGGGGAATCTTTAGCAAGTGTGTAATAGAGTTTCTCGATGAGTAATCCACTCATAATGGCTGTTATAACAATTTTCTCCTCGTAATCCACAACCTCCAGCTTCTTGTTATTAAAATGAGAAATGTAGTCCCTGGTGCTTTCTACTTCCTTCTGTCATACACTGAGCAAATGTGCTACCCTTTTTATAGGCTTGGCACCAAAGCAAAAGTTGTTAATAAATAGCTCGGCCAACTGGTTGAAGCTGGAAATTTGTCCCCTAGGAAGCCTATTGTACCAGATTTGGGCAGATACAGTAATTATTCCAGAGAATACTGTACACCTCATTTCGTTAGGAATTGCATAAATATCTTGTGTTGTAAGGACATTGTCCGTCACACTTAGTATGTCATCTACCGCTACAAGTCTGTCGAAGCATTGGAAAGTGCACACTTATAATCGACGATCTGAATTTCAAGTCAACTTCAACAATCATGCCCTACAAGGACAAACTTGGTAAATTGGTTAAGTTCCATTTACATTTTGCATAAAAAGTGTTGGGATTTTTTATAAAAATTAAAATATTTTTCCTTTTATGAAAAATGATTTTTGAATTATTTTAAATGGATTTGTATCTTTTCAAAAAAACATTTTTATCATAAAAGCTTTTTTGATAACTGTTCTCAGATTCGTAAGAGTGTTGGTTTCTAAGTCTCCAAATATTTTAAAACTCTGTAAAACGAATCTCGAGATTTGTTCCTGGTCGTTCAAATGAGATCCTATTTCGTTCGAACGAGATCAGACATCATTCGAATGACATGACAGTTCGTTCGAACGAGAAGTCTTTTTTGTTGACACGTCACCGCCTTAAAAGTTTTATAAATAGGGTGTCAGACTTCATTATTTCGGGTGGAGAAAACACTAGTTTTCACAAAATACGTTTCTTAGTATTTTTGGTTTATTCTCCATCACTTTGAGGGTTCAAAACTTATTTTACAATTCACAACTCCCAGTGCTTTTGTGTGAGTTGTTTTATGGAACCCAAAACAAAGTTTTACTGGGTGTTTTGATGTTGATTAAACCTTTGGAGGGTGATCTCTACAACCGAGAGCTACATGCTATTGTGGAAAGAGACTATACGAAGTTTTATTACTGCGTGACATTGAGGATCTTCTGCATGTTGATTCTTTGCTGAAGACTACATGTCAGGGATGCGTGTCCTTGTGGTGTTACTGCGTATGAACCACTGTTGATTTCTAGACCGGTACTTTGAAGATTTACTGAAGGCACCGTGCGTTACACTTGTCGGCAATTATCAGGTTGTATGTAAGTCAAATGTCTTGTAAATTATTTCAAAGTTCTAAAAATAAAAGGTTTTACCCCTGTGGGGGATTTTTCCTGAAGTTTGTGCATATTTGATTTGTTTTGACATGTAGTTGCATATTTTAGGGATGAACTAAAATTTGGTTTAAAATTGGGTTTTGTATGCTTTTAACTCTTATTGTTTAAAGGAATTGAATTTTTTTTGAAACCACCCAAAGGCAAATATTTTTTGGGCTAACAAGTGGTATCAGAGCGGGTTACGCTAATTTATTGCATTTGATCTTATTTTCCTGCATCTGGGGTGGTTTGTTTTTATCTCAATGGATTTGTGTATTTTTGTTAAAGAAAATTTTGAGATATTAAAACTCGCACATGATTCTTCTCTTGCTATATCTTTTAAATGATTGTGTTAGTTTTTTTGTCATACGCTAGTTATACTTCATGATATATCCATGCTAGTGTTATGACGTGTGTACTTTTTGTATTATATTTTTTATTAGAAAATTTTGAAAAATAGAAAAAGAGTTTTGTAGTTTGTTTTGCACTGTTTATGAATGAACATTTAGGATAACCAAGTCAGAATTTCATGCCATATTCTTGTGACTTTTTTACAGTGCTTTGAGACAAAATATTGTGTCATCCATGTGCTTTACAAAGTTTGGAGTCTTTGAGATGCTATAGTGTTGCTACCTACATGTTTGACTCTTTTTGTCCTTTATTGCACACGAGCACGAATTTATTTTACGTTTGTTCTTCTCGAATCACATGTTGGTTACGTGTTTTCATCTCAATTATGTCTATTAAAATGAACCAAATGCGATAAAACAAGATAATAAAAGGTGTGCATGTTCTATCCGTTTGTCGTGAGTTTGTGTGAATTTAAAAAAAACGGAAAAGGGCTACGAAAGGTATTGGATTTTTTTTCCTTTGCGATAAAGCCACTGTTTTAAAATGACCTAAAAATTGAGGAATTCTAATTATCCGGGGTCCAATGAAGTTGAAAACAGCCAGAAAAAATTGAATACATGGGCCAATAGGTTTATTCACCAACTCTCCAATGTTTGAGAATTTAGATCACCTATAAAAGAAAATATATATGAGGGAGTTTGGTTGGAGAATTAAAACGGATTTGCTCATCCTTAAAAGTCTTGAAAAAGCGTTACAAAGTTTTTAGACGTTATTGATGTGAAAATCGTGTTGACTTTGATTTGTTGATTTTGATTTAAGACGATGTCATATAAATTCAACATTTTAACACCTAAGGATGATTTTGATGTTCAATCGTTAGGAGTACATTTATGCATCGTGCACATATGATATGATTGATTTGATTTTCCTATCGAATTTGTTCACACACTTTCATTCCGTTTCCACGATTTGGTTATCTTAATGTAAATTCATGGTGTGTGTTTTTATAATATCATTTTCTTTCTTTTTTATATGAAAAATTGAAAAATACAAAAATAATTGGTTTGTTTCCCGTGACACCCCAATTTGCTTTATTGTGTTTATTCTTTCCTTGTCTATTTCGGACAAATAAAAAGGGAGAAAACGAATTATGATTTCATGGGGGAGTTTTTAAGTATGAGGGAGATTTGATTATGATTTCATGTTTATGATTTATATCATTTCAAACTCGATATGTCACGTGGTTTTTGCTTTGTTTCATGTGTGTAGGTACAATTGAAGATTCTTTGGATTGGACACCCTGATGAGAAAAGCTTGGAGTTTTGAAAAGTTGGTTGTTGAAGACATGTTTGAAAAGTTTGAAGACTTGTTGGTTTATCTTTCCATTTGTATTTTGGGGAGGGTAGATTTGTATAGGTCATTTTGATGATAATTCGGATTATTTTTATTTTGTACCAGGATAGACCTAGGGGGAGATTTGTAAGGACATTGTCCATCACACTTAGTATGTCATATACCGCTACAAGTCTGTCGAAGCATTGGAAAGCGCGTATTTATAATCGACGATCCGAATTTCAAGTCAACTTCAACAATCATGCCCGACAAGGACGAACTTGCTAAATTGGTTAAGTTCCATTTACATTTTGCATAAAAAGTGTTGGGATTTTTTATAAAAATTAAAATATTTTTCCTTTTATGAATAAAGATTTTTGAATTATTTTAAATGGATTTTTATCTTTTCAAAAAAACATTTTTATCATAAAAGCTTTTTTGATAATTGTTCTCAGATTCCTAAGAGTGTTGGTTTCTAAGTCTCCAAATGTTTTAAAACTCAATAAAATGAATCTCAATATTTGTGTCTGGTCGTTCAAACGAGATCCTATCTTGTTCAAACGAGACCAGACGTCGTTCGAACGACATGACAGTTCGTTCGAACGAGAAGTCTTTTTTGTTGACACGTCACCGCCTTAAAAGTTTTATATATAGGGTGTCAGACTTCATTATTTCGTGTGAAGAAAACACTGGTTTTCACAGAATACATTTTTTTAGTGTTTTTGGTTTATTCTCCATCACTTTGAGGGTTCAAAACTTGTTTTACAACTCACAAATCCCAGTGCTTTTGTGTGAGTTGTTTTATGGAACCAAAAACATAGTTTTGCTTGGTATTTTGCTGTTGATTCAACCTTTGGAGGGTGATCTCTACAACCGAGAGCTGCGTGCTATTGTGGAAGGAGACTCTATGAAGTTTTAGGACTTCGTGTCATTGATGATCTTCTGCGTGTTGATTCTTTATTGATGACTGCGTGTCAGGGGTGCATGTCCTTGTGGTGTTGCTGTGTGTGAACCACTGCTGATTTCTAGACCGGTACTTTGAAGATTTACTGAAGGCACCCTACGTTACACTTGTGGGTGATTATCAGGTTGTATGTAAGTCAAAGGTCTTGTAAATTATTTCAAAGTTCTAGAAATAAAGGTTTTGCCCCCGTGGGAGATTTTTCTTGAATTTTGTGCATATTTGATTTGTTTTGACACGTAGTTGCATATTTTAGGGATGAACTAAAATTTGGTTTAAAATTGGGTTTTGTATGTTTTGAACTCTTATTGTTTAAAGGAATTGAAAATTGTTTGAAACCAACCAAAGGCAAATATTTTTTGGGCTAACAGTTGTTGCTTGGTATTGCTTTATATGGAGGACTGGGTAAGTTTTCCCGTCGTATTTGGGGGTAACCACTGGAGCTTTGAACTTTACTAGAGTGGGAAAATCAACAATTGCTTATACGAAGGGAGATCCTTTTACAAAACTTCTTTAAAGTGGGTTTTTTGCCTTAGCGATCTCTCCCAACCTGTCCTCTAATCTCTGGATAGAACCTTTCCAAGCGTTGTTACTAGCATCAGACTTATGCATTGCTGCTCCGTTGTTCACTTAACTTTCTTCTTGAGATTGCTGCTCGGATCAAGCAGTTCATCGGGCGTCTGATCTAGACTAGGCAGAGCCTTCCCTTCGATCAGATGGTTGTCGAGTGTTTCCCGAAAATGCCCTAGAAACATTTTTGTTCCCCCTGGGTCCCAAACGATCAAAGGGAGAAGCATGGCTTAGTCTTTCTAAATCACTCAGCCTCTTTGGAGAGTACGACTGTGTATTAAAGGATTCTGACCCCCTGAGTAGTGAATTTGAACCTGGACGATAGGAAGTATCCCCTGTAGTCCTTGATTTACTTCACCTGCCACTTCTTGGTGTGGTGGTGGCATATTTACATGGGCAAATAGAGTAGGTGCTCCTACTTGAAGAGTTTGCATGAGTTTCCTGATAGTGTCCTATATAGACTCTTGGCCTCTTGCAATATTGGCTAAAATTCCAATTAATTCATTCGCTACTGGTGGGGCAGAAGGGACATGAAAATTGCCATCGTTCCTGCGACTTGATTCAGGAATATCATCCCTTTAAGTGTTTGAATGAATGGGAACGATTAGAAATATGTTCCCACAGACGGTACCAATCTGTTGATGAAAAAAACTAGACGGATTTAATTAATTGATCACAGATAAAAAAGGGTAAAAGAGATAAAGAATTTTTAAAGTGGTTTGGCAAAAAGAAAAGCCTACGTCTATTGTTGTGTTTTGATTTGGGCTTGTTCAATTCCTTCTTGTCTCGTGTCCCTTGGATGTAGAGTTTACAATGTATTTATAGCCCCTTGAGGGTGTACAAGAGTCAGAATATTAAAGGATGGAATGCCTTTATAACATAGGCACTTACATATGTACAATGTTCATAATGTATACAACTATTGGCGATTTACTGTCATTGTTGGTCGGTCTTCCTGGTGTTGGTCGGGCTTCTTTAACCTGTTGGTCGGCATTCCTTTAGTTGGTCAGTGAATCGCCCTTGCTGACTTGAATTAATGCCTAGATGGATAACACATGTTCATACATGAATGGTCCACGTAGTAGGATAATTTTTAGTATCAACAGTCCTCAATGGGGACGAATCCAAAAAAACCATCCAAATCGGTAAGGCCCTGAAGAGAGAGATTGAATAAGAGTTGATCAAATTGCTAAGGAAAAGGCAGAGTATTTTTGCTTGGAGCCATGAAGATATACCTGGCATTGATCTGAAGGTCCTGTGTCATAAGATTAATATGGCCGACGATGAAAAATCGATCAGATAGAGGAGGAGAGTGTATTCTCGAGAAAAGTATGATTTCATCCAATAAGAGGTGAAGAAGTTAGAGAAGGTCGAATTCATCAGGGAAGTCATTTTCCCTGAGTGGCTTGCAAATGTCGTCATTGTCCCCAAAGCCAACGACAAATGGAGGATGTGCATCGATTTTACAGACCTAAACAAAGCCTACCCCAAAGACAACTTTCCCCTGTCGAGGATAGACCAGATGGTGGATTCCACGGATGGTCATGAATTAATGAGTTTTATGGACGCATATTCAGATATTCATGGACTCGGACGATGATGAGAAGACATCTTTCATAACTGACAATGAGACCTATTATTACAAGTTCATGCCTTTGGTCCTAAAGAACGTCGGGGAAACATATCAGAGTTTGGTAAACAAGATGTTCGAAGAGGAGACCGGGAAGACAATGGAGGTATATGTCGACGACATGTTGATAAAGAGTCTTGAGGACGACATTCATGTGTCCGACCTTGAGCTAACTTTTAATATTATTGATGAGTATAGGATTAAACTCAACCCTCCAAGTGTGTCTTTAGCATAGGAGTAGGAAAGTTATTGGGCTTCATTTCAAATCAATGGGGGATTGAAGCTAACCCTGAGAAGATTAAATCTAGAATGGAGATGAAAGCTCCAAAATCCATAAAGGAAGTCATGAGGTTGACTGAACGAGTAGCATCAATGAACATGTTCATATTTAGAGCTACTGACAAGTGTTCCCCATTTTTCAAGGTGTTGAGGAAGGCTTTTGAATGGAATGAAGAGTGTGAGAGAGCCTTTCAAGAGTTGAAGGTCTATCTCAGCTCACAACTTTTATTGTCTCGGCCAGTCTAAGGTGAAAGGTTATACTTGTATCTGGTTGTCTCAGAGTTGACTATTAGTGCAGTAATCTTCAGAGATGAGTATAATGGGCAGAAGCCAGTGTACTTCAATAGGAATGCCCTATAGGGGCGGAGGAGAGATATCATAAAATGGAAAAGTTGGCCTATGCTTTAATCCATGCCTCGAGGAAGATGAAGTCGTTCTTTCAAGCGCATATTATGGTCGTCCTCACTGACTTTCCTCTCAGACAAGTCATCCATAAATCTAAGAATTAGGGTAGGTTAATGGCCTGGACAATAGAGTTGGGGGAGTTTGATATCATCTACTAGCCAAGAACGGCCATCAAGGGGCAGACCCTAGCTGATTTAGTAGGCAAGTTCACTTGGGACGAGGCCGACGTAGAAGATATTGACACTCTAGCTTGTGAGCAGGAAAAAAGAATATGTCTTCCCCTAGTTGAGGCCGAGATGAGTACAGCAAGAGGTAAGGTGTCTGAGAATGAGGAAGATAGATACCTCTTCAAGAATGGGACCCTGATAGAGGGTAATATTTCCATTGATGGTATTGTGTGGAACTTGTTTATTGATGGCTCTTCGTGCGAGGCCGGAAGTAGAGTAAGTTAAAATGTGTTGGCCCCAAATGGGACCGATATTGAATATTCTATGAGGTTCAATTTTATGGACTCCAACAACGAGTCAGAGTATAAGACCTTTCTGGTAGGACTCTCCCTTGCTAGATAATTTAATGTCGGTCAGCTATTGGTTCATAATGACTCCAGGCGAGCTGTGAATCAAATTTTGGGAGCATATGAGGCCAAGGACGATAAAATGGCCTAATACCTCGGAATGGTGAAGATAGCATTGAAACACTTTAGAGAAGTAAAGCTTAAGAGGATCCCTCGGCTAGATAATAGCAGAGTCGATGCCTTTGTAAGATTAGCCTCCACTACAAGACCAGAAATTATAAGGTTGGTGTCGGTAGAGATCTAATACCGGCCGACTATTGAAGAGGAAGACAACATTCTAGAATTTTTCTTAAACTTGAACATGGGAGCTTCATTAATGGACCCTATCATTTGATACATCAGGGATGGTGAATTGCCCGATTTAAAAGCCGAGAATAAGAAATTGAGGTACAAAGAGGCAAAGTTCTCCATCATAGGAGATATCATGTATAAGAAAGGATTCCTACTCCTTCTATTCAGATGTGTCCATCTGTCCAAGGTAGAGTATATTTTGAAGGATGTGCATGAGGGGTGTTGCTCCAGCCGCATAGGAGGAGGATCATTAGCGAAGAGAATCATTACTCAGGGATATTGGTGGCCGACACTGGCCAAGCATGCAGTTGCATATGTGAAGAAACGTGACAAATGTCAACGGTTTGTCACCATTCCCCATCAGCCTCACCAGCCTCTGACTTTTATCACTTCCCCTTGGCCATTTGCAGTTTGGGGGATTGTTTTGGTAGGACCATTGCCAAGGGCTGTGAACAACTACTGATATCTGATAGTGGCTATTGATTATTTTTCTAAATGGGTGGAAGTCGAGGCAATGATTACGATCACTTGCTTACGTCGGGCCGAAGTTTAAGTTGACGTCGATCGGAAAAAAATTCGCTTATGTTTCAGTCATCCCCGAGAGTTCCTTGTGTTCGTGGCAAGATTGCACAAGTTTTCTTCACGTTCGATCACTGTCGCACACTTTTTTATTTTCTTCATTTTGGTGTTTTTTTTTTTTCAAATGTCCTTCTAAAAAAAACACACAAAAGAAACTACACCAAACGTAAAATGCGACACACAAAAAAAAAAAGAAAAAAAAAAGAAAAAAAATTAACACGACACGCGCACTGATGGTGTATTCAACACAAAAATGACCAAGCACACTTATGAAACATTTTTTTAGTTCATTTATTCTGGAAATTACTATTGGAAAAAAAAATATTTTTTTGAATTTTCGGAATTATTTTTTTTTTTGAATTTTCGGATTTTGTTTATGGAGTACTCACTAAAAAACGAATCTGGAAATTTCCAGAAAAAAAAAAAATTTGAGTTTTTTTTTTCAATTTTTTATTTGTATTTTAGCATAAACTAGTGCAAAAAAGTCCGAAAGTCACAATTCTTAAAAAACATTTTTGAACAAATCCCTGACAATGGCGCTAAAAACTTGTTTATCAATTTTATAAAATACCGCAAGTGCGCGAGCCATTATAGAATAGCGAATGTAAGTACGGGTCGAACCCACAGAGATTTGTCAATTTTAACTTTTAAAATAATTGCAACTATCCAACTAGATAAAATGGGGGTAAAGAAGATATTTAATATCAAACTAAGCAAACACAAATAAAAAGTGTGACTACAAGAGATATAATCAAGTGGGCGTAAAGACTAGGACGTTGGATCCATTTATCACATTTAACTAAAATTATGCAACAATTTAAACTCGTCATTCCCGATTTTATAACTCAAATTAAACCAAATCTCGTCGTATTTAATTTGAAAGATAACACGGTTAAGTTCACAATAAAATTTAAAGTCTCTAAATTTAGACGCCTAAAATCCCTATTCCCTTAGAAAATACAAGTTTTAAAGTTCGCAAATGTATTTAAGCATGGACTATCAAAACAATCAAAGTGCAGGCATAATCCATCAAAAATTACTATTTTTAAATTTCAAAACTTGATTTGACAAAACAATCTTGAAGGTTTTAAAGCACACTCTCGTGTCGTTTTAAAATGAATACCGAATTTTTAAAACTTTTAGAACATGTCGGAAAATAAAGACGAATTTAAACTACACACAATATTAATTAAACATAATAAACTTCACCTAGTCCTAGTAAAGAAATTAAGCTAACATCATTGAAGACAAAATAAAAGTGCAAGAATGAATACTAATTCTCATTAATAAATCAACATAAAAAAATAATCGAGTCTTACAATTGATGTTGACAAAACTTCTCTCACAAAATAATTCTTGGTCCTCAATAAAAATATACTCTTAATATAAAGGAACCAAAAAGTATCTCTCAAGCTCTTTAATTTTTCTTTTTCAAAATAATGACACAAAGGAACTTATTTATAGGTTTAGGAATGAGGTGTTTGAGTTGTGGTGGGATTGTCTTTGATTGGTTGTATTTGAGTTGGTAATTATCTCATGGAATCTTGGGAAGAGTTGGAAATATTTGAGAAGTCTTTTTTTTTTTTAATAATTATTCCCAATTTGGCACTATTAACGTCACTATTTACTGCACTATCTTTAATCCCATTTTTGACCCCCAAAACTTCGAAATCTCATTTTTGTCCGAACTTCAAAGTTGTGAGTCTTGTCAAGAACTTTCCAAAAAGTTATGGCACGGCCTCAACGGACACTCGAGCGATTTTATAAAAAATATTTAGTACAGCTGTGTCAACCTGTAATACCCCGCATTTTTATTGATTTTATTTTATTGGATTAATTAATTAATTAAATGAGAATTAAGTGGAAAATTAATCCGAAATTAAATACTAGCGAGACGTGAGTTGATATTTGAATATATTGAGATGATTTAATATTACGGTGTTATTTAGTAATATTGAAAGTTGAAAATATTTAAATTGTCGAGAGTTGAAAATACGGCAATTTGGGAAATTTAATTGGGACGCGTGTGTCAACCGCGTCAAAAATGAAAATATGAGATTTAAAAATAAATTATTTTCCTATTGACCAAATAGTCATTTTGAGTGCGCCAAAGTGTCCGGAAGGGTCGAAATAGTCAGAAAACACTAGCCGGGGGTATAGTTTGGGTCCCGGGGCATTTGTAGGCCAAACCGGCAACCCAAAAGGGTAATTTAGTAATTTGGCATTTTTGGGAATTAAAAGCAACGAATTTTGGAAGTTTAATTCTGATTTAGTCTCACCCCCACTCATCCATTACCTCCACTAAACCTAAGGTGGGTTACGGGAGAAAGTTAGGAAATAAGAATACCCACCAAACTTCTCTCCCATTACCACTTTGAGAAGGAGACTTGTAGAGAGAGAGAGAGAAAGTAAAATTCTGCAGAAAAGAGAAGGATTCAATCATCATCATCAACCTACAACAACCAAGAAGAACATAAGGCAAGTGGTTAATTATGATTTAAGCTTTGAATATATGTTCCATGAGTAGTTTAATTGAAAATTGTCTTGAAAGATTGATAAACCCATGAATTGGAAGATTAAATGTTGAAACCATGTTAGGACTTGCATGTAGTAACCTTCTGGACGAATTTAGGATGTGAATTACAGCCTTGGATGAATTAAAACAGATTGTAGAAGGAGATTATAGTGTTCTTGAAAGAAAAAGAGAAATTAGGGTTCCTAACCAATATTTGATCCATGTATGGCATTTAAATGATGATTTATATGTTTTAGGACGTTAGAAATATTGTAGAATGGTTATATGTTGATGGTATAACGTTAGAACAAAATTTCATGATGTATAATGGTGTTTTGGATCGGTTTAAGGGTTGAAAAACGTAGAAACCCGTAGCAGACCTGGTGCAATCGATCGATCGACATTCATCAGTCGATCGATCGACCACCATCGATCGATCGATCGACCACCATCGATCGATCGAAGGTCATGGTCGATCGATCGACCTTCCCAGAAAACCTAAAATTTTCCTAATTGAATTATAATGAGGATTGAGCCTAGAAATTTTTATTGGAGACTTTGTGTATATCCTTAAACTTGATGGAGACCAGTAGGTATGAATTTTAAGGTTTGACTTTAATTAGGTTGCATTTGGGTGAGGGGAATATCTAAGCACTTAACGAAACTATATTAGTGAGATAATAGTAAAGTTAAAAGAGTGAATTCAAATAATTTGATGAAATGAGGTTAGGGCAGAAGTAAAGACCTTATGAATAATGAAGTTGAAAGTAGACAAATATGAAACGTATTAACCCATTTGAGAGAGGTTATAAGTGTAAGAAGATACGACGTGAGATGTGTATATAATCTACGTAAGATATCACTGAAAGACCTAAAATATATGTGAATTGAGTAAGGGTATAAAGATGTTGAACATACCTTTATAAATATTAAGATAACTAAGATGTGTGGATGCTTAGTATATGATTTATGTGTATAACATACCTACCATACTTGCTATCACGGGAGGTCGTCGTTCGCATTGGGCCAACTAATCTTTGTGTGCCTACGGGGGGGGATTTAGATTGGTACCTTAAGAACATAATACTAGAATGACTTATTTGTGAGTTAATAAGTCAGCTGACTATGGGAGCGTAGGTATGTGCGTGACCCATGGATATGTTGAATTATGTTCGCCTCCACTTTTGTGTGTTGTGCTTATTCTAATAATTCCTGAGAGATTCGGAATTTGTATTCCTTATGTACGTGATGTACCGGGATGAGATAGCAGAGTATGTGCACAGTAGCTGAGTCTAGAAGTGCAAGTAATGTATATTTATGATCTGAATAATATACAGATAATAATAAATGGAGAACTTATTAATTTGCACAGTAGCTGAGTCTAGAAGTGCATGAAATGTATATTTATGATGTGAATAATATACAGATAATAATCAATGAAGAGCTTAATATAGTAATGATGTGTATAAATGTGACATTTTAATAGAGATTAAAATGAGAACTCCACTTAAGTAAAAGTTGTGAATTGGGAATGGACATATGAATAGTGTACTTTAAATGTCAGGATTAAACCCGTAAACCTATAAAGTGAATTTAGGTTATGTATTAGACTAGTTAGTTAGCAATATGACTAGCATGGGTTATGGTTACGTTAGGAGTGCACATTAGATGAGAAGTGAGGGACTCATGTGAGTGCACGTCGCTAACATGTAATTAATATTCTTTGTTTATTGTCATTAAACACTTGCCATATTTTTAAACTGTTTTCACAAGCGGGGCTCTGACCCGTTTGCTATCAAATCTATCTTTTTGTAAAAACCTTTTAGGTGCCCAGCCACAGGGACGCCAAGCATAGGAGTTCCACCCTTTGACGAGCTGTAGCTGCTGTGGAAGCTACAGGACATTGTTTAGAGACGCTTCTATCTATCAGTTGTTTCTATTCAGTTATCTTTAGGGCATGTCGCCCATTCCATTGAGATAGTTCATTTCTTTCAGTTTAGACTTCAGTTCAAACTTAACTTTTTATTCAGGTTGTAACCGGTTGTATTATTTAATTTGGATTCATTATGAGGAGTGTTTACTCCAAGTACTATTTATTTCAGTTATTCACCTTATGACTATTATGTGATTGTGATGTCTTTAGTTAATAAATGGTTTGGATGGATGTTAAATTAATTTAGTTTAAAATTTGGCACTTCACTTTTTAAATATTAGGTGGCTAGTAATAAATTCAAATGTTTTCGACAGTGATGCTATTTAAACTGATTCAACTGGACATTTTGTTTTAATTTGAATAAAGGAGTAGCTACCCGGTATTTAATTAGACGGGGTGTCACACAACCGTGTCGTGTCATGTCGCATCGCGACATATCGTGACAATTTTTTGCACATTGACTCCTTTATTGTCCAAATTTCGGAGGTACCTCTAAATATGCAAAATAAATATAATTAATTCAAATTTAGGAACATAAATATTTTAAAAATTACAGAACTACCCATCTTTGCATTTTAACCCCCGAAATTCATAAATTGCTCGTATCACTCCGGAATTCAACCAAATTTCAGAGAGAACTTTATTTTTCCTAGATAAACATTTAAAAATTAATTTGAGGCCCATAAAGTTTTGAAAATTATTATTTCACCACCCGATATTACTAAAATTGCATTTTTAACTTGAATTTTATTCAAACTTGCATTTTTCTTTTATTTTATGAAAATGATTCTAAAAACTCATTATTTATGATACAATGGGCCTAACAAGGTCTAGATTTGGGCATAATTTATACAAAATAATGCACTCATAATCTCAGCTCCCAGTCTCTTTTCACATTTGTTTTTCTGAACGGCCCTGTAGTCCTAGAAGTTAGAAGGCTGGCGTTCAACATATGATTATACGTAGTGAATGTTGGGTTCCCCAAAAGTGCCTTCCTTATATGCTAGGCTGACCCTGCTATAAACTTATCTGTGTTTCTCCGCTCCATGTTCACCTCCTCCTCTGCAAAGTAAGAAAGAGCAGTGAACTCCTCCTCCTATTTCGCCACCGTGCGGCCCTCCTGTCTGAGGTCCATGAACTGGCTCCTCATCTCTGACTGCATCATCTGAGGGAAATACTTCCCCTCGAACTTCTCCAAAAACTCATCTATGGTTAAATTTTCTCTCGTTGTAGCTGAAGTAACTTACTCCCACCACTAGAGTGCTGCCCCCACAAGTCAAAACGAGGCCAACATTTGCCTCTGAACTGGAGTGCACTCCACCATCTGTAAGTGTCACTGAATGTTCTTTTTTCCATTGGCTTGCTACCAAAAATTCCTGAACTGTCCGCAAACTCTAGAGGTTGGCCATTTGTAAAGGCCTCCTTAGCCCTATCCAAGATTAACCCCAGCGTCTGGACTAATAATGCCACCTGCTATAGTGATGGTCGTGGCTGTTATTGTACCTAAGGTGGTGGAAAGTGCTAGATTATTATTGCCATCACGGTAGAGACTGCCTAGGTCACGATGGTAGCGATATCTGCTAGGCTAATCATAAGTTGAGCCGGTGGGGCCTGAGGTTGATGTTGTGGCTCCTGCCGAGTCTTTACATTTCCAGCGGGTGCGGCAACACTCCTAGATCTACCCCTTCTCCCGTTTGCCATCTGAAAGCAAAAAAGATTTGATTTAGTATGAATATCAAGAATACAATGAATTCTGACTATAGGCTCTACATATTAAAGAACGCAACGCAAAACGTAATTGAGAAGGTGTGATAATTGATTAACTTCGCAATTTTCAAATTTGGCAAACTTATTAAATTTCAGCCCCTAAACATGCATCTAAAGTGCATGTGTGTGTCAACCCATAAACAAATAAATCTTGCGACACAAAGTTAAGGAAAAATCCCCGCAGGGCAAAACCTTTTATTTCACTATAAAGAGTAAATCGCAACTTACAAAGTTTACAATGAAATACAGCAATGAATCCACACGCAGCGAACCCACATGAACCTCAGTCCAAAACAACAAAGGAAGAACCGCAGCACTCCTCAATGATACGCAACCATGAAACTTTGTAGAGACTCCCTCGGCAATGACACGCAGCCTTCGGTTGCAAAGTTCTCTCCACAAAGATGAAAATACACAAAGATTGTGTTCTAGGGTTACACAAAAGTGATTCACAAAGATTTGGACTTTGTGTGAATAAAAAAACCTAGAGTCTTGGGACTCAACAGGTGAAGACTTTAGAGTTTTAGTACTCTGAATTTCGTCTATCAAGTCTTAGAAAATAACTATCCCGAAGTTGGTATTTAAAAGAAATCCAAGGGAAGAGTTATAAAATTCTGGGACTGCTCGTAATTATCCCAGGCGGACCGGTCCGGGTCTGAGGCGGATCGGTCCGGCCTCGGACCGGTTCTTTTAAAAATCTGCTCTATCGGTTCACATTCGGTCTGGGGTATACTATCTCCTTTTGAGCAGGCGGATCGGTCCGGTAGGCGGATCGGTTCCTTTTTATATGGGGCGGGCCGATCCGGCTTCCAAAAATCCTGATTCCTTCTTGGAATTTTCTCCATCTTCAAAGGGCCATAACTTCTTCACCGTAGCTCGATTTGAGGTTCCGTTTCTTCCAGTATCTTTGTTGCGGCAAGCTCTTCAACTTTCCAGTTGACCAGTCTTCCGGACGGTGGCTGTACAATTACCCAATTGCCCTTGAACTTCCATATCGAGCCATATTTCACTGTTTTGACTTCTCTTCCGAACCACATGCATTTAGTCCCTAAAATCATGGAACGTGAAGTCGTTGGGGCCGATGTGGGACACATGATGGAGATGCAGGATGCTTGATTCCCGGAATTCGGATTGGGGCCGTCATATGTGATTGTGTAGAGACGTACCAAATGTAACGGCGTACGACATACAAAACTGTAAGATAACAGACATGACAAAAATGTCCTTACAAATCTCCCCCTATGTCTATGCCGGTACATACATAAAAACCAACATCCAAATTATCCAATTCCAAATTGCCTATACAAATCTACCCTTCCATGAACCCAAAACTGAAAAGGTACAAATGAATAAGACTACATCGTTTGTTCTTCAAATCTTCAGGAATCTCAAAGCTTTTCTCATCAGGGTGTGCAATAAAAAATGATAATCAATGAAGTACCTACACACATGAGATAAAGAAAATACCAAGTGACATATCGAGTTTGAAATGAGATAAACATAGATACCAATTTATGATAAAACCTCAAAACTTCAAAACTCCCCCATAATATGATAATTCTTTATCCCCCTTTTTATGATGTCCCCAAATAGACAAATGAGAAGAATTAATGAAACAAGCAAAGACAGGGTGTCAAGGTATGCAAAACAATCTATTTTTGAATTTTTTAAATTTTAAACAAACAAAAATAGGATACCAATATGAAAAATATATAAAACATGATACAAAGATCACACCATGGATTTAGACTCAAACAACCAAGTCATGAAAATGGAATGAATGGGTGTGAACACATTCGATAGGTAAATCAACTCGATCAATCATATGTGCAAGATGCATATGTGTACCCCTAACGAATGAGCATAAAAAGTATCCTTAGGTGAAAAGATTGTTGAATTTAGATGACATCGTCTTATACAAATCAACAAATCACAGTCAAATGATTTTCACCCCAATAACGTCCAAAACTATATAGCGCATTATCAAGCATTTTAAGGACGTGCAAACCGGTTTTAATTCTCCAACCAAACTCCCTCAAGATATTTTCTTTTAGAGGTAATCTAAATTCTCAAACTTTGGAGAATAAGGTAAAAACCTAAATGGCCCATAATTGGCATGAAATTCTTTTTATTGCCTTTAAATTTTTTCGGGCTCTTTTAACCTCTTAGGACCTCGGATATTAAAATTCCTCCATTTTTTAGGTCCTTTTAAACGGTGGCTTTTGCGCAAAAGATAAGTAATCAACTTTCGCAGCCCCTCCCCGTTATCAAATAAAGCACACAAACTCACAAAACGGTTTTTAAATGCACAATTTTCTTATCAAAATTTATCGCGCTTGGTTCGTTTTAAGGACAGGATTGAAGTGAAAACACCCAACCAATATGAGATAAGAAAAGCACAATAATCAAACAAATCCGTGCATGTGTGCATTACAGGACAAAGTGAGTCAAACATGTAGGTAGCAACACAATAGCAACGCAAAGACCCAAACTTTGTCAAGCACGTGAATGAATTGACCTATTGTTTCAAAACACTATCAAATAGTCACATGAAAATAATGAAATGATGTTGTGACTTGGTCATCCTAAGTATTCATCCATAAACGGTGCAAAGAAAAATCTTTTTGTATTTTTCAAAAATTTTCTCATAATAAAAATTTATACAAAAAGTACATGTCATAATGCTAGCAAAACATAAATATCATGAAGCAAAACTAGCGTATGACAAACATGCAAACACAGTCATCTATATGATATGGCAGGAGAAGAATCATGTGCAAGCAAATGATAATCAACTTGTCTAAACTCGAGTGTATCCAAAAGTGATTTCCTAACCCAAACAGATGTAAAACTTTGTGTGGGGGCTTTGGGAACCATGGGAACACAAGACTTAAACTTCCTAGGACTTTTTCCAAGATCAATACAGAAACGCCTAAGGTGACCTTTCCTTCCACAATGTGAACATGTGTAAACGGGAGGAATGTTACCTAAAGTGTGATCTTTTCTAATGTCCTTGGGATTAATTGACCCTCTAAAACAAATAATGGTTTTGGCTTTAGCACTAGAAGCATGAGAACAAGATGAGCCAATACCATCACAATCAAACCTACTTGAATCGTTTAAATCATTTTTCAACTTCAAATTTTTTTATTCAAGCAACAAATTAGACTCTTCCCAAGATAGGGATTGCTTTTTCAAATTTTCAATAATTTCTAAAAGGGTATCCCTTTCCCCCTCAATTAAAGCAAACTTTTCCCTAAGAGTCTCTTCACGTGCCAAAAATTCATTGATTAAAGTATTTTTTTCATCTTTGGCACAAACACAAACCATAGAGTTCATAAGGTCCTCTAATTCTTTTTCTAAAATTAGGACCCTATCATCACTCTCCTTCTTGGACAATATTAAAGCAACAAAGTCATGGTCCAAGGAAACAAAATTTTCACGATAAAAATCTCTTTGATTTTGAATTGTTTGCAAAAGATCTATCGCGGATTTAAAACGAGAATTTTCTTTTTCCAAAACTTTAATTCTTTTGCAAAGTTTCAAATTCAAACATTTTAAATCATCAAAATTTTGGCTTGTGTCATCAAAAAGAGGCATCTGATTACATAAGCGCTCCATTGAAAAAATTGCGATTTTTCACAAAACTGATTTTTTAAAAAATCAATATCACACAAATTTTGCTGAAAACAAAAATCACGCGATAAATTAGCGTAACCCGCTCTGATACTAATTTGAAAACGTGAATAGTCAAATTGTATCAAGAAAAAAACTTTAAAAACTCAAGATCACTCGATAATTTAGAGTAACCCACTCTGATACGAATTTGAGAAGGTGTGATAATTGATTAACTTCGCAATTTTCAAATTTGGCAAACTTATTAAATTTCAGCCCCTAAACATGCATCTAAAGTGCGTGTGTGTGTCAACCCACAAACAAATAAATCATGCGACACAAAGTTAAGGAAAAATCCCCGCAGGGCAAAACATTTTATTTCACTATAAAGAGTAAATCGCAACTTACAAAGTTTACAATGAAATACAGCAATGAATCCACACGCAGCGAACCCACATGAACCTCAGTCCAAAACAGCAAAGGAAGAACCGCAGCACTCCTCAATGACACGCAACCATGAAACTTTGTAGAGACTCCCTCGGCAATGACACGCAGCCCTCGGTTGCAAAGTTCTCTCCACAAAGATGAAAATACACAAAGATTGTGTTCTAGGGTTACACAAAAGTGATTCACAAAGATTTGGACTTTGTGTGAATAAAAAAACCTAAAGTCTTGGGACTCAACAGGTGAAGACTTTAGAGTTTTAGTACTATGAATTTCGTCTATCAAGTCTTAGAAAATAACTATCCCGAAGTTGGTATTTAAAAGAAATCCAAGGGAAGAGTTATAAAATTCTGGGACTGCTCGTAATTATCCCAGGCGGACCGGTCCGGGTGTGAGGCGGATCGGTCCGGCCTCGGACCGCTTCTTTTAAAAATCTGCTCTATCGGTTCGCATTCGGTCTGGGGTATACTATCTCCTTTTGAGCAGGCGGATCGGTCCGGGTAGAGAGGCGGACCGGTCCGGTAGGCGGATCGGTTCCTTTTTATATGGGGCGGACCGATCCGGCTTCCAAAAATCCTCATTCCTTCTTGAAATTTTCTCCATCTTCAAAGGGCAATAACTTCTTCACCGTAGCTCAGTTTGAGGTGCCGTTTCTTCCAGTATCTTTGTTGCGGCAATCTCTTCAACTTTCCAGTTGACCAGGCTTCCGGACGGTGGCTGTACAATTACCCAATTGCCCTTGAACTTCCATATCGAGACATATTTCACTGTTTTGACTTTTCTTCCGTACCACATGCATTTAGTCCCTAAAATCATGGAACGTGAAGTCGTTGGGGCCGATGTGGGACACATGATGGAGATGCAGGATGCTTGATTCCCGGAATTCGGATTGGGGCCATCATATGTGATTGTGTAGAGACGTACCAAATATAACGGCGTACGACATACAAAACTGTAAGATAACAGACATGACAAAATGTCCTTACAGTAATGAACGGTACACAGATCCTAAGGGCACTAGAACTTGGATGCTAAAATATGAATTGTAACAACCTCCATTTTCTTATGTAAAGGTTGTCCAGACATAATATGCCACAGATGGGGATTATTTGTTAATTTATATCATTCTCAGCATCAAACCATAAAATAATTATTTAATAACCATATTCAAACTAAACTGAAATTTAAGAAATAACCAAATACCAATAAATTCAATGTCTACAGTTGAAATAGATAAATAAAACCCAACATAGGAATAATATCTCAACCCAACCCGAAAAGAAATGAACTTCGGGCTTATTCCCTTACAATAGTCCAAATAAAATAACTAAAATGAAAGAACAACCTAAAGTAGAGTCAATGAACTGAAATCTGTTGAACAAGAGCGACGTCAAGGTTGGTCTCACGACAGTCCTACTATCCTTGCCTAGGCAAATCGAGGGGCATTTATAATTTTGTTTTAGAGCCCTAGAGTGTGTAAGAATTAACTGACTACATTTATTGTGCAGAAGTGTTGTTAATTCAAAATGAATGTTGCCTATCGTCACTCGCATACACAATATGTCTCGCCCCTCACCTAAAAGTACTGCTATACATATAACCACCCAAGTCCCATTACAAATGATGGATGAATGCTAAAGATAGTATAACAATGCATCTAACAAGATAAACATACTAAAATATAGTTATCTACATTGAAGTTACTATTTTCCACAATTTACCCTTGACATACTACCCTTGACGTAATCAATCATCATACATAATATATAGTATTGGGTTTGTGTTTCATAGTCTACATGGTTAGACTTAGGAATTTCATTAATTATTTTTCAATAATTATATATATATATATATATATATATATATATATATATATATATATATATATATATATATATATATATATATATATTCTTATATATATGCGACACTAAGGTATCTACCAATTTATAGGAATTTCAAATATTTAATCATGGTTGAAGTCTTCTACATGTAAGTGATCATAATAAATACAACAAGGGTTCTAAGACATGATTTTTCAATCATTTAAGCCCATGTAATTTGCCATCCTAAATTCGGGATTTCTTGTCCATTGTCATATTCAAATCCTTTATAAATATGGAATAGTTGCATCATCAAATCATCACAAATCCCTATAATTTTAGAATTTCTACATGGGAGACTCTACAATGAATTAAGAAATAGTTTGGACTAATAAAGTTAGTAAGAAAATCAATGCATGAGTTCTTTGATGATTTCTTGAATCTTCCTCTTGAAACCTTTCTCTCCCGAATCCACAACTAGGGTTCTTGCCTCTCTCGTCCCAAAGTTATCATTAGGGATTGGATAAATGACAGGAGATTCTTAAAACTCCTAATTAATATAACTTAAACACAAATCCCGAGTTGGGCCTTAGGCCTAAACTTTGGAACCCCAGATGAGACCAAGTACATAACTTAAATAGCCCAATAACCTCCTAACTCATATATATATATATATATATAACATGCAATTATTTCCAAATTAGATTATTTAATCATGCAAAGTCAAATCCATATGACATGAAATAACATTTAATTTATTTATGGATGAATCTTAAGTATTAGTCCCATTTATAAATATTTACTTATGGCCACTCCCATTTTTTTTATTTTTTAGTTGTTGCTCCTATTATAACAAATATGGAACACGTGTCATTCTCTGCACAAAGAAAGATGGGTGGTTACAGAGAAGTTATAGGAGGTTTTGGGCGGTTATGGGACTTTTTAGAATTTTAAAAATACGTGGGAGTGGAGCCTAAAAATATTTGTAAATATGACTAAATGCAAAAAAATATTTATTTATTCCCTGTTCAATTAATTTAAATTCTTGGATTTAATTTAATTCCTAATAATTTTATTTTTATTCAAAAAATGCAGGGTATTACAAAAGATGGACCCTTTACTGTTTTTCAATTAACGCCTCCTTTATTATTTTTTTTATGTTCTCATTGAAAGCTTCTTGCTTGTACATTTTTTAGAAACAACAAAAAGGGTGTATTTAACATGTTGCGGATGTTTTTTTTTTAAATACCAAAAAAATGGGTTGATTTTTTTTTGTGTGTCATTTTAAAACATTTTAGGGAGTTTTTTAATAAAAAAAATACACTTTAAAAAAGGTTTTGTAAAAATATTACACTTTTTGAAATCGTGGTTGGTGACCAAGTTTTCACCTTGAATTCACGGTTATCAACAGGGAATTCAAATGTGCTTAGCGAGTTATTAATTACTTAACTCAATCTTAAATCAGACTGATGCCGCGGTTGTTAGAAGCGAATTCACTGTTACCAAATAAAACAATTCTAAAATAATATTAAAAAGTGCTTAAACTATTGTATAAAGTAAATAAAATAAAAATTATAACACTATTTTAAAAAGTAAACAATAGTTTTAACTATTTTACATATTATAAAATTTAACTGTTTTTTGCGAACATGTTCACACTTTATATGAATAATTTTTTAACAAGTGTGACATTTTTATAAATATGTTAACAAGTGAATTATTTTTTAAAATATACTTTTAAGTGCATTTTTTAATTAAAAACTCTATTTCAGAGTACCCATAAAAAAATGAACTCGAAATAATTTTTTGATATTTTAAAGCAATTGGTTAATGCTTTACATTTTTTTTTTCAAAAAATGTAAAACATTGACCAAGTGTTTTAACATATCAGAAAAGAAAATTGTGCTGATTTGTTTTGTGGGTACCGTGAAATGTTTAAAACCCGCACAAAAAAATTCAACCCCATTTTTTTTATCATTTTTATATATATAGTACGAACGATGCGGACACATTTTTGAGTTCACAAGTGAGAGGGCCTATATATATATATATATATATATATATATATATATATAGAGAGAGAGAGAGAGAGAGAGATATCCTCTCCTGTAAGAACTTCTTATGGTGCAGACTCGGTACATACTATTTTTTTAAAATAGTAAAAAAATAATTTTTTTGATGAAACTTCATGGATATGATCTCCATGGTGGAAAGATCATATCTAATTTTTTTCATCAAAAAATTCGATAAAAAAACCGTTGAGATGAAGTGATATGTAAAAAAATGGTATAAATATGCATTTTCAACTGTTGAAATCTTGACGATCATCTCACCCACTTTTTGATTGAATTTTTTAATGAAACTTCATGGATATGATCTCTATAGTGAGAAGATCATATCCATGAAGTTTCATAAAAAAATTCAATCAATAAAGCGGCTGGCGCCGACCCAACATTTCAACGGTTGAAAATGCATATTTATACTATTTTTTACATATCACCTCATCTCAATGATTTTTTTATTGAATTTTTCGGCGAAAAAAATTGGAGATGATCTTCTCACCATGGAGATCATATCCATGAAGTTTCATCAAAAAATTCATTTTTTTACTATTTTAAAAAAATAATATATACGGGAGTATGCACCATAAGGAGTCCTTATAGGAAACTTTATATATATATATATATAGTATAACGTAAATTTGATAAGAAAAATTATTGGGGTGCATGTTCTTGACCTTAAAATAACAAGCTTAAAATTTCTGAATGAATATCTGTATTTTATTATTTAGACGTGTTTTCTTAATAATTTTAAATTCTTTGTGTGCGTCCATTTTATGTACTTAATATTATTTTGACCCATTTGATAAAATGTTCCATGTAACTTTTGTTTACATACATATCTTTGTTTTTATGAGATGACAGTGCTTCTATCAATTGAATTTGGGAGTAGTCTGGACCCATCAAGAAGAGAAGCATGTGCCGTCAACTACTTTTGGGAGGAGATGAGTACAGGTAATTAAACTATTTAAGTCGTCAAATTGGGCTGCTTGACTTTGTATGACCAAGTCAGCCGCATGTCATAGGGGACTAGCAAGGCCGTTTGGTTTATTATTCCGAAAATTCAATTTAAGCATTGTTTTTAAATTTAATTTTAAAATTTAATTTTTTATGTTTATAATTATTGATTCGTATTTGATAAATTTATTTTTAAATATTATTTTTTTAAATTTGATAAAATTGACAATCATGTATATTTATATTATACATATATGTACGTGTGTGTGTGTTTATATATATATAAATACATACATAAAATTTTTATACATACATGATACATAAATGTATATATAGATACATACATACATACATATATACATGCAAGCATCATAAATGTATATATAGATACATACATACATACATGCATGCATACATATATACATGCACACATCATAAATGTATATATAGATACATACATACATACATGCCTGCATACATATATACATGCATACATCATAAATTATATACATATACATTTAATATCATGTAATTTTATGTATATTTAATAAGGTATGTTTGGGAGTTTAACTATATATATATACTAGCATGTAGGCCACGCGATGCGTGGCGAATTTATGTAAACTATATTCTTTTTCCTATAGTTTAAACTGAAAAAGGTAACATACCTGGTTTTGGGAGCTTCATCAATGTCTGTCCCAACTTAAAAAATAAAATCGACACAAAAAATCAAATAACTCTAAGTCGTAAGAGATGATTTGAAAAAACAACTCCTTTACAAATTATATATTGCTATTGAAATTATAAATTTGATTGTAAAAATGACTAAAATAATGAAAATGACAAAAAATAAAAACAAAATCATAGGTACCTGTAGTGTTCTGGCCATGAATGCTTTGCGTTCACAGATAAAAAGTTATTTTCACCACCAAAAAATTATGGATTGTTTTGGGTTGTGTTTTTTTTTCCATTGGCTAATCCTTTAACGGATGGTTCATATATTAAAGGAGAGAGAGAAGAGGAAGAGGAAAATGAAGAGGTTGTTATTGGAAAACTAAAAATGGAGTACATTGAATAGGAAGCCGGTTAGACGAACTAAATTCATTGTATTGGAGTGTAGAGAAAGATGACGGACTAAATTCATTGTATTGGAGTGTAGAGAAAGATGATGTTGGAGAGAGAAGAAGAAAATGAAAAAGTTGTAGATTTCAATGTAGGTTATTGGAAAATTAAAAATGGAGTACATTGAATAGGAAGCCGGTTAGATGGACTAAATTCATTGTATGAGAGTGTAGAGAAAGATGAGTTATTATCTTCACGTATCCTTGTTTAGAGAAAGACTCTCATTTATGATATCATTTATTAAGTTACCACGTGTCAGTCTCACATAATTTTGGTCTACAATTTTTATATAGTTATATATATATATATATATATATATATATATATATATATATCAGTTTAACTAACTCATAATTTATTTTTTTTTGCTTTCACAAGCCTCACGAAAAAAAAATTATTCAGTGAATATTCACTATATCCTTAAATAGGAAGTATTGAAATAAAATATCGGGATAAAACCTATTAGTAAATATCTTATGTAAATAGAATTTATTTGTAGAATTTCCTAAAAATAATTATACATCATTCAAGCTTTGCTCGAGCTAAAAAATTAATATAGAATAAATCTGATAAGAAAAGTGATTGAGGTACATGTTTTGAAACTCAAAATAATAAATATAAAAATTTTATATAAATATGTGTTTTTTATTATTTATATATCAAAACTCTATTTTTTTTAATAATTTTAAATTTTTAGTACGTCCGTGGAACACATATCATATTGTTAATATTATCCGGACCCATATGATAAAATGTTCTATGTAGCACCTGTTTTGGTCACATACGTGTCTTGGTTTTTATGAGATGAATGAAAGTGCTTCTCTTAATTGGGAGTTAAGTCATGTAGTAACTTCCTACCTAAAAGACTGTACTATGCGGGAGCCATAAAAAATAGAAGCATGTGCCGTCAACAACTTTCGGGAGGGGAAGAGTAATTAAGCGCATGTTTGGTTTGTAATTATAATTTTGTTTGTTGTGTTTAAATATAATTCTGATAAAAATCTGCATTTGTCAATCTGTTTTTAAACACTGAATTATAATATTTATGTGTTATAATCAAGTTTTTCGGAAAACAGGTTAAGGGTGTTTTATAACTTTTATTTTTTATTTTTCAACTCAGAATTATTCATTCTTAATAATTTAATGCATTTATACCTTAATATATAATATACATACATAATACATTAATATGTGTGTAATTCTTATAAATAAAAATATATATGTACATGTACACAAAATTACGTATGAAATAATATAAAGTTAAATAATATTGTTAATAGATACATGATACTTATATATAGTTTTATATATGTATTATTAATGTATGAAATAATATAAAATATACATATAGTACATATGTATTAAAATATATTATCAATTAATGTATGTATATAATTTTATAGTGAATTATACATACAATATCATTATGTGTATATATATATATATATATATATATATATATGTGTTTGTCAATTTTGTCAAATTTTAAAAAAACTGTATTTAAACATAAGTTTACCAAATGCACACTAATAATTATAAACACAAAAAACTGAATTTTAAAACTGTATTTAAAAACAACGTTTAAATCGAATTTTCTAAATACAGAACCAAACGGGCCCTAAGCATTTTGGGCTGCTTGACTTTGTATGACCTGGTCTAAACAAACAATGAAATTTGGAAATAAATTTTATCATGTACATGATATTTTTAACAATTTTATCATGGACTCTCTTGAGATCTAAAAAAAAAATAATAACTTAGGGGTGCAAAATTTATAATTTATTTTTACGGGGGTGCAATTTTTAAGAGACGCCCCTCCTGAGATCTTGTTTACACTGTCTTTTGATAAAAAAATTTGTATAAAACTTGAATTAACCCAAAAAAAAATTGCCTCGGGGGCTCCCGCCCCCGAACCCCCGACACCACTCGAAACTTTCGACCCCCTAGCCAAAAATCCTGGATCCGCCACTGTCATGGAGATAGCTTCATCGGCCTTTATCACCTTATATAAGTAACTAAAGATCATTAGAAAATAATGTGGAAAATACTGAAAAAGCATTTAAAATTTGGAAAACAAAAAATATATATATTTAAAGCTCTGAAAAATTCCTGAAAAAAATCAGGAAAAACACTGAAAATTATTTTTTTTAAAGGAAATGAAAAAACATATTTCAAAATTCTGAAATTTAGGAAAAATTATTTTAAATCTGAAAAACATTAAAAAAATATATTAAAAATCTTGAAACTAATATAAAAATTTAAAATAATCCCCCAAAATTTTAAATGATAAATTAATATTTAATACATATGTAAATGAAAGAAAATATATAGTTACTAAATGAATGCGTTTTTAGTAATATTACATGTTTTATAACTTTAATCAAGCCATTTCCCAAATTACAGGGGTAAAATGTGTGGTCCTAACTGTTGAGAATGGAGATATTTGTTCCTCATAATAAATTTTTTTTTGTTACTTCCTACATTTCCACAGTACCTGACAAGTTCTGTTGAAAATAATGTGTGCTATTTATATGGTTTCACCCCGTGCATATCCCAGTGCACCCGAGTTTCCCATCTCTCAGTCCACATTCCCCTTAACCAAATGGAGAGAACATGTTTTCAACTGATTGTTTTGTTGAGTTGTTTCATGGCTTGTAATTCAGCCATGAAAACAATCAACTTAGCCACCGATCAATCAGCCCTTCTTGCCTTTAAATCCTATATTACCGATGACCCTTGTGATATCTTAGCAAACAATTGGTCCATTGCTACCTCCACTTGCAATTGGATCGGTGTCTCTTGCGGTGTCCGCCACCAAAGGGTCGTAGCCTTGAGTCTCTCCAACATGGATCTTGGAGGAACAATAGCTCCACATCTTGGAAACCTCACGTTCCTCAGTTCACTTGACGTCAGTTTCAACAGTTTTGGTGGCTTTATACCCCAACACTTGGCTCACTTACGTCGATTGAAAATAATTGATTTTCGCTATAACGAGTTCAGAGGAGAGGTGCCATCATGTCTAGGGAGCTTACCAGTAATAATAGTTTTACTGGTACAATCCCAACCTCTCTATCTAACCTTTGGAAGCTGGAGACATTGGATTTGAAGTTCAATTTATTACATGGATGCATACCAGAAGAGATTGGAAATCTTTCTAACTTGAGATCCTTCAATTTGAGTATGAACCTGCTCACGGGTTCCATACCACTTGCCATATTCAACATTTCGTCACTCGAAGAACTTAATCTCGCCTATAACAACTTGTATGGTACTCTCCCATTAGATATATGTGATCATCTTCCCAAACTCAGACTACTCGTTCTCGCACAGAATCAACTGCACGGGCCAATTCCACGTAATCTTTACAAGTGCAGGAAGCTCGAATATCTATCATTGGCCTATAATGAATTTAGTGGCAACATACCAACAGAAATTTGGAATTTAACTATGCTTAAGGAGTTATATCTTGGTGCAAACAATTTGACAGGTATTATTTTTGCAGTAACTAAGCAAAACGTTTTTCATTAACACAATGTGAATGCTCCATTGGTCATTTTGAAAGCTTCCTATTGGTCCTTTTTTATTAGTTACCATATTTTGCTTTTTATTTCTTGACCCATTTCATTTGTTCCATCTCTCTCTACACACTTGAAAACAACACAAAGAAAAAATCACTCACAAACATCCTCGGTAAAGAACAAATCCAAATCCACCACATCCAAAAAATAAAAGTATGAGTGAAACAAATTATAAGAGTCACGAATCCAAAAGTATTATTTTTTTATGATAACTGAAGAAGTTTTGGTGTTGAGTGTTAATTATACTAAACCGAAAAAAATGAACCCATGCCTAAAAGATAAGCCTCGAAAGACCACAAATCTCTTTGAAGGTTTTTTATTCTTCAAAATATATTCCAGTTTTTGAAATTGACAAAATTATAAATTAAATAAAAAGAAACTTTTTGAGTTCGCCTTGTAAGTTTTATCCCTTTATTTGAGTTTGCACCTATAAGAATAGAGTGTGATTGATAGAAGAAAGAGAAATGAGGTAAAAGAGAGAGATACATATTGCGTATAGTTTAATTTAGGTAAAAGAGAGAAAACAGTGAGAGGCAAAAAAAAAAAGAGCGAAGAGATAATATAGAGATGAAAAATGAAATGAGGGGAGAAGGCTATTGTGTCTGGTTTAGTTTAGAGACGAAAGGTTTAATATGAGGTCCAAAGTTCGGATCATTTGTTTTAAATAGCATAAAAATATTTTTTAAGTTGAATTTGTTTACATGGTATCGAAACATTCTATGAACACCAAAAGAAATCAGCCCAAAATAAAAAAATTCACCTTTTCAAAAAAATCGATTAACTTATGTCAACTTTTAAGTCTTAAAATTGGTGCTTAAGTTGCGCACCATTTTTTTACATTAGCAAAAAAAAAAAATACATTTTGAGATGAAATGCTTTTGCATGGTATGTAAACATTCCATGGACAATCCCCAATCCTCACCCGACACCCTCACCCGACCCCCCCCCTCCCCCCCCCCCCCACACACACACACACAGACAAAAGAAAATTATAATAAAAAAAATAAAGCACAACCTAATATACATATTTTTGCTATCTGAAAATAAAATCGGTCAACAAATGTCAATTTTTTGCTAATTGTTTTAGGGGGTACCAATGGAATGTTTACATACAATGTAAACAAATAATATCATAATAATGAAATATTATAAAAAAATTGTTCAGAACATAGGACCTCACTTGATACTGCTTATATATATAAATATTTTATATCGTATTGTCGTTTGATGTTTAGAGTTAGTACTTCTAGACTCCTATAACATACACAGATAAATATAATAATATATACAAAACATGTAATAAATATTTATATAATTGTTATACTAGTACAAAATTGGAACATACATAGAAATAACTAAACAAATATAATAATAATAATAATAATAATAATAATAATAATAATAATAATAATAATAATAATAATAATAATAATAATAATAATAATAGTAATAGTAATAGTAATAGTAGTAGTAGTAGTAATAGTAATAATAATAATAATAATAATAATAATAATAATAATAATAATAATAATAATAATAATAATAATAATAATAATAATAATAGTAATAGTAATAGTAATAGTAATAGTAATAGTAATAATAATAGTAATAATAATAATAATAATAATAATAATAATAATAATAATAATAATAATAATAATAATAATAATAATAATAATAATAATAATAATAATAATAATAATATGAATAATAAGAAGAAGAAGAAGAAGAAGAAGAATACCAACATATAGAAAATAATAATAACATAACACATAATAAGACACATGCATATATTAGATACACATACGTAAAATAGAAAACATAATATCACACATATTTATATTTATGTGAAATATTTCCAACACACAGGATGTGAGAAAAGTTAGGGATTGATGGAAGTGGTACATGACACGGTTTATTTCTTATCCATTGTGTATCGGGTTTTAGAAATTCTTACTTGAAGATTTAGACCACAACTTTGTCACAATTTGGCAATAATTCACCATTTGAACTCCAAGTGCTCACATTCACCTACAAAACTAACAATTTGTTATATAAGGTCAATTTTAACATTAGCTAGCAATTACAATGCGACTATTTGATATATAAATATTATAGTTTTGGGTGTTTATCAACAAGCAGCTTAATTGAATTTCAGATATCCTTAATAGCTTTTTGAAGTGTCACAAACGATAGGAAAAACAATATTTGTAGTGGTGTATGGATAAGACCTATAATAATGGGATTTAAAAATACCCAAAAGGTTTAACTTTTCTCTACAAAAATCCTTCATTTATTTTCTTGCAATTAAACAGTTGGATAGGGCATTTATATCTGAATTATTACATTTTTGTAGGTGCAATTCCTCTAGATAT
This sequence comes from Sambucus nigra, assembly GCA_949130495.1. NCBI lineage: Eukaryota > Viridiplantae > Streptophyta > Magnoliopsida > Dipsacales > Adoxaceae > Sambucus > Sambucus nigra. Next base: position 525,373,554 of record OX422220.1, read on the forward strand.
CTGCGAAAATATCAATAAAATAGAATATATCTCTCTCGGCTGGAATCACCTTCATGGAACAATCCCTCTGAATTTGTACAAGTGCACGGAGCTCCGATATTTAGAATTGCAAAAGAATGAATTTAGTGGAAACATACCTAAAGAATTTGGAAACATGACCTTGCTCAAGTCGTTAGACCTTAGCGACAACAAATTAACAGGTATGATTTTCGTCATTCACATATATGTAACCAACTGGTAAGATTTCAATACAAAGCAATTTTTTCTTCACGAGTGGAATGCACATCTTCAAGTGTGAATCAAAACCATGACACTAGATAATGAAAAGTAATCTTATAAAGCGGAATATAAATACTCCAAATTTGTTGAAATTCATCTATTACCCTTCCAAAATATAAATTCACCCTAATTGTATTTGTATTAAATGACTTGGAAGTTTTTCAGGTGAATTATGGTCAAAGACTATTCAAGCTTCAAAATTCATGAACAAACTATGTAAGCAATAAAGGAACGATAAAAATATATTTAAAATCACCAAATATTTTGGAGATTAAACATCTATATTAATTTACAAGAAAACTTTCAAGCGCTATCTAGCTTTTGTGAATTTTATTCACCTTTTTTGGTCTCTGCCTATGAAAGATGGACACTCTACCAAATGAAAAAAATCCAATTTGACACATGTTAGAAATGGGATATGCTAGTGGAACTCGTACCCTACAGTGCCCTTTTTGACACAAAAACATTCATTTGGACAAGTTGGGGTCATGCGAGTATTTGTTTTGGACATGTTGTGGACACACAATTTTTTTGGCATGGCGGGGGTAGGTTTTAGTATTTTAAAATTATATATAAAAAATAAAAAAATAACATTAGGATATTAGTAAAAAATTGAGTGAGTTTCTCAAACGCAAATCCGCACCTAATTAAACAAAAGCTTTTTTACAAAAAACCCTACATGAAATAGAACACCCTAACATTCGAACAAGTTCAAAGCTCGGACAAACCTAGTGCAGATAGGTGATTTGAGAGTGATATGTTCTCGGTCGTTGCGTTAACCGTCATAAAATCAAAACCTAAACTCCCTACTATTATGTTTAGTGGCAAGTAAATGATCGTATCCACAAAGAATGTTATTTCATGATTAATATTTATTTATTACTTATATTAAAAAAATATGATAGGAGTTCAACAAGTTAAGACTAAAGTAGACTAATTAAATCAAAGTTAACCTAAAATATTTTGATGTGGTAATGTGGGAGACTTTAATAAGACATAATTATCTTCCACTATGTTAAAATAATTTAGGAATTTAAATTCAAATTTGAAAATGCCCCTTGAATAAAGTATTATCCAATATTAACGTTGGATGATACAAGATAATAATTTACTCATTAAGAAATATATTTGAATTCTCCATGATATCTTCTTTTAAAACTTGAGATAGAATAACTCTCTCGAGGCACAACCAATAAATTATCACTTAACCAATTTGGTATTTTAATACAATAAGTGAGATTTAGAAAAAAAACTCATTTTAACTCAAAAAAAGCTTGTCTCTAGTCTGATTCTTAAGACATAATATGAATTTAAACCTTGGGTTCCATCTCAATGACTAGATTACCACATCTCTCATCGGAGGGGAATTTTTCGACCTATTAAAAATTAATCACCCTATCTGAAGTCATAACTAGAACCTGTTGCCTTCTCTCAAAGCGCAACGTTAAGATTAATCTCTCTATATGTATCTCTCTCTCTCTCTCTCTCTCTCTCTCTCTCTCTATATATATATATATATATATATATCGTAAAACCCTACTAGGGTTGCATGGCGGCTCAAAATCTTGAAAACACCATTACACCCAAACCTCCAGATCCAAATAACGTTTGGTCAAGGTCGTTTGCTTCTGTAGTGGCTAACAAACCACTTCTAGATGTTAAACTCAAGACTACTTCAATGTATAAAGGAGAACCTGAGGTACTTTTTTCTCAACAAGATGTCGAGGTATTAGCTGAACCTTTTAAGTTTTCGATAATAGGTAAGTTTTCACACGGCAGGCCCAGTGTGGACGCGATTCGTAAGAAAGTTCTTTTATTTGATCTGAAACAAGAATGTACTCTTGGTTTGATTGATAACAAACATATCTTGCTTAGATTAAACACTGAAGATTTTGTTAGGCTGTGGACAAAAGAGGTGTGGTTTCTTGGTAGATTTCCAATGAAAACTTTCAAATGGTCTCCTTTGTGGAAGGTAGAAGAAGAAAGCTCCTTGGTTCCTGCATGGATCAATTTCCCTAACCTACCTATACACTTATTTGCTTAATCTTCTCTATTCCCTATCGCCCAGTTTATTGGTAAGCCCCTAAAGATGGATTCTTCAACTATCTCTCATACGAGACCTAGTTTAGCGAGAGTGTGCATAGAATTGGATCTGATCCAAGCTAAGCCAAGAAGGGCGTGGATTGGGGTAGGTGACATTGGTTTTTGGCAAGATGTTGTCTATGAAAATCTCCCTGAATATTGTAAACACTGCATGAAGAAAGGTCACCAGGAAAAAGCTTGTATTTTCTTAAATAAGATCAACGAGGTGAATAAAGATGGTATCAATGATAACAACAAAAACCATAAATCCACACTCAGACCTCTTCATGTCATTCCAAACAAACCAACAAGACCTACCACTTTTGTTAACCAAAAAAAGAATCCTCCATCAGAAGTTCTCCCATCAAAACCATTAACAATCCTACTATTGACCTCCCTTCAATCTAAAGTACCAAAACAGTTGATCTTCAAAACTTTCCTCCTCAAACTCTTCTAATCCCTTCTAGTCCCCTACCTCACATCCAAGACCAAAGTACTCCTCTTATAAATAATTTTCCTGTATCAAAGACATCAACTCTTATTTCTCAACATATCCAAAAAAATCCACCATTGTGAGATATCTCATCAAGAAGCCTTTATTGTTGATGAATTGAACTTATCCCCCAAAGCCACAGACCTTCCAGATTATGATGTTCATTTAGACAAGAAGAAGGATTATAATTCAGACTCTGAGAGCAAGAAGAAAGGAATTTATATGATGAAGGAGGAACTCCAAATTTTCTCTGATTGCTTTCGCAGGAAATGGCAAGCCTATCAAGAGAAGCAAAGACTTAGTAAGAAGAAGGTTAAAGAGTTGAATCAAGTGGATACAAGGGTTGCAGAAGATAATACAATGAAGATAACTCCTAAAGATCCTATGTTTAGGAGGATTACAAGATCTCATGGGAAAAGAACAAGGAGGAATTCCTACCAACTGTCTCAATGATTAACTTCTTAAGTTTGAATGCTCGTGGGGTGGCTAACAAGCCAAATAATAAAAGTATTAAAAAGTTAATTAAGGAATTCAAGCTCCCAGTTATGTCTATTATAGAGCCAAAGGTGGACAGTCTCAAAGTTAATAATTTTCTGTTGAAGTGGAATTTTGATGAAGTTATTGTCAATAAAACTAACAAAATTTGGTTCTTTTAGAAGGATATGATGAAAGTTCAGGTCTTGTTGAATGAAGAGCAATTTATGTCCTTGAAAATTTCAAATGATAATATGGTGACTGATGTGCTTGTTACTGTGGTATATGCTAAACACACTGCAGCGGAGAGAAGACACTTGTGGAGTGAGATGGAGTTTTTATCTTCGAATTATGGAGACTTGCCTCAAATTTTTATTGGAGATTTTTATGTGGTGTCTTGTCAAGAAGAAAAAATAGGAGTAATTCTATTGATTTTCAGTCTGTGGAAGATTTCAAAGATTGTGTTAATTATTGTGGGCTCTTTGATTTGGGCTACCATGGCTCTCGATACACTTTGTATAATTATAGAGTTGAAGAAGATGCCATCAGTGCAAGACTTGATAGGGCCTTGGTCAATTTCAAATGGTCTTCTACATTTCAGAATTGCTCAATTACTCACTTGTCTAAGAGGTGTAGTGATCATTCTCCTCTCATCATTTCCATTAGAATTCATTTGGACCTTGTGCCTAGACCTTTTATCTTTCAGAAGATGTGGATTTCCCACAACTCTTTTATTCCTTTTGTTAGCAAGGCTTGGTCAGATCAATCATATGGTAATCCTATGTCTTTTTTCTTTGAGAAGCTGAAAAGATTGAAGACTGCCCTCAAGGTGTGGAATAAAGATATTTTTAAAATTTTATTTCAGAACATACGTGATTTGGATGATGAAGTGTTAGTTGTGGAGAATGAATTTGACTTTAATCCATCTCAATCAAATAGAGTGAACATGCAGAATTCTAGAAACAAGCTAGAAGAAGTTTTGAAGCAGGAAGAGGTATTCTGGAGACAAAAATCTAAAATCAAATGTCTTAAATAGGGAGATAAAAACTCTAAGTTTTTCCATGCCGTAGTTAAAGATAGTAAAAGTAAGTTGCCAATCCTCAAAATCAAAGATGAGAATCTTTGTTTGAGGGAGAACCCTACTAAAATTGCTGATATTTTTGTCCAACATTTTGTTGATAGATGGTGTGCTGACTTGATAGATATTGATGAATCTTTATTGGATGTTATTCCAAGTGTCATTAATGAAGAGATGAATGGAAATCTTTCTTAGATTCCTGAAGAAGAGGAGATGTTTGCTGCCATTAAACAATTAAATGAGGATAGTTGCCATGAACCTGATGGATTTAGTGGAGCTTTTTATATTTCTTGTTGGGAGATTATCAAGTATGATCTAATTAGAGGTGTGAAATCTTTTTTTGTTGGTAATATCATTCCTAAAAGTTGGTCTGCAACTAATGTGGTGCTTATCCCCAAAGTTAAGAATCCTTTGAACTGCTCTCAATTCAGACCTATTAATCTTGGGAACTTCTCTCAAAAAATTATTTCTAAAATTCTAAATTCTTGAATTAATCATATCCTTCCTCTCATCATTTCTCAAAATCAAAGTGGTTTTATCAACGATAGAAATATCCAAGATAATATCCTCATTGCTCATGCGATGGTTAGTCTGCTCAATAGGAAAAGTCATGGTTCTAATGTGATCATTAAATTGGACATGGAGAAAGCTTATGATAGAGTGTCATGGATGTTCCTTCTTAAAGTGATTAGAAGATTTTATTTTAATGAAACCTTCATTGATTTTATTTGGAGATTGCTTTCTAATAAATGGTTCTCTATTCTTATAAATGGCAAGCCATCGGGTTTCTTTCAATCTTCCAGAGGTTTAAAACAAGGTGATCCTTTATCCCCTTCTCTCTTTATTATCATTGCAGAAGTTCTTTCTAGAGGATTAAACCATTTAGTTGAGGTTAAGAAGATTGGTCCTTTTACTCATCCTCCTGGAAGCCCTTTAAAATCTCATATAAGTTTTGTTGATGATGTGATAATTTTTGTTAATGGGAGGAAAAGAAGTTTGCATAACCTTATGAACTTTTTGATCAAATAAGAGAAATCCTCAAGTCAATCTCTAAACATGGATAAAAGTAGCTTTATAGTTTCTGAAGGTCTCTCGTTGGTTAGGAAGAATCAAATTTCAAATGTCTTGGGTCTGAAATCAAAGAAGTTGCCTTTAGTCTACTTGGGTTGTCCTCTATTTGCTGGAAGGAATAAGGCTATTTTCTATTCTGATTTGATTGAAAAGATCAGAAATAAATTCTTGGGTTGGAAAACTAAGTTTTTATCAACCGCTAATAGGATGGTGTTGATCAATCATGTTCTAGCTTCAATTCCTATTTATACCTTATCAGCCTTGAATCCTCCTATATCTATTATAAATAGAATTCACTCTATTTTTAGCAAATTCTTTTGGGGTTCAGATTCTATTAGAGATAATAAAAAAGCTTGGATCAAATGGGAAAATTTGTGTCGTCCAACTGAAGAAGGAGGATTAGGCATGAGAGATATTAATGATGTGAATAAATGTTTTTCTTTTAAGCTTGTCTGGAGGGTTAACCATTCTAAAGGGCTGTGGGGCAGATTCATGAGGAATAAATATAAGAGTTGTTTACAATATGGTGTTTCTGGTTCTCGTGTCATTAAAAGAATTGGAAGAGTTCAAGAAGAGGTTGCAAAGCATTCAAAGACCGTGGGTAATGAGATGATTTGGAAACCTTCTCCTGGTGGCCTTTTTTCCATTAAATCTTCTTTCCAAGTGTGTAGAAAATCTTCAGTCAGCTCTTATAGTTGGAAGCTGCTATGGTCTCCTTTTATTCCTATTAAAATATCCATATTTGGTTGGAAATTGATCAGGAAAGCCATCCCCACTGATGATAATATTCAGAGAGTTGGAATCAGGTTATGCTCGAGAGGCCTATGCTGTAAGGCTAATATTGAATCTATGAAGCATTTATTACTTGAAGGGAAGATTGCCAAGTAAGTTTGGAATTTTTTTCTCAACTTAACTGATGTGATTCCATCTTTTCAGTCTATGAAAGCCATGTCAAAGTTAAGCTAGAGGAAGTTTTCAAAAAGCTTTGTTTCAGATTATCCCTATGGTGATTTGATGGGAAATTTGGAAAGCTAGATGTCAAAGTTTGCTTGAAAATGAGGAGATGAAGGAAGGCAACATCATATCCCAGATTATAAACAACAACTGTTTTGCAGGTCCTCTGGTTTTATCTTCCAAAATTCAAGATGTTTTCCAATTTAGAATCAAATTAGAGCAGCAACAAATTCAGATTGTTTAATGGGAAAGACCCCCGGATGGTTTCATTAAGCTTAATGTGGATGGATCAGGCATTGGTAATCCAGGAGTAAGTGGTATAGGAGGCATCTTCAGAGGTCATAATGGAGAATTCTTGTTTGCCTTTGCTCTTTCAATTGGTCAATCTACTTCATTAAAGGCAGAGATTAAAGCTATTCAGACAGGTCTGCAATCGATAGTTATAAAAGGCTATTCAAATGTTACTCTTGAATCAGACTCCAAAGCAGTGATTATGATGATTTCAGAGTAGTGGAAACCTCCTTGGGAAGTGAAAGAATCAATAAATGAGATAAAAGGATTTATTAAAGGATATGGCATTCAATATCATCACATTTGGAGGGGAAAAACAATGTAGCAGATGCTTTAGCAAAATTTGCTTCCTCATCAAAAGAATCCAACTGCTTTCATCAATTTAGTGATCTTCCTCTTCTTGCTAAAGGAACTTTTAATATGGATGGATTATGTTTTCCTAGTACTAGAGTTTCTAAATAAATGTAATTTGTAGTTTGTTTAGTCACCTAGGAGAGGTTTTTTCTCCTTTTTATAAAATTTAGGGGATTATTATCCTCTTCTGTTAAAAAAAAGCACAACGTTAATCATAAATAAATTCATTGAAATTTAATAATGATCGTTAAAATTAAGAAATTAATAAAATAAATGACACTGTAATGGAGGCTTTATTTCTCCCATTAAAATGAAGATTAGCTTAATTTCAGAATATATCAACAAATTTTATGACATCAAAATGGTTCAATTAATATTCCTCAAACAGACTGAATAATGAGCGAATAAATAATACAACAATATACTCCAAAATTTCTTTCAAATATATTGTAAATTATAACCACATATGATCCTCTTCATAATAAAAATAAATACCTAAAGAAAAATAAAGAAAAGAAAAGAAATATGTGGAGGCAAAGCCCCCCCACCCCCCACCCCCCCACCCCCCACACACACACTCTACATCGTGCTATCCTATGTAACTCTCACTGAAACGTATGTCTTCTGTGTGATCGTTCCCCACCATTGAAATGCTTTTGCTCCAGAATATGTAGAGAATGAGAGTTCACTTCCGCTTGCAGGGGTGAAAATGGATAGAGGCTTTGTTGAGACAGTTTGAGCTATGAAAAATGCAGGGGGTGTAAGGTAGGTGAAGTTCACAGGCTACATGTGAAGAGAGAGAAAATTGGAATTTGAATTTTCCTTTATTTTCTTTGATTTTCTAATACACACATGTAAATGTATATATAAACTAATATAGAATATGGATATATAGATAGATAGAGAGAGAGGTTGTTGTACGCTTCCATGCAGCTGGCCTTCGTGGAAAATAAGGTATAAGGTAGGGTGAGTGGTCATTGGGTAAAGTAGGTTAAGGACGGATTTTGAGATAAAGTGGGTTGGTATTGTTAGCAGAAGGTGGGTTTAATCAGATTGGCTAGAAAATTGTACTGAGAGCATTTGGTGATAAATATTACCTATATTATTAGCTTGAAAATATGTATATAAATATATATACTAATACTTATACCTATGGATTATATAATGTACTAATATAATAATAGTAATATGCAGAAAAATACTAGTATAATATATACATATTATTATAAAAGAATAACAATAATAATAATAAAAATAAAGAAAATAATAATAAAAAATGGGGAGTGAGAATAGGTGGGTAAAAAGATAAAGAGAAGTAAAAATAGTAAATATCAGATAATAACAATACTAATAGTAATAACATATATACTTAAAGATAGATTGATAAAAATAAAAAAAATATCAAAGTGGAGATGGTATATGGGTTACGATACGGGTCGATGGATTTTATTTGGGTTGGGTCAATTTGGGGTATATTTGACTTGACACAAATGCCTTGACCGCATTTTTATAGTATATGACACTGAATTGCACTTTTAATTCTACAAATGCATGTCTTGGCCTACAAAATCAATAAATTATGAGAGGATTAAAATGGAATACTATGCCCCTTTGAACAATTCTCAAACATATTTGTAAAACCATTCAATTAAATATGGAAAGAAAAAAGAAAACGAAAGAAAAGAAAAAGGCAATCATTATGAGACTGCTATCCGGGAAAAAATACATGGCTATTTGAAATAACCCATATATGAATCATTATTTTTTAATGAGAACCCCAAATATGAAATTAACGCAAAAAATGCAAAACTTATGGTAAAATAATTGGTTTAAAATGTTAAATAATTATGAACCCAAAAGAAGAGGATTTTTTTAGCTTTGATATATTACTAATTATCTATTTTAGACGTCAACATAATTTTAATTAAAAATTAGTCTTTTCCCTAAATTGTTAGAAAATTTGTCAAGTTTAATAGACACGTGTCATTTAAAATTAAAAGTAATTTGAAAATCATAAAAAACAAAAAAAAATGATTAAAAAAATAAAAGAAAACTCAACAAACTAAAAAATCCAAAAAACAAAATTAAAAACAAATAAAATTTTGCATCTTCTTTGATCCTAGCCCAACTCCACCCCCTCCTTCTCGCCAGTATGCCTCTACCCCAAACCCACCTGTCGGCAACACAACCCCTCGTCACCGGCATCAAACCACATCTTCCCTCCAAACAAAACCAATGTGTGATAAGATTGAACGAAACCCGACAAACCCAACTTCATCCCCCCCTTTACCGCCTCACCCACCACCCACCAATGTGTGATAAGATTGAACGAGAGGCAATTTGTGAGTGATATTAAGTCGGTCAATAACCGAATCAAACCGATCCCAAATAAAACAGACCAACATCAATCAACTAACCGTTTTGAATGGTTTGATTCCGATTCAACAGAGCCCATCATTGGTGCTAACAAATATTTTCCGTTCCTTAGGATCATAAAATTATCCATCTTTTCTTCCTTCGAGGTATCCCACAAAAAGACATACATACATCCTCGATTCCAACTTTGATGGATCCTTCCTCAGTACGTGTACTCATATAACAGACAAACTTAAATATAATAATATACATTAAACATAAATAAAAAATTTATAGAATTATTATACTATTATAAACAATTAGAACTGACATGCAAATAACAAATATATAAATAAATAAGATAACACCTATAATAATAATAATAATAATGATGATGATGATGATGATGATGATGATGATGATGATGATGATGATGATGATGATGATGATGATGAAACCAATAAAAATATATTTAATCACCTAAGATTTTGGCAATTTAAACAACTATATTAATTTACAAAAAAACATTCAATCACTATGTAGATTTTGTTAATTTTACTCATTTTTTTGGTCTCTCTAACTCTGAAGTATTGATACTCTCCTGAAGGAAACAATTCCAATTTGGCATATGTTGGACATGGGATATGCTAGCGACACGCATATCCTACTGTTACCTATTTTGATACATAAATATTCATAATGACAAGTTAGGGATATGCAGGTACTTTTTTTCCAGAGCATGTTACACAGAGACAAAGATTGTTTTGCATGACAAGGGCAATTTTTAGTATTTTAAAAGATTAAAATTTAAAAAAAATAAGATTAGGATATCAATAGAAAATAAAGCGGACTTCTCAAATGCAAGTCCCGACCAAATTGAACAAATTCTTTCCAACTGAAAAATTACATGGAAACAAATCTTTAGAACTGGTTCAAAGTTCAAACAAACATAGTGATGAGAGGCGATTTGCTAGTGATATGTTATCGATCGTTGCGTCAACCGTCTTTCAATCAAAACATAAATTCCTTACTATTATGTATAGAGGAATGTAAAGGATCGTATCCACATAGGAGAGTATTTTAGAATTAATATTCATTTATTACATATATCAAAAACCAAATGATATGATAGGATTCTAACAAGTTCAGACTAAACTAGACTAATTAACTAAAACTAAAAAGTAACTAATTTTTTTTTGAAAATATAATGTGGGAGCCTTTAACGATAAATAATCAACTTCCACTATATCAAAATAGTTTAGAAAATTAATTTCAAAATTTAAAATGCCCCCGTGAATAATGTATTATTCAATATTAATGCTAGAGGATACAAGATAATAATTTACTCATTAAGAAATTTAATTGAATTCTCCAAGACATATTCTTTGAAAATTTGAGATAAAATAACAATTTATACTCAACATCTCTCGGGGTACAACCAATAAATTATCATTTAACCAATTTCATATTTTAATACAAGAAGTGAGATTTAGAAAAAAGCATTTTAACTCAAGAAAGCCTATACCTAGTTTGATTTTTAAGACAAAATATGAATTTAAATCTTGACTTCTTTCTCAATGACAATATAACCCCATCTCCTATGGGAGCGGAATTTATCGAATTATTGAAAGTTAATCAGTGTGACTCAATTGATAACTAGAACCCTCTCCCTTTTCTCAAAGCCCGACATTAAATATAAAAAATTAAATTAAATTTATTTATGAGCAATAAAATTAAGAAGTAAATAAAATAAATGAAAATTCAATTGAGGGTTCATTTATCCTATTCAAATGACGATTATCCTAATTTCAGAATATATGAACACATTTAATGACAGGAAAATGGTTCTAGTACTATTCCTCCAAATTACAGAATAATGAGAGAATAAATGATACAACAAGGTGCTAAAAAATCTCTCTCAAATGTAAGATAATTTTTACCACGTATTATCCTCTTCATAATATAAATAAAAATAGAAATAAAAAAATATGATAGAAAAATGGGGGGCAAAGCCCTCCCTCAATGAAATTTTTGTCTTTTATGTGGTGGTTCCCCCCTTTGATATGATTCTGCTCCGGAATATGAAATTTCCACCTTCTGCTTTTTTTTTAATGTGTAAGAGGGTGAAAATAGGTAGTCACTTTGTTGGGAATTTTATTTTTTATTCATTTTGTATGATTTTCTAATATATAAAGGGGTGAGGGGGGTCATTGGGTAAAGTGGGTTAAGAACATACTTGGAGATAAATTGGGGTGGTGTTATTGGCAGGAGGTAGGTTTAATAACGTTTTTGTAATTTAGGGAAAAAAAATGAAGAAACTAGCAGCCTATTCCTCTAGCATCTTGTTCAGCTGGTCAGGGTGTCCTCCAAATTCACTATCGCCCCTTCCTGATTTCGGCCTTCCTTCACAAGTCGGTCAACAAAGTGGTTAGCCTGTCGAACTATATGGACAATATCAGCCTTAATGTCCCTCCTTATCCCAATGTAGACATCAACGATACTTGCGTACAAGTGATTGGTCGCCTCCTCCTTGTTGAAAATCCAAATCGCCATTTGAGAGTCCATTTTTATTTGGAGATTATGCAACCCGTTTTTTATAAGCTAGATTAATGACACAAAATACGCCCTCTAACTTAGCCTTTAGTGGGCATCCACCCTTCGTGATCATATCTAGCTAAACAACCAAAAGCTCATTTCTTCGTTGCCTCATCCCAAGTTCCATCGGTATTGATTTTTCTTCCACCTGAAATGGGAGAAACCCTAGCAATTTGTACATTTATACTCACCCATTATTGATTGATATCATGATCAAAAGGTGTCCTAATGTCAAGGGCAAGCTTTGGCTAAGGTGCGCAATCAAGTACGAGTGGGGGTATTTTTTTTCAAAAGTGATCAAGTTACGAGCTTTCCAAATGTTCAACATACCGGAGATGAAGAGAAAGTGCAAACTGTTATCATTACGACTCTAAATATTATCAATAAGCCATTCATGAAAACTAAAATATGTACCTCTTTGCCAATTGTCCGACGTGAAGATGTGAGACCATGTTTCCCGTGCAACATGACAACCACGGAAAAAGTGTTCAATGTCCTCAACCTTGTGGCACATGTCGCACTCGACATTATTTGTGAGGCCCCTAACCATTCTATGAATTATTTAAACCTTAGTCAAAGCTTTGCTGCTATTATAGTAGAGAGAGAAAGCAGTGAGAATTGCAACACTAAGGCCATTAGTGCTCATTTTCATAGTGAAACTCACACTCACAGCACAGTGGAGTAGGCAAATGGCTTAACCACTTATATTCTAGTCTCTTTCCTCATTTTCTCATCTCCTTCTTCGCTCATATACATGTTTATACACCATTCATAACCTTCAAAGTTGTTATGGATTGAGTTCATACTATTTTACTTGTTGGTACTATATCTGATATCATCAGTTAGAAATGCTCATATTTCATGTGTTATAGAAGTTAAAATTTCTTTTGTTAATAACGAGAAAGAATATGAAGAAACTTATACCATGAAGAGAGAATTGAGAAATTTATATCAATTATCAATAAACAAAGTTGAAAGAATAAGACTTCACACCAAAGAAAGATTTCTGAAAAATTGCAAGCCTTCAATTTTGATGTGCAAAGATCGGTTATTTGTTCTTCAATAAGTAATGATTAATTCCTTTCCTAACAAAGTGTAAAATATCAATATTAAGACTCCTAAATGACTTATACGAGTGGCAAAAAATAGCCAAAGTGGTAAACATTGATCCTAACAACTATAGCTACAATTTAGGAAAGGATTAAAAATCTCGCTGAAAACCAAACCCTTAGAACAAACCAAGCCCTGGGCCCGAACCCTCATGGCCAAGCGAACTTGTTTGCTCTAGAAATCGAACCGGTTTCGTCTCTAGGTCTGACTATTGCACTTCAACTTGCTTATTTCCTTCATTTGAAGTTTTACCCCTTGGACTTTTCTCCAACTTCAAACTTCCGTAACTTCTTCAACTTAACTCGAAGCGAGGAGTCGTTTCTTCCTATGTTCTCGTGAACTCGAGATCTTCAACTTTTATGTTGGCCCCTCCCCCGGGTTTTGGCTAAAAAATTGTCATTTTTCCCTTGACTCTTTCTCACATTGTTTTCACTGTTTTGGTTATTCTCTTCCATCTGATTGTATGATTTACCTATAAATCACATGAGAATTACGTAAAACATGAAATAATTGCCAAAAAGGTTAGTTTTAATAAATATGAGATACATCCAGGAACATGTGATGTTCAGTATCATAAAAATACCGAAATTAGAGGGATATATATGGAAACTTAGAACGTTACTAGTCTTGAGCAATGTAAAAGAATAAAAAATAGGGTCTATGAATAACACTTTTTTTTCAAGAAATAAATTTTATTTATAAACAAAATAGGAGAAAAAACCTCTCATAGGGCTCTTACAAGGGCTAAAGAAAAATAAGATTAGGAACCTTTACAAAACCTCGAACGAGTAGTATATGGCCTTTAATTACATTTAAGAGCCGATTTTTCCTCAGTAGTTAAATACAAAAAGGAATCATTTTCCTTATTTTTCTTTAGAGAAACATTTTTTGCCTAAACTGAATTATTGAAATCTTCAATGTTCCCTAGAACCTCAAAAGAATTACTAATTGGAGTAATTTGAGTTCGTTTTTTTCCATAACTTTTTGCTACCGGGTCTGCCAACTTAAGAATATCCACATATAAATTAATTTTGGGCCCCTTATATGACATGTTTGGGATGTCCTCAAGAGGAGGCATATCACCATAACTATCTTCTTTATCTGAGATATCTCCACATAAATTATTATCTTTTTGCACAAAATCGGGGGCTTGTGTTTACTTTTGAATGAGCATATCTTGTTCCTTATTAGAAGGACCATACTTTTGACCATACAGATATTTCGGGTTGGGCGGTAAGTCATTTTTCACATGTTGAACTTCAAAAAACTTAACTGCTTGCGAGTGATTTTCTCCACAGATATTGGAAATTTTATAATTCTTTTTAGTAGGCACCTTAATTATCCCATTACCGAAAACATCATCTGAAAAAGATTCTTCAGACACCATCTGAATAGATATTCCATTTTTAGCCAAAAAACTTACTCATCCAGGAGGTAACGCTTCATTGTGTAGACTTTAACACTTTTTCATTTGATCCAATATTTACGGACTATTTGACAAGCTCCTATTTTTCCTCACCATTATTACTAATTTCACCGGAGCTGCCACATGATCCTCCAGTCTCTTTCTAAGCACTTATTCCCTTACCAGCTTGGGTACCATTTTTTGCCAAAATTCTAATATGACTTGGAGCATTAGCGTCATTTCCTTGCAGGCTTGCAGGTTTGTGGGGTTTCTCTTTTGACATAGTAATATAGACTTCTTTCTATAGGTTTCTACACTCATTAAAAGAGTGCCCAGCTACCTTGCAATAGCTACAAAATGATGGCAAGGACTCATAAATAAGGTTAACAAATAGAGAACCATCATGTCTTTCCACAAGGATACGATCAAATGGTTTTACCGAGAGATCAATATCAATTAACACTCTTGCATAGCTGCCAACAGACCTGTCCATGGTGGCTTTATCAATACGCAAGGGGAGACCCACACCTCTTGCAATTTGCAGAACTAAACGTGGATCCCAATAATCTTGACACAACCCCATAAATCTAACCCAAATATTAGCTGTGGAGATTTTATTCATTTCTGGGTTGAAGTTAGGAACCCAAGGAATTATCTTAAAAAACCAAGGGAGAGTTTAAAACTACCCGAGGATAATGCCAAATTCAAATCAGAGGTACTAGAGAAACAAAAATTAAAGTAGCAATTACCTATGGGTGTGAGAACCCAAGACATCACAGGTTTCCATATATAGGTGAGCTCCATTTTAAGATCTACCAACTTCCATAATAAGACTTATCAAGTATGGGATGGAATGCCTTTTTCGTGGGCATGCGATTGTATTTTGCGTATGCAACAATTCGTTAAATCCCTAGGTTACCCTAGTATGACGAGTGGTGTCTCGCGAGGGTTTGTAGTGAATTTATTCACAAAATTACTTTCGTACCACACGGTACGACTCAAAGGAAAATCAAAATAATTAAAAACCATATAATTTAAATTCCATAAAAATAATCACAAAAAATTTTATTTGGTGAATCTAATTTCATAGTGTGTAATTAATCACTAATTTCCACCGATTGATCATTATGTTACTTTTTAAAAATTCTCTTTGATTCAATTTCTCATGGGATGCACTCACAAACGAATCACTCGGATAATGGCTTTTTCTCTCGATGTGCATGAAATCAAGAATAAATGTAATGGGCACGAATTCATGCCCACAAATTAAAAGACAAAAAATTTATGGTGAAAAGATCTCATGAACGGATTACGGTCATTGGAAAACGAGAAAATATCATTCTTTATTCGTATTGATTTGTCTCTTTATTATATTCTTGTGTTTTATCTCTCCACACGGTGATAGATTTCATTATTCGGACTCATTTAGGACATTTCCTCGGTTGACGGTATTTTAGGGACTAATGGAACTTCAGAAATTTTTCGGAGTTGGAAAATTTTCTTGTGAAGGTCCATTGGTACTTTTTCGGGCTTTCGCTCATTTTTCTTTTCTTTTTTTTTAATTTCATTTTCTTTCTATTCTTTCATATTTTTATTTTTTTTTGAGCATTTTTATGTTTTTCTGCCCTTTTTCTTGTACCACATGGACTTAAAATTCTGAATTTTTCGATTCTCACAATTCTGGGCCAATTTGGGTTTTTCGAGTTAACAAACTAAAAGGATATTAATTTTTGGCTCAATTTGGCTTTCAAAAGTTGAATATTTTTTGGAATTCTTATGGCTAATACTTTTGGTAAACAAACGATGGCCTAACTCCTAGGGGCGTTTTCAAAACAAAATCTCCACTCGCTTTTCGTAACCGATCAAAACAATGATTTAGAGATCAACGACGATTTTTCCACTGAAGGAAATTTTGCGTTATTTTTAACTCGGATTGATTTAAATTACTCAGAAATGAGGAATCACACAAAACATCTCATTGAGCTAAAATCTCCACATTAATTTGTATAAGTTGTCAATTCTCGTTCAATTTCTTCTTTTGATCAATTTCGGCTTAATGCATGGAATTTTTACAAATTGAGATTTAAAACAAAAGATTTAGTGAAAATTTTAAGGATTCTAAATTTCAATTTTTACTTATTTTGAAAAAAAAAACATTTTTGACTTTTAAAAAAAAAAATCATTTTTAAGAATTTTTCTATTTTTTGGGCATTTTAAAATTGTGAAGTTTTTAAAAGACACCATTTGTAACCCCCCCCCCCCCCCCCCACCACCACCACCAGCACTTAGAACTTGCAGTATCATCAATGTAAAGGATGAAAATTTAAATAAGAAAAGAAGTGGGTGGGAAATATAAAACAAACAATATTTAAAATTCAATAAAGATACCATATAATATAAAGACAAATTTTCATTCATGACGAGAGGATAGTACATAGGTTTTTGAAAGATATAACAATTACATATAAAGAAACTACATAAAAAGGTGCATGACCAAGAATAACTCAACGAGAGGGGATGAGGGCATTGGGATCCCGGGCACAGGGATCCATATAGTATGATGGCAAGTCGGCCCCGGGGCCTAATCTAAGGCGATATAGATCGGCTTGGAGCCTCATCATCATGCAGGTCTCGCGACGATAATTGGCTTGGAAGTCATCCCTATCTTGGCGGTATTCCACGAGGAAACTGTTAAGATGGGACTCAATTTGGTCCATACGGCTAGGGGTGGCAATTCGGATTAATCGTGTCTTTTTCGGGTCGCGTTGATTTTAATTTGAGTATAGGTTTTGGGTACTCTTAAATCTATACAAACTAATCGTGTCATTTTAGGTTATTACCATAAACGGGTTATCGTGTCAAAAATTGCCAGCCCTAACGGCTATTTACTGCCGCCATTTCATATGCACGCTTTTCAAAGTCTCCCTCAAAATTTGAATCCGTCGATGTGGTCGAAATTGCCTTCCTCCTCTTCTTCATCTTCTTCGGTGTCCTCCTTTTCTTTGCCTCCCTCCCCCATCTCAACATCTTCAAAAATTGGTTCGGGAGGAGGGGTTGGGTTGCGGGATTCTTTCATGCTTCGATCCACTGAGGTGGAATTTATGGGCTTGGGCACTCATGCTTTGTCTCCCCATGGAACAACCCCCACTTCGAGGCATAGAGATATGATGAAGCGTCCATAAGGAAGAGAAGTTATACCGATGGGGCTAGAATTCACACTCATTATTTCATCAAAGTATATGTGTGCTAGGCTTATCTTGGACGCCGTGTTGAAAAAAAAGTAGAGAAAGATATCGTACCACAAGCGGATTGCAGAATCATTCTTCGTCGGTAGGATGGTTCCCCACATGATGAGGTTCGCCAACCGAGTGCAAGACGAGATTCGCCCGGATGGTAAAGTCTCACTAGTTTAAGGAGTGTACGGAGCCCAACGACTAGAAAGGTCGATGCTTGTGATACCCTTTCGGCGGTAAGGGTAAGTGTAGTTCTTGAAGTATTTTATCCCCACCGCTTGCATCTTCCGTTTGATAATTTTTAGCAAGAAAGGAATCACAATACCATCAACATATGCCTCGTAATTTCTGTCGGAGGTGTGGACTAAATACTCGTTAAATAATTTAGCTATGTGCTCATATACAGGGCCTTCGTCACTGGCACACCAATTTTTCCACCCGAAATGTGAGAAAAGTGGATGAATAAACAGTGACGTACGTAAAAATAGGCGTTACACAAATTTCGTTCTTATGGAGAACGGAAAGCTTCCCAGTCTTCACCTTCGAGCACTTCGATGGACTTATATATCTTTAAATATCGTTTGGGAGCCAAGGAATAATATGATGGAACTTAGGGACAAGTATGGAGAATTCTAAAAAAGGAGAGAATTTGGACGTGTGAGGATGAATGGTGGAGGGGGTATTTATAGGTAGGAAATGGGGGGGAAAGGTGGAAAAGTGAAAGGTTGGGTTTGGAGGGAATGAATAGGTTTGGAAAATAAAAAGGTTTATAGGTGGAGGGAATGTTTTTGGGTGAAATTTCTTAGTTGGAGGAAGCGGGAAGAGTTTTTGGTGGAGGGAATGTGAAAGGTTGGAAGGGAAAGGAGAAAACAAAGTAGGAAAATTCGGATTTCTGCTTCATAAAAGTGAATCGGTTCGCTTGAGGAACCGAACCGATTTTCTCACCGAACCGGTTCGTTAAAAAATTGAGCCGGTTCAAAATTTGGGATTGACTTTTTTGAACCTCTTCCTTTGAGGGTTCGATTTCTTGAGCGAACCCCTTGCTGAGGATTCGGTTTTTTTAACATTATTTTTTCACATTTTTTCATTTTCCTCGCAATATTCACCCTCCCTCGGGCACGAATGGTGGGTTTCCCAAACGTCTCCTAGTATTCAACCTAAATTCACCGTTTTTGATCAAATATCATCAAAATCATCACACACTCATTGGGCACTCTCAAGACGGGTCTCGAAAAATGAAAAAAACTCCACGCTCGCTAAAATTCACACGACCGACTTCTAAACACACGACGCACTCACACGACTCCTATATTTAACTAATACTCACCCCATACACTTATGGGGTGCGACGACGTCTCTCTGAAACCTACTCATTCCCGTACACGGGGTCCGACAATAAAATGGTCTCCACTTCTTTGATACGCGCCTCTAGATATGGCTTTTGGCGTTGTTCATTTACTTTGAATTTGCTCCCATCCTTTGGATCTTCCACCTCTATTGCACAGTGTGGGAACACTTCCTTCACTGCAAACGGTCCGGACCATCTTGACCGTAAATTTTCGGGAAACAAGTGTAAACGTGAATTGTAAAGGACAACCTTTTGTCCCGAATGAAACTCTTTGCGATTTATGTTCTCATCATGGGCACGTTTCATCCGTTCTTTTGTAATACGGGTGCTCTCATACTCATTATTATGCATTTCTCCCAACTCATTTAATTGGAGCTTCCGTGTTTTAGCGTCTTTATCCAAGTTGAGGTTCAACTCTTTATCACCCAAAATACCTTGTGTTCCAACTCGACGGGTATATGGAAAGGCTTGCCATACACAAAAAGGAATGGGGATATCCTAAGGGATTTTTTCAAAGCGGTTCGGTAAGCCCATAGCACATCGAGTAATCAAATGGACCAATCTCGATGATTGGTATCAATTGTCTTTTCAAGAGTGTTTTTTATCTCTCGATTCGCTAGCTCAGCTTGTCCGTTCGTTTGCGGGTGGTAAGTTATACCAACCTCAAGCACAACTCCACACTTTATCATTAACATGTCGAACGGCTTATTACAAAAGTACGAGGCATTATAACTAATGAGTGCTTTAGGAGGACTGAAATGAGAAAGTATGTGTTCATGGACGAACTTTACCACCACCTTACTGGCATTCATGCATGTAGCTATTGCCTCTACCCATTTCGACACAATGTCTACCTTAACAAGGCTATAGATAAATCCAAGAGAGGGAATAAAAGGTCTTATGAAGTCGATGCCCCAACAGTCTAACATCTCAATAGTGAGGATAAGGGTTAATGGCATTATATCACGTCTAGTAATTGCGCCCATCTTTTGACATCTCTCGCATAATCGGCAAAATCTGTTCACATCCCAGAAGATGGTGGGACAGTATAGAAAACATTGAAGAATCTTTTATGTCGTCTTCTTCGTGGAAAAGTGGACTCCACAAGCTTCCGAATGAAACTTTGGATCTCGTCGTCCGGTACACACTTATGGATTATTTGGTTCGCGCAACACTTAAATAGATAAGGATCGTCATAAAAGAACATGCGCGACCAAGTGCAAAACTCCATTTTCTCTTACGAAGTCCAATCAGAGGGAATGACCCCCATCACTAAATAGTTCACGATGTCCGCAAACCAAAGTCGGGAGGAAGTAGAAAAAAGTTTCTCATCCAAAAAATACTTATCTATGAGTATGGGATCTTGAGGCATGTCGAACGAGAGCCTAGACAAGTGGTTGGCTATGAAGTTTTCTACTCCTTTCTTATCTTTGATGGAAAGGTCAAATTCTTGGAATATCAAGATCCACTTAATGAGGCACGACTTTGCATCCTTCTTAGAAGATGTATTTTAGTGCCGCGTGGTCGGTAAAGCATATAATGGGTGACCCGATAAGATATGAATGGAATTTATCAAGGGCGAACACTGCCACTAACAACTCGTTCTTCGTGGAGTAGTTTAATTGGGGTCCGGTTGAAGTCTGGCTGGCGTAGTGTATGACATGCCTTATTATCCCTCCTTTTCCCTAAAACAACCCCTACCTCATAGTCACTCTCATCACACATTAGCTTGAATGGAAGAGTCTAATCTGGAGCTTGCATGATGTGAGCGAGACGAGCATGATCCTTAATTTCTCGATTGCCTATTGGCATATTACGCTCCACTCAAATGGTGCATCCTTAATAAGTAAGTTACTTAGGGGTCTACCTATGGAGCTAAAATCCTAAATAAACCTACTACGAGATCCCGCGTGTCCCAAAAATGAGTGCACGTCTTTTAGTTACTTGGGTGGGGGAAGTTCGACAATGACGTCAATTTTCACCCTATCCACTTCTACCCCCTTAGATGACACTATGTGGCCTAGAACTACTCCTTCGATAGCCATGAAATGGTACTTCTCCCAATTTAGTAATAGGTTCTTTTTCACACATCGGGAAAGCATTTTTCAAAGGTTAGCAAGAAATTAGTCAAAAGAGGGTCCGAAAACGCTAAAATCATCCATGAACACATCAAGGCCTCTTTCAACCATGTCGCTAAAAAGTCTTAACGATCACCATTGAATGGTCGCGGCCGCATTACATAATACAAATGGCATCCTTTTTTATGCAAAAGTGCTTAAAGGACATGTAAAGGTAGTATTTCCGTGGTCAAGCATGACCACCTCTATTTGGTTATAACCAGAATAACCGCCTAAAAATAGTAAAATTGGTGGCCTAAAACTCTCTCGATCATTTGGTCCATGAATGACACAATTGGTCTTTCTTAGTGTCAGTATTGAGTTTTCGATAATCAATGCAAACACGCCACCCCGTGGTGGTACGTTTTGGAATAAGATATTCCTTTGTGTTCTCAACTATGGTCATTTTCGACTTCTTGGGAACGACTTGGATTGGACTAACCCATTTACTATCCGAGATGGGATAAATGATGCCCGCATCCAATAACTTTATGATTTTCGTTCGCACCACGTCTTTCATGATCAGGTTCAATCTTCTTTGCGTTTCCCTAGAGAGCTTCACGTCCTCCTTTAGGTGGATTTTATCGGTACAAATCAAGGGACTTATACATTTTAAATCCATAAAAGACCAACCAAAAGCATCCTTGTGCTTCCTCAAAATCACTATAAGCTTATTTTCTTGATCTTTATATAGGCTAAAGGTGATATCAACAGTATATGTCTCATCCTCCCCCAAATAAGAATATTTGACGTTGGAAGGTAGATTCTTCAATTCTAGTTTAGGAAATTTAATATCAAAAGGAACCTCGTAGGATTTCCTCGGTGGTAATTCCTCAAATCGCGAGACCAAACTCATATCTCTCATGTTGCCCTCAATCTCGCCCTCACCTAGCTTCCCCCTCATCCTACTAACCTCACTATAGAACTCGGAATACTCTGTCTCACTCTTGCTAGTCATGATTAAGCATGCCTCAAGTGGATCCTAAAAATTATTGCCCTCAAAATGTTTGTCTACTACCTCCTAGATAAGATCCAAGTCGTGTAAATCGTCCTCATCACCCATTTGCTTGGTGATATTGAAGATATTCGGTTCATGTATCTTTTTCCCAAACATTGGATGCATTTTTTCATTATGCGTATTAATCAACGCGTTGTAACACCCCGTATTTCTGAGTATTTAAAATTTAATTAATTCGATAAATTTTTAAATCACACGCGTGACATAATTTAATGGAATTAAATATTATGTGTTGATTAAAATATTAATTGGAGAGAAAAAGATGCATTTTTATTAAATATAATTGCTAAGTGAATAGTAAATAATTATTTTTACGTCATAGCGAGTGACAGTGACGTAATAGTGTTATATATCAACCGGGTATCGTGGGTAGACTATTTGAGGTAAAGATAAGAAATTATTTTAGAGTGATTCGGATGGTAATTTCGAGGTCACAGTTGATTCCGAAAGAGCCGAAAGAGCCAAAATATTCTGAATAGTATATCCGGGCGTGTAGATTGAATCTCGGGCAATTTTAGATCAAACTGGCACCACCAAAGGGTGTTTCGGTCATTCGAGATTTGGTGATAGAGAGAACTCCAAAAATTCAAGGGTTATATCAGCCCATGGGAGTCTGGGGCTAGGGTTACATCAGTCTTGAGAGGGAGGAGGGCATAAGAGAGGAAGAGAAGAAAGTTCTTTGAGCTGTAACACCATTTCTCTCCACCAAGTTGCCGAAAATTGTGATCAGAAGGAAGGGAAGGAATCCTAGTCACCCTCAACATGAAATCAGACCTGCTACTTATAAGGCAAGGGTTATATCAGCCCATGGGAGTCTGGGGCTAGGGTTACATCAGTCTTGAGAGGGAGGAGGGCATAAGAGAGGAAGAGAAGAAAGTTCTTTGAGTTGTAACACCATTTCTCTCCACCAAGTAGCCGAAAATTGTGATCAGAAGGAAGGGAAGGAATCCTAGTCACCCTCAACATGAAATTAGACCTGCTACTTATAAGTCAAGCGTTTACCTTTCATGTTTTTAATGAGTTATAATGCCCATGTAGTGTAGGGTTATTGATTAAATGATAATTGATGATATTTTTGGGATTTAAAGAAAAAAAACCCTCATGATTTGAGGTAGGATTGCATGTAGAATGAATCCACGCATGCAGAGGATAGGAAATCAAAAAATATGTGAAAGTTATGATGGGAGAGATTTGGGTAAACGATAGATTATGAAGCAAGAACACAAAAACTAGGATTTTGGCAAAAATATGGGTTTTAATCCATTCTTGGGTAGATTTAGTATGGATTTAATGTGTTATTTACGTTAAAATGGTTTATATGCCATCATTTGATGTTGGATTGTAGCATCTTAGAGTTTGGGTATTATGTATGAGAGTTATGAGGAATAAAAAGGGTGAAAATCGCAACGTCGAAAAGAAGGAGACGAACTGAACCTTTTTGAATCGATTCGGCTCTTCACCGAATCCATTCGGTTACCTAAAATTGCCCAATTTCTTTTATTTATGCCCCGAATTTGTGAATAACTAATCGAGAGACTTTTGGGTTAATCTTGGGTTACACACATATTAATGTATTATGTATGTATATTATATATTAAAGTATAAATGGATAAAAATATTAAGAATGAATAACTCCGAGTTAAAAATGAAAAATAGAATTTAGAAAACAACCTTTTGCTATAAACTGAAAAATGTGATTATAACAAAGAAATATGATAATACAATATTTAAAAATAGGTGTGTCAAATGCAAATTGTTATCAGAATTATATTTAAACAAAAAAAAATTATAATTAATAAGCAAAAAGGCTCTTATTTGTTAAAACTCAAACAAATTTTGCTGTAGAGGTTATAGCACACATGTAGTATGATGAAGCAGTAATGTAACTAATTAAAAAAGATCTCTTGTAAAGAAGAATAATCCTTCACTATCGTCTAAACGATAAGAATAGACCATATCGTATATATATATAAAATAAGTCAACTCAGTATTTCATTTAACTTCCCAATTCGCGGTTGAGATTACACATGTTGCGGATCCAACGATCTTGACTGCTCTAACAAATCTATGGCATTTTGGATATTGCAACTTAATGTTTGGGTTTTGTTTTAAATTTTTAAATAGCATGCATACACCCTTGAGTGGCTCGAGCAGCCTAAAATATGGAACCTGACGATAATTTGGCAAGAACTAAACATTACCTATATACCTCTCAAATACTCTTCTTCCCATATTCTAACACACTCGGTTCAAGTAAGCCCCTCACTGCCAACTATTTTTCCTTTTGTCTTTGTGTGAATTTTTCCAATATACTTAAAATGTGTGTTTGTTTGTCTTTGCGTGAGTTTCTATTGTTGGAAATTATAATTGCAGAATATATAAAAAAAACCAAATACTAAATAGATAAAATTGGAAGGACTTATCGATCGAGGTTTGTGTTTGACACAAAGTCCTAAAGGTGAAATTGCACGCTGATATTTGTAGCTGTCAGCCTCGTGAACATACACCTCCCAGAATTCAACGATCAGATTTAAACACCATCTTTGTGTTAAATCTTTGAACTCTCAGGATACTCCAGCACTCCCAAATAAATGACGAAAATAAGTGTATTGCAGAAAATAACAAAATTATTTTTGCAGAGAAAGTGAGAGAGATTGATTTTTTTTTGTATTTTTTTCAAAGTTGTAGCCTTTGTTTTATATAAAAAAAAATGGTCAAAAACGTGGGTAGTGGTTTTAGGCAACTAACCCACTAACCTCTCCACTAACAACTATATTTTAACAGATGGAAGAAACAGTCAAAGTCTTAAAAATGGGTTAATTAAAAATTAAAACGAATTTGAAAAGATTTAATGCACATTAGAAATCCCCAAGAGCCCGAGGCCCCAAGGCCCAATTTTTTACCCTTAATAATTAGTGTGCTCCTTAGGAATTGAACCCATGACCTCATGCACACACACCCACTAACTTACCACTTGGCCACTCCCACTAACTTATTTACCTCATTCATAATAAATATATATAGTAGATATATCCAACAATCCCCCACGTGAATGAAATAAATAAATAAATAAATATAAAAAGACGCTCTGGAGTATCATAAGGAGTGACGTAAAAGGCGAAGGTGTCATTCGACTTGAACCTTTGCTTTGTGTTGATCTATTGAGTTTACCGATTGATAGTGAATTAATGTCTTGAACTATTTCACCGTTTTTGTAGACTTAGGTCAATAGAACACACATATGACTCCCAAAAATCATCATCGAGTTCCCACGGTTGTGCTCGTTTCGGCCTTGAGCATGCCCAGGTTTCTTGAGTGCTCTAGAGAATTATCCTTAATTCTCACAGGAAGCGGCCCCACTACCACACTCATATAGGTGCTTCTATCAAGAGTGTACTGTATCTTACACCCGCTGAATAACAGCTATAGAAAGCATTAAGAGATTAAATCCCATCCTCCATCGATACAGAGGTACTACATTATAGGAATGGGTTTTAAGTAAAACTTAAATTTAAACCCCCACAAATCACTCGTATAACTTTGTTATCCCATTGAACCCAGATCTTGGGATCTCCAGTCATATGGGTTGGGTTTCCATTATAGGTGATTTAGATATCAATAGGCTTTAGGCCCATTCCCCTCGATGTTTGATAAACTAGTTCTCTAGCTAGCCCTTTAGTCAATGGATCCGCCAGGTTTTCCTTTGACTTGACATAGTCGATTTCTATAACTCCATATTTCAATAGTTGTCTCACTGTGTTGTGTCTCCTCCTGATATGTCTAGACTTTCTGTTGTAGGAGTTATTATGTGCTCTTGCGATCGTTGCTTGACTGTCACAGTGAATGGACAAGGCTGGAACTGGTTTAGGCAACAAATGAATATCTAATATGAATTTGCTTAACCATTCAGCCTCTTCGCTTGCTTTATCCAACGCTATGAACTCTGACTCCATAGTGGATCTTGTTATGCACGTTTGCTTCGTAGATTTCCAAGATATAGCGCCTCCTGCCAAGGCAAAAATATAGCAACTCGTAGACTTACATTCATCATTATCAGAAATCCAATTAGCATCACAAAAGCCTTCAATTACAGCAGGATATCTAATATAATGAATACCATAATTTATTGTGTATTTTAGGTATCTCAGAACTCTAATCAAAGCATCCCAATGTTCATTATTAGGATTACAAGTATATCTGCTAAGTCTACCCACAACATATGCAATATCAGGTCTAGTGCAGTTCATAAGATACATTAGACTACCAATAACTCTAGAATATTCTAATGAGGATACACCAGGACCCGAATGTTTCCTTAAGTGACAACTAGGGTCATAAGGTGTTTTAGCAGGAATACAATTAAATTGTTCAAATTTTCTAAGAACTTTCTTTACATAATGAGATTGGGTTAAAACAATTCCTTCGGAATTTTTAATGATTTTAATTCCAAGTATAACATCAGCAACACCCAAATCTTTCATATCAAATTGCTTATTTAGGAAACTTTTAGTTTTATTAACTACATCCATATCAGTACCAAAAATAAGCATATCATCCACATATAAGCAAATAATCACACCAGAATTATCCTTGAATTTGCTATAAATACATTTATCCGCTTCATTATTGTTAAAACCATTGGAGATCATTAATAGATCAAAATTTTCATGCCATTGTTTAGGGGCTTGTTTTAGTCCATAAAAATATTTCTTAAGTCTACACACTTTTTTATCTAGGCCTTGGACTACAAACCCCTCAGGTTGATCCATATAAATTTCTTCTTCAAGATCTCCATTTAAAAAAGCCGTTTTAACATCCATTTGATGAATTATCAGATTATGTAATGAAGAAATAGAAATTAATAGCCTAATAGATGTAATTCTAGTAACAGGAGAGTAAGTATCAAAGAAATCAATTCCTGCCTTTTGCATATAGCCTTTAGCTACAAATCTTGCCTTAAATTTATCAGTAGAACCATCAGCTTTTAATTTCCTTTTGAAAATCCATTTGCATCAAATAGTTTTACATCCTTTAGGCAAGTCAACTAAATCCCACGTGTTGTTAGAAATAATAGAATCATATTCACTATTAATAGCTTCTTTCCAAAAAATAGAATCGGGTGAGGACATTGCCTCACTAAAAGTGACGGGGACATTTTCCATTAAGTACGTTAAAAATTCAGGACCAAAAGAAGTAGCTATCCTAGGTCTTTTACTTTTTCTAATTTCAATTTCTTCTAAATTTGGAGATTCATTTCTAACATTAGGACCCACTGGAACAGAGCTACTAGTTCCCTCACTTCTCACTTTAAAAGGAAATTTGTCTTAATAAAATTCAGCATCTCTTGACTCAAAAATAGTGTTTTTATCCATATCTTGATTTTTAGAATCAATTACAAGAAACCTATATGCATTACTGTTTTTAGCATAACCTATAAAAACACAATCAATAGTCTTTTGGCCAAGTTTAGTTCTCTTAGGTACTGGTATTGAAACCTTAGCAAGACACCCCCACACTTTAAGGTGTTTATAAGAAGGTTTTCTATTCTTCCACATTTCATAAGGAGTTTTATCATTATTCTTAAAAGGTATTTTATTAAGAATATAACAAGCAGTAAGAAGTGCCTCACCCCACATATTATAAAGTAATCCCGAAGTGCTTAACATAGAATTTACCATATCCTTAAGAGTTCCGTTTTTTCTTTCAGCTACACCATTAGATTGAGGGGAATAAGGAGGAGTAACATGATGAATTATTCCATTTTCTTTACAATATTTATAAAGATCACCGGTGTATTCTCCTCCCCTATCGGATCTTAATGTTTTAATGGATTTTCCAACTGTTTTTTAACTTCTAATTTATAAGAAATAAATTTTGAGAAACTTTCATCTTTACTCGTAAGGAGATAAATATAACAGTAACGAGAGTAATCATCAATAAAAGTAACAAAGTATTTATATCCACCACGTGTCACATAACCTTGTAAATCACAAAGATCATAATGTATTAAACTTAAAATAGTTGAACTTCTTTCGACAATCGGAAAAAGTTTTTTTGCATATTTTGATTCAACACATATTTCACATTTAGAGTTGGTAGAAATATCAGATTTTGGTATGTTTCCCAAAAACATTAATTTTTTTAATAGATGCCTTATTTACATGACTAAGTCTAAAATGCCACATATCACAAGAGTCAATCAAATAAGCAGAAGAAGTAGATGTTTTATTATTATCATCCACGGTTACATTTAGTTTGAAAAGACCTCCATGAACATAACATTTCCCCACAAAAGCACCTCCCTTACTCACAACTACCTTATCACTCTCAAGAACAATTGGAAAACACTTCTTAACTAAGATAAAACCAGACACTAGATTCTTCCTAACCTCAGGGACATACAAAACATCTTTCAAGGGAAGAACATTTCCTGAAGTGAACTTTAAAACTACGGTTCCCTTCCCCTCAACCTTAGACGAAGAGGAGTTTCCCATGTACAGACGTTCACCCTCACCCACAGCAGTGAAGGTAGTGAAGACACCTCTAGTGCCGCAAATATGTTTGGTGGCGCTAGAATCAAGCCACCAGTCTGTCATGTTACTCACAATGTTTGCCTCGGTCACAACAGCAGAAAAGTTACCCTCCTCGGTTACATTTCCTTGAGGCTTCACATTTCGACTCTTCCTAAACTTGCAATCTTTAGCGTAATGACCTGGTTTTCCACACACAATGCATTGACCTGCAGGTTTAGATTTAAACTGAGGTTTAGAATTTTTATTTTGATCATTAGGTTTGAATTTACGGTTGGACCTCGAATTCTGGTTTGGTTTATGGTGCCCATTTTTCTGGTTTGAATGGTTAGGCTTAAACTGGTTTTCCCATATTCTAATACACTCGGTTCAAGTAAGCCCCTCACTGCCAAATATTTTTCCTTTTGTCTTTGTGGGATTTTTTCTAATATACTTGAACGTGTGTTTGTTTGTCTTTGCGTGAGTTTCTATTGTTGGAAATTATAATTACAGAATATATGGAAAAACCCAAATACAAAACAGATAAAATTGGATGGACTTATCGATCGAGGTTTGTGTTTGACACAAAGTCCTAAAGGTGAAATTTCTCCCTGATATTTGTAGCTGTCAGCCTCGTGAACATACACCTCTCAGGATTCAACGATCAGATTTAAACACCAGCTTTGTGTTAAATCTTTGAACTCTCACTAACCCACTAACATCTCCACTAACAACTATATTTTAACATATGGAAGAAACAGTCAAAGTCTTAAAAATGGGTTAATTAAAAATTAAAACGAATTTGAAAAGATTTAATGCACATTAGAAATCCCTAAGGGCTCGAGGCCCCAAGGCCTAAGGCCCAATCTTTGATCCTTAATAATTAGTGTGCTCCCTAGGAATTGAACCCATGACCTCATACACACACCCCCACTAACTTACAACTTGTCCACTACCACTAACTTATTTACTTCATTCGAAATAAATATATATAGTAGATATATCCAACAATCCCCCACTTGAATGAAATAAATATATAAACATAAAAAGACGCTCTGGAGTATCATAAGGAGTGACGTAAAAGGCGAAGGTGTCATTCGACTTGAACCTTTGCTTTGTGTTGATCTATTGAGTTACCGATTGATAGTGAACTAATGTCTTGAACTATTTCACTGTTGTTGTAAACTTAGGTCAATAGAACACACACGTGACTCCCAAAAATCATCATCGAATTCCCACGGTTGTGCTCGTTTCGTCCTTGAGCATGCCCAGGTTTCTTGAGTGCTCTAGAGAATCAGCCTTAATTCTCATAGGAAGCGGCCCCACTACCACACTCATATAGGTGCTTCTATCAAGAGTGTATTGTATCTCACACCCCACTGAATAACAGTTATAGAAAGCATGAAGAGATTAAATCTCATCCTCCATCGATACAAAGGTACTACATCATAGGAATGGGTTTTAAGTAAAACTTAAATTTGTACCCCCACAAATCACTCGTATAACTTTGTTATCCCATTAAACCCAGATATTGGGATCTCCAGTCATGTGGGTTGGGTTTCCATTATAGGTGATTTAGATATTAATAGGTTTTAGTCCCATTCCCCTCGATGTTTGATAAACTAGTTCTCTAGCTAGCCCTTTAGTCAATGGATCCGCCAGGTTTTCCTTTGTCTTGACATAGTCAATTTCTATAACTCCATCTTTCAATAGTTGTCTCACTGTGTTGTGTCTCCTCCTGATATATCTGGACTTTCCGTTGTAGGAGTTATTATGTGCTCTTGCGATCGCTGCTTAACTGTCACAGTGAATGGACAAGGCTGGAACTGGTTTAGGCCACAAATGAATATCTAATATGAAGTTCCTTAACCATTCAGCCTGTTCGTTTTCTTTGTCCAACGCTATGAACTCTGACTCCATAGTGGATCTTGCTATGCACGTTTTCTTGGTAGATTTCCAAGATATATCGCCTCCTGCCAAGGCAAAAACACAGCCACTCGTAGACTTGCATTCATCATTATTAGAAATCCAATTAGCATCACAAAAGCCTTCAATTACAGTAGGATATCTAATATAATGAATACCATAATTTATTGTGTAGTTTAGATATCTCAAAACTCTAATCAAAGCATCCCAATGTTCATTATTAGCATTACAAGTATATCTGCTAAGTCTACCCACAGCATATGCAATATCAGGTCTAGTGTAGTTCATAAGATACATTAGACTACCAATAACTCTAGAATATTCTAATGAGGATACACCAGGACCCGAATGTTTCCTTAAGTGACAACTAGGGTCATAAGGTGTTTTAGCGGGAATACAATTAAATTGTTCAAATTTTGTAAGAACTTTCTCTACATATTAAGATTGGGTTAAAACAATTCCTTCGAAATTTTTAATGATTTTAATTCCAAGTATAACATCAACAACACCCAAATCTTTCATATCAAATTGCTTATTTAGGAAACTTTTAGTTTTATTAACTACATCCATATCAGTACCAAAAATAAGAATATCATCCATATATAAGCAAATAATCACACCAGAATTATCCTTGAATTTGCTATAAATACATTTATCTGCTTCATTATTGTTAAAACCATTACAGATCATTACTAGATCAAATTTTTCATGCCATTGTTTAGGGGCTTGTTTTAGTACATATAAATATTTCTTAAGTCTAAACACTTTTTTATCTAGGCCTTGGACTACAAACCCCTCGGGTTGATCCATATAAATTTCTTCTTCAAGATCTCCATTTAAAAAAGCCGTTTTAACATCCATTTGATGAATTATCAGATTATGTAATGAAGCAATAGCAACTAATAGCCTAATAGATGTAATTCTAGTAACAGGAGAGTAAGTATCAAAGAAATCTATTCCTACCTTTTGCCTATAGCCTTTAGCTACCAATCTTGCCTTAAATTTATCAGTAGAACCATCAGCTTTTAATTTCCTTTTGAAAATCCATTTGCATCAAATAGTTTTACATCCTTTAGGCAAGTCAACTAACTCCCACGTGTTGTTAGAAATAATAGAATCATATTCACTATTAATAGCTTCTTTCCAAAAAAATTGAATCGGGTGAGGACATTGCCTCACTAAAAGTGACGGGGTCATTTTCCATTAAGTACGTTAAAAATTCAGGACCAAAAGAAGTAGATATCCTAGGTCTTTTACTTTTTCTAATTTCAATTTCTTCTGAATTTGGAGATTCATTTCGAACATTAGGACCCACTGGAATAGAGCTACTAGTTCCCTCACTTCTCACTTTAAAAGGAAATTTGTCCTAATAAAATTCAGCATCTCTTGACTCAAAAATAGTGTTTTTATCCATATACTGATTTTTAGAATCAATTACAAGAAACCTATATGCATTACTGTTTTTAGCATAACCTATAAAAACACAATCGACTGTCTTTGGGCCAAGTTTAGTTCTCTTAGGTACTGGTATTGAACCCTTAGCAAGACACCCCCACACTTTAAGGTGTTTATAAAAAGGTTTTTTATTTTTCCACATTTCATAAGGAGTTTTATCATTATTCTTAAAAGGTATTTTATTAAGAATATAACAAGCAGTAAGAAGTTCCTCACCCCACATATTATAAGGTAATCCCGAAGTGCTTAACATAGAATTTACCATATCCTTAAGAGTTCTGTTTTTTCTTTTAGCTACACCATTAGAATGGGGTGAATAAGGAGGAGTAACTTGATGAATTATTCCATTTTCTTTACAATATTTATCAAGATCACCGGTGTATTCTCCTCCCCTATCGGATATTAATGTTTTAATGGATTTTTCCAACTATTTTTCAACTTCTAATTTATAAGAAATAAATTTTGAGAAACTTTCATCTTTACTCGTAAGGAGATAAATATAACAGTAACGAGAGTAATCATTAATAAAAGTAACAAAGTATTTATTTCCACCACGTGTCACATAACCTTTTAAATCACAAAGATCAGAATGTATTTGTTGGAACACGAGGCCCCCAATTTTTAAGTTTTATCAAAAATGATTTCCTTTTTTAGAATAAAGATGCGGAAGCGAGTGATGGTTCAACACAAATTTTAATTTCTTCTTAAATTAAAATTAAACAAAGTGAAATTAAATTAAAGCTTTAATATATTTTTCACTTAAACCAATTTAACCCAAGTCCTAGAAATTTGCCTAAGTCATATTTTCAATATTACCAAGTTAGGCCAAACCAATTTTATGAATGACTTGAATTAAATAAACATTACCCAATAGTAATATAGCACCAAATAAAATTAGTAGTGATTAAAACCAATGTTATCTTTTTACCTAAGCATGCGTTCTAGGTGATTGCGAAAGATAAAATAAACAATAAATCACTACGCCGCGATGTACGAGGAAAAACCCACAACGGGAAACAACATCGAACGGCCGTAGCCTCAAATCCACTAAGTACAGTTTTACAAATACAAGACACAAAAGACTTACAACACTCGACTTGATTCCGTCCAAGCCCCGACGCTTCTTCTTGTATATACCTCTTCCTAGCGGAAAACCACGGAGCTCCACCGCGATCTCGAAATCCACCGATCGGACTTCTTCTGGTCACCGTCAACCACACATGGTGCCTTTCACCATGTGAGAATGCCGCAGCAAAACAACCTTCTTCTTTCTTTGAGGGATGTAGAAGGAAACCCAAACAATCTCTTCAATGGGGTAGAGAAAACCCGGTGCCAAACACTCCAAGCAAGATGTATATATATTGAAACTTGGATTAAACAATATGGGTGAAAACTAAAGTGTAAATGAATTTTTCTTTGAAAAATAGACACTTTAAAACATGAACTTTTTCTTTTTCGCTTTTGCTCTCAAACTCTCTCTTGGAGATAGATGTGTATGAAAAAGTTAAAACTTGGTTCCCGCACATTATAAATTCTGTAAACGTTAGTGGGGGTAAAGTAGTGGGAAACATGGGAAAACTGCTTAAAAACTGCCATTAACTGTTCCCGCCAAAACTCGTTCAAACGAGATTTTTCGTTCGAACGAAGTCTCGCTCGAATGAGCCTTTTAACGATGTTCCAGTGTGAACTCGTTAGAAATCTCGTTGGAAATATCGTTCGAACATAAGGTTCGTTCGAACGACATATCGAACGACATTCCAGTGGCCTGTATGGGAACTCGTTGGCAAACTTGTTCGAATGACTTTTGGTTCGAACGAAAAACTCGTTCGAACGAACTTCCAGAAAGTTGGAAATTTTCATTTTTAGCCCTGAAACTTTATAAACTTTATTTAAAGTTTTAATTAAATCTTTCTGAAAATAAACAACAGTTTTAATTAAAACTACACCCATTATAAACTGTTCTAAGCTCCTACATATATATGTAATGCATTCATACCTTGGGAGCAATGGAACCACTGTTGATGACGTAGAAACGAGGCACACAAACACGACATTTGATGAAGCTTTATACTCTTTGCCGCTACGTCTTCAACAAACTCGTCATAGGCTTGAAATAGGTACATTGAACACTATCCTATGACTCAAATATTTTTATCCGGAATTGAGCCAAAACAACAAGGGACTCAATTGGAAATTTGTGTCCTTACAAATCTCCCCCTTTGGCTATTCCGGGATTAAAACAAAATAAAAATCGTAAAGGGCCGTGAAGCTCACTAGAATAAAAAATATCCCACCCAAAAATAAGAGTACAATGCTTGACTCGAATACCCAAGGATCAAATAGCTAAGCCCGAGATGAAAGTTGCCATTTAGAATAATTACTGCACACTTAAGCAAACTATTAAACGAATAGGGAATATCAAAGTATCAAAGTATCTAAAACAATTAAAATAAATACTCCCCCTAAATAAGTTCTCCCCTTTATCAAAATAATCTACCTAAGAAGGTCGCGACTCCTCCTAGGTTAAATCTCCCAAACTAGGATACGATTACAAGAGGATAAGATACCATTTCCCCTATCATTGTCCCCCTTTTTGTTCAGGAATAGACAAATGATATAAACTAATTTAAAACACGTTGTAACATAAGATGATAAGAACATGAAAGCTTATGGGCAACAAAAGCATAACTAATCCATATAAAGATTAAACGATACCAACTAAGATGCAAGAAAATGATACCAAAATGATACATAAGAAATTAAGCATGTGATATCAACAAATGATGCAACAAGGTAGATACCAATTATGAAGTATAAGCATAGATGGACTAGAAAGCAAGGCAAAGACAAACAAAATATCATATATATACATACGCTAAATATATCAATGATGTACACGCACATATATATTGATATAAACACACAAATGACACAAAATACAATAAGTTTAGCACACTCGCATCGCAAAAATGTGTCATATGGAAACGGAAGTGTAGGGGTGTGAACTAGCAACAATTAAATTTAGACCCAAACATTTAAACAATATTCACGGAGTTCTCATTTGATTGCAAACTTTATCACATTTGAATATAACCTCATGTGACAATAAATATTGAACTCAATTAACAAACATACACAATGCATACAAGCCTACTCTTTTGATGATTCTACAAACCAAATATAGACATGACAATGACAGACAACTAGGATAAATGGACATTGTGCAAACCGTTGATATACCATCCAATCTCCCTGAAGAAGCATATATATTCTTTTTATTTTGAATGAATATATCAAATAAACATAGGCCTTGGCAATGATTTTTCTTTTAAGGCCATTTTTTCTATTTTTAGGCCTTTGGACCACATATTCCTTTTAGGTCCATTCAAAAACGGTGGCTTACTATTCGCAAAGGATACTTAATCCTGTCGGAGCCCTTCTCCGTGCACATTTATATATAATGCCCACAACCAAACCCCAAGCCTAACTCAACTTGTCCCTAGGGGTGGATCGATTCGATGAAGGCTGAATCGATTCGCACTAGTCCAAATCGATTCGGACCTATGAAATAGCCCAGATCTGTTTCGTCTTTTCAAGTACTGGATTCCCATTTTGTCTACCAATACAAATTCCAATGGTTCATTCCAAGTCATAATCATCTAGTTGAGTCTATATAACTTCTTTAGTCTTATTAGGACCATTAATTTGATGAGTTTGTAACGATTACATGCCCCAATTTATCCAAATTCATGAATACCTAGTATTCATAACTCACGGATTTTTAATCCTCAATTTCTCCCACCATTTGTCTAACTTAATGACATATTAGAATTGGGATTTCCTACCAGATTTCAGTCCCTAATTTGTCATCTACAATTCGCTAATGTAATCCTCATATTATCCCCAATTTATCATCAAGAACCCTAAAGAATTTAAATCCACTTTCCAAGAACACAACAACTAATTTTTGGAAATAATTCTACCATAAAAAATTCGGTCCTCTACATATGTTATCCATCATCAAATAAAGAATACCTAAGACAAATTTCCAGAAATCTAAGAGAAAAATTATTATGCATTGAGAAATATTTTTAAAGCATAAAGTAAGTAAGAAATTTTTTTCCTTCAAAATGGTAGAGGATGATCCCTTGATGTTCTTCCTTGCTTTTCCCTCTTCTTATTTCCCCTTTCTCTTATCTTTGGTGCCTCTCTCTTCTCCTCCCATAACAGCTAGTCTGAGAGTTATGGAATAAGGGTGGGAGAGTGGTTTACCCCCACGTAAACTCATATTAGTTGCCTAATCCCGAGTTGGACCCTAAGCCCAACTTTTGGACCCCCAAATGGACCTAAACCCATAGTCTAATTAGCCCAAAAGCTTCCCAAGTTATATACCTATGGCCGAGGCCCAATTCTAGATATTTAAAACACTAAACCGAGTCTCGAACGCTCCCCAAAACGTGTTCTAAATATTTCACTTGGATATTTTATTATGCTAAAACGACATGGGTACAAAATTTTATTTATGTGTTAATTATTTTTCACTCGCTTAAATTTTAAATACTCCCAAATTAATTTATTCTAAAAAAATAGATCTGAAATTATAAAGGGCAATTTACAATTAGGTCCCTTGGTAACAATTTTTAAACATTTAAGGACAATTTACAATTAGGTCCACGTGTTATGCCACTAGCGTGGACTTATACAAGAAGAGAATTGGTGGATCTAAGTGTTTAAAATTTGTCAAATGTCCTTAAGTGTTTAAAATTTGTTGGTAAGGGACCTAAGAGTAGTTTCCCCAATTATAAATTCCGTTTATATCATAGTATTTTATTTCTAGAAATTTTCAGAGTATTATCTTTCT
Source organism: Sambucus nigra (assembly GCA_949130495.1). Lineage (NCBI taxonomy): Eukaryota > Viridiplantae > Streptophyta > Magnoliopsida > Dipsacales > Adoxaceae > Sambucus > Sambucus nigra. The sequence continues at coordinate 525,410,562 of OX422220.1, forward strand.
TATTTTAGGGTGACACATCATCATAGAATATATTTCTCGTTATCAACAGCATGCAGTGGCCTCTAGTGTACTATACCAATATAATTCACATAGCCATTTATTTCTTCCAATTAATAAGAATAAGTGACTTTGTTGTTTTATATGGATATTCTAAATAAATACAGAGAAGAAATGACTTTGTCTTCAATTGACAACAAGCAAAGTAATCCACCAAATACTCTTACTCATGTCAATAAAACTTCTCTTTTCTCCAAGCAAACTGAAAATACAGTGCGATGACATCTTCACTATATGTGCACTTTGTCTATCAATATTGACTAACTTTCATCTTCGACACTAATCTTTCAAAATGAGGTCTTCATAACTTAAAAGACCAAAAGGCATATCTTAAAAACATAAAAATAAGGGTATGACTAAATGCAATTCAGGTGGGTATCCTATTATTCTAAAAATAATATATAATGACACTTTTTAATGAAATTACTCCACTACATGAAGAACAATGTTTGTAAGATTTTTTTGACTTTACTCCATCTAATAATATCATTTTGACATAATTTTTTGTATCAAAATATAGCCATAACCTTCAAAAATATGACAAACGTTTCTATCCGTTATAAAACTAAATTAATTTGTATTTTGACTTAACCCCCCGTGATATTTTGAATGAAAATGTCTTCCTTCTTTGAGAGGTTATGTCAAAATGCAATGTTATGATAAGGGGGTTAAGTAATAAAAGCCATTATTTTCCAAATACTTTGTGCAAATATTTGGAATGTGGAAGGCATGAAAAATGTTAAAATAAAATACTTTTTTGTAAAAAAAAAATGAAATAATAAGTTAATTATAAATTAATTGATAAAAATATTTAAAAAATGTTTATTGAAATTTTAATTTAAATATACTTCGCACATTTATGTACTGAATTTTACAAATAATATTTGAATATACCCACTCCTTTATATTTGTTAAAATAGGGTTCATTTGACGAAATATTTCTCTTGATTCACATGCTAATTGGAGGCATGTATATATTTGTATCTTTAAACATACACTTAGTTTGACATGTGATGTTTTTTTATATAGTTGTTTTATATTGTGACAACTCATTGAGATAAAAATATACACAGGCATCATGCATAAATAAGTCGTAAAAATTATCAACATATGTTTACTAATCAACCATAATATAGCTCATTAGAGAGAGAAGCCGTAATTCTTTGAAGAAAACAATATAGACGCCTGAACCCAAGTTTTAATATTAAGATTACATTGTCCCCTTCAATTTAGATATATCTACGTAGAGAGAGATGAATCATATATAAATAGATGAGTGAATTAAAAACATTTGCAAGCAAACCATAAACCCACCCCTTGGTATCGACGGTTTCATTGTCGTCATAAAAAAACTTCAAGGTGAGCTTCAGTTTCTCACCCTATGTTGCCACCAGCGCGTTGACACATACACGAAGACTTTTTTGATTAACAAAAAAACTCATGAAGTATGAAGAAAAAAATTGAGTCATTGTATTCGCAACAAAAAATGAAGAAAATATAGGAGTAAGAAGTACTAAATAAACCCACAATGATATCCCAAATTCATAAGATAAAAGAGTGAAGACGATGACGATGAACGATGAATGAACAACTAAAGATGCTGAATAATTGGAGGGGGGTGGACATGGGTAGTCATGCACAATGGTCGGTTGTCGGTCCTAGATTTGACAAAATTCTGTAGTAATTGTTTCCATGGAATTGTTCGATTTTGGGCATGTTGGAGATCATGAATGTGTTATTATACACACACACACACACACTTCGGAATACAGAGGCTCCGACCAACTTCAAGATGACATTGGTAGGGGTCTTAATATTATCTCAGTGGATCCTCTTTTATTCACTCTCCCAATACTGGCTATCTTCCTTTTTTTTTTTTTTGAGAAACAAATCTTTTATTGCATTATAACAGACCCAATACTGGCTATCGTTTAAATAATGTGTTTTGTATCCATTTCATAAAAAAACACTTATATGTTCAAAAGTTTGAATGTGATCCAAATGGATTTTTTGAGTTTCTTCCATTTCATATATTTGTAAATGACAAAACAATGGTGACCGCTTTTCTTCACAATGGGTGTAAGGCCATCCACAATGGGCCCTCTAATACCATTCTGGATCCTTTAGTTTATGTGAAAATGAGTCACAATGGGTAGAAATTCCGGTATAATTTGGAGGGGATCCGTTTGGAGTCCTATAAACGGAGAGGATGGATAAGGGATCCTATAGTGCGTCAGAGGCGGGAGAATGTTGTCCGCCCCATGTCAGGCGCAAAACTGTTTTGCGCCCCATGCCCAGGCGCAAAACAGTTGTCCGCCTGGTGGGTTTAATTTAGTAGTATATTGTTTTTAATGGCTATATTGAGCAATGGCAAATTTGCCACGTAGGCCAGACGGACAACTTTTGTCCTTCTGATTCAGGGGCAAAAAAGTTTCCCGCAACACGTCAATTTTTAACGAATTTGCATTGCGGCACTTACTCGTTAACTCATCCCATAAACTCATAAATTTATGGGATCCCATTGGGGATGGCCTAAAGGCTACCTCTACTCATGTTAGTCGCATCCGCAATTAGTTGCCAAAAGATCACCTGCCTTCCTCTCCGAGCGGGCCACACCCAAAAATTGGCATCACAAGACATCCCCATTGTCATGTTCTACCTCAAATAATAAAGTCTCAACATTTACCCTCGACAGCATCATCGTCTAGCAATGTTTGTACGGCTTGACCGTGGGGAAATTCCTATAGGATTTCTTTACCCAGGTCTCAACATGAATGCATCATTATTTTATACTTAATTTTCAACGATGTTTGGTGCCTTTCTCCCACCCTTTCGTGTGATGGACATCTATACATGGATATATTTATTTACCAATTCTCTTAATATATTTGGTTTTATCTCATGCATAAAAAATCCGAAGTATTTAAGATTTTCCAAAAAATTCAATTAATGGTTGAGGGACAATTTTTTACCAAAATTAAATCTATGCAAACCAACTGGGGAGGGGAATATGGAAAATTAAACAAGTTCGTTGCTAATTTTTGAATTATCCATCGATTATCTTATCCCCATACTCATGAACAATAAGGAACTGTTGAGCACTGGCCGCTACATGGTGGAAACCATCAGACACTCCTTGCCCAAAGAAAGCCCCCTGACGTTTTGGTATTGTTCTTTTGAAACCTCCGTGTACTTAATAAATTGGATGCCATCCTTGGTAACTGGAAATATATCACCATATTAATTTTATTCAAATCTCCGTCGGGTTATAAATCTCTTAATGTTTTCGGATGTCTTTGTTTCCCTCATCTTCATCAGTACAATGAGTATAAAATGAGCTACCACTCTTCCCCGTGTGTCTTTTTATGCTACAGTACCAACCATTATAAATATTGGTGTCTTGACCCTACTAGTAGTCGTCTCATTGAGTCGCAACTTTCCTTTGGCAATACGTCCCTTCTTAGTCCCCCACCTACTGTTAATAAATCCACCTTAACTCTATAGGCTTCCTCACTCCCCCATTATTCGTAGTAACTTAACCTCCCAACATCCATCTAACTATCACTTGCACACCCTTCCCACCCCTCAATTAATTCTCATGCTATAGTCAACTCCAATAAAATGTCCCCCACCTTATATCCTCCTTCATAACCCATTTCTCCCATGCTTCTCTATCCACAATTGTCCGCATCCAAGTCACCATCAAATTCAAATGTTACACCAAATGCCACAATGTGTCCACTCTTATCACACGCTCTCACCAATAACATAATTCCCCACTTACCCACTTCACCGCTCATTATACGGACTAAAACTAGCCCCACGAGCATGGTTCCAACATCTCATGCAACTTTCTCTTCAACATCAATTTATGAGGTCCAAACTGATTGCAGCTTATTTTCTAAAATGTCACACGGCAAGATCATTTACATCTTGATCTATGTGGATGACATTTTAATTACAATAAAAAGGTCCCCACCAAATTCAACGCTTCATTAAACTACTAGGGGCATAATTCTCTTTCTTTCACTTTTTTTTTATGTACTGAGACTATTTCCCAGCCCTTTGTAGTTCTTATCTTCCAACAGCTTTACATTTAGATCTCCGTCGTCACATCGTGAACTCTTAATTCGAGAAGATTGGAGTATATTACTAACTCAGTGTTCATTATCATAAACTGTACAATAGAATCAATAACAATATATCAAAAACTAAGAAGAACATAAATCTTGAAATAAAATAATAAAATGTAAAAGTAGAACAAAAAAATTTATAGTAATTCAATGCTTTCAATTTTACTTGCTAGCGGATCATAAAAGAGAAGAAGATATTATTTTTCTCATTTAGCGGATCATAAAAGAAAACAAAAATATTAGTATAATTAATGTATACACACTATTATAAAATTCATTACAACCCATGCCTTTTTTCACGATCATTCCAATACCTATTCTGATAATAATATAATCTTCTCACTCCTTGAGAATATTTGTATTTACAAGTAATATGAAGATAAATTGATGATGGTTCCAGTAGCGTGGGGGAGGGGGTGTCCATTGAATGCTTAGATATCATGTAAAAAATAAGCTCCAAATATTTTTTTTTATATTTTAAAAATTTTGGTCCGGAACTTAGGACATCACTTGATTGTGTTGTCGTATCATATTTAGACTTGTCATCCATGCACTGTATTACATACACACGTAGATATAATATTACGGGTTAATTATACTTTGACTCCACTCATACTAATACTTTTTGCACTAAACCTCCTAATTTTTTTAAAAGTGATGAATTAGTATATCTTAAATACACATCATGACCCGACCCTTAAATTTACCTTGTAAAGTTCAATGGTAAATATAATAATTTATACTAAACACGTAATATATATTTGAAGAGTATTATTTTTTGGGGGTTCAGTCCCATTCAAAAATAAAATTAGGCTTCCATCCCAGGCAATTTTTAAATTATGTTAAGTCTCGTAACAATCCAAAACCGCATCTAACCGTCCCTCTTTGTTTACAGAGAGAACAACATTTGTCTAATAGTAGTTGTTAGAACAGGGCCAACAACTAAAAAAACAAAAACATGAGAGTGACTACAAATGAATCTTGAAAATTTAGACTAAATACTCGTGATCCGATAGAATTGTCATACTAACACATATAAATGGAACATTCATATATATATATATATATATATATATATATATATATATATATATAAAATAAAACCTATAATAATAATAATAATAATAATACCAACACAGTCATATTCGTATCGTGTGATATTGGGTTCGTGTCAAAACCCCCTCAACCCATACATGACCAGTTAACAAATTGGTTCCAAATAAAAAATCCAAACCCAAACCGTTATTGTTAACGGGTCACACGAACCAACCTGTTAAGATCCGTTAAGTAGCTAAAATTCTTCATAACAAATAATATAATTAATTCATACATTCTAAATTCCAAATGTTGACACTAATATGATTTAAAAAAATAAAATAATTCTCACCCAAATTTACAAATATTACAAAATATATCAAAGATAAGTTCTGAACAAAGAGTTAAGCTGGTGTAAATGAATTTTAATGGGTACAAATGGGTCAAATGGGGTGTATTGAAATTTTCAAACCCAAGCCGTTATCGTAACAAGTCTATCATGTTGATCCGTTATTAACTCAAGCTTTACAAGCTTAAATCCATTAACTTATAATTTTGTGTTGTGCTGTGTCGTGTAATGGTATCCTATGTTATTTTGACAAGTTTACCAACACGTATAAAAACATAATATAACTCGTAATTAGACGTGTGTGTATATATTAGCCTATTTTTAACAACATAACAAAGTAGGGACCAGAGAAGCTCAAAGACAGCGTTGTCTCTTTTGTATTAAGGATGCATGCCAAATTTGTATTTTTTTTCCTCCTTGTATCATTGCCCTGTTTAGTAATTTTTAGTAAAAGATTTCAACTCAACGAATACTACAAAAAATTTATTCTATCTATGTCTGAAATAATAAATAATTTAAAATCCCAAAATTTTAAACAAAAAAACTAAAATAAAACAAGATGTTTAACAAATTCAATAAGTGAATAAAAAACATATAACACAAATGGTTGTTTTTTTCTTTTTAAAAAATAGTACCCTACTAATGTCATGTACAGATATTCCCCAACTGAAATGAAACCAATAACAAATAATACTTCTGGAGTTTTATAGAATGAACAAATTTTTTAAGTCACTTACTATTCAATAAATTAAGAACTTTGAAACTACTCACAGTGACAAAAGTCAGAGTAAACGCTAAATGAGATGACGTCTGCAGCAGTGCTATTTATCATTAATTACGTAATTGGACAAAAAGTCAAAAGCAAAACCCACCTTGAAGTTGAATATTAGAAAGGGAATAGTCTCTTAAATTAGCTATGGTCCGCAAATCATTGGCAAAAAAATTCAATGATTCGATCGATGTAGATGCTATAAATGAGAAAAACAAAGATTGTAGTCAAGTTAGACATAGATTCTTTAAATTGAACCAAATGTATAGAAAAGTTGATTAAAAATACTTGTGATACACAATGTAATACTTAATGAAAAAAATCTCTGGTTTTAGTTGTAAAATTACATTATTGTTTTTTAGGCCAAATTCCTCTAGAATCACCTATAGTGAACATTAGCCAAGTATTAGTGATCTTTTTACAAAAATCTTATTTTCCTTAGTTTTAGGTTTTACAACTATAAGCAAAGAAATAAAGTAAAACCAAATTTCATTCACAACACTCTGATTTACCAAATTCAAAAGAATTCAAGAAAGGAAATACACATATACAACATACCATCCAACTGAAACGATTAAAGTAGAAAAAAAAAAGGCAAATCACTTGATTGCGCCTATTGATGAGAGGTAAGGCCACATCTAGGCTTTCCAATACCTTTATCAAAATACATAATATTAGTATTGTAATGATGTAAAATATACCATGCATTATTTCAATGTGGTTGTGACTTAATAAATATTAGTAAACAAAAATTACACGGAATTGGGAAGGAAAAATAATATATGGTACTTTATTTGAATTGCTTATATGATACTTTATTTGAATTTCTTATAATAAAAAATGACACACTAACCCGTTGCAATTAGGATGGGAAGCATATTTTTTATTATTAGTATCATTTTGGAACATGAAACTGATTTATGAAACTATGAATACTATGTCCCTGTGAGTAGTAATATCGTTATCATTGTATGATTTTCGTTATGTCCTTGTGACTACTGAATAATACTATTCTTGTAATTGGATTCATGTATATTGTTCTTATTTTGCAAGTGTTTGTTACCATAGTCAATCACTTGGGTACAACCAATTTAGTCACATAAAGACGTCATATGGAACCAAAGAAATAGATAATGCATGAAGAACTCTTTACGAAGGAATGCATCACAAAAAATATGCATATATAATTAAAGGCATACAATTGATTCATATATTTACTTGGGGCATATAGTCAATATAGGGCTATAACGCAAAGGTGTTCATGTTGCATCATGTACATTGCCAAATGAGATATTTAATATCTCAACAATGAAAATCCTTGACCTAAGATCCACTCACTTCTCTCGTTATCTTCCATCAAGCATGGGCATTTGGATTCCCAATCTTGAAGAGCTTTACATAAGCAACAACTCTCTGAGTGGTATAATTCCAAGCTTCGTCGCAAATGCTTCTAAGATTTCAATTGTTAACATGAAATACAAATTATTCAGTTGCCCTATACCCTTTTCATTTGGTGATTTAACCCTCTTGCGAATATTGGAGTTACCTGATAATTATTTGACCAAAGAATCATTGACTCCAATATTGAGATTTTTCTCTACTTTAATAAACTGCAAGCGATTGGTGGTATTGTCAATATCAAATAATAAACAACAAGGAATTTTCCCAATTTCGATTCGTAATTTATCCACCGCTTCAACTATTGGATGCATCCCAGTGCAAAATAGATAGTCTAAAAATTAGTGCAATTAACTTTGATAGCTGAGGACAAAAAATAATTATGTTGCCACCGTCAGAGTAGTAATCCTATTTATTTACATTATTTACATTCAAATGACTGAATAGATTACCATTTAAGATAAAGTAGCCAAGTGGATTTTTCAATCAATGTGCACAATAAGTTGGCCTTTACTCTAATCAAAGTTCACAAATTTTTTAATTACTCTTTCACATTGCGAAGAAGAAACCTAGAGGAAGATAATGAAAGAATTAAAAGTTTTAATTTAAAACCAAAATATATTATTCAATATTAAAATTAAAAATTTACAAACTCTTAATTTTCCTCTTCATATACATATATGCTCACATCATGCTCAGTATAACGAGACAAATAAGAATATATGACTCATATTAACAATAACTAACAATTAAATATGGTGAATTTAGGATATAAATATGACAATTTTATGTGCTTATGACATAGCTTTTGAAGGGGGCTTTCGCGACTGAAGGAGGGTTGCGAAGGGTTCAAATACACCATGTTTATTAAAAGAAATCTTGTTATGTATTTTATTTTATCTGTACGAATCTGTGTATATCTAATTTTAACTGTTAAATTTTAGAATTTACAAGTCTTATTAGTTATATTTTCTTCGTAACAAATTAATTTTTATTTCATGAGTAAATATATTATATATATGCCTAACATATTATATTGTACATCTTGAAAAAATTGGGTATCTCGTATCTTGAGTGGCGTTGTAATTTGTATCTTGTGTCGAGTCGGTGCATCATATGTGTCTTTTTTTTTTCAAGAATAGAAATTAATTTATTAGCAAATAGCAGAAATAGCCTCTCCTAAGGGCATTCACAAGTGCTAATGAAAAGAAAAACAATTAAGAAAGTTTACGAAGTCTTGAACGAGAAGCAGATGGCCTTAAATTATATTTACGAACCGATTTCTCCTCATTAGTTAAGAACGGAAATGAATCATTTTTTATTTCCACACTTTTTTTTTAAATCCATCCACTTCATCTTGATTTTCTGAGTCTTAAGTGTTACTTAAAATATCAAAATAGTTACTAACTTAAGCATTGACAATTTTGTATTGAGTTTTTCCACTGTTTTTCCCAACCGAGTCAATAATAAACGGCCGAGCTTTGGCAGAATTATTAGACATTCCTAAATCAATTTTTAAAATCTCTACGTATAAATTAATTCCAGAGCAATCATTTTCCCGCAAAGAATCATTTGTGTGAGATGACAAATTTAGAATGTCCTCTAGAGGAGGCATATCATCATAGGACTCTTCAGTACCTGAGATATCCCCTGATGATATATTCTGATTATGTATATTGATTTAAATTATCCTTATCTATATCTGTTGAGTCCAGAACCATTTTTTCATAATTTTTTCTTGCTATTAACACATTCGGATGATTTGAAATTATATCGAGTGCATTAGCTATCAACAAAGGTAAGTTGGTATCAAATTCATTGGAACCATTTTTATCCTCGGTCAACACCTTTTTTTTCAAGAATGGCGAGCACCTCCTCATTCCTTGAGTCATTACACTGACCTTTTATACAAGGCACCTGATGGATTTTGTTAGGAACTGCAATAGTGGGTGTAATAGCTAAAGGCCTGCTTTCGTCACACATTTGAACCACGTGATTTTCATTTTCAAGTGACCCTCAATTTAAAATATCCACATAATAATCACATTCAAGAATAAAGAAAGAAAAAACACCACGTCATTTGAGACTCATTCTAAAACAAGTGAACACATTTGTAAGAGAGTATTTTAAAATAGGTACAAGGTTAATTCGGTATCCATTCCCTGTTGGGTGTGAGAAATTCTGACATGAATCCTTAGACAACAACTTTGGCACAATTTTGCATGAATTCGAAATTTGAACTACAACTGTTATCATTGACCTAAAAAATTAATAATTTACTATAAGGTCCAGTTTAACACAGGCCTGCAATTTTAATGCAACTATCTAGGGTATAAATGTTACAATTTTGATTGCTTATCAACAAGTAGCCATGTCACAAACGAAGGGAAAAATAAGGAATTTAGTTTTAGGAAAATGCCATGTTAAATATATTACACAAAAAATTACAAAAACTGATGTGACAGTGTAACTTTTGAATAATTTCATTGTACCTATATCATTACCCTTAATTTTACTTTGCAAAAACCTTTCATTTCTTTTCTTTCAATTAAATAGATTGACAAAATATTTATGTCTGAACTATTACTACTTTGTAGGTGTAATTCCAGTGGATATCTGCGATAATCTCCCAAAAATAGAAAATCTCTTTCTTAGCTCGAATCAACTTCATGAACCAATCCCTCCAAATTTGGGCAAGTGTAGGGAGCTCCAATATTTAGTCTTGAGCGAGAATGAATTTAGTGGAAGCATACCTAAAGAAATTGGCAACATAAATGTGCTAAAGTGGTTATACCTTGATCACAACAATTTAACAGGTATGATTTTTTTCATTCACATGTATGTAATTGAATGGTTAGATTTCAATACAAATAAAAACTACATCCACCAAGGGAATGTCTTAATCCAAATGTGAATCCAAACCATGACGCTAGAGAATGAAAAATAATAGTATAAAGTTTTACAACAAGAGAAATATAAATGCTCCAATTTGGCCACAATTCATATATTTCCCTTCCAACAATAGAAATCCACCCTAGTTGTATTTGTATTGAATGACCTATGAGTTTTTTCAGTGAATAATCATTAAAATTGAACTTAGTGGTAATTAAAGGTCAAAGACTGTTCGAGCTTTAAAAATCATGAACAAAGTTTCTACGAAATAAAGGCATCTTAAAAATATATTTAAAAACATAATATTTTTTAGATTTATGTTAATTTACAAGAAAGCATGGACACTCTCGCAGAGGAAACAAATCTATAACTATGAAGCATCCGATCTATATTTATTTATAAGAAAGCATCCGATCATTATGTACGTTTTGTGAATTTTAGTCACTTCTTTGTCTCTAACAATGAAGCATCGACACTCTCGCAGAGGAAACAAATCCAATTTGACACATGTCAGACATGGTATGTGCTACAGACAAACGTATCCTACACTGCCCCTTTTTTACACACAAATTTGCATTTGAAAAAGTTGGGGATATGCAAGTATTTTTTTTTTGGACACGTTGCGGAGACAAATATATTTTGGCATGATGGGGGTATTTTTAAAAATTGAATATAAATAAATATAAGATTAGGATATTAGTAAAAAAAATGAACGGGATGCTCAAACGCAAATCCTTGTCAACTCAAACCAAATATTTCGAATAGAAAATGATATACGGAAATTTCCATTTTTTTAATAAAAAAATTCATTATTTTTATGTTATTTTTTTTAATCAAGGTTTCTTTTTTTTTAAATGATTTTCTAATATTTTATTCAATATTAGTCAAATTGTTAAATGTTTTTTCAAAACTTTTTTCTGGATTTTTTTTTTTTGTAATTTGAAAATCATTAACTATTTTTCTATCATTCCTAGATTTTTTCAAATATTTATCAAATACTTTTTTTTTTTAATTTCTTATTAAAGGTTGACTGATTTTTTTTCGAGAGATCTTTTTTTTGGAAATTCCCTTTTTTCTAAAAAATTATTTTTATGTTTTTTTTTATTAAGGTTGTATTTTTTTCTGGATTTTTTTTCTTCAGTTTTTACACATATTTCAATATTTTATATTGTTTAAAGTTTTATGTAAATTTCAAAATATTTTTTAATATTTTCCAGACTTTTAAAATTTTCTTTTTTATGTAATTTATAGTTTTGAATTTTTTTTCAAAATTTTTAGGATTTTTAAATATATATTAGTAATTTCTAAATATTTCTGGAAAAAAATTGTATTTTTAAAATTTTCTACGATTTTTGATGTTTTTTAATATTTTCATAATTTTTTTAATTTTTTTTTTGTTATTTTATGATTTTATTTTAAGAAATCTATGTTAGGTTGAAAATGCCTTCTTTTTAGTCATGTGCCTCGCACATGGCTAACTTTTCCCGCCGAAACTAACGGAGTTGGACGGTAGGCGGTTACTTGTAGATATTTTTAAAATTTGGGAGGTTAAGAGAAAAAAGTGAAATTCGGGTGGTGAAGCATAGCAGGGATCAAGTTTAGGGGGTTCAAAGGTAATTAATCCTATATGGTTTGTTATCACCCTATCAACGATATTTTCTCTTATCTCATCCCGTTATTGTTTCGAATGAAAAATGCAAAGTTACCAATTTCAAAATAAAATCCCATAAACTTGCAATCAAACCCGTATATAGGCAAACAAAATTGTGAAGAAATATATTATAAAAGATGTTGAAAACATATTACACAAACAATTTGAAGATGCATTTGGTTCCTTTAGTACATGCCCACCGTGCCAACGGCACACAGATATTATTTAGGAATAGCTGATCAAAAAATTACCACACACAAATTACACAAACACAAACCTCGAGTGTATTCATACACAACTAAACCTACTAGATATGATCAAAGTGTATTTTGTTGTGTCCAACACTCTGAAATATAATTAAAAAAAATAGTGTGGTAATCGACGCAAATAAAACAAAGGCAACACAATAAAAAAATGTAACCATCTTTATTTAAAAACATCGGAATATAATAAACTATATCTAAATGTATGTCGTGTCATGTCAAAATCATAACTCAATTTAATCGTGACATGTCAGGTGTTCGGGTTTTTATCCATTTTTTTCTAAATCTAAATGGGTGACAATCAGGAATCGTGCTAGTCAATTCTTGTTTTTAATGCATCGTGTTCGTATGAAGTAAAAACGCAAAGTCGTGAGTTGCCTTCATATTTTTTATATGTCTTATTGTTATAACTATTATGTGCCTACAACGTGCTATGATTAATTATAGGTTTCATAGAAAGTCAACCAAATTAAGATAAAAGAGTCATTTTACATTATTCCAAGGATAAATTTGTAAATATTAGATGGCAATTTGAGTTCAAAAAAATAATTTCAAGTTACTTGCTTAGAGACTATGCACACTTCAATCTTATAAAGGAAAAGAAACACAAAAGAAAGAGTGCGCATGATCATTATTAATAGTAACATCAAAACTATATATGGTCAGATTAGGTGGAGCTTTATTAGCATTTATCGATGGCAATTACAAACAATGGGTTAGGAATCCCTTCCCAATCACCCACGGGTTCAAACAAAGCATATACATGGTATGGGGACAAAAGGTTATTGATGTACTTCTATTGTTGTCCATCACTTCTATCGAGCTATTTCATCGCTGTCAAACAATCTGTATACCGAAAACAAAAGCAAAAAGTTCATGAATTCCATGGAGAGGATTAACATGGAATACTATGCCCCTTTGAACAATTCTCAAATATATTTGTAAAACCAATCAATTAAATATGGAAAGAAAAAAGAAAAAAAAAGGTCAATTGTAGGACTGCTCTCCGATGAAACACACAGGGCTACTTGGAATAACCCATATATGAAACATCATTTTTGAATGAGAACCCTAAATCTGAAATTAACGGGGAAAAAAAGAAACATATAATAAAATAATGGGTTTAAAACGTTAAGAAGTTAACCCAAATAATTATGACCCCTCAAAAAATGATTTTTTTTACATTAATATATTATTAATTATCAATTTTAGATTTAAATATAATTTTAATTAAAAATTAGTCTTTTTTCCAGAAACATTAGAAAATCTGTCAAAGTTTAATAGACACGTGTCATTTAAAATGAAAAGTAATTTGAAAATCATAAAAAAGCAAAACAAAAAGATTAAGAAAACTAAAAGAAAACTCAACAAACTAGATTACCTCCTCACTCTCCACCCACCATAAGCTCCACCCTCCTTCCACCTCCAACACCACTTGCAAATCAGACAAAAAACCCTTCAAAATATAAAACAAAATATAAAATCTATATTTGTTTTGGTCTTCACAGATTCGTTTAAATTGACTGTCATCGCTCATTGTGTTGAGATCGATCTTCAATGGTGAGATTTGTAGGTTGTAAGGGGTTTGGGTTATTAGGGGTTGGGTGAGAGAGATCCAAGTGGTTTGGGTGGTTGGGTGGGTGTGTATGAGAGAGAGAACGAGAGAGAGAGAGAGGCAGAGACGTTGTGGGGGGGGGGGGGGGGGGGGGGGAGGGAATAGATAGAAAGTGAGAAGTGAAGAGAAAGTATATTATTCTTTTTTTTTTTTGTATATTTTCCTTTATAATAAGTTTTTTGGTAGACGTCACATCTTAGTTAGATGACAAGTGCCCTCGTCCGGTTGGGTGAGAGAGATCCAAGTGGTTTGGGTGGTTGGGTGGGTGTGTATAAGAGAGAGAGAGAGAAAGAGAGGGAGAGAGAGAGTAGCCTCTCCATATACGAGAGTAAGGTCACCCGACATCTGTCTCTTCCAGACTCTAGAGTTAGGAGGAGTATATTTAGATAATCTACTGTGTTAGGGGGGGGGGGGGGGGGAATAGATAGAAAGTGAGAAGCGAAGAGAAAGTATATTATTCTTTTTTTTTTGTATTGTTTTTGTATATTTTCCTTCATAATAAGTTTTTTGGTAGACGTCACATCTTAGTTAGATGACAAGTGCCTTCGTCCGGTTGGGTGAGAGAGATCCAAGTGGTTTGGGTGGTTGGGTGGGTGTGTATAAGAGAGAGAGAGAGAGAAAGAGAGGGAGAGAGAGAGTAGCCTCTCCATATACGAGAGTAAGGTCACCCGACATCTGTATCTTCCAGACTCTAGAGTTAGGAGGAGTATATTTAGATAATCTACTGTGTTAAACCAATATTTTCCTTTTAATATGATTTATACAATTGGTGATAGTATTTAGCACAATATCATACTACACATTGTGCTTATTTATTTATTTATTGAAAATTGAACATGAAAATATGAGAGATTGTGAATGAAATATTACTCCAGGTCATGAAGCACAATGTTTGTAAGGCCTTTTTTACTTACCACTCATAATAATGTCGTATTTTAAAAAAATAAAAAATAAAAAATCTGTGGTCATAAAATAGGATCCAAAGGCAGATTTAATAATTCAACCTCAATACAACTAAGATTTACTTTTTTCCATATAGGTCGTACTTCAACATTAATGTTTTGAATAGGAGGCACCGGATCAAAATCTTCTTTTAGAGTTCGTTTATAAAATCTTTTCATAACTGAAAAAATTGAAAATAAGAAAACGTATGGTTTAAAAATAAATTAGAAGCGTAAACAAGAAAAACAAACATATATATTCAATAAATAAATATAACATTATTAATAACATTAGAAAAATAATAACCCTAATTTAGTGAAACCCTAAATTAATTTGACAAAAAAAACATGAAACATGGTAAAATCTGAAGAAGGAGTGAAATAGATGCATAGAAAGTTACCTTAAAAAAAGAATATCCCTTTGCTTTTAGTTTTTGGTTGGTTCGGCAGCTTCTCAGGCAACTAGTTAGTTTGCTCTGTTTTTGTTCCTCTATACCAAAAAAATAAAGAGAGACAGCTAAGAGATGAAGAAATGTGTCATTTACATGATTATAAAATGATGTGTATGTGTTTATTAATGGGATAACTAAATCCAAAAAAAATAATGATATAAAGTAGCTGACAGCATTGCTTTGTAAAGAGGTGGGTCACTTTAAAAAAAAAATACACACAACTCACTTTTGGGGGCAGCATTGTGGTGGGGTACTTGCCCACGCTAATGAATATATGCCTCCGCCCCTGTCTCTGATTCTCTCATCTCCATCCCTACAATGTGCAAAAAATAAACTACCACATTAATGAACATCTTTGTCGTCCCAGAGTTCAGCTAAATGACATTACCCACAACACACGGTAACATTCCTACGGTTTTTATAAATTATTCATTTTATTATACTACACGTATATATACTACACAATCATATAATTAATATCACTCATTAATCATCCCCAAATACGCGTTACAAATATCATACCACATGCAAAATGTAATTATTATCTAAATTGTGTCAATTATTATTTCTAAGCCACACCAATAATAATTAGTTTCATTTATTAATTTATTTTTCACTTAATAAATTATAACTATAGTCCACGAAATACGGAATATTACATCACGGCTATAATATTTTAAAATAACTATCATGTTTGTCAATACACTAAGCTAGCTTGCTTTTCAAATTAATATCAAAGGTATTTTCTTTTCAAAACCCAGCGTCACACTTTTAGTAATTGGCTACACTTAGTCGTGTAATACTGTCCAAAATATAAATTATGGCAAATTATCATGTGTGTAAAATTTTGGAATTATAGTGCTATAGAATTTTATCCTTATAATACTATTCATATGCACAGAAAATCCAAATATTATATTTGAATTCTTGGGTTTATCTACACCATCAAAATTATATGGTTTGTTATCACCACATCAATGATATTTTCTCTTATATCATCCCTTTATTGTTTGGAATGAAAAATAAGAATGTTACCGATATCAAATCAAATCCCACAATCTTCCAATCAAACTCATATATCGGCAAACAAAATTGTTTAGATATATATGGCAAGAGATGTATTACACAAACAATTAAGGATGAACTAGGTTTTCTCGCAAAAGTGACAATTTAAAGACGCATTGGGTTCCCCTAGTACATATAGGTGCCAATGGAGCATATATATTATTTAGAACTAATTGATCAAGGAAGTGAAACACACAAATTACATAAACCTAGAGTGAATTTATAGACAACTAAACCTACTACACATGATCGAAGTGTATCAACACTTTGAAATACAATTACAAAAAATAGTGTGGTAATCCACGCAAATAAAACGAATGTACTACAATAAAAAATGTAACCATCTTTATTGAAAAAACATATGAATATAATATACTATATCTAAATACATGCCATGTTGTGCTCATGTTAAAATTATAACTCAATTTGATGCTTTTATCCTTTTTCTTCCGTTTAAATCTAAATGGGTGTGACAATTACGAATTGTGTTAGTCATTTCTTGTCATGTTTTTAATGTATTGTGTTTGTGTTAAGTAAAAACACACATTTATGAGTGTTCTTCATATTTTTGATAGGTCTTATTGTTATTATTATAATGTGCCTACAACATGCTATGATTATATTATAGGTTTCAAAGAAATACAACCAAATTAATATAAAAGTGTCATTTTTCATTTTTCCAATTATAAATTTGTAATTATTGGGTGGCAATTTGAGTTATTCAAAAAAATAATTCCAAGTTACCTGTTTAGAGACTATGCACACTTCAATCTTCAAAAGGAAAAGAAACACAAAAGAAACAGTTAACATAAATTTTTGCTAGTAAAATCAAAACTATAAATGGTTGGACTGTCTGGAATTTGATAAGGATCTATAAATGACAATTACAAACAATGTGTTAAGAATCCCTTCCAATCACCCAAAGATTCAAACAAAACATATACATAGTATAGGGACAAAAGATTATTGTCGTACTTCTATTGTTGTCCATGATTTTATCGAGCTATTTCATCTCTATCAAACAATCCGATCAACTAAAACTAAAACAAAAACAAAAAGTTCATGAATTTCATATAGAGAAATAAAAATGGAATACTATGCACCTTTGAACCATTCTCGAACATATTTGTAAAACCAATCAATTAAATATGGAATGAAAAAAGAAAAGTAAAGAAAAGAAAAAGTCAATCGTTGTGGGACTGCTCTCCGCTGAAACACACAAAGCTACTTGGAATAACCCATATATGAAACATCATTTTTGAATGAGAACCCTAAATCAAACCCCCATCACGTAGATCAGCTGGTAAGGGGCTGTTCTAGCTTAACCAAGGTCTCGAGTTCGAGCCTTGGAAATGCAGCTGTGTTAAAATTTGGGAGGGCGAGCTTTGCCGCCCTTGTGGTCCTACCCTGCTCGAACAGGATTAGTCCCACGCCAAATGGCGTGGGGAACCTGGGTCTAGACCAAAAAAAAAAGAACCCTAAATCTGAAATTAACGCCTAAAAAAAAAAGAAACATATATTAAAATAATGGGTTTAAAACGTTAAGAACTTAACCCAAATAATTATGAACCCAGAAAAAAAGTTTTTAGCTTTAATATATTATTAATTATCAATTTTAGACTTCAACATAATTTTAATTAAAAATTAGTCTTTTTTCAAAATCGTTAGAAAATCTGTCAAGTTTAATAGACACGTGTCATTTAAAATTACAAAGTAATTTAAAAAATCACGAAAAAACACAAAAAAAAAAATAAAAAAACTAGAAAGAAAACTCAACAAACAAAAAAAATTCAAAAAGCAAAATTAAAAACAATTAAAATTTTGCATCTTCTTTGATCCTAGCCCACCTCCACCCCGGCTTCTCGCCAGTAAGCCTCCACCCGAAACCCACCCGTCGGCAACACAACCCCAAACAAAACCAAAGTGCGATAAGATTGAACAACCCAACCCCCCCCCCCACCCCCACCCAATTACCTCCTCACTCTCACAGACGGATCTGAGGGGGGGGGGGGGGGGGGGGGGGCAGACCTGGGCTTTATCCCAGGTAAAAAAAAAATGATTTAGCATAACCCAAATATGAACCCACTATCAAACTTAGAAAAAAATCAAAACCACTCTTGCTTTCAGCGCCAAACTCCAAGACTGGCTAAAAGTTCAAAGTCATTTCTTTCTTATCTTTTCACTCAATCTCTATCCTCTCTTCTCACACCTCCTCCAATAATTCCATCTCCACATTCCAAGATAACATTCAAATTTTCCAGTTCTAACTCTATTTTGGCATTTTAATTTTCCATAAATAAGGTAAATATAATATATTCACAACTTTTATTTATTTTCTGTATTTTCATATCATTTTAACATTTTTTTTTGTTTTGTTAGTGCTAGGGTTAAATTTGGAGATACTAAATTTTTATTTACTAATTTTTATTTTGTATTGTTACTGTTAGTGTTTAAATTTTGAGGATTTTCAATGTTAACTTTTAATGTGCTATCTCTTGATCCTATGGTAGGAAGGGAAGGTATGATCCAAAATTTATAGTTATTTTGTTTTGTATTATTAGATATTTGGAATGATAAATATATGTGTTGTGTACCTATGTTATTGTCATTGTTGGTTGTGAATGATCTTATTGCAGACATAAAGTTTGATTTAATTGTATTTATATATTTTAATAGGTTTTAATATAATGGTACATAATCAACCCCCACCTAGGAGGGAAAAAAACAATTTTCTCATTCTTTAAAAAGAGAGAAGATGAAGATACATGAAAAGGGGATACACTTGATGCTACAACATTTGATACAACCGTTACTCGAAATGTAATAGAGGAACCAAAGCTATTAGATCCGACGAGTATTCAACGAGATTCGGTATTACGTACACCAATAAATGAGACTGAATCTGTCACTCGGCGAGATGCAGCTTGTCGAGCAAAATTTTGGTAGATAATTGTAATCAATGGCAATGTGTCATTAAATTATAATATGACATTTAGTTATTAGATTATTTTGACTTTTTAGTTTTTTATTCATTATTTTTTTCGCAAAACTTTTGGTTGGTGTTAGCCCACCTCCGTCAAGAATTATGGCTCCGCCCTTGCTCACACTCCACCCACCACAACCTCCACCCTCCTTCCACCTTCAACACCACCGAAACCACCTGCAAATCAGACCAAAAATGCACCAAAATATAAAATCTAAATTTGATTGGGTCTTCACATATTCGTTTAAATTGACTGTCCTTGCAACTCGTTGCTCATTGTGTTGAGATTGATCTCCAATGGTGAGATTTGTAGGTTGTAAGTGGTTATTATTATCAGGGGTTGGGTGAGAGTGATGTGTGTGGTTTGTGTGTGTGTCTGCATGAGAGACAGAGAGAGAGGGCAGAAACGCTGGGGGTGGGGGAGATGAATAGATAGTAGAAAGTGAGAAGTGAAGAGAGAGTATATATATTTTTTGTGGATTTGACACATGCCACCCTTGGGATGTGCTACATACACATGTATCCTAGATTAGATTATCCCTCTTTAACATACAAATATTCATTTGGACAAGTTGGGACATGCGAGTATTTTTTTTTCGGACACATTGCGGACATAAATATCTTTTGGCATGACAAAGGTCACCCGACATTTGTCACTTCCAGACTCTAGAGTTAGGAGGAGTATATTTAGATAATCTACTGTGTTAAACCAATATTTTCCTTTTAAAATGATTTATTCAATTGGTGATAGTATTTAGCACAATATCATACTACGCATTGTGCTTATTTATTTATTTATTGAAAATTGAACATGAAAATACGAGAGATTATAAATGAAATATTACTCCAGGTCATGAAGCACAATGTTTGTAAGGGATTTTTTTACTTACCACGCGTAATAATGTCGTATTTTGACAAAATAAAAAATCTGAGGTCATAAAATAGGATCCGAAGGCAGATTTAATAAGTTAACCTCAATACGATTAAGATTTACTTTTTTCCGTATAGGTTGTACTTCAACATTACTGTTTTGAATAGGAGGCACCAGATCAAAATCTCCTTTTAGAGTTTGTTTATAAAATCTTTACATAACTTAAAAAATTGAAAATAAGAAAACACATGGTTTAGAAATAAATTAGAAGCATAAACATGAAAAACTAACATACATATTCAACAAATAAATATAACATTACTAATAACGTTAGAAAAATAATTACCCTAATTTAGTGAAACCTTAAGTTAATTTGACAAAAAAAAACACATGAAAAATGGTAAATCTGAAGAAGGAGTGAAATAGATGCATAGAAAGTTACCTTAAAAAAAGAATATCCCTTTCCATTGGTTGTTGATTGGTTCGGCAGCTTCTCAGGAAACTAGTTAGTTTGCTCTGTTTTTGTTCCTCTATACGAAAAAAATAAAGAGAGAGTGAAGAAATGCGTCATTTACTTGATTAGAAAACGATGTGTATGTGTTTATTAATGGGATAACTAAATCCAAAAAAGGTAATGATATAAAGTAGCTGAGAGCATTGCTTTGTAAAGAGGTGGGTCACTTTAAAAAAAAAATATACACAACTCACTTTTTTGCGCAGCATTGTGGTGGAGTAGTTGCCCTCGCTAATGAATATATGCCTCCGCCCATGTCTCTGATTCTTTCATCTCCATCCCTACAACACACGGTAAAATAAAGTACTACATTAATGAACATCTTTGTCGTCCGACACTTCAGTCTAAATGATATTATCCACAACATACGGTAATACTCCTACGGTGTCAATAAATTACTCATTTTATTATTCTACACGTACACATAGTACACAATTATATAATTAATATCACTAATTAATTATCCCCAAATACACTTTACAAATATCATACCACATGCAAAAATGTAATTATTATATAAATTGTGTCAACTTATTATTTCTAAGCCACACCAATAATAATTAGTTTCATTTATTAATTTATTTTTCACTTGATAAATAATAACTATAGTCCATGAAAATACGGAATATTACATCACGGCTTTAATTTTTTAAAATAACTTTCATGTTTTTCAATACACTAAGCTAGCTTACTTTTCAAATTAATATCAAAGGTATTTTCGTTTCAAAACCCAGCCTCACACTTTTAGTAATTGGCTATAGTTAGCCGTGTAATACTATCCAATATATAAATTATGGAAATTTATCATGTGTGTAAATTTTTTGAATTATAATGCTATAGAATTTTATCCTTATAATACTATTCATAAGCTCAGAAAATTCAAATACTATATTTGAACTCTTGGGTTTATCTACACCATCAAAATTATATGGTTTGTTATCATCACATCAATGATATTTTCTCTTATATCATCCCTTTATCGTTAGGAATGAAAAATAAGAATATTACCAATATCAAAATCAAATCCCACAATCTTCCAATCAAACTCATATATAGGAAAACAAAATTGTATCGAAATATATGGCGAAAGATGTATCACACAAACAATTAAAGATGAATTAGGTTTTCTCATAAAAGTGTCAATTTAAAGATGCATTTGGTTCCCATAGTACATATAGGTGCCAATGGCACATATATATTATTTAGGGCTAATTAATCAAGAAAGTGAAACATACAAATTACACAAACCTAGAGTGTATTTATAGACAACTAAACCTACTACACATGATCGAAGTGTATTTTGTTGTGTCCAACACTTCGAAATACAATTATAAAAAATAGTGTGGTATTCTACACAAATAAAACAAATGTAGTACAATAAAAAATGTAACCATCTTTATTGAAAAAACATATCAATAAAATATACTATATCTAAATACATGCCATGTTGTGTTCGTATCAAAATTATAACTCAATTTGATGCTTTTATCCATTTTTCCCTTTAAATCTAAATGAGTGTGACAATTACGAATTGTGTTAGTCAATTCTTGTCGTATTTTTAATGTATTGTGTTTGTATTGAGTAAAAACACAAAGTTATAAGTGGTCTTCATATTTTGACAGGCCTTATTGTTATTACTATAACGTGCCTACAATATGCTATGATTATATTATAGGTTTCAGAGAAATACAACCAAATTAATATAAAAGTGTCATTTTACATTTTTTCAAGATTAAATTTGTAAATATTGGATGGAAATTTGAGTTATTCAAACAAATAATTTCAAGTTGCTTGGTTCGAGACTATGCACACTTCAATTTTCAAAAGGAAAAGAAACACAAAAGAAAGAGTAAACATAAATTGTTGCTAGTAACACCAAAACTATAAATGGTCAGACTGTCTGGAATTTTATTTTCGATCTATAAATAATAATTACAAACAATGTGTTAAGAATCCCTTCCAATCACCCACAGATTCAAACAAAACATATATATAGTATAGGGACAAAAGGTTATTGTCGTACTTCTATAGTTGTCCATGATTTTATCGATCTATTTTATCGTTGTCAAACAATCTGTTCAGCGAAAACAGAAATAAAAAGTTCATGAACTTATGCCCCTTTGAACAATTCCCAAACATATTTGTAAAACCAGTCAATTAAATATGAAAATATAAAAGAAAAGAAAAGCAAAGAAATGTCAATTATTGTGGGATTGCTCTCCGGTCAAACACACAGGGCTACTTGGAATAACCCATATATGAAACATCATTTTTGAATGAGAACACTAAATCAGAAATTAACAAAAAAAAATAGGAAACATTTATTAAAATAATGGGTTTAAAATATTAAACGCTTAACCCAAATAATTAAGAACCCAAAAAAAATATTCTTTGACTTTAATATATTACTAGTTATCGATTTTAGACTTAAACAAAATATTAATTAAAAATTAGTCTTTTCCCAAAATCGTTAGAAAATTTGTCATGTTTAATAGACACGTATCATTTTAAATTAAAAGTAATTTGAAAATCATAAAAAAAAACACAAAAAAAAGATTAGAAAAAATAAAATAAAACTCAACAAACTAAATAATCCAAAAGGCAAAATTAAAAACAAATAAAATTTTGCATCTTCTTTGATTCTAGCTCACCCCACCCCCTCCTCCTTGCCAGTAAGCCTCCACCCCAAACCCACCCGTCGGCAACACAACCCCTCATCATCGGCATCAAACCACCTCCCCAGCAACCGCAAACAGAACCAATGTGTGATAAGATTGAACCAAACCCGACAAACCCAACCATTACCTCCTCACTCTCCACCCACCACAGCCTCCACCTCCAACACCACCGAAACCACCTGCAATCAGACCAAAAACCCACCAAAATATAAAATCGAAATTTGAATTGGTCTTCACAGATTCGTTAAAATTGACTACCGTTGCACATTGTGTTGAAATCGATCTCCAATGGTGAAATTTGTAGGTTGTAAGGGGTTTGGGTTATCATGGGTTGGGTGAGAGAGATGTAAGTGGTTTGGGTGTGTATGTGTGTGAGAGAGAGGGCAGAGACGTTGGGGGGAGGTGAATAGATAGAAAGCGAGTAAATGGAGAGAGAGTATATTATTCTTTTTTGTTTTATATCTTTTTTCAAGAAAGTGAGTAGTGGTTTGTGTGTGTACGCAAGTCAGTCTTGGGATGTGCTACAGACACATGTATCCTAAATCTTTTTAACATACAAATATTCATTGGACAAGTTGGGGACGTGAGAGTATTTTTTCTTCGGACAATTGCGGACATAAATATTTTTTGGGATTACAGCGGCATTTTAAAAATTAAATATAAAAAAATAAAAATATTTGATTAGGATATTAGTAAAAAAATTGAACGGGGTTCTCAAACGCAAATCGTTGTCGACTTGAACAAAATCTTTCGAATAGAAAACCTTATACGAAATTGAAAACCCCGACTTTCAAACTAGTTCAATTTTCAAACAAACCTAATGACGAGAGGCAATTTGCGACAGATATTATGTCAGGCGATAACCGATCCCAAACAAAACTAACCAACATCCATCAGCTAATCATTTTGAATGGTCCGATTCCGATCCAACAGAGCCTAGCATTTGTGCTAACAAATATTTTCCACGTATTATCCTCTTCATAATATAAATAAATATACAATAATTTTTACCACGTATTATCCTCTTCATAATATAAATAAAAATATAATAGAAAAGTGGGGGGCAAAGCCCCCCTCTCAATGAAATTTTTGTCTTTTATGTGCTGGTTCCCCTTTTGATATGATTCTGCTCCGGAATATGAAATTTCTACCTTCTGCGTTTTTTTTTGGAATGTGTTAGAGGGTGAAACAAGGTAGTCACTTTGTTAGGAATTTTATTTTTCATTCATTTTGTATGATCTTCTAATATATAAAGGGATGAGGGGGTCATTAGGTAAAGTGGGTTAAGGACATACTTGGAGATAAATTGGGGTGGGGTGTTGTTGGCAGGAGGTAGGTTTAATATATTCTTTGTGATTTAGGAAAGAAAAATGAAGAACTATTGTCCTTCTTATTCAAAAATCAGTAGTCTATTCCTCTAGCATCTTGTTCAGTTGGTCAGGGGGACATCCAAATTCACTATCTCATCCTCCTGATTTCGGCCTTCCTTCACAAGTCAGTCAGTACAACGGTTAGCCTATCGAAGTACATGGACAATATCAGCCTTAATGTCTCTCGTTATCCCAATGTAGACATCAATGATACTTGTGTAATGGTGATTGGTCGCTTCCTCCTTATTGACAAGCCAAATCGCTATTTGAGAATTCATTTTTATTTGGACATTATGCAGCCCTTTTTTATAAGCTAGATTAATGCCACAAAAACTGCCCTCTAACTCAGCCTATAGTGGGCATCCACCCTTCGTGATCATCTCTAGCTAAACGACCAAAAGCTCATTTCTTCGTTGCCTCATCCCAAGTTTCATCAGTATTTGAGAAGGTGTGATAATTGATTAACTTCGCAATTTTCAAATTTGACACACTTATTTAATTTCAGCCCCTAATCATGCATCTAAAGTGCAGGTGTCAACCCATAAACAAATAAACATGCGATACAAAGTTAAGAAAAAATCCCCGCAGGGCAAAACCTTTTATTTCTAGAACTTTGAATAATTTACAAGACCATTGATTTACATACAGCCTGATAATCGCCCACAAGTGTAACGCACGGTGTCTTCAGCAAACCATCAAAGCAACGACTAGAAACAGTGTCGGCTGGAAGTTTCCCTTTCCAGGAGAGCAGCAATGAAGAAGAGAGACGGCTTCTCCACAAGGTTTGAACAAATACTAGGATTGTGTTCTAGGGTTGCCAAAAGGATTCACAATTGATTTGGAATTTGTGTGAATAAAAACATGAGCACCAATAACTGGCGAATGCTGCACAACCGCGACAGGTTTTGATCCGCAAAAAATGCCTTCAAATCACCAACCAAAGCTTCATTTTTTTAAGTTGAACAAGCTTTTGTTATGAGACGGAACCTTCAAGAAAATCAAATTCGAAACCTAAGATTTTGAGGGAATACTAAAGATATGTGTGTTGGGGTGTTTGCAAAGGTGTGATGCTTTAAATTTCAAAAAGAGTTTTCCAAGCTAAGAAAAAATATTTAGTCACTAATAAAGATTAGATTTTGAACACAATGTGAGTAAATATACCTATATTGAAAACAATGGCTTGAAAACTCAAAGAATATGTGCTCTCAAATATATAAAATGTTTTGATAAGCAAAAATATTTTTTTCAAAGCTCTTACTTTTAGTTGGAAGAGTAAACAACACTTAACTTATAGCCTTCTGATTTTGAAAAGAGTTAAAGGCCCAAATTTTAGGTGTCACTCTCAAGGTGTCAAACAGTCACATAAGCGTCTAAGTCACAAAAAACGTTTTATTTGACACATTAACCCAAAAGATTTTTAAAAAAGATCATGTGCAAAAGCTATCAGATGTTTTTACAGCAGTGTCACTGCAACGAGGAATTCCCTTGCTGGAGCGCACCTAAAGCGATCCATGTCACGCCAAAAACCAGATAATTTTCACATGGGCATGGGCGACCAATGAGATATTGTCGTTGTAGTGAAAAGGTTCATCGTTAGGGCGATGCTGCGGCGAGACAGGTCGAGCGAGTGTCCCAAAATGTTGTCCAATTTTCCTGAGAAGATTTTTGAAAATATTTTTTGAGGGACACTCTGAGTATGGTTGTTTCACAAACGAATACCCTTACTAAAAATACACAAAACGATGTAGTTGTTTATAAAAACATTATATATGAAAATTATATTTGCAGGTGTATTTGACAAAATTACAAAACCATTGTTAATTTAAAAAGATTTTCTAGATATAAAAATAGGTTAACCAAGGTTAATCTAAGTACGAAGGTCAGATACCTTTCCTAAGTGGTGTACTTGAGGTTCGACATTGAGTGAATCTAGTTCGTTGATGAAGATTTTTAGTGACCTCATAGAAAAAGACTTGTTGTATGTAAAAATTATTCTCTTACGTGGACCAATGATGAATGTATACCTATCCTCCTATGTGGTCGACCAGTTACCTTGATCGGCTTTAGAGACACTTAGTCGGCTAGAATGTCGACCAACTCCAAAAGGCCAACCAACAGGAATACTAATAGTTACTCGGAAGGGATGCTAACCAGTACTGAAATGCAAGAGTATTGTTTATTTTACATAAATGTAAACGTCTATCAATATAAAGGCGCTCCATCTCTAGGGTTTTATACCAATATAAATACATGATACTCCCTCAGCTGGAGGGACAACTCTCGAATCACTCATATGCACACCATACTGAGATATTGTAAACCCTACTAAATAAAACCAACAGTGGACGTAGGCTATTTTATGGCCGAGCCACTCTAAAAATCTTTTATCTGGTGTGTGGTTTGAGTTACTCACCGTATTATTAAATGTTATTATAAATTTGGAGTTAGTCCATTTTTAGAATCAACAGATTGTCGCCATCTGTGGAAACATGTGTTTGTCATCGTTCTCTACCATTTGCATTTGTTTCATTTCTTTATCTTTAAATGAAATGAATGACCCAAAGAATAGCGCTAGAAATGAAGGCAATGTCGTCATTCCATCTACTCCTCCTAGTGCAGCAGAGCTACATGACATTATTCTTAACCTTACGAGAGGACAAGAAGTTATGCAAAAGTCTGTCAAATAACTGGCCTGTACTATGCAAGCTAAGTACTCCAATTCCATGAGAGATATGTCACCTCCACTGTCCAGAAATGAAA
Source organism: Sambucus nigra (assembly GCA_949130495.1). Lineage (NCBI taxonomy): Eukaryota > Viridiplantae > Streptophyta > Magnoliopsida > Dipsacales > Adoxaceae > Sambucus > Sambucus nigra. Next base: position 525,438,358 of record OX422220.1, read on the forward strand.
TAAGTCACTATTCTCATTCTTCTCGTGATCGATCATATCGTCCCGGTGCAACTTCTTCAGTCTGATCAACGGATTATTACGATGGTAGATCATTTTCCAAAGAAAGGCCAAGTGTATTAGAGAGACTAAATAGGGAATCCTCTTTTGATCATCTAGGCACTTGAGTAATCAGAGGTCATTATCGAGAACAGGAGCGTCATCGTGAACACGGAGAAGGTTCTGTGAGATCAAGAGCTAATAGTAGAGGCTATGTGCATGCCGAGCAGACCTCTCCAGAGGAGAGTTCATCACATAGGCACAGAAAAATTGCTAAATTTATACATCGACCAAATCTAATCAAGAAGAACAGCCCTGGAAGGTATCCATGCAGCGATTGGAAGATTGGTTAGGTGAAATGGCTAAAATAAATAATCCACTGCAAAGGAGTTTTGTTAAAGGCTCATCTTTTATTCTTGCTATTTTGAACTATCCTACACCATCATAGACTATACAAGTTCAAGCCTCCAGTGGTCACTCCCAAATATGACAGTAAAATTAATCCAGTCCTGCACATAGAGCAATATCAAGCTGCTGCCGACATATACTCAATGCCTGACGAGATGAGGTGTAGAGTTTTCTCTAGTTCTATCACAGAGCCAACCCAAATCTGGTAAAACAATCTCCCAAGAGGCAAAATCTCTAGTTTTCATGAGTTAGATGAATTATTCATAGATAACTTTTATTTTGGGGCTAAGCCGATCAAGAGTGTCACTCATCTTTTGACCATGCGACAAAAGCTAGGAGAAAGCACTAGAGAATATATTGCACACTTTAAAAATGAAAAACTAGAGGTGGTGGACTATGAGGAGAAAATAACCATTGCATCACTTATGAGTGGGTTGCTCGCTAAAGATCTCTACTATGTTTTGGCAAAGAATCCACCCAAAACCATGACAGAGTTAATAGCTAAATCTAGAAAAATAATTAATGCCGAGGAAGCTATGGCAGCCCACTATTAACATATCCGTCTATTATACTCACTTCTTCCACCAACCAATGATGGGGCTGGGGTGGGCAAACCAGGGTTGTAGCCCACCCAAAAAAAAAATTATTAGTCATTCTCTTGTCCAACCCAACACCCAAATTTGCACACTTTAGCCCGCTCCAGCATACTTGATTCTGAGACATGGGTATTGAAGAAAAAGTTAAGTGGTGTGACAACCCACATATTCTAATATTGGGTGGCCAATCCTCTACTAAAATAAAACAGGAATCTCGGCATGATTTCATTTTTAGCATCACTGTCGCAACGAATAATATAAATAATATGAATAAAACCATACAACACAATAAATATAATAATCCACATACATAGATAAATAATAAGTGTGAACCAAATAAATCATCGATCACCAGATAATAACAACCACTGAATAATAACTAAAAATGACTGAGTACTGAAATATAATATCCCGACTGTAATATAAAATCCTATCCATTTACGGGCAACACGCTCAAACTGAAAACTGAAAACTGAAATGAAAAGATCATGTCCAGATAGAGCAAGTTGAGGCATCTAAAATAATCTTGTAGCGTCCAAAACTACTGGAATGGAAATAATGGATCTTTCCCATTATCCCCACAGCAACCCCAAAAGCCCTTACGGTCATTCCCTAATCTCTAACAGGACAAAATAATGCATAACCAAATAGTGGAAAGACTAGCAAACTGAACCGATTCGCTTGCAGACCGAACCATTTTGGTTGAGCGAATCGGTTTGCTCCCCAGCGAATCGGTTTGCTCCCCAGCGAACCAATTCGATTTGTTGGATTGTCTGTCATCTTCTTCCTTGGGTTTTTCTCATCTACACCCTTCAATGGAGGTCCCAAACCATTCCAAACCTCAAAAAGACTTCGCATATCATTATAAAACATATATCTAACCATTAATCCTATATCAAACACCAAGGAATACAAATTAAACATCAATTTAATTCAACTCATATATTTTCCAATTTGATTTTAAAAAATTCAACCTTTCTATCAAAGTTCTACATGATCGTCATTTTAATTCTAGAATTAATTTTGAAATTATTATATGATTAATTCCAACTAATAATCAATTTAAATTATAGATCATATATCATATAAATCTCTACATGAATCAATCCAAATTTCAAACTTTATAACTTTAATTCCCAGATTTTTATCTTTAATCATGAAAATAATTAATGACGCATAATTGCAACTTAAAGCAAGTATCTACTTGCCTTTGTGGATTAAATCCGATGTCCTCTACGTTTTGATGATGGTTTGAATCCGAAGATAGCTTATCTTTCACTTCTACTAGCCATTTTCTCTTTTTTTTTTCCTCTTTTTCTCTTCTCTTGAACTCTCTCTCAATATCTTTTGTGCAAAATATCAAATGTGGACTCCCATCAACCTTAACAACCTTTTAAATACTCCTTTAGTTACCCTAATCCCATTTTTCTCACTTAACCCTAACTGTAAAAAGAACCTCCTACCCTTATACGGGTCCTATTATGTCTAAAAAGTCCTTGGAACCAAAACATAACACGCGAATACATATTCTGGACTATTTCAACCCCTTTCGAATCACTAGTGCACTTGAAAAGATCATCCACCAACTTCAAATATTCTAACATCTCATTAACTAGACACGACATGCATGTAGCGTACGTGTCGTCCATAAATTATACCGACGCGCCGATATAACACTCTATCGACATGTAATATTAAATTGTCGCTTGCATTCATATGCGACATATAATAAATCACATGTCTTTTTACTTATCAAATGCGAGTAAATAATAATAATAAATATTATCGGTAATTAATATTTATCAAAATCCAATTTAATTTTTCTCAATTAAATTAATAATTATAAGCACACGAAAATCAACTATTAATAAAAGTATGGGTATTACACACGCTTTCATGCTATTTACTTGCACGCATATAAACAATTCAGTTTATACCAATATATACATACTTACATAAATATAAACACTTCACATCTTTTTGTAAACAGCTGTTAAAATAAGTTTATAGATAATAAAATAGATTAAGAAATGTTATGTAAATAATTATTGATAAAATAATTTACACAATGTAAATTTTTATATAAGTTGACAATAAAATATCATGGGTGTCAAAAAAGTCTTATAAACGTTAAAAAATATTTTGTCAAATATATATTTCACTATAAAGCAATTATTACATGCAAAAACAAATATGTTTTTAGAATAAATAGTATAATAAGTACCAAACAAAATTTTGACAAAACAGATTAATAGTAACAATCAAAATAAAATGTCAGTCACAATCATTGCGTGTCATGATAAACTAAAATGTAAGTTATGAATTAGTATTAAAGTAACTAATTGAGTGTGTTACCATCATACCTAAAGTCCAACAACGACTAATTGGACTCCCTTCGGCGATGATCAAGCGTCTTTGGTCCATCATCCTGAACAAAAAGACCTTGGGGGCAGCCGATGATGGAAATTTTGGTTGGAGCATACAAATGCACTTTCATATGCAAGTTCCACCAAACACCACTCCGCCCTCCACTGGACAATCAAGTGATCGGAGCTAAGACCCAGTCAATTGATCATTAATTCATTGATAGTGCACAGTAATTATTAGGATAGATCACTACCTAATAAAATAGTAAACGTGTAACACACCAACTGTTCTGGAGACGACCATGTGTACCATACGAATAACTACTCCCGCAGTAGTGGAAATGGGATTGTAGGATCCTCAATATTAGGCTTGTATATAAAGTCATTGTATGATAGAGAAAAGACACCTAGTTGATTGCATGTAATCAACTACTACTCCCCGATCAATAAATTATTCCCCATCTACCTTTTTCCCATGGACGTAGGTCATCATGGCCAGACCAAGTACACATTACGTTCGTTTATATTACTTTCACATAGATATTTATTGTTGTTGTGTGTTCGATTTTTCACCTCAAACGATCTAAGGAATCAACACCTAAATAACATCAATAGAATACAAAAAACATCAGATATGGTACGTATCAATAGCAGAAAGCCTTTAATCAAAATATTTAATGAATCACTAACTTACTGTTAACTGTTGTTAATAGGTACAAACGGATTAAACGTGTGTGTCAAAAATTTTAAACCTGAAGCCTTATCTTAATGGGTCCATCACGTTCACTCAATATTAACCTGAACCTAATATATACATATATATAGATATAGATATAGATATAGATATAGATATAGATATAGATATAGATATAGATATATGTAGAGAGAGAGAGAGAGACGCTCTCGAGTCCGGGATGCATTTGTGCACCCTTTGTGCAACATGTATATATTATGTGCGTGTGTGTGTGATTGCAACCATGTATTAGGAGTCTTGAGTAATCCAACATGGTTTTTGAAAAGGTTATCTAACCATGCATCATACAATACCATAATAAAAATAAAAATAAGATATTTAATTTTTTTCAATTAGACATGGGAAAGTTATTTGGTAAGGGGCATTTGAACAAGAACTATAGTAGACGAAAAGGATATTAAGAAGAATTTTCAAGATAAATGAAAGTCCTCAAACTATTTCTAATATTATCGAACATTCGATATTCGTTAAGGCCATCTCCAGTGGGGGAGGCTTAAACAATGTAAATTTAGATTTTTTGGAATGATTTCATAGTGGGACAATGAAAATAAGACTTGGACAGTAGAGGCTTGTCTGCCCAGAGGTTAGGGAAAAAGATATTTGCATTGCTTGGGATATTTGCATTTTTTTAATGTAATAACTCGACGGATATGTGTCACTCGCCCACAGTCTGGGCGGCTAAGTCTTATGCGCCCAACTGTGGGCTCCACGATGGGTGCTAGCAGTACACAATGCGTAGTGGGTGGCTAAATTTACATTCTCGTTGCATTTTCTCTCCCCTAATCGTGCTTTGTTTCTTACCCACTGTAGTAAGAAACAATGTAAACTTAGACAATTAGCCTCTCCAATGGAGATGGCCTAAAAAATATTTATTAGAAAAATAACAATTATTAAAAACTAATAACAAGTATACTACCAAATTGAGAGTCCTCTTTTTATGTATAGATTAAGGATACACTAAATCAATAATTAAAGATCAGTAGTTGTTCAATATCTTGTAATTTTGTTATTTAATTATGTCCAAAACAAGAAAGTGTACTCTAAAATATGGACAATCCAAAAATATATTGTACTCTGAATTCGGGATGTAGTGAGCAATATTACTAATTCAATGTTCCTTTGTCAAACATTGTCAAAATTAATTGCTAACGAAATATATATAAAAAACAATATAAATCTTGAAATAAATTAATAAAAATATAAAAGTATACAAAATATTTATAATAAATATAATTTTTTCAACCATACTTGCTAGTGGTTCATAAGAAGAGAAGGATATTAGTATTTTCATTTAGGGGTGACACATCATCATACAATACAATAGAATTCTCATTATCAAGACCTTGCGATCTTCTCTACTGTACCATATCATTATAATTCACATAGCCATATGCTTCTTTCAAAATTAACAGCAAGCAGTACTGCTTTTGTCGCGTTATGTGGAAATTCTGAACGTATAGACAAAGAAGCAATGACTTTATATTGACACAAGCACCCCATCCAATATAAATCTTCCCTTTACCCCACGCAAATTGAAAATACGACAAGTCGTCTTTAACTATATGTGCACTATATTTTTCAAATTCGATTAACATATGAGATGAAGCCATATACTAATAACTTATACACAATAAAAATAAGATCTTGATATATAATTAATAGTGTCTAACAACTCGTGAAAGTCTCCGTACTTATAATTTTAAGGCTTAATATCTTTCCGCTATGAACACGTGTTATTATTTTTTTTTCAAAAAGGTAGAAGAGGTAGTGTGGAGAGAGACACGAACCTCCAAAATAGAACTACTTAGGACAAATATGAACATAAAAAAAATTAAAATTAAAATATAATCAAAATCCAAATCACGAACGGTGGTGAAGTAGAGAAAATAAAGAGAGAACTTATATTATACCTACAAAATAGTATGGAGAGAGAAAAAAACATTCAACTCTTTATCACCCAAAATACCTTGTGTTCCAACTCGACGGGTATATGGAAAGGCTTGCCATACATAAAAAGGAATGGGTACATCCTGAGGGGGTTCTTCTAAGCGGTCTGATAAGCCCATAACGCATCGAGTAATCAAATGGACCAATCTCGATGATTGGGATCAATTGTCTTTTCGAGAAAGTTTTTTATCTCTCGATTCGCTAGCTCGGCTTGTCCGTTCGTTTGCGGGTGGTAAGTTATCCCAACCTCATGCACAACTCCATACTTTCTCATTAACATGTCGAATGGCTTATTACAAAAGTACGAGGCATTATAACTAATGATTACTTTAGGAGGACTGAAATGAGAAAGTATGTGTTCATGGATGCACTTTACCACCACCTTACTGGCATTCATGCAGGTAGCTATTGCCTCTTCCCATTTCGACACAATGTCTACCGTAACAAGGCTATAGATAAAGCCAAGATAGGGAAAAAAAGGTCCTACGAAGTCGATGCCCCAACAGTCTAACATCTCAATAGTGAGGATAGGGGTTAATGGCATCATATCACGTCTAGTAATTGTGCCCATCTTTTGACATCTCTCGCATAATCGGCAAAATATGTTCACATCCCAAAAGATAGTGGGCCAATATAGAAAGCATCGAAGAATCTTTTATGTCGTCTTCTTCGGGGAAAATTGGACTCCACAAGCTTTCGAATGAAACTTTGGATCTCATCGTCCGATACATACTTATGGATTATTTGGTTCGTTCAACACTTAAATAGATAAGGGTCGTCATAAAAGAACATGCACGACCAAGTGCAAAACTCCATTTTCTCTTACGAAGTCCAATCGGAGGGAATGACATCCATCACTAAATAGTTCACGATGTCCGCAAACCAAAGTCGGGAGGAAGTAGAAAAAAGTTTCTCATCCAAAAAATACTTATCTATGAGTATGGGATCTTGAGGCATGTCGAACGAGAGCCTAAACAAGTGGTTGGCTATGAAGTTTTCTACTCCTTTCTTATCTTTGATGGAAAGGTCAAATTCTTGGATATCAAGATCCACTTAATGAGGCACGACTTTGCATCCTTCTTAGAAGATGTATTTTAGTGTCGCGTGGTCGGTAAAACATATAATGGGTGACCCGATAAGATATGAATGGAATTTATCAAGGGCGAACACTGCCACTAACGTAGTGTATGACATGCCTTATTATCTCTCATTTGCCCTAAAACAACCCCTACCGCATAGTCACTCGCATCACACATTAGCTTGAATGGGAGAGTCCAATCTGGAGCTTGCATGATGGGAGCGAGACGAGCATGCTCCTTAATTTCTCGACTGCCTATTGGCATGCTACGCTCCACTCAAATAGGGCATCCTTAATAAGTAAGTTACTTAGGGGTCTACCTATGGAGCTAAAATTCTAAATAAACCTACGATGAGAACCCGCGTGTCCCAAAAATGAGTGCACGTCTTTTAGTGACTTGGGTGGGGGAAGTTTGACAATGATGTCAATTTTCACCATATCCACTTCTATCCCCTTGGATGACACTATGTGGCCAAAAACTACTCCTTCGATAGCCATGAAATTGCATTTCTCCCAATTTAGTAATAGGTTCTTTTTCACACATCGGTAAAGCATTTTTCGAAGGTTAGCAAGAAATTAGTCAAAAGAGGGGCCGAAAATGCTAAAATCATCCATTAACACATCAAGTGCTCTTTCAACCATGTCGCTAAAAATTCTTAACGTTCACCTTTGAATGGTCTCGGGCGCATTACATAATCCAAATGGTATCCTTTTTTATGCAAAAGTGCTAAAAGGACATGTAAAGGTAGTATTTTCTTGGTCAAGCATGACCACCTCTATTTGGTTATAACCAGAATAACCGCCTAAAAATAGTAAAATAGGTGGCCTAAAACTCCCTCGAGCATTTGGTCTATGGATGACACAATTGGTCTTTCTTAGTGTCAGTATTGAGTTTTCGATAATCAATGAAAACACGCCACCCCGTGGTAGTACGTTTTGGAATAAGTTATTCCTTTGTGTTCTCAACTATGGTCATTCTCGACTTCTTGGGAACGACTTGGATTGGACTAACCCATTTACTATCCGAGATGGGATAAATGATGCCCGCATCCAATAACTTTATGATTTTCGTTCGCACCACGTCTTTCTTGATCGGGTTCAATCTTCTTTGCATTTCCCTAGAGAGCTTCATGTCCTCCTCTAGGTGGATTTTATTAGTACAAATCAAGGGACTTATACATTTTAAATCCACAAACGACCAACCAAAAGCATCCGTGTGCTTCCTCAAAATCACTATAAGCTTCGTTTCTTGCTCTTTATATAGGCTAAAGGTGATATCAACAGTATATGTTTCATCCTCACCCAAATAAGCATATTTGACATTGGAAGGTAGATTCTTCAATTCTAGTTTAGGAAATTTAATATCGAAAGGAACCTCGTAGGATTTCCTCGATGGTAATTCCTCAAATCGCGAGACCCAACTCCTATCTATCATGTTGTCCTCAATCTCGCCCTCACGTCGCATCTCCCTCATCCTACTAACCTCACTATAGAACTCGAAATACTCTATCTCACTCTTGCTAGTCATGATTAAGCATGCCTCAAGTGGATCCTAAAAATTATTGCCCTCAAAATATTTGTCTACTACCTCCTTGGTAAGATCCATGTCGTGTAAATCGTCCTCAACACCCATTTGCTTGGTGATGTTGAAGATATTCGGTTCATGTATCTTTTTCCCAAACATTGGATGCATTTTTTCATTACGCGTATTAATCGACGCATTGTGACACCCCGTATTTCTGAGTATATAAAATTTAATTAATTCGATAAATTTTTAAATCACACGCGTGACGTAATTTAATGGAATTAAATATTAAGTGTTGATTAAAATATTAATTGGAGAGAAAAGATGAATTTTTATTAAATATAATTGCTAAGTGAATAGTAAATAATTATTTTTACGTCATAGCAAGTGACAGTGACGTAATAGTGTTATATATCAACCGGGTGTCGTGGGTAGACAATATGAGGTCGAGATAAGAAATTATTTTAGAGTGATTCGGATGGTAATTTCGATGTCACGGTTGATTCCGAAAGAGCCAAAATAGTCTGAATAGTATATCCGGGCGTGTAGATTGAATCCCGGGAAATTTTAGATCAAACCGGCACCACCAAATGGCGTTTCGATCATTCGAGAGTTTCTGATAGAGAGAACTCCAAAAATTCAAGGAGTATATCAGTCCATGGGAGTCTGGGGCTAGGGTTACATCAATCTTGAGAGGGAGGAGGGCACAAGAGAGGAAGAGAAGAGAGTTCTTTGAGCTGTAACACCATTTCTCTCCACCAAGTTGCCGAAAATTGTGATCAGAAGGAAGGGAAGGCATCCTAGTCACCCTTAACATGAAATCAGACCTGCTACTTATAAGGCAAGCGTTTATCTTTCATGTTTTTAATGAGTTATAATGCCCATGTAGTGTAGGGTTCTTGATTAAATGATAATTGATGATATTTTTGGGATTTAAGGAATAAAAACTCATGATTTGGAGTAGGATTGCTTGTAGAATGAATCCACACATGTAGAGGACAGGAAATCAGAAAATATGTGAAAGTTATGATGGGTGAGATTTGGGTAAATGATAGATTATGAAGGAAGAACACATAAACTAGGATTTTGGCAAAAATATGGGTTTTAATCCATTCTTGGGTAGATTTAGTATGGATATAATGTGTTATTTACGTTAAAAATTGTTTATATGCCATCATTTGATGTTGGATTGTAGCATCCTGGAGTTTGGGTGTTATGTATGAGACTTTTAAGGAATAAAAATGGTGAAAATCGCAACGTCGGAATGAAGGAGACGAACTGAACCTTTTTGAATCGATTCGGCTCTTCACCGAATCAATTCGGTTACTCAAAATTGTCCAATTTCTATTATTTATGCCCCGAATTTGTGAATAACTAACCGAGAGACTTTTTGGTTATTCTTGGGTTACACACATATTAATGTATTGTGTATGTATATTATATATTAAAGTATAAATGCATAAAAATATTAAGAATGAATAACTATGAGTTAAAAAATAAGAAATAGAATTTAGAAAACAACTTTTTGCTGTAAACTGAAAATGTGATTATAACAAAGAAATATTATAATACAATATTTAAAAACAGGTGTGTCAAATGCAAATTGTTATCAGAATTATATTTAAACACAAAAAACAAAATTATAATTAATAAGCAAAAAGGCTCTTATTTGTTAAAACTCAAACAAATTTTCCTATAGAGGTTATAGCACACGGGTAGTATGAAGCAGTAATGTAACTAATTAAAAAAGATCTCTTGTAAAGAAGAAGAATCCTTCACTATCGTCTGAACCATAAGAATATACCATATCGTAGATATATATAAAATAAATCAACTCAGTATTTCATTTAACTTCCCAATTCGCGGTTGAGATTACACATGTTGCGGATCCAACGATCTTGACTGCTCTAACAAATCTATGGCATTTTGGATATTGCAACTTAATGTTTGGGTTTTGTTTCAAATTTTTAAATAGCATGCATACACCATTTAGTAGCTCAAGCAGCCTAAAATATGGAACCTGACAACAATTTGACGAGAATTAAACATTACCTATATACCTCTGAAATACTCTTCTTCCCATATTCTAACACACTCGGTTCAAGTAAGCCCCTCACTGCCAAATATTTTTCCTTTTGTCTTTGTGTGAATTTTTCCAATATACTTAAAATGTGTGTTGTTTGTCTTTGCGTGAGTTATTATGATTGTATTTCTGTTGTTTTTTGTGTGGGTTTGCATATTTGTATTTAGCTCGATAATTTTTTAATTAACATTTCGTCGAAGATTTTTTATTTTTTCTCGCCACATAAAATAATCACAAACACTTTTTTTTCTCTTATCCTAACCTTAAAGTAAAAACTATCAAAAAATAGATGAGGGACTTTTTGTAAAATAAATAAATAAAGTGGACTAAATATAAAGTATATGTAGCTCATAGGGACTAAACATTAATTGCCCCTTTTATTTATGTTGGGTATATATTTTTTCTTCTTCTTTTTTTAGTGTTTGTATGTTTTTGTTTATGTTGGGTGCGTATTTCTTGAACTTTTTGGTTAATTTTGTATGTTTGTGTTTCTTGGGTATATATATCTCTGAGTAAGATATATTTCCTAATGCATTTATACCTATTTTAATTTTTAACGTAGGTGATGTATCTATGGCATCAAACAACTTTTTTTCTGTTACAAATGTTCATATTTCATGTGTTATAGAATTTGAGGTTTTTTTTTCCAGAAACAATGATCTCAAATATATAGCAGAAGTTAAGGTCTTTTGAGTTGTTTAAGGTTTAGAGAGAAGCCCTAGAAGATGGGAGGACATTGCTGGGGATGTTTAAATTTTGATCGGTTTAATCATGTTTAAAAGTTAAATCAAGAACCTTAAAAAGTTACAATTCATGGTTGAAAAAGACTTCCGCTTTGTACTCGTTTTCAAAAATGAACAAGGATTGATTAAATAATCGAAGGTTCAAATTTCAATATGTTTGATAATTTTTCTTGAAGTAATCCATCCGAATTTTATTTTTTTAGGGTTATTCACACATTAATACTTCAGTGCTAAAAAGATAAATATTCACACATTAATAATAATAACATAGAACAAATCAAACTATAGTAATTCATTGTTAAAACGAGTATTCAAAATAGAACAAACCAAACCATTCTAAAAGTTCAAAAAGTTACCTTTATTCATAGAGTCCTCTGATTCATCATGAGAATGAAAAGATGAGGCGTGTCGCAAAAGAAACCGAATCACACGGGCTTTTTTTATTGGAAGCGGTGTGACATTGTCGAATGGAGAGACTGTTACACGGACTTTTTTTGAGAAATAGAAAAATAAATATTTTTAGAAACCAAAGAAAAAAAACATTAAGCAAAAAAAACACTATTACAAACCTAAGCAATTTATAATTCAAGGCAAAAAAAAGAGATATTGTAAAATAAAAAGTAAAAATAAAAAACAAACCAGAACCCCCAAAATCTCACAATGAGCTGCTCACGATGAGCCCCCAAACCAGAACAAGCTCACGATTAGCTGCTCACCCACAAACAAAGCTTATATATATGTCAAAATAAAAAATAAAAAACCAAACTAAGCAAGAAAATCACCATCGAACCCCCAAAATCTCCACAATAAATGGTATACCTTCATGATGAATGACCGGAGAAAGGGGTTGGAGCAGAGGCGGAGGCGGAGGCCGGAGCAAGGGTAATGGGGAACTTGCATTTGGTGCTACTGCTGAATGACCGGGTAGGAGAAAGTCTTGGTTGGAAATTGTATATATATGCTCCTGCTAAATGACCGAGTAGGTTAGATATAAATTTTAATTTTTTTTAAATGTTGAGTGGTGCACGTGCACCCACCAACAATACACTCCCTCCGCCACTGGGTGGAGGGAAGGTTTGTGCCTGGTTAGGATGGGATTTGGCCTGAGGGAAGGAGGGATTTGGTCGAATGGTTTGTGATGGGTTTGTGCCTTTTTTTTCTTAAAAAAACCAGATTTTTTTCACATCCAAGATCTATTTGTTTTTTGTGTTTCAAAAAACCAGATCTGTTTTTTTTTAGAATTTTTCAAACAAATTTACAATATTATTCAAACATTTTAATATTTACTAATATATCTAGATTTTTGGAAAAGTCTTCTTCAGATTTTTAGATAGTTTCTTCGATTTAAACATATTATTTTAATTACGACATGGGCTTTGTTTATAATCTCTTCTCATTATATAGATCCGTGGATCATTTGTTGAGGACTTGGTGTTAATGTTGTGGAATTTTTTTTGGCTAGAAACTTTTTTTTTGCCGGATGGGCTGAACTTTTTGTTCAGTTTTTAATCAAGAATGGAAATTTCCATTTTTTTTAATAAAAAATTTCATTATTTTTATGTTATTTTTTTTTATCAAGGTTTCTTTTTTTTTTTAATGATTTTCTAATATTTTATTCAATATTAGTCAAATTGTTAAATATTTTTTCAAAACTTTTTTCTGGATTTTTTTTTTTGTAATTTGAAAACCATTAACTATTTTTCTATCATTCCTAGATTTTTTCAAATATTTATTAAATACTTTTTTTTTAATTTCTTATTAAAGGTTGACTGATTTTTTTTCGGGAGATCTTTTTTTTGGAAATTTCCTTTTTTTCTAAAAAATTATTTTTATGTTTTTTTTATTAAGGTTGTATTTTTTTCTGGATTTTTTTTCTTCAGTTTTTACACATATTTCAATATTTTATATTGTTTAAAGTTTTATGTAAATTTCAAAACATTTTTTAATATTTTCCAGACTTTTAAAATTTTCTTTTTTATATAATTTCTAGTTTGGAATTTTTTTTCGAAATTTTTAGGATTTTTAAATATATATTAGTAATTTCTAAATATTTCAGAAAAAAAATTGTATTTTTAAAATTTTCTACGATTTTTGATATTTTTTAATTTTTTCATAATTTTTTGAATTTTTTTTTTATTTTATGATTTTATTTTAAGAAATCTATGTTAGGTTGAAAATGCCTTCTTTTTAGTCATGTGCCTCGCACATGCCTAACTTTTCCCGTCGAAACTAACGGAGTTGGACGGTAGGCGGTTACTTGTAGATATTTTTAAAATTTGGGAGGTTAAGAGCAAAAAGTGAAAGTTCGGGTGGTGAAGCATAGGAGGGATCAAGTTTAGGGGGTTCAAAGGTAATTAATCCTATATGGTTTGTTATCACCCTATCAACGATATTTTCTCTTATCTTATCCCGTTATTGTTTCGAATGAAAAATGCAAAGCTACCAATTTCAAAATAAAATCCCATAAACTTCCAATCAAACCCGTATATAGGCAAACAAAATTGTGAAGAAATATATTATAAAAGATGTTGAAAACATATTACACAAACAATTTGAAGATGCATTTGGTTCCTCTAGTACATGCCCACCGTGCCAACGGCACACATATTATTTAGGAATAGCTGATCAAAAAATTACAACACACAAATTACACAAACACAAACCTCGAGTGTATTCATACACAACTAAACCTACTAGATATGATCAAAGTGTATTTTTTTGTGTCCAACACTCTGAAATATAATTCAAAAAAATAGTGTGGTAATCGACGCAAATAAAACAAAGGTAACACAATAAAAAAACGTAACCATCTTTATTTAAAAACATCGGAATATAATAAACTATATCTAAATGTATGTCGTGTCATGTAAAAATCATAACTCAATTTAATCGTGACATGTCAGGTGTTCGGGTTTTTATCCATTTTTTTCTAAATCTAAATGGGTGACAATCAGGAATCGTGCTAGTCAATTCTTGTTTTTAATGCATCGTGTTCGTATGAAGTAAAAACGCAAAGTCGTGAGTTGTCTTCATATTTTTGACAGGTCTTATTGTTATAACTATTATGTGCCTACAACGTGCTATGATTAATTATAGGTTTCGTAGAAAGTCAACCAAATTAAGATAAAAGAGTCATTTTACATTATTCCAAGGATAAATTTGTAAATATTAGATGGCAATTTGAGTTAAAAAAATAATTTCAAGTTACTTGGTTAGAGCCTATGCACACTTAAATCTTATAAAGGAAAAGAAACGCAAAAGAAAGAGTGCACATGATCATTATTGATAGTAACATCAAAACTATAAATGGTCCGATTAGGTGGAGCTTTATTAGGATCTATCGATGGCAATTACAAACAATGTGTTAGGAATCCCTTGCCAATCACCCACGGGTTCAAACAAAACATATACATGGTATGGGGACAAGAGGTTATTGATGTAATTCTATTGTTGTCCATCACTTCTATCGAGCTATTTCATCGTTGTCAAACAATCTGTATACCGAAAACAAAAACAAAAAGTTCATGAATTCCATGGAGAGGATTAACATGGAATACTATGCCCCTTTGAACAATTCTCAAATATATTTGTAAAACCAATCAATTAAATATGTAAAGAAAAAAGAAAAAAAAAAGGTCAATTGTAGGACTGCTCTCCGATGAAACACACAGGGCTACTTGGAATAACCCATATATGAAACATCATTTTTGAATGAGAACCCTAAATCTGAAATTAACGGGAGAAAAAAGAAACATATAATAAAATAATGGGTTTAAAACGTTAAGAAGTTAACCCAAATAATTATGACCCCTCAAAAAATGATTTTTTTTACATAAATATTTTATTAATTATCAATTTTAGATTTAAATATAATTTTAATTAAAAATTAGTCTTTTTTCCAAAAAGATTAGAAAATCTGTCAAAGTTTAATAGACACGTGTCATTTAAAATGAAAAGTAATTTGAAAATCATTAAAAAGCAAAACAAAAAGATTAAGAAAACTAAAAGAAAACTCAACAAACTTAAAAAAACGCATCTTCTTTGATCCCAGCCCACCCCCACCCCCTTCTCTTGCCAGGCCTCCAGCCCAAACCCACCCATCGGCAACACAACCCCTCATAACTGGAAGCAAACCCAATCCCCAGAAACCCGACAAAACCAACTCCATCTCCCCCACCACCAGCCACCACGCACACCGATTACCTCCTCACTCTCCACCCACCATAAGCTCCACCCTCCATAAGCTCCACCCTCCTTCCACCTCCAACACCACCGAAACTACCTGCAAATCAGACAAAAAACCCACCAAAATATAAAACAAAATATAAAATCTATATTTGTTTTGGTCTTCACAGATTCGTTTAAATTGACTGTCGTTGCTCATTGTGTTGAGATCGATCTTCAATGGTGAGATTTGTAGGTTGTAAGGGGTTTGGGTTATCGGGGGTTGGGTGAGAGAGATCCAAGTGGCTTGGGTGGGTGGGTATGTATGAGAGAGAGAAAGAGAGAGAGAGAGAGGGGCAGAGACTTTGTGTGTGGGGGGGGGGGAGGGGAGGAGGGGATGAATAGATAGAAAGTGAGAAGTGAAGAGAAAGTGTATTATTCTTTTTTTTTTTTTTTTGTCAATTATTGAATAGTCCCTACTATAAATGTAGGTTTTTTAAAAAGGACACATATTTTTAATTTAACCCATTTAGTCCATCAAACACTAAATATTCTCTTATTTTTAGAGGTCCGCGCCAGCGGCACTCCCTCTCCAAAATATGTGCAAAGAACTTTTTGAGGCAAAATAAAAAATTTTGGACTAAATGAGTATTAAAAAATGTTCGAGGGACTATTTGGTATATGTTCCTTTTTTTGGTATTTTTTTTTGTATTATCCTTTATAATAAGTTTTCTGATAGACGTCACACCTTAGTTAGATGACAAGTGCCCTCGTCCAATAACGATTAGTCTCGAATTATATACATGAGAGTGGCCTCTCCATGTACGAGAGTAAGGTCACCCGACATTTGTCTCTTCCAGACTCTAGAGTTAGGAGGAGTATATTTAGATAATCTACTGTGTTAAACCAATATTTTCCTTTTAAAATGATTTATACAATTGGTGATAGTATTTAGCACAATATCATACTACACATTGTGCTTATTTATTTATTTATTGAAAATTGAACATGAAAATGTGCTTATTTATTTATTTATTGAAAATTGAACATGAAAATATGAGAGATTGTGAATGAAATATTACTCCAGGTCATAAAGCACAATGTTTGTAAGGCCTTTTTTTTACTTACCACCCGTAATTATGTCGTATTTTGACAAAATAAAAAATCTGAGGTCATAAAATAGTATCCGAAGGCAGATTTAATAAGTCAGCCTCAATACGATTAAGATTTACTTTTTTCCGTATGGTTGTACTTCAACATTAGTGTTTTGAATCGGAGGCACCGGATCAAAATCTCCTTTTAGAATTCGTTGGTAAAATCTTTACATAACTGAAAAAATTGAAAATAAGAAAACATATGGTTTAAAAATAAACTAGAAGCATAAACACGAAACACAAACATATATATTCAACAAATAAATATAACATTACTAATAACATTAGAAAAATAATAACCCTAATTTAGTGAAACCTTAAGTTAATTGGACAAAAAAATACATGAAACATGGTAAATCTGAAGGAGTGAAATATATGCATAGAAAGTTACCTTAAAAAAAGAATATCCCTTTCCTTTAGGTTTTGGTTGGTTCGGCAGCATCTTCTCAGGCAACTAGTTAGTTTGGTGTGTTTTTGTTCCTCTATACCAACAAAATAAAAAGAGAGTGAAGAAATGTGTCATTTACTTGATTAGAAAATAATGTGTATGCGTTTATTAATGGGATAACTAAATCCAAAAAAGGTAATGATATAAAGTAGTTGAGAGCATTGCTTTGTAAAGAGGTGGGTCACTTTAAAAATAAAAAAAACTACACACAACTCACTTTTTTGGGCAGCATTGTGGTGGAGTAGTTGCCCTCGCTAATGAATATATGGCTCCGCCCCTGTCTCTGATTCTTTCATCTCCATCCCTACAACACATGGTAAAATAAAGTACTACATTAATGAACATGTTTGTCGTCCGAGAGTTCAGTTGAAATGATATTATCCACAACACACGGTAATATTCCTACTGTGTCAATAAATTATTCATTTTATTATTCTACACGTACACATAGTACACAATTATATAATTAATATCACTAATTAATTATCCCCAAATACACTTTACAAATATCGTACCACATGCAAAATGTAATTATTATCAAAATTGTATCAATTTATTATTTCTAAGCCACACAAATAATAATTAGTTTCATTTATTAATTTATTTTTCACTTAATAAATAATAACTATAGTCCATGAAAATACGGAATATTACATCACGGCTGTAATTTTTTAAAATAACTTTCATGTTTTTCAATACACTAAGTTAGCTTGCTTTTCAAATTAATATCAAAGGTATTTTCATTTCAAAACCCAGCCTCACACTTTTAGTAATTGGCTATAGTTAGCCAAGTAATACTATCCAATATATAAATTATGGAAAATTATCATGTGTGTAAATTTTTTGAATTATAATGCTATAGAATTTTATCCTTACAATACGATTCATATGCTCAAAAAATTCAAATACTCTATATTTGAATTCTTGGGTTTATCTACACCATCGAAATTATATGGTTTGTTATCACCACATCAATGATATTTTCTCTTATATCATCCGTTTATCGCTTGGAATGAAAAATAAGAATGTTACCAATATCAAAATCAAATCCCACAATCTTCCAATCAAACTCATATATAGGAAAACAAAATTGTATAGAAATATATGGCGAAAGATGTATCACACAAGCAATTAAAGATGAATTATATTTTCTCATAAAAATGTCAATTTAAAGATGCATTTGGTTCCCCTAGTACATATAGGTGTCAATGGCACATATATATTATTTAGGGCTAATTAATCAAGAAAGTGAAACATACAAATTACACAAACCTAGAGTGTATTTATAGACAACTAAACCTACTACACATGATCGAAGTATATTTTGTTGTGTCCAACACTTCGAAATACAATTACAAAAAATAGTGTGGTATTCTACACAAATAAAACAAATGTAGTACAATAAAAAATGTAACCATCTTTATTGAAAAAACATATCAATATAATATACTATATCTAAATACATGCCATGTTGTGCTCGTATCAAAATTATAACTCAATTTGATGCTTTTATCCATTTTTTCCTTCAAATCTAAATGGGTGTGCCAATTACGAATTGTGTTATTCAATTCTTGTCATATTTCTAATGTATTGTGTTAGTATTGAGTAAAAACACAAAGTTATGAGTGGTCTTCATATTTTGACAGGTCTTATTGTTATTACTATAATGTGCCTACAATATGCTATGATTATATTATAGGTTTAAGAGAAATACAACCAATTAATATAAAAGTGTCATTTTACATTTTTCAAGATTAAATTTGTAAATATTGAATTGTAATTTGAGTTATTCAAAAAAATATTTCAAGTTACCTGGTTAGAGACTATGCACACTTCAATCTTCAAAAGGAAAAGAAACACAAAAGAAACATTTAACATAAATTGTTGCTAGTAACACCAAAACTATAAATGGTCAAACTGTCTGGAATTTTATTTTGGATCTATAAATGACAATTACAAACAATGTCTTAAGAATCCCTTCCAATTACACACATTTCTCCCCGATGGCTTTGAAAACTTCAACCCCCCATAAATGAAGAGGTAATCCCATAACTCTAATCCAACGATATTCATTCATGCTCGTAACTCTTGAATAACCTGTCAAAGGGTGCCACTTATGGACCCTTAACACCTCCTCATAAAAAGTCCAGCTCTTTTTCTCTAAAACTCTCTTAGCCAACAGTTCGGAGGCAAACACTACCAAGAATGAAGAGGAAAGAAGAGGCCTCACCTCCGTATTCCCAATGGGACCCCACTTTTCTATTATCCATAGTTTCAACTTCTTCAACGTAGGTGGTACTGAGTCTGAACTGCCTACCCGTACAACCACCGCTCTTTGGAAGAAACTAATTCTGGTTCTACACGACTTCTCCTCCACCACAATATCACAGTCGTTTGAGGACTCTTCAGTTAAAGTAATTTTTGACAGTGGCCACTTCTCAACTTTAGTTGCTTGGAGATACGTCCGTCCATCCTTCGTTGTGGTCCACCTGACCGGGGTGGTCTCGAGTATACAACAGGGAACCACCTTTTCCATTCTCAGAAAAACTCCAGCCACCGTGTTCCACCCTATACCCCCACCCTCCTCCGGCCACTGAAATTGGACTCTACTCTCCTCCTTTCTTATCACGAGATTAATCCAGACCCGTTGACTTCTTACACAAGTGAAGACAATTATTCTCCTCCCATTACTTGTCCGCATCTTATAAAATCTCCTGTGTTCCTTAGAAGCTTCCCTGAAGCATTCCCCCACCCATTTCACCTCTCCCATGACTAAAATGACACCTTTGAGCTTCTCTTCCCCTTTAACAGCTAAAAAGAATTGATATCTGAGGCTAAAAAACTCTTTGTCTAGGACATACTCCTTCCCATTCACCTGAAACATCGCTCTCTCTCTCTCCATTTGCCCTGTATAATAATCACAAATGGAGAGTCCTAAGTTCTGGAGACAAACTGAAATGTCCCCAAGGTATTTTTTAAATAGTATTAAATCTGGTAACCACCCAAAACCACTCTAAACCACCTTGTAACAACCTCTAACCGTTCCTTCTCTTTTTCGGAGAGATTGACACTTATCTCATATCTATTATAACATGACCAAAACCTAAAAAATAAAAAATGGGAGTGAGAACAAATAAATCTAAAAAATGAGACTTGATATTAAAGATCCCTGTTTTTTATTAATTTATACAAAGAAGATTTACAAAAGGTTATTGTTAGTATTTAATTAATTTTTCTATGTCATTTTTCATGTATAAACCAAACACGAAATTTTGATTCTAGGTCACTTGTCAACCAAACGAGGTGATAGGATTTCAATTATCACCAAAAATATTTGTCAATAATCACTTTCCCGACAATCACAATCCACCCAAAATATTAACACGAACCAAACGGAGCCTTAAAAAAATTAGTGTGGTAATATCCACGCAAATAAACCAAAGGTAACACAATAAAAAAAATGTAACCATCTTTATTGAAAAAATAGGAATATTATTATAATACACTATACTTAAGTATATGTCATGTCATGTCAAAATCATAACTCAATTTAATCGTGACATGTGAATTGTTCATGTTTTTATCCATTTTTTCCAAAATTTAAATGGGTGACAATCAGGAAATCGTGTTAGCCAATTTTTATCATGTTTTTAATGTATCGTGTTCATGTGAAGTAAAAATACAAAGTCGTGAGTCGTCTTCATATTTTTGATAGGTCTTACTGTTTTAAGTATTATGTGCCTAGACCGTGCTATGATTAATTATAGGTTTCAGAGATAGACAACCAAATTAATATAAAAGGGTCATTTTACATTTTTTCCAAGAATAAATTTTTAAATATTAGATGGCAATTTGAGTTATTTAAAAAATAATTTTAAATTTGCACACTTCAGTCTTCAAAAGGAAAAGAAACCGTTAACATGCGCATTGTTTATAATAATACCAAAATTATAAATGGTCCGACGCAGTGGAACTTTATTAGGATCTACAAATGGCAATTACAAACAACGTATTGAGGAATCCCTTCCAAATTCCACTTGTCAACATCAACTCAATATCAGCTATATAGAACCAAAAACAGTGGTGCAAGATTTAGACTTCTTTCTTGGCATAACATCTGTGCATGGAAGAACTATTCTTTTGGCTAAACTCCGTCAGTCAGCAAACAGTTCCGTAACTGTTGGGGATTCTCCATATCTCTTGGTTATTTGAATATTTCTTTTCAAGTATAAATAAATCATACCACTGCTTCTGTAAAACTATGAAAAGAAATACAATATAGTTTCCTTGTTTCATCTATAGTAATCTTTTATTTCTATCAGTTCAGCGAAAACAGAAACCAAAAGTTGATGAATTTCATAGAGAGGATTAAAATGGAATACTATGCCCCTTTGAACAATTCTCAAACATATTTGTAAAATCAATCAATTAAATATGGAAAGAAAAAAGAAAAACAAAGAAAAGAAAAAAGCAATCATTGTGAGACTGCTATCCGGGGAAAAATACAGGGCTACTTGAAATAACACATATATGAAACATTATTTTTTCATGAGAACCCCAAATCTGAAATTAAGGCAAAAAAATGCAAAACATATAATAGAATAATGAGGAATGCTATTTACACAAAGTGTTTTGCACCGGTTTTGTACACCGGGTGCACTAGGGTGTTGTACATTTGACCAAAATAATACATATTTTATTATTTTGGTCAAATGTACAACACCTTTAGTGCACCCGGTGTACAAACTGGTGCAAAACACCCGGTGTAAAAAGTATTTTCCTAAAATAATTGGTTTAAAATGTTAAATAATTATGAACCCAAAAAAAGAGGATTTTTTTAGCTTTAATATATTATTAATTATCGATTTTAGACTTAAATATAATTTAATTAAAAATTAGCCTTTTTCCAAAATGGTTAGAAAATCTGTGAAGTGTAATAGACACGTGTCATTTAAAATTAAAAGTAATTTGAAAATCATAAAAAACAAAAAAAAAATGATCAAAAAAATAAAAGAAAACTCAACCAACCAAAAAATCCAAAAAACAAAATTAAAAACAAATAAAATTTTGCATCTTCTTTTATCCCAGTCCACCCCAACCCCTTTCTCTTGCCAGTAAGCCTCCACCCCAAACTAACCCGTCAGCAACACGACCCCTCATCACCAGCAGCAAACCCAACTCTCTCCCCCCTCCCCCCACCCCCAAATTACCTCCTCACTCTTCACCCACCACAGCCTCCACCCTCCCTCCACCTCCAACCCCACCGAAACCACCTGCAAATATGACCCAAAACCCACCAAAATACAAAACAAAATCTAAAATCTAAATTTGTTTTGGTCTTCACAGATTCGTTTAAATTGACTGTTGTTGCAACTCGTTGCTCAAGTTGTTGAGATCGATCTCCAATGGTGAGATTTGTAGGTTGTAAGTGGTTTGGGTTATCAGAGGTTGGGTGAGAGAGATGTAAGTGGTTTGTGTGTGAGAGAGAGAGAGGGAGCAGAAATGTTGGGGGAGGTGAATAGATTCAAAGTGAGTAGTGAAGAGAGAGTATATTATTCTTTTTTAACGTTAGCCTCGGTAACTAGTCGGATTGGTTCACGGTTTACAATTTCAAAAATCTTGTTAGAATCAATTTGGATCAACTTTATGTAAAATAATATACTTTTGCATATATATGCATATAAATAAACAATAATAATATATATTTTGAAATTTGATTAGTTTAAATTATAGTTTAATCCAATAATATGTTTGTTTTAATTGTAAATTTTGATGCTCTTTAGTTTTTTAATGTTTGGAAAAAATAGACTCGAGTATATTTTTATTATTATAAATGATGTAACTCATTACTGTGAGGACCGACGGGTTAGACCGGACCGACCCTATAAAAAACCGAGCCGACTAGGGTCAGTTAACCGACAGTATCGGTCCGAAGTCGGTCTATTTTTTTGGAGGACCGATCAAGTCGGTCCGGTAAAAAAAAAACCTCAAAACCGAACCGGACCAGACCGCGAACACCCCTAAGTTGGGGACATGTGAGGACATAAATATTTTTTGGCATGAGAGCAGTATTTAAAAAATTAATATAAAAAAATAAAGAATCCTTCTACTCCCACTCCACCAAACACTTCCCCCACTCCACTTTTATGTTCAAAGACCAAAATATCCTTAAACCCAATAATTTTTTTTCATTCATCCAAAAATCACATCAATACCCAAAACTTATATCCACTTTCTTATCTCACCTAAAACAAGCATTTGATTTATTTATTAACAAAGTTTTATTTATATTAAAAATTATTTTAATTATAAAAATCTGCCTATTATAAAACACTGTTTTTGTTTTAAATTATAAAAAAAATGTTTTATCTTTTTATAACTGTTTTGAAAAATAAAAAAAAATTATTTACACTGTCTTAAAAACATTAACTGCTGCTTTAAAAAAAAATCATTTCCACTATCTTAAAAACATTTCTTTTACAAAAATAAAATATTTTAGTTATTAAAAATATTTCTTTATATCTATTAGATAACAATGTTAGATAACAATGTTAATTTTTTATTTAGTTTTTTTTTAATATAAAAGACATATTTTTAACAGCTAAAAGAGTATATTTTTGTAAAGAAATATTTTTTAAATAATCCGAACAGTTTTTAATATATAGAAAACTTTTTTAATAATTAAAAAAATGTTTTATAATATTAATATTTATTTACGTATATTTTAAAATCTTTTAAATAATTTATACAACAACAATGTTTTATTAAAAACTGTTTTTTATTATAAAAAACAGCTTTTATTGACTATATAAAAAAAGTGTTTTATTTAAAATTGTGTTAAATAAATAAATGTTTTAAATAAATAAAAAACAGGATTTTAAATAAAACACTTTGGTTGAGTCGCGACTTCCCTTTGCCAATACGTCCCTTCCTATTCCCCCACCTATTGTTAATAAATCCACCATAACTCCATGGGCTTACTCACCCACCCTTATTCTCAATTGCTCAACCTCCCAACACCATCTAACTATCACTTGCACTCACACCCTTCCCACCCCTCAATTAACTCTCATGCTACAGCACAGTCCAATGAAATGTCCCCCACCTTATATCCTCCTTCACAACCCATATCTCCTATGCTTCTCTCTCCATAGTTGTCCGCATCCAAGTCACAATCAAATTCAAATATAACACCAAATGCCACAATGTGTCCTACAGTCGCCACTCTTGTCACACACTCTCTCAAACAAAACTCCTCACTTGCTCATTCCACACCATCCCCTCACCCATTATCAACATATCCCTCAATTCTACCTAAATCTTCAACCAAACCGCATGAAATTTACAACCTACATGGTATTAATCTAGTGGTTGGTGGTTGATCTCGGTGGCCTTACCTCCTCACCCATAGCCACCACACAACCGCCACCTACAGACCCACCTGCATTTACCCGATGACCTTGCAACGACATACTCTTGACCAAGACCCAACACCTTCTGCTTTAACCTGCTAACCTACACCAACTTGTGAACCCACTTGCTTTTCGTCAGCGATCAAATCTCCCAGTTGGCGTTGTACCATGGCTATTGAATAGATTGCATTGATACACAACGGGACATGGACCTTTGTTTCGCACACATCGTTTTCAGGGTTAAACAACATGTCGATGGAACCGTTGAGCGATATAAGACTCACCTCGTTGCCAAAGAATACCATTCACAACTCAGGATTAATTACAACGGAACTTTTAGAAAAATGTGATAAAAAAATTTTACTTAAAATACAAGACTTTTAAAGATCATCATAAACTATATAATTTATTTATGTACTAGTTAATTACTTTTCCAATTAGAAACTTCATTAATTTTTCCCCATTTTTCAAATTATAAAATGACTTATATAGTACAACGATCATGGCATGCATGTGTGTCGCAAGCATAAAAGTTTATTAAATTATAAATGTGACAACGTCCCGAATGTTGATATTATTATTATTATTATTATTATTATTATTATTATGCAAAATGAATAATTCATTTAAAATATGAAATGAATAGAAGAACGCGATAAAATATAACATTATGAAATGAATCAGTTAAAATATGCAAAATGAACTGTTGGTCGATAACCAAACCAAACCGATCCCAAACAAAACAGACCAACGTCAATTAGCTAATCATTTTGAATGGTCCAATTCCGGTCCAACAGAGCCTAACATTTGTGCTAACAAATATTTTCCGATCCTTAGGATCATGAAATTGTCCACCCTTTGTTCCTTCGGGGTATCCCACAAAAAGACATACATTTGTCCTCGATTCCAATTTCCATGGCTCCTTCCTCAGCACCTGCACTCATATAACATACAAGCTTAAATATTACAATATACATTAAATATAAGGCGCATATACCAAATAGTCTCTCGAACTTTTTTTAATACACGTTTAGTCCAAGCCTTTTTATTTTGCACCAAAAAGTCCTTCATCATGTCAAAAAGGCTTTACCATGCCGCTGGCGCGGAGCTTTAAAGATAAGAGAATAAGACACTTTTTGGTACAAAATAAAAGGCTTGGACTAAGTGTGTATTAAAAAATGTTTGAGGGACTTTTTGGTATTTGATCCTAAATATAAATTAAATATTTATTGATTTATAATACTATTACAAACGATTAGAACTGACATGCAAATAACAAATATATAAATAAATAAGAAAACACCTATAATAATAATAATAATAATAATAATAATAATAATAATAATAATAATAATAATAATAAGGAAACCAACAAATAGAAAGTAAAAATAACATAATACATAATCACACATATATGTATATATCAGATTCACATATGTATATAATGTAAATTTTAACATAAAGTAGCAGCGTAAATACAACAATTTGGGATATAAATATAACAATTTTGACTGCTTATCACCAAACAACTTGATTCGATTTTAGATATTCTGAATAACTTGTTGAAGCGTCACAGATGATAGGAAAAAGAAATAATTTATTCCTTGTGTTGCACAGATTGAACCTATAATAATGGGATTTAAAATTACCTAAAGCCTATTTGTTTGTGTGTACATTAAAGTCAAAAAGTCGTATACTTACTCAGGTATTTGACCAAACACCCGCCAGGCAACTAAAGAAACATCAGTTTAATGCATTTAGAAAATTAGAATACTAAATTTTGAACATTGCCCCTTATTTTTTGTTGAGAAACGTGAACCAATGCCCAGTTACTGATGACAACATAAAACAATAGTGAGGATGATTTAGAACATATAGATGTATTATTTTACAAATGATTATTTTATCCAATTTTTTTGTGTTTGACACAAAACTTCATCCAGGAATTTTTCGCTAGAAAATATTAGGATTTTTCCACATTTATATTCAACAAGCCCTAAAAATAATGTTACACACCCTGAAACATCCCTCAATACATCTTTAAAGTGCATTGAATTTTGTCAATCAATCCTTAAAAATACCATGTTGTTTCAATTTGTCCAGATTTAAACGAGCCGTTAACTCCACTAACAAAACTGGAATGTGCCACAAACAGGAAGAACTAAAGTGAGATTACATTATTTATTATAGTACTCGTTAATTATTTTTTCAATTAAAGATCATTGTAAACTACATTATCTATTTATGTACTATTATTTTTCTAGTTAGGCACAATTTAATTATACCCTTTTCACTTTTAAAAATTTACTTTACGCTCATTTTTTAAATTAAAAAATGACTTATATAGTACAACGGTCATAACATGCAGGTGTGTCACATGCATAAAAGTATACTAAATTATCCACGTGACACTATCCCCGATGCTATTATTATTATTATTATTATTATTATTATTATTATTATTCAAAATGAATAATTCGGTTAAAATATGTAATAAATAGAAGAAAGTGACAAAAAAAATTACATTATTTAGTACTTTTAATAAATTTTGTCCCCTAAAGTTTGGTTCAACCCCAATTAAGTCCCTCACGTGACTAGCACAAATCAATTCCATTAACAGAGTCAATGGTCCGTTTAAATTTAAACCAATTCTCGTGAAAATGAGAATATAATAAGTCAGCTAAAACATGATATAGAGAAAAGGTGATGGAAAAGAAAAATTACATTATGTAGTACTTTTAACAAAATTGCCCCCTAAAGTTTGGTTTAGTTCAATTGTTTCCTTCACATGAGTAGCACATGACAATTCCGTTAATGGAGTTAATTATTTGTTCAAATTTGAACGAAATTAAAACAATATGTAATTTTGATGGCTTGATTGAGAAAATTAACACATCAAGGACTCAATTGAGATTACCCGACATATATATCATTAACTCTACTTTTTATCTCTACACAAATCTTATTACATCCTCCCTTTACTACTTAACTTGCAATAACAATCTTGAGGAGGATGGTGCCATAGCTAATTTTTTCTCAACCAAAGCCTTACCCATCAATCGAAAGAAAGAAACAAAAACTATTCACGTGAAAGTCTATTTGAATGTTCTTAGTTGTAGTTACCTCAAATAAAGTCAGAAGTTGTGAATTTCTATAAACCTTGCACTCCTTATGTTTTGGTCATGCTAGGAAAAAAGAAAAACTTTCATTAGTTATACAAGATTATAATTTAATATATTAATAGTATATCATCCATGTTCACAACAATTGTATAACTATATGTCAATCTTTTTAAACTCTATTTTTTCAGTGTAATAGTCCGTTTGTTCTCTTTGATAAGATATGTCAGTTTCCTTTCCCAACTAAAAACATATTTAAAAAATTCGTCGTTAAAGCACAAACAAATTTTCAGGTAGAGCACATTTGTAATCTGTAATATGAAGAAGTAGTGTAGGTAATTAGAAAGGTTTCTCATAAAGAAGAACAATCCTTCACTATTGCTGCCGAATAATAACTATATGTCGATGCCGAACAATAAGTATAGGTCATATATGTGTGTGTGTGTCGCGGATCCAGCGATCTGGAATGCTCTAACAAATCGATGGCATTTTGGAAATTACCCCTTTACGTTTGGCTTTTGTTTTAAATTGTTAATTTGGATGAATACACCGTAGATAAGACTGGCAATTTTTGACACGATAACCTGTTTAGGGTAATAACTCGAAACAACCCGAACATGACATGATTAGCTTGTATAGATATAAGAGTATCCAAAACTTATACTCGAATAAAAATCAACGCGATCCGAAAATGACACGACTAACCCGAATTGCCACCCTTACCGTAGAGTGGCCGGAGCAACCTAAAATATGGAATCTGACATGAATTTTACAGGTTATCAAACACTACCTATATACCTCTTAAACACTCTTCTTCCCATACTCCATCACACTCGGTTCAAGTAAGTCCCTCACACCTATATACCAAAAATGGGTGTTTGTCTTTGTGAGAGTTTTATGATTGTAGTTTTGTTGTTTCTAGTGTGAGTTTGCATATTTTTATTTATGCTGGGTATATATTTTTTCTTCTTTTTTTTTTGAAGAGTTTGTATGTTTTTGTTTATGCTGGGTGTATATTTATGGAACTTTTTGGTTAGTTCTTGTATATATATCTTTGAATAAGATATATTTCCAAATGCGTTCATTCCTATATTATTTTTTAATATTGGGCGTGTATCTGTGATATCAAACAACTTTTTTCTGTTACAAATGCTCATATTTTGTGTTATAGAAGTTGAAATTTCTTTTATTAAGAACAACCAATGATCTCATATATATAGCAGGAGTTCAGGTGTTTTGAGTTGTTTAAGGTTTGGAGAGAAGCCCTAAAAGATGGAAGAACGTCGCTAGGGATATTTCAACCAGTTCAATCATTTTTAAAAGATAAATCAAGAATCTTTAAAAGTTAAGATCCATGGTTGAAAACAAAAATCAATTTTATTGGTTTCCATAAATAAACAGGATTGATTAAATTGCTTCAAATTTCAATCTTTTCAATAATTTTTCTTTTCCAAACTTTTTGTGCACATAGGTGGAATGTGGAAAGCATGAAAATCTTTTAAATAAAATACGTTTTTGTAAAAAAAAATGAAACAATAAGTAATTCTACATTAATTGATAAGGATATTTCAAAAATTGTTCATGGAATTTTTAATTAAAACATATTTAGCACGTTTATGTAATGAATTTAACTAATAATATTTGAATATACCCACTCCTTTACATTTGTTAAATAGAGTTCACTTGATGAAATAAATCTCTTTATTCACATCCTAATTGGAGACATATAAAGTTTATTTGTATCTTTAAACATACAATTAGTTTCACAGGTAAAGTTTTATTAGTAGTTATCTATTATCACACCTCATTGAGATGAAACAAGATGCAGGCACCATGTATAAATGAGTCGTAAAAATTGCCATCAAATGTCCAGAAATCAATCATATAAACCCATTTGTAACATTAAAGAGAGAAGCCATCACTCCTCGATGAAAACAATATACAAATTTAGAACCTGGTCCTAAGTTTGAATATTAAGATTTACATTGTCCTCTTCTCATCACATTTCGTAAGTGAGATCTGTAAAATCACAGGTATATGAATTTAACTAATAATATTTTTATTTACATTGTGCATGTGGTTTAACAAGATCCGAAAGAGACCCAAGAAATCTAGATATATCTATTTATAAAGATGAATAATATATAACTAGATGAATGAAATAAGAATGTTTGCAAGCAACCATAAACCCACCCCTCGATATCGACACACACACAAAGACTTCAAGAAGAGCTTCATCTTCTCCTCCTTTGTTGCCTCCGGCGAACGGAGACACACACAAAAACTTTTCCAATTGACAAAAAAAAAGTCACGAAGTACGAAGGAAAAACAAAAATACGTAGAAAAATTAGGAGTAAGCAGATACTAAATAAACTCAAAATGGTAACCAAAATTCGAAAGAGAAAAATAGGAGTGAAGACATTGAAAGGTGAATAAACAACTGAAGATGCAGAACAATGTGAGGGGAAAAGAGGGATAGGGCTACGCACAAGTCCCGCAGTTGTAGATTTGGAGTTACTGAAAAGTGCATATATCAATATAGGGGATCTTAGATGGGTTTGAAAATTCAAAAGTAAAGATGATAGAGAGGCACTTAATGGTGATAGATTACTATTTTCAACTATGTGTCACCTATGTTTTTACTTGTTCTTTTTTTGTGAAGAGCTGGGTTTTTACTATATCATTGTTTTGTACTTTTTCTCTCTCAATTTTTACATTTGACTTTTTTTTAAATCTATTAATTTTTATTTTAACACATAGAATACAAAACTTTTATTATATTCTCAACTTTTGATCTCATCCCTTGATTTTTCTCAATCAACTCTCCACTTCTTATCTTTTGATCACAACCACCACTTATCATGATTTATTATATAGATATGCATTTTAAAATTATTGATCGTGCCATCCGGACGGATAGAAATAGTTGATATATATATATATATATATATATATATATATATATATAGAGAGAGAGAGAGAGAGAGAGAGAGAGAGAGATTCGCACTTGTGCTCTTCTCTTTTTTTTAATGCTAAAAAAATGGTAGATTTTTTATGTAGATTTTAAACATTTCAGGATAACCTAAAAAAAATTCAACTAAAAATGATTTTTATTGCTATTACAAAAAAATAGGTCAATATTTGACAGGTTTTTAAAATGTTTAAAAAATGTCAAACTTCGACCCCTTTTTTTTGCAATATAAAAAAAATTATTTTGAGGTGAATTTTTTAGTGGTTCCATGAAATATTTAAAACCCACACAAAAAAATCAACCACTTTTTTTTACCATTTAAAAAAAAATGGTTTGCACTATCCAGACCCATTTTTAGGTGCGCGATGAGAGGACTTGTTTATACTTGACCCCTACTATATGTATCCTCATAACATTTTCCGTTCCAGCTGCGCAACTAATGTATATAAATAATGTTGTCAATTTAAAAGAAAAAAAAAGGAACGTAAAAATAAGAATTCAAAGATGGACTAACAATGTATTTGCCTTTCTAGGATTAATTTATTCATATCAGATGAATTGTCAAACTCAAAGACACAAGTGGAAGATATCATTAACGAAACTTGATGATACCCAATCAATTGAAAATCCATTATATTATAATTTTAAAAAAATCACAATTAATTGACACGTGTACATCCAATGTCTATAGGTTAAGTGGGATGGGTTTTTAACAAGATAGCAACGAAGGGCCCATAGAAGCTAAATTACAGCTTTTTGTCTCTTTTGTATCAACGAAGGGTCCATAGAAGCTAAATTACATCCAAATTTTTATTTTTTTTCCTCCTCGTATCTTTGCCCAATTTAGTATTTTTTTTAACAAAACCTTTCAATTCAACTAATACTATCAAATATTATTCTATCCAAGTCTGAAATAATAAATAATTTATAGTCCGAAAACTTTAAACGAAACAACTAAAATATCTAGATGATTAACAAATTCAAGAACACAAATGGTTGTTTTTTGTGTTTTAAGAATAGTACCCTCTTAATGTCATGTATTATCAAATTTGGAAAGACCATGAAAGTCATGATAACTTGTTTTCAAATAGACATTCCCCACCTGAGATGCAACCAACAACAAATAATACTTCTTGATTTTTATAGAATGAATAAATTTGTCAAGTCACCTACTATTTTATAAACATAGAACTTTAGAACTACTTGCAGTGACAAAAATCACAGTAAAGGCTAAATGGGTGAAGTCTACAATAATATTTTTTTTTTATAAATAAAAGATTTTATATAAAAAGCCGCTTAGGGGGCGAAACCCGTATACAGGACATATACATCAACATACTGGAGAAAAAAATAAAGCACCCACCCCCCACCCAAAAAAAAAAATACTACCTGGACTACATAACCCTATTCATCTCCGCCAAAAACTCAAAAGAACAGGGATAGAAGTTTTTGACTCATGTTTTGACTCATGTTGAAAAAAATTTCTATGGAAAATAATTATTTTGACTCATGTTTTGCTTTTGTAGTACCTTGATTACGAATACTTCACATAAGAACAACACTCATTCACATAAGAAGTGCTCCATCTCAAACCCCATTTTGAGTGGAAAATATTTCTTATCCACCCAAAGAATTGATTTCCATGAAAAATAAAAAAAGTAAGACAAAAAAGTCATATTTTTTCACTCATTTTCTAACTTCTCATCCAAATGAACTATTTTCCACGTATTTTTCATGTTTGCAATCAAACACACCCTTAATTATGAGCGTTGTTTGGTGCCTTGCTCCCACCCATTCGTGTGGTGGAAATTTATACTTTGGTATATTTATTTATCATTTCTCTTAATATATTTGGTTTTATCTCATCATCAAAAATCTGAAGTGTTTAATATTTTCCAAAAAATTTGATTAATAGTTAGTGGCAATTTTCTACTAAAACTAAATCTGTGAAAACCAACTGGGGCGGAGAATATAGAAAATTTAACAAGTTTTTTGCTAATTTCTGAATTATCCATCGCTTATCTTGTCCTCGTACTCATGAAACAACAATGAACGATTGAGCGTTGCCGCCGTTGCATGGTGGAAATCGATCGCACACTCCTTGCCCAAAGAAAGTCCCCAAAGGTTTTGGCATTATGCTTTTAACACCACCGTGTACTTAATAAATTGGATGCCATCCTCAGTAACTGGAAATATATCACCATATTAATTTTATTCAAATATCCGTTGAATTAAAAATTTCTCAAAGTTTTCAAATTCTTTTGTTTCCCTCATCTTCGTCCGTATAATGAGCATAAAATTATCTACCACTCTTTCCCGTGTGTCTCTTTATGCTACAGTACCACCTATTATAAATATTGGTGTCTCGATCCTACCAGTGAACGTCTCTACATTGCTCGCCATGTGCAGTTTAATGAGTCCCGATTTTTCTTTGGCAATACGGCCATTCCTAGTCCCCAACCTACTGTTAATAAATCCACCATAACACCATGGGCTTCCGCACCCACCATTATTCCTAGTTGCTTAACCTACCAACATCCATCTAAGTATCACTTTCACTCACACCCTTCCCACCCCTCAATAAATTCTCACGCTATAGCCCACTCCAATGAAATATCCCCCACTTTATGTCCTCTATCACAACCCATTTCTCCCATGCTTCTCTCTCAACAATTGCGTGCATCCAAGTCACCATCAAATTTAATTGTTACCACAAATGCCATAATGTGTCCTACAGTGTCCACTCTTATCACACGCTCTCACCAACAACACAACTCCCGCATGGAATTCATAACCTACATGGATATTGATCACGATCGTCCTATATCCTCACCCATCCCCACAACACAACCGCCACGGACCGGACACACTCGCACCCACCCGATGACCTTACGACAACATACTATGACCAAGACCCAACAACTTCTACATTAACATGTGAACCCGCATCCATATGCGAACCAATTTCTTTTCTTCGGTGAACAAATCTCTGATTTGGCATTGTGCCATGGCTACCTAACCAATTGCATTGATACGCAATGGGACATGAACTTTTATTCCGTGCAAATCCTCCATTAATATTGTCAGGTGAAAATACATTTTTTGAGTTAAAATATATGAAGATGAAACCATTCAGCGATATAAAGCTTACCTCGCTGCCATAATACCACTAGCAACCCGAGTTTGATTGCAACGAGATTTTTAGCTCTGTCATTAAGCCGACAACCGTCCAACT
Source organism: Sambucus nigra (assembly GCA_949130495.1). Classification (NCBI taxonomy): domain Eukaryota; kingdom Viridiplantae; phylum Streptophyta; class Magnoliopsida; order Dipsacales; family Adoxaceae; genus Sambucus; species Sambucus nigra. The sequence goes on from OX422220.1 coordinate 525,472,397, forward strand.
AGTCCTCTCCATTGCTATATCGCAAGAATGGTGTATCTCCTAACTCAATGCAGTAAATGTGTTGCTACATGGATATCTCAATGAAGACATGTACATGGCACACCCACCTGAATTTGTTGACAATGCGCATCCCTACCACGTGTGCAAGCTTTACCGCTCATTGTACGGACTAAAACTAACCCTAGGAGCATGGTTCCAACATCTCAGCCAATTTCTTCTTCAACGTCAATTTATGAGCTCCAAACTGATTCCAGATTGTTTTTTAAAATGTCACACGACATAATCATTTACATCTTGATCTATGTGGATGACATTTTAATTACAGCAAAAAAGTCCCCACCAAATTCAACGCGTCATTTAACTACAAGGGGAAGAATTCTTCACCTAAGATTTAGGTTTTCTTTACTTCTTTTTATATATTGAGGCCATTTCCCAACGCACCGAGCATCTTCTCTTCCAACAGTATTACATTTTAGATCTCCATCACCACATCGTGGACTCTTGATTCGAGAAGAATGGAGTATATTACTAACTCAGTGCTCATTTTCCAAAAATTGTCCCACAGAGTCAATAGCAATATATCAAAAACTAAAAAGAACATAAATCTTGAAATAAAATAATAAAATGTAAGAGTATAACAAAAAACATTTATAATAAATTCAATGTTTCTTACTAGTGGGTCATAAGAGAGAATAGGAGATTATTTTTGGCATTTAGCAGTGACACGTCACCATACAATAGATTTCTGATTATCATCCCAGCACTGTTTGGAACAATCCCTTCAATAATAATAATAATAATAATAATAAAGAAAATAGAAATATTAGTATAATATATACACATTATTATAAAATTCATTACAACCGAAGCCTTTCTTCAGGATCATTCCAAAACCTATTCTAACCAGGATATAATCTCCTCACTGCTTGAGGATATATATATATATATTTTTTTTTAAAAGAGAATTGGAGATTTATTAAAAATGAAGAAGAAAAGCCCTCCTTCGGTAGCTTACAATTAGGAACAAGCTATAGAAAAATCATCAATGAAAGATGATAAAAATCTAGAAAGGAGACCTCTATAAGGTTTAGCTTTGAAAATAATCCTAATCTCTTCATGAATTTCTCTAATTATTTGTCTAGCTACCATCTTAACCCCTTCAAAGACACTATTATTCCTAGCACACCATATTTTCCAACACACTAGACTAGGAATAATTCTACATAAGATTGCACATATTGAGTTTCCTCGAGTTGAAAGCCACCAAGCTACAATTCTAGATCTGAAATTCGAGTTTGTAGCTTTATGACCCATCAAGTCTTTGAAATGTTTCCAAACTTGGCTAGCAATATCACTTTGGCTAAATAAATGATCCCGATTTTCATCAAAGCCAAGTGAACAACACCTACATCTCGAAACTATAGGGATTTTAATATTCTTCAAATTTTGATCTAGAGGAAGTCCGTCATAAAATAATCGCCACATGAATATTGAGACTTTTGGCGCTAAACGATTATCCCAGAACATTTTAATAAAAATTGATGATGGTTCTCGTACAATCCATGTGTTGAGGTGGTAAAATAACCCATGGATTGGTTTCACCTTCGTGGAAACAAAACATATTAATTTGTTATTTAATTGCAGTGGAAGAAAACAACTTTTTAATGAGTATAAAAGTCACTAATTTATAGCTGAAATTAAACGCAGTTATAAAATTAGCAGAATTAATACGCCATTATAAATTTCAGAAAATACAATAGGTGTTGAGAGTGGTTTATATATATAAATTGATTCAAATACATACCTAAAATGAGGTCCTAAATTGTTGACATTGTTTTTCTAAAATAGCAAAAATAAATTATTTTGAGCTTTTTTTACATGACATCTGAACATTTGATGGGAAAAAGCCCTAAAAAAATTTATTTATTTATTTGCAATTTTAAAAAAATATCGTTTAACATATGTCATTTTTAAGGGTTGTGCTAAAGGCAACCCCATTTTTTTTCCGGCACCACATCGCGGTATTTTAAAACACAATATACATTCACTTTGAAACAGTGTGTAGTGCCTATGAGAAAAAATGGGGGCACATTTAGCACGACTCATTATTTTAGTCCTAAAATGAGATCCTAAGTTGCACACCATTTTTTTTAAATAGCACAAAAAACATTTTGAGATGAAGTTCTTATGGTATCTAAACATTCGATGGATAACGAAAAAAAAATCTGGTTTTAAAAAATCAGTCAACATATGTCAGTTTTGAGCCCATTTTTTTGTGTGCGCGCTAGGGGTGGGGGGTGGGGGGCTATCCATTGAAGGCTTAGATACCACGTAAAAAAATAAGCTCAAAATATTTTTTTATATATTTTAAAAAATTTGGTCCGCAGCTTAGGACATCACTTGATCGTGTTGTCGTATAATATGTAGACTTGTTATTCCTACACTCTATTATATACACACATAAATATAACAACACAGGTTAACTACACTTTGACTTCTTCAACTTTTCTCATATTTTCACTTCACCACTCATACTCTTTTTTTTGGCACTAAACCTCCTAAACTTTCAAAAAATGATGAAATTAGTCAAGACCCTAATATTGTTATGTTCATGATAAAAAAATAATAATAATAAAATTTATCATGTGCCTGGCACGTGAGAGTATTTTCCTATAAAAATATCCCCATGTACCACACAGGTGATCAACTTTCCGTCTATAACATAACACCCTTAGGATTTTGGGGGTAATTTGACCCGTTTGGAAAATTTAGGTGGTTTAGTGTAGAAAATAAAAGTAGCGGTGATGAAGTGAAAGGAGTGTAAAGTTCGAGGGGGAAATGTAATTAACCCTATTGCTAAATACACAATATATATTTTTATAATTATTATACTAATCCAAACAAATACAACACACATACTATTTTTTTTTTTTTAACCTTTTTTTTTTTAACAAGAACAATTTATTTATTGGGAGGAGAAAAAGCCTCTCCTAGGGCACTTACATGCGCTAAAGCAAAGAAAACTTAAGAAAAATTACGAAATCGAGTAACGGTTCGCCTTGAATTGCGTTTTAGAGCCGACTTCTCCTCAGCAGATAAATACGGAAAAGAATCCTTTTCCTTTTCTCTCTTTTGCTTAATTTCATTTTTCTCAGCTAATTTATTGGAGTCTTCAATGTTCCCTAGAATCTCAAAAGAATTATTAATCGGAGTAATTTGAGATTGCATTTTTCTACAATTTCTCCCAGCCGAGTCTTCAATAAATGCCCGAGCTTTTTCAGAATTTTGAGACATTCCAAGATCAAATTTCGGAATCTCCACATATAATTTAATTTCAGAACCTTCCTTGTTCTTTAAATACAAGTTTGGAATGTCCCGCAAAGGTGATAATTCAGGAATATCCTCTAGAGGAGGCATATCTCCATATGAATCTTCATTGTTCCTAAAAGAAATATTAATATTTTTTTGACCCATATGTTTAATAGAGTCAAAAGAATTCCCAGACTTATTACTTCCTTTATCGATATCTGTGGAATTTTCGAAAATATGTTGAACATCTTGAGTAATTTTATGTTGATCGTCCGATTCCTTTGGGTTAATCTCCATATTCTCAGATGTCAACAAACTTGAGTTGTTTATGGAATTTTTTAAACAACTGTTTACCTTATTCCCGGACCCTTCCTGATATATTGGGATACGATTTGTATTTTGAAATTTTCTTTTTGGATCTCCGGTTGCCTGGACAGGATCACCGGAATTAATACCATTCTTTTCGAAAAAACGTCTCCTATTAGGAGGAAGCGATTCATTATTCACACCTGCCAATGTTGAGCTAACATTTATTATGTTCTCTGGCATAGCTGTGGATATAACAGCTGTTACATTTTGACTTGTCACTTCGTTCAAAATAATGGGAGTACCTGCAGCAGTCTCTTCACCCTTAGACTCAACTGATTTATCTCCTATCTCAGAATTTGGTCCTGCTGTGATAGCACACCGACCAGCAGCTATTTTATCATACCCTTTACCACCTACCTTCACAAGGTCGGAAGACCTGTTATTGTTAACCACAACTGATTTTTTGGTTGTAATTTTCTGTAAATTTTTACAGTCGCTAAAGGAGTGTCCAATTGTTTTGCAAAAATTACAAAACATTGGTAGAGACTCGTAATCAACATTGACAAAAAAGGAACAGTCACCTCTTTCAACAAGAACACGATCAGGAGGTTGAGACGAGAGATCGACTTCCACAAGAACACGTGCAAAGTTGCCAAAAGTCCTTTCCATGGTAGGTTTGTCAACACGTAGAGGAAGACCCACTCCTCGAGCGATTTGCAATAGAAGACGAGGGTCCCAATATTCTTGGCACAACCCATTAAAGTGAACCCAAACATTAACAGAAGTAACAACATGTAGATCAGGATTAAAATCAGGAACCCATTGGAAGACTTTAAACGTACCAGTGGATAACTTAAAGCTTCGGAAAGACATGGCCTTATTCTTGTCATTTGAACAAGAGAATCGGATGTTAAAGTAACCCTTTCCAATAGGTGTGAGGACCCAATTCAACTTGGTCTGCCAAACAGAAGAGATCTCGATTTTAAGCTCGGTAAGCTTCCAAGGTTTGTCACCTTTGGCATGTACAATACGACCTATTAAAAAGTTAGAACAGCAGTCCTCGATGACTTCTTCATATGCTGCATCAGGTAGCCTAACAGCTACTGTATCACCACGTAAGAAAGGAGCAGTAAGTGGAGGGAGGCATGTGGTTTCAATCATGCATTGTGTGTTCTTTTTACCCACAATTTCAGCAAAAGATGGTGGGCTAGAATGAACATTAAAACTCTGGGTGTTTTCAACGGATGTAACTAAACATGGTGACAAAAAATGTTCATAAAAAGGCTTGGGATCAAAATCCAAACACAATGGTGTATTTGAACCCATCAAATTTAGATGATGGAGATCATCTCAAAACGAGAGAGAGAGAGAGAGAGAGAGAGAGAGAGAGAGAGAGAGAGATGCATGGTTATTTTTTATAATATACAACACACATACAAATAAGACTTATAATAATAACAATAACAATAATAATAATAACAACAACAACAACAACAACAACAACAACAATTATTATTATTATTATTATTATTATTATCATTATTAATAATACCAACACCTGTAAAAACATAATAAGATATCACATAATCAGACACATATGTATATATTAAATACACATCAATCCCCAGCGCTTACATTTACCTTGTAATGTTCATTGGTAAATATAATAATTTATACTAAACACATAATATATATTTGTAGAATATTAATTTTTTGGGGGTTCAGTCCCATTTGAAAAGTTTTTTAGGTTTCCATCCTATATAATTTTTAAATTGTGTTAAGTTCCATAACCACCCAAAACCACATTTAACCGTCCATCTTCCTTTCCGCAGAAAATGACACTTGTCTAATAGTTGTTACAAGAGGACAACCAACTAAAAAAAACGTGAAAGTGAATACAAATAATTTTTTAAAATTGAGACTAAATACTCGTGATCCGATAGAATTATCATACTAATGCAAACAAATAGAACACTCGTACAAATAAGTAAAGTTATATACTTATATAAAATAAAACTTATAATAATAATAATAATAATAATATTATTATTATTATTGTTATTATTATTATATTATTATTATTATTATACCAACACGTTGTCATATTTGTGTCGTGTGATATTGAGTTCGTGTCAAAATTTCCTCAACCCATACACGACTCGTTAACAAATTGGCTCCAAATAAGAAATCCAAACCCGAACCGTTATTGTTAATGGATCATACGAACCAAACCGTTAACATCCGTTAAGTAACTAAAATTCTTCATAAAAAATAATATAATTAATTAACACATTCTAAATTCAAAATGTTAACACTAATATGATTCAAAGAACAAAATAATTCTAACCCAAATTTACAAATATTACAAAATATATCAAAGTTCTAAACAAAGAGTTAAGGTAGTGTAAACGTATTTTATTAGGTATAAACGGGTCAAATCGGGTGTATTAAAATATTCAAACCTAATTGTTTTCTTGACGGGTCAATCTTGTTGATCTGATATTAACCCAGGTCTGATAAGTCTAAACCCAATAAATTATAATTTTGTGTTGTTTTGTGTTGTGCCGTGTGATCATATATTGTGTGTCATTTTGACAGTTTTACCAACAAGTATAAAAACATAATAACAAAAGTCATAATCAGACAAATGTATATATTAGTCTGTTTTTAAGAACATAACAACGCAGGGTCCATAGAAGCTAAAATACAGCTTCGTCTCTATTGTATCAAAGATGCATGCCAAATTTGTATTTTTTTTTCCTTGTATCTTTGCCCCGTTTAGTAATTTTTAGCAAGACCTTTCAATTCAACTAATACTACCAAAATTTATTCTATCCAAGTCTGAAATAATAAATAATCTAAAGTCCCAAAATTTTAAACAAAGCAACTAAAATAGCAGGAAAATTAACAAATTCAATAAGGCCCCGTTTGGTTGTCCCCAAATTGTAAATTGGCTCGTTAATAAATTGGTCCATTTACAAATTGACCCATTAATTTTGTTTGGTTTCATTAATGAAATGATTCATTAATTGTCCCATTTTAGCTCATGTGTAAAATCTAAAATTGGATCATTTCACAAAAAATGTGAAATGCAATCATTTGAAATATGAGTCACATTAAGTCCATGCTCCTCTCTCTCTCTCTTTCCCTCCCTCCCCCTCCCTTCCCTCCTCCTCTCTCTTAATTTGTTTTTATCTTCTTTTTTTCCTCATAGAACCTTAACATCAATGTCAAATTACCAAACATTGTGTAAAAATAGATTTAAACTCATTTCAAATCTACGCATTTACAATTCACTAATTCATAATGAACCAATTTACATAATCAAATAATTTGCGCAACCAAACAGGGCCTAAGTGAATAAAAAACCATAACACGTACGGTTATTTTTGTGTTGTAAGAATAGTACCCTCCTAATGTCATGTATTATTAAATTCGGCATGACCATGAAAGTCATGATAACTCATTTTCAAATAGACATTTCCCACCTGAGATGCAACCAACAACAAATAATACTTTTGGATTTTTATAGAACGAATAAATTTTATAAATCACCTACTACTTTATAAACATAGAACTTTAGAACTATCACAGTGAACGCTAAATGAGATGAAGTCTACAACTTTATAAACACAGAACTTTAGAACTATCACAATGAATGGTAAATGAGATGAAGTGTATAGCAATACTGTTTATCATTAATTATATGATTTGAGAAAAAGCCAAAATCAAAACCCACCTTAAAGTTGAATCTTAGAAAGGAAATAGTAGTCAGCTATGGTATGCAAATCATTGGCAAAAAACTTTTATGGTTCGATAGATATAGATGAGAATTAAAAATAAAATAAAAAAACAGATTGCGATCAAATTTTGGTTAGACGTAGATTCTTTACATTGAACCATACGTATAGGGACGTCGAATTAAAAATGCTTGTGTTAAACAACGTAACACTAAATTTAATAAAAATATATATGGTTTAAGGTGTAAAATTACAATATAGTTTTTGGACCCAAAGCTCTCTACCATCTCCTACAGTAAACATTAGGTAAGTGTTAGTGATCTTTTTGCAAAAAGCTGATTTCCCTTAGTTTCCAGTTTTCACAACTATAAACAAAGAAATAAAGTAAAACCAAATTTCATTCACTACACTCTGATCAACCGATTTAAAAAGAATTCAAGAAAGGATATATACATATACAACAGACCATTCAACTGAAACTATTAAATTCGAAGAAAAAAAGATGGTAGGTAAATATTAGTATTGTAACATGAAAAAATATACCACGTATCATTTCAATGTGGTTGTAACTTAGTAAACAATAATAAACAAAAATTACACGGAATTAGGAAGGAAAAAAACTAAGCTAGAAAATCAAGGTGGGATAGGTCAAGATGTATATACTCTGAATATTATAAAGTTAGATAAAAAATAAAAATAAATAAATAAAGGAATGATGACAGTCCTGTGCACCTTGAATAATGATGTTTCCATTGCTAATAAACAGTACATGGACAACACTATATAATATAAAAAAAACGTGCATCTTAGAGTTGAGTATGAAGCATCTTCTCTGTCATTATGTTGTTATCCACTGCAAATATCAAATCTTTTGAACCTGCAAAATAATGCGTACCCATCAGTATATAAGAAATTGTAACTGGAACCTAAAAATAATGTGTACCCATTGTCCTAAAAGCATCACGGTTGGTTTGCAGCCTCGATCTTTTAGAAAATAAAAACAAAGATTCGAATAGTGTCTTACGGGCCTGTTTTCTCTCCACAACAACAATAGAAAAAAAAAGCATACTAATTTATTGTCGAATAATAAAAAAGAAATATAGCAAATAAGAGATTGTAAATTAGAATGTGTAATGCCCAAAAGTTCAAACCCATATTGTTAAAACCTTAGCTTGGAAGTAAAAAAAAATGCATAGAGTAATAATATGGGTACAAACAGATTACACAAAAAGTTACACAAACTAATGTGTCATTGCAACGGATCATTGTACACCACTTATTCCAAGATAGTGTACAACACTTTATTGCACTACCACATTAGTTTGTGTTTTTTTTTTGTAATTTCTTTATACCCTTGGCATTTTCCTAATTAAATGTCATACAGTTGATTCATGTATTTACTTGGAACGCATATAGTCAACATAAGGCTGTAACGCAAGGGTGTTCATTCTGCAACAGGTACATTGCCAAATGAGATTTGGAACTCATTCCTTAATTTGGAGATATTTTATGTCAGTAAAAACAGACTAACAGGCACCATTCCAGTCAGAATCTTCAATATCTCAACAATGAAATCTCTTGACCTAAGCTTCAATCAATTCTCTGGCTATCTTCCACCGAGTATGGGCCTTTGGCTTCCCAATCTTGAAAAGCTTTACCTACAAACCAACGTTCTCAGTGGAAAAATTCCAAGCTCTGTCAGCAATGCTTCTAAGCTTTCCTTACTATCCATGAGTTATAATTATTTTACTGGCTCTATACCCAATACACTTGGTGATCTAAGACTCCTCCAAAAACTTTTCCTCGGAAATAATTATTTGACCAAAGAATTGGGGTTTTTTACTTCTTTAACAAACTGCAGACAGCTGGAATATTTGGTATTATCAAATAACCAACTTAATGGTACTCTCCCAACTTCATTTGGGAATCTATCCACCTCTCTTAGATTATTCGAAGCATTTGGTTCCAAAATTAAAGGAGAAATTCCCATTGGAATTGGAAACTTGACAGGCTTAGAGTCCATAAAATTATACGGGAATGAATTGACAGGATCAGTCCCAACAACACTTGGGGGATTAATACGTCTACAACAATTAGATCTTAGACAAAATAGACTGCAAGGATCCATCCCAAATGAACTGTGTATGCTTAAAAACATGGGAGACCTTTATTTAAGTGATAATGAGTTCAATGGGCCCATACCGACATGTGTAGGGGATATTAAATCTCTAAGATCGTTGTATTTGGACTCCAACAAATTGACTTCTACTATTCCATCAACTTTGTGGAATCTGAAAGATCTCGTGCGTCTAAACTTATCCTCAAATTTTCTAAGGGGATATATAGCACCAGATATAGGAAGTATGAAGGTTATATACCAAATTGATTTGTCATGGAATCAGTTATTAGGTGATATCCCAACCACCATTGGAGGCGCACAATCGCTAAGTTCCCTTTCGTTGGCACATAATAATTTTGAAGGATCTATTCCTCAAACATTGAGTAATTTGATAAATTTGGAATTGTTGGATCTGTCGATTAACAATTTATCTGGAGTGATTCCCAAGTCCTTAGAGGAACTTAGGTATCTAAAGAACTTCAATGTCTCTTTTAATAATTTAGAAGGAGAAATTCCTAATAGAGGACAATTTGCAAACTTCACAGCCCAGTCATATATGAAAAACGATGAATTATGTGGTGCACCTCGGTTACAAGTTCAACTGTGCAAAGCCAAAACTCATCGACGATCAATAACAAAAGTTGTGCATCTATTGAAATATATTGTACCCCTCATAATAGCAGCAACAATTGCAGTTGCCCTAATATTTGTGTTCACAAGATGCACAAAAAGGAATATGAAATTATTGGCCCACAAAGATTCATTGCCTCTTGCGTGGAGAAGGTTGTCTTACCATGAACTTGTGCAAGCGACAGATGCATTTTGTGAAAGTAACCTACTTGGTATGGGGAGTGTTGGTTCGGTATATAAAGGAATACTTTCAGACGGGATGACTGTTGCGGTAAAAGTTTTCAATTTAAATCTAGAAGGAGCATTCAAGAGTTTTGATGTTGAATGTGAGGTAATGCGTAACATTCGTCATCGAAACCTCGTCAAAATCATCAGTAGCTGTACGAACTTGGATTTTAAGGCCTTGGTTCTAACTTACATGCCTAATGGGAGCCTTGAGAAGTGGTTGTACTCTCATAATTATAGTTTGGACATTTTGACACGGTTAAATATAATGATAGATGTTGCAACAGCCCTGGAATATCTACATCACGGTTATGCAACACCTATTGTTCATTGTGATCTCAAGCCAAGCAACATCCTACTTGATGAAGATATGACTGCACATGTTGGTGATTTTGGTATTGCAAAACTCTTGGGTGGAAAGGAATTTATTGAACAAACTAAAACCCTAGCAACAATTGGATATATGGCACCAGGTGAAGCCTAATTTTCATATATTTTGATAACTTTTACTTGCTCAAATTTTCTATAATAATTCAATTCTATTAATTGATTTATATATATCATGAATTTTACGGTCTTGTAGAATATGGAACAGATGGAATAGTCTCTACAAGTGGCGATGTCTATAGCTATGGTATTGTATTGATGGAAATATTCACAAGGAAGAAACCAACCGATGAATTGTTTTCTGGTGGGATGAGTTTGAGGAGCTGGGTTCTTGAAGCATCTTATGGTTCAATAATGAATAATGTTGATACAAATTTTATTAAAATAGAGGATGAGTATTTATCTGCCAAGGAGCAATGTTTGTCATCTATATTTGCTTTAGCTTTGGAATGTTCTACAAATTCACCAACGATGAGAATCACCATGGAACATGCAGTGGCTAGACTCAAGAAAATTAAAAGCACTTTTCTCGCAAATACAGGAATGAATTCGTGAAAAAGGTAAATGATAATACCAAATTTACTACATTTAATGCTTACATATTTGTGTCATGCTTTTAAATGATTAAACTTCCTCTAGTTTGAAATATCTTTTGATTGTCAAACCTCAAACTGAGTCATACTCTAGTTTCATATGGGGTTAGGGGAATGCTATTATAGCCCATAATTTCCACTAAAATAGATTAGAAAGAAATTTCATCTTTTAAACCAGAAATCAAAAAGGAACTATTTGTGCAAAACTTTTTTTTCTACAAAAGTGTAACAGAAAATGAAAGTGTAATTTTAATACAATTTATACAACGTTAACTTATGTACTGATTTATAAGATTACAAATTATACATGAGTGCTTGAAATGAAAGCGTCGCAAAAAAATGAAAATGGGTCCCAATGTGTAAATAGTAAAAATTTGGACCCCAAAGTGCATTCGAAGAACTAATGGATCCCCATGTATAATAATAACATAGCTATGATCCAACTGCATATATGTTTATTACCATACACAAAACCTTACACTTCGAAGGTGTACCAAAAGTTTTTGACTTTTCTTCTATTCCATACACAATGTATAGAACTTTCGTGTTAATTTACTTGCATTCATTGTTGTATTTTATATATACTTATCGAATGTAGTACATATTCACTTGCATATAATTCAAACCTTATCCCACTTCTCTACTCTACCAAAAAACTAGGCTCAGTCATATTTATTTTATATTTTTGCAGGCTATAGTGAAGGGGCAAAGGTAAGAAAGTTACAGATCGTTCGAAATATACACAGTTTTTTATAAGCTTTTTCCCCATTTCATAATCTGGATGAATGTGTAACGTATGTCACTAGTGACTTTCCGATGGTTGTATGACTATTTTGTCTTATGATGTGGATTTATGTATGTAGGAGACATGTTTTATGCATGGTCTCCTTATTTAAAACTTCACAGCAGATTCTGGAACTTGAATTTGTAATAACATAATTTGGAGAAAGATCTAATTTGTTTTCATGTGTATGTTGGGTTCATTCCATGTAACAATCATCCATTAAGGTTTTAATGATGTTGTCGGATCCTTGGAGGGTTAGAATACTGAAATGGGTGTCAAATATCACTATGTGATGTGCTTGCATGGTTCAAAGTCTTGGTCTCGGTCCCCGTATCGGACGCCCAATTTTGAACTCGATCGCGGTATCGGTCGCAGTATCAGGCGATACACAAAGATACACTATTTAGAGAGCTCAAAAAAATTTTAAAAAAATATAAAAAAATTTATAAAAAATAGATTAATAATGTGGACCAATTAGATAAAGTTCAAACCCATCATTTAATATGTATAGCATTATCTAATTGATTATACTAACGCGCGTCGGACTTGTTAGCTTCAATATTCCATAATAAATCAACAAGACAGCAAAATAATTTAAGGTTATTTGTGACTTGATTATCATGTTTATTATTGGTTGGGAGCCCGTTAATTCTTCAATATAAATAAAAACTAATTTTGTAATAAAAAGTATGTTTTTTTCATAAGTGACGTAAAGTTTGTTTATTATTTTTTTATATAAATAACATACAGTCTTTTTGAATAACATACAGTTTTTTTTCTTTATATAATGTACAATTTTTAAAAATTTATTAAGACACTTATTTATAATAAATTTTTCTAAAAATAAAAAACTGTTAGTAAAAAAATTCCAAAATATTACGTTTTTTTAATTTTTCAGAATATTACTTTTTTTTGAGTTCTAAAAATATTACTTTTTTTAAGTTTTTCAGAATATTAGAGTAGTTATATTTAAGATGTACAACATATGTAGAAATAGTTAGACTGTTTTTTCAGAAATAGTACCAATTTGTTAAAGATGTACATCAAGTTTTAAAAAATTAGTACTAATTTATGGACAACAAATTTTTATGAAATCTTATTACTAATTTTTATGTAATTATTTTTTATTTATATGAAAAATGTACAACAGATGTAAAAAAAAGAGTTCAATTTGATACTGAAAATAATTGTAACAATAGTCAACTATTTTAACCTTTTGGTTTCTTAACAAAAGTGAGTTGTAAAACAAAGTACAGAAAAAGACCCGTGTTAAAATTTTGGCTCACAAAGAGACCTTTAAAAAGTACACCTGTTGGAAGAGGACATAACACTACTATTCCAATGCAAGTTACTAATCCACTATAAACATGACATCAAATGAGCCTAACATTTAAGTAAGTTCTGTTCTCGGTGGTCCAAAATAGATGTAAAGGTTTTCTACAACCCTAAAGCTTTGACCACAATGTCACCAGCGATTCTGCCGGAAGTTTCGACCTTGAGATTCTGATGATCGGTCCCTGATTCCAACAAAATCCAAGTTCACTGCTTTAGATTTCTCTTCTTCGTTCAGCTTTCTTCTTATGGGTGGTGTCCTTGATTTTTTTTCTAAAGTTATCTCGGCCGATATTCTCCGAATCTCATTTTTATCGGACGCAATTTTGGCGATATGAAACCGTTGCACCGATATTTTGGCGATCTGGAACGGTTCAGCTAAAAAGCGCAAGAAACTTGAATCGAGTCTAGGAATTGTCTCATGAAACTTCAATCCACCCTCCATTAAAGTTATTACGCTCACCACTTGATCCCCACTGCACTAAGAATGTTCTATCCATTCTCTAATTATTTATTTCCCTTTTAGTTTACTTTTTTCTTGGTCAATTTCTCATAAGTTGAAACCGTTATAATCTTTGCACTTTTCTTTTCTCTCACTCAATTATGTAATATTCCAAAGAGAGTTAAGGTACTAGATGAAAACGTTTATATTTCCCATTAAATTACTGTTCATACTATATCGATCATAAAAGGGTTTAAGATTGCTAGATTTCCCCTCCATATCCCCATATCCCAAATTACGAATTCACATTTCAAAGTCAAACTTTTATATGAAATTGAATTTTAACATAATTGATGAAAAATATTAAAACTTGAATATAGTCGAATTTGCTTTATTGATATTTAAAGTTTATTCGTATTTGGGACGAGAAAAATAGGAAGACAAACTCTTAATTTTGGAAGGGAGTAGGATCAACTCTTGGAAGAAATTAGAAAGTTTAATCCTTAGATTTCGCCCTAACGCGCTAACTATGCTTTAGGCCTCAACAACAAATCTTTAGCGGTAATACATAAAAAAGTATATTGACTCAAACAATCAAAAATAGAAAATATCCAATTTCTACCTCCGTCCCAAATTGATAGTCGTGGTTAAATGGTCAAACATTTATGAAAAGTTTTTACTTTACAAATTTATCTTCGTAAAAACGGTGAATACTTATGAATGCAAGGCATGCACTTGGATCATTGTTCTTTTATGGATATTGTTCGGATGGTTAACTTTGTGATCTCACCTAGTTTTATGTAGTGTTTTTAGAAACACGACTATTAATTTGGGACAGACTAAAAATAAAACCCGCCTACTAATTTTTTTTTTGTGGGTGGGGGTGGGGGGTGGGAGGGTACAAAAAAATGTTAGTCTAGAGTTTACGTGCAACGTGAAGTCAACAAATATCTCAGACTTGGACAATCACCAAATAATGGCTAGAGTTGATGCCTAAATGTCAAAGGAAATTTAAGCTAAATCTTTTAAGTGCCTACTATGCACCCTAACGAAAAAAAATAACTTGATGTGGTGGTACGACCGTAAGTATAGGAATGAAAATAGAAATTGATTTCATTTGATTACAATATGTAAAATATGGAGAAAGTTATTTGCTTTTTCACACGTATAAGGGACAAACTCTCTACTTACAAAGATTTTTAAGTATACATTACATAGAAAAGGTACTAAGAATCCCACAAAAATCTCAAAAAACTGGCCAAATTCTTGACACCCGCCCCTCCCTCCTTCACCGGTTTGCATACCTCCTCCCAACTCACCAAAATATTATACTTTTTTTTGTTTTTAGTCATATATTGATTGTTGTATATCTCTTGTATACAAGCTCAAAATAATGTTTTTTGTTATTTTAAAAAATAGATAAAAAATCTGACAGATTTATAGGGTAAAAACAGTCAGATTTACAACAATCATTTAACAGTATTTATCGAAAAAAGATAACGGTCGGTAACTAACGCTCCACGTCGCAAAAAGGGGTGCAACACGAGGACTTCCCAGGGGGTCACCCATCCTAGTACTACTCTCGCCCAAGCACGCTTAACTGCGGAGTTCTGATGGGATCCGGTGCATTAGTGCTGGTATGATCGCACCCGCAACGTTTTGCGCGTTCTATCATCTTAACCCTCCCCGTCCAGCACCATTTGCCCACATGCGACTAATTATTTAATTTATTAATCAAATAAACGATTAATTAATTATCATTTCCTACGGAAAAAACTCCGCATTCTATTCTCCCAGCCCATACTGTCCGCCCGCTCCCCCGACGATCGAAAAAAGATAACGGTCGGTAACAAAGCAAAACATGGCGTTAGAGGGTGAAAATTCGAAACAGCCCCCGAACGCCCCCGTGGGTGGCACCAACACCTCCCATGGGACCAATGTAACTCGTAGGAACTGACCCCGCAGCCGCGGGACTCCCGGTTTGAGAGTACGGCGATAATTTGCAAATTTCTAGACTTAGGCTTAAAAACATGGCGTTAGAGGGTGAAAACCCGAAACAGCCCCCGAACGTCCCCGTGGGTGGCACCAACACCTCCCACGGGACCAATGTAACTCGTAGGAATTGATTCCAGTGGTATATACACCACTATTCAAAATCAAAAGATTGTTTTTGAATTTATAACAAGACCTGAAATTAAGAAAATTAATTCTTTGACTAATAATATTATTTGCAAAGAAAACCAACTTAATTTCC
The DNA here is from genome assembly GCA_949130495.1 of Sambucus nigra. Lineage (NCBI taxonomy): Eukaryota > Viridiplantae > Streptophyta > Magnoliopsida > Dipsacales > Adoxaceae > Sambucus > Sambucus nigra. The sequence continues at coordinate 525,488,521 of OX422220.1, forward strand.
TTCAAAAAGAAGTTTTGTTCTTAAACATTAAAAAGAATTTAATGTCCCAGAATATAATGAGCAAAATTCAAATTGTTAAGAACCAGTTAACAGCCGAAATTTGCAGTGATATCCCCAATGCTTTTTGGGACAGGAAGAAACACATTGTCACTCTTCCTTATGAAAAAGATTTTCATGAAAAATCCATTTCTTCTAAGGCCAGACCTTGTCAAATGAAATCGGAGCTTCTTGACCTTTGTAAGAATGAAATTCAGAGTTTGTTAGATAAAAAGCTTATAACCAAAAGTTATTCTCCTTGGAGTTGTACAGCTTTTTATGTTAACAAGGCGGCTGAAAAGGAACGAGGTGTTCCTCGGCTTGTTATTAATTACAAGCCTCTCAACAATGTTCTTCAATGGGTAAGATATCCCATTCCTAATAAAAAGGATTTACTTGATGGGCTTCATTCTGCCACCATCTTTTCCAAATTTGATTTAAAATCTAGATATTGGCAGATCCAAATTGCCCCACAAGATCGGTACAAAACTGCTTTTGTGGTCCCTTTTGGCCATTTCCAATGGAATGTGTTGCCTTTTGGGCTTAAGAATGCCCCCTCTGAGTTCCAAAATATCATGAATGATATTTTTACTCCTTTTTCTGACTTTTCAATTGTTTATATTGATGATATTCTTATCTTCTCTCAATCAATTGATCAACACTTTAAACACTTAAAAATTTTAGGAAAAAATCCTCGCAGGGTAAAAACCTTTTATTTCCACTATAATTTGTAAAGGAACGGTTTACAATCGAATTACAGCAAAAATACAATTTGACTTACGAAATACCCACAGGTGTCGGTTCGTAGTTGTCAGCCCACGAATACCGCATCACTCCCTATGACACGCAGTCGATGATCAGACCAGTACCTCCCGTAAGTGGCACCTATGGTCAGCCCAGTACCTTTCCAAGGCACCTAGATTCAACAGCAAAACTCCCAGCAAAACTATGCTTTGGGTTCCATAAACAACTCACACAAAAAGTCAAGGATTTTGTGAATTATAAAAAAAAATTGAAGCCTCAAAAGTGATGGAGAATAAACCAAAAACACTAAAAACATATTCTGGTTGAAACAGTGTTTTCTCCACACGAAATCAATACGTCTGATACTCTATTTATAAAACATTTAAGGCGGTGACGTGTCAAACAAAAAGTCTTCTCGTTCGAATGAACTGTCATATCATTCGAACGACTTCTGGTTTCGTTCAAACGAGATAGGATCTCGTTTGAACAACTCGGCACAAATCTTGAGATTCATTTTGCAGAGTTTTAAAACATTTGGAGACTTAAAAACCAACACTCTTAAGAATCTGAGAACAGTTATCAAAAAGCTTTTATGATAAAAATATTTTTGAAAAGATAAAAATCCATTTAAAATAATTCAAAAATCATTTTTCATAAAAGGACAAATATTTTGTTTTCTTTTGTAAAAATATCCCAACACTTTTATGCAAAATGTAAATGGAACTTAAACACATTTACCAAATCCGTCCTTGTTGGGCATGATTGTTGAATTCAACTTAAAATTTGGATCGTCGATTATAGATGTATGCTTTCCAATGCTTCGACAAACTTATAGCGGTATACGACATACTAAGTGTGATGGACTATGTCCTTACAGCATATCAGTCCAGTCCAATCAATCCAAGGCTTTGATTACACTTTTTTCAATTGCTTGGTATTTGGTGGGGCAAGTTTTATTCCGATTTCTGCAGGGTTCCTTGTCTTGGTTTGAGAGTTCCCAAGTATAAAAGGGGGTGTGGATGGGGCTTTCCTCCTCACACTTTCTCTTTCTTTCTTTTCCACATTCTTACTTGCTTACTATTTCTTAGTCTTACAATATGGCTCTCCCGATAGCATTGAGTTTGTCAACTACCTCGAAGCCTTGGAAGCACTGTGTTCTTACAATGTTGATTATGACGCCTTTCACATGCGGCGAGTCTCTTTGTGGTGCAACCGGCCTATTAAGTGGAATATGCTGATAGCGGTTGTCGAGTTTTGGTATCCCGAGGATCATGTCTTTCGCTTCGGGTTGGATGAGATTTATCCTACCTACGAGGAATTTTCTGCCATGCTGGGAATAAATCCCAGCATTACTACGGCTTTGCCTGTGTTTTCCCGTTCTTCTAGAGAATTGCTGGCTCGACTTTTTCATATTTCGCCTTCGGCGGCTAGGCCATTGGTTATGGGGGGAATGATTTCTCTTCCTACGGTATTGCAGTCCGTGCATTCGCGGGGCGTGGGTGATGCTGGATATGCCGGGGCCGTTAACCTAGGCATTGTTTCAAAAGTTCTGTTGGTGATCGGGGGGACGCTAGTGGACCCCCAACTGGATGCTATTGTTTCTTGGATATTATACCGTCGCAATCCTGCGGCGATGATACTGGTGGAGACTCTGAATGGACTGGATGCCGGTGGGAGGGTCGTTCTAAGTTTCTGAGGGGTAGCCCTGTAATGTTGTTTATGTGGCCGTCAGAGAGGTTTCGTATGGTGGTCCCACCTGAGTATCCTTTGTCGGCGGTGCCAAACTTCTTCTCGCTCTATTTCATTAGCGTAGGCCTGGACATTGAGAGTTGGAGGAACTAGTTTATAGATCACAGGGAACGAGGCTTACGCTGGTCTCTGGCTTGGTGGGAGGAGCTCCTACCCATTGTAAAGCTTGGAGAGTACCAATACGTCACACTGGTTGGCCTTAGGTGGACCTCTTTCTACTTTCCCTTGCGGCGGCTGCGCCGATATGGTTGGGAGTAAAATGTGCCACCGCGGACACCAAACTTCTTTCCTCTGGAGGATCTGACAGAGCGTATGCACAGTAGGCTTGGTTATCTATAGGATAATCGTCGTCCGTCGACCCATCCTTCTCAGTCTACTGGGCGAGTCTGGCATGTCTCTGGGGACTATATGAAATGGTAATAGAAGAAGGTAGTGGCCAGGATACTGGCTGTGGAGACTGGTCAAAGGTGGTTTGCCATATCTGACACCATAGAGGGAGGCGTCGTGGTCTACCCTAAGCTGGTCCGGGCTTATCGCTCCATGGAGCGTCTGTGATACTCCATTCAGGCCGGGGAGGTTTGGGGAGCCTAGGATGCAGGTGATGATAGTGCTAGTTCCTCTGGCAGCGGCGGGTAGGGCTTTGTGAAGCTTCTTATGATAGGTGAGGTTTTGTGCTTTGTGGGAATAATTTGGGGGTAATTTTCAGGAGTAGTGGGGCTTGTTATTATCCGTTTTTTTAGTGGGTGTAGTGTTAGCAAGGGAAGTCGTTTAACTCTTTACGCCGATATAATCGCACGAAAATTGCAGATAATGAAATAAATAAGTTTTTGATTATCTATTTGTGCCTTTTGATGACTTTTTGCATTTTTGAATTATCTATACCAATCGCTAAGGCATACATAATCCTTTTGTTCTTGTATATGTAAAAATGAACTGTCATTCTCGGGGATAAGAAAAGAATAGCATTATATGAAAAAGAAGGGGGTCGCGCTCATTTGAAGCGAATGAGCTGCCTACGTACCTCTGGGGTTTTGAAAAATTCATTTTTTGAAATGTTTTTAGAAAATCAGGCCCATGTAGTTCTGGGTAGGGGAAAAGAAGAGTTTTTTTTAGAATAAAAGGGAGATAAGAAGAGTTATAGCGCCCCGAGATTTCAAACTAGGGGTCGCACACAAAGCACATCAGGTTACGCGAGCACTTCATACGTCAGTTAGTTGAGGAGAAGGTCGTATCCCTGAGTTTCGTTCCCACCGACTGTCAGTTAGCCGATATTTTCACGAAACCTTTAGATGCCCTTAGATTTGAGAGTCTTAGGATGTCTTTAGGGATTTGCACAGTTAACTGAGGGGTTGGTTCGTGTCTAGCATCGGATGCATTGTCATTGCCATATCATCTGATTCCTATTGCTAGTGTGTGTTATTAGTTTGTTTTATCTTTTGTTTTTTTTATTTCTTTAAAAATCCAAAAAGATTTTCTTTTAGAAAAGCACAAAAAGATTTTATTTTGATAAATTTTTTGAAAAACACAAAAATTCTATGTTTTAAAAGAAACACCAACAAATTTTAACAGAAACAGCCAAAATGTTTTTTTCGTTCATCATATAACCCCTCTCAAAGTACTAACATGAAGGAAAAAAGGGGCCACTTTGTTAGTTAGTTATACTAGTATATACTGCACAACAGTAGGGACCAATTGTATGTACCAGAACTTTAATAAAAGAAATATCCATAAACAATGTAAATACTTTCAAAAAGGTTCACAGACTAATTTAAAAAGCTATTTAACCTATAGTGTGTTGTCAATCTGCTAAATCAAGCAAGGCAAGAGGGCAAAATAACCTCATGAATTGAACCAGTGCACAAAATGTTCGTTCTGAAGGTTAATCACTAAATCAAGATTCAACATAAGCACCAAAAGAACAAACCAATAGTGTCTATTAAATCAATTAAATGTAAATATTAGGCATGTGCAGAATACTATCCAAGTAATTGCAGAAAGTTAAATGAGAAAGGATAAAGTTTTTACGAGTGCCCTACTCTTGTTCCAAGTAAATTGCAACAAATATTACACAGGAAAGGTTGATAATAAGGTGGACAAATCCAAGAGTACAACCATGGGCTTGTGAAAATATGCCACATTTCATGGTGTTTTGTCAAATATGTTTTCCTCAGAGCCCCAATTCCATCCAGCCTGCAACAGCAAATAAATGAATTTCTGGGCTACTTTAATTTGATGATCTGATAATCATTTGAACAATTGCCTTGAAATAAATTTTGTATACTAATAATATATTTCATGTTTTCAAATATGCTAAGTGAGCATACGGACACAGTTCTGAATACTGTAATTAATATCAAAAGCATAACTAACGAGCCTTATCAAGATTATGTTAAAAGGTTATATTGAGTAGCACCCCATTTTTATGATCACTTTGGAGTTACCCGACTTTTTGATAAACTTTTGAGTTACACCCCCATTCATAACTCTCACGATGATTTTTTGCCACACATTTGATCCTTTTGATCAACTTATTATTGGAATTCATACTCTCTCTCACAAACTTTTTCCACTACCAGCAAAATAATTCCAAGTTTCGGTGGATTCCAATATTTTTAATAGTGTCAAATGCGATTTTCGAGTAGTATACCTTACAATTGGGTTGCTATATCAGTGCAGCTCCACCATTTGTAGTGAACACAGTCAACATATGGATACCAGCTACAATACTTATTCACATTGATGCCACGAAGAACTGCTGCAATAACTCCAGTAAATCTGCATACAAGAAGCCCCAGATATAAGATCATTAGACACCATACAGAAGAAACAAGAAAACAACAGGTAAATTTGAGCTCGACTCCCACTTATTGTACAACTTTTGAGTTACCCCAAAAAATCAAAAAACACTCGAGTTACGACCCCATCTCCGAATTTTAGCGACACTGTTAAAGATCTTCGTTAACTTTTGCGCCATTTTTTAGGGTCTAAACAAATATTCATTATTAAACTTGGGAAAATAACTAAGAGGTGGTACAAAAGGGGGTACAAACTTCAAATACGCACCGCACACCCACACCCACCTCGGCAGGTTGCCATACAACAGAATATACACCAGGTACGGTTGGGTTAATAAACATGTGGGTATAGCATTCCAAGGAGAAGATTAATAGTTGCGATTGAGAAAAACGCGATTCGAGCTACAAACTGCAATAAAAAGAGAAATTAAAGGCATGGTTAAAAGGGTTGATATGAGAGGAATGTAGGAGAAAAAATGGTCAATTTAAGGACCTTTTTGGTGTAAAATTTCCACTTTCAGATAAGCCCTGAAAGCATAGCACCAAGCAATCCAAATAGTGCACCAGAGGAAGCAACTGATGATCTGTCTTGAAGAAATAGGGTAGCAACCAAACTTCCACTAAATGCAGACAGTATGTAGATAACTCCAATCCTCACTGATTATCAAAAGGTAAAACAAGAATGTAATGCATTGTACAAAAATGATTCACCGTCTAACTAGCACCCTTTTTAGGGTAAATTGCGAGAAACCCCCAGAACTTTCACACTAGTTGCAAATACCTCCATGAACTATTACTTTTGCAAATAGTTCATCAAACTTTTTCATTTTTTGTAATTTTCGCTAATGAGTAACTGAAAGTAGGGGTGGCAATCGAGTTTTGTTGTGTTATAATCGGTTAGTGTTGAGTACGAGTCATCACTAATCCGATTGGTTTAATTAAGGGGTGATTTTGGGTTGCACGGCTCTTAAGTATTTTTTCGCCACATTTAAGGCTTCTGTGTCTCTTTCGGGGGTCAACCTCAGATACCTGTGAAAAAACTTGGGGTAACTCAAAAGTGGACAGACACGTGGGGGTATAACTAAAAATAACCCTTAATTAATTGTGTCAAGTAACAACCCTACCACAATTCGTTTTTAAATTTGTTACTCGGGTTCTTATGCTTAAGCTGTTAATCACAAAACAAATATTAGCAAAATTCTTTCTCAAAGAGCCAAACCACACGTGCGCCCATATAATATAGCTAACTTCAAATTTTAATGAAATTTATTTTAAAAAATTTCTAAATCTATAAGATTCATATAACGCGATATAAATAAAGAGAAAAAATAACATATTTTATATGTATAACACTAGTTAAACGGGTTATTCGTGTCATAGTAGGGTTATTCGAGCTAGACAGTAACCCTATCTGTTTATTGTCAGCGTTAACGGGTCATGCTATTATTGGTTTGTGTCAAGAGTGGCCAACTCAAACTCGTTAGTTTCGTGTTCGGTTTGGGTCATGCTAAATAGTAGTGTGCAACACTAGCAGACTCCTCAGTCTTTTTAAAAAATTGCCACCCCTGACTTAAAAGGTATGCATAAGGAGTAACTGCAACAATTTTATAGCTTAAGGGGTTATGTGCAACATTAGCAGGGTTTTCGCAATTGGAGAGATAGTTTAGGGGTTTTATTGAATTTTACCCATTAAAATTGCAGAAAATGAAGGATGCCGATAAAGGCACCTTTAATAATTAGTATGTGCACCTCTTTAAACTCGCATCTTTTACGGTAATGAAGAAAAAAAGAAGTGCACATACTAGTTTTAAAAGGTGCCTTTGACAACCCCCAAAATGAAATGAGAAGAATAAAGATTACGAGTTCCAAGTGAGTTCCAACGAATATAACACAGGAGAGGTTGATGATCAGATGGATAATCCCAGAGTGGAACCAAAGGCTTGTGAAAATACGTCACATTTCATGGTGTTTTGTCAAATATGTTTTGTGAAGAGCCCCCATTCCATCCAGCCTGCAACAGCAAATAAATTTTGGGGTTACTTTAGTTTGATGATCTGATAATCATTAGAACAACTCCCTTGAAATAAATTTTGTATACTAATAATATATTTCATCTTTTCAAATATGCTAAGTGAGCATATGGACACAGTTCTGAACACTGTAATCAATATCAAAAGCATTACTCACAAACCTCATCCAGATTATTAATTAAAAAGTTATACTGAGTAGCACCCCATTTTCATGATCACTTTGGAGTTACCCATGATTTTTTAATAAAATTTGAGTTACACCCCCATTCATCACTTTCACAATGATTTTTTGCCACACATTTAATCCCTTTGTGACGCTCATGGGAGTCAAACTCAAGTTTGTGTTAAAACGCTGGGGGTAACACTAAAGTGGACACAATAGTGGGGATGTAACTCAAAAGTAACCCTTAAATTGTCAAGGAGAAGTATCTTAATAGCATAACACTAAAAGATAATTGCACATCTAGAAAGAACAGAGAAAACAAAACGCCTATGGTTTTACATACCCCAGTTCATCTAAACATTATTGGCTTCATTGAGTTACCAAAATAATGAAGGCAATGGAAGAAAGTAAGAGATTAATTTGTCTCACTAACTATATGAATCCATTTGATCGAGAAGCCCCAAAAACATGATTTAGTCTTTACCAATTAGGATTTTACAAAGGTAAATGAACTTCAGATAATTAAATTAGATTCAGCATATATAAATAACATGACGCAATAACTTTATGTTGAGAGTTTTGCATGTCTGAAACTATAAATACAACTATGCATGGACAACCAAAACCATTAAACCCCCACCCACGAACACACAAAGATATACAAATGTATCTACAAAAAAAGATAATAAAACACAAAATACCAAGAACCAAGGGAGCAATCAAGTGAGATCCGAAAGGAAGGTTTTGTAATCTTTGTTGGATAGAACAAGTTTCAGTGACTTTAATGAGGTGCTGGGAAAAAACTTACTCGAATTTGGGGGGAAGTAACCATAAATTACACTACAAAAAAAACAATATAGAATGAAAAATGAATACAAACCAACGCAGGGAAATGAATAGACAGGATGAACATTGTTCAGAATGAACTACCATATCAACTACATCACATTGCCCCAACTTTCTCAGCAACGAAACAGTGGTAATACAAGAAACTTAGATGAAAATAGTCAATAAAACTAACTCAATTATGAAAAGAATGGACCAATAAAATTCAGGACAGGAACAAGTACACAAAAACTAGCTAAGGAAATCAAGATTCAACCAAAAAAAAAAATCGAATTCATGAATAAACAAATGAACTATAAAAACAATTTGCAAAGACCAATATTTCAATACACACGCACACACACATATATAGGGAGAGAGAGAGGGGGAATTGAACACATTTTTTTCAGCCAAATTGGATACGTAAGTTTTCTTTAAAAAATTATCAAATTTTTTGACAATATTTTTTGCGCCAATTCTGATTCCGATGGTTTTGCCAAAATTGAAAATTTTGAAAAAATCAACAAATTCAAAAATTGAAAATCGAAAATTAGTAATTTTTCGGATAAAAAGCGATTTTTTTTAATAATGGGAAAAATATATTCTATTCCGCTTTCAATTCGATTTTTTCGAAAAAATTGAAAATCGGAATTTGGCAATCGAAAATAGCATTTTGAAATTTGTGCAAAAAAAATAGTGAGAATAATGGTTGTAAACATTATACCAATGAACTTGTGTAAATCTACAACTTTGGGTTTTAAATTTGAATACATTGAACACTGCAATGACATCCATGTCAAAATTACATTTCATTGCACAGGTCAAAACTATAGCTATAAAACTCTTAAGAGCATATAAGATTGTAAAAGTCCTCAAACCTTTCTTCAAGATGTTGGTGATTGGAAATACTCTGAACTTATCGTTACAAGAACACATTAATATCAAATGACCAGAGCTTACCATGGTCTGCATTAATCATATAACAACAATTAGCATATCATTATTATGGTTCCACTAAAGTGAAAAATAACTACTATGTAACAAAAATTGACTAAACGAAAACTTGATTCTCTAAGAAGCAAGAGCTTCAAATGTAATGTACAGGTGCTAGGAATATCTGAAAATAATCCAGTATTTCCATTGGAAGGTTATTGCAAATTGTAACCCCTATCCATAGTATGTTTGCATATTAATGTTCATATGTCCTTTCTTTAACATATGTACTTCATATGGTAAAGGGAATCAAAGAATTTTTTTAGTGGCAGGGAGGGGGGGGGGGGGGGAGAAAAAAAACGATGACAAGAAACACAATGTGCTTAAGATGCCCCGAAGGGGATCAAGGATTGTAAATTTAGGAGTACACATGTTGGGAATATTTGGTCATATTATTTAGATACAAAACAGATAGTAATAGATGTAAGGTTAATGTGTAAAATAAACCCCTTGACTTTAATTTTTTTTACAACAACCCTCTGAATCAATTTCAATGCAAGAAACTCCCCTGAAATATGCATGTTGTTACAAAGACTCCCTTATGTGTTTCTAAAAAGTCCTCGAAAAGGGATATTTGTAACAAAATGCAGAGTTCAGGGGGTAATTGAACAAAGTGAAAGTTCAGGGGGGATATTAGCACTTTGGTCTTGATATAATTATAGGATATCAGAATTTTTAGTATTATTTTAGTCGAATTAAATATTTGCACGATATTTGGTATTCTATGCATTAGCCTCATCCAAATATAAAAATGTAATCTGGACAGTCTGAGATAGCATTTGAGCAACTGAATACTGGAACTCCATACTCTCTCTCGCTCGCTCGCTCACTTTTTCTACTACAAGCAAAGGAATTCCAAGTTTCAGTAAATTCCAATGTAGTAGTGTAAACTGCGATTTTCGAGTAGTATACCTGACAATGGGTTGCTAGATCACTGCAGCTCCACCATTTGAAGGAACACAGTCAACATATGGGCACCAGGTACAATACTTGTTCACATTGACGCCACAAAGAACTGTTAGAATAACTCCAGCAAGTCTGCCTACAAGAGGCCCCAAAAAGAAGACCTCAGATCATAAGACACCATATAGAGGAACCAAGAAGAAGACAACGGGTTCACTCCCACTTCTTGTACAACTTTAATATTTTTTATTTAATTTGTGGGGATAACTGGGGTGGTACAAAAGGGGTAAGGTACAAACTTCAAATACACCCCCAAAGAAAAAGGATTATTGGCTTTACCCGTTGATGCAATTCTGTATTTAGAGTAATCCCCGTTCACATTTATTAATTAGACAGACCCAGGTTTCAATACAACAGAATATACACGAGGAACCGGTGGGTTAATGCAAATGTGGGTATGTGTAATTATTAAACGTGCAGGCAGGTATGTCTAGGAGGTAAAGTCAACCCACCCACCCCACCCCACCCCAAGAAAGAAAAAAATCCCTTAGAGGGTAAAAACTATTGAAAACTCACAGTGGACCGAAGATCACAAGAAAAACAATCCTCAACAAAGGTATGTCCAGCTTCTCCCGAAGTTTGACCGAGTGTTTGACATCATATTCAAATAACCCTCCTTTGTTTTGTGCCTTTCTCCCTAGCTGAAGGCGGAACAGAAGAACAAATCCGAGAAGGAATCCGATATAAATCCTCCAATATTTCAGAGATTGTTTACCTAAGTTAGCAGTCCGAGGAGAAGATTAACCGTCACGATTGAGAAAAACGCTATTAGAGCTACAAACTGCAATAAAACGGATAAATTAAAGGAACGATTAAAAAGGGTTAATGAGAGAGGGATGTAGGAGAAAAAAGGGTTAATTTACGTACCTTTTTGGTGTACAATTCCAGTTTCGGAGAAGCCTCAAAAGCATATCACCAAGTAATCCAATAAGTGCACCAGAGGACGCAACTGATGATTTGCCTTGAAGAAATAGTGTAGCAACCAAACTTCCACTAAAAGCACACAGTATGCATACGACTCCAATGCTCACTGATTATTAATGGTAAAACAAGAACGTCATGCATTGTATGGAAATGATTCACTGTCCAACTAGCACCCTTTTTAGAGTAAATTGCGAGAAACCCCCGGAACTATCACACTAGTTGCAAATACCTCCCTGAGCTATTAATTCTGCAAATATTACATCGAACTATCACATTTATTGTAATTTTCCACCAAATGAGTCATTACAAGGGTGACCATTTTTACGACACATTTGAGGCTTTTGTGATGCTTTTGGGGATCAACCTTAGATATTTTGAAAAAGTTCAGGGTAACTCAAAAGTGGACAAAAAAGTGGGGGTGTAACTCAAAACAACCCTTAATTAATGGTGTCAAGTACCCAACACTATCACGATTCATTTATTCAATGTGGCATTCGGGTCTTGCGCTTAACTCGTTAATCACATAACAAAGATTAACAATTTCTTTCTTAGTGAGACTCACTACACGTGAGGTCCCTATAATATAGGTATTTTCAAATGTTAATACTATTAAGTTCAAATTTCTCTAAATATATCAAATTCATATAATGTGATATAAATAAGGAGAGAAAGTAAGATATTTTATCGGTATAAAACTAGTTAAATATGTTAGTCAGGTTATTCGACGTAGAAAATAACCATATCTTTTATTGTCTGTGTTAACGGGTTATGCCATAAATGGGTTTGTGTCAAGAAATGGCCAACTCAAACTTATTATTTTTGTGTTGGGTTCGGTCTTGTTAAAAGTTGCCACCCCTAACTTAAAAGATATACATAATGAGTAATTGGAACGCTAGAAGGGTATTTGCAATTGGAATGATAGTTTAGGGGTTAATGCATTATGCAGCAAATGAAATGAGAAAGTATAAAAGATTTACAAGTTCCAAACTCTTTTTCTAAGTGAATTCTGACAAATATTACACAAGAGAGGTTGACGATAAGGTGGACAATCCAAGAATGCAACAACGGGCTTGTGAAACTACGCCACATTTCTTGGCATTTTGTCAAAAATATTTTCTGCAGAGCCCCCATTCCATCCAGCCTGCAGCAGCAAATAAATGAATTTTCAGGTTACTCTATTTTATAATCTGATAATTATTTGAGCAATCCCCTTGAAATAAATTTTATATACTGATAATATATATTTTCAAATATGCTAACTGAGCCCGTGGACACGGTAATCAATACGAAAAGCATAACTCACTAGCCTTATCAATATTATGTGGGTTAATCAAAAGGTTATTATGATCACTTTGGATTTACCCTCAACTTTGTAATTAAATTTGAGTTACACCCCCATTCATCACTTTTAAGACATATTTGTTGCCACACATTCTCCTTTTGAGATGCCTTAGGGAGTCAAACCCAAGTTTGTGTTAAAACGCAGGGGGTAACACTAAAGTCGACACAATAGTGGGCACGTAACTTAAAGTAATTCTTAACTTGTTAAGGAGAAGTATATCAATAACATAACACTGAAAGACAACTGCATATCTCAAAATAACAAAGAAACAACAATATGTATATCGTTTTACATACCCAGTTCAACTAAATAATATTGGCTTCATCGTGTTACCAAAATAATGAAGGAAATCAAAGAGAATTAGAGATTTTTTCTTTACCAATTAGATTTTACAAAGGTAAATGAACTTCATACATTAAATTAGATTCAGCATAACTTTTTATCTAGTGTTTTGCATGTCTCAAACTATAAATACCATAATGCAAAAATAATTTTTTTAATTATTTGGCAATCAAAACGAAGATGATTAAAGCAAAAGATTCTCAAAAATTCACCAAAGGCATTATATCACATGCAAGGAGAACAACCAAAACAATTCTCAAACCTACCACCACCCCCACCCCCACCCCCACCCCCCACCCACCCAAACGGTATTTTAAAAAAAGATAATAAAACACAAATTACCAAGAATCAAGGAAGCAATAAAGTGACAGCTGAAAGAAAATTTTAGGAAACTCTGATGGATATTATAAGTTTAAGTCAATCTAATGAGGTGCTGGGGAAAGTAACCTTAAGTTACACAACAAACAATTCTGCAAACATCTAACCAACAATATAAAATGAAAAATGAATACAAAATCAAACCAGGGAAATCAATAGACAAGATGAAATCTGTTCATAATGAACTACAAATTCAATTACATCACATTGTCCCAAATTTCTCAGCAACCAAACAATAGTAATAGAAGAAACCTAGACGAAACTATGCAAAATAAATTCTATTATAAAAACATTCACCCAAAAAAAATTCAGAACAGGTCTAAGTACACAAAAAACAGCTAAAGAAATCAAGATTCAACAACAAAAAAAAAAAGACGGATTCATGGATAAACAAATGAACCATAAAAACAATTTGCAAACACCTATCTTACAATACATACATACACACATTTTTTGGGGGTAAAATATAAATATTATAAACCAAAACTTTAACATGAAGTACAAATGTCAAAAATCCCAAATAATGGCCCACACAACAGCCCACAAAATGAATCAGGAATAAGCTAGAGACCCAACCCAAATCTACGGGCCTAATATGCCAAAAAAACCGAGGGACAACAATAATAACCTATATAAAGGAAAGAAAGACCTATCGAAATGAAACCCTAACTACAACATTCTCTCTCTTCCTCCACAATCAAAATAATCAAACCACAAATCCATCTAGAATAATCCAACATCTTCCAAACACATCAGCTACCAAGGTCTTCAGACAATTGAAGATCGAAAAGATGAACCATCTCTGAATAATCTCCACAAAAAACATAACCATTCTCATCTCAGCTAAGAATACCAGAACCAGACGATCAGATCATAAAAAGCAACATCACGTACAAAGCTCAACTAAAATCATGGACATTCAATTCTTAAGATCATCTGATAAACACAACCATGAGATTGAGTAACAAAACACTTTAAATCACACATGCAGATCTCATTTATGGAGAAGGCGAGAGAGCTCAAAGCCACTTAACATAGAACAACGAAGAACCCAACAGTCACAAGCCCCGAAAACTCAACAACAATAAGATCCTCCAACCAATAAACTAACAAAACCAGGTAAGAACTCAACTAAGATCTTGAGATCTCCAACGTAGCAATTAAGTGAAGGGAAATGAAGAGTTGGATAACAGAAACAGTTATAACAGTTGTGTTGATTGTAATTGTCAGTAGTTGTTTGTTAGTTGGCTAGTTAGTTAGAGATTCAATCGCATTCATTGATCTGTAACAGAATTGTAGACTTCTCTCCATAAAAGACATAGCATTGTAATCGTAATTTTCAAGCTAATACAAATAAGTTAATTCTCTTTTCAATTTGTTTTTCAATTCTTATTTCTTTTCCATTTCAATTATTTTAAAATATGTCACAACTGTGACAAATTGATATCAGAGTAGCCTTGATTGGGAACACAACCTCAAATAATGGCTGATTCAACCCATTAAAACACTAGAGGCAGGATTCAAGGAGCAAGAAGCCAGGATTTCAGACATGGCTTCTCAAACACGAGTGAGAGACTAGCCAATGTCGAATCCAATTTAGTTCAATTGAAGGCTTTCTTTGAACATTTGGATGGCAATATGAAGGATGTGCAAACACAAATGAATGAGCTAGCAATTAGCAGTTTAAATAATGACAAGGAAGCCAAGCAAGAATATCTTTCTAGGCATTCAGAAGGAGTGGAAATAATAGGAGGCAACAAGGAGTTTGATAAGAAAGGGGGAAGATGGAATGGATCAAATGGGGATCATCAATTTCATTTACCCAAGATTAATTGTCCCCAACAACAATCTACGAACATGGGTTGGAAAGTGTAATAAAAATTTTCCAGTTTAATCACATGGAGGAATTTTTGGTGGACATTATGCAAGGTTTGAAGATTTGAAACAAATAGATGTGATTGCGGAATTTAACAAGCTGCAATAAGAAGGCACAGTAGAAGATTATCAATCAAAATTCGAGGAGTTGAACTCTGTCATGATGGGTAAGATAAAAGGCTTAACTGAACACCTTTTTCTTTCTAGTTTTGTTAGTGGTTTAACTTCACAAATCAAGAATAAGTATAGTTGTTTGACCTTAAAATCCTAGACCATGCAATTTCATTATCCAGAAAACAAGAAAACAATCTCGAATCACATAAATCTAAATTTCCATTTAAAATCATTTAATCCTAGCACTAGACGCCCACCCACTTGATTCTACCAACAAAAATCTTGGTCAAACCTTAATTTGAATTCTATTGCACAAAATCCAAAATCATCTAACACCATTCCTTTCACCTGTCAAACTAAACCTATTTCCACCATTGATAACCAAAATTTCAATAAAAATAACTCTCCTGTGATTCCAGTTAAAACAATAACTAAAAGAGAAATGGAAAATAGGAGAGCCGTGGGATTGTGTTATCATTGTGATGAGGTTTATATACCTGGTCACAAATGCAATTCTAGGAGATTTTATATGTGTTGCAGTAGGAGAATGTGATGTGGAGAACAATATTGAAGTAGTAGAAAATAATGAGGAGAAAGTGGAGGAAGGAGAGATGGAAATTTATGTGCATGCTTTGTATGGGCAGGCGGCTCATAATACTATTAGAATTAAATGTGTTGTAAGGAAATTTATGTGCATGCTTTGTATGGGCAGGCGGCTCATAATACTATTAGAATTAAAGGTGTTGTAAGGAAGAAACCCTTAAAGCATTCTAATATATACATGAAGCACTCACAGTATTGTTCATATGCCTGTGGCAATAAAATTGAGTCTACTAGTCAACTACTAGTACTTGTTGCTGATGGCAATAAGATGATGACCAATGAGGGCTGCCCTCAATTCAAATGGAAGATGGAGGGGAAAGAATTTGAGGCAGATCTTAGAATGTTACAATTAGAAGGATGTGAGATGGTGTTGGAGTTGATTGGATGAAACAATTCACTCCAGTCACATTTGATTTTAATGAACATCAGGTGGTATTCAAAAAGGAGGGACGCAAAATAGTGCTTAAAGGGGAAAATGAAGAGACCAAATTACAAGCCATGTCTGGGCAGTCAATTATGAAACTGCTCAAGAAGTCCACTAAGGTTTATTGGGAAATGGTTTTTGATTAATGGTTCCACCGAAAGCAAGGAAGAAATATCAACAATCATAACAACAGTCCTAAAAGAATTCGAAGATGTGTTTTCTGAACCTAAGGGTTTACCACCAAAGAGATCTCATGACCATCAAATTCCTCTCAAACATGGGGAGGAACCTAAAAATTAAAGGCCATATAGATATACCCAATTCCTAAAGGCTGAAATTGAAAGACAAGTTCAGGAGATACTTGATTCAAGAATTATCCAGCCAAGTCATAGTCCATTTGCTTCTCCTTTTTTATTGGTGAAGAAAAAAGACGGGAGCTGGAGATTTTGTGTGGTTCATTAACGTCTAATTGAATTCAAGAAAGGTTCTAACAAATACAAATAGAGACCCAAGTTATCTAGTAAAATGAGGATGTGGCATCGGTAATGGTCGGGATAGCTCAGCTGGTAATAGGAAAGTAAATGATCTTACAGGAAAAGATAACTTTCCTATTCCTATAATAGATGAGTTATTGGATGAATTTGATGTGTTTTGCGATACGTAGCGACACCTAGCGCGTGGTTGTGCTTCAGGGAAAAGACTATTTTTTATTTTTATTTTAGTTTAGGGTAATATTGTCCTTTTCTTCTATTTTTAGTCTTTAATTGGTCTCCAAGCATGTTTCGAACTAATTAGTCATTTTTATTTATTAGTTGTCCTTTTTAATCTTTTGGGGCTTTACTTGGCTACCAAGTAATTTTTCTCTTATAAATAGGCCATTGGCCCTCATATGTAATACACCTGAATATTGAGAAAGAGAATATATAGAGAGAAAGAAACCCATTTCCTTGATTTAGTTTTATTTGTTGGTGGTGGTGGTGGTGGTGGTGTGTAATTGTAGTTGTTGTGTAGTTGTAATAATAAAGCTTCTGCATTCATAGATTCACATCAAATTGGTATAAGAGTTGCGTTTATTCTTTGTATGCATCGTGGTGTGTGAAGTGGGTATCGAGTTGTGGAATCGGATGGATGGATGGAAAATAGGAATTGGATGGATGGAAACCCCAGATTCCATCATCGCTAATTGGGGGCATACTAACCCTTTTAACCACCACTTTTCCACTCTCTACCACCTCATCTTCCTCCACCATCACCCCTCCTGCGACCACACAACCACTGCACTCTAAAATGCAGCCCCATCTTCTTCCCCACCCTCTGAAACACTCCCTCACCCTCCTCTATAGCCCTAAACCTAACCCCACCACCTCCAAACTCCCAACCCTAACCCCCACGTTTTATCCTAATCTGACCTAACCACTTTTAACCCTATTTTAACCCTTTCTCCACTCATCTATGCCCAACCACAATCAAACCCGATCAAAAATGAACCTTCCCTACCTTGACTCGATCCTCTACCCTCTATTTGACCACAAATCCGGTCAAAATGGGTCTAATGGCCTATTTTTGACACAACTCAAGACTTCCATGAAAAATGTGTCCCACTTGGGATCCATTTCCGACTATTTGCCATTTTTGGGTCCGACTTTCCGGAATTTCGCCGCCTTCAGTTCGCTTTTTCTGCCATCGTACTCACAAAAGTGTGGTCGCAAGAGTTTCCGCCTAGTCAGATTCAAGGGTCCACCAAGCCAAGTTGCAACCATGTGCTCGTGGTGTAGAGAAGGAGGATATGGTCGTCAATTTTTTGTTGCTCGGATTTTGTAGAGAATATTGTCGGGATTTGGGTATATTAGACCCATTATTGTTGAGGTTCATACGCATGGGACTAATTAAAGTTTGGGAAGCCTACTTTTCGTTGATGTTGATTAGGGTCCAAAGTTTTTCGAGGATTATATCAGGTGGCATTGATGATTCATCTTACACGCTCGAGGACAAGCTTTTCGAAGATGGGGAGAATGATGTGTTTTGTGATACGTAGATAAACCTAGCGCGTGATTGTCCCTCCGGAAAAAGACTTTCTTTTATTTTATTATTTAGTTTAGGGTAATATTGTCATTCTCTTTTATTTTTAGTCTTTAATTGGTCTTCAAGCATGTTTGGGACTAATTAGTCATTTTTAGTTATTAATTGTCATTTTTAGTCTTTTGGGTCTTTACTTGGCTACCAAGTAATTTTTCCCTGATAAACAGACCCTTGGCCCTCATATGTAATTACACTTGAATATTGAGAAAGAGAGTATAGAGAGAGAAAGAAACCCATTTCCTTAGTTTAGTTTTATTTGTTGTTGGTGTTGTTGTGTAGTTAGTAGTTGTTGTGTAGTTTTAATAATAACACTTCCTCATTCATAGATTCACATCAGAATTGCATGGGGCAACATTGTTTTCCAAGTTGGATTTGAAAGATGGATACCTTTAAATAAGGGTGGCAGAAAATGATGTTTATAAGATAACTTTTAAACACACAATGGGAGTTTTGAATTCAAATCATGCCTTTCGGCTTAACAAATGCACCAGCCACTTTTCAATCATTGATGAATGAAATTTTTAAGAAAATTTGTATTAGTTTTCTTTTATTATATTCTCATCTACAATCCCATATTATAACCTCATAAACATCATTTACAACAAGTATTGGAACTCTGGAGGAAAAACAAGTTCTATACAAAATTATCAAAATGTGTTTTTGCTCAAAAATAGATTGAATATTTGGGTAATCTCATTTATGTCCAGGGAGGTAAAGTAAAAGAAATAGTTGAGTGGCCTAGACCAATAGGTGTCAAGTCTCTAAGAGGATTTTTGGGCCTTACAGGGTTCTATAGAAAGTCGGTCAAAAACTATGGGACTATCAGCAAACAATTAATTGAGTTGTTAAAGAGTGGAGTGTTAGTGCTGAAGAGGCTTTTAACAATCTTAAGCATGCAATGAGTATTGCCCCAATCTTGGAAATTCCCGATTTTTCTCAATCATTCATTGTGGAAATTGATGCTTACTCATCAGCTATTGGAGTTGAGCTTATGCAGAACAACAGACCTATAGCTTTCTTAAGAAAATCTTTGGGTGCTAAAAATTTGGGGTTATCAATTTATGAAAAATAACTGTTGACAATCATCCATGTCACAACAATGAAGAGCGTATTTGCAGGGCACTCATTTTTTAATTCTCACTAATCATCAAAGCTTGAGATACTTCATGGACCAAAGAATAACTACCCTATTGCAGCAGAAATGGCTCACTAAAATGCTTAATCTAGACTATGAGATCAAACATAAGAAAGGTGTGGAGAATTTAGTTGCCGATGCTTTATCTAGACAACATGAAGATAGAGGATCATTGACTGTTATATCAAGGGTAATTACTTGGCGTATGGAAGTTATGGATAATTATACAAATGATGTCAAATGTCAAGAACTTATCACACAAGCTTTGCTCTCACATAATACTTCTAAGTACTCGTACAAAAAGTGTATACTGAGGATAAAGCGCAAAATTTGGATAGGAAATCAAGGAGATCTGAGAATGCAAATTCTGAAGACACTTGATGAATCTGCTATGGGATTAGAGGCAGCTTATAGAAGGGTTAAAATATTGGTTGATTGGACATGCCTCAAAACAAGTTTAAAGCAGTTAATTCAAGAATGTGATGTGTCAACAAAACAAAGTTGAACATGTTACATCTCCTGGTCTCTTGCAACCTTTATCTATCCCTACTCAACCTTGGTCACACATCAATATGGACTTTATCAAAGGATTTCCAACATCAGCTGGTTATGATCTTATTTTTGTGGTACTGGACAGATTCACTAAGTATGCTCATTTTGTAGCATACAAGCAACCATATACTGCAATAGACATAGCCAAATTATTCTTTGATAACATGGTAAATCTTCATGAGATTCCTCACTCTATTGTTTCTTATCGAGATAAGGTCTTTATGAGTTAATTATGCAAGAAATATTTTGATTAATGGGTACTAGACTTCACCTCAACTCTGCACATCATCCCCGCACATCATCCCCAATCTGATGGGCATACGGAAAGGGAAAACCAATGTCTGGAAATATATTTGAGGTGCGTGACTGGTATGAGACCTACCAAATGGAGTCAGTGGTTAAGTTCTGTTGAATGGTGGTACAATTCTAGCTACCATAATAGCTTTAAAATGTCTCATTTTTAAGCTCTTTATGGGTAGCCTCCTCCTCATTTGGCCATACCAACCCATTTGGATACTTCAGTAACAACAGAATTGAAGGACAAACAACTAATGTTGCAGCTGTTAAAGGGAGAATTTAATTAAGCTCAAATTAGGATTAATGAATATCCTGATAAAGGGATATCTAACAGGTAATTCAAAGTAGGAAATATGGTTTACCTAATGATACAACCGTATCGGCAATCTTTAGTGGCACTACGGAGGAACTGGATATTGGATGTAAGATACTTTGGTCCTTTCAAAGTGTTAGCAAAAGTTGGTAAAGTAGCTTATCGATTGGAGTGGCCTCCTCAGGTTCACCTCGTTTTTCATCTCTCACAACTAAAGAAGAAACTCGGCCATGCTAGTAAAACTTCAACACAGTTACCATTAATTATGACATAAGGATAGTTTAGAATGGAACCAAGCCATCTTAGAAAGAAGGTTGGTGCAGAGAGGCAATAGACCCGTTTCACAAATTCTAATACAACGGTAAAATAGCATACCTAAAGACTCTACTTGGTAAGACTGCGATTTTATTACAGTTTCTTTCCCTTATTTTGTTCCTTGAGGGCAAGGAAAATTTGAAGGGGTGGGTAATTGTCACATGTGGAATTCAAATAGCAGTTAAGAGGAGGTAAATGATGACTTCGATAACAGAAACAGTTATAGGAGTTGTGTTGATTGTAATAGTTAGTAGTTGTTTATTTGTTAGCTAGTTAGTTAGAGATTCAATCACATTAATTGATCTGTAACAGAATTGTAGACTTATGTCTATAAAAGACATAACATTGTAATCATAATTATCAAGATAATACAAACAAGTTAATTCTCTTTTCAATTTCTTTTTCAATTCTTTCCAACTGTTATTTCTTTTCCATTTCAATTCTACTAAAATCCGTCACAAGTGTGGCATGAACTAAATATTCAATTATATTGCATTGTCCCAACTATCCCAGTAACCAAACGGGTAACAGAACTATGTAAAACCCAACTAAAGAAACCATAATTCAAGAGAGAACAAATTTGAGAAACAAAAGAACCATTATGATCTTCTGCTAAACCTTAAACTACAATATATATACACATTCAATAAGACAAACAGAGAAATCAAGAATGAATGAAAAACCAAACAGAGAAATTCTGCTCACAATGAACTCCAAATTGTCCCAACTTTTTAACCAAACCTAACTCAACTATGAAAAGATTCACCTAGTAAAACCCATAACATGAACAAGGAAACAAAATATAGCTAAAGAAATCAAGATTCAAGAGTGCCCCCAACTTTCACAGCGACCAAACATATGAGTTACAAGAAACCCAGATATAACTACTCAAAACCCATCTCTGTGATGAAAAAGTTCACCCCCTAAAACCAAGAACAGAACAAAACCCAGCTAAAGAAACCAATATTTGACGTAAATGACATCAAATGGGAAATAAGAGGAAGATGTCACACGTCTCAACTCTCCAAAATATAGGATGTCCAAAATGAGACTACAATATGGGTATTTATAGGTGGGAAGTAGCTTATGCTCCAAGCAATGTTCTAATTACAAATATATCCCTATTAGCCTTTGACACTTCCTTCCTATAATACCAAACAAACAATTACTAAAAGAAAATACATCAAAATAAGGAAAATAACAAAAATGCCACTAATGCCTAAAAATAAATCCTAAATCTTCATTCACATCATTCTCTTCGCCTTCGAAAAAGCTCGTCCTCGAGCTTTCAAAATTGGAGTTGAGTGAAAAATTCCCAAAATATGTGTCCGAAGAGGCAACACAAAATATTGGGGTCTCAAAATAATTTCGAAAAATGCTGTCAGCTTGAGTATAAGCAACAGGTCAAGATGAATGGCAATTTCGAAACCTCCACTCGACCACTTGTCTTTGAGCTGCAGGCTACTGCTGTAAGAGGATAATAGGGCTGCCTGAGTGATGAAGGAATTGAACAGGTTGCTGAAACTGCATCACCTGTTGCTTTAGAGAATCTCCAATTCCTAAATTATGCAAACCGACTGCCAACATGGTTTGGTACTGCTGATTAAGGTCATTTCGAAAGAATGTTGGGTCGACCCCTTGCTACATCCAGGGAAACATACCAACGAAATGGAAATTGACAAGTCCTTGCTCACCAGTATCCCTTCTTCTTAACCACGTGATGCCATTAATGGCTTCGTCTCTGCTATATCTTGAAAAGATGAGGCTCCAGGATACCAAGCTCTTTTGAGCCTGAGGGGGAACAAGGATGGATACATGGGACAAGTTGTCAAAGGTTTAATTCCCCATAACGACACATGGGGCTACCTCTCACCAGCAATTGACTAATCCCAACCGACCTTGACAAATCGCCGGTGTGATTTTGACCAGCGAACGAGGTCTAAGTCACCGATGCCAGTGATTGTACCCATGTATCTTCGGACACTTGATTCTTCAGCAATAACTCTCTTGGCACTGGCAAACACGCTCCAGCCAGTAGTAAGAAGATGCCGTTTAGGTTGTCTTCTAGGGAGAAATTCGGTAACAATTTCTTGACAGAACTTCTTGATAGCAATCTTAGACCCTCCTAGATAAAAAATTAGGGTTTCTTGGGTAAAAATTTTGGTTGGAGATGAAATTGAAATGGGATCAGAGGGTTTGGTTGGAGAAACTAGGGATTTTTTCTTGGCGGGAGGGGTAGGGGTCTTGGACGGCAGCCGTAATGTCTATCCGACCCTTTTTCAAGCAGGGGCAGCAGTATTCTGGTGGTTCTTGGTTTTTCCGGTGGTTCCTCCGGCGGGTAGGTCTGGTCCAGCCCGGGTGGTGGGGTTTTCTAGGATTTTTGTGCTGGCTACGGGTGGTGGTAATTTTTTCTTCGTGGAGATAGAGGCAGAAGCGTGGGTAGAGACATTTTGGTGGCTAGGGTTAGGGTTAGGGTTTTGGGTGGTGGTGGAAGGGAGGCGAGCCTCAAGATCGTCAAGTCGTGCTAAGAGGTGGTTCAAGACCCCCTCGAACCGATCCATGCGAGCTTCTACGGGAGCATATCTTCTCTTAAAACTCATTTGTCGTTGTTTACGATTTTTTGTTCATACACAACAACAACAACAACGGGTAGAACCATCGAGGCTCTGATACCAATTGACGTAAATGACGCCAAATGGGAAATAAGAGGAAGATGTCACACGTCTCAACTCTCTATCAATAAACTCTCCAAAATATAGGATGTTCCAAATGAGACTACAATAGGGGTATTTATAGGTGGGAAGTAGCTTATGCTCCAAGCAATGTTCTAATTACAAATATATCCCTATTAGCCTTTGCCACTTCCTTCCTACAATACCAAACAAATAATTACTAAAAGAAAATACATCAAAATAAGGAAAATAACAAAAATGCCATTAATGCCTAAAAATATTAAAAATACTAAAAATAAACCCTAAATCTTCATTCACATCAATATTCAAGAGAGTGACCCCAACTTTCATGTAACAAAACAGAAGAAATTCAAGAAACCGATAAATCTACGCAAAACCCAACTCAATTGTGAAAACATTTTCAGCTAAATAAACCAAGATTAAAGAATATTAGGGGTGGCAATTCGTGTTTTTGGGTCGAAATTTAAACTGACACGACACGACAACGATTTTTTGGCCACAAACACGATAGAAACGACTTCATGCTTTCTTTTTCAGAAACACGACCTGTACGACACAACTAAATCGATTTCTTAAATTTAATGCTTAATCAAATAAAAACATGATTAATGTGCTAACCTGAATAAAAATATGATTGACATGACAAGAAAAGATAACACGATTAACACGACTTATAATTTTGATGCAACACGATTTGTGCCAATTTTAGGTTAATTTTGTGTCAATCCGTATCATGTTTTCGTGTCGTTTTTAAAATTTCCACCCCTTAGAATATATACCCAACTTTCTCGGCAACCAAACATATGAATTACAACAAACCCAGATTAAAATACTCAAAACTCAACTCAATTATGAAATCATTCACCCAATAAAACCCAAAACAAGAACAAAGGCCAGCTAAACAAGATTATATAGAATGCGCTAACTTTCTCAGCAACCAAACACATGGAATACAACAAACCCAGATAAAACTACCCAAAACCCACTGAAAACATTCACCCAATAAAACCCAGCTAAAGAAAAAGAGATTCAAAAGAGTGCTGCCAACTCTCTCAGCAACCAAACAGAGAAAATACAAGAAACCCAGATAAAACTACTCAAAATCCAAATAAATTATGAAAGCATCCACCCAATAAAACCATACTAAAAAAATAAGATTTAAGAACATACGCAACTTTCTTTGCAACCAAACAGGTGTAATAGAAGAAACCCAAATAAAACTACCCGAAACCCCAATTCTGAAATATTCATCAAATAAAACCCACCTAAAGACATCAAGATTCAAGAATCTACCCAACTTTCTCAGCAACCAAACAGGGCTAATAGAAGAAACCCAAATAAAACTACTCAAAACCCAACTCAATAATGAAATCACTCACATAATAAAACCCAGCTCAAAAAAATCAAGATTTAAGAATCTACCCAACTTTCTCAGCAACCAAGCGGATGAATTACAAGAAACCCAGATAAAACTAGCGAAAACCCAACTCAATTAAAGAAACATTCACCCAATAGGACCCAGATAAAGAATTCTAGATTTTAGAATCTACCTGACTTTCTCAGCAACCAAACAGGGGTAATAGATGAAATGAAACCCAGATAATACTAGTCAAAACCTATATAAAGAAACCAATATAAAGAAAAGGAGAAGTTTACTCTAAGAGGCTTCTGAGAAAAGACAACCTTCCAAGAGGCTTGAAAGCACAATATAAAATGATTAAGTGACCAAGCCCGGTTTGTGGTTTTAGTCTGCTAAAATATCGTAGCGCTATTAAATATTCTTGTTCTTGACAAGAAGTATAATTTAGAAATTTTATTGGAGTCATTGAGTCAGTACTCTTTAATTACTATTTTGCATTGGCAAGAATAAAAGTGTTCCTTCAACTAACTGAGATATATTCTACGAAGCATTAATACTTGGTATTTTACGTCAATTTTTCCCTGTAATAATATAAATATAGTATATGTGGCGTTGTTGGTTTGTTGTTGCAAATTCACTCTTATTGTCAAATATTACATTTAATTATCCATGGTTAGCGAGCTTTGTCATTAACCATTTCATCTGCATGAATCTAAAATAAGTTTCATGTATTAATACTTCTTTATAAAACATTATATATGCAAAATTGTTCATAGTATATGTTAATCAAGCACCTCGATATATGAACATGGTAATGAAGTATAAATATGTTATTAAAAAGCCAAAAAAACTTCGCATACCCATTACATATATAGAAATGAAATAATATTTGGTGCTCGTGACGTGACATAATTATATGTTATTCATTATTAAGTTCAACAGCTAGCCAAAGTGCTTGCAGTTAGCTTTAATTATACCAAACACAAATCACAATTCTTTAATTATATTTTTGGAGTATATTTCATTTAATATTCACTTACAATGAGAAATTTTCATGGTGCACATAATTGATTAATATCTAATATATACACATTTGTATAAACCTTACATAGGGATACATAAATTGAAAAAATAAAATCAATACATGTAGCTATGTTGTTTGCGTATCTTAGTGTTGCTCATTATTAATCCATTCAGCAACAACAAAGGATTGACGAACTCCCTAACTCTATAAACAAAATTGTATAATTGATTAAATACCCACAATAAGTGAAACATCTTGTTAAAAGGAGAGGGAAAAAGTAAGAAATGTTGTTATCTTCAATAACTAGGACTTAATTTCTTTTTAATCTTCCCTTTTCTTGTATATAATGAAATCACTCACATAATAAAACCCAGCTCAAAAAAATCAAGATTTAAGAATCTACCCAACTTTCTCAGCAACCAAGCGGATGAATTACGAGAAACCCAGATAAAACTAGCGAAAACCCAACTCAATTAAACAAAAAAACACCCAATAGGACCCAGATAAAGAATTCTAGATTTTAGAATCTACCTGACTTTCTTAGCAACCAAACATGGGTAATAGATGAAATGAAACCCAGATAATACTAGTCAAAACCTATATAAAGAAACCAATATAAAGAAAAGGAGAAGTTTACTCTAAGAGGCTTCTGAGAAAAGACAACCTTCCAAGAGGCTTGAAAGCACAATCTCCACCAGGTGTTCTCTCTCTCTCTTTTGTCTATTTTCTTCTCTCGGCTTCAACAACACACTGTCTTCAGCGTTGAAAGTCTCAGTTTGGGTTGTGATGGATTCATTATCTCAATTTGGGTTCGCTCTTTTGAGCTCTCCATTTATTAGATCCTATGAGGAGTAACTATAAGTGAGGTTTCTCTCTCTTTCTCTCTCTCTCTCTAGAAAGGAATTGGCGGGAAATAATCAATTTCTCTCTTGAAATAAAAAGAAATTGGACTTGGGAATAATAAATGGTTATTTTGGGACCGAATACCACATATAAACCAAGCAAAAATCGCATATACATATATACGTCCACAAGGTTCTGACATAGAGAAAATGGGCATCGCGCGATGCGTCCACAAGTTTCGTGTATATAAAGGGACTTTTAGGTATATTTGGATTTGGCTCAACATATTTTAAATTTTTTAGGGGCATATACCAAATAATCCTTTTGAACTTCTTTTAATACATGTATAGTCCAAGCCTTTTTATTTTGCACCAAAAAGTCCTTCACCATGCCAAAAAGGCTTTACCATGCCGCTGGCGCGGACCTTTAAAGATAAGAGAATAAGGGACTTTTTGGTACAAAATAAAAGGCTTTGACTAAATGTGTATTAAAAAATATTTGAGGGACTTTTTGGTATTTGATCCTTTTTTTAAGGTAAATTAGAGAAAATTTTATGGACAAATACATGATCTATCTCACCTCAGCTTCACTACGGCAATGACGTGCCTCGCTGCAGGGAAACTTATCGCTCGTACTTTTCTTGTCCATGATAAATTCTTTGGACAAAGACGTGACTTGCAGCGCATCAGTCTTGTTGAAACGCTGGTCTGACTAGCTGAAGCGACATTGTCTCGCTGGTTGCTTGTGTTCCCGTGGAAAATCTCTAAACAAAGGTGCAACGTGCATCGCTTCAGGTTCGCCGCAACGATGTAGTCGCTCGCTAGAATGACACTACATCGACACACGTCTAACAACGCCGTAAGCCATTTTTTCACAAGATTTTTTTAAGATCTTTTTCGTTAGTGTGTTAAGTACAACATTTAGGGTGACTGAGACCCTGGTGTGACTATTTAACACCATAAGAGTGTGACAACTAACATTTCGACCTTTAAACATTTTCAAAGCAAAATACTATAAATTAGTGTGTTGTTCACTCTTCCAAACCAAAAGTGAGGGCATCAAAAAATATATCTATTGATCAAAATATTTCATATATTTGAGATAATATTTTTTCACTCCTCTTCTTTGAGTTCTTTTAAGTCGTTGTTTGTAATAGAGGTATATTTACTCACCATGTGTTCAAAATCTAATCTTCATTAGTGAGTAAATATTCTCCCTTCAATGGCTTGAAAAAACTTATTTTGAGATTCAAAGCACTTTGTTGTAATTTTGTAATTACTCCATAATTCAAAGTTAAGCAGTACCATAACTCTGTCGACTAGTTCTCTATAGAAATAAATATCAAACCTTAGCACTCCGTGGACGTAGGCACGTTGTCGGACCACGTACATCTTATTTTGTGTGTGTGATTTCATTACTTTCTATCATATTTGTTCTTGTTTGGCTTATGTTCATTGGACATCATCACATGTATGAATTTACCACTTATAATCATCATTGTCTGTGGGAACGATCTGAGTTCTTTGCTGCTAGCCAATCTTCTGAGATGTATCACTCACCCAACCAAGATAATCAAAATCTCGTTGAGCATAAGGTTCATCAGTAGTTTAGTCATGGAGACCGTGAAGGTTATCCCCTAGACTACAACAATCATGATATCTAGGAGGGTCATCAGCCATCTCCTCCATCCCAAAGGGTCAGATCTGAAATTTGAAATTATTACCAATCGTCTGAAGCACGTTATTGTCAATTATATCTCCAAGATTATTGTCAATTATGAAAAGTGCCTCCTAGATGAAAAAGGCTACTAACAGGCATCAACAGGAGTTGAACGCTACGCTTCAGCAACGCCTGGAAAAGTTAAAAAGAGATGCCTAAAGGAAAAAGTGCAAGCGTGGGCACGGGTCGCGAACTCCCAGTCCACAGGTGAGAAAGGCTCGCATCCGAGGAAGAAACACTCAACGACAAAAGGAATCCCCTCCTCGTGAAAAGTCTCATGAAAGGAGACCTCGCTCTGACGAGCGGCAAGGAGACAAAGAGCTCTGTGATTTCATCAGAAGAGAATTATATAAGCACCTAGCCTGAGGGCACGCACAACCAATGAGCTTGCGAGAAGATCCCGCATTTTTCAAATGAGGTCCATCTTCAATCGGAGCATATAATTGTTTGATCCTCCTAAGAAATTTACTCCCCCAGGATTTAAAATCTATAACGGGAAAACATATCCCACCGATCACGTCAGGCAATATCGTCTGGTGATGACATTGTGGAACACCAAGGAAGACTTGATGTGTCGAATATTTCCCTCCAGTCTTAAAGACACTACCCATAGGTGGTTCAAATGTTTTTCACCAGTCGATCGCTTCCTTCAAATAATTTGTCGAGGCCTTCACGGTCGGGGTTATCACTAGCAGCACCCATCTTAAACGAATGGACTCACTTCTGATAATGAAGAAGAAACATCAGAAGACACTCTAAGAGTATGCCAGAAAGTACTGGAAAATGTATAATAAAGTGAAGGATTTCATCGAGGAAGTCATTGTGGCGTCCTTCAAAATTGGTTTGTCGAACAGTTCAACATTGTACCAGTTTTTCACTAAGAGAGAGGCCATCGTGATCTATGACCTTACGAAAAGGATTAAAAAATATGCCAAGGTCAAAGACACAATGGCCGGAGGTGGTCAGGAAGGCGAGAGACATAAAAAGTCCAAGAACGGGAACAAAGAAGGGACAAACAAAAAAGGAAGGAAAAAACATAACAGGAAGTGAAAGGATCCTGAGAAAGCTTTTAAATCCATCAATGCGATCTTTACTGAACCAATCTATAAGATCTTCTATAATATTATAGATCATTAATACTTTAAGTGTCCTCAGAAGAAGATCGACGATCCTAAGAAGATGAACAAGACACTAAGGTGTGCGTACCACAAGGATCATGGCAACAAAATGATAGTTAGCCCAAGTTGGGCACCTTAACGACTCTTTTGAAAGAAATAAGGTCAATCACAACACATGTGCGACCAAAATTCTGATAATGTGATGGATGAGGATTTAGGGCACGAGTGCGTAATGATCCATGGTGGAATAGAACGAATGCATAAGCTGAAGCCAGTTAAATGTCTTTGATGAATGTTTGGGTCATGAGTTTGCTGTAACTCTTGGCACTTCAAACCCAAATCACTTCAAACGGAATTTCCTCGTGATGGAAATCAATAAGCTAACGGAAGTAATGGAGGCATTTTAGATCAACTCGACCAAGATAATTGTAGGTAAACATTAATGACTTAAAGATATTGATTATTCAAAGCATGTTGTGTTCCCTAAATATGATCCCATCGGAGTAAGGACTCCCCACTATGATTCTCTTATAATCACTCTCAGGGTCGCTGACTAGCATGTGGAAGCTATTAGTGGAACAGGGGAGCTCCTCGGACGTAATGTATCTCTGAATGTTTAACCAGACGAACCTATATGTCGATAACTTATAGGAAGCCATAGTGCCCCTAGTCGTCTTTGCGGGAAGAATGACTTTGCCCCTTGGAAAAGTTATTCTTCTCGTTCGAGTAGAAGGAATCTCTAAGCTCGTTGAGTTCGTCATGGTTAATATAGATTCCCCATATAATGCCATATTGGACAGAGGATGGTTGCATGCCATGAAGACCGTGCCCTCCACCAACCACTAAAAGGTAAAATGTATTATTTATAAGGGATTCATGGAGACCCGGGGGAACCAGGCTTTAGCTAAAAAATGATTCATAGTGGCCACCCGATAAAAACAAAAGAAGAAGAAAAAGAAATTTTTGGAACCAGCAGAGGGATCCATTCCGTCCAAGTATCAACAAAAGTATAGGCAACTGGGTATTGAGGAAACCATGATTACCCCTGCCGATCGAGTGATGGAACCTCTTCAAGAGGTGGACTTTGACGAAAATCAGCCCGATAAGAAGTTCTTGATCAACAACTAACTTACTAATAAAGAGAGGGAAATTTTGGTTATTTTGCTCAAGAGAAATTAAGACGTTTTACCTGGAAACCATACAACATGCCGGGAATTGATCCAGAAGTAATGTGTCACGAGCTCCATACGGATTCGTCATATCTATCCGTAAGTCAAAAGGTGCGATGAACTGATATCGAGAAATCTAGGTCATTCAAAGAGGGAGCGGGGCATATTCTAAAGGTGAAGTTCATTAACGAAGTTCAATTCCCCAGGTGGTTGTCAAACCCCTTGATCATGAAAAAAAGCAATGGAAAATAGAGAGTATATATAGGCTTCACCGATTTAAAGTAGGCGTGTCCAGATGATAACTTTCCTTTATTCAATATAGACCAATTAGTTGACCCGATTACCAACCATGAATGTATGAGCTCTCTCGACGCCTACTTCAGTACCATCAGATCCCACTATTTGCCCCCAACCAAGAAAAGACTTATTTCATCACTACACTATGGGTGTATTGCTACAGGGTAATGTCGTTCGGATTAAAGAATGCAAGAGAAACCTATCTGAGACTTGTGATGAAGATATTCAAGAAGCAGTTAGGAGATACGATGGAGGTATTCATATACAATATGTTCGTGAAAAGAAGGAATATGGAGCACCTCCTTGTGGACCTAACAAAGACTTTACAGTCCTTACTTATTATATAGTGAAAGTGAATGCAACGAAGTGCTCCTTTGGGGTACAATTGAGAAAGTTTCTCAGATACCTAGTCAATTAGAGAGGTATAGAGGCAAATCCCGACTAAATCAAAGCCATCATGAAGGTGCAACCCCCAAGCACTGTGAGCGAGGTAAAGAAGTTGACTAGAATGATCATCATGCTAAATAGATTCATATAAAGATCTTCGGATACCTTTCTTCCAAGAATTAAGAAAGGAAATGAAATGAAAGAAATATGGAACGATGAATGCATAGATCCACTTGAAGAAGTAAAAAAGTATTTGAGCCAACCACCACTGCTAAGAATTCTTAATAACGAATAGTTGCACTTATATCTGGCGGCGTCCATTAATGCAGTTAGCTTATATCTGGTTTATGGAGGAACAAGAGTCAGGTTCCATATATTATATAAGAAAAACCTTGATTGACACTCATAAGAGGTATATCCCATTGGAAAAGCGAACATATGCACTGGTGGTAGCCTCCTGAAAGTTAAAACATTATTTTGAATCATATGATATCATCGTTATAACCTCTTTCACCCTAATGTAAGTTCTCAGAAAGGTTGACCTATTTGGGCGAATGTCCAAGTGGTCGGTAGAATTGGGAAGGTTTGACATCTAGTTTAGCTAAGGACCTCAATTAAGGGCAGGTCCCAGCTAACTTCATCGTTGAATTCTCCAACGATTAGGAACCGGTGGAAATGAGCACTGGGAGCATATAATCTACCCAATAACCACTCGAAGGGGGAAAGATATGGACCCTTTTATGTTGATGGAACCTCAAATTCGAAAGGGGCAAAAGTTGGGATGGTGTCGGTATCCTCGAAAAAGTATATCATCGAATAAGAAATTTGTTTAGGATTTGAAGCATCCAACAACGAAGTAGAGTTCGAAGCCTCATTGTACGGGTCACGAAAAGAACTCTCCCTAAGCGCTCGTTACATTGACATGTTATGTCACTAAAGGCTAATATTAAATCATATATTAGTAAATTACAACGCGAGGGATTAACGCATGGATGCATACCCAGAAGAGGCCCAACATCTGATCGCCCAGTTTAATAATGTAACATTTCCTAAGGGGGAACAACTGTCATGCAGACACACTAGCCAAACTCATTTATGTTGTTAAGAGATATACGAAATGAATGGCACAAGTATATTATCTTAACTAAACTAGAATAAATAAAGGGAATGTGTCGATAAGGTTATGTCCATTAATAGGGCCCCAAGCTGTGTGGATTTAATTGTGCGCTTCCAGATGATAATAAGGAATTAACATATCGACTGATCAAAAGCTTTATCGGTGCTCTGTTTTTGGTCCTTACCTTTAATGCGTAGACCCAGATGATGTCGATCAAACCTTTTATGATTTACATGAGGTAATACGTGGGAGCCACGTATGGGCCAGATCGTTAGCATTCAGGGTAATGAAACGGGTGTAATGGTGGTCGTATATGAAGTAGGACATAGTCGCATACGTCCAAAAATGTAAAAATTGATATCTATTATTCCCATTAATGCATCAACCTTCTAGTGACCTCAATTATCTCACAAGTCCATGCTTTTTACATAATGGGGATAGACTTCATCGGTCCACTACCCATAGTATCTGGCAGAAGAAAATATTTGTTGGTTGGCACAAACTACTACTATAAGTGGGTTAAAGGAGAATATTTGGCAAACATCCAAGATATTAACATGACCGAGTTCATATGGAAGAATATCATAATGCGGTTTGGCATCCCCCAGATCATTATCATGGACACTGGGACTCAATTTGAGAGAAATATTTTTCAAAGCTTCTGCAATGAGCACACCATCAGGCACTACTACAGTTCAGTGTCATATCCCTGGAGCAATGGATAAGAAGAAGCTTCCAACAAGATGGTCCTCGATGGGATAAAGAATATATTAGAGAATGAAAGGGAGTATGGGTCGACCAGCTCCCCCACATTCTCTTGGCATTTTGAACTATGCCTTGAAGATCAATGGGGGAAACCCCCTTTGCCCTTGCTTATGGTACGGAGGTTGTTATCCCACTGAATATAGTTTTTTTTACCTTTAATATTTCCTTAGTCAACCAAGACCTCAACAACGAAGCAATCAGAGCATAGTTTGACATGGCCAGCGAAAAAGGGAATTAACTCTTGTAAAGCTTGCCTTCTACTAACAACAATTGCCCAAGCAGTACAATAGGGTGTCAAAACCAGAAACTTCAAGGTCAGAGACTACATACTTAGAAAGATGTGGGCAGAGCAAAGAAGCCCTCAGATGGAAAACTTGGGCCCAGTTAGGAAAGTACATTCAAAGTTACCAGGGATGACTTGCAATGAGCCAACCACTTGAAAATAATGGAGGATATGGAAGTTCCCCGAGCATGGAACATAACCAATCTTAAGAAGTTTTACTTTAAGTTTAAGTGTATTTTAATTTTGAATTATTTTTCAAATATTATTTTAAATTACTCATATTTATTTTGTTATGTTTGTAGTTATCTCTCTACATGGTTCAACCTGGCAAATAATGAGTATTTAGTAAAGAAGATCTATTAATCAAATGAGTTATGTTACTTATCACTTTGATGCTTATCTTCCCTTAAATGTATTCTCTTAAGCCTAATCATTTGGTTGACTAAATATCGTCACTAATTGAAATATCTATAGGCCAATTGACTGGTCGACTAACGGCCAACCAGGCCTGGTGTTTTGACAATTAACAAAACATAAATAAGTTGTTCACATCCGATGAAAGGCCTATTGGGAAGCCCTAGACACTATTTTTTTATTTTTTTTATTTTTTTTACCAAAGAGGGACGGAACCCCCACACATTTTATAAATATAATAAAGCCTCTCCGAAGCTTACAAACCCAAGCAAACTTGCATCTAGAGGTTGGGCCCAATACTCTAGAAAGAAAGCGATAAATATAGGATTTTATTATAACCCCATTACATAGAGAAAACTTGAAAATGAATATGGGGATTTATCTTATCCCCATTTACATCTTATTTATTCTATGTCTAATTTGAGGAGTATGCAGACCAACCTAGGGAGAGATCTATAATTCCAATACAGAGAATCCGTGTTGACAATAGAAGCCCGCGAGGCTAAATGATCAGCAACTGAGTTTGATTGTCTCCAAACATGATTGAATATCACATCTTCAGAGCATTGGAAATCTTGACGCATCTTTATAGTTTGACAAGGAGGTTTAGCCTTTTTCAATATCACATCTATCAAGAACTTGCAATCGGATTCCACTATAACTTTTTGAATATTTAATTGAGAAACCAATTTCATTCCTTCAATCAAAGCCAAACTTTCAGCAAAAAATGAGGATTGTAATCCTATAGATTTTTCAAACCCTGCAATGAAATACCCGTTGGAGTCTCTAATCACCCCTCCAATACCACTATTTCCAGGATTACCTTTAGAAGCTCCATCAATGTTTAATTTAAAAACTCCACTTGGGGGATTAGACCAAACACATTTTATAATCTGCACAACTTTAGGTCTAATGTGAACTTGAAATTGGTTACTGATTTGAAAACCTTCAGAGCTAGGAGTATCATAGAGTTTTAAATTTTGGAGAGTGGAAGAAGCTAAGAAAATTAATTGATTAATTATATAATTTACAAAAGATTTAGAGTTTTCAAAAACCAATCTATTTCTAGCCTTCCATAATTCCCAAAAAATAATTTTAGGAATTATGGAGAAAAGGATCTTTAGAAAATCTTTGTTATTTTTAATCATCCACCAAGATAATAACATAGCCCTGCAAGAAATATTTTTAGGAATAACTTTGAAGAGATGACAAAAGTAATTCCAAACTTCTTTAGCTAGATTACAGTCAAGCAAAACATGTTTATCGCTATCTTCATTAGCTAGACATTCCCTGCAAACCGGAGCAAGTATTATACCAATTTTTTGAATTTCAGTCTCAAAAGGCACAGAATTATTTAATAATTTCCAAATGAAATTAGAAATTTTAATGGGACAATCTTTGGACCAATTTATTTTCCAAGTGAGAGAAGTTGGATTTTTTTTCTACATATTTGGAATGCTTCTTTCAATGAGAAATCTCCAGTGAAGGATGGGATCCATATTTGATTCTCAAAGTCAATATGATCATCAGCTATGTTAGATATAGCTTTAATTTTTCTAATTGTTGTAGATCCAAAGTTAGAAAGCATTCTACTCTGATATTTAGATCTCATAAAAGAAGCCCAAATACCATTATCAAATAAAAATTTCCAATACAATTTCATGCTAGAATCATTGATGATATCTTCCAGACTTCTAAAATTTAATCCTCCTTCTTCAAACGGAAAACACATGTCTTGCCACTTGGACCATTGGTAAGGGTTGTCTTTATTAACACCACCCCAATAAAATTTAGAAAAAATATTATGCAATCTTTTTATAATAATTTTAGGGGGGCTAATAACAGAAATTATGTGAATAGGGACGGATAAAAGGACACTTCTAATCAGAGTGGCCCTACCAGCTTGAGAGATTAACTTAGACAACCAAGAATTGAGCTTCTCTCTAATTGAGTTCATAAGATCAGAAAATTGAGACAGCTTATTTCTCCCTTTATTGATATTGCAACCTAGATATTTCATAGGCAAAGTTTTAATAGATAAACCAGAATTGGTTCCAATATTAATTCTAATAGACGGGGAAAGATTTTTATCAACAAAAATAGAGCTTTTAGTGATGTTTATAGACTGACCAGAGGTTTCTTCATAGGTTTTAAGCAATTTAGTAATAGCTAATAAACTTTTCTTATTCCCATTAGAAAAGATTATAATATCATCAGCATAAGTCAAGTGTGATATCAATTTACAATTCCTAGGATGGGAAAACGGAGAAGCTTTATCATTTATGAACAAATTGTCAATATTCCTACTTAAACATTCAGCAGCTATAATAAACAACCTAGGAGATAGGGGGTCTCCTTGCCTAAGCCCTCTAAAAGATTGAAAAAAACCTTTACTTTGCCCATTTATGGATATAGAGAACCAATTATTAGAAATTAATCTCCAAATCATGTCAATGAACATTTCATTAAACCCAAATTTTCTCAAAACTTGACATAGAAAAGGCCAGTACACTTTATCATAAGCCTTTTCCATGTCTAATTTAATAATAACATTATGCCCACGAACTTTTTTTCCTATAGTTTGAGCTAATTCATGAGCCAGCAGAATGTTATCATTTATACTTCTACCTTTGACAAAACCAGATTGATCAGGGGATATAATACTAGGGAGAACATAAGCTAATATCTCATTAAGAATCTTAGAGATAATTTTATTAGAGAAGTTACATAAACTTATAGGTCTGAATTGCGAGCAATTAATAGGACTATCTACTTTAGGTATAAGGACTATGTTAGTAGCTGACCAACTTTTGGGGATGTCAGCTCGAGTAAAAAAGGAGTGAATAGCATTTATTAAATCATGTTTGATGATATCCCATAACTTATGATAGAATTCTCCACCATAACCATCAGGGCCAGGAGAACTAGAAGAATCCATATTTTTTATGGCAGTAAAAATCTCTTCTTCAGATGGGAATTCAGTGAGTTTTTTTTATTGATCTCTTCAGTAATAGATTTATCAATAACATTTAAGAAGGAATTATTAATAATAATAAGATCAGATTTCCAGATGTTTTGAAAGTGGGATACAAACAAACTATAAATTTCCTCTTGTTTGCCAATCCTGTTGTTTTGGGAATCTTTAATCTTAGTTATATTCAATCTTCTATGACTGGTCTTAACAGAAGCATGGAAAAGCTTGGTATTCAAATCCCATTGTTTGAGCCATTTTTTATTTCCTTTTTGGAACCAAAAGCTTTCCTCCCTTTGTAAAGAGATATTCAATTTGGCTCTGGCTTCAAATAAATCAGTTCTAGAAGATTCAGATGGATTATGTTCAAAAGCCTGCTCCTTAAGCAAGACTTCATCTTCTAGATTACTGACAGATTGAAAAACATTTTTAAACTCTTCTTTATTCCAGACTTTAAGTTTAGCTTTAAGCATTTTAAGTTTAATAGAAAATTTGTTCATGGGAGGGGCATGAATATCACAGTTCCAAGATTGCTGAATGATATCTTTCACATTGGATTGAATACACCACATAGATAAGAATTTGAAAGGTTTAGGCAGGTCATCAAAAGTACTTTTAATAGACAGAAGAAAAGGACTATGGTCAGAGCATGTCTTATGTAAGTGAGAAATGGTAGATGATGGAAATTTATTGAGCCAATGTATATTGACCAGGTTTGCATTAAATAGTACCATGAATTCTATTATTGGACCAAGTAAACCTTGAACCTGTGTAACCAAGATCAGTCAGAGAACATGTAGTAATCATATCATTAGAATCCTCCATAGAATGAAACTCTATATCAGTTCCACCTATTTTTTCATCCTGTTTCGCAACAACATTAAAATCTCCTATGATAAGCCAAGGAAGATCAGTGTTTTGGGATGTTAATTGACCAAGATCATACCAGAGACTTCTTATTTCAAGAGCAGTGCATTTGGCATATATTAAAACCAGGAATATGGTGGAGTTCAAGTACTCAAAATTTACTTTGAGACAAAGTAATTGATCAGTGTTATAGGTAATAGTAACTTTTAAGTCATTTTGCCAAAGGAACCAAATTTTATTAGATATGTTAGAAGCACTATGAGGGAAATTCCACTTAAGTTTATATTTAGTTATCTTGTCAATGCCAACTTTAGGTTCTAATAAAGCAATAACAGGTAACTTATATTTTTTGATAAGATTTTTCAGTGTTCTATTTTTTGCTTTATCAGCAACACCCCTAATATTCCAGCAAATGAAATTCAGCATTAGACAGTAGAATCATAATTTAAGGAAGAGGACTTACCTGAAGCTCTGGTGATTCTTCTGAATAGAGGGTCATGAAGAGCTTGTTTAATAGGAATAAACTGTTTTGAAGTCTTGGTAGGAGCTTTAGATATATCTGGACCTTTCTTGATTTTGTCCTTTTCTTCTTTAGCTTTCTGAATCCTTCCATTTTTCATCAAACCAGCTAGCAAACATTTGTAACTCCTCAATCATTGGAGTCTGTTTTAAAGAGACATCAGTATCTGATAAGTTATCCTTCATACAAGCTGGATGTTTCTCTAATGGAGGTAATTTAGAAGCTTTAGGAGAAAGGTTAATTTGGTTAATAATTAAAGTCTCTTGTGTAGAGAAATTTTGAGATGACAACAGCCCCTCCTGAACAATCTTCTCCCCATCACTTAATGAGATGTTTTGATAATCTTGGTTCTCCTCTTCTGGATTAGAAATAATATCATCTTGAAGGATTTAAAACCTGTTGTATAGCCTAGCAGGTTGAGAGCCTTCCTTTATTGAATCAACAATAATAGGATTCACCTTGTCTGCATTAACAGGCAGATTAACCTCTGATTGAGTTGCTGCAGTATCTTTAGTAGGAGCATTTTCAGCAAGGATCTTTTTATATTCCTTGGACTCTTCTTGATTTCCCACTTTCTTTGATAGATTTTTTGGCATTTATTTCTTTGGCTTTAATTGGGGAAATTTGATCATGCACTTGCTTTCAGAATGGCCTTGTTTCTTGCAGAATTCATGAAATGAATGAAGGTTTTCATATACAATAGGCTGCCAGAAACCAGAGTTTCCACTACCTATCCAAATTTTGTTGATTCTTTCTCTCAAAATGTTTATTTCCACACAAATTCTTGCCAAACCTGGTTTGGATATGGAAGCTGTTGATGCATCCAATTTGAGAGGTTTCCCCACAAGTTGGGCAATAGAGTATAAGGATGATTTCGCATAGAAATGTAATGGAAGGTTGGGTAGATTGATCCACACTGGAACTATAGGACTTTCTTCATCAGGTTTGAAGTCAATTGACCACTTAAAAGTTCTCATTGGGTACTTCCCAATGTACTAGAGGTCTCTAAGCCAAAGTCTGACATAATCTTCCTCACAGTTTAGTCTTATAAGAATGTGTTTAGAATCAAGAAGCCCAATAGAGTATGCAGATTTCAGGGAAAAGGTTTGAAAGATGTTTCGAATATAATCAATTGGGTGTCTTCCATGACAGAATTTCCCCATAATTGAGTGTTTAAATGGTTCAGCTAGGGTTTTAATGTCTTCTTGGGAGAATATGACAGCAGGTTCTCCCTTAAACGTGGTTGGGTTCTTCAATGCCAGTTCTTTTGGTTGTTGATTCATGAGGATACTAGCGAAGGATTTAGCCCATACAGAGTCAGGTGGTTTAGGAGTAATCGTTGTTTCATTTGCAGGTTGTACCATAGTTGCGACAGAAGGACAAAAAGAATTCTCCCTAATTTCTTGGAGGTTTCTTGGAGAGAGTGCTCATCGATTTTAGCCTTGTGATGATTAAGGGTGAATAATGTCCATCAAATAGGAGATATGAGTTGTTTAAAGTCAACTTTGGAGATTAGGTGATGTGGGAATGAATCTTAGATAATCTTTCCATAATGAGGTTTTAGAAAGTATGATGTAACTTTTGAGGAATAGTAAAACCCTAAACACTCATAACCAACAAGGTTAAGAAAATACTAGCTGGGAGATGACCCCACAACATGTTCATTCTTTACAAACTGGATATAGGGCTAAGTATTGATGTGATGATATCACCTAAAAGGTAAGAGCGGGAACCACACAATGTAAAAGAAAGCAAAATGTGAAATTTTCACTTATTACTTTAAATGGTTATAATTAAATTAGCAAAGTAAACGATTTACAATGAGAGAGTAAACACAAATTTCATCAGTTACACGGTTTAAGTGATCCGTCCATTAAATTTCCAACTCCGACAGGTGGAATGTCCAAAGAAAAAGGCAACACGGTAATGACCAAATATGTGATTCTTAATGGCCATCCAGGTGATACTCTCTTAACCAAGTTTTGGGGGCAGTACACCTAGATATTTCCTGACTAATATAACGAGAATGGCATTCATTGGGATCCACAAAAACATCATGCTTGTAAAGATGTTTCTCCTGGTATAGGTAACCAGGATCATGTCAGTACCACAGTTCGGATACCTTAGGCCCTTTTGCAATTATTAAGGCGTCTAGCCATCCATTCTGATAACCAACGTTGTGAGAATCATTCAAATATGAATCCATATTGATAAGGTCCTAGTTGTAGCCATTCATTCACACTTGGCGAGGATATTTTTGGAACTGAAATCTAAGGCGATCAAGCTTATCTGGTAGGCTCCTAATGGTCGCATATTTACCATGAACGATCTAATTCATCTTTTCCATATCCTTTCACCACCTATCACAATATTTATCATCAGTAGAAGGTAATCTTTGGATTATCATACCCTTGTCATGAATGGCCTTTTATGCCTTTCCAACTCTTCTCTTAGCTGAGCATTATCATGCTTAATTACGGAGGCCTCTTCCCCAGATTGCTTATTTACTTGGGACTTATTGGTCCTCCCAATCTCATATATTAAAACAATATTTTCCTTCTCACGGAGACCAACAACCTCTATCACCCCTATAAGGTCGGCATGCAGAAGGAAACTCTTCCTTACATAGGCAGACTCAATGTCGACCAACTTTTGGTCAAATCCCCTGTCTATACTCAACTCGGTCACCTTTTTTTTTTATCAAAGATAGCCCTCGAATTGGCTAATGCTTCCCTATGAATACCCTGGGTGGTGAGGACCATGTTATGGAAAATTGCATTATCTGCTACAACCTGGTAAAAAAGGCAACGTAGATCCATGTAAGCCTCCTTTTTCTCAGACAGACACACCAAGACCCAAAACCTAGTCGAGATCATCATCCTCAGCATAGCCAACAATAAATATACTTCAATGTCTTTCCTCAAAGTCACATTATTTAGCGACGATCACTGTAAGTCTTGCTTCAAACTAAAAGGATAGGTGGTCGGACTTATGAGCTTGATAAATGGAGAAAAATTGATGGAGTATAGTAAGGCAAATGAACAAGCAAACATTAAAATCAACTTTCGAATTTCATTAAAAGATAGTAAATAGGGAAATCTTCTACGTCATTGATTAAAAATAAAAATAAATATAATGCCTCCTAAACAGTGCTAAGGAGAATTTTCGTCTACCTTATCAGTCTCAACAACCTCCACCCTGACTATGGCTTAAAAGTGGTTGGCCTCAGTAGAAATAACTTATTCGGCATGACCCTTAGGAAGCCCAACAGCGGAAGCTTGTTCTATGACCTGCTCCTCTTACTTATTATCATTATTCCCCTATTTAATTTGAGGATGGGGCCCTGTTTCTTGCTCCTTGAAAAGGTTAGAATCCTTAGCAATGTCAGCCTTCACAAAGGCCTCGACTCAACCCTTTTTAAAGAAAAACTTCTCTAAGTATGCAGTATTTTCCCCACGTTTGACGAAGGCCTCATCCCAATGTCGAGTATATGCATCATCTTCAGTTTGTGCAATTCGCACCAGGGCCTTCTTGGCTCTAACGCTGTCCTCATAATCCTTTGTATTAGCATTCTCGACTTCGACCTTTGCTTTATCAAGATCCTCCTTAGCCTTTTTAGTTACTTCCACTAGGGAGGTAGAGTTCCCA
This sequence comes from Sambucus nigra, assembly GCA_949130495.1. Classification (NCBI taxonomy): domain Eukaryota; kingdom Viridiplantae; phylum Streptophyta; class Magnoliopsida; order Dipsacales; family Adoxaceae; genus Sambucus; species Sambucus nigra. The sequence goes on from OX422220.1 coordinate 525,530,707, forward strand.
ATCTTCTTTTGGAGATCAACCTTCCCATCCCCCAAGACCTTGACCTTTCAGTTCAACTATTTATGTTCATTGATCATTGTTTGACCCGCTTATCGAGCATTTTCAAAAGCCTTGGTATCTTGGTATGAGGCTACCTCTATGTCCAAAGAGAACTTATTCATCCCAAAATCTCTCTCCAATAATTGGTTGTGGTCAATCATAAACTGCAAAGGTAATAGAAAGAAATCAATGAATCGAAGATAAAAAGAAAGTAAATAAGTAAATAATATGAGGAAGTAACTTATGAGAAAAAAATTATGGTTGGCTCACTTCAATAACTGATCACGAGATAGGGCAACAACATTCATCCTTTTAACACGAAAAAGCATCGAGCGGATTAATTCTCGAGATATTTCAAGGCAAGCGACGACAAAATGGACAACAACCTTACCCTCATTAATAGTGTTTTCCCCATAATAACTAATGGGGGAGGAGGGGAGTGGTACTTTTTAATCCTCTTTGAAATAGGCTCGTATTCTTTGGAGGGTTAATCCCTAATGTCCATAGGATTGGAAGGAAAAATAACTTGACGATTCTTGATCTCCGATTGAGCAAGATCCTTGTCCTTGCCTGAAGGCGAGCTGGGGGAGACTTGGTATCCAAATTCTTGGTGATTAACTTCACTACTTTCCTCCTCGGGGTCATGGTATCAAGAGAAATTTCAATATAAAGAACAATCAAAATGTATAAAGGCTTAAAAGAGGAAGAGGTTCTCTCCTCACTCGATCAATTCTTATCCAAGCCTGTAGAACTGGACTCGTTGCTGGTGGAAGCCTTCAGATAATCCACAATAATAGAGATAGTCAGAGCTTGTTTTGTCGACATCACAACGAAAAAGGTATGAGAACTCTTATATCCAAGCAGAGCTGTTGTCGACGTGGGATGATCATCAGTTCCAATCCTCTAGTGGATGGACCAAATTATTCGAATATCATCAAAATTAACATTACGAGCAAGGGGAGGATTTTTCTTAACATCTTCTAAACAAAATAGATAAAAGCATTCGATAACATCCAACATGAAGAAAAATAAAGTGCAAAAACAAAAATTTAAGTTCAACATAACCTATGCCTTGTCCTTCCTAAGGGCATCTTGGCCCTTTATATGCCACAACTTTAGGAAAATGTGAGTGCTGCGAGTTATTCACAGTTATACCATGATCCCAATAATCATTGCGATCATCCGGGTCAGATTCCTTCGATGCGGGCCAACCCCAAAATTGGGACGGGAGGGAAAATCGAAGAAATCCCTCTCTCCCGCATGTGCGGGTGATTGGAGGATATAGGGGTCATCTTCCCGCAACTCGTGATGATATCTTCACGGGTTGCCTCAAATATAAATCGTTCATCGTCAAAAAGGGATAAACCCAAAGAAATGAAGTCGCTATTATATTTTGCTCAAAATAGACAAAAGAAATGTAGTTGTCCCGAGACAACGGCAACAAAGACATACTGATGAATACAAAACCAAATGAATCAAGAGTCCGGGGACTAAGTTATGAAATGGAAAGGTGTTAGGAACCCATCCCGCCCTTTTGGTATCTAACGGGAGAAAGAAATTATTCGACTCGTATCACGGGAAAGACATAGTGAAATCATCCTAAGGAGTGTACCGAAGAAATGGCATAATAATAAATATAATGTGAGTGTCCATCGAATCACAAGTCACTATGAAGAAGTGAATGTGTATATTGAGCAGAACACAAATATCTAGGAGTTCACGACTCATAAATACTAATAAATACAAGAAAGTGTAAAAGGAGGAAATGGGACTCGAATCCCAGGATTGGATCGGAATGCCTATGTAGCCCGAAGGGCATCAAAGTCCACGTAGTTCGATATGTCACAAGAGCGGGGCATAACCTATAATCCCAAATTTAAGAAACCTCTTTAGTTGTTTTTGTAAAAAAAAAGCGTGCTCAAGTGTAGAAGTGTAGAAACAGTGAGGAAATCTTAGTTTTGGAGTTTACAAGTAAACCCTCTTTTTTTTTCTATTGGATTTTATGAAAATATGTTATGTGAATACCAATAATAAAAAATGATGTTAGTTGGTGTGAGATAATGGAGTAAGAATTAAAGATATCAAAAATGAAATAAAATGATTAAACAATACTAAATAGATAATTTAGAAAGGAGTAAGAATAGACCTCCTAGAATACTTTGCTACTGATTTTTGGAGGAGGGCAGGCTGATTTGATGGTGGTGAAGTAAGGCTGAGGTAAGTGGCCAAAGGTAGTATAAGAGTGAGGTAAGAAAGACGAAAGGAATGTTGGAAAATTAATTTTGACGGGAAACTAATTTCAAGAGAATGTTTCTGATTGCTGAAAAAAGGGTCGTTAATAATGAGGTCATGGCCTCTTGATTAGGCATAAATTCTTCCATTTTTATCCCTTTAATTTAGTTACTTTTAGCACCTCGAACATCGTAATCGATTGGATTTTATCTCATAATCTTGCTACTGACTTATCCTAACGAGTACACCGAGTTTCTGGTATTTCGTACTAATTTTGCAGGTATTTAATGTCAATAACGAAAGAAAGAAACCGGAAGAATCAAGAAAGAAAAGAAGGAAAAGTCAAAAGGGCAAAAGTGTAATTTTTACCCAGAATTCGAATGAGGAATCTAAAGAAAAGTTTAAGAGCCTTCAATTAAGAGTACAAAGGAAGAAATGGCACCTCAATCAGAGTTCCGGTGTGAAAGTTACAAGCAGTCAAAGTGGGAGAAAAAAGTCAAAGGCAGACCGATCCACAGGAGGACCGGACCGGTCCGCAGTGCAACATTCCAGAGAACCCCGGACCGAAGACGGATCGAAACTGAAGAAAAATAAAAGAACCGGTCCGCCCCGGACCGATCCGCTCAAGAAATAGAAGAATCGGTCCGTATTCCAGGCAGACCGATCCGCAAGAGCCCCGGACCGGTCCGGCTGTCGAGTTTTGATTTTTTATCTTTCTCTAATGGAGAGTCCTAATGCAGCTAAAACTCTTGGAGTTGTGTAGGGTATTTAAACCTGAGTTTTTATCATTTTTAAGAACGGAGAATTAATATAATTTTCCATTCTTTACAGCAAAACCCTAGTTTGAGGATTAATTACATTTTTAATTTCCAAGAGTGAAGATTATTCAGATTTCTGTGATTACAAGTATTCTTAATTGCTGCTCTTAATACTTTGGTAAGATTAGTAGTTGATTCCTTCTTTCCAATCTCCTTTCTACATCATTCTACAATTCTTCCTTAGGTTAATCATGGTTTTCTGCAATTCAAACGTTGTTTTCATTGGTTTTAGCATGCTAGGCTAGGTTTTCTAAGGTCGGGATACATGAACCCAACCTGATGTGATAATTGCATGTGTATAACATTAGTCCTCTAAATTTAGTGATTTGTTACGACCGTATTGCGTAGGAACACGACAATTGTAGATCTTTGGATCTCGTTTGCTTCCGGGTAACCGGGATGCTTTATAATGCAATTCGAGTGTAACTATCGCAATACCGATTTACTCATCCTCTGATTAAGTATGGTGCGGGCTTGAACCTCATATACGTAATGCTTGGGAGTACTAAATTATGGGTCTAATTAATCATTTGAATTTACGATTAGTATTATACCTATAATACACTAGGGTTGGGGGATTGTATTCCCGTCCTGTTTTTCTCATCATATAGTTTAAAGTTTCAAATCATTCTTTATCAGTATTTTAGGTAATTTAGCATAGTTGCATTTTTCATAATTTCAAAATTGCATTTAGCTGTAGCCAATTCTCAAAACCAAATCATTTTTCCTTTCTTTTTAGAGTCAGAGTTAGGATTACTTCGTCTTTCCCGTCGTTACAACTCTGTTGTCCTAGTTCCCTGTGGATACGATCCCGACTTATCGGCTTTATTACTAACGCGACAGGCTTGCACTCGAGCCTAGAGAGAACGCACATTAGAGACACTTTCTGAGTCGCGTCAAGTTTTTGGCACCGTTGCCGGGGAATTAGGTAGACTTAGGATTAGATTAAGTCAATCTAAAACTTTGACAAAAAATTTCCAAAAATCCAAAAACATAAAAAATTCAAAAAGCACAAAAACATTCACCATCATCTCTCATAAAACTATTAATGCAAAATTCTGAACTCACTCCAACTCCCCATAATACTCCAACCCGAATTCACGAAAATCCAATAGTTGAGTACGACCCCGATAGCCCCCACACTCCTAACGCCCCACAGTTTTGGGTTCCACCGCCCACACCGTCACATTTCCCTTTTAGGACACACTTCAGAGCACGCTTCCAGTACACCGAGTGAGGACACCGAGTCGTTAAGTGAGAGAAATATGTCGCAACACGGTAGTGCAGCCGCCGGTGAGGAAGAGGCCCCGTACCGCCCGTTGAGAGAAATCTCATATCTCGAGCGCACTGTCACTCCGGGATGCATTATACTCCCGTATAATGCCGGGCAATTTCATTTTAAAAATGGGATGATCCAGATGTTACCCCATTACCATGGTATGGATTCTGAAAAGCCATATCTCCATATCAGGGAATTTGAGGATGTGTGTAATACTCTCAATTATCAAACTTGCACACAAGAGGTGATCCGCCTCAAACTCTTTCCCTTCTCGCTAAAAGATAAGGCTAAGACCTAGCTATGGTCTTTACCTCCAAGCTCGATCCCATCTTGGAACGAGTTGCAATCTAGATTTCTCAAGAAATTCTTTCAACCACATCGAACAATCTCCATAAAGGCTCAAATTCAAGCATTCAGACAATGAGAAAATGAGCCATTTCATCGATGTTACGAGCGTTTCAATGAGTTAGTTACTTCGTGCCCCCATCATGTATTTGATGCAGCACAAATCATTTCCTTCCTCTATAATGGGCTGAACCTTAACTCCAAGCAACTCGTTGAAACCATGGGTAGTGGTCCATTTGTTGACTTAGACGCCCACGATGCTGAGCTGCACCTGAGGTATGTCGCTGAGACTACCCAATCTTGGGATATATCTGACCCTAATACTCAAAATCGAAATCGTCAAGTGACCACCACTCCATCGGCATCCGGCCTATTTCACGTAGAAAAGAATTCTATGACAGACAGTCGATTAGATATACTTGAAAAAGTATTGCGAGACCTATGTGAGGTATATGGAAGAGGACCAACTGGATCCATCCCAAACCCCGTCAAGAAGGTGTGTGCGATTTGTGAGGCGGGTCATTCAACTGAGGAATGCCTGACTATACCCGCCTACAAAGTGATGCTTCAAGAGCAAGTCAGTGGTATAGGAGGATTTAAGGGTAATTTCGGTGCCCCGCACGGAAACTCTTACAACACTTTATGGAAAAACCACCCTGGTTTTAGCTATGGGCAACAATATGCTGCGATGAATCCTAATTCACATGTTGCCCCTCCTCCACCACCGCACTATCAAGAAGCTCCACACATGCAAGGACATGTGCAAGCACCACCACCTCAAGGAACATATATCACTCCACCGCAGAGAACGCTCGAGGATACGATGAACCAATTTATCAATAATTCGACTGCGGCCAATGCTAGATATGATCGCCTGATTAGCGATATGAATGCTAATATTTCAAAGATTCAATCATCGTTGAGTGTTCAATAGAAGGGCAAGTTTGCTGCCCAAGGCCAAAGATCTCCCCAAGGTCAAACTAGTGTTAGCTCCACCTCTACAGAAGATCAGGAGCAATGTCAAGCTGTGACCACTCTTCGTAGTGGGAGAGTCGTTGATTTATCACCTCCCCCATATGACACAACTAGAGACAAGGAGATTTTGCCCGGTATGAAAGAGGCCAAAGATGTCCCCTTGAAAGAGAGTGATAAATAAAACACTAGTGAGCTCGAGGTAGTAGTGAAACCACCCACCGCGGCACCGTTTCCTCAAAGGTTGATTCCTTCCCATAAAGGAAACCCCCGTGATGAAGTGCTAGATGTGCTTAAGCAAGTAAAGCTAAATTTACCTTTCCTCGATGCCATTAAGAAAATCACGGCTTATGTAAAAGTCATCAAAGACTTATTGATGGTAAAGAGAAATATGAAGGTAAAGAAAAATGTCTTTCTAGCACATAACGTGAGCTCCATTCTACTTAACGATCTCCCGCCAAAGTTCAAAGATCCCGGTGCACCCACCATTTCCTGCATCATTGGAGAAAACAAAATAAAAAAAGCCTTACTTGACTTGGGAGCAAGTGTCAATATTCTCCCTTACGCCATCTATAGGCAACTTGATCTGGGTGACCTGAAGCCCACAAAGATCACTCTCCAATTAAGTGATCGAACCGTGAAGATCCTAAGAGGTATTGTTGAGGACGTGATCATCCAAGTTGAAACTTTCTACTTCCTGGTAGACTTTATCATTTGGGACACGGAGCCCTCCTTCACCTCGAGCAATCATGTTCCCATCATTCTCGGGCACCCATTCTTAGCGACGACTAACGCAATCATCAATACTAGAAATAGGCAAATGCAACTCACTTTTGGGAACATGACCTTAGAGACTAACATCTTCCATATCTCCCAACATACGGGGGATGAAGATGATCTTCACGCGGTGAGCTTCATAGATGAGATTATAGAGGAGTATTTTAAGAAAAATTATTGTGGAGATGCCTTAGGGTCCTGTCTAGTGTCGAGCCACGAGAGTGAGGGTACGTACACTGAGTTCGAGAGGGAAGTTGAGGAGTTGAGAGAGTTACTTGATGAGAGAGCGTCGAACGAGGATGCGAGAGATGTGAGGTGGGTTTCTCGATTCGAGGAGTTACCGCCGAGGGAGGCACGCATGGTTCCCTCCAGCGACAAATTTCCGACCCTCGAATTAAAGAAACTACCCTCCCATATTAAATATGCTTACCTAGGAGAGGATGAGACATTTCCTGTTGTTATCTCCTCTAGCCTAGACGAAGAGTAGGAGGGTAAACTGTTAAAGATTTTGAGGAAGCACCAAAGTGATTTTGGTTGGGGTATTACCGATTTGAAAGGGATAAGTCCTTTGATTTGCACCCACAAGATCCATCTCGAAGAGGACGTCAAGCCCTCTAGAAAAATGCAAAGAAGGCTAAATCCCAATATGAAAGAAGTGGTGAGAGCCGAAATAATTAAGCTACTGGATGCCGGGATTATCTACCCTATCTCGGATAGCATATGGGTGAGCCCTATTCAAGTTATCCCGAAGAAGTCGGGCATGACAGTGATTGAGAATGCTAAGGGAGAGCTAGTTCCCCAATGTACCACCACCGGGTGGCGCATTTGCATTGATTATCAGAAACTCAATGTGGGAACTAGGAAAGCCAATTTCCCCTTGCCATTTATTGATCAGATGCTTGAAAGAGTAGCGGGCCACCCTTACTATTGCTTCCTTAATGGTTATTCTGGATATAACCAAATTCAGGTAGATGTACTTGACCAAGAGAAAACGACGTTCACTTGCCCTTTTGGTACGTTTGCTTACAAACGTATGCCATTCGGCTTGTGTAATGCACCCGCGACCTTTCAAAGGTGCATGTTGAGTCTATTTAGCGACATGGTCGAGAGAGGTCTTGAAGTGTTCATGGACGATTTCAGCGTTTTTGGCACCTCTTTCGACCGTTGTCCAGAAAAACTGGATCAAGTGCTTGCCCGGTGTGTGAAAAAGAACTTAGTGCTGAATTGGGAGAAATGCCATTTCATGGTCACTGAATGAATAGTTCTTGGCCACATAGTATCATCCAAAGGGATAGAAGTTAATAGGGCTAAGATAGATGTCATAGCTGATCTTCCCCCACCAAAATCACTCAAAGACGTGAGCTCCTTCTTGGGCCACGCGGGGTTTTATCGAAGGTTCATTAAGGACTTTAGCGCCATCGCTAGACCCTTAAGCAACCTACTCATGAAGGACACCCCATTTGAGTGGACGGAAGCATGCCATAGCGCTTTTGAAAAATTGAAAACCATGCTTGTGTCCGCTCCCATCATGCAAGTTCTGGATTGGTCCTTACCATTCGAACTTATGTGTGATGCGAGCGATTATGCGATAGGGGATGTTTTGGGCCAAAGAAAAGACAAACAAGCTCATGTCATCTACTACGCTAGCCGTACTCTTACTGGACCACAACTCAATTACTCTACCACTGAGAAGGAGTTGCTAGCGGTAGTCTTTGCCCTTGATAAATTTCGATCATACCTTATTGGTTCTCCCATCACTTGCTTCACCGACCACGCGGCATTGAAATACCTACTTGCAAAGAAAGATGCAAAGCCGTGCCTCATAAGGTGTATCCTACTTCTACAAGAGTTTAATCTCTCCATTAAAGATAAGAAAGGGGTAGAAAACGTCGTTGCCGACCACTTATCACGGCTTTCGTCCGACGTACCTAGTGATCCCATACCCATAGACGAATACTTTCTGGATGAGCAACTCTTTGCTACCTCTTTTTTGCCCTGGTTTGCGGATATAGTGAACTACCTTGTCACGGGAGCCGTCCATCCCGATTGGACACCGCAAGATAAGAAGAGGTTTATCACTTGGTCCTGCATGTTTTTCTATGACAATCCTTTCCTCTTTAAATATTGCGCCGACCAAATCATCCGACGATGTGTACCGGATGACGAGATCCCAAAAGTCATCCAATTTTGTCATTCGGAAGCTCGTGGAGGCCACTTTTTGACGAAAAGGACGACCGTTAAAATTCTGCAATGCGGCCTCTATTGGCCCACAATATTCCGGGATGTGAACGCTGCTTGTAAATCTTGTAATAGGTGCCAACGGATGAGAGTTATTACCCGACGAGACATGATGCCTCTTACCCCCATACTCATTATTGAGATCTTCGACTGTTGGGGTATTGACTTCATGGGTCCTTTCCCCCCGTCCTTTGGGTTCCTATACATCCTTGTCGCGGTAGACTACGTTTCCAAATGGGTGGAAGCTATAGCTACCAAGACAAATGACAACAAGGTGGTGATTAAGTTCCTGCAGGAACACATACTTTCCCGCTTTGGTGCTCCGAAAGCGATAATCAACGATAATGGCACGCACTTTTGCAACAGACCATTCGAGAAGCTCATGAGAAAGTATGGTGTCGTTCATAAGGTTGGAATGACTTATCACCCACAGACGAATGGGCAGGCTGAACTAGTGAATCGGGAAATTAAGAACATTCTCAAAATGACCGTCAATCCTACCCGGAAAGATTGGTCACTTAGATTGAACGATTCGCTATGGGCCTATCGTACCGCATATAAAAATCAGCTCGGCATGTCCCCTTTCCACTTTATGTATGGCAAACCTTGCCATCTTCCCGTGGAATTAGAGCACAAGGCGTATTGGGCGATTAAGGAATTGAACTATGCCATGGATAAGGCCGGTGAAGCTCGCAAGCTTCAATTAAATGAGTTAGCAGAGATACGCAATGATGCGTACGAGAATGCAAAAATCTCCAAAGAAAGGATGAAACTCGCTCACGATAACATCATTCGACGCAAAGAGTTTCTTCCCGGACAAAAAGTGCTTCTCTATAACTCTCGGCTTAATCTCTTTCCGGGCAAGTTGCGGTCACGATGGTTTGGCCCGTTTGTTGTGAAGAATGTTTTCCCTCATGGCGCTGTTGAGTTAGATGATTTGAAAGGGGGAAACACATTCAAAGTAAGTGGACAACGCCTAAAGCCATATCTAGAGGCGTGTGTGGAAGAAGTCGACACTGTTTGGTTATCGGACCCCGTTTACAGGGTAGAGTGAGCTGCTACAGTGAGGTCGTCGCACCCCCGACGCGTATGGGGTGAGTTCTTGTGTATAGTAGACGAGAGTCGTGTGCGTAGTGAGAGTCCATAGGATTAAGGTACAATTAGGTGAAAGCATTCACACGTTTCGGGAAAATGAGTCAAGTTGTGTTGACCATGATATCGAGAGGATTTTTTAGTCCACATTGATAGGGAGTACGCTTATAAAGTGAAAATTTTCGGAGAGGAGCGATCGAAATTAAGTTAGGGGAAGAAATCTATCTCAGTCCAAGCCTTGGACCGGTTCCTTTAATTTTGGGCCGAATCGGTCCGGCAGCTGTAGAAATCGAAATTTAAAGAACCGGACCGGTCCGGTTCCCAGGAGGACCGGTCCGCTTTCTAACAGAATTTTTTTCCCCTTTCCCAAGGTGCACCCCCCTTCTCCCCAATCCCCTATTTTCCCTCCAATTCATCCCCCCCCCCCCACTCCCAAACCTTCCATTTCCCTCCCAAATACACCCCCTTTTCCCTCCAAACCTTTTCCCTCCAATTCCAAACCCTACCCACACCCTTCACCTATAAATAATCACCCATAGCCTCCCTTTCTCTCCACACTTCAACCACATCCCTCCTATCCTCTCTCTCCCTATTTTTTCCAGTAAAACCTCTCCCGGTTATCATAGCCCAACGACCTGCCCCCACCAAATATGACTCCACGGAGATCCGACCCTCCGGCCGTGGGGAATTCCGTTCCCGCTAAGAAGAGCGTTGGTGCAGCCGGTTCTTTGGTTCGGATCGCAAACTCCACATGGAGCGCGTTGTCTAATGGACCGGTCTGCCCAACTCTGTCACCGCCCTCTTCATGGCTAGAGGTTGGTGTCGATTCCTAAATGAACCGTACAAGGCAGTTTGGGCAGCCAAGGTCCGCTCCTTTTATGGCACACTTGTTCGGAGGGGCCAATTTGAGTCTCAAGCATACGTGGATGGTACGTTCATCCCCTTTTTGTTGGCCCTTCTCACGGCTAAATTGGCCGAATACGACGTTCCCGATGTTCAAGAATTCACATACTCACGGAATGTCGCCCCGATCGCCAAAGATTTGATCATGGAGCGCATTGCCCCCGATGTTGCATGGACGGGGCAAATTGTCGCTGTTGGCCGTCTCAATGAGAAAGCATGCCTCACCTTTCAAATAGTGTGTGAAAACATCTTGCAAACGTCCAATGATTCAGCGATGCGGCCTCGTCAGGCCACATTGACCTACCACCTCTTCGATCCCCACACTTCCATCAACTTGGCCCGCACCCTATACGCCGACATCACGGTCGCAGCCCGGGATGAAAAAGGTGCGGCCCCACTTCCATATGCACGATTGATTACCTCCATCCTTAAGGACGCTGGCATTCAGGCACCGCTCGATTGTACTCGCATCCCCGGTCCTTTTGGATAGAGAACCCGCACTAAGAGCGCCAAACAGCTAGCAGTCCTTCGGGCAAGGCGGGGACGTGATAGCGAGGACGAGGCTGCCTCGAGTGAGAGCGAAGAAGAGGAAGAGGAAGCAATCGACACTGATGCGTAAATGGGTGACGTAGGTGCGGAGGAAGAGTCGGCGGACGAAGAAGACGACCCGGATTTTGAATGGGCGGGTAGCGATCTCACGAACTGGATGTCGGCCCTTGAGACATGTTTCGACCACTTTTTGACCGGCTACCGTCGTGATACAAGCAGGATTATTCGGATCCAAGCGGACTTGTACCGAAGCCAAGGGGATCCCAACGAACCATTACCCTCCTACTTTTATGACCCCTATGGCCCCGACGCGCCCAACTCTTACCAATTCCCGCCCCAGTGAAGCTGTATTTGCGTATGGCATTTGTTTTATTTCTTTTCCCTGTTTCACATGGCAGTTGTTTTTCCCTGTTTTGTAGCACAGTCTTGTGTTTATAAAAATCTGCATTTTCTCTATTTGTTTATTTTATTTATCGCACTTATTATTTTGCCTTATTTAGCTTTTAGTCCTTTTTGCTTGAGGACAATGCAAAAGTCTAAGTTAGGGGGATCACAACTGCGTATTTTTAAAACTCCACAAATTTTCAAAAATGCCCAGAAATTTCCAAAAAAATCATAAAATTTTGAAAAATCCAAAAATATTTTTGTTCAAAATAAATAAAAATTGGAGGTCAAAATTTTCAAAAATATCATTAAAAGTTGGATTGAAGTCTCAAAGTTGTAAAATTTAACATACACAAAGCCGAAATTGACCAAAGATGGAAATTGAGCGAAAATTGACGACTTAACGAATAAGTGTGGAGATTAACAAACCCGGTGAGATTCGAGCCCTTCATCTTTGTGAAATTTATAAATCAATCCGAGTTAATTGTTAACTCAAAGTTCTTTTCAACGCCTAAAAAGTCATCGAGGATCTCAATCCTTTCATTTTGATCGGTTTTGAAAAACGTGTGTAGTATTGCCATGAAAAGCGTGCTATAAATCTCTAAACTTAATTCATCTTGAAACGCATATGGTAACGCAACTAGTATGTTGGACAATGAAGTAGGCCCTCGTTTGTCACCCAAAAATATTGGCCAGAAAAACTAGCGAAAAATTATCCCTTTTGTAACCCAAATTGAGCCGAATAAAATGCATCCTTTTGTTTGACAACCCGAAAAACCTAAATAGCCCGAAATTGCGAAAAATGGAAAAATTCAGAATTTAAGTCCATAAAGTGCATAAGAAGGGGAAAGAAAAAAAAAGGAATAGAAATGCTCAACAAAAATAGCAAGAAAGAAAAAAAAAGTGAAAAACAGAAAAAATACAGAAAAAGAAGGAAAAAATGAGCAATAGCCCGGAAAAAGCACAAATGGACATTATAAATGATTTTTCCAATTCCAACCAATATACCTTAAAACCCAAAAAAGTTCTAACAGAGTCCAAATTGCGAAATTGGTTACCGCGTGGAGAGCTAAGGCACCAAAAGATAATAAAAGAGATTGAATGCGTGAATAAAAGGCAATGTTCCCGTTTTTAAAATCGTAATCCATTGATGAGATCCTATCACTATAAAATTTCCGTCTTTCTACTTGTGTGCGTGACTTTGCGTCCATTATATTTACTCTTTCTATCACGCATACCGAGAGAATAGCTACATTCCGAGTGATTCGTTTGAGAGGCATTCCGTGAGATTTTAAAATCAAAATGAATTTTCGGATAAGTAACGTAATGGTCAATCGGTGGAAATTCATGGTTAAATTTCTGGCTTTGCACACACACACTACGGTTTGAGACTTGTAAATATGACTTGATGATGACTATTTTCTGGAAAAGTTTGAATTAGACAATTTTTGCGTATTTTGAGTTTCTTTGAGTCGAATTTTGTGGGTATATTCTCTGCAAACCCTCACGAGACACAACTCGTCCTACTAGGGTAACTTAGGGGTTTAACGTCTTGTTGCATACGCTAAATGCAATCGCTTACCCGCAAAAAAGGTATTATATCCCAATAAAAGGTTTTTCATGAGTTGAGCCTTGCTAGGATTCTTTTACATTGCTCGGGATGCGCAAAGTTCTAAGTTAGGGGGATTTGATTAGGCATAAATTCTTCCAAATTAATCCCTTTAATTTAGTTACTTTTAGCACCTCGAACAACGTAATCAATTGGATTTTATTTCATAATATTGCTACTGACTTATCCTAATGAGTACACCGAGTTTATGGTATTTCGTACTAATTTTGCAGGTATTTAATGTCAATAACGAAAGAAAGAAACCGGAAGAATCAAGAAAGAAAAGAACGAAAAGTCAAAAGGGCAAAAGTGTAATTTTTACCCAGAATTCGGATGAGGCATCTAAAGAAAAGTTGAAGGGCCTTCAATTACGAGTACAAAGGAAGAAACGGAACCTCAATCGGAGTTACGGTGTGAAACTTACAAGCAGTCAAAGTGGGAAAAAAAGTCAAAGGCAGACCGATCCGCAGGAGGACCGAACCGGTCCGCAGTGCAACATTCCAGAGAACCCCGGACCGAAGACGGATCGAAACTGAAGAAAAATAAAAGAACCGGTCCGCCCCGGACCGATCTACCCAAGAAATAAAAGAACCGGTCCGTATTCCAGGCAGACCGATCCGCAAGAGCCCCGGACCGGTCCGGCTGTTAAGTTTTGATTTTTTTATCTTTCTCTAATGGAGAGTCCTAGTGCAGCTAAAACTCTTGGAGTTGTGTAGGGTATTTAAACCTGAGTTTTTATCATTTTTAAGAACGGAGAATTAATATAATTTTCCATTCTTTACAGCAAAACCCTAGTTTGAGGATTGATTACAATTTTAATTTCCAAGAGTGAAGATTATTCAGATTTCTGTGATTACAAGTATTCTTAATTGTTGCTCTTAATACTTTGGTAAGATTAGTAGTTGATTCCTTCTGTCCAATCTCCTTTCTACATCATTCTACAATTCTTCCTTAGTTTAATCATGGTTTTCTGCAATTCAAAAGTTGTTTTCATCGGTTTCAGCAAGCTAGGCTAGGTTTTCTAAGGTCGGGATACGTGAACCCAACCTGATGTGATAATTGCATGTGTATAACATTAATCCTCTAAATTTAGTGATTTATTACGACTGTATTGCGTAGGAACACGACAATTGTAGATCTTTGGATCTCGTTTGCTTATGGGTAACCGGGATGCTTTAGAATGCAATTCGAGTGTAACTATCGCAATATCGATTTACTCATCCTCTGATTTAGTATGGTGCGGGCTTGAACCTCATATACGTAATGCTTGGGAGTACTAAATTATGTGTCTAATTAATCATTTGAATTTACGATTAGTATTATACCTGCAATACACTAGGGTTGGGGGATTGTATTCCCGTCCTGTTTTTCTCATCATATAGTTTAAAGTTTCAAATCATTCTTTATCAGTATTTTAGGTAATTTAGCATAGTTTCATTTTTCATAATTTCAAAATTGCATTTAGCTGTAGCCAACTCTCAAAACCAAATCATTTTCCTTTTCTTTTTAGAGTCAAAGTTAGGATTCCTTCGTCTTTCCCGTCGTTACAACTCCGTTGTCCTAGTTCCCTGTGGATACGATCCCGACTTACCGAGTTTATTACTAACGCGACAGGCTTGCACTTGAGCCTAGAGAGAACGCACATTAGAGACACTTTCTGAGTCGTGTCCCCTCCTTAAATAGTGCCAAATTAGGATTTAGGGTGTGCCGATAGGCATGGCCTCTGGTCTGCCTAAATGCAGCTGTGTATCTCGCAAAAGTAGATCTTTATCCTTTTATATATATATATATATATTTGAAATAAAATGGCAAAATTTGACATGAATAAATCTTTTAATATGTTGCTGGGTACTTGCAACACTTTACTTAGGGGTGTGATTATTATCAAATATTGCATTTTATTCCCATTTTTATTATACAATAATGCAATCCCATGCTATTTAAACTCATGCTTTATACTCATTTATTGTATAACCTTAATTATTCAACATTAATCGCTCGTGGGAGGTTTATTTGAGTACTTACATGGTTCACGATGTTAAGAACGAAGTCTAGATGCAATTTGGGAAAAGAACAGTCACATACGCACCTTCAAGGGCAAAATGGTAAATTCAAATGACCAATTTTGGAGCCGGACAAATCACAAAAGTTGTAGGCCTCGAATCAAGGAATGTCTGGGTTTAAACGACGCGTCAATCTGAGCTTGAATGAATAAATTACGATTGTGCAAAGTTCAAAATAAGAAGAAAGTCAATGCCCCGGGTCAAATTTGAAGTCAAACCCCGTGACTCGAGCGCTAGTTAAATATTATTGGGCCCAGAATATGAGTCACGTTGGTTCTTGCAGTGCATCGATCAGAGGTCATATGAGGAAGTTATAGCATTTTTGGGCTTATTTGTAATAATTGGAAACTAGACTAATTAAAGGGTTATATTTTTTTAGTCTTTTTATTTAATAAGAACCTTTGTTGGTTCAGTGGTAGGAGAGATGTGTGTTTTGTTGGAGGTTACAAGATCCCCCCAAGCCCCCATTTCCTTTTTCCTTCCCATCTCGCGCCCGACGCGGCCTCCCTGTTCCAGCCAACGACGCACGCGCATGTGGTGCATCACCCTCTCCTTACCCTTTTATTGTTTTGTTGAGATGAGGCCACTCTCCCATTTTTTGCTTTTGATCTGTTTTCTTTCCTTTTGTATTTTATAAATAATAGCTGAGGTCCCCCTTTTTGTTTCTTCCTTTCATTTGTATTCTTTTCCCATTTTTCTTTTTTAACCCTTTTGAGTTTAAGCGAGATTCCTTCTTTTTATTTTTTATTCTTTTATTTTATTTTATTCAGGTCTCTGTTTGTCCCCTTCTCCATTTGCTTTCATTCGAGATTTTGTAATATACTTATTTATTTTATCTTTTTTTATTTTCTTTTTTATTGTTTAAGCCTTTATTCTGTTTTCTTTTTTTACTTTACACTTGGTCTTGCACATTCTTTTACTACAGACAAAAATATGGACCCTTATTCTTATAAAAGATCTGCAATTATTAACAAAGTCCAAACCACTTTTTAATAATTAATTCAAACCTTTCCATTTTGTGGTGTTCCTTTATTTCTCACATCCAATTTTCCTCTCCTATATAAAGGGCAATTTGGTTCATCTTCCAGGATCCAATTTTACACACTTATTATCTTCGTTAGTTTATGGTATGATACTTTATTTTTAATTGTTTCTAATAAAATTCCAGTTTCAATAAATTATTCTTCTGATTTATTTAGTTAGATTATAATTATTTCAATTGTTTCCATAATTAGTTGTTCACTTAAAAATTATTTCCTTCCTTTTAAAAACATTTCTTCTCTCACACTATTTTATTTAATTAATTAAAAATTCTTTCTAAGTAATTTTTATTAGGTTGAGATTAATGAACTCATTTTGAGTGTGTAGTTGCTTTGCTACGATATGATGGAATAAATCATTTTTTTACGGATTGACTATTTCCAAAATTACACCTAACAACCTTAATGGGGTATATCACGTATGCACCATATTTGCGGCACTACATGTGTAATTTTGGGATTATTGTTGAAGCAAAACTCGTGTTAGACTTTTGTGGCAATTTGGGGAGTGACACTCTGGGTTTTAATAAATGTTCAAACGAGTATTAATTGCGTTGCAAAATGCGTCTAACCATGTAATCATTTATTCTATGTATTTTAAAGTGACGAACTTAATTCTCAACCAATGCTTTTATAGTTTTAAATTAATTTAGTTAAATATTCACCTAGAATAAATCATCTTTTACACTTTCTTTTAAAAATAACAAATCATCTTTTACACTTTCTTTTAAAAGTAATAAATCAATTAAATTTTGAATGACATTCCATGTTGATTCGATACCCGAACTCTCCGCTATACATATAAAACACGTGTGGTTAAATTTTAGTTTTTTTTATTGAAATGCAAAATCGGTGACAACGAAAAACGTATTTACATTATGCTCGATTTTTGCCCGATCAGCCATCTGAGACGGTGATTCGTTACTCTCTACAACTCGAAATTCATAAGTTGAGGATGAGATGACAAATACCGAGCCTTTGATCTCGCAAAGGGGACTTGTGGAAGTCCTTCAAGATGAGGCCCTTAAGCTTCGGGACAATGATAAACCTTTTCATACTGTGGAAGACATCGATTCATTGAAAAAGCAAGTCTCAGACCTCAACATTATGAGGGACCATATGATGACTAAGGGCCTAAAAATGGCAAGAAGAGTTATCTAGGCATAAAGTCAAGCTTACTAAGCTTATGGGGAAGATAGACTCTATGCTAAGGATCCATATATATGCTTATTTGAGCTCTGAGGCCTACCGTAGGTTTCTTTTTTTAGAAGTAATCTTCAAGATTTGAATTTTGTAAGGCCAAAGTTCGGCTACTCTTATTTGAGGTTGATGTCTTCTGTCTCTTTGTTGAGAATCCCAACTTTGCTGAGGAAAACTCTTATAGTGAAAACAACAGTGAGTGTGAAGTTGTAAGTTTTTTATGCCTCTACTTCAAAAGCCAATAATGAAGCCCCTCTTCTCCATCCATGGAGACTAGAGTATAACAACCCCCATTTTCATTGTAACAGTTGGCCAGACCGATACGCCGAAGATGGGGCTTATTTAACAATTTATATTATTCTTAGCGTCAAATAATAAAATAAAAAAAGTAATTAAATCTTCCGCGCATGCAATAAAGAACTTAAATAACATGACTACATAAATGAATAAGTCTCAATCCCACTGACATGGAAATATATGCACATCGCGAATCTGAATAAAAAGTGACTGAATAGATTAATTAGGGCTTATGCGCATACAAAACTCTAAAATGAAAATGTTTGGAAATAAACATATGCTGGAAACCAAGACTGGAATCCATTATACAAATGTAGCTGCAAGTTTGATCTTTCCTCAGCCCTACTGATCCTGTCTAAGTAAAGCTGGAAAATATTTTTGATAATTTAGGTCAGAGCCCTAAAGTTGCAAGAATTAACTTCAATATCAATAAATAATAATGTAGTTTATTCGCAATACATGTCGCCCATAGGCTCTCACATGCAATAAGTATCTCATCCCTCATCTATGTGCAATACTGCATACATTCCTAACCCAAGCCATATAGTGATAACTAGTCTCTGCACTATCATAAATCAGTTTCAACTAACTATCGCATAAAAGAGATGTAACTACCTACGTGTATACGATCACAATTCCAACACTAAACCCCACAATACTAACCCCACATGATACAAATAAAGCACACAATGTATTTTACATTGTATTGGGTCTATTATCAATTGTCTACTTTATTATACTACTAGCGGAATGCCCGTGCCTGAAGGCACGAAAAAAAATTAAAAAGTACATAATCATAAAAAACGGCAAAGATTTACAAAGTACATAATTGCAAAATGGCAAGATTTCCGTTCCCCGACAAAACAAAGTGTAATTTTAAAAAATGGCCATAATCTCCTTTGTTTATAGGACTATCCACACTGCTTAACAAGTAACAAATAATAACATTCAAATAGTCTAAATTCGTCAAACAAATTCACATATAACATTAAATATTTAATATTCATCAACCCAATTCACATTGTACCTCAAATAAACAAAGAGTCAATTAAAAAAAATTTGGACATAGTCTCATTTGTTTATTGGACTATCCACCCTGCTTAGGGATAAAAACCAATCCAACAATATCCAAAGAGACGAAATTCATCTAACAAATACTTTTTAATAAACAAACTTTTGAAAAAAAATCACATATATCAATTGAGATCGTCTCACATGTTGCACTATAATGATTGTCCGTAGTTTTAAAAATGCGACCTGATACAAAACAAAAAAATATAGTTAGACAAATATTATATAAACCATGCCAATTGGCCAAACATTCGTCTTCATCTTTCAAACGCGGACACTATTACTTATGTATAAAGTATATGTATCCTCGCATCTTTCAACGTGTCAGAATCCATCGACACTTAGATGTTGGGGCGTAGTAAGGGTGCCCAAAATCTCATGGGGCCAACCTTTAATGTATGCCTAATGACTTGTACAGTTTTCAGCAGATGTTAAGCCAACCCTCATTGTCAAGGTTTTGGATCACAATTTACGTAGATAGATATAAGGTTAAAAACTGACAACAGAAAAACTGATAACACATAATTTACATGGATGTCACAAAGCCTGATAACACAAAAGCAAATCATCCATGACATTTGTCAAGTTTATTAGAAATGTGAGTCGACTTATAAAATAACCCCAAATCATTTTGTCGACGAACTTGGGCATCCAAGTTTTTTTAGAGACACATAAATGTATACCACTAAGATGATTGGAAACAATTGAAAGTATCCAGATATATGAAAAATGAATTGTCTTATTAACTTGAGATCACAAATTAGTTTAGGTAGTGTCCAAAGTAACCCAATAAAAATATATCAAAATTATTCTAAACTATGTTTCTTTACTTTCCATAGCTCCATAACATACCTGTTGATTGAAATGTTCTTTTCACATTCACTTAAACATAGAATGAAATCATGATCTATAAATGTTGATTGAAAAAGGAATCTAATTCTTTAGCACGCATAGGCCTATAAAGAATATAAATTTAAAACAATTCAGATTATGTTTCCAATACAACCATAAATGAGAAAGAAAATGGAGAGATGTTGTTGATTACTTATAATGACTTAAAAGAGAGAGGGAGGCAACCGTTTTTGTTGTACTTGAGCACAACATGGATTTGTTACACAAAAATGACATAATGCTGCCACTGAACCATACTGCAACTAAAAAGGATGCCATAATGCTTCAAACAATATATGAACCATGCTGCCATTAAAGTCATACATCGTATTTGGTAATCTAACATAAAAAATAAGTATATAAAACAAGCGAAATTCATCCATCGTATAAAAATCACACACTTTACATCATTATAATATAATAAAAAGTTCTCATTGATAAAACATCAAACGGGGTTTATACAGCAGACAAGTCATATAGACCATAGCTCGGCTTAATCAATTTTGAGTGAAAATTATCAAAGCACAAAATGCCATTAACTATCATTTATCTCATTATACAATTTGCTGATAAAAATCAAGCAAATTCATCATCATGATATAATTAGTAGCTCTTATGAATAAAAATTCAAATCCTAGGTTTAAACAACCAATATGTATTAAATCTGGGTTTTTTACTTTTAACATATGAAAGTTCTAATTCCAAATGATAAGCGTGTCTTTCTACAACAATATGTCTTGAGAATGTTTGCCAATAACAACTATTTGCTTCTTTTTGCATCAACTATCCGCTTTATTTAAATAAAAAATAAGAATTGCCCTCGATCTCAAATAATCCTGATTTGACATGTCGGTAAGAAGGCCCAGGTATATGTTTGCGACGATCGCTGATATTGTAGGGATAATTAAATCATCGATGATATGGAATCCAAGTTCGATCGGATCCGTCTTCTAAGAAAGTCAATGGTATTGTAACTTGTCTAATTCCAAGTACCCAATATATGAATTTTGATGAGTCTTGTAAGCGCTCCACTATCATAATGGTCACTAGAGTTCGTCAACATAAAAGTGAAATAATCAATGGAGTTGGTCAATGGAAATGGTCAGAACATATAAATGGTCTATAGAATCGGAACGGGCACACCCAATAAGAGTGAAAACAAACATGAATGAAGCAAATAAAATAGTAGAGACCATTTATCTGTTCATTCTTTTTCTGCTCATCGTGACCCAATAATACCAAGAATACAACATATATAAAAGAAAAAGAAGAGAACAAAAACAGAAGAGAAATACAAATCATTAAAGAATACCAAAATCAATACAAAAACCAATGGTGGCTGGTTATATCATACTTTGTTGCCTAGAGATATTTTAAAGTATGAAGCCATGGAAGGGAAAAGACTCGCAACCAAGAACAAATATTTAAAGTCACTAACTCCCCTAGTCAATTACTTCACATATCAATGCTTCGATGATCCAACAAATTCATCCAATACTTTTTACAATAATAGATAGAAAGCTAATGAGGCATAAGAGTGGGGTGTAAGATATTGAAACAAGTATTTTGTACTAAATAAACAGAGCTTCAAACTATAATGTGTGTCTAGGTGAAAATAAAATCCAACTATAAGTACATTAAAGACATCGCACTGAAAAAAGTTCATTAAATAACATAACCTTTACACCCAACTTAATGTGGTTGAAGGATAAAAGTTTTCTAAAAAAAATTGGTTAGGGATGTTACATAGATGACGAAGAGAGATCATGAAAATATGTCGCTCACTTTGAAGTTCTGCAAAATATTTCACATCAGCAAATAGACCACTGTCATCCTCTATTAGTTTGTTCGTCATTATTGTAATACGCATTCGAAAATTCTGCATGAGAGTTGCTTCCCAAGATCATAGTTACGTTTGAACACGAAAGGAAAATGAATGTGGCAGCAAGAATAACATTGTTTTCTTAACATGTACAAAAATAAATAAATTATGAACTATTGAATCCTTATATTAACAAAAGCACTATAAGTAGTAAAATCATTGAATCACATAAACGGTATCATAAAAGCATTTATATAACTAATTTGACAAAAACTTTTATCGAAATAAATTTGACTGGAAACTACACAGATTTGGATGAGAATAATGGGATAAAAAAGCATCGGAATTAAAAACCGATGAAACATCTAAGTTCATTGTCAAGTTAAATTTGGGGGTAATAAAATTCACAACATGATAAACTATTAAAACTAAAAATTCAAATTTATCACATATAAAGAATTTACAGACGTCTACTATAACCAACAATACAGAAATTGCAAAATAAACCACAAACACATACCACTAATAACCTGATAAAAACATTAAGGCTAAAAATAAATGATATGTGATTTTATGGTGATGGAAAGCAACAGAAAATAATATATACATACAAAAGTTTTAATGCACATTACAACAATTTTAAGCGGAAGTTGGAAATTTTCCCTTCATATGGCCTCAAAAAACGAATTTACAAAACTTGTTCGACATGAGAAGTCATATATGAGTTATCTTGTTATAAATTGGACATCAGTTGTGGTCTATCAATGAACTCACCAAGCCTTCCAAGCATGTACCATTTATATATTGGACAACGAAATTGTTGTACCATTCATGCACGCATATTATCTAAGACATGTCCGTTGTTACTTTTTAATAATAAAAATAAGAGCATACCAATTTTGAACTACGATGTGATTTCGAATCGCGATATGATGAATCAAAAATTAAAATGATAGGGTTTGAACTCCATTTTCACTTCATTCCCCGCCTATTGGTTGAAGTACAAAATACAAAAATATGAACCCCCCATTAGCATTGTTGATCTGCTTGTCTTAAAACTAGGATCATATTAGATAAGGGGACAGTAAAGCGGAAACAACTGCCCAACTGCTTTGAAGCTCGAATGCAATTTTGCTTGGTTATGCCAAATACAAAATGAGAACATATATCAAATGAAAGGAAAAATAGGAAACATACATATTTGAAGTAAATATTTGGTACTGACATCAAATATTTGTGCTCCTCAAATACCATGAATTCACACACAAAAGTAAATATTTGGTACTGACATCATAATATTTGTAAGAAAATTAAATATTCAATACAAAAGTAGATATTTGGTACTGACATCATAATATTTGCAAGAAAATTAAATATTCAATATAAGGTGTACATAAGTAAAGCTACTAAACTATGCCAAGCCTAAAGCAAGATGGGTGAAAAATATTAACTCTAACACTGAATAAATAAGAAGTCGAACCTGAGAAAACCCATGTATAGGCTCATATCTCAAACCCATAAATAGGCTATGAAAAAACTTTTGATAAAACTGTAATAATAAAAATTAACAACTCAAATATATAATGTTATTAAAAAGGGGTTAAGGAAATATAAACAATACTTGAGATATGGAAGCAAAGAATGTTTGATCTGCATCGTTGAATAAAAATAAGGAGAGATGTAAAAACAAAATCAACAAACAAGGAAGAATACAAACTGTCACTAAAATAGAGTACACCTTTCAAATAAAGAAAACCACCCTAAGAGTAAATGAACAACTTCAATAAGAATTTTGACATTGTAGGTCTATCAAAATAACGCATACATGCACAATAGACACTATACGTTGTAGACATGGCCAATTTCAACTAGGTGGGCATTTTCACAAACACAAAGAAACATAAACATCTAAAAGCAACTTAAACAACCAATCATATAACCATTATGATAAGCCAAGCCAAAACAGCAAAGATAGATTAACAAAAATATCTCAGATAGATAAACAAAAAAATAACAATGCAAGTTAAAGACCAAATTGGTGAAACCCCAAGTTAGTACCTTTAAATTAAACACAAATCCAAGTTAAAACCTGCAAAACCAAAAAATATACAAAAACCAAATTTGTGAGTGAAAAGAGTAAGCTAGTAAAAACTTCATATTACTTTCTCATCCCCCTTTTCTTATAAAATGAAGATACAAATCCACAAGTTCCATAAATTCTCATATTATATTGTCATGTTCCACAAATTAAATACCTTATGCCCAATACACAAGGCTATAGTAATCTTACAAACAATTAGTTCTCAACCCGCACACAACCATGAGCTAAAATTCCTTGCTCAACAATGAACCCGCTAAACCCTGAATCTCCTCAGTAAAAAAAATCCTTTACATCACATCAAAGCATTACCATAAGATAGGCCCTTCCATAATTGGAACATTAAAAATACATGAATCAAGCCTAACTATAAAACAATAGCCTTACCATTACTACTCAACAAACTTTAACAGTTCCCACTTTCGAAACAAAATCGTAACTCTCTACTAGTACATCGTAAAATAATCTATTCTCCCGAAAGATATCATCCAAGTGCCACACTTGATCACTCCTCCCTTCAAGGTAATTCTATACACAACATGGTTATAACGGCTAACCACTCGCTAAAATCTTACGTGCGATGATCCCAATACCGCTCAAAGCATGACCTAAACACATAGGAGCATAATTTACATATTACCTCCATATTCCAACTGCCTCTCTTCATCAATAGATCCATGTTCAAAGTTCTCTTGCCCAAACTGGCCTATGAACTGTCGTAGGGGTTGCACATCGAAAACCTGCTCAAAAAGTTGCCCTCTACCTCTTTCAGGATAATCCCTCTTCCTATGGCCTATTTCTCTATAAAAGAAACATCTCCTAGCAAATCCCTCCGGACCATCTTGAGGGACAAAACGCGGTTGTGGCCCTTGATAATCCTGCTTATACCCTTGTTGCGGTGATGATATTGCTCCACTGGCATCATCTCCTCCAGACCTACTTGATGAACCCGAGTCCCCAAATTCCTTACTCCCTTTTAAATGAAGACGATATTCCTGACTATGTTACAATGCCTCATTCATCACATTGGTAAAAGTCAGTAACGTCGAGTTCCCTAACAAGGGCTGCCAAATTCACCATTCTAAACTTCCCGAGAACTTCACTATTCACTTTTCCTCTGTATTTACCTCGTCGAGCACAAAATTCACCAATCGAGTAAATTATTCTTCTTACTCAGCCACCGTTCGATCATCTTGAGTCACATCCAGTAATCTCCTCCTCATTTTTGTCTGAATCGTGGAAGGAAAATACTTTCGGTCAAAGTGTACCCAAAAATCTGCTATGGGCATTGCATCTCTCTACTCCGATGTGGTGACTGATTCCCACCATTGGAGAGTTGCACCCGTTAATTTAAAGGTGGTGAGTATTTATTTCTACACCTCACAACATTCAACCATTCGAAGGTGCCTTTGTATATCCTTCTTCCACCGACTTGCAGCTATTACATCAGCTCCCCCTGGAAATTCTGTAGGATGTCCTTTTTGAAAAGCTTCCCGTACTCTTTCCCACACAGATGGCCCTAGGTGGGCTTGAGCTATCAGAGCTGCAGGTTGATGTGCCATCGCATCAATGGCAGCATTTACTGCTTGTGCCATAATATTTCCAACTTCGACTTCATTCACAGCCCCTTGAGGCATTTGGGGTTCTATGTTCTCAGCCCCTCTGTTGCCCTGTTTGGACGACTTCTTCTCGGCGGCATCTGAAACAAGAGCAACTGTATTAGAACGCCATTCAAGTAATTACGCATCGCAGAAGTAAATATAGGCATAATGAACACAACAGTCTTAATAATAGGGATCTACATTAAGAACGCTTATGAAAGAACGCAGAAACCCCGCACAGATCCCAAGACACTAGAACCTGATGCTTTGATACCACCTCCGACACCCCACTTAAAATAATAACGGGTGGCCAGCCCTATACTAAAATAAATCAGGAATCTCAAGTGGATCATTCTCAGCATCTATTGTTGATACTAAATAAACATAGCTAACTACCCAATACTACAATAAGCGGATGCCAAAAAAAATTTAAAACATACAATGAATCATCATACCAACAATATAGTAACTACTGAACCTGATAATATATACACACGTACCACGATAAAAGGAAGTACTCCCATAAAATATAATAAGTACAATAAAAGGAAATACCTGAATATGCTGTCAGGTCACAGAAAAAATAACATCCTGAGGAGAGAAATATGAAAGTGCTACAAATATAACCCTTGGGCATACACCCGATATACAAAATGAATCCTTGACTAGGTTTACAAAAGATAGGAAGCGGCTATAACAAAAATCCCGCAACAGTACACATCTGCTACAACTCTAAGGACACTGGATATAAAAGCATCATTGGCGTCCTTGCGGTGTGACACCTATAATATATTGCAATATATATATATATATATAGCAAGAGAGAAATATAAACGGGTCAGAGCCCGCGGTTTGAAAACATTTATAGCAAGTGCATTAAAATGCATAATAATTAAGAATGCAAAATTCCTTAGTTAAAGTGGAGTCGCACTCTCTTGGAACTCAAACTTACCCCTCGACTAGAGCGCGCACCTAAACGTATGCACATGAACCTCAATTAAGATACTCTACACATTCTAGGGACAATTCAATCTTAATCTAAGCATGATCTACACCCGCATAACCCATTATCTAAAACACATAACTTAATAGAATTTATCGGTTTCTAATTATTAACTTAAACAAGTTATTAGCATTAGAATAGTCACACACCATCTTTTTATTCTTATAAAGCATTGTTTCACTATAACACATAAACCCGAGTACTAAGGACTAAACTTCTCCCCACTCCCAACATTGCGCTATGTTTCGTGCATGGGACGTCTCGCGAAGCGAAATCCAAATAAGGAACCCCCCGATACACTACTACATGACAATGTTGATCGTCGAGATCCATTAGGCCCTCAATACACAACACATATAACCTCAGCTACTTATTATGAATAACTATCTCTAATTACATAAATAAGATATCACACAATACCTTTAGGGTCCATATAGCATTATTATAGTTATAGAACACGGTCATTCAACCCTAATAAACACGTACACATAACACACATAACGTGCATTTTAAAATATCCATAACATACTCACTTATAAAATATATATACTCTTTACAATGCTACATCTTCCAGGAATTATTCACATTCTCCCGGGTTACCAGCTATCGGATTATTATCACACCGCCCTGGTAAACAATCAAATCACAGCGTATGGGAAGCGATCATAGTTCCTCACCGGAAAATAAGACGAATCATACCCAAGACACTTTACCCCTGATATAATAGCTCATAATACAAATTATGGATGCCTATGACCTGGGGACTATATGCTCCCTGCTTTTCTAGACAGAGGCCTCACCTACATCGCACAACTTCCCATGATAGCATATGCTAGGTATGTCTACCTAATCTATCATATACACAAGATATATATACAATCATCATACACACACCGTCTATAACCTTATGCACATAGATATACAATAATTATCCCGGCTATAAGTATAAACACAAACTATTCTAGTCGTGGATACACTAAATCATTCCCCATTCAGGTTACAGTTGAGTTGCTCATATAAACCCTTAAATTATCGCATTTATGATAATCCTTAAGTTTAACGTCATTAATGGTACACGACCTCTCTCTTGTTGGCCCATAATTATCTCCGAATATAATTCTCTTTGCTAATAGGATTCCCCATTAAGTCAATACGATAACTCTAATTTATACCTTCCCAAATAACTCGATACATCCCCAATATCACATCATATAAGAAAATTACACTAAATCTCCAAAATGAATTTTTTGTATCATATAAGAATGTTCCTAATCGATAAACCCAATCAGAACGGAGTAAAACTCACTCTAGGAAAACTTCACAAAACAACCTTGTTTTTGAATCGATTCAACCCTTTCGAATCGATTCAGTCCTAAAAGCGAATCGATTTGGCCCAATAGACCTGTAAGTCTGCTACATGCCGAATCGATTCGCAAGGGGCGAATCGATCCGGTCCAATGAACCTGTAAGTTCTGTAACATGCCGAATCAATTCGCAAGGGACGAATCGATTCGGTCTGTTCAGTAAGCTACGAAATGGCTTATTATCTTCAAAACCCAAACTTTCAAAACCCAAATATATCATCTTCTCTCCATCATTCTTCGACCCCAACATGTTTTTAACATCAAACTCATCCTATATCTCATCCCCTCAAGTTATACACCATTAAACCCATATAAAATCATCAAATGCAAGATCTCCCACCACTATAAGGCTGCCCTCGATAGAGGGAAGGTAGCAAGCATCTGTTTCTGCACATCGGTACACTCCAACATGCGCAGATGGCACTGAATATTCTTCTTCCAGTCACAAGCCTCTACCACATCGGTACTACCCCGAAACTTGGGTGGGTGACCCTTCTGAAAGGTCTTCCTAACTCGCTGCCAAAAAGGTGGCCCCACTGGAGCCTGAACTGTTGGTGCCACTGGAGGCGGTGAATGGAGCTGAGGAAAATGGGTTGTCATAGCCCTCGGCCCCAGCCACTATCAAGGCCACCTGAGTAGTGGAGATCAACTCAGGTGGTGGTGGTGGTGGTGGCGGTACCTGTGGCTCCTGATGAGCCTCCCTTAACTCATCCCTAGCCCCAGCCTCTCCGCCCCCTGTCTCTTCGGTGGCATATGATAATAGATCAAATCGTATAAGTACGCAATTTATACAAAAATCTAATAGTAGAACAATGATATCTCAAAAGCGGAAAATTAATCAACAGTCCTAATAATAGGGCTCTATAACAACCGAACCCTACACTAAAACGTAGTAAGCTGCACAGATCCTAAGGACACTAGAACTTGATGTTTTGATACCATCTGTGACACCCCGCCTAATTAACCCCGGGTGATCAGTCCTAAATTAAATTAGAACAGGTTTCTCAGTTGGTTCATTCTTAGCATCACTGTCACCTTTTTAATTACTAACCACCTAAGTGAGAAAAATTAGACTGGTGCCAAGTTTCATCTTTCATTAACTCAGAGAAATACTCATGTGGAAACATAATAATTTAAACAATCACAATTAATCGAAAACAACCATTCACATCTAAATAAAATGACCGAATAAACCATCGGCTCAAATCCAACAAAAGTAAAAAAGATAATAATAAATCTTAACAAGTCTGACATAAATACTAAATAAAGCTGTGAGCGACATGCTCGAGTAACTGATAGAAAATTCCTACAGTAGAAATGAAAAGAATGAGGTGCCAATCAAACTCCCGCAACATCCACATATGCTGCAGCAACGGATCCCTGGAATGAGTCAAGCCCGGCGTCTCTGTGGCTGGACGCCTAAAAGGTTATTAAAAATATTTATAGCAAGGGTTAGAACCCAAAACATTTGGAAAAATATTTAGCAAATGGTTAACTTGCAGTAATAATTATGCAAGCATACTCTTCATATTTTAGTTAGTGTCGCAATCCCTTGAGGACATCCTCACCTCTCCTCGAATGTGAATGACTAACGCCTTAAATTAATTCCCTTAGCTATTTATCCCATAACTAGATAGCCGATATAACCCCTTGCAACCACCCTACTCTAACCGAGTATGCAATAATTATGATTTCCAAGTTATTAACAACATTAACTAAATTAGTCCTTCCACCTTTTAAATTCATATAACTTTAACACCCGTTATACATACAATACAATTCACGGCCTGTATTAAATTACCCGTATATAATTATTTATCTCATTATATACGTATAACCACATCACAACATCGACACATATTTTGAAATAATAAATAATAAACGATAATAATCATCCTCCCGAGTAATAACTCACCGAATGTATATTCTCTAAAGTGCTATCCCACTAGGTGTATTCACCTAACCTAGTTACCCCAAGCCAGAATCGCTCACTACTTGGTAAAAATCATACATAATGGAGGCGGTCATATTCCTTCCCTGAAAGTGAGATGCCCCTCACCCATATAACGGATGCTATGACCTGGGGATATACTCGCCTTACTCCTCAAGCTAGGGGATTCACCCTCACCTCCCTGGATAGCACTAGAGTATATATTATAATAATATCTAGCCACTGATATTAATGCACACACCATATATATATATATATATATATATATATATATAAACAATCCCGGCTTTACCGTGTACTAAACCTGTAACACTAGCCTATACGTCATAACTTGAGTTTATGGTCCAACTCGGATTTTTAATTAATTTGCACATTAATTAATTTAATTACTTTGGTATCTCTCAACCACTATACCCCAACTCACCCACTTGATCCAAACTTTAATATTTTGGAATATATTGCTCCAAAATTAACCACAATGTGTCACCCATAAATTCCCTCCAAAACCCAATTACTTTCCCTTATAATTGTTAAGAATTTATGTCCTATATTTATTTCTCACTAAATAAGGTGTGGGAAAAGAATTTTAAGTAAATTCCCCTTATATACAAAAATAGCCTGACCTGCCAAAAATCCTCGACCATCGATCGATCGATCCCAGCCATCGGTCGATCGATAGAATAGGTATTCATCTTCTCCGAAACCCTGTTTCTTCCATGGACGAAAACCTTAAATGTCCAACTCCTTCTACAGTCTAACCCAAGTCCTCTCATCAATATAACACACCAAGAACATCCTAAGGAACCCCCATAAAGTCCCCAAATCCGGTTTAATTTTCGTTCTCTCCTATTTTCTGAATTGGGGAAAAACCCGTGTTATTCGTTAATTAGTCTCAACACCAAATCACCATCTTAAATTCGTCTATAATTCGTCTAGGTTTTCACATCTGACCAGTACATATCAATCTCAGATTAAATCATGAATCTCTACAACAATTTCTAATCAGAAGATTTATTTACAAAAACCACATTTTTGTACCCTCTTTACCCCAAAACAAATTTTGATTCCCACTTCACACAGATATGAATTGTAATACAAATAAATGCTACAGAAGGTTAACCACTTGCATTATGGTTTCGTAGGGTCTGATCCAGAGTTGTGATTCTCAAGGTTGATGATGAAATCCCCTTTGGTTCTTTCCTTTGTCTCCCTAAATGGTTCCCAGTGCCTTTAACTGTTCCTATAGGTTTTTCACAGTGTAATCAGTCGTTCCTCTTTTACCTTTAATTAAGTAATTAGGCTTAATCCCGTTTTTAGCCTAATGGGCCAAGCCCGAGTGATCCAAATACCCCCATGTGGGCCCGACTATGCCTAAAAATGTCCCGAGACCTATTTACTACCCCCGGGTACTCTATTCTGACTATCTTGGCCTTTCCGGACTCAACCGTGCACTCAGAATTGGCATTCGAATAAGTTTATAAAATTTATTATCTCCCACCTAACTTAGTCTAGAATCGACTCCCGATTGAGATAAATAAACCCCACGTCATTAATACTCTTAAGACGTAATTAAATATTACTATTTACCTAGTAATTTAATTTCCCATAAATATTAACCAATTATTCTCCTGATTAATATTTATATGAAAATTCCATAATAAATTCCATTAAATTACGACACACTAGTAATTTAAATTTTTCCCGAATTAATTAACTATTAAATGTATAAAATCACGGGGTGTTACATACTCCCCCCCTTACAAAGGAATTTCGTCCTCGAAATTAGGTCGTACCTGTGGTGAAAAGCCCTGTATAAAATCATTCGAACGACATCAACTTCGCTTCCAACGAATTGAGAAACATTAAGACAGTAAGCTCTCGTGTGAACCCCGATCGATGCATCTATACGATGAGCTTCTAACTATGTATAGGGTCGTTCGAACGAGATGTTAATCTCGTTTGAACGAGACTGTCAAGAATAAAATAAATTTTTTAGGTTCGAAAACCTATTTGAAAAACTGTTTGAAAATGCCTCCTTTTGACAAAAATCAGTTCATGAAAATTTCTTAATACTTTGTAAAAGATCAATGAAACACAAAACAAAATACATACTGAATATACATGATGACATGGATTATATTGAAGTTGCTTGATATTCGGATCCGTCTTCTTGAACGTGTGAACTTGAAATGCCCTCACGGATGTAACGAGATACGCCATACTCGATGTAAACTAGACACTAGGGACAATAATAGACAATATTTCCTTACAAATATTAACCTATGTCTGTTATGATACAAAATAAAAAATCCAAATTATCCAACAAATCCTATACAAATCTAATACCCTCCTAGAAACCCATAAATAGAAAGATACTAAACATTGTATAAGTCTTTAAAAAATATTCAACTTTCAAATCTTCAAATCTCTTGCTCTATCTTGATCTTCTTTGGGGAGCTTTGTTAAAATTGTGTACCTTCCATAAGGTCATCAAAGTGTACCTACACACAATAGACAAAGAAATATACCTTGTGACGTATCGAGTTTAAAATAAGATAGAAATCATAAATCAAATCAAACTAAATCAAATCTCCCCCATAAATCAAACCAAATCAAATATCTAAATTCCTTTGTGTTCATCGACGGTATCATCAATATGATATTCGAATGAACCCAAGCACATGAAACAACGAACAAATACCGTGACACACAAAAGTTTGAAATAAAATGATAAGAATAATGAGCATAATCAAATTAAGTCATCATCAAAATTTCCCACTCCCCCATAATTCGCTCTCCCCTTTTTATGATGTCCCAAATAGACAAGGAAAAGAAACATTAGCAATAAATACTAAGTGTGTCACAAAACAATAAACAACTATTTTTGAATTTTTCAAAATTTTCCTCAAAAAAATACAATGATAATACACACCATGAACTAACACTACAATAACCAAGTCGTGAAAGCGTTAATGAATGGGTATGAACAAATTTGATAGGAGAATCAACTCAAACAATCATAACATATGTGCACGGTGAATTTTGGATACTCCTAACGAATGAACTCAAAATCGTCCTTAGGTGTAAAAATTGTTGAATTCATAGGATATCGAATCAATCTAATCAACAAATAAAAGTCTAAAGTGATTTCCACACCAATAACACCCAAATCTATGTAATTATTTTTCGAGACTTTTTCGGGACGTGCAAACTCATCGATCTTTAACTTAACTCCCTCAGAACTCACATATAGAATATTTCACTCAACTCTTTTGTTTTGAACAAATCAATGCTCATATGTAGCTCAACATCAATGTTCTTTTGAATTTGGCCTAGCACTTTATATTTTCTTTCTTTTGAGTGCTTTTAATCTTTTAGGCTCTTTTGTTTTTACAAATGGTGGCTATTCACGCAAAGATCTTTTTACTTTTTTTAGTAGCTCGAGCCATTCCTTTTAAATTAACACATTTACCGGAGATATAAATTTCAATTTTTCCAATCCGGGCAATGGTTCTTACAAGCATTATTTTCATTATCTCATTTTATCGAATTTGGTTTGTTTTAAAGGCAGGATTGAGATGAAAACACCTTGACCAACATGTGACAAACAAGTAAAATGCTCAAAATAATTCCGTTCACATGTGCATTAAAAGAGACAATAAGCCAAAGATGTATAAAGTAATCACTAATCACATCTCAATGACTCCAATACACCATGAAGCACAAGGATGAAATCATGTTGTGTCTCAAAACACTATAAAAAAGTCACGTGGATAATGGAATGATATTGTGACTTGGTAATCCTAAATGTCCATCCATATACGGTGTAAATAAACTACAAAAATCTTTTTGTGTTTTTCAAAAATTTATAAAATAAAATATTTTTTCCTTTTTTCATTTTCATAAAAATAAAAAATATTTTTGAATTTTTCTATTTTCTTAAAAACCAAAAATCTTTTTGTATTTTTCAAAATTTTCTAAATGACCGAAAATCATTTTTGATTTTTCTAAAATATGTAGAACAGGGTATGAATACAATGGTAGTACATACTAGCAATAGGCATGAATGATATAAACATGAAAAGCATCATATGCTAGCAAACAAGTCTAAACCTCAATCATTAGGTCTGGAGGAGTTCTCCAAAGGTGTTAACATCCTATGAAAAACATCCATCATATCATGTTAAGTTTTGACTAAATACTCAGCTTGCTCAGGAAAATACTAAAAATCTCTCATGTGTTGTGCAGGAGCATGCAAAGTAAAATGTGTGGGAGTGCATGTGGGAACACGTGTAGTATCATAATGAGGTAAAAACCTATGAGACACACTACCCAACATAGAGAAAAATTCCCTAAGGTGTCATTTTTTCTTGCAACGGGGAAAAATATAAACGAGCCTATGAACACCTTTCTCAAAACGTCTAGGGCACGCACTCCTATGGGAAAATGGATGCCTAGGCGGGTTAGGTTGAGATCCATACGTATCTATCACAAACTCGGGAATCGTCTCGGGTACGACATGGGAAGTGGGCGCACCATCATAACCTATTCCTAGTATCTCAACATTCCCCAAAGGAGGAATAGGGAGCATCTTTCCAACCTTCTTATATGTGTCTTCTATAGAGACTTTTACCTTTCGACCACATTCAAGATGTCTCTCGAGTTGGGATACACGGGCTTCAAGTTTCTCACGAGTCTTAGATGAAGATTGAAGATCTCCCATAAGACTAGCCACGATGTTGGTCAATTCACTCTTTTTCCGGCCTAAGACGATCAACTCCTCACATAAAGAAACTCTCACCTTCTCGATTCACACGCCCTCAAAACTTTCACCTCTCTCTCTAAGTCTAAAACACCAAGACTTTAATCTTTATTCAACTTTTTGGTTTTTAACATCTTGGTGTATAAATCACTAAATTCTTTTTGGAGATCACCTTCACCCTCACTTCCAATTTCATCCTCACACTCACTATCTCCCTAATGACTTAAAACTTCATCGAGGCTCTAATGTTTACAAGTGTCCTCATCATCGTGGGACAAACTAGATGTTCTCACATGACTAGCCATGAAAGCAACACGCTTTTCATGTGGTGTTCTCCCCTAAAATCATCCAACTCGATGTCACTATCTCTAAGAGTGGATTTATTAAAAATCTCTTTGCCCTTTCTCTTTAGCGTAGTGGGACACTCAAACGACTTGTTTCCTTTACCCTCGCACTCAAAACATCTTATCTCTTCCTCTTTATCACCTTTCTCCTTGACCTCATCTTTCTTTTTCTTTTTCTCAAAAATCTTTTTATTGGGAGAATTATTTTTGGAAAATTTGAGAAACTTTTTAAATTTTTTATCAAATAAGGCAAAGTCATCAACATTAAACTCTCCCTTAGATTCAGACTCATAAACTTTATTTTTTTTCTTTTTCTTAATATGATTCTTTAAAGCTACCCCTTTATCCTTAGGCTTAACAGATTTGGGAAACATGTATATTTCATAAGTTTGAAGGTCTCCTATCATTTCTTCTAACCTAAATGAATCTAATATCCCCAAAGAGTTCAAAATAGTGACCTTAGGAATAAATCGGGAAGGGAGTGACCTCAAAATATTTTTCACAACTCTCGAATCATTAATTTTCTCACCCAAATTAAAACTCGTGTTAACAATGTCCGACAACCTAGCATAAAATTCACCGAAACTCTCAGACTCTAACATAGTGATGATATCAAATTGGGTGGTCAAAATTTTTAATTTAGATGACTTAACAGCGTTGGTACCCTTATGTGTCACCTGGAGGATCCCATGCTTCCTTAGACGTGGTGAATGTCATAATAGGCCAAAACTCGTCAGGTGTGATGGCTCTAGAAATAGCACTAAGTCCATAGGAGTTGTAGTTACTCCACTTAAATTCATCATCAGTCCAGGAAGAAACAGGTTTGGGATTCTTGACATTATCAACAGTGACAGTGGGAGGAGTCCACCATCTTTCACAAATAATCCGGAATCTTTCATCAATAGCTTTTAAAGTGGATCTTATGCGGCCTTCCTGTAAGGACATTTTGTCCATCATTATCATTGTATATGTCGTACGCCGTTACACCGTTGAAGATATTCAAGATCGCATCTACATCAACGGATCCGAATATCAAAAAGAAGCTTGGAATCTATTTTTTGGTCAACCGGACCGGTCCGCCTGTTTCAAAAATGAACTGGTCCGCCCCGGACCGATCCGCTTTGCTCAATTCCAGAGGACACCGGATCGAATGCAAATCGAAGAGACATCTTTCATAAACGAACCGGTCCGCCCCCAGACCGGTCCGTATCAGAAGTAGACCGGTCCGCCTGGGATAAAATCGATCAGATCCGGTTGAGATTTTTTAGGCTTTGGTTTTCTTATAAAAACCAACTTCGGGGATTAGTTTAGCAAGACTTATACAGACAATTTTCAGAGTCTAAATACTCTAAGTCTTCATTGTTTTTGAGTCCCAAGACTCATGTTTTGATTCACACAATTTCCAAATCCTTTGAAACCCTAGAACACAATCGTGTGTCTGTTCATACCCTTGTGGAGAAGACCGTCCTTTTTCTTCATTGCTTCCCTCCTGGAAAGGGAAACTTCCAACCGCCGACTACAGATCCGACGCCTGCGGGTAATTATGTGTCACTGTATTTTCATTGTAATCCGAGAAATTGTATGTTACAATATTATAATGAAAATAAGTGGTTTTGCTCCTTTGGGGTATTTTTCCTCACTTGTGTGTGTTTGAATACTCGTGGATGATTTCATCTTATTTCAATCACACCTAGTTGCATGTTTAGGGTTTATTTGGGTTAAACTGAGTTTAATTATATAATTTACTTACTTGAACGCAAGCGCACCTCTTCAAATTGGTATCAGAGCAGGTTACGCTAATATATTACGTATTCCTATTTTCCGCAAAAATTTTCTAAGATATCAATTTTCTGAAAAAATTGATTTTTGAAAAAGAGCGTGTTCAAATGGAGAAATCATATAATAAAATGCCAGTTTTTGACGGGACAAATTATGCATATTGGAAAGCCCGCATGAGGTCGGCTTTAAAGGCCATAGATGAACGAGTTTGGATTTTAGTTGAAAGAGGGTGGACACCTCCCTCCGTCACTGTTGAAAATGTGACCAATTTAAAACCTGTCACTTCATGGATGGAAGATGAATTTAAATGGTCTTCTTTTAATTCCAAGGGTTTAAGTGCTATTTCCGGATCCATCACTCCTGATGAGTTTCAACGTATCATGACGTGCACCACGTCAAAGGAGGCATGGGATGTTTTACAACTTACCCATGAAGGAACTAATGCTGTGAAAGAATCTAAATTGCAAAATTTAGCAACTCAATTTGAAACCATCACCATGCTTGAAACTGAATGTTTTGATGATTTTTATGCTAGGCTGTCTGATATTGTTAATACTAGCTTTAATCTTGGAGAAAATATTCCTAATTCTAGAGTTGTGAAAAAATATTCTTAGATCATTGCCTAAGCGTTTTATTCCCAAAGTCACTATGATAAATTCTATGGGTAATTTAAAAACGCTAAAATTGGAAGAACTTGTAGGAGATTTGCCAACATATGAAGTCAACATGTTTCCTAAATCTGTCAAGTCTAAAGATAAGGGAATTGCACTTAATGCCCAAGAGAGAAAGAGTGAGGGGTCGGGAAGAAAGAGAGTTGAGTCTTATAGAAAGAGAGAGATAGTAATGTCTGATTCTGAGTGTGAATTTGACTTAGATGACTTGGCTTTATTTGCTAAAAACTTCAAGAAAAATCTTAAATTTAAGAAAAGTGGAAATTTCAAAGATAAAAAGAATTTTCAGAAAAATAAGTTTGAAAAGAAAAATGACAAAGATTTTAAAGACCCTACTAAGAAAGACAGTGAGAGATGCTTTGAGTGCGACGGTAAGGGTCATAGAGCGTTTGAGTGTGCCACTCGTCTGAATAGAGAAAAGGGCAAAGCTGTCCTTAATGCTACCCTTAGTGACGACAGTGAGGTCGAGTCGGTGGACTCGGGTGATGAGTCACCGTATGAACGTAATTTCACCGCATTCATGGCCAGTCATATGAGTACTCCTAGTGCACCCCACAACGATGAGGATGCTACTTCACAGGGACACCTCGACAGTGAGAGCGATGTGAGTGAGGGGGAGGATGATGCAAGTGAGAGCGAGAGTAATCTTCAACGCGCCTACGCCGAGTTATATAATGAGTCATTTAAAACTAAAAATCATAACAAAGTATTAGTTCTTAGGATCACCGCGTTAGAAGAAGATTTAGATGAAGCGAGAGAGAGAGTCCTCCACATGCACCGCCATTAGAGAGAGGGAGTCTGACTGTGTTAAGAAAGAAAATTTGTTTAGAGAGAGAGAGAGTCGTTTTGAGAAAGAGAAAGGGGACTTGATGAAACAAGTGGTTGGTCTTACGAGTGAGCTCCATTCCTCCCTGGAGACTCGGAAGAAACTTGAAGCCCTTGTTGCCCAGCTTACTCATGATCTTGAGAGAGCACGGGAAGTCAAGGTTCAAATCGAGGACAGATCTGGGAAGATGGGAAAGATGTTCCTCGGTCCTGCTTTAGGTTTTGGTGATAGGCAGGGAATAGGTTTTGATGGTGCCTCCACATCCCAAATTGCACCAGGACCAATTCCTGAGTTTACTACGACTCCATATGGCCATCATCAAAAACCAAGAAGGAGAGTTCGACCAAGAAAAGCAAACCAAGGTTCGTCCAACACTATGTCCTTTTGTACTCATTGCAAAAGAAATGGACACCTCAGGGAGTTTTGCTATAGTTTGGGTCGGACACGACGTACTACTACTCCACCACATCATACTGATGATTTTGCCAGTCTGAGAGCACGTGTTGAGCTTTTAGCTGCCACATCACAGAGTTTGATGGAGGAATTCCGACGGATGTCCTTACCATCAATGAATGCTTCTCGCATTCCGGCTAAAACCAACAACAACAAGGGTAAACAAAAAGTTACCTATTCTTGGGTACCTAAGATAGAGAAAAAGGCCCTTGTTGTCCATGTCGCTCTCAAAGCACATAATACCTCTCAGTGGTATTTTGATAGTGGATGCTCCAGACACATGACAGGTGATGTCTCAATTTTTACCCACCTTGAGGATTATAAGGATGGTAAAGTCACCTTTGGAGATGGGAGAAAGTCTAGCATTGTAGGACGAGGTACAGTAGAGTTACCAGGATTTCCTAAGCTAGAGAATGTTTTGTACGTCAAAGGTTTGAAAGCAAACCTTCTCAGCATCAGCCAGCTGTGCGACGATGACTTTGCTGTAAAGTTTGACCTGGAAGCTTGTAAGGTTTATAATCAAGCCGGTAAACTTTTAGTGCAAGGGGTAAGAACAGAGGATAATTATTATGGGACTGAGCCCACATCCTCACTTGTCTGAAACAGCGCCACGATCACTCCTATGGATCTGTGGCACCAACATCTAAGTCACGTGAACGTTAGAGATTTGAATCGTTTAGCTAAAAAGGACCTAGTACGTGGCTTACCATCGCTTGGAAAGCCAACTTCCACGGTTTGTGGACCCTGTCAGTTGGGAAAGCAAATTCATAGCCCTCATAGGAAGTTGGATTCCATTACCACCTCCCGTGTACTTGAGCTGATTCACATGGATCTTATGGGTCCTACTCGTACAGAAAGTTTGGGTGGTAAGAGGTATATCCTCGTGATGGTAGACGATTTCTCCAGATATTCTATTGTAGTATTTCTGAGAGAGAAATCAAATGCTGTAGAGTTTTTAACGACCAAGTGTCGTGTCCTGCAAAACCAACACGGAGTCACTATTAACAGGATGCGTAGTGACAACGTCACTGAATTCACAAAGGTAGATCTTTACTGTGATAGCCTCGAGATCAAACATGAGTTTTTTTCTGTAAGGGCTCCTCAGCAAAATGGGATTGTTGAGAGAAAGAATAGAACGATCCAGGAAATGGCTAGATCTATGCTTCTAGGTCGTAAGGTTTCTAGGAGATTTTGGGCAGAGGTAGTGTCTACTGCATGCGACACGGTGAATAGGGTTTACCTACGTCCACACACAATTAAGACGCCTTATGAATTGTGGACTGGCAAGAAACCTAACCTAGCATATTTCCGTGTTTTTGGGAGTAAATGCTACATCCTACGGGATAAAGAGCAATTAGGAAAGTTTGACTCCCGGAGCGATGAGGGAATATTGTTAGGATATTCATCGAATAGTAGAGCGTACCGGGTATTTAACCTGAAGAGCTCTAAGGTTATGGAATCAATAAACGTCACCGTGCAAGATGACGAACCTTCGACGACTATTGATCCTAACCTTCAGTGTGAGGATGATGACTTCTCTGGTAGTGACTTACTTGTTCCTCACTTGCACACTGTGGACCCTATTCCTGTTTTAGGGGACACACCTGCTTGGGTTTGCAAGAGTCATGATCCTTCAGCCATTATTGGCGATCCCACTCTAGGGGTCAAGACTCGTGCTCAACTAGAGAACGTTGTTAGCCATCTTTACTACACGTCCAAAGTCGAGCCCAAGAATCACAAAGAAGCACTCAATGATGAACACTGGATTTCTGCCATGCAGGATGAGTTGCTTCAGTTTAAAAAGAACAATGTCTGGGAATTTGTCCCCTGACCTAGTGAGATTAATGTGATAGGTACCAGGTGGATTTTTAAGAATAAAATGGATGAAAATGGTACCATGACCAGAAATAAGTCTAGGTCGGTCGCTCAAGGCTACACACAGATAAATGGTGTAGACTTTGGGAGACATTTGCTCCTGTTGCGAGGCTTGAGTCCATCTGCTTACTACTCGCCATCGCATGTCATCTGCACTTCAAGTTATAACAGATGGATGTCAAGAGTGCCTTTTTGAATGGCATTCTACAGGAGGAAGTTTATGTGGAACAACCAAAAGGGTTTGAAGACCCTAAGCACTCGGATCACGTCTACTCTCTGAGGAAAGCCTTGTATGGTTTGAATCAAGCACCCCGTGCTTGGTAAGAGAGGCTTACTTCCTATCTCTTAGCCCGTGGCTTCAAGAGAGGGGGAGTTGATATGACGTTGTTCGTCAGGAGAGATAACGGTGCTATTTTTGTTGCCCAGGTCTATGTGGACGACATAGTCTTTGGATCCACATGCTCCTAGCATGCTCACCACTATGAGGAGGAGATGAAAAGTGAGTTTGAGATGAGCATGGTAGGTGAGCTTACTTTCTTCCTTGGTCTCCAGGTTCGTCAGCTAGAGGATGGGATGTTCATCTCCCAATCTAAGTATGCTAGAGACCTAGTGAAGAAATTTGGTTTAGACTCCGCTAAGCATGCACAAAGACCTATGAGTACTTCCATCAAGCTTAGTAAGGACACTTCAGGCAAGGACGTAGAGCAAACCTTGTATCTGAGTATGATAGGTAGTATTCTCTACTTGACTGCCAGTCGTCCCGACATAGCCTTTAGTGTTGGAGTCTGTGCACGATATCAGGCATCCCCGAAAGAGTCACACTTACTCGCTCTAAAACATATTATCAAATACGTGAGTGGGACTCTCTCATACGATATTTGGTATTCCTTTGATATCGGTGACCGTTTGTCCGCCTATTCGGATGCCGATTGGGCCGGGGATGCAGATGGTTGTAGGAGCACATCTGGTGGGTGTTTCTATTTTGGTTATGCTCTTGTCTCTTGGTTGAGCAAGAAGAAAAACTCCATCTCTTTGTCCACTGCGGAGGCTAAGTACATTGCCGCCGGGAGTTGTTGCACACAACTCTTGTGGATGAAGCAAATGTTGGAGGATTATGGGATTTCACAGGACACCATGATCATTTCCCGTGATAACACGAGCGCGATACACATATCCCGCAATCCCGTCCCATATTTGCGCACAAAGCACATCAGGTTACGCGAGCACTTCATACGTCAGTTAGTTGAGGAGAAGGTCGTATCCCTGAGTTTCGTTCCCACCGACTGTCAGTTAGTCGATATTTTCACGAAACCTTTAGATGCCCTTAGATTCGAGAGTCTTAGGAAGTCTTTGGGGATTTGCACAGTTGACTGAGGGGTTGGTCCGTGTCTAGCATAGGATGCTTTGTCATTCTCATATCATCTGATTCCTATTGCTAGCTTGTATAATTAGTTTTTTTATTTTTGTTTGCCTTTTATTTTTGAAAAATCCAAAAAGATTTTCCTTTTAGAAAAATTTTAGAAAAGCCCAAAAAGATTTTATTTTTATAAAATTTTGAAAAATTCAAAAAGATTTTTTTTTGCACCTGTTATGGATGAGCATTTAAGATAGCCAAGTCACAATTTCATTCCATATTATCCATGTAACTGTTTGATAGAGATTTGATACGCTACACCATTTCATCCACGTGCTTTACATTGATTGGAGTCTTTGAGATGTGATTAGTGATATCTTCCTACATGTTTGACTCCTATATCCTTTATTGCACACATGCACGGCTATACTTGATTATTGCACTTGTCTATCTCATATTGGCTTCAGTATTTTCATCTCATTATGTCTATACAACGTACAATATGCGATAAAACTTGACAAGATTGGAATGCATGTGAAAACCGTTTGGTGAGACTGAGTGTTTATTTGCAAAACGGGGAGGGGCTGCGAAAGGTAATTATTTATCCTTTGCGCAAAAGCCACCGTTTAAAAGGACCTAAAAAATTGAGGACTTTTATTATCCGAGGTCCAAAGAGGTTAAAAGAGCCCAAAAAATTTAAAGGCAATAAAAAGCAATACATGCCAAATATGGGCCATTTAGGTTTCACCAT
Organism: Sambucus nigra; assembly: GCA_949130495.1. Taxonomy (NCBI): domain Eukaryota; kingdom Viridiplantae; phylum Streptophyta; class Magnoliopsida; order Dipsacales; family Adoxaceae; genus Sambucus; species Sambucus nigra. Next base: position 525,573,160 of record OX422220.1, read on the forward strand.
CAATTCTCCAAAGTTTGAGAATTTAGATTACCTCTATTCAAAATATAAATCTGAGGGAGTTTGGTTGGAGAATCTAAACGGGTTTGTACTTCCTTGAAAGTCCTGAAAAAGCATGAAATCGTTTTGGACGTTATTGGTGTGGAAATCACTTTGAGCTTTGATTTGTTGATTTGATTGAGTCAATGTCTCTTATTACCACTTTTTTACATCAAAGGAAGCATTTGAGTTCATTCGTTAGGAGTATCCAATATTCATCGTTCACATATGTTATGTTTATATGCATTGATTTTCCTATCGAATTTGATCACACCCCTTCATTAACGCTATCACCGACTTGGTCGTTTTGTGTTCATTCACTGTGTGATTTTGTTTGTTATATAGTTTTTGTGAAAAAATTTGAAAAATTTAAAAGTAGTAGTTTAGTCCTTATGACACCCCGACTTTGATTGTTTGATTTATTCTTCTCATTTGTCTATTTGGGGACATCATAAAAAGGGGGAGAAAGAATTATCATATTATGGGGTAGTTTTGAGTTTTTGATTTGATAACGTATGCTTTCATCATAAAATGGTATTTATGTTTATCTCATTTCAAACTCGATACGTCACTTGGTATTTACTTTATCTCATGTGTGTAGGTACTACATTGATGATCATTTGAATTGCACACCCCGATGAGAAAAGCGTTGAGAATCCTAAACAATTCGAAGAGCAAACGATGAAGTCTTATTCATGTGTACCTTTTCAGTTTTGGGTTCATGGAAGGGTAGATTTGTATAGGCATTTTGATATTTGATAATTCGGATGTTTTTATATTTGTACCGGCATAGACATAAGGGGAGATTTGTAAGGACATTTTGTCCATCATTATCATTGTATATGTCTTACGCCGTTACACCATTGAAGATATTCAAGATCGCATCTACATCAACGGATCCGAATATCAAAAAGAAGCTTGGAATCTATTTTCTGGTCAACCGGACCGGTCCGCCTGTTTAAAAAATGAACCGGTCCGCCCCGGACCGATCCGCCTCAATTCGGACCGATCCGCTTTGCTCAATTCCAGAGGACACCGAATCGAATGCAAACCGAAGAGACATCTTTCAAAAATGAACCGGTCTACCCCCAGACCGGTCCGCATCAGAAGCATACCGGTCCGCTTGGGATAAAATCGATCAGATCCAGTTGAGATTTTTTAGGCTTTGGTTTTCTTATAAAAACTAACTTCGGGGATTAGTTTAGCAAGACTTATACAGATGATTTTCAGAGTCCAAATACTCTAAGTCTTCATTGTTTTTGAGTCCCAAGACTCATGTTTTGATTCACACAATTTCCAAATCCTTTGAAACCCTAGAACACAATCGTGTGTCTGTTCATACCTTTGTGGAGAAGACCGTCCTTCTTCTTCATTGCTGCCCTCCTGAAAAGGGAAACTTCCAGCCGCCGACTACAGATCCGACGCCTGCGAGTAATTCTGTGTCACTGTATTTTCATTGTAATCCGAAAAATTGTATGTTACAATATTATAATGAAAATAAATGGTTTTGCCCCTTTGGGGGATTTTGCCTCACTTGTGTGTGTTTGAATACTCGTGCACGATTTCATCTTATTTCAATCACACCTAGTTGCATGCTTAGGGTTTATTTGGGTTAAACTGAGTTTAATTATATAATTTCCTTATTTGAACGCAAACGCACCTCTTCACTTCCCAATAGGCATAATTTGATCCATCAAAAATTGGCATTCTATTATATCCATTCTCCATTAGAAAATTTGTGATTTTTCAAATCAGTTTTTCAAAAAAATGATATCTCAGAAATTTTTTTTGGTGAAACCAACCGTAATATCAATTTGAGAGTGAGAAATTCTCTAATGGCCTCAAAGTATTTAATTAGATGTTAAACCACAACCAATTTTAGTTCCTTATTAACCCTAGAACATGCAACTAAGTGATTTAAATCAAGCATGTAAAGAAATCACAATTTCAGGAAAAATCCCCCAAGGGGTAAAACATTTTATTTCACTATAGATTGTAAATCAGAATTTACACATATAATAGAGAAATACATCCACACGAATTCTCTCGCAGGTGACCCTCGTCCTCTTCAGGAATAGTTCCCACGAGAACTACAAAGATCGCAATCTTCTTCCTTCATCAATGATTCCCTTAAGAATGAAAAGAGCAGTAGTATAGACTCCTTCTCTACTAGGTGTAACTTCAATATATAACTGTTTGGGTTCCAAAGTTGATTCACAAAACTATTTGGGAATGATTGTGTGAATCAAAAAGTGTTTTTCCGTATAAAAGTAAAGACTTAAATGCAGCAGGTCTCCTATTTCCATAAATTCAAAGTCTTAACAAATTTTATGAAGAAAAGAGGTATTTATAGGCAGACATAAAATTTGAGGTGGTGCAATCTCCTTCTAACGAGAGGTAGACCTCGTTCTTACGACATATAGATGTCATTCGAACGACATCAAGTTTTCTTCCAATGAGATGTAAAAAGTTAAGATAGAAAGCCATCATGTGAATCCGATCGATGCATCAATCAAACGATCTTCTCATGACATGTAGGGTCATTAGAACGAGATGTTAATCTCGTTTGAATGAGAGTGTCAAAAATAAAATAAATTTTTTAAGTTCAAAAACCTTTGAAAATGCCTCATTTTGACAAAAAACAGTTCATGAAATTTTCCCAATACTTTGTAAAAGATCCATGAAATAAAAAACAAAATCAATACCAAATATACTTGACGACGTGCAGCATGTTGAAGTTGCTTGATATTCGGATCCTTCTTCTTGAACGTGTGAACATGAAATGCGTTGAGGGATGTAACGTGATACGCCATACTTGATGTAAACTATGTACTAGGAACAATGATAGATAATATGTCCTTACACTCCCCCACCTTCACCCGAGGAATGTGGATGTTCAACATAATGCTGAAATTTAGGTGCTTGGTGGTATTATTTATCTTTTTCTTTTAGACATCAGTCACAATGAAACATCCAGGACTAAGCCATCCAGAAGACCATCTTCCCTCCTTTTCACCTATCAGTAATGGCCAAAAGATTGACTATCAGAAAGCCAAAAGTGGCCTCATAGGGAAATGATAATAAAAACTTACTTGGATGGGGAGCTGTTAGAAAGCAGAATGGGGTAATTAGCCAAGATAAAAGATCCCCTAGTCTTAAAAAAGTCAGTTATAATACCCCGTACTTTCATGGAATTAATTATTAAGAGAGAACAAATTGTTTAATGGGTTAAATTAATACTTATGTAGTTGGTAATAATAAAAAAATGATTCATTTAGAAGATAACTAAACATAACACGTGATATACTTTTGTAACATGTGATCAGAAGAATTAATTAGTAATATCAATTATGTGATTATTAGATTTATGTACACGTATATAGTTATTTGTAATTTATTTACATCATGAGATATTACCATATGTTGTGGGTAGTATCGTTTAAATGGGACTCGAGAGTGTCTCGGAGGTTTGATTATGTGTTTTGGGTCAATCGGAACTATTTTTAGGCAAAGATATCTTGTAATACCCATAGTTAATTTATAATATGTGGTTTCTCGTTTTCAAATTTGATATTGAAATTATGTTTAAGGATTTGATTAATTGAGTTTGATTATGAATGATTTGGGTTAATTAAGGTTAATAAATATGTTCTGCATCGAATACTTATACCTTGATGGTTATAACTTGAAATTGAAAGGTTAACTAGTGTAGATTAAGATATAATTGATGTTTTAGGATAAGGAATTAAAAGGTGTGGATCTGATATATAATTGATGTTTTAGGAAGAGGAATCATTATTACAAATTATCCCTAACTTAATTTAAGGATTTATTTTGGAATTGATGATGAACATACCCTAAGATGATTTAACATTAAGTTTTGTTGAAAAATTTTACTTTGAATATGATGTTCTTGAATCCATACGCTTGTGTAAAAATGTTTAGAAACACATTCCCATAGTAATATTTAAGTTAGGTAGTGATTTAGGGAAAATTAAGAAGCTTAGAATGCAACAACGGTGGGTTTTAGGGTATGAAACAGGTCAAAAGACAAGATTGCAATTACCTAGGAGGGTCGATCGATCGACCCTTTTGGTAGATCAATGGATGCCCCTCAATTTGGCCCAGAGAGGGTTTTGGTTAGGAGACCAGATTTTTAAGTATAGTTTTTTTTTGGGATTCCTTCCATGATTATTAAACTTATTATTTTGAGATTAAATAATTAGCTATGATTTCCTAGGTTTAGGTGTGTAAACCTCAAATGATATTAATGCCCTCTGGTGTAGAATTTGGGTTAAATCGATTAAACATGCGAGTGAGCGGTGTCGTAGGGTCATGTGCATATATTGGTTCGTAAAAGGGAATAACTAAAGTATTATGGGTTATTATTTATAGTATTGAGAATTTATAGGCCGTATGATTAAATTTTAAGTTAAGTGAGGAGAATTATATGTATGCTGTAGGAGAATGTATCAAGTTTTATAGTCAAATACTCATAGTTTAGATATGTACTAAAATAGGAGTTGAGTGTGTTATTGGTTGAGAATTCATAAACCTAGTAATGTGAAGCACAAATTAGATAATGGGAATTGGGTTGGTTTGGGATACGCATGATAATAAGTATTATCCTATGAGGTTGTGTATAGTTAATAAAGTTTTGAGAGATAATAAATCTAGTTTAGATTACAATCTAATGTTTAGGGATTTAGATGGTTGGATACACTTGAGGGTATGCATTATCCTGTGTTTATATATATATATATATATATATATATTATGTGTACATATATATGTAAAATATTTGATTATGTGAATACATTGTTGCTCATGGTAAATTTATCAATTAGGGTTTTGTCGTATGGTGTGACCGGGCACATTCCTGGCTATTGATGTAACGTGTATGGAGGTCTAATATTTTGATCATGCGTGAGTTAGTCTTGACTTCATTATTTGATAGGTCAACGATCTGTCCATCAGAAGAGACTAGGTATAGGTCTATCTGAAAGTGTGACTGCGTAATGATCTCCCTACTTTCATGTATGTATATTGGTTTAGTTTAAACTCGCTAGGTGTGGGAACCCTACGAGTTTACCAATAGAATCACGAGAAGGTCTAGAGGCTAGATGTCTTCATGTGGTTGCTACGAGAAGTTTAATATATACATGGACATTATATTAGTCCAATGATGGATACTTTGAGTTAGACCATATGTTATGTGTAGGCGTGGTTTATGTGATTATGTATATCGTATCATTCAGATGACAATAGTTGGGGTATCATGGATTTGTATTGGTATATATGTTATAGTTCCGGAATGAATATATTTCATTAAAGATGATAAAAACATAAATAATGTTACTTTTATGAAACTATGAGTATATTAATAAAATAATCGCATGAGAATTAGGGTGTAATCGTAGTTAAATAGTATTTTACATTTTATGATAGTTATTCGTTATGTGATAGAACTTCTTAGTATAGAGATAAAGACTTTTAGTGTATTTGTGTGTTGGGTGGGACATGAGCATAGTACGTTAACTTAGATGAGAGGTGAGATGAGAGTTGAGGTACTTATTGCATGTTAGATTTGACAGGTTCCATATTTATAATAAATCAGTTGCATGATTTATATTGATGATATTAGAGATATTATTGAAACTTTAGGGTTTTTACCCAAATCTAAAAATATTTTCTCCCCATAAACATTATCATATATACATATACATATTTAGCAGGGTTAAGCAGTCATGCTTGTAGTTGTGGAGATCCAACTTGGTATCCCTAGAATTAGAGATGCTGGTTCATCATAGTTTTCAGTTCTATTCAAGAGTTATCTCGGATGTGGTCATTATTATACTCTTTATTTTATTTTAGTCGTGAACCTTCTATTAAGATATTTTAGATAAAGGATTCATTTATTAGTGTTAAGTCAATTCAGCTCCGTATTACGTTATCGTCCCTTGCTATTTTTTTTTATCTTGGATGTTTTATTTATTTAATATGTTTTTTGTTATTTTCTATAATGATGAGAGTGATATAGATTGTTTAGAACACCCAGAGTTTTATTTCCATCTTTATCAAGTGGGAGTGAAAAATCAAGGGTGTTACATCAGCCTCGTAATTGGAATGGTCGCATTCACCCTCACAGGCCCGAGGTACCTTAATGTCGGATTTACTTTTTAGAAGTGTAAGGACATAAAGCTCAGCCCCAAGCGTGGTCCCAGCTATTATCTTTGTAAGGTCAAATTTCCAATAGAGTCAATTTATTTGTAATTGGATTAATTTCGAACAAGACATAGAAGTCATATGTTAGGCTTTGTATTATCGGTCTCGTAATCCTATAACATGTTTAATAAAATCATAGTGGCCAAGCTTCAAAGTTGGATACACATCGTGTCATATTTTTCGTCTCAAGTTTGTCTTCATATTTATCGAGGATTTCGTAAGGCATGGATGTGTTTTGAATACGGTCCTTGTATAATTTTAAGGTTTTTTTAAACAAAATTGTTTTGAACTATTTTAAAATTATTGTTTGGAGATTTTTTTATTCTTATCTCTTTAGAACGAATGTCTAATGTTGTTAGAATGAAAGGTCAATTTCGTTCGGATGAAGTGTCAGGTTTATTAGAACAAGTTAGTAGCTTCATTAGAATGGACATCCAATAGAGACTTTCTGTCAAACAGAAGACAACCCGTTGGAAGCTCGTTAGATTGAATATGCTTATTCATTGGAATGACCCATTGTTTCATTTAAACAAAGTAAACATTATGTTTGAACAAATCTCGAGATTTCATTCGAATGAACTCGCTGCCTCGAAAATTGGGGTTTAAATATTTAAGGGTACAACGGAATCAGTTTTTTCAAGACCCTAATTTCAACCTTTGAGTTTAAAGATCCAAGTTTTCGTACTCATATACTTTGATATCTTTGTGTAGGGCACCAATATTTTTTTCTCGTCATCTTGAGTCGATAACTTATTTAATGTGGTGGACTCCGTACTTTCTATTTGCGGTGTTATGATGATAAAGTGGAGATCCGTGTTTCGATTTGATAAACGATTGATGAGTCTAATCGGTGGATACCGAGACATTCATGGATTCTTGCGTTGTGGCAACTTGCATATGTAGACTCCAACATTGCAAGGTGGATGAGAGGTTGAAGATATAAGAGCATCGAGGCTTGAGAAGAGACGAGTCATTAAGTAATCATAATGTCCAGTCTTTGTAAAATCTTATGTTGGTGAATTTGTTGGTTTGGTCATCCGAGGTTTTTCCCATTGTGGTTTTTTTCGTACATCGAAGTGTTGTGGATGATTTATTTATTTTATCTACTTATCACCTAGATGCATGTTTTAGGTTAAAAAGATAAAATTGGGTAAATCAATTTTTCGCAACGAAAAAGATTAATTTTTTGAAAAATATTTTATTAGGTTTATTGTGTTTAAAGTTTTCATCTTTAAAATTGAAAAATCTAGAAAAGAGAATTTTTATTTGTGACCATCCATGCCTAAGAACTTACCGAGGCCACCCTATTCAAATTGGTAACAAAGCTAGAAAACATAGTTATTATGTTTTAATTCTCGTGTTGTTAGGCATGAATTTTGGTGGATTTAATGATATTAGAACCCTAGCGTTTGATGAGTCGAACTACGCAAACTGGAAAATGCATATTTAATCAGCACTTAAGGCTATAGATGAACGGGTATGGCTAGTGGTTTTAAATGGTTAGTCCCCAACTACAACCCTAGTTGGAGAGAATAGGATACCCAAACCTGTAGAATCGTGGGGCGAGGATTAGAATAAGTTAGCAAATCATACTTCTCTAGATTTAAATGCTCTATTTTGTTCTGTCAACCCGAAGGAGTTCTGCCTCATAATGACATTTGACATGTCTAAAGAGGCTTAGGACATACTTCAACTCACCCATGAAGGATTAATGATGTTCAGGCTTTCAAACTCCAAAACCTCACCACTCAATTTGAAACCATTAAGGTGTTAAAGAGTCAGACCGTTGGTGAGTTCTACGCTAGATTGTCCGAGATATTTAACTCGTCTTTTAACTTGGGAGACAAGATACCAAAAGAATGATTAATGAAGAAAATCTTAAGGTTGTTACCTAAAAGATTTAATTCAAAACTGACAGTTTTGAATTTTTTGGGTACTTTATATGCTTCAAAACATGAAGAGCTTGACATGTTTTCATCCAAGACTGGCAAAAAGAAGGATAAGGGAATTACTTTGAAAGCTCGAAAGAGGAAAACACTTATTTCGGATGGTGAGTTAGATATCGTGTTCAAGGCTATGGAAATGTTAGTAAATAAATTCAAGAAATTTCTCAAATTTTAAAATAAATTTAAAAATGTTAAAACGTTTGAGTAAAATATGTATAACAAGGTCGATCGCTTACCTAATAATCTTAGTGAGAGATTTAAGAGGGATGATTCGAATAGGTGTTACGGTTATAAGGGTTATGACCATAGGGTAAGTGGGTGCCCAATTTAACTGAGGAAAGAGGGCAAGACACCAAAGGCATACAATTCCACCCTTAGTGATAGTGATCTAGAAAAGGGATCCGATTCCCCTATTGAGCACAACTACACTGTATTCATGGCTTGTCATGTGAGTTTAAATTACACTTCTGAGGCCATAGTTTGTGGATCCTAAGTGAGTATTGGCAGGCTGAGTGGAGATGTGTGTGAGGATGACAAAGAGGCTGTGGAGAGTGAACTCGAAGTTGCCTTCCGTGAGTTGTATGCGTAATCACTGAAAGTAAAGAAGGTTAACTTGAAGTTGGAATCTAGGTTGAAAGAGCGTGCCATAGAGAATGATTATAATATTTTGATTGATGATCTTAGGGAATTTGAGAGGAATCTTCATTAGAAGAAAGAGCTTCTTGAGTTTGAGGAGAAAAAAATCATTTTTTTTAGTTTTTATGTATTTTATTTATACACATTTTGTGTGGCATATTGGTGTGTTTTATTCTAATTCATTATGTGCTATCCTTATGACTAGGACATTTGGTTATGATTGCTAATACTTGGATCGTTCTTAATCATGCTTGCATGGATTTGTTTCGACTTTGATTCTCTTAATTTATTCACTAAGTGTATGCCTCAGCACACACATGCACTAGCTATTTTAATATTAACTTCACATGTTATATATGAGTTATCTGAGATATTCTCCCATTAATCATCTCATCTACATATTTTGTGACTATAGAGGATTTGTTCATGCAAGAATTATTACATGTGACATTGTTTGATTCTATTGAAGTAAAATATGACGGTTCACGGGAAAGGGCGACGAAAGGAGAAAATCTCCTTTGTAGGAAAGTCACAGCTGACAAGAGCCTAATGCAAAGATTAAAGTCAATAAAAATAGGAAATTTTCCAGGGCTAACATGTTTTGTTTTTTATTTATTTTAAAAAGTGATAGCTTCAAAATATACGAGTGAAAAGGAAAATATGATATATGTTTATCTTTTGAGTGTGTATAGTTGAATATCAACTATTTTTCACATTGAATCCTAGTTATGCTTATTTTGTCAGAATTCTATTGATTTGTATAATCATCAATATTATAGGCTTGTGTGCAGTATGATTGTTTGTTCATATACTTCACTTTATCTTGTCACCTGAGGCTAAATCTTCGTTGATAAATTTTTTCGATCGAATAGAACTCATTGAACTATTTGAGTTTTTGGGTCATAATTCCTTATATCTTGTTCATACCCATTCACCCCATCATATATGTTTAGACACATCGATAATATGCTAGTGTGTAAGGCTTATGTGTTTTTTGTTTTTTATATATAAATATATATGTTCGGGTACTTCATTGGTATATTTTTCATATCTATATTTGTCATCGTTTTGTTTTGAGTCTTTATGTTAGCATTTAGTCCATGTTTGCCATATTCTTTATCTTTGAATTTAATTGGCATGTTACAAGATCATATGAGTATCGCAAATTGGTAATTTAAATTTGGTATCATACATAAATTTCTTATTCATATTGGTATCTTTGTGCATTAATATTGATATTGTTTGATAATTGTTTGGATTATTTGTGTTTGTGTTGCTATGTTGCATTTTTATCGCATTTCACACCATTGCGTGATTTAATTCATTCCACCTTATTTCTCTTGGTATCATATGTTCACACATTTAGGGGGCGATTTGATTTTGGGGGAGAAATAGTACTAGCTTTCTTACTTTGTATATTCCCGAACCAAAAGGGGGAAATGGGTATCTTTCCTTTTTTGATCAGTATAACTTTATCTTATGGGGAGACATCTTACCTAGGTTGATATTATTTTAAACATTGTTAGAAGTTTGTTCTTATTTGGATTTTATACTTGTTATATTCTCTTTGCAATTACAGGTGTGTTTAATTATGAGGATTTGCAACATACGACAAGGTTTTCAAGAGAGTTGAGTTAATCAAGTTGTACTTTTTCCTTTTTGGTGTTGGGAATTGAGTTTTTTTACCTATCTTGACGTCCCATAGATTTTTTAATTTGGTTTTGTCCCAGAATAGTCAAATGGGGAGATTTGTAAGGGCAAATTTCCTATCAACTTAATTTGTTTGTAATATGATTAATTCATAAGGTAGGCTTTGTATTGTCGATCTCGTAATCCTATAACCTATTTGATGAAGACGTGGCGTCCATGCTTCAAATCATTTCGTCTTTTTCATGCCAAGTTTTTCTTCACATTTACCAAAGACCTTGTAAGGTATGTATGCATTTTGAATATGGTCCTTAAAATTTTTAAGGGTGTTTATTTTTTAACAAAATTATTTAGAACTATTTTTAAATTGTTTTTTAGAGAAAAATATTTTTTTGTTGGTTATCTTATTAGAACGAATGTCTGATGTCGTTAGAAAAAAAGGTCAATTTTGTTTGAATGAAGTGTCAGGTTTGTTGGAACGAGTTAGTAGCTTCGTTAGAATGGACATCCAACGAACATCTAACAAAAAGTTTATGTCAAACAAAATAGACCCGTTAGAAGCTCATGGGCAGCTTGTTGGAACAAATATGCGTGTTTGTTCGAACGACCAGTAGTTTCATTTGAATGAAGTAGGCACTTCGTTCAAACAAAACTCTTGATTTCATTCGATCAAATTTTCCACCTCAAAAATAATGTTTTACTATTTATAAGCATGTTGGACTGAGTTTTTTTAAGAACTTTTGTCAAAAATAAATTCCCTACATGTTTACAAAAGTTTCAAAAACCTAGCGTCACCCTTTGAGTTTAAAGATCCAAGTATTTATATTCATATGATTTGCGATCTATGTGTTCAGCACCAAATTTTGTTTCTCAGCATCTTGAGTTGAGAAATTGTTTAGTGTAAAGGAATCCTTACATGATGATTATAGTGTTACAGTGATGAAGTGGTGATTTATGTTTCCATTTTGTAGACGATTTTTGATCCTCATCGATGGATACCAAGGCATGTGTGGATTAGTGCATTGTGGCATCTTGTGTGGGTAGAATTCTATGTTTTATTGTGGCTCAGAGGTTAAAGATAGAAGAGCATCAAGGATTACAAGCGACACAAGTAATTGAGTAAGTATCATATCTAGTGTTGGTAAAACCTTATTATAGGATCTATTTTTCAGGTCATTCGAGGATTTACCTTTTTGGTTTTCTTCATTGATCTGTGTGTTGTGGATAATTTATTCAGTATATTTACTTATCACCTTGATGCATGATTTAGGTTAAAAAGATAAAATTGGGTAAATTATTTTTTCACAAAAATGTTTTTTTAAATTTGGTGAACAAAGTTTTATAGGGTTTAATTTGTTTAAAGTTTTTATCTTTAAAGTAGAAAAATCTGAAAATAGAATTTTTGTTTGTGATGATCTCTCTTGGGAGCCTCAAGTGCCTTCATAGGAAAACACGGCTAGGGATCAGGCCCCATCCTCCAAGTAAAGTGTATGGGAAACTCTCATGTCATTGCCCCTATTATCTAGGTTACATCGAATATGGTGTATCCCATTACATCCATCAAGACAAATCCGAATATCAAGCATCTTCAACATGCTCCACGATGTCATGTATATTTGGTATGGATTTTGTATTTTTTTCTGTGTATTTCAGACAAATAAAAAGGGGGAGAGCGAATTATGGGGGAGTGAGAGTTTGATTTATGGGGGAGAATTGAGATTGTTTTGATTTATGATTTTTATTTTATTTCAAACTCGATACGTCATGAGGTATATTTCTTTGTCTATTGTGTGTAGGTACGCTTTGATGAACATTTGAAAAGTACACATTTGATAAAGCTCCCAAAAGAAGATCAAGAAAGAGCAAGATATTTGAAGATTTGAAAGTTGAATATTTTGAAGACTTGTACAATTTAGTATCTTTACATTTATGGGTTTCAGGGAGGGTATTAGATTTGTATAAGATTTGTTGGATAATTCAGAATTATTTATTTTGTACCGTAATAGCCATAGGGGGAGATTTGTAAGGGGGAAATCTTCTTCCATTGCCCCTAGTATCTAGGTTACATCTAATATGGCGTACCCCGTCACATCCGTCAAGACAATTCACGTTCACACGTTCGAGAAGAAGGATCCGATTATCAGGCATCTTCATTATGCTGCACGACGTCACATATATGGTATGTATTTTATTTTGTGTTTCGTGGATTTTTTCACTAAGTGTTAGGAAATGTTTATAAACTGGTTTTTGTCAAAACGAGGCATTTTCAAACAATTTTTCGAATAGTTTTTAAAGTTAAAAATAATTTTCTATTTTTCACAATCTTGTTCGAACGAGATTGACATCTCCTTAGAACGACCTACCTATGTCATTAGAAGGGTCGTTTGACGGCCTGCATCAAACGGGCTTCGAACGAGGGCTTACTGTCTCGACTTTTTTCATCTTGTTGGAAGTGATATACATGTCATTCGAACGACATCTCTATGTCGTTAGAACGACTATTTCTTCTCATTCCAACGAGATTGCGCTGCCTCGAATTTTGTGTCCACCTATAAATACCTATTTTTTAGATGAAACTTGTTAAGGCTTCGCATTTACGAAAACTACATAATTTCTGCTTTTTAGTCTTCACTTTTATAGGGTAAAACACTTTTCGATTCACACAATCAATCATAAATAATTTTCTGAATCATCCTTAGAACCCAAACAACACCTATATGAAGTTACTCTTATGAAGAAGGAGTCTTCACTGCTGACCTTATAGAGAAGGAGTCTCTACTGCTGCTCTTGTGATTCTTGCAAGAATCAATGCCAAAGGAATATTGCGATCTTTGTAGTTCTCATGGGAACTATTGTTGAAGAGGACGAGGGTCACCTGCGGGATAATTCGTCATGTTGTATATCTGTATTGTACTTGTAAGTTGTGATTTACAAACTTTAGTGAAATAAAAGGTTTTTCCCCTTGGGGGATTTTTACTCAAATTGAGATTTCTTTACATGCTTTGAACCACATAGTTTCATGTTCTAGGGTGAATAAAAATAATTGTTTTTTTGGGTTTGACATCAAGTTAAATAAGTTTAAGCCATTAGAGAATTGCTCACTCTCACAAAAAGAGGAGCATAGGAGTAAAAAGGACCTCGAAACACACGTGGGACAACTTCTAAGCCTCAACAATCCTTTGGTCCTCGAATATAATGGGTTGAGTAACCACTAAAAGATTTAAGAAGAACCGATAAAAACAAAAAACATGGGAAAGTCTAAGGGTGGAACAAAGATAACATCGGGGTTTCGGTATACTTATCGCTAGAGGAGTGAACCAAAGGGTAGGTAAACCAATGGGCTCAACCAAGTTTGAGAGGGACCAAGATCCCCCACAAAAAGGAACTTTTTCTTTTATTTCTTGGGGGTTTTTGTTTTTCCTTCTGGAAGGTTACCACCTCAGTCTTAGGTTACGGGCACTTCAAACCCCTATTTGCCTTCATCTTCTCCTGAACATGGTATAATTTAAATAATTAAGAGTAAGAGACATAATTCTTTCCCCACTATCCTCCTTCAAAGCTATAATGATGGCCATTAAACGCATCCAAGAATTATACATCAGCTGAGTAAGAGCTATCCTGGTAGTCTTCATAATATTCACCATAGCTACTGGAAGAGGAAACCTCGCCTCATATTAGAGAAATAATTCATTGAAACGTACATAGACGCTCACTATCGAGCAGGACCCTTACGCCAATCTAGCGACCCGTCAAATGACATCTTTAGGAATCTGGTAGGTAGGCTGGATGACCATCAAATCTTGTTTTATAATTTGATAGGATTATGGGTGCCCTTAGATATGTTTGGGTTGTGAACCTCCTCATAAGTCAGCACCTTGGTGCCTGCGGGATCTGACGAATGAGAATAAGAGGATTCTACTTGAAATTTATTAAGGGAGCCACCATGGAAAATGGTGTGGGGTCCAAGATTTCAGAAGGGGAATTTTTCTTAGTAGAAATGGTTTTTTGAGGAATATTGACTTGATAAAGGAAAATTTAAAGAGTGAGAGAGATAATAAAGTATTATAGTGGAAACTCATCTCATCACAAGTGGTTCATTTATAGCCTTGTGTAACCTAGAAACCTTGTTCCTTCTTCCCCCTAAGACAAATGCTTCGATAACCTCAAGTCATGTCTTTACCCTTATCATCCAGTACTTGTACACACCCGCACGATGGGTGAAACACCCAAGGCAATCTAATTATTAAGAAAGTCCAATTGGTAAGTTATAATTATACTCTTAATTCGATTGGATGATAAATTTTTCCCTTGCAGCCTTTGTAAGAATCAACAAAAGGGCTACCGATGTCCCTCTATCACGTTAGGTACCTGAAGGATTTTTAAACCTTTGGGTATGGCCCCTATGGGCGAGAATAGGTCTCACTATTGACCTTGGACCTCAGATAATCTATGTCTTAAAACTTTAGACCTCATTTACCCCAAAGTGTTGAGTCACAACATAAATCCAGACCTCGGTCCATCATTTCTCCTTGCCAAGGTTTGGTCATTCCTATGTACCCCTTTGTCTTACCTTGGAGAGCACATTATAGAGCATTTTGTCAATCGAGAAGAATAAGGTGGACCTCAGGCCTGATGATAATAAGCTCTAAATGATGATTGGAAAACATCACCAAGGTAGTTCTTTATGTAGAACCTCAAGGTTTCCTTCAGACGGTTTTACCCCGATTCCAGACCTCTTGGACAGTCAATCAAGCTACTATTATCAATCTCATGTTTAGGTATAAAGCATAATATTATTTGACCTACTTCCATATTGCACACTAACTTGCATTGAAATATCCCATTCGCATTAAATTCTACAAGCAACTACCTTACGCCACTGGAAAATACCTTTGCCCACACTCCAACACATTATTGACACCTAAAGACCTCAGGAAAGTCTCAACTATATTGCTCCCATCGAATTTGTACCTAGCTGGGAAATTGTGTATAAATGGGAGAGAATTGGAAGGTTCAAGGGATAAAATCATTCATATTTCTATAGAGAACTTAGAGCTTATGACTTCTTAAAGTTGGTAAGACTTCGTTCTAGCCTCTCAACCCATTGTTGGCAGTTTTATTTAAATTTTGGGGTCACTTCCCATTGAAATATTACTTATATAACTTGTTTATCCCTAAGATAATGCCTAAATACCCTTAAAAAAGACATTCAGTTACTTCCTAAGGTCCATTAAACTATCGATGAAGGACATATGACCTCAAAAACACTTCACAAAATCTCAAGGGTACCCAAACTTGTAACTCTCATTGTTATTTCAATACACATGACTACTTCCTTTGTAGAGTGGATATGACCATCTCCTAAGTTCTGAAATATTTTAAATTCTTATTTAACATTGTGATGTCCCTCTCCTCCAACCCGTCTGAGGTCAATAGGTGAGTAACTAAGACACCGAGTTCTTAAATCATTTCTTATATCATCAGACAATTTTGTGAAATATAGAGATTGTTTCACTAAGTTCTCTTTATATGTGGATGCACCAGCGGGTAGTGGTGTTTCTTGACATCGTGATTGTAGAGACGTATCAATTATGATTGGTCGACTTGATTTTTAAGTTTTTTTTATTGATTTTAGACATATGGTCTTATTCTTTTATTATTAAACATTAATTTGTAGTTACGTATTACGATTATATCGACTACCACATGTAGACTTTTATGTTTTCGCATTCTTCCAGGGATTCTTTTATGTTGTTATGCATAAGATCGGGGTAGGGGATAACACATATTCGTTAATATATATATATATATATATATATATATATATATATATATATGTGTGTGTGTGTGTGTGTGTGTGTGTGTGTGTGTGTGTGTGTGTGTGTGATCATATTAGAGGGGATTATGGTTTCTTAGAGATATTACAGACATTCCTGGATTCTTCTAGTTTTATTCGAAGAGGTACCAACTTACCGCCAACTTATGAGATACATTTTAGCCTTAGTGTTCACTAGCATTTGGCTCGCTGGAGGGAACCTTATTAGTTAGACCTATTAAAGATTGAAGAGCGCCGTGAGAGAAGACACCATAGCTTTTATCTAAGTTCTTTTTGGGAGTAATATATAACATTGGGGATGATTATTTCCACTAAGGTGGAGGGTTCACTATGTTTATATGTGGACCCTTGTGAGATGGAAAAGGTTACGATATCTAATGAGAGTTTGTTGCAGCGTATCAACACCTTATTTGAGTTATATAGAGAGAATTTCCTTGTTAAAGATTCTGTTATGGTTGAATTATCATTAATTGTAGGAGGACGATATCCTAAAGGTAGTTTTCTGACATAATAGGGAGCATATGTGTCTAGGTCATACTAATAAGGCTAATCAATGCTCCAATTGTGCTCGGATAATCGACATGTAGTATATTTTGACCACACAATAATTTTTTTATGTAGTGGTTAGAAATAACATCTATTTGAAGTGTA
Source organism: Sambucus nigra (assembly GCA_949130495.1). Classification (NCBI taxonomy): domain Eukaryota; kingdom Viridiplantae; phylum Streptophyta; class Magnoliopsida; order Dipsacales; family Adoxaceae; genus Sambucus; species Sambucus nigra. Next base: position 525,590,137 of record OX422220.1, read on the forward strand.
AACCATCATAACAGTGGTGGTTCTGGTCCCAGCCTACGGAAGGTAGTTTTGGCAAAGTTTATGTTGTGGTTCAGTTTACATCCCCAAAGAGATTAGGTGTATAGTAGGTTAAAGAGTCAGTATTAATGTTGAAATGTCGTCGTTAGTATCAAAGTTGGTGTTTAGATGTTCCCTTTTTAGTAGGGGAGGTCACGCACTAGGAACATGTGAAGAATAGTAGTTCTAATGCAAAAGTGAGACAATAGATCCTATGATTTGTCATGGAAGGCCAAGGTCCCAAAGTAAATACTGGTCCATATGGATTAGGTAAGTTTCTCCAATTTTCTTTGTGCTAAAAGTTCACAATTTATTCATAGTACAATGTGTTAGGTACACCTCAAACGAGGTGGAATTCATAATAAAGCATATGAAGATTGTCAAAGCATGAAAAAGATCTTTAGAAGCAAGAGATAAAGTAGTTGGAGAATTTAGCAAGAGGTAGATCAGTTTTTTTGGAGATATTTTGGATGAAGGGAATTGTGAAGTTTGGGTTCCAAAGAGAAGTTTACATCTCAATTCAGAGGCCATTTTCAAGAATCTTGGATAGGGTGAAGCCAATGCCAATTGACCTTACCCGATCACCACCAACATGTACCCAATATCTTTCACGAGTACATAATGGAGGGGATTCCTAGTGGATGAGTTGACATTTCAATATTTAGACTATTTTGGTGGGAGTATTATTCAAGCGCGACTTACGACAAGAGACCACAATGCGAATTAGGTTGAAGAACGTCAAGTATATGTATATTAGCCCAAGGACACTGTGGGGAAAGATATTTTTAGACATTCAAGTTAGGTTCTTAAAGAATTCAAATTATTAGGATTCAATTCCTTGTTTAAGGGGGGGGGGGGGGGATCTAATACTCGGTATTTTAATAGGAATTAATTAATTATTAAATTGTTTATTCAATTGTACTAAATTTTATTTACATGTGAAATGTGGTGTGTCACTTACTATATTTGTGATATGTTGTTATGTGAATATCTGATTGTATACATTTTACGTTGATTAACACCCTTTGGATATTGACATAATACATAATAGTACATTTACTGAATATTTTAAGTTACTAGTATTATGAGCAACTATGAAATGGTTAGAGACTAGGTGCTAGGGGTTTCCTTATTTTTTATCCCATGGGAATTATGTTCAACTTATCATGAATAAGATTTTTACAATTCCAAATTGCACATTAAAAATTAAAAATTAAGTGTTATTTTAATTGAGTCGTACCGACTAATACTTTAATTTATTGATTTAATTAATTTATTATAATTAGTTGTATTTCACGTTGACTATTAGGCATATATAAATTCCACTTTTGACTTATAATAGTGGGAACTAAGTCCACTAGGTTAGTACATGGCTTAAGTAGAGTTTTGGGCCACTTGGTGTGTTATTCAGGCTCATTGGGTTGAGGCCCATATTAGGTCTATTGGTAATTTTGTGGGAAGCTTACATGTTAGGTTAATTAGTCTAACATAAAACATAATTAAAGCATTAAAGAAACCTTATGAGGGTAAGGAGAGAAAAATCACTCAAGATAAATAGGAATTAGAGGAATTGAGGATTGAATTCCTAGATCTAGCCTGAGTAAATTTTATATCGTTTAAGTACTAAATTGATAGCATTGTAGTAACAGTAATTGTTCATTGCATTATGAAATAATATGATTTTAGTCTGAGTTTAATATTATATACCCACTTTTGAGAGTAGTGTAATTTAGAAATTAACCTTGATACTATATCTAATTAACTATAATGGTTTGATGAGTATTGTAATAAATTAACCTTAGAATTTGATCTAATTCATAGTATTTTGTATAATGTTAATGGTTATTGTAAAATCCCCTTGTTTAATTTGAATATTGAAACAAAATTGAGATTTAGTTGTTAAAAATATGAAGTTAAAGTTCTTAAACTTAGAATATGTAATTGTATTGAAATCTTTGTTAAATCATCGAAGAGTTGTACAAATAGCTTGGAGATTGGTCAATTAGTGTTTTTAGACCATTATTGGATGTATTTGAGGTGTTAGAACCTTGGTTCAAGGCATTAATGGATATTTTCGGTATTGGTTCGGATCAGGCGGCATGGGGATGAAGAAACATGCTTTTTGGGGATTTAAGGTTTCACTTTTTATACGCGGGGTATGGTTTTAGCTCGTACAAACCAATCCGTGGACATGGATTTTATCTAGCCTATGTGCACGGTTGTGTTAGGGAGCTTAGTCTTGGATATTTGTTTGGTTTTTACTGTTGAGGTTTATAGAAAATACTGGGGAGGAACATCATAAGACTATGCCAAACTAATATATAGAGGTTCGGCCAGATAATTATATGAAAGGTTTGGTGACTAGCTGTGAATTAATATGAGTTAATTAATTTGAAACTTATGACACTCTTAGTAATACGTGGATAGTTTTTATTTATGTGGATTTAGGAGCTTCAGTATGCAACCGAGCATTTTGATGATTTATGAGAACAATTGAGGCTTAATGGGCATATAAATAGCATGTTTCTTTAGAATTCTTTATGACTCGTTGAGTAGGGTAGTGATCATAGTAAGGCAATTCTTATAAAAGTTAGGTGTGAGAAAATTCCTAGATTTAACGTGACTTGTGTAATACCCCGTATTTTTATGGCTTTTAAAATTAGGGATTTATTAAATTTAATTGAGATATTAATTTAATATTAATCCGAAATTTTACTTTAAATATTTACTAGCGTGACGAGAGTTAGTAATTATTGAGAATTTGTTGAATATTACTGGATGAGTAAATTAATATATGAGATTGATTTTATTAATATTGTCACGAGTGAATAAAATGGAAATTATGGAAATTTAAGTCGGGACACGCATGTGTCGTGTCGGAACTATATTATTATTATAAAAGTGAATAAATTATAAGTTTCCCGTATGGTCGTTTCTAGTGCGCCAAAGTATCCGGAAGGGTCGAGATAGTCAGAAAAGTGTACCTGAGGGTTTTATTTGGGTCTCAGGGCGTTTTTAGGCCTAATTGAAATCCCAGGAGGGTATTATAGACATTTTGTATTTTTAGGTAATTAAACCCACGAATTTTCTTAGGATATATTAGCCATTAGGAGTTGTCTTCTAGGGTTATCAAACACATAACCTAAGAACAACCACTAGAGAGGAAGGTGGAGAGTTTTCCAAGCAATCCAAGGCCTAGAACTCACTCGATTGCACCACCACCACCACCAAAACGTAGATCGCGCGACAAGGAATGCAACCATATCTTTTTCATCAACAAATCAGACCCTTGAATCCCAGGCAAGTATCTGTCTTGCTGATTTCTAGTTGGTATTCCTTCCATGTTAGTCTAGGAGTGAAAATCATATGTTTTAATTGAAGAATTATATGTTTTGGAAGATAATTTACATGTGTTGTAGGGAGAATCCATGTAGTCTGAAATCTTGATCATATGTAGAGGATTACCGATGAATTTATGATGATATTTGGGGAAGAAATCTGGATTAAATTATAGGTTTGTGATTATTCATGAAAAAATTTTGTTTTATAAAGAAATCTGGGATTAAACCCCTTTTTGATTGATTCGTTGAGGATTTATTGATGTTGATATGTTTGAACTTGTTTATATATATTTCTTACACATTTGGATAACTTGGTTGGGAGTTTGGGATGAAATTATAGAGGTTTGGTGGGGGTTAGAATGATTGAACCCGTAGGTTGAAATTTGCAGCAAACTGGGCAAGAACTGCTTGATCGATCGATCGACCAAGAGCATCAATCGATCGACCCCATTCCTCGATCAATCGATCCCTCCTGGAAAACTGCATGTTTTTCCCCTTGTGGTTTAATTCGGATAAAATACATGGGAACCCTTGAATATATTTTAAATTGTATAATGGGACATGAAGAGGACCAGTAGGGTCAAAGTAGACTCCGTTGAGTGAAATTAATATGAGATGAAATTGTGGGTTAACGGGGTGTTATTCATACATTAGAAATTGTACATACGTTCACTAAAGAATTGAGACTCGTGAAAGATTTAGACCAGAAGGTAAGTGAGGGTATACCTACTGACATTATACATAGTGAGAGAGTGCTTCGAGAGATGATAAGTAAGTATGAAATAAAAAATAAATGAGAATTAAAGAGACGAATCCGTTATGCGAGATAGTTGAGTAAAAGTTGTGCTAAGAATGGATAATAATAATTATGGGTCGTGGGTGAGCCTAATTTGGAAAATGTGAATATTTATATATAGGACTGTGTGACTGTGAATATATTATGTATCTGTGTAAAAATCATACCTAAGCTACTTGCTATCATGGAGGTTTTCGCGCCGGGACAGTCTTATCTCGATTGGACCTTTATGGTGGATATTGACTCGTACCCTAATAGATAGTATCCTAGATAAAGGCTATCTAAAAATGATAGTCAGATGTTCTAAGAGACGTGACGGTATGTGCTGACCTCTTAGGATTTGGAACTATGCTTCGCCTCCATTTGTTTGTGTATTGTGTTAATATAGTTCGAGAGTGATTCTGAACTAGTATTTCCCTTAGTATGAGTGATACGGGGACTTGATAGCAGAGTATGCCAGCACCATAGATTTATGTGGGGTGATGTTAGTGTATATATATTATATGAGTGATTGATATATATATATATATATATATGCTCATATATGGAAACTTTCTACTGTGTGTATAAGTAGTTAAGTAATGAATGAACTCTTCATGTTTATAACAAGTTTTCGTGAATTTTGTAATGGTACTAAGTGGTTCTAAGTAACATAAGAAAATGGAAGAGAATAATTTTCTAAACTAAATATTATGGCCTTGGTACTTCTGGAGATAGAACTTTATGGAAAAATAAGTTAGATAGACTTATGTGATCGGTAGTACGGTAGGCGTGCACACTAGATGAGAGGTGAGCATTCTCAAGAGAGTGTCGCGCACTAACATGATGGTTATAAGAGCTGGTAAGTAATTTAAATACTTGCTAAACTATTTTTAAAATTGTTTTACACTCGGGATCTGACCCATTTTCTGTCATTTCTTTCTCTCTTGTATATATATGTATGTACTACAGGTGCCCAGCCACAGGGGCGTCATGCATAGGTTCTTTGGAATTGACGTGCTGCAGCTTATGTGGGAGTTGCAGGCCTTTGCTTTAGACGACCTCTTCATTTATTCAGTTCTTACTTTAGTTCTTTATAGTTAGGGCACGTGTCGCCCGACTTCCTATTCCGTTTGGATTTGTCAGAGTTTTATGTTTATTTATATTTCCAGTATTCAATACTCTTCGGGAGTTAACTCTTGTCAAGATGATTTCATTTATAGTTCTTAAACTTGGTTTGGTTTATCTATATGGTTTAATTCTCGTGTGTTTATTGCCATCCTTAGTATGTATGTGATCCTTAAACTGTTGGGTATTAAAAAGGTTTTCATATTGGTATTTAATAAAATAAAAATAAGTCTTTAAAATTGTTTTGACACTTAGCTTAATTATTTAGGGTGTTTAAATTGGTAATAATTATTTTGCGATTGTGATGCTGAGAATGAACCAACCGTTCACCTTGATTTTAATTCAATAAAGGACTGATCACCCGGTATTTAATTAGGCGGGGTGTTACAGGTGGTATCAGAGCATCAGGTTCTAGTGTCCTTTAGGATCTGTGCGGCTTATTATGCTTCCAGCGTAGCTTTCTTTGATACAGAGCCCTATGTTTAGGATTGTTGATTTCTTTGGTGTGATCTCGTTCTCCTGCTATCACGTATATATTAGTGAATCTTATTTGCATTCATACGTGTTCGAACAGGAAGTATGGTAGATGAGGGACGTTGGGCGAGTAGCAGGAGGCAGGGCTTAGTGAGGTCGTGAAGTATATTCGAGGATGATAACCGTAGTTGAGGTCACCCCTATTATGGCATGAGAGGCCAGGACTATAAAGATGGCTAGGACGCAGCCTACGATTTCCATGTTCTGTTGTAGTCAAAAGTTATATCAAAATTAGACTCACCCAACGTAGTACGCATGGGAGAAGGTCAAATGGAAAATTGAGGAGAGTCATCAGCGAAAATTTTAGAAATGCGGGAATTGTGTGTGTTACCCAAAGAAAGTTATATATTCAAAGGCTTGGGCATATGTAGGAGTGTGGTTAACTGGAAGTGAAAAATTTGGGGTAAAATTTTTCTTGGCTCGTCGAAGCAAAGTTATAATAGTGGGAGTTGACCACCACATTTAATAGTGAAATGTTGCGTAAATGGAAGGACCTTAGGTATAGTTTAATCGCACGTTCCTTCATCAGTTGTTCAGAATAAGATGTGAACGTTGTTTTGAACCCATCACAGAAGGGCCGGACAGGGGTCCGATTGTAAATGAATTTAGACTTTTAGCTAATCTTGTATTAATGGAAGTGGATGCCAATGGTAGAGAAGATTTCAAGTGGGAGATCAACTCGTGAGGAAAGTTGACAACACTTAAAAGAGAATTCTGTTGGACAGTCGATCCATATGGTGATAATGTCACGCATTGTCCGTAGAGATGTTAACGCTATTATGTGGAGGGAGCTAAAGTAATTGAAAGATTCAGATGGAGAATTAGACTAGATGAAACGCAGTTAGCAACGCGTCGCAAGGGGGAGACCCATCAGGGGGGCTCATTTAAATGATTCGGATAGCTGAATTTATACCAAGCGATGGTGAATTCAGTAAGGGTTATTGAAGCCAGTAGGACATTCCTTTGGGCCAACAAAGCTAAGGGAACGATGGGGGTAGCCATCATGATCGAGACTATTTAAGTCCGAGAGAAGGACAACCCTAATAGGGTCAGTATGACAGGAGATAAGTGGGTTATGTGTTGAGGTATTTTGTGGAGAGTAAAACCACACGAGTAAAAAAATTCAAAGCGAGAAAAAGGACAAGGGTATGGTGCTTGCAAGGGAAATGGTTAATATAATTTTTGATTTGGTTCAGACAAACAGGTTATGTCCGGAAGACCATTAAGTAGCCAAGGTGAATGGCAAAGTAGAAGTATGAGTTTTATCCTCGGAGGATGAGGCGTGTTTTATGTGACACGAGCGAGTCACTACATTTTGTTTATTGCTATATTCGCATGTGAGAAGAATTTATTGCGTATCTCTATAGCGTTGTTATTATGTGTATGTTTTCCCTGGTATAGCGGGGTTGTCTTCAGTGTTATCCGCAGAGGATAAATGGGTGCAGTGTTTGTGTTATATACTTTATTGAGATTACTCGATTTAGTGATGTGATATGCGAGTATATTATTATACTGATTATCATTTTAGAAAAATAGTTTAAACGATAATGGGCAGTGATTGCAAGGCTATCAGGGTTTCTGCCCTAGTGTAACATGTTTTGTTCTAGTAAAAACCTCACCTGCGAGAGGGTCGGGCTTGCACTCATATTATATATTATAGAGACATCGAAGGGTATAGTGGTACGTAAATGTTTAATCCCAGGGTGTTTAGGTACTTTGTTATTATGATTCAGTGTGTATTGGGTTTACTGTTGGGCGGAAAGATTTCAATCATTATTATATGTAACGCTCAGGACTTAGTGTTAGGAGGAGCGCATTGTTATATTTATCGTTTGGGAATGTGAAAGTTAAGACTTATATTCATATGTTTGGGAATGGGATTTTGAGAGTCCCGATTGTATACGTACGAGGTTTATGGAATGTGATTACCACCAATATTAAGCAATAGTGCAATTGATAAAAAGTTCTTTGTTTCAGTACAATTGCGGGAGGAGATGTAGTTTTTCTATCAAGAGACGGAATAGAAGAGTATAGGTTATGGACGGAGGACCCAACGGATTTCGATAACCGACTATGCTAGGTAGTAGTGTATCGGGGGAGTTCCTTGTTTGGATTTTGCTTTACGAAACATCCCACGCATGAAACTTAGCGTAAGGTTGGAAGTATAGAGATGTTTGGTCATTAGTCCATGAGTCTAGTACCTCGGTCATCATAGGAGCCGATAATATTGATTGTAAGTTAAAGTTGAGTGACGATTTAAGGCCAGTGGAGCCAGTTGTGTGGTAAGGAAACATTGGAAGTTTTGTTTTTGGAAGTTTTGTTTTATCACCCAATCGAAGGGTGGAACGATGATAAGGAGGTTTGGTAGTACCCAAGTGTTGTAATCACGTTGTGTCACAAGGGAAACAAAGAATTGGGTGTTATGTGTGAAGCGTAGGTGATGCTTACACCAGTATGCACGATTTATAGGGTGCGTGGGCATCCTGGTTAGATGTTGCTTGAATCGTTCGAGTTGAAGAGACGTGAAGATAGACGCGTGGAATATATGTCTATGAGAACGACATAAAAAAATGGAACTGGTAGAGTGGATTAAGCGTGGTGCAAAGGACGATAATCCATATATATATGTACGATCAGAGTAGCAAACATGAATTTAATTGGAAGTCTATGGGAAGTCATTTAAGGGTATTCCTTGCGAAGGATAAAATTTAACTATTATGGAAAACACTCCGAGTGGAGTTTTACCTAGTCAAGTGTGGAAAGAGACTTGCGCGTAGGTTGAATGATGATGTTAGTAAGGTATAAAGGTTCTGTAGTGCACATCGTAGAGAAAGGTGCACGGGTAGGAACTTTCGGTATACGCTAAAGAAAGAAGGGGAGTGTTAAGTGTCACTTATGTGAGTCATTACAAGTAGAAGTCGATGTTTGGAGGGACATAATGAGTAGTCTACGCGGGCAACACTCATGGATAGAAATCGGTTGGAACAAGAGGATTAACCAGAGAATATTGTAGCAAACCTACGATTCCTAAAATAGAAGAGAGAAATTGTGTGAAATTTATTGGATGGGGTGCCAACTTCAAGGTAAGGTCACGAGTTCCTTAGAATGTGTGGAACAAGTTGACCTAAAAGAAATAGATTATTATTATTTTGGGTGGTATACACTATTAGATTGTGTGCCCTAACCTTTCTTTGAAAATAAGAATCGCGCTGGTAAGAGGTTCTTCCTGGGATTATTCTGAACTGGAATGGGATCATTGAACCCCACCTTCAAACCAGAGTTTCGGGAAGCAGTGGGGATAACGTTTAGTTTTGAGTAGGTTGTATCACCCTTAGTCGGTGAGTCGGCGAGGTGATTAAAGATCAGTGGAACTACGTGAAAATAATTTTGAATGCATGGTGATCATTTCATTTCCACAATGGATGTATCTAACAAGTGACATTTAGTACAGTAGAGTTCCGTGGAAGCACTCGTACATGTTTATTGTGGGCAAACTGCTTATTGAAATTTTATGTGGAAAGCCTTAAATATTCTCCCTCTGGTTGTTTAGAGGTGAGTGGATAATTAGGATTTTGATCGGCCGAGTTAGAATCTGATGACCGTGGTGGAATTACCAGGGCTGTTTTAGGTGACTTTTAAATGTCGTAAGAATTACGTCGCCGAAAATCGAGATTCGAATAACTGACAAGAGTGGTCAAATGTTCGCATGGCTTCTCTCAAAAAGGGAGTTTTGTGTTTAGAAACAAATATGAGTAACTGTTACGTGGTGAGGTGCGGCCTCCCAATAATATTGGGACAATGGGAGCCAATGATGTGTAGACTAGTCTTATGCGAATAGCAACGGATTGAAACACCATGTGAAGTGCTGTTATTAAGGTGTGACTCTATAACTGATAGTATTGAAAGTGATAAATAAGCTTATTGTGAGGCGGGGAGGACTACATAAATTCGCCTTACCCTTAAGTCAGTTTTGAGTATTGATAAAGTATCCAGATCTATTTTTACCAGGCATACCTTATTTTTCGAATTTCGGGATGAAATTCCGTTATTAAGGGGGAAGTATGTAATACCCCGTATTTTTATGGCTTTTAAAATTGGGGATTTATTAAATTTAATTGAGACATTAATTTAATATTAATCCGAAATTTTACTTTAAATATTTACTAGCGTGATGAGAGTTAGTAATTATTGGGAATTTGTTGAATATTACTGGAGGAGTAAATTAATATATGAGATTGATTTTATTAATATTGTTACGAGTGAATAAAATGGCAATTATGGAAATTTAAGTTGGGACGCGCCAGAACTAAATTATTATTATTAAACTGAATAAATTATAAGTCACCCATATGGTCGTTTCGAGTGCGCCAAAGTGTCCGGAAGGGTCAAGATAGTCAGAAAAGTGTACCCGAGGATTTAGTTTGGGTCTCGAGGCGTTTTTAGGCCTAATTGACATCCCGGGAGGGTATTATAGACATTTTGTATTTTTAGGTAGTTAAACCCACGAATTTTCTTAGGATATATTAGCCATTAGGAGTTGTCTTCTAGGGTTATCAAACAAAGAACCTAAGAACAACCATTAAGGAGGAAGGTGGAGAGTTTTCCAAGCAATCCAAGGCCTAGAACTCACTCGATTGCACCACCACCACCACCAAAATGTAGATCGCACGACGAGGAACGCAACCATATCTTTTTCATCAACAAATCAGACCCTTGAATCCCAGGCAAGTATCTATCTTGCTGATTTCTTGTTGGTTTTGCTTCCATGTTAGTCTAGGAGTGAAAATCATATGTTTTAATTGAAGAATTAAATGTTTTGGAAGATAATTTATATGTGTTGTAGGGAGAATCCATGTAGTCTAAAATCTTGATCATATGTAGAGGATTACCCATGAATTTATTATGATATTTGGGGAAGAAATCTGGATTAAAATAGAGGTTTATGATTATTCATGCAAAAAAAAATTTATAAAGAAATCTGGGATTAAACCCCTTTTTGATTGATTCTTTGAGGATTTATTGATGTTGTTACGTTGGAACTTGTTTATATATATTGCTTAAACATTTGGATAACTTGGTTGGGAGTTTATGATGAAATTATAGAGGTTTGGAGGGGTTAGAATGATTGAACCCGTAGGTTGAAATTTGCATCAAACTGGGCAAGAATTGCTTGCTCGATCGATCGATCAACGATCGATCGATCGAACCCATTCCTCGATCGATCGATCCCTCCTAAAAAACTGCATGTTTTTCCCCTTTTTGTTTAATTCAAATAAAATACGTGGGAACCCTTGAATATATTTTAAATAGTATAATGGGACATGAAGAGGACCAGTATGATCTAAGTAGACTCCGTTGAGTGAAATTAATATGAGATGAAATTGTGGGTTAACGGGAAGTTATTCATACATTAGAAATTGTACGTACGTTCACTAAAGAATTGAGACTCATGAAAGATTTAGACCAGAAGGTAAGTGAGGGTATACCTACTGAAATTATACTTAGTGAGAGAGTGCTTCGAGAGATGAGAAGTAAGTATGAAATAAATAATAAATGAGAATAAAAGAGACGAATCCGTTATGCGAGATAGTTGAGTAAAACTTGTGCTAAGAATGGATAATAATAATTATGGGTCGTGGGCGAACCTAATTTGGAAAATGTGAATATTTATATATATGACTGTGTGACTGTGAAAATATTATGTATCTGTGTAAAAATCATACCCCAGCTACTTGCTATCACAGAGGTTTCCGCGCCGGGACAGTCTTATCTCGATTGGACCTTTATAGGGGATATTGAATCGTACCCTAGAAGATAGTATCCTACATACAGGCTATCTGAAAATGATAGTCAGATGTTCTAAGAGACGTGAGGGTATGTGCTGACCTCTTAGGATTTGGAACTATGGTTCGCATCCATTTGTTTGTGTATTGTGTTAATACCGTTCGAGAGTGATTCCGAACTAGTACTTCCCTTAGTATGAGTGATACGGGGACTTGATACCAGAGTAGGCCATCAACATAGATTTATGTGGGGTGTCGTTAGTATATATATATATATATATATATATATATGCTTATATATGGAAACTTTCTACTATGTGTATAAGTAGTTAAGTAATGAGTGAATTCTTCATGTTTATAACAAGTTTTCGTGAATTTTGTAATGGTACTAAGTGGTTCTATGTAACATAAGAAAATGGAAGAGAATAATTTTCTAAACTAAATATTATGGCCTTAGTACTTCTGGAGATAGAACTTTATGGAAAAATAAGTTAGATAGACTTATGTGATCGGTAGTACGGTAGGCGTGCACACTAGATGAGAGGTGAGCATTCTCAAGAGAGTGTCGCGCACTAACATGATGGTTATAAGAGCTGGTAAGTAATTTAAATACTTGCTAAACTATTTTTAAAATTGTTTTACACTCGGGATCTGACCCATTTTCTGTCATTTCTTTCTCTCTTGTATATATATGTATGTACTACAGGTGCCCAGCCACAGGGGCGTCATGCATAGGTTCTTTGGAATTGACGTGCTGCAGCTTATGTGGGAGTTGCAGGCCTTTGCTTTAGACGACCTCTTCATTTATTCAGTTCTTACTTTAGTTCTTTATATTTAGGGCATGTGTCGCCCGACTTCCTATTCCGTTTGGATTTGTCAGAGTTTTATGTTTATTTATATTTCCTGTATTCAGTACTCTTTGAGAGTTAACTCTTGTCAAGATGAATTCATTTATAGTTCTTAAACTTGGTTTGGTTTATCTAGATGTTTTAATTCTTATGTATTTATTGCCATCCTTAGTATGTATGTGATTCTTAAACTGTTGGGTATTAAAAAGGTTTTCATATTGGTATTTAATAAAGTAAAAATAAGTCTTTAAAATTGTTTTGACACTTATCTTAATTATTTAGGGTGTTTAAATTGGTAATAATTATTTTGCGACAATGATGGTGAGAATGAACCAATCGTTCACCTTGATTTTAATTTAATAAAGGACTGATCACCCGGTATTTAATTAGGCGGGGTGTTACAACTTGAATATTATAACTAATGATATATACACAAACGAATAGAGTTAACATGTGCATTAACTAATAATTATAAGAGACTCTATATGAAACCCAATTATTTAGGGTTGGTACTTGTTTGTTGACCTACTTATCAAGGATCATATTTATTTTCATGATCTATTTTTAATTATACCGAGTAGGGATCTATTTTTAATTATACCATTTTTTTTTTATTTTTTTTGTCACGGTAGTGGGTCGCGGATTTTGGCCGCGACCAATTTGTCACGGTTGTGGGTCACGGACTTTGGCCGCGACCAATTTTTTATTTTTTTTTGTCACGGTTATGGGTCGCGGACTTTGGCCGCGACCAATTTGTCACGGTTGTGGGTCACGGCCAAAGTCCGCGACCATTTTTTTTTTAATTTTTTTGTCACGGCCATGGGTCGCGGACTTTGGCGGCGACCAATTTGTCACGGTTTTGGGTCACGGATAAGGGCCGCGACCCGTCACGGCATGGGTCACGGCCTAAGTCCGCGACCATCTGCCGTGACCCCCTCTCAGCCGTGACCATTTTTTGGTCACGGACTTGGGCCGCGACCCACGAAAATGGTCACGCCCGAAATGGTCACGGCCCAAGTCCACGACCCACAGCTTTGGTCAGGGATTTTGGCCGTGACCAATCGCCAGTTTTGGTGTAGTGTGTGCTTGTGGGGGACCTACTAGGAAGAATTTGATGGGGCATGCATGACGTTGACCACGTGTGGTATTTTTTGGTGATGTGATGGGCTCCACCTAGGTCCTTTTTTACCCTGATTATACATGATGAAAATGCTCATCTCCCGAGTGGAACTAACAGGAGGATCCTCTCATACAACCTTGGGTATGGGGGTCATACATTTAGTTTGAAGGCATAGTGATTTCCCCTGTGCTGGTACTGTAAAGTTGTAGGGTTAGGATGCCCTATAACTATTACTAGTACGCACAAGTGATCCCCGAAGGCCATATAATCAGGCTTTCATACTTTTATTTCCAGGCACGAGCATCCTCGTGATATTTTATATGGTTTGTGTATACTAATCAATATTGTGGATTATGTTAATGATGTTGGGGTACTTTGAGATGGTTGTATCGGACTTTGATTTATACGAGGATTATTGCAATACTTATGAAAGTTGTAACGGTTTATGATTCGTACTAGTGATTTATAACTATAAACTTATGACTCGAGAATAGTGTAAGGACAATACTAGAGATGTATATCCTATATCAGTGGCCTATGCTTATTGAAACTTGTAGACTTGAAACACTTTTTAGAATCATGACTAGAAACTATTATAGATATTACGATTAGTAATTGAGTTACTTTTAATGAAATATAATTCAATAGAAGAAATAATTATTAATTCAATAGAGGAAAGTAATAATGTAAAAGTAAAGAATAACTAATTAAGAGATTACCTTATATCATACGAGCCTCATGTGGTTTGGGATTAAAACACTATGCTTATTTTAGGTTTTTTGGTTTGGGAAACATAAATAACATAAAATACACATTAAATGGTAAGAAAATGCATTATTATTATCATTAATATGGTCCAACTTTATTTAAATCCTTTTTATTTGTTGACTTCTTGCTTTTAGAAGTCTTAGGTCGTTATTGCTACCGTAGACTTGGGTTGTTTATCGTAAGAGTATCTCTAGATACATTATATTGATCATTCCTATAATGTAGGAGTCAAGCCGTGTATCTCATATACTTATTTATATCCATTTTATATTTAGTTATGGATAATTGTATTGTTATAGTTTATTCCAAGTCAAATATTGTACACGTGGTACTTCTTTTCAGAGATGGATATTTTGTTGTTGTCATTTGACATTCTAGAGTTTGATTAATTTCTCGTGGCAGTGATTGGTATCAGAGGTGTTGTATTTAATTGTAGTGTTACCAAAAAAAATTTATTCCCATGATTTTTACATTAGATCTGTTAATCTATTTATCGATTTTACGGGTGTCATAAATATAATCAAAATGAATGACCCATCATGTAAAGTGCAACCTCACAATGTAATTAAATTTTCTCAATTCATTAACCTAATTAATTATTCTTGTTAATTGGTCAATATGTAACCGACATGAGAACCTTACTCTCTAACATCTAAAGAACATGCGGTGTACCAAATAAAATCGTTACACAATTCGTAATCGCCTCATTTATAGCGTCAAAATAGCCGGAACGCCATGTTACCCAACGTCGGAACTCCACAACTCAGTATGAACAAATAACAACCCATAAGAAATCACACTTATCAGGTATCTCAATAAGGGTGTTACTCCTCATCACTCACCCATTAGACCCTATTGCACATGTTCATTTCTCAATGACTTTCACAATTTAACATGTATTTATCACTCCGGCCAATATTTTCAATACCTAATTACCCCACCCTTGATTTGTTACCAATTAGGGCCACTAATACTTCTTAAGTAGTTATGTAAGGAGAAAAAGTGATGAATTTCCTACAAATACCTTCTTATAACATAAAATAATAAAGTAAAAGTAAATTGATGTTGTCATACCTATCTTATACTCCATGCATGTGATGTCTCACCGAAGTGAAATACAAATATGGACCCCCCAATACAGTTTCATTTAGATAAGATAGTTGTTCAAGGAGGTTTATTATGGGAGAAAAAAGTAAGGGAGTTAAGTATCTACATAATCAACATTCACAAACAAACCAGCTAGTCTAACACCACCATTCAACAACAAAAACAAGTTTATGCCGTATTCTTTCTATCGTCTACATGATGAATCTGATATCAATAATAATCTTACTTCAAGTAAAGGATCATAATGTATACTACCATAAAAAAACATACAATTAAGATTCCAAGAGAATAGTCCATAATAATGATTTTTATTTCATAATTCTAATATTCCGATTAATCAAAGAAGAGTTCTCATAAGTATTAACCTCATATTTAAGGTACACATACTAAATTTCATCATTTGATAATACTCCTAAATAATAAGGTACAACCTTTCAAATCATGCTTAAATTTCATAACTTAATAGTTCGAGTTATTTTCCATAGTATCCAAGTCCAAATATCAGTTATTCAATTCCTAAACATGAGGTCATAAACCCTAAATACAAATTTGATTAATTAAAGGCTAATATTCAATCTGTATATAAATAAGGACTAAAAACTCAGTGTTAATCATGTGATCATATATACTTTCTCTTGAATTTAATAACATGTTAAGAAATTACAAATTCTTAAGGATTTTTATTTAATTCCAACTCTGCAAATTAAGTTTAGGTGGAATTAGCAAATACGCATGTACAAGAGGACAAGTAGAAAGTCACTTGCCTCAATTAAAGAACTGTTTTGATTGAATATGGAAGAGAAAGACCGTTGAATATTTGATTGAAATCCACTTGAATCACGGCTTGAAATCCTCTTGAAAACCCTCATTGGAACTTGATTTAAAATCTTGAGTTGATTGATCAAAAATCCTTTTGAAATCATGATTGATTCTTAAAAAAAAATCTTAATTAGATTTGGGGGGAAAGGTTTTCCTGAGAGAAAATTTAAAATGTCTTAGGGGTTATGGGAGGTGAATATATGTTGCAATGAGGGTTGGAGGCAAAAGTAAAGAGGGGAAAATGTATTTGGGATTTTAAAAACAAGGCCCAAAAGTTAGAGCCACCACAACCCATTACTAGGTCGCTGTATGTCCGCACTTAATACCTAGTGAAGGATGCAGGATAATTCACCATGAGAAACGGTTCCAGTTCCGCGAGCATGCACATTACGGCTATAGATGCGACCTTAGAGAGTATGAAGCCCCATTGCAACGGCCATTAAAGCCCTACAATCCTTATAAAGTTATAAAACCCTAATGTTTCTACTTTCTTATTAAGTCACAACCAAAAGACCTAAATACCCCTAGCTCTAAATAAACTTCTGAATAAACCAGTTCATAATAAATTATTAAATTGACCACAACATATATTAAAACTTAATCCCAACATATTTTTATCAATTTACCAATTAAACTCTAAAGCTCCAATTTAATTAGATTTAACTGATTTTCTCAATATGAAATCAAATTTCTCTAGTTTAAATTCTAAAAATTTATCAAGATTACTTTGCATTTAATTTAATGAGTATTATTTTAAATAATACTTTAGATATTAGGTAATTACATTCCTCCCCTCTTCTAAAAAGAATTACGCCCTAGTAATTCATAGAAAAATAACACGTGTCTACTTAAAAACGAATGTGGATATTATTATCTCATCATATACTCATGCTCCCAATGGCCCTCATCCTCACTATGGTGACCACACTGAAGATAAATTAAACATATCTCGTTAGTCCTCAAAATTTAGAACCTACAATCTAAAATACGGATTCTCTCCTTAGTGTGTGAGACATCGACATCTAACTGAGCATACTCTAAGTCAATATGACGAGATGCGACCTTACCCCATAAGAATCTACATAGCATGGATACATGAAACACATTATGTAACCGAGGTAGACGGTTTGGAATTGATAAATAATAAGATAGCAACCCCACTTGATCCGTGATCATAAGCGGACCAACATACCTCAAGGATAATGTAATACCCCGTACTTTTAAAGGTATTTAAATTACACTGTGGATGTAATTTAGTAATTTGAGGAATTATTGTGAATAGTAATTCTGGGATTAATGAGTGAAATTAAATAAATTTAATGTTATAAAGTGAATAGTAAATATTAGTTTTCGAGTGACACATTAATATTTACGTGGATTATATTTCAAGACTAAGTTTATGAGTAGATTATTTTTATTACATGTCGTAATTGGGTAAAGTGACAAAGGAAAATATTTTAAATTGGAAAACACGCGTATTGAACGTGTTGGGTCAAAATAGTGAATTTTAGTTAAGTGACTCGGATGGAGATTCCGATTGCGCCATTGGGTTCGGAATGGCCGAGATAGTTATAATAGAGTACCCGGGGGTAATATTTGGGTTCCGGGCATTTTTGGACTAGTAGGGACTCGTAAATGAGTACACAAGTCATTTAACAATTGGGTATATACCCAATTTTGGATTTAAAGAGATGGCAACCCTCATTTCACCCAAATATCAGCCCAAAGAGAGATAGAGAGAGAGGGAAGAGAGAAAGAAGAGAAGCAAGAATAAGAAGAAAGGGAAGAAGAGAAGGATTTTCCGGGCCAAAATTCGCGGGATTCGACTCGGGGTCGTCGGATTTTATCCACGAGGCAAGTGTTTAACTTGCTTTATGATTTAGTGTGTTTATTTCTCATATTATATTTGGTATAAAACTAATGATTTTTGGGTGGAAATTTCGTGGATCAAGCGGGTTTTCGGAAGATTAAAACGGATATAACTCGATTAATACCCAATTTGAGAAACTTGGAATTTATTGAAATTAATTGTTGGTTATGGGTTCTAGGATGATTAGAACCCTTTTTATGTGTGTATTTATGGTTGTTTGAGGTTGGATGATGATGAGAGAGGAGAAAAAAGCTTGGAGGTGTATTAATGGAGGTTTGGGATTTTGGAGAAGATGATGAATAGTAACGCAGTAGCTTGCGGGATGGATTCGGCCAGGAAGAGAGCTGATTAAGCTCTCGGTCAAAACACAAAAGTTGTAGATCTTTTTGATACAGTCGCGTGGGCACCGACCGCGTATTTATTTTTTATTTTTTTTGGATTTGATATGATTTTTCTAAGATAGCAGTTCCGAGGGTTAAATCGTCAACTAGGAAATCAAACCGAAAATTGGAAAAATAAATGCTAGAATTGTTTGGAGATAAATATTTGGGGTTCCTAAAAATAGTGTGGGGACTTCTAAATAATTTTTTTTAGTAAGGCGTGTACTTTGGGGTTAGTTGAAAGTAAAATTCAAGATTTACCCAAATAGGGGTGTTCGTGAGGAATAATACTTAAAGAGATATTTATGTGTGATTTTGATATTAAATAAGGGAATACGTATTGGGGTAGTGTTTTAATTGTGTGACGGCTTATATTATTGTGAGTGAGAATATTCGAGGCTATTGACTATTGCTATAAGAGTTTGGAGATTATGGCCATAATACATTGAGAAGAGATATAAATAATATATACGGTGTCGTTAAAGTATATATATTATAAGACGAATGAATATATCGGTGTCGTTGATAATATCATTGTGCGGTGAGAAAAGCTCGAAAATAATATAATGAAAATAAGTTAAAAATCGATAAATGCGTAGGATATCCAAGATATAAATATAATACGTATGGGATGTATTATATGGGCTATGCGTAGGCCCTTATATTATTATATACATGGGTTAAATAAATACTTATGAGGAATTATGTATAAGTGAGACAAATACCTATAATTATATGATGGTTGGGTGAATACCTCATTTATGTTATATTTCTATAGATGGAATGTGTATCTATATCATTGTTTATTATGTGTATGACATACCTAGCTACTGGCTATCGAGTGGGGGTTAACGCGTTGTGACCGACCATATCTTGTGTGCCTTCGGGGGGATTTTTGAGTCGTACCACTAGAGCATGGAACTTTGGCTACGGGCTATCTGAGAACGATAGTGGTTGACGGTCGAATGGGTGCGTAGGTATGTGCGTAACCCATAAGGCTAGGAACCATGTTCGCCTCCAATATGTATATATGTTTCATTGGTTCTTGAGAGATTGAACCTATTGTCCTCTGTGCGTGAGAGAAGCAATTGGACTGGATAGCCGAGTATGCATAGCACAAGGGGTTTCTCAACCAAGGTGCAACATTGATATATAAATTGATATGTATGCATAAAGAGAATAATGAGTGTATACCGAAATCTTGTTTGGTGTCCTATATGGGTAACTAATATACTTGTTGCTAATAGTATATTGTATATATATATGAGATGAGATATCATATAACCTAACCCTGTATAAAAAAGGAGAAGAATGAATAAAGTGATATACTCCTTCCGGCAAATTTATATCCGGATATTTATGAATTATGAATCATAGGTTAATGAGAACTAATTATATATATACGAGATATTATAAGATGTTATATGTGCTAAGGGCCTAATGGATCCCAACGATGAACATTGTCACGAAGTAGTGTATCGGGGGTGGGGGTGGGGGGGTTCCTTATTTGGATTTCGCTTCACGAGACACCCCACGCACAAAAGTAACATGATGTTGGGAATGGGGAGAAGTTTAGTCCTTTGTACTCGTATTAATAAGGATTATTAGAAGATAGTAAATACATTAGTTAGGCACGGTAGCTTAGCTAGGTCTCTTAAAAGATATGCGATAGTTGTGCACTATTAGAAGAGAGGCGAGGTGTATCTCACGAGAGTGCGATACCAGTTTAAATATGAGAATTATCATATCTTAAAAATATGGATTTTATGCACTTGCTAAAAATGTTTTCAAAACTCGGGCTCTGACCCGTTCCTCCATTTTCCCTTCTCTTGCTGTATATATATATATGTGATGACAATTAATATTCAACACAAATAAATGAGAAAAGCGCAATCACCAAATAAGTAAAGAAAATGAAAGATGCTAGGTACACGACACAGTGTTTACGTGGTTCAGCAAGAAATGCCTACGTCCACGGTGTTGCTCTCAATTTTATTTCGATACTCCGGGGAGACTTTTTCAGTAGAATACAATGCATGCCTTTTGCCCCAGGCCTAGGGTTTGTTATGTACATATCTATCTTCGGGGAGTGGTGGTTTTAGACTCCCCCACGTCTACCCTCTATCCCTAGAATATCTCCTCACGAGATTATAAGAATAGACTAAGTCTCAACCGGATTCAGTTGAGATGGATGGGGCCCAGGCTTTGGGTCGCTTCTGCTGGGCTACTCGCCTGGGCTGGTGATGTAAAAATGATGTACCCACAATTGCCCCTAAAGTTATTGGGCCACAATTTGGGCTCAATAAATTTAAATGATTTGTCATAATGGTCTTGTTGTAAATTGTGCAACTCTTCCCAAGATCTAACTTGGTTTTGGCGGCAGCCTGCTTCGGGTCTTGTGCGACATGATTGGCAGTGTTTAAAAAGCCACTTGGTGGAGTACTTCTCCGCTATCGTTTCGAACTCCTTCAATTTTTTCCTCTTTCTCTAAGCTCTTGCTGTTGCGCGCTTGCTCCCGGGTTTTCGATCTTCACTCTCAATTTCCTTCATCATCTGTGCTTGTAATCTTGCGTCGTCTCAAGCCAAGCTTTCATTTCGTAAGTTCCTCTCGCTTTTTTTCTGTGTTTTTTCTGTTGAGCTTCTCTTTTTTCAATGAACCAATCTAGGGTTTATAAATGGCGAAGATAGGAAATAGCTCAGTGTCTGAATTCAAGAAGTTCTACAATGCCCCTGACTGGGTAGAAATTGGGTGTGTCCCTGTCCCTAGGAATGTTAGAGAGATAGAGGATGCTCATTGGATTCACGTCCTCTTATTGTCCCCAGGGGGGCTCACTTTCCCTCCAAACAAACTATTTTTACATTTCTTTATCTATTTCGGTATTGTCCCTGCACAATGTTCGCCAAATGTTCGGAAGATAGTGAATGGTGTCCATAGAATAAATCAACTTTATGGCACCAACTTAGGGCTCGCTGAGATTTGCTTCTGCTACTCTTTCTTGCGAACGAGATCTGGTCTTCTCTACCTCAAGGTCAGGAGTCCTGATAGGGTATTGTTAGTAAATTTACCTGATTCCCACAAAAACTACTGGCAAGAGGGTTTCCTTGCTAGGAATTGGTAATTTTCTCCCCATACTGAGGGGTTGAGGTTTGACATGTTCACGGTTCCCTTTTATGGGGAGGATTTTATAGGTAGGACTAATTTATGTTCTATTCTTTTGATCTTATTGGCAATATATGATTTCTATGATACTCTTCTTTCTTTTTCCCAGTGAAGACAAAGAGTTTGGAACCTGCTCTTAGTGAAGTTTGTGGAGCTGTGCTGGTCAAGGCTTGGAACATCAGAGAAACTTTGGCTGAAGGTGAACATTCTCGGTTAGCTTCTTTCCTTCTGGAGTACAAAAATATTGGTTCCAGTTTCATTGCTCGTCTTGTAGACAGTGTCCCCGAGCTTGATTTTACTGAAGAAGCTGTTGCATATCCAATTTACTTGGACGAGGAGGAGAGCATCTCTGGTGAGGGTAGTGAGGGTGATAATAGGGGTGCTGCTGAAGGTGATACCAGTGAGGCGAGCTCCAGTGGTGAGGGTTCCTCCAGTTCAGAAGGGGTTTCTGAGGCTCAAGAGTCTTCGAGTACATTTAGTAGCTCCAGCGAAGAAATGGCTCCCCTAGGAGGAATCTAATCCGTGATGATGATGATGAAGATGAAGTGTTCCTCGCTCAACGGTCGAAGAAGAAGAAGTTTGGCCATGGGACTGTTGCTACCGGTTCTCAGTCTGCTGCTCATGTGAAGGAGAAGAAGAGAAAAGAAGAAGAGTTGCTGAGAGAGAAGGAGAGGAAAAGAGAAGAGGAAAAGAATAAAGTTGAGGACAGGATGAGGGCTGATAGAGAGAAGAAGGAGAGGGAAGAGGAGAGGCGGAGAGTGGAAGCAAGGACGAAGGTAGGGCAAGTTCTGGTGCCCATGTCTGCTTTGCCCGAGGGGGCATCAGTTACTATCTCTCCTCAGCTGGCTCCCGCATTGCTCGACAGAGCAATATTGCCTACTGACCGTCAGAAGGCAATGAGGTCGGACTAGTTAGCCCTGCAAGCTAGTCAGAAGCTAGCCTTGGTAAGTGTGACACCCCGCCTAATTAAATACCGGGTGATCAGTCATTTATTAAATTAAAAATCAAGGTGAACGGTTGGTTCATTCTTAGCATCACTGTCGAAAATAAAATTTCCAATTAAACACCCTAATTAATTAAGCTAAGTGACAAAACAATTTAAAACCTTATTTCCAATTTTATTGAATCCAAATATAAAACCTTTAACAATTTACAATTAAATCACACACCATAATAGTAAGAATGTAAATGAACGTTCAAGAGTTTAATTAACAAAAACCAAATCCAAAGATCCAAAATACCAAAGGAATACATCCTGGAAGAAATAAAATCCCAAAACAAAGTGCTGGAATAAAAGAACTACAGTCTCTGATAAAATAACAGAATAATGGAAAGGGGGCTACACATGCCCAACTGATAAACTAGAGCTAGAAGTAGAATCAAATAAACGAGATCGTCTAAGCAAGAGGCCTGCAACTCCCACCTAAGCTGCAGTGTGTTCCTTCCAAAGGATCCTATGCAAGACGCCCCTGTGGCTGGGCACCTGTAATATATACATATATATACAAGAGAAAAGAGATAGCAACAAGCGGGTCAGAGCCCGATTGTACAACAGTTTAAAAATATAGTTTAGCAAGTATTCAAAATGTTTACTGGCCAATGCAACATTATTTTAGTGCGGCACTCCCTTGAGAAATTCTCACCTCTCTTCTAATGTGCGCACCTATCGCACTAACCTTCCCACAGGTTTAACTTATCTTATCTTAGGTTACTCGTAAGATTTAAACTGGCCAATTCAACTATTTAAGAGGTTAATTTCTTTTAACAACAAGTTCTCATTTAAATCTTATTTACTAATAAGTTTCTCAATATCACCTTATACTTTTCAAACACTTATGTTCAATTTGAAATAGTTATTACATTTTACTTACCATAAGCACAGTAGGAAATTACTCAAATTTCAGATTTAAATATATATATATTAAATACCCATATAATATATATATCTTATAACAGCACCCCTCATAATAATTATGGTGTGGGCATACTCTACTATCCAGTCCCCGTATCACTCGTACTAAGGGGATTACAAGTTTGAAATCACTCTAGAACTGTATCGAAACAAAACACACATAATATTGAGGCGAAGCATAGATTCCAAGTCTCTAAGAGGTCAGCACATACCCTCACGTCTCTTAGGACCGTCTGACTATCGGTCCGATAGCCTGTACCAAGGATTTCTATCTTCTGGGGTACGAGTCAATATCCCCCATAAAGGTCCCATCGAGATAAGACTGTCCCAGCGCGATTACCTCAAGGATAGCAAGTAGCACGGGCATGATTTTTACAAGTATATAGAATATGCCTAAGCACCTTCATATAAATATACTACTATAATTATAACAAGTTTAGGTTCATACTCACGACCCATAATTATGACATTTGTCCTTATTACCCATTATTTAGTTATCACATATAACGTTGCCTCTTATCTTAAATTGTGGGATTATCCTAACTTAACAATTTACACTCGTGGATTTCTATTCTCCCAAGTGTAATTTCAGTAGGTACTCATTTAAATTCCAACGTAACTACCTTACGCGTCTCTCCCCTTTAATACACAGTCTTACCGTTCCTTATATGCAAATATCCCGAAAAGGTGTAAATCTCATCTTATATTAAAGGTTTCATAATCCTAATAAGTCCTACTGGTCTCCTTTATTCTCCAAATTATTTTAATAAGGATGTCTAAGGATTAAAATTCATTTAAATTGAATTAACTAATTAAAATGGGAAAAACCGAGTCTGCCAAAAGGGGTCGATCGATCGTTGTCAAGGGCTCGATCGATCGATGCGTCGATCGATCGATACTCTTCGTTCGATCGATCGATCAAACAGGTATGGTGAAATCTGCAGTTTGACAGCTACGGGTTCTATCATCCAACCTCCTCCAAATCCATATTTTTGACACCCAAACACCCAGAAATTTGTACTACAAACATTATAAACCCAAGTTAAACATCTCCTACGATAAGCATGCGAATTTTCATCAATATCCATGGATTAATGGGCCAAAACTTATACAAATCTCATGAACCCTAGAAATTTCTTTAATACATGTTCTAATTAGATTTCTTCCAGAATTCTACTTCTAAATCATCACAAATCCGTGGTTAATCCTCTACATGTGAATGGTACTTCCAGATTTTTATTCATATCATCACTACATGCAATTTTCCTATCTCCAACATGGGTTTTCTTCTATGAAACTAATCATAATCAACACTAGACTAACATGAATGTTGCATTAACAAAATTAAGCAAGTTAAATACTTGCCTGGAGATTTTTGGTCTCTGATTTGTGTTGAATTCGGTGTGGTTGTGATCCTCGCGACGTGATCTCTCGTTTGGCGGTGACGGCGGCACAAACGGTTGAGTTTTCGGCCTAGAATTCCTTGGCAAACTCTCTCCTTCCTTCTCCAATGGCCGTCACTTGCTTTTGGTTGTGTTAACCCTAGAAGGAAACCCTAATCATCTGATATAGCCTTCTAATTTTCGTGGGTTTAATTACCCTAAATGACGAAATGTCTAAAACGCCCTCCCGGGGTGTTAATTAAGCCTAAAAATGTCCCGAGACCCAAACTACACCCCCGGGTACATTATTTTGACTATCTCGACCCTTCCGGACACTTTGGCGCAGTCGAAATAACCATACGAGTGACTTATAAATTATTCACTTTTATTAACCAACATTTAGTCCTGACACGACACGGGCGCGTCCCGACTTAAATTTCCAAAATTGTCATTTTAATCACTTGAGACACTTAATAGAACAAACATTATATATTACTTTGCTCATTAGTAATATTCAACAAGTTTTCAATAATTACTAACTCTCGTCACACTAGTAAATATTTTAAATTAAATTAATTAATTTCCGGAATAATATTAAATTAATAATTCACATTAAATTTAATAATTTCCTAAATTTTGAAGGCATAAAATTCTGGGGTATTACATACTTCCCCCTAATAACGGAATTTTGTCCCGAAATTTGGAAAATAAGGCGTACCTGGTAAGAATAATTCCGGATATCTCTCACGCATATCTGCCTCGCGCTCCCAAGGGGATTCCTCCACATTATGGTGCTCCCACTGGACCCGTACAAGTGGAACTACCTTCGACCTCAATCTCCTCTCGCTATGGTCTAGGATGGCCACTGGTCTCTCCTCGTAAGAGCTATCGGGCTTCAAGTCTATCTCCTCTATCGCGATGTGGGTATGGGACATATCTTCCCGAAGGTATCGTCTCAATGACGAAATATGAAATACATCGTGAATACGGTGCAAGTGCTCTGGCAACCCCAATCTGTATGCCACCGGCCCAATCCTCTCGATAATGGGAAATGGTCCAACGTACCTTGGAGCCAACTTTCCCTTCTTCCCAAACCTCATCACTCCTCTCATAGGAGAAACACGCAATAGCACTTGGTCCCCCACATTAAACTCTCGGAATAAACGTTTTGCATTGGCGTAGCTTTTCTACCTGTCCTGGGCTACCCGAATGCGACTCCTGATCATCTCGATCCTAGCGGAGGCTTCCTGAATCACCTCTGGTCCGAGCAACTTGTTATCCCCCACTTCTAGCCAACAAGTTGGAGAACGACAAGGCCTGCCATACAATGCCTCAAATGGATCCATGCCAATCGTGAACTGATAGGAGTTATTGTAAGAAAATTCTACCAGTGGAAGATGTGGCTCCCATCCTCCCCCTAAATCAAGGACACAAATGCGTAGCATATCCTCCAACATCTGATTGGTACGATTCGTTTGTCCATCTGTCTGTGGGTGGTAAGCTGAACTGAACCTCAACTCTGTACCCATAGCCTCCTGGAATCTTTCCCAGAAATGCGAGACGAAAATCTTGTCTCTATCTGACACAATGTCCAGGGGCACTCCGTGTAGTCTGACAATCTCAGCAATGAACAACTGAGCATACTGACCCGTGGTGTAGTCTGTTCGCACTGGCAGAAAATGAGCCACCTTGGTCAAGCGGTCGACAATCACCCAGATGGAGTCGTGGCCCCGCTGTGATGTAGGCAACCCAGTAATGAAGTACATTGAAATACTCTCCCACTTCCACGTGGGTATTTCCAGCGGCTGAAGCAACCCTGACGGTTTCTGATGGTCCACCATTACCATCTGGCCGGTAGAACACTTGGACACGAATTCCGCAATGTCCTTCTTTATTCCACTCCACCAGAACTGTCGTCTCATATCCTGATACATCTTATCTCCTCCAGGATGTACCGCAAATCTGGACCCATGAGACTGTGTCATCACTGCATGACATAAGTCTTCTCCTTCTGGGACCACCAATCTCCTATTAAACCTCAAGCCCCCATCAGAACTTAATGAATAGGATTCCTCACCCTCAGCTAAAAGTCGGATCTGCTCCTGACAAAAAGCATCCACTGATTGTGCCTATATTACCCTCGTAATAATCTCGGGTGTAACAGACATGACATCTATAAAGGAACGGGATACTGCATCCTGGTGACCCAAATCCTTCCATTTTTCTTTTCAGACATCTGCTACCTCACCTTCCGGCCTACGGCTCAACGCATCAGCAACCACGTTAGCCTTCCCCGGATGGTACTGTATGTCGAACTGATAGTCTTTCACAAACTCTAACCACCTGCGCTGACGCATATTCAGCTCTCGCTGAGTGAATAAGTATTGCAGTGACTTATGGTCTGTGAACAAGCGGAACTTTTCTCCCAACAAGTAATGCCTCCAAATCCTCAGTGCAAAAACGACCGCTGCTAGCTCCAGGTCGTGGGTGGGGTAATTTATTTCATGTGGCTTAAGCTTGCGGGAGGCAAAAGCTATAGCCTTCTCATCCTGCTGAAGTACTCCCCCAAGTCCCCGTAAAGAGGCGTCGTTGTAGACTAGGTACTCCACTCCTGACCTGGGCAAGGCTAGGACTGGTGCCAAAGTCAACTTATCCTTCAGCTCATCAAAAGCTAATTGACAAGCATCGTCCCACACATACGGTACTCCCTTATGAGTCAGATTCGTCAACGGACCCGCTATTTTGGAGAAACCCCGAATGAATCTTCTGTAGTATCCGGCCAACCCCAAGAAACTACGTACTTCCGTCGGTGTTGTGGGTTTCCCCCACTGCCTCACTGCCGACACCTTGTTTGGGTCAACTGATATCCCCGATTCTAATACAACATGACCCAAAAACTGGACTTCTCGCAACCAGAACCCACACTTCTCATACTTAGCATACAGCTGATGCTCCCGAAGAGTCTGAAGACTCTGCCTCAAGTGCTCGGCATGCTCCTCCTTAGTGTGTGAATATATCAGGATGTCATCTATGAAAACGATAACAAACTGATCCAAGAACTCTCTGAACACTCGGTTTATCAAGTCTATGAAAATGGCTGGGGCATTTGTTAGTCCAAACGGCATGACTCTGAACTCATAGGATCCATATCTCGTCAGGAAAGCAGTCTTTGACACATCCTTCTCTCTGATACGTAGCTGATGGTATCCCGATCTCAAATCTATCTTCGAGAAGAAAATTGCCCCTCTCAGCTGATCGAACATGTCATCGATTCGAGGTAACGGATATTTGTTCCGTATCGTGACCTTGTTCAGTTCCCGGTAGTCCACACACAGCCTTAGTGAACCATCTATCTTCTTCACAAACAAGACTGGAGCGCCCCAAGGTGAAGTGCTCCTTCGAATGAAGCCATGACCTAACAGCTGCTCTATCTGGTCCCGTAACTCCCTCATCTCCGCTGGAGCCATACGGTACGGTGCACGTGCTATCGGTCGAGTGCCTGGTATTAAATCAATGATGAAATCTATCTCTCGACTGGGGGGTAGGCCAGGTATTTCCTGAAATACATCAGAATACTCACGAACAACTGGGATCGAATCTAAAGGAATCACAACCTCCTTAGAGGTATCCTCCTCTATATAATACAGGTGAGCCAAAGAACCTCCCTCTGGACGAGGCATCACCACCAAAAACATCTCTTGCCCCGGAATGGAAAAGGTAATACTCCCACTAAAACAATCTATCATGGCTCTATATGCGGTGAGCCAATCCATACCAATAATGAAATCGTGCTCATGCATCTCTAAGACGAGCATGTCCGCTGGTAAAATCAAACTACCAATTTCTACCCCTACTCCCCGACATATAAAGAAAATCAAAGACCCATTCCCCAGCGGTCAGTCTATGCAAATAACCGTGCTCTCGGCTGTGGCTAACAATCCTAAGGCTTTTGCAAAATGAGTAGCTATAAATAGTGCGTCGCCCCAGTATCAAATAAAACCTGACCCATAGTGCCATGGATAGGAAACGTACCCTCAATTGCGGGTGGTGCCTGAGGAACTGCTGCCTGGTGGACGTTGTAGACACGTCCATACTGTAGTTGCCCCTGCTGTGCTGGAGCTGCTGGCAAGGCTGGTGCCTGAGCTGGTGCTGGGAGGGCGGCGGGAAAGAGTGGCCTCTGTGGCTCATTACGGACACCTGCTGCTGCGGGTCCCCCTCTCCCTCTGGACAATCCCGACGCCTATGGCCGTTCTTGCCGCAACCGAAGCATCGGCCTCTGAAATTTCCTCCCCTCTGTCCCTACTGATTACGGCCCTGCTGGCCGTTATCACCCCGCCACTGGCCCTGTTGGCCCTGCTGAAAGCGCTGCTGGCCCTGATGCTGACCCTATTGTTGGTCCTGCTGCTGACGGTTTTGGCCCTGCTGGCCCTGCTGATTAGGCTGGCCCTGCCTAAAACCCCCAAATCCCTGCCTGGAGTCACCTGATCGGAACCGCTTGGCAGGGTCCCCCTGATGGGAACCTTGCTCATGCTGACGAGTCTGTCCCTGGGATGTCGGTGCTCCACTAGCACCACTACCTCTTGTTCTGCCCTGCTGGCTGGACTCTCCCGATCGCTTGCTTCCCTGCAGATGGAAGCGGTGATCTTGGCAGGGTAGTAAAGCAGCATTGAGCACATCCATGTAGGTACTCAGTGATAGGTTGCCAATAAGGTGTTGACGGATCCTCCATGCCAACCCGTCCACAAACAGTAGTATTTTCTTCCCCTCAGGTGGTTCCTCATCTGGCATGATAGTGAGAAGTCTCGTGAACTCCTCCTCGTACTCAGCAATAGTCAAATTTTCCTGCTTCAAATTCAGCAATTTCCGCCTCATCTCAGTTTGCACGGCGGATGGAAAGTATTTGCGGTCAAACCGCTCCCAGAACGACTGAATCGGAATGACATCCCTCTCCTCCAAGGTGGTGGTGGATTCCCACCACTGCAAAGCGGCTCCCACCAGCTTAAAGGAAGCCAACAACTGTTTCTGCACATCCGTGCACTCATACATACGCAGATGCCTCTGGATATTCTTCTTCCATTGGCTGACAACAATGATGCCTAAACTCCCTGAGAACTCAGGGGGATGCGCCTTCTGAAAGGCATCCCTAACTCGCTCCCATGCAGATGGAAGCTGTGTTGGTGCTGGCGCCACTGCCTGAATCTGGGGTGGAGCCAGCTGCATTACAGCTAATGCGGCATTTACTACTTGAGCAACAATAACAGCTACCTCGGTTGCATTCAGCATACCCTAACCAGAGCTTCTGCCTGTTCGGCTTGGGCATCCCTGTTTCGAAGTGCGCGTCGCGGAGGCATCTGAAATGAAGAGAAGTTTATTAGTCTACAGTTATCATCACACCTTTAATAGCTGAAGACGTAAGCGTAAATACAAGAATACAACAGTCCTAAAAATAGGGCTCTATATCAAGGACGCTAAGCTGGAAACGAAAGTAAGCCGTACAGATCCTAAAGGACACTAGAACCTGATGCTCTGATACCACCTGTGACACCCCGCCTAATTAAATACCGGGTGATCAGTCCTTTATTAAATTAAAAATCAAGGTGAACGGTTGGTTCATTCTTAGCATCACTGTTGAAAATAAAATTTCCAATTAAACACCCTAATTAATTAAGCTAAGTGACAAAATAATTTAAAACCTTATTTCCAATTTTATTGAATCCAAATATAAAACCTTTAACAATTTACAATTAAATCAGACACCATAATAGTAAGAATGTAAATGAACGTTCAAGAGTTTAATTAACAAAAACCAAATCCAAAGATCCAAAATACCAAAGGAATACATCCTGGCAGAAATAAAATCCCAAAGCAAAGTGCTGGAATAAAAGAACTACAGTCTCTGATAAAATAATTGAAAAATAGAAAGGGGGATACACATGCCCAACTGATAAACTAGGGCTAGAAGTAGAATCAAATAAACGAGATCGTCTAAGCAAGAGGCCTGCAACTCCCACCTAAGCTGCAGCGCGTTCCTTCCAAAGGATCCTATGCAAGACGCCCCTATGGTTGGGCACCTGTAATATATACATATATATACAAGAGAGAAGAGATAGCAACAAGCGGGTCAGAGCCCGATTGTACAACAGTTTAAAAATATAGTTTAACAAGTATTCAAAATGTTTACTGGCCAATGCAACATCATTTTTGTGCGGCACTCCCTTGAGAAATTCTCACCTCTCTTCTAATGTGCGCACCTATCGTACTAACCTTCCCAACGGTTTAACTTATCTTATCTTAGGTTACTCGCAAGATTTAAACTGGCCAATTCAACTATTTAAGAGGTTAATTTCTTTTAACAACAAGTTCTCATTTAAATCTTATTTACTAATAAGTTTCTCAATATCACCTTATACTTTTCAAACACTTATGTTCAATTTGAAATAATTATTCCATTTTACTTACCATAAGCACAGTAGGAAATTACTCAAATTTCAGATTTAAATATATATATATATATTAAATACCCATATAATATATATATTATAACAGCACCCCTCATAATAATTATGGTGCGGGCATACTCTACTATCCAGTCCCCGTATCACTCGTACTAAGGGGATTACAAGTTCGAAATCACTCTCGAACTGTATCGAAACAAAACACACATAATATTGAGGCGAAGCATAGATTCCAAGTCTCTAAGAGGTCAGAACATACCCTCACGTCTCTTAGGACCGTCTGACTATCGGTCCGATAGCCTGTACCAAGGATTTCTATCTTCTAGGGTACGAGTCAATATCCCCCATAAAGGTCCCATCGAGATAAGACTGTCCCAGCGCGGTAACCTCAAGGATAGCAAGTAGCACGGGCATGATTTTTACAAGTATATAGTATATGCATAAGCACCTTCATATAAATATACTACTATAATTATAACAAGTTTAGGTTCATACTCACGACCCATAATTATGACATTTGTCCTTATTACCCATTATTTAGTTATCACATATAACGTTTCCTCTTATCTTAAATTGTGGGATTATCCTAACTTAACAATTTACACTCGTGGATTTCTATTCTCCCAAGTGTAATTTCAGTAGGTACTCATTTAAATTCCATCATAACTACCTTACGCGTCTCTCCCCTTTAATACACAGTCTTACCGTTCCTTATATGCAAATATCCCGGAAAGGTGTAAATCTCATCTTATATTAAAGGTTTCATAATCCTAATAAGTCCTACTGGTCTCCTTTATTCTCCAAATTATTTTAATAAGGATGTCCAAGGATTAAAATTCATTTAAATTGAATTAACTAATTAAAATGGGAAAAACTGAGTCTGCCAGAAGGGGTCGATCGATCGATGTCAAGGGCTCGATCGATCGATGCGTCGATCGATCGATACTCTTCGTTCGATCGATCGATCAAATAAGTATGGTGAAATCTGCAGTTTGACAGCTACGGGTTCTATCATCCAACCTCCTCCAAATCCATATTTTTGACACCCAAACACCCACAAATTTGTACTACAAACATTATAAACCCAAGTTAAACATCTCCTACGTTAAGCATGCGAATTTTCATCAATATCCATGGATTAATGGGCCAAAACTTATACAAATCTCATGAACCCTAGAAATTTCTTTAATACATGTTCTAATTAGATTTCTTCCAGAATTCTACTTCTAAATCATCACAAATCCGTGGATAATCCTCTACATGTGAATGGTACTTCTAGATTTTTATTCATATCATCACTACATGCAATTTTCCTATCTCCAACATAGGTTTTCTTCTATGAAACTAATCATAATCAACCTAGACTAACATGAATGTTGCATTAACGAAATTAAGCAAGTTAAATACTTTCCTGGAGATTTTTGGTCTCTGATTTGTGTTGAATTCGGTGTGGTTGTGATCCTCGCGACGTGATCTCTCGTTTGGCGGTGACGGCGGCACAAACGGTTGAGTTTTCATCCTAGAATTCCTTGGCAAACTATCTCCTTCCTTCTCCAATGGCCGTCACTTGCTTTTGGTTGTGTTAACCCTAGAAGGCAACCCTAAGCATCTGATATAGCCTTCTAATTTTCGTGGGTTTAATTACCCTAAATGACGAAATGTCCAAAACGCCCTCCCGGGGTGTTAATTAAGCCTAAAAATGTCCCGAGACCCAAACTAAACCCCCGGGTACATTATTTTGACTATCTCGACCCTTACGGACACTTTGGTGCAGTTGAAATGACCATACGGGTGACTTATAAATTATTCACTTTTATTAACCAACATTTGGTCCTGACACGACACGGGCGCGTCCCGACTTAAATTTCCAAAATTGTCATTTTAATCACGTGTGACACTTAATAGAACCAACATTATATATTACTTTGCTCATTAGTAATATTCAACAAGTTTTCAATAATTACTAACTCTCGTCACGCTAGTAAATATTTTAAATTAAATTAATTAATTTCCAGAATAATATTAAATTAATAATTCACATTAAATTTAATAATTTCCGAAATTAATAAGGCATAAAAATACGGGGTATTACAGTAAGTCTGCTCCCGTCGCTCCATTCTTGCGGTATTTTGTTTGATGGTTCATTTTATTGCACTTTCTCTTTCTTGCAGTTCGTGACAGACTTTGCTGTGCTCTACCGTGCTCGTGACGAGCTAGTGTGTAAGAATGCTAACTTGGAGAGGAAGAATACCGATCTGGAGGCAAGTTGAAAGTTGCCAATGCTTCTCAGAAATCTTCTGATCTTGCCCTTACTGAAGCCAACCGGGAAAGAGAATCAGTGGTTAAAGAGATGAATGAGCTTCGGCAATCTTACGACTTAGTTTGCTCGAGCAAGCTAACTGTGGTGGAGGAGAACAAGGCGCTGGCAGATAAAGTGAAGACGGTGGATAAGAGCTCATATAATGCTGGTTGGGCGGCGGTATATGAGGATGCTGAGTTCCAGATTGGCTACATCAGCCGTCTAAACTTTAAGAAGGGTTAGAACAAGGCTCTTTTGGCTGCTGGGGTGGATATTGACTTGACCTTGTATGATGAGCATGACCCGGGCCCGAAGCCTGTTATTGTTGAAGCCTCTGCCTTAGCTACTGAAGGGGTTCC
Organism: Sambucus nigra; assembly: GCA_949130495.1. Classification (NCBI taxonomy): domain Eukaryota; kingdom Viridiplantae; phylum Streptophyta; class Magnoliopsida; order Dipsacales; family Adoxaceae; genus Sambucus; species Sambucus nigra. The sequence goes on from OX422220.1 coordinate 525,624,213, forward strand.
TCCTGCCTCCCCGACTGCTCTTGTTGATGCTCCTCTTTCTCAGGGGAGAGCAGTTACTTCTTCTGAGGGAGGTGCTGCCAGTCCTGTTGACAAAGGGAAGCAGCCGACCACCTCTGTCCAGACTGAGGTTGCTCGCTAGTCCGCTCTTAGGACTTTTCTTTTACTTCTGCTCTGTTCGCACTGTTTTCTTTAACCACCGATGTATTTGGACCTCTTTATATGAAAGAAAATACTTTTCCTTTTTGCATACTGATTCTTTTTATCTGTGATGCTTTTTTATGGCTTGTAGTTGATTGATTTAGATGAGTATATACCTTCCATCTCTCAACTGGGAAGGATTTTGGGTCCTAATGCGAGCGACCAAGTTCGCCAAGTCTTTGTGAGAATCTGCAAGTCTCTGAGATCAAGGACTAAGAGCTATAAAGATCAGGCTGAGCTCGTCGCCAGACTAAAAGACAGGCTTGATGAGATGGAAGAGGTTGGTGCCTCTGTTCAAGAAGAAGTGAATACTCTGAGAGCTATACTTCTTGATGCCTCGGAGATCAACCAGGTTGAAGAAATTCTTCAATAAGAAAATGAGACTTTATGAAGGGAAGTATTGCAACTGAGGGAGCATGCACTGAGTGTCGCGCCCCAAGTTTTAAGGGGCTCTTCGTCTTCGGCTAGTACGCGAGCTGGCGCAGGTGATGGTGGTGCAGCTAGAGAGGCTGACGAATTTCGAGAAGATGTTCGCCGAGCTTATGTGATAGCTGTTGGACTCCAAAGGGATGTCACACTGTTAAGGAATTTGTTCAAGAAAGGACCTCGGCGAGTGTGGGCTGATGGTTATGACCAAGGCTGGGGAGATGCTCCGACGAGGTTGGCAGAGGTCGAGGAGTTATCCTTCATCAGAGGGTGGTTGAATGACCTCAGGGAGTTAAAAGTCCTTAGGAACTCCATGCTTTGGTATCGCCACGAGATCTCCCCATCTACCCTGATGCGTAACCCATTTAGGAGGGATGACTAGTGGATCCCAATAGATGTCATTCCCAGGTCATTGTTAGAGCCAGATGCGGGTGAGGTCGAGGAAGAATTCGTTCCTCATCCGAACGATGGCCGAAGAGCGTGGGTGGCTGATTATCTTGCTCAGAGGCCTCTTCCTCATTAGGATATCAATGTAGTAATAATTTCTTGTAAATATAATGAAGTAGTGTAATATTTATGTCTTGGGCGATTTTGTCGACTAAACATGCATTGTGTATTTTTATTTCATTTGTTTCTTGCTTGATTATCTTGGGCCCTTCGCAGCCGGCTAGATATGTGTGGTTGCTTCATAAATTCAGTATCCTCCCAGTCCAATATGCTTGTGAGATACCATTATGCCTCACTTTACCTTTTAGGTTGTGTCGTCACACTCCCTTAGGCCTAAGTGTGGCAATGGCGAGGACACACCTGGTTTTGGACGTTCCATCCGATCAGGTTTTGTGAGCCGAAGATTGTTCGACGACTAATTTGATTTGGCCAAACTACCTAAGGATCCCCTGTAGGGCTTCATATATTGTCAGGGGCAATGCTAAGAGGTTGTTCGTGTTTCATAACGAAAACTTGAGGATGGTAATTTACCTGCTGCTATATGTTGGGTAGTGTGCCTGTCGCTTGGAAAGGGTGTGGAAGTTATAAAGTTCATAATACAGAATTAACACTTCATAGAATGCCACTGCCAAATAATTTTCATTAACCATAAGTGAAATAAAGAAAAAGTTTGCTTATTCCAAAAATGCCACAAAAAATTAAAGAACTAGAAGTAGAATTTCTTTAGGTTGTTTACGTTCCACGCTCGGGGTATCTCTCTGCCCTCCAGCGTTTCTAAGTGATAGGCTCCTTGTAGATCATCTCTTGTTATTTTGAATGGTCCTTCCCAGTTTGGTCCCAACTAGCCGTTTGATGGTTTTATTGCGCTGCCAAGGACTTTCCTTAGGACGTAGCCTCCAACTCGGAACACCCTTGGATTGACTTTCTTGTTATAGTGTTTCGCGAGCTATTGCTGATAGCTCGCTAGTTTCACTAAGGCAAGTTCTCTACGTTCGGCAGCTAGGTCAAGTTCAGCAAGTAATGCTGCATCCTTCTGGCCTTGGTTGACAAGGGTGTACCTCATAGTTGGTAGGCCAGCTTCTAAAGGGATGATTGCTTCCATTCCATACATTAGTGAAAATGGGGTTTCCCCCGTTGATCGCCGTGGGGTAGTGCGGTAAGCCCACAGAATATGTGGCAGCTCGCTCACCCATGTGCCTTTAGCTCGCTCCAGTCACTTTTTCAACCCATCGATTACTGTCTTGTTGGAAGCTTCGGCTTGATCGTTGCTCTAAGGGTAGGCCACCGAGCTGAAATGGTGCCTGATTCCATGGTCGCTACAGAAATTCTGGAAGGAACCGCTCTCGAACTGTGTTCCATTGTCGGTGACGATGGTTCTGGGAATCCCAAAGCGGGTAATTATGTTTTTCCATATAAATCTTATCATATCTACATCTCGGATGTTCGCCAGTGGCTCTGCCTCGATCCATTTGGTGAAGTAGTCAGTTGCGCCCAGCAGATATTTGCGGTTGTCGGCAGCAGTAGGAAGAGGGCCCACGATGTCCATCCCCCATTGGGCAAAAGGCCAGGGGCTGGTAAGTGATCTTAGTTCGTTGGCAGGTTGGTGGACCATAGGAGCATGCAGTTGACATTTCTCGCACCTTTGAGCATATACTGCTGAATCCTTCTGCATGTAGGGCCACCAGTAGCCTTCCTTCATTGCTCGAAAAGTAAGTGATCTTCCTCCGATATGGCTTCCATAAACTCCTTTGTGAAGATCGTGTAGAACTTGCTCGACGTCCTTAGGGTGAATGCATTGAAGGTAAGGGCCGGTGAATGATCTCTTGTACAGTTTGCCCTCAGGAGATAAGTGAAAGTGAGAAGCTTTGACTCTTATCTGGTGAGCGGTCTTTTTATCGTTTGGGAGTACACCAATTTTCAAATAGTCCCTTAGAGGGTCCATCCAACTGGGTGCTGACTTAATTTGTAGCACACGTTCTACGCTTGGCAGCTCATCTCTGTGGTTGATGCTTGGATGGGCGAGGCAGTCGATGGGGATTATTCTTTTTAAGTCAGAATCGATTGCCGAACTCAGGGCTGCCAGGGCATCGGCATGGCTGTTCTGTCCTCTGGGAAACTGCTGGACGCTGACTTCCTCAAAGACGGATATTAGTTTCTTTGCCAGGGCGAGGTAAGCTTCCATTCTTTTGTCTCTTGCATTGAAGTCTCCGCTTATCTGATTGGAGACCAACTTTGAATCACCGAACACCTGCAACTGCTTTGCCCCCAACGTTTGTGCTTTCTGGAGGCCGGCTATCAAAGCCTCATATTCTGCTTCATTGTTGGAGGCTTCAAATCCAAGACTGATTCCTTGCTGATTCGGCGCAAATATTGCGTATTTCACCCGTTAACCTACGCGTTATTAGCCCCCTCGGGTATCTTATTCCCTATATTTATGCTCGTTAACCAGACAACCTCGAATTTCTATGTTAACATGTTTTGCAGGGGTTAATTGAGCTTTTGTAGGTGTTTGGATGCTTAGTTTGAAGTTCGGACGCATTCCGCGCTTTCGCCGCACACAAGTCGCACTTTCGGGGGCATACCGGTCATTTGACAGCTTGGGCGTCTAGCCCGACATCTACACGGAAGTTGTAGCCCATCTCGCTAGCTTCGCGTGTGCGCGAACGGTGCGCGAATCCGATCAATAACGAAGAAGTTATGGTGATTCTCGCGGAGGAAGATCAATGAACCAAGAGAAGAGGAAGAGAAGAAGAAATTGCAGCAGGCTGCTGCTGCCTCTGCCTCCCCTGTTTGATCGATCGATCGACCATAAGGGTCGATCGATCGACTATTCAGAAATGTCGATTTTTGCTCTTGGTCGATCGATCGACCAAAGGGGTCGATCGATCGATCCCCTGTTTTCTGGCAGATATTTTCTTTCTATTTCTTTCTTCTTTTCTTTTCTCCCACTTACTATAAAAGCTAATTTTGATGTAATAAAGAGGGGGAGACCAGTAGATACGATTTAGGTTAGTTTTAGTTAGGGTTTTGGGGGATTTGCTTGGTTTAGCTTCATTTCTCTATGGATTGACTATCCATTTGGTTTGTAAGTTAACTATTCTTCTCCTTTACCATATTAATCTAGTTGTTCTTCTTTCTTTTCATGCTTTCCTAGATAATTTACTGGCTTTCTAATTAGTTATATTGCTTTATTTATCGCTTTCTTAGTTTAATTATGCTTAATCCCTAGATAAATAGGTTCGGGATTGTATTTCCGCCATTTACGGGTTCGGACCTCAAAAACTAGGGTTTTGTGTAAAATTGCATTTAATTGAAACCGAGCGTATCAAAGTCGGATTGTTAAGCGTTTATCTTCCTATGTCATGCATCGGTAGAGTTTATAGCGATACTCCGAATTTCATCCGCGCGTGACCATTTTCGGTTAAATGTTTTATCGAGTATATTTGGGTTAGAATCCCTTCATGCGCGATGTTTATGCTTAGTTGAAAATGCTCGATTAAATGCTTTCGAGCCGAAATCTTGATTAGTAGTTGTTTAGCTCGTGAATGCGGAATGCGATCCCGATCCTCGCTTTACTTTAACTTAGCGTAACTTATTCATTTTCTTCCTCACCATAACCACCTCATCACCTTTTCTTTTATTTCTTTTACACTTTTATTTTCAGAAGTTGTAAAGCAATTAACATCTAAAATTTAATCACTCCCTGTGGATTTCTTACGATACCCGACTTACCGCTGTGCTTGCTTGTCAAGTGTAGTTGTAGTTTAGGTTTTTTGCATTGAGTCGCTGAACCGATAACAACGATTTGCGTATTACACGACGCACGGTTTTCGCTTGATCAAAATGGCGCCGTTGCCGGGGAGTGTGTTTTAGATTATAATTGTTTTATTATTTCGTAGTATTTCTTTCATTCATATTTGTATTCTTTATTTTCTCCTTTCTTTTTGACTTGTGCTAGATTGTTTCGAGAAATTGGAATCTCGGTGCTTGTCGCTTTATTGAATTGCCTATTTTGAAATGTCTCGCTATAACTCTTTAGATAACTTTAATTCTTCTCTGAATAGTAGCGGGGATTCCATTAGCTATGAGCAAACCATACAAGAAGATGAAATGTCTTCTTGTTCGTTTGATTATGAGTTAATGATAAAGCAAATTAATGACCATTCCGAAAGTTCTCAAGCTTGGTTTCTAGAAAATGATGCCATGCTCGATGAGATTATTTCTTTACAAAACCGGGTCGAGGTTGAAACTTGCGTTTCATCTCCACCCCTTTTTGTTGAAGAAAGAATTTAGAGTGAGCCGAGCTTTAGCACTTTCGAGTTTCAACCTCTTATTAATGCTTTCGATTGTATTGAGGTTGATGGTCCTTCTTTTCCTTTATTCCCTACTATTCCCGAACAATTAAATTTATCACAAGAATCGGTCAAAAGTCTTGAGGACTTTGACCCGATTCTTGAACGGGAATGTTATTTTGAGATGCTTCATCTCATGGGCTATTCACTTGCACTTGCCCCACCTCCCCTTCCAATTGAAGAACCTTGGGGATGTGATTTTAATTTTCCCGAGATCAATGTGGTCTTGTCCCCCGTTTTATCCAAATCCCCCATCGTCCCTCCAAAACTTTTAATTGACGATGGTTCATTTCTTACGCCTTACACATGCCTTCCGTTTTTCAAACGGAATTCTTATTTTTCGGAAGGTATGTTCACTTTGGAGGGTCCGCCATTGATCTTTCAAAGTCAAATCCCTTTTTGGGTGGATCCTCAACTATTTAGACTTCTAGTGTATAGTTAGTGTGAAGCCTAAATAGTAGGTTGTACATAGTTAGCTTTTCATTTTTCCTTTCTTTTTAATTTAGACTAGTGTAATTAGTTAACTTTTTATTATTTGTTTTTGCTATGCTCGGTACTAATTTGTTTTGTAGATTCGTTTGGACTCGTGCTTACGGAGATCGCTCCAATTTTGGGTAATATCGTTCTTTTCCTCTCTTTGTGTTGTGTTCTTAATGCGCATTGAGGACAATGCAACATTTAAGTTAGGGGGTGTAGGATATTCTATCCATTTCATGTTTAGTCCATGGATTTGCTCACATTTAGTTACTAAGTATGCATTTTTGTGAAAAATTTAAAATTTTCAAAAATATTTTCTTTCTTTTTTCTCCTTTGTTGGGCATTTTGCCTTGTTTCCAATGATAAATTTCAATAATTGCCAAATCCGATAGACAACTCAACGATGCATGTTCTCGATTTTAGAAAGTTATTAGACTTTAGTCTCAAATCATTGATATTGTGAATATAACTTCATGAATTAAACTTTATCCCATGAGCACATGCGCTTTTCTTGTTCTATTGATTTGGTTTAAGATTTTTATAACTCGGTAATCTTTTGTTGCATTGTATATACTTACACCGAGTAAGCTTTGTACCTTTCGTCGTTTGTGAGTGTATACACCTTTCATTTCTCTTTGAAAACGTTGAATTTGTCAGTAATCTCTCTATTCTTTCATTTGATCGTTCATTAATTGAGTTCATACTTGAAATGTATTACTTGAGCATGATTTTCATATATTGTTTTGATTCGAGAATTGCATATACTTTAGGAAATGATCATAGGCCATCTTTGTTATTTCACCCATATGACCTTGACCTCACCCTTATATGTTTTCCCTCGATAACCCCTTTGAGCCTAAATACTAGCCTTTCATTTCATACCCCAATCCCATAACCAACTCTACATTTGAGTTTTAGCCCATATATACACTTTCCACACCTTTGTTTGGAATGTTACTTGGGATTGAATGATGTTGATATGATGTTGGTTGCAATTTAGGCATATGAGAGTATGAAAAGTAAATAAAAAAGAAAGTAGTGAAAAAGAGAAGAAAAAAGAGAAAGCAAAAAAGAAAAAGAAAACAAAAGAAAACATGAGAAAAAGAAGAAAAGAAAACAAAAAGAAAGAGAAAGTTGTAAATATGTTGTGTATAGTTCAATAAGCTTTGATTACTCTCCGATTGTTATATTCAATGCCGTTTTGGAACTTGTTTTCCAATTTTGTATATTGCCCGCATTATCCCGTTATCCCGAGTTTTCATTTCCCGAACACTTTGAACCCGTACATACATATCCTTCATTTCGTACCCTTAACCCCAAACCTACATTACAACCCTATACAAGTCCTATGTGATCTTAGGTGCATGTAATTCAAAGGTTTAAATAGTTTTGATAATCTGTGAAAATGCATTTCGCCTCTTTTAATGAGCGGTATCTTTCATTGAGATTACAGTTTTTCATTTTATATATAGCGTTCTTCATTAGTGACATGTGCGCGGCCTAGTTTCCCTTTACATTTACTCTTTAGCCCGCATGTCCCGTGTGTTACCTCCCTGTTTCAAGTGAATTCATTTGATGAGTGTAATACCCGTGAGGATTGAATATGTGCATGCTTTAATGTCCATTATCCGGTTTATATAAGTTTTTGCCAAATCACGCTATGCATGTCCTCTCCCCCCTCCCACTTTTAAAGTTTCAATTCTATGAGGTGCATTCAACCTGTTAATGACAACGGACTTTAGCTTGAATTCATTCAATATGCTAATAACATGTTTGAAATCCTTTTCGTTGTTGTTGAGTTTGTCGCATGTTGGGTTGGGCCTATTTTGAGGAAACCATATGATGTTTGTGGGTTTCATCACTGAAAACCCTCACGAGACGACACTCGTCCACTAGGGTAACCTAGGGGTTTAACGACTTATTGCATACGCTAAATGCAATCGTTCGCCCGCGAAAGTGGCCTTATCTTTTTATTGCTTTTATACTATTACTTTTGTAGTTTTCCTGCTTTTGGTTTACTTGTTCTTCTGTTGCATCCTATTTCATTGCTAGGGACTAGCAATGTGTAAGTTAGGGGGTGTGATTCGGCGCAAATATTGCGTATTTCACCCGTTAACCTACGCGTTATTAGCCCCCTCGGGTATCTTATTCCCTATATTTATTCTCGTTAACCAGACAACCTCGAATTTCTATGTTAACATGTTTTGCAGGGGTTAATTGAGATTTTGTAGGTGTTTGGATGCTTAGTTTGAAGTTCGGACGCATTCCGCTCTTTCGCCGCACACAAGTCGCACTTTCGGGGGCATACCGGTCATTTGACAGCTTGGGCGTCTAGCCCGACATCTACACGGAAGTTGTAGCCCATCTCGCTAGCTTCGCGTGGCCGCGAACGGTGCGCGAATACGATCAATAACGAAGAAGTTATGGTGATTCTCGCGGAGGAAGATCAATGAACCAAGAGAAGAGGAAGAGAAGAAGAAATTGCAGCAGGCTGCTGCTGCCTCTGCCTCCCCTGTTTGATCGATCGATCGACCACAAGGGTCGATCGATCGACTATTCAGAAATGTCGATTTTTGCTCTTGGTCGATCGATCGACCAAAGGGGTCGATCGATCGATCCCCTGTTTTCTGGCAGATATTTTCTTTCTATTTCTTTCTTCTTTTCTTTTCTCCCACTTACTATAAAAGCTAATTTTGATGTAATAAAGAGGGGGAGACCAGTAGATACGATTTAGGTTAGTTTTAGTTAGGGTTTTGGGGGATTTGCTTGGTTTAGCTTCATTTCTCTATGGATTGACTATCCATTTGGTTTTTAAGTTAACTATTCTTCTCCTTTACCATATTAATCTAGTTGTTCTTCTTTCTTTTCATGCTTTCCTAGATAATTTACTGGCTTTCTAATTAGTTATATTGCTTTATTTATCGCTTTCTTAGTTTAATTATGCTTAATCCCTAGATAAATAGGTTCGGGATTGTATTTCCGCCATTTACGGGTTCGGACCTCGAAAACTAGGGTTTTGTGTAAAATTGCATTTAATTGAAACCGAGCGTATCAAAGTCGGATTGTTAAGCGTTTATCTTCCTATGTCATGCATCGGTAGAGTTTATAGCGATAATCCGAATTTCATCCGCGCGTGACCATTTTCGGTTAAATGTTTTATCGAGTATATTTGGGTTAGAATCCCTTCATGCGCGATGTTTATGCTTAGTTGAAAATGCTCGATTAAATGCTTTCGAGCCGAAATCTTGATTAGTAGTTGTTTAGCTCGTGAATGCGGAATGCGATCCCGATCCTCGCTTTACTTTAACTTAGCGTAACTTATTCATTTTCTTCCTCACCATAACCACCTCATCACCTTTTCTTTTATTTCTTTTACACTTTTATTTTCAGAAGTTGTAAAGCAATTAACATCTAAAATTTAATCACTCCCTGTGGATTTCTTACGATACCCGACTTACCGCTGTGCTTGCTTGTCAAGTGTAGTTGTAGTTTAGGTTTTTTGCATTGAGTCGCTGAACCGATAACAACGATTTGCGTATTACACGACGCACGGTTTTCGCTTGATCACTTGCTCGAGGATTGTATCTTCAGGAGTAACAAGTATAATGCCCACTCCTTCCCCCTTTGAGTTGGAGGCTCCATCAACGAATAGTCGCCAAATTCCCTCTGTTGCGTGACTCCCTCCTTGCTTCATGGGTTGAGGTTGGTCGAGAGGTTGCTCGCTCGTGAACTCGGCTACAAAATTAGCTAGGACCTGCCCCTTGATTGCGTTCCTTGGTTGAAATTGGATGTCAAAAATGCCCGAGCTCGACTGACCATCTAGACAGTCTGCCCGATAAATCTGCTTTTCGCAGGACTGCCTTAAGGGGGTGTGATGCAAGGATGATGATAGTGTGAGCTTAAAAGTAGTGCTTTAATTTTCTTGAGGATATTACAAGTGCAAAAGCGAGCTTCTCTAGGGTGAGGTATCGCTGCTCGGCGTCTAACAAGTTCTTGCTCGCATAATAAACCGGGTACTGGATTCCTGCTTTCTTGCACACCAATGCAGCACTAACGATGTGGCTGGAGACGGCGAGGTATAAGTACAGGGGATCATCCCCTTGGGGTATAACCAGAAGAGGTGGTGAGCTAAGGTAAGCCTTGAGTTCGTCCAATGCTCGCGAGCAATCTTGATTCCACTCCACTGTATTGTTTCCTTTTAAGAGCTGGACGAATGGCTTGCACTTATCAGAGGACTTCGAGATGAAACGGTTCAAGACAACGAGCATGCCCATGAGCTTCTATACGTCTCGTATTGAACGAGGGGGTTGTACCTTGTTAATCGCATCGATCTGGTCCGGACTGGCCTCGATGCCTCTCTTGCTGACCAAGTATCCAAGAAACTTTCCTGACTAGACACCGAAAGAATATTTGCTTGCGTTGAGTTTCATTCGGTATTTCCTGAGGATTTCAAAGGTTCTTGATAGGTCCGAGAGGTGGTCTTCTTTGTTCCTGCTCTTGACGAGCATATCGTCGATGTAGACTTCCATGGTGTCCCACATTTGGTCTTTGAACATCTTAGTAACCAACCTTTGGTAGGTTGCCCCTGCGTTTTTGAGCCCGAAGGGCATGACTTTGTAGCAGTACAATCCGACAGTGGTGATGAATGATGTCTTATCTTGGTCTGGTGCATATAGAGGGATTTGATGATACCCTGAATATGCGTCCAGAAAACTCATTCTTTCGTGAGCTGCTGTGGCATGCACCAATTGGTAGATCTTAGGGAGATGGAAACTGTCTTTAGGGCAAGCCCTGTTAAGGTCAGTGAAGTCAATGCAGACTCTCCATTTCCCATTGTTCTTTGGAACTACTACTGGGTTGGATAGCCATTTAGGGAATTGAACTTCCCGTATGGACCCTGCATCCAGTAGCTTTTCTACTTCTTGCTCTACGGCCTTGGCCTTCTCTGGCGCTGTTCGCCGTGCTTTATGTGTGATTGGTCTGAAAGTGGGGTCGACGTGCAACCGATGGCAAACTACACTAGGATCAATTCCAGGTAGCTCGTATGGTTCCCACGTAAAGACGTCTATGTTGCTTCTCAACAGTATTGTTAATTCCTTCTTTTCTTGATCTGTGAGCGAAGCTCCAATCAAGAACATCGTTTATTTCTGGCCATCACGAGCTGCAACTTCCTCCAGGTTCTCGATGACCCGCCCAGAGGGAAGGAGCCTGGTTTCTTCCACTCCAGGTCTTCCATACTTTAACTGCTATTTTGAAGGTATCCGACCTTCTTATTCTTTGACCTTCTCTTTAGGCTTATCGACCTTCTTCTCTGGTTTTGGGCGGATGGCCGCTATGAAGCACCTTCTTGCCATCGCTTGATTGCCATAGATCTCCATTACTCCTCACTCGGTCACATATTTGAGTTTCTGATGGTAGGTCGACGGGACTGCCTTCATTGCATGTAGCCACCCTCTGCCGAGGATAGCTTGGTATGGCGAGTCAATGTCGACTACCAGAAACTCAATCATCTTGGAGACACTTCCTGCCCTTACTGGCAGCACGATCTTTCCCAAAGGAATAATCACTTTTCCAGCGAAGCCGACTAGAGGGACAGTGGCTTCCTTTAGGTCGGCAACACTTAACTTCAATCTTCTGAACATGTCGAGATACATTACCTCGGATGAGCTTCCTTGGTCGATGAGCAGCTTGTCGATGTCATAGTTGGCTATCCTAAGTGTAATGATCAGGGCATCATGATGTGGGGTTCTCACCCCCACCAGATCTTCGTCTGTGAACATGATGTGTTTGCTGTAATTGACTTCATCTGCTCGCCGACATTTTCCTGACTGTGTCTTTGCTGGATCGATCTGAAAGGCTTGCATTACTGCTGTAAGCTTTTTCACCTCCATCCGGGCTGAATTTCCTTGAATCTGCTTCATGTCCGATGCCCTATGAATTACTGCAAATTCATGGCCAGCATCATCTTCTAGGATGTTGTCAGGCCTGGTGTCTCCATTGGCAGTGATTTTTTCTGCCTTTTTCTCCATAAATTCATTCAGGTGCCCAGTTTGTGCTAATTTTTCGAGGTGAGATTTAAGGGCTTTGCAGTGTTCTGTCTTATATCCTCCTTCTTTATGAATAGCGCACCTCAGCGTGTTGTTTCTCTTTGAGGGATCTCCTCCCATCTTTCTGGGCCACTTAACAAACGGTTCGTCTTTGATTTTTGCCATGATCTTTTAGATTGGCTCTTTGAAGACAGTATTCACTGCCTAAAATACTTTTGGAACGTCATTTTTCCCTCCGTTCTTGGAGCCACCCTTGCCCCCATTCTTGCCTCCTTTTTTCTGGTTCTCGATCTTATCATTGCCCTTGGTAACGAACTTAGCTTGACCATTTTCCTCTGTGTTGAGATGGGTCACATACTCAACTTTAGCGTATTTCTCGATGCGGGCCATCAGGTCGTCAATGGTTGTGGCCTCCTTCTTCGTCAAAGATTGGTGCAGGAGGAAGGAGCTGGATAAGCTAATTTTAAAAGAGGCCAAGGCTACCTGCTCCGAGCAGTCTTTGATCTCGTTAAATAACTCCCAGAATCTTTTTACGTAGTCCCGGAGGCTTTCCTGAGGCGTCTTTTTCATTATTAGCAAGGCATCCATCCTCTTTGGATGGGAGCTGCTGGTAATGAAGCTAGGCGTGAAGAGCTTTGCCAGGGATTCAAAACTTCGGATAGACCCGTGGGGGAGCCTTTCGAACCACTTCTGGGCCACATCATGTAAGATCGAAGGAAAGATACGGCACATTAGTGCATCCCTGTGGCTCCAGAGAGTCATAGCCTGCCGGTACTGCCTAACGTGATCGATGGGGTCAGTCTTTTCGTCATAGATCTTGAATTACGGAATTGCAAACTTTTTGGGGGCTTCTTCTTCTTCTATCTCCCTTGATAAAGGGGATTTCATCTGGGTCCTGAGAGCTCGCCGAGCTAGCTCTCTGGTCGATCTGGCACCCCAATGTGCTGGGTGCTGGTCCATTTCCTTTCGAACTAGATTTCGTATGTCATCATATCCTCGAGCAGGGCTCCTGTGGTGGCGATGTGGTCGCGGTTGCTCAAGCGAGTCATCATTCGACTCACGTTTCTCAACTCTTTGGGATCCGCATCCAGGGCTCCTTCCTCGGCTGCGAGACTTGCTCGCCTGAGGGATAGGAGTGCGGTATGGACGCCGCTCGGTGCTTCGATAGAGTTCTTTCTCCATCCTTTCTAATCTTTTTTTGAGGCGAGCATTCTCCACCTCCTGCTTGCGAGCAGACTCTCCTTGCTCATGGAGCCTCGCCTCATAGGCATCGATCAATCTGGAGATTTGTGTGGACTTTGCTGGTCCCTGACTTTCTTCCGAGGCTTGTCGCTCTGGGCGAGCCCTCTGATCTATACGACAAACTTCAGATCTAATCCTGCGAGGAGCAGGTTGTTCTTTGATATCTCCTGCCTGAGGGGCATTACTGCTGTGACCAGACATTGTGGATTCTTTGTTGGTGAAGGCTTTCTAAGGAAGATAAGCGTTTCCCACAGACGGCGCCAATTATGATGACAATTAATACTCAACACAAATAAATGAGAAAAGCGCAATCACCAAATAAGTAAAGAAAATGAAAGATGCTAGGTACACGACACAGTGTTTACGTGGTTCAGCAAGAAATGCCTACGTCCACGGTGTTGCTCTCAATTTTATTTCGATACTCCGAGGAGTCTTTTTCAGTAGAATACAATGCATGCCTTTTGCCCCAGGCCTAGGGTTTGTTATGTACATATCTGTCTTCGGGGAGTGGGGGTGTTGGACTCCCCCACGTCTACCCTTTATCCCTAGAATATCTCCTCACGAGATTATAGGAATATACTAAGTCTCAACCGGATTCAGTTGAGATGGATGGGGCCCAGGCTTTGGGCCGCTCCTACTGTGCTAATCGCCTGGGCTGGTGATGTAAAAATGATGTACCCACAATATATACACACACATATATATATATATATATATATATATATATATATATATATATATATATGTGTGTGTGTGTGTGTGTGTGTGTGTGTCTGTGTGTGTGTACAGACACAGGGATGCCTGGATGATAATTCTTTCGAGTCGGACGTTTGCTGCAGAAGCTGTGGATGCAAGCAGGTTAATTGCAGACGCTTCTATCATTGAGATCTAGATAGGAGGTATTGTAGTCATATTCGGGCTTATGGCCCAACAGTACGCATTTATTCTTTTACCGCCTTTTGTGCGGCATTCGATTTGGTTGTATTATTGGACCGAATGTTCGGTTATTTTATTTTATTTTATTTCAGTTGCTGCATATAAACTGTTGTAATTGTTTTATTTGAATGGTTTGGTAAAAGATTAGTTAATTTAAAATTTTGACGTTGGCCTAATAGTATATTAGTAATTAATTGGTTTTCGACAGTGATGTTAAGAATGAACCACATGAGACTCCTGTTTTAATTTGATATAGGAGTGATCGTCCGGTGTTTTATTAGGCGGGGTGTCACAGGTGGTATCAGAGCATCAGGTTCTAGTGTCCTTAGGAATCTGTGCGGACGTACTACACTTTCAACGTTTCTTTTGATTTGATATAGAGCCTTATGATTAGGATTATTGATATCCTCTTGTGAAATTTTGTTCTCCTGCCATTATGTAAGATTATAGTAAATCTTTTGTGTGCTCATTCGGGATTCGTGTGCTGATCGATGAAGGGCGACCTTGGAAGTCCATTGTGAGGGCAGCAGGAGGCGGGGATTAGTTAGAGCTGTAAGTTGATGTTGGAAATGAGGACCGTGGTAAAGGTCATTTTCCTTGCGGCATTGTCATGGACTGCTGCAATGACTACTATAGAATAGTAGTTATAATTATATATGCACCGCTATAGTAGAGAATGGTGCTAAACCTGAATTTCCCAGTGAGGATAAATTACGAAAAAGCTAATATGTCTTTTATGAGGACCGTACGTTGAAGTGGAGCTAGGCGGAAGTAGTGTAGTTCTTCCAAAGGATGTAGAGGGCTCAGAAGCTCTTGCTTAGAGTTGGATATGGGAATACCCATATGTGAAAATTTTAGGAAAATGTTTTCACTCGTTAGAGCAATGTTGAAATGGTGGGGACGATGGTCACCATATTCGGGGGAGCATGACGTATTGCTCATAAATTAATCTTACAGATGGATTTTTTTTCCTTAATAAGAATGAGGAATTTGTGAATTAGATGTTAATCACGAAATAAAAATGGAGTTTTTATAGATGAGTAATTTTGGGTTTATGTTAATATAACTCATGGGAAAATTTATGGATTTGTTGGATTTACTTGAAGATTGGAAAGGATTTGATTCCTAAACTATGCTAAGAATTGTTCTAGGGTGAACTAGAATAGTTTGGGAACCTTAAACATGGGTTGGAATGTTTATGGATTGAATTTGGAGAAGGAAAAATGGGAAAAAATGAATTTTGGAGATGAACTGTGCACCTGCTGAATTTTCGTTAGAAGTCCAGCCCAGGTCATTCGAACGAGGTTCCAGTGGCATTTGTAACGAGTTGGTAGTTCGTTCAAAGTAATTCGTTGGAATGAGAATTCTAACGAGGTTCCAGTGGGTAGTTCGTTCGATGTTGGAAATGTCGTTCGAACGAAATGTCGTTCGAACGAGAATTCTGGGTCTTCTAACGAGATTCCAGAATGACTCTTAAGGCCCTATTTTTGTTCCAAACTTCTTGTAGGCTTATTTAAATGAGTGTTAGGACTATACGAATGTTGAGTAACTTAAAATTTATAAGTGAGCGAAGAATATGCACGATTAGCCGAACAATATTATATATATTGTGTATATATATATACGGGCATATTTAGACGTATATATGTGATATGTTAAATATATATGTGTGTGATTGGTATACTTATATGATATGGTTTTTACCGAGTCGGTGTGATAGTCCGACCAATGGTACCCAGGATGATGTGTAATTAATTCCCTGGAAGATGATAGCATTGAGAGACTGCATCCATTGAGTTATAGCTCTGAGGGATGGTTATTATACTTATATAGTGTATGATATATAAGTATGGATATACTTGATGTGTATAGTATATTGTATATATATATATATATATTTATATGAGATGTGAAACATATATATACGGTATAATAAAGAATAGAATGCGAGATAAATTATGGATGAGCTCGCCTTGATTATATGTTTAGATGGAAACTTCGATGAGGAGATGTTTCATTACCATGATTTGAGTCGCGCGAAGGACTAAGTGTTAATGCAAGAGCTTATGGCAAGACTCCTTGACAGAATTAGGAGTTCTGGCCACACTTTTGACCATAGGAGAGGGGGGATTATCCCAGTCGCATATTTGAACTAACGAACCTCCACAACCGACAAAGTTAAGTAGCCATGTATAGGAGGGGTTCCTTGTTTGGATTTCGCTTGCGAGACGATCCACGCACGTACCTTAATGATGTCGGGAGTGGAGAGATGTTATAAAATACAAGGATGTTGGTTTTGACAATAGGTCACCTAGTGTAGGGAAAACACTATAGACTGAGAGCCATTTGATGACAGTATAATTATATAGAGATATAAGTGCTATGAAAAAACACTGAAATTGTGCTCTCACCGCAAGTATGTGGGTGAGGTATGGTAAAGGAAATTGATTGGAGACATATAGCCAGACTTTGAATAAAAGGCAAATTCAAAGGAAATACGTTTTGGGTATGATGTTCATAATGCTTTTACAGAGAGTAGGTGCCCT
Source organism: Sambucus nigra (assembly GCA_949130495.1). Classification (NCBI taxonomy): domain Eukaryota; kingdom Viridiplantae; phylum Streptophyta; class Magnoliopsida; order Dipsacales; family Adoxaceae; genus Sambucus; species Sambucus nigra. The sequence continues at coordinate 525,640,884 of OX422220.1, forward strand.
AATTTGTTGGACTTTCCATTTGGACAAGATGAAAGGATATAGTGGTATAAGTACATTAGTAGGTTAACAAAGTAGGATTTAGAACGTCCCGTTGGTGTCCCTTAGACCGTTATATCTCGATGACCGACGAAGCGAGGGAGTAGTGTATCAGGAAGGTTCCTTGTTTGGATTTCGCTTTGCGAGACGTCCCACGCACAAAATATAACAAATGTCGAAAGTCGAGAGAGGTCTTGGTCACTAGGGATATAGTTAGGATAATACTCATATTGCATGTATTAGAAACACCTTGATCTTAGGACTACCACGAAGTAAGGGCAATAAGACTATCGACATTAATATAGGGAGACTATTGTAAGTTAACCAAAAGAAAATCGATGGTATAACCTTAGGAAGGATTGAATTTCCAGGTATCGGGAGAATTAAATTTCGCAATTTTTCTAGTTAAGAGTACCTAGGTGTTAGTACTAGGCCGATGAAATGAGGCCCATCATTTAGAGTGAGGGTGATGTATCAGACGTTTATAATGGTTGTGCAGATAGGCACATGTTAAAAAGGTGTACGGGAATCTTGGTAAATTGATTTTATATACCGCTCGAAATAGAAGGGACGCAACATATAAAACTAGAGATTATGCTACGAGATAGATATAAATGGATTTGAGATGGATTGGATGGAATGTCATAGGAAGTACGCACTGATCCAATTATATTTGTGCAATAAGAGTTGGAACACTTAGGATAAGCGAAAAGACTGACGGGAATAGTAGAGCGCTAGTGAAGTTTCCTTTTTGAGGCAACTTAGATGTCCTGATGTAAATAAGTGAACGCTTGGAGTAACGAACCTCCGATGGGACAAATAAGTTAGAACAACGGTTATAGGCTTGTTTCCTTTGTATGCACTTAAAAAATCACTAGGTGCGATATGACGTTAGCGTCAACCTTACGACTGAGGTAGCGTTGTAACATATAGCGATTTAGTAAGCTTGTGATTAAGCTAGTGCGTTAGAGCATACGCCTTGAGATAGGTGGAATATGGTAGGAGACCATTATGCTAGACTATATCTAAATTTGGTTAAGCTAGGACGTAATGTATATACCGATCCTCGAGTAGTCGTACAGGCTATATCTGAATTTCGAGGATGAAATTCTGTTGTAAGGGGGAAGTATGTAATACCCTGTACTTTTAAAGGTATTTAAATTACACTGTGTATGTAATTTAGTAATTTGAGGAATTATTGTGAATAGTAATTCTGGAATTAATTAGTGAAATTAAATAAATTTAATGTTATAAAGTGAATTGTAAATATTAGTTTTCGAGTGACACATTAATATTTACGTGGATTATATTTCAAGAGTAAGTTTATGAGTAGATTATTTTTATTACTTGTCGTAATTGGGTAAAGTGACAAAGGAAAATATTTTAAATTGGAAAACACGCGTATTGAACGTGTTGGGTCAAAATAGTGAATTTTAGTTAAGTGACTCGGATGGATATTCCAACTGCGCCATTGGGTTCGGAATGGCCGAGATAGTCAAAATAGAGTACCCAGGGGGTAGTATTTGGGTTCCAGGCATTTTTGGACTAGTAGGGACTCGTAAATGAGTACACGAGTCATTTAACAATTGGGTATATACCCAATTTCAGATTTAAAGAGGTGGCAGCCCTCATTTCCCCTAAATATCAGCCCTAAGAGAGAGAGAGAGAAGAGAGAAAGAAGAGAAGAAAGAAGAAGAAGAAAGGAAAGAAGAAAAGGATTTTCCGGGCCAAAATTCGCGGGATTCGACTCGGGGTCGTCCGATTTTATCCACGAGGCAAGTGTTTAACTTGCTTTATGATTTAGTGTGTTTATTTCTCATATTATAGTTGGTATAAAACTAAATATTTTTAGGTTGAAATTTCGTGGATCAAACGGGTTTTCGAAAGATTAAAACGGATATAACTCGATTAATACCCAATTTGAGAAACTTGGAATTTATTGAAATTAATTGTTGGTTATGGGTTCTAGGATGATTAGAACCCTTTTATGTGTGTATTTATGGTTGCTTGAGGTTGGATGATGATGAGAGAGGAGATAAAAATCTTGGAGGTGTATTAATGGAGGTTTGGGATTTTGGAGAAGACGATGAATAGTAATACAATAGCTTGCGGGGTGGATTCGGCCAGGAAGAGGGATGATTCAGCTCTTGGTCAAAACACAAAAGTTGTAGATCTTTTCGATACGGTCGCGTGGGCGCTAACCGCGTATTTTCCTGATTTTTTTTGGATTTGATAAGATTTTTCTAAGATAGCAGTTCTGAGGGTTAAATCGTCAACTCGGAAATCAAACCGGAAATTGGAAAAATAAATGCTAGAATTGTTTGGAGATAAATATTTGGGGTTCCTAAAAATAGTGTGGGGACTTCTAAATAATTTTTTTTAGTAAGGCGTGTACTTTGGGGTTAGTTGAAAGTAAAATTCAAGATTTACCCAAATAGGGGTGTTCGTGAGGAATAATACTTAAAGAGATATTTATGTGTGATTTGGATATTAAATAAGGGAATACGTATTGGGGTTGTGTTTTAATTGTGTGACGGCTTATATTATTGTGAGTGAGAATATTCGAGGCTATTGACTATCGCCATAAGAGTTTGGAGATTATGGCCATAAAACATTGAGAAGAGATATAAGTAATATATACGGTGTCGTTAAAGTATATATATTATGAGACGAATGAATATATCGGTGTCGTTGATAATATCATTGTGCGGTGAGAAAAGATCGGAAATAATATAATGAAAATTAGTTAAAAATCGATAAATGCGTAGGATATCCAAGATATAAATATAATACGTATGGGATGTATTATATGGGCTATGCGTAGGCCCTTATATTATTATATACATGCGTTAAATAAATACTTATGAGGAATTATGTATAAGTGAGACAAATACCTATAATTATATGATGGTTGGGTGAATACCTCATTGATGTTAGATTTATATAGATGGAATGTGTATCTATATCATTGTTTATTATGTGTATGACATACCTAGCTACTGGCTATCGAGTGGGGGTTAACGCGTTGTGACCGACCATATCTTGTGTGCCTTCGGGGGGATTTTTGAGTCGTACCACTAGAGCATGGAACTTTGGCTACGGGCTATCTGAGAACGATAGTGATTGATGGCCGAATGGGTGTGTAGGTATGTGCGTAACCCATAAGGCTATGAACCGTGTTCGTCTCCAATATGTGTATATGTTTCATTGGTTCTTGAGAGATTGAACCTATTGTCCTCTGTGCGTGAGAGAAGCAATTGGACTGGATAGCCGAGTATGCATAGCACAAGGGGTTTCTCAACCAAGGTGTAACATTGATATATAAATTGATATGAATGCATAAAGAAAATAATATGTGTATACCGAAATCTTGTTTGGTGTCCTATATGGATAACTAATATACTTGTTGCGAATAGTATATTGTTTATATATATGAGATGAGATATCATATAACCTAAACCTGTATAAAAAAGGAGAAGAATGAATAAAGTGATATACTCCTTCTGGCAAATTTATATCCGGATATTTATGAATTATGAATCATAGGTTAATGAGAACTAATTATATATAGACGGGATATTATAAGATGTTATATGTGCTAAGGGCCTATGGGATCCCAACAATCAACATTGTCACGAAGTAGTGTATCGGGGGGGTTGCTTGTTTGGATTTCGCTTCGCGAGACACCCTACGCACGAAATTAACATGATGTTGGGAATGGGGAGAAGTTTAGTCCTTCGTACTCATATTAATAAGGATTATTAGAAGATAGTAAATACATTAGTTAGGCAGGGTAGCTTAGTTAGGTCGCTTAAAAGATATGCGATAGTTGTGCACTATTAGAAGAGAGGCGAGGTGTATCTCACGAGAGTGGGATACCAGTTTAAATATGAGAATTATCATATCTTAAAAATATGGATTTTATGCACTTGCTAAAAATGTTTTCAAAACTCAGGCTCTGACCCGTTCCTCCATTTTCCCTTCTCTTGCTGTATATATATATATATATATATATATATATATATATATATATATATATATATATATATATATAGAGAGAGAGAGAGAGAGAGAGAGAGACAGGGATGCCTGGATGATAATTCTTTTGAGTCGGACGTTTGCTGCAGCAGCTGTGGATGCAAGCAGGTTAATTGCAGACGCTTCTATCATTGAGATATAGATAGGATGTATTGTAGTCATATTCGGGCTTATGGCCCAACAGTACGCATTTATTATTTTACTGCCTTTTGTGCGACATTCGATTTGGTTGTATTATTGGACCGAGTGTTCGATTATTTTATTTTATTTCATTTCAGTTGCTGCATATAAACTATTGTAATTGTTTTATTTAAATGGTTTGGTAAAAGATTAGTTAATTTTAAATTTTGACGCCGGCCTAATAGGATATTAGTAATTAATTGGTTTTCGACAGTGATGTTAAGAATGAACCACATGAGACTCCTGTTTTAATTTGATATAGGAGTGATCGCCCGGTGTTTTTTTAGGCGGGGTGTCACAAATAACTTCCCCTTATTACCAAAATGTATTGCCCCATCATGGGTAACACTTTGATAATTAATCGCTCAACAAATTATAATTCAACGTAGTTCTTGTCCAAATTCGGATAACTCTTTTTCTTAATATGGATGTCATCTGCATCTTCTTCGTAACCTCGTAAATAAACTCGAGCCCTAATAAGACACTATCCTCCGAGTCCAACCATTATAGAGGTGATCTACACGGTCGTCTATACAATGGCTTGTATGGTGCCATATTCACTGAGTTATAATCACTTCTTTTGTCATGAACTCAACTAAAGATAAGTTCACCTATCATCTAACCTTGAAGCCTAACACACATGTCGTATGCATATCCTCTAAAATTTGGTTGCCCATCTATCAGAGGATGGTACAACATACTCAAGTGAAACATAGGTCATGATAACCTTCCAAATAATTCCCCAAAAGTGAGATACAAATATTGGATTTATGTCTGAGAAGATCAATAAAGGTACCCCTTGCAACCAAACAACCTCAGCCACATACAAACGTGCATATTGCTCGGCCGCGAAGTTCATGCAAACATGTAAGAAATATGAAATCTTCGTCAAATGGTACACTGTAACCCAATTAGACTTATGATTGTCAGGATATAAAGTCAACCTAAAGTTGAAATCCATCAAAATGTTGTCCAATTCCACTTGGGATGTGTAAGGGAAGAATTTTTCTTAATGGTCATTAGTGGTCCACCTTCACCACCTGGCAATCTCTACACTAGGACACATATGTATGAATATTTTTCTTCATACTATAACATCAATATCGTTTTGTTATATCTTGTTACATCTTATCCCACTGGGATGCACCAAAAATTTTGATCCATGAATGCATCAACCAACTCTCCAATAACCTAAATGGACCCCACATCCGTCAATCGAAGAAAAATAAATATTGTCATTCGATCATCGACTCAAAGAATCTTCCACTGCATTGGCCTTCCCTGGGTGATATTGAATAACAATAGTAATATCATCTACATAGATGAGAATGTATATGATAATATTGTGTAAGTAGGGAATGAACAAGATCGAGTCAGTTTTAGACGAAAAAACATTATGGTGGGTGAAAAATTTAGTAATGCATTGCCACCACATGCGGGGAGCCTGTTTGAGACCGTATAAAGACCGATGTAATTTACATACGTGATTCAAACAAAACTATGAAGGAATGAGTTTTTCACATCTAATCGGAAGATGCACAACCCATATGTGATGGCGAGTGAAAGAACGACACAAATGGTGGTTAATTTGATAAAGGGTTGAACATCTTGACCTAATATATGCCCAAATTTATTAAAATTATTTCACAAAAAGTAGAGCTTTATACTATTTGACGGTGTCATTAGCATGAAATTTTATACAAAAAATTCACATACAACTGAGAACATACTTGGAGTGGTTGAATGGAATAAAGGACCAACTGATTTTAGGACTTAAAGCATAATTTTTTAGAGCCATGACTTGATTCAAGCGTGATGGTTTTTGGCAGAGGAAAAACATGTGGGTTCGGTTGCGGGAGATATAGTATGTGATACCGTAGAAGGTAATGGTGGGTCTTTATTTTGACGCACGACCATTGTGTGACATCAGTTAGAATGTGTGTGTGGTATAGAGACGAGGGAGGGTAGGCCATGGTGAAAAAAATGGTTTTGCCCCACATATTTTGGAGATAGAATGATGAGGCTGGAGGTAGAGGTTTGAATTATGAAGGTTGAGGACGTGGAGAGTGATGGTTGAATCTGTTAAGGAATGGAAAAAGGATGGATAAAGGTGTGATTTTTTTAATTAGAAGAGGGGTATGAAATGAAAGGATATAAGTTGTTTGAATCGGGGTGGGAGAGGATGGTTTAATTCGATGTTGGAGAAGAGTTTTGGGGGTGGTGATGATAAGGTTTGTTGAGTTAGATGAGGTGAGGAATTTACGTGTAAGATATGGAGTTATTGTGGACTCATTTACGGGTGATTCACATATGATAGGTGAGTTACGTAAGGTAGTTAGAGGTACATAAGGACTTTAGGAGGCATTATTAGGTAGATTGCGAGGTTAAAATATAATCGAGGGTGTAAGAAGAGTAGTTAGTGAGGTTTTATATGGTTGCACTGGCTGTATAGGGTTTATGAGTCATGGTGTAATATAGAGATGGTTTTGTTATAGATAGTGGGACTCGTCAAATTTTACATGTGTGGCAATATAAATTAAGGATAATTAAACGTGCATCATAATTAAGTCACATGAGTGAATTAAACTCCATCACGTGCGTGGATTTAACCCAATGTCACATTTTTTGGTTTTATTGTTACGGGAAGTCCTTTTTATCATTACGGAGCCCGGAAATTGAAATTTGTTTACTATTTTGCCCCTTTCAGACTTCAATTCAGAGCAATTTTGGTAGTTTTTGTGTGATCAATGTTTTTTCTTAGAAATCGAAGATTATTGAAGTAATTGGAAGTCCTTTTTTTCAAATTGAAGCTACATTCATTGCCGGTTTGTTAAAATCGATTCAAGGTATGGAGTGTTTCGATGATCAACTTGTTATGTTCGAAATTGAAGATAATTTGATGATCAACTTGTTATGTTAGAAATCGATGATCAACTTGTTTTATTTAATTTGAATCCACATTTTGTATCTGCTTTAGTAATTACTACAATTCAAAGTCATTTTTTAGAAATTGGAGGCAGATCGTGTGTCGGTTTGTGATAATTGAGTCAATGTTATGCAAGTTTATGTCAATTTTATGGTTTTATTCATTTTGATTGTATATATAGGTTAATAAGACGTAATTGATGTTTTTTTGTTTGAAAGGATTATGCTTTTCATTTTTTTATTTGCAATTGCGTAGTTGATATGATGCAATTGTCTTGATTTTTTTGTTATATTATTTTTATGAATTGTGTATTGAAACTTTTTAGTAAATTGCAATATCATTTTGTGATTGAATTTGTTGGAGACAGGTAAATTTGAGTTTCTCTATTCATATTTATTTGTTAATAAGATTTGTGTAATGTAATGAATTTATCTGATTTGATCTATTTGCCATATGAAACCATTATCACATAATAATGTGTTTGAAAGTCCACATATGGGGAGGTTTTTATTAACAGTTTTTGTAGTTTAGATGCTGAAATTTTTAAATATGAATTAAATCAGATTCATTTTATAGTTCATATGTGATGATATAGTCTTCTTATTGTTGTTGATGTTCAAATTTGGAGAGAAAGGTTGTTTGATGAAGTGTGGGAGGAATACACGATTTGATGATTTGATTGGCCATATATGCACAAAATGGAAGGAGTTATCTGCTAAAATTGTTGGTTTGAGTTATAATCTGCCCGGGCATTCGTTTTGTGCATTGGATGGTGAGTTAGATTTTAAAAATTTGATGTTTTATTGTGAGTCTCATTCAGTTCGAATTATTGATGTTTTTGTGTCAAGTAAGATAATGGTTGAAGGGCATGATCAATTGTCGAGTGGTAGTGGTAGTGGTAGTGGTTTTCAATCGTATGTTGAGAATGAGACAGATTATGAAGTCAGTTGGGTCCATTCTTTTTCCAAACAAGAAGATAAGGTTTTGATGTCTGCTGGTTGGTCGAAAGGTTTGTGTCATGTTGGTCAAAGGTTTGAAGGAGGTGTTATTGAATTTCGGAGAGTTTTGTGTATGTTTTCAATTGAGATCGAGTTTAAGTTTCGTTATGTAAAGAATGACAATATTAGGATAACGGCTGAATGTTTTTACAAGGCTAGTACTGGGTGTGGATGGTATGTTCACGGTCATGTAGAGAAGGGCAATTCATTTTTTTATGTAAGGGATCTTCTAAATGAACATACGTGTGGCTCTGAATACAAGACAACGAAATATCCAAGGATTAGTTCGAAACTTGTAGCATCTCTTATTATTGAGGAGATTAAAGCACATCCCCTTACGCGGCCTGTGGATATCATTTACCACGTGCAAAACAATTATGGATTGATTATCAATTATCATCTTGCATGGTGGGTTGTTGAGAGAGCTAAGCAAAAAATATATGGTGATCAATCAGCATCATTTGATAGGCTTTGATGGTATATGGAAGCGTTATTGAGTTCTAATCCAGGTAGCATATTTGAGATTGATTATGATGATGATTCGGGACAGTTTAAAAACTTATTTGTGTCATTCCATGCACGCATTTAAGGATTTAAGTTTTGTCGTCCTCTATTGTTTCTTGATGGCACATTTATGGAATCCCGATATGAAGGAATTCTTCTTGCGGCTATAAGAAAGAATGGAAATCAAGGTATACACTATTTTCTTTTGTTCATAATAAATTTATCTATTTCAGTTTATGTTCTTGTTTAATATAAATTTCATAATTGTTTTTGATTCAGGAATGTTTCCATTGGCATTTGCTATTGTTGATTATGAAACAGAAGAAAATTAGGAATGGTTTTTGGAGAAGTTATCACATGTTACATCTTCACGTGTTGATTAGGTTTATATCGGATAGGAATAAAGGACTTCTGAAATCGGTTCCGAAAGTTTTTTCGAATTGTTTCCACTTCTATTATTTGTAACACTTGAAGAACAACCTTAGAGACCATTTATCCAGTTCGTTTTCAAAGCCTGTGAGGGACAATATTGTGAACATATTTCGGAATTGTGCATATGAATCAAATCAATTCAAATTTCACCAAAAACTATATTTGTTGCTTAAAGAAGGATCCGATCCAATTCGGAAGTTCTTGCAGACTTTGAAGAGGGAAAATTGGACGAGTTCATATTTTGAAGGTCAGAAATATGGTGAAATGTATTCGAACGTTGCAGAGTTGTTTAATTCATGGATTCGTGAAGGTCGTCATTTTTCGATAATGGAGTTGGTTGATTATATTAGAGGGCAGATTATGAAGATAATGGCTGACCATAGGGAGATCGCTAATCGATGGAATGGATGTTTATGTCCTGAAATTGACAATCGAATTGGTAATTTGTTAAAAGAAGGTAGGAGTTGGAGAGTTACTAAAGCATCTGAATTTGTCTTTGAGGTTCATTCGAAGGACAATGTTATAGTGGATCTATTGAAAAGAAATTGTTCCTGTTGTGAATACCAAGTGAATGGATTTTTGTGTTCTCATGCTTCTATTGCTATTCAAAAGTCAGGGATAGATTTGAATAGGTTCATTGATAAGTTTTTCAGCAATGAATATTTTGTTCAATCTTATAGAGAAGTGATTTATCATGTTCCTACATTTGAAAGGGATGACGAATCTGATACAGAAATAATCATTAGTCCACCTAGTGCAAAGCGGATGGCTAGGAGGCCGAGAAAGAAGAGGATTGCTTCTCGTGGTGAAGAAAAGAGAGAATTTAAGTGTGGCACTTGTCGAAAAGTAGGGCATAACCGAAAAAGTTGTCGAGGAAATTTGTAGATAAGGAGAGTTTTATATCACCTTTACGAAATTTTGTGTAGTTGATTGGATTATATATGTTTTCATATTTTGAAATGTGAATAATAGTATGTTACTGTTTTCTTATATTTATTTTATATGCTTGCTTGGTTTGTTTAACTGTATATTAAATTTCAATAATTTAATATGTAGATTTATTAGCTGAGTATGTAGATTACATAAACACATTTTGCTGTTATACAAAATGTTATTTTACATATTTTTACAAGTAAATTGTTTTCTGTCTTTTAGTTAGTGTGTTGTGTTTGTTGGCATCAAATTCAAATTTTCTCTTCAATATAAGCCTAGTTGTTTACTATAACAAATAAAAAAGTGTTCAAATGCGAAAAAACAATATAGTTTGCAAAAGAAAATCTGTAAATTATTAGGCTATGTTTGTCCTTTCTTTGAAACTTTGGCATGTTCATTTCTTGATGCTAATCATGTTAGTCAGTTCGGATTTAAGGCTAAAGGGTTACAATATAGTTCTTTACTTTTGAAGGTTTCTGATGGGTTTGTTCAGGTGGTGGTTTAGGTTGTGGCCGTTAACAGTAGGAGGTGGTGGATGTTCATGGCAGTGAAGGTGCTTGACATGGATCAGAGGTCCTTTAGTCATTGAGACATGTGGAAATGATAATGGTGATTGAGAGAGGATGATGGTAGCTGAATTGAATTATCTTGGCTAATTTTATTATGAATGAATTTAGGTTGATTTAGTGTTAAAATTTGAATTTTTGGAGTTTTTTTTTGGGGTTTTGAAATTTGATTTGAGGTTTATTTTTGCAGATTTTTGGTAGACATCATGAAGTACTATTACTATTTTTGCTAGACATCACTAAGTACAATTACTATTACTACCCAAAATCTTCTTTTCAAAATTTTGATTTTCAATGTCAAATTAATTTAGCTTATTTCAATTATTTAAATGAATTTGATATTGAAAATTAAAAATTTGAAAAAGTAAAAATTTGAAAAGAAGATTTTGGGTAGTAATAGTACTTGGTGATGTCTTTACATTCACAATATAGGTTGAATAGATTTTCAGTTCTACTGGACATTTTATTTGAACCTTTAGATGAAGTGCTGATAAGGGAAAATATTTTTGAGATGGATCCTTCTCCTCAGCATAGAAAAGACATACATGAAAGTAGATATAAGGTCAACACTGACTTGGCTCAAGAGTAAATTTAATGGCTGCAGAAGTCCAACATTAAATGGCTTAAACAAGGAGATCAAAATTACAATGCATTTCAGTCTGCTCTCAAGGCCAATAAGGCTGCTGTAGCAATTCATAGATTAATTCTATGAATTGCTATATCATAGAATACTAAAGATGTTTAAAGCACTTTTGTAGAGCACTTTTAAGAAACATGGAAGGAAAAAATAACAGGAATAAGTGAAATTTATCAGTGTGACATTAATACAGTAAATTTATCAGTATGAGTTTAATAGAGTGAATTTATGTCAACTAGATTAGGAATACGTGGTCATCACATGGAAATGAAACAATCGTTGAATTGTAACAATGTTCATTTTTATAGTGAACCCCAATTATGAAAGTGTTGCAATTTTGTGAAATTGGCAAAATATAAATATCAAATAATGGGAATATTTCATTTTCATTTGTTTGTGTAGTACCTTTGGAGTATAAAATATTATTTTACTGAAATAAGTTGCACTAACATTCATAATATCTATTCAATATTAATCTTCAAACACATTCAAAATGGTAATCTTCATTTAACATAGCTTGGGGAAATATGACAAAATTTGCTGCTGCTAACAAACTTACAATGCAGCATTCCATCTTCAATCCAAAACAGTTGTAGTAGTGTTTCTAATACATTCATTAAGTACAAGCAACAAATCCAAAAATCTGTTTCATCAAACTTTCAAAATGACTTCATTCATTTACAAGTCATCAATTTTTTGACCCTGCGCCAGAAGTTGCTTTATCATCAATGATCGTACAAAGCACACGTGATTCCTTTTTATGTCCGTTAAAATTGATTTTCTTTCGGACAACTTCTTCATGATGTAGGATATAATTACTCCACAATCAAGCCTATAAAAATAAAACAGTTCATTAATTAGTAATATAGTGTCAATTTAATGATATGTAAATAAAATATATTAGATAGATGTTTACGTATTGGCGTCTTGTTGTGCGCAATTTCTGATTGTGTTCATGTCGCATTTGAATCTTTTTCTGGTCAAACCATTTTCCTTCAGCTTGTTAAATTTGGCTTCATCGCTAAGCAGGGTCTTTCTCCAATGTTGCTCAACATATTCTCTCTAAAACAACGAAAAACAAATTATTAAAATTTCTAATTATTGTAGTATAATTAGAAAGTACTAAAATAGTTGGATAATATGTTAACAAGTGAGCCAAAAAGTGAAATAAACAGCAAAGAGTAAACAATGAAATTTTTGGTAGTTGAAATGAAGAACAACAAAAGAAATGTAGGTCAAAGACAAAAATGAATCGATTATTTATGATGTTTTGGGGACTCAAAGGCACGCTAATGAACTACGATAAAACAAATTCGGCCCAAAGTTCATATTACTAAAAATATAAAAGTGATGATTTCTCGGAACCAATTTCCCACTAAAACTGCAATTTTCTACACCCATCTTACTTCCAAATTTTAACTGCGACCTGAAATTGACATTTAATATTCTGATACAACTATCTAAATCTTGCAATAGAAAATTTGTCTTCATGCCACATTATTGAGTTCATTGTGAAGAATAAAAGAATCGATTCTTTCAAAAGAGACTATAATTTGTGTTAATAGTTAAAGAAACTGAAGAATTATTGTAACAGTCGATGACGTAGTCCTGAAGGAAGCAAAAATTATGAAAATAGTGTCAACATGTAAAAGATAAACCAAAATTTCTAATGTTAATTATAAATAAATTATTTAATTGTATTTTCTTACCACTGCGAATGCATCATCCATGTAATGGTCTTGCTTTGAATTTCTTGGAAGCATTGAATTGAAGTGAATCCATTGACCTTCCTCTGTGTCCAATCCAAGCAACGTCTAATGGAATGGAGTTTTGTCATTTTTATTCTTTCCCGAGTTTATGGGAAAGAATAAGTACATGAAATGATATTATGTCATATATCATTAGCAACAAGTAAATAAAAGCGTTTAGAAATATATACATATAACTAGAAAATTAAGGTACATACTTGCAATTTGTCACTTCATTCAATATATCATCAACCACATATTTTGTTGAAGGCATTTTATCTCGTATCAAAGGCTGTTAATATGAGTTTGATAAAATTATAAGAAGTTTGTCTAATAGATCAACATAAATTGTTAAGCAATGAAAATAAATATATACCCAAGCCATTGAACTGAAAAAATGGTCTCGTTCCCCGAATGGTTTTTGTGAAGGTGACAATTGAGCTGTAGCTTCCATGATTCTTTGGTCATGTTCCAAAACCATCATGTATGCATCAATAATTTGAAATTACATTTCAAATTAATTGATCAATTATTTACAAATATAGTAGCTTTCAAGTGTAGTAAATAGACATTGATAAATTTATCTTTTCCTTACAATGTCCCGTAAAGGCCCCAAGTCTATGAGTTATTGTATGTCAGAAAAAGTAACCCCACCCAACCTTGACTCCTCATAAATGATTGCCCTGAATATTGAATTAAAATATTATTAGGATTAGTAATGTACATGGTCATTTAATACTCCATGACAAATAATAAAAAGAACATTTCATTAACATGAATTTACCGTGCTCCACTCTTATTATACAACAATTGAAGAGTGAAAATAACTGTTGGTGGTAACCATTCAACAACTGGATTATTAGACGGAAAGGTGAGGTTCTTGAATGTTGATTTCACAGGTGATGGTGAGTTCACAAAGTCAATATTGATTGGGGATGTTTGACTTGTTTGAATATGTTGGACTTTGGATGCCCTTGTAACTCTTCCAATTTATTGATATTCGTAATCTTCCACCTCCTTCTTTTTTCTGTATTTCTTATTTTTTATTTTCACCACCATTGAGTTTGCTTTCTTTGCTGAATCCACTTTCATCATATCGAGATCGTCAATCTCTTCATGCTTTCTCTTTGTATTCTCCGATTTTTGACTTTGGTCAGCACTTTCAAAATTAAATGCTACTGGACTCGCTTTGTCAGCTGGGGTTTCGTGTACCGACAGCTGTTTGATTCTTTGTTCTTCTTCTCTTTTCTCATACAATAAATTTATCTGTTTCTCTAATGTTGCATTATCCTCCTTCTGCTGTTGAAGTTGTTTCTTTAAAAATTGAATTTTAGTTTTCTTTTTCTGAAGCTTTTTTTCTCTTCGTTTTTCTTTCTTCACTCGAATTTTGAAATCTTTCTACATCACTTTTAATTTTGCCTTCATGTCTCTCTTATCTACCCTCGTTTTTTTTGTTTTTTCTTTCACATTCTTCAATTCCTCCTTATTTTGTTGAGCATCATCACATAATTTAATGAGAGATTGAATTTCAGCAGCTGTTACATGATGATCAGACATGTAATCTGCAGCAAACTCTTCGATTAAATCATATAAATGTGTAGCATCTCTCGTATCAGTATCAACAAGCTGTTCGTCATCGTTTTCATCATTTGCTTCAACTGGTGATGCATCATCTTTTTCTGCAGAATCGTCCATCGGTGATTTTGGTGCTTTCCCTATCAATTTCACCTCTTCTTCTGTTCGAATCAAGTCGGATTTTATGACCTAGATAAAAAAAATACTTTTGTTTATAAGTTAAATTATCACATATTTATATGATATAACAGTTTCTTCAAAGAATATATTAGTGCCTTTGATTGAAGAAGTGTTTCAATGGGTTTTTCTTTCATCGCCTTGTTTAATTCAGGCAGGTTCCACTTGACAAACCGAGGATATTGAATTGACTTTTGAGATTTCAATAGTGTTGTATGCTCGCAATACCAGTACTACAAAAGTTGAAAATATAACAATTTAAATCATTTATGATATACAAATTTTATAATGAACAAGGATATGAAATAGAAAATATATATTAGTGTATTTTGTCACTTACAAGTAGTAAGGGCACACCACCAGAAACCTTCTTTGGCTCTTTGTTAAAAATGCTGTAGACAGAAGACATCAATGTATCTAGTATCACACTTGACCAATTTAAGTTTCTCATCTCCTCGAGATTTTCTGTGTACTTCACTGCTAACCACTTCACAGTATTCCCAGTTGATGTGAAGAAAAGAGTTGCAAACAAATATAGACATAGCGACATTGCTACATATCTACAATCTTCTACTTTGTTTCCTTACTGCAATGTTCAAATCTTTTTGGATAGTTGTGGCATTGATGATAGTAACATCTCTAAACCTTCTTCTTGCAAATGGTGTGTCAGGCTTGAACCCATATCCCATATTTACTTCTTCTGTTCCGATCGGTATTCCAAATATGAGAGACACATCATTGATTGTCATTCGAACCAACTGTTTTCCAATTCTAAATCCCTTATTTTGGATATCATAAGACTTTATCAATGATATGACACTATGTTCTTATTTTCTACAATCTTCTTTTGTAACAGCTTTGTGACAACCCTGCTTTTTATATCTAATTCGGTTATCTACGACTAATTAAATTAAAGTGGAGAGTCAATATGTTGGCATTAGAAACAAAATTTAAAATAAGTACAATAAAGTAAACATGTACACTCCCATACGTGTAACCAAATCACATCATAGCAACTATAGGATCCACAAGTAATATTAGTATTGAATATAAAATGCCCAAACATACGGGCCCCAAAAAATAAACTAGGTAAAGTGTGTAATGTAAACCTCTCAACACTATCAAATCCCTAAAAAAGGGAAATCTCTGATACCACACTCTAAGGAAGAGTGACAAAATAGGGTAAGGACCAGCGTCCACCACTACAGGATCGTAAGAATAAATGCGAGGTCATCCAGCTCCACGGTCTAGTGTCCAACGGGGCAAGGACCTGTATAATACATATATATATAGGAGAGGGGACATAGAAACGGGTGTCAACAGTAAGAAAATCTATACAGTTATAAGATGTACGTATGATGAACTCATACTCAACACAACTTGTCTCCAGTAATTAATTCGTTCAATTACCCAACCAGTGCTCCTATGTCGTGACTACCCAACCCAAACTCGAGTAACGTGTAATCTCATATCGTATCGTGATTAATCATTATTAATCTCATTTCAGTATTTAACGTATCAAAATATTTCCTTCAAGTATAATATCAAATGCCTCGATTCGGGATATTACTTTAGGACACAAGCATAATATCTCACACAACAAGTCATATCGGGTCTCTATCGTTACCCGGGGGAACAAGTCGTAAGACTAGGCCTACACACGAATATTCCCCAATATTACGTGGCAAGGGAAATCATACTAAGTGTTGTCAAGTTTTATTTGTTATAAAACTACTGCAAGTGCACGGGCTATTGAAATATAGCGGGTATAAGTACGGATCGAACCCATAGAGATTTCGCTAAGATTAATAAGGTACCAATTTTCCAACTAGATAGTTGTGTATATAAATATGATTGATTGATGAAACAAAATAAAATAAAAATAAATGAGTGACACAAATTATGTAACAAGTATGGAGATATTGCTAGGATTTCGGATCCGTTTACCAATTTTCCTAGCTTATGACTAATTTGTCTAACACGCAATTCCCTTTTATAACTCAAAATTGTACCGACTCTCGTCGCGTAAATTTCGGATGATAAAAACGTAAATGTTCAAATAAATATTTTTACATCTCTTTTTAGATACCAAAAATACCTATTCCCTTAAAAATATCACTCCTAAGCATTAAATGTCAAATATAAGCATGGACTATCAAACAATTTAACATAAGCATAATACATCAAACGTAAGCACATAAAATTAAAGGATGTGAATAAAATAATTAATTTAGAATGTTTAAAATATCACTCTCGTGACTATTTTAAATGAATACCGAATTTTTAAAAAGTTTTTATAACAAGTAGGGAATTTAGCGAATTAAACCAATTAAAACATACATTAAACAATATTGATAAATTTCACCTCATCCTGGCAATTAAATTAAAATGGCATCATAATTAAGACACAAAAATTGCAAGATGAAATACTAACTTTCATTAATAATAATCAACTTACAAAATTGGAGTCCCAATATGAGAGTTACAATACACAATATGCACCTTCCAAGTATGTCTCAAATGTGTTCTCTACACAAATTATGTCTCCAAATGTGTCTAACAAATGCTACATACACAAATTTTATCTCTCAAAGTGTGTCTAAAAAAATGCTACCTACACAGATATTATCTCTCAAAGTGTGTCTAAAAAAAATGCTACCTACACAGATATTATCTCTCAAACTGTGTCTATCCCCTACACACAAGTGTTTTAGTCCTATTTTATAATCCACAACCATTGGTTGTTTTCTTGGATGATTGGTTGAAATGAAAGAGTGGGGTAATGGGAGTCGTGGGTAACAGGTTGCTGGGTTTTCAACAGGTGTAGGGTTGGAGCTTCCGGGTATGGGGTTGCGGTTTTTACAGCGGGTTAGGGGGTGATGGGTGGTCTGGTTTGGTATTGTAGTGGGTTAAAGGGGTGGAAGATTAGGAGAGAGAGAGTGGTGTTAGTGGAAGGTGGGTTTGTGGGTGGAGAAGATGGGTTTAGAAGGGATTTTGGTGATGGAGGTGTTGGGTGTTTTGGGTATGTACGTGTGTGTGTGTTTTAGGAAATGAGGATGATGATGAATAGTGGTGCGGGGTTAGTTTAGGTGTGAGTGTGTGTAGGGTGTGTCTGTAGGGTAGTGTTTGGGTGTATGAGTGTGTAGAATAGTGTGGTGTGTGTGTTAAATTTGTACACTTAATAAAATTTAATCCAATTATTTATAACTGAATTAAAAATTATAAAAATAATAAAAATAAATAAATTTAGCCGGTAAAATAATAAGAGACTAAAAAAATAAAAATAAAATAATAAATAATAAATCTAAAAGAATAAATCTAGCACAATAATATTGTCTAGGCGGTCTTATATTCTTTAGACGGATTCCTTCCATGGTTGGGCTTCCTCGGCTAATTTATTAGCTCGTCTGCAACTCTCGGTCGAGCTTTCTTCTCTTTGACCAACTTGCTCATATTTGTATAATGCACTGGTATTGCATCTTGAAATGTTCTCTCTTCTTGGATCATGCCTCTTGTATTCTACTCGTCTTATGCTTTCTCCAGGGTGTGGATGTGCTTACCTCAATGAGGCTCAAGCTTGTTCCTATATACAGTGAATAAACCTAGCTGAAGAAGATTGCCCGAGGAAGGTGAACAAAGATAAGCTAGTCATCGAATTTTCTAAGAACGATTTGGAAGGAGTCTTATACCCTCATGATGATCCTCTGGAGATAAAAATTAGAATGAAGGATATAATTATTTCACGAGTATTGGTGGATAATGGAAGCTCGGCTGATATCATGTTTTACCCTTGTTTCGATAGCTTGAACTTCAAACTCAGTTAACTAGAGCCTTATTATAGACCCCTTATCGGATTCTCTAGAGAGAAAGTTTTTCCACTGGGAACTATCAAGATTAATATGCTGATCAGCACTTGTCTATCTAGCCGAATAGAGAAAGTACATTTCTTTGTGATGGATAAAAATGTCCAGTCGTCCTACAATATAATCATGGGAAGAGTGGGCATGAAAAAGTTCGAAGCAGTTCCCTCCACATTACATCAATGTCTAAAGTTCCCAACCAACTTTGGAGTTAGGGTTGCAAAAAGAGATCAAAAAGTAGCTCAGGAATGCTACTACTCCTCTGCCGAGCAAGAAAATTTGGAGGATGCTAAGAAGAAAACTACCACTTACTAGGTGGATACATCCGATGAATCCGAGATCGACACCTTGGACCCAAGGGAAAAAAATTAGATCGTTAGAGGTTAAGTCATGGAAGCAACATAAATTATTATTCTGGATGATGATAAACCAGAAAGAACAACTCAGATCGGTGCTTCACTTGATCCAGTACTGAAGCACCAGCTGGTAGCATTTTTTAGGCAAAGAAAGCAAGTTTTTGCATGGAGTCATGAGGACATGCCGGGTATAGACCCAGCTTTCTTGTGTCACGAGATCAATGTAAATAAAGAGATCAAGCTAGTGAAGCAAAGGAGAAGAGTCTTTCGTCCGTAGAAAAACTAGGCCATTCAAGACGAGGTGGAAAAACTACAAAAAGCTTCTTTCATCGAAGACGTGAAATATCCAGATTGGTTGGACAATGTTGTGATGGTGAAAAAGAAAAATAATTAGTGGAGGATGTGCGTGAACTTCATAGATCTGAATAAATCATACCCAAAAGATCATTTTCCTCTGCCCAGAATAGATCAGTTAGTGGATGCAACTTCAGGACATGAACTGCTGAGCTTCATGGATGCTTATTCTGGATACAATCAGATTAAAATGAAGCCTGAAGACAGGGCAAAATACCTCTTTCATTACTCCCCGAGGAACATATTATTACAATGTTATGCCTTTTGGTATTAAAAATGCAGGTGCTACTTATTAGCGGCTGGTAAACAAGGTATTTGTGGACCAAATCGGCAAAAATATGGAAGTATATGTCGACGACATGTTGACTAAAAGCAAGAAAGTTGCCGACCATATTACTGAATTGAGCAAAATGTTTGATCAACTGGAGAAATACCAGATGAAGCTGAACCCGACCAAGTGCATTTTTGGCATACAGGAAGGCATGTTACTCGAATACATTGTGAATCAAAGAGGTATTGAGGCAAACCCTGACAAGATAAAAGCTTTGCTAGAGTTATAGTCTCCGACCACGAAGAAGGAAGTACAGAGTCTTACTGGGTGTGTAGCAGCTCTCAATAGATTCGTCTCCCGAGCAACTGACAGATGTATTCCATTATTCAAGGTGCTCAGAAATACCTTTGAGTGGAACGACAAATGCGAGAAGGCATTCTTAGAGTTGAAGAAATATTTGGGGATGCCTCCTTTACTATCCAGGCCAGTGGTGGGAGAAAAGTTATACTTGTACTTAGATATCTCAGAAAGTGCAGTTAGTTCAGCCTTGATAAGAATAGAAGAGGGAGTGCAAAAGCCGGTTTATTATACCAGCAAAGCATTTAAGGGAGCAGAAATTAGATACCCTAAAGTGCAGAAACTGGTGTTGGCGTTGATTGAAGCAAGAAGGAGAATTAAACCATTTTTTAAAGCCCATTCAATAGTGGTGTATACTAACATCCCACTCAGACAGGCTTTACATAAGCCAGAAAAGTCTGGAAGGTTAATGTATTCTGCAGTGGAGTTAGGGGAATATGACATTATTTATGAGCCAAGGTCCTCTCTGAAAGGACAAGTAGTGGTAGATTTCATTGCCGAGTTTACTTATCCAGATGTCCCCAATCAACAAGAGGCCAGTGCAGAGCAACACAAGGATGCCCAAGAATCTACTGAAAATACCCCCGATCAACTCTTAGCAGCAAAACTGACAGAAGGGATGACAATCGATCAACCAAAATCTTCTGATAAAGTACAGGAGATGAAAAAGAAGTATGAGGAGATGAAAGTAAAAATATTCCATCAAGGAATTTTATCAGACCAAGGGTTTGATAATAATATTCCCATATGGAATTTGTATATAGATGGTTCTTCATGTGGGACAGGCTGCGGAGCTGGAATTATTCTCAACAGTCCAGATGGGATAGACATTGAATATGCTCTGCATTTCCAATTCCAAGCCTCCAATAATAAAGCTGAGTACGAAGTTGTGATAGTGGGCCTAAACTTAGTTAAATCATTGAATGCAGAGCAAGTGATGGTATTCAGTGATTCGCAATTAGTGGTGAATCAGATGCTTAGTCTTTATGCAACAAAAGGGGAGTTCATGTCAAGATACTTATCAAAGTCTTTGGAGATTATAGCTAGCTTAACAGCTGTTTAGATGGTTAGAATCCCTCGATTGGAGAATGAAAGAGCAGATGCACTTGCTCGGCTAGCTTCAGCCACTCGCATCGAGTTATAACGGATAATTCCCATTGAGCTACTTGCTAGCAAAAGTATTGATGAAGACCTGATGGTGAATTTTATCGCCTTAGATAGGACCATCTTGAATGGATCCTATTAGGGCTTATATTGAAGAAGGGATTTTTCAAGCCGACCTACTGATGCCAGGGAAACCGAGTGTTCGTGTAGGGACACTGTCGTTGATTTCGGATCCCGCTCTACATGTAAAAACCTAAGCTACTACTACACTTGCGAGGCATGCACAGTGGTAAGTCGGGTATCGTAAGAAATCCGCAGGGAGTGATTAAATTTTAGATGTTAATTGCTTTAAAACTTCAAGAATAAAAGTGTAAAATAAATAAAAGAAAAGGTGATGGTTGGGAAAGGTGACAAAAGAAAAGAATAAGTTATACTAGACAAGATCGGGATCGCATTCTACCACACGGATCAAAATAACTACTAATTAGAGTTAAGGCTCGAAAGCAATTTAATCGAGCATTTTCAATTAAGCATAAACATCACACAATAAGGAATTTAACCCAAAGTTGCGAGATTAAACATTTAATAAAAAATGATCACACGCGGATTAAATTCGGATTGTCACTATAAACACTAAAGTTGCGTGACAAATAAATTTAAACGCATAAAAATCCAACTTTAATACACGCGGTTTTAATTAAATGCAATTTTACACAAAACCTAATTTTCGGAGCTCGAGAACCGTTAATGGCGAAACACAACCCCGACCCTATTTATCTAAGGGTACGACATGGAAATAAACTAAATTACAGTAATTAAACTAATTAAAACAATAAATAGCTAACTACAACTATCTAGACAAGGAATTAAATGACAAGAATGGAAATAAGAAATAAATGCAATTATATTAATGTAATGGACAATGAAAACCAACATACAAAACCCAAAAAGGTCATAAGCCCAAGGAGAAATGAAGAAGAGATCCCAAAACCAAACCCTACACTAAACTATCTAAGTATATCTCTCAAAATGAGAGGAAGTTGGTATTTATACAAAAATATCCCAATGGCAAACTTGTAATAGAAAGAAGAAATAAAAAATATCTGCAGGACCGAATCCATTTGGAGTGTCCGAATCCATTTGGTCGAATCGATTTGGGGTGTCCGAATCAATTTGGAAAAAGGGAACTAATCACACTAGTCCAAACCGAATCGATTTGGAGTGTCCGAATCGATTTGGGGTGTCTGAATCAATTCGGTACCTACAGGTATGCAATCTGCAACTTTGTCCAACTTTACGGAAAATGGCGTCATTTCTTCGTTATAACTCGGAATTAGGCACGATCAGAGGCTACACGAAGATAACTCAGAGGACTAAAACATCCAAGAAGACATTAGGCTAAAAAACCAAAATATGAAATTAAAAAAATGTCCTTGAATGTGGCCTTAAGTGTGAATTTGAAGTAAAAACCATCCAAAAATGCCATAACTCCTTCGATATAGCTCGGATTCATGCACCTTCGGTGGAAACGCGAAAAGAAATCATAGGGCTTCAACTTCCGTGAAGAGATCGGGATTTAAACTCGAATGTTGAAATTACTAAAATGCCCCCGAAGCTGCAAAAGTCGACGAAACTTTTTCGGAAAGCGTTCGAACTTCATACTAAGCATCCAAATACCTACAAAAGCTAAATTAACCCTTGCAAAGCATGTTTATATAAAAATCCGAGGTTGTCTGGTTAACGAGCATATTTATAGGGATTAAGATACCCGATGGGGCAAATAACGTATAGGTTAACGGGTGAAATGGGCAATATTTGCATCGTATCACCTACCTGTAGCCAAGAGGCTGAAGTACAAGGCTGCTAGATATGCTTTGAATAATGGAGTTCTGTATAGGAGAGGTCTAATAGCTGGTTTGCAAAGGTTTGTTCACCCAACAAAAGTTAAAAACCTGATAGAGGAAATTTATGAAAGATCTTGTGGAGCTCATATAGCAGGAAGAACTCTATTACAGAGAATGAGTACGCAAAGGTACTACTGGCGAACAATGCGCGCAAATTGTACAGCCTATGGAAAAAAATGTGACAAGTGCCAGAGGTTTTCTACTATACGAAGAACTCCACAGGCATTGCTAACACCAATCACTTCACCTTGGCCATTTTCTATGTGGGGAATAGACTTAGTCGGGCCTCTTCCAACTACAAGAGGACGATTCAAATATTTGGTGGTAGTTGTTGATTACTTCACAAAGTAGGTGGAAGCTGAACCTCTCATCAATATAGCCTATGAAAGGGTCTATCAATTTATTTGGAAGACTATCATTTGTAGATATGGTCTACCCCATGCCTTTATCACTGATCACGGTACCCAGTTTGACAATGATGAGTTTGCAGCGTATTGTCTACAGTCCAATATTAAAAAAGTCCATTCTGCTCCAGGTGATCCTCAAAGTAATGGACAAACAGAGGTGACGAACAGAACTCTACTGAATGGGTTGAAAAAGAGATTAGATGATTCTAAGGGGAATTGGATCAACGAGTTACAATCTGTGTTATGGTCTTACCGAATAACCCCCGAACAGCAACTGGAGAAACCCCATACATTTTGGCTTTTGGGAGTGAAGCAGTGATACCTACTGAACTGGGATTACCTACCCATAGGGTGCTCAATTTTAATTCTCCAGTGAGTGATTTGATGAGAATGTTGGATTTGAACATGCTCGAAGAAGTCCAAAAAGATGCACCAATTATAAATGCAGCCTATAACAAGAGGGTGAAGAAATATGATCTCAAAGAAGGTGACTATATGCTCAAGAAGGTAATTCAAAAGTACAATAAACTGGAAGCCAATTAGCATGGGCCATCACATCAGTTGTCCGACCTGGCACTTACAAAATAGAAACTTTAGAAGGGAAAGAATTCAAGAATGCATGGAATGCAGAGCACCTGAGAAAGTACTACCAGTGATGTAATAGTCAATTTACTCAATTCTTTACATATGAATGAAAAAGATGATTTTCCAATTCGTTTGTTTTATTTTTTTCGGAGTACTAGTGCTACACACTACATTCAACCGCATTTAGTATTCGCAGCCTTTGAAAACGCAAAATCAAAACAAACTAAAAGTTGGTCGGCATCAATAACCGCCATCTAAAAGTTGGTCGGCATCAATAACTGCCAACTACAAGTTGGTCGGCATCAGCAGCCTCCAACTAAAAGTTGGTCGGCATCAGCAACTGCCATCCATAATGATGGTCGGTATCAATAAAGACACCAACAATGTTGGTCATCCCACGAAGACAATTGAGCAAGGTAAAGTCCTAAACATTTGGTTAAAACACGGGTGACGAAAGGGGCACCTAAACTGGGCAAGAAGTTGGATAAACGTCCACTGCCTGGGACCCAAGGTAACTAATTGTCTAAATATTATCTAGACATATTAGTGAGAGTCATGGTGAAAATTGGGTGATCAAAAAGATCATTACAACTAGGAAAGAGCATGGGATAAATATTCCATTGCCTAGGCATTTATGGGTGATGAAACATCACTAAAACTAGACAGGAGCATGGGATAAATATTCCACGGTCTAGGCCCTAAAAAACTAAAATGATAGATTGTCCATTCATATTCATGTACATCCAAAGATTGATCAAATAAGTGATCCTTCATTGGTAATTTACTAATATAACCTCATATTATTGATCTACTATTAAAATTGCAAAATAACTCCATGATTAAAATCAAGAATATAAAAATTCAATTTCTTCATTGAAACAAACAACTGTTACTAACAAAGTATAAAAATATCATTATATTGGTTTCTTTCCCTCATATTTTGATACAGGATCCATTCCAGCTGGAGGATCATCTAAAGCATAAGGAGAATTGATAAAATTCAAGTCCTGAACCATTATGGTGTTACTTGAACTTGGTCGGTCTAGCAAATAAGGAGGTCGAGAAATTTCAAATTCTTCATGAAGACCGTAATCACCTAGGTACTTAGAAATCAAACAATGAGGAATGGAGTGAACTGGAATCCAATTAACATCTAGCTGGAAAGGTGGTTTTGGCAGATCTAGTAGCCCAGGGTCATTCCAGTCCCACAACTCAGTTCCCTACTCAACTTTCATTTCAGTCAGAGCGTTCATCCATCCCTATTTGTACCCTTTATTGTTTGACTGCTTCAATCTGGCATCAAGATGATATAAAGCCTCATTGTATCCCTCCATCCAGAACTCTCTAGGATGCTTGTGAAACTGATACGTTAACCATTCAACATGGTGATGAAGTCTTGTCAGCACACTTTCCTTACTCTGTAACGAAGAACTCTGAGTGGATAGTTATTCTGTAAGAGTTTGAATTTTCTGGAACATCTCCGCCAGAGCTTGATTTCTTGCCTTCAATTGAGAATCTTGATTTTCTAAGACCTGAAGAGTTTTAGTATCCTTAATGTTGCTTCGACCTTCTCTCGTTCTACCCCGAGAAGTGGATACAGGTCTAATCCTTTTCAGAGTTTCCAACTCCTCTCTTAATGAGGCATTTTCAGTATCCATAAAGGAAATACCTTCATCACTAACTGGGACTATAGCTCCAAAGGAAGAAGCAGATTTCAACTATCTTAATTCTTCTCTTAACACGTTATTTTCCTCCTCCAGCAGTTTAGCGAATGTCTTGTTCTCTTCAATTTCAAATTTTAAAACGCTCTCTCTTTTATTATGGGTAGAAATGAATGTATCGTAGCCCCGATCAGTGCTCAACTATTGGTATTTCTTCTCATAAATTTCATGAAGAAGGGCAATAGCTTCGTTATGCTGAGATTGGAGCTCCTCAATCATTTCATAAAAGGCCACGTTATTCACCACAGCTCGGTCAAGAAGAAACTTCAAGTATTAATAAGACTCTTTAGCTTGTTCTGAGGCATCATCACCTAATATTGCATTTATTTCTTCCTCGGATAAATTCATGCGACCAACTTTGAATAAGTCAGTACACCTTCTCAGCAACTCGGTATCATGAGAAGATAAAAATTCCATCCTACCAACAAACTAGCAAAGAAAAATAAAGATAGATCAACAACAGAAACAATGAATAACAGGAGAAGAAATCCATATAAGTAAAGAGTCAATTTTATTGATCAAAATGAAGTGGAGTACAATCAAAGATACAAAACAAAGGAAACACAGAGGAAAGCAAAGTAAAATCGCTAAACAACTTTAAACCTTCTCCTTATCCCCCGCCACCTTCTCAGCTGATTTTACAGTAGGAGTTGATGGCTGAGGCTGTTCAAAAGAAGGAGTTGGTCGCTAAAGTTTCTCGGAAGGCAGCTGATGATGTTCAGAGGAAGGCATTGTCTACTGGGCTTGCTCGAAAGACTAAAGGACAATAGCAGTAGGTGTTTGCTCCACCACCATCAAAGAAGATTCATTAGAGCCAGCTTCATCTTCATCTTCTTCTCCAATGGTAGGAGGAGGGCCATGGACATATTGATGAAATAATTCAGAGTCTTCAATAATGTTTAACTCTTTCAGAGCTACAACCCATCCATCCCTGAATACCTTCAAACTTGCATACTCAATTTGAGCAGAGGCAGCAGCTAGAGCCTTATTCCACCCTTTGTCCCAGCAAGAACTAAAGGAATTTTTCACAGCAGACTTCCTCTTCGTCCTCTCCGAGGAACTTTTCTCCCTAAGTAGATCTTTAACAAATTGTACTCTCTTCTCAATATCTTTCTTATGCCGTTCAGACTCTTTAAGCTTACTCTCAGCTTACTCTTTCCTGGTAATGGCAGCCTTCAACGTCTCCTCTGTCTCCTTTGCAGCATCCACAACTTTTTGATGAGCCATTTTAGCATCCTTGATTTTCTTCTCCCATGAAGTTCTATCATCTTCATGTTTTTATCGGGAGTCCTCCAAAGATTTTGACAACCCAACAAGGGCCTCTTCTACTTCATTGGAAGAGGAAGCAACTTTGATAGCTTCATCCTTTTCTAAGATATTATTAAAGTACACCAAAAATTGCAAGATAAAGAGAAACTTAAGTTAGGGTATGAAAATTAAAAGCCGAACTGAAATGTCAAAGTAAAATAACACTTACTGATGCAAGGTGTTGGGTTGCCAAATCAGAGACTTTTCCCCGAGGAGTAGAGGTATCAGAAGCTCTGTGATATGGAAGAGTTTCAGACCAGATCAATTTCCTGGACAAACCAGGAGTAATGAATGACAGAGGACCAGCACTCAAGGAAGGTAATTCAACCCTAGCAGGTTGAGCAGCAGCATTAATGTCCCTTTCAGCAGGACCCCTTCTTAGTCTTCTCAAAGGTTCAGCCTCTTCAATCAAAGGTGTTGCCTCTTCAATCAAAGGTGCTGCCTCTTTTTGAGCATCAGGGGGCTTCTTGGTAACCTCCCTAACAGATGTAGTTGCTCCCCCAGATGGAACAACATCCTTTTTCTTAATCCTTTCAACTGGGACATCTTCTTTGTTCTTCTTTGCCCCTTCGGCACCAGGGACAATCTTAGCAAAGAGATCAGGAACTTTCCTCTTCTTCGTCATCAGATCAGCAATGGCAGTACTCAAATCAGAAGAAGATTCTTCAATAACAAAAGAAAATGCGGGACCTTGCTCAAGATCAATCACCAAATAAGGAGGATCAATAGGCCGAACAATGAAAAAATAAGTGGTATTCTTGTATTCCAACAAATAGGAAGCGGATCTCACGTGCTCCCCAGCAATTGATAGTTGAAGACCCCAAATAAACTTTAACTCTTTTATATTAATATCACTCTCTTTGGGGGGTTTTCTTTTACTGTCAACTGCAAATTAAAATATAAAAAGCAAAAGTTAGTGAAACATTTTATCAAATAAAAATAGAGCTAGTTTAAAAATAAAGAACAACCTATCCCATTGCCATGAGGTGGACATCTGGCACCTTGGTACACATCATCTCCATTTAGTGGGGGGGTGTGGCTAATTTTTCATCATAAACCCATGATCAAAATAATCCCTATTAGAATCAGGGAGATTGACCATCAAGGCTCTGTTAACATTTCTAGTTTTTAAATAAAAAGTGGTGTCACTAGTGACCCATTTATAACAAAACATAATTTTAGGAATCCCCAGATGGGTTCCATATATTTGATTTAGCCTATGTACGCCATTAACTACCCTCCATGTATTTGGAACTACTTTTGTAGGTACAATATCAAAGTATTGGCAAAATTCCAAACGCATGAGATTAGGCGGGAAAGAAAAACCACATTCGGCTACAAAAATAGAGGGAAACTAGTGTCCCTCAGCTAAAGAAAATAAATCACAAGGATAAGCAGGTTCTTCCAAAACAACTCAGGCAGGAATCGCAAAATTGGTTCTAAACTTATCCAATGACTCAATAGAGTAAACCATGGTGACTAAAGCAAAGAAAGAAGAATGAAGGAAGAGATTCTTACAGAAGATTAAGGAATCAGCTAAGACAAGTGACAGAAAGAACGTTCGTAAGAAAAAAAATGAGAAAACAAGGACTCTGGAAACGAAGATGGAAAAAGGTAGAAGACAATCAAATTTTACCGCCTTTATATATGCTGCCTCAAAAAACAAGAAAAGTAATGATTAAAAGAGATAACGGTTGTGTTCTCGACGGCTAATCAAAGGAAAAAGACGCAAATACCCAAGTGTTCACTAGAGTTTAAAATATTTACAAATATGCCATTTCGCGCTCAAAACTGGTACATAAAGTGGAAAAAATTTACAAGTGTTGGAGGTCTATAAGTAACCAAGACATGGGAAACATGCCCGAGCAACTTTTTGAGCAAAATATTCCACACTCTCGCATCAAGCTTCAATTGTGAAACATTGGGGTCTTCTGTTCATACAAAAATTAATCAGCTGACGTGGACCAATTATATGAAGACATACATCATCCAACACGGCACAAGTTCAAGTACCGAGCTACTCAGCGTGCTGAGCTACTCAACCTGACGAGCTACTAAGAATACCGAGCAACTTACTGGGAATATTAAATGACCAGACAGATTCAATGCTTACTGTATTACATCCATTCCTTACTATGTACAGATGTATATGCTTATTCAATAAAGGCATTCTATCTATTCACATTAACAGACCAAAGGCTATAAATACACTATAATACCCTCATGGCAGGGCAAGTAAGAAAAATTTGAAAACCAAGGCAAGACATCCAGTAATACAAGCCAGTGGACGTAGGCCATTTCCTTAAGGTTGAACCACTTTAAAAATCACTTGTCTTATTTCTTTATTCATATTTATATGTGATTAATTAATTAGATCAATCCTAGTTTTTTACATCAACACACATATTGGAGGCGAACTTAGTTCACATACCCATGGGTCACGCACATACCTACGCTCCCCCGGTCAGCTGACTTATAAACTCACAAATAAGTCATTCACAGTCCTATGTCCTTAAGGTACTAATATAAATCCCCCTGAAGGCACACAAAGATAAAATGGTCCTTTTCCGAAAATCAACCTCCCGTGATAGCAAGCATGGTAGGTATGTCATACACACAATAATCCATATAGCAAGCATTCACACAACTTAGGTAATCATCATATTACTATATGTATATTCCATCCCTATACTATAAGTCTTAGACATACTCAAATATCATCCCATTTATTTCCCATAATACGTTTTGCTGATAACTGTGACAACCCGGATATAATTATGATAAATTATATTTAAATCATACTTATCTTATGTGATATGAGTAATGTTTTATTAGTGTATCTAATGTTAAGTGATTTATGTTTAGTCTAATCCTACTTTCATAAATCGTGAAATGTCGAGTTATGTATAAACACAAAATTTTATTAATTTCGGTAGAAATGTCCCTGTTTAAGACTAGTTTTGACCTTTATAACATAACAATTGACTTGAGGTAAAAACTAGATAGTTCTATACAGGTGAGTTAGGGTTGTAACACAAAAAGCGGTGCACCAAGCGGATGCTCGAGTAAGAAGTTAGGCTGAATTTCCGAACAAGGGGCAAATCTGTCCATTCCCTTTAAGTGGTAAATTATCTTTTAGTAAAACAAATGTTTTAATTTGATTGGCTGGCATGGGAGGAAGCCTTGGACGACCTAATACTCTTCTTATAAATAATTTCTTCAGCAAATTAAGCCCTAGGTTCAGTTTGAGGTGTTTTTAGCTTGAGGAAGAGGAAGTAGAAGTTAAGGAAGGAATGGTTACAAGGAAAAGCTAGGAAAAGAATTCCAAGAAAATTCTTAAGGTGTTTCCAAGGTAACATTATGTGTTAATATTGTTTTAATCTTGCATTATACTTATTTAAAAGTATATAAATCGTGAATTATAGATTAAAATTCCATTATCCTTTATGATAATATGTATTAGTTCATATGTGAGATAAGTAGTGTTTATAGGGCATATTGCTTTGTATTGAAATCCCTTGTATTCAAACTTGCATATCTTTTTGTGGGCATACTCTAATTGAGAAATTCTAATTGTGTATGAACGTAGACCCATATATTTATATCATATCCAAACATTAGAATTTATCTCCATGTTGTTAGTCCTTAATGATGATTTCAAGTTGGTACATAGTTGATGTTTGTATATTTCATTTCGGTATGCCCTGAGTTTGGTCAATATTTTGACATAGCAAATGAAGTAAAAAAATTATGAAACTTTAATTATGTACTATTAAGTATGGTTACTGAAAATGGGTTGAAAATTATGAAAATTTATGTTGTATAAAAATTATGAAAATTCTTGGAAGTTGAAGGAACAATAGATGAGCTTGTAGGGCAGATTTCTTGTGTTGGAAAGAAATGGTCATAACTTGCTCTACGAAGCTTGAAAAATTACACCGTCACTTGTAATGGAAAGTATATTTATATATGTTTTCATATTGATAAGGTTGGACACCTTTATTTATACAATTTAGGAATATAGGATGGTTGAGTATAGAGGACAATAATTTGAGGCCATACTGGATACCCCATGAAATAATTTTTTTTATCTCCTCCTTCCAAAGGGTATTTTAAGTACATGTTTCATGTGTATATACATTGAGATGTATGCTTTCATATTTACTTGGTTTTAGTTATAAACTCCTTATGAGGTATTTCCTACGGTTGAATGTTCATAACTTTATCAACATGTATACCATTGTTTTTTCTTTACTCATATTTCATGGAATGTGACTTAAGTGGAATTATATTGTTGTTGTATAGTCATTGAAAGTTAAATAATTATGTTAGGATAATACTTATGATTGAGATTCAGTACTTATTTAGTTGGATTGACAGGTGTAAGGTCCAATCAACCCAGTTCAGCTCCACCCGAAGGAAACGTGAATACATAGTTGTCAACCAATGTGAGTGTACTCACTGGAATGATGTATTTGTATACCGTTACGAATATGATCATAATTTTATTAATATTGTTCATTTCGGTTTAACGAAATAGGAGGTTACTTCTTGACCCGTAATGGGGGAGATTTGTCTATTAATGACAAGGGGTTACTCCTCGACCAGGAATGGGGGAGAATTGTCTATTTAGATAGGATATATGAATCATGATTCGAAAAAGTGGGTCATTCTTATGAATGAGCCGGAAATATATATATATATATATATATATATATATATATATATATATATATATATATATATATATATATATATATATTACTACAGGAATGTGATTTGTTGCATTTAAAACTTATGCAATAGTGTATTAGTGGTGCATTCATTGAGCTGTGTTGCTCACAGTTCCAATATTTATGTTTTTCAGGTAATGCGAGGGCACTGCCAAATCTAGGAGGTCCGGTTGTTTTAGCCAGCAATGGGAGAAACATGGATTTTGTTTAAATGTAAATGATGTAATTAAGTTAACTTATCCTTCAAGCAAGTTTTTATGGGCATGACTTCTCTGATGTTGTAAAAAGGTTTTTAGTTATATGGATTTACAATGATGACTCTGAAATTAAAACTCCTGTTTATGGTTTGGTTAAATTAATCATGGTTTGACTCATTTTGAATTTCAAACTTAATTATAAGTAACTAGGTTGGGGTGTGTCAGCTTTTTGTATCAGAGCCTAAGTTTTAGAGGTTCTGTAGTTAGAAGAGTCTAGATTTGGCAGTGAATGTTAAAAAGGTGTTTTTTTTATACTAACGATTATGTTAGGAAAGATATGTATATATGTATATTGTTATATCTTTGATCCATTTCAGATATAAAAGAATGGAACGAGGGAATATGAATGTGGGAATGGAAGATGAGGCATCAAATATGGCAGCAGAGGCGGAGGTTGAGCAACCTGTTCATAGAAATGTAGAACCCGACCCGGAACAATTGGCAGACATGCAAAAAATGGCACGTGCTAGGACTTTAATGGCAGGGTAGAAAGCTAGATTTATGGATCAGATGGAAGAACAACAAGCCAGGCAACTAGCGGCACAAGCATTGGCTAGGGCTGAGGAGGTGATACATCGGGAAGAAAGGAGTACTTCACACGAGAAATTTATTAAAATGAATCAACCCTCATTTAAAGGAGCAGTTGATCCAGCAGAGGCAGAAGCATGGGTTACAGAGATTGAACTTAATTTTGTGGTAATGAGAATGCCTGAAAATCAACGAGTGACCTTGGCGATGTATATGCTGAGAGGAGAAGCTAAATATTGGTGGGATGCCACAAAACATCTGTTGATTACTCCAGGAGGTGGGAATGTGATCTCATGGGATGATTTTGTCAAAGCTTTGTATGATAAGTATTTTCCCCCAATGTATCGAAGCCGGCGGGATTATTACAGTCATTGCCTATCCCGGAATGGAAGTGGGAACATATAATGATGGACTTTATTACAGGATTACCCTGGTCACCAAAGGGGCATGATTCTATTTGGGTAATTGTAGGCCGATTGATGAAGTCAACCCATTTCCTTCCAGTTAAGACCACCTACGCTGTTGACAAGTATGCACGTATGTACGTTGATGAGATTATCCGTTTACATGGGGCACCAGTGTCAATTGTATCAGATAGAGATCCAACGTTCACTTATAAGTTTTGGCCTCGTCTACAGAATGCTATGGGCGCAAGTTTGAAGTTCAGCACTGCATTTTATCCACAAACCGATGGGCAATCAGAAAGGACGATTCAAATATTAGAAGACATGT
Source organism: Sambucus nigra (assembly GCA_949130495.1). Taxonomy (NCBI): domain Eukaryota; kingdom Viridiplantae; phylum Streptophyta; class Magnoliopsida; order Dipsacales; family Adoxaceae; genus Sambucus; species Sambucus nigra. The sequence continues at coordinate 525,674,111 of OX422220.1, forward strand.
TACGGGCTTGTGTATTTGACTTCAAAGGTAGTTGGGATGATCATTTGCCATTGATGGAATTCTCGTATAATAATAGTTATCAGTCCACCATTGGTATGGCTCCGTATGAAGCTTTATATGGGAGGAGATGTAGAACACCTTTGTGTTAGGATGAAGTAGGTGAAAGGAAAATTTTGGGTCCTGGATTGATAGATATGATAACAGAAAAGATTAAAATGATTCCGGAACGGATAAAGATAGCGCAAAGCGGGCATAAATTTTATACAGATAAAAGGAAGTATCCATGGGAAGTTTAGAAGGGAGATCTTGTATTCCTACGTATTTCACCATGGAAAGGCGTCATGAGATTTGGGAAAAAGGGGAAACTAAGTCCAAGATACATTGGACCATATGAAGTGCTGGAAAGAATTGGGACCCTGGCATATAGATTAACATTACCTCCATATTTATCCCGTTTACATGATGTGTTTCACGTATCGATTCTTCGTAAGTATTTGGGGGATCCATCTCATCAGTTGAAAACTCAACCAATTGAACTGAAGGAAGACTTATCATACATCGAGGAACCAGTGGAAATTATTGATCGTAAGGAGAAAGTATTGAGAAATAAAGTTATTCCCTTAGTTAAAGTTATGTGGATGAGCCATGTAATTAAATAAGCAACTTGGGAAACGGAGGATAGCATGAATAAACAGTATCCCCATTTGTTTGGTAAGTGACCTTATATTAAATTTTTGGGATGAAATTTTCTAGGGGGGAGGTTGTGACAACCCGAATATAATTATGATAAATTATATTTAAATCATACTTATCTTATGTGATATTAGTAATGTGTTATTAGTATATCTAATGTTAATTGATTTATGTTTAGTCTAATCTTACTTTCATAATTCGTGAAATGTCGAGTTATGTATAAACATAAAATTTTATTACTTTCGGTAGAAATGTCCCTGTTTAAGACTCGTTTTGACCTTTATAACTTAACAATTGACTTGAGGTAAAAACTAGATAGTTGTATACAGGTGAGTTAGGGTTTTAACACAACAAACGGTGCATCAAACGGATGTATGAGTAAGAAGTTAGGTCGAATTTACGAACAAGGGGCAAATCTATCCATTCCCTTTAAATGGTAAATTGTCTTTTAGTAAACCAAATGTTTTAATTTGATTGGTTGGCATGGGAGGCAGACTTGGCCGACCTAAAACTCTTCTTATAAACTATTTCTTCAGCAAATTAAGCCCTAGGTTCAGTTTGAGGTGTTTTGAGCTTGAGGAAGAGGAAGTAGAAGTTAAGGATGGGAGGGTTACAAGGAAAAGCTAGGAAAAGAATTCCAAGAAAATTCTTAAGGTGTTTTCAAGGTAAAATTATGTCTTAATATTATTTTATTCTTGTATTATACTTATTTCAAAGTATATAAATCGTGAATTATTGATTAAAATTACATTATCGTTTGTGATAATATGTATTGGTTCATATGTGAGATAAGTAGTGTTTATAGGCCATATTGCTTTGTATTGAAACCCCTTGTATTCAAACTTGCATATCGTTTTGTGTGCTTACTGTAATTGAGAAATTACAATTGGATATGTAAGTAGACTCATATATTCATATCATATCCGATAACTAGAATTTATCTCCTTGTGGTTAGGCCTTAATGATGATTTCAAGTTGGTACATTGTTGCTCTTTTTATATTTCATTTCGATATGCTCTGAGTTTGGTCAATATTTTGACATAGAAAATGAAGTAAAAAATTTATTAAACTTTAATTATGTACTATTAAGTATGTGTAATGAAAATGGGTTGAAAATCATGGGAAGTTATGGTGGAGAAAAATTATGAAAATTCTTGGAAGTTGAAGGAACAATAGAGGAGCTTGTAGGGAAGATTTCTTGTGTTGGAAAGAAATGGTCATAACTTGCTTTAGGAAGCTTGAACAATTACACCTTCACTTGTAATGGAAAGTATATTTATATATGTTTTCATATTGATAAGTTTGGGCACCTGTATTTATACAATTTAGGAATATAGGATGGCTGAGTATAAAGGACAATAATTTAAGGCCTTACTGGATACCCCATGAAAGAATTTTTTTATCTCCTCCTTCCAAATGGTATTTTAAGTACATGTTTCATGTGTATATGCATTGAGAAGTATGCTTTCATATTTACTTGTTTTTAGTTATAAATTCCTTATGAGGTATTTCCTACGGTTGAATGTTTATAACTTTATCAACATGTATACCATTGTTTTGTCTTTACTCATGTTTCATGGAACGTGACTTAAGTGGAATTATATTGTTGTTGTATAGTCATTGAAGTTACATAATTATGTTAGGATAATACTTATGATTGAGATTCAGTACTGATTTAGTTAGATTGACAGGTCTAAGGTCTAATTAACCCAGTTCAGCACCACCCGAAGGAAACGGGAATACATAGTTGTCAACCAAGGTGAGTGTACTCACTGGAATGATGTATTTGTATACCGTTATGAGTATGATCATAGTTTTATGAATATGAAATTGTTCATTTCGGTTTACCGAAATGGGAGGTTACTTCCCGACCCGAAATGGGGGAGATTTGCCTATTAATGACAAGGGGTTACTCCTCGACCAGGAATGAGGGAGAATTGTCTATTTAGACAGGATATGTGAATCATGATTCGAAAAAGTTGGTCATTCTTATGAATGCTCCGGATAAAATATATATATATATATCTATTATTAGAGTAATATGATTTATTGCATTTAAAACTTATGCAATAGTGTAGTAATGGTGCATTCACTGAGCGGTGTTGCTCACGGTTCTAATATTTATGTTTTTCAGGTAATGCGAGGGCACTGCCAAATCTAGGAGGTCGGGTTGGGTTAGCCAGCAATGGGAGAAACATGGATTTTGTTTAAATGTAAATGATGTAATTAAGTTAACTTATCCTTCAAACAAGTTTTTATGGGCATGACTACTCTGATGTTGTAAAAAGGTTTTCAGTTATATGGATTTACAATGATGACTCTCAAATTAAAACTCGTATTTATGGTTTGGTTAAATTAATCATGGTTTGACTCACTTTGACTTTCAAACTTCATTATACGTAACTGGGTTGGGGTGTGTCAATAACTCTCTTGCCGAATAATTCCGAGTGCTAAAACCTAACCCAAAAGGTTACTAAGTCTCCAATTGTCCCTATGGTTAATTCAGTAATTTAAGGTCTCTATTTCTGCCTCTAACCTTAAGTTATCACTTATATAAAAAGGTTACTAACCCTATTTCTGCAACTTCTAATAGCATCTCACTCATCGGACACTCGTAAGTTTAGTACTAAGTCCCAAATCAATTCTGATTTCCGAGCTTCAAATACACCCCTACTAGTCTTTCCTAAGTCTCAATATGTTCACATAGTCCCCACCAATAACTTTCAAGAGTCGAAATTAGTTAAATCTTAAAAGGGAAAAATATCACAAGTGCAGGGGGAGTCGATCGATCGACTCAAGAATGTCTATCGATTGATCCAGTCGATCGATTGACCTATGAATGTTGATCGATTGATCGAGCAATTACAACCCAGATTTTTTGCGTTTTCAGCCCTAGTTTTATCTCCAATTTTCATAACATGATCCCAATTCCTAAAGTAAACATAATTAATGTTATATCAACTTAAATTAAAGGTTTCTAACGTTCCAGAATCATCCAATCATCATAACAACCGCATATAAATCGATATATTCATCAAAGTCTCATGTTTAACCCTAGTGTAGTTTCTTTCAATTCAAGATAACTAAATACTCAATTTTAATTCGGTATTTCTATCACTAAGGTTCTTATTTAAGTCTATATTATTTCTAGAATTTAACTACATGCAAAACCTACCATATTCAGATTTAATTCTCCCAATTCATGAAATTATCAATTTTCCAAGTCTAGTCTCCAATTCTAAACTACGTGGATAATATATTTCATGAATCATAACAAGTTAAATCACTTGCCTGGAAAATAGAGGTTCTGATCCTTGGGAGTAGATGGTATGGGAGTGCTCCTCTCTTCTCGATCTAACCGGTGGTGGTGGTGGAAAGGGTCCAAGGATGGTGGTTCTTCTTTGGAAACTTCCTTCTCTTCCTCTCTAATGTCCGTTTGTGATTTTTGATTGTGAAACCCCTAGGGGCCCTAAGTGTTGGCTGATATAATCACTCTAAAATTCACGGGTTACTATTCCTCAAAAAGTCAAAATGACTAAACTACCCTCCCGGGTTGCCGGCTAGGAATAAAATGTCCTGGAACCCAAACTAAACTCCCGGCTAGTATTTTCTGACTATCTCAACCCTTCCGGACAGGTTGACGCACTCAAAATGACCATACAGATGATATAAAAATAATTTATATTAAATCCTTTAAATTGGTTCCTGACACGACTGACACGCGCATCCTAACTTAATTTTCGAAATTGCTGTATTTATAACTCGTGACAATATTAATTAAATTTTTGAAATTGCCGTATTTATAACTCGCGACAATATTAATAAATTAAATGATCATATATTATCATATTCATTCAGTAATATTCAACATTATTATCATAATCAAATACTAACTCTCGTCTCACTAGTATTTAAATCCGAATTAATTTCCAATTAATTATCCCATTTAATTCAATTAATCCCAATAAATAAAATCAATAAAAATATGGGGTATTACAAAAAGCTTAAAAATTTGAAGATTTGTTGTTGAAGATTTTTGAAGAAAATTTTGAGGCTTGCCTGTTTAGTACCTTTTTACTTTTGGGTTCATGGGAGGGTATTAGATTTGTATATGCATTTGAATTTGATAATTCTGATGTTTTTATTTAGTACTGGCATAGACATAGGGGGAGATTTGTAAGGATATTATTTCATTGTTCATTAACATTTGAGTATGTCGTATACCGCCACAACCGTTAAATAATAATTCAAGATCATTCAAGCATCAAGACGGGTCCGAATATTAAAGTTCTTCAATAAAGAAGTCTCTGCGAGATTAATTTTGGTAAGGTTGTATTTAAGTACCTTAACGGTTCACTTAAAGTGTTAGGATAATTTTTCGAAGTGTTGGAGCAGAATTTTTTGTCAAAAATATTTTTGTAAGTGTTGAGGAGGATTTTTTTAAAGAAAAATATTTATTTTTTTTGCTCTGTCGTTCGAGCAACGTGAGCATGTCGTTCAAACGACATGTTGATCTCGCGCGAACCTCGTGGAGCGATGCATGTCCTCGTCCGAGCGACATATGGACTTCGTTCGAGCGACGTGACGACTCAATTTTTTTTTATATAAATCGTGTTAAATGAGTCCAGTTTCGTTAAGAAGACCGGATGTTTTTCATTCTGCATAAACTGCAAATCGGCATAACACTTTGTGTTCTTCATTTAAGGTTCAAAACCATTTTGTTTTTAATTCACAAAATATTCCAATCTTTAGTGAATTGTTTTGGAACCCAATAACACATCTTTGTGAAGTTTCTCTTCTAGAGAAGATCTCTACTGCTGATTTAGATGCCACTTAAGGGAGGTACTGGGCTGACTACGACTGCACGTCATTGGGAGTACTCGTGGGTGTTCCTTGCTGATTCTAGAATGCGTGTATATGTGATTGTTCCGAGGAGTGATCATTGCATATTTCATTGTAATCTTTATAAGTTGCGATTTACTATTTATAGTGAAATAATGGTTTTACTCGAATATGATTTTTCCTAAAATCTGTGAGTTAGCATATTTTATTTGTGATGGTTTGACATACGCACCCATGTAGTTTCATGTTTAAGGACTGGATTTATTGGTTTAAAAATTGACTCCAATTAAATAAGGTTAAATTGGAAATTTGCGAAATAGTTTAAATCAAGTATCACACGATATTTTCAAACAAGTACTCTTTATTGGAGTATGATAAGTTTACAGTAAGAACTCTCTCAGAATTCTTCAGCTTCAAGTAGTAACTATCCTCTTTGGATTTCATTCACATGTAACAATAACGAATTCCATGAATACCAAGCTTGGTTCCATATAACTCGTTGATTTTTTGTACACCATTAAAAATTATCCCGACTTTAGGAGAGAATTGGGCAAGAACTACATCAAAGAATTGCAGAATTCATAAAATAATCGATTTAGGGGAAGGTATTGCAAGCTTCAGCCACAAACTAGGAAAAAAACCCAATGTCCTCCCTCAATGTTGTACTAGTTTAGAGGGCCCTCCAATAACTCAATTGTCACCCACTCAGGGGTGTAACGACGCTTGAAATTTTCTATTGTGTTTTCGTTTATAATATAAATAATTTCTATAACAAAGTAACAAAGAACGTGGTGGAAATAATAGCTTCTTTTGAAAGAAATTTTAATAAATGAAGGATGGAAGAGATAAAAGCAGAGTTATATTAGAAAATAAAGCTCAAACAACTCTGGTGCACTTAAAGATGAAAATAAAGTCCTTGCATCTCCTGCCGTAAATGCCACAACTAATTTCTTTACTGACTAGTTATTTTGGGTTTAAGCTGAAGCTGAACCACAGGGCTTCGTGCCCTTCTTAAATTTATCTTGTTCACTGCTTTGTGATTTTTTTCCACTTTTCATTAAGTTCATTTCCTCGCTATCCAGCCGTTATTTTCAGTAAAAGAATCGGCTTATGCCATATTTAAAAAATATCATTCTTACGTTGTGTTTAATAAAATACTCGTCTTACGTCGTATTTAACACTTGTATAAACACTATTTTTAGGTTTACTTTTCACATTTTTAACACGTAATACCCTTCCAACGTGTGAACACGCTAAACACCTTATGTGTAATTTACATTTTTATTCCCTTTTATACTTAAGTGATATACCCCAGGCACCATGGGCAACATGGGGCCAGGGGATCACCCCAGGCACCGCGCAAGGACCTGCCACCTCCACAACGGCGGAGGGACATTGCTGACCCCCGGCGTCTACGCCTGGGGAGGCAAGGAAACCCCTGCCCGGATGACAGGTATGATGACGTGGATGGGGAAGACGCTCCCGTAGAATGTTGGGAGCCATATGAGGTCTCCAACAACACCGTACGACCCCTGCAGGAGAGCAGGGGGAAGGGTGTGAGACAAGATCCCAACGATGCCCCAAGGCGCTCTGCCCTTGACCGTCTGAGTAGAGGGTCGGCCTTCGAGAGGCTCGGCCCAGTGAATGACCTAAGGGAAAGATTGTCCAGGCCAAGAAGTCTAGCCAGGTCTGGAAGAGATCCGGAAGAGGGACGACCCCAAGGTGGCCGACCCAGACAAGAGGACGACGGCCAGAGGGAGGTGAGTAGCCGACACAGGCCAGTCCGGGCAGAACCCTCGGTCCACCTTAAAGGGGCGGCAGGGGACAACATCGGCCAGGCCGACCCTACGAGGCCGTGGAACGACTCCATTCAGAGGTTAGAAAATAAGATAGGTGATATCTTGAAAAGCCGTGACCCTCTCCAAAGAGGATACTCCATTGGCTCGCCCTTTGCTGCTAAGGTGGTAAACTTCCCAACGCCATCTAAGTTCAAACCGCCGGTGGTCACTCCAAGGTATGACGGGAGTACCAACCCGGTCCACCACGTAGAGATGTACCAGTCAGCAGCGGATATATACTCCATTCCAGACGAGATGAGGTGCCGTGCCTTCTCTGGCACCCTCACAGGGGCCGCACATGTCTGGTTCACCTCTCTGCCGAAGAGCTCCATTGAAAACTTCAAGCAGCTGGCAGACCTGTTCATCCATAACTTCTGCTTTGGGGTAAGGCCACAGAAGAAAACCACCCACCTGCTCTATGTTAAGCAGGGGAAGAGCGAGAGTCTAAGGGACTATATCGCCAGGTTCAACAAAGAGAAGTTGGAGGTTGAAGATTATGAGGAAAACATAGCCATGACCGCTCTCATTGGAGGGCTCCAGAAGGGGAAGCTGTTATGGAAGCTTGCTGAAGACCCTCTAAGGACAATGGCAGAACTGCTAACCACAGCGGGAAAGGTGATGAACGCCGAAGAGGCGATGGCCGCCAAGTACGATGACGAGAAAGGAAGTACTAGTGGGGGAAAATACCAGAAAAAGGGCAAAGAGGGGAAAAGGAGGTTAGAGGACGATAAGCTCTCTGACTACACCCCCCTGACAGCCAGCTGTGAACATATTTTGAATGAGATCAAGAGTGACCGATCCTTAAAGTGGCCGGAGAAGCTGAGGACTCCCCCTCATAAGAGGAATAAGGATCTGTGGTGCGAGTTCCATCAAGACCACGGACACCTGACTGACAAGTGCTTCGCTCTGAAAGATGAAATAGAGAAGATGCTGAAAGAGGGGAAGCTAAGGAAGTACGTGGACAAGGGCACCTTCAAGAGGGGCCGAGGGGACGACCCCAGAAAAAGACGAGGGGACAAGCATAGAGAAGATCCCAAAAAGAGAGGGGACGACCCTTCTGAAGACGAGGACGACCCTGACCTCCCACCAAGAGACGACCACGGTCCAGTTAAGAGACTCAACATGATCTCATTTGGCGTGGGCATGATCTCTGGAGGACTGGCAGGAGGAGGGTCAGAGGCTGCTGATAGGAAAGCTCATGTGGATGAAGCCCAGGCGGTAACGAAGACGGTACTTTCAGCTTCAGTTGAGACCAAGTCAGAAAAGAGGAAGAAGGTAGATATGGACACTCTGATAGTGGGCTTCTCAAGAATGGACTTCAAGGGTCTGTTAGCCCCACATGATGACCCCCTGGTGATCACTACAAGGGTGCACGGATGTGAGGTGCCAAGGATCCTGGTCGATGGGGGCAGTTCAGCAGATGTAATGTTCTGGCCATGCTTCAAGGCTTTGGGTCTCAGCCGTGCCAGGCTCACACCCTACCACCACCCCTTGATTGGCTTCAGTGGGGAGAAGGTACATCCCTTGGGGGTATATGAGGCCGATGTCAGAATGGGGGACGTATGGCCTAGATGGCTTACCAAGAAAGTAAACTTTTTTGTGATGGACGAGCAGGTCTTCTCAGCCTACAACATCATATTGGGACGAGTGGCTCTCAAGGCATTTAAAGCTGTGCCCTCCACGGTTCACCAAATGATAAAATTCCCGACCCCTTACGGGGTAGGGGAAGTTCAGGGTGACCAGACGACGGCAAGAGAGTGCTACTTCAACTCGGCCGAGGAAAGGGAGGCACACAAGAAGGCTACCACTACCTACAATATTGACACTCTTGACCCAAGGGATGAGGCGAAGCTGAAGAAAGGAGAGGCCGCAGAGGAGGTAGAATCCGTCATCCTCAATGAGGATGAGCCGGAAAAAACCATCCAAGTAGGCAAGTCTCTTAAGATGGAAATAAAAGAAGGCCTCATAAAACTCCTAAGGGAAAGACAAAGTGTCTTCGCCTGGAGCCACGCAGACATGCCAGGGATCAACCCCGAAGTGGTCTGCCATAGGCTCAATGTGGTAGCTGACGCAAAACCGGTAAAGCAGAGGAGGAGAGTTTACTCTCGTGAGAAGTATGAGATCATTCAGGATGAGGTTAGAAAGTTGGAAGAGGCAAAATTCATCAAAGAGGTCATCTACCCCGAATGGCTCTCTAACGCAGTCATTGTCCCTAAGGCCAATGGGAAGTGGAGGATGTGCGTGGACTTCACCGACCTCAACAAACACTGCCCTAAAGACAGCTTTCCTCTCCCCCGCATCGACCAAATGGTAGATGCCACTGCTGGCCATGAGCTGATGAGCTTCATGGATGCGTACTCAGGGTATAACCAGATCTTTATGGACCCTGACGACTCAGAGAAGACTGCTTTCATCACCGACAAAGGGACATACTGCTACAGGGTCATGCCATTCGGCTTGAAGAATGCAGGGGCAACATACCAACGCCTCGTCAACAAAATGTTTGAAGACCAGATCGGGAGGTCAATGGAGATCTACGTGGATGATATGCTGACCAAAAGCCTAAAGGCCGAGGATCATGTGGCCGACCTGGAGAGGACATTTGACACAATGGACAAATTCCAGATGAAGCTCAACCCAGCCAAGTGTGTCTTTGGGGTTGGAGCAGGGAAGTTCCTGGGATTCATTGTCAACCAAAGGGGTATAGAGGCCAACCCCGAGAAGATAAAGGCCCTACTGGAAATGAAGACCCCAAGGAACATCAAAGACGTCCAGAGGCTCACCGGGCGGGTAGCCGCTCTGAACAGGTTCGTATCAAGAGCCACAGATAAGTGCCTGCCATTTTTCAAAATTCTTAGAAAAGCATTTGAATGGGGCGAAGAGTGTGAAAGGGCCTTCAAGGAGCTAAAAGCCTACCTGGGGTCTCCATTGCTGTTGTCAAGACCCGTGCAGGGTGAGAGGTTGTACGTGTATCTCGCCGTCTCAGGGTCGGCCATTAGCGCAGCCATTGTAAGAGAAGAGGATGGGGTGCAGAAGCCTGTATACTTCAACAGCAAGGCACTCCAGGGAGCAGAATAGAGGTACCCTAGGATGGAGAAGTTGGCCTATGCCTTGATCCATGCCTCAAGAAAGATGAAGCCATACTTCCAATCTCACACGATGGTCATCCTCACCGACTCTCCTCTTAGGCAGGTCATACACAAGCCTGAAAAGTCAGGAAGGCTAATGGCCTGGGCTATAGAGCTGGGAGAATTTGACATCGTATACCAACCTAGAGTGGCCATTGAGATGCAAACTTTGGCAGATTTTGTGGCCGAGTTTACTTGGGAAGACGATGAGGTGGAAGAAAACAACTCTGAAAAGACGAATGACCTGCAAAGCAGAGCTGGTGACCCACCAACAGATGAGGCCAAGACAGGCACCAATAGAGAAAAGGCTGGTGAGAATGAAGAGGGCAGATATCTCTTCAAACAAGGATCTCTTACCGAGGGAAATTTCTCAAAAGAGGAGGCTGTGTGGAACCTCTTCGTAGATGGGTCTTCCTGCGAGAGTGGAAGTGGGGCTGGACTGATAGTGTCAGCACCCGACGGCACGGACACTGAGTACGCTCTGAGGTTCAACTTCAAGGCCTCCAACAATGAGTCCGAATATGAGGCCCTGATCGCAGGCCTCTCACTGGCTAGGTCTCTGGGCGTCGGCCAAATCCTGGTTCACAGCGACTCAAGGCTGGTAGTCAATCAGGTGCTGGGAGCCTACGAGGCTAAAGATGAGAGGATGGTCAAATACCTGGAAAGGGTAAGATTGCTGTTGAAAAGCTTCAAGGAAGCAAAGCTGAAGAGAGTCCCTAGATTGGATAACGGCCGAGCTGACGCCCTTGCCAGGCTAGCCTCAGCAACCAAGACAGATATGAGGAGGACAGTCCCTGTGGAGATCTTGCTTCGACCAACGATCGAAGGCGCAGACGAAACACTTGGCTTCTGCTTCAATATAAGCGGGGAAGCTTCGTGGATGGACCCCTTAGTCAAGTACATCCAAGAGGGGGAGATGCCAGAGGGGAAGCAAGAGAGGAAGAAGCTGAGGTACAGAGCGGCGAAGTTCACCGTCATTGAAGGCACCTTGTACAAAAAAGGGTTCTTACTCCCTTTGCTCAGGTGTGTGCACCCGTCTGAGGTCCCACGCATCTTGCAGGATGTACATGAAGGGTCTTGTGCAAGTCACGTCGGAGGTAGGTCGCTAGCAAAGAGAATAATCACTCAGGGCTATTGGTGGCCGACCCTGGGGAAAGATGCTACCGCATATGTCAAAAAGTGCGACAAATGTCAAAGGTTTGCCAACATCCCCCATCAGCCTCATCAGCCTCTTACATCCATCACGTCTCCTTGGCCATTCGCAGTCTGGGGGATAGACTTGGTAGGACCCTTGCCTAGGGCCGTCAACAACTATCGGTTCCTCATCGTGGCAATTGACTATTTTTCAAAATGGGTAGAGGCAGAGCCGATGGTCACGATCACGGAGAAGAAGACCTTCCAGTTTATCTGGAAAAACATTATATGCAGGTATGGTCTCCCCAATACCCTCATCTCAGACAATGGAACTCAATTCAAGAACATATCCTTGGGTAAGTACTGCGAGAGGATGGGGATCAAACGGTTCTCCTCTACCCCAGGCCGACCCCAGGCCAATGGGTAAACCGAGGTCACCAATAGAACAATCCTGGACGGGATCAAGAAGAGACTGGAGGAGGCCAAAGGAAGGTGGGTTGAAGAGGTCTACGCCGTATTATGGGCATACAGGACGACATCAAAGACCTCCACCGGAGAGACTCCATTCATGTTGGCCTATGGCTCAGAAGCCGTCATCCCCACTGAAATTGGGTTTCCTACTCACAGGGTCCAAATGTATGACCCTCAGAGGAACGTAGAAGAAAGGAGACTGGACTTAGACCTCATTGAAGAAAGGAGGGAAGACGCAGAGATAAGGCAGGCCGCCTACCAACAAAGGACCGCAAGATTTTACAACCAGAGGGTGAGGCAGAGGCCAATTGCGGTGGGGGACTTGGTCCTCAAAAAGACTTGGCAAAAGCCCAACAAGCTCCACCCGAATTGGCACGGCCCATATAGGGTCACTGATGAAGTCGTCCCTGGGACTTATAAATTGGAAAACCTTGAGGGGGAACCTTTTTCCAACCCCTGGAATGCAGACCACTTAAAAAAGTAATATCAGTAATGATGTAAAGTCCTATGGGGCCGCATTTGCGATGTCAACGAGAATGAGAAAGTCAAATTCACCTATCATCTTGTCTACTATTCTGGAGAAAAAACACCCTCGGCTATGAAGAGTGTAAATGGGGGAGACGACCCCATTTACCCTCAAAAAGACGAGGGTGGACTTAATTTAAAACGCCATAATTTGGTGGTAAATACCCTCGGCTATGAAGAGGGCAAATGGGGGAGACGACCCCATTTACCCTCAAAAAGACGAGGGTGGACTTAATTTAAAACGCCATAATTTGGTGAAAAACACCCTCGGCTATGAAGAGTGTAAACGGGGGAGACGACCCCATTTACCCTCAAAAAGACGAGGGTGGACTTAATTTAAAACGCCATAATTTGGTGTAAATACCCTCGGCTGTGAAGAGGGCAAATGGGGGAGACGACCCCATTTACCCTCAAAAAGACGAGGGTGGACTTAATTTAAAACGCCATAATTTGGTGAAAAACACCCTCGGCTATGAAGAGTGTAAATGGGGGAGACGACCCCATTTACCCTCAAAAAGACGAGGGTGGACTTGATTTAAAACACCATAATTTGGTGGTAAACACCCTCGGCTATGAAGAGGGCAAATGGGGGAGACGACCCCATTTACCCTCAAAAAGACGAGGGAGGAGTTGGTAATATTGTCAATTTCCAATAAAGAGAAAATAAAACATACAAGCAATGAAACGGGAGACAAAAAGAGACATTATATTGCAAAATATGAAGATGTTTGATCCAAAAAAATAAAGGATTACAGGAAGAGGGTATGGGCTACAAACAGCCACCCTATTGAACAATATCAGAGGGCACAACCTCAATGTTAATTACAGGGGTCTCATCTACGACCACCAGAGGCTGGTCCTCAGATGTGCCAGTACCCTCGGCATGAGCCTGCTCCACCTGTGCAAGGGCCTCGGCTATCAGAGGGTCATCAAGTTGAACCGCCTCAAGAGAGGGGCGGATGGAAGAGACTGCATCAGAGAATTTTAGGACGACCCACCGACAGGCCGTCCTAATACCCCTCTCCAAATACTCAAGACCGAAGCCTTGAAATTCGTCAGACACCTTGTAGGCCTCCACAGCATCGGCCCCGGCCTTCCTCACTGCCTCATCCAGCTCGGTCTTGAACTGAGCCCCCAAGTTAGTCAAGGCTTTGTCTTTGTCTATAATAAGGGCATCCTTGGCCTTCAGATCCGCATCATGTTGCCTTAACAGCTCATCCAGGACCCTGGCATGTTCAGCCCTCGTGCTCTCTAACTCAACCCTCACAGAGTCAAGCTCGGCCTGCAAAGTAACCTCATGTTGGATGGCCCTCTCGGCCTCTTGGAACTTCTGCTGATTCTCAGCCATCCATTTGGTGGCAGAAGTGAAGGCACAGACAGACTGCAGGGAAAAACAAGCTTGTCAAGAGGCAGATCAAACAGTTGGTGAAAATTATGAGAGTGAAATATAAAAAAGGTACCTGAGCAAGTGTGTGCAGACCATAGTCATACACCTTGGCGGGGGGCATCTTAGACAGGAACTCGTAGTCAGCAGCCGAGGGTGCTGAAAACATTGAAGCCTTGGCAGCCCTCAGATTGGCTATGATGGAGGACGGTTCAGCCCTCAAGAGGGTCAGATTTTGAGACCAGTAAGCCCCCATGCTGGACGAAGAGCCAGCCCCCTCAGGTACTTCAACCCTCGGCCTCGTCCTCTCGGCGGGACGAGATCCCTCAGGAGCTTCAGTTTGCTTCCTCTTGCGACTATCCACCATCGGCTGAGCGGGCCTCGGCCCCTTGGCATTTGACTTCTTCTGAACCAGCTGAGGCTCCTTCCCTTTCTTTTTGCCAAGACCGAACAACAAGCTGGGGGCAGTCATCTCCCACAATTGGTCAGAAATGTTCGCAGGACGACCTGAAAAGAACGAAATATGTCAGAAAGATACAGAGGCAAAGAGGGAACACTTGGAAGGAATCATAATGCGAAAATGGAAAAACACTCACATAATTCTGTCAGAGGGCCGACCCTCAGACCAGCTTCTCTGAGGTGATGAGGGGTCATTAGATCTTCAAATTTTGGAAGTTCACCCTCTTTCCCCTGGTCCCTCAGATAGTCAACAATTACCCTCTCTTCCTGACTTAATCCAGGGTCAGACCGTGCCCTCATGGAAGGTTTGGACCATACCTGGGAAACCCTCGGACTATCTTCAAAAGGTTCAACCCCAGAGGGGAACTCCCAGTCCCCAGAGATGAAGAAATACCTCTTCTTCCAGTCATGATTTGAGGTCTGGGCTACATGAAGGATCTTCTTGTCAGACTTCCTGGCCCCTAAGTGGTAGTAACCAGGCTGCTTGGACGATGAGGTAATGTTATAACAACCTATGAATAAGTCTGCTGAGGGCTCATCTGTGAAGACACTCTTCCAGAGAGATATATAGCCAAGGATTATCCTCCAAGAGTTGGGGGGGAGCTGAGAGGGGGAAACCCCAAGGGCAGACAGGATCTCAACAATGGTGGGATGCAGAGGGAACCTAACACCTACCCTAAGCATCTGCTCGTAAACAGCAACCTCGCCCTCGTCTCCCTGATAAACTCGCTCATCGGGGTTGGGAACCCTCATAGTCACAGAGGACTTTATGCCGAACTGATGCCTCCACAGCAAGAGGTCGCGATCCTTCACAGTGGAAACATAAGCAGAGGCGTGAGACGTGTCAATGGGATCATCATCAGAGTCCTCAGCATAACCCTCGGCCTCCTGTCTCTCGGCCTCTTCACCTCTTGGGGGCGAACCGTGAAAAGTCATTTGAAATGCATGGGGGGATAGGGCCGTCACAGGGATAGCCTCAGAGGGTCCCACACCCTCGGCCTGATGGTCCTGGGCATACTCAGACGACCCTCTCCTTCCAGAGGGACCAACACCTGCAGGTGAAGACGCACGCTCGTCCATACCACCCTCAAACGTCTGACTATCGGATGGACGATAGGACGACCCTTGTGGCTCAGAGGGCAGAATTTTCTTCAAGGGAATGGGAAAGATGGGTCGTACCCAAATGGGGTCGGCCCGTCGTCTCCTCTCCTCCTCTTCCTCTATGCGCCTGATCTCTACGAAGAACTTCTCCCTCAAGGATGGAAACTCGTCTGCTAAATCGTAAAGCCTCCTAAGCATTAAGAGGGAGACCTAACACTTGAGATGTTTTTACTAATCTAACCACAAACAAACTCCAATTGACCAACCTATGACTTTTGGATCTAAAACTGGGAATGTGAAGGGTTTGGCTCAAGAACACTAAGAACAGCCACGATAACCCACCGGAGAAGACGCCGGAAAGTGTAAATAAAACCCTAAAAAAGCGGTAAAGGGGTGTCAACCCCAACACAATATGAAATGGAATACTAAGGATGGAGTTTGACAAAAGAAAGTACCTGAATGCAAGAAGTCCTGGCTGAATGAAGAACTTGAGAGAAATCGGCGAGAAACTGCAAATGGTAGCTATGGAAAAGCCAGAGAGAGAAAGTAGAAGCGCGAAGATGAAGAAGAAGATAAAATGGGAAAAGGATTTCAAAAATCTTATAAATATATTTGCTGAATGAGTGGGCTCACTTCCCAAGGCAAAAGCACGGCCCACGAGGAGGATATCATTAGGGCACAAAGCCCCAAGCGATGTACAACTGCCTTACCTAGGGAACTGGAAATGACAGCAGGCAGCCGCCCAAGTGTCACCTCATCTTGACAGGCATCCCTCATCAGACTGACCATACATCTGCATCAAAAGCAACATTATCCCTCAGCCATCTCAACAACATCAATGGCTAAGGGCTGGGGGGTGATTGATATACCCATATTTACCCCCTGACTGCCGGGATCAAGGCAACCCCTTCAGACGACCCTCCGAGGGGCCGACCCCTCATTTGGCTCCATATGACCTTCCAGGGACTCGGCCTTCAGCAGGCCCCGGACGACCCTCCGAGGGGCCGACTCTTTACGACCCCTCATTTGGCTCCATATGACCTTCCAGGGACTCGGCCTTCAGCAGGCCCCGGACGACCCTCCGAGGGGCCGACCCTTTAGCAGGCCCCAGACGACCCTCCGAGGGGCCGACCCTTCAGCAGGCCCCAGACGACCCTCCGAGGGGCCGACCCCTCAGCAGGCCCCAGACGACCCTCCGAGGGGCCGACAGTACGAGGCTTAAATTGGACCATACTCACTACCAGAGGGAACTTTGCCCTCGGCCTCATATCATGGGCCGAGGGTGACATCATCTCAGCGCGTGGTTTGGGAGACGCGTGGAACAGTGCGCGTGAGGCTCACATAGCACGTGGAAGACCGTTATAACAGTATCTCCCCCTCACGTGAGGGAATATTGTGTCATCATTAATCATAACTGACCTCTCCAGGTGTCAACAGAGGAGTGGCTAGATCATAATTCACCTTTACCATGCATACTTGGGGGGTACACTACACCCCCAAAGACCTATATATACTTGTCACCTACAACCCTTAAAGGGATCGATCAATTGTAACCCTAGCTGAAACTCTGCTTATACACACAGTAGAGAGAGAGAGCTTATGTGCATTGTATCCAAGGCCATTAGTGCCCATATTGAGAGGATCACGCACTCACAGTGGATGTAGGCCTGATTGGCTGAACCACTATACATCATTATCTCATTCCTCTTATACTCATCTCCTTCTATACACTTACACGCATACACCTTAGTGGCTGCCATTGTTGTTACTGTTTGAGCTCATTATCACTTATCCGGTGGTGTTAAATCTCAGCATCATCATTAAGCATATATATATATATATATATTTCCCTTTCAAAAAAATTTAGAGTTAAATTCGTTTAACATAACATTTAAGGTCCATTTCGTATTTTTCAAAAATGTTGAGGTTCCCTTATAATTTATTTTACAAACTTTTTTTTCTTTTTTTTTCCGATAATTTTTTATTTTACAAACTTAAAGTCCAATAACCTTTAAACATTCGAGACAAATTCCCCCAAATCACAAGTTTAGGACATTTCGCAAATTTATCCAAAAGTAGTTTTATAATCATCTAAAAGTCCAGGTTTAGTTTGAAATTACACAAAAGTTTAGGAGTATTTTTTGTAATTATTCCAAAGTTCATGATAACTTTGCAAATATCCCATAAAATACATTTCTTATATTCAAAATAGCATTTTTAATAAGTTAAGCATCCAAACCATGATTTCATAAAAGTTTAAAATTAAAAACCATTTAAATAAAGTTTAGAGGTTAAAAACATAACCCCAAATAATTTATAATTTAAATATTTTGGCACGTGTGAGGACAAGTAAATATAGCTAGGTTTCTTTACATCCTCCTATGAAAGACTGCGATCCTCGTGTTCGTCTTCCCGCCTCCCCTGTTTAGCCCCTTCCTCTTCACTGCTGCAAATCGAAACTTTGATCTAGCAACGCTAGAAATTAAACGCTTCATATATTTTTCTCTATGTCCATTATACTCCCCCCGCTTCCCCTTCCCCTTCCCTTAATCTGCAAGATTCCGCTCCTATTCCATTCTTACATTATAAATATGTATGTACCTGGTCATTGCAATCAACGCACGACAATTTCTTTGGATCATCTGCTCATTTATATTAAGGTATTTGGTCTGCTATGTGTTTGTGTGTTGGTATTATAGTTATTTTTAATCATTTCCTCATTTATATTTTCGTATATCTCCATATATATTTTTTGATCTGTGTAATCATATATTTGGTTTAGTTCCACCGAAATTGTCTCCTCATTCTTTCAATCATATACAGTAACATATATATGATTGCAAGAAGCAGTAAATTCAACTGTCAATTACATACTTCAATGCGTATGTGAAAACAGATAACTCATTTGAAATATTCGGTGCGACTCAAATGTGGATGAGATTCAGAAAATTCAACCGTCAATTACATACTTCAATGACTTTAAAATCTGAAAATGGACACCCATGTATATTTTTTGTCAAGTATAGCTCAAACATTTAAATTTTCATTACAAGCAAAACACCCGAGGTAATTGCAGCGAAATCGGCTATTAAATTTGCTATAAATCGTTTCTACACAAATACCTTTACTGCAACTGCTATCAATTTTCCCTTCCTTTATGCAGTAAAATTCGTAATAAAAATGAAGACTTGGGTTACTATGACTCTGTCAGAATAATTCAAATATATCCATTTTTTTTCCAAAAACACCATACGACGATGCTGTTCCTTTTGGAATAATTTGACACGTGGCTTCGAAATGACTTCGGCAATTAAGTCTTAGAGCTACTTTGGATTCAATAAATTGCGTTGTTTCTTTGCATACCCAAAAATCTCTTAAATTATTTTGCTCGAATTCAGATGCAATCTGAACAACTTTTTCATCTTCCATTCCAAGGACTCTGCTATAAATGCAAACCTTCTCCTATCTAGACTTCGATATATTTTTGGTGACTTTTGTTCTTCTTATCTTTCTTTATTGGTTCTAAATCATCTCAGTATTAAAAGTCGACTTCAATCGGAACTCACACCTGATTACCCACACTTACAAACTCAAGCTTGAATTCATGTCATTTATGCACCGAACAAAAAAAGTTCCATTTAACCACCTATAATCGTCCAAGGAGGTGATAAATTAAATGATTTAAATATCTGATGGGATTTTAGTTGTTGTATTTTAAAGGAGAGATAACCCATCATGTGATTTCATGTTCTTTTTAAAAATCAGTTATACTAATTCATTTGTGTTTGACAAGAAAGAATCTGTAAAGGAAAAGAGAGGCAGTCTAGGAGGGTCCACTGAAAATCGTGAAGATCGAGAAGGTGCGTGTGCTCGTTAACAAACATCTATATACGCAAATGATATAGCACCAACAGAAATCATAGAGTCTTTTGGAAGTCAAAAAATTGAGATCAGAAGGAAAACACTAGATTATATAAAACTAAGCCATCGAAGAGAGTGAATCATGACATAAAAAGGATTGGCGAGTTTTGTAGCTGCAGTCAGATTGGTTTAATTGAAAATCTAGTGCATATGGCACATGATTTGGGTTTTGATGCCTTGGCCTCTCTTTTGATCAATCCCTATTTTGGGGATTACTTTGACTTGATTCAGATATATGAAAGATTCATATTACAGTGAGCTCAAGTTTTCATGTTCATATGTCATCGTGGGCATTTTTTTATTCATGATGGTCAAAACTTTTATTATTTCCAAATATCTTATTTGTCTTTCTTTATTGATCATGATACAATCAAGCTTAGAATTAATTCATCTGTCTCTTTTTTTTATATGTCACGAGAATGGATCGCCTTGGGATTTTGATCCACTTCATTAAAATCAAGTGGATGTCAGTTTTTCAATTCTAAGTAGTAGTGGTAAAATGTGGCCCAAATAATAAAACAACCCATATTAGCCCAGTCATCTAAATATGGCGCCCATATATAAAAGTTATGAGTTATATATGGAGCCCATATTTCAACGCTATGACTCAAACATGGGGCCCATATTTGAAGGTTAGGAATCAAATATAGAGCGCAATTTTAAAAGATACAAATCAAATATAATACTCATTTTCAAAGGTCGTGAGTAAAATATGAGTTTTTTTTTAAATATACCTCGAATTGTAATACTTACTTTAGTAGAAAAACAATGGGTTGGCCCAATCCACATTTGGTCCGCCCATATTTGGCCCGACGCACATTTAACCCAACCCATATTTGGCCCAACCCACATTTAGCCCAACCCATATTTGACCCACCCAAATTAGGCCCAACCCATAATTTTGCCAGTGCTAATTCTAAGCTTAAATCTGCCACATGGCACCTTAGTTTAATTGCTAATCTCTCACGACCTTAACTAAAATAGAGTTGGTGGCAAGATTTTTGTATTTAAAAAGGCATCTTTAGCTTCATGGCTCTTCATTTTCCCATCCACTGAATTAAAGTTGGATCATAATTTTAGTTGTAGAGAAGTTGTTCAGTTATGCTAAAATGACTTATCCTATCTTTCTCTCGTGTCTGTTCATTTCTTCCCATTAAGGACATGTCTCTCTTTCTCTCTCAGATGATGGAACCGGTTCCTAGGACCTATTTTGGTTCCCCTCTTTTGCTCCACACAAACTCATATATGTATATATATATGCCTTTATAATTCTTTCTTTGAGACCGAAATGGATCAAATAGAGCAGTAGTATATAGAAGTTAACGGGCTAAACCTTTATGTAAATGAGTTCGGATCGGGATCTCATAAGTAGTTCTGAAGACTGCTTTTTATGCTCTCAAAATTTCTAAGGTACTTTACAATGACAACATGAAATTTTAACTTGCTTCCTCCATGTATGGTCAGTTAATATTTGGAATTTGGTTGTTGATGAGAAGACAGCACAAAACTTGCTCAGAATTCACTCTTAATGTTTCATCTTTTAGACCAATCTAATGCTCTAAAGGTTGTAGACGTCATACAAAACTGTCCCTGAGCATCAAGATTCAGTAATTAAAATATAGATTTTGAAGTTGGTTTTTGGCCAGATTTTGATCTCATTATTAATTATGGGATTTTGATCTCATTTTTAATTATCAGATTTGATGTTGGCTTGCAAATATTTCCCTCACATCCTTACATCATTTTAACTTTTATAAAGAATTCATGTGGCATGTTTTTTTTACTTCACATGTCTTTTTGTTATGTTTATTAATGATGATTCTGGAGGTTATTTTTTGGTTTGTATTATTGGTTACGTATTCCTCAAGTATTAGCAATTATTCTGTACAAAGTGTCACACTCTGTTTTGGGATAGATTAGGTAGATGAAAATGATTTTTGTAAATTCATGGAAGAAATACATTTCATATCCTATGTTGGCAAAGTTTATATTTACTTCATATTCATATTCCAGTACAATTATACGAAGTTTTTAAATAGTAAAATGTATACGTACTAAATTTTAGTAAACCCAACCTATCAAATGTGTGATATAAAAAAAGTTTTTTTGTAATGCACAACATTTTTGCTATTTTCTCAACTATTGCTTTTTGGTAATGCATGTCATTTATTTGTTTCATCTCATTTAGCTTATTGCAAAAGAAGGTTTTTTGCTATTACTTCAAGTATTCTTTAATGAGTTAATAATATAATTTGTTTGTATTATTAGTCAAATACAATACAAAAGTTGAATATACATATATATATATATATGTGTGTGTGTGTGTGTGTGTGTGTGTGTGTGTGTGCGCGGACTAGTCCGCATTTTATGAATGCGGACCGGACATGTGTCACATGGCGGTGAGCCCAGAAAAGAGAGAGAGTGTGCCTATAATTTAGGCGATATTTTATAGGCGCACCGTTAGGTGACACATGTTCGGTCCGCATTCTTAAAATGCGGACTAGTCCGCACAAGAGCATTATTATATATATATATATATATATATATATATATATATATATATATATATATATATATCTTTTTGTTGATATACCATTACGTATGTAAAGCACCCGCGCATCGCGCGAGGCTAAAAACTGGTTTATTAAAAAATAGTGTCTCCAAGTGTAACTTTGCCCCGTGGCTTCTCTAATAAATATCACTTTTCAACAATAAATTCAAGAATGGTGATACTCTTACCGGGTAGTAGCATCAAGCTAGTACCAGGTGCTTTGTTGGCAATTTTTCATTGGTTATCTTTTTTTTTTTTGAGAAAATATGGTATAGTTTCTAATAAGGTTATTTATTTATTTTTATTTAAAAAAAAACTTTTTTATTTGAATTTTTTTGTAAATTAGAAAAATTGTATTGTTAAAAAACACAGTTTTAATATAATTTTTTTTTTGAAAAAAACCGTTTAAAAAAAATAAAAGCTAGTTTAATATTAAAAAAAAAACTTTTTCTTTACAGTTTTAAACTGTTTTAAATTTTAAAAATAAGGGGTGCCGCTGGCGCGGACCTTTAAAAACAAGAGAATATTAGGTAAATGGGTGTTTGAGGGACTAAATAAGTTAAAAATAATTAAAAACATAATTTTTTATTAGATTAGTTTTTTAACGCAAAAATATAAAAATTATTTTAAATGTTGTAAAATTAAAAAAAAAAGTTTAAAAATAACGGGTGCCACTGGCGCGGAGCTTTAAAAATAAGAGAATATTGGGTAAATGAGTGTTTGAGGGACTAAATGACTTAAAAAAATTATTAGATTAGTTTTTTAATGCAGAAATACAAAAATTGTTTCAAATGTTGTAAAATAAAAAAAAGTTTAAAAATAATGGGTGCCGCTAGCGTGGACCTTTAAAAATAAGAGAATGTTGAGTAAATGGGTGTTTGAGAGATAAAATGATTTAAAAAATAATTGAAAAAAACAAAAAAACTATTCTAATAAAAAAATGTTTTTTATAATTGTTTTTAACTCATTTTACATGAGAAAAAAAAAAAAAAAAAGAGCCTAGCATTATTCTAAATTCAAAGGTCGTGGGTACTTAAACGACTCCACTCTATTGCTCTAACCCTCTATCTTCTCCATACATTTTACTTGAACGTGTCTATCATCCCCTTCGTCTTCCATTCTAATGGATTACCCACGTCTAGAAATAAATCATCTCTCTCTCTCTCTCTCATGCACTAATTTCTGTAACAAAAAAAAGGTACTCTATCTTCCTCTCTTCCACTCTTCTTTATTTTGTTTTCCAACCCTTGTGTTCATTCTATGTGATGAATCAGTAATCATACGCTTCTACAAATTTCTCCTGCCCTCCTAGGCATCTATAATGTATCTAAAAGGTTATACATTATTATATAAAGTGAGATTAGATTCAGCAGGCCCATTTCTCACAGCTTTCTCTCCTCTCCAACTAGAACTAGAAAGGCCCTAATCTCTAATTTCATAGTTAGATTAGTGTTACGAACAATTTTTTGTGTGAAATATGAAATCTGGATCTACGTATTTTGTTTTGTTTGAAATCTGGCTGTGCTTATGGGTATAGTCGGTTCAAATAAGTAATCAACAACTCCTAATACACCACATGTAAAAGAAGAAGCAAATTATTTCTTAATAAAAAATCCTAATCAATTCAGGAAGACCTTAATTCCTAATCGATTGAGGCACGCATGACTTAATTAAGGTAATAGCCTAAGGGCATGTTTGGTTGCATAAATTGTTTAATTTCATAAATTGATCCATTTCGAATGAATAGATTGTCGATGTATTAATTTTAAATTGGTTTAAATCTAATTCGTGATGTGTTTGAAAAAGAAAAATAGAGTTATTTACTTTTGATATATATATATATATATAATCTCAAATGCACAACTTTCATAGAGTACTCTAACCATACTACTCTATGAAAGTTGTGCATTTGAAATTCATGTTATAATTATAAATTGTGCAATTTCAAGCTTTTGGTGAAATGTACTAATTTAAGTTTTTGTGAATAAACATGAATTGGTTCATTTTTGAATTTGTTCATACTTGTAACCAAACACTAATAATAAGGCAGTTCACGAATGAGTCCATTTTAAATGGGCTAATTTACAATTTTAGGGACAACCAAACAGGCCCTAACACCATAAAGTGATCGACAACTGGCTATATAAGCAAAAGCTAATAAACCGAGAGTTAGAATCCAAATGCCAGAAATTCTTTGATAAAAATCTTAACGGTGGCTTTGGATCAATCCTAATCTAAGGGAAGATTTAAAATATTTCTATAGATTATGTACTTTTAGGACTTAAAATAATATTGATTATGGATATAGGACAATAAACATTTCGTTTTCATTTTTAGTCCCTATTTTAAAATTAAAGGGACACGTGGCATGCGGTGATTGGTTGACTTTTTATGAATATCGGTCCGCACCAGCGGCTTTATTAAAAAATAGGGACTAAAATTATAAATAAAATATTTGTTGTCCTATTTCCAAAATGCATATTACAATAGGTTCTAAATTTACAAAGCCTCATATTTCTAATCTAAAATCTAACGGTTGATATTGGTTATCTGGATGTACGTATGTTTTTTCCTTTTGAAATAATTGGGCGTACCTATTTTTTCCACCTTTTTTTGTTCCATTATAGCTTTTTGACAATATGTGCAAAATGTCCCTGTTTCAATGTTGTCGGTACGGTTTAAATTTTATTTAGAAATTCATAGCAGTTGTATTATTTAGAAGAACTAATTGCGGGAACCTCTTTTTCTTTTCCCCCTTTTTTCATTGAATTATAAGTGTTTGGCAATATGCCGACAAATATATATGGTGTTGTGTCATTTCATGAAAAATATTTTTTGTTTGGTTTGCTAATCATAGGACTACAGTTTTTGTCTTATCTTATCAATTTAGCATCTACTAAGGTCCGGATAAATGAATGAAGAAAATTGTTAGATCCATGAATAGATGAATATCTTCATAGTTTTGAATTGGGAAGACAATCTACAACTGTTGTTATTGCCAATTAATATCGGAATGGTTAAAATATAGCCATTAAAGGGGACCCTATGTATTACACCTTTGGGATGATTGATAATATACAAAATGGTTCCGAGTATAATTATACAGACTATTTATTAACAACTCGTGCATCGCGCAAGGATTGAACCTAGTATGTATATATATATATATATCTGTTCTAAAAGGCCCGCCTAGGCTCCGCCTAGGCCCGCCTAGGCTTGAGGCTTGAGAGAAACGCATCGCCTACGCCTTATTACCCCCTATTCTTAGTAAAAGGCTTAAGGCACACTTTTTTTAAACAAAACAAATGATTAGTTGACAAATATTGGTTATGGAGCATGAATGTGAGAAAGATGGCTACCAAACATATGGATATATTTTCAAAATTCAAGGTATGTACTATTTTATTATATTACTAGCCTTGGAATAATTAAAATAATAAAAAAAGGACAAACGCCTTTTTACGCCAAGGCTTCGCCTAGGCGCGCCTAGGCTCCTAAGGCTTGAGGCTTGACCTCTACGCCTCGACCACGCCTCGCGCCTTTTAGAACCTTGATATATATACATATATATATATATATATATATATATATATATATATATATATATATATATATATATACATATATATATATATATACATATATATATATATATATATATATATATATATATATATAATTCAATCCACAATCGCCCTATTACACACAGTCTCTCCCTTTCAATCCAACCGTCGGAATATATAATCTAGCGTTGGTTCCCCTCTGTAAGATATCTCTCTTATCGTAAGGAGTTTTTTAGATATATTTAATCAATCGCATACATTTAAACAATCTTATCTTATAATCACAAATATTCAGACCTAAGCTTTTCTCTACTCCTCATTCCACTATGTATATATGCATTTCATTTGTTAATTTTTTGGGGGGATGGGTGGGGGGTGGGGGGTGGGGTGTGGGTTTCTTTTCTGTTTCTATATCTAATTTATGTCTTTATTTATGGGTACTGATTGAGGGATTAAACTATTTTTCTGTTTTAAAAACATTTAAATTCTACCATGTGTTGGTTAATGTCGAATTCCTGAAATAAAAAGATTTGGACTAAATGTGTATAAAAAAATATTTAAGGAACTTTTTGGTAATTGGTCCTTCATTTTCATTGATTACAAATATACCATTATTTATATAAATATAGTTTATTATTCAAAATTTGAGGGGTCATATATGATTTACACAAAGTTTAACAGCCAAATGTAATTTACACAAAATTTTAGGGGTTAGAAGGTAATTTAAAGAAAGTGTTTAACATGTCATTTTTCTTAATATTTAGGGGGTAAATGTAATATTCTAAAACAATATGTATAATTGCATTTTATCAGTTAATTTTTTGGGGGGGTTCTTTTCAATTTTTATATCTAATTTATGTCTTTAATTGTGGGTACTTATGAGGAATTAAACATTAAATTCTAACAAGGATCCATGTGAAAACTCTTTAAACATTTTATCAGTTAATTTTAAATTCCTGAAATGGATTTGCTTAATTTCCACTGATTAATGCTTTTAAGAGAATCTTTTAGTTGTGGAAACTGTTTTTTGTTTTCTTCATGTCTATTTCTATTTTTCATTTTCAATAGGAAACTTAGAAAACTAGGGATACACGTTCATTGATTACAAATATACCATTATTTTTATAAATATAATTTATAGACATTTTGAGGGGTCATATATAAATTTACAGAAAGTTTAATTGCCAATATTAAATTTATACAAAATTTCATGGGTTAGAATGTAATTTAAAGAAAGTGTTTAACATGTCATTTTTCTTAATATTTAGGGGTTAAAATATAATATTATAAAACAAGATTTCTATTATTTAGGGGTAAAATGTCATTTTTCTTATTAATGAGGGGTAAAATTTAATTTATTTGGAAAGTTTTTAGTTTTATTTTCTGGAAAACACCCTTAATTTCCACTACTAAACAGGCCCTATGTGTTTCGTAGAAATTTTCCCTAAATTTCATTCAAATGATAAACTATAAAATGTGTTCAAAATCAATATTTTCACAAATAGAAAACAATTTTTTATTTTTTATTTTCCAGAAAATTTCGAAACTACTTTAATATCTCCTCAACCAGTTATCAAAACATCCCATATCTTTTTGAGTTACATTTAGACACCTGACTTTGGTAAATTACATTTGTGACCCCCAAAATATTATAAAAATTTCATTTTAATCCATAATATTGAGAAAATGGCATGGCCAACACTCATTGTAAATTACATTTTGCCCACAAAAATTCTATAATCTACATTATGACACCCATCTTTTTTGTAAATTATAATTTGGCCCCTAACATTCTTTAAATTACACATTGACTCTCAAAATTTTGAAAAATTACATTTAAAAAACAATAGTGTATTTCTAAACAATGAACGTGTTTCCCTAGTTTTCTTAATATTATATTGAAACGAAATTTAGAAATAGAAATGAGAATTGGAAATACAAAACAAAAAATATTTTTCAAGTCCTATTAGTTCCCTTTAAATTATTTGGAGTTGAGAATTTATAGATTTCCTTTGAACTCTTTGTTCAGGATATAAATACGTAGTCGGGAATCGAGAAAGGGGATAACATGGAGAGCAGTTGTGATATTTATGTGCCAGAAGAGGTGGTGATTGAGATCTTGTCTAGGCTTCTTGTGAAATCAGTGTTGCGATTCAAGTGCGTGTGCAAGTATTGGTACTCTCTCATTAAAACCTCTAGTTTTAATAGCAAGCACTTCTTGAATTACCACAACAATCAAAAGCCTCAAGTATATGTTTACAACTCCATTCCTCTAACCGGAAAATGTGGCTTCACCTTGATTCCTGAAGAAACTCTCGTGGTACATCATGATCTTGATAACATAGAAATTTACCCTAATTTAATCGATATGATTGGTCCTGTTAACGGCTTATTTTTTCTTCATCATTCTCGTGATGTTGATGTTGTGACTCTGTGGAACCCCGCTACAAGAGTGTTCAGGTCCGTCCCTCTACCTCTCACTAACCTCTCGCCCCATTCTGCTTGTGATACACATAGGTTTGGGTTTGGCTTTGACCCATTAGCCAACGATTACAAAATCGTTTGGATTCGGTCCATGTGGGGTGAATCTGATGTTGATACTGTTATTGCATTGTATACCCTTGGTAATGATTCTTGGAGAAATGTGGAGATTGTAGACTCTGTTTTGGATTCTATACGTCTTATAACCAGGTGGGATGTGTATGCCTATTTGGAAGAAGCTTATTATTGGATGGCAAGTACGGGTGCCTATTTGAATGGAGCTTATTATTGGCTGGCAAGTATCGAGAATGGGTATTACCATACGATAGTTTTGTTCGACATGAGTACTCATGTGTTCAAAGAAATAAAGGTGCCGAATAATACGAAACCGGACCCTCATTGGTGGTCACTTGTGTTGCACGATGACTCTATTGCACTGATCCGTTACGATCATGCATGTTGTGATCATGGGCATTATCTTGATATGTGGGTAATGGAGGAGGAGGGGTATTGGACCCAACTTTTTAGTGTTAGGTCATGTTTACCCGTCATTAAACCGCTTGGCATTTGGAACAAAAATGAGATTCTTGGATGGACTGATTGTTATGAGCTGGTCTTGTACAATCATAATACTGATGAAACGAGAGATGTAGTCCAAGAAGACAACTATTGCGAATGCTTTTGGGTATATAGGTACAAGGAGAGCCTAGTTTCACTCAATGGAGGAAACCCTGATAAATTGTCCAATATACCTGAAGAATCTTCAAATCTTGTGTGCTATCAGAGGAGATACAATGAATAACAGGAAACCACATGATTAACTGAGGGATTTTTTTCCTTTGTTTTATTTATGTAGTCTGCTTTAACATTTATGAGGCCTTTTGAAGTTATGGTTACAAATCCAGTAGCGTAATGGCATTATTTTTTTTAAATGATCATCGTCATTTTTCTTATTTCATTCTTGTCATTATTCTTATTTCATTCTTGTCTATCATGATGGCATACCAACTATTATTGGTTATAGTTGTACATGATTAGTTATGGTTCTTTTAGATTGGTATGCCATCATGGTAAGTTATGTTGTTGAATGGTAATTTGGCAGCATTGATTCTTAATTTAATCTTGAAATTTTCCTCCCCCAATATGCCATGTGGGGTTCATTACATTTGGGTTGAGAGTTGAGTGATTTAATAGCTGTGTTTTTTAGGATTGGGAAAATCTTGGTCTCAGTCAAACTCTAATATGTTGTAAAGTTGAATTTGATCCGCTGTCTGTTGGTAATTGACCAAACGGATATCAATTATAAGTTCAAATTCAGAACCTTCGTTATTGTAAAATGATAATTTTCTTATCTTTTCATATATTAATACCAAATTTTAGTGGTAGGGATGAACTACGTTGAGAGGAGTCTGAAATACGTTTGTTTAACTGTTAAGACTGGTCATTTTGCAGGCCGTGATAGAAATTCGTGATGTATTTCTAGCTCTCTTCATTTTTACCCCGGTAAACATTTATTTGGATTGAAATTGGAGTTAAATTCCTTTACGTTACATAATGAGTTATTGCAAATTTGGGCCTGTAGATCTGTGTTTTTTTAGTCTACGGTCCAAAGTTTTGCATATTAACACTTCAGGGTTATTTTTCACTTTTTGTGATATTTTGAGAGAAATAAGTGTTGCAAAAAAGACTGAAAGCATCCGAACAACAAAAATTGACTTTAAAGTGCAAATACAAAAACCTTAAAACACATTATTCTGAATGTTCTTTGCCTTCCATTGTAATAAGATAATTATAATGACAAATACTTTTATGTTTTGAGTGAGATATGTGAGATTGTCCGTTATTCCTATGCATATACATCAAGATGTTGCTTTATTATTATGCATTGGGCATCTAAATTCATCTAGAACAATTTCTTTTTAGTATTTAAGTTTGTTGAGCAAAAAATTATTTCATATTTTTTCTCCCCGAATATATTATGTTTAAAGTCTCTTCATAAACATTATTTTATCATTCACGTTAGTTACTTTGTTGATATGTTTTCCAGATGTTCCTGTTTGGAAATTAATAGATCATCTCTATTGCGCATTGATCCTATGAAGAGCTAACATCCCTTGGCAAGAGTGTAAACTTCATTATAGGAGAAAACATACTTGACCAACTATATATATATAATAGAAGCCTTTAGGTTTTAGTCACAAGTGTGAAAGTAATCTTAAATCGTAGGAATCTAATTATTGTGTTACTAGTTTGTGCTTGTAAGATGTCTTCCAACTGATTATTATAAACAAGCCTAAAAATAGGATTAGCTTGCTAAGATCGAATTATTTGAAGTCTCGTATACAAAAACTAAAAAGCAAACAAAAAAAGTAAACAAAAGGTATCATTGACTTGAAAAAAATATAAACGAAAAGGGCAGTCAGATTTTATATATTAAGCGTTTAGCGAAAACAATTGAAATGTAATTTCAACAATTCTTTCCTCTGTCGTGGGAGCCTAGTACTGGTCAATTCCTTTGCTCTCTCATCAGTAGGAAAAAATAGGAGAGTCTAATTAGTGGTGGTGTTAGCTTTTCTATCAAATTTCTATGTAATGCATTCTACAACATATAAATTCACTTGCGTTCACTTGCTCTTTGATGTATTTTTATTGATCTCTACATCTAGGATATTTGATATGAACATATGTATTTGCAGCAAATTATTTATTGTATGATAAGCATGGGAACTTCTAGAAGTAGACGAATCTCTATGGGGCACATATTGGACACCAGTACTACAATATGTGCGTGTGGCGCGAGGGGGTGGGGGGTGGGGTGGGATGAGGAGGACGGGTAGAAAATGGAATATATGAGATTTTGGTGGAATTTGATTTTTTTTTGGTAAGATATGATTCTTTGTCGTTTTGTTACTTACCTGAAAATAGTTCTTTATCTACTGATTAACCAAAATTTTCATCATATTGGTAAGATGTTCCACAACATGTGCGAGTGTGAGATGCTTTATATACATACTGGTGTACATTCCATTTAGATGACATTTAGGCCTAGACAACTAAATATATGTCAAATGTTAATAACTCTTTTGTGTAAACTTATAGTCTCTTCTAGTCTTCTTTAATTGGTATTTTATTTACGCAAACAGATTCTCTTTTTATATTACACGCTGAAAATGTAGGGTACAATTTTTGTAAGGACATTTTTGTCCATCATCAAGTTATATGTCGTACGCCGATACACCATTGGAAAGAGTCAAGATCATATTGTCATCAACGGATCCGAACATCAAAAAGAAGGAAGGAATCTGAGATTCAGGAAGCCGGACCGGTCCGCCTCTTTTAAAAAGGAACCGATCCGCCCCGGACCGATCCGCTTGCTCAAATGGAGACAGTAAGCCTCGGACCGAATGCGAACCGATAGGAGGAAATATTAAAAGAACCGGTCCGACCCCGGACCGATCCGCCTCAGGCCCGGACCGGTCCGCCTGGGATAACTTCGAACAGTTCCCAGTTTTATTAAAACTCTTCAATGGTTTTCTTTAAATACCAACTTCGGGAGAGTTTATTTTCAAGACTTTCAAAGATAAAATCCAGAGTCCTAATACTCCAAGTCTTCATCTTTTGAGTTCCCCAACTCATGTTTGATTCACACAACTTTGCCATATGATTGTGAATCACTTTTGAAACCCTAGAACACAAGCTTTGTGTATTTTTCATCTTTGTGGAGAGAACTTTGCAACCGAGGGCTGCGTGTCATTGCCGAGGGAGTCTCTACAAAGATCTATGACTGCGTGTCATTAAGGAGTGCTGCGGTTCTTCCTTTGCTGTTTGGACTGAGGTTCATGTGGGTTCGCTGCGTGTGGATTCATTGCTGTATTTCATTGTAATACTTGTAAGTTGCGATTTACTCTTTATAGTGAAATAAAAGGTTTTGCCCTTGCGGGGGATTTTTCCTTAAACTTTGTGTCGCATGTTTATTTGTTTATGGGTTGACACACACACGCACTTTTAGATGCATGTTTAGGGGCTGAATTTTAATAAGTTTGCCAAAGTAGAAATTTGCGAAGCTTTTCAATATCACGCATATATTTCCTTAAACTTTGTGTCGCATGTTTATTTGTTTATGGGTTGACACACACACGCACTTTTAGATGCATGTTTAGGGGCTGAATTTTAATAAGTTTGCCAAAGTAGAAATTTGCGAAGCTTTTCAATATCACGCATTCTCAAATATATGTCAAATGTTAATAACTCTTTTGTGTAAACTTATAGTCTCTTCTGGTCTTCTTTAATTGCTATTTTATTTACGCAAACAGATTCTCTTTTTATATTACATGCTGAAAATGTAGGGTACAATTTTTATTGCCGAATTCTTGTTAATGGGACTAAAAGTTTATTGTCAATGCTATTTTTGGACCTTGGAAGAGAAATCCTATCTCATCCTCAAAGGGGCTCGTGAAAATTACCGGAGATGTGCTATTGTTAAAATGTCAATGTCATACTTAAATGAGTTGATGTATTCAGTTGGTGATTTATATTTGCTTGATTTAATAGGTGAATACGTTTAGTTCAGCAGAATATAGGACGAGGTTAAAAGTTATGATTGGACCCTAATGTGATGGCCATAGTAAGCATGTAGATGTGTTTCCTTAGAGTTCATGTACCTTTAATTGCCATGTTACATATGATAAAAAAATAAATTCTTATTCGACTTTACCCCTTAATTTATGTGGTATTTGGTGATACTCCCTACATGTTCGTCGATCTGTATTATAATAGCGAGACTAATTCTGTTGCTATATGCAAGAAATAGTCACTGGATTCGCTGGAGATCATTATGAGATTAGTATTTTGGATGGGCTGGGTGTTCCCCATTATGCTAGAGAAGGTCCTAAAATTACTCAAGTGGTATGGATATCCCCTCCTATAACATGAATTAAAGATGAAAACTACTGGTATGGCCAAAGGAATCCTGGTCCAGCTCCATACGAGATTATTTTTAAGGATTTTAGATGCAATTTTCTTGGAGCTTTCAGTTCAAGTTTAGGGCATAAATTTTGCTAAACTTAAGGGATCCATTTGTCTTTGATAAGGGATGGGAAAATTTATGGTTGGAATGTTATTCCAGTTTTGTTATGGAATGTTTTAAATCTACCCATGTTGATCCACCATGGCAGCTTAGAAATGAAATGACTACATTGTTCCAGACAACTGATATCTATGAGGTTTCATTTCCCTCACATCTACGAAGGGGACAATTGTGTAGCAGATTGCTTGGCCAATATAGGGTTAAATTACCCAAATGGAATATTGTGGGATTCTATGCGTCGTGAGATATCTAATCATGTGGAGAGGAACTTTTATGGATTGCCTAATTATCAATTTTCATAAAGTTCTTGTGTTGCTTCTATTTTGTGAGTTGTTTTTGTATTATTCTGTCCACAACTATGTTTATATAGTTGTTAGTATGTGTTCTGCTTTGTCTTGTATTCTTTATTGCTGCATACGATTGAATCCCAATCTGGTCTGCTTTGTATTATTCTAGTTGGGATGTGTTTGGAATTAATGATGCTATTTTAGCACTTTATATAGGGGAGCTCGTTGTAAACTCATAGTACTCTGTTTCTTTTGATTAATAAAATTGACTCTTTTGATTTGCTATAAAAATATATATTTTATAATTAATTTTATTTTTGAAAGTAAGTTAGATGAGTTTTTTTATTGAATATTCAATACATGGAATGAGGAAAGCCTGTTATTGGAAATATTGGAAATGGCTAATAAACAACCAAACAAATAAATTACAAAAAATAATATTAACCAAACATACCTTAGTTCCAAATGGATTAAATATATAAAGGCTCCCAATTGATCTTCCCAAAAAAATATATGTTACGACTCAAGAAAATAAACATTCCATTGATCTACGGAGTTGGAACTCAGTAAATAATGGTCATAAGATAAGAGCAACAAAAGCTAAATAAAGGAAACATTCAGAAAATATAAATGCTTATAGTACAATGTTGGACTTTCCGTAAAAGAGATTGTGGTATCAATACTAGGAAGTTAAAGAGAGTGTGAGTCAGATGCAAATGTGGAACATAGAGTAAATTAAAAGAACATGTGGTACTTGGTCATATCAATTTACTAATCCAAACTTTGTTGGTAGGATGTTATTTGAGAACTATACTAAAAAATTAAATGTAAGACGGGGATCTTTAAATTTTGACAACTATCAAGTTCTGAAAATTTTATGGTTTATTGCAAGAATTTTCATAGTTGAATGTGTCGGGTTCAATTCTTCAACTTTCACTCAAAGTGTTGTTTTAACTTAGTATTAGGGTCAGAGCTATGGTTTAAACTTTCAACTTTGGGTAAAATCCGCCTTAAAGATGCATGAATACAAAAGTATATTTAAATTAATATCTAACACCTTGAATATCATATCTCTAATATCCATTTAGATTATAACATATCACAACCCCAACTAGGTTCTACTATTGTGCTACATTTTACCACGAAGTAACTCCATGCTGTATCATCACAGATATGTATTGAAATATTATTAATAGCTCCATACATGAGTCAACTTTACCCTTTCGCTACCATTTATGTATTTTTAGGTTAATTTTCTACTTTACCCCTACGAGATAAAACATTATTCCCCCTATGCAACATATAATGCATATGGTACAAGCGTATCGATGAACATGTCTGTGTGCCTGTAATTATTGAACTTGTAGGAGGTATCTCCAAATACCATGTTAATTAACCTGGTAAAGTAAAAAAAGAACTTATTATCTTGTCCTGTGTATCATGTGAATTAAAGGTATATGAATTTTGAGGTAATACATCTACATGCTTACACTGACCCTCACATTAGGCTCCAAGCCTAACTTTTAACCTCCTCTTTTATTCCCGTGGAACTAAAAGCCTTCACCTACTAAATCACGCAAATATAAATCACCAACATAATACATCAACTCATTTAAGTATATCATTAACATTCTAACAATATTACATCTTCAGTAATTTTCACCAACCCCTGTGAGGATGATGAATGATTTCTCTTTCAGGGGCCAAAAATAGCATTGACAATCACTTTTAGTCCCATTGACAGTAAGCAAAAAAATTGTACATTTCAAATTCATCATGTTTTATAAAAGGAGAATATATTTTAGTGAGAAAATAGAAATTCAAGAATTTACAAAATTGTACCTTTCATATTCAGCATGTTTTATGATTAATCAGTTGATAAAGAACCATTTTTTGATGAAAGTAGCAACATGACAAAGCATCATATCTTACGAAAAATGAAAATCTTCCACCAAAATCTCATATATTTCATTTTTCTGCACCCCACCCCACCCGACACACACACACACACACACACACATTATAGTATAGGTGTCCAATATGTGCCCCAAAGATTTGTCTACTTCTAGAAGTTACATGCTTTCCATACAATATATAATCTGTTGCAAATACAAATGTTTATATCAATTAACCTATATGCAGAGATCAATAAAATAAATCCAAGAGCAAGTGAACGAAAGCCAATTTACATGGAGTAGGATGCACTTTATAGAAATTGACACAAGAGATATCACCACCATAAATTATAATCTCCCATTTTTTCACGTTGATGAGATTTTACAGAATTGACCAATACCAAGGCTCCCAAGACAGAGGAAATGATTTTTGAAATTGCGTTTCTATTATTTTCAAGCTAATGATAATTTTTGTTCACTTTTTGAGTTTTGTATACGAGACTTACGAGAATTAGATCTTTGCTTGCAAATCCTGTTTTTAGGTTTGTTTATAATAACATATTGGAAGATATCTTACTAGCACAAACTAGTAACACATATATGGGATTCCTAGTAGAAATGGATTAAAAATTACTTTTCACACTCGTGACTAAAACCGAATGGGTTCTACTATGTAGTTATTTAAAGATGTTTTCTCTTGTAATGAAGTTTGCATCTTACCAATTATGTTAGGCCTTCATAAGATCAATGCACGAGAGACAACCTAATATTTCAAACTGCAAATTTGAACATCTGGACAAAGCCAAATTGAGGGATGATTAGAAAAACTATCATGAATGATAAAATATGTTTATGAAGAGACTTTGAACATAATCTCTTCGGGAAGATAAAACATGAAACAAATTTTTACTCAATGTATTTAAATAGTTTCAAAATATAGCTCAACATAAATCTTGGTGCCCAATGCAAAATAACAAAATGAACATCTTGATGTATATGCATCGGAATAATGAACAATCTTACAAATATCGCTAAAATCATAATAGTATTATTCATTATAATTGTTGGGTAAAGGCCTATATTTATGCTAAAACATCCAGAGTCCAGTATTTATAAATAACAACTAAAATCATGAAGAGATAAACATTTAACAAATATAAGTTTCAATATAGAAGATCTCCTAAAAGTCCAAAACAAATACCCAAGAGTTAAGATTGTCAAAATGACAGTACGTTTTAAAATCTCAAGATTGATTTTTTTGGAACTGAGAAAATCTTAAAGCGAATACACTTCATTCCATACAAATTTGAATAGCACGCTTCATTAATCCTAAATAGGCAACAAGATGATATTTGCGCTTTAGGGTCCGATGGATATGAGTATTCTTGGTGTGGGGTTAAAAGTTTTTCATACTTTCACTTTGGAGTCCATTTTCACTATTTTGATGCTTTTTAATCACTTCTGCAACATTTCTTTCTCTAAAAAATATCACAAAAAGTGAAATTGAACCCCCAAAGTGTAAATATGCAAAACTTTGGAACATATACCCAGTAGCCCCAAAATGCAATTACCCATAGAATTAAACGTAAAGGAGTTTAAACACTCAAATTTCAACACAAATTTCTCCAGGAAATATTAATGCTTACTAGGGTAAGAATTAAAAGAGCTAGAAGAAACGAATTACTAATTTTTATCAAGAGCTGCAAAATGACCAGTCTTAACAGTGAACAAACACATTTCAGACTCCTCTCAACGTGGTTCATCCTACTACTAAAAGGTAGTATGATTAAAAACAATGATAAGAAAAATATCATTTTACAATAACGAGGGTTTCGAATTTGAACAACTTAAGTTTGATATATGTTTGGTCTATTATCAACAGCCAGTAAACCAATTTCAAAATTTCAACATATTAGAATTCGACTTAGAGCAAGATTAACCCAATCCTAAGAAGCACAGATATTAAACAACTCGGCTCTCAACACACTATTTACTGAACCCCATGCGGCATATCGGAGAAACATTTCTAAATTACATTAAGAGTGATTGCCACCTAATTACCATTCAATAACATAACTATGAAAGATGTCCTACCAATCTAAAAGAACCATAAATAATCATGTACAACTATAACTAACAAGATGAATCAAGCTAGGAAGTTGTCCTAATAGATTTTTACACACCAGCAGAACATTACACCCAAACATAATGACAAGAATAATTTAAGAAGAATGTCAATGATCATTACAAAAGAAACAAAATAATGGCATTAAACAATGGGATCTATAACAATGATTTAAAAAGCCTTCAACAGAAAAATGTTAAAGCGGACTACAAAAATAAAACAAAAGAAAGAAAAAATCCCCCGGTCAATCATTTGGCTTCCCATTATTCAGTGTCTCTCCTCCGATAACACACAAAATTTTAAGATTCTCCAAGTATATTGGACTTATTATCAAGGTCTCCTCCATTGACTGAAACTAGGCTCTCTTTGTACCTATATACCCAAATGCATTTGTAAAACTTATCTCCAATGACCTCTCTCATTTCATCAGTATTATGATTGTACAAGACCAGCTCATAAGAGACAGTCCAGGTGAAAATCTCACTCTCATTCCAAAGGCCAAGCAGTGTGACAAATGGTACATGTGGACTAACAGTAAAAAGTTGGTTCCAACACCCCTCCTCCTTCATTACCCACGTGTCAAGAAAATACCTATCACAACACTCGTGATCATAACGGATCAGTGCAATTGAGTCAT
Source organism: Sambucus nigra (assembly GCA_949130495.1). Taxonomy (NCBI): domain Eukaryota; kingdom Viridiplantae; phylum Streptophyta; class Magnoliopsida; order Dipsacales; family Adoxaceae; genus Sambucus; species Sambucus nigra. Next base: position 525,712,232 of record OX422220.1, read on the forward strand.
CGTGCAACACAAGTTTCCACCAACGAGGGTATGGTCCTGTATTATCTGGCACCTTCATCACTTTAAACACATGACTACTCATGTCAAATAAAGTCATCGTATGGTAAGACCCATTCTCAGTACCCGCCAGCCAGTAATAAGCTCCATTCAAATATGTACCATACCCACCCTTATCACTGGCTATAAGATGTATAAAATCCAAAACAGTGTCCACAATCTTATAGATTTCTCCAACAATCATTACCAAGGGTATACAATGCAATAACAGTATCAACTAATGCACACACAATAGAATAAATCACACGTATATATGTATACACCACTCTTGTAGTATAGACGAATACGACATCCCTGGGTGGAGACCCGCTATGCGTGCATACTCTGCTATCGAGTCCTGTTACATCATGTACTAAGTAAAGGACTTCTGCTTCGAAATCACTCTCGAACCATAAATTTATGATTCACACTATTTGGAGGGAAACATAGTTCTAAGCCTTTGGGCTACGCACAAACCTAACGCACCCAAATGACCGGTCACACTATCATACACACAAGTAGTGCTCAACCCTAAGTTCTATGTTCTGAAGAACAAGTCTAAAATCCACCCAATGGCTCATCAAGATAAGACTGTCCACGACGCGGAACCTCCCGTGATAGCAGGTAGCATAGGTATGTTCACACACATAAGAAGTCACACAATAGGTATTCACACAACCTATATATATATATATATATATATATATCATCAGTATAGGTATACACGCAACATGTAATATATCCCGTACATAGTAGATAACTCTTGAATATCCTACGTAGTATCAATTAACCATTATACTTATCATCGTACATTCCTGAGTATTTCCCACCACTCGAAGGGTCCCAATTATCCCTTAAATTATTTCAATTGTCCTAACATCTCTCTACTACTGGTCTATACTTAGGTTCACTCATGCTCTCCGTGACCCGTCCTAATTCTCTTGATTTCATTAAATACCAAAATATGCTCAATAATTCCTAACATTAATTCTCCTCAATTGAGGAAACCTCAGCCCTATCGTATGCTTACTAAAATTACTAAATCCCTCATTTAAGTTTAATAATGCCCAAAAGTCTCCCCAAAATTTATTCACAAGTTCTAGGCTTAAATAGGGGGAATTTCCAAATTCTGGGCAAATCGAATCGATTCAAAATGTAGCAGTTCATCTCCTTCATTCAAATTTTGCATTTTCACCATTTTTAACCCTTCAAACCTCCATTGTACAGTCCCAAACTCCCAACAAATTATACCAAAATATATAATAACATATATAAATGATTTCTAATGTATCGAAATCATTAAATCATCAAGGGGAACAATTTAAACTAGATTAATTCTACACTTCAATCCCAAAACCTCAGATTTTTTCTTTGTTCAAGAACATCAACAAACTCAGATTTCTCCACATTCTCATGTTACTAAATTATTAGATTCATGCTATATACATGAGTGAATTATATCTATCATGATTTCTACCCAAGAACATGAATTTAATCTCCAATTTAAAGCCAAGAATCTTTTATTCATGAACATAGTCAATCCTACACTAACATGGATAGTATATGCAATCAAATTTTTGCAAGATAAACAGTTTCCTGTAGTTTGTAGGTCTGATTTGTGCAGAAAAATGGTGGAGTTGTCTTCCTTTCCTTCCGATCTAAACTCCGGTGGTGGTGGTGGTGCAAAAGTGGTGTGGGAAGCCTTGGAATCCTTCACATTCCTCCTCCAATAGCCTCTCTCTATTTTTGTAACTGCTAACCCTACAACCCTCAACATAAATGATGATATAACCCTAGTAAATTCATTGGTCCTTTTACTCCAAAAAGCCAAAATACCCTTTTGGGGTGCTGGTTTGGCCTAAAAAATGCCCCAAAATCCAAACCAAACCCCCCGAGTACACTTTTCTAACTATTTTGGCCCTTCCGGACACATTGTGAACTCAAAATGACCATTTGGATGAACCATAAATAAATCACATTTTATCTCATAAATTTAAGTCCTGACACGCATGTCTCGACTAAATTACTGTAACTGCCGGATTTCTCACTTGCGACAATCATAATGCATTCTCACTAATTTATTACCTGTTCACTAAGTAATACTCAATATAATTCATACAAATAGATATTAACCTTTGTCTCACTAATTAATATTTATTTTAATCCGAATTAATTTCCTATTAATTTCCCATTTTAATTTAATAAATCCCAATATAAAAAATCAATAAAAATATGGGGTTTTACAACGGCCTCGTTAAAAGTTCGTTTGAAGGGGACTTCGAATGACATTTCAAATGAGAATTCCATTTCATGAAAATGAGATCTTCATCTCGTTAGAACGAGATCTGGCAAAAAATATTTTTTTATTTAAAAATCTAGCCTCGTTTTAAAAGAAATAAAATAATTTCTATTTGTTTTAATAAAATAAACATCCCAAAGTAAATTCAAGTAATAAGTAAAGTCTGTTAAAAATTATTATACCTCAAAACGTGGAGTTCCTTTAATGTTAGAGATGATGCATATTCGAATCTTCGTGACGGCTCATGACGAAGTGTAACGGGACATGCCAAACACTATGTAAGCTTAAGCTATGGAAACATTGCCCTTACAAATCTCCCCCTTTGGTGATTCCAGTGCAAACATAAAATCCAAATTACATTTAAAAAAAAATATGACTTAAAATTATCCTAATACCCTCCCACACCCTAGAAAATGGCTAGGTACAAGATAATGAAGTCTTATAATCTCAAATCTCCACAAAAATTCTTTTCCTCCCTTTGGGTACTTTGAATTCATAAAGTGTAATACGAATATGATATTCAATTATACCTACATACATAAAATAAAGAAAATACCCCGTGATGCATCGAGTTAAACAAATAAAATAAAAACACATAAGTATTTCTCCCCCATAAACCCAACTCATGAAAAATCCCTCGTAATTTGTTGGCCCCCTTTTATTTTGTCCGAAATAGACAAGGAGTAAAACATAAAGCAAACAAATGGAGTGCATAACAAAAATAGAATATCATCACAAAGATATAACAAATAAGCACATGTAATGATAAACTCAAAGGCATAAACCACCAACTATTTTTGAAATTTTCATTTTTTTTCTTTAAAGCAAAACTATAAATACAACACACACCATGAACAAACAATAAAATAACTAAATCGTGAAAGCATAATGAATGGATGTGAACGTATTAGATAGGAAATCAACACAAACAAACATGACATATGTGCACGAAGGATTGAGAAACCACTAACGAATGAACTCAATATATACCTTAGGTGTAAGTAAAGTGAATTCATGTGATATCGACTCAATCAAATCAAACAAATCAAAGTCTAAAATGATTTTCACACCAATAGCGCTCAAAACTTATTTAATGTTGTTCAAGATTTATTATGATGTGCAAAACCATTGATTTCAACATAACTCCCTCAAAGTCTCACAAAATCAAGACATATCTCAACAAAATGTTTTGAAGAAATTAATGCTCATATGTAGCGAAGCATCAATGTTCAAACAAAATGGCCCGACACTTCTGTTTTTATGTGTCTTTAATCTTTTTGGGCTCTTTAAAATTGCAACTGGTGGCTTTTAATTCAAAGTCAGCATGTCTTTCGTAGCCCCACCATTCCATTGCATAAAATCAAACAAATTTTCGTAAAAAAGAATTATAAATCCGGACAATGTTTTTTACAAGAATGTCTTTTAATCTCTTGTTACAAATTTTCCGTTTATAGGAAAGATTAAGATGAAAACATAATGACCAACATGTGACAGAAAAGTGCAATAATCATGTAAATCCGTGCTCGTGTGCTTTAAAGGCAACAAAGAGTCCAACATGTAGTTGTTATCAACAAATCACATCTTAGTGACTCCAAGCATTATAAAGTACATGAATGAAATAATGTCATGTATCAAAACACTATAAAGTAGTCATATGGATAATAAAATGATATTGTGACTCGAAAATCTTAAATGTCTATCCACAAATGGTGAAAAACAAACTACAAAAATCTTTTTGTGTCTTAAATTTTTTTTTATCAAAGATAAAATCTTTTTACCTTTTTCAATTTTTCTCAAAAACCAGAAATCTTTTTGAATTTTTGAAAAAATATATCAAACCAAAAAATATAACTACAATGGTAGTACATGATAGCAATAGGGATATACGATATAATCATGAAAAGCACCATATTCTATCAAAACAAACACAACTTCAATCATTAGGACTAGAGGAGTCTTCAAAATGAGAAGACATCCTAACAAATTCCTCCATTAAGCATTGTGAGGTTTTAACCAAATATTCCACTTACTCTCAAAGACTACCCAAATCTCTCTCGTAATTTGCATGAGCATGTGGAGCAAAAAACATGGAAGTGGGGGGGGGGGGGGGGGGGGGGGGCTCGTGTAGGTACTCATATAGTAGCAAAACAAGGAGCATACCAATGAGACACTCTCCCTAACCTAAATAAAAATTCCCTAAGGTGACCTTTACGTTTGCAATGGGAACACACAAAAATGGGCTTAGGTACTCCTTTCTCAAAAAATCTTGAACGATCTCTCCTAATGGGATTGAGACGTCTAGGTGGGTTTGATTGCGGGCCATATGGATCTATAACAAACTAGGGAACCATCTCGGGTGCAACGTGTGAAGTGGATGCACTGTCATTACCTATTTCTACCCTCTCAACTTTACCCAAAGTGAGATTGAGAACCATTTTCCAACCTTCTTAGATGAGTTCTCTAAAGGGACTTTGACCTCCCGAGAATGTTCGAGATAACTCTCGACTTGGGATACACGTGACGTAATAATCATCATCGTGTTGGTCAAATCACTATTTTCTCGGCCTAAAGCGATTAACTTCTCACTCAAAGAAACCTTCACCTTCTCGAGTTGACTCACTTTCGCCTCACACACCCTCAAACTATCTACCTCTCTCTCCAAATTGGCTACCCTAAGAGACAATTCTTTATTTTGCATTTTTGTTTTCAAAGTCTCGGTATATAAATCTCTAAACACTCTTTGGAGATCCCCTTCTTCCTCACAATCAATCTCACTCTCTTCATCTTCCGAGTGACTCAAAACACCATCGAGGCTTTCACTTTTACAAGTGCCCTCATCATCGTGGGACAAACTAGAAGTACTCACGTGACTAGCCATGAAAGCTACGACCTTTTCATGCGATGATTCTTCCCCCCAAATCAACCGACTTGATGTCACTATCGCTAAGTGTGGTGGCTTTATTAATAAATTATTTTCCCTTTCTCCTTAGCCTAGTGGGACACTCTTTAGCCATGTGCCCTCTACCTTTATACTCAAAACACTTAATTTCTTCCTCTTTCTCATCTCCACCCTTGGTCTCACCCCTATTTTTGTTTTTCTCAAGAATCTTTTGGAAGAATTATCTTTGAAAAATTGAGAAACTTTTTAAATTCTTTTGCAAATAAGGCCAAATCATCAAAATCATAGCCGCCCTAAGAATCAGACTCACAAACTTTCTCTTTTTTCTTTTTCTTAAAATGAGTCTTTAAAACTTTCTCTTTTTTCTTTTTCTGACTGGGGTGGTTGACTGGAGCTAGGTCCTCCAGCCCCAGGCGGCGGAAGAGGCGGTGGTAATTCTGGTGCCATATGTAACACAAGAGATTAATAACTAGAGGAGCTTAATACCTCAAAGGATCTCTTTCAATGGTGAAGCAGCTCCACACGAGGGGTGGTGCCTGGTTCACCACCAGAGTCTCCGGTGAGTCTAAGCTGTAGAAGAGGAAGAGATAGCTTCTCGTTCCCACAGACGGCGCCAAAATGATGATGCTGGAAACAGCACCACCCTTCAAGGTGTTTTCAAGCTCTTTATAGTGTTAACAATGGCAGCATTGATATAATGAATACAAGAGAGTAAGATGAGGAGAAGAAGATGAACACCAGTATATGAGTGGTTCAGCCTAAATTGGCCTACGTCCACTGTATGTGTGTATGTAATCTCACTGAAATAAGGCACTAATGGCCATGAATACAATCTCTCAAGCTTTCTCTCTCTACTGTGTATTTGGACAGAGTTTCAGCTAGGGTTGCTAATTTCGGATCCTTTGCAAGGTAGGGGGTGACCCCTATATATAGTGCTTAGGGGGTGTAGTGTACCCCCCAAGCATCCAATGTGCATGTGCATGAAGATCTAGCCAGTGCAAGGATGACACCTGGCTGATCTCAACTAAATAATGATGACCTCAATATTCCCTCACGTGGAGGGAATGATTCAGTTACAACAGACTTGTCCACGTGTCTATTCAATATGTTAATGCGTGCTCGGCTGTCCCATTGGCACGTGGTCTCGGCCTGGGAGAGGCCGAGTTGTAGACGATATCCGTTTGTCTTGGGATGACGTAGGTCGTCTCGGCCTGATTCTAGCCGAGAGATTGGTTGGACTCAGCCAAGGCCGAGGCATGTGTCGGATCTAGCCGAGGCTGAGCTGAGTTCATGATAGAGCAATTGGGCATCTTGTCACCTCGGCCTAAGATCGGCCGAGACTGCCTTCCCGAGTCAGATGTGAGTGCTGTTGATGCCTGTGATACGTACAATGGCTATTCGTAGATGCAGATAATAGTGTCTGCCTGGGCCGACCTTGACGAGGCCGAGCTTTGGTATCGTGGGCCCATGGCTTATCCAGTGTCGGCCACTATCTCGGCCACCATCTCGGCTGAGGTTGGTGTCTCTTGGCCGAGGTTACACTTTGGGCATATCACCAATGTACCACCACCGGGTGGCGCATTTGCATTGATTATCAGAAACTCAATGCGGGAACTAGGAAAACCAATTTCCCCTTGCCATTTATTGATCAGATGCTTGAAAGAGTAGCGGGCCACCCTTACTATTGCTTCCTTGATGGTTATTCTGGATATAACCAAATTCAGGTAGATGTACTTGACCAAGAGAAAACGACGTTCACTTGCCCTTTTGGTACGTTTGCTTACAAACGTATGCCATTCGGCTTGTGTAATGCACCCGCGACCTTTCAAAGGTGCATGTTGAGTCTATTTAGCGACATGGTCGAGAGAGGTCTTGAAGTGTTCATGGACGATTTCAGCGTTTTTGGCACCTCTTTCGACCGTTGTCTAGAAAAACTGGATCAAGTGCTTGCCCGGTGTGTGAAAAAGAACTTAGTGCTGAATTGGGAGAAATGCCATTTCATGGTCACTGAATGAATAGTTCTTGGCCACATAGTATCATCCAAAGGGATAGAAGTTGATAGGGCTAAGATAGATGTCATAGCTGATCTTCCCCCACCAAAATCACTCAAAGACGTGCGCTCCTTCTTGGGCCACGTGGGGTTTTATCGAAGGTTCATTAAGGACTTTAGCGCCATCGCTAGACCCTTAAGCAACCTACTCATGAAGGACACCCCATTTGAGTGGACGGAAGCATGCCATAGCGCTTTTGAAAAATTGAAAACCATGCTTGTGTCCGCTCCCATCATGCAAGTTCTGGATTGGTCCTTACCATTCGAACTTATGTGTGATGCGAGCGATTATGCGATAGGGGCTGTTTTGGGCCAAAGAAAAGACAAACAAGCTCATGTCATCTACTACGCTAGTCGGACTCTTACTGGACCACAACTCAATTACTCTACCACTGAGAAGGAGTTGCTAGCGGTAGTCTTTGCCCTTGATAAATTTCGATCATACCTTATTGGTTTTCCCATCACTTGCTTCACCGACCACGCGGCATTGAAATACCTACTTGCAAAGAAAGATGCAAAGCCGCGCCTCATAAGGTGTATCCTACTCCTACAAGAGTTTAATCTCTCCATTAAAGATAAGAAAGGGGTAGAAAACATCGTTGCCGACCACTTATCACGGCTTTCGTCCGACGTACCTAGTGATCCCATACCCATAGACGAATACTTTCTGGATGAGCAACTCTTTGCTACCTCTTCTTTGCCCTGGTTTGCGGATATAGTGAACTACCTTGTCACGGGAGCCGTCCCTCCCGATTGGACACCGCAAGATAAGAAGAGGTTTATCACTTGGTCGTACATGTTTTTCTATGACGATCCTTTCCTCTTTAAATATTGCGCCGACCAAATCATCCGACGATGTGTACCGGATGACGAGATCCCAAAAGTCATCCAATTTTGTCATTCGGAAGCTCGTGGAGGCCACTTTTCGACGAAAAGGACGGCCGTTAAAATTCTGCAATGCGGCCTCTATTGGCCCACAATATTCCGGGATGTGAACGCTGCTTGTAAATCTTTCAATAGGTGCCAACGGATGAGAGTTATTACCTGACGAGACATGATGCCTCTTACCCCCATACTCATTATTGAGATCTTCGACTGTTGGGGTATTGACTTCATGGTCCTTTCCCCCCGTACTTTGGGTTCCTATACATCCTTGTCGCGGTAGACTACGTTTCCAAATGGGTGGAAGCTATAGCTACCAAGACAAATGACAACAAGGTGGTGATTAAGTTCCTGCAGGAACACATACTTTCCCGCTTCGGTGCTCCGAAAGCGATAATCAACGATAATGGCACGCACTTTTGCAACAGGCCATTCGAGAAGCTCATGAGAAAGTATGGTGTCGTTCACAAGGTTGGAATGACTTATCACCCACAGACGAATGGGCAGGCTGAACTAGTGAATCGGGAAATCAAGAACATTCTCAAAATGACCGTCAATCCTACCCGGAAAGATTGGTCACTTAGATTGAACGATTCGCTATGGGCCTATCATACCGCATATAAAAATCAGCTCGGCATGTCCCCTTTCCGCTTTGTGTATGGCAAACCTTGCCATCTTCCCGTGGAATTAGAGCACAAGGCGTATTGGGCGATTAAGGAATTGAACTATGCCATGGATAAGGCCGGTGAAGCTCGCAAGCTTCAATTAAATGAGTTAGAAGAGATACGCAATGATGCGTACGAGAATGCAAAAATCTCCAAAGAAAGGATGAAACTCGCTCACGATAACATCATTCGACGCAAAGAGTTTCTTCCCGGACAAAAAGTGCTTCTCTATAACTCTCGGCTTCATCTCTTTCCGGGCAAGTTGCGGTCACGATGGTTTGGCCCGTTTGTTGTGAAGAATGTTTTCCCTCATGGCGCTGTTGAGTTAGATGATTTGAAAGGGGGAAACACATTCAAAGTAAGTGGACAACGCCTAAAGCCATATCTAGAGGCGTGTGTGGAAGAAGTCGACACCGTTTGGTTATCGGACCCCGTTTACAGGGTAGAGTGAGCTGCTACAGTGAGGTCGTCGCACCCCCGACGCGTATGGGGTGAGTTCTTGTGTATAGTAGACGAGAGTCGTGTGCGTAGTGAGAGTCCATAGGATTAAGGTACAATTAGGTGAAAGCATTCACACGTTTCGGGAAATTGAGTCAAGTTGTGTTGACCATGATATCGAGAGGATTTTTGAGTCCACATTGATAGGGAGTACGCTTATAAAGTGAAAATTTTCGGAGAGGAGCGATCGAAATTAAGTTAGGGGAAGAAATCTATCTCAGTCCAAGCCTTGGATCGGTTCCTTTAATTTTGGGCCGGATCGGTCCGGCAGCTGTAGAAATTGAAATTTAAAGAACCGGACCGGTCCGGTTCCCAGGCGGACCGGTCCGCTTTCTACAGAATTTTTTTCCCATTTCCCAAGGTGCACCCCCCTTCTCCCCAATCCCCTTTTTTCCCTCCAATTCATCCCCCCCACTCCCAAACCTTCCATTTCCCTCCCAAATACACCCCCTTTTCCCTCCAATTCCAAACCCTACCCACACCCTTCACCTATAAATAATCACCCATAGCCTCCCTTTCCCTCCACACTTCAACCACATCCCTCCTATCCTCTCTCTCCCTATTTTTTCCAGTAAAACCTCTCCCGGTTATCATGGCCCAACGACCTGCCCCCACCAAATACGACTCCACGGAGATCCTACCCTCCGGCCGTGGGGAATTCCGTTCCCGCCAATAAGAGCGTTGGTGCAGCCGGTTCTTTGGTCCGGATCGCAAACTCCACATGGAGCGCGTTGTCTAATGGACCGGTCTGCCCAACTCTGTCACCGCCCTCTTCATGGCTAGGGGTTGGTGCCGATTCCTAAATGAACCGTACAAGGCAGTTTGGGCAGCCAAGGTCCGCTCCTTTTATGGCACACTTGTTCGGAGGGGCCAATTTGAATCTCAAGCATACGTGGATGGTACGATCATCCCCTTTTTGTTGGCCCTTCTCACGGCCAAATTGGTCGAATACGACGTTCCCGATGTTCAAGAATTCACATACTCACGGAATGTCGCCCCGATCGCCAAAGATTTGATCATGGAGCGCATTGCCCCCGATGTTGCATGGACGGGGCAAATTGTCGCTGTTGGCCGTCTCAATGAGAAAGCATGCCTCACCTTTCAAATAGTGTGTGAAAACATCTTGCAAACGTCCAATGATTCAGCGATGCAACCTCGTCAGGCCACATTGACCTACCACCTCTTCGATCCCCACACTTCCATCAACTTAGCCCGCACTCTATACGCCGACATCACGGTCGCAGCCCGGGATGAAAAAGGTGCAGCCCCACTTCCATATGCACGATTGATTACCTCCATCCTTAAGGACACTGGCATTCAGGCACCGCTCGATCGTACTCGCATCCCTGGTCCTTTTGGACAGAGAACCCGCACTAAGAGCGCCAAACAGCTAGCAGTCCTTCGGGCAAGGAGGGGAGGTGATAGCGAGGACGAGGCTGCCTCGAGTGAGAGCGAAGAAGAGGAAGATGAAGCAATCGGCGCTGATGCGGAAATGGGTGACGTAGGTGCGGAGGAAGAGTCGGCGGACGAAGAAGACGACCCGGATTTTGAATGGGCGGGTAGCGATCTCACGAACTGGATGTCGGCCCTTGAGACATGTTTCGACCACTTTTTGACCGGCTACCGTCGTGATACAAGCAGGATTATTCGGATCCAAGCGGACTTGTACCGACGCCAAGGGGATCCCAACGAACCATTACCCTCCTACTTCTATGACCCCTATGGCCCCGACGCGCCCAACTCTTACTAATTCCCGCCCCAGTGAAGCTGTATTTGTGTATGGCATTTTTTTTATTTCTTTTCCCTGTTTCACATGGCAGTTGTTTTTCCCTGTTTTGTAGCACAGTCTTGTGTTTATAAAAATCTGCATTTTCTCTATTTGTTTGTTTTATTTATCGCACTTATTATTTTTCCTTATTTAGCTTTTAGTCCTTTTTGCTTGAGGACAATGAAAAAGTCTAAGTTAGGGGGATCACAAGTGCGTATTTTTAAAACTCCACAAATTTTAAAAAATGCCCAGAAATTTCCAAAAAAATCATAAAATTTTGAAAAATCCAAAAATATTTTTGTTCAAAATAAATAAAAATTGGAGTTCAAAATTTTCAAAAATATCATTAAAAGTCGGATTGAAGTCTCAAAGTTGTAAAATTCAACATACACAAAGCCGAAAGTGACCAAAGATGGAAATTGAGCGAAAATTGACGACTTAATGAATAAGTGTGGAGATTAACAAACCCGGTGAGATTGGAGCCCTTCATCTTTGTGAAATTTATAAATCAATCCGAGTTAATTGTTAACTCAAAGTTCTTTTCAACGCCTAAAAAGTCGTCGAGGATCTCAATCCTTTCATTTTGATCGGTTTTGGAAAACGTGTGTAGTATTGCCATGAAAAGCGTGCTATAAATCTCTAAACTTAATTCATCTTGAAACGCATATGGTAACGCAACTAGTATGTTGGACAATGAAGTAGGCCCTCGTTTGTCACCCAAAAATATTGGCCAGAAAAACTAGCGAAAAATTATCCCTTTTGTAACCCAAATTGAGCCGAATAAAATGCATCCTTTTGTTTGACAACCCGAAAAACCTAAATAGCCCGAAATTGCGAAAAATGGAAAAATTCAGAATTTAAGTCCAAAAAGTGCATAAGAAGGGGAAAGAAAAAAAAAAGGAATAGAAATGCTCAACAAAAAATAGCAAGAAAGAAAAAAAAAGTGAAAAACAGAAAAAATAGAGAAAAAGAAGGAAAAAATGAGCAATAGCCCGGAAAAAGCACAAATGGACATTATAAATGATTTTTCCAATTCCAACCAATATACCTTAAAACCCAAAAAAGTTCTAACAGAGTCCAAATTGCGAAATTGGTTACCGCGTGGAGAGCTAAGGCACCAAAAGATAATAAAAGAGATTGAATGCGTGAATAAAAGGCAATGTTCCCGTTTTTAAAATCGTAATCCATTGATGAGATCCTATCACTATAAAATTTCCGTCTTTCTACTTGTGTGCGTGACTTTACGTCCATTATATTTACTCTTTCTATCACGCATACCGAGAGAATAGCCACATTCCGAGTGATTCGTTTGAGAGAGCATTCCGTGAGATTTTAAAATCAAAATGAATTTTCGGATAAGTAACGTAATGGTCAATCGGTGGAAATTCGTGGTTAAATTTCTGGCTTCGCACACACACACTACGGTTTGAGACTTGTAAATATGACTTGATGATGACTATTTTCTGGAAAAGTTTGAATTAGACAATTTTTGTGTATTTTGAGTTTCTTTGAGTCGAATTTTGTGGGTATATTCTCTGCAAACCCTCACGAGACACAACTCGTCCTACTAGGGTAACCTAGGGGTTTAACGTCTTGTTGCATACGCTAAATGCAATCGCTTACCCGCAAAAAAGGTATTATATCCCAATAAAAGGTTTTTCAAGAGTTGAGCCTTGCTAGGATTCTTTTACATTGCTCGGGATGCGCAAAGTTCTAAGTTAGGGGGATTTGATAGGCATAAATTTTTCCAAATTAATCCCTTTAATTTAGTTACTTTTAGCACCTCGAATAACGTAATCGATTGGATTTTATTTCATAATATTGCTACTGACTTATCCTAACGAGTACACCGAGTTTCTGGTATTTCGTACTAATTTTGCAGGTATTTTAATGTCAATAACGAAAGAAAGAAACCGGAAGAATTAAGAAAGAAAAGAACGAAAAGTCAAAAGGGCAAAAGTGTAATTTTTACCCAGAATTCGGATGAGGCATCTAAAGAAAAGTTGAAGGGCCTTCAATTACGAGTACAAAGGAAGAAACGGAACCTCAATCGGAGTTACGGTGTGAAACTTACAAGCAGTCAAAGTGGGAAAAAAAGTCAAAGGCAAACCGATCCGCAGGAGGACCGGACCGGTCCGCAGTGCAACATTCCAGAGAACCCCGGACCGAAGATGGATCGAAACTGAAGAAAAATAAAAGAACCGGTCCGCCCCGGACCGATCTGCCCAAGAAATAAAAGAACCGGTCCGTATTCCAGGCAGACCGATCCGCAAGAGCCCCGGACCGGTCCGGCTGTCAAGTTTTGATTTTTTTATCTTTCTCTAATGGAGAGTCCTAGTGCAGCTAAAACTCTTGGAGTTGTGTAGGGTATTTAAACCTGAGTTTTTATCATTTTTAAGAACGGAGAATTAATATAATTTTCCATTCTTTACAGCAAAACCCTAGTTTGAGGATTGATTACAATTTTAATTTCCAAGAGTGAAGATTATTCAGATTTCTGTGATTACAAGTTTTCTTAATTGCTGCTCTTAATACTTTGGTACGATTAGTAGTTGATTCCTTCTGTCCAATCTCCTTTCTACATCATTCTACAATTCTTCCTTAGTTTAATCATGGTTTTCTGCAATTCAAAAGTTGTTTTCATCGGTTTCAGCATGCTAGGCTAGGTTTTCTAAGGTCGGGATACGTGAACCCAACCTGATGTGATAATTGCATGTGTATAACATTAATCCTCTGAATTTAGTGATTTATTACATATGTATTGCGTAGGAACATGACAATTGTAGATCTTTGGATCTCGTTTGCTTACGGGTAACCGGGATGCTTTAGAATGCAATTCGAGTGTAACTATCGCAATACCGATTTACTCATCCTCTGATTAAGTATGGTGCGGGCTTGAACCTCATATACGTAATGCTTGGGAGTACTAAATTATGTGTCTAATTAATCATTTGAATTTACGATTAGTATTATACCTGCAATACACTAGGGTTGGGGGATTGTATTCCCGTCCTGTTTTTCTCATCATATAGTTTAAAGTTTCAAATCATTCTTTATCAGTATTTTAGGTAATTTAGCATAGTTGCATTTTTCATAATTTCAAAATTGCATTTAGCTGTAGCCAACTCTCAAAACCAAATCATTTTCCCTTTCTTTTTAGAGTAAAAGTTAGGATTCCTTCGTCTTTCCCGTCGTTACAACTCCGTTGTCCTAGTTCCCTGTGGATACGATCCCGACTTACCGGGTTTATTACTAACGCGACAGGCTTGCACTTGAGCCTAGAGAGAACGCACATTAGAGACACTTTCTGAGTCGTGTCCCCTCCTTAAATAGTGCCAAATTAGGATTTAGGGTGTGCCGATAGGCATGGCCTCTGGTCTGCCTAAATGCAGCTGTGTATCTCGCAAAAGTAGATCTTTATCCTTTTTTATATATATTTTTTAAATAAAATGGCAAAATTTGACATGAATAAATCTTTTAATATGTTGCTGGGTACTTGCAACACTTTAGTTAGGGGTGTGATTATTATCAAATATTGCATTTTATTCCCATTTTTGTTATACAATAATGCAATCCCATGCTATTTAAACTCATGCTTTATACTCATTTATTGTATAACCTTAATTATTCATCATTAATCGCTCGTGGGAGGTTTATTTGAGTACTTACATGGTTCACGATGTTAAGAACGAAGTCTAGATGCAATTTGGGAAAAGAACAGTCACATACGCACCTTCAAGGGCAAAATGGTAAATTCAAATGACCAATTTTGGAGCCGGACAAATCACAAAAGTTGTAGGCCTCGAATCAAGGAATGTCTGGGTTTAAACGACGCGTCAATCTGAGCTTGAACGAATAAATTACGATTGTGCAAAGTTCAAAATAAGAAGAAAGTCAATGCCCCGGGTCAAATTTGAAGTCAAACCCCGTGACTCGAGCGCTAGTTAAATATTATTGGGCCCAGAATATGAGTCACGTTGGTTCTTGCAGTGCATCGATCAGAGGTCATATGAGGAAGTTATAGCATTTTTGGGCTTATTTGTAATAATTGGAAACTAGACTAATTAAAGGGTTATATTTTTTTAGTCTTTTTATTTAATAAGAACCTTTGTTGGTTCAGTGGTAGGAGAGATGTGTGTTTTGTTGGAGGTTACAAGATCCCGCCAAGCCCCCATTTCCTTTTTCCTTCCCATCTCGCGCCCGACGCGGCCTCCCTGTTCCAGCCAACGACGCGCGCGCATGTGGTGCATCACCCTCTCCTTACCCTTTTATTGTTTTGTTGAGATGAGGCCACTCTCCCATTTTTTGCTTTTGATCTGTTTTCTTTCCTTTTGTATTTTATAGATAATAGCTGAGGCCCCCCTTTTTGTTTCTTCCTTTCATTTGTATTCTTTTCCCATTTTTCTTTTTTGACCCTTTTGAGTTTAAGCGAGATTCCTTCTTTTTATTTTTTATTCTTTTATTTTATTTTATTCAAGTCTCTGTTTGTCCCCTTCTCCATTTTCTTTCATTCGAGATTTTGTAATATACTTATTTATTTTATCTTTTTTTATTTTCTTTTTTATTGTTTAAGCCTTTATTCCGTTTTCTTTTTTTACTTTACACTTGGTCTTGCACATTCTTTTACTACAGACAAAAATATGGACCCTTATTCTTATAAAAGATCTGCAATTATTAACAAAGTCCAAACCACTTTTTAATAATTAATTCAAACCTTTCCATTTTGTGGTGTTCCTTTATTTCTCACATCCAATTTTCCTCTCCTATGTAAAGGGCAATTTGGTTCATCTTCCAGGATCCAATTTTACACACTTATTATCTTCGTTAGTTTATGGTATGATACTTTATTTTTATTTGTTTCTAATAAAATTCCAGTTTCAATAAATTATTCTTCTGATTTATTTAGTTAGATTATAATTATTTCAATTGTTTCCATAATTAGTTGTTCACTTAAAAATTATTTCCTTCCTTTTAAAAACATTTCTTCTCTCACACTATTTTATTTAATTAATTAAAAATTCTTTCTAAGTAATTTTTATTAGGTTGAGATTAATGAACTCATTTTGAGTGTGTAGTTGCTTCGCTACGATATGATGGAATAAATCATTTTTTTACGGATTGACTATTTCCAAAATTACACCTAACAACCTTAATGGGGTATATCACGTATGCACCATATTTGCGGCACTACATGTGTAATTTTGGGATTATTGTTGAAGCAAAACTCGTGTTAGACTTTTGTGGCAATTTGGGGAGTGACACTCTGGGTTTTAATAAATGTTCAAACGAGTATTAATTGCGTTGCAAAATGCGTCTAACCATGTAATCATTTATTCTATGTATTTTAAAGTGACGAACTTAATTCTCAACCAATGCTTTTATAGTTTTAAATTAATTTAGTTAAATATTCACCTAGAATAAATTGTAATATTAAAACATTTAAAAACAACAAATCATCTTTTACACTTTCTTTTAAAAGTAATAAATCAATTAAATTTTGAATGACATTTCATGTTGATTCGATACCCGAACTCTCCGCTATACATATAAAACACGTGTGGTTAAAGTTTAGTTTTTTTTATTGAAATGCAAAATCGGTGACAACGAAAAACGTATTTACATTATGCTCGATTTTTGCCCGATCAGCCATCTGAGACGGTGATTCGTTACTCTCTACAACTCGAAATTCATAAGTTGAGGATGAGATGACAAATACCGAGCCTTTGATCTCGCAAAGGGGACTTGTGGAAGTCCTTCAAGATGAGGCCCTTAAGCTTCGGGACAATGATAAACCTTTTCATACTGTGGAAGACATCTATTCATTGAAAAAGCAAGTCTCAGACCTCAACATTATGAGGGACCATATGATGACTAAGGGCCTAAAAATGGCAAGAAGAGTTATCTAGGCATAAAGTCAAGCATACTAAGCTTATGGGGAAGATAGACTCTATGCTAAGGATCCATATATATGCTTATTTGAGCTCTGAGGCCTACCGGAGGTTTCTTTTTTAGAAGTAATCTTCAGGATTTGAATTTTGTAAGGCCAAACTTCGGCTACTCTTATTTGAGGTTGATGTCTTCTGTCTCTTTGTTGAGAATCCCAACTTTGCTGAGGAAAACTCCTATAGTGAAAACAACGGTGAGTGTGAAGTTGTAAGTTTTTTATGCCTCTACTTCCAAAGCCAATAATGAAGCCCCTCTTCTCCATCCATGGAGACTAGAGTATAACAACCCCCATTTTCATTGTAACAGTTGGCCAGACCGATACGCCGAAGATGGGGCTTATTTAACAATTTATATTATTCTTAGCGTCAAATAATAAAATAAAAAAAGTAATTAAATCTTCCGCGCATGCAATAAAGAACTTAAATAACATGACTACATAAATGAATAAGTCTCAATCCCACTGACATGGAAATATATGCACATCGCGAATCTAAATAAAAAGTGACTGAATAGATTAATTAGGGCTTATGCGCATACAAAACTCTAAAATGAAAATATTTGGAAATAAAATGAGTAGCAACATATGCTGGAAACCAAGACTGGAATCCATTATACAAATGTAGCTGCAAGTTTGATCTTTCCTCAGCCCTACTGATCCTGTCTAAGTAAAGCTGGAAAATATATTTGATAATTTAGGTCAGAGCCCTAAAGTTGCAAGAATTAACTTCAATATCAATAAATAATAATGTAGTTTATTCGCAATACATGTCGCCCATAGGCTCTCACATGCAATAAGTATCTCATCCCTCATCTATGTGCAATTCTGCATACATTCCTAACCCAAGCCATATAGTGATAACTAGTCTCTGCACTATCATAAATAATCAGTTTCAACTAACTATCGCATAAAAGAGATGTAACTACCTACGTGTATACAATCACAATTCCAGCACTAAACCCCACAATACTAACCCCACATGATACAAATAAAGCACACAATGTATTTTACATTGTATTGGGTCTATTATCAATTGTCTACTTTATTATACTACTAGCGGAATGCCCGTGCCTGAAGGCACGAAAAAAAATTAAAAAGTACATAATCATAAAAAACGGCAAAGATTTACAAAGTACATAATTGCAAAATGGCAAGATTTCCGTTCCCCGACAAAACAAAGTGTAATTTTAAAAAATGGCCATAATCTCCTTTGTTTATAGGACTATCCACACTGCTTAACAAGTAACAAATAATAACATTCAAATAGTCTAAATTCGTCAAACAAATTCACATATAACATTAAATATTTAATATTCATCAACCCAATTCACATTGTGCCTCAAATAAACAAACAGTCAATTAAAAAAAATTTGGACATAGTCTCATTTGTTTATTGGACTATCCACCCTGCTTAAGGATAAAAACCAATCCAACAATATCCAAAGAGACGAAATTCATCTAACAAATACTTTTTAATAAACAAACTTTTGAAAAAAAATCACATATATCAATTGAGATCGTCTCACATGTTGCACTATAATGATTGTCCGTAGTTTTAAAAATGCGACCTGATACAAAACAAAAAAATATAGTTAGACAAATATTATATAAACCATGCCAATTGGCCAAACATTCGTCTTCATCTTTCAAACGCGGACACTATTACTTATGTATAAAGTATATGTATCCTCGCATCTTTCAACGTGTCAGAATCCATCGACACTTAGATGTTGGGGCGTAGTAAGGGTGCCCAAAATCTCATGGGGCCAACCCTTAATGTATGCCTAATGACTTGTACAGTTTTCAGCAGATGTTAAGCCAACCCTCATTTTCTAGGTTTTGGATCACAATTTACGTAGATAGATATAAGGTTAAAAACTGACAACAGAAAAACTGATAACACATAATTTACATGGATGTCACAAAGCCTGATAACACAAAAGCAAATCATCCATGACATTTGTCAAGTTTATTAGAAATGTGAGTCGACTTATAAAATAACCCCAAATCATTTTGTCGACGAACTTGGGCATCCAAGTTTTTTTAGAGACACATAAATGTATACTACTAAGATGATTGGAAACAATTGAAAGTATCCAGATATATGAAAAATGAATTGTCTTATTAACTTGAGATCACAAGTTAGTTTAGGTAATGTCCAAAGTAACCCAATAAAAATATATCAAAATTATTCTAAACTATGTTTCTTTACTTTCCATAGCTCCATAACATACCTGTTGATTGAAATGTTCTTTTCACATTCACTTAAACATAGAATGAAATCATGATCTATAAATGTTGATTGAAAAAGGAATCTAAGTCTTTAGCACGCATAGGCCTATAAAGAATATAAATTTAAAACAATTCAGATTATGTTTCCAATACAACCATAAATGAGAAAGAAAATGGAGAGATGTTGTTGATTACTTATAATGACTTAAAAGAGAGAGAGAGGCAACCGTTTTTGTTGTACTTGAGCACAACATGGATTTGTTACACAAAAATGGCATAATGCTGCCACTGAACCATGTTGCAACTAAAAAGGATGCCATAATGCTTCAAACAATATATGAACCATGTTGCCATTAAAGTCATACATCGTATTTGGTAATCTAACATAAAAAATAAGTATATAAAAAATCAAGCGAAATTCATCCATCGTATAAAAATCACACACTTTACATCATTATAATATAATAAAAAGTTCTCATTGATTAAACATCAAACGGGGTTTATACAGCAGACAAGTCATATAGACCATAGCTCGACTTAATCAATTTTGAGTGAAAATTATCAAAGCACAAAATTCCATCAACTATCATTTATCTCATTATACAATTTGCTGATAAAAATCAAGCAAATTCATCATCATGATATAATTAGTAGCTCTTATGAATAAAAATTCAAATCCTAGGTTTAAACAACCAATATGTATTAAATCTGGGTTTTTTACTTTTAACATATGAAAGTTCTAATTCCAAATGATAAGCGTGTCTTTCTACAACAATATGTCTTGAGAATGTTTGCCAATAACAACTATTTGCTTCTTTTTGCATCAACTATCCGCTTTATTTAAATAAAAAATAAGAATTGCCCTCGATCTCAAATAATCCCGATTTGACATGTCGGTAAGAAGGCCCAAGTATATGCTTGCGACGATCGATGATATTGTAGGGATAATTAAATCATCGATGATATGGAATCCAAGTTCGATCGGATCCGTCTTCTAAGCAAGTCAATGGTATTGTACCTTGTCTAATTCCAAGTACCCAATATATGAATTTTGATGAGTCTTGTAAGCGCTCCACTATCGTAATGGTCACTAGAGTTGGTCAACATAAAAGTGAAATAATCAATGGAGTTGGTCAACGGAAATGGTCAGAACATATAAATGGTCTATAGAATCGGAACGGGCACACCCAATAAGAGTGAAAACAAACATGAATGAAGAAAATAAAATAGTAGAGACCATTTATCTGTTCATTTTTTTTCTGCTCATCGTGACCCAATAGTAAGAAGAATACAACATATATAAAAGAAAAAGAAGAGAATAAAAACAGAAGAGAAATACAAATCATTAAAGAATACCAAAATCAATACAAAAACCAATGGTGGCTGGTTATGTCATACTTTGTTGCCTAGAGATATTTTAAAGTATGAAGCCATGGAAGGGAAAAGACTCGCAACCAAGAACAATATTTAAAGTCACTAACTCCCCTAGTCAATTACTTCACATATCAATGCTTCGATGATCCAACAAATTCATCCAATACTTTTTACAATAATAGATAGAAAGCTAATGAGGCATAAGAGTGGGGTGTAAGATATTGAAACAAGTATTTTGTACTAAATAAACAGAGCTTGAAACTATAATGTGTGTCTAGGTGAAAATAAAATCCAACTATAAGTACATTAAAGACATCGCACTGAAAAAAGTTCATTAAATAACATAACCTTTACACCCAACTTAATGTGGTTGAAGGATAAAAGTTTTCTAAAAAAAATTGGTTATGGATGTTACATAGATGACGAAGAGAGATCATGAAAATATGTCGCTCACTTTGAAGTTCTGCAAAATATTTCACATCAGCAAACATACCACTCTCATCCTCTATTAGTTTGTTCGTCATTATTGTAATACGCATTCGAAAATTCTGCATGAGAGTTGCTTCCCAAGATCATAGTTACGTTTGAACACGAAAGGAAAATGAATGTGGCAGCAAGAATAACATTGTATTCTTAACATGTACAAAAATAAATAAATTATGAACTATTGAATCCTTATATTAACAAAAGCACTATAAGTAGTAATATCATTGAATCACATAAACGGTATCATAAAAGCATTTATATAACTAATTTGACAAAAACTTTTATCGAAATAAATTTGACTGGAAACTACACAGATTTGGATGAGAATAAAGGGATAAAAAAGCATCGGAATTAAATACCGATGAAACATCTAAGTTCATTGTCAAGTTAAATTTGGGGGTAATAAAATTCACAACATGATAAACTATTAAAACTAAAAATTCAAATTTATCACATATAAAGAATTTACAGACATCTACTATAACCAACAATATAGAAATTGCAAAATAAACCACAAACACATACCACTAATAACCTGATAAAAACATTAAGGCTAAAAATAAATGATATGTGATTTTATGGTGATGGAAAGCAACAGAAAATAATATATACATACAAAAGTTTTAATGCACATTACAACAATTTTAAGCGGAAGTTGGAAATTTTCCCTTCATATGGCCTCAAAAAACGAATTTACAAAACTTGTTCGACATGAGAAGTCATATATGAGTTATCTTGTTATAAATTGGACATCAGTTTTGGTCTATCAATGAACTCACCAAGCCTTCCAAGCATGTACCATTTATATATTGGACAACGAAATTGTTGTACCATTCATGCACGCATATTATCTAAGACATGTCCGTTGTTACTTTTTAATAATAAAAATAAGAGCATACCAAATTTGAACTACGATGTGATTTCGAATCGCGATATGATGAATCAAAAATTAAAATGATAGGGTTTGAACTCCATTTTCACTTCATTCCCCGCCTATTGGTTGAAGTACAAAATACAAAAATATGAACCCCCCATTAGCATTGTTGATCTGCTTGTCTTAAAACTAGGATCATATTAGATAAGGGGACAGTAAAGCGGAAACAACTGCCCAACTGCTTTGAAGCTCGAATGCAATTTTGCTTGGTTATGCCAAATACAAAATGAGAACATATATCAAATGAAAGGAAAAATAGGAAACATACATCTTTGAAGTAAATATTTGGTACTGACATCAAATATTTGTGCTCCTCAAATACCATGAATTCACACACAAAAGTAAATATTTGGTACTGACATCATAATATTTGTAAGAAAATTAAACATTCAATACAAAAGTAGATATTTGGTACTGACATCATAATATTTGCAAGAAAATTAAATATTCAATATAAGGTGTACATAAGTAAAGCTACTAAACTATGCCAAGCCTAAAGCAAGATGGGTGAAAAATATTAACTCTAACACTGAATAAATAAGAAGTCGAACCTGAGAAAACCCATGTATAGGCTCATGTCTCAAACCCATAAATAGGCTATGAAAAAACTTTTGATAAAACTGTAATAATAAAAATTAACAACTCAAATATATAATGTTATTAAAAAGGGGTTAAGGAAATATAAACAATACTTGAGATATGGAAGCAAAGAATATTTGATCTGCATCGTTGAATAAAAATAAGGAGAGATGTAAAAACAAAATCAACAAACATGGAAGAATACAAACTGTCACTAAAATAGAGTACACCTTTCAAATAAAGAAAACCACCCTAAGAGTAAATGAACAACTTCAATAAGAATTTTGACATTGTAGGTCTATCAAAATAACGCATACATGCACAATAGACACTATACGTTGTAGACATGGCCAATTTCAACTAGGTGGGCATTTTCACAAACACAAAGAAACATAAACATCTAAAAGCAACTTAAACAACCAATCATATAACCATTATGATAAGCCAAGCCAAAACAACAAAGATAGATTAACAAAAATATCTCAGATAGATAAACAAAAAAATAACAATGCAAGTTAAAGACCAAATTGGTGAAACCCCAAGTTAGTACCTTTAAATTAAACATAAATCCAAGTTAGAACTTGCAAAACCAAAAAATATACAAAAACCAAATTTGTGAGTGAAAAGAGTAAGCTAGTAAAAACTTCATATTACTTTCTCATCCCCCTTTTCTTATAAAATGAAGATACAAATCCACAAGTTCCATAAATTCTCATATTATATTGTCATGTTCCACAAATTAAATACCTTATGCCCAATACACAAGGCTATAGTAATCTTACAAACAATTAGTTCTCAACCCGCACACAACCATGAGCTAAAATTCCTTGCTCAACAATAAACCCGCTAAACCCTGAATCTCCTCAGTAAAAAAAATCCTTTACATCACATCAAAGCATTACCATAAGATAGGCCCTTCCATAATTGGAACATTAAAAATACATGAATCAAGCCTAACTATAAAACGATAGCCTTACCGTTACTACTCAACAAACTTTAACAGTTCCCACTTTCGAAACAAAATCGTAACTCTCTACTAGCACATCGTAAAATAATCTATTCTCCCGAAAGATATCATCCAAGTGCCACACTTGCTCACTCCTCCCTTCAACGTAATTCTATACACAACATGGTTATAACGGCTAACCACTCGCTAAAATCTTACGTGCGATGATCCCAATACCGCTCAAAGCATGACCTAAACACATAGGAGCATAATTTACATATTACCTCCATATTCCAACTGCCTCTCTTCATCAATAGATCCATGTTCGAAGTTCTCTTGCCCAAACTGGCCTATGAACTGTTGTAGGAGTTGCACATCGAAAACCTCCTCAAAAAGTTGCCCTCTACCTCTTTCAGGATAATCCCTCTTCCTATGGCCTATTTCTCTATAAAAGAAACATCTCCTAGCAAATCCCTCCGGACCATCCTGAGGGACAAAACGCGGTTGTGGCCCTTGATAATCCTGCCTATACCCTTGTTGCGGTGATGATCTTGCTCCACTGGCATCATCTCCTCCAGACCTCCTTGATGAACCCGAGTCCCCAAATTCCTTACTCCCTTTTAAATGAAGACGATATTCCTGACTATGTTACAATGCCTCATTCATCACATTGGTAAAAGTCAGTAACGTCGAGTTCCCTAACAAGGGCTGCCAAATTCGCCATTCTAAACTTCCCGAGAACTTCACTATTCGCTTTTCCTCTGTATTTACCTCGTCGAGCACAAAATTCACCAATCGAGTAAATTATTCTTCTTACTCAGCCACCGTTCGATCATCTTGAGTCACATCCAGTAATCTCCTCCTCATTTTTGTCTGAATCGTGGAAGGAAAATACTTTCGGTCAAAGTGTACCCAAAAATCTGCTATGGGCATTGCATCTCTCTACTCCGATGTGGTGACTGATTCCCACCATTGGAGAGCTGCACCCGTTAATTTAAAGGTGGTGAGTATTTATTTCTACACCTCACAACATTCAACCATTCGAAGGTGCCTTTGTATATCCTTCTTCCACCGACTTGCAGCTATTACATCAACTCCCCCTGGAAATTCTGTAGGATGTCCTTTTTGAAAAGCTTCCCGTACTCTTTCCCACACAGATGGCCCTAGGTGGGCTTGAGCTATCAGAGCTGCAGGTTGATGTGCCATCGCATCAATGGCAGCATTTACTGCTTGTGCCATAATATTTCCAACTTCGACTTCATTCACAGCCCCTTGAGGCATTTGGGGTTCTATGTTCTCAGCCCCTCTGTTGCCCTGCTTGGACGACTTCTTCTCGGCGGCATCTGAAACAAGAGCAACTGTATTAGAACGCCATTCAAGTAATTACGCATCGCAGAAGTAAATATAGGCATAATGAACACAACAGTCTTAATAATAGGGATCTACATTAAGAACGCTTATGAAAGAACGCAGAAAACCCGCACAGATCCCAAGACACTAGAACCTGATGCTTTGATACCACCTCCGACACCCCACTTAAAATAATAACGGGTAGCCAGCCCTATACTAAAATAAATTAGGAATCTCAAGTGGATCATTCTCAGCATCTACTGTTGATACTAAATAAACATAGCTAACTACCCAATACTACAATAAGCGGATGCCAAAATTTTTTTAAAACATACAATGAATCATCATACCAACAATATAGTAACTACTGAACCTGATAATATATACACACGTACCACGATAAAAGGAAGTAATCCCATAAAATATAATAAGTACAATAAAAGGAAATACCTGAATATGCTGTCAGGTCACAGACAAAATAACATCCTGAGGAGAGAAATATGAAAGTGCTACAAATATAACCCTTGGGTATACACCCGATATACAAAATGAATCCTTGACTAGGTTTACAAAAGATAGGAAGCGGCTATAACAAAAAATCCCGCAACAGTACACATCTGCTACAACTCTAAGGACACTGGATATAAAAGCATCATTGGCGTCCTTGCGGTGTGACACCTATAATATATTGCAATATATATATATATATATATATATATATATATATATAGCAAGAGAGAAATATAAACGGGTCAGAGCCCGCGGTTTGAAAACATTTATAGCAAGTGCATTAAAATGCATAATAATTAAGAATGCAAAATTCCTTAGTTAAACTGGAGTCGCACTCTCTTGGAACTCAAACTTACCCCTCGACTAGAGCGCGCACCTAAACGTATGCACATGAACCTCAATTAAGATACTCTACACATTCTAGGGACAATTCAATCTTAATCTAAGCATGATCTACACCCGCATAACCCATTATCTAAAACACATAACTTAATAGAATTTATCGGTTTCTAATTATTAACTTAAACAAGTTATTAGCATCAGAATAGTCACACACCATCCTTTTATTCTTATAAAGCATTGTTTCACTATAACACATAAACCTGAGTACTAAGGACTAAACTTCTCCCCACTCCCAACATTGCGCTATGTTTCGTGCATGGGACGTCTCGCGAAGCGAAATCCAAATAAGGAACCCCCCGATACACTACTACATGACAATGTTGATCGTCGAGATCCATTAGGACCTCAATACACAACACATATAACCTCAGCTACTTATTATGAATAACTATCTCTAATTACATAAATAAGATATCGCACAATACCTTTAGGGTCCATATAGCATTATTATAGTTATAGAACACGGTCATTCAACCCTAATAAACACGTACACATAACACACATAACGTGCATTTTAAAATATCCATAACATACTCACTTATAAAATATATATACTCTCTGCAATGCTATCATCTTCCAGGAATTACTCACATTCTCCCGGGTTACCAGCTATCGGATTATTATCACACCGCCCTAGTAAACAATCAAATCACAGCGTATGGGAAGCGATCATAGTTCCTCACCGAAAAATAAGACGAATCATACCCAAAACACTTTACCACTGATACAATAGCTCATAATACAAATAATGGATGCCTATGACCTGGGGACTATATGCTCCCTGCTTTTCTAGTCAGAGGCCTCACCTACATCGCACAACTTCCCATGATAGCATATGCTAGGTATGTCTACCTAATCTATCATATACACAAGATATATATACAATCATCATACATACACCGTCTATAACCTTATGCACATAGATATACAATAATTATCCCGGCTATAAGTATAAACACAACCTATTTTAGTCGTGGATACACTAAATCATTCCCCATTCAGGTTACAGTTGAGTTGCTCATATAAACCCTTAAATTATCGCATTTATGATAATCCTTAAGTTTAACGTCACTAATGGTACACGACCTCTCTCTTGTTGGCCCATAATTATCTCCAAATATAATTCTCTTTGCTAATAGGATTCCCCACTAAGTCAATACGATAACTCTAATTTATACCTTCCCAAATAACTCGATACATCCCCAATATCACATCATATAAGAAAATTACACTAAATCTCCAAAATGAATTTTTCGTATCATATAAGAATGTTCCTAATCGATAAACCCAATCAGAACGGAGTAAAACTCACTCTAGGAAAACTTCACAAAACAACCTTGTTTCCGAATCGATTCAACCCTTTCGAATCGATTCAGTCCTAAAAGCGAATCGATTTGGCCCAATAGACCTGTAAGTCTGCTACATGCCGAATCGATTCGCAAGGGGCGAATCGATTCGATCCAATGAACCTGTAAGTTCTGTAACATGCCGAATCGATTCGCAAGGGACGAATCGATTCGGTCTGTTCAGTAAGCTACGAAATGGCTTATTATCTTCAAAACCCAAACTTTCAAAACCCAAATATATCATCTTCTCTCCATCATTCTTCGACCCCAACATGTTTTTAACATCAAACTCATCCTATATCTCATCCGCTCAAGTTATACACCATCAAACCCATATAAAATCATCAAATGCAAGATCTCCCACCACTATAAGGCTTCCCTCGATAGAGGGAAGGTGGCAAGCATCTGTTTCTGCATATCGGTACACTCCAACATGCGCAGATGGCACTGAATATTCTTCTTCCAGTCACAAGCCTCTACCACATCGGTACTACCCCGAAACTTGGGTGGGTGACCCTTCTGAAAGGTCTCCCTAACTCGCTGCCAAGAAGGTGGCCCCACTGGAGCCTGAACTGCTGATGCCACTGGAGGCGGTGAATGGAGCTGAGGAAAATGGGCTGTCATAGCCCTCAGCCCGAGCCACTATCAAGGCCACCTGAGTAGTGGAGATCAACTCGGGTGGTGGTGGTGGTGGTGGCGGTACCTGTGGCTCCTGATGAGCCTCCCTTAACTCATCCCTAGCCCCAGCCTCTCCGCCCCCTATCTCTTCGGTGGCATATGATAATAGATCAAATCGTATAAGTACGCAATTTATACAAAAATCTAATAGTAGAACAATGATATCTCAAAAGCGGAAAATGAATCAACAGTCCTAATAATAGGGCTCTATAACAACCGAACGCTACACTAAAACGTAGTAAGCCGCACATATCCTAAGGACACTAGAACCTGATGTTTTGATACCATCTGTGACACCCCGCCTAATTAACCCCGGGTGATCAGTCCTAAATTAAATTAGAACAGGTTTCTCAGTTGGTTCATTCTTAGCATCACTGTCACCTTTTTAATTACTAACCACCTAAGTGAGAAAAATTAGACTGGTGCCAAGTTTCATCTTTCATTAACTCAGAGAAATACTCATGTGGAAACATAATAATTTAAACAATCACAATTAATCGAAAACAACCATTCACATCTAAATAAAATGACCGAATAAACCATCGGCTCAAATCCAACAAAAGTAAAAAAGATAATAATAAATCTTAACAAGTCTGACATAAATACTAAATAAAGCTGTGAGCGACATGCTCGAGTAACTGATAGAAAATTCCTACACTAGAAATGAAAAGAATGAGGTGCCAATCAAACTCCCGCAACATCCACATATGCTGCAGCAACGGATCCCTGGAATGAGTCAAGCCCGGCGTCTCTGTGGCTGGACACCTAAAAGGTTATTAAAAATATTTATAGCAAGGGTTAGAACCCAAAACATTTGGAAAAATATTTAGCAAATGGTTAACTTGCAGTAATAATTATGCATGCATACTCTTCATATTTTAGTTAGTGTCGCAATCCCTTGAGGACATCCTCACCTCTCCTCGAATGTGAATGACTAACGCCTTAAATTAATTCCCTTAGTTATTTATCCCATAACTAGATAGACGATATAACCCCTTGCAACCACCCTACTCTAACCGAGTATGCAATAATTATGATTTCCAAGTTACTAACAACATTAACTAAATTAGTCCTTCCAACTTTTAAATTCATATAACTTTAACACCCGTTATACATACAATATAATTCACGGCCTGTATTAAATTACCCGTATATAATTATTTATCTCATTATATACGTATAACCACATCACAACATCGACACATATTTTGAAATAATAAATAATAAACGATAATAATCATCCTCCCGAGTAATAACTCACCGAATGTATATTCTCTAAAGTGCTATCCCATAGGTGTATTCACCTAACCTAGTTACCCCAAGCCAGAATCGCTCACTACTTGGTAAAAATCATACATAATGGAGGCGGTCATATTCCTTCCCTGAAAGTGAGATGCCCCTCACCCATATAACGGATGCTATGACCTGGGGATATACTCGCCTTACTCCTCAAGCTAGGGGATTCACCCTCACCTCCCTGGATAGCACTAGAGTATATATTATAATAATAACTAGCCACTGATATTAATGCACACACACACACTATATATATATATATATATATATATATATATATATATATATATATATATATATATATATATATATATATATAATAAAAACAATCCCGGCTTTACCGTGTACTAAACTTGTAACACTAGCCTATACGTCATAACTTGAGTTTATGGTCCAACTCGGATTTTTAATTAATTTGCACATTAATTAATTCAATTACTTTGGTATCTCTCAACCACTATACCCGAACTCACCCACTTGATCCAAACTTTAATATTTTGGAATATATTGCTCCAAAATTAACCACAATGTGTCACCCATAAATTCCCTCCAAAACCCAATTACTTTCCCTTATAATTGTTAAGAATTTATGTCCTATATTTATTTCTCACTAAATAAGGTGTGGGAAAAGAATTTTAAGTAAATTCCCCTTATATACTAAAAGAGCCCGACCTGCCAAAAATCCTCGACCATCGATCGATCGATCCCAGCCATCGGTCGATCGATAGAATATGTATTCATCTTCTCCGAAACCCTGTTTCTGCCATGGACGAAAACCTTAAATGTCCAACTCCTTCTACAGTCTAACCCAAGTCCTCTCATCAATATAACACACCAAGAACATCCTAAGGAACCCCCATAAAGTCCCCAAATCCGGTTTAATTTTCGTTCTCTCCTATTTTCTGAATTGGGGAAAAACCCGTGTTATTCGTTAATTAGTCTCAACACCAAATCACCATCTTAAATTCGTCTATAATTCGTCTGGGTTTTCACATCTGACCAGTACATATCAATCTCAGATTAAATCATGAATCTCTACAACAATTTCTAATCAGAAGATTTATTTACAAAAACCACATTTTTGTACCCTCTTTACCCCAAAACGAATTTTGATTCCCACTTCACACAGATATGAATTGTAATACAAATAAATGCTACAGAAGGTTAACCGCTTGCATTATGGTTTCGTAGGGTCTGATCCAGAGTTGTGATTCTCAAGGTTGATGATGAACTCCCCTTTGGTTCTTTCCTTTGTCTCCCTAAATGGTTCCCAGTGCCTTTAACTGTTCCTATAGGTTTTTCACAGTGTAATCAGTCGTTCCTCTTTTACCTTTAATTAAGTAATTAGGCTTAATCCCGTTTTTAGCCTAATGGGCCAAGCCCGAGTGATCCAAATACCCCCATGTGGGCCCGATTATGCCTAAAAACGTCCCGAGACCTATTTACTACCCCCGGGTACTTTATTCTGACTATCTTGGCCCTTACGGACTCAACCGTGCACTCAGAATTGGCATCCGAATAAGTTTATAAAATTTCTTATCTCCCACCTAACTTAGTCTAGAATCGACTCCCGATTGAGATAAATAAACCCCACGTCATTAATACTCTTAAGACGTAATTAAATATTACTATTTACCTAGTAATTTAATTTCCCATAAATATTAACCAATTATTCTCCCGATTAATATTTATATGAAAATTCCATAATAAATTCCATTAAATTACGACACACTAGTAATTTAAATTTTTCCCGAATTAATTAACTATTAAATGTATAAAATCACGGGGTGTTACATACTCCCCCCCTTACAAAGGAATTTCGTCCCCGAAATTAGGTCGTACATGTGGTGAAAAGCCCTGTATAAAATCATTCGAACGACATCAACTTCGCTTCCAACGAATTGAGAAACATTAAGACAGTAAGCTCTCGTGTGAACCCCGATCGATGCATCTATAAGATGAGCTTCTAACTATGTATAGGGTCGTTCGAACGAGATGTTAATCTCGTTTGAACGAGACTGTCAAAAATAAAATAAATTTTTTAGGTTCGAAAACCTATTTGAAAAACTGTTTGAAAATGCCTCCTTTTGACAGAAATCAGTTCATGAAAATTTCTTAATACTTTGTAAAAGATCAATGAAACACAAAACAAAATACATACTGAATATACATGATGACATGGATCATATTGAAGTTGCTTGATATTCGGATCCGTCTTCTTGAACGTGTGAACTTGAAATGCCCTCACGGATGTAACGAGATACGCCATACTCGATGTAAACTAGACACTAGGGACAATAATAGACAATATTTCCTTACAAATATTAACCTATGTCTGTTATGATACAAAATAAAAAATCCAAATTATCCAACAAATCCTATACAAATCTAATACCCTCCTAGAAACCCATAAATAGAAAGATACTAAACATTGTATAAGTCTTTAAAAAATCTTCAACTTTCAAATCTTCAAATCTCTTGCTCTATCTTGATCTTCTTTGGGGAGCTTTGTTAAAATTGTGTACTTTCGATAAGGTCATCAAAGTGTACCTACACACAATAGACAAAGAAATATACCTTGTGACGTATCGAGTTTAAAATAAGATAGAAATCATAAATCAAATCAAACTAAATCAAATCTCCCCCATAAATCAAACCAAATCAAATATCTAAATTCCTTTGTGTTCATCGACGGTATCATCAATATGATATTCGAATGAACCCAAGCACATGAAACAACGAACAAATACCGTGACACACAAAAGTTTGAAATAAAAGGATAAGAATAATGAGCATAATCAAATTAAGTCATCATCAAAATTTTCCACTCCCCCATAATTCGCTCTCCCCTTTTTATGATGTCCCAAATAGACAAGGAAAAGAAACATTAGCAATAAATACTAAGTGTGTCACAAAACAATAAACAACTATTTTTGAATTTTTCAAAATTTTCCTCAAAAAAATACAATGATAATACACACCATGAACTAACACTACAATAACCAAGTCGTGAAAGCGTTAATGAATGGGTATGAACAAATTTGATAGGAGAATCAACTCAAACAATCATAACATATGTGCACGGTGAATTTTGGATACTCCTAACGAATGAATTCAAAATCGTCCTTAGGTGTAAAAATTGTTGAATTCATAGGATATCGAATCAATCTAATCAACAAATAAAAGTCTAAAGTGATTTCCACACCAATAACACCCAAAACTATGTAATTATTTTTCGAGACTTTTTCGGGACGTGCAAACTCATCGATCTTTAACTTAACTCCCTCAAAACTCACATATAGAATATTTCACTCAACTCTTTTGTTTTGAACAAATCAATGCTCATATGTAGCTCAACATCAATGTTCTTTTGAATTTGGCCTAGCACTTTATATTTTCTTTCTTTTGAGTGCTTTTAATCTTTTAGGCTCTTTTGTTTTTACAAATGGTGGCTATTCACGCAAAGATCTTTTTACTTTTTTTAGTAGCTCGAGCCATTCCTTTTAAATTAACACATTTACCGGAGATATAAATTTCAATTTTTCCAATCCGGGCAATGGTTCTTACAAGCATTATTTTCATTATCTCATTTTATCGAATTTGGTTTGTTTTAAAGGCAGGATTGAGATGAAAACACCTTGACCAACATGTGACAAACAAGTAAAATGCTCAAAATAATTCCGTGCACATGTGCATTAAAAGAGACAATAAGCCAAAGATGTATAAAGTAATCACTAATCACATCTCAATGACTCCAATACACCATGAAGCACAAGGATGAAATCATGTTGTGTCTCAAAACACTATAAAAAAGTCACGTGGATAATGGAATGATATTATGACTTGGTAATCCTAAATGTCCATCCATATACGGTGTAAATAAACTACAAAAATCTTTTTGTGTTTTTCAAAAATTTATAAAATAAAATATTTTTGCCTTTTTTCATTTTCATAAAAATAAAAAATATTTTTGAATTTTTCTATTTTCTTAAAAACCAAAAATCTTTTTGTATTTTTCAAATTTTTCTAAATGACCGAAAATCATTTTTGATTTTTCTAAAATATGTAGAACAGGGTATGAATACAATGGTAGTACATACTAGCAATAGGCATGAATGATATAAACATGAAAAGCATCATATGCTAGCAAACAAGTCTAAACCTCAATCATTAGGTCTGGAGGAGTTCTCCAAAGGTGTTAACATCCTATGAAAAACATCCATCATATCATGTTAAGTTTTGACTAAATACTCAGCTTGCTCAGGAAAATACTAAAAATCTCTCATGTGTTGTGCAGGAGCATGCAAAGTAAAATGTGTGGGAGTGCGTGTGGGAACACGTGTAGTATCATAATGAGGTAAAAACCTATGAGACACACTACCCAACATAGAGAAAAATTCCCTAACGTGTATATATATATATGTGCGGACTAGTCCGCATTTTATGAATGCGGACCGGACATGTGTCACATGGCGGTGAGCCCAGAAAAGAGAGAGAGTGTGCCTATAATTTAGGCGATATTTTATAAGCGAACCGTTAGGTGACACATGTCCGGTCCGCATTCTTAAAATGCGGACTAGTCCGCACAAGAGCATTATATATATATATATAAGCGCATCGCGCGGGGCTAAAAACTAATTTATTAAAAAATAGTGTCTCCAAGTGTAACTTTGCCACGTGGCTTCTCTAATAAATATCACTTTTCAACAATAAATTCAAGAATGGTGATACTCTTACCGGGTAGTAGCACCAAGCTAGTACCAGGTGCTTTGTTGGCAATTTTTCATTGGTTATCTTTTTTTTTTTGAGAAAATATGGTATAGTTTCTAATAAGGTTATTTATTTATTTTTATTTAAAAAAAAACTTTTTTATTTGAATTTTTTTTATAAATTAGAAAAATTGTATTGTTAAAAAACACAGTTTTAATATAATTTCTTTTTTGAAAAAAACTGTTTAAAAAAAATAAAAGCTAGTTTAATATTAAAAAAAAAACTTTTTCTTTACAGTTTTAAACTGTTTTAAATTTTAAAAATAAGGGGTGCCGCTGGCGCGGGCCTTTAAAAACAAGAGAATATTAGGTAAATGGGTGTTTGAGGGACTAAATAAGTTAAAAATAATTAAAAACATAATTTTTTATTAGATTAGTTTTTTAACGCAAAAATATAAAAATTATTTTAAATGTTGTAAAATAAAAAAAAAAAAAGTTTAAAAATAACGGGTGCCACTGGCGCGGAGCTTTAAAAATAAGAGAATATTGGGTAAATGAGTGTTTGAGGGACTAAATGACTTAAAAAAATTATTAGATTAGTTTTTTAATGAAGAAATACAAAAATTGTTTCAAATGTTGTAAAATAAAAAAAAGTTTAAAAATAATGGGTGCCGCTAGCGTGGACCTTTAAAAATAAGAGAATGTTGAGTAAATGGGTGTTTGAGAGATAAAATGATTTAAAAAATAATTGAAAAAAACAAAAAAACTATTCTAATAAAAAAATGTTTTTTATAATTGTTTTTAACTCATTTTACATGAGAAAAAAAAAAAAAAGAGCCTAGCATTATTCTAAATTCAAAGGTCGTGGGTACTTAAACGACTCCACTCTATTGCTCTAACCCTCTATCTTCTCCATACATTTTACTTGAACGTGTCTATCATCCCCTTCGTCTTCCATTCTAATGGATTACCCACGTCTAGAAATAAATCATCTCTCTCTCTCTCTCTCATGCACTAATTTCTGTAACAAAAAAAAGGTACTCTATCTTCCTCTCTTCCACTCTTCTTTATTTTGTTTTCCAACCCTTGTGTTCATTCTGTGTGATGAATCAGTAATCATACGCTTCTACAAATTTCTCCTGCCCTCCTAGGCATCTATAATGTATCTAAAAGGTTATACATTATTATATAAAGTGAGATTAGATTCAGCAGGCCCATTTCTCACAACTTTCTCTCCTCTCCAACTAGAACTAGAAAGGCCCTAATCTCTAATTTCATAGTTAGATTAGTGTTACGAACAATTTTTTGTGTGAAATATGAAATCTGGATCTACGTATTTTGTTTTGTTTGAAATCTGGCTGTGCTTATGGGTATAGTCGGTTCAAATAAGTAATCAACAACTCCTAATACACCACATGTAAAAGAAGAAGCAAATTATTTCTTAATAAAAATTCCTAATCAATTCAGGAAGACCTTAATTCCTAATCGATTGAGGCACGCATGACTTAATTAAGGTAATAGCCTAAGGGCATGTTTGGTTGCATAAATTGTTTAATTTCATAAATTGATCCATTTCGAATGAATAGATTGTCGATGTATTAATTTTAAATGGGTTTAAATCTAATTCGTGATGTGTTTGGAAAAGAAAAATAGGGTTATTTACTTTTGATATATATATATATATATAATCTCAAATGCACAACTTTCATAGAGTACTCTAACCATACTACTCTATGAAAGTTGTGCATTTGAAATTCATGTTATAATTATAAATTGTGCAATTTCAAGCTTTTGGTGAAATGTATTAATTTAAGTTTTTGTGAATAAACATGAATTGGTTCATTTTTGAATTTGTTCATACTTGTAACCAAACACTAATAATAAGGCAGTTCACGAATGAGTCCATTTTAAATGGGCTAATTTACAATTTTAGGGACAACCAAACAGGCCCTAACACCATAAAGTGATCGACAACTGGCTATATAAGCAAAAGCTAATAAACCGAGAGTTAGAATCCAAATGCCAGAAATTCTTTGATAAAAATCTTAACGGTGGCTTTGGATCAATCCTAATCTAAGGGAAGATTTAAAATATTTCTATAGATTATGTACTTTTAGGACTTAAAATAATATTGATTATGGATACAGGACAATAAACATTTCGTTTTCATTTTTAGTCCCTATTTTTAAATTAAAGGGACACGTGGCATGCGGTGATTGGTTGACTTTTTATGAATATCGGTCCGCGCCAGCGGCTTTATTAAAAAATAGGGACTAAAATTATAAATAAAATATTTGTTGTCCTATTTCCAAAATGCATATTACAATAGGTTCTAAATTTACAAAGCCTCATATTTCTAATCTAAAATCTAACGGTTGATATTGGTTATCTGGATGTACGTATGTTTTTTCCTTTTGAAATAATTGGGCGTACCTATTTTTTCCACCTTTTTTTGTTCCATTATAGCTTTTTGACAATATGCGCAAAATGTCCCTGTTTCAATGTTGTCGGTACGGTTTAAATTTTATTTAGAAATTCATAGCAGTTGTATTATTTAGAAGAACTAATTGCGGGAACCTCTTTTTCTTTTCCCCCTTTTTTCATTGAATTATAAGTGTTTGGCAATATGCCGACAAATATATATGGTGTTGTGTCATTTCATGAAAAATATTTTTTGTTTGGTTTGCTAATCATAGGACTACAGTTTTTGTCTTATCTTATCAATTTAGCATCTACTAAGGTCCGGATAAATGAATGAAGAAAATTGTTAGATCCATGAATAGATGAATATCTTCATAGTTTTGAATTGGGAAGACAATCTACAACTGTTGTTATTGCCAATTAATATCGGAATGGTTAAAATATAGCCATTAAAGGGGACCCTATGTATTACACCTTTGGGATGATTGATAATATACAAAATGGTTCCGAGTATAATTATACAGACTATTTATTAACAACTCGTGCATCGCGCAAGGATTGAACCTAGTATGTATATATATATATATCTGTTCTAAAAGGCCCGCCTAGGCTCCGCCTAGGCCCGCCTAGGCTTGAGGCTTGAGAGAAACGCATCGCCTACGCCTTATTACCCCCTATTCTTAGTAAAAGGCTTAAGGCACACTTTTTTTAAACAAAACAAAGGATTAGTTGACAAATATTGGTTATGGAGCATGAATGTGAGAAAGATGGCTACCAAACATATGGATATATTTTCAAAATTCAAGGTATGTACTATTTTATTATATTACTAGCCTTGGAATAATTAAAATAATAAAAAAAGGACAAACGCCTTTTTACGCCAAGGCTTCGCCTAGGCGCGCCTAGGCTCCTAAGGTTTGAGGCTTGACCTCTACGCCTCGACCACGCCTCGCGCCTTTTAGAACCTTGATATATATACATATATATATATATATATATACATACATATATATATATATATATATATACATATATATATATATATATATATATATATATATATATATATATATATATAATTCAATCCACAATCGCCCTATTACACACAGTCTCTCCCTTTCAATCCAACCGTCGGAATATATAATCTAGCGTTGGTTCCCCTCTGTAAGATATCTCTCTTATCGTAAGGAGTTTTTTAGATATATTTAATCAATCGCATACATTTAAACAATCTTATCTTATAATCACAAATATTCAGACCTAAGCTTTTCTCTACTCCTCATTCCACTATGTATATATGCATTTCATTTGTTAATTTTTTGGGGGGATGGGTGGGGGGTGGGGGGTGGGGTGTGGGTTTCTTTTCTGTTTCTATATCTAATTTATGTCTTTATTTATGGGTACTGATTGAGGGATTAAACTATTTTTCTGTTTTAAAAACATTTAAATTCTACCATGTGTTGGTTAATGTCGAATTCCTGAAATAAAAAGATTTGGACTAAATGTGTATAAAAAAATATTTAAGGAACTTTTTGGTAATTGGTCCTTCATTTCCACTGATTACAAATATACCATTATTTATATAAATATAGTTTATTATTCAAAATTTGAGGGGTCATATATGATTTACACAAAGTTTAACAGCCAAATGTAATTTACACAAAATTTTAGGGGTTAGAAGGTAATTTAAAGAAAGTGTTTAACATGTCATTTTTCTTAATATTTAGGGGGTAAATGTAATATTCTAAAACAATATGTATAATTGCATTTTATCAGTTAATTTTTTGGGGGGGTTCTTTTCAATTTTTATATCTAATTTATGTCTTTAATTGTGGGTACTTATGAGGAATTAAACATTAAATTCTAACAAGGATCCATGTGAAAACTCTTTAAACATTTTATCAGTTAATTTTAAATTCCTGAAATGGATTTGCTTAATTTCCACTGATTAATGCTTTTAAGAGAATCTTTTAGTTGTGGAAACTGTTTTTTGTTTTCTTCATGTCTATTTCTATTTTTCATTTTCAATAGGAAACTTAGAAAACTAGGGATACACGTTCATTGATTACAAATATACCATTATTTTTATAAATATAATTTATAGACATTTTGAGGGGTCATATATAAATTTACAGAAAGTTTAATTGCCAATATTAAATTTATACAAAATTTCATGGGTTAGAATGTAATTTAAAGAAAGTGTTTAACATGTCATTTTTCTTAATATTTAGGGGTTAAAATATAATATTATAAAACAAGATTTCTATTATTTAGGGGTAAAATGTCATTTTTCTTATTAACGAGGGGTAAAATTTAATTTATTTGGAAAGTTTTTAGTTTTATTTTCTGGAAAACACCCTTAATTTCCACTACTAAACATGCCCTATGTGTTTCGTAGAAATTTTCCCTAAATTACATTCAAATGATAAACTATAAAATGTGTTCAAAATCAATATTTTCACAAATAGAAAACAATTTTTTATTTTTTATTTTCCAGAAAATTTCGAAACTACTTTAATATCTCCTCAACCAGTTATCAAAACATCACATATCTTTTTGAGTTACATTTAGACACCTGACTTTGGTAAATTACATTTGTGACCCCCAAAATATTATAAAAATTTCATTTTAATCCATAATATTGAGAAAATGGCATGGCCAACACTCATTGTAAATTACATTTTGCCCACAAAAATTCTATAATCTACATTATGACCCCCATCTTTTTTGTAAATTATAATTTGGCCCCTAACATTCTTTAAATTACACATTGACTCTCAAAATTTTGAAAAATTACATTTAAAAAACAATAGTGTATTTCTAAACAATGAACGTGTTTCCCTAGTTTTCTTAATATTATATTGAAACGAAATTTAGAAATAGAAATGAGAATTGGAAATACAAAACAAAAAATATTTTTCAAGTCCTATTAGTTCCCTTTAAATTATTTGGAGTTGAGAATTTATAGATTTCCTTTGAACTCTTTGTTCAGGATATAAATACGTAGTCGGGAATCGAGAAAGGGGATAACATGGAGAGCAGTTGTGATATTTATGTGCCAGAAGAGGTGGTGATTGAGATCTTGTCTAGGCTTCCTGTGAAATCAGTGTTGCGATTCAAGTGCGTGTGCAAGTATTGGTACTCTCTCATTAAAACCTCTAGTTTTAATAGCAAGCACTTCTTGAATTACCACAACAATCAAAAGCCTCAAGTATATGTTTACAACTCCATTCCTCTAACCGGAAAATGTGGCTTCACCTTGATTCCTGAAGAAACTCTCGTGGTACATCATGATCTTGATAACATAGAAATTTACCCTAATTTAATCGATATGATTGGTCCTGTTAACGGCTTATTTTTTCTTCATCATTCTCGTGATGTTGATGTTGTGACTCTGTGGAACCCCGCTACAAGAGTGTTCAGGTCCGTCCCTCTACCTCTCACTAACCTCTCGCCCCATTCTGCTTGTGATACACATAGGTTTGGGTTTGGCTTTGACCCATTAGCCAACGATTACAAAATCGTTTGGATTCGGTCCATGTGGGGTGAATCTGATGTTGATACTGTTGTTGCATTGTATACCCTTGGTAATGATTCTTGGAGAAATGTGGAGATTGTAGACTCTGTTTTGGATTCTATACGTCTTATAACCAGGTGGGATGTGTATGCCTATTTGGAAGAAGCTTATTATTGGATGGCAAGTACGGGTGCCTATTTGAATGGAGCTTATTATTGGCTGGCAAGTACCGAGAATGGGTCTTACCATACGATAGTTTTGTTCGACATGAGTACTCATGTGTTCAAAGAAATAAAGTTGCCGAATAATACGAAACCGGACCCTCGTTGGTGGTCACTTGTGTTGCACGATGACTCTATTGCACTGATCCGTTACGATCATGCATGTTGTGATCATGGGCATTATCTTGATATGTGGGTAATGGAGGAGGAGGGGTATTGGACCCAACTTTTTAGTGTTAGGTCATGTTTACCCGTCATTAAACCGCTTGGCATTTGGAACAAAAATGAGATTCTTGGATGGACTGATTGTTATGAGCTGGTCTTGTACAATCATAATACTGATGAAACGAGAGATGTAGTCCAAGAAGACAACTATTGCGAATGCTTTTGGGTATATAGGTACAAGGAGAGCCTAGTTTCACTCAATGGAGGAAACCCTGATAAATTGTCCAATATACCTGAAGAATCTTCAAATCTTGTGTGCTATCAGAGGAGATACAATGAATAACAGGAAACCACATGATTAACTGAGGGATTTTTTTCCTTTGTTTTATTTATGTAGTCTGCTTTAACATTTATGAGGCCTTTTGAAGTTATGGTTACAAATCCAGTAGCGTAATGGTATTATTTTTTTTTAAATGATCATCGTCATTTTTCTTATTTCATTCTTGTCATTGTTCTTATTTCATTCTTGTCTATCATGATGGCATACCAACTATTATTGGTTATAGTTGTACATGATTAGTTATGGTTCTTTTCGATTGGTATGCCATCATGGTAAGTTATGTTGTTGAATGGTAATTTGGCAGCATTGATTCTTAATTTAATCTTGAAATTTTCCTCCCCCAATATGCCATGTGGGGTTCATTACATTTGGGTTGAGAGTTGAGTGATTTAATAGCTGTGTTTTTTAGGATTGGGAAAATCTTGGTCTCAGTCAAACTCTAATATGTTGTAAAGTTGAATTTGATCCGCTGTCTGTTGGTAATTGACCAAACGGATATCAATTATAAGTTCAAATTCAGAACCTTCGTTATTGTAAAATGATAATTTTCTTATCTTTTCATATATTAATACCAAATTTTAGTGGTAGGGATGAACTACGTTGAGAGGAGTCTGAAATACGTTTGTTTAACTGTTAAGACTGGTCATTTTGCAGACCGTGATAGAAATTCGTGATGTATTTCTAGCTCTCTTCATTTTTACCCCGGTAAACATTTATTTGGATTGAAATTGGAGTTAAATTCCTTTACGTTACATAATGAGTTATTGCAAATTTGGGCCTGTAGATCTGTATTTTTTTAGTCTACGGTCCAAAGTTTTGCATATTAACACTTCAGGGTTATTTTTCACTTTTTGTGATTTTTTGAGAGAAATAAGTGTTGCAAAAAAGACTGAAAGCATCCGAACAACAAAAATTGACTTTAAAGTGCAAATACAAAAACCTTAAAACACATTATTCTGAATGTTCTTTGTCTTCCATTGTAATAAGATAATTATAATGACAAATACTTTTATGTTTTGAGTGAGATATGTGAGATTGTCCGTTATTCCTATGCATATACATCAAGATGTTGCTTTATTATTATGCATTGGGCATCTAAATTCATCTAGAACAATTTCTTTTTGGTATTTAAGTTTGTTGAGCAAAAAATTATTTCATATTTTTTCTCCCCGAATATATTATGTTTAAAGTCTCTTCATAAACATTATTTTATCATTCACGTTAGTTACTTTGTTGATATGTTTTCCAGATGTTCCTGTTTGGAAATTAATAGATCATCTCTATTGC
This sequence comes from Sambucus nigra, assembly GCA_949130495.1. Lineage (NCBI taxonomy): Eukaryota > Viridiplantae > Streptophyta > Magnoliopsida > Dipsacales > Adoxaceae > Sambucus > Sambucus nigra. Next base: position 525,754,066 of record OX422220.1, read on the forward strand.
GCATTGATCCTATGAAGAGCTAACATCCCTTAGCAAGAGTGTAAACTTCATTATAGGAGAAAACATACTTGACCAACTATATATATATAATAGAAGCCTTTAGGTTTTAGTCACAAGTGTGAAAGTAATCTTAAATCGTAGGAATCTAATTATTGTGTTACTAGTTTGTGCTTGTAAGATGTCTTCCAACTGATTATTATAAACAAGCCTAAAAATAGGATTATCATGCAAAGATCGAATTATTTGAAGTCTCGTATACAAAAACTAAAAAGCAAACAAAAAAAGTAAACAAAAGGTATCATTGACTTGAAAAAAATATAAACGAAAAGGGCAGTCAGATTTTATATATTAAGCGTTTAGCAAAAACAATTGAAATGTAATTTCAACAATTCTTTCCTCTGTCGTGGGAGCCTAGTACTGGTCAATTCCTTTGCTCTCTCATCAGTAGGAAAAAATAGGAGAGTCTAATTAGTGGTGGTGTTAGCTTTTCTGTCAAATTTCTATGTAATTCATTCTACAACATATAAATTCACTTGCGTTCACTTGCTCTTTGATGTATTTTTATTGATCTCTACATCTAGGATATTTGATATGAACATATGTATTTGCAGCAAATTATTTATTGTATGATAAGCATGGGCACTTCTAGAAGTAGACGAATCTCTATGGGGCACATATTGGACACCAGTACTACAATATGTGCGTGTGGCGCGAGGGGGTGGGGTGGGATGAGGAGGACGGGTAGAAAATGGAATATATGAGATTTTGGTGGAATTTGATTTTTTTTTGGTAAGATATGATTCTTTGTCGTTTTGTTACTTACCTGAAAATAGTTCTTTATCTAGTGATTAACCAAAATTTTCATCATATTGGTAAGATGTTCCCCAACATGTGCGAGTGTGAGATGCTTTATATACATACTGGTGTACATTCCATTTAGATGACATTTAGGCCTAGACAACTAAATATATGTCAAATGTTAATAACTCTTTTGTGTAAAATTATAGTCTCTTCTGGTCTTCTTTAATTGGTATTTTATTTACGCAAACAGATTCTCTTTTTATATTACACGCTGAAAATGTAGGGTACAATTTTTGTAAGGACATTTTTGTCCATCATCAAGTTATATGTCGTACGCCGATACACCGTTGGAAAGAGTCAAGATCATATTGTCATCAACGGATCCGAACATCAAAAAGAAGGAAGGAATCTGAGATTCAGGAAGCCGGACCGGTCCGCCTCTTTTAAAAAGGAACCGATCAGCCCCGGACCGATCCGCCCCGGACCGATCCGCCCCGGACCGATCCGCCTGCTCAAATGGAGACAGTAAGCCTCGGACCGAATGCGAACCGATAGGAGGAAATATTAAAAGAACCGATCCGACCCCGGACCGATCCGCCTCAGGCCCGGACCGGTCCGCCTGGGATAACTTCGAACAGTTCCCAGTTTTATTAAAACTCTTCAATGGTTTTCTTTAAATACCAACTTCGGGAGAGTTTATTTTCAAGACTTTCAAAGATAAAATCCAGAGTCCTAATACTCCAAGTCTTCATCTTTTGAGTTCCCCAACTCATGTTTGATTCACACAACTTTGCCATATGATTGTGAATCACTTTTGAAACCCTAGAACACAAGCTTTGTGTATTTTTCATCTTTGTGGAGAGAACTTTGCAACCGAGGGCTGCGTGTCATTGCCGAGGGAGTCTCTACAAAGATCTATGACTGCGTGTCATTAAGGAGTGCTGCGGTTCTTCCTTTGCTGTTTGGACTGAGGTTCATGTGGGTTCGCTGCGTGTGGATTCATTGTTGTATTTCATTGTAATACTTGTAAGTTGCGATTTACTCTTTATAGTGAAATAAAAGGTTTTGCCCTTGCGGGGGATTTTTCCTTAAACTTTGTGTCGCATGTTTATTTGTTTATGGGTTGACACACACACGCACTTTTAGATGCATGTTTAGGGGCTGAATTTTAATAAGTTTGCCAAAGTAGAAATTTGCGAAGCTTTTCAATATCACGCATATTTTTCCTTAAACTTTGTGTCGCATGTTTATTTGTTTATGGGTTGACACACACACGCACTTTTAGATGCATGTTTAGGGGCTGAATTTTAATAAGTTTGCCAAAGTAGAAATTTGCGAAGCTTTTCAATATCACGCATTCTCAAATATATGTCAAATGTTAATAACTCTTTTGTGTAAACTTATAGTCTCTTCTGGTCTTCTTTAATTGCTATTTTATTTACGCAAACAGATTCTCTTTTTATATTACATGCTGAAAATGTAGGGTACAATTTTTATTGCCGAATTCCTGTTAATGGGACTAAAAGTTTATTGTCAATGCTATTTTTGACCCTTGGAAGAGAAATCCTATCTCATCCTCGAAGGGGCTAGTGAAAATTACCGGAGATGTGCTATTGTTAAAATGTCAATCCCATACTTAAATGAGTTGATGTATTCAGTTGGTGATTTATATTTGCTTGATTTAATAGGTGAATACGTTTAGTTCAGCAGAATATAGGACGAGGTTAAAAGTTATGATTGGACCCTAATGTGATGGCCATAGTAAGCATGTAGATGTGTTTCCTTAGAGTTCATGTACCTTTAATTGCCATGTTACATATGATAAAAAAATAAATTCTTATTCGACTTTACCCCTTAATTTATGTGGTATTTGGTGATACTCCCTACATGTTCGTCGATCTATATTATAATAGCGAGACTAATTCTGTTGCTATATGCAAGAAATAGTCACTGGATTCGCTGGAGATCATTATGAGATTAGTATTTTGGATGGGCTGGGTGTTCCCCATTATGCTAGAGAAGGTCCTAAAATTACTCAAGTGGTATGGATATCCCCTCCTATAACATGAATTAAAGATGAAAACTACTGGTATGGGCAAAGGAATCCTGGTCCAGCTCCATACGAGATTATTTTTAAGGATTTTAGATGCAATTTTCTTGGAGCTTTCAGTTCAAGTTTAGGGCATAAATTTTGCTAAACTTAAGGGATCCATTTGTCTTTGATAAGGGATGGGAAAATTTATGGTTGGAATGTTATTCCAGTTTTGTTATGGAATGTTTTAAATCTACCCATGTTGATCCACCATGGCAGCTTAGAAATGAAATGACTAAATTGTTCCAGACAACTGATATCTATGAGGTTTCATTGCCCTCACATCTACGAAGGGGACAATTGTGTAGCAGATTGCTTGGCCAATATAGGGTTAAATTACCCAAATGGAATATTGTGGGATTCTATGCGTCGTGAGATATCTAATCATGTGGAGAGGAACTTTTATGGATTGCCTAATTATCAATTTTCATAAAGTTCTTGTGTTGCTTCTATTTTGTGAGTTGTTTTTGTATTATTCTGTCCACAACTATGTTTATATAGTTGTTAGTGTGTGTTCTGCTTTGTCTTGTATTCTTTATTGCTGCATACGATTGAATCCCAATCTGGTCTGCTTTGTATTATTCTATTTGGGATGTGTTTGGAATTAATGATGCTATTTTAGCACTTTATATAGGGGAGCTCGTTGTAAACTCATAGTACTCTGTTTCTTTTGATTAATAAAATTGACTCTTTTGATTTGCTATAAAAATATATATTTTATAATTAATTTTATTTTTGAAAGTAAGTTAGATGAGTTTTTTTATTGAATATTCAATACATGGAATGAGGAAAGCCTGTTATTGGAAATATTGGAAATGGCTAATAAACAACCAAACAAATAAATAACAAAAAATAATATTAACCAAACATACCTTAGTTCCAAATGGATTAAATATATAAAGGCTCCCAATTGATCTTCCCCAAAAAATATATGTTACGACTCAAGAAAATAAACATTCCATTGATCTACGGAGTTGGAACTCAGTAAATAATGGTCATAAGATAAGAGCAACAAAAGCTAAATAAAGTAAACATTCAGAAAATATAAATGCTTATAGTACAATGTTGGAATTTCCGTAAAAGAGATTGTGGTATCAATACTAGGAAGTTAAAGAGAGTGTGAGTCAGATGCAAATGTGGAACATAGAGTAAATTAAAAGAACATGTGGTACTTGGTCATATCAATTTACTAATCCAAACTTTGTTGGTAGGATGTTATTTGAGAACAATACTAAAAAATTAAATGTAAGACGGGGATCTTTAAATTTTGACAACTATCAAGTTCTGAAAATTTTATGGTTTATTGCAAGAATTTTCATAGTTGAATGTGTCGGGTTCAATTCTTCAACTTTCACTCAAAGTGTTGTTTTAACTTAGTATTAGGGTCAGAGCTATGGTTTAAACTTTCAACTTTGGGTAAAATCCGCCTTAAAGATGCATGAATACAAAAGTATATTTAAATTAATATCTAACACCTTGAATATCATATCTCTAATATCCATTTAGATTATAACATATCACAACCCCAACTAGGTTCTACTATTGTGCTACATTTTACCACGAAGTAACTCCATGCTGTATCATCACAGATATGTATTGAAATATTATTAATAGCTCCATACATGAGTCAACTTTACCCTTTCGCTACCATTTATGTATTTTTAGGTTAATTTTCTACTTTACCCCTACGAGATAAAACATTATTCCCCCTATGCAACATATAATGCATATGGTACAAGCGTATCGATGAACATGTCTGTGTGCCTATAATTATTGAACTTGTAGGAGGTATCTCCAAATACCATGTTAATTAACCTGGTAAAGTAAAAAAAGAACTTATTATCTTCTCCTATGTATCATGTGAATTAAAGGTATATGAATTTTGAGGTAACACATCTACATGCTTACACTGACCCTCACATTAGGCTCCAAGCCTAACTTTTAACCTCCTCTTTTATTCCCGTGGAACTAAAAACCTTCACCTACTAAATCACGCAAATATAAATCACCAACATAATACATCAACTCATTTAAGTATATCATTAACATTCTAACAATATTACATCTTCAGTAATTTTCACCAACCCCTGTGAGGATGATGAATGATTTCTCTTTCAGGGGCCAAAAATAGCATTGACAATCACTTTTAGTCCCATTGACAGTAAGCAAAAAAATTGTACATTTCAAATTCATCATGTTTTATAAAAGGAGAATATATTTTAGTGAGAAAATAGAAATTCAAGAATTTACAAAATTGTACCTTTCATATTCAGCATGTTTTATGATTAATCAGTTGATAAAGAACCATTTTTTGATGAAAGTAGCAACATGACAAAGCATCATATCTTACGAAAAATGAAAATCTTCCACCAAAATCTCATATATTTCATTTTTCTGCACCCCACCCCACCCGACACACACACACACACACATTATAGTATAGGTGTCCAATATGTGCCCCAAAGGTTTGTCTACTTCTAGAAGTTACATGCTTTCCATACAATATATAATCTGTTGCAAATACAAATGTTTATATCAATTAACCTATATGCAGAGATCAATAAAATAAATCCAACAGCAAGTGAACGAAAGCCAATTTACATGGAGTAGGATGCACTTTATAGAAATTGACACAAGAGATATCACCACCATAAATTATAATCTCCCATTTTTTCACGTTGATGAGATTTTACAGAATTGACCAATACCAAGGCTCCCAAGACAGAGGAAATGATTTTTGAAATTGCGTTTCTATTATTTTCAAGCTAATGATAATTTTTGTTCACTTTTTGAGTTTTGTATACGAGACTTACGAGAATTAGATCTTTGCTTGCAAATCCTGTTTTTAGGTTTGTTTATAATAACATATTGGAAGATATCTTACCAGCACAAACTAGTAACACATATATGGGATTCCTAGTAGAAATGGATTAAAAATTACTTTTCACACTCGTGACTAAAACCGAATGGGTTCTACTATGTAGTTATTTAAAGATGTTTTCTCTTGTAATGAAGTTTGCATCTTACCAATTATGTTAGGCCTTCATAAGATCAATGCACGAGAGACAACCTAATATTTCAAACTGCAAATTTGAACATCTGGACAAAGCCAAATTGAGGGATGATTAGAAAAACTATCATGAATGATAAAATATGTTTATGAAGAGACTTTGAACATAATCTCTTCGGGAAGATAAAACATGAAACAAATTTTTACTCAATGTATTTAAATAGTTTCAAAATATAGCTCAACATAAATCTTGGTGCCCAATGCAAAATAACAAAATGAACATCTTGATGTATATGCATCGGAATAATGAACAATCTTACAAATATCGCTAAAATCATAATAGTATTATTCATTATAATTGTTGGGTAAAGGCCTATATTTATGCTAAAACATCCAGAGTCCAGTTTTTATAAATAACAACTAAAATCATGAAGAGATAAACATTTAACAAATATAAGTTTCAATATAGAAGATCTCCTAAAAGTCCAAAACAAATACCCAAGAGTTAAGATTGTCAAAATGACAGTACGTTTTAAAATCTCAAGATTGATTTTTTTGGAACTGAGAAAATCTTAAAGCGAATACACTTCATTCCATACAAATTTGAATAGCACGCTTCATTAATCCTAAATAGGCAACAAGATGATATTTGCGCTTTAGGGTCCGATGGATATGAGTATTCTTGGTGTGGGGTTAAAAGTTTTTCATACTTTCACTTTGGAGTCCATTTTCACTATTTTGATGCTTTTTAATCACTTCTGCAACATTTCTTTCTCTAAAAAATATCACAAAAAGTGAAATTGAACCCCCAAAGTGTAAATATGCAAAACTTTGGAACATATACCCAGTAGCCCCAAAATGCAATTACCCATAGAATTAAACGTAAAGGAGTTTAAACACTCAAATTTCAACACAAATTTCTCCAGGAAATATTAATGCTTACTAGGGTAAGAATTAAAAGAGCTAGAAGAAACGAATTACTAATTTTTATCAAGAGCTGCAAAATGACCAGTTTTAACAGTGAACAAACACATTTCAGACTCCTCTCAACGTGGTTCATCCTACTACTAAAAGGTAGTATGATTAAAAACAATGATAAGAAAAATATCATTTTACAATAACGAGGGTTTCGAATTTGAACAACTTAAGTTTGATATATGTTTGGTCTATTATCAACAGCCAGTAAACCAATTTCTTAATTTCAACATATTAGAATTCGACTTAGAGCAAGATTAACCCAATCCTAAGAAGCACAGATATTAAACAACTCGGCTCTCAACACACTATTTACTGAACCCCATGCGGCATATCGGAGAAACATTTCTAAATTACATTAAGAGTGATTGCCACCTAATTACCATTCATAACATAACTATGCAAGATATCCTACCAATCTAAAAGAACCATAAATAATCATGTACAACTATAACTAACAAAATGAATCAAGCTAGGAAGTTGTCCTAATAGATTTTTACACACCAGCAGAACATTACACCCAAACATAATGACAAGAATAATTTAAGAAGAATGTCAATGATCATTACAAAAGAAACAAAATAATGGCATTAAACAATGGGATCTATAACAATAACTTAAAAAGCCTTCAACAGAAAAATGTTAAAGCGGACTACAAAAATAAAACAAAAGAAAGAAAAAATCCCCCGGTCAATCATTTGGCTTCCCATTATTCAGTGTCTCTCCTCCGATAACACACAAAATTTTAAGATTCTCCAAGTATATTGGACTTATTATCAAGGTCTCCTCCATTGACTGAAACTAGGCTCTCTTTGTACCTATATACCCAAATGCATTTGTAAAACTTATCTCCAATGAACTCTCTCATTTCATCAGTATTATGATTGTACAAGACCAGCTCATAAGAGACAGTCCAGGTGAAAATCTCACTCTCATTCCAAAGGCCAAGCAGTGTGACAAATGGTACATGTGGACTAACAGTAAAAAGTTGGTTCCAACACCCCTCCTCCTTCATTACCCACGTGTCAAGAAAATACCTATCACAACACTCGTGATCATAACGGATCAGTGCAATTGAGTCATCGTGCAACACAAGTTTCCACCAACGAGGGTATGGTCCTGTATTATCTGGCACCTTCATCACTTTAAACACATGACTACTCATGTCAAATAAAGTCATCGTATGGTAAGACCCATTCTCAGTACCCGCCAGCCAGTAATAAGCTCCATTCAAATATGTACCATACCCACCCTTATCACTGGCTATAAGATGTATAAAATCCAAAACAGTGTCCACAATCTTATAGATTTCTCCAACAATCATTACCAAGGGTATACAATGCAATAACAGTATCAACTAATGCACACACAATAGAATAAATCACACGTATATATGTATACACCACTCTTGTAGTATAGACGAATACGACATCCCTGGGTGGAGACCCGCTATGCGTGCATACTCTGCTATCGAGTCCTGTTACATCATGTACTAAGTAAAGGACTTCTGCTTCGAAATCACCCTCGAACCATAAATTTATGATTCACACTATTTGGAGGGAAACATAGTTCTAAGCCTTTGGGCTACGCACAAAGCTAACGCACCCAAATGACCGGTCACACTATCATACACACAGGTAGTGCTCAACCCTAAGTTTTATGTTCTGAAGAACAAGTCTAAAATCCACCCAATGGCTCATCAAGATAAGACTGTCCACGACGCGGAACCTCCCGTGATAGCAGGTAGCGTAGGTATGTTCACACACATAAGAAGTCACACAATAGGTATTCACACAACCTATATATATATATATATATCATCAGTATAGGTATACACGCAACATGTAATATATCCCGTACATAGTAGATAACTCTTGAATATCCTACGTAGTATCAATTAACCATTATACTTATCATCGTACATTCCTGAGTATTTCCCACCACTCGAAGGGTCCCAATTATCCCTTAAATTATTTCAATTGTCCTAACATCTCTCTACTACTGGTCTAGACTTAGGTTCACTCATGCTCTCCGTGACCCGTCCTAATTCTCTTGAATTCATTAAATACCAAAATATGCTCAATAATTCCTAACATTAATTCTCCTCAATTGAGGAAACCTCAGCCCTATCGTATGCTTACTAAAATTACTAAATCCCTCATTTAAGTTTAATAATGCCCAAAAGTCTCCCCAAAATTTATTCACAAGTTCTAGGCTTAAATAGGGGGAATTTCCAAATTCTGGGCAAATCGAATCGATTCGAAATGTAGCAGTTCATCTCCTTCATTCAAATTTTGCATTTTCACCATTTTTAATCCTTCAAACCTCCATTTTACAGTCCCAAACTCCCAACAAATTATACCAAAATATATAATAACATATATAAATGATTTCTAATGTATCGAAATCATTAAATCATCAAGGGGAACAATTTAAACTAGATTAATTCTACACTTCAATCCCAAAACCTCAGATTTTTTCTTTGTTCAAGAACATCAACAAACTCAGATTTCTCCACATTCTCATGTTACTAAATTATTAGATTCATGCTATATACATGAGTGAATTATATCTATCATGATTTCTACCCAAGAACATGAATTTAATCTCCAATTTAAAGCCAAGAATCTTTTATTCATGAACATAGTCAATCCTACACTAACATGGATAGTATATGCAATCAAATTTTTGCAAGATAAACACTTTCCTGCAGTTTGTAGGTCTGATTTGTGCAGAAAAATGGTGGAGTTGTCTTCCTTTCCTTCCGATCTAAACTCCGGTGGTGGTGGTGGTGCAAAAGTGGTGTGGGAAGCCTTGGAATCCTTCACATTCCTCCTCCAATAGCCTCTCTCTATTTTTGTAACTGCTAACCCTACAACCCTCAACATAAATGATGATATAACCCTAGTAAATTCATTGGTCCTTTTACTCCAAAAAGCCAAAATACCCTTTTGGGGTGCTGGTTTGGCCTAAAAAATGCCCCAAAATCCAAACCAAACCCCCCGAGTACACGTTTCTAACTATTTTGGCCCTTCCAGACACATTGTGAACTCAAAATGACCATTTGGATGAACCATAAATAAATCACATTTTATCTCATAAATTTAAGTCCTGACACGCGTGTCTCGACTAAATTACTGTAACTGCCGGATTTCTCACTCGCGACAATCATAATGCATTCTCAGTAATTTATTACCTGTTCACTAAGTAATACTCAATATAATTCATACAAATACATATTAACCTTTGTCTCACTAATTAATATTTATTTTAATCCGAATTAATTTCCTATTAATTTCCCATTTTAATTTAATAAATCCCAATATAAAAAATCAATAAAAATATGGGGTTTTACAACGGCCTCGTTAAAAGTTCGTTTGAAGGGGACTTCGAATGACATTTCAAATGAGAATTCCATTTCATGCAAATGAGATCTTCATCTCGTTAGAACGAGATCTGGCAAAATAAATTTTTTATTTAAAAATCTAGCCTCGTTTTAAAAGAAATAAAATAATTTCTATTTGTTTTAATAAAATAAACATCCCAAAGTAAATTCAAGTAATAAGTAAAGTCTATTAAAAATTATTATACCTCAAAACGTGGAGTTCCTTTAATGTTAGAGATGATGCATATTCGAATCTTCGTGACGGCTCATGACGAAGTGTAACGGGACATGCCAAACACTATGTAAGCTTAAGCTATGGAAACATTGCCCTTACAAATCTCCCCCTTTGGTGATTCCAGTGCAAACATAAAATCCAAATTACATTTAAAAAAAATATGACTTAAAATTATCCTAATACCCTCCCACACCCTAGAAAATGGCTAGGTACAAGATAATGAAGTCTTATAATCTCAAATCTCCACAAAAATTCTTTTCCTCCCTTTGGGTACTTTGAATTCATAAAGTGTAATACGAATATGATATTCAATTATACCTGCATACATAAAATAAAGAAAATACCCCGTGATGCATCGAGTTAAACAAATAAAATAAAAACACATAAGTATTTCTCCCCCATAAACCCAACTCATGAAAAATCCCTCGTAATTTGTTGGCCCCCTTTTATTTTGTCCGAAATAGACAAGGAGTAAAACATAAAGCAAACAAATGGAGTGCATAACAAAAATAGAATATCATCACAAAGATATAACAAATAAGCACATGTAATGATAAACTCAAAGGCATAAACCACCAACTATTTTTGAAATTTTCATTTTTTTTCTTTAAAGCAAAACTATAAATACAACACACACCATGAACAAACAATAAAATAACTAAATCGTGAAAGCGTAATGAATGGATGTGAACGTATTAGATAGGAAATCAACACAAACAAACATGACATATGTGCACGAAGGATTGAGAAACCACTAACGAATGAACTCAATATATACCTTAGGTGTAAGTAAAGTGAATTCATGTGATATCGACTCAATCAAATCAAACAAATCAAAGTCTAAAATGATTTTCACACCAATAGCGCTCAAAACTTATTTAATGTTGTTCAAGATTTATTATGATGTGCAAAACCATTGATTTCAACATAACTCCCTCAAAGTCTCACAAAATCAAGACATATCTCAACAAAATGTTTTGAAGAAATTAATGCTCATATGTAGCGAAGCATCAATGTTCAAACAAAATGGCCCGACACTTCTGTTTTTATGTGTCTTTAATCTTTTTGGGCTCTTTAAAATTGCAACTGGTGGCTTTTAATTCAAAGTCAACATGTCTTTCGTAGCTCCACCATTCCATTGCATAAAATCAAACAAATTTTCGTAAAAAAGAATTATAAATCCGGACAATGTTTTTTACAAGAATGTCTTTTAATCTCTTGTTACAAATTTTCCGTTTATAGGAAAGATTAAGATGAAAACATAATGACCAACATGTGACAGAAAAGTGCAATAATCATGTAAATCCGTGCTCGTGTGCTTTAAAGGCAACAAAGAGTCCAACATGTAGTTGTTATCAACGAATCACATCTTAATGACTCCAAGCATTATAAAGTACATGAATGAAATAATGTCATGTATCAAAACACTATAAAGTAGTCATATGGATAATAAAATGATATTGTGACTCGAAAATCTTAAATGTCTATCCACAAATGGTGAAAAATAAACTACAAAAATCTTTTTGTGTCTTAAAATTTTTTTTATCAAAAATAAAATCTTTTTACCTTTTTCAATTTTTCTCAAAAACCAGAAATCTTTTTGAATTTTTGAAAAAATATATCAAACCAAAAAATATAACTGCAATGGTAGTACATGATAGCAATAGGGATATACGATATAATCATGAAAAGCACCATATTCTATCAAAACAAACACAACTTCAATCATTAGGACTAGAGGAGTCTTCAAAATGAGAAGACATCCTAACAAATTCCTCCATTAAGCATTGTGAGGTTTTAACCAAATATTCCACTTACTCTCAAAGACTACCCAAATCTCTCTCGTAATTTGCATGAGCATGTGGAGCAACAAACATGGAAGTGTGTGTGGGGGGGGGGGGGGGGGGCTCGTGTAGGTACTCATATAGTAGCAAAACAAGGAGCATACCAATGAGACACTCTCCCTAACCTAAATAAAAATTCCCTAAGGTGACCTTTACGTTTGCAATGGGAACACACAAAAATGGGCTTAGGTACTCCTTTCTCAAAAAATATTGAACGATCTCTCCTAATGGGATTGAGACGTCTAGGTGGGTTTGATTGCGGGCCATATGGATCTATAACAAACTAGGGAACCATCTCGGGTGCAACGTGTGAAGTGGATGCACTGTCATTACCTATTTCTACCCTCTCAACTTTACCCAAAGTGAGATTGAGAACCATTTTCCAACCTTCTTAGATGAGTTCTCTAAAGGGACTTTGACCTCCCGAGAATGTTCGAGATAACTCTCGACTTGGGATACACGTGACGTAATAATCGTCATCGTGTTGGTCAAATCACTATTTTCTCGGCCTAAAGCGATTAACTTCTCACTCAAAGAAACCTTCACCTTCTCGAGTTGACTCACTTTCGCCTCACACACCCTCAAACTATCTACCTCTCTCTCCAAATTGGCTACCCTAAGAGACAATTCTTTATTTTGCATTTTTGTTTTCAAAGTCTCGGTATATAAATCTCTAAACACTCTTTGGAGATCCCCTTCTTCCTCACAATCAATCTCACTCTCTTCATCTTCCGAGCGACTCAAAACACCATCGAGGCTTTCACTTTTACAAGTGCCCTCATCATCGTGGGACAAACTAGAAGTACTCACGTGACTAGCCATGAAAGCTACGACCTTTTCATGCGATGATTCTTCCCCCCAAATCAACCGACTTGATGTCACTATCGCTAAGTGTGGTGGCTTTATTAACAAATTATTTTCCCTTTCTCCTTAGCCTAGTGGGACACTCTTTAGCCATGTGCCCTCTACCTTTATACTCAAAACACTTAATTTCTTCCTCTTTCTCATCTCCACCCTTGGTCTCACCCCTATTTTTGTTTTTCTCAAGAATCTTTTGGAAGAATTATCTTTGAAAAATTGAGAAACTTTTTAAATTCTTTTGCAAATAAGGCCAAATCATCAAAATCATAGCCGCCCTCAGAATCAGACTCACAAACTTTCTCTTTTTTCTTTTTCTTAAAATGAGTCTTTAAAGCTACCCCTCTACGCTTAGGTTTGACACTCTCGGGATCCATGTCGATCACATAAGTTTGAAGATCTCCTACAAGTTCTTCTAACCTAAGTGTATCTAATATACCCAAGGAATTCAAAATAGTGACCTTAGGAATAAAACATTTAGTAAGGAATCTTAATATCTTTTTCACGATCCCAGTCTCCTCAATTTTCTCACCCAAATTAAAATAAGTGATAACAATATCTGATAAACGCTGAATAAAATTCATCAAAAAACTCAAACACTAACATAGTAATGGTATCAATTTGGGTGGTCAAATTTTAAAGCTTTACCACTTTAACAGTGTTGGTACCCTAATGTGTAAGCGGGAGAGTATCCCATGCTTCCTTAGATGTGGAGCACATCATAATACACCGAAACTTGTCGGGTGTGACGGTTCTAGAAATAACACTAAGGCCACGTGAATTAAGGTTACACCATCTAAGTTCATCCTCAATCCATTTGGCGATAGATTTCGGACTAATTAAATTATCAACCGTGATCGTCGGTGGAGTCCACCCTCTTTCACAAACAAGCCAAGTACATTCATCGATAGCTTTTAAACACGACTTCATTCGGGCATTCCAAAATGCGTAATTCGATCCATCGAAAATGGGCATCTGATTATATAAGTTATCCATTAGCACAAAACTTTTCAAAATCAAAATTTTCAAAGAAATGATATAACTTGAAAACTTTTTGCAAAAAAAAATGGATAACACGATAAATTAGCGTAACCCGCTCTGATACCAATTTGAGAATGTGTCCTAATAGTCCAATGGATTAAAACTTATTTAATTAGATGTCTAAACAAACACAAATCTAATTTTAAACCTTGAAATCCCTAGAACATGCAACTATGTGATATAAAGTTGTAAAACATGCAATCAAATTAAAGATGACAATTTCAGGAACAAAAACCTTTTGGTTAAAAACCTCTTTTCATCACTTTGAAAAGTTTACAAGACCATCGACTTACAAACTACTTGATAATCGCCCACAAGTATAATGTGTGGTGTCTTCGTACAACCTTCAAAGAATAAGCCTCGGTCCTCAGTCCAAGTCGTTCACACGTAGCAGCTCTATGCTCGGTGCCCACCGATCAGAAGTGATCCGCCTCGAGTATCACAAGTCAGCTATGGAGAAGCCTTCTCCACAAAGATTTATGTAAAGGATACAACTCTTTCTAGGGTTCCAAACAGATTCACTCAAAACAAATATTCTTATGTGATTTTGTGAATATAAAAGGGTTTGGTTAACTCAAAATATGAAGAACTTTTGCAGAGATATGCACAGACGTATTTTGCAAAAGACTTATTAAATAAGGAGACAAAATAAGTTTTTATAGGAGAGAACATAATTTTTGGGGCGGCGCAATCTAGTTCAAATGAGAATGCCATGTTGTTTGAATGAGACAGTGTTATCGTTAGAAGCAGTATCGAATGAGCTTCGAATGACAACAAAAAAACCAAAAAAGTACGGCCTCGTTAGAAGACATTTCAAACAAGAATTACATCTTGTTCAAACGAGATCTGCATCTCATTAGAACGAGATCTGGCAAAAAAATAATTTTTTATTTTATTTAAAAATCCAGCCTCATTTTAAATGAAATAAAATCGTTCCTGTTTGTTCTATTAAAAATAAACATCCCAAAGTAAATTCAAGGAATAAGTAAAGTCACTTAAAAAGCATTATACCTCAAAATGTGGAGTTCCTTGAATGTTAGAGATGATGCGAATTCGGATCTTCGTGACAATTCATGACGCACTGTAACGGGATATGCCAAACACTATGTAAGCCTAAACTATGGACAAAATTGTCCTTAGAGTGGGTTAAGTCAAATAATACATTTAAAAATGTGGGTTAATTTAAAACCCTTATTTTAATTGGATTAATGGATAAATGTCATATGTAAACATGACCTATTTTTAAAGCTCCTTAAACCGCACACATATTCATATAGAGGTGTTGTTAAAATCACATTTTATTTGTCGTATGAGCAACCTTTTTAGTTCATCACAAATACAATAAATGTCTTTAAAGTGGTGCACATATTAATATTAAAAGTTGACCTTATTCGCACCCTTACTTTTTGATAGGGGTGATAAAAAAGTTAATTCAACCGAACTGATCCCTTTTTTATACTTTTTTCTTAACTACTTCAGTCCATTTGTTTTAGCGGATCGACCAAGTCAGTCCAGTCTATGGTTTATCGGTTCCAAAATCCTGATAAGACCTACCCAGACCAACTCTATAAAAAAGTTATTTATTTTTACGTATACATGTATAGGGAGGGGATCTCCAATGGACCCGTTTTAATGGGTCCAAAAAACGGGTGATTTTTTAAATAAAAAAAAACTGTTGATTTTTTATGGGTTTTAAACATTTTAGTGTACCCATAAAAATCCATATCTATATACATGTACATGTATGTGGATTGTTTGTTTTAAACCTTAAAACCAACAATCCATCCAATTTTGACCGTCTATATACTATAGAATGATTGTCGGTATCGAAGTACATATATTTATATGATATATCTAGATGTGTTTTGGTATAAACTATCCAATGATGGACATTGAATCCTGGGGGTTTATATCTCATGGTTTAAATTTGTGCCATGTGGCACCCAAGATTCATGGGCATCTCACAATTCACTTAAACAAGCCTCCAAGCATGGGCAAAGCATGCATGGGTTTAATTAAAGAATTCTGCAAAATGTAATCTTAGCTCCCACTCCCATTTCTTTAACCCCAGTGGCGGAGCTAGGATTTTGATTAAGGTGGGGGCACTTGTAGGCTATTTTTTTCCCAAATAAATTACATAAAAAATCAACATCATATTAATAAAAAAAAATATTATAGTATCGTAACAAAACTTGCAATCATACTTCATTACCAAAAAAAGATGAAATACATATTTTTCATACAAAAGTAGAAGGTTGTCAAATACACCCTCATGAACTAAAAACATTCTACAATCTATCTCTCCGGGTCTTCATTTGCTGAAAGCAATTCACAATTGCGTCATTGGTAATGCCATCAAAGATATCTTTTTCAATGTATGTCACACAACTATCACTTAACCAACCATCCCCCATGCGGTTTCGAAGATCAGTCTTCAGAATATTCATCGCCGAAAATGCTCTCTCGACTGTTGCCGTAGAAACAAGAAGGATTAATGACAACTTAATAAGCTTATAAACTAAACCATACACAATGTGTTTTCCTTTCTCCACCATCTTCTTAGACAACCCACATATCCCCTCCACTTCAAAAAAGTCCTCATTTGATTTTATATCAAATTCAAACAATTCTAGCTCATCTCGAAGAACTATACGTTGTTGTTCTGTGAAATTGTCGGGATAAAATTTAGAGAGATGAACCAATTGTATGATATCAATAGCAACAAATGAATTACTTGGGTTTAAGGATGACATACATAAAAGAAATTCTGAATTCACCTCATTAAAACGATTATTAAGCTCAACAAGTTGTTTATCCACACATAGGTAAAACAGATCAACTTGGTAATGATGTAAATTTGTTATCCCCGGTTCTCGTCTTGATCTTCCCCAAAGACTAAAAGTATATTCCATATTAGGAATGACAATACCATGTTTTATACAAAAAGAAGATACTTCAATCAATAAACTATCCCATCCACAATCTCTCATCTTTTGCATACGAGTCTTGGAAAATTTAACTAAAGCGATAACATTCACAATGTCTTGATCTTTTCATTGTAATGCTTTTGAAAGTTCATTAGTGATTGCAAGTACATTTCTCATTAAATGCAAGGTGAATATGTAATCAAAATATTTCATCGATTTGATCAAATTTAATGCAGCATGATGCCCTAGCAATATTGACCAAATTATTAACTAAGAAGAAGAATTCATCAATATGCTTCAAATCTTTCGCAACATGAACAAGTGCTAATTGAAGTTGGTGTGCAAAACAATTCACATAGAATGCTGACTTGTTCTCCCTCAAAATAAGTGATTTCAGTCCATTATACTCGCCTTGCATGTTACTTGCCCCATCATAACCTTGACCACGTAAATTTTTCACAGTCAAATTATTTTTGTTGAAAAATCTATCAATTGAAGCTTTTAGTGAAATTGTCGTGGTGTCAGGAACATGTACTATGCCTAGAAATCTTTCCATCACAAAACCCCTCTTGTCCTCATACCGCAACACAATGGCCATTTGATCTTTGACTGACACATCACGAGCTTCATCAATTAATATTGAAAATGGTTCACCATTTAGATCTTTTAAGATTTCATTGGTTATCTCACTAGCAATGGCATTTACAACATCTTTTTGAATATCCGGTGATGTTAATTGATGATTTATTGGAGCATTTTTTAGAACAACTTTATTTACTTCACCGTTACTATCCGTTAGCCATTGAAAAAGTTCAAGAAAGTTTTCCTTATTCATCGAATGTTCTGATTCATCATGTCCACGGAATGATAGCCTTTGTCGTAGTAGAAATTGACTAACATCAATAGTTGCATGTAACCGTAGATGATACTCAACCCGACACTCCTTCGATTGGTTGTCAAATAGTGTCTCAATGTGTTGATTTTGCTTCAATAGATTTTGACCCTTCATATATGCGAAAATATGCGTATCAGAAACAACATGTTCTTGAAGTCTTCATTTATTTTTCCAACTATTATATCCACTCCTTACAAAAACACCACTTTTATTTCTGTCCACAGTCTCTGGACGAAATAAATAGCAATATAAGCAAAATGCAACATCTTCCTTTACACTATACTCCAACCAACTCCTAAATTCGATCAACCACATTGAATTAAAACGACGAGACTTGATACCAATAAGTGTTTGAGGAAACACATGCGTTGAGGGTTGACAAGGACCCATTTGCAAATATGCTCGTTTAACATCGTCTTGATCATTTGGATCATAATATGAAATAGGAGGTCTTAAACTAGGATCAAAAGGAAGATTTGATAAATCAAGTTCAATTCGACTTCGACTTATCTTTTTGATATAGGTTCAGTTTGGACATCAATATTTTCGGTTGGTGGCACCATATCATTGGAAATATTATCTCGAGTTCTTTTATAATATTTTTCCTTAGCTGAAATAAGAAATAATGTCTTAGTTTTTATTATTTCACATTTATCAGGATATCTAAATTAAAAAATAATTATACTAAAATTTAGGATAAATACCTCAATAGAGACCACACAAGCAAATCTCAATCCACGAATTAGTTGAGCAACAACAAAGAAACCCTCAACCATATGTAACACCCCTTAATTTTGATGAATTAATATTTATTCTTTTTGGGATAAATAAAAATATTTAAATTGGAGACACTTAAATTTATGATTTGGAGAATTTATTTGAGTGGGAAGAATTATTTATATTTGGCAACTTTAAGTTTAATTATTCGAATTTTTGTGTGGTATTTTGAGGTCAAATTGGATAATGATATAAAGTATTTCGGATGACAATTCTGAGTGCTTGGTTGAGTCCGGATGGGTAAAGATAGTCAGAAAAGAGTACCCTGGGGTAGCAATTGGGTCTCGGGGTATTTTTGGGCATAGCCGGGACGACACGGGGGGATTTGGGCCATTTTAATTAGGCCCATTTGACCAAAAACGGGATTAGGGGTTTTAAACCTAATTGAGGGAGTGTTGAAAGGCAGTTAACACAATTCTAAACTTAGGGCTTTGAGAGAGAAACAGAGGAAGCTAATCAAGAGCCAATTGGGGATCTTTTGGAGTCAAATTAAGGGACTAATTGAGTGTTCGTCATCAAACCATTAACTACACCAATGGATCAGACTCTATGAACAATTTCAGGAAACTGGTTAACTGTTGTGATTCCTAAATTGTGATAATCAATTCATATCATAGTATGTGTATCAGAAATCTGTTTTGGTTATGGGTTATATAGCCAAAAGGGGGTTTTCCAGATTTGAGTAGTATATGTAGGTTGAGACTAAATTAATGGTGAATATGGATATGGGACTGTTAGAATAAATTGTAGGATTTTAATTATTGAGTATTGGTGACAAGTTTCGAATCAGTATGACAATTTTATATCTCCGTAGAATAACTCGGGTGAAATCCAATTCGAGAAAAGTTTGGGATTTTGATGAATCGATGAATAATTTAGGTCTTCTAGGAAGATTAGAACATATCCCTATGTAAAGGAACTATTGGTTGTGATTGGGTAAGGGTTTGAGAAGAAACTAAAAGCTTGAGGGTTCATCAATGGCCGAACAGGAGGTTCGGGAAGGAGCAGACCCGTTCGATCGATCGATCGATGGAAGGGATCGATCGATCGATGGTCCCAGATTTCTGGCAGGTTCGCCAGTTTTATATATAAAAGGGAAATTAATTTGAGATTTTTCACCTACTTGGGCGACACCAAGTATTAAATTAATTGATGTGTAAATTAATTCAATTAGAGTCGGATTGTAGACTCTGGAAGGTAATAAATTAATTAAGGAGAAAAATTAATTAATTTGAGTCGACCATAGACTTGGGAATATACAGGCTAGTGTTACGGGTTTTAATACATGGTAAAGCCGGTATTTATATTATATATATATATATATATATATATGTGTGTGTGTGTGTGTGTGTACTTTATGTGTGCTATTAAATATCAGGGACTAAATATTTATTTAATTTATATACTCTAGTGCTATCGAGGGAGGTTGCGCTATGTGGGTGAATCCCCTAGCTTAAGGAGTAGGCGAGTATATCCCAAAGTCATAGCATCCGGTATATGAATGAGGAGCTTATCTCACTTTCAGGGAAGGAGTATGACCGCCTCCACTACGTTTATATTTTGGACCAGGTCGGTGAGCGATTCCAACTTGGGTAACTAGGTTATGTGAGCATTCCTAGTGAGATAACACTTTAGAGGAAATTATCCGGTGAGGGTATACTCGAAGGGATGGATATACATATGATATACGTGTGGATGTTTTTAGTAAAGGTACGTATATAATGGTATTAAATATTATATGCGGGTAATAATACAGTGTGTGATGTATTTACTTTATGTAACTTGTGTCACAGTTATATGATATTATTTAAAAGAAATTAATCAGGTTAATTGGAGAGATAATTTATAAACCATGAATAATAATACTCGGTTTAGAGTAGGAAGGCAAGGGAGGATTATACTAGGACTAGTTGGACAGGGTAGTACAACTAGGTGGGGTTAAGGTAACCGTTAGGTGTGCACATTAGTGGAGGGGTGAGTATGTCCTCAAGAGAGTGCAACACTAACTTAAATATGAAGCGCATTCATACATTTTTATTACTGCAGTTAATTCACTTGCTAAATATTTTCAAAATATTTTGGGTTCTAACCCTTGCTATAAAACTATTTTCAAAACCTTTTAGGTGTCGAGCCACAGGGACGCCATACTTGATATTCTATTCCAGGGACACGTAGCTGTGGAATATGTGGATGCTAGCAGGAGCTTGGATTAGACACATCGTTCATTCCTTCCTAGAGTATGTGTCATCTATCAGTTTCAGTTTTACTTAGGGCTTGTCGCCCAGAATTTTCAGTACAGTTTTCAGATTTATTTGTTCAGTTGTTGGATGATTATTATTGGACTATTTACTTTGGTAGCCGATGGTTTATTCGGCAAGTAGTTTAATTTTTTATTCAGTTTGTTTGGATTCATTGTTGTGTATGACTCATATTATATTTCCGCATGTTATTGTTTTGTTTAATTAAAAAGTTAAAATTTGGCACCAACGTTTTGGAATACGAGGTGGTTAGTAAGTTTTAAAAAGGTTTTCGGCAGTGATGCTAAGGATGAACCAACTAGGATTATGGTTTTAATTTGATATAGGACTGATCACCCGGTATTTTATTAGGCGTGGTGTCACAGATGGTATCAGAGCATCAGGTTCTAGTGTCCTTAGGATATGTGCGGCTTTTCACGTTTCAGCTTAGTGTTCTTTGATATAGAGCCCTATCATAGGATTGTTGTATTCTTATACGTATGTGCATTTGCGTCCTTCTGCCAATTACTTTACATTTGATGGTGAACTTATACGATTCGATTCTCATTTCAGATGCCGCCCAGGAGAGAGAGAGAGCAGTTAGGGCAGCAGGGGGAGATGAGACTAGAGAGGCTCATCAGGAGCCAGAGTTACCGCAAAAACTGCCAGAGATGATTTCGGCTGCACATGTAACTAAATTAGTGGCGCAAGCAGTTGAAGCGACGATAATCGCAATGGAAAGATACTTTCCACGAGATCAGCCACAAGCGTTAGTGGTACCAGAGGTTTAGGCCCACCCGGGGCCATCGGAGTGGCCGCAAGCACGAGAGGTCTTTCAAAAGGGCCATCCACCAGAGTTTCTATGGAGTTCAGATGTAGTACTAGCATGTCAGTGGAAGAGAGATATCTAGCGTCACCTACCCATGGTAGATTGCAGTGAGGTGTAGAAGCAGATGCTAGCCACTTTTAGGTTAGTGGAAGCAGCGCTACAGTGGTGGGAGTCAATCACCACCGTTGAGGAAAGGGACACGTTGACTATTATCGAGTTTTGGGTGCGGTTAGACCGCAAGTATTTTTTGCCAATAGTTGAGGCTGAGATGAGGAGGAAATTCAGAGAGGTGACTCAAGGGGGCCGTTCAGTGGTCGATTACGAGGAAGAATTCACTCATTTGGCAAATTTTGTACCGGATGAGGTAAGCAACAAAGAAAGAAGGAAGGCGAGGTTCATGTATGGGTTAGTCTAGAGGATCATGCAACATCTGATTGGTAATCCTGCATTGGTATCTTATACAGACGTCGTTAATGCAGCATTCCTGCACTGCCAGGAGTATCGCTTCCACATAAAAGGAATTAGGAGAGGAGTGGAACCCAGCCAGTCGGATAAGGCAGGAGGGAACAGTACCAGTGGGGTATCCCAGCAGCAGGGGGACAACAGGGGAAGGATTTTCGGCAGGGAAATCAAGCCAAGCGATTTAGATCTGGAGGCTATCGAAAGGATGTCCAGGACTTCCGACAAGGCCAGCAAGGAATGGATTAGTGGTAGGGTGAGTTTATTAGGAGGTGTTTCGTTTATGGGGAAGTGGGACACGTGAAGAGAGATTGTCCTAAGCGAGGCAGGGGTCAACTACAGGACGAGGTTCTGGATGTACAACCACTACAACAAGTCATGGGTGCGTTCGGGCAGGGGGAAACTGCTGAGGAACCCGAGGAGCAGCCATTGCAGCTAGAATAAGGAGGTAATTATCCTTTTATCCTATGGGCATGGGAGGGTTTCACAATATAAAAAAAAAAATTCACTAGAGTTCGCGGGTAAGTCGAATTTTGTGGGTACGCTGGCTATAGTAGCCATATTACATATATATATTTTCGTGGGGTAGTGGATTTATTTGGTGTTAACCATGAGAGAGTGGGGGTATACACAGAGAGAAGGTTTGAATAGTATGAGGGGTTACTACTTTCGAGAATTATGGGAGTAGGGTAGATGTTTTTTTCAAATATCGGCTAAATAGCGATGGATTTGAACTATTGTGGATAGTAAGGGTAAGTTTTGGTGTTCGCGACACCAGGGCATGAATGATTTTTACTAGGTATCACCTGAGAGGGCGTCTAGCCTATATATATGTGTGTATATATATTATATTGTGTGGTGCGGTAGACACAAAGTGAGGTCTAGTGTTCTCATATTTTATCCCGGTAAGTAGGGGTGTCTACTGAAGTGAATCAGGATGGTTAAATTTGTCTTTGAGCAGGGAGAGATAGCTCGGGATTTAGTTTGCGCAAGAACTAGTGATAGTAAGGGCGCGATATTTTATATTTTCTTTTATAGCATAAGATTAGGCGTGTATGCTTTTGTGTTAAGAGACAAGTATTTGGGGGTATGTACTATGGACTGAGGGTCTAACAGACCTCCATGACCGATAATGTTAGGTAGTAGTGTATTGGGGGGTTCCTTGTTTGGATTTCGCTTGCGAGACGTCCCATGCATGAAACTTCGCGCAACGTTGGAAGTGGGGAGATGTTTGGTCATTAGTACATGGGTTGGGTACCTCGGTTATTATTCATATATGTGATGTGACTACGGGTTGGAAGTTATATTATGAGTTACGGCTAGCATAGTCGGGTAACTTTAATGCGGTTAAGCACGGGGACAGGGTGTATGGACACCTTGGTTAAATTAGAGCAACATTCGTGCGGTAAAGCATGGGTAAGGGTGTATGGGCACCCTGGTTAATTAAAATGCATATTTACGTAACTCTTAGTTAGAAGCGGAGGAGATAGATGTAGCAATCTTAGGGGCGCATGACTAGGGAGTAATATTTAAAACTTGGAGTACTAGACTTATCTTAATTTTGAGGACGAAATTCCTTTGTAAGGGGGAAGTATGTAACACCCCGTAATTTTGAGGAATTAATATTTAATCTTTTTGGGAGAAATAAAAATATTTAAATTGGAGAAACTTAAATTTATGATTTGGAGAATTTATTTGAGTGGGAAGAATTATTTATATTTGGCGACTTTAAGTTTAATTATTCAAATTTTTGTGTGTCGCATTTTGAGGTCAAAATTGGAGAATGATATAAAGTATTTTGGATGACAATTCTGAGTGCGCGGTTGAGTCCGGATGGGTCAAGATAGTCAGAAAAGAGTACCCTGGGGTAGTAATTGGGTCTCGGTGTATTTTTGGGCATAGCCGGGCCAAGCAGGGGGATTTGGGCCAATTTAATTAGGCTCAATTGACCAAAAACGAGATTAGGGGTTTTAAACCTAATTGGGGGAGTGTTGAACGACATTTAACACAATTCTAAACTTAGGGCTTTGAGAGAGAAACATAGGAAGCTAATCAAGAGCCAATTGGGGATCTTTTGGAGTCAAATTAAGGGACTAATTGAGTGTTCGTCATCAAACCATTAACTACACCAACGGATCAGACTCTACGAACAATTCCAGGCAAGTGGTTAACGGTTGTGATTCCTAAATTGTGATAATCAATTCATATCATAGTATGTGTTTCAAAAATCTGTTTTGGTTATAGGTTATATAGGTAAAAGGGGGCTTTCTGGATTTGTGTAATATATGTAGGTTGAGACAAAAATAATGGTGAATATGGATATGGGACTGCTAGAATCAATTGTAGGATTTTCATTAGTGAGTATTGGTGACAAGTTTCGAATAAGTATGACAATTTTATATCTCCGTAGAATAACCCAGGTGAAACCCAATTCGGGAAAAGTTTGGGATTTTGATGAATCGATGAATAATTTAGGTCTTCCAGGAAGATTAGAACATATCTCTATGTAAAGGAAATGTTGGTTATGATTGGGTAAGGGTTTGAGAAGAAACTAAAAGCTTGAGGGTTCATCAATGGCGGAACATGAGGTCCGAGAAGGAGCAGACCTGTTCGATCGATCGAGCGATGCAAGGGATCGATCGATCGATGGTCCCAGATTTCTGACAGGTTCGCCAGTTTCATATATAAAAGGGAAATTAATTAAAGATTTTTCCCCTACTTTTTATTTAGTGATAAATGCATATGTAGCACATTTTCCTTAGCAATTATAAGGGGGTATAATTAGATCAAGAGGGTGATGATTGTACGTCATGAAATGAGTAAATTTTGGGAAATAATTCGTAGGTATTAATTTTTGTACCGAGGAAAAATGTTCGGGTATTGTAGTTGAGTGATACTACATTATTAAAGGAATTGAGGTGAAATTAATTAATTATGGGGCGGAATATAGAATCGGGTATTAACGATGGTACGGGCCAAGGGAGAGAGTCCGGGTATATTGGTTGGGTGACACCAAGTATTAAATTAATTGATGTATAAATTAATTAATTTAGAGTCGGACTGTAGACTCGGGAAGGTAATAAATTAATTAAGGAGAAAAATAAATTAATTTGAGTCGGCCATAGACTTGGGAATATACAAGCTAGTGTTACGGGTTTTAGTACACGGTAAATTCGGGATTTATATATATATATATATATATATATATATATATATATATATATATATATATATATATATATATATATATATATATATATATATATATATATATATACGGTGTGGTGATAGTATATATGTATGTGTGTACTTTAGGTGTGCTATTAAATATAAGGGACTAGATATTTATTTAATTTATATACTCTAGTGCTATCGAGGGAGGTTGCGCGACGTGGGTGAATCCCCTAGCTTGAGCAGTAGGGCGAGTATATCCCCAGGTCATAGCGTCCGGTATATGGGTGAAGAGCTTATCTCACTTTCAGGGAAGAAGTATGACCGCCTCCACTACGTTTATATTTTGGATCAGGTCGGTGAGGGATTCCAACTTGGGTAACTAGGTTATGTGAGCACACCTAGTGAGATAGCACTTTAAAGGAAATTATCCGGCGAGGGTATACTCGGAGGGATGGATATATATATGATATATGTGTGGATGTTTTTAGTAAAGGTACGTATATAATGGTATTAAATATTATATGCGGGTAATAATACAGTGTGTGTTGTATTTACTTTATATAACTTGTGTCACGGTTATATGATATTATTTAAAAGAAATTAATCAGGTTAATTGGAGAGATAATTTATAAACCATGAATAATAATACTCGGTTTAGAGTAGGAAGGCAATGGAGGATTATACTAGGACTATTTGGACAGGGTAGTACAACTAGGTGGGTTAAGGTAACCGTTAGGTGTGCACATTTGTGGAGGGGTGAGTATGTCCTCAAGAGAGCGAGGCACTAACTTAAATATGAAGCGCATTCATACATTTTTATTATTACATTTAATTCACTTGCTAAATATTTTCAAAATGTTTTGGGTCTAACCCTTGCTATAAAACCATTTTCAAAACCTTTTAGGTGTCGAGCCACAGGGACGCCAAACTTGATATTTTATTCCAAGGACACGTAGATGCGACATATGTGGATTCTAGCAGGCTCTTGGATTAGACGCATAGTTCATTCCTTCCTAGAGTAGGAATCATCTATCAGTTTCAGTTTTACTTTGGGCTTGTCGCCCAGACTTTTCAGTACAGTTTTCAGATTTATTTATTCAGTTGTTGAATGATTGTTATTGGACTATTTACTTTGATGGCCGATGATTTATTCAACAAGTAGTTTAATTATTTATTCTGTTTATTTGGATTCATTGTTGTGTATGACTCATATTATATTTCCGCATGTTATTGTTTTGTTTAATTAAAAAGTTAAAATTTGGCACCATCTTTTTGGAATACTATGTGGTTAGTAAGTTTTAAAAAGGTTTTCGACAGTGATGCTAAGGATGAACCAATTGGGATTCCTATTTTAATTTTATATAGGACTGATCACCCGGTATTTTATTAGGCGGGGTGTCACACCATACTCTCTGTAAACCCCTGTTCGATTTTAGATGAGCAACAACAAAGAAACCCAATTGGGTTTATTTATTTTATTTTGGTCATTTACTTTGTGGGTTTGAATGGGCTTTTGTCTCAATAAATGGTTTGAACTTTTGGATGGGGTTCGTTTTCTTTCTTATCTCTATCTTATGGTTTCTTTGGTTTGGTGAGGAGATAATCCATGTTTATTTTTGGTTTTTGATGTGTCTGACATTATTTGTTCGTGTATTAATCCTAATGGTTGCTTGGGTGGTGGGTTATACACTTGGTTTGGATGTTTTATTTTTATTTTTACTTCTTTATTTTGTATTCAGCATATAAAATTAAGACGGGTTAGGGGATTTATTTTTTGGATTCAACTTATAAAACTCGACAGGAATGTGTAATACTTTATGAAGAATCTATTTTTTTTATTTTATCTTTTCATTTATTTCTTTTAGGTTAAAGTACCCCACGCCCAATCTACTTTTCAAAACTGAGCACATTAGTTTATTTATATTCAACAGATGGTAGCTTTCTCAAGAAAGTATGGTTATTACTAATAACAAAAGTCCGTTGGATAATTTTTTAATATGTCCAATTCCAAGTGGTAGCTCCATTTTGCGACATTTTGTTTTTATTGGTGCTGACTTATAGCGATTATGTCCGTTTAAAGACTACACTTGGAATGATTAATTTTCATCGGAGAATTTTTTTCTACTGTGATTCATTCATTGAAAAATTGCTTTCAAAATCAATATATAGTGTATGTAACTCACATTGGTTTATGTACCTTTTTATTTAAGTTACTTCGGGGAAGAATATTTTTGTATTACGTGTCTTTGTATTTCATATCAGTGGCGTAGCCACTTTGTAAGGTGGGGGGAAAGTGCCCCACCAGAAATTTTGAAAAAAAAAAATTAATTAGTTTGGGACAAAATATAATTATAACAAAAATAGGGCCAAAATCGAAATATAATGGAGGAGATGAGTTTTGGAGTTGGGATAAAATTTAAATATAACAAAAGAAAGGGTCAAAACTCAAATATTATATTTACTTAACCTAAAAAAAAACTCTCTTCTTAGAACCAAAAAAAATGGCCAGCCTTCACACCTCCAAAAACCTCTCTTTTCAAGTTGCTCTCTCAACACCGTTACACCGGTGCTGCCACCCACACCGATTCTCTCCGCCGCTGCCCTCAACATATTTGACCGACCTCAACACCTCCGCCATTGCTCAGGCTCCTTCCTCCATTGTTGATTTGTTGTGAAATGTAAGGACTCATTTGATGTTTACATTTTTGCTATCTAATTTTGTTGTTTAATTTTTTCTGTCACTACTCTTTTGCTGTCTAATTTTTATTTGTTATCGTTTGTTTATTTTCAGGGATTTGCAAATTTATTTAAACTCTTTTTTAGTAGTGAAATATTATTGTATTTGATTTTGTTTTATTTGAGTTGTAATTGTCTAATAATATAAATTATCAATTAAATATTTGTAAAAATGTAAAAATAAGCCTAAATTTTTTTTTCGGGAGCTACTGCCCCCGAACCACCAATAATAGATTGTGCCCCACCAAGACTAAATTCTTGGCTCTGCCACTGTTTTAGATTAATATGGAAACCCATGTAGAGGAAGCAATCAACTACAAATTTAAATTAATACGCTAGAGAAAGGGAATAAATGATTCCGATTTTAGTGACAAGGGTGACATGTCTAGGTGTTTTTCATTCTATGGAGAGGCTTGGTTCAATTAGTATTTTTAATAAATATGGTACACATGAACTTGTTTAATTTTCATATAATAAATGTATCAATTATATTGATGTTCTTGATTATCTCGTTCGATGGTCATTTTGTTTTGTTGTGGTATTTTGGGGTCTATAGGTAGTCATGTAAATTATTTTGTAGGTAAATAAATTGTTGTGTCGTAATTATTATTATTTTTTTAATGTTAATTCATATGTTAACACGAATTAAAATCCTCTATACATAGTAAACAGATGTAAGTTTATCATATATAATTAACAAACATAACAATGACGAAGCCTGAGCTATGCATTGATAATTTTGTCTAAGAATAAGTGGTGTCCCCAAATGGATTAATATTCTTCAAGTAAATATGACATATGTCAATTCAATAATCTTCAGGTTAATATGTCAATTAAAAAAAAACAAGTCCACAGTTTGACATTGATTTGAGAAAAATAAAATGAATTTTTGCTATAAGAACAACGCAACAACATCAGACAAATTAAAAGAGTGCCAACGACATCGTTGTTCATTCACGGCCATGAAGAGAATAAAATGTTTTCAATAGAATACAATAAAAATACCCATTGACTAATTTTTTTGTACACCAGTTAGTTTATCATTACCATATCGTTTTGAATTGAATAAGATTTGTACTATAGCTGGACTATATTACTACTTTATTTGCAATCATATATTAACGTCTGTGATGTTAATTGTTTTGATAAAGTGTGCTTATTAATAACATTTACTTCTCTGTGTTTGCACATTTCCATACATGGCTCGAGTTACTAAATGAGGAGAAATATTGTTTCATCCATATTTTCTCAATTAGTATTACGGTATTACCATCCATTACTGACTCCATAGTCTCAAGGGCATGTTAACATTCGTGGTTAAAACAAAATTCGAAGTGGGTTCTCATAAAATGGTTTGAACTTTAGATATAAAAATTGAATTGTTTTTTTCTTTCATCAAAATCGAAAAAAATTGTTTCAATACAAAGTTCATTTTATGGAGTGTGCACCAAAAGCTCAAGGCTGAATCACGTGGGTATGATAAAAATCTGGGTGTTTTAAGAAATAAGTTTAGCAAATTTCATGTAACTCAAACCTTTTGCCATTTTACTTTTCAAACTACTTTAGCATGATTTGACCAAAAGTTATGGGTATTATGATAGCCTACAGAGTATTAGTACTTGCCCACTTTTCTACGAATGAATAAATATATATCAATATATTCATGGATGTTTGCTCAAAGCCTAACATTTATGCCCAAATGGGAAATACAAGTAGTAAACACTACATATTTTGACTAGACGACATTTATAACTTGGCCACTACGTGTAGGCCAATTGAAACAAATCATCAATAAAATTATATTTGTTTATTTCTTGCGTATATAAGTACATAAAATTTAGTTTTAAAATCATTTTCTTTATTATTAATTTTTATATTTTGTGTAAATAATTTAAGAACAAAAGTATTATAATATGTTCGCAAATTGAGCGGACTCGTAATCTTACAATATTCTTGATGATTTTATTCTATATTTTCATTTTACACTCAAGCGACGAGCTATAGACGCGACGAGCTGTAGACGCGACTAGCTACGGAAATGTTCGTGTGATGAACGTTTTTATTAACACCACGTGTAATGTCATTGTGACACATAAGAAATTTTGTAGACACATCGTTCAGATATCATTTATAGTAAGGTGCCTTTTACAATCGTGCCATCGTCACGACACAACCTAGCTGGAGTGCAAGTGAATTTAGTAATACAGGTGAAACGTGACTTTAGTGATACAAGTTAATGAAACGTGACTTTAGTGATACAAGTTATATAGATGGGGTAAACCAACTTTTAGGTAGAATATGTAATATTACAAAACATTTGTAAACCACCGTTATTAAAAAGATAAAATTTCGTTAGTATTTTTATGTCTTTTTAAAAATGAAATTAACATGTTCATATGTAATCAAAGGAATAATACCACACATGGCATTCCAAAGTTTTTTAAAAGAAAACAAAATAGCATGTTTCATAGGTATGATTGTGCTATAACCACAACTACTGATAGCAAATTTATCATATATATCCTTATTTTCATAGTATTTTAAAAAAAACTTGGAATTTGGTTTTTTAATATACTTGTTCATGTCTTCCTCTAACAAGACAATGAATGCTTTGGTTGAGTAAAATCGAAATTTCAATATCTACCAAAAACATACGTGAAACAATATATTCAGTTTTGTAGAATTATAAAATGGACAGAGAAACATAAATCAAAATCTACAAAATGAATTAGAAAGTTTTACCTTTGAAATAGGATTTATTGATGGTAGGGAGAATGAAATAAACGTATAGGGATTTTTATAGTGGGAAATCATAGGGATCTACACACTCACTCTTCATAATGGTCAGGGCATTTGCCCGAAAAAGAGGAAGGAATAATGGGTTGATTAAATATATGAGAATGTGTAAGGGGTGTAAGGTGGAGAGGAATAATTGGGTATATGAAGAGTCAAATTGGAGAGGTGGGTACATTGTTTTTGGATTTTAAACATTTCTTGGGATTTTTACCATATACTATGTGTAGCATGTTTTATATCAAGTACTAGTTTTAAATCCCACGCGATGCGCGGGCGTGTTAAAGATTTATATGTAATACGTTGCATAATTTTGTTTTACAAATGTAAATATGTATGCCAATCAACATTATAAATAAATAAAATATAATAATAATGACTTTGTCAAATGAAACTAAAACATTACTCACACCATTTGAAAGAAATGACTTGAAAATATTAAAATAATAAAAATAAAACCATAAGTAAATGAGAAAATATTGGAAATACAGACTGACTAATTCTCGAGTAATAATGGAGTGGATTCTTATAATTTCTCTGATTAACACCCAAATTCATTCAAAAGTATATACTTTAAATTATAATATATTCTCTTATTTGAATCCATTTTTGTAGCTACAAAATAATATCATAGAAGATATGTGAGAGAATATAGGGGATGTACCAAGGAAAAATGAGAATAATATAAATCTCGTAACCAAATTTCAGGCTCATTGTTAAATTAAGGTATGAAATAATTTTTTTTTAAAAAGCATTGTCAATGCCTGGATAAGTTTTTTGGTCCATTAATCAGTTATCCAATTAGTTTAAAAATATCAAGAAAACCTACATTACATTTACAAACTGCAAGGTAATCCGATTAGTTTAAGAACAAAAAAACATTTTTGTAATAGGCCAAAAATAAAATCCTTACAATTTTATTTCATGTTTTCCTTTCAAAGTTTACTTCATGGACTCTTTTACATAAGATAAAAATTAAAGAAAAAATGGTTCACCACTTCATCCATGTTTTCCCTTCAATTAGAAGTAAAAATTTATTGATAGCAAACTAAATATGATGTCAAAACATATAAGAGGCTTTAATATCAATGAAGTTATTTAGCTTCTTACATTCAAAGTTTTCACTTTCATTTAAATCATTATTCTAAGAATATTGTGGTCATAATTAAATATATAAACATAGATATAAATACCTAATAACAATGAGGTAATCTTTTGTATGATTATTGGATATTGTGAACCTCTGTCTCTTTCTCGCTATATATATATATATATATATATATATGAGTGCAAATTAATCACAATTAAAAGATTATAGAAAGCAATCAAAAGATGAATATGAAAATGTCAAGCATACAACACACAAATATACGTGGTTCGATAAATTGCCTACCTCCACGGAGAGGTCACTGTATGTTTATTAGTTTCTCTCAAAGTTTCAAAATTACATCCCCTTTGGACCTGGAGTGTGGGTTGTAATTAAAGTTGTTTACAACGGCATGATCCAAGAACTCTATTAGCTTGAGAGAGGCTCGTGTGGTGATTTCCTGAATATCTCGTCCGAGATTTTGGGTAACCAATGTGAGCAAATTGCAATATTGAATGCCTTGTAATTATCCACATCATAAATATTGATAATAATTCTTCTTATTAGTAAGTTGGGACACACATGCCCCAACCGTTGTTAGGCTTGGTCGAACAAGCCTGGGCTGGCCCAATTATGGTTTGGTCCCCACAATTGCCCCCAAAATTCTTGGCCCAAATATGTTGGGCCAGAAGATTAAATCCTTGTCAAAGGCCCATTTGTTTCGATCCATTTTCAAAGAATTTGAACCGAAAAGTCACACTTGTAAGTAAGTTGAAGTTGTCAGGGTACGTTCATCACACGAGAAAGTGGAGCGCTAAAAATCTCTTCGATTCTCGTACCTTACGATTGTACACTCTCTTCCAAACTGTATTTTTCTTCCACACTTGACACAAAACTGGCATCTCTGATCCTAATCCTCTGCTAACAAAAGACTTCAGATCTTTTTTATTTTCATTCATCCGTTTTTGTAAGTCTCTATCATTATCTTCATCATCTATTATTTTTGTAGTGTCCTTCCTTTCCTCCATTGTTTTCTTCTATTGTAATAGTTAAATCTTCTGAAAATATCGAACATTCTTCATGTCAAAAAGTAGATGAATTCAGAAAAGCTCCCATTTTGGGTCACGATCGACTATGCCCCCATTCCCATAGATGTTAGAGCCATTGATGGGGGACATTAAA
Organism: Sambucus nigra; assembly: GCA_949130495.1. NCBI lineage: Eukaryota > Viridiplantae > Streptophyta > Magnoliopsida > Dipsacales > Adoxaceae > Sambucus > Sambucus nigra. The sequence continues at coordinate 525,787,403 of OX422220.1, forward strand.
TTCGCACCCTTGTTGTTGTACAGGGGGATTGACTTTTCACCCAAACCCTCTATTTTCGGAATATTTTGAGTACTTTGTGGTGGTCCAAGCTCATTGTGCCCCTAATACTCGGCGTATAGTCAATGGGGTGAACTGAATAAATGAGATCTATGGGAATAACCTTGGTATCCTAGAGATAAGGTATTGTTACACTTGGTCTCATACCACAGATGACCTTCTTTACTTGAAGGCGATGAAAGCCAACAAGGTGTTGGTCGTAAACCTCCCTGATTCCAACAAGGGGTATGGGATCAGGGGTTTATTGCCAGAAATTGGCAACATCCACCACTCCTTGAGGGTAAAGAACACACAGGGTTTCTGTGCCCATACTGGGGGTTGTTGTCACGACCCCGTCCCAAAATAGTAGTGGGGAACGAGTGTCTTGACATGCCACCAAGGCAACAAATATTCTGAATTAAATCGTTTCCTTAAATATATGCAACGAAAATATAATTACATGGTTATGAATCGTAAAATACTAAAATTAAAGGAATTACGTCATCAGAGCTTTCTAAAAGGAAACTTCATTTATATTACAAGTAATAACGAGTTACAACTTAAGACAAAATTTAAAACTTATTACAAGAGAGTCACACATGCTCTATAACAAACTTTTTACTTAAAATAACAAAAAGAGCTCTAAAAGATGAATCTTCCATATAGCCAATTTTCGTTCCCTCCAAACCTAATTATTTCCTGAAAAATGGTTAGTTATACAACATCAGCTAAAATCCGAGTGAGGTTCAATCTCTAGACATTCCATGGTTTTTCAGAAAATTGATACCTGTTCAATTTACAACATAAGGCATATACATATATGGACAGGAATTTGCAGTAAAATATTTATATGTGAATGACAATATGTAGAAATGAATAGCTCAGAATAGAACGGATGTGACAAATCAAATTCAATAACTTTTTCTTTCAATCATATAATTTTAATGGCCAAGTACACTCTAATACCGTATTATTCCCCGGTAGTTGAGGGTCAATCGAACTTGTTCTTCACAACGCCTTATTTAGGGCACACCAGCGATAACCCAGCTGGGAAGGTCAGTCAGTAAAGAGGTCCCTTAAGCCGAATCATATTTTCAATATTCAATATCATTTTCAATAATCATTTTAATCGGTATGTTTATATGGACAAATATAAACATATCACAAATGAATAAATCATCGGTATCGCATGAATTTTGAGAATAAAAGAAGTTCAAAAAATATGTATATAGTTTTCATAATATCATATAATCAAAATACTCAAGGAATGTCACAGAGTACTCACCTAAACAGAAGTACGAAGTTACAAATATCGAGTCTTGGATCACTAAGACGAAACGTCTTCTTAAATTTTCCCGTACTTTCTCTCGCTATTTCTCTTTGATATTTGGAATGAATTTCGTGTAAGAACTGATCCTAAGGCCTCTATTTATAATTTTCCAAAGTTATTAGGGTGTTGACACGTGTCCCGATGACTGAGCATCCATTTTGGTGAGTCGACGTTTGACCTGTCGCGTAACGGGACTATCTTGCAGTATTTATTTCACCCGATGAAGACACGTGTTTTATCCTTCTTTATATGCATGACATGTGTTTCATCCTTATTTATATGGATGACACGTGTAATGTGGAGGTGTCCAAAAGCAAGCACGATGTGTAAAGCACGAGGTGGAAAGTTATTAAGGGTATAAGGGTCACTTTGCACCTGAAGGGTATTTTAGTAATTTTACACCATACATTTTCAATATTTCTTAGAGGTCCTTGAAAATATTTTATTTATAAAATGTTCCTTTATATATTTTCATTTTAGTCCTTGAAACTTTCTTTATTTAAAATTAAGTCCCTAAAGTTTCATAAAATTACATTTCCTACCCCAAAACTTATCTTTTAACATAGGATATGCTACTAGACTTTGATTTAATCCATTTTGATGAATAAGGAGGTTATTTCAAAGTGTTTAGGTCGTCCTAAGGCACCTCCCCGTGGTCCAATTAAAGTATGACACGTGGCAACTATGTAAGACAAAATATCATTTAAGGGTAAAAGACTACTTACCCCTTGTTTATAAAAAGACGATATCTTCTCACTCGAATGTCCATTTGATGCAACGTTTGTTGTGTTACAAACCCAATTCATATACCTACAACTATATAGTGCATAACTCAAGTCAATTGTTATTTTACAATGGTCAAAACTAGGCTTCAACATGAACATTTTTATCAAAACTTCAAAATTTTGTATTTGCAATTAATTCGATATTTCATGATTTATGAAGGGAGGATTAGACTAAAAATAATAAATTAACATTATCCATATAACATATAAAAATAATACAATATTTAAAAATATATATGAATATACAAAAGTGGGGTCATTACATCCTACCCTCCTTATAAAAAGTTTGGCCCCAAACTTTACTTACATTAATTTCCAAACAAGTATGGATATTTCTCCTTTATTTCATCTTCCCGCTCCCATGTTGCTTATTCAATGGAATGATTACGCCATAACACTTTGACCAATGGAATTACCTTGGTTCGTAATATTTGATCTTTATGGTCCAAAATTTCTATCGGATGCTCAATGTATGACAAATCTTCTCTAACTTGAAGAGGTTCGTGACTTAGGATATGTGTTGGATCTGGGACGTATTTCTTCAACATTGACACGTGAAACACATTATGCACACTAGAGAGTTCAGGGGGTAAGTCTATTCTATATGCAACGGCTCCTATCCTTTCAAGGATTTCAAAAGGTCCTATGTATCTTGGACTCAATTTCCCTTTCTTCCCAAATCGGATTACTCCCTTTGCTGGTGATACTCGCAAGAACACATAATCTCCTCTTTGGAATTCCAACTGCCGGTGGCGATTATCGACATAACTCTTTTGACGGCTTTGAGCGATTCGAAGTCGGTCTTGTATCAATTTTACCTTCTCTGTTGTGATCTGGATCAATTCTGGTCCCAACAATTTTCTTTCTCCAACTTCTACCCAACATGCAGGGGAACGACATCGGCGACCATAAAGTGACTCATAAGGAGCCATTTGAATACTTGCTTGATAACTATTATTATATGCAAATTCCACTAACGGTAAATGATCATCCTAATTCCCTTTCAAATCAAGTATGCATGCTCTAAGCATATCCTCTAAGGTTTGAATGGTTCTCTCAGATTGTCCATCCGTTTGAGGGTGAAAAGCAGTGCTGAAATTCAATTTTTTTCCCATGGCTGCTTGTAGGCTTTTCCAGAAGCGAGACACGAATCTAGGGTCACGATCAGAAACAATTGAAATTGGGGTTCCATGAAGCCTAATAATTTCCCGCACATACAACTTAGCTAACTTTTCTAAAGAATGGGTAATCTTAATGGCAAGAAAATGAGCAGATTTAGTTAACCTATCAATAATTACCCAAATAGAATCATTACCATATGAACTCCTCGGTAAACCTGTCACAAAATCCATAGTAATATGTTCCCATTTCCACTCAGGGATAGGTAGGGGTTGCAGTAATCCTGATGGTTTTGATGTTCTGCCTTTACTTGTTGACAAACCAAACACTGAGATATAAATTCTTCTATCTCCCTCTTCATGTTATTCCACCAAAATACTTCTCGAAGATCCCTATACATTTTTGTACATCCTGGATGAAATGTGAATCTTGAGTAATGACTTTCCTCCAAAATTTACCTCTTTATTTGGGCATCACATGGCACACACACTCTATTTCCAAACCTCAATATATTATCCCGTATCGCAAAATCAGTCCTCTTCCCTTCGATAACTTCTTCTCTAATCTTCTTCAGTTGTGGGTCATTTACTTGTGCACTTTTTATCTTTTCCATCAACATGGGTTGTACTTGTAAATTTGCGATTATTCCTCCCTTACTATAAATACGTACATCTATTTCCATACTTCTTAAATCCTTCAACAGAGCTTCCTGGTTTGTAATAAGACATGCTAAATTTGGTGTGGACTTTCTACTTTAAGCGTCAGCTACTACGTTAGCTTTCCCCGGGTGATAGTGAATATTTACATCATAATCCTTCATTAATTCTAACCACCTCCTTTGTCTCATGTTCAACTCTTTCTGAGTAAAGATATATTTCAAACTCTTATGATCGGTATAAATCTCACAAGTCTCACCATATAAATAGTGTCTCCAAATCTTAAGAGCAAAAATTACAGCTGCTAATTCAAGGTCATGGGTTGGATAATTCTGCTCATGGGTTTTTAACTGTCTCGAAGCATAAGCTACTACTTTTCCATTTTACATTAGCACACATCCCAAACCATTTTTAGAAGCATCACTATAAATCACAAATCCCCCTGTTTCGGAAGGAATAGTCAAAATTGGGGCAGTTACTAATCGATTCTTAAGTTCTTGAAAACTATTCTCAACTTCCTCAGACCATTCATATTTCACCTTCTTTTGTGTTAACCTATATAGAGGTTTGGCAATACTGGAGAATCCTTCAAAAAATCTTCTATAATAACCGGATAATCCAAGGAAACTACGAATCTCTGTCACATTAGTTGGTCTAGGCCAATCTATTATAGCCTTGACCTTTTGAGGGTCAACTGACACTCCCTCCTTAGAAATGACATGTCCTAGAAAAGAGACACTAGGCAACCAAAACTCACACTTCTTTAATTTCGCATATAATTTCTCCTTCCTAAGGATTTGCAACACTATCTCTAAATGCTTTTCATGTTCTTCAATACTCTTGGAATAAATAAGGATGTCATCAATGAAAATAACCACACATTGATCCAAATATTTCCTAAACACTCTATTCATCGTATCCATAAAAGTGGTTGGTGTATTAGTCAGTCCAAATAGCATCACAAGAAATTCATAGTGACCATATCTAGTACGAAAAGCTGATTTCGAAATATTATCCTCCTTAATCTTCAATTGGTGATAGCCTGACCTAAGGTCAATCTTAGAAAATACCTGCACTCCTTGTAGTTGGTCAAACAAATCATCTATACGAGGTAGGGGATATTTATTCTTAATGGTCACCTTATTTAGTTCACGATAATCTATACATAATCTCATCGTCCCATCCTTCTTTTTGAAAAATAACACTGGAGCACCCCAAGGGGATATACTTGGTCTAATAAAACCCTTGTCTAATAGATCTTGTAATTGAACTTTTAACTCCCTTAGTTCTAAAGGGGCCATGCGATAAGGTGGTTTTGAAATTGGTATAGTTCCAGGAATAAGGTCAATCGTAAACTCTATTTCTCTACTAGGAGGAAGACTGGGTAAATCATCTGGAAAAACATCTGGAAAATGTTTAGCTATAGGAATATCTTCTAACCTAGGCTCTTTTGTTTTCAAATAAATAACACTTGCAAGGAATCCTTGACACCCCTTCTTAAGGAAACTACAAGCTTGCATGGCAGAGATAATATGTATGGGAGATAGGATGCCAGTTCCTTCAAAACTAAATTCTGGATGGTTAGGAATTTGGAAAGTAACTCTCTTATCAAAACAATCTACCTTAGCATGGTACGATGCTAACCAATCCATCCCCAAAATGACTTCAAAATCTCTTATGTCTAAAATTATCAAATCGGTAAATAATTTAAGACTACTAACCTCTATAGGGCAAGACTTATATACTAATGTTCCTGTCAATAACTCACCCGAAGGAGTAGAAACGTGTATGCTATGATTCAAGGGTTCAGGAATATTAGGAAAGCAATTAACAAAACATACATACACAAATGAATGGGTAGAACCAGGATCTATTAAAACTTGAAAAGGTTGTGCACATATATAAAGTGTACCTGACACTACTGCATTAGAAAGCTTTTGCATCAGAAAGGTTAAAAACTCTACCTTGTCTGCCATGATCCTTGTTGTCATTAAAGGTCTTTGTTGGCGCCTTCCCTTTGTTAGGGCAATCTTTCATTTTATATCCCTTTTGGCCACACCCAAAGCAACTTCCCGTGTCCAAGTAATATGGTTGCCCTCTATGAATATTACCACATCGTTGGCATTTATCGACATTAAAAGGTTTAGTTACTAAAGGTTGTCCTATATTAGGTATAGTCCTAAAGGGTTTGTTATTGGGGTTCCTTCCTCTTTGTTCTCCAAACTCCCTCTTTCCCTCTCTAACTTGATTATATTCTTCACTATCCTTCTCAGTTATCGTTGCCCTAGCCACCACGTCATTATATGAGGTCAATTTAAGGATGGAAATTTGACTACGAATATTCAACCTCAACCCACGTTCAAACTTCTTGGCTTTTAAACAATCGGTTATCACAACATGAGGTGCAAAACGGGATAACTCAGAAAACTTTGCCTCATATTGACGAACCATCATATTTCCTTGAACCAAACTCATGAAGTCAGCTACTTTTTGGTCTTGCATTGTTTCAGGAAAGTATTTCTCGTTTAAGATCGCCAAGAAGTCATTCCAACCTATGGGATTATTCCTTTCCCCATGTATTCTCTTAGTCATTCTCCACCAATGTTTGGCTTCACCTTCTAACATGAACGTTCCAAATGAAACCCTTTGTTCATCTGTACACTTAAGAACATCGAACATCTTTTCCATTTGCACCACCCAACTTTCTGCTTCAATTGGGTTAGGAGTACCTTTAAAAGATGGCGGATTCAACTTCTTGAAATGTTCAATAGTACAGCTGCTTAGTTCAAGATTCCTTGGTGCTCCATTATTCACCTGATGCTCCACGATTCTTGCTAGACTTTCAATTGCCTTATATGCACCTTCCAGTCCTTCCATATTTGAACCACTAGTTCCCACAGTTGATCTCATCTTGGTCATTTTCTACAGTCATGGCCAACATAAGACGTATTATACTATCTCCAAATTTCAAATTAAAAGAAGAATTATATATAAACAATTATATAGAATGTAAGATACATGGAGGGTTATCACATAAGTCGGATATTTAATACTATATCCTATGTATGGAAACTTAAAATCTATAACTTCCAAACTAATGTTTAGTAGTCTACGGGTTCATAACCTAGGCTCTGATACCATCTCTGTCACGACCCCATCCCAAAATAGTAGTGGGGAACGAGTGTCTTAACATGCCACCAAGGCAACAAATATTCCGAATTAAATCGTTGCCTTAAATATATGCAACGGAAATACAATTACATGGTTATGAATCGTAAAATACTGAAATTAAAGGAATTATGTCATCAGAGCTTTCTAAAAGGAAACTTCATTTATATTACAAGTAAGAACGAGTTACAACTTAAGACGAAATTTAAAACTTATTACAAGAGAGTCACATATGCTCTATAACAAACTTTTTACTTAAAATAACAAAAAGAGCTCTAAAATTTGAATATTTCATATAGCCAATTTTCGTTCCCTCCAAGCCAACTTATTTCCTGAAAAATGGTTAGTTATACAACATCAGCTAAAAGCCGAGTGAGGTTCAATCTCTAGACATTCCATGGTTTTTCAAAAAATTGATACCTGTTCAATTTACAACAGAAGGCATATACATATATGGACAGGAATTTGCAGTAAAATATTTATATGTGAATGACAATATGTAGAAATGAATAGCTCAGAATAGAACGGATGCGACAAATCAAATTTAATAATTTTTTCTTTCAATCATATAACTTTAATGGCCAAGTACACTCTAATACCGTATTCTTCTACCGTATTATTCCCCGGTAGTTGAGGGTCAATCGAACTTGTTCGTCACAACGCCTTATTTAGGGCACACCAGCGATAACCCAGCTAGGAAGGTTAGTCAGTAAAGAGGTCCCTTAGGCCGAATCATACTTTCAATATTCAATATCATTTTCAATAATCATTTTAATCGGTATGTTTATATGGACAAATATAAACATATCACAAATGAATAAATCATCGGTATCACATGAATTTTGAGAATAAAAGCAGTTCAAAAAATATAAATATAGTTTTCATAATATCATATAATCAAAATACGCAAGGAATGTCACAGAGTACTCACCTAAACAGAAGTACGAAGTTACAAATATCGAGTCTTGGATCACTAAGACGAAACGTCTTCTTAAATTTTCCCGTACTTTCTCTCGCTATTTCTCTCTGATATTTGGAATGAATTTCGTGTAAGAACTGATCCTAAGGCCTCTATTTATAATTTCCCAAAGTTATTAGGGTATTGACACGTGTCTCGATGACTAAGCATCCATTTTGGTGAGGCGACGTTTGACGTGTCGCGTAACGGGACTATCTTGCAGTCTTTATTTCACCCGATGACGACACGTGTTTTATCCTTCTTTAAATGCATGACATGTGTTTCATCCTTATTTATATGGATGACACGTGTAAGGTGGAGGTGTCGAAAAGCAAGCACGAGGTGTAAAGCACGAGGTGGAAAGTTATTAAGGGTATAAGGGTCACTTTGCACCTGAAGGGTATTTTAGTAATTTTACACCATACATTTTCAATATTTCTTAGAGGTCCTTGAAAATATTTTATTTATAAAATGTTCCTTTATATATTTTTATTTTAGTCCTTGAAACTTTATTTATTTAAAATTATGTCCCTAAAGTTTCATAAAATTACATTTCCAACCCCCAAACTTATCTTTTAACATATGATATGCTACTAGACTTTGATTTAATCCATTTTGATGAATAAGGAGGTTATTTCAAAGTGTTTAGGTCGTCCTAAGGCACCTCCCCTTGGTCCAATTAAAGTATGACACGTGGCAACTATGTAAGACAAAATATCATTTAAGGGTAAATGACTACTTACCCCTTGTTTATAAAAAGACGATATCTTCTCACTCGAATGTCCATTTGATGCAACGTTTATTTTGTTACAAAACCAATTCATATACCTACAACTATATAGTGCATACCTCAAGTCAATTGTTATTTTACAATGGTCAAAACTAGGCTTCAACATGAACATTTTTACCAAAACTTCAAAATTTTGTATTTGCAATTAATTCGATATTTCATGATTTATGAAGGGAGGATTAGACTAAAAATAATAAATTAACATTATCCATATAACATATAAAAATAATACAATATTCAAAAATATATATGAATATACAAAAGTGGGGTTATTACAGTTGTGATACCCCGCCTAATTAAATACCGGGTATTATTCATTTATTAAATTAAATCAAAGTATCGAGTTGGTTCATTCTTAGTATCACTGACAAAAAATATTTACTTTATTAATCACCTAACAATTAATTAAGCTAGTGTCAAAATATTTAATCAGTTAATTAAATTCTAACAATATAAACTGATAACACATTCACCATTTTCATGAACAATAATAATGAATAATAAACCATCCAACTGAATCAAATGGACCGGAATAAACATCCCAGTAAGATATCCCAAAACTAACAAAATGTAATGGTAACGAACCAAACTGAAAAAATGAGTACTGAAATCAAATGAGTTCAATATCTCTCTGATATAAATAGAAACTGTAAATGGGCGACACATGCCCTAACTGAAATTACTAAACAAGAAACTGACATGACAAATCTGGAGTCGTCTAAATATGAGGACCTGCAACTCCCACACTAGCTGCAGCCCGTCAAATAGTCCAACAGTCTAAGCTAGGCGTCCATGTGGCTAGACACCTGATATATATATATATATATATATATATATACGAAAAAAGAGATTTTCAGGTAATGGGTCAGAGCCCGAGTGTAAACTATTTTAAATAGTTTGGAAAGTATTTAAAATGCACTAAAGAAAATATAATACACATGTTAGTCTTTCGAGCTCTCCCTTGAGAATCCTCACCTCTCATCTAATGTGCACGCCTAACGTACTTCTAAACGCTTTAGCTATGGTTAACATGCCTAACTAGACTGTAGACATTAAACTTTCATTTACTACCCGTAATAATAACCCATATTTCCCACGTAGTACTTTATCAAATGTTTTCACAACTTTTATTTCAAATGGGAGTATTCATAAATCAAGTTAAGTATTCACTTACTTAAGTTATTCAGGGATTCTCATCATCTTTCTTATTTACAAATTTCACATAGTAGATAACATCACAGTATGTATATATATATATATATATATATATATATATATATATATATATATATATATATATATATATATATATACATCAACATCATAGGCATACTCACATCCTATATCATATATCTCATACGTAGTATATTTATGTCATGAATATCCTATGTATTAATTATAAATAATTAAATTACATAAGTGGTGTAATTACATAAGTGGTGTAATTTAGTAATTTGAAAATTTCAAGTGAAAGAACATTTGAAGTTGTGGGTTAAATATTAATTGGTGAGTTTTGGATTACTGTTGATGTGTGCTATATTTATTCACGAGAATAAGTAAATAAAGTTGAATTATTTTATATCAAGTTGCAGTTGGACAAAGCGACAAGGAATAATATTTTATTTGAAAAAATGCGTGTGAAGTCGTATTGAATTAAAAAGGTGATTTTTTTATAAGTGACTCGAATGGGAATTTCGGGTGCACGGTTTGTCTCGAAAGGGTCGAGATAGTCAGAATAGAGTACTCGGAGGTAGTGTTTGGGTTTCGGGAACTTTTTGAACTTGTAGGGACTCGCATTTGTGTATATGAGTCAATTTTGGGTTTACTAAGGGATAACCCTTATTTTTCTCTTATAAGCTACGGGTGAAAGAGAAAGGAAAGAAAGAAAATAAAGAAAGAAAGAAGAAAAAGAAATAAAGGAAGAGACTCATGCCAAGCTCCGGTGGATTCCCAGCACGAGGTCGTCAGATTTATCCAACGAGGCAAGTGTTTAACTGGCTTTAACCATTTAAGTGTGTTTACGGTTCATATTATAGTTGGTGTAAAACTATTTGATTTTTGGGTTGGGATTCTTGCACAAAAATGAGGGGTTTTGAAAATGATTTCATGTGATCTTGATGTGATAATAAACTCCATGTAAAATTTAAGCTTGAATCCAAGATTAATGGTGTAAATTTGATGTAAATGGGAAGAAATGAAAGTTAGGGATTAATTATAAAAAAACGGGTATAAATCCCAAATTAATTGTTGTTGTGGTTATAACTAAGTGGGTAGATGTTATATTATTGTTTGGTGAAGGTAGAAACCATTGAAATGGGTTGGATGTGTATTTGTTGGAGATTTGGAGAAGAAGGAATTTCGCATATCTGTACGCCGGACCGGTTCTTTTTCAAGCCGGATTGGTTCGTTTTTTTAGGCCGAATCAGCTCATTTTTTAGGCTAGATCGGTTTGTTTTTTGCTGCTTGCCAAAAAACAAAAGTTGTAGATTTTTTCGATACGGTCGTGTGGGCACCGATCGCATATTTTGCCGATTTTTTTTAATTTGTTAAGAATTTATTATGGAAGGGTATTTAAGACCAAAATCTTTGATGGGAAATCAAATCTGGATTATTTTAGGGATGTCCGTGGATGAGTAAAGGACTTTGAGAAATATTAAGAAACATTATATAGCCTTGGGTTAGTGGGAATTAAATCCGGGGTATGAATTTTAGGAGTGTTTGGGACAAACGACACTCGAGGAATTATTTCGGCGAGTTTGTATGTATATATTTATGCGTGTAGAGTATATATATGCCGATTATATATGAGTATCTGAATGTGTGAGTAAGATGATATTGTAATACTAGTTAGATGTGATAAGCTACTATTCGGGAGAGATAAATGCCATAATTGTACCACAAGTGAGTGAATACTTGGGATTAAAATAATAAGTGCGTGAATACTTATATATTATTACGAATAGGTATATTCGGGATTTATAGGCTAATGCCATAATTGATAGGCATGATATCCGGATTTGATATTACACATATATGGGTATAGAGACAGTATATATGATATGATTATAAATACATATGTGTGTGAATGATATATTTGTGTTATACATACCCCTCTAGTGCTATATGCGGGATAATATAGTCCGGAATAAAATGTGATATACGTAAATAACGATGAGAATATTATATACGAGACTAATAACACTAAAACTTATATAGTGTATTATAACTAGTGAAAGTTATTTATAATGAATGGATAAATTATATAGTAAGAATTTATTATGCATGAGCTTGGGCGAAAGCTTAGAATATTATATGTGCAGGGTATGAGATAGCGTACGGTTACTTAGAAGTTTTTGGTGGTTCTAGTTAGGTTGGGTACTGTAACTAGGGTGTTTAAAATACATGCGTTAGGTGTGCACTGTTAGATGATAGGTGAGGGGTATCTCATGAGAGTGCGACACCAGTTTAAATATGGAGAATATCATATTTTAAATGTTAAGGTATTTTAAACACTTGCTAAGATATTTTTAAAACCTCAGGCTTTGACCCACTTGTATATTCCTTTCCTTTTCTTTATAAACCTTTTAGGGGTCCAGACACAGGGATGCCTGGATGATATTTCCTTCGAGTCACACGATGCTGCAGCAGTTGTGGATGCTAGCAGGGATTGTTTAGACGCCTCTATCCTTGTGATCTAGATAGGAGGTGTTGTGAGTTATATTTGGGCATATTTCCCAACTGTTGTCATTTATTTTATTTTCAGCATTTATATTTACTCGTATTCGATATGGTTATATTATGTCTTACCGAGAGTTATCAATTATTGATTTATTTAAGTTCAATTGTTGTATATTTATTTTGTGGATGGATTTATTGTGCGTTGAGTTAAAAAGATTAGAAAGTTTAAAATTTGACGCCAGGCCTAATAGGTTATTAGTAATAAAATGGTTTTCGACAGTAATGTTGAGAATGAACCACATGAGATTCCTGTTTTCATTTGATATAGGACTGATCACCTGGTATTTTATTAGGTGGGGTGTCACAAAACATTTGCCTCTTGATTTTGGGTCTGATCTCTTTGAAGAAGATGATGGGTTTGTGTTCCTCCTTAGAATCCCCTTCCTCTTCCTCCTATGGCCCCTCTGTGGCTCTACTCTATTTATCCCGTTGTTTACCCTAATCCCCTTTTTCCAAAACTAATATAATAACTTGAAATTTTGTAGGTCCTTAGTTACTAAAAATTCAAATGACCAAAATACCCACCCGGGGTGCAGGCGCGACCTAAAACTACCCGGGACTCAAACAAAACCTCCAAGTAGACTTTTCTGATTATCTCGGCCCTTTCAGAAACTTTGGCACACTCTAAATGATCATACAAGTGACTTAAAAATTAATTACTTTCTATCTCATTAAATTGTGTCCCGACACGACTGTCACGCGCGTCCCGACTTAATTATTGCAACTGTCGTATTTTTCACTCGCGACAATTTTAATATAGTCATACTCACATATTACTTTACTGCCTAAGTAATATTCAATATAATTCGCATCAATAAATATTAATCCTTATCACGCTAGTTAATATTTATTTTAATTCGGATTAATTATCGATTAATTTCCCCTATTTAATTTAATTAATCCAACATTTAAAAATCATTAAAAATACGGGTTGTTACATGCTTCCCCCCTAATAACGAAATTCATTCCCGAAATTTGAAAAATAAAAGTATACCTGGTAAGAACAACTCTGGATATTTCTCGTGCATCTCATCCTCGCGCTCTCAAGTAGACTTCTCGACATTATGATGCTCCCACTGGACACGCACAAGTGGGACTACCTTCGACCTAAATCTCCTCTCATTATGGTCTAAGATAGCCACTGACATCGACTCATATAAGCTATCAGGATGCAGATTAATGTTCTTTATCGAAATATGAGTGTGGGCCAACTCATCCCGGAGACAGCATCTTAGTGAAGAAACATGGAACACGTCATGATTATGGTATAAGTGCTCCGGCTACCCAAGTCTATACGCCACTGGCCCAATCCGCTCGATAATAGGGAATGGCCCAACGGGCCTTGGCACCCAATTTCCCCCTTTTCCCAAATCTCATTATACCCTTCATAGGAGACACATGCAGTAGCACCTGATCGTCCACATCAAACTCTCAAAAGTACCACTTAACATTGACATAGCTTTTCCGTCTGTGCTGGCCTACCCATATACGACCACGAATCATTACAATCCTGTGCGTAGTGTCCTGAGTCGACTCTGGCCCGAGTATCTTGTTATCCACCAGCTCTAGCCAACAAGCATGTGAACGGAAAAGCCTACTGTATAAATGGAGCCACACCGATAGTAAACGGTTGCAATTTATTATACACAAATTCCACCAGTGGAAAGTACTGCTCCTAACCTCCTCTAAAATTAAGGACATAAATACGTAAAATATCCCCTAACATTTAATTCGTCTTCTCAGTCTGCCCATTACTCCGCGGGTGATAGGCCGTACGTAATCGTAACTCCGTACCCATGATCTCCTGGGAATTCTATCAAAAGTGAGTCACAAACATTTTCGTCCCTATCGAACACGACATCAAATGGCACCCCAAGTAATCTCGCTACCTCAACGATGTTGTTTTGTTATTTCCATTATATTTCTATTAAAGACTTCCTTCAGTCCAATGGTCCTCCCCTATCGTCCCATCTAGTGACTACTTCACTTTAGTCATCACATTATAAAATGTTCCATCATTCACTCTATCCATTTACCTTGGTTCCTTCACAACACATTGTGATTTCTTTCCCTTTTTGTCACTATTATTAGCCTCTCTACTCATGGCTAACGTATTCCCTCTACTGGGGAAAGCTCTAATACCCCCATGTACCAACCCCCTTATTCATCTTCTCTTATTACACATATACTTACACATCTTTCTAAAGTTTAGAACATTATGTTGTACCCATTACCCTTTCATTAATGGTACTCTTTAGTCCGACTGTCTATACTCCACAATTCAAACTAGTGATCATTCCGTTCATGGAAGATGTATGCAATCATACCTGATTATTCACATCAAACTTTTACGCCTTCAGTTGGTTCTGACATAACTCCCGACATATTACCCTTCTGCACAGAGTAGCTTCAGATTATTCTCAAAAATCTAAAATGACATTCTATGTACTTTCTAGCACTATAATCACTCTTTTCTTTCTATTCCTCAATTTCTAGTGACTTGCCCCGCTCTCAATTCCACTACATTCTCTTTGTCTCATTTTATCTCAGTTTTTAATTTTCTCATGCGTCTATATTTATTTGATAAATTTCCACATTTACTCCTCAGGAGGGATAATGTATATCTCAACGAACTAGGTCGCCCATACACCCTATGCCCCTTACATTGCTGGACAATATCACTTCCACATTATTTGGCTCTACCGGCCTTAAATGGTAATATAACTATCATCTCCCAGTTATAATCACATATACGTACAATAACTAGGGTACCAAACTCATATATTAAAGGCCAAACATCCCTCAACTCCCAACGTTCGCTAGTTTCATGTGTGGGATGTCTCGCAGAGTGAAATACAAACAAGGAACCCCCCCCCCCCCAATACACTACTCTCTAACATGTCGGTAGCCGAGATCCGTTAATTCCTTAGTCCACAACACGTACCCTCAAATCACTGACTCTTGACCTAATATTATACTCGTCCACTTTTATGTTACAAAGGACCACATATATCATGGCTCTCTTACTATCACTAGTTTTTTTAGCGCAAATAAATCATGAGCTATATCTCTTCGCTCGATAAAAGCCAATATACCCTGAATCATATCAGTAAACATCCCTACTCACCGGGATCAAATATAACTAGATAACATACACATTGAAGTCTACTAAACAATATATTATAACTTATATATACACAAGCATATAGGTTCGACCCTCTTTCAGGCGATACCTAAAAAAAACAAATCATACCTTGGAGTAGCAAACACAAGATCTCACTATCACAATCTACGCTCGCTCAAGTCATAACTAACCAGTCAAATCTCAAAAAGTAGTCCATTATATTCTCATAACTCTCGAAAGAAGTAGACTAACATGTAATATAAATTTCCTCTTAGTGCACACACACACACACTCTCTCTCTCTCTCTCTCTCTCTCTCTCTCATAGGCGACACCAAAGAGCCCCGCTACCCCACGACAATTATTTATACATATACATGATAAGGTTATTACGTCCAATGCCCCCACTAAATCCGACTCACTCGCAAATTCTAGTGTTAACAATCATATATAGTGACGCTCCCATGTCACCCGAATCAATCCCATACTCCTAAGGATGAAACACAAATACTACTTCCATTCGCTATCTGTCTTGCCTGGTCGATCGGTTCCTAAATGTAACTCCCGTATAAGAACTGACCCAATACCTGCTACAATGTTTATACATCCAGGATCTCACCTATAGTTTCCCCCTTCCTCGCTTTGGGGTAATACTTCTCCTTTCATGGCCTACATCGGCCTAAAAATCTCTCTACCTCTCCTCACAACTCTACTAGCCTCCCTACCATTCCCTTGGCTCCGCTGGCCCTATAGAACTCGTTGCTTGCCTCAGAGGCCCGGATGGAATCCACTATTACTCAGTAGGAATTCACTGATCTGAATAATATAAATGGGTCCCCTAATGGGTATACCCTCCTGTGGTGTTTCGCTATCACCGTCAAATTTATTCTTGTATATTATACTCACGGGTCCATTTTCAACTTACAAACCCTCTTTATTCTGTGTATCCCCTTCTTCGATTATGAAGTTCGCTAAACAAATTAACTTATCTTTCACAGTCAGTCTTTACCTGACCTACTTGTGATAAGTTCATAATTCCATTCACACCACTACCTGAACAACAGATGGAAGATCTTACGATCAAACCGCACCCAAATCTCTCATTTAATTTTATATATACTACTTTTTACATGGTGACTGGCTATCACCGCTCTATTCTGCTCCTATGAGCTAAAAAATTCGCCCAAAATTTAATTCTGAGTGTCACCGCACTCCACCCTACACCATTGCCTTTGGATTCTCTCCTTTCATTGGCCCATCACACATCATCTCTTCCTCAAATCCTTATAAGTGATTCTTCGAAAGAGTTCCCATGACTCTCTCCTTTGTCGACTACGCTGGGTGAGTCTAAATTTACACAACTGTTATCTACGACGGTGTTTGGGAATTGATTTATCCATAGTGCTTGTCCCTTTTATAATCTTCCTAGACAATAATTCTGGTAACTCCTATCGCGATCACACTTCCCCGAATACTCCATAGCTTCTCCTACAGTCCTTCTAACGACTCTCGTTGTTCATCCCATATTACTCAGTGTATGAAGCCCAATCGAACTTGCATATGAGTTGGGCTAGCTATACTAAATCGTAGGAGAGCGTAAATCACATGCGTACAGGAATACAATAATCCTATAGTAAGGGTCTATATCAAAGAACGCTAAGCTAAAACGTAATAATCCACACAAATCCTAAAGATTCTAAAACCTGATGCTCTAATACCACATGTGACACGCCGCCTAATTAAATACCGGGTGATCAGTTCTTTATTAAATTAAATCAAAGTATCCAGTTGGTTCATTCTCATCATCACTGACTAAAAACATTTACTTTATAATCACCTAACAATTAATTAAGCTAGTGTCAAAACATTTAATCTGCTAATTAAATTCCAACAATATAAACTGATAACACATTCACCATTTTCATGAACACAACAACAATGAATAATAAACCATCCAACTGAATCAAATGGACTGGAATAAACATCACAGTAAATATCCCAAAACCAACAAAATGTAATAATAACGAACCCAACTAAAAAACTGAGTACTGAAATCAAATGAGTACAATATCTCTCTGACATAAATAGAAATTGGAAATGGGCGACACATGCCCTAAGTGAAATGGCTATATATGAAACTGAGACGCAAATATGGAGTCGTCTAAATATGAGGACCTGTAACTCCCACACTAGTTGCAGCACGTCAAATAGTCCAACGGTCTAAGTCTGGCGTCCCTATGGATGGACACCTGATGTAATATATATATATATATAAAGAAAGAGATTTGCAAGAAACGGGTCAGAGCCCGAGTGTAAAATATTTTTAAATAGTTTAGAAAGTATTTAAAATGCACTAAAGCAAATATAATACACATGTTAGTCTTTCGAGCTCTCCCTTCAGAATCCTCACCTCTCATCTAATGTGCAAGCCTAACGTACTTCTAAACTCTTCTAATTATAGTTATCACGCCTAACTAGACTGTAGACATTAACCTTTCAATCACTACCCGTAAAATAACCCATATTTCCCATGTAATACTTTATCAAATGTTTTCATAACTTTTATTTCAAATGGGAGTATTCATAAATCAAGTTAAGTATTCACTTACTTAAGTTATTCTGGGATTTTCATCATCTTTCTTATCTACAAATTTCACACAGTAGATAACATCACAAGTATATATATATATACGGCACCTCTAGACTCGGCTACTGTGCCTGCATACTCTGCTATCAAGTCCCGATACATCTTGGAATGAATAGGGACAATGGGTTTGGAATCTCGTATGAACCATCAAAATACAAATC
Source organism: Sambucus nigra (assembly GCA_949130495.1). NCBI lineage: Eukaryota > Viridiplantae > Streptophyta > Magnoliopsida > Dipsacales > Adoxaceae > Sambucus > Sambucus nigra. The sequence continues at coordinate 525,805,913 of OX422220.1, forward strand.
ACACATATTGGAGGAGAACATAGTCTTAAGCCTTTGGGCTATGCACATACCTATGCACCCAAATGGCCGTGCAATACCATTATTCTCACAAATGGCAATCCAACATAAGTTCTATATTGTGAGGTACAAGTCAAAATCCCCCCGAAGGCTCCTCAAGATAAGATTGTCTCCTTCACAACCTCCCGCGATATCAAGCAGCGTAGTATATCAATACACATAATAAATCAAGCAATAGGTATTCACAACACACACACACACACACACACACACATACACACACACACACACACACACACACACACACACACACACACATATATATATATATATATATATATATATATATATCAACATCATAGGCATACTCACATCCTATATCATATATCTCATACATAGTATATTTATTTACCGATTATCCTACGTATTAATTATTCTTACTTTACTCATTATCGCATGCTCTTGAGTATTTCTCTCCACTCAAAATGTATCCATCACCTCACATATAATATCAGTAGGTGGGTCTCTATACCCTACTGGTCTAAGTCCTCATATCACTCGAATTCCCGTGACTCGAATCATCTCCCGAATTAGGTATTTTCTCTCAATTAGACCTAATTATGTTTAAGCCTTAAATCCCTCTCGTATGATTAAGCTCAAAACCCAACCTAGGCCTACTAGTACTCCAGTAATATCCTCAATATGTTTAAAATAAACTTCCATAAGTGAATCCCGATCTTCTCCCGAAGTACCTAAATTAAAAAGGGAAAAATATCATTTTTTGGGCAGCCGAATCGATTCTGCCTTGTCCGAATCGATTATGCCTTGTCTGAATAGATTTGCCCTTGTCCGAATCGATTTGGTCTTATAGGTCTCCCAAAATCTGTAGAATTTTACCTACGGGTTTCTTCAAATTTCAACACCAAGTCCATAATTCAATTCGCCCAAACTCCTAAATAATCATGCTAGATGTTATACCAACATAATTGAGTAAGTTCTAATGATTAACAATCATAAATTCATCAAAGGGTCATCATTTATGAGGATTAAATCAAATGAATTCATTAAGAACCCTAGTTCATAGTTTTCTTCAAGAACAACCAATAATACTCAGAATTTTACATCAAGATTTGTTCAATTTTGTGGGTTATCATCTGAAATCTTAATGGAACTAAACCTAACTTGGATTCAATTCTAAATTATTATCTACATCATTCAATTTCATCAACTTCATACCCAATTCATTCTTAATTTGGCCAAACTAACATGGGTGTTATTATTGCTAAACAAATTGCAAGATTAAACACTTTCCTCTTGATTGTAGGTCTGATCCCTTTGAAGAAGATGATGGGTTTGTATTCCTCCTCCTCCGATCAACAATCCAGTGGTGGTGGTGGTGGTGCAAGATGGTGGTTCTAGCCTTAGAAAGCTCTTCCTCCTATGGCCCCTCTGTGGCTCTCCTATATTTCTCCCGTTGTTTATTATAATCCCCTTTTTCCAAAACTAATATAATAACTTGAAATTTCGTAGGTCCTTAGTTACTAAAAATTCAAATCACCAAAATACCCTCCCGGGTTGCCGATTTGGTCTAAAACTGCCCCGGGACCCAAACTAAACTACCAGGTAGACTTTTCTGACTATATCGACCCTTCCGGATACTTTGACTCACTTAAAATGATCATATGAATGACTTACAAATTAATTACTTTCTATCTCATTAAATTGCGTCCCGACACGACTACCACGTGTGTCCCGACTTAATTATTGCAACTGCCGTATTTTTCACTCGCGACAATTTTAATATATTCATACTCACATATTACTTTACTCCCCGAGTAATATTCAATATAATTTGCATCAATAAATACTAACCCTCATCTCGCTAGTTAATATTTATTTTAATCTAGATTAATTATCAATTAATTTCCCCTATTTAATTTAATTAATCCAACATTTAAAAATTATTAAAAATACAAGGTGTTACAGGGGTGACATAGGTTAATACTAACTTATCTTTTACTTGCTTTTTTGTTTTTTGTTTCATTATTACTGATAAACTCTTGTGTTGTGTTCTTGAATATCTCGCAGGAAGAACTAGGAGCCTTCCCTAAACGACATCAACTGTGTTGATCCGTTGAAGGCTTGGAGGGTGAAACACTACCTTCCTGATGGTGAACACCCAATATCTGCCTCCTTTCTTTCGGATTACACCAACACTATCAATAACTTTATTGCTCGCCCGGTAGACGGTATTCCTAAGCTCCCCCTTCTTGATGAGGAAGTTTCTTCTTTATTCGAATCCCTTGATGTCAACTTCATGCTGCTAGATGAAGAGAACTCCATGGATCCTACCAGGAAGAGGATTCTTCTATTTAATAATGATGATGATCTCCCCCTTTCCCCAAAGGTCAAGTCCCAAAAGATTACCAAAGGTGAATCCTCCAAAGCTGATGACCGAGGTTTGGTCGCCAAGAAGAAGAAGAAGTAGGAAGGAAAAGAGAAGAAAAATGAAGAGGAAAAGAAAAAGAGGAAGGACCTTATGTCCCCTCTTCCCTCGATATAAATGATGTTCCTCCCTCTCTCTCCAAGACCCTCAAGCCATATATGTGGCCCACAATCCTTCCTTGTCCCCTAGCCTACTGAGGGGGGAGTTGCTCGCTCGTGATTGCGAGTGACTCAGGATGCTAGGATGTGACGAACTTTCTATTCGTGCTTCCCAAACTTTGTCACTAGTGAGGATCTTATTTTTCCTCGACATCTTTATTTTTGGTCACAAAATTTCTATTTGTGAATTTATCTAAAACTTTTTGTTTGCCCTACTTTACAGATTATGGAAGAGATTACCAACCTCTTGGACAGTCGTGCCGACCAATCCAAGTTTAATGATGACTTAAACGAAGTGCTCTAAAAATCCCATAAGGCCATGGCCCAGTATAAGGATGCCTATGAGCGAGAGAGGCAGACCATCATCGAGGTCATGGCCTCATTAAAGACTGAGAACAACCCGTTGAAGGTTGAGAACACTCACCTGAAGACAAAAAAATTCTCGATTAGCTATTGAGGTTTACCATCTCCCTTTGGCCAAGGACACTAGATTTCGACAAGGCTGGAATGAAGCCTACACTAATGGCAAGATCCAGATAGCCTATGCTCGTTAGGCTAGTTTTAAGAAGGGTTGGGATCAAGCCTTGATGAAAGTTGGAGTTATTATCGAGTCTGAGTTGTTCGATGAGAACCACCCCGGTTCCCCTCAAAAGGTTAATGAGGATCCCTCCATCAGTAACCTTGTCGATCAGGCTAAGAAGGTGGTGACCAAGGTGAAGGGGGTTGAGGCTGAGGAGCAATTGAAGAAATAAAACCCTTAGTTCCTAGGGTATTTCTTTTTTGCTTGTACCCTGTACTCTTTTTATTTTTTTTATTGGATTTTAATGGCTCGGCCTATTTTAGTTACTTGTGAATGAAAATAGTATTTCCATTACTCTGAGTGAATTTTGTTTTTGTTGGTATTACTTTGATTGCCTTTGTTGAATTATTGCATGCATTTTTTTTCTTTTCCATTATAGTTTGTTACCGAGGAGATTTCGTTCTTTTCCAGCAACTTAGATATTGTGCTCAAGCGGGGTGTGAGCAATCAAGATCTTCGAGGATTTATAACTTCTTGCAAAGCCTTAAAAAAGGACTGGGGATTACGAGGACCAATCCACTTTACTCGCCAAATTGAAGGATGACCTAAAGGACTTAGAAGTAGTGTGCTCCTCCATGCAGAAGAAGATAAATAACTTAAGGGCTCAACTTACAAACACCAAGGATGTGGGGGAGGTCGGCACCCTAGTCCAATAAAAAATGATGATTTTAAGAAGATACTTGTTGAGGCCAAAGAAAATTCTAGGGGAGCATCATCGTGATTCTAAGACTCAATCGTAATGTGAAGAAGCTCCAATATTTGTTCAAAATGGGCCCCCGGGAAGCCTAGGCGGTTGGTTATGATGAGGGATGGCAAGATGCCCCTATAAGGCTATATGAAGCTCAAGATGTTGTCTACAACCATGGTTGGCTGAAGGCCCTCAAAGTTATTAAGGAACCCAAGGATTCTTAACTCTGGTATATGTACCGCGTCGATTATCATGCATACGAATTACCTCTTTTTGGGCGAGATGAGATGTGGGTCCCCTTGGACGTCATTCCACTTCCACTCGTTGAGAGATACCTGAAAGGGCACGATAGTGATGACGAATACAAACCTGATCCTCATGATGGTCGAAGGAAACATATCGAACAGTTTTTGGCCAACCGGCCTTAAACCGTTGTAAACTATTTTGTACTTTTTATAATTACTTTGTAATTGGAACATTTTTTAATCGAACATTGCCAAAGAATCAAATTGATACAAATTTATCTATATTTTTCCATGTCATTATGCCTCGCATGTGTTATGTTCATCTTTCTTAGCTTTTAGATCGTGTCATCACACTCCCCTAGGCCTAGAAGAGACAGTGTCAGAAATGGACCTCGTCTATGGGCAATCCACCTCTTCAGGATTTTATTTGACCAAACAAAGTTGGTTTACTGCCTAGGGATCCCTTGTAGGGCTTTAGTTTGCCTGGGCAAGTCGCGAGGTTGTCTGTGTTGACTGTAACAAGTATTTGAGGACTTTAATTTTAATTGTAATAAGCAAAATTGTCACTATAATTAAGTTAAAGCCTAATCGGCATTGTTAAAGACTAATGCCAATAATGAGTCTGTTACTTTGGAAACAATGTAAATCAACTAAATAACTAAGAGATTGAGCGAAATAGGGAAATACGGGCAATAACTGAAATAATAAATTGCGAGCAATATACGATTTAAAATGAAAATTTGCTAAAATTAAGTGCTGAAAAGTAACACTAAAAATAAAACTTCTTGAGGTTAGTCTCATTCCATGCTCTTGGTATCTCTCTGCCCTCCATTATTTCTAAGTGATAGGATCCCTGTAGATCATCTATAATTACTTTGAATGGCCCCTCCCAGTTGGGACCTAACTTGTCGTCTGACGACCTTATAGCTCTGCTGAGAAATTTTTTGAGGACATAATCCCCCACTTGGAACTTCCACAGATTAACCCCCTTATTGTACAGCTTCGCCAACTACTAATGGTATGAGGCCAGCTTGATCATGTCTTGCTCTCTTCGTTCGTCGATTAGGTCAAGTTTAACGCTAAAGGCATCGTTATTCAGCCTTTGATCGACCACATTTGTTCTCATGGCCGGGAGACCAACTTCAAGTGGAATTACAACTTCCATTCCATATTTGAGTGCTAAGGACATTTACCCAATTGGTCTCTTGGGCATAGTATGGTATGCCCAGAGAACATGAGGAAGTTCATCCACCCAAGTGCCTTTTTCCTTATTTAGCCTGTTTTTAAGGCCATCGATCATTATTTTGTTGGAGGTACCCTGAGTAAGCATCAAAGAACTCATTTGTTCATGTATCACTATGGCATCAACCACCTGGTCTATCTTCACTAGGGGAAACTGTCTTTGGGACAAGCCCTGTTGAGGTCAATAAAATCCACATAGACTTTCCAGCTTCCGTTGCTCTTGCGGACTACGATCGAATTCTAGAGCTACTTTGGGAATTGAACTTATCTAATGGACCTTGCCTTCAAAAGTTTTCCTACCTCCTTTTCTACTACATTTACCTTCTCTGGGGATATTTGACAAGCCATTTATATGATCGAGTTGAATGTCAAATCCATATGGAGATGGTGACATGTGACTGTAAGATCAATTCCCAGCATGTCTTATGGTTCCCACGCAAACACATCTAAGCTTCATTTCAGGAAGGCAATTAGCACCCCTCTCAAGGTCGGTTAGTGTTATTCTGATAAAAAATTTACTCTCCGGTCGACTTTCATAAACAATAACATCCTTTAGGTTTTCAATGATCCTGTCAGCGGGGTGGATTCTGGTTTCGTCCACCCCTGGTTGATTGTGCCGTAGTTGCTATTTTGATGGAGTATCCCCATCTTAGGATGTCTCCGGAATGACCTCTTCTTATTTCTTCTTTTCTTACTTGGGTCTAATGTCGACGATATAACATTTTCGAGTAATAACTTGATCGCTTTTTATCTCTATTATATCCCGATCTGTGATATACTTGAACTTCTGGTGGTATATGGAAGGGACAACCCTCATGGCATGAAGCCACCCTCTACAATATCCACCACCAAAACCTCTATAATCTTTGAAATATTCCATGCCCTCACTAGCAGGATGTAAAGCCGACTAGAGGGACGGTCACCTCCTTAATATCTTACATCTTAAGATTGAGTTTACAGAAGATCTCTACGTACATAACCTCTAAAGATCTCCCTTGGTCCACTTGTAACTTCTTTACATCCCAGTTTTCAATTCTGAGAGTGATTACCAGCGCATCGTGGTGTGGGGTTCTTACCCCAACCAAATCTTCCTATATGAAAATGATATGCTTGTTGTAGTCGACATCCTTTGGTCACCGGTGTTTGCCAGTCTGGCTTTTAGCGGGATCTATCTGGAAGTCTTCCATCACGGTTGTGACCTTATTGAGTGCCATCCGAACATCGTTTCCTTGAATTTGTTTAAGGTCAAACACCCCATATTTGACCACGAACTCATATCCCATCTCATAATCTCGGATGTTGTTTGGTTTTTGGTCGCCATTAGCGACGACGTGGTCAGAGTTATTCTCTACGGATTCATTCAAATGCCGAGTCTGGGCCAACTCCTATAGGTGAGCTTTAAACACCTTACAGTTCTTAGTCTTGTGATCATTTTCTTTATGGAATGCGCACTGAAGCGTGATGTTCCTCTTGGTCGGATCCCTTCCCATTTTTTTGGCCACTTGAGGAATTGTTGATCTTTGATCTTCGTCAAAATCTTGTAGATCGGTTCCTTGAAAACTTTATTGACGGCTTGACAAGCTTTGGAGGAGTTTGTCCTGTCCCCATTTCTGGCACCATTCTGCTTCTTGTTACCTTTCTTAGGATTATTCTCCTTATCTCCCCCTCGTTCTCTTTTGCGCACCCGGTCTTAACCTGACTAGTGTGGACAACATCCTCAACCTTGGCGTATTTTTCAATACATGACATAAGATCATCACTACTATCGACTCCCTTATTGGCGAGGGACTGATATGACATGGATTTAGGGGAAGACCTATTTTGAAGGATAGTACGATGACTTGTTCTAAACAATCCTCCACTTCATTAAAAAACTTTCCAGTAATACTTGGCATACTCGCGCAAAAACTCATATGGATTTTTTCTCATTATAAGTAATGAATCCATTCTCTTTAAATGAGAGATGATATTGATGAATAAAGCAGTAAAGGACTCGGTGAGGGCCTTGAGGTTCTAGATGGATCTGTGAGGCATCCCCTCAAACCATTTCTAGGCCACGCCACCCAAGCTGAAAGGGAAAATACGACACATCAGAGCATCATTATGACTCCATAAAGTCATGGCCTGCCTATATTTCCGAACATGATCGATGTGATAAGTCTTTCTATTGTAGATCTTTAACCTGGGGTTTTAAAAATTCTTTAGGGTTTCCTCATCCTCGATAGCTCTTAAGAAAGGATACTTCATCTGGGTGATTAGAGCTCTCCTTTCTAGCTATTTTATAGACCTGGCTCCTCGGTGATCGGGTGTTGGTCCATTTATCTTCGAACCAAACTCCTTATGTCATCCCTATGGCGCTTGTTATCCCTATGACACTTCCATTGATTACTTCCATGCTCTAAGCATTCTTAGTCGTGTCTGGTGCTGATTCCTCAGCAGTGAGTTTTGCTTGCCCGAGGGCTAGGATTCCAAGCACTATGTTTACGGTCCTAGCAAATTTCTCTCTCCATTTCTTCTAATTGCCGCCGGAGGTAAGCATTCTCTTAAATCTGGAGTTGAGTTTCCTCCTCTTGTTGTTGATGCCTTAATTCATAGGCGTCGACCAGGTGTGAGATCTGGGTAGATCTAGGCTACCCATGGCTTTCCTCGAAAGGTTGTTGTTCTGGTCAGAACCTTGGGTTCCCATCTTAATGGACCTCAGACCTGACCCCAACAGAGCCAAATCAGCTCTTACATATCCATGTTGGGGTGCACTATTTGGTTGGTGAGATATTGTAGCTATTCTTTGGAGAGATTACTTTTGTGGAACGAAAATCGTTTCCCACAGACGGCGCCAATTGTGAGTGAAAATTAATTATAATTAAAAGATTCCAGAAAGCAATCAAAAGATTAATATGAAAATGCTTAGAACGCAACACACAAACATATGTGGTTTGGAAAATTACCTACGTCGACAAAGAGGTCACTGTATTCTTATTAGTTTCTCTCAATGCTTCAAAATTACATCCCCTTTGGCCCTGGGGTGTGGGTTGTATTTATAGTTCTTTACAACGATAGTGGTTGAATTGGTTAAGGAACTCCCTTGGCTTGAGATAGTCTCATGTGGTGATTCCTTGAATTTCTTGTATGAGATTTTAGGTAGCCTATGTGAGCTAATTGCAAACATTAACTGTCTTATAATTATCCACGTGATAAATATTGGTATTAATGCTTGCTATTAGTAAGTTGGGCCAGGCGTGCCCCAACTGCTGTTGGGCTTGGTCGGACAGTCCTGGGTTGGGCCCAATTATGGTTCAGTACCCAGAATATATATATATATATATATATATATATATATATATATATATATATATATATATATATATATATATATATAGAGAGAGAGAGAGAGAGAGAGAGAGAGAGAGAGAGAGATAGAAAGGGAAAAAACTAACCTAAAATCTCATGGACTCAAAACCAAAATGCATGAATGGATAACAACCCCTATTGTGAAATATAATAAAATTGTGATATATAAAAACGATTAAAGCTCAAAGATTTAATTGTGATTTGAAGAAGGATAAAAAAGAAAAAAAATAGAGAGAATATTAAAATTTTGTAAAGAAAGTGGAAGAGTTGTTGTTCCCCAAAAAAGGTCAAAGAGTTGTATATATATGAAAATTTAGGATGATGCCTTAATATGCCAACATTAAATATAAGACAGGTGGTGCAACAACATTTGAAGACACCATTTTTTTATATTATAATATTAGATAAAGATATCTCTATTACACTCGGTCTCTCCCTCTCAATCCAAAAGCCGACTTACCTCTGAAACCCATTCCATTCTCTCAGCAATAGGGAAATGCATATATATATGTATATATATATATATATATATATATATATATATATATAATTGCTCTCTGTAAGTTATCTCTCTATCTCTTTCTTGGTAAGAAGTTATTTATTTATTTATTTTGGGACCGCGAAATTGAGGAAGGGCTGAAATAAAACAATCACATACATTTAGACAGTATTATCTTATCATTACAAATATTGATAGGATTTGGCCAAAATTCAGACCTAAGCTTAAAACCCCAAACCTATGGTGAGATAAACCGGTTTAGATAGTGTGTGTTTCATCTATGGACAACCTGTCCAAGAAAGACAAAATTATTGATAGGGAGTATGGAGTTTTATGTCGGCAGTGTTGGAGCTCAAGTATGTTTGTGGTGATTATGGATAAATTATGATTTGCAACGGGAGATAAAGTGGGAGTTGCAAAATGCATCAACATAGAGAGTGAGGACCACTACTCATGGCTAACGTATTCCCTCTACTGGGGAAAGCTCTAATACCCCCATGTACCAACTCCCTTATTCATCTTCTCTTATTACATATATAATTACACATCTTTATAAAGTTTAGAACATTATGTTGTACCCATTACCCTTTCATTAATGGTACTCTTTAGTCCGACTATCTATACTCCACAATTCAAACTAGTGATCATTCCGTTCATGGAAGATGTATGCAATCATACCTGATTATTCACATCAAACTTTTACGCCTTCAGTTGGTTCTGACATAACTCCCGACATATTACCCTTCTGCACAGAGTAGCTTCAGATTATTCTCAAAAATCTAAAATGACATTCTATGTACTTTCTAGCACTATAATCACTCTTTTCTTTCTATTTCTCAATTTCTGGTGACTTGCCTCGCTCTCAATGCCACTACATTCTCTTTGTCTCATTTTATCTCAGTTTTTAATTTTCTCATGCGTCTATATTTATTTGATAAATTTCCACATTTACTCCTCAGGAAGGATAATGTATATCTCAACGAACTAGGTCGCCCATACACCCTATGCCCCTTACATTGCTGCACAATATCACATCCACATTATTTGTCTCTACCGGCCTTAAATGGTAATATAACTATCATCTCCCAGTTATAATCACATATACGTATAATAACTAGGGTACCAAACTCATATATTAAAGGCCAAACATCCCTCAACTCCCAACGTTCGCTAGTTTCATGTGTGGGATGTCTCGCAGAGTGAAATACAAACAAGGAACCCCCCCCCCCAATACACTACTCTTTAACATGTTGGTAGCCGAGATCCGTTAATTCCTTAGTCCACAACACGTACCCTCAAATCACTGACTCTTGACCTAATATTATACTCGTCCACTTTTATGTTACAAAGGACCACATATATCATGGCTCTCTTACTATCACTAGTTTTTTTAGCGCAAATAAATCATGAGCTATATCTCTTCGCTCGATAAAAGCCAATATACCCTGAATCACATCAGTAAACATCCCTACTCACCGGGATCAAATATAACTAGATAACATACACACTGAAGTCTACTAAACAATATATTATAACTTATATATACACATGCATATAGGTTCGACCCTCTTTCAGGTGATACCTAAAAAAAACAAATCATACCTTGGAGTAGCAAACACAAGATCTCACTATCACAATCTACGCTCGCTCAAGTCATAACTAACCAGTCAAATCTCGAAAAGTAGTCCATTATATTCTCATAACTCTCGAAAGAAGTAGACTAACATGTAATATAAATTTCCTCTTAGTGCACACACACTCTCTCTCTCTCTCTCTCTCTCTCTCTCATAGGCGACACCAAAGAGCCCCGCTACCCCACGACAATTATTTATACATATACATGATAAGGTTATTACGGCCAATGCCCCCACTAAATCCGACTCACTCGCAAATTCTAGTGTTAACAATCATATATAGTGACGCTCCCATGTCACCCGAATCAATCCCATACTCCTAAGGATGAAACACAAATATTACTTCCATTCGCTATCTGTCTTGCCTGGTCGATCGGTTCCTAAATGTAACTCCCGTATCGGAACTGACCCAATACATGCTACAATGTTTATACATCCAGGATCTCACCTATAGTTTCCCCCTTCCTCGCTTTGGGGTAATACTTCTCCTTTCATGGCCTACATCGGCCTAAAAATCTCTCTACCTCTCCTCACAACTCTACTAGCCTCCCTACCATTCCCTTGGCTCCGCTGGCCCTATAGAACTCGTTGCTTGCCTCAGAGGCACGGATGGAATCCACTATTACTCAGTAGGAATTCACTGATCTGAATAATATAAATGGGTCCCCTAATGGGTATACCCTCCTGTGGTGTTTCGCTATCACCGTCAAATTTATTCTTGTATATTATACTCACGGGTCCATTTTCAACTTACAAACCCTCTTTATTCTGTGTATCCCCTTCTTCGATTATGAAGTTCGCTAAACAAATTAACTTATCTTTCACAGTCAGTCTTTACCTGACCTACTTGTGATAAGTTCATAATTCCATTCACACCACTATCTGAACAGCAGATGGAAGATCTTACGATCAAACCGCACCCAAATCTCTCATTTAATTTTATATATACTACTTTTTACGTGGTGACTGGCTATAACCGCTCTATTCTGCTCCTATGAGCTAAAAAATTCGCCCAAAATTTAATTCTGAGTGTCATCGCACTCCACCCTACACCATTGCCTTTGGATTCTCTCCTTTCATTGGCCCATCACACATCATCTCTTCCTCAAATCCTTATAAGTGATTCTTCGAAAGAGTTCCCATGACTCTCTCCTTTGTCGACTACGCTAATGGGAGAGAAAGTGGGTGTTGCAAATTATTGAATAAAAAATATATATATGGTGTAGTGGTCCTTAATAAAATACGTATTATTTTGTTTGTGGTGTTTTGAAGTAATTCTTGGGTTCCTTTAACAGCCATCAAAGTTAAAACCAACAATCCATCCCATTTTGACTGCATATATATACACTATAGAATGACGGTCAGTATCGAAATATGCATATATATACTTAGGTTGTGTTTTTTTTTTCATCTGAATTTTAAGTCTGAAGTCTAAATCTAAAATCTGAAGACTGAATCTGAAGTCTGAAATCTAAATTTGAAAATCTAATATACCTATATTAAAATGGTGTCTGCATTCAGTTTGTTGCCACGCATATCATTTAATTAAAAGAAACTCAGATCTACCTTTCCTTTTCCCCACCAGCTTTTCACCGTCTCTCTCCAGCTTAATTTATTCCTTTTATTCTTCCGTCTAATGGGTTTCCAATAGGTTTCTCTTTGTCTCCTCTCACATATAAAACTGATGGTGTGTTGCCATTTATTATAAAAAACAGATCTCTTCAGATCATCCCATACTTACTTCTCCACACCCATAAGGTATGTTTATTTAATCTTTTTTCTAAACTCTATTATGGTTTAAATGTATTGAGCAATACCTTCAGTTAATGATATTATCAAAACCAAAACATTGCGTTTTTGTTTACCATGTATTTATGGGGATAAAAAAGTAAATATTGGTGCAAATCTGAGATAAAGAATGAAAGTGGAAATAAATTAACATTTTATATGCAACATATATATGCAACATTTTAGGTGCAACACTTTAAAGAACAGATTAACGGACTTTTGTCCTTATCCTAACGTGGTCCCCTTGTAGTCCCAAAGACCTTTTTGTTATTGTCCCTTAGTGGTCCCCTCTTGCCTTATAGTAAAATCCTATTGTAAGACCATACATTTCATAGATTTATATTTTAGACCCAAAAATTAGTATCAGACCTTTAGAAAGAGAAAACCCGACCGAATTTCGACCCAACCCCAAATCTGGTATCAGAGCCAAGACGCTCATTTCAAACATTTAGTAAAAGACTTTAATGCCCTTAGGATTTATCCCATGCATTTACAAAGATATTTTTGAAACCCATCCAGACTACCAGCCTATACCCATAACTGATTTAGACCCAGAAGGTTGTTTAACCACACACATAGATGGTTGTCCACATATTGGACACATCCCAGCCAAACAAGCAGATAGTAGACAAGATACTACCAGTGCTATCAACAATATACTAGACTAAAATAAGTGTACCCTACTTATTTTAAGACAATATTTAAAGACGTCCAAACGCTAGATACAAAGATAAAAAAAATATCTCAAAGCCAATGCAAGAAAAAAAACAACCAAATCCCAATAGATCTTGTACAATTATTACAAGAAATAAATACGAATACTAATCACATAGAAGTCCTTAATAAGGAAATTTTAGAACTTAAGGTTCTAACAAGAAATCAAGAAAATGAGTTAGTCAAACTCACCAAAGAACAATCCAAACTTATTCCTAGATTAGACAGTTATCTTCCCAATGGAAATAATTAAGTCAGACTGGAATGAGGTATCTAGAAACCTCTCCATTCAGACCCTAATAGAATTTTACCAAAAAATTCTAGAAAAAGATAAGTGATGATAGATTTTATTACAAGATAAATGAAAATGAGATTGCTAATGTTGCTAAAGCAACAAGAGTTATACTTGAAAGATTAAATTTGATCTCAATATCAATAGCAGCTACACAAGATTATAATTGTAGTTTTGTTAAAGACCTACAATTAGATTTAAAAGCCAAGACATAAGGGTTAACTACCTTCTATAAAGGCTTTGTGAAATTTTAGCAAAATTTGGCCACTTATCTTAACAATGTGGAAAGCCATAATCAATCCAGAATGGATAGTATTGTTAATGAACTGAGACTAAACATGGCCCATGCTAAAGCAAAATATGAAGAAATTATGTACGAAATTAAGTTTATATATAATAAACCTTCCCAAGAAGAATTAGACTCTCCTTTTATTCTAACTCGCTTATATAAAATAGAGAAAATCGTAGAAGTCATAGAAGCTAGAATGACACAAGAATTTGTGCAACAACAAGAAAAAGGTAATGAAGTAAAAGACTACACTCCAAAGATTAGTAATTCTCTTAAACATAATTAAGATATCATTGGAAATGCTAGAAAAGAGAATAAAATCTTTAAAGAAGAAATCCTTAGATGCATAAAAAGACAAAAGCATTACTCAGACGCTTTAGAAAGAATTGAAAAAAGACTTGAACAGAAATAGGTAACCACCTGTAAATTTATATAATCTCCTTATATAGAAACTAAGGAAGGAAACACCATAACTAGAAGAATCGTAAATGATGGATTAGATAAGACTGGTAAGATAGCTAGCCTTATTCCAAATATTGGCCATAATAATTTTATGATCCAAAGACTTAAAGACTCATCCTCTAATATTAGAACATAGTGAAAAAAAAGAAACTTCACCAACCCTCTTCAATGGAAAGAATGGGGTGAAATTGACGGGAGATTGTAGAAGATTCCATACACAATGGACAACTTCCAACAGTTAGATACATAAACTTGTTTAAAGAAGGAGCCACTCCCAAGATTCCTAATTATAACATAACTTACCATTGTAAGAATCATCTGTTAGAAAAGTCATATAATGAGCTTCAAGTTTTTGACTTAGATTGGCTAAAAACAAGAGGAACTGATAGAAAATTCCAATTTCTAACCTTTGGACTCTTTCAAGCAAGAATCCAAACATTACATAAACCTCAAAATAATATCAACGTATTACGTTGCCTAGTAGATAAAAGATGGAAAGATTTTGAGAAAAGCCTTATTGGGATAGCCTAATTAGAAATGTCAAATAACATTGGATACTTTGATGTTATTCCAGCATTTACAGTAACCGTAGACACAACCAAAAATCTTAAGTTAATCTTATATGCTAGTGGCTATAAAGACTATATTATCCCAGACGCCAGTATTAATATAGAATTCCAAAGCTATGTGAAATTCTCCCAATTCCATTATGAAGGAATGCAATCGGTAATTCCTAGCAGTAGACTTAATGAAGAAATGTTAGTTGGAACTAATAATTAAGACTACAATCATACTTACAATATTAGGAATACTGGACCTATGAAAGAAAAAGCTAAGACCCTTTGGCAATTGGAAGAATTTCAAGAAACTAAGGCTATACAAAATAAACCCTTGTTTATTAATCAAGATAATGTCACTTGAAACGTTAGTATCCAGTTTAGTCCTCCTTAGACTACTAGTAAAAATTTCCACACTGAAGAAATTAGATTTAGAAATATGGGAGAAGTGATAATCAGTAATCCCTAGGAAGGAGAATGTAGTAGTAAAGATAGTTCTAGTTTATTAAGACAGGCTCCAGTAATTAGACCTAGAAAATCTCTTGAACAAAAAGACTTAGATAGACAAAAAGCTAGAATCCAAAACTTTGGATATGAACCCTCAAAATTAGATATGAAAACATTTAAGGAGCACCTTAATAGAAGTCATTATGTTAGATTCTAAAAAAAAGATAGTTTTAATATGATATCGCAGGAACATATATTAAAACTAAAAGATTTTAAGAATACTAAAAAACTTCCTAAAAACCAAGACTAATGGAAGAAGGAGAAGAAAGAATAATGCCAACTACACAAGTAGGCCCTAATAAGCAAGAAATAGGAACCAGTAGTAGGCTAAATGACGCTCCTAGACTTTTTAGTAAACTAATAGGAATAAATATTCCTATTTATTCAAAAACTTTGGTAAAAACCAAACCAGATTATATAAAAGACTTTCCAACTAGTGACAAGAGTTTTACTCCTGCTAAGACTATGGCAAGTCAAGCCATGAATCCAGTTGGTATATACCTTAATTTAGATAATGTCCAAGATAAAAAGAATACCTTAGATGAATGGCGTAATCAAATGAATATGTGTTTTGCATCTAATGAATAATGGGATGTAAGTTCATGTAAACAACTAGCATGTAGGCCACGCGATGCGTGGCTGAATTTTTAGTTCATATGTGAGATATTCGTGTGTACACATAGGTTATTCGATATTTTCAAGTTTTTTAATTTTCTACCATTATTTATTTCATTTTCAAAGTGAGATCCCCAAAAAATAAACAATGGCTATAAAACTAAGAAATTTGAAACAAAAAATATTGAAAAACCAAAAAATTATTGAAAAAAATATTTATTTAAAATAAAGAGACAAGTAAAAGTATCAAATGGATTCTTAGTGGTTATTGTTCTTAAACAGAATCCCAAAGCCAGATATATCAATAAAAATTTAGTATGATATAAGTTTAGTCCAAATATTCAACAAACCGATCCATAACATAAGATGCCCGCACCAATTGGCTCGCCTTCGCGTGTTTTTTTTAAATACTTCAACATAGATGCCCTATATAATACAATAAACCAATTTAACAATTTTTTAACCATTTAACAATTTACTAATTCTTACAATAAACTAATTTAACAATTTTAATGATTTAACTGAAAAAAATGTTCAAATAAAAAAAATTGTTAACAGTATAAAAAAATTGTTAAGAGTATAAAAAAATGATCAACTGAAAAAAAATGTTCAACTAAAAAAATTATCATTTAATATTTTTTCAATACATTTGTCATTTTTTATTACATCATTTTTCAATACATTTAGCATTTTTCATTTTTCATTTGACAATACTAAATTAAGCGTTATTAAGAAATATGAAAGAAAAATGTATGTTCATTTAAAAAAAATATAATTAACCCTGAAAGATATTGTCGCTTGGATTTGAGAAGTATGGATGTTAAAGATGAATTTGGGGAGTGGGGCCAGGGATGTGACCCATGTAGATTTTTCATGAAAGACATGAAAAAACTTATATAGATGATGGGGGCTTAACATCCGTTTGGATTTGAGAAGGGATTAATAAAGAAATAAATAAGATAAAAATAAATTAGTGTTGGAAATGAAAGAGTTAACCACGAAAAGAATAGAAATCAGAAAACGAAAAGGCGTGTTAGGGAGAGAAAGAAGACGGAAGATGAATAGGTCTCTAAAAAAGGAGTGAATCGAAGCGACAATTGGATAAGTTTATATTCCTAAACGACCTCATGATATGCATTTATGATATGCCACATGTCAAGTTAAGAGCCTTTCAGGCTACAATTTCAGTTAGATACTATAAATATACTGAGCAATCCATTAGAGGAATAACAAAAGATTATTTAGACAGTCTAAGACAAGCTATAAATGAAGAATCAATAGTTAAAGCAGAGAAGATAAGACAACATCAAGATGAATGATCAATTAAAGAATATGTTCAATTATTTACAACAGAATTTATTGGAGCCGGACATCTAGCTCAAATCAATGAACAAAACTTAGCAAAAACCAAGTTATCTCTTCTTAGCATTTGCAAACTAGATAATATAAATGAATATAACAATAATTATGAACAACTATATTACCAAATTAAAGAATTTGGAGAGACTCTAAAAGATGATTACTTTAAAAAAATACCAGCTATTGGACAAATCTTAATCAATGAATACATGAATTAACCAGGAATTGCTGAAGTTAAGAATAACTCCCTTGGTGAAAGAATCAATTTTGCCAAAGATTATATCATATTCAAAAGACGAGATATAACTCAAGGAAAGTTAATTGAAGAAACTTCCAAACAGATTCCTCCAATTATAGACGAAAGAGGCATTGCTCCAATCCAATGGGGATGTGGTAGTGAATCAAAGAAATTTAAAACGAAACTAGATTGAAAACAAAATAAATTTAAGGCTAGACCTTTAGGTTTTCCAAAGAAATATAGATTTAGACCATCTACTACCTTTAGAGAAAGAAATCCTAAAGCTAAGAAAACTAGATTAACTAAAGAAGATCTTTTAAGAAGAACACTAATAAACATAAGAAAGTTCCTAATTATAAAAAGGAAAAAGAAGTAGCTCAATCTAAGACTGCTACCAAAGAATGCTGGACTTGTGGCATAGAAGGACATTTTGCTAAGGATTGTCCTAACAAGAAAGATAAAGAATGTATTAAAATTATTAATAAAATATTAGACTTTACAGATCAAGAAGAATTAGATATTCTATATGATATAGAAATATCAGATATATAAAATAATGATAATGCTAGTATCTATAGTGCATACACAAACAGTGATTCAGAAGACTATAATAGTGATACTGACGAGTATAAAGACTCCCAAGATACTCTAGACTTATATATGATGCAAATTGATCATGGAGATGATTATATAGACTTTGAAGAAGCTTGGTATATATGTATATTAAGCCCCGTGTTAAAGAAAAGATGGACAGTTGGTAATCTTGAGTTACAAACATATATACTTATATGTTATTGCACATTTGAAATGAAATGTACAAAGAAAGACTTTAGATGTGTGGAATGTTTTGAGACTATATAAACATAATTATTTATGGTTTATCTTATTTGTCAATTATACTACCATGAAAACTGTTGGAGAACTAGATTTAAAGCAATTTATACTACCCAGTATGATGTTCAAATAGACCAAGATATTAAACATATTATCAAGATATTGATAGAAATATAGCAAAGAAATGAGTATTTAAAAGGAAAGGGAATTTCCTATGAATTAGAAGATAGTATCTCTCATAGTAGTTCAAAAGACTTTACACCAATAGATATTTTAGATAAACCTAATAAAGGTATATTTGTACTATAAAAGAATAATTTAGGAATTTCTACTAAACCTAATGCTTATTTTGTAGAATTATTCATACAACACAAAGACTATCCTAAAAGACTTTAAGCCATTATAGATACATGATGCTCTCAAAGTATTTGTAAGGCAAATTCCTTCCCTGAAGATTATTTTCGAGAAAGTAATCAAGATATCCATGGTAAGGTAGCTAATGGAGAACCATTTACCTTATATTTTCAGACTATTCCTATTTATTTCAAAATAGGAAATTAGACAAACAAAACTATAAATCATCAATTTTGGATTATGGATCCCAGTCCTAATTTTACAGGAAATATTATTCTAGGACAAGACTTTATTAGTAAATATCATCCTTATACTCAGTATAATGGTAAGATATTTCTTAGTAATAAAGAGGAGTTTAATATTAGAGCCCCTCTAATTGATCACAAGACTGCTTTTGTCCTTATGCAGGTCAAACCCAATTATAGACAATTAACCCATCAGATTTTTTCAGCTGAGCATGGTGGACTTAGACCTACAAACCAACAAGAAGCACAAGAAATAACAAAACCCTTGCAAAAAGAATGTAAGTGTCCAGACCAAAAGTTTTATAAGCAAATAACGCTTATACAACAAGATATTTTAGAATGAGCCCAACAAACCTTATTAAAAGTCCAAGCTATATCCAAACTAAATAAAATGGATATAGAGCCAAAAAGTAAAGATTAGGCAAATAGTAGCCTACTTTAGGACAAAATCTCATTGCTAAGTGGGACAAAGATCAAAGTTATTGTGAAACCATCCCTATTAACCCAGATGACACTATTAATGGTGGAACCTATAAGAAAGGATATTCACAAGAAGACAGAGAAGAATTTAAAAAAGACATAGATGAAATGCTTAAGCTAGGCATTGTTAGAGAAAGTAAAAATATACATAATAGCCTTGCCTTTTATGTTTGAAATGAGTCTGAATGAAAGAGAGGAAAAAGAAGAATGATCATAGACTATAGACACCTTAATAAGAATTATGAATTTGATTCTTATAAGATATCAGATAAGAGTAATCTAATTAATTTGATTAAAGACATTATTATATTCAGCAAGTTTAACCCAAATCCAATTATTTTAGACTGAAATAGACTTTGTGGGAATGCATATTAATAAAGAAAAATTATCCTTAGCAGAACACATAACCAAAAAGATTCTTGAATTTCCAGACCCATTTAAAGATAGAAAACAATTACAATCATTTTTAGGATTGCCTAATTGCGTTGCAGACTTTATTAAAGACCTTGCATAAAAAAGGCAAAGCCTAACTTCCAAATTAAAAGGAACAGACAAGACTAATCCTTTTAACTGGACTAAAGATAATTTCGAAGTCATAAAACAGATTAAAGAACCAATCAAGAATATCCCTTTACTTGACCTGCCTAGTGCGGAAGATCAGTTTATAGTAGAAATAAATGCCTCTGATAAACAATGGGGATCAGTATATTTTGCCATTGATCATCAGACTAAAAAAGAAGAAGTTTTGTAGATATAGCTCTGGAACCTTTACAGATCTAGAAACAAGATACACTCCCCATGGAAAAGAAGTTTTAGCTATAATTAGGCCCATAGAAAAATATATGATTTTTCTTAGACCTAAACATTTTACTGTTTATACTAACTCTTCTTATGAAGTGAAATTTAGAGACTTAGATTTATCCAAATCAATGACTAATAGACTTATTAGATAACAATAATTGCTTAATGGTTATGACTTCTTTGTTATACATATTAAGGGAAGCAAAAATACCATTTAAGACATCATATCAAGAGAACCAATGTTTTCTAACACTAATATGATTTCTTGTTTTATGTTGCAAACATAAGACTTAGACATCATGAGTTCTTCTGGAATGAATAGACTGAATAAGGAAGACATTGCAGACTGTCATAGACGCGTAAGACCAAATGCTGGTAGAACGCAAAGACAGACTCAGACCCATATTCAAGACTCTCAAGAAAGACCAATCCTAGAGAACTTTGATGATATTCCAGTTCCTCCCCAAAAATCTAGAAATGAGATTGTTTTCCAAAATAGACTCATAGGGAAAATGTATTTTCCTCAATATAGACCCGACCAAAGATACCCACACTTGATAAAATTTAGACGAGAATTTTTAAATGATGAAAATACTCTTATAGACGCCTTATGGTGGAATGTAAAGAATAAACTATGGGTAGAATTCAAGAAGAATTTGGTAGCTGTTGCTTGATTTATGAGAACTCAAATACTCGCAGTAACTCAACTTAATAGTACTGCTACTCCTAGACCACAGAATCAAACGCATGCTCAGACTCTTGGAGAATCCTCCAAAATTAGACTAATTGATAATTTTTGTTATCACGAAAAGACTTTTAAGACTAAGATTGTTATACCATTTGGTCATAATAATATTCCATTATCAGAAGACTTTCATAAAGAAGGTAATAGCATTATTGAACATTTCAATATGTTATTATCTAATATTAATAAATATGCCTTAATGATTAAAGGTTTCTTGAAAGACGTTCCAAAAATTTATCTTTTTGGAAAGAAAGATATATCGCAGATAACTTTGGCAGACCACGGGTTCATTGGACTCATCCAGATATAGACTGTAGAAGATTCTATTGATCTTGGGAAAATAGTCCCGAGTACACCAAAAAGGTATAAGACTTTCTTCCCCTATTTTCCACGATTTACCAGATTGCTCCAAGTTTCTGTAGAGGAATGAGAGTTGAAGGATTTAGACTTATTATATTCCCCACTTATTCATTTGAAGACGTTGAGATTCTATCTGAAGACGAGACTCAAGACCTAACTATTGATAAGTCCAAACTTCAGATTTCCCAAGCTATGGAAATAATAAAAATCATGGAGTTATTGACGAATAAAGAAAGATGGTACACTATGTACCATAAAGAAGATCTGTTTATCCAAGCAGACGATCCATTCAATGGAAGGCTAAAAAAAGAATCCAAATAAATGGTAGAGATAACTTTACCATCCAACATTAGAGTGGTAGGACTCATTGATGAATACTTTAATAATGCCCTACCAGACAAAGACAAGGAAGAAGAAGACACACACGGGACAAAGAATGGCCCCTCGTTATTTGAAGATCGAAGATATTTGACACGCAAGACTGAATTATTGTAAGACAACAAAAATGCTTTTTGAAAAGAAAACGATTCTTCATAATTATCACAAGACGTCAAAAGCTTTTTGGAAAGCAAAAATAGACTCGTCAGACAGAATTATTGATAAAAGACAAATTTGCTTTACTTTAATAATTGTATTTCATTTACCGATTTAATTTTCTCAATCGGTTACCAGTCATTTGTAAGTGCCCTTCAATTATAAAAGGGAGCATCCAGTGTGTAGAAAAGATATCGAAGTCTAGGGGATCGAAGGCTAGAGAGAGAGAACTCAATAGAGAGAAATAATATGTATAAGAATGAGTAAAATCTCTTACAGTTAGGGGAATGGTTAGAGTTGTATTTACCTATGCAATGAAATAAATGTTATTTTCTTTTCCCAAATATCTTATGTTAAGTTGTTATTATTCTCCAAACATCTCCAACTTTTTGTTCATAGAGGATTATTGTGTGGAACCTCTGGTGTGACACATCTCCAACATTCTGTTCATAGAGGACTATTGTGTTGCACCGTCGTCAGGTGCCGATTTACTGTGAGATATTAGCCAGGTGGGCATTAGGCATGGTGGCCTACAAATAGGAAATGGGTCCAACGTCAAACTAGTGAATTGAGGTGCGATACATAAAGAGAGAGTTGCAGGAGGCACAGACTGGAGAAGAATGGTAACAAACTGAAGAGAAGAAGGAAAGAAGATAAGAGAATTGCAGACCAGAATGAAGGTATAAACTCGAACCAAACCCCTAGCTATTTCAAATATTATTAAAAAAAAAACTTGCATGAGTCTACAGATCACTACAGACTTTTTAGCGTTTGTTAATCAAACAAATTCAGACTTAAAAAGAGAAATCCAAGAGTGGACTCTCACAGACCCTAAAGATAAACTACTTATAGAAACAACTTTAATATATGAATGAGGTACTTATAAATATATAGACCAGATTATTGAATGGCTAACAAGAGAAGTACCTAAAATAGAAATAATTTTAACAAAGACCCGTGATCTCTTCAAGCAAGATTTAAGAACTGAAGATTCTGCAGAAGAACTTTCTAGACCTGAAAAATATCAAAAATATACTAGAATACTTACAGATACTATTTGTTAAACGAAAATGTATTTAACCCCGAAATCAATTTTTAATTAATATTTAATTAGTTTAATTATGATTATATACATTTTAGTTTAATTTAATATATTGATTTTGATTATTTCAAACATATATTTATTAAGTCCTATGTAATTATTTCACAATTTATATTATATATAATATTTTTGTTTTATTTGTATACTATTATTTGATGTATAACTATTATATATATTTATAAACATATATTAAGAATATATAAAGTAATATATAATATACAAAAAGTAATAGTATACATGGAACACATATAGTAATACAAAAAGTATATAAAAATATAACAAAAAAACATATATTAAGAATATATAAAGTAATATATAATATACAAAAAGTAATAGAATACATGGAACACATATAGTAATACAAAAAGTATATAAAAATATAACAAAAAAATATATAATATACATGGAACACATATAGTAATAGTTATATGTATAAAGTAATATATAATAACAACTATATATAATATTATTTATATTACATCTAATAACTACTATATATTATGTATATTACACCTAATAACTACTATATATATATATATATATATATATATATATATATATATATATATATATATATATATATATATATATATATATAAACTAGTTGTTATATATATAAGAAATAAATATAAATTAGTTGTTATATATATTCACAACTATATATATATATATATATATATTTAATATAAAAATTTGTCTCGTTTAATATATTATATGATAGATTTTATTATTTAGTTATATTATATATGTTATTAGATGTATAGTTTTATGCATGATATTATATTATATTTATTCCATGTGGTTGTCTTATCTCACCATATATGTAGGTCCCATAATATGCATGACATGTCCTAAAATGAAGGTAAGTTTTTTTTTTGTTTTCTTTGTTTGGAGCCATACATGTTTAACCTTTACACTTTGTTTATATATATATATATATATATATATATATATATATATATATAAGCGGACCGGACATGTGTCACCTGGCGGTGCGCCTAGAAATTATACGCTAAATTATAGGCACACTCTCTCTCTTGTATGGGCTCACCGCCAGGTGACACATGTTCGGTCCGCACAAGAGCAGTACTGTATATATATATATATATATATATATATATATATATATATATATATATATATATATATATATATATATTCTCTCATTATATTATAAGTATACATCTTTTTATATATATTTCTTATATAAATATAACATTTACTTTACTTTGTACATTTTATCTTTTAGTTATATTATAAATTTATTAGTTATCGTATGTATACATATTTTATATATATTTCTTATATAAATATAACATTTACTTTACTTTGTACATTTTATCTTTTAGTTATATTATAAATTTATTAGATGTTTAGTTGTATACATATATATCATATATGTTATCATATGTATGATATATCTGCTTAATACTAAAGCTTATCTTAGATTATAACTTTTAATATATATATATATATATATATATATATATATTGATTAGATGTCATGTGCTATACCTTGTAGATATAAATAAAGAGACGTGTTATTACACATTTTTAATATATATTGCTTTATATATTTTTTTTGTTAAACTATCTATATATAGTTTTTATTTTATAATACATAAAACTATTAAGAAATATGTTTTTTTTTATATTATCTATATTTCAATAGCAGTTACGTTTTATTGTATTTTATTATTTAGTTATATTATTTGTTTTGTTACATATTCACCTTATATATAAATTAAATTATTTAAAATTATTTCCCTTTTTAAAAATAATTATTTTTCTTTAAAAAAAAAACCTTTTTATTAAAAAAAAAATACTTTGGCATGATATTTCATCCATGGGCATGAAAGGGAGAAAATATCATGCATGAAATGTCATGCATAAAAGTGGAGATATTTTGCCAAAACCAAGCTCCTTTATTATATATATATATATATATATATATATATATATATATATATAGTAATGCTCTTGTGCGGACTAGTCCGCATTTTAAGAATGCGGACCGAACATGTGTCACCTAACGGTGCACCTAGAAATTATCGCCTGAATTATAGGCACACTCTCTCTCTTTTCTGGGCTCACCGCCAGGTGACACATGTCCGGTCCGCATTCTTAAAATATGGACTAGTCCGCACAAGAGTTATATATATATATATATATATACAGTCCTGCTCTTGTGCGGACTAGTCCATATTTTAAGAATGCGGACCGGACATGTGTCACCTGGCGGTGAGCCCAGAAAAGAGAGAGAGTGTGCCTATAATTCAGGCGATAATTTCTAGGTGCACCGTTAGGTGACACATGTCCGGTCCGCATTCTTAAAATGCGGACTAGTCCGCACAAGAGCATTATTATATATATATATATATATATATATATATATATATATATATATAAGCTTTTTGTTCCATCTTTTATAATTAATCTTTTGTAAATAAGAGTGTATATTGCTATGCATGTTTTGATAGTTGCTTGAGTCCTTCTATTGTAACCGAATTTTTGACATAATTTTTTATCGAAATTACACGTAACAGTGTGTTATTGATTTGTTCTTTGATCCCAGTGACGTGGGCTCCATAAAAGAACCAATAGAAACCCTCAACTTTATTCGGTTCACTTTCGGTAAAACATTCGGTCAGAATATCATTTTCCTAGTTGCTTTAGTTATCCACTCTTTGGACAAAGCTGGCATCCTTTTCTTGACCCTCACACAAAAACTTACGAGAAATTCTAAATGTCCCGCCCTTTTAACCCGCCTAGGGACCGCATGCTTTTTTCTTTTCTTTTTTCATTTTTTTTAAGTTTTTTATACTTTTGTTTTTATATAGAAACAACTTTTATATTTAAAAAAAAAACAATTTTTCTATTATTATAAAACAAAAGTTTTTTTTAATTAAAAAAAATAGTTTTTTTATTAAATAAAAAAAGCATTTTTTTTTAATTAGAACTTAACAGTTTTTTATTAATTTTTTTTCATAAATAAAAATAAACAATATTTAAAAACATTTCCGGACCGAAATCATTTTTTGAATGTGGGTCCGCACCAGTGACACTAATTAATCGCGATATTTTCTCAATAAAAAATATCGCGATTAATTAGTGCCGCTGGCGCGGACCCACATTCCCGGGCCCAAATCATTTGTTGAATGTGGGTCCGCGTCAGCGGCACAAATTAATCACGATATTTTTTTCAATAAAATATCGCGATTAGTTAGTGCCGCTGGCGCGGACTCACATTCCCGGATCAAAATCTTTTATTGAATGTGGGCCGCGCCAGCGGCACTAATTAATCGCGATATTTTATTGAAAAAAATATCGCGATTAATTTGTGCCGCTGACGCGGACCCACATTCAACAAATGATTTGGGTCCGGGAATGTGGGTCCGCGCCAGCGGCACTAATTAATCGCGATATTTTTTATTGAAAAAATATCGCGATTAATTAGTGCCGCTGACGCGGACCCACATCAGTTGTTTAATTTTAATAAAAAAAAATTAATATTAATAGGAAAACTGCTTTTTTTATATATAAAAACTTTTTTTTTTAATTTTATAAAAGACTGTTTTTTTTAATTTAAAAAAAAAACTGTTTATTTTTATATATAAAAAACTGTTCAAAACAAAAGAATTACAAAAAAAAAAAAAAAAAAAAAGAAAAAAGACAAAAATGCGGTTCCAATGCGGTTCTACATGCGGTTCATGTAGAACCGCTCAAAACTTACATGACAGCTTCCTTCTTTCAATTGTCATCAGTCAATAAATGTTGGTCATATCAAAGACCTAAGGCAAGATCGCACAAGGCAGAAGTTAATATATAATCATTTTTTTTTACAACATTATTTTTGCCTGTGTATGATACCTGGCGTGTAAGAAAATGCCTCGGGCAGTTATAGTTTTTTAAATTCAATTCTATCGTAATTTTTTGTTTTTTTAATTGTTTATGTTAACAAGTTTCTTTAAGCTTAAAATTTTCATGTCACTTTTTGACCAGCGTCTAATATATTTATTATAATATTTGTGTTGTTCCATCAATGGTAATATTAGTTTAATTCCTAATTGGGACATACGTCTCTTTTTAAAAAAAACACAAATAGGGTACTGTTTTTATAATTTTTATATTCTTCATATATTGTTTATTGGTACTATACATATATTATACATATGTTTCAAACTGTGTTGGACAATTTTAGTATTATCTTTTTTTGTACTCTTTGTCACGCAATGTTTATCACACAAAGTCTTTGTGCATCAGTAACATATTTTATATCACGCATACATACATACTCTATAATACATTTAAAACATTTTGAGTAGGTTATAAACAAAGGCTTGCCTCACCTTTAGGCACCAACACCTGTCACTTTGGATAGTTAGCATTTTTGTAATTCCTTAATTTTAAATGCTCTTGGAAAAGAACAATTACATGCAAATTATTAAAAAAAAAATTAACGTCATTATTTTTAGTAATGTTTATTTGTTTTTATTCCTCATAACTGCTTTGGGCCAAACACTGTAATGTCCAGTTAACTGCCTTTGGCAGTGGTGTAGTTGGTAAAGTCCTATCTTATTTTCTTATATGTATAACGTTTAAATCTTTTGAGTACAAATAATGCCTTTCGAAGTTTTGTCCCATCACTATCTTAAATAATATATTTTAACTATTGGATTTGTACACTTGAACCACGCTCATAAATATAACAGTTGCCACGCATGATATGAACGGATTTTGTTTAGAGTATTGATAATCTTATTGGGTGTTAGTACCGATTTACTATTGATACCGCTCATAAATGGTACAAGCTTTTTTTTTTTGTTTATTCTACCTTAACCATTTATTTATGTCATCTCTTATTATTTTATCTCTTAAACATATTTATTTGGACAAGACATATTGACTATTAAGACTCACTTTATCCTTCTTTGTTTACCCGCACTCCTCTCTATCTCTATCAGTTTACATTATTTTTTTTAGAATAATGTTAGACACACCGGGTGTTAGTACCGGTTTAGTATCGATACGGTTTTATTTACTTGTACTATGGTGTGGGTCCCGTCAGGGTATGTTGTAGGTCCCACCAATGTACAATCAAATAAAGCTCATTTGGTACTCATTCGGTACTAAGACCCGATAAGAGTATCATTACTCTTTTTTTTAAGACAGTGTTAATCAGATACGACTTTTCTCACAAGATTATGAGCATTTAATGCTCTCTCAAGTCTACATATTTTATGGGGAAGAATCATACTTTCTGTCAGAAATTCTTTTCATCATTTATGAAGAAGAACTCATATACACTTTTCCTTCGGCGGTCATTATTTTCTAAGCTACAAAAGAAGACCAAGATTTGTTGAAGACATGTATGACACGAAAATAGAAAGGGAGCAACCAGGAAAAATATATTCAACTCATAAATACATTCAACAAAGTTTTACACTTAGCTCATACAAGTACTCAAGAGCACAGCAATCACTATTTAGCTATTTCATTGAAAAAGAAATCCAAGAGCACAAGAATCATTATTTCTACTACAAGATTTCAAGAGAAAGACTAGTGCCAAAAATTAGATTCATTGTGAAGTCTCACTAAAAAAGAAACTCCGATTATATTTTGTATTTTAGAGAGTTTCAACAATTCAAACTTTGTACTCAAAACTCGAGAATTATTTTGAAGCTTTGTGAAGCTTCGGTTGTACTATTAGCCGGTTTTGCTGTTGTAAAGTGGTGGTCTGATCCTACCGTATAAGTGGATCAGATTAGTGAAGCGCAAGGAGACGGGAGCTGCTCTAGACATGTGGACGTAGGCCGGAATTTGGCCGAACCACGATAAAATCCGGTGTCATTTAATTTACGCACTTTATATGCTTATTTATTTTGTGCTTGCTTTAGACAATATTTTTCAGCACTTAAAATTGCAAACAAATTAATTCTGAAAATTGGTAAATTATATTTAAGGTTAAAGTAATTATTTTCGTGTTAATTAATTAATTTCAGAATATTAATTTTTATTATATACGAAAATTAATTAAATATTGATTGGGTGTTAAAATCTGCATTTTAGCTTGTCTAAATTAATTGGTTGCATTTGTTAGATATTCTGTGTTTTAATCTTTGAAGACCTATTAATCTGAAATTTGATTAAGTGATTCAAATTTAATATTTTTTTTAAATATAAATTTAACCTGAAAAGTTTGCAAAATTTCAATTCACCCCCCCCCCCCCCCCCCCCATAAGTATTTTTCTGGGCAACACTATAAATGTATTAAAATATATTAGACGCAAAAAGTTAGCAGAGATAAGAACTGTCCTAACTAGATCAACAAGAATTTATCCACTCCTTAAATTCGTAGACACAACTTCATCAAAAACATATAGAAGAATTTTGTCATCCTACGATGACAGTGAGTTAGACGAATTCATAGAAAACGATAAAATTTATATTGTTAATCAGATATATAAAGAAACTAGACAAATAAAACCTCAATACCGCATAAGGTGTTTAAGGTTAAATTATTTTCCTTTAAAACCACTTGAAATCTCTAAACACCTTGAGGAAAATTTTTATATAGATAATCCTCACTATTCTGAAATACAGTACAATAGTGACGGAGAAAGCTTAAGAGAAAGACCCGAACCATTCCTCATTTCAGATTTAATAAAACTTTAAAATAAGCTTAAAAGACTCTAGAAATTATTGGGGTAGAAATTTCTATTCCGAAAATATTTGAAAAGGACAAAGCGGTCCCCAAAAAGTGGCCTTAAAAGACAAAAGTGATACCAAAATTGCGTGAACGATATTTAACCCGTCATTTAAGCCCGTTGATTTCGACCGTCGGACCATTATGGGTCCTTCAGTTTCCCGCCAAACCAATGTTGGAACCCATGATGGAATCACCGCCATTGGAAATCAACGGCAAAACTATAGATAAGAGAGAGAAAAAATCCATAAAAAACGGGGACAAGTTGACAACATAAATGATAGATGAGAACAAATAAATAAGAAAATTGAGATAAAAGGTTCTTACCCAGATCAGAGAAAACCCCCAATGAAAGAAAGAGAGCGTGTGACTTTGAGATTTTATTAGTCAACGTACATGCTTTAGGAATATTTTATATATTTATATTTATATATCAATATGTATTTTTATATTGTTTGCTGACCTTTGTAGTGTATAAGCTAGATTTTTTTGGATGGGTATTTTCGTAATAGTAAAAAACTTTAATGATAGTATTAGTTACTACAAATTAGTAGCAATGTATATATATTAGATATGTTCAATGAAGATATTGATTTACTTATTATATTTTTATTATGGAATGATTCTTGAAAACTTAGGTGGTATCTATTATATACTTTTATATATTTATGGGTTATGTATTTTTATATTATTTATTGAACTTTATAGTGTATATACGCTAGAGTTCTTCCGATGGTTATTTTCGTAGTAGTGTGATTGGATAAAAAAAACTTTAGTGATAAGATTAGTTACTACAAATTAGTATATATATACATACAACCTTAGAGGGAATAAAACAAATGAAACACTACAAGAAAAATGAGTATTAGGGACGGTAAAAAACCGTCCCTAAAAGTAACAAAACCGTCCCTAAAGAGTATTAGGGACGGTTTTTGCAACGGCAAAAATCCGTCCCTTATACTAGGCGTCCTATATATTTTAGGGACGGATTTTACCGTCCTAAATGTTAACTCATGAACACTCTGCATTTGGCATTAGGGACGGATTTTTCCGTCCCAATTGGTGTTCCCGCGAAAAAATTCTCGCTCCCGCCAATAGTATTAGGGACGGTTTATCCGTCCCTGATACTATTGAGATTCTGGCAACCCAATTAGGGACGGTAAAAACCGTCCCTAAAGGTAATTTCTATTGATGCAGAAATGGGTATTAGGAACGGTAAAAACCGTCCCAAAAGGTATTCTCAATTAATACAAATAAGTATTAGGGACGGTTTATAACCGTCCCAATTGATAAATAAAAAATTATCATAAATAGTTATATTATTATATGTTTTATGTTGCAATAATAATTGACGTCTAATTGACATTATAAATCAAATCATCCGATAAAAACCGCAATATATCAACCACATTCATTGAAGCATGTAGCCAATAATAATTTCTTCCATTGAACTACATTCAAGTCGAAATATTTAAATGAGTACAAAATCATACTAATTAATAAGATATACAATTGTCAAAAAAAATATCATCCCTAAATTAAGATGATAAATATGGTTGTCACGCTTCGAAAACTTCTCTTAGTAAAATATGTATCTTCAACTTTTTGTACACAACCTGCAATCAATAAATAATCATTTCATCAAAATAATATTATAGTAAAATAAAATATCCAAATATATTAGTTAATCGAATCAACAACTTTTTACAATTTTAAAAAAAATTTGACAGTCTCCTTTATTTATACATGAAAACCAACCTGTTTAGTCAATACAAAAACCGAACGGCTATAAGAATCTTGCATATCAACAATTCTTTACAATTTTTTAAAAAAATTGACAGTCTCCTTTGTTTATACATGAAAACCAACCTGTTTAATCAACACAAAAGCCCGCACGGCCATAAAAAATTGAAAAATCTCCATATCAACAATTCTTTACAATTTTTAAAAAAATTCGACAGAGTCTCCTTTGTTTATACATGAAAACCAACATGTTTAATTAACACAAAAGCCCACACGGCCAGTAAAAAAAATTAAAACAACAATCTCACATATCAACAACAATAATAAATAAACAATCTACCTGTCGCAAAAAATATAACCCTAAAATGTTATCCTGCAAAAAAATATAAGAATAAAAATAAAAAAGATATCAGTAATCAAATAATGTTTAAACCTACGAGTTACATCATAATTACTCATATATATTTTAACAACAAGATAAATAGACAATCAATTACAAATAATAAAAACGCATCATAATAAATTAAATTTATTCGTTACCGTTTTTTTAAGTACTTGTCCATCATAAACTTCTCCATCATAATATACTCATGTGAGAATAAATGGAATTTTTAACGTGTGTTCGTGACATTTAACGGACATAATGGCCTAAAAATAGCTTCGCTAAAAATGGTATATGTGTATATCTGTGTAAATATAACAGGGGCCTGTTATATACCTGTTACATACACATATGTATATGTGTATATAACAGCATACACTGTTATATACACATATACACGTGTATATAACAGGGGACTGTTATATACACATATGTATATGTGTATATAACAGCATACACTGTTATATACACATATGTATATAACAGTGTTGGCTGTTATACATATGTATATAACAGTGTTGGATGTAATATGTATAACAGCCAACACTGTTATATACATATGTGTATATAACAGTGTATGCTGTTATATACACATATACATATGTGTATATAACATGTATATACATGTTATATACACATGTATATGTGTATATAACAGCATATGCTGTTATATATACATATGCATATGTATATATAACAGTGTATACATACTATATATTACATATTTATATATATATTTATGTAATATGTATAGATAAATATGCATGTATAAACAGTATAACAGTAGTATATATTACGTATATATACATATCTATTTTTGTAGGGGCCAAAAGTATAAAAATATAATTTTTTTTATAAAATTTTAAAGCTATAGGGTTAAAATTTGAAATTCTTTGAAGTTTGGGAGGGCCAAGGCCCCCCTTTGCCCCCTTGTATCCGACTATATAACGAGTATAACAGTAGTATATATTACATATATATATACATACATATACACTTATATGCATATGTATACTACTGCTTCAAAGCGGGAGCACCGTGACTACGCGATCGGTTTCTACGAGTAACATTGGTCCTGTGCGAGGTGTTCGTGACTCTTACGGGACCGTTTTGTGGCTGTTTTACGTATTCACCCTTCGATGGCATGTTTTTATGCTTAAGTCTAACTTTTCGCAAATTTACGTCGTATACTAAAACCGGGAGCCCCGTGACAACGCGGTCGGTTCCTACGAGTCACATTGGTCCCGTGCGAGGTGTTCGTGACTCTTACGAGACCGTTTTGTTGCTGTTTTACGTATTCACCCTTCGATGGCATGTTTTTATGCTTAAGTCTTTTTTTGCAAATTTGCGTCGTATACTAAAACCGAGAGCCTCGTGACTACGCGGATGGTTCCTACGAGTCACATTGGTCCCGTGCGAGGTGTTCGTGACTCTTACGGGACCGTTTTGTGGCTGTTTTACGTATTCACCCTTTGATGGCATGTTTTTATGCTTAAGTCTAACTTTTTACAAATTTACACCATATACTCAAACCGAGAGCCCCGTGACTACGCGGTGAGTTCCTACGAGTCCCATTGGTCCCGCGCGAGGTGTTCGTGACAATTACGGGACCGTTTTGTGTCTGTTTTACGTATTCACCCTTCGATGGCATGTTTTTATGCTTAAGTCTAACTTTTTACAAATTTGCGTCGTATACTAAAACCTGGAGCCCCGTGACAACGCGACCGGTTCCTACGAGTCACATTGGTCCCGTGCGAGGTGTTCGTGACTCTTACTGGACCGTTTTGTGGCTGTTTTACATATTCACCCTTCGATGGCATGTTTTTATGCTTAAGTCTTTTTTTGCAAATTTGCATCGTATACTAAAATCGGGAGCCCCGTGACTACGCGGATGGTTCCTACGAGTCACATTGGTCCCGTGCGAGGTGTTCCTGACTCTTACGGGACCGTTTTGTGGCTGTTTTACGTATTCACCCTTCGATGGCATGTTTTTATGCTTAAGTCTAACTTTTTACAAATTTACGTCGTATACTCAAACCGGGAGCCCCGTGACTACGCGGTCAGTTCCTACGAGTCACATTGGTCCCGTGCGAGGTATTCGTGACAATTACGGGACCGTTTTGTTTCTGTTTTAAGTTTTCACCCTTCGATGGCATGTTTTTATGCTTAAGTCTAACTTTTTGCAAATTTGCGTCATATACTAAAACTTGGAGCCCCGTGACAATGCGGCAGGTTCCTACGAGTCACATTGGTCCCGTGCGAGGTGTTCATGACTCTTACGGGACCATTTTGTGTCTATTTTAAGTTTTCACCATTCGATGGCATGTTTTTATGTTTAAGTCTAACTTTTTGCAAATTCGCGTCGTACACTAAAATTGGGAGCCCCGTGACTACGCGGTCGGTTCCTACGAGTCACATTGGTCCCGTGCGAGGTGTTTGTGACTCTTACGGGACCGTTTTGTGGTTATTTTACGTATTCACCCTTTGATGGCATGTTTTTATGTTGAAGTCTAACTTTTTGCAAATTTACGCCGTACACTCAAACCGGGAGCCCCATGACTACGCGGTCGGTTCCTACGAGTCACATTGGTCCCATGCGAGGTGTTCGTGACTCTTACGGGATCGTTTTGTGGCTGTTTTAGGTTTTCACCATTCGATGGCATGTTTTTATGCTTAAGTCCAACATTTTGCAAATTTGTGTCGTATACTAAAATCGGGAGCCCCGTGACAACGCGCTCGGTTCCTACGAGTCACATTGGTCCCGTGCGAGGTGTTTGTGATTCTTACGGGACCGTTTGTGGCTGTTTTATGTTTTCACCATTCGATGGCATGTTTTTATGCATATGTACTGCCCCCCCCCCCCCCCCCACACACACACACAGGAAGTGACAAGAAACAAATCCCCCAACTGTCTTTGTTTAATACATAAGCAGGTCTTGCTTTGCTTTGTGATTTCTGAGACATAATTGTACAATTTAGTATTCCTATCCAAAATAATTTCTTTCTGATAATTGGATAACGATGAGAAATGAGGATACCTGTTCCCTACAGTTGAAAATTGGAAGTACTCGGAGAATCATCTGGTGGTATTGGGAATCTAGATTTTGTATCATACGAAACAATTTGTTGGTGGTCTCTTTCAACTCTTGAATCTCTTCACGATGACAAGTCTCTCCCTCCTCACTCCTCTTTTGCAACCTTTCGATCTCGCTCTCGTAAAAGTGAGAAGGCATGGACCTTACAGATGGCGATCGAATACCAACTCCCCTACATAATGCACGTCCATGTTCGTCACGACCAATGACATCCTGAAAGATTTGATCTCTCACTTTCGGGTCATTCTGTTGTTCTTCTTCTATCGCATTCAACTGTCTTTGTATACTTTCCTACAAATTAAGAAAAGAGTTTTAAACAGTGTGAAATACCATAAAACATTTATTACAATATTTTTTCATTAGGTAACAAGGATGGACAATAAAATATAATACCTCTATACCAGCCGCTCCATCCTCCATATTATACGTCTTATCCTTCAACCTTCGAGTCTCTCTATACACACTAAGCTTGTCGATAGGCAAGTCGGCTTTTTTCATCTATTATTTTTTAAGCAACAATAAATTTGGCACATGGGATTTAGAAAATTATAAAAACTATAAATTTTGTAGCTAGAATCCGTTTGACATTTTCGGATTCGGACGGGATCCGATAGTCAGACACGGATCAGTACATCGGCAACCGAATCCGAATTTGTTAACAATTCGGTAGTCCGATCCGGTAATCCAATCTGATTTTTGTTTTTTATTTTTTAAATCTAGTTTGCTATAAATAATTAAAAATCTACTTTACACTTACTGATGTTAAATGCATTACTAGTATGTTAAAAGATGTAAATAGATCACTAAACAAAACTGTAAAAAATGCCTAAACTACTATGATAACAATCTAAGCAAATCCCTAACAAATGTCTAAACAAATCAATACAGATAGTGTATGTGTGTGTGTGTCTCTCTCTATCTCTCTCTCTATATATATATATATTGCAGGAGGGATATAATATCTGTGCGCAGGGGAGAGGCGGAGGCAAAGGGGGAGAGGAGGAGGCGGAGGGGGTGGAGCGGGGGTAGAGCAGGGGAGAGGCGGAGGGGGTACTTCTCTGTAGGGGAGAGGCGGAGGCTCAGGATCCGAGCAGAGGGGGAGGCGGAGGGGTAAGGCTGCGCAGCGGAGGGGTAGGGTTGCGCAGCGCGGAGGCGAAGGGGGTAGGGAGCTGCGGCTGCGGAGGAGGCTGGGCAGAGGAGCGGAGCGAGCGAGAGAGAGCACGAGAGCACATAGAGAGAGAGCGGGAGTCCAAACGTAGAATTAGGCCAATTTTTGGAATAAGTGGGGGAAAAATTAGGGAAAACATTAAAAGGGTCGGATGTAACCGTCCCTTATGCTATATTAACAGGGACGGATTGTTTAACCGTGTTATTTGGTACAGTAAAAGGGGCGGTTTCAAAAATCCGTCCCAAATGATCATTTGGAAAAAATAAAAAAACAATTTATACTAAATGGGACGGATTTTAAAACTGTCTTTTTTGGTATATTAAAAGGGACGGTTAAAACAATCCGTCCCAAATACTCATTTGGAAAAAATAAAAAATCAATTTATACTAAATGGGACAGAATTTAAAACCGTCCCTTTTGATATATCAAAAGGGACGATTTTAAATTCCGTCCCTTAAATTAACCCTGGAAAAATCAGCGCTAAAAATTCGTATATGCTTTAAGGGACGGTTTTAATTACCGTCCTTTTTGAGAAATACCAAAAGGGACGGTTTTTAAAAAACCGTCCCTTTTGTACTATAAAAAAGGACGGTAAGTAAAACCGTCCCTTTTGGTATATTATAAGGGACAAAATGACACGGTCGTCCCTGATACTCCCGTCCCTAATATTTATTTTTCTTGTAGTGAAAGGTATAGAGTCAGGTATATTTGTTCCTTTATATTTGGGAAGAACAAATAATATGTTAATATGTATATTGATTTCGGCATAATATTATAGATTATGCACTTTTAGGACTTACAATAATATTGATTATGGATATATGACAACAAACATTTTGTTTCCATTTTTAGTCCCTATTTTCAAATTATCGGCTAACGTGGCATGCTGTGATTGGTTGACGTTTTATGGATATGGGTCCGCACCAACGGCTTTATTCAAATCACTGTTCTAAAAAACCCGCCTAGGCTCCGCTTAGGCACGCCTAGGCTTGAAGCTTGGGAGAAACGCCCCGCTTTAAGATTTTCACGCCTTATTCTTGGTAAAACCCTTAAGAAGTTAAGACGCACTTTTTTCTAAAAACAACAATGCTTTAGTGAAACAGTATCGCCTTTTAAATATTTTTTTTACAAACCGGACCATCATCTCATCCAAAATAATCAAATAGTATTTTAATTTGCATGTATTTAGACATATTTTTATGATATGTACAATTTTATTATCTTAATATCCTTGTTATGGTTAAAAAATATTAAAATATATTAAGAAGGCTGAAATGCCTTTTCACGCCTTTCTACGCCTAAGGCCCGCCTAGGCTTCTAACGCTTAAGGCTTGGCCTCCATGCCTCGATCACGCCCCGCGTTTTTTTAGAACCTTGATTCAAATATAGGGACTAAAATTATAAATAAAATCTTTGTTGTCCTAAATTTACAAAGCCCATATTATTATGTACTAAAATATAAGAATATTTTTTTTATTAATAATTAACATCACACAACTAAAATTTTATTTTGGGTGATACTTAATAAATAATGGTAATTTGTTATTAATAATGGTCATCAATATAGGAAATTCTAAGACAAATACAAATTTGTTATTAATCATGGTCAGGAATATTATATTAGACTAGCATGCAGGCCACGCGATGCGTGGCCGAATATATCAAAATTGTATTGTTATGTTGTTGAAGTCTATTTCACACAATATGTTCTACGAATGAAAGAAGTTTGAATTTTAAATTAATACTAAAAATCATATGAATGATATTAAATAAGTGCAACCCATATTTTTAATTTCAAGAATACATTATAACTCAATTTTGCATTCAATTTTATGATCACTAAACAAATAAAACATTTATTTTCAATCATTGAAGTAGTTTAATATAATAATTAAAACTATAAATCCTCTTTAGAAAAAGAATTATGAGATAAAATATATAAACACACACAAACCCAACAGCTCTTTAACCCATATCCGATCACCTGCCATACCCCAAACCCGCATCCTAGCTACCCACCAAGCTACTGCCCAAACCCGAGATACTCACAATCCGAACAACATCCACCAACTACACGATCTAACCTTATACAACCTGCTACCACTACTAAAAACCATTGGACTTAACGGACCCATCAACCCTCAAACACCATAAACCCTCTGCTGCCCCGAACCGAACCAACTCCACCCGGACAGACCCATTACCCACCAAACCAACCTTGTTTTCCCCCCATGAAAATAGTAGAGAAATGAAATATAAAAACTTCATACCTTTGTAACGATTGAAATCTGAGAATACGTACTAAGATGACTGTGTGGGTATATATATCAACAATGATTGAAGATGGATTATACTCAAAAGTATGAATTAAAGGGAATGCATTAGAGGGAATGTAAAGGGGTTGAATCGTTTGGTTTTTTGAGTTAAAAGACAGGGAGAAAAGCAACCGGATTGAAGAGGCTACTTTTTTGGGAAATGTTTGAATTTGTAAAGAAGTTTCGATGTTTTTTTCATTCGAAGACGGGGGCAAAAGCAGAGAAGATGAAAGAGGAGGAGTTGGTTGAATATCTGATATTTTTTCCTTTGTTTTTTTTAGAAAAAAGTAAACCGTTTGGATATAAAGATTTAGTGTAGTATATAACTTTTGAATATATATATTTATGGAGGTGTACATGTGTATCTCTACGGAGCTTTTAAATAATTTTAGGCAATAATTTTATATATATACATAGATGTGTGTGTATTCTTTAAACATTTTATACATAAGTTTTTTAATTCGCCCGCGTATCGCGCGGATTGAAATCTAGTATTGTTTATTTTTATGTCTCAATGAATGTAACCGTTAGCGTTTTTATTATTTAAAAAAATAAATATTATCTAATACCTCTTTTAAGTACAAACTTTTCGAATTAAAATGTAAGAAGTAAAAAGAATCAACTTACACATAATCTCCCTATTAATCCATCCGGACTTACCTCAGAAAGTAACATAAAGGTGAACTTGTATTAAAAAATATATATAAAAAAAGGATCAAATATCAAAAAGTCCCTCAAACATTTTTTAATACACATTTAGTCCAAGCCTTTTATTTTGTACCAAAAAGTCCCTTATTCTCTTATCTTTAGAGGTCCGCGCCAACACCATGGTAAAAAAATTTTGGCATGGTGAATAACTTTTTGGTACAAAATAAAAAGGCTTGGACTATACATGTATTAAAAGAATGAGTAGTTCTACGCGCACAAATGATTCGTACAAAATCATGTGTACAGACTAACGTGTCGTATCTATATTGATCCGTGTTTTGGGTTCACTCAAGGCACGGACCAATACAGATACGACACGTCAGTCTATACATATGATTCGGTACAAATCCTCAGTACAAATAGAATTATCGTAAAAGAAGTTCGGGGGACTATCCATCCAATTGTGACCGTCTATATACTATAGAATGACGCTTCGGTATCGAAGTATGTATGTATATATCTGTAGATATATATGTCTATTACCCACTCTTTCCCTATTACACACAGTCTGTCCCTCTCACTCCAACCACAGACTTATCTCTGAAACCCCATTCCATTTTCTCGGCAAATACATACTGCTTGTTTCTCTCTGTAAGGTCTCTCTCTCACTCTCACTCTATCTCTCCCTCTATCTCTCTCTTCGTAAGGAGATTTTATATATATTTTTTGGGATTCCGAAATTGAGATAAAACAATGGCATACATTTAAACAATCTTATCTCATCATTACAAATATTCATAGGATTTGGCCAAAATTCACATCTAAGATTGCTTTCCTCTCTTCCTCATTCCACTGTATGTATTGTATAGATGCATTTCATCTGTTAATTTTTTTGGGGTTTCTTTTATGTCTTTAGTTGTGGGTAATGATTGAGGGATTAAACTACTTTTCTGTTTTAAAAACATTTAAATTCTACCACGTGTTGATTAATTTCGAATTCGTGAAATGGGTTTGCTTAATTTCAACTGTTTAATGCTTTTAAGATAATCTTTTACTTTTTTTTTGTTTTCTTCATGTCTATTTCTATTTTTCATTTTCGATAACAAAATTAGAAAACTAGGGAAACACTTTCATTCATTAAAAATATACTATTATTTTTATAGATAAATATAATTTTTTGAAATTTTGATAATTTACACAAAGTTTAACGATCAATATGTAATTTACACAGATTCTTGGGCTAGAATGTAATTTAAAGAAAGCGTTTAACATGTAGTTTTTCTTCATATTTAGGGGTTAAAATGTAATATTCTAAAACAATATTTCTAATATTTAGGGGTAAAGGGTCGTTTTTTTATTATTGAGGGGTAAAATGTAATTTATTTGGAAAATTTTTAGTTTTATTTTGTGGAAAATAGCCTTAATTTCCACTACTAAACCGGCTCTATGTGTTTTCTTTTTGAGTTACATTTAGACACCTGACATTTGTAAATTACATTTGTAACCCCCCAAATCTTAGAAAATTTCAGTTTAATCCGTAATATTGAGAAAATTCCATATGGCCAACACTCACTGTAAAGTACATTTTGCCCACAAAAATTCTAAAATCTACATTATGACCTCCATATTTTTTGTAAATTATAATTTGGCCCCTAACATTCTTTAAATTACACATTGACTCAAAATTTTGAAAAATTACATTTAAAAAATAATAGTGAATTTCTAAACAATGAACGTGTTTCCCTAGTTTTCTTAATATTCTATTGAAACGAAATTTAGAAATCGAAATGAAAATTGGAAATACAAAACAAAAAATATTTTTCAAGGCCTATTAGTTCCCTTTAAATTGTTTGTAGTTGAGAATTTATAGATTTCTTTTGAACTCTTTCTTCCGGATATAAATACGTAGCCGGGAATCGAGAAAGGGGATACCATGGAGAGCAGTTGTGATATTTTTCTGCTGGAAGAGGTGGTGATTGAGATCTTGTCTAGGCTTCCTGTGAAATTAGTGTTGCGATTCAAGTGCGTGTGCAAGTATTGGTACTCTCTCATTAGAACCTCTAGTTTTAATAGCAAGCACTTCTTGAATTACCACAACAATCAAAAGCCTCAAGTATATATTTACAACTCCATTCCTCTAATCGGAAAATGTGGCTTCACCTTGATTCCTGATGAAACACTCGTGGTACATCATGATCTTGATAACATAGAAATTTACTCGAATTTAACCGATATGATTGGTCCTGTTAACGGCTTATTTTTTCTTCATCAATGTCATGATGTTGATGTTGTGACTCGGTGGAACCCCGCTACAAGAGAGTTCAGGTCCGTCCCTCTACCTCTCACTAACCTCTCGCCCCATTCTGCTTATGATACACATAGATTTGGGTTTGGCTTTGACCCATTGGCCAACGATTACAAAATCGTTTGGATTCGGTCCATGTGGGATGAATCTGATGTTGATACTTTTGTTGCATTGTATACCCTTGGTAACGATTCTTGGAGAAATGTGGAGATTGCGGACTCTGTTTTGGATTCTATACATCTTATTATGTCTTATAACCAGGAGGGATGTGTATGCCGATTTGGAAGAAGCTTATTGTTGGCTGGCAACTATGGGTGCCTATTTGAATGGAGCTTATTATTGGCTGACAAGTACCAAGAACGGGTCTTACCATACGATAGTTTTGTTCGACATGAGTACTCATGTGTTCAAAGAAATAAAGGTGCCGAATAATACGGAATCGGACCCTCGTTGGTGGTCACTTGTGTTGCACGATGACACTATTGCACGGATCCGTTACGATCATGCATGTTGTGATCATGGGCATTATCTTGATATGTGGGTAATGGAGGAGGAGGGGTGTTGGACCCAACTTTTTAGTGTTAGGTCATGTTTACCCTTCATCAAACCGCTTGGCATTTGGAAGAAAAATGAGATTCTTGGATGGACTGTTTGTTATGAGCTGGTCTTGTACAATCATAATACTGATGAAACAAGAGATGTAGTCCAAGAAGACAACTATTGCGAATGCTTTTGGGTATATAGGTACAAGGAGAGCCTAGTTTCACGCAATGGAGGAGACCCTGATAAATTGTCCAATATACCTGAAGAATCTTCAAATCTTGTGTACTATCGGAGGAGATACAATGAGTAATAGGAAACCACATTATTAACTGAGAGATTTTTTTTCTTTGTTTTATTTCCATAGTCCGTTTTAACATTTATGAGGCCTTTTGAAGTTATGGTTACAAATCCCGTAGCGTAATGACTATTTTTTTTTAAATGATCATCATCATTTTTCTTGTTTCATTCTTATCATTTTTCTTATTTCATTCTTATCTATCATGATTGCATACCAACTATTATTGGTTATAGTTGTACATGATTAGTTATGATTCTTGTAGATTGGTATGCCATCATGGTAAGTTATGTTGTTGAATGGTAATTTCGCAGCATTGATTCTCAATTTAATCTAGAAATTTTCCTCCAATATGCCATGTGGGGTTAATTACATTTGGGTTGAGAGTTGAGTGGTTTAATAGCTGTGTTTTTTTTGGATTGGGAAAATCTTGGTCTCAGCAAACTCTAATATGTTGTAAAGATGAATTTGATCCGCTGTCTGTTGGTAATTAACCAAACGGATATCAATTATAAGTTGTTCAAATTCAGAACCTTCATTATTGTAAAATGATAATTTTCTTATCTTTTCATATATTAATACCAACTTTTAGTGGTAGGGATGAACTACGTTGAAAGGAGTCTGAAATACGTTTGTTGAACTGTTAAGACTGGTCATTTTGCAGATCGTGATAGAAATTCGTGATGTATTTCTAGGTCTCTTCATTTTTACCCCGGTAACCATTTATTTGGATTGAAATTGGAGTTAAATTCCTTTACGTTACATAATGAGTTATTGCAAATTTGGTCCTGTAGATATGTGTTTTTTAGTCTAGGGTCCAAAATTTTGCATATTAACACTTCGGGGTTCTTTTTCACTTTTTGTGATTTTTTTAGAGAAAGAAATGTTGCAAAAAAGACTGAAAGCATCCGAACAGCGAAAATGGACTTTAAAGTGCAAATACAAAAAACTTTAAACACATTATTCCGAATGTCCTTTGCCTTCCATTGTAATAAGATAATTATAATAACAAATACTTTTATGTTTTGAGTGAGATATGTGAGATTGTCCATTATTCCTATGCATATACATCAAGATGTTGCTTTGTTATTATGCATTGGGCATCAAAATTCATCCAGAACAATTTCTTTTTGCTATTTAAGTCTGTTGAGCAAAAAATTATTTCATATTTTTTTCCCCGAATATATTATGTTCAAAGTCTCTTCATAAACATTATTTTATCATTGACATTAGTTACTTTGTTGATATGTTTTCCAGATGTTCCTGTTTGGAAATTAATAGATCATCTCTCTTGCGCATTGATCCTATGAAGAGCTAACATCCCTTGGCAAGAATGGAAACTTCATTATAGGAGAAAACATACTTGACCGACTATATATATAATAGAAGACTTTAGGTTTTAGTCACAAGTGTGAAAAGTAATCTTAAATCGTAGGAATCTAATTATTGTGTTACTAGTTTGTGCTTGTAAGATGTCTTCCAACTGATTATTATAAACAGACCTAAAAACAGGATTAGCAAGCAAAGATCGAATTGTTTAAAGTCTCGTATACAAAAACTAAAAAGCAAACAAAAAATAGTAAGCAAAAGGTATCATTGACTTGAAAAAAATATAAACGAAAAGGGCAGTCAAATTTTATATATTAAGCGTTTAGTGAAAACAATAGAAATGTAATTTAAACAATCCTTTCCTCTGTCTTGGAGCCTAGTACTGGTCAATTCCTTTGATCTCTCATCAGTAGGAAAAAAATAGGAGAGTCTAATTAGTGGTGGTGTTAGATTTTCTGTCAAATTTCTACGCAATGCATTCTACAACATATAAATTCACTTGCGTTCACTTGCTCCTTAATTTATTTTGTTGATCTCTACATCTAGGATATTTGGGGAGTTGTGGTAATTTCTTAATAAAAGTTATATCTATTTAGTAATTTCTTTATATTTGGGGAGTTGTGGTAATTTATTAATAAAAGTTATATCTATTTGATACATGTAACTATAAAGACACAATGTTCATAGATAGCCATCACTTAATATTATGAGTTTTAAGAAGTTGAAGTTAGTTCACTATTTATAGTGGCACATATTTATGGATTTTGTTTCAAAGAAAGTGTGTTTAGGATTATTATATGAACTTTGTTTCAAATAAAGTGTGTTTAGGAATCATATATTATGGTGTAGAAGATCTAAGTTGGAGC
The DNA here is from genome assembly GCA_949130495.1 of Sambucus nigra. Lineage (NCBI taxonomy): Eukaryota > Viridiplantae > Streptophyta > Magnoliopsida > Dipsacales > Adoxaceae > Sambucus > Sambucus nigra. Next base: position 525,850,421 of record OX422220.1, read on the forward strand.
ACATTCATTATCCTTTAGTAGTTTAATTGGGCTGCTCTGCGCAATTTCATCTTTATTTAAAATTCAAGTAACCATTAACATTAATTAAGACCTAAACCTACTTAAAATAATATTTTCTCTTCATTTTTTTACAAATTTTAAAATGATTACGAGCGCATCATATGGATAGGTACACCATGTGCTAGTGTATCTTCCAGTTTCTTTTAGCTCCAAATTAAGGAAAGGCGCGTGCAGATTGTGCCATAGGCAGATAACATTTGTAGCCGCAGGTATATTGGAGACAAAAAGCATTGGAAATTATATCTTGACATCTGCAATTTTAGAAATTAGAAAATTATATCTTTGTCATGGGGCTTCTCGTAAGCATGGGGCGACACGCGGATGTCTTGAAGGCACACAATTTTTTGGAGTCACGAAACACCTACATGTCGCAAGGACTATACCTAGTATGGATGCATATATATGCATATATAACTTATTGTAGGCTTTACTTGTTAATTTGTGTTCACTTCACATCCTGATGCCACAAGGACAACAATGGACTTTGAGCCAACTTTTCTTCTACTTTCAGAGGTTAAACTAGTTTATGCAAATAAAGAAATTAGTATATAATAGGCAACAATGTTAGAATTAAAATAACATAGATATATTATGTTCATATACAAGTGGTGGGTTGTGCTTTCAACTTTGGCGCCATGCCTTAGAATATCAAGGTTAATCTGGATGTTTCTAGTTTCTTTGGAGCATTTGATTTTAAGGTCTGATCTTTATGAACTGTATACGAGTCATATTTTTGTTTCCTAGTTTATTTGTGTTGTATTGCTCTTATAAGTTGATTATTAAACGAGGGATAGCTAGTATTAATATACTTTTGGTCCTCTCTTGGTACTGCAGAACTATTATGAATGAATGAGAAGATGGATCGAAGAGAGGATTTTTTTTTCCTTTTTTGAATATGTTCTGATTTTATAGCAGGTGTTCTTAGTTCGTTCATGTAGTTTTCGTCATGGCGAATAACGATTGGGACACCAACAGGTTAGTTCTTTTGCCGCAACCCAAAATTCTCCAAATACCCGATCAACCTTCACCAGAGCTTCTGCTGTCCTCGCCTTCATCCGGACCATTGCCAAGCCTCACCAACCACCGGCCCATAACAATGTCCCAGAGGTACTCCCTTGGCCATTTATCTGTAGCAACCAAAAATCGAGCAAAACTTTAAACATAGAAAATTTAACCCTGGAAAACCTCATCCAAACATTATCTCCAGCATACCCAAGCCCTCACTGATATCCGATGAGGTCTTGCAAACTCTCTTTGACCAAAACCTTCCATATATCTTGGTGCCATAGAGAAAAACCCACAAAGAGCCTATACACTTTCTCTCCTGATACCGGTGAGTCCTCTATATGAAACTCCTCTATAAGTATCTAATAATAAAGGGCAACCTCCGTGGTCAAGATAGCACTAGTTTATTGTCAAATCTGTGTGCAGCTAAATATTACAGATAATACACTTCTACATTAGACAACTACCATATTCTGATTAAACAGAAGATAACCCCAATACGTACTGCCAGATTCAACATACCTCATTAAATACCTTATATAAATATATGGTTTTGTTTTGGGCGGTGCTTTATTGAAACTTAAATAAAAATAAAGTATAAAACTTTTTTTAGTAGTAGTAAACAAATATTTAATTCATTAGATTCAGTCAATGATAATTTTAAATCTCCATCCATGTTCTAACTTTTTCCGCCAAATCGATTATATTCCAATTGTTTAAATTCCTTCGTGGATCCTAGTGCATGACGTTGATTCACGCATAATTTATGACGTAACACATTGCATGTCAAGGGCTATACCAATGCCTTTGAGTGGTACCATGTGATTATTTTAGTTGAAAATTTATCTAAATGGTCGTATTATCTCTTTGCTTTGGTAATCATACATAATTCAGTTGGAATGAGCCCCCTTCACTCCATTCACCATTCACACTATCGTAGTTCTGGAACACTCCCTCCCCACCCCCGTCTCTCCAAGCACAACCACAATTCATTGCCTGATCGTGTAGAAGGCAATTGAGTTACTTTTGATTTCTCTGTCTTAATAATGATTGGCACTTTTAAAGAACTCCATGCCATGATCTGTTCATTAGTTTATTTATTTATTTATTTTTGTGTGGGGGTGGGGGTGGGGTGGGTGGGTGGGGGGGACTTGAGGCATTTGAGAGGAGACGAAATAAATGGCATGGCCAGGCTACTATAAGTAAGACAACAAAAAAGAGGGGTCATGAAAATACCAAGAAAAATGATGTTGGTTAAAGTGAAGATGTTTGTTTAAATTCAAACAACGACTGTGTAGGCTATTTTATTGTTTGAAAACAATGTATTCGAACACAATTTATCCTTTTGTGCTTATTGGTTTATATCAAATATTCTTTCCTGACTACCAAACAAAACATAGAGAGTACTAAAATTGATTTCGTTGCCAGGGACCGAGACCAAGGTTTAGTCATGCAGTGCCCTTCTTTTAGGAATTACTCATTTGGCTCGGTGCCCCCTATTGAACCAAACGTGTGGAGCATTCAAATTGCCATTTTTTTTCCAGCGGAAGGTTATTTTAGTGACCCGGTACCTTTATGATGAATGTGCCTTTAGAGAGTTGATGCCTAATTATCCAAGGCATATAATCCCTGCAATAATTTAACTGTGTTTAGGTTCCTATGTTTAAGTGAACATCTGATAAATTGTGAATTACTTTCAATAACTTCCATATAATCGCCTTCAAGCCAAGTTTTCTCATTACATTCCATGTTATTATTTTTTAAGGTTCAATAAAATGATATCATTTCCCCCCGAACAAAAGGCGTACATGCAAGCCTTTACAATATGATAATATTAAATTTTCCTATAGGGACTAGGCTGTCAAGCCTATTGTACTGCCAAGAATTCCATATCTGCTACATGTAGTAGTTAGCATAATTTTTTGAAAGTACTGTACTGCTTGGTACATTATTACCGAAACTTGAGAGTCAAAGGATGCATGATTATACCACAAAGATGCGATCGACGTAACTGATGACTCACACTCTCCAAGTCCAACCTAAAGATTCTTCACAAATTCAAATTCAGTTCAAATCCAAATTACGCCATATTGGACCCAAATCTATATTCCAGTTACACCTAGATGACATTTCCCTCAAATGACACAACGTTTAATGTAACTCAACTTAATCCTACCAAAAGCCACATGCAGATGCAAAAACACATAAAAGTTATCTAATATTTTTTTAGGCATAGTCAAGTGGGGATTGAAAAGATAATTTTTTTGTTGTCGTGATTATTAACTTTCACATCCCATGTTCAGGATGAACTTATTAAATTAGTGGAGAGTGATGTACACACGCGAGGGGCCCCTGAAGGATTTTAAAAACAAGGGCTTATAGGACTCATCCTTTTGTTTATTTGACACCCCTAAGCTTATCAGTTATGGGCTTATAGGACACCCCTGAACTTATTAAATTATATTTCTTTTCATTTATTTGATTTTCGATTTTAAGGTTGATGTTTAGGGGCTATTAGGACTCATCCTTTTGTTTCATAATTTACATATGCTTCTCTTATTAACTAATTACTAAAATCATAACTCTATCTATAGTTGTAATAGTACTAGTATAATAATAAGGCATTTGGCACTCTATTTAGGGGTGTCAAATAATGTTTTTTGGTCATGTTTAGGCCGACATGACACAAGAAGACCCATTAAAACACAAACATGATACGATTTCGTGTTTCTTTACTTGACACAAAAATGACTCATTTAAAACATGGCACAATTAAGATGATTCATGAGTTTTACACCAAACTAATTCCTAACAGTATACGAAAACATGACATGACACGAATAACACGACTAATATGTGTCATAATTTCGACATGAGCTGGACACGGCATGACTTCGTGTCATAAAAATCCAAAAACAAACAAGATTTGTTATATCAATTTTGGGCCAATTTCGTGTTGTTTTGTTTCTGTTATCAAGTTGTTTCCAAGATTGGCACTCCTAGCTCTCTTGTAATCACTGAATTTTTATAACCCTAACCACCACCACCACCACCACCACCACCACCACAAAAAATAAAAAAATAAATAGTGTCCAAAATGACCTTATAAATACAAAAACCTAAAAAATAATAATACTTTCCCACATTCTACTTTTGGTATCTCTCGTCCCTACACCTCTCCACCTCGCTGAGATCACTCATCGCCACACCTCTCCTCTGCACTGGAGGAAACAAGGATCTGGCTCGAAATATCCTGCTATAACATAATGTCATGTGTCTCAGAATCAGAAGTCCTTGTGCATGATGTTTAGATTGGGTAGTAACCACTGTATAAAATTTTCAGTCTTGTTACAGGAAAATATATATATATATATATATATATATATAAGCACTTTAGTTTTGATGTGAAGTTCTTCATTAATTTTCCTAGCCAAAAAAGAGCATCTTGAGTGTCTTTATATCTCTATATATGGGCATTAAGTGACATGATTATTTAACTTATGCAATATTACCATTTCCTTTGATACATCCACACTTGCCTCACATAAACCATTTAGAGCTCTATTTCCTTGGAATTTAAGTGTATAACAATTTAAACATTTCATGTAGACAGTCTGCTAGAAGGTGAAAAAATGCTGGCAAATTACATGGGATAGATCTCCAAAGTTCTTTCTTGCCTATAATGATATGTCCAAATTTCATGTAGTTTCTCATTAAGATTTTTACGAGTCGATTTAAGCTAATAGTTTGAAATACATACATTCTTTTTTGTGGCAGTAAAGATTGGCATATACACCAAAACATCACTAAGAGATTAACCTCCATCATGTCCTTCCATATCTTAGATGACCTTGAGATACTTGTAGCCTGAATAAAAAACTTTTCTCAGCAATATTTATTGAGCATAAATTCTGAAATAAAGGTTATAAGTTCTAACTGACCACCAGCTCTTCATTCTGAAGGCTGACACTAGGTCCCCCAATTTTCCTAACTCTCAAGCCCCCTTATCTATTGGCATAGCATCTTCTTTCTTACCCAAATGATGCTAACCATAATTAAATTTCAAAATAAAATTGTTTTATTCGCTCTCCTCTTGGTTGGACCCTATCCCGCCCCATAATTTTATATAATTTAAATCGAGTATAGAGTTGAACCTTGGCCTCTATTTGCTCAAACTTTACAATGAACCAAGTAGTGGCCCTTGTTTTGAGAATACATCCTTAACGTTTTCAACAATCATTAATTTTTCTTTTTTTACTAATAAAATTTATAATTTCCCAATAAATTTGCTTCGTAGTGCATCTCAATTTGCTCATATTTGTGGACAAGTTCCTTAGGTCTGAAAAAAAGCTAGTGGCAAATCACTTCCAGCTTGGGGATTAACCTTGCAACTGCATGACAGTATATCCACATAATTGGTACCCCTTCGCCCAATCTTCCTAAGTATCCTTGCAATTCATAGTCACATTCGAGATCTTTGTGGTAATATTAGGTCCTGTAGCAGATCCCCAAACCTCTTTAATAATTCCTTCACATTCTTCCTTAAAGAACCAAGTTTTCTCAAAATGAAATCTTCTTTCCCTTCTATTTATAGAAGTTTTGAAGTTTTCAGTAGCGGATTTTAATTGAAGGAGCAGTTGTCTGTGATCGGAGAAGCCGGATTTGAGAATTTGTATCAGTGCCGCTGGATAAATATATGTCCAAGCGCTTGAACAAAGACAACAATACAATCTTTCTTGGCTTGTTCCATTTCTCCAAGTGAATCTTGGGCCTGCAGATTTTACTTCTAGCAAATTACAGCCATCAATCACTAATCTAAAGTTTGATATAAGTTGTTGAGCACGGGAAGGACTGCCATCTTTCTCCTCATCACACAAATCCTCATTGAAATCACCACCAATTAACCACGGGAGAGAAGGAAAGTAAATCAGTCTCCTAAGTAAATTCCACCCATAGATCCTCTGATATGTTACTGGATTTCCATAATAGCCAGTAAATCGCCAAGTCTTATATCCAATTCATTAAGTGAATCTATATGGAATTGAGAGTAAGACTTAATAGATAATGATATATCATATTTCCAGAGAAGTGCCAAACCACCTCCTAAACCTTGCCGCTCCACATAAAAGCCAAACTGAAATTCGAATTTGCTCCTCAGAGAAACTATTCAGCCTCTTAGTTTCCATTAAAAACACCAGACTTGAGGTTTTACTCCAAACAATACAATGGAGTTCGTGGAATGTACGTGTGTTCCTCAAACCCCGTACATTCCAACATAACAAACTCATGGCTCTCGGGCGGTGCTGGACCAATCCAGCCACTGTCGATTTCTGCATATCACGATCAGTCATACCCCCCAAACAATACACTGTATACGCGGATTGACACGTGGAGTAAAGACTTCGTTGAAGGCAATCTGATTTTTATTTCGAGTTATTCGATTATTTAATTATTATTATTATTAGAATAAAAGGATATCTTTAGGTATATTACTTAGTTATTTTAGGTACATATATTAGGATATTATGAAATCCCATAATTAGGGGATAATCATTTAGTGCCATAGGCTATGTCTTGTAAGGACAATTCAATATGAGCTAATGATAGAGAATTTCTTTATTTAGTTTTAGTTCCTGTTGTGTAGTTTAGTATGCTTCCGCACCTCTGACTCACATCACATCCTGCTGCAATTTTCTTTTGACAGTTGATGGTTGGAGAAAGTTATCATACAAAACCCTTTGTTCTGTTCCTTTTAGAGGCCTCCTTAATTTGGGTATCAACAAACGAGCCAGATTGGGCCCTCTTCTTACGAATCCATGTACTTCCTTCTTTACCTCTCTGTTTTATAAAGCTGCTCAACCCAACTCCCAGCAAGTCCAAGTCCATAACACAACTTATTTCATTTGGATAGGAACTTCCAATAAATTCTCAATTTGTCCCGGCCCATCATATACACGTGACTTCGGCATCACCCTCCTCATAGCTGTATTATTAACTATATCCACCACTCATGAATTAACAATTGCTATGTTCGTAACTGCTGGTGTCACATTCTTAATTTTCAAGTTTTTCTCCGTAACCGCTACCACATTTATTCCTTTTTTCTAATGTTTGCTGATTATTCTCGACAAATGAATAGGTGGTCAGATCCACCACATCAAGGCGTTCTGTCACCGTAATTTCCACCCGGGATTACGTTTTACTGACACTTGCTCCTGGAGAGACATTGTTTTTCCTAAAAATTATGTTTGGTCTAAACATAACACGACTAGACTTCAACCATGGACCATATAGTAGTTCTGCGTTACTCTCCGTTAAAGATTTCTTACAGTCCTTAAGAAAATGACCAGTCATACCACAATGATAGAAAAAATCTGGTAAACGCTCATAAGCAGTAGCTCACCAGGGGGGTTTCGCGTCGCCACCGCCACCTTAATTCCTCGGCAAATGGGAGATATCTAGTCTAATGTGAACCCTAAGTTTTCCCTTTACATACCCCAGAAGTATCCATGTCAACCTCTTCAAACTCCCCCAATTTCGAGGCTAGTGATTTGGCAAAACAAGGTGACGTGCAAACTAAAGGAAGATTGCGAAAATGAATCTGAAACTCAACATTTGTTAGTTTTTTTTTTCCAAAGGAAGCTTACCACTCACTTCATGAAAGACAATTAAAGCTTTTATCAAATGACCATGGTCCATAGTTAAGAACTCTCTTCTGCGAAGGGAAATGAAACAAGAATAAATTTTCTCCAATCTCCTCAGCCCAGATATCCTTGTTAACACACCACACTTGTTGTAAAGTTGTTTTCATGGTGTCCTTGTTTATCAAAAAAATTGCCAACTTGGCAAATTGCTACTTGACCAGAATCAATCTTTTCCTTGTTTATAACCTTAGTATCTTTTTCAACATCTGTAAGAGAGAGAGATTCATTTATCCATTAAGTCAGAATCCATTTTCATCCAAAAAGACAATACAACATAAAATTAGAAACAAGAAGAAGAGAAAATAAATGGACTCCTATTGGGAACCAAACGAAGTGAAGCTTGTACAGGACAAGGAAAAGACTGTCATGCAAGGATGCATAGAGATTCTTTTGATTGTTTGCTGGTCTACTCTTTTGTAGTATAATAAGTGGGCTTGCACAAGTTGATGTAATAACATGAAGAACTTAGAGTCAGATATGTCAAGGAATTGTGCGTGAAGCCGACCCATTTTTCAGCAAAGTGATAAAAAAATCAAGTGCTTACAATTGCTGGGGATGTGATTGCTATAAAAGGTGAAAATTGGTGTTCTCCTTGTATGTATTTCCCCATATTGTACTGAATTCTCTTTAACATGCAAACGTGTCTTTTTTACATTATCAATTGTCTCGATTTGTTTGTCCTTGTCATATTTTGTGTATCCCATTCGATATTTAGTATTGTTTATATTCGTTTAGCCTTAGGTTAGGCCTCCTTCACTCAAATCTTAGCAGATATTTAATTTCCTATATCACTTAGCTGATACAGTTTCAGTACCTTAACTCAATGATTCCATTGTGTTGAGAATTAAGAAATGACAAATAATGATTTTTTCTACTTCGTTCTATGTGAGTATTCATTAATATTTTGTTTATCTAACATGATTTTTTTTGGTGGAAAAGATAGAGGATGTGGAGACTACTTTTGAGAGGAATATTAAGAAGCGCATTTATGTTCTTATACTTTGGCCTTCATATCATCAATATAATAGACCACTTAGATTGTGATACATTTTGTTTTGGGCATGTAATTCACTACTATGGTTACGGATGAAAGCAAACTTCATTCTACTTCAATTCCTTTTTATTATTGTAATTATTGTTATGGTTTAACTGATATATTCAAATATTATGAAATTATTTTGTTGCGATGTAATCCCATTGAAGATTAGATTGACTTTAATAATAGGATATTAGATGATAAACTATGATTTAAAAAAAAATACAAATTCAATGAAATTGTTTACCATGGGGAAAAAAGTATTGACACCACCTAGGATTTGTAATTGAAAACTTTTTGGAACCTTTTTTTATAGGACACCTAATCATGCGATGATGAAAGAATTTGCAACGACACGGAGTTTTTTGTCGTGTAAACGTTTCTACGACAGCTGAAAATGGTCGTATAACACAAAGTGTATTGCCATCAATTTCTAATGTTTTAATTGTATATAATGGATTTTTTCTGATATTGAATTAATGGATAAATTCATTATTTCTATAGTAATGGATAATCCTTCCCTTTGACTCAGTGGTAACCGATGAAAAAAAAACAATCCTTAAAAAATTTGGGTCTCCACCAGAAACTTGAACCCGAATTGAGTCAAGATGGGGAGTGCGATCCTCGCCCTCCGTTACCATCCCTTATAGGTATTAAATATTGTCAATTTTGAATGCTTGAATCAAAATGATAAAACTAAAGCGAGTATGATTGTTCGATGCCTCCATTAAAATGATTTTTTTTTGCAATACTAAGAATTGTGGTTGAGGTAATTTCGAGTGGAATTATAAAAGAACTAACTTGATAATAAAATTAATGTTGAGAAATTAATTAAACTTAAGTAAAACTCAATGAACAGTGCAACTTAATAAATGTTGAGAACTTTCATAACGCGTGCTTGGCACATGATCCACACATGTTCCTTGCACTCCTAACATCTATAACTCGTGGTATCTCTCTATGGGTCTCTTAATTCGCTCCAAATGTTGCCACGTGGTAAAGGGTAAATTACTATAATATCCTTCAGTTAATATCACGTGTGATTGGAGCATTTTAATACGGTGTAAACAGCTCCACAAGCAGAATTTTGCTATAAAAAATTTAACAACATATTAGATATTGCAAAGAGAGGTGAATAACACATCCTTTGAATCTTCTCTTTTGTTTGGAGTTTAAAAGGACATTAGAGTTGGTTTTTGTAATTATAATATGTTTTCATATTATCGTGTAGGGCAGAGACAAACGAATAATAGGCTACTTTTTGTTGATTGAATTTAAAGATGAATGGAGATATATTAGATAATAATTTTATTCTTTTTAATGTTTGGTGTTGAATTGGATGAGATTATAGTGTGATAAATTTATCCCATTTAACCACTTTTATCACAGAGGTTATGATTGTAAGGATAAATTTTTGATTGAGTCAATTTGTATGTATGGACTTAATTTTGGATAAAACATTTTGAGTTATAAGTTAGGCTTTGTATGTTGACCTTTCAAGCCTATGACGAGTTTGTTTAAAGATGTAGCGATAAAGCTTCAGATATTCCATATTGTATCGTGTTTAGTGTCATATTTTGTCTTCATGTTTTCGAGGATCTCTCAGGTATGAATGCATATACATTTTGACCCTTGGAGCTTATTTTAGGTGTTTGTTTTTATGAAATTGTTTGGAACTATTTTTGAAAGTTTTTAAAAGATTTTTTTTTATTTTAAAGTCGTTCGAACGACTTTATGGCTTCTGTTCGAACGAGTTTGCCAGTTCATTCAAACGAACATCAAATGATATTTTTCTATTTACAGAACCAATGCCGTTCGAAGCTCGTTCGAACGACATTGGTTGTTCGTCCGAACAAGTTTTGATTTGGTTCGACCACATTGCGTTTTCATTCGAACTAACTCTTGTTTTCATTCAAACGAGATTTCTCAAAAAATGTGTTGCTTTGAAAAATGTGTTTTCTATATCAAAGGATTCAGGCATTTATTTTATAGAGACTTTTGGCAAAAATCATTTTCATATACCTATCCAAAAGTTCCCAAGCCCTAGTTTCACCCAAAGTGTTTAAGATCCAAGTTCCATTGTTCTATATGTTTTGAGATCTTATTTTGTGGGCACCAAGAAATTTATTCTCTTCATCTTGATTGGGAATCATTTCGTGTAGAGGATTCTATACCCGGTTTGTTATTTACACATGGTGGACTCCGTGGTGTGGTGTTGCGATGAAGATGCGATGAATTTCGTGTTCATATCCGTAGACGGTTGCTAAGCCAAGATCGGTGGATACCGAGGCGTGAGTGGACTCACACGTTGTGAAAACTTGCGTGGGTGGATTTCTGCGTTATCTTTATGGAGGAGTGATTGAAGATCAAAGACGCGTTAAGACTTGCAAGGGCGTCGAGTCTGTGTTGTAAGTCATCTCTTCAGTTTTGTAATTCTTCATCATTTTGAATTTGTGTGGTTGGGTCTTCTGAGATTTTTCCCGTTGTGGATTGTCTTCGTACATCGACGTGTTGTGTGATTGATCTTATAACCTCGATGCATGCTTTAGGATAAGATAAAATTGGTTAATCGTTTAATCACAACAACTGGGTTTATAATTAGTGCAAAGTTTTATTTGGGTTAATTATGTTTAAATTTTATAATTAATTTGAAAAAATTAAAAATTGACTTTTGTTGTTTAGACCATCCCTCCGTATACAGCCTAGCGACTTCAATGATAAAACCATACCACGTAGGAGGTGCGATTATATCACACTGGAATGAAATAACGCTTCTCGTATCCCACATTTTTATCGGGCGTAACAAACGGGGCTTAGATTACATCAAATAAATACCTAAATACCCATTTAGGAGCCTTAATTTAATATTAAGATGATCAAATCGAATTTGGTATAAAGTTGACAACACTTACACTTGGAGACCAATTGGATATCCTAAGCTGGCCGATATGAGGGTAATGCTTTGGTCTAAAATAGAGTTCCAACTAAAAACAAGGAGTTTCGGGATGACTTTTGCAGCAATTGTAGACCGTTACGTTCGAACCGTGACCACTAGAGAGTTCCCCCTTTAGATTAGTAGGACTCTCCTTAAGTCAGTCTTACCTAAACAGGAAGAGAAGATAAGCAGCAACGGACCCCACTTCTACTTGAAGTCGAATGTCTAGGGCTAGGTCGCGAATCCCAAGCTTCTTTGGTGGTGGAAATGGTCTTAGGTCAGCCTTACTCATATAGGGGGCAGTAGTAGTAAGTAAGGTATGTGGGCTGCCCTACTTAGAAAGTTGGTTAGGTCACTTGCTCAGGAGTTTTCACTGAATGGATGACACTTAGATTCCGTTCCGTACCGTCCCTTTCCAACCCATGTTCATCCCGTTGAGCCCTGAACTTGCGCTTGGCGCTTTTCCCAAGGATTATGGAAGAGGCCATACCAACCCAGGTACATCACAAGTAGATACGGTTGGAGCAACAGATCCTATAAAAACAAAGACAAAGCCCGAGGCAGATCCAGACGCGTACCTAGGCGGCGCAGCATCCCTTCGAGTTGCAAAGCCATCCCCTTCTACTGTTCAAGATCCATATTCATACTTTAGTGATCGATAGGGAGAAGAGGATGTTCAAGACCGAGACCCCAATTTTGACCCATAAGCAAGACCATTGCCGAGGTAGTGAGGAACCGGGTAAACAAAAGTCGTGATCGAATAAAGGAAGTTTCGCTGGGTCTGTTTTTTACTCCCAGAGGTGCTGGTTCGAGTCCATCTCGTGACTATGTCGCTATGAGGTGCTACGCCGATCTTTATATGTTTTGGTCCACTTGGTTTGAAGGGGCTGGGGGAAGGGGGAAGGAACAACCCAGGTATATAGCACCATCTGAAGATAGCCACTATAGTTTTGTTTTTTTATCTTCTTTATCTGAAAATGAGTTTGATTTGCTTCACCAATTATTATTTCTACCAATTCTAATTTTATTTATCAGGGTATACATGAAACCGAGTCGCCCTACGGCTTGTGATGCATCGCCTGCTAACTCCTAAGATGAGAAGTAAGTCCCTTGTTTTTGGCAGGAATAGTTCCAGCCTTTGTTGCCCCTCGGTAGAGTGAGTCTACTTAGCGAACTGGCAGGACATGAAGATCGATTGATCAATATGAATCTCAAGAGTGGATGGTTGATCGCCGCCTCCTTGTCCTGGAGGCTCTCCGGCGGGGGAGGGGCTTGCTATCGTAACCTTTTCTCCTGGTGTATGTGAAAAAGAACTACGGAAGTCAACTCTCCCTTCTTATGGCATTCCAATAGTGCATTGAGAGCTAAACGTCTCTAGGGCAATGACAAAGTTTGTTGTTTATACATTATGGAAATTGGCTAAGCATTGCTTGCCCCTGGGTCTAATTAGGCCTAATGCACAAATCTCGCTAACTAAGACTTCATCCCCCAACAAGGGTGTCAACACGTGGTTCTTACTCAAAGGCTCCATTTGTAATCTATCCCGTTCAACAAAGGCGACGGGCATAAAGAAAAGGGGGGAAAGATGTAATTTATCGCTTCATACTCCCTTTGATTCTAAACATCGATTTTGATTGCCACCTACCTTTGTAATCAATTATCCGAAGTCTACTTTCCCGATTACCAACGGAAATAATAATTGAAACCATGCTCCAATGATAATAATAATTGCTCTTTTTCACTTAGATACCTCATCGATTCCATATTTTTTACTATAGTATCTCTGCCTAATTTGTTTAGACTTTGGTAGTCCTTCCATTAGTATCCTGATAGAATTAATGATCACATGAACTTTTAGATTTAAAAAATATGAAAAAAGAAAAATAAAATAAAAATTGCTTATAATAATTAAAAATTAATGATAAGAAGAAAGAAAACTAAAACAAAATAAAATTTCTACCTCTTCAATCGTGAACATCCCCCATCCCCTTCTCCGACCCAGTCTCGCCGACAACCACCCCTATCAAACAAGAACCCCACGTGTCCAAAACCATCCATCCACCCACCATTAGGGACAAATTTGTATGAAGTTGAGGAGGGACTAAGGCCCCTCCTAAGTTTTTTGAAAAAAATTAACGAGAAAAAAGTTTTGTATGAAAATAGTAAGTAAAAGGTAAACATTTAATGGTTTTTGAAACATAAAAGGTAAAAATGTAATAAACTGTTATTTTATTATAGCCTAAAGAGATTAACCTTTCTTTCTTCTTTGTTCATATTCCAGTCGTCCTTCCTTTTTGTTCCTCTCCTCTCCTTTCCTCATTTTTCCAACTTTCTCACCCATTTCTTTTCTCCCTCTTTCTCACGACTTGGGTGACTGACACTACTGGATCGTTAAAGCTCCATGTTATCTTCAGTCGTGCATCTCCTTCTTCGGCTCCGACTTGCTTTTGGTATGATTTTTTTCAGTTTAAATCAAACTAGTGTTTAGATCAAATTAATGTTTTCAATTAAGGTTTTTTTTCCGGTGAAGTTTTTTTAAGTTTAAATTAATGTTTAGTTTAATATAATGTTTTCAGTTAAATTATTATTTATAATTTTTTCGTTTATAATGTTTAGATTAAATATCTTCTGCTTATAATGTTTATAATTTTTTTAGTTTATAATGTTTAGATTAGTTAAACTAACTTATAATGTTTATAATGTTTAGATTAAATTAACAACTAAGATACTAAATTAGTTAAACTAACTGCTTTATTTGGTTGAAGTAATTGTTTAAATTGTATTTTTAGGAAGTCATGGAAAAATATTTCAAACGAAAAAGAAGTGCAAAAACATATTCTGAGCCCGAAGTTTAATTTTCTCAAAATGTGAGGTCTAATAATATGGGGTCTAATAATGTGGAAATGCAAGATCAATTTGTTGAACAATCACCAAACATCCCTTCATCTCTGTCTATTGCGATCAATTTAGCTGAACTCCCATCTGATCCTGCTTTGAGAAAAAATATTTATGATTATGGTGATTCTAAGGAAATTGAGAAAGTTCGACGAGCATGTCTACAAAGGGCCCTTGTCAACCTAAAAATTGCATTTTTCCATGAAAACAAATTCAAAAGGATAAACATAGATTTATTCCGGCGTAGTTTAATGAGTTTGGGAGGTGGTTGGAGTATAGCGTAATAGAGGCAGCTGCATATAATTTGGTTTGTTTTTTGTTCAAATTGAGTTGTATATCATTTATATTGCTTTTTGTTCAAACTGAAGAAAGGGGGCAAGGGAGTGGTGAAACATTTGTTAGCACTTTATGGTTATGTATAAAACATTGTATATGTAAAATTCGCACTTTATTTTATGATTTTTTTGTTGTTAAGTTTTTAGATTAAATTTTATTTGTTTTATCTTCAAAAAAAAAATATTTGGTTGGCTCCTCCTAAACTAAAATCCTGGATTTGTCATTACCCACCATTATTATGTTTGGCCCCCTTTGCCTATTCCTCACTCCCACCTCTCTCTGCGATGCCAATATTTGGCAACTAACGATTTATTTCCCCTCATGCATTTCCAGTGGCTCCCACCACCAATAATCCACTATACCCATCCAAACATATATCTATAATCTTCTACATATATACACACGCACACGCAAATATCTACAATCGCAACGGGGGTTTGGATCTAGGGTTCAAATTAAAACAACCCATTTCTCCATATGTAGACCCGGTTGTTTGATGTTGTTGATCTCTACAAGTGTGATGCCTTTTCAATGAGATTGTGTTGTATGGCAGTGGTTGTTAGAGATGTGGTATTTTATTTCCAAATCTGATGGGGTGGTTCTTGGAGTTTTGGTGGTTGATTTATATGCGTTGGTTGGTTCCAAATTTGAGTGGTAGTTTGGTTTGAGTAGGTTTTCCAATGGGCTTTGGATGGTGGGGGTCGCCACTGGTGGCCCGACTCGTGGGATGAAAGTGATGGTTCAATTCATGTGGGGTGGATCAGCGAGAGAAATGGGAGGAGAGTTGCAAGTTTTTTTTTTCCGTTTATCGTATTATTTTTAAGGGTTTTTTACCGATTAGTCTCATTTTCTAAGTATGTAACTCAATTGGTCCTATCAACTTTTTCTTGATCTAACAGGTCCCATAAAAAAACGATTTTTGATCCAATAGGTCATATTTGTAAACATATAGTGAATATTCACTATATGTATAAATAGGACCTATTGGGAAAAAAAATCTTATAATAGGACCTATTAAGAAACGTCTTATGTAAATAGGACTTATTTGTCGAACTCCCTATTTTTAATCAAAATTTTCTTTATTATTTAGTTTTTCATATTTTTCATATATCAAACGGTCACATGCATGGCACATGATCGTTAATTCTATAAGGACACTAACGGATGGAATACTAAAGTCTAAAAAAATTAGTCCCAAGTAATAAAGTCTAAAATCGGGAATTTTTAACGTTAGGATCCATGCATTGATTCGTCCAAAAAATTTGACATAATAGCAACCTAGATTTTAGGGTTGTAGTATCCAACCTTTACTATAAAATTAATAACTTAAAGAATATCAAGTACTCTGCACTATCGAATGAATGACATCCCATATAATTAAACTATAAAGTGTACCCACGGGTATTAAAGAGTTAGTGACGCTATCCAAACACCCCACCCCCTGAAAGTCATGATGCTGCCATCTCTGAGCTTTCCCTAAAACACAAGTTTTTTCTACACTATAAAGTAAATAACATCATAATTGAACTAAAAAGTAAGTCTATGGGTTATCGAAACACTGCCCATAGTCGCTGACGCTACGAACTCTTTCAACATGTAATCTGTATGCCTTGGGAAGAGGCCAACTGAGAAGAAGACGAGACACGTGGTACAAAATCAGAATGAAGATTGATACAAACACATTCTCATATAAAGAAAATCATATAGAATGCAGAAGATATTTACCTGTTTAATTTATCTAGACTCGTCTCATTAACTATCAAAGTTAGTTTCAAAAGGTCATACCTCCCTTTTCTTATCACAATCATCTTCACGGATTTCCCTGCCTTGTCCCACATTTTTTCAAAGAACGGGTACCATTAGATGAAATAATCAAACTAACATTCAAAAAACTTTAATTGTCTTGTGGATAAAATCTATGGTCCAAATTCGAGATCATTCTATTCCACCATAAAATCAGCATAAGAAAGGTAAATAAAAAACACTAACAAGCAATATACCTCCAAGAAACCTGTAACAACATTTCCGCAACATTGAACAATAACATCACCAGGGAGTATTCCAATAGTATTAGCAGGGGACCCTGGTATAACCTAGTTAATATTTTGGAGGATTATGATGTGCATTTGCAATTATGTTCATGGGTATATCTCAATTACGGTAGACATTACACATATGCATACATTCATAAAACATACATAAAGTACAAACACACAAAATTTACTAAATTACTTCGCAATTGAATAAAATTATAAGGATGTTGCATATAGGCGCCTTACATTATGAGATCAAAAGTATTTTGACTAAAAAAACGTAATATTTATTTACTTTTCAGCTTCAAGAGCATCATAATTGAAAATCTCAAAAACCATATATTAAGTCATAATATAAAGCATGTGCTTGACAAAAAAGAAACATCATGGTTATGCGTTAATTCGTCTATAATACAAATTTGATTTGACAAAGAGGTTGTTGTAGGCCGTGTATCATTTGAAAAGAAATTACGTTAGTCAGTGTAAAAGCCTCTTGTCATTGGTCAAAGGAAATTGCGAAAGATTTTGAATCTTAGTAGGATGGGAAAATAACTTTTAGTAAGACTAAAAGCTATTTTCCTTAACCAACTCCCATCCTACCGAGTTTCAAAATCTTTCTCAGTTTCCCTTGACTAATGACCCTTAGAATTGAATGGGGGACTACTGCACATGTCATCTTAGATCTGTCGAGCAGACATTCAACAGGCTCATTCTTCTCTTCTAGAAGAACTTAACAAGATAATTTGAGTAGAAAACACGACATGTTTTTCTAGATGAAACACGACATGTTTAGACTGCGATAGTTATGATGGATTTTTTTCTATACCTACCTCCATGTACGGTTTCAGTTAATGATATAGTGAAGAGAAAACCGTATTTATATAGGATCGATTTTATTAGTAAGGGTGCTCTTCTGATTTTCTAGATATAACAGTACGTGCTTAAAAATGCAGCTTCCATAAAAAATTGAGGAGATTTTACCAACAATCAAATTGGAATCGGGGATATTAATAATCCAACAATCAGCTGTTTGAAGAACATGAAAGATAAAGAAATCAAGGGGGGGGGGGTATCACAAGGACTTCTTTTTTATCATACAAAAAGAGAATTTTATTAAGTAGAAGAAACTATGATAGAGGATAATAATTCCTCAAACATACAAGATAAGTTAGAAATAGAAATAAAGCAATACAGTCAATCACGAGTATCAAAATAAAGAAGCCCTCCAATCATGACTCAAGTATGATAGTTGGAACCTCCTGAAGGACCCAAAATCCATGGCCCAAAGAAATGCGAGGTGGACAACTCTTTCTTAAAGAAGGCAATGTGGTGAAGATTGTCCTTGAAAAATCCTCGCATTCCTCTCTGTCAAGATAACAGACAAAACTGCAAACAAGTCACACCCCCAAAGAATCCTAGTCCTTCTGGGCTGCCAAAAATCGTGAAATTCCTATACCAAGAGTCCCTCCATCGAAATTGGACACACCCAATCCTCACCAAGCACCCTAAACAGTAGCGACCAAATCTTCCATGCCACAAGTGAGCATGTGACTTTGAAGCGTCAGTTAATACCTAGGTTAGCATGTCAGTTATTCCTTGGAAACCGAAACCTATGAGGTGATCCTTCTTGTCATTCTCGGCACCTGAGCAAGGAAAGTCTCCCATGACCTTCTCATTTATGTCTAAGACAGTCACTTGGATTCTGAAGGGAGAGAGAGAGAGAGAGAGAGGAAATAAAGTTGGATACTCGAAAGGCAAGAATTAATAAATGTGGCACTTATCCCAAGGAGAAATATACTTTTTTCCATCTATCCAATTTCTTTAAAATCCTTTGCACCATTTGGTCTCAAAATGATAGTCCTAGGATTTCCACCCAATGGAACACTTTAATACACCATCGACCACTCCTGAACTATACACCATGCTGGAGAGTTTAACTTTGACTGGATATTAGAGTCTATGGATATGCCTGCTAAACTACTCTTTTCCATGTTGATTCTAAGCCCCGATGCAATTTTAAAAATGCGTAATATAACCAAACATGTTGAACTCCTCTTCATTATTATCCAGAAACAAAATATTTGTAATTGGGGGTTCATTTGTTCTTCGTATTTTTAGTAAGTGTCCATTAGTTATTGTAATTGAATTAGGGGTCCATTTTGGATGATTTCTGTTAAATGACCACTTTACTCTTATCAAGAGGACGAAATATCTATCTTACCCCTCTATTAATTATGTAATTTATTTTATGAAGCCACTCCATGTTCTCTCATAAAGAAAACCCTAATCGAAAACTCTTATTCATTCAATGGATACCACGAGAAGAACGATCAAGTATACACACAATTTGATTAATCTAAAAAGAATGAGTAATCTCCTTAAAATAAGAAATTGCAAAGACTCTCAACGGAACTCTCAATTCAATGACCCAACCCTGTACAGTCCATCACAATGGCTAAAGCTTCATATCGGGCAATATATCACTTGTGATAAGAATCACAGTAATAGAGGTTGTCTAGTAGCAAAATTAGATTTCTTAGAAATAAAAAAATGAAGAAAAAGTTACCAACAAGGTCTTGCCACGGTGGTTTGTCGTTTACAAACACACTAAACATAGTCTAGAAACTAATGGTTCTCATCGTCGTCTATGTCATCGGCATCATAAATCTCATAATCGTCGTCGATCTCCAAGTTACTGTTATCCTCATGGTCACAAAAAAATTTCGGATCCATTATGTTAGGAAAATTGGATAGAGAGAGAGAAGGTGGGGATAATGTTGCTTTCAATTTGTGTATATTAAGGACACAAGATCGCTGCTCTTCCGATTGGATGAATCGAGGAGTTGGGTTAGGGTTTGTGAGATGAGAAGACGGAGTGGGCATACAATAGAGATTGCATTATTAATAGAAGGGTATAACAGGCATTTGCTACGTCTGTTAACGGTCAACGATATCAATAAACATAAATCATTCAAAATGGACCCCTAATTTAATTACGATAACTGATGGATCCTAACTCAAAATGACAAATAATTAACCCCCAAAATACAAATAACCAAAAACAAAACTGTCTTCTACAAACTGTAAGTGGGATAACCGAACCCCATTCCTTCCTTTATGTCATCCCCCAATCAAATCTACCTCTTCCACCCTGGATAGTAAGTTGCTCAAGACGTCCACTACTAGGGTAAAAAGAAACGGAGACAGGGGATCACCTTGTCTCAAGATTTTGGATGCCTTAAACCAATCCTAAGATTCATCATTCGCCATTCACCAAGACTGAGTTCCAGTTCGCCCTATTATATAACTTTTTGAAGTCTAGCTTAAGGACCACTCATTTTTTTCCTCGTCTCCAGGCATCCTCAACAACATCATTTGCCACGAGAGAAACATATAGGATTTGGGACCCCCTTATGAAGGCACTCTGTGAGGGGAAGAAAGTTTATGCCAAGCACATTGCTAACCTAATTGACAAGCATTTAGTGAGGATTTTGTATCTACTAGTCACTAAGATAATCGGTCGATTTCTTACTGACCCGTCCTTGGGACTCAATGTTATGAATGTTGAGTCAATGCTCGCGCAAAGTATCCCGTTGAGGAAGAACTCGTTAAAGATTTTCACCAAGTCTTCCTTTATGGGTTCCCAATTACTTTGAAAGAACGCCATAGAGTAACCGTTAGGCCCAGGGGACTTCTCTTTTTCCATAGAGAAAACGGTGCTCCTTACTTTTTGCACCTTAACAGGCGTCTCCAGCTACGTATTCCTATCAATGTACTAGGATTTTGTTTTAACCCCTCAATTGTCAGACGAGATTGATTCTCCTCGATGAACAATTCCATATAAAATCTAGTGATTTCTTCCACTATCAACGTGGAGTCTCTAGTTGCCCAATTGGAGCTCCTATTCCTATCCAATGTACTGGGATTCCGTTTTAACCCCTCTATCATCGGATGAGATCGATTCTCCTCGGTGAACAATTCCATATAAAAGAAAGTGATTTCTTCCACTATCAATGTGGGGTCTCTATTCACCCAATTGGAGCTCTTTGATCATACTCCTCCCACTGGCTACCTTATGAAATAGTTTGATGTTACAATTATCGTCTTTATCCCATTTTAGTTTCACTTTATGTCCTTAACTGACCTCCTCTCTCATCACTACCTCCTAAAATTCATTCCTTGAGCAAGCCCTCCTTCAAACTTGGTCCTTCAACAAAAATATTTCTTCCTCTTCTCTGTCAATGGTATTGATTTCATCAGGCATGCCTTGCTTTCTGATTATCAAATCCCCAAAAGTCTCCTTATTCTAAATCTTTAACTTATCTTTCACATATATTAATTTGATCATGACCTTATGACCTTGCCATCCTACCACATTGCATTCATTCCACCATATCTCTGCATTCCTTTTAAAGGTGTGGCGTGATAACCAAATGTTCTCAAACCTAGAAGGAGTGGGACCCCATTTTATTAGATTGAACTCTAAGGATATAGGACAATGATCATGATGGAAATGGGTCCCATATTAAGGTTTATTTGACATTTTTTATATGTTTTTAGTTTTCTTTTCTTTTATTTCCTTTTTAATCTTTTAATTGGTCTCCAAGCATGTTTGGAACTAATTAGGTATGCTTTGGTTTGTAGTTGCCATTTTTGGTCATTTTAGCAAATACTTGGTTAGCAAGTAAATGCCTCCCTATAAATACCCATGTAATCCTCATTTGAGGATAGACTTGAATTTTGAATATAAGATACTCTTAGTTTCCCTCTCTAAAGTTGGTGTTTGTTTTATTTTTTTTGCCATTGACGTGTAGTTTACGTCAAATTGGTATTAGGGTGGGTGTCGCTCCAACATTGGTGTAGTGGTGTATCGGTGTGTATTTTTGTCGAAATCGTATGCTACTTTTTCAATGGATCCAAAAAAATCTAAACAACATGAGGAGATTCAAGAGTTCAGGCACATGATTGATCAACAAACCCTAGAATTCAACAAGAAGTTTGATCTTCTCTTCCAACTCATCTCATCCAAAATCCAACCTTCCACCCCCATTCAAAACCCTAACCTACCCGATCCAAATCCTAACCCAAAGACCCTATCCAACCGGCATCCCGGACTCCCTTCACACCCGACACCCCTAAAAAATAGCCCCCTCTCTGTCGGACCCACCCTAGACTCTCCTGTCACCGCCGACCACCCCACTGCCCTAACCCTGCCCCCCCTCCCTCCCCTACCAATCAACCCCCCAAAGCCCCCAACCCAGCCGACCCCAGTTTCCAACCCATACCCTAGCCCACTAAACCCTTGCCCCAACCCGTTCGGTCTAAATCCTTTCCCCAGCCTACCCGGTGGTTCACCCCCACCTGATCCGAAATGTTTTTTTGTCCCACCCACCCTTTTCCAGCCCCCTGTCCCCTCTGCCCCACTTTCCCCTAGGCGAAACCCTACTGACCTGGCCAGACCACCCCAAGACCCTCAATACAACACCAGAAAATTGGTTTTTGACCCGGGTGGAAGCTTTTAGGGTTGGTATGAAAGAAGCAAGAGAGATGTAGGAAGATTGAAGAGAAAAAAAATGAAGGATGAACTCTTCCTCAAATTTTAAGAATTTAATTTTGGCCCCACAAGTTTTTGGCACAATTTCATGGAATTTTCACACGAGTCCCCAATTTTTTGAACACTCGAGGACGAGCTTGGTTTTAAGAGGGGGGAGTTATGGAAATGGGTCTCATATTAGGGTTTATTTGCCATTTTGTATTTTTTTTAGTTTTCTTTTCTTTTATTTCCTTTTTGTCTTTTAATTGGTCTCCAAGCATGTTTGGAACTAATTAGGTATGCTTTTGTTAGCAGTTGCCTTTTTTGGTCATTTTAGTAAATAACGCCTCCCTATAAATACCCATGAAATCCTCAGTTGAGGATAGGTTTCAATTTTGAATATAAGAAACTCTTAGTTTCCCTCTCTAGAGTCGATGTTTGTTTTATTTTTTGGCCATTGACGTGTCGTTTACATCAGATCAGATGTAGTCCGTACAAGAATATCTTGAACCGAGTTCGGGAAATCGTCATGTCATTTATTAGTGAAGAGGAATTTGTCAATGCGAGTTGCTTTTGGACATTCCCCAAAAACAGAATAAGTAAACATACCATTCGCCAGCGCTAAGTCTCTCAATCCACAGTCCCTAAAATAAAGGAGTCGAAACTTCTCATGTTCTTGTTGCTCAAAATCCCATCTTTGATCTTTCCCATCACACTCGTCGTATTGAAGTCCCTTACCAAACCCCATCGAGGGATATAAAGACAATTGAGGTCATATAATTCCTCCTTAAACTCGTTCCTAATTCTAAAGCAGTTAGTTACACAAATCGTTGTGATCCACCAATTGCCTTTGCCCCATACATCTAGACACACGAACAATGTAAACATCTCGTGACCACCTGTATCCTAAAAACACTCTAGTGTCCCACATAATAAGAATTCCTCCCAATGCACCCATAAAAGGTAAAAAATCCCAGTCCCTAAACATGTGATCCCACATGTAATGATCGTTATGGCATCTACCGATTCTAATTTGGATTCCTGAAAGAAGACAATGTCTGGAACTGACTTAGAAACTAACTATTTGACTACCTCTTTATTCTCAGGCGCCCAAACCTCTAGTGTTCCAGCTCAACAATTTGATCAAAAAAACTTGGACATGATCATGAGGGCTTCATATATCTATTCCTTATTCTATAAATTGTTCTTAGCAAGAAGAACACATAGGAAAATGTATCTTTGTTTAAGTTAGAATATATGATAACATCTTCTAGGGTAATTTATCCCAAGCTACTTGTATGGTGATACTAAGTCAAAAATATGGGCGCATGTTAGAGAACATTTACATTAAATGTCACAAACTCCAGAATATCTGATGAAATCAGCTAATATGTCAATAAATTGTTCTAGGCTACGATTTATATATAATCTTTGACCCGAGGCATGACGGTAATCATTTGTTATTAATAACGCTTCGTTCGGTCTCGGGCGAAGTAAAGTCAATGAAAGGATTATCCTTATACACATGGAGATTGATGAATGGACCAATAAGGAATCCATTGCTCCTAGCAAATGAGATAATATCCTATGCATTCTGATAACGATTAATTCTCAAAAGGTTTGTGGCCATAGCAGAACAATAATTAGAAAATGAGTTTCTAATTTGTATAGTTATGAGAATAATCGATTAAATCTAAATGCATATGAACAAGTTATGGGATTTTTACATTCCCTAAAACTTGTTCGGGATATTAGATATGATGGAAGGATTGGAGTGTATGGCAACCAATAGCAGAAAGGTTCACACCACATCATTCCTATCATTTATGATTATTTGGAAAGTTAATCTAATTAATACCGGTTGGAATATTTGTTTCTAATTGGGGTTAATTATTTCATGGGGTGAATAGTTAATTTATACTCAGTTGGGTGTGAACCTAATGGGTCACACGCAATAGGGGAGTTATGAAAATAATAATAAATAAGTTATGGGGTATTATGTTTAATTATAGGAACTCTCAGGAATCAATTATAAGGGTAATTAATTATTTTTTGGATTAATAGATAATAAACCAACGGTGGGTTCATTTTGATGGGCCTTTAGTCCATGGTTGTATTTAGAAGTTCGCATGAATTAATGAGACCAACTTAAAAGGGTCTTAAGAAGCCCTAAACCTAGTTGTGATAGGTTTAACAGTTGTCATAACCTATATATATGTTATGGATGTTCTAGGAGGCACCTTTACACATTAGTGGATTTTCTTGTCTCCCAAAAGAGAGAGAGAGAGAGAGAAAGATAGAATATTATTGTTATTCTCCCTGCGTGGATACCGTTGGAGAGTCTTATCAGTTGTGAAGTTCGTTGTATTCGTGCATTGAGAAGATTGTTCGTGATGAACGATTGTTCATACGAATCAAGAATTAAAAAAAAATGAAAAGCGTAGGTTAGATTCGTGTACTGTCAATACTAAGAGACAAATCTTGCTAAAGTTTAGATTTGATACAAAAATTATTTTTAGCTGCGTTATCTTTGCATAACTTTCATTGTTAATGTGGTTAGATGACGCTGATGGAAGGAACCACGGGAGATTTATCCAATTTTGATACCCTAAAGGGAAGTGCGTATCTTATCATAAAAAGCTTGGTGTGAGATTGGCACATGTCAATGGAGTATATAGGGATCCCTATTGGGAGCAACCCGTAGAATCCTTAATGATAGGGAGTTTAGGGAGTTCATTTCTCTCCGGATTGAGATATTTTTAGTTAAAAATAACACTTTTGACAAAAGGAAATTGTTGGGTAACTCTTTGAGAATTTTCCCTCGCAAATCATATTTTGATATCGATAGGTTCTTCATCCCTGCCCTTTTTGTCTCTTTTAAATAATTTAGAAATGGGATATACCTTCAAAAGTGCAACATTTTGCACAGTTGGCAGCTCACAAAAGGTGAACATTTTGATGCAATAAAAGAGGCCCAATAAATGTGCATTCTTTACAAGGAAAAGCAACAAGGGATTGGTCACTTGCTCATATACTATGAGTTCTCTATGTTTATTTGGGATAAAAGACAGAATCCTTAGGACAAGCTGGAAGAATTGTGGGATAGAATCATATATGATGTTTACCTATGGGAGCCATCTTCTAAAGCTTCTTAATAAGTTTCCCTCTGTCTTACAGTTAACAAATGGGTCAAGATTGTGCACTGAATTTTGTTTAGCCTGGGCATTAGATATTGGTGGAAGTTTTATACTTTTTGCTTCGGTGCTAAAATAGCGTGTTTTAATTTAACATCTTTGTATTTTAATTTTTAATCTTTTTAAAGGCTTGTGTTCTTTTTCTTTCTTCATTATTTGGAACTCCTTGCTTACTTTATCTTATATTGATTAAGTTATATCAATATATATGATTTGTTTTGAATCAAAATATAGATATATAATATGTTTAGAACTTCCCCTATTTTTGTCTTGGTGGACCTTTCTTGGAGGAGGAGGTAGTGGAGGCCCTAAGGTTGATGAGCGGCAATAGAGCCCCTATTATACTACGATTTTCTTTTAGGCATGGTGGTATGTAGTACAAGGGAGGATGTGATGGCAATTTTTAAAAATTTCACGCTCATGGCCAGTTCAAGAGAAGCATTATCCCTAAGAAGGTTGAGGCGGTGACCATTAGGGACTTAGACTGTTTAGTTTGGTGTAAAGGGTATACAAATTACTCTCCAAGAAGAAACTGGAGAAATGCATGAGAAACTTTATTTGGAAAGGCTGGTAACATGTACAACTTGGTGAAATGGGAAGAGGCATGCAGGCGTGTGTAGGATTAATTAACTGATATCAAGAACTTGAGATTTTTTTACAGTGCTCTTTAAGGTAAATGGCTATGGAGGTTTCTGTTGGAGTGGGGATGGCAACAGAGCGGATTGGGGCTAGGGAGGGTCCCCATTTAGAAAGATTGTTATCGTCCCCATCTTTTGTGGGGGTAGGAAATTCCCATCCCAAAAACAATTGGGGATCGGATTCCCCGCGGGGACCCGAGATATCTATACTCATTTGCAGTATCTTGGTTTTCATTTGTAGTTGTGGTGGTAATGTGTGTGTGTGTGTGTGTATATATATATATATATATATATATATATATATATATATATGAAATCAATCATAAAGAAAGCAGTTCAGAAAAAAAAACTAAAGCAAGTCAAACTCGTTGAATGTAAAGAAAACAGAGAAGGAGTATTGACGTAAATGACATCAAATGGGGGAAAGAAAAGATAATTCTCTCTCTAATCAAATATCTCAAAATGGAAGAATGCCCCAAATGAAACTACATAGGGGTATTTATAGGAAGGAGGTTGCTTGGCCTCTAAGCAAAGAATCTAATTACATTTATATCCCCAGGAGCCAATAACATTCCTTCTTCAAATTCTAACAAAAAAAGGAAAATAAAATGAAATACTAAAAAAAAAGACTAAAAAATAACAAAAATACAATAAAACCCTAGAATACTAAAAATAACCCCTAAATCTTCATTCACATCATTCTCTCCGCCTTCTTAAAGTTCATCCTCGAACTTTAAGATTGAGGCCGAATGCAAAAATTCTCAAAATTGCTGAAGAGACAAAACTTGAGGGGTCAAACCGTAATTTCTAAAAATTATGAGGAAGACTCTTCAATTATTACACCAATCTTCATCTTCTTCCTCTTACCACTTGTGTCAATCATCAAAATTATCTACCATCGGGGTCAAAAACCATTTTCTTGCCCCCAAACCCTAGTTCTTGCACATGTTGGAGGGTTATGACAAAAAATAGGTGGTTGGGGCTAGATCAGACTAGATCTGGAAGGTTTCGGGTCAGATCCGGAAGATAGAGTAGCAGATCTGGGAGTGGGGGATTGTCCCGGGCTTGTTTGACTATGGGGGTTGGGTGGGTCTCGACTGCTGGGGGCTTTCTCCGATGGTTTCTGACCTCCCCAAGGCAGAACCCTAGTGGGTTGGGGTCGGCCAGGGTAGGGGAAGGCCTGCCGACGACCTCAGGGGTGGTCTGGCCCATATGGAGGGGTTTTTGGGATTGTCGGGGGTCTTCTTTGGAGGTGGGATGGTTGGTCAACATTGGAACTGAATCCTGGAGGTTGGCGAGAGGTCGACGAGCTTGTTGGGCAAGATCGGCGGTATAGGGGTTGTCATCGGCCACTCGTGTGGTGGTTCGACCATGGAATGAAGGGTTTTGGGCGATGTTGTTGAGTTTTATCAATTCGGATTTTTGTTCTGATGTCGGAATGGGTTGTGGGAGGCTGGTTAGAGGTGTCTGCAGGGGCTGGCCGTGATGGCCGCCTATCGCCACTGCCAGTGCGGTAGTTTGGCCATTAGGGTTTTGTTGGGATTGATGTTTTGGGGGCAAGGGGCGTGAAATGGGTTGCAGAAGCATGGGTGGGGTTTTGGGGTCTAGGGTTAGGGTTAGGGTTAATGGTGGGGGTGGAAATTTGGGTGGTGGTGGAGGGAGGCGAGTGATGTATCCATCCATTTGGGCCTTCAATTGGTTGAGGGTTTCCATGATTTGATCGAAAGGATTTGTCGCGGAGGTGTTCATCTTTTCTTGAACCCACCTTGATGGTTTTTACGAGTTTTTATTTTTTTATAACAACAACATCAACAACCGGTGGAGCGACTAGGCTCTCATACCAATTGATGTAAATGGCGTCAAATAGGAGCAAGAAAAGATAATTCTATGAAGCTATCTCTAATCAAATATCTCAAAATGGAAGAATGCCCCAAATGAAGCTACATAGGGGTATTTATAGGAAGGAGATTGCTTGGCCTCTAAGCTAAGAATCTAATTACATTTATGTCCCTAGGAGCCAATAATCTTCCTTATTCTAAATACTAACAAAAAAAGGAAAATACAATGAAATACTAAAGAAATAAAGAAAGACTAAAATATAACAAAAATACAATAAAATACTAGAAATACTAAAAATAACTCCTAAATCTTCATTCACATCAAGTATAATTTCATTCTCTCTTAAATCTCTAATATCTTGACATTCTAGACCCTATGTCCTAAAATAAAGTGACACCACTTCTAATTTTGAGAAGAATACATTGATGACATTGGGGAACAACAAGGTAAGTAGGGGCCTGCAAGCATTTGGTAAAACTTCTTTACACCGACCGCAATTGAGAAAGTCAGCGATGACAACAATCTTCGCAATAAGGGGAGAGAGAGGCAAGCTGCTAAAGTGAAAAAACCCTAGACTAGATGAGAAGAGTTGAGTGCATTTTAGATTTGAGTCAATAAGTCAAAATGGTCAAATAAGAATTGTAGAGATTTTAAGGTCAGTTTGTGTTGAATATGTTGATGTCCTAAAGGGTCTTTTTACTTTTAACTTATCTGATATACATACATACATATAGTCAGGTTCTAATAGGGGAACCAAGGTAAGGGGACCAAGTAATGATAATTTTTTTAAATAGTAAAAACAATTATTTTGACATAAAACTTATTGGAAATGATCTTCACGGTGAGAAGATCATCTAGGAATTCTTTATCAAAAAATTCAATCTGCAAGTGGGGGAAATTATTTTGAAAGTTTTAATGACTTAAAATGGACATATAAATTTCGAAATAGTAAAAAAAAATCATAAAATTTGGTGGATGTGATCTAGATGGTGAGAAGATTAAACAACATACTTAAGAAGGAGCAATTTTTAAAATGGTAAAAACAAATATTTTTTTATAAAATTTTATGGATGTGACATGGTGAGAAGATCATCAATAAATAGTTTCATTCAAAAATTCAATCTGGAAGTTGGAGAAATGATAATCAAAAGTTTTAACGGCCAATAATGCACATATACATCGATTTTCCTTTTCTCCAACTTTCGGATCTAATTTTTGGATGAAACTATTTGTAAATGATATTTTCACCATGAAGTTCATATCCATCAAGTTTTATAAAAAAAATATTTTTTTTGTAATTTTAAAAAAAGTGCTCCTTCTTTTAGGTATATTGTTGAAGGTCTCTCTCTCTCTCTCTCTATATATATATATATATATATATATATATATATATATATATATAGGCAGCAAGGCATGGGTGGAGTAGGCATGGTTGGATTACTCTTCACATTAGATTCACACATGGATTGGGAAAGTGGAGGCATAGATCTAGAGCGTGGGGAGGAATTCAATTCTTATATCTCTTACAGTGTTGATGGTGGCAGTCATGTGAGGTTTTGGCGTAATGTTTGGTAAGGCGAGGAGAGGTTAGCCGTGAGAAATCTCAAGCTATATTGGATTTGGAGGGATTGAGAAGGGAAGGTGGCAGAGTTTGTATTACTGGTGGGGAGGAGGGCGGTATGGAATCCTAGGTTCAAAATAAACCCGCAAGATTGGAAAATAGCGGAGATCGAGGCATCTTCGAGATGCTTGAAGAGGTCGAGGTTCCGCACAACTATAATATAGTGGAGGAGTGAAAGTTGCGAGATGTTCTTTATGAAGGCATTCTATTTGACTTTGAAGGGAAGAAAAGAGTTAAAGCTCCCACAGAGACAAATTTGGGGTACAACAGCTCCTACCTTTATGGGTGGACAACGGGTTGGGATGGTTAGTAATTGTTCGGTTTGCAAGAGGAAATAAGAAACTATAAATCATGTTTTATTGCACTGCAAAATTACTATAAGCTTGTGGATGATCATTTTACCTTTTTTACATATGCAGTCAGTTCGTACATATTTTCTGCATGGAGAGGGTGCAATCTAGGGAGATAGTTCCAAGAGAGCGGAACCAATGTTGTATTGATAGGGATGTGCCCCCTATAGTGTAACGCTATCACATTATTTCCATTCTTTTTGGTTCAAGGGGGAAAATCGACTAGTTCATGTGGGTTTAATGTACCGTATGCGACAACTTAGAGTGGGGATTATTTTGCTCAATATTGTGTTGTTTGGGTGTTGCCCATCCTGGGCTCCGGGGATCGTTGTTTTTTTCCGTTCCCCTTATTTCTATGTTTGTTTTTTGTGATACTCCATATATATTTGGTTCCTCTCCCGAATGCATATTGTTTATGTTAATACAACTTCTATATATCCAAAATAAAAATCTTGGCCTCCAAGTCATTAGCACCTACAAATTAATGTTATATCTATGTGGTTTACTTAAAAGTTTATTTGAGTTTGGTGAATGAGATTATTATTCTTTTCTCGATTAAGTTGTTGGTAAAAGGTCGTACCCAGTGCACAAGGCTCCCTCTTAACTGCAGGGTCTGGAAGAGGCGGATGTCGGAAAGACTTACCTACATATATGAAGATGCTGCTCCCATGTCTCGACCCCTGTAGGGTTCTTTCATTATCCACCGACAACAGTCATCAACACCTTGCCATCAGTGTGCAAACGTTGTATTAAAAGGGGTGAAGCAGATGGGGGCCAAAAAGGCAAAAAATAATTTTGGTTTCCTTAAATGAAGTGTAATTTATATTTTTAAAAAATATTAACGAGATCAACACTTAACGAAGGTGACCGAATCGATTGTTTCCAATATGGGAGATAAAGAATATTCCCATGAACTCTGGCACCCACAATGACGTAGGGAAAAATAAATAGGGGAAAAAGGCTTTGCTCTAAAATACAATAAACACCATAAAATCTCGCTCTTTATATGGTGTATGGAGAATAACTAATTATCCATCATAGGGAACCTGTCCCTTATGATAATTTAACCCACATCATATCCATATGATAGCTCATATAAAATCAATACAATAAAACTTTAAAAAAATAATAACAGATGACTCTTAATCAATTAAATCATTATTGTATAACAAAGATACACCAAGATTATAACACAGGACTCATAATCATTTAATTATTACGGTATAACACAATTACACCAAGTGTTCAAACAGGATGCCAAAACAGTAGGGGCCTGTTTACTTGCAGAATCTATTTCCCATTTTTTGTTTCTAATTTTCATCTCTGTTTATGTTGGATTACATATTTGTTTTATGTCTTGTTGTATTTCTCTTATATTTGAGGTGTTTCTATTTTGAGCCCTCTATTGTGTTGTGTTGCCCTTGTATTGTGTAAGCCACCTTAAAGGGGTATCAGTCTTTTTAAACTGACTTGCTGCCATCACACCGCCGCGGTCCCACTTTGACGTCGTCGACGAATCACCAAGGCCGTTGTCGTTGACCTCCTTCAGTTCGCCTGACAAACATATACCCATTTGCGACTGGGTTTTGCGATCTCGGTTCGTTAATGTTTTCCTCAGATCTGGCGCCCTGTCCATCTTCCGCCATTGCAACCCTTGTCCTGCCGTCGCAAGGCCATCGCCGTCCCTGCTATGGTCGAGTGCCCATCGATTTGAACTGCAGACACCTCAACTACGCAAATATAAGTCGCGAGTGATTTCTTTGTCCCCTGTTTTGTGAATCCGCGGCGGGCAAATATAAGAATTTAATATTCAGCATAAACTTATTTGTAATTTGAATTATATTAGCTTTTATTTATTACATTTAGATATATCTTGTATTAAGTAGTTGAATATGTTTAGACAATGATTAGCAGCTTCCTATTAGTAATAGGTTTCCAATTCAGTTAAGATGTTTTGATGTCGAAGAAAAGTTTTATTATGAAAATAGCCTTGGGCATCCTCTTATTAGTAGACATTATTGATGATTATTGATTATAAGTGTTATTTGAGAGATGATTATTCACTGAATTTGATTTCTCTCTTATAATTATGTTTAATAATTGGGCTCTTCTTAAGCCATTCTTGATTCTTCTTATGTGTTCTTGGTCCTGCAGGGTATCAAATCAAACATCGATCCGAAAAATTTCTTCCTTTCTTGCTGCCATGGTTAACATGTGTTCAGCGTTCAAAACCTCCAACGTCAACCTTCTTCATCACCGTCCAAATCATCTGCCATAAGCCATGTCATCATAAAACACAAGCAAAAAATCCATAATCCTGACAATTCCAATAAAACATCCACCCCCAGATTCAACCCATCACCCTCATCAAAACCCTAACCAAATCAGCCCCGCACAACCTCTGGCACATCACAACCTCTTACCCCGCAACCAGTCATAACACCATCTCACGTATTTTTCTTTCCAAAAGCCTTGGACACAAACTCCAAGCCATATAATCCAGTACAAAATCAGAGAGAGAGAGAGAGAGAGAAAGAACACGTATTAACCATCATCACTAAACCATAACGCGACATCTGCCTATCGTGTCAGATATGAGATCAACTCACGAAATTAAAGAAAAAAAATACAGAGAGAGAGAAATGATTTTGTTGTTTTCAGGTCATCAGTTTCTTTCCCTGCTAAAGTGATGAAAAGAAGATGATTCAGTGCCACTCAGTCCATTTCATATGTTAAATGTGGAGAAAGGGTGTGCAAGACTCTTGTTGATTGGGATTGTTCCGTCAATGTTGTATCACGAGATACAATTTGTAGACTCAACCTTACTTTTGAAAAACATCCACAACCATACGAGGTACTCATACGCAATAAACTTCATAAATTTCTTTTGTAATGTTTAGTTCTATATGGATAAGTATGAGGATAATGGTTGGTGCGACAATGTAACCATAAGTGTCGTACAAGTCATATATTTGTGACAACCCTCCTTTTTATATCTAATTCGGTTAGCTACGCCCAATTAAATTAAAGCGGAGCGTCAATATGTTGGCATTAGAAACAGAATTTAAATAAACGCAGTAAAATAAACATGTACACTCTCATACGTGTAACCACATCACATCATAACAGTTATAACAAGTGAAACCAACTCATAACTATTAACTGTAATCTCAAACTGAAAATATAAAATGCCAATACATGCGGCCCAACACAAAATGGGAAAGAGTAGTACAACAATTTTCTCAAATCCCAAGTATAAACAAAGTGATATTAATCTCTGATACCACCCTTAAGAAAAGGGAAACGAACGACATAAATTAAAATAGAATAACTCCACGACTACAGGAATCCTAAGATTGATATGATCTCATCAGGCTCCGTAGTCTATTGTCCAGCGGGACGAGAACCTGTCATATATTATATATATATAGGAGAGGAGCAAGAAGCAAGATAGACGGACGTCAAAGCAAGAAAACA
This sequence comes from Sambucus nigra, assembly GCA_949130495.1. Classification (NCBI taxonomy): domain Eukaryota; kingdom Viridiplantae; phylum Streptophyta; class Magnoliopsida; order Dipsacales; family Adoxaceae; genus Sambucus; species Sambucus nigra. Next base: position 525,884,077 of record OX422220.1, read on the forward strand.
AGCTATAAGATTATAAGATGTACTTATAATGAAAGCACACTAGTCATTACTCGTCTCCAGTAATTAAGTTGTTCAATTACCCAACCAATGCTCCTATGTCGTGACTACCCAACCCAAACTCGAGTAACGTGTAGTCTCATATCGTATCATGATTAATCATTATTAATCTCATTTCAGTATTTAATGTATCAAAATATTTCCTTCAAGTATAATATCAAATGCATCGTTTCGGGATATTACTTTAAGACACAAGCATAATATCTCACACAACAAGTCATATCGGGTCACTATTGTTACCCGGAGGAACAAGTCGTAACACTAGGCCTACACACGAAGATTCTCCAATATTACGTGGCAAGGGCAATCATACTAAGTCCTAAATCACACGGCATTTCAAGGTCTTTCTATCCGACCCGCATTACAACCATGTGTCCGGTTTCGGTGGTTTATCTCCAATACGGCACTCGAGCGGAACCTAACCGGATCAATCATAAAAAAAATTGCATTCAACATGTGCCTACGTCGACCGGAGGACTAGAATATGTAACACCCCGTCTAATTAAATACCGGGTAGCTACTCCTTTATTAAATTAATACAGAATATCAAGTTGGTTCAGTATTAGCATCACTGTCGAAAACATTTAATTACTTACTAGCCACCTAATATTTAAAAAGAGAGATGTCAAATTTTATTAATCAAGTTAACAACTAAACAAGAATTTATTTAAAAACCATTAATCGCATAAACCATATCATATAAAAACTCAACAAGATGAAAAGAGATAAGTCTGGAGCAAACACTCCAATAATAAAGATGCCTGAATAAATAATGTCCCAATACAAGAGTCTGAATAAATAATAAACCAACAACTAAAAATAATGAAAGTCTACAATTACAACCTCTAAATGAGAATGGGCGACATGCCCTGACTGATACAATTGACTCTGAAGGAACCAAGAAAGATGGGAGCGTCTACTACCAAAATCCTGTAACTTCCACAGCAGCTACAGCACGTTAATGTAACAGAACTCCTATGCATGGCGTCCCTGTGGCTGGGCACCTAAAAGGTTTTTACAAAAAGATAGAGTTGATAGCAAACGGGTCAGAGCCCGATAGTGAAAACAGTTTAAAATATTGCAAGTGTTTAATGACAATAAACAGTGAATATTAAATAAATGTTAGTGACGTGCACTCACATGAGTTCCTCACCTCTCAACTAATGTGCACTCCTAACGCATCCATAACCCGTACTAGTTATACTGCTAACTAACTAGTCTAATACATAACATGGCTTCACTTTATAGGTTTAAGCTTTTATTCATGTCATTTAAAGCATACCATGTATGTACCTTAATTCCCAATTCACAACCTTTTATTATGTGGAGTTCTCATTTTAATCTCTATTAAAATATCGCAGGTATCCACATCGTTACTTTACTAAGTATTTCATTGAATATTCACATCATAAATATACTATACAAGCACCTCTAGTCTCAGCTACTGTGCACATACTCTGCTATCTCATCCCGGTACATCACGTACATAAGGATTTCAAATTCTGAATGTCTCGGGAATTGTTATAATAAGCACAACACACAAAAGTGGAGGCGAACATAATTCAACATATCCATGGGTCACGCACATACCTACCCTCCATAGTCAGCTGACTTATTAACTCACACATAAGTCATTCTAGTATTATGTCCTTAAGGTACCAATCTAAATCCCCTCGTCGGCACACAAAGATTAGTTGGCCCAACACGAACGTCGACCTCCCTGATAGCAAGTATGGTAGGTATGTTATACACATAAGTCATATACTAAGCATTCACACATCTTAGATATCTTAATATTAATAAAGGAATATTTTACATCCTTATACCATTATTCCAATTTTATGCATTTTAAGTCTTCCGATAATATATAATGTAAACTGTCGGCACATCTCACGTCATAGTTTCTTATACTTAAAACCTATCTCAAAGAGGTTACTAAGTCTCCTATTATTTCCACATATAACATCCCTATTCTTAAGGTTCTTACTTCTGCCATAAACCTCATTTCATCGAATTATTCACATTTACTCTTTTAACCCTAATCTTATCTCACTCGTCGAGCTTTATTAGATTTTAGATAATTCCCAAATTAAATTCTAATTAAAGTCCGATTTCACAACCATACCTACTGGTCTTCCTTAAGTCTAAGGGCATTCACAAGGTCTCCATTAATAATCTTCTAGGGTTAAAATCATTAAGATTTAAATAGGAAGAATTTTACTCATTCTGGGAAGGTCGATCGATCGACCTTGAACATTGATCGATCGATGGTGGTCGATCGATCGACTGATGAATGTCGATCGATCGATTGCACCAGATAGGCTACGGATTGCTTCGTTTTACACTCTTCAATTCGACCCAAAAGTCCATTACAATGCATCAAACTTCATTCTAACGTTATAATATCATCATATAATCATCCTACAACGTTGTTAACGTTCTAAAACTAATTAGTCATCACCCAAAGGCCTTATTTAGATCAAAATTTCATCAATAACCCTAGTTTTCTATTTCTTTCAAGAACAACAATAATTGTCTTCTTAAATCCGTTTTTGAATCATCAAGGGCTATAGTTTGAATTCATAAATCGTCCAGAATATGTCTACATGCAAATCCTAACATGGGTTATAATTATAGTCCTCCAATTCATGGGTTTACATCAATCTTCCAAGCCAAATTCTAAATTTACACTACACATGGAGAATATATTCATTGCATACTTTGTAATTAAATCACTTGCCTTATGTTCTTCTGATTGTTGTAGGTTGAAGATGATGGTTGAATTCCTCTCTCTCTCTCTGCAGAATTCTTCTCTCTCTCTCTCTCTCTCTCTACAAGTTCTTCTCAAGATGTTGATGGAGGTGGGGGTTGGTATTTGGTAGGTTATATTATTTTCTTAACTTCTCCCGTAGCCCACCTCTTGGATTACTGTAGGAAATGGTTTAGTGGGTTAAGACTAAATCAGATTTTAACTTCTAATTTTCGTGGGTTTTAATTCCCAAAATTCCGAAATTACCAAACTACCCTTTTGGGTTGCCGATTTGGCCTAAAAATGCCCCGGGACCCAAACTAAACCCCCGGCTAGTATTTTCTGACTATCTCGACCCTTCCGGACACGTTGGCGCACTCAAAATGACTATTTGGTAAATAGAAAAATAATTTACTTTCAAATCTCATAAATTCATTCTTGACGCGACTGACACGCGCGTCCCAATTAAATTTCCCAAATTGCCGTATTTTGAACCCATGACTTTTTAATAAGTTCAATGATCACATATTACCATAATCACTCACTAATATTCAACAACATAATAATAACCAAATACTAACTCTTGTCTCGCTAGTATTTAAATCCGAATTAACTTTTCCAATTAATTATCACAACTTAATTTAATAAATCCCATAATTAAAAGAAATTCCATTTAATTAATCTCATAATTAAAAGCCATAAAAATACGGGGTATTACATACTTCCTCCCTAATAACGGAATTTCATCCCGAAATTCGGAAAAGTAAGGCATACCTGAAAAATTTGGTATCCTCTAGTACTCAAAACAAAATATAAAGGAAGGCCCATTCACTAAAGCCCTTGCTTCACAACAAGTTTGTTTAACAGTCCTGATACTTTATTAGATTACATTACAATAGATGCACCTCACGTTGTGCTCTTACTAAACAACATTCGGAAAAATGGCCTATACATCATTGGCCGTATTATCTCAATATTATTTTGAGTCCGTACCTCACTACGCACTAACTCCCATTTTATCAAAAACATCCAACTCCCATCCTGGAAGAAATCAATGATACATATGGCTACTTTTACCCATTCTTTAAATCTCTGTTCCCGGCGTTGTGATTTTTACACAAGGAAAACCACTTCAGTTGGTTGGTGATACACAAAACAATTAAAAACACCTAGTCCACTATGATTAGATACGGTTGCTTTCACCCAATTCTATCATTAGGTACTATATTCTCTTCATTACCGCGAAGTACCTCACTTATTTGTCATATACGATTTGGAAATAAAAGTCACAATGAATCCAAAATCTCTTTCTTACAATCCACTAGTCGTCCATCACCTTGCGCCTACACCTCGGTCTATAGGTGACACAACGCTCAGAATGAAATGTTATTTCCACTACTACTTGTCAACCCATGTTGAAGGTGGATTTCGGGGATTTTCTATTGGTTCTGCATAACTCTTGTTTAGGACAACGTACCGGCGCGTCCATTATCTAATAGTGTAAACTACCCAGGTATATATAATTTCTCTCCTTCTGGACAAACTGTCTCACATATTCGAAGGAACTCGATACTTATCTCTAAGTTGGTAACCCTCCAGGAAACTTTGCCAACTTGACTCTTCCATCCCTGGAATCATCGGCTTGATACAAAATTATCTGGTTGATCATCTAATCTCAACCGTTCTACTACGTACCACACCCCTATAAAAGCCGACTTCCACGTAACTCTTCCCGTGAAGTGATACTTAAATATCTTCTTCTTCTCTCGATGTATACCAAGAGTTTCGACCCTTGCACTTATCACCACGTTGTGACATCTGGACCCCTTTATACCTTATTGACATCGTCATTCTATTTATTCCTGAGTTACCCTCAATATTCGATCGGTCGGAACTCTACTCCAAATTGTCCACAATAATTAAATATTTACCTTCTCAAGAGGTATCCCCTTATTAAGTGGCTTTCCACTGCCTTTTCACCAAATTTTGAAAGTGCTATACTAATTACACTTGAGTATACTATTTATCATCCTTCTATTACGATGCTTAATCCATTCCACTACTACTATTTTTGCCACAACATTTTTTTTACAAGTATAATTCTCACTCATCTCTATGTCTCTCCTTCCGGTGATTCTAACACCGACAAACCAAGGTTCATATACCCTATACAACTTACAAATCTGTTTAAAAATCACATACGCTTCATAAGTACCCCAAACTCTTTGTTGTCCCTACATTTGCAACGTGACTAAACCACTTGGGCGTCCTCAATCATTCCTTAACTTGAAATTCTAAGTCCTCCAAAACATCAGTTCATCTTTCAACCCGCCAAAACAAAACAAAATTTTCAATACCTCATTACTACACAACTGGCTCTACTGGCCTTATATCGTAATTTACCCCTTTAACTTCCAGTTATAACTACATACTTCTACAACGATCGAGGTACTCAAATCATGGACGATTGGTTAAACATCTCCCTACTACCAACCTTACGCTAAGTTTCATGCTTGGGATGTCTCGCAAAGTGAAATCCAAACAAGGAACCCCCCGATACACTACTACCTAACATTGTCGGTCATCGGGATCCGTTAAGCCCTCAGTCCATAACATGTACCCCTATATTCCCATCTCTTAACAACAAAGTTACATCTACTTCCGCAATTTCACTTAAACAAGAAACTTATTCTGAAAGGTGCTATCTCTAGACATTGACGGGAATCACATTCCATATACATCAATCAAATATAAGCGGGGCTTTGAAAATCCCGTCCCCCGACACACAACTATGAGTATAAACTCCCAAATCTGTAAAGGGTGATAAAACAATACTCTCTTCTGATTACGACCTCCTGAGCGTTAATTGTAATAACCTGCTAAACCTTGTCGCTGAACAGTAAAATAGATACACTCCAATTTATATCAATAAAGTCCATACACATACCGGGAATAAAATAGCCGAGACCATTTTACCCTTTTTGAAATCACAACGATATATATATATATACAAAAATACAATTGCGAGCCCGGTTCTCTCACAGATGGGGCCTCGTCATAACAAAACATTCTACCCCAAGGTAGCAATTCCAATAAACTTTCAATACTAGTACTCTATCGGTAAAATCATATATAAAATCATATTTGGGATAATATCATACTCGTATAACATAACACTAAAATGAGTATTTTCAATAAAGTATGTACCGCTATCAATATACTCTCACTGATACCAATTCATCCTCTACGGATGACAATAAAGGTAACCCCACACTATCAGGGAAAATATTCGCATAAAATAAAATTGCCGATACTCACTAACTCGACTTTCAAGCAAAAATAATAATAACAACAGTTGTAGCAACTCGTTCACGCCACAAACAACATGCAACATCACCTGAGGATATAACTCATACTTTTATCCTGACAATCGTCCTACCTGTTCAAATGTTCTTGGACCTAACACACTTGTCCATACCAAACCGAATATTCAATAACTGTTTCCCTTACTAGGCATAATGCCTTTATCCCTACACTTGTTTCGGGAACATTTATAATACACGGGTCTCACTCCCCACAAAATATCTTCACACAAACCCCACTTATCTTTGGTTATACTGACCATGTTAAGGTGGTCCTTCTTTTGGATATTGGTAGTCCCGGCTCTGATGACTACCTCCATTGTTCCCTTAGCTTGATGGGCCTAAGGAACACTCTACTAGTTTCCATAACTTCAATTGAAATCACCATCTCTCGGCAATAATCCCTCTAATTGAATCATTTTAACGGTTTTCCCGTTGGGTCTTCCCTTTTTTTTGGTTATCCAACACCATTTTGTAGTCTTACTCTCTCGAAAAACCTCGATTTTTAGCATCTCCCTATCCAAGGAAACGTTTTCCTCCAAATTAGCACTACGCGATATTATCATCATCTTCATTGGCCCTTAAAGTATAATTTCCCGGAAGAGCTAACAATTCTTATTGTAAGCTAACTTCCCCCTTTAATATCTTCTTCTCCATTTCACCTATTTCACCGGTTGTAATGTTCTCTAAAAATTTCATTTCTTCTCACAAAGTGACCTCTGTCCGGCCCTCTCGTGTGAGTTTCAATACAGCATTTGCCTTTCACCCTAAACATATGTTCAATGGTCTTATGATCAAACCATACGTATACGCCTTCTCTCGACTTTACATTCTACTTTTAAGTGCGGTGATTGTCTCACCATAGAACTTCCTCTCTTACGAGCCAAGAAAAATTTTACCCCAAATTCTCACTCCCGATTGGCCATACCTCGACATATGTCCAAGCCTTTGTATGTATTACGTTCGTTTGGCTAGCACACGCCGTCTCCGTATTTCGAGTATTACCACTGCTGGTACCCTTCAATGTTTCACCTAACTCTTCCTCTTAATTCCAACCTTGTCGGGCAAGTCTAAATTGACCCCACTCCTACCATGGTTGTACCTGGAAGTCACAAGTCGTGCCTTAGCCGTCTATACCGTCCTGGACTTCCATTCTATACCGTCCTGGACTTCCATGTCATATTATGGGTGACTTCTACTACAGTCATCCTTCTTTAATAAATCAAATAACCTCAACTGAACTTAGCCTCCTGCTGTTCACCCAACTGTCGTCGCCTGACGTACTCCATTGTTCGATACACGAACACACCCGATTGTAGATAAGATTCACTATCATATATATTAAAGCAGGAGAACTAAATCTCACCAAAGAAATCAACAATCCTAAATATAGGGCTCTACATCAAAGAAAGCTACGCTTGGAAGCATAATAAGCCGCACAGATCCTAAAGGACACTAGAACCTGATGCTCTGATACCACCTGTAACACCCCGTCTAATTAAATACCGGGTAGCTACTCCTTTATTAAATTAATACAGAATATCAAGTTGGTTCAGTATTAGCATCACTGTCGAAAACATTTAATTACTTACTAGCCACCTAATATTTAAAAAGAGAGATGTCAAATTTTATTAATCAAGTTAACAACTAAACAAGAATTTATTTAAAAACCATTAATCGCATAAACCATCTCATATAAAAACTCAACAAGATGAAAAGAGATAAGTCTGGAGCAAACACTCCAATAATAAAGATGCCTGAATAAATAATGTCCCAATACAAGAGTCTGAATAAATAATAAACCAACAACTGAAAATAATGAAAGTCTACAACTACAACCTCTAAATGAGAATGGGCGACATGCCCTGACTGATACAATTGACTCTGAAGGAACCAAGAAAGATGGGAGCGTCTACTACTAAAATCCTGTAACTTCCACAGCAGCTACAACACGTTAATGTAACAGAACTCCTATGCATGGCGTCCCCGTGGCTGGGCACCTAAAAGGTTTTTACAAAAAGATAGAGTTGATAGCAAACGGGTCAGAGCCCGATTGTGAAAACAGTTTAAAATATTGCAAGTGTTTAATGACAATAAACAGTGAATATTAAATACATGTTAGTGACGTGCACTCACATGAGTTGCTCACCTCTCAACTAATGTGCACTCCTAACGCATCCATAACCCGTACTAGTTATACTGCTAACTAACTAGTCTAATACATAACCTGGCTTCACTTTATAGGTTTAAGGATTTATTCATGTCATTTAAAGCATACTATGTATGTACCTTAATTCCCAATTCACAACCTTTTGTTATGTGAAGTTCTCATTTTAATCTCTATTAAAATATCGCAGGTATCCACATCGTTACTTTACTAAGTATTTCATTGAATATTAAATGTATATTATTCACATCATAAATATAATATACAAGCACCTCTAGTCTCAGCTACTGTGCACATACTCTGCTATCTCATCCCGGTACATCACGTACATAAGGATTTCAAATTCCGAATCTCTCAGAAATTGTTATAATAAGCACAACACACAAAAGTGGAGGCGAACATAATTCAACATATCCATGGGTCACGCACATACCTACGCTCCATAGTCAGCTGACTTATTAACTCACAAATAAGTCATTCTAGTATTATGTCCTTAAGGTACCAATCTAAATCCCCCCGTAGGCACAGAAAGATTTGTTGGCCCAACACGAACGTCGACCTCCGTGATAGCAAGTATGGTAGGTATGTTATACACATAAGTCATATACTAAGCATTCACACATCTTAGATATCTTAATATTAATAAAGGTATATTCTACATCCTTACACCATTATTCCAATTTTATGCATTTTAAGTCTTCAGATAATATATAATGTAAACTGTCGACACATCTCACGTCATAGTTTCTTATACTTAAAACCTATCTCAAAGAGGTTACTAAGTCTCCTATTATTTCCACATATAACATCATTATTCTTAAGGTTCTTACTTCTGCCATAAACCTCATTTCATCGAATTATTCACATTTACTCTTTTAACCCTAATCTTATCTCACTCGTCGAGCTTTATTAGATTTTAGATAATTCCCAAATTAAATTCTAATTAAAGTCCGATTTCACAACCATACCTACTGGTCTTCCTTAAGTCTAAGGGCATTCACAAGGTCTCCATTAATAATCTTCTAGGGTTAACATCATTAAGAGTTAAATAGGAAGAATTTTACTCATTCTGGGAAGGTCGATCGATCGACCTTGAACATCGATCGATCGATGGTGGTCGATCGATCGACTGATGAATGTCGATCGATCGATTGCACCAGATAGGCTACGGACTGCTTCATTTTACACACTTCAATTCGACCCAAAACTCCATTACAATGCATGAAAATTCATTCTAACGTTATAATATCATCATATAATCATCCTACAACATTGTTAACGTTCTAAAACTAATTAGTCATCACCCAAAGGCCTTATTTAGATCAAAATTTTATCAAGAACCCTAGTTTTCTATTTCTTTCAAGAACAACAATAATTCTCTTCTTAAATCCGTTTTTGAATCATCAAGGGCTATAGTTTGAATTCATAAATCGTCCAGAATATGTCTACATGCAAATCCTAACATGGGTTATAATTATAGTCCTCCAATTCATGGGTTTACATCAATCTTCCAAGCCAAATTCTAAATTTACACTACACATGGAGAATATATTCATTGCATACTTTGTAATTAAATCACTTGCCTTATGTTCTTTTGATTGTTGTAGGTTGAAGATGATGGTTGAATTCCTCTCTCTCTCTCTCTCTGCAGAATTCTTCTCTCTCTCTCTCTCTCTCTCTCTCTCTCTACAAGTTCTTCTCAAGATGATAATGGAGGTGGGGGTGGGTATTTGGTAGGTTATATTATTTTCTTAACTTCTCCCGTAGCCCACCTCTTGGATTAGTGTAGGCAATGGTTTAGTGGGTTAAGACTAAATGAGATTTTAACTTCTAATTTTCGTGGGTTTTAATTCCCAAAATTCCGAAATTACCAAACTACCCTTTTGGGTTGCCGGTTTCGCCTAAAAATGCCCCGGGACCAAAACTAAACCCCCGGCTAGTATTTTCTGACTCTCTCGACCCTTCCGGACACGTTGGCGCACTCAAAATGACTATTTGGTAAATAGAAAAATAATTTACTTTAAAATCTCATAAATTCATTCTTGACGCGACTGACACGCGCGTCCCAATTAAATTTCCCAAATTGCCGTATTTTGAACCCACGACTTTTTAATAAGTTCAATGATCACATATTACCATAATCACTCACTAATATTCAACAACATAATAATAACCAAATACTAACTCTTGTCTCGCTAGTATTTAAATCCGAATTAACTTTTCCAATTAATTATCACAACTTAATTTAATAAATCCCATTATTAAAAGAAATTCCATTTAATTAATCTCATAATTAAAAGCCATAAAAATACGGGGTATTACATACTTCCCCCCTAATAACGGAATTTCATCCCGAAATTCGGAAAAGTAAGGCATACCTGAAAAATTTGGTATCCTCTAGTACTCAAAACAAAATATAAAGGAAGGCCCATTCACTAAAGCCCTTGCTTCACAACAAGTTTGTTTAACAGTCCTGATACTTTATTAGATTACATTACAATAGATGCACCTCACGTTGTTCTCTTACTAAACAACATTCAAAAAAATGGCCTATACATCATTGGATGTTTCGTCCGCGCTGCCAGGCAGAAAAATGCCTATACTGATGTTATTGCATTTGAATCTACAGTTTTTAATATGACGATTTACTCAAGTTCATTGATTTCTCAAATTCAAGAGGTTGTTCAACAATTCAATCCCTATAATGATGTTATTGCATTTGAATCTACATGGAGGGTTATCCTAATACATTTCATATTAATTTTAACATCAATTTCATATTAATTTAGGGATCCAAATACATGTTCATGTGAAATTTCACTATAGATACATATTATACACATATAGGTTATTAACTTGCCTTGGATTGTATGGAGAAATTGAAATGCTCTTGAAATCCTCTTAGATTTCTTCTCCTCTTACTCTCTCTCTCTACCAAACCCTAGCCCCCTTTTGTGAAATGAAAGAATGAAGACTTCTTCTCTTCTTTTCTATTTATACCTAGGGTTAGTTTATTTACAAAAATGTCATTGCCCCAAATTTAACCCTCTCGATCCTTTTACGCGTTAATTCGCTTCTAATATTTAAGTCGCGCATTCGTATCTCAATGAATTCATTTTAACTTTTCATTTCCAAACATTTCAAATATATATACTGACATAGTTTCATTTTCCAAACATTTCGAATATATATACTCGCGTAGTTTTTTTTTTAATTTCAATTAAATTAAAAATGCGGGGTATTACATTCTCCCCCTCTACGAACGGGATTTCATCCTCGAAATCCAAATTAAAACAAATCAATTCAAGTCAAGTAAGGTAGTTTTGCACGTACCTTCCATGAAGAGATATGGGTGACTAATTCGCAAGTCATCCTCTCTCTCCCAAGTGGCCTCAGACTCATCATGATTACTCCACATAACACGAACAAGAGGAAGAACTTTTGACCTCTCCTGCTGCTCACGACGATCTCGGATCCTGACCGGCCTCTCCTCGTAGCTCCCATCGGGCTGCAGTTCAACCCCGTCTAAATCTATGTGTAGGTGTGAGTCCTCGGGATGTAAGAACTTCCTCAATATGGATACATGAAAAATATTGTGTACCCACTGGAGCTGGTCGGGTAGGCCTAAACGGTAGGCAACTGACCCCACCCTGCCGAACACTGTTAACGAACCCACCTATCACGGTGAAAGCTTCCCTTTGGCACCAACACGAACAAAACCTCTTATGGGTGAGACCCTCAAGAACATTTGGTCCCCAACGACGAACTCTAACTTCCTCCGTCTTTTGTCAGTATAAGTCTTCTGACGAACTTGCGCGGTCTTCATCCGTGCACGAATCAAGTCTAGCTTCTCTGAGGTCTCCCTAACAATATTCGGACCCAGCATCTGGTGCTCTCCGAACTCCAACCAACATGTAGGGGATCGACAAGGCCTGTCGTAAAAATCCTCGTATGGGTCTATGCCAATAGTTTGTCTGATAACTATTATTGTATGCGAACTCCACCAGTGGTAAATATGTATCCCAACCACCTTTGAAGTCAAACACACAAACTTGTAACATGTCCTCCAAAATTTGGTTTACCCACTCCGTCTGACCATCAAACTGAGGGTGGAACGCAGTACTCAAACTCAACTGAACTCCCATCGCCTCCTGAAGATTGCCCCAAAAGCGAGAGATGAAGACACTGCCATGCTCGGACACGATATCACACGGTACCCCATGCAACTTCACAATCTCGTTAATAAACACTGTGGCATACTATGCTACCGTATAATCCGTCCTCACTGGAAGGAAATGATCCACCTTTGTCAGTCTGTCGATGATGACCCAAATAGAATCATGATCGCGCTGCGATCTTGGCAACCCAACAATGAAATCCATGGAGATACTTTCCCTTTTCTAACTGTACAACCGAACTCTCACCACGAAGTCTAACATAACTGAACTACTAAGATGATCCATAAATCAATACCCCCAAGTCCCGACTCGCTAAGTTTCATGCGTTGAGTGTCTCGCAAGAAAAATCCAAACAAGGAACCCCTCCGATACACTACTGTCAGCTTGTCGAGATAAGGACTTTGTCAACTCAAGACCAATAGTGATACAAGAATCATATAACTCCAAAAACCACTTATCTTTGGACTCAATGGTTCATCACACAACAATTAATCCAACTTCCCCTATTCAATAAAGATGTCACTATTCATCAATCATGCCTCGATACTCAACTCAGAATCGACTAAGAGATGATAGTGAAAGCTCAAAAGACAACTCTACTCCGAGTTATCAATAACACTTGCCTTGCACTTAAATTGATGGTGAGTCAACCGATATGGAAACCCTTATTATCCACTAATGTTATACATGTGCATACGCATACAACTTCTCTGCACTTACAAATATTATTCCATCTTTCCAAGTCTGGACTTAGGTAAATAATATCAGCAAGGTTAAAACTCTCTCAAACAAGACAACACCGACAAAGTTGCATTCTGGGCGGTCAACGATACCTCACCCAAAGGTTTTGAACTAACCCAAGATGCAATGTACCCCCTTGCCTCACTTCTCATGGTTTGGCCGCTCTAACCCAAGGCGACAAACCCTCGCTAGATTCGACTTACCGCTCTTTTGTTAAAAACACGTAAGGGATTCAACATATCCGACATAATTTTCCTTGGACTGTGAGTATATTAGAATTTTCTCACCGAACAAGAAATGAACTTGGTTCTTCAAACCACGAATAAGGCTTGTACATTTGCCAAGCAACGAGGTAAGATCCAAAATTCCCACTTATCATACCAAATCAGAATATCGGATTTGGCACCCTCAACATCCGGATACTCATCTTCCATCACACCAACGCTACCTGATCTTTATGAAGAATGGTGTGTTATCCAACAAGTCAAAAATCGTAAATATAAGGTAGCGGGTACCTTCACGTACTGTGACTCCAATTAACACTCAGTACTCCACACATAACTGAAGTAAAAATTAAATATCTTACAAACCCATTCGCGGGTGTTTACCCAAGAGTACACACCCTCCTTACAAAACTTCTCAATAATGGTCGAAACACTCTCTTGTTTTCCCCCTATAATGGAGGTTATGACAACCATTTCAGTGAATGGGTCCAACATTTGAAACCCCCAAATGTCTCAATCCTTGTCATTAATGACGACACTCACTTGGAAACACTATCATCAATCATGCAAAAACTGACTGAGCTACACGCGACTCTACCATTATCAAAAGACCATCATGGTGTGACTATTCACTAGTATAGACGTCACCATAATCGAATATCTTATACTTGGTTTCGGAACGCGTCTTTAATCACACACGGTCTAAGTAAACATTATGTCACTAACTACTCACTCGTGCTCTAATTCACACTAATACATAACCAGGGCCATAACATAGCCACATTCCCATATCTCATGGATTCAAAATCAAGCACCACCATTATCAAGCTGCAACAAATTAGTACCCCAAATCACCGGGTGATAACATAAAAACTGAACTCGTGGATATATCACCAACTCAAGCAATCACACTCGCATAAAATGAAACGCCTATTGAACACTCCCTCGTGATGTTCTCACTTGACAACTCGCCCCTCGAGATTCGCTACTCACCGTAGGGTTCACAACTGGTAACTCCAGCTCAAGTCCATCCCTTAGCACACCCATATTCATGTCCCGGTCTCGATAACTTTTAACAAATATACCGATGTTACAAAATAAGATAACCACATCTTATCGAACACCCATTCTAATCTAGGGCTTTACGAAGAACACTGAACTCCAATCGTTACCAAATATGGAAAGAAAACTCCCTCAAAAATTCTGGACTTTTCCAATGTCAATCCTCGTATGACCTTGAGATACGGACTTCCTCATCCCAGTGTCCATGGCCAAGACATCGCAACATTATTGATACATTCTCATGAACTTGTTCGCGATAACTCGTCGAAACATTCCACTTTGAACTTGTGAGTATCCAACCCACTAACATATCTTGTGCATGACCGAACACACACCTAATCGGCCTTAAGCTCATTCCATTATGGATTTTATCAGATCAGAACACTATGGCACCACTGTGCCACCCCAATACGACAACTATCGCTTGTGTGGAAAACGCGTAGGTTTACATGCCTATCAAACTTCCCTCATACCAACACAATATTTCAAGGATAATCACTTATCCATTCCAGATTCAGACTCATAAATCTCCCATTGAACATCATCGAACGGATGAATCTAGTTTGTGCTTTTCACAAGTATGATAACACTCTTGCGTACACCAAAATTGGACCCCTCAGGTCATCCATTGATGAGGTGGGACATACACCGATTTAGAGTAGTCCTCTTTCAAATCACAACCCTTTATTTACATGTTAATGAGTAATAATATACTCTTATTACCACAAGATTTACTTCGCTAACCATTCACTGATTAATACATCATCGAATGCTTCAGTATTGTGTCCATCACGGGTGGAGCGCGATAATTCCTTCTCAGGAAAATGTCACAACAACAACTGGACCACATCATCTTGAGGTATGCCATATCTAAAGATCTACCCTTCCACATTGGAAACAACTTCAGACAACTACACACGCAAGTGGTACCAAATAGTCGGTGGTACTACAGGGTGGGCTATAACTTATACCAACTTCTTTACATCCATAAGAGCGATGATATTCAAAGTTGATAATGCACAACAAATATACGGGTGTTTTCTCCCTCTAAAGCACCAAAAGTCAACTCAATCATTGAGTTCAACATATGTGCTCTCGCCTACTGGTGGGCGATTAAACTACGATAGTTACACGTGAATCGCAGTCTCCTAAAATGCTTGGACCCTATGCCCTCCCAAAGTCCACGACTCATCAAATCACCATCTTAAAAGATAGTAATTTAACACGTATCCAAAAAAAATTATTCAAGTGGAGCACTAGTCATAATTACAACAAGTACTCACGCATGGACCTCACGCGTACTATCATGTGGTCGATCGGAGATTCACCTCATGCGTGGGACATCTCACGAATGAAATCCAAACAAGGAACCCTCCCTATACACGAGCCTAACTCTGAATCGCCCGTCGAAATCGTAGCGTGAAGATCTTCCAAGTCATCGAATACAAGAACTAATCGAAAGGCTCTACGTATCAAGGAAACGATGCGCGGAAAACGTCATGGATGCCCTCATAAAGGCTCTAAAACCGTGCTCTGATACCAACTGTGACAACCCTCCTTTTTATATCTAATTCGGTTAGCTACGCCCAATTAAATTAAAGCGGAGCGTCAATATGTTGGCATTAGAAACATAATTTAAATAAACGCAGTAAAATAAACATGTACACTCTCATACGTGTAACCACATCACATCATAACAACTATAACAAGTGAAACCAACTCATAACTATTAACTGTAATAATCCATCAGTAATCTCAAGCTGAAAATATAAAACGCCAATACATGCGGCCCAACAAAAAATGGGAAAGAGTAATACAACAATTCTCTCAAATCCCAAGTATAAACAAAGTGATATTAATCTCTGATACCACCCTTAAGAAAAGGGAAACGAACGACATAAATTAAAATAGAATAACTCCACGGCTACAGGAATCCTAAGATTGAGATGATCTCATCAGGCTCCGTAGTCTATTGTCCAGCGGGACGAGGACCTGTCATATATTATATATATAGGAGAGGAGCAAGAAGCAATATAGACGGGCGTCAAAGCAATAAAATAAGCTATAAGATTATAAGATGTACTTATAATGAAAGCATTCTAGTCATTACTCGTCTCCAGTAATTAAGTTGTTCAATTACCCAACCAATGCTCCTATGTCGTGACTAACTAACCCAAACTCGAGTAACGTGTAGTCTCATATCGTATCATGATTAATCATTATTAATCTCATTTCAGTATTTCATATATCAAAATATTTCCTTCAAGTATAATATCAAATGCATCGATTCGGGATATTACTTTAAGACACAAGCATAATATCTCACACAACAAGTCATATCGGGTCACTATTGTTACCCGGGGGAACAAGTCGTAACACTAGGCGTACACACGAATATTCTCCAATATTACATGGCAAGGGAAATCATACTAAATCCTAAATCACATGGCGTTTCAATGTCTTTCTATCCGACCCGCATTACAACCATGTGACCGATTCCGGTGGTTTATCTCCGACACAGCATTCGAGCGGAACCTAACCGGATCAATCATAAAAAAAATTGCATTCAACATGTGCCTACGTCGACCGGAGGACTAATCTAGTGTATACTCGACTATATACATGTAAAACAATTTCACGCTTATGTATATATACAATCGTGTCAAGTCTCTTACTCGAGTTATACAATAGTCATTATTTATAATATAACATAATTTACATCATTAATTTACTAATTCAACATAAAATCATTTCAAGGTTATATATCTGTAATAACCATAAGTATGTGATCAAGTTAGGATATTAGGCACAACACCACAATTATCTTACTAACAACATGAAAAACATTATCACTCTTATTTCAATAACATGCGGCCCAGAATTTAAAATGCAGATTCGAGGCTCTTCCGATCCTTTTTTGGAAAAACTTAAAACTAAAAAGTTGTTCGGAACGTGATTTTCTATAAGGACACGCGGGCACGTTACCATAGCCTACCTAAAACAGACCCGAAACTAACATCCATTTTCGGAACCAAAATAACTCAAAACAGTTTTTAATATGACGATTTACTCAAGTTAGATTTCTCAAATTCAAGAGGTTTTTCAACAATTCAATCCCTATAATGATGTTATTGCATTTGAATCTACATGGAGGGTTATCCTAATACATTTCATATCATTTTTAACATCAATTTCATATTAATTTAGGGATCCAAATACATGTTCATGTGAAATTTCATTATAGATACATATTATACACATATAGGTTATTAACTTGCCTTGGATTCTATGGAGAAATTGAAATCCTCTTGAAATCCTCTTAGCTTTCTTCTCTTCTTACTCTCTCTCTCTACCAAACCCTAGCCCCCTTTTGTGAAATGAAAGAATGAAGACTTCTTCTCTTCTTTTCTATTTATACCTAGGGTTAGTTTATTTACAAAAATGCCATTGCCCAAAATTTAACCATCTCGATCCTTTTACGCGTTAATTCGCTTCTAATATTTAAGTCGCCCATTTGTATCTCAATGAATTCATTTTAACTTTTCATTTCCAAACATTTCGAATATATATACTGATATAACTTCATTTTCCAAACATTTCGAATATATATACTCGCATATTTTTTTTTTCAATTTCAATTCAATTAAAAATGCGGGGTATTACATTATTGGATATAATTGATTGAATACTTATGGGTTCATTGCCGAAAAATACAATGATACTTTCCCAGTTTTTCCAGGTTGGGTCACGAACTTTTTACAATAAAAAAATAATTAGTTTTCTATCGTTTCGTTTTGTGTCGCATATTAATGAACCATTAACGAAATGTTGAGTTGGTATTTGACAATTCTATGTGGGTGCTAAGACTCTTATGTGGCAATATTAATCACCTTAGAAAATTACGGCTTATTCCAGAAAAATACAACGTACTTTACTAACTTTTTCGGGTTTGGGTAACAAACTTGTTTTGAATATTAAATCTTTTTGGCATGTGTATTTACACACACATGCCAAAAAGAATTCAAAAGTAAATTACAAAAAACTCCAACACTACCATCCTAGCCCCTTCCCCTACCCCTCCCTCACCAGCGGTGACCACTCCTCTCTCTTCCCATCACCACTGGAATCTCCATTCCTCACCATCATGACTCTCTCTGCTCCCTAGATCCAACCCTCGCCAAATCGTCAATTTTTTTGGTTGGAGTCCAAGGCTGATCAGGTTTTATTTGTTTCAAAACCCTAGATCCTATGAAACACCAATTCTTCAAAAGGGTCATTTAGTCCAAATCTGGTGCATGTCGGTTGCGGCCCCGAATATCACCCATGAGGATAATATATATATATATATATATATATATATATATATCAGTTTTAATATCGAGTGATTGCAATTCAGCTAGGTTTTGTTTTGGGTGCAACATGGATTCTTTTGAGGTGTGGTTCGGTGGTTTTTTGTTTACTGCAAATTTGGAATTTGTAAAATTAAAAAAAGTGGAAGTTTTCAAAATAAATACAAGCATTGGTGATTTTAATAAACCACTAAACACATCACTTTGATCCATGAAACAATTCAAGTTCATTTGTTTCCTTAAAGTCTAGTGTATTTTTAAGTGGTTATTATACCAACTTTTTTTAGTGATTTAAAAATTGCCAATGCCTTATTATTTGTCTCCCTTATTAAGTTGTTAAACTTGATATGTTGCATGTTTCTTGTTGACTCTTAGACGAATGATGATATATTGCTAGTGTTGGCGATTGTTATTAACGATAATGATTGAGGAATAATATAATATATTTGTATTAATTTTTTACCACACTTGTATTCTATATTTTGGCGAATTGTCAAATCTCCGCACCCGCATCCGTAATTCTTATAGCCTAAATGGGTGGTGTGTATGCTGGAGGTGGTGGTGAGTTGATGCCCTAGTCTCGTACGCAGCCCATGTGTCCGCAAGATGGTGAGGACGTCTTAAAAGAAAATAGGACATTTGAAATCACAAAGACCACAAAGATGACGAAGACTGCACAAACAGCGTACCACAACCCCGTATCCTAAACTAACGTACAATATTAATGACATTTATTTCCAGTTACCACTGCTAAACCAAGCATCTTAAGCAGCGTATTCAGCATAGGGAGTTGTATAATCAATATAAAAAATTTGGCATACAAGGGAGAATGGAAATTGTTTCCAATTTGATATGCTAGACAATGAAATCGTTTTGTGCAAAATTGTTATATATTCTCTTTAGTACAGTATGTTTCCCAACAAGCAATGAACATGCCCCCCTCCCCCCCCCCAAACTAGTTAATAGAAACATCATTGTATTTCGAAATGACATGCCAAGATTTGGAACATACCCATGTTTCTTGAAGTGATCCAACCATTTGGAAACTATGTTGATTGGCAAGAATGGAGTATACAATTAATCTTAGAAGTTAACCCCGATAACTTCCCCATAGTAGTTGACAAGGGGCCCTCCTATACCAGGCTAGCAAAAACGAATCATTATTCCAAAGGTTGCTATATAGACCAATGTTTTAAAAGGCGGAACGAGGCACGCCTCGAGCGAGGCGGGGGCAGAAGGCCTTGAGGCTTAAGCCTCTAGGTGTTTAACTGAGGCTCGCGCCTCATCTGGTTGAGTCTTAAGCCTCGTTTTTTCACTGCTCAGGTTTAATAAAAGGTGGTCAACTAAAATAATTATAAAAAAAGCCACGTTTTTATTTTAGCCGGCCCTTCATTTGAAGCCCTAGTAGCCTAGCTTCTTCCACCCCTCTTCAAAACTTTGCTCTCTTTTCAATCGGAGATAACTTCTTCCACACCTCTTCAAAACTTCATCCTCAATCATCAGGTATTTTTTCCGTGTTTATCTTTATATTCCTCGTTTATGTGCCGATTTGTATTTTCTCCTTGTTTTTCTTTATACTTCATCCTCAATTAGCAAAAAAAAACTTCATCCTTTATGCTGTATGTGTCTCTCTCTCTCTCTCTATATATATATATATATATATATATCACTTTGTTTTGTTTTTCTCTCCCTCGCTAAATTTTTTTACTGCAATATACATATGGTTTTAATTATGGATTTCTTTTGTCTTGACGATAGAATATGTATTATTATGATGACAGGATGGTGTTATTATTTGTATTGTGTTGCAGGATCGACTTTACACTGTTTGTTTTCATTATAGATGTGATACACATTTTGTTCCTCGTTTAATTATTATTATTTTTTTCATTTTTAGTGATTTTTGTGAAAAAAAATGATGCTTACGCCTCGCCTCACAGAGACAAAATGCCTCAACTACACCTCGTTCCTTTTAAAACATTGATATCGACACATAATCTACTCAAAACACCAACAAAAAACGTAATAATGAAATAGAGAGATAGATCACCTTAGAAATTTTGCAACTCGCCCTCAAGAGCTCCTTACAGTCAAATTGGCAGCGATCGAGACTAACAGAAAGAAAATAATGAAAGTATTGTGATCCACACAAAATCAATATGTGAAGTCAGTTCCAACATGGTGCAAAATTACTTTGTATACCTAAAGTTTCCTGGGGCAACCATCGAAGAGGTATTTTCAAAATGCCGGCCAACAGCTACCACGATTACCCCAGGGTAAAGATTAAAGAATCCCGAGTGAGGACGGATTGTAAACTTGTCGTGAAGACTATTTTCCCTCGGATTTATACTAATAGAATCGTCCAAAGGCTTAAGAGTAGCAACAGGTAATGGTGCATCAGACTGTATACTGATGATAGCTAGATTATAGTGCTGATCATAGGCAACAACAGAACCGACAAATTCTTTGTCATTGGACCGATGATAGACGTCAATCTGTAACATCATTGGATGATGTTTATTTTGTTTTGTAAATCTTAGTAAACATTTAACATAACCAGAAAAAATATACTCCCCGTCACAAATTAAGAGTTCAATATTCTTTTTTGGGAAGTCCCAAATTTAGTGTGTTGTTAAGTAGACTGCAAAACAAATCACCTAATATCCCAAAATTACCCTTCACTACATGTTATCTAAAGTGTCTGCACACTTTTTAGCTGATGGAGCATTGATATATCGGATTCTCGAGAATAGCAAAGTGGTCTAGTATAAGTAGCAATGCCATATAATTCTCCACATGTGCTTCTAGACAAGACCAATTGGCTTCATATCACTTGTCCTTTGATTCAAATAACCACAAAGTGAATGTATCCAGTCCATAATCTTATTATTGGGTATTTTTACTTTTATAATTAGTTAATTCATAATATTATAATTAAGTACTTACTCTAATTTTCCGACTGGCGGAGGAGCATATGCTCCTATATCCCATGCAAATTTATCTTTAAAGGAGTATCACACGATCTTTTAAAAATTAAAATAATTAAAAACAAAAAAGATCAAACCAAGATAGGAAGTACATATCTGAATGAAATATCTCCCACCTCCAGCTGCAGCCCCCACCCACCACAACCACCTTCACCCCCTCACTGAAGTTCCATCCTCAAGCGACCTCTCCGCCGTAGCATACCACCACTACCTTCACCCCCATCGCTGTTGGAGCTCCACCACAACAACCCATCCCCCAAATCTGACATTTGAAATCCATAATGTACATCCCATGCGCCCCCGCGCGCGCACGATAGAGAGGGAGAGTCAAGACGTTGATCTATGCAAATTAGCAGTTGGAATGATATATATTCCGATTTTCGACCTAACAAGGGTTTTGACTTCATATTGCTTCTTGATTTCTTCCTAATGGGAGAGTACAAGTGGGGGATGGGGCTGAGGTGATGAGGCAGGTGCCAGGATGGAGGTGACAAGGCATAGGTTGGGACATTGGTGATGAGGCAGAGGGCTTGGGAAAGGTTGGTGGTGGTGCTGACGGAGGGGTGATGGAGGGTGTTGGGGGGGGGGGGGGGGGAGGGAGGAAGGAAGGCAGCGGGATGGGCAGTGATTGGGTTTTTCCCTTTATTTTATTTCTGATTTATTAGAATTTAGGGTAACGAACTTTAACCCATTTCGCACTTTTTCCATCAAACTTTTTTTTCTTGTGAACTAAGGTAACGAACTTTCATTTTGTTGCAAATCATTTTAGGTTATCTATACTTTGCCCCCAAAAAAATTTGGTTCGCTTGAGTTATTTGAGTGTTGATCCCCAACATTTTATCATCAACTGACAAATATACCCTCCAACATGCATCAATTTGAAGTGTGTCCCCTCAAACGAGCATCAAATATATCCTCAAATGAGGAACCTTGAATGAAACATACCATAACCTCCAAAACATTATATCTCGTGACATATAATTTAACGAATTCTATTGAACAAATCTTCTATTAAACCACACCGTTTGATAGTTATATAATTGAAATTCAATTAACTAAATAATACAAAATTCAAATTCAACTCTGCAAGTTTTTATGTTGTATTAAATCAAATTGAGAGTTTGTAGTTTATTGTGGTCTGGTCAATTGTATAAACCTTTTATGTATGGAAATTGAACAAAATAAGTACTAAGAATGAGTAAAATAACAAAATTCACATATTTTGATTATAGGCTTCAACGTGATGAAAACCATCATTTCTTTGTATTTGTAGTTTATCAAAATGTTAATAAAGCATGGGGATCCATATTTTCATTACAGGTTTCAATGTGGTTGTGTTTTATGGGTGTATTTGTCTTTTCGGAGTTTATAATAAAATGTGGGGATCCATGCTTAAATAACTCAAACGAACTAATTTAGGCGGAGGGGGCGGCAGGGGCAAAGTATAAATATCCTAAAATGGTTTGCAATAAACTTAAAAGTTCTTTACCTTAAATCTCTAGAAAAAAAGTTCGATGACAAAAGTGAAAAACAAGTCAAAAGTTCATTACTCTAAATTGTAATTAACCCTTTTTATTTTTGTTGCTCTATTATCTAAAGCTCGTACCCAGTGCACAAGGCTCCCGTTCAACTACAGGAAGAGGCAATGTCGGTTGGCCTTAGCCCCATCTATAGAGAGGCTGCTCTCATGTCCCGAACCCCTGACCAACTGTAGCTTGGGAGAGGGCACTTGTCATCGCACCAAGGTACGACCTCTTGGTGCTCTATTACCTATTTTGAATAATTTTAATACTTAAAAATTAGTTTCAATTGTTTTAGTTTTACCATGGTCATGTACACTAAAAGAAATGGGGTGTAGTCTAATAAAAGTTAAAGGAAGTACTGAAGTCTGATATCCTGAATTGGAAAAGTATTAAAGTTTTAAAAAAATTATATTAATTTCTTCCTCATATCAAACCGAAAGTTATTCCCTCTCCGTCACTATGATCTAACAGCTCTCAGAAAATATCCCCTCTTTTGAACATAAATTTTAGGGCTTAATGCAATTTAAACATGAAAGTTTACTGTGAATTGCAATTTCAACCTCTATGATTCAATTTTTGCAATTTCAATTTCAATATTTTTAAAATGTTGCAATGTCAACCTCAATGTTTCAATTTTTGCAATGTCAACCTCAATCTTATTAAAATTTTGCATTAATCTGAGGTTGAAATTGGAAAAATAATAACATCAAAATCTTATTAAAATGTTGAATTAATCTGAGGTTGAAATTGAAAAAATAATAACATCGAGGTTGAAACAAGAGATTGAAATTTAAAAACTAAAACATTGAGGTTGACTTTGGAAAACACCAACAACTTTAAAGATTTAAATACTAAAACCCCTAAATTTTAATATTTTTTTCCCGGAGGGTTAAATTAGGATAATCATTTTCCTTAAAATTTGCAACTTTTAAATAAAGACTCTTAATTTAGGACGAAGGGAGTATTTTGTTACCCCTCCAAAAAATATATATAAACCTACCTTGCGGTCATCTGTAAAAGATGTAACGAGACTAGCAGAAGTTAGTGTGGTATTAGAATATGTACCATCAACATACTTACTTCCGTCAATTATAGTCCCCGAGGTCATAAATATTCCTTTTCTCGCCTGAACGAAAAAATACATAAATATTTATATACAATAAATAAATTATGGATTTGATATTGAAGAAAAATTAATTATTTGTACTACTGATGCAGAGAGTATGAGATAAAGGGAAGAGAACAGAAAGGAAAAACGAGAAAAATAGGAGATGCATGCCCACGGGCAATGGCACAAGGCCAATAGCTCAAAAACGTTTCATCCAATTCATATTATAGAATGAGAATATATCATTATCTGCACCAGTACAGACTCAAGATCTCTTAATCTATTTCTATTCTTTTTGCAATTGCAAATGATAGTGTCTGTAGTGACAGTGATGCAATTTCGTTCCTTTGGCAGGGTGCAAATGATAGGTTTCTTTATTTGTTTTGGAATAGTGACGCACTGTGCAGGTCACTGTGGTTTCTTTGGTTATAACTTTGATCTTGGTTACCCTCTCCTTGTCCCTCTTGATTTGGTGTAGTATTACTTTGTGTCTTACTGCTCGCTCCTCTTGCAATTTGGGTCAATTTTAGTTTCATTGCACAAGATAGTGTTAGCAAGTCCCTCATCTGACTTGTTAACAATGATGCATCAAAATAAAATTTTGTTTTTATATATTTCTCAAGTTAGTGAAATCTACTACTCTCATTATTTTATATTGTGTCTCTTGAATGATCACTCCGAACTTTACTACCACTGCATTATTAGTGTTTTGTTATGCTCTCTGGATGAGGTCCTCCAGCCCTAATGTTCATAGTTTTTGAAGTCTTGTTATGGATCCTCCATTTATTCCCTAAGCTTCCGTATAAATGGGGTAATTAATAACATGTTCTGCTTCATCCGGTTTTGGCCTCCTCTACAATACCAAGCTGCCATTTGAAATAGTCAAGATCTTAGGGAACCTGTTTTGTGTAATTTATTATTGTATATATACTTTTTCTGATAGTCTCAAGGTTGGTTTGAGGATCTGTCCTCTCTTCCTTTGGACATTTAAGAGCTACTTTGTAGAGGTCATCCTTATAAGAACCGGTTCTTTAGTCTTTTTCATTTGGGATTTTCTGGTGGTTCTCTTTATATCTATATTTTCTTCTCTTGAATAAATTTGCTCCCCGGGTGCTTTACTCATAAAAAAAATTATCTGCATCAATAAAACCCTACCCCAATCCTAAATTTAAGCTACAATATAAATACTTATAATATGGAGTATTAACCTTGTAGATAAATTACCTGATATCCTAAAGATTCTTTATTTTATCAGAAACAATATTTTATTTAAATTTATTTTATACACTTTACATGATAATAAATATATGTTGGTCGATTTTTTCATTTAAATTTAGGATATAATGTTGTATTTTGATCATATACCATCCCTATTGGTTTGTATAACCGTGTTGCTTGTATGTGGATTGGCCCACATCCTATTACTTCCTTTGATTAGTTTTAGGTCTTTTACTAGATGTAGTGTTCGTATAAAACTTGAACAAAAAAAACATGGTTAAAACATTGAGGATATTTACTGAATTAAAATCAGCAAAGGCATGCATCATTCACCCTCTCGTTCATGGAACGTAGTTTTTTACTATCCTTTATATTTCATTTAATTTATGTAAATAATAGGCTTTGTATTATTTTGTTCATTTCTTATTTTTGTATTCCTGTAATCGGCTTATTAGTATTCTTTATTATATTATCAAAAATGCTTTTGGAACCGAAATTTTTACCGAAAGTGGAGATACCGAATTAGGTGGAGGGAGTTTATGGGGTCCACGCCAGTGGTATAAGAGAACTGATCAATCCCACGCTGCCACGTGTGATTTCAGTCAAAATTTATGTCAAAAATTCGGTTCCAATAGAAGAAATCTTATATTATAATTAAAAGTTCAAATTTGATGCTTAAAGAACATAATGGTCTCGTTTTCATCCCTTTATAGTGATATCTAATAATAATTTTAAGGATATTTTGACTTCTTAGGGAGAGGCAAAAGACAAAAAGGGGAGACAAAAGATGAGAGAGGGAGAGAGATGGCAGAGAGGGAGAGATAAAGACTAAAAGAAGAGTGGGAGTGATGGAGAGAAGGGGTGGATATGGAGAGGGATAGTGAGACAGAGAGAGGTAGAATGAAAGGAAAAAATCGTAGGGGTGCAAAGTCAAACATGTTGATAGTTGTCCATTAACTAAATAGAAGGGTAAAATGTTCAAGATTTTAAAAATTGGGGTGAAAAATCTATAGTTTTTTGGCTTTAGTCTCATCTGCAAAGATTTGCTAGGCTCCACTCCTATGTGTTTTTAAAGTTGTAAAGTCCTATAACCCCCCAAAACCGCTTATAACTTCTCTATAACCACTCATTTTTATTTTTGCAGAGAATGACACTTGTCCCATATTTATTATATTAGAACTAACAATTAAAAAAATAAAAATGTGGGAGCATCCACAAGAAAATCTTTACAAATGAGACTAAATATTTAAGATCCCAAAAATCTAATAAGTGGGTAAAATGCAGGGTCCAAAATATCCCTTTAAATAAAAAAATTCTATAGGGGCCCATTTGGAGATTTCGCCTTGGCCTCCATTTTCTCTGAGGCCGGCCCTAATTGGGATGATGTGCATAACTATATGGGTGTGTCCATAAAACAGAACACCTTGACCTTGTTTACAAAAGAAAAAAGTGTGAATAACAGGACTCGGGGGAATATTAAGGAGCATATAACACAATACTTACCATAAACACATACAAGGCTGACAACCGATGGGGAAACTTTTAGAGTTGCTCTTTTTGTTTCAATATCGAGGTCCATGTTCACATAATGAATGCTATCAAAATACTGATCAACCCCATTCCGACGGATTGATATGTACTCTTTACGTGTCGTTATTGAGAAACAATCAAATTATAAGAAAATAAAAAAGAATAATAATTATAAGAAACAATAATTGTGCAATCAATTATCAGAACGTCCAGCAAAAATTTCAGGCCGCCCCCGTTTCCAAGGGTTTTCTGTTGGGTACACAGTATGGTCGGTGCTTCTCTGGCGTTTCATATTTGGGAGTAAACTGCAGATTTCCATGTTTAATAAAGTTAGGGTCCTTTTATTTGAACCCTTCTAAACTTTCTGCAGCCCTCTTTAACTGTTATTAATGTTTTAAACGAGTAAGTATGTAAAAAGACTTTGTTATCCCTTTGGGATACTGATGATACGAGAAATAGTACACAGGTAGACCTCATATCAGCAAATCAAGTGTGTGTAGTGTTAGGTAAACATGTAAAGCTCGTAAATAAAGACAAAATAGGATATAGAGTGGTTCAGCCTCTAAAATAGACATACGTCCACTGTGTTGCTCCGCTCTCATTATATATGTTGTATTGTACAATATAAACATGCCTAAAGAGGCGTATAAGTATGAGAATAAAGGAGAATACACGGCAGTAGCGGTTCCGGGAGTGTCGGAGATCTGGCTACGATGCAGGTGCGTAGCCCCCAAGCTGTATGTTGAGGTTGTGTAGAGAGAGTTTGGCAAGGCTTCGCTAGGTATTGTAGAATCTGCCCCAAAGGACAGGAATCGATCCTTATTTCTAGGTGTGGTCCTCTATTTATAAGAGGTATGTGAGCTGTGTCACGTGCCCTGAGCACGTGATATACATCAAGTCTGGAGCAGCTGTGAATGATGGGGATGCGGCCTGTAAGCCAGGCATATTGAGTGACGCATCCAGCATAGTAGAAGGCTGCATCCTTCATGAGGCTAAATCTGTGGGTGCCGCACCCTGTAGTATAAGGCTGCACCTTGCATAACATAAGCCTGCGGCATGTATGAATGACCAAAACTGTAGGTGCTGCACCGTGCTGAGTATAAGGCCGCACCTTGTGCTGAGTAGTGCCGTGACCTATAAACTTTATGTGCGTGCCTGAGTAACGTCCGCAGCAGGGTGCTATATTTTCCATATCAATAATCCCCCAAGTCGTAGTGCCGATAGAATTTGATTGGGGTTGCGGCTTAGTTGAGTTCTCTTATATGCCGCGGTACTATTCTGGACGATGGTTCATCTTCCGCGCTCTCTTATATAAATTGTTTCAGGCCGTGGACTTCATTGCGTTTCCAAAACTTTGAGAGCAAATCGAGAGTGAATTTCTGCGTGTCCATCTTTATTCAATTTTCGGTGACCCTTCGTGGCTGTGTGTGGCGGTTCCAAGGTGGTGTGAGCCTGAGCATCGTTGATTTCTTCATTTCCAGGTAACTTTTCAACCAATCTTTGCAAATAGTTTTCGCAGCTCGCACTTCTTTGAATATACAAACATATGAGCTTTTGCATTGCTTGATAGAAAACTAGACTTTCAATTGAAAATCTACTTACATCCTTAGAATCGAACACACATGAACGCTGAGCACATCAATAATTGTTAGGATTAATCTTCATATGTTGAACTGAAACCCTGATCCTCGAGATGCCATGGAAATCATATAACTGTTCTTGTTGTTCATAGTCAAACTCTTCATATTCTGTGAATTTGATCTTAAAACGATTAAACGTTGGATACTCAACTGTTTAAGAGAGAGGCCGCGTCATGATATAATTTCAATAATCTATTCCCTTGATGTTTTGGTCCTTATCTGAGGCATACCATGGGAGATAGCCGCGGTCCCTTAAGTTCTGAGATTTGTCCTCCGCGACACTTTGATGCGTATTCACTTAATCCGCCGCAGCGGTGGGGTTTTCTAGGGCTCTGAATACCCACCCTTGTATTTTGAACAGTCTTCAAACTTTCAAGAGCCCAATATACATCCATGATAAATAATTGTAATTGTGGCTAGAATTCCTTGAATCGACCTTTAGCAATTTTAGAAATGGCTGCTGCACCAGATCTCTAATTCCATTATAGATCGTTGCCGTGGCAGTGTAAGTTCCTTTGCTGGTATATAGGGGGTGGCTGCGGCTAGTAGGGCCAGAGGTTGATCCCTAACAAGTAAATATTTACTATTCATATATAATCTTCCCGCGGCTTCTTAAAGTCTTTTCCAAGCCATATTGGCTGCAGCGCCTAACTGCGGACACTGCTTTTCCGGTACTGCTGCAGCCATATGAGCTTTGACCTGGATGAGTTTCTGAGAGGCTTTTGGGCAAAGCATTTTGGAACCTCTCCTCCTGAACTCACTTCCGTTCCCCCTCTGAGATCAATAGGGCCTTGACAACTGAGGGATTGCCCCAACTGCATAATATTAGACTTAGACTCCGCGAATTCTGTGTCTAGGAAGGATTTTCATTCCGTGCCGATGGAAGAAGAAGCCAATTCAAGTAATCATCCATTGGATGCAGGAGATGATGCCGCGGAAGTTAGAGATAGCCCAGCTGGTACATCTGTGAGGGCTGAGAGACCCTTAGCTGCACTTGATATCCGCAGTGCCATGACCCAAGACTGGGTTGAGCAGGTGGCTGAGGCCTTCGAATTTCCAGAAAATTTGATGTTCTCGGCACCTGTCGCGAACCAAAGACCTTGTACGGCTCTGGCTGATGGTGGAGTTTATTTCCCACTTCATGCCTTTATTTATGGGTTGCGGATGCCTGTTCCCGTTCCCAACCATCGCATTTTTCAAACAATGAAACTGGCCCCAGCCCAGTTAGATCCTAATGGTTGGAGAGTTATTCTTGCTGCGTCGTCCTTTGGGAGAATCTATTCAAGAAGGACATTACTCCCGCGGAGTTCTTTCATTTCTACTGCCCAAAGGAGAACTCAGTGAAGTTCGCAGGGTACTAGTACTTTTTCGTCCATGGAAGGGACGAAACCCTTTATACTGGGAGGCCGACCAGTGTAAAAAACTGGAAGGGGAAATATTTCTACATCTCCGGAGAAGGATGGGAAATTCACCCTCAGGAGAGTGAGAGGGAGAAGTCATTTAGAATGCCGCGGCAGTGGGGGTCTCCATCTAAATTAGGTATTAAGACTATAGCCGCGTCCTTTCTTCATATTCTGTTAAACTTGAATTTAATCAAGCGGCAAGAGAAGAGAGAAGAGAGTTGCCGAGGCCGCGACAGTTCTTGCTGAAGATAAAAAGTTCAGCACACTTGTCACATCTACAACTATATTCGAAGCAGGGTTCTTTCCCAGCAAGTCCATTCCTAAACTGATGGCCGCAGAAGGTAATAACAGTGCAAGATTTTATCCGCGACAACTTATGTTTCAGCAAGTCCATTTCAAGTACTTATGTTTGGAGTTGCTTTTTTCTCTTTTAGGTGAGGAAGTTGATAGGGAGCTGTTGGCTGCCTAGCTAGCTGAGATGGACGAGGACGCCACCGTTCTCAACAATACTGCGAGGCAAAGAAAAAGGAAGAGGCCCAAAACCAAGGCTCTCGTCGTGGCCCCTTACGGAGAACCAAATCCTCCTACCGTGACCCCAAATTTGGTTGCAGAGAAAGCTAACCTTACCCCACCCCATATTGAATTTGATGATGATATAGGCGCCAATCTAGCCGCGGCAGGTTTGATGTCAGATAATGCTCCCCTAAATACAGCTTCGCCGCCGCCGCCGCCACCTATTGTTGCTGTAAATGCAAACTTGGCACCCCCACAATGCCGCGGTGAAGTTTGTCCTGATGGTCGCCCGCAACCTCAATTGAGGCAACCCGACCCTGAGTCGTCATGGGACACCAGCGCGAAAGTCGCACGAAGAATGAAAAGGTCCCTGGATGCCGCGGATCTGGATAGGCTGGTGGGAGAAGACCATGATGACCTGGAGGGCTATGGCCTCCATAGTCTTCTGAGGGTAAGTTCTTAGTGCTGCTTGACCTTTCTTTAGCATTCTACATGTTGCTACTAACTTTTCAATTTCAGGCCGCGGACATCATCGTAGCCCAAAAAAGGAAGTACGAGGCCCTGTCCAAATTGAAAGAGGCCGAGAAGAGTGCGCATGCCGCAGATCTGGAGGCTGCATGGACTACATCTTTTGAGACTGGGAAGATGTCTGCTGTCGCGGCTCTTCAGGCAGCCAAAATGGACTTGGAATCAATAAACAAGGCAAGGGAGGAAGCGGAGGAAAACTTCAAACAGGCCGCAGAATCGCTCAAAGCCTCCCAAGCTCAGACCGCGGTAGCTGCACAAGCTGCGGAGACATCTAACAACAAGCTCGTACTTCTTCAAAAGAAGTACGAGGAGCTAGAGGCCAAGTCTGCCCAAGATGCACTATACCATGCCGCTACAATAAAGAAAATTGAGGAAGATCATGGCGACGCTCTTCAGCTGGCCATTGACCACACCGTGGAGTCATTCAAGGGCTCTAGGGACTTCTTCCTCATCAACAATAGGGCTTACCTCCGTGGCTACCAGGAGCTACGGCAGAGATTTATAAAAATCTTCCCTGAGACCAAGGAGAAGGTCCTTGCCTAGAAACTCAGTGATGCCGAGCATCAAGAATGCATTGATGAGCTCAAGGCCGCGGCTGAAGAAAAAGCTAGACTGAGAGCGGAAGCAGAGGCAGCGGCCGCGGAGGAAGAGACTGAAACAGCCGCGGATGGTGAGGAGGATGATGAGAATGATGATGTTTCTTCCTGAGTTTGTTTATTTTTTGATCATTGATATAGGGTTGCGTCCCTTTTTTTCCAAATTTTAAACTGTAGTGGCTGCGGCCCATTTGCTTGTAACTACTGATGGTACCAAGGCTGCGGCCACTTTTCTGCATTAATTATTTTGGCCTCATTCTCTTGTCCTTTTTCCATCTTTTTTGCTTGCTCCAATGCTTTATTGAATACTTTTTATACGCCTCTTATGGCTTTGAATACAACTGCCTAGCGTAATTAAAATGCCTTATTGATGGAGTGAAATTGTAGATATAAAAGATTAAGTCCACGGCACTGTAACATACTTCAATAACCGCTCTGATTGAACTCCCCCGGCACCCTCGAGTAATGCCAATGAACCTTCACAAGAAATTGTTACAGGCTTCGGACTTTTCTGTCATGAAATGACAGGAATGGCAGAGCCGCGGCAGTCTGAATTTACTTGATGGCCACATATATTGATAGGGATGTGCTTTTGAATACTAATAATCCCTCTGTAGTAGCTTTATAGGCCTCATCAACACCCTTAGTCGCTTTACTGGCTGCAGCTATGTTGACATGGCTACTGCACTCTCTTGAGATGTCCTTTCATCTGAACATGAGTCTTTGTAAATATATAGGACATTTTCAAGCATCCCTAGGCTGGGTTATGTTATTAAGCCACCCACATCTATACAAGATACATCTATACATGATACTTTCAAGCCTCCTCAGGCTGGGTTATGTTATTAAGCCACCCACAGCTATACAAGATATAGCTATACATGATACTTTCAAGCCTCCTCAGGCTGTGTTATGTTATTAAGCCACCCACAGCTATACAGGATACTTTCAAGCCTCCTCAGGCTGGGTTATGTTATTAAGCCACCCACAGCTAATGTGAGATCGCCAAGTTAATGATGTTTCATCTCTATCCACCAAATTAATGATGTTTGCCGGGGGAGTCACCCCATTGGGCTTTTGATATATATAAAGCCATCCCTGGTTAGGTATTATAAGCCCCCCGGCTAATGATGCATCCCGAAAGCTGAGAACGAGCATTGTAAGCCCTCGTGGCTAATGATGCATCCAGAAAGTTACGAACGGATAATAAGAGCTCCTTGAATCCTTAGATGATGATGCGTTCCGCGAATGCGATCATCATATGGTAAGCTATAGTTGCACATTGTGCGGAGAACTTGTGAGCTTAATTAAGAGCGCAGTCCCTCCGCAGGTGCTTCTCGAAATAATAATTGCCTTCCGAGATAATCTGTTATTCCAGATCTAACATGTCTCCAATTGAGCAATGGATGGATGGCTGTTTAAGACAAAATGATCTTTTGTGAGGTGACATTTCATAAAAATGAGAATCAAAACATGGAACTAAAGAGTGAACTTGATTTCATATAACTATTCATATATATATATATATATATATATATATATATATGTATATGGCTTTGCAAGGCCAACACAAGTTTTAATTTAAAACAGCATAAAAGAAGAGCTGTCCCTGTAAAGTAGAGACAGATGGAATATAAGAGCAGTATGAGAAATGGGCGTGTTAACTGAGACTAGGCTGCATCCCCTAAATATCTTTAAGGAACCTCCGCAACATCCCTTGCCCAATTAGCCTTTCAATTTCATCCTTCAGTGCATAGCATTGCTCGGTTTCATGGCCATGGTCCTGATGGAATCTGCACCAAGTAGCTTTGTTCCTCTTGTGGGGTGGAGCTCTCAGCTTTTCTGGCCACCTCAACAGCTTGTCCTCTTTGATGAACTCGAAAATCTCTTCAATTGGGAAAGCCAACGGAGTGTAGGTCTCAGATTTCTTCTCTGCCTTCTCCACTCTCCTTTTTAGGGTCCTGGCTGCGGCCAGTGGTCTTAGCTTGTCTATTTCCTCGGGAGCTTCTAGAGCGGAGGCAACCACGATCCTGGATGCCACGCCTTTGCTGGGTGAGGCCGCGACCTCCAACATGAGGATCCTTAGTGTCAAATAGTTGACCTGTGTCTGAAGTAAGGCATGACTATCATAGAGATGGTTGAGATGACTGCACAGCTGCACAATCTCGTCTTTGATTTCTGTGCTCTGACTGGGCTCTCCCTCTATTTTCTGCTTTTGTTAGTCTTTACAAAGTATATAGAATCTGAGACAAAACTAATAGAAGCGAGTAATCACAGAAATATTGGATTAACCAAGATGAAGTTGGGATGCAGCCTTCGCACTGCTGCATGATATTGCTGATGATGCCGCGGCCAGTAGGGCACATAAGTGTACTGTCGTGGCTCCTGAACAATGGGATTCACTAAGGTCGAGCAACACAACAAATGTATTACAGCGGCCATAAGATTAACGATGGTATAGTGTTGCGGCCGCGGCCAGAAAAGCACAACTAATATGTTTCTGCGGCCAGAATGTGAACTACAAGGTTGAGGCTGAGGACACGAATGCAAGTCCTCCTCCCGGGCCATCTGAAGTTGTGAACCAGCTATGCTAAGAGGGCTGCGGCCAAACAGGCATAATAACTTACTAGGACGCATCCCGTCTGAGGTGTAATTCTAGAAATTGATCCTGGAAAGTGAGGTTCAACTCATAAAGGATGCTCTCACTAGGGATCTGCCTAGGGCTAATCAGCCTCGGGTGCAAAAAATAGCACAAGCTTGGCAATGAAACCTAGATCATAGGTGCAAAATAGCATAATTGAATAAACAAAACTCTTCCCTAGTTACCAAACCTTCGAAGGCTATAGCCTTTGATGCTTTTCAGCATTATTTCGACGGGGCAACATTACAGGGGTATAGAAGTACGGGCCTAAGGTCATAAAAAAGGAGACCCGAGAACAGATGTAGCAAGTGAAATACCCTGTTAAGGGTGTAAATATAAAATGGAGCTTAGTAACCAACATCCACCCATGAGACGATGATCCAAAGGATCCCCAGGGATCGAATAAGGTGTTTAAGAACTCAAAAATAGAGAAACAAGATTGGAGAACCTCGTTCCCACAAACGGCGCCAAATTGATGATACGAGAAATCGTACACATGTAGACCTCACATCAACAAATCAAGTGTGTGCAGTGTTAGGTAAGCATGTAAATCTCGTAAATAAAGACAAGACAGGATATAGAGTGGTTCAGCCTCTAAAATAGGCCTACGTCCACTGTGTTTCTCCGATCTCATTATATACGTTGTATTGTACAATATAAACATGTGTAAAGAGGCGTACAAGTATGAGAATAAAGGAGAATATATGGCAGTAGTGGTTCTGGGAGTGTCGGAGATCTGGCTACGATGCAGATGCGTAGCCCCCAAGCTGTATGTTAAGGTTGTGTAGAGAGAGTTTGGCAAGGCTTCGCCAGGTATTGTAGAATCTGCCCCAAATGAGAGGAATTGATCCTTATTTCGAGGTGTGGTCCTCTATTTATAAGAGGTATGTGAGCTGTGTCACGTGCCCTGAGCACGTGACATACATCAAGTCTGGAGCAGCTGTGAACGAGGGGGATGCGGCCTGTAAGGCAGGCATATTGAGTGCCGCATCCTGCATAGTATAAGGCTGCATCCTTCATGAGGCTAAAGTTGTGGGTGCCGCACCCTTTTAGGCCTGTAAACGGATCGGATTCGGATCGAATCGGGCAAATCCAAATCCATATCCGTTTATGTTAAACGGATTTGGATCCGATCCGTTTATTAATCGGATCAGATCAGGCAAATCCAAATTCATATCCGTTTATGTTAAACGGATTCGGATCGGATCCGATTATCCGTTTATGTTAAACTTGATTTGCAACATTTTTATTTTCAACTCTTATTTCATAAATTTATTTTGTAAATGTTCCAAAAAACACATAATGAAATAAAGAACTATTATAATAAATATTTAAAATATATATTTAAAATATTATTAAATACAATATATATTGATTAAAAATATATTATATATAATTTATATATATATATTAAAAATATTAATCGGATCGGATTATTAACGGATCGGAGTATATGAATCCAAATCCGCTCCATTTAATAAACGGGTAATCGGGTAATCGGATAATCGGATAATCGGATTTTAGGCATGATCCATATCCGCTTAAACGGATCGGATTCGGATTCGGATTCGGATAAAATCCGATCCATTGACAGGCCTACACCCTTTAGTATAAGGCTGCACCTTGCATAGCATAAGGCTGCGGCATGTATGAATGACCAACACTGTAGGTGCCGCACAATGCTGAGTATAAGGCTGCACCCTGTGCTGAGTAGTGCCGCGGCCTATAAACTTATGTGCGTGCCTGAGTAACGTCCTCGGCAGGGTGCTATATTTGCCATATCAGATACACCAACATATTGGACTTTCGGCACACTCGCAACTTTTGGTCTTCTATAGATACACAAACCGATTTTGTTGAGTCCAAATAAAAATCAACAACTTTAGTTCTTGTAAAAAAAATAGACCTTAATAATCTGTGTAAAATTGTGAGAAGATTTTCCAAGTCTAACAAAATGCAAATAGCTCCTCGTACAATTTTCCAATCCTGAAACCATCTTGATTCAAGTCATAAAATAACTTCAATCAAGGTAGACATGAGAGTGATAAAATACAAACATCTCAACTAAGTTTCCTTATATTATACTTCGAAGAGAGACGCTCCTCTACGGGACCCAAATGCGGGACTCTTTTACTTTTATTTTATTTTTTGTGCGTGGGTTATAAATATTTCAGGTGATTCCATTAAAAAAAATCAGCTTAAAATAATATTTTTTCAAATATTGATTCATTTTTTTAAAATATTAAAAAATATTATTTTGAGCTGATCTTATATATATATATATATATATATATATATATATATGTGTGTGTGTGTGTGTATATATATATTATAAAAAATAATGTCTCTTTCTGTGACTCTGCCACGTGTCTCACCTATTTCTTAAGTCTAAACTATTAAGTCTCCAAGTCCTTGCATCTCCAAGATAATAAATCGTCTAGAAAATGAATAGTCTTCATTTTTCTCTATCAATTGAAGAGTCATCACTCTCTCATTTCTTCGTCTTCCCAACTCCATGTTAAACAACTATTTGAGTAGTCACAGACTTTTGTATTCGATCTCACTTTACTATTACTTGGCATCGTGAGCGTCGGCGAGAGGAAAAACAGTGAAAACAACAAAGTGTAAGGAGACTTCGACAATGACATACACCCAAATCCCAACGGCGATGTAGCCGAAAACTGTAAGTGACCCATTTAAAAACCTATTTTTTTTATTTCACAACAAAAAAAAAATGTTTTTTTTTTATTTTGCAAAAAAAAACCTGTTTTCTTATTTTACAAAAAAAATCTGTTTTTTTTTATAAAAAAAAACTGTTTTTTCATATTTTTTTTAAATAAGAAAACAGTTTTTTTTTTTGTAAAATAAAAAATTTGTTTTTTTTTGTAAAATAAAAAATTGTTTTTTAAATGACAAATTTTTAAACGGTTATATAAAAGGCATAAGAGTATAAAGTCAAAACAAGTATTGGACATAAAATAAGGGGATAAGGGCAAAAAAGGTATTTGACATAGTTTTTTCAACATGAAATCCCCTTGTTACAATAAATAATATACTTTAGGGACAAACTTGAGGAAAATAAAAAATTGAGGATCATTTAAAAAAATTTGTAATAATTGAGGGACTAAAAATGTATTCTACTCTTATTTTAATATACTAGAAGGGGATTGATTTTTTTATATATATGATGGATAATGATTATTTATTATTCTGTTAAGGTTCTTGATAATATAGTGTTGTAAACAAATTTTAATGTCTTTGTAGTGTTCAAGCAACATAAACACACTCTTACAAATTCTATTAGTGTTCAATTGATATGAATACCATGTTGGGATGATATACAAAATGAACCAAATGATCTACAGTTAATAATTAATGCATTTATGATTCATGTGTACCTATTTATATTCAGTTATTTTTAATTACGATATTGTGTTGGATTTGAAGCTTTTTGTTTAGATCTTTCTATTTAAGAGTAGAATTAGTTGCCTTCATCAGTTTTTACTTGATTCACATCAGTCCTTTGACAGAACACATGTTGGTAACTCAGATGGTATGTGTTTCATCCCATTTCATTTTAATCGTTTGATGGAAAGTCACAAAGAACATGTCTTTTAATTATTCTTAATTATTTTAAAATATTATTTTGAATAAGGTGTTTTGTCATACAAATGGAACTATATATTCACTATATTTCGAAAGTGGAAAATGCATCTTTACAATTCACTTTTTATCTTAGTTTTCTATAATATTCAATGTCGCAGTTACATTTACAGAGTAATAACTTAAGTGTATTTAGCGTGTTTGACTTTTAAAATCAACATATTACATCTTTATGTTTAACAATATCTAACTGTATATTTTTTGAATTGATCAAATTCAGTTGCTTTGTGTTTTTTAAAAAGAATTTTTAAGCGCCCGCGCATCGCGCGGGGTTTAAATCTAGTTTTTTTTTTATAATGGTATCCTAAAATATTTATAACCCACACAACAAAAATTAAAAATAGAAAACTTCTTTATATTTTTAAAGAATATCTCGCACGGGAGTCCCGCATTTGGGCTCCCGCACAGGACCCGTTCTCATACTTCGAAAAGCTATCGTAGCAACCAGGTTGCCATGGGTTGTGGAATGCAATATGTATAGTGAAGGACAAAAAAGAAACATTAACGAAACATGTCGTGTTTAAGAAAGTGTTGCGGAATACAGTATCTTATCACATGTTTAGTGTTACTTCCGTTCATATAGATGGTAGCTTGCGTAATTATAAAAAGCAATATGATAACTTGTGTCATTATGGCACATGTTTTGTGCCTCAAAATAGTAAGTACGAACGCTCCATATGAGTATATGTACCCTATTAATTGTATGTCGAAACTCTGTCACTACTATTTTGGGTTCTAAGTGTGTGTCCTTAGGGCACATGTTATCAAGACCCTTATAAAAATAGAGAATTAAGGGCAAGGAAAGGTTCCTTCCTATATTTGGATTTATAGGACAGTGGTTTTCAGATTTTTAAATCTAGTTCTTGTGTTACAATAACATTTATTTGTGTGGTCCCTTTAGAGTTAGGAGTACACAAAACTAGACCTATCAAAAAACACGATAACCCGTAAACATGACCCGACCCGACACGAAATTATAAGTTATGGGTTTACCTTTATTGGGTTTGGGTCATTAACGGGTTAACACAGTAGACCCGTTAACACTAACGGTTTGGGTTTGGAAATTTACTTGTACCCGTTTTAACCCGTTAATATCCGTTAACACTAACGGGTACTATAGGTTCACACAACCCATACCCGATAAGAATAACCATTAAAACCCATAATTTATAAATCCTTTAAGACTAACGGGCACTATAGGGTCACCCAACCTATACCCGATAAGAATTACAATTAAAATCCATTATTTTTAAACTATTAAAGACTAACGGGTACTATATGGTCACCCAACCCGTTACCCATTTAGACCCAGACTGATTCGTTAATATTAGCAGGTGGTAACGGTTTGGGTTGTGTACCCGTTAATATTAACGGTTTGTGTTTGGGTATTATCATTAGACCCGTTAGCCTTAACGGGTCGTGTATGGGTTAGGAGTGTTTTGACCCGTAACCCGTAATCCGTACACGACCCAAACCGACTCGTTGACAGGTCTACACAAAACAGGTAATTTCATTTGTTTTAGTTAATGAAGTATTTATATTTATACCCTTAGTCATACTTATTTAAAACTCATTCTAAAAATAAACACATAATCCCACCTCCACCCCACCCCACCCCACCCCACCCACCGGAATCCTCGTCGGAATACCGAAATTATCGCCGCATTGTTTATCTCTCCTCGTTTATCTCTCTCTTGGTCCATTTCTTTCATTTTTTTGGTCCACGCCAGCGCCGCCATTGCCAGCGCTGGAGAAGAAGATTTTTCGCCCCAAAAAATGGAGTTTTCGTCGAAAAAAATGGAGGTTTGAGTGAAATAGTAAATTTATCGGTTTCGATTTTTTTGTCAAAAAAATCAAATATGGCTGTTGTTGGATAGATCTCAACAATTAGATTTCAAATATTTTAATTTGGTGAATTTTGGATTTGTAGATTTGAAGTTATGGACTTTTAAAATTTTGATGTTTTTTTTTTGTATAAATTGTCAAATGGTATATTGATCATTTTTTATAGTATTTTTAGTACAGGGACTAAATTTATAAAATTATGTGGAGTGTCCTATTTTTATACACTTTGAGTTAGATTGGACATTTCCTCAAACCCCCTTATAAAAATGATCAATTATCAAAAAGTTCTTCGACTATTTTTTAATACACATTTTGTTCAATTTTTTTAATTTATTATAAAAAGTTCCTCAAGCACTCATTTAATCAATATTCTTTTATTTTTAAAAATTCGCGCTAACGACACCCCCGTCCCACCTCTCCCTTTCCACTCCCCACTGTCGGAGCTCCGACGACATTCAACGAAACTCCTTTTTTTAGTATATTTATGTGGTGATAAACTTTTTAGAACAAAATAAAAAGATTTAGATTAAATGTGTATTAAAAAATGTTCCGGAGACTTATTGGTATATGTCCCTTATAAAAATTATGTTTGATCATTTTGATAGCGTTCATAAAAAAATTTATATTGATTAAGTTAATGCCGATTATGATAATATTATTTTAAATAAGTGAAACTTAATATTAAATGAATATATAAAATCTTATGAATAACAATGTTCTTTGTAGAATTACATTCGTATATATTAAATATACGAACAAAATTATAATCCTTAGACATTAAAAATGTAATTATAAATATGTGACACCCCGCCTAATTAAATACCGGGTGATCAGTCATTTATTAAATTAAGTCAGAATATCCAGTTGGTTCAGATTATGCATGACTGACGAAAACTTTATTATTAAATACTAACCACCTAATATTTAAAAAGGGAGATGTCAAAATTTTATCTTTTAATTAATATAAAAATAGGTTAACGGATAATTAAATATTAACCATTCACACCAATCTCATATGATAGGAAATAACTGCAATAATAAATGTAACTAGAGTAAACACTTCCAGTCTAAGTACCAAATACAATAATCCAACAGAAATAACCAACAACTGAAAAAAGTAAATGACTAAATCCAGAATCTCTGAATATTTGAATAGAAAAAGGGATACATGCCCTAACTGATAAAATAACTCAAAAGGAAGAAGTGATGGACATATAGGCGTTTACAATCAAAGTCATGTAACCTCCACATCAACTACAGATCATCGAGTGAATAGAACTCCTATGCTTGGTGTCCCTGTGGCTGGGCACCTAAAATAATTTGAGAAGAAAAGAGATTTGTAGAAAACGGGTCAGAGCCCGAGTTGAAAACAGATTAAAAATCAACAAGTGCTTAAAATGAGTTAATAGTACATATATTATTCATGTTAGATTATCGTACTCACTTGAGATGCTCACCTCTCATCTAATGTGCACGCCTAACGTATCTTCAAATCCTACTAGTTTCTATTCCCATGGTAACTAGTTCTTTCCAGTCTAACATCTAATCATAGTCTAATGTCGTCCCCATGTGTTTCTCTCGTAATATAAGTAATACGTATATAAATCCAATTTCTCTTTAACATGGATAAGCACTTTTCAATTTAATATAATTATGTGTTCATCAACTTAGTTCATTTTAGATTTCATTATCAATCAGGTCTACTTAATTCACACAGTAGATAGTATCACAAGTATAAATATACGCACACTCTATTGTATATATATACAACACTGCACCCCGAGACATAGCTGCGGTGCATGCATACTCTGCTATCATGTCCCGGTGCATCTATCATTGCATAGAGGACTACAGGTTCAATATCTCGCGAACCATCAAAACAAACACACATATTGGAGGTGAACATAGTTCCAAGACGATGGGCTACGCACAAACCTACGCACCCATACGACCGTCATCACTATCCTTCTCACAGATAGCCCGTACCTAGGTTCAATTCTCTAGTGGTACAAATCAAAATCCCACCCGAAGGCTCCTCAAGGAATGATCGTCCACGACGCGTAACCTCCACTCGATAGCAAGCAGCGTAGGTATGTTATACACATAATAGTCAAATAAATAAGTACGCACACAACTTATTATATTCATTAGGTATTCACGCAACCCAAATCCCCGAATTTATAAGTAGTATTATCATCCCTACCACTCACAATACACTAATCGTACGATTTGTCTCTCTATCGTTTAAATATTCCATAGGGCTCTCTTATTTCAACATATTCCCTGAGTAGTCAACACCTATCTCACCACTAGGGTAAGAATTTAAGTCACTCAATGTTAACGTAGGTCATTTCTCTCACTTGAATCAACCTAGAAGGATTTTAACTCGTCCAGACAAAAATTAGAGTTTTTGACATCTCGTTAGAAGCTGGGATTTCTCGTTCGAACGAGGTCGTTCGAATGAGGGTCTCACTTCGAACGAACTATAAACCTAATCTCGTTAGAAATCGCGTTGGAATTTTCGTTCGAACGAAAATTCTGAGATCGTCCCTGTCTTCCAAAAATTTCATTTTCCCAATTCATTCAACAGAAAAATCACACAGAACTCATCTTAATTCAAATTAAAAAAAACCTACACTATATCCCCTAGTATTAGAACACTTTCCCATCCATTTTTAACATCAAATCCCTAAAATTTTAACATGAATTTTGATTAATTTCGCAAATCTTCAATAAGCCTTAATTTCATATAATCTCCATGAATGACCCACTAAACTCATATATGATTTCGTGATTTCAACAGATAAAATTCAAGTTTCTAATCCCTAATACATAGTTATTCAAGTACATGCAATCCCTATACCACATTCATGAATAACTTCCCAATTTCAGTCCTAATTACATGATATTATGATTTAACCATCAAATAAATTAACATGAATCATATATGCTCTAAAATCCAGCAAGATAAACACCTGTGTTTTCGTGAACATCTGCTTCGCTAAGTGAAGCTGGTATAGGGGTGATCCTCTCTTCACGATCTACGAGTTAGTGTGATTTTTGGTGTGAGAGCTTGAGTCTTTATCCCAGGGCACCTGTGGAGATCTTCTTCTCCCTCTTTGGTTCACTCTCTCTCTCACTTAGGTTTGAAAACTGACAAATAACATATTATCCACGACACTTCCTTTTTAATTATGTATTTTCATCCATTTTAATTCCCCAAAATCTCAAAAGACTAAAATACCCCTTTGGGGTGTCGGTTTGGCCTAAATTGCCCCCAAATCCAAATAAAACACTCGAATAGAGTTTTTCTAACTATCTCGACCCTTTAGGGCTCATCGGCGCACTCGAAATGATCATATGAGTTACAAAAATAAATTATCTTTTTAACCCAATAAAGTAATACCAACACGACTCACACGCGCGTCCCACTAAATGTAATGCAACTGCCGTAT
The DNA here is from genome assembly GCA_949130495.1 of Sambucus nigra. Taxonomy (NCBI): domain Eukaryota; kingdom Viridiplantae; phylum Streptophyta; class Magnoliopsida; order Dipsacales; family Adoxaceae; genus Sambucus; species Sambucus nigra. The sequence goes on from OX422220.1 coordinate 525,927,616, forward strand.
TTTTCACTCCCGGCCATAATAATATTTTCGTAATCATATATTACTTTACTCGCTAAATAATATTCAACATAATTATCACTAATACATACTAACTCTCGTCACGCTAGTAATTGTCACATTTAAATTCGGATTAATTATAAATAAATTTTCTCCATTTAAATTAATTAATCCTAATTCAATAATTAAAATAAAATCCCTCAAAAATGCAGGGTATTACAAAATCCTTCCTCTTTTCAGAAACCAAATGTATCGCTAATTACCCTAATAATAAATATAGGTGTCAGCGCGAGTGGGGGTCAAGGTATGTGAAAAGAGTGCTAAGCATTCAACTCTTGCGATGCACCAGCTTTTTGAAAATTTTCTTTTATTGTAAATTATGAAAAATGAAATATAAACATTACACAAAAAAAGAAGCAACTACATACATTGGTATAAAATAAGGGTTGATCCAACTTTAAAAACCCCATAGTATTTCCATCAAGCTACTCTTTATGAATTTTTTTAAATTGTTTATGTTTGCAAAATGATGCTATAGTTTCTTTTTGCCTTGAATCACACGCATAAAAAATACATTTTTTTCCTTTTCATATATTTGCTAAAGAAAAATATTTGTAACACAATACTAAATAGCAAACTCAATAATAATGCAAAAATGAAGCCATAAAAGAAAGGCAACTATGTTCTCAAATTAATATAATCCATTTTTTATTTGGATGGCACAAATAATCCAGATCAAGAAAAAAATCTTTGTGTAGTTCTGCACCCTTTAGTCTTCATCCTAGCCCCCATTTACTCGTATGCAACATCTTTCACAATCTCTGCTTCTTTCTCGGAAGATACAGGCTCAGCTGGGTTCTTCTCTTCTTTATTCTCTTCTCCGGGCTCTGGGGTCGGAGTGATTAAAGGGTCAGCGTGTATGAAAATTTCCACCTCTTTTTCAAAAGGGGCAGCATGTATATAAAATATATCATGAATAATAAAGAATTAGAGAGAGACATTCCAACCCTGTTAGTAGAATCGTTGGGGGAGTGGGGTGGAAAAAAGAGAGAAAAACTGATTCTATAAATAGATGTAAATGTAAATGATGTCATTAGATGAGTTGGTGGAAGTTAAATTGATTTAGGAGGTGCATGAACGTTGACAATGGGGAATGAAAATGTTATAAAGAGAAAGAGAAGTTTGTGAAAGCATTGAATTCAGCCCCCTTTTTTGAATTTTGTGTTGACTTAGGAGCCGTTGAGTCATTTGTATCATTAATAATTAGAAAATTATTAATTAAACGGTATACCACTTGTCAATCCCTCATGAAGATGTCAATCTTGTAAAATATGAAAAATGAAATATAAATATTACACACAAAAAGAAGCAACTACATATATTGGTATAAAAGAAGGGTTGATCCAACTTTAAAACCCCCATATTTTTTCCATCAAACTACTCTTTATGAAAATTTTTGAAACTGATTATGCTTGCAAAATGATGCTATAGTTTCATTTTGCCTTGAATCACACACATAAAAAGTACATTTTTTATCCTTTCATATATTTGTTAAAGAAAAAAATCTCTAACACAATACTAAAAAGAAAAATCAATAATAATGCAAAAATGAAGTCGTAAAAGAAAGGCAATTATATTCTCAAATCAGTATAATCCATTTTTTATTTAGATGGCATAAATAACCCAGATAAAGAAAAAAAAATCTTTGTGTAGGTCTGTACCCCGTAGTCTTCATCCCAGCCCCATTTACTCTTATACAACATCTTTCACAATCTCAACTTTTTTTCTCGAAAGATGCACGCTCAACCAGGTTTTCCTCTTATTTTTTTTCTTCTCCAAGCTCTGAGGTCGGAGTGGTTAAAGGGTCAGCGTGTATGAAAACTTCCACCTCCTTTTTAAAAGGGGCAGCGTGTATATAACATATATCATGAATAATAAAGAATTTGAAAGAGACATTTTAAGCATGTTAGTAGAATCGTTAGGTAGTGGGGTGGAAAAAATAGAGAAAAACTGACTCTATAAGTAGATGTAACTGTAAATGATGGCATTAGATGAGTTGGTGGAAGTTAAATGTATTTAGGAGGTGCATGAATGATGACAATGGGGAATGAAAAAGGTAGAAATAGAAAGAGAAGTTTATGAAAGCATTGAATTAGACCCCTTTTCTTGAATTTTGTGTTGTCTTGAGAACCGTTGAGTCATTTTTATCATTAATAATTGGACACTTGTTAATTAAATGCTATGACGCTTGTCAATCCCTCATGAAGACGTCAATTTTGTAAATTATGAAAAATGAAATATAAATATTACGCAAAAAAAGAAGCAACTACATATATTGGTATAAATAAAGGTTTATCCAACTTTAAAAACCCCATAGTATTTTCATCATACTACTATTTATGAAATTCTTGAAATTGTTTGTGCTTGCAATATGATTCTATATTTTCATTTTTCCCTGAATTACACACATAAAAAATACATTTTTTTTCCTTTTCATAAATTTGTTAAAGAAAAAAATTTATAACATGAGACTAAATAGCAAAATCAATAATAATACAAAAATTAAGTCTTAAAAGAAATGTGTAAGAGGGCAATGTGACTGGGTTCCGGTAAGAAACTAAAATGGGTGAGGCGTGACCCACTTCAATGGACTCTGCCTCCAAGATCTTCAAGAGTTTCAGAAAGATCACCTAGTAAAACCTTCATTTTTAGTAAAAATGGAACCAAAGCTAGAACCACCTCCTACAAGAAATGAACCTCACAGCAATAATAGTAACTTTTCTCATAACGATTTTCTGAGAATGATGGTTGTTAAGGTGGGAGGGAAGAGACAAGCACTCGACACTTAGAGTGAAAGCAGGGAGAGAATACTACGTGGTCTGGTGTGATTTTGATAGATTAAAGATGTAACTTGAGTTTTTTTGATATCTTTTGACCTTGCCCAGGGGTCATGTTTGTACTTGGGCACTAGGGTTGAGTTGGCACTCTTGGGCGCCAAAAATGAGAGGTAAACTTAGAGGGACAAGGTCTGCAATGTACCTTTTGTCCCTACTAGGTCTGCAGTTGGTTGTCCCCTCTGATAGCCGACAGCTGGTGTAAACCAAAGTAAAAAAGAAAATATGTCTACGCTATATGACAAAATATTTGATTTGGTAAATAATATTTCAAAAGGTAACTTGTTGTACAAACTTTGTAAAACTTGAGAGTGGCCTTGAGGGCCATCCTATCTAACATTATTTTATAAAAAATGTTCTTCTTCGTGAGTAGCCGTTTGACCACCCACTTCTTTTACAACTAACTGTGTGATACGCAAGTGCTTGAGTGACTCTCGGGGGTCACTCTACTAGTATTCTCTCAACCTTAAAGTTCTAAGTGGTTGAGCCTCGCTCAACAACCGTGTCTCTCAGCCACTAAACTAAAACTCCCAAAAGATCACAATTGGACTATTTGAGCCCTGTTTGCTCAACTAGGCTACCTGTACAAGTGAACACACATTAGTATGTTTCTTATTTAAAAGAATATCTTTTTCGTGATGAAAGGGGTTGTTCATGATAAACCCCCTCATCATGGCGTGTTCTATTCTTTGGGTCATTTCTTGGACCCTCTTGATGCAAAACAAGTACTATTTGAACATTTACTAGAGGGGTCCTTTACTGTGTACTTCCTCACTAGATTTTACATTTTAGTTGGTCTTGGCAGATGGGTCCCTCATTTGTGGACCCCATCGCCTAGGTATCATTTCAACTAGTTTTAGCTTTGGGGGAGTCCCTAACCCAAACTATATCATCTTAGGAGTTAAAAGGAGGTGAGGGAGGGGGTCCCTCGGCCAAATTGTATTCTTCTTTTGAACTGGAAGGAGGTGGGGGAGGGGTCCCTCGCCCAAACCACAAATATCTTTGGAACTTGAGGGAGGTGGGAAAGAGGGTTCCCTCGCCCAAAACACCTTTGGAACTGGAAGGATGTGTTCGAGGGGTCCCTCACCCTGATGTCTTTGTAGTCTGGAATTTTAGTGGTTGATGGGTTCCTCGCCCACATGTCTTTAAAATCTAACCTTTAATGGTTGAGGGGTTCCTCCCCCACATGTCTTTGAAATCTAGCCTTTAGTGGTTGAGGATTCCTCGTCCGCATGTCTTTGGAATTTAACATTTGGTGGTTAAGGGGTTCCTTGCCCACATATCTTTGGAATTTGGCCTTTAGTGGTTGAGGTGTTCCTCCCCCACATGCCTTTGGAATTTGGAAGGAGGTGTTGGAGGGGTCCCTCGATCAAATGTCTTTGGAATTTGGAAGGAGGTGCTGGAGTCGTCCCTCGCCCAAATATCTTTGGAATTTGGAAGGAGGTGCTGGAGGGGTTCCTTCTCAGGAATATTGTAATAAAACCAAAACACCCTGCATTAGCCCTTCGTGAAAAGTCTTTTGTGTTGGGCATACCAAAAGGCTTTGTACACCATAAATACAATTTCAATTTTAAGGGACCCTGGGGTTTCATCATTACCTCTAGTGTCATTAAATGCGATGTCCTTCATTCTAGATTTTGGAGTCTCGAGGACCCATGTTTCAACATGGGAGCTATCATCCCATCATTTGGGTAAAAATATGTCAACCTTATGGTTTTCCCATACGTCCCTTTATTTCCATACAAAGACCATTTTTTTAATAAAAGCATTCACTTTTATAAATTTCTCAAGCATTCAGAGAGAGTTGAGATTTTTCAGCAAAAAAAAAAGAACCTACATAGTTTTTCCAAATAAAACTACAAATGGCTTCATCATCTCCAAACACATCTTCTATCATTTTCGCCACCATCATTCCCATTTTAATCGATTATTTACCCATTTACATCATGTTATCTATGGTGGTGGCCACTGGCACCACCACTATAGCCACCGCTCGAAGTCCTTCTGTTGCCACAACGTCTACTGGTTCACTTTTCATCGTCGACATCACCATGGGTTCCTCACGATCAGGGGTTTATTCTTCTAAAGCGCCTGCCACTAGGTAGACCTGTCAATGGGTCGTGTCGAGTCGTGTTTGTATTGTTTTTTATTGTGTTCGGGTCTGATCAGGTTTATGTTTAAACGAGTGAATTTTTTATCGTGTGAAAAAATCATATCCACACCTGACCCGCTATCTTAACGTGTCGTGTCGTGTTCACTCATTAACACCCATTAAGATAATGAATTATTTTTAATTGAATACACGTTGATATATTATCTCATTTTTGAACCCAAGTACACAAATTAATTCATTAACATTACTAAATCTCTCATTTAGTTAAATTAACATTATGCTACATAAATTATTTAAAAGTCACAATAATACATCTTATTTACTTAAATTAAGGTCATAACGGGTCTTATCGGATATTAACGAGTGGATGGGGTCAACACTAACCCGACCCGTTAACTATTGTGTCTTATCGGGTTGGCACTGATACGACCCTAACCCATTAAAGGTCCACCCATTAACTTATAACTTCATATCGGTTCATGTCGTGTTATCCTGTCGTGCCTCATTTTGCCAAGTCTACCACCAGGGGTCCTTCGTTTGAGGGAGTGGGTTTTGAGCAAAGTTCTATTAGGGTTTTCGTTAACAAAGAACTTAATTTTGGGGCTAATGCTACCAAGGGTTCCTCGTTGATGGGTATGGTTAGTGATGGTTCCTCATCCAAAGTCTTGATATCCGAAGGGTTCTCATTGGTGGGTGTTGTTAGTGGGGGTTCCTCATTAAAACCATCTATGGTTGGGGGGTTCCTCATTGGGAACCTGTACTGTTGAGGGTTCTTCATTGATGGTTGCTGCTGGTAAGGGTTCCCTGTTGGGAACCTCTATTGTTGGGGGCTCCTCGTTGGGAGCAAGGATTAGGGGTTCCTCTCTGGAACAGTATTTTATCGGGCCTCCTCATTTGGAACATCTGTTATCGTGGGTTCCCTTCTGAACCAATAACTACTGAGGGTCTCTCAACCACCTCCTCTTATTCTCAAACTTACCATAACTATAAGCGCACTCGTCAAGGAAGGAAGTTTGATCTCTACCGTTATGCACTTTATTTTGGGCCACATGATTACTTTATAGCCTCTCTTGCCTAATTTGAGGAGGAATCTGTTGCCAAAATTATCGAGCAACCTAGGGTGGGTTTGAGTGGGTCTACTGCTTTCCATATTATTCCTCCTGATTCTATTCTCAGAGTTAGATTATATCGTGGCGATTTTCCTTATTCCAACATCGAAATCAAAGCCACATGAGGGCCCCCTGAGGATTGGGTTCTTTGGGTTGATCATGTTCTCGGTGTTCCTTCATACAAGGCTATTATTGAGGGACTGGGTCTTCTCACTGCAATTAATACCTTAAAGTCTTGTATTGTGAATAAACATGGTTCCACCCTCAATCTGTTGATTTGTAGTTGGAGTGGGGAGTCTCACACTTTTGTGACTGGTAGGGTTGAATTCACTATCACCATGGATGATGTCTGTGAGCTGCTCGCCTTACCTTTCTTGGGGGGCATGTTTTCACCGATGGCTATGAGGACCCCCTTGAGCAGGATATGGTGGAAGAACTACAGTCAGACCTTTCTGAGTGTTCTAAGTATGTGGCTATCAATGTAACCGGTTTTACCAGTCATACTTTTACCAAATGGCCAAGGTACTAGTTTAAGGACTTTGAGCAGTTACCCAAGGGGAAAACTTCTAGTAGAGCACTCAAAAGTCAGGATGGTCCCAAGCTTAACTCCCCCTCCCACTTGGATACTTTATTGGTTCCTTTTTTGAGTAAATTCTTGCTTCCAGGTAAGCCAAAATACTCCCCTCTTGACCTTCTTTTCAGATTAGCAGTGACGCTAGCATACGGGAGGACTATTACCCTTGCTGTTATGACCCTCGGGTCTCTTTATACTTGGTTCTATCGCGCCCATGTAGTCGTTGAGCGATCTTGTGGCCGCTATGATGTCACCAACTTCACCAATTACTTTATCCTGATGGCTTTCTTATTTGAGCATTTTCCCCACTTTGGCTCGGAAGCAAGGGCATGTCATAGTGAAGCTACTCGTATCTCAAGGTGGCACAAGAAGGCCCAAAATAAGCCCCTGGGATCTCTGATCGATAATTTCACCCTTATAACAAACGCCCCAGTGGCACTTTTAGGTGGCTTTCTTTCTTGGGTAATGGTGGCACTTTTTACTGCCCTTCGGATGCAAATTCTATCTTTTCTTTCCCATATATCAACATGGTGATAATGTTATTACCAGGTCTTCTTCCTTATTTGACCGAATTGGGTCAGGGCGTTGAGTTCTATCGTTCTGAGCAAGTGAGAAGGTAGCTTGGTTATGACCAGGGTATTCACACCCCTTTGTACCCCTTGAGTAGTGACCCTTCGAAGTTGTACTTGGAGGCGGGTAGGCATTTTACTTTTCAGGGAATGCTCTATAGAGTGAGACGATTGGGAGGATTATATGTGCCTCCCCGTGGCCACTTACCTTCTTTCACCTCTTCCTGGTTCCTACTTTGGCAGTGGTAGGTTCTTCTTGTTAAAAACTCCATGGTCAGGCCCCCTCATGAGACCATTCCCACCAGGTACGTTAAAGCTAAGTTCTTAGTCAGAAGAACTCAGAAAGAAATTTGGCACCTCAGTACTACACCGAAGACACCTCTCGAGCAAGTTGTTCTTATCCTGGTGAAACATGTACAACTTGGTGAAATCGGAAGAGGCGTGCAGGCGCGTGTAGGATTGATCTTGGCTACTTATCCCTCTGAGCTGACCAGTGCTTCCATTTTACTATTCCTGGGCGCTCTTATCATTTTCAGTTAGATTGGCTTGATGTTGGAGTCCGTCATTTTCTGAGTATTCCCTTCCGGAAGATGGTGAGGCTTCACACCTCTAGGCAGTCTAGGAATGAGCAGTGGCAAGCTGAGGCTGCTAGGATCCGGGGTCAGATGGAGTTACTTCAGGCTAGGCACGATAGACTCGAGGCTGGTGATCAGGAAGATGAGGCCAAACTGGACAGGTTAGAGGAGGAGTTTGTGTAGGGGGTCGGCCCATCATACGTTGGCACCCTTTCTCGAGATTATCTACTTTTTGTTATTTCTAGTGGATAGGCTATTTCATGCCTTGTATTTTTTTTCTTTTCTCCTTCATATGAAAAGGATTGATCATTTATAAATGAGAAACGCTATTCTACTTCCCTTGTGCTTTTTTATTCTTTGCCTCTATTTGTACTTTTGGCACGTGTTATCATGACCTGCTCTAATTTTCTGGAAGCACTTGGTCAATTTGAACTGTACCGTATACTGTGGGGTACTTGCATAAATTTGAGCAAGTTACACTTTTAAAGCTGCCCCTTCTAGCTGTGGGGTACTTTCATATTATTTGAGAAAGTTATTATTTTAGAACTGCCCTTCTAACTGTGGGGTACTTGCATAAATCTGAGCAAGTCAATTTGTTTTTAGAGTTGCCCCTTCCAATTGTGGGGTATTTTTCTGTGCCCCTTCATTTCTTAGGGAAGAACTGGGAGAAAGGGTTAACCTTTTCTCCTTCCCACAAAATTTGAATAAAATTTCAAAAATGTCATAAGTAAAGAAAACAATTACTTCCTTGTACTAATAATTGCCCCTGGTTTGCGGGGTCGTTGTTCCAAACTTTTCTTAGGAACCCTTGTAGTGTTTTTTTTCATGGAGAAATAACATATTCATAGAGGACCGGGGCAGGCCCCCTTCTCTATATTTTTTGAAAACTAGTCAAGTAAGACAAATTTCTTGTGAACAAAGGTTAGAACTTGTCCTCTATGTAATAAATATGTATGGAATAATAAAAAAAATGTGTATTATTTTTTTTGTTATTCTTAAGAGGACGCCGTCCTGCTAGTCTAGTGTGAGCAAATTATATGTTGTGTGTGTAAGGACTTTGCTCGATATACTTTTCCTTTGGGATGGATATCCCCCCCCCCCCCCCCCCCCCCCAAGTATAATGACCAGAGACCTTCATGTCATGGACCCTCTTTTAATCAATCAGGGGTTCCGCTATTCTTTTAAGAAAGAGAAAAACATAAATCTCATGTTCTAATTTTACACCGCGAGCATAAAAACATACATGTGAGTTTCAAATGCTGGTGAGACAAGTAGTATTCATTTTCATGTATCATATACTGGTTACAAAACTATGATCGTTGCTATCTTTACAAAAAAAGAACTTTTATGTGCGTAGAGCAAGGTATTCAAACTTTGTAAAAATGAAAAAAAACTTAGTAAGAGCTGAGCATAGTACTTCTTTAGCCACTTACAGTTAATGGATTGAAGGCATTCACTTTCTAGTTCCGAAATCTGGCAATAACCTGACTTACCCACCCCTCTCACCACGAAGGGACCTTCCCAGTTGGGTTTGAACTTTGATGCCGACATGCTGTGGAGATGATGAGTGGACGTGCGAAGGACCAAGTCTCCCACTTAAAACTCCCTGAGCTTGAACAGGTTCTCGTAAGATCTAGACAACTGTTGGTTGTAGACTTTAAAGTTATCCTTAGCTTTATCTCTGTGCTCATTTAGTGCCTCTAGCAGCATGTGTCGAGGATCCGGTATAGTCAGTTGCTTAGAGCGACCCTAACTGAGGGTACTGCCAATTCCAACGGTAGGACAACTTCGGTCCCATACACAAGTGAGAATGGGGTGAACCCGATCGGATTTTTCTTTGAAGCACGATAGGCCCATAGCACAATTGGTAACTTTTCATCCCATTCCCCTGACATGTCTTCAAGCATCTTCTTCAAGATATTGGTCAAAGTTTTATTTGTGGCTTTCACTTGGCCACTCCCCTTGGGGTAAGAGATAGTTGAGCTATTTTGCACAATCTTATACTTGTCTGTGAGAACTGTCATCACTTTGCATACAAATTATTTCCCATTATCCGTGAGGATCACCTTGGGTATACCAAATCTACATATGATATATTCCCTTATGAACTGGGTTACCACTTGGGCAATCACTCTCCTCAAAGGGATGGCATCTTCCCATTTAGTGTACAACTCTGTAGCGACGATAATTAAAGCTTTGCCATGCGAGGCTGGGATGATCTTTCCTACCAAATCAAATGCCCACTTGTGAAAAGGATAGGGAGTTGTTAAGCTTTGTAGACTGACTAAAGGGGAATGTACCATGTCTCCATGTACTTGGCATGCTTTGTACTTTTTCACATAATCGATGGAGTCAGACTCTATGGTTGGACAGTAGTACCCCAACGTCATTAGCTGATCATATAATTTGTCACCTCCCATGTGGGAGGGCTCATGATCTTCCTTCATCACTCTCTCTACCTCATCTTTAGCTACACACTTCAATGCTTTCTCATTGTAGCCTTTCCTGTAGAGCTCCCCTTCTACTAGATAGAAGTGTTCCATTCTCTTTCAGAGATAAATCTCATCTGCTCTTTCTGCGGGCAACTCACCATCTTCCAAATAAGCTACGTAGGGTTGCCTCAAATCCTCAAAGGTCTTCACAAAGTTAGCTTCTGCTGGCTAGTTAAATTGGGTTTGGCACTTTAAACAACCCTGCTGTAGACGAGCAGCCTCAGTGCTCATGGTGGGCCAGTAGTAGCCCCCCCCCCCTTTGCAACCGACGTTAAAAAGGGATATTAGTATCCTCTCAATTCTTCTCATGCATGGATACCAACCTCTCTATAGATTCCTTTTCTCCAACACACCTTGCTAAGAACCCCCCGGGGCTCTTGAAGTAATATGTTCCCTACAGCAGGTGGTAGTTGGCCAGCTCTAATAACTTCATGGTTCCCTCTCTTATTTCTAACTGATTCACAACCAGGTACCTCTAATTTTCCGGCTCATCACTTGGAAATAGAGACCTCACTGTGGTAGGAACCGTTCTCCGTCGTACCGTGATGGTCCTTTGTGGCTCATCCATGTCTAATTTTTGGGCTATCGTAGCTAACACATTGAGGTGCCTATTCATTGTTTGAGCATGTCTCTTAATGGTTACTTTCAAGAACTGACCCAACAACCTCTGCATGATGGATCTATATGGTGCAAGGTTGGCATGCTTGAGGGAAACTCACCACTAACTTAGTTTACTATGAAGTTGGATTCCCCCCGTATACACAACATTCTGATGTCTATTCCTAGGGCCTCCAATAATCCAAAAATGAGGGCCTCATACTCTGCCTCATTATTTGAGCAATTGAAATCTATCTTGAATGAGAGAGTGATCTTCTCCGTACCATTTGAGAGGATAATACCTGCACCCCATGTTCCTTGGGAACAAGAACATCAAATTCCACCCTTCATCTCTTTTGCCAAACATGATTGGAAATTTTCTCCTGGCAGGTCTTCATTTGGAGGCTCAAAATTTTGTCTTGGGAAGTGGGCTAACAAATCTTCCACTGCCTGACCCTTGATAGCTTTCGGCACCACGCACTTCAAATCATATTCTAACAAGATCAAAAACCATCTTACTACTCTTCCTATCAAGATCATATGTGCCAAGAGGTACTTAATAAGGTCACACTTGGTGATAATGTGAACTGTAAAAGACAACAAGTAGTGTCTCAACTTCTGGGCCATGAAAACCAAGGCAAGACAGTGTCTCACGACATTGGTATATCTAGATTCTATGCCTGAAATCACTCTGGATAAGTAGTACACTGGTCTCTTTACCCCCTCCTTCCTCTGGGTGAGCAATGTCCCTATAGATCTTTCTATTGAAGTGAGGTAGAGCAGCAGCGGTGCCCCGACCTCCGACAGTATCATCGTAGATGGAGAGGCTAAAATTTCCTTGATTTCATCAAAGACCTTATTTTTCTCCTCTCCCCAAATCCACCTAGCTTTTTTCTTCAGCAGGGGGTGAACGGGTGGATCACCTCTGCCAGTGGGGGTATAAATATTCTTAGGTAGGACACATTTCCTAATAAGCTATTGAGTTGCCACTGACTCTTTGGTGGTGGTGGAATCAGAATGGCCTTCTTGTTTTCCTCATCGACCTCCACCCCCTTCCGATTTACTATAAACACCAAAAACTTTCCTACAGTTACCCCGAAGGCATACTTCGAGGGGTTCATTCTCATCTTATACCTGCAGTATCTTTCAAACACCAGACTGAGGTCCTGGATATGCTTGCTTGCTTTCTTTCTTTGACTTCACCACCAGCTCATCTGCATAGAATTCTAATATGTCATGAAACAGATCATGGAAGATGGCCATCATGGTCCGCTGGTAGGTGGCCTCGGCATTCTTCAGACCAAATGGCATGACTGTGTAATTAAAATTTCCCAATGGCGTGCGAAAGTCAGTCTTCTCTGCGTTCATTGGATCTATTCTGATATGATTATAACCGATGTACCCGTCCATGAAACTGTACATCTCATGACCTGCAGTAGCATCTACTAAACTATCTATACTTGGCAGGGGAAACTCATCTCTGGGACATGTCCGATTCAAGTTATGGAAGTCCACGCAAATCCAAATTTGGCTTTTATCCTTCTTTGTCGTTGGCACAATACTAGAGAGCCACACGGGGTGCTGAATGAGTTTGATGAACCATACTGCCAACAATTTCTCCACTTCTGCTTTTATCTTAAGCTATAGTTCAGCCTTGCAGGTGTGGGTGGCCTGTCTAACTGTCAAAGAACTTGTAAGAACATTTAGTTTATGAAACTCACCTCTAAGTCAATATCAGGCATTTATGTGTATTTACAAGAAAATGCATCGGTTAATTCCTTTATCAGGTTGATGACCTCCCCTACTCTGCTTTGGGTTCAAGTCTTGGGAGATTAGAATGGGTCTACTCTCACCCCCTTCTATTCCCAAATTGATTTCTTCCAGCTCTTACAGTTATTCTCTTGGTCCGTCTTGCATATACGCTGGGGCTTCTTCTGGATCCTCAATATACTCAATGATATGGGACTCATCCACCACAAAACATTCTGGTGTCGGGTCAACGCTCTCATCCCAATACGCAACACGCATAAACCGTTATAAATTATATATGACTTTCTTATTCGGAAGTACGACCTTATTGTAGGTTCGAGGGGGTTTGGTTACCTCCTCTACCTTCCTTTTTTCCTTTCATCATCTGTGGGATCACTCTCTGACCCAAATGATCATGAACAGACTTCCTTGGTTGGGCACTTCCTCTAACCACCTGCATTCCCTCTAACTTTCTTACAGAACTCTTTCTCTCTTCATCAAGTTCAGTATAAAATGCAGCATCTACTGGATGAGCCTACTTAACATAAAAAGGCTTTTGGGTTGCTTTAATTATGATTTCAGTGCCTCGCACATTGGCCTTGACTCATTGATGGTATGTATAAGGCACAATGCCACGAGTATGCATCCACACCCATCCAATGAGCAACTGATAGCTGGTGTTGGCATTGATGATATGAACTTTGATGTGGGAAGTGAAATTTCCCAACTTAATGGCCACGTTCACGTACCCAGGGGACTGCATGTCTCCACTATCAAATCCTGAAATCACCAGCGGTACGGGTACTATTTTTTCCGAAGAAATCCCAAACTCGTACAAAGTATTGATTATCATGATATTGATAGATGCTCCTTCATTCATAAATGCCCAGGGAAAAGAAATCCCATTGATCATATATGTCACGTAGAGCGAGCGGTTGAGAAAATACAGAACTTGCCTATCTGCCTCAAAGAAGACCACTTCCGAAGTGTATCTTTTAATCAACCTCTTAATGGGTCTCTGCCAGTTTAGCAAGGGGTCCCCACGCTGCTGCACTGCTTCCAAAACATTTCTTGTGATGGCCACCCTGGTGTCATACTTCACTCCAATCTGGTCGAAGAACCACTTTAACTTGGGGCTCCTTACTATGGCTTTACATTCGGAGTCTAAGTCCACCTCATAGTTTTGGTCATTATAGACATACTCTGCTTCAGATGTTCCCCATCATCTAGAGCTAGAATAACATCTACTTCACTTTCTGGGGGGTTCACTTGCTCAACCCCCTCACCTTCAGCCTCTTCTTGATTAGGATTGAAGAACCATTCCTTACGCATCCTCTCGTTCTTAGATTTCTGTTCTCTATCAAGTGTCAGTCCTTCTAACTCTTCACACATCTTCTCGCAATCTTCCCATTCCTTTGCCTCATACGCTTCATCATCATAGGCTACCATCATGTTGGAAATTCCATAATGATGCGCTAGAAGTGGGTTCTCATTGATCTCTACGGGGGTATCTGAAAAGTACCACTGGAAATATGATCGCCAATGATCCTCTGTATGTAGTAACAGTCTTTGGTGGCGTGTTACACCCTATGGTGCAACTCATAATACTTGGTGTTGGATTTGTCAGCTGCTGTTGGAACTTCTCCATTTGAATGAGGGGGACCTGCTACACCCTCTCTCACCAATGTGCGATAATAGTCCATTGTTTTTGCTACACTACAAGGTATTGGTGGGGGGACATCTTCTCCAAACTTCCTCTTGTTAGTTGGGTTATTAACTTTGGATTTGGAGCCTCCCTTCTTACCCTTTGGACCTCCATCTACACGATTAACTACTTGCCTCCTCGAGATTTGAAACCTTCCAAAAGTCAGAAGCACCTATGACCTCCAATTTGAGGACCTAGGCTTGATTATCATAGTTATATTACTGGCAGCCCTGGTGAATTCTCTAAAAGTCCCGTCTCTGGTCTCATTGACCAAATGGATCTTATACTCTTCTAAGAGCCCCTAAACGCATATTTGCAGCAGCCTGGCTTCCACAACATCCTCATGGACATCTAGTGCCCTATCGCGAAAACGCTTAATATATTGCATCAACTCTTCACTGGGCTTCTGTACCTCCTGAGCCAGGTGTCTCAACGTGATCTCATCCTCTACTAATAAAAGCTTTTAAAGGAATTGCCTGTGCATTTTCTCCCATGTGAGGATGTTGTTGGGCGTCAAGTGGGAGTAACACGTGTAGGCCTTTCCCATAAGAGTCTTGGAGAACTCCCTCAACATCAATTTTTTGTCATTCCCATGCACTCCTAGGTACTCAATAAATCTGAGAAGGTATGCACTCGCTTTAAAAAGCACTTATACCAATTAGAGAAGGTATGCACTCGCTTTAAAAAGCTCTGATACCAATTTGAAAGACCGTGTGCGATACTGATTTCAATAGTTGCGCAAATTCTAATTACAAACTTATTTAATTAGTGTCAATTGATGAATCAAATCAATTCAGCCCTTAAACTCAAATAGCTATGTGCGTGCAAGTGTCAAACAAACATAAGTAAAATATGCGAAACAAAGTTCAGGAAAAATCCCCTCAGGGCAAAACTTTTTTTATTTCATTATAATTGTAAATCCCAACTTACACGGTTACAATGAAATATAGTTTGACACTCGAATACCCACAGGCGTTGGTCGATGTCGTCAGCAATAAGTCCACACTCAGCGAACCTACATGAACCGCAATCCAGTCTTCAACCCAAGAATACCACGTCACTCCCTAACTACACGCAGTCATAAAACTCCGTCGAGACTCACTCCACAATAGCACACAACCCTCGGTTGTGGAGATCTCCCCACAAAGTATGAACAATAGAAAACTATGTTTGTTGGTTCCACAAAATAACTCACACAAAAGTAATTGGGATTGTGAATTGCAAAACAAAAGTTATGAACCCTAAAATGGTTGGAGAATAGTATAAGAACGTATTATGTGAAAACCAGTATATCTCCACACGAAAATCAGAAGCTTGACACCCTTATTTATAATAAAAATAAAGGCGGTGATGTGTCAGCAAAAACCTTTGTCGTTCGAACGAAGCACGACGTCGTTCGAGTGAAAGTCCATCTCGTTTGAACGAGATGTGACGTATTTTGAACGACAATCACTTATTCAAACAAAACTTTAGTCTTTTAAATATTTTGGAAACCTCAAAACTTAAAATTGTTTACGAGATCACAAAAGGTTTATCCGAAGCTATTAAATAAAAAACATTGATTAAAAATTTCAAAAACCATTTTAAAAACACTTCAAAAATCATTTTTCATGAATAGAAAAATATTTTATCTGTCATAAAAATATTCCAACACTTTTAATGTAAAATGTAAATGGAACTTAAGCACATTTTACCAAACTCATCCTTATTGGGCTTGAATGTTGAAGTCTTCTTGAAATTCGGATTCGTCTTTGTAAATATACGCTTCTCAATCCTTCGACGACTTATAGAAACTTGTAGCGGTATTTGACATAATTAATTGTGACAGACAATGTCCTTGCAAATCTCCCCCTATGTCTATGTCGGTACAAAATAAAAATATCTGAATTATCAATCTCAAATGACCTATATAATTCTACCCTCCCAAAACCTCAAATGTGGAAAGATAAACTGACAAGTCTTCAATTTTTCAAACTTCGGCTTCAACAATCAATTCTTCAAAACCTTCAAGCTTTTCTCATCAGGGTGTGCAACATAACTTTCTTCAATTGTACCTACACACATGAGACAAAATAAAAACATAGTGACGTATCGAGTTTGAATTGAAATGATATAAAGCATAAACATAAAACATGTAAGCGTAATCAAATCTGCCCCATACATAAACTCCCCCATGATATCATAATTCGTTCTCCCCCTTTTTATTGGTCTGAAATAGAGAAGGAAAAGAATAAATCACATAAAGCAAATCGGGGTGTCGCGATAAACCAAGCAAACAAACTACTTTTGATTTTTTTATACAAAAATGCAAAAAATGATGTTACAAAAATCACACACCATGAATTTACACTAAGACAACCAAATCGTGGAAACGGAATGAATGGGTGTGAACACATTCGATAGGAAAATCAACTCAATCATATCATATGTTTAAGATGCATAAGTGTACTCCTAATGAATGAACATAAGAAATAGTCCTTAGGTGTAGAATTTATTGAATTTAGATGACATCGCCTTAATCATATCAACAAATCAAAGTATAAATGATTTCCACACCAATAACGTGCAAAACTATGTAATGATTTTTCATGACTTTAAAGGACATGTAAATCATTGAAAATTCCATCCAAACTCCCTCATTAAAAGATAATACTTTTTATTTTTCTTATGAGGTGATGAAACAAAAAAAACTTATTGGCCCCATTTTGGCATATTTTTCTTTTTACTGCCTTGTAATTTTTTTCGGGCTCTTTTAAACCTCATCGGACCCCGAATAATTTTCAATTCCTCGATTTTTTAGGTCCATTTAAATGGTGGCTTAATCGCAAAGGATAAATGAGTACCTTCCGTATCCCTTCCCCGTTTTTTAAAACAAAATCACATAATCTCACAAACGGTTTATATCATGCACTACTTTTTGTCAAGATTTATCGCATTTGGTTCGTTGTATAGACATAATTAAGATGGAAACACTCAATCAATATGTGATAGACAAGCACAAAAGTCAAACAAATTCGAGCATATGTGCAATAAAGGACAAATAGAGTCCAGACACAGGGACGTCTGGATGACTATTTCTTTCAAGTCAGACGTTGCTTCCGTAGCTGTGGATGTTGGCAGGAAATTATGTAGACGCTTCTCTCATTGTGATCTAGATAGGAGGTACTGTTGTAATAATCGGACAGGTTGCCCAACTGATGTCATTTATTTTATTTACAACAATTTTATTTTATGCGTATTCGATATGGTTGTATAAATGTTTTACCGAGAGTTATGAGTTATTTATTTATTCATTTTAGTTGTTGTTTATATTACCACGTGAATGGTTTTAATTTTACATTTAGTTTAAAAAGATTATAAAGTTTAAAATTTGACGTCGGGCCTAATAGGTTATTAGTAATTAATTAGTTTTTCGACAGTAATGCTGAGAATGAAATCACATGAGATTACTGTTTAATTTGATATATGACTGATCATTCGGTATTTTATTAGGCGGGGTGTCACAGTTGGTATCATAGCATCAGGTTCTAGAGTCTTTAGGAATCTGTGCGGACGTATTACTCTTTCAGCGTTGCCTTCTATTTGATATAGAGCCCTATGTTTATAATTGTTGATTTCTATGGTGAGATTTCGTTATCCTGCTATAATGTATATATACTAGTGAGTCTTATTTGCATTCGGGTATACTTTATATGCCGATGACGCACAAGACGACCGGTGAGGGCCATTGTGGGGACAACAGGAGGCGGGGCTCAGTTGAAGTGGTAAAATATTTTGGGGACGATGAATGTAGTCGAGGTCAACCCTATTGTCGCTCGGGAATATAGGGTTGTAAGGATTCGCGGGTGCAGTATATGTTTTTAAGTACCGCTAAAGCAAAGAGGACCGCCCGTTGGAATTTTAGAAAATGAGGAGATTAATGCTTCTATGTGAAGGGCACTACAAGATTTGAAGGATTTTGTCAGGGGATAAGAATGGATGTAACGGTGATAGTGAAACACCATAGGGAGGGAACCATCAGGGGATAGGGAGGGACCCATCAGGGGACATGTGAATGATTCAGATAGCTAAATTCCCACCGAGTGACGGTGGATTCAGTTGGGACTGGTAAGACCAGTAGTGTGTTCCTCAGGGTCAGTTGAACGAAGGGAACAATGAGGGTAGCCGTCGGGGCTGAGGCTATCAGGGTTCGAGAGAAGGAAAACCCAAATATGGCCAGTGTGGCCGAAGATAAATGGATTATATGGAGAGATATCATGTGGGGTTAAGACCACATGCATTGATTTTGCCCAAAGTGAGTAAAATGATATGGATATGGTGCATAGTGGGGGCAATGATTGAGATAGTTTTTGGTTCAGTTCGGACAAACGTGTCATGTCAGAGAACCATTTGAACAGCCAGGGTGATTGGCAAGGTATAAATATGAATATTATTCTTGGGTGAATGCGGTATGTTATCTGTGAGATGAGTGAGTCACAATATTTCGATTTGCGTTAGAATCGTGTGTGAGATGAGTTTAATGGCTATATCGATAACACTATTATGTATTTGTACTTCCTGTTGTTTAGTGATGTGTTATACGAGTATAATGTTATTCTAGATATGATTTATATTGATTTAAATACATTAGTAGACCTAGGTCCTGGACCGACAGATCTCAATAACCGATAGAGTTGCGTAGTAGTTTATCGGGAGGGTTCTTTGTTTGGATTTCGCTTTGCGAGACCTCCCACGCACGAAAGCAAAAAATGTAGGGAGTTGGGAGATGTTAGACTCTAGGAAATTATGGATTATTATTCTTAGTATAATTAAACGGATAAAATTATTGGGATTCGGTGTATGTCTTCGACGATATGAGCCTGTATATATATATGTGTATATACGTTATGATATATTGTGTAGCAGACTTACATGTTGTCTGGTTATATTTGATCCCGATGAGTAAGGATGTTTAATGATGTGATTCAGGGTATGTTGGCTTTTATCGAGCAAAGAGACATAGCTCGTGATTTATTTGCGCTAAGAAACTAGTGATAGTAAGGGCGCCGTGATATACGTGGTCTTGTGTAACACGTAGTGGGCACGTATACTATTGTGTCGAAAGATAGGAGTTTGAAGGTACGTGCTACGGACTGAGGGCCTAACAGACTTCGATGTTCCAACAATTCTAGGTAGTGGTGTATCGGGGGGTTCCTTTTTTGGATTTCACTTTGTGAGACATCCCACGCATGAAACTTAGCGCATTATTAGAAGTAGGGAGATGTTGGGTCTTTATTCCACGATTTTGGTACCTCGGTTATTATACAAGTATCTAGTTACAACTGTGAGTGAAAGTTATATTCTGATTTAAGGCCAGTGGAGCCGGTAGTGCCATGAGAGGGAGCACTGGAATTTTTTCTTCTTTTCACCGCAAGTTAAAGGGTGGAACGATGTTAATGAGAATTAAAATTTTGATTTATGGGGTGATTCAGAATACCCAAGTATGATTTCCATGCTATGAATGAGAGGGAAACAAGATTATGTGTATTATGTGTGAAATGTATGTGATGTTTACGTTAATATGCACGGATTATAGGGTGTATAGGCGCCCTGGTGAGCTGATTTCAAAAATTGTCCGAGATAAGAGGACGGGGGAATAAATGTGAGGAATATATTCTTATGGGGAAGTCATAAATAAGGTCGGAATGGTATGATGGATTGAATGTCATGTGAGAATGACGATAATCTAAGTACATGTGAGCAATGCGAGTAGCACTCCCGAGATGGGTTGAAAGGCTGTGGGAAGCCGTTTAAAAGGATATCTCTTGAGAAGAGGAATAGTCTAAATATTATGAAATTTGGAGCGAAGTCTAACTCAGTTGAATGTGAGAGTGACTTGCACATAAATATAATGGTGATATAAATAAAGTATGAAGAGCCCAGAAGTGCACATTATGGTGAAAAAGTGCACTGGCCGAAACTCTTGGTATACCCCGGGGACGAAGGGGAGTATAAGTACCACTTAAGGTGAGATATTATAAGTAGTATATGGGTGTTAGGTGAGACATAGTGATACTGTCTCTGGGCATACCACTTATAGATAGAAATAGGTTGGTCTAGGATGGCCAACCAGAACTCAGGTATCAAGCCGACGATTCCAGTGTTGGAACGGGCAGTCAAGCTAGTAAGGAAGGATTGCACCACTGCGAGGTGCCGCCCAATATTGTTGTGAATTAGGATGAGATCCTTGAACCCCACCTCGGATTGGAATTTTCAGGAAGCAGTGGGGATAATGTTTTGTTTTGAGCAAGTCGTGTCACCTATGACCCGATGAGTAGACGAAAGGTGATTGATGAATAGTAAAGCAGTATTAATGCGATTATGGAGTCATTGCGGTTAGTTTACTTCCGAAACTGACATAGCTTGTAATTGAAGGAAATCATAGTACGGTAATTGAGAGGAAAAATTACCGATTGGCAGAGTTGTGTGGATCCACTCGTGCCTATTTATTGTGGAGAAGTTGCCATTTGAGGTTTTGTGTGGAAAATCCTGGTTATTCTCCCTCTGTTGTTTAGAGGTGAGCGAACAACTAGACTTTTGAACTGTACGTGATTTAGAGTCCGTTGTTGAGAGGGGCATTAACCACAAACTGTTGAGGTGATTTTTGAGCGTCGTAAGAGTCACGTCGTCATAAATCATGATTCGAAGGACCGATTGGAGTGGTCTGATGTTCTTGTGGTTTCTCTCAGGATGATAGATTGGTGTTGGGATGGATACGAGAAGCTAACACTTAGTGATGTGTTCTCTTCCCATAGAATTGAGGCAATTGAGTCGGTGATGTATAGGCTCGTCTTATTTGGATTTCATTGGTGGAGCGCAATGTTTGATGTGCCATTATTGAAGTCATAGTTTATGACTGATGGAGTATATCGGTATGAAATGCATTGGGCGAGCTTGCTGTGAAGCTGGGGCTATAGTGAGTAAGCCTCTAGACAAGCGGGTGCTGTGGTTGTGATCCAAGTCTTTGGTACCGTTTTTCTTCGAATTTCGAGGACGAAATTCCGTTGTAGGGTGGGGGAGAATGCAATACCGCATACTTTTAGGGATAATTAAATTACATGAGTGGGTGTAATTTAATAATTTGAGAATTTAAAATAAATGAAATGGATTAATTATATTTCATGTCGCAGGTGAATAAAAGCGACAAGTGATATTATTTTATGCGAAAAACACGTGGAGATGTGTTGGGTTAAAATGTGAATTTTTAATAAGTGATTCGGATGGATATTTTGAGTGCACAGTTGGTCTCGGAAGGGCTGAGATACTCAAAATAGAGTACTCGAGGATAGTGATTGGGTTCCGGGGACTTTTCGAATCAGTAGGGACTCGCCTTTGTGTATACGAGTCAATTTTTGGTTTAATAAGGGATAAACCCTCATTTCTCTCTTATAAGCCACGAGATAAAGAGAGAAAGAGAAAAAAAGGAAGAAAGAAGAGAAATGAAGGAAGAAATGGAGAAAAGAGAAGATTTTCGACCAAGCTCCGACGGATTCCAACACGAGATCGTCAGATTTATCCAACTAGGCAAGTGTTTAACTTGCTTTAACTATTAAGTGTGTTTATTTTCATATCATAACTGGTGAGAAAATTATGAATGTTAGGTTGGGATTCTTGAATCAAAAATGGATTTTTGGGAGATTATTTCATATGATTTTGATGTAATAATAATCCTACATGAAATCTAAGTTAAAACCCATGTTAATGGTGTGATTTTTAGTGAGAAAATAGATGGGTTGCATAAATAAGAATTAGGGTTTAAATTCTTAGAAATGGATGAATCCCGTGAAATTAAATGGTTGTGTTGGTGGTAGTAAAGTGTGTAGATGTTTACATTGCTGGTTTGGGAGATTAGGAACGTTAAATCTTGTATTGGATGAGAGTTTGAGTGAATTTCGTTAAAAGCATAAATCTGTATAGACCGGACCGGTTCTAATTTAGGTGACCGGATCGGTTCGTTTTTTACCGGATCAGTTTATTTATGGGGGTGCCGGACCGCTTTCTTTTTGTTTGGAACCGAATCGGTCCGTTTTTGGCAGAAAATCTAAAAAGTTCTTCTCGGAATAAAAGGATTGGAAACGAATTCCTTTTGGAGAAATATGTTAGGGGATCCTAAATAGATTACGGGGACCTATAAAATAGTAAATGGGGGATGTATAAGCCTCAGGTTAGTGGGAAAGATCCGAGGTTTAAATTTAGGAATGCCTGGGACAAACGACATTCGAGGAATTATTCGGCGGGTTCGTATATATATATGTTTATGCATGAAGAATATATATATGCTGCTTATATATGGGTAGAAAATATACATGTGCAGAATAAAAAATTGTATAAGTAATATCCTAAGGTGCGAATTGGATGATATAAGAATACTAGATAGACGTGAAATGCTACTATTTGGAAATAAGAAATGTGAGAATTGTATCAGAAGTGAGTGAATACTTATGGAATAAAAAAAAAAGTTGTGTGTAAACTTATTGATTAATATGAAATGGTATATTTGGATTACATGCTAATGCCACGAGAGATAGGCATGGCTATATATATATATATATATATATATATATATATATATATATATATATATATATATAGAGAGAGAGAGAGAGAGAGAGAGAGAGAGAGAGAGAGAGAGAGTGAGGTCCTTCACTTTGAGGACCTGGAATGAGGTCCATTTTTTTAAAATAGTAAAAAAATATTTTGGACCTGATTTTTTTCTATGGTTTTTAAACATTTCAGTAGGAACATAAAAAAATAATCAACTCAAAATGAATTTTTTTACTATTTTAAAAAAATCGGTCAAACTTTATCAGTTTTTAACAGCTTAAAAACTGACACAGTTTGGCCGATTTTTTTAAAATAGAAAAAAAATCATTTTGAGCTGACTATTTTTTATGGTTCTACTGAAATGTTTAAAAACCATATAAAAAAAACAACCCAAAAATATGTTTTTTACTATTTTAAAAAAATGGACCTCATTCAGGGTCCTCAAACTGGGACCTCACTTGATTCTTTCCCTATATATATATACGGTTATAGAGACAATATATATATATATGATATGATTATAAATATATTTGTGCGTGATTGATATATTTATGTGAAGCATACCCATCTAGTGCTATCATGGGAAGTTGCGCGATGTGGGTGAGGCCCTGGCTTGAGGAGCAGGAGCGTATAGTCCCCAGGTCATAGTCGTCTAGTATTAACCGTATGTGAGGTTCAGGGGTAAGTTGGGTACTATTCATCTTATTTCCAGTGAGGAACTGTGGCCGCTTCCCATGTGTTATCAATTACGCACTACCTCCTCCTGTCCTTCCCTGCTGGCTGGACTCTCCTGTACGTTTGCTTCCCTGCAGATGGAAGCGGTGATCCTGGCAGTGTAATAAAGCAGCGTTGAGTACGTTAGTGTAGGTACTCAAGGATAGATTGCCTATGAGGTGCTGATAGATCCTCCAGTCTAACCCATCAACAAACAGCAGTATCTTCTTCCCCTCAATGGGTGCCTCATCTGGCACTATAGTGAGAAGTCTAGTGAACTCCTCCTCATACTCAGCAACAGACGTATTCTCCTGTTTCAAGTTCAGCAACCTCCGCCTCATCTCAGTTTGCACGAAGGATGGGAAGTATTTGCGGTCAAACCTCTCCCAGAATGAATGAATCGGAATAATATCCCTCTCCTCTAAGGTGGTGGTGGACTCCCACCACTGCAAAGCGGCCCCCACTAGCTTAAAGGAAGCCAACAACTGTTTCTGCACGTCCGTGCACTCATACATACGCAAATGCCTTTGGATATCTTTCTTCCATTGGATGACAATTATGATATCTGAGCTACCCGAGAACTCAGGGGGATGCGCCTTCTGAAAGGCATCCCTAACCCGCTCCTATGCAGATGGAAGTTGTGCCGGTGCTGGATCCACTGCCTGAATCTGGGGTGCAGCCAACTGCACTACAGCTAATGCAGCATTCACTGCCTGAGCAACAATAGCATCTACTTCGTTTGCATTTATAATTCCCTGAGCCGGAGCTTCTGGCTGCTCGGCCTATGCATCTCTGTTTCGAAGTGCGCATCTCGGAGGCATCTGAAATGAGAAGGAAGTTTATTAGTCTACAGTTATTATCAAATCTATAATAGCTGAAGACGTAAGCGTAAATACATTAGAATACAACAGTCCTAAAAATAGGGCTCTATATCAAGGACGCTAAGCTGGAAACGGAATAAGCCGTACAGATCCTAAAGGACACTAGAACCTGATGCTCTGATACCACCTGTGACACCCCGCCTAATTAAATACCGGGTGATCAGTCCTTTATTAAATTAAAAATCAAGGTGAACGGTTGGTTCATTCTTAGCATCACTGTCGACAAACAAAGTTACCATTTAAAACACCACAAATAATTAAGCTAAGTGTCAAAACCATATAAAACCTTATTTCCATTTTATTAAATCCAATTATAAAACCTTTAACAATTAACAGTTTAGGAGTCATACAATAATGGTTAGACTTGTAAATGAACATTCAAGAATGTAACCATCAAATAACAAATCCCAACTCTAAAACACCAAAGGAAAACATCATGACAGTATTAAATCCCAAAGCAAAAATACTGAAAGTAAATGAATTACAATTTCTCATAAAACCAATTGAATAAAGAATAGGCGACACGTGCCCAGCTAAATAGAACAGAACTAGAAGTGGAGTCAATAATGATGTCGTCTAAGCAAAAGGCCTGCAACTCCCACACAAGCTGCAGCACGTTCCATCCAGAGAATCCTAAGCCTGCTGCCCCTGTGGCTGGGCACCTGTAATACATATATATAGATACAAGAGAGGAGAGATAACAGCAAACGGGTCAGAGCCCGATTGTAAAATAGTTTAAAATTTAGTTTAGCAAGTATTTAAATTGTTTACCGACTAATGCAACAACCATATTAGTAAACGCCACTCTCTTGAGAAAGTCTCACCTCTCTTCTAGTGTGCACCCTACCGCACTATCAATCCTAAATGATTAACTTAGTTCAAATTCCTCATTAGGTTTCATTCCGACAATTTCTAGGGGTAAGATAACTAAATTCCAGGAAGTAAAGTTTTCACATAACTCTTATTTCATTAAAAAGTTTTTTATCAGTGACACAACTTTTCAAACATATATAATAAGGCCGGAATATTTATCCATTAATTAACTTCTTTTAGTCTCAATAGAAAGTTACAAATATCAAGTCTATATATATATTAATCACCCATATAATATATATATATATATATAATATTGGCACCCCACATAAAATTTATGGTGCTGGCATACTCTGCTATCAAGTCCCCGTATCACTCGTACTAAGGGAAATACTAGTTCGGAATCACTCTCGAACTGTATTAATACAAAACAAATATAAATTGAGGCGAAGCATAGTTCCAAGTCACTAAGAGGTCAGCACATACCCTCACGTCTCTTAGGACCGTCTGACTATCAATCAGATAGTCTGTACCAAGGATTTCTATGTTCTAGTGTACAAGTCAATATCCCCCATAAAGGTCCCATCGAGATAAGACTGTCCCGACGCGGTAACCTCGGTGATAGCAAGTAGCGCGGGCATGATTTTACATGCATATAAAGTATATGATCAATCATACAGTCATATAGATGTTTAACTATTCACATTTATAAGTTAGGTACACCCATGACCCATGATTATATTTATCCGTTCTTAATACATTTTACTCAAATAACTCGTATAACGGACTCGTCCATTTTATTCTCTTAATTAAGTTATTCCAAACTCACTTCTCGTCTCTCGAAGTATTCTCTTTACCTAAGTACAATTTCAGTAGGCCCTCATTTACCTTCTAATCCCACTTCCTAGACATTTCGATTATTAAATTAACACACGTATGATTTCTTAGGCATGAATATTTCCCCGTTTACCCTTCATTTCTCTTTTGCATTAAAGTCCCACTTAACGGGATTTATCTTGACCCTACTGGACTTTTTATGTTCCATTATGTTCTAGCAACCCTATTCAAGATTTACTACGCATAAAATCGGATTAAGCTAACACAAGGAAAAATATAGTTTTCCAGAAGGGTTCGATCGATCGATAATAGGGGGTCGATCGATCGACATTCTTGGGTCGATCGATCGATCAAGCAGGTATGGCGAAAACTGCAGAATGCCAGTTACGGGATCTCTAAACCAAAATCATCCAAATCACAAGTTTTGACTCCCAAACTCCCAGAAATTGATGCCACAAGTATTATAAACCCAAATGAATCATATTTTACGTAAGGCATGCAACTTTTCATTGAATATCATGAATTAAAAGGGCCAAAAGCTACATAATTCTCAAGAACCCTAAAAATTCCTTTAACTTAATTCTTCCCATACTTTATCCAGATTTTCTACTCCTATCTACATCCAAATTTGTGGTTCAACCTCTACATGTGAAGGGGATTTCCAGAATGATATCTATATCTCTACATCATGCAATTTCTAACCTCCAACATAGGTTTTCTTTCATAAAAACTCATTCTAATTAATCCTAAACTAATATTAATGAAGCATTAACTAAATTAAGCAAGATGAATACTTGCCTGGGAATTTTTGTTTCTGATTTGTGGACGAAATCAGTGTGGTTGTGATCCTCGTTGCACGATCTAACGTTTGGCGGTGACGGCGGTGCAAACGGAGGAATTCTTGGCCTAGAATTCCTTGGAAAGCTTCTCCTTTCCCTCTCCAATGGCCGTCTTTTGTTTTTGGTTGAGTTAAACCTAGAAGGCAGCCCTAACCATCTGATATAACCTAGAAAATTCGTCGGTTTCTATGCCCAAAAATGCAAAATGTCTAAAACGCCCTCCTGGGGTGTTAATTAAGCCTAAAAACGCCCCGAGACCCAAAATAAACCCCCGGGTACATTATTTTGACTATCTCGGCCCTTACGGACACTTTGGCGCACTCGAAATGACCATACGGACGACTTATAATTTATTCACTTTTAATAATCAAAATTTAGTCCTGACACGACAGAGGCGCGTCCCGACTTAAATTTCCATAATTGTCATTTTATTCACTCGTGACATTTAATAGAACCAATATTATATATTACTTTGCTCATTAGTAATATTCAACAAGTTTCCAATAGTTACTAACTCTCGTCACGCTAGTATATATTTAATAAAAATAATTAGTTTCCGGATTATTATTAAATTAATAATTCACATTAAATTTAATAATCCCCAAATTTAGAAAGCATAAAATGCGGGGTATTACAATGAAATAATAACCCTAAAATGAGAATAGGGTAATAACTAGTGAAGGTAAAAAATAGGGTAATAAATAGTTTTAAACGGGTAGCCGAAAGGTTTATACACAAATTCTATTTTGGGGTAAGACCCAAGAAGAAGAGAGGTTGGAAGTCGAAGACTATGACGAGAGCATAGCTAAGACAACCTTGGGGGGGGGGGATGCAGAAGGGAAAACTCTAGTGTAAATTGGACGAGGACCCTCCTAAGTCTATGGCTGAGCTCCTAGCCATGGATGGAAGAGTTAAGAACGCCGAAGAGGCAATGATTGCGAAGGGAGAAGATGAAAGAGGAACCGGTAGCTCTAGGGGAAAGTTCCAGAAAAATAAAGATAAGAAGAAGAGATCTACGGATGATAAGTTCGCTAGGTACACACGGTTGAACGTTAGCTGTGAGCACATCCTCAATGAAATCAAAGGTGATCGGTCTCTGAGGTGGCCTGGGAGGCTGAAATCCCTCCTCACAAAAGGAACAAGAGCCTATGGTGTGAGTTCCACCAGGATCATGAGAACCTGATCGAAAAGTTTTTTGCGTTCAAGTGTGAGATTGGGAACATGCTGAAGGTTGGGAAGTTAAGAAAGTATGTCAGTGATGGTAGCTCAAGAGGCCGAGATGACACCAGGAAAAGAAAGGAAGATAAGTGCAAAGAAGATGTCCCAGACAAGAAGGATGATGCCTCGGATGACGATGACCCAGACCTGCCCCTAAAGGACGATGATCCTAAAGATCGTCTCCACATAATATCGTTCGACGTAAAGATGATCTACGTAGGCCTCGCAGGGGGGCGCAGAGGTGGCATATAGAAAAGCACATCTTGTAGAGGTCAAAGCCCTCCCTGAGGTAGAAGCTGTTGATTCGGCCTCATTGAGTGCAAAGATAAAAAAAAGAAGGTTGACATGGAGAATTTGGTTGTGGGCTTCTCAAGACTAGACTTAAGGGGAATCCTACCCCCCCCCCCCCCCCCCCCCCCCCCCACGATGACCCTCTAGTAATCACAACTATAGTGCATGGGTTTTATGTGCCGAGAATATTGGTTGATGGAGGAAGTTCATCTGACGCCATGTTCTGGCCGTGTTTAAAAGGCCTAGGACTCAGCAAGAAGAGGCTGGTACCTTACCATCACCCCTTGATAGGATTTAGTGGTGACAAGGTCCACCCGCTTGGAATGTATGGAATGAATTTCAGAATGGAGGATACTTGGCCAAAGAGGATCACGAAGAAGGTTAACTTTTTTGTGATGGGTGAGAGTGTGTATCCATCTTACAATATCATATATTGGGAAGAATAGCCCTCAAGGAATTTAAGGTCGTGCCTTCCACTATACACCAGATGATAAAATTCCTGACCCTATATGGGGTAGAGTAAGTTCAAGGTGATCAACCGTTGGCACGCAAATGCTTTTTCAACTCGGCTAAAGAAAGGGAAGCACACAAGAAGACCACCACAACATACATCATTGATACATTGGACCCAGAGACGAGATGAAATTAAATAAAGGGGAAGCCGCAAAAAAGGTATAATTCATCGTCCTCAATGAGGACGAGCTAGATCGTCCAGGTCGCCAAAGCCCTGAGAAGAGATATCAAGGATGAGCTGATCAAGTTGCTAAGGGTAAGGCAGAGAATCTCCGCATGGAGTTATGAGGATATGCCATGCATTGATCCAGAGTTTCTATGCCATAAGCTGAACGTGGCCGATGATGCAAGGTTGATCCGATAAAAGAGGAGAATCTACTCCCGAGAAAAGTATGAGGTCATCCGAGAGGAGGTGAAGAAGTTAGAAAAAGATGATTTTATAAGAGAAGTGATATACACCGAGTGGATAGCCAACACAATCATCATCCCCGAAGAGAATGGCAAATGGATGATATGTGTTGACTTCACCGATTTGAACAAGACTTGCCCTAGGGATAGGTTTACTCTACTACGAATTGATCATATGGTTGACTCCACTACTGGACATGAGTTGATGAGATTCATGGTGTGACACCCCGTCTAATTAAATACCGGGTAGCTACTCCTTTATTCAAATTAATACAAAATGTCAAGTTGGTTCAGTTCATAGCATCACTGTCGAAAACATTTTATTTAAACAATTACTAGCCACCTAATATTTAAAAATTGAGTTTTCTATTTTAAATTAAATAAAGTTAACATACAACCAAAGCATTTTATTATCTAAAGACATCACAACCACATAATAGTCATAAAGTGAAATACTGAAATGAAATCGAGTTTGGAGTAACACTCCCCTGAAAAACCCAAATTATGAATACAACCAAATACAAGTCTGAATGATACTTAAATAAGTTCAAAACTGGAAATACAAACTGAATACATCAAACTGTCTCTAAAGAAAAGGGGTGACATGCCCAACTAGATGAAATAGGAAAGATAGAGACAAGTGAAATAGCGAGGCATCTACTATCAAGGTCCTGTAACTTCCACAACATCTACAGCACGTCACTGGAAATGGAACTCCTAAACTTGGCGTCCATGTGGCTGGGCACCTAAAAGGTTTTTACAAAAATGGATTTGAAAGCAAACGGGTCAGAGCTCGATTGTGAAAACAGTTTAAAATATAGCAAGTGTTTAATGACATTAAACAATGAATGAAAAATACATGTTAGGACGTGCTCTCACATGAGATACTCACCTCTCAACTACCTGTGCACTCCTAACGTATCTGTAATCCAATCTAGTTATTCTCATAACTAACTACTCTAAATAATAATCTGATTTCGCTTCATAATAAGGGTTTATTCAAATCATTAAAGTATACTTTGTATGTGTCTTCACTCAATATTAATAATCTTTTATTAAGTTGCATTCTCATTTTATCTCTACTAAAACGTCTTAAGTATGCACATCTTTACTTTACTAAATATTTCATGGAAACATTAACAGTATATTAGTCACATTATAAATATACATTACGGGCACCCATAGTCTAAACTACGGTGTGCATACTCTGCTATCTCATCCCGGTACATCATGTACATAAGGACTACGCATTCCGAATCTCTCAGGAATCGTTTCAATAAGCAATATTCACATAAAATGGAGGCGAACATAATTCAACATACCCATGGTTCACGTACATACCTACGCTCCCAAAGTCAGCTGACTCATTAACTCACAAATAATCCATTCTAGTATTATGTTCTTAAGGTACCAATCTAAATCCCCCCGTAGGTACACAAAGATTTGATGGCCCAATACGAACGTCGACCTCCGTGATAGCAAGTATGGTAGGTATGTTATACACATAAATTATATACTAAGCATTCACACATCTTAGATATCCCATAGTATTAATAGAGGTATATTTCACATGTACAAACCATCATTAAATGTTATTCTCTTAAAAGTTCCCGAATATTAAACATTATAAGTTATCAATTCTTCTCACATCGCAATGTCATTACTTATAATCTAAACCGTAGAAGTCACCCGGTCTATTATAATATTCTAAGTTTTAGTCCTCAACGTACCCCCAATCTCACCACTATATTCAATAATCATAAGGGGAGAATAATACTGAATTGAATAAGCCTACGAAAAACTCAAAACCAAAAATCGGCTTAAAAAGACCATTCTGTGAACTCGTTAGAAGTCACTGGAATCTCATTCGAACGAGGTCGTTCGAACGAGGTAGTTCGAACGAATGGCTTCGAACGAACTTTGGTCTCGTTAGAAGTGGCACTGGAATCTCGTTAGAAGTTCGTTCGAACAAGGTCGTTCGAACGACCTGGGTTGAACTTCTAACGAAATGGCAGAAACAGCCCAGAATTTCCTAAACTCATTTTTCTTCATTTTCTCTTCTCTAATTCCATCATAAGATCATCCCAATTACGTTTTAATGTTTTTAAACTATTCTACGTCACCCTATATTATTCCTCAACATATTTTAGGGGTCAAATCTTACCAATCAACATACAATAATCATATATCCCCAATTCTTGCCCCAAACCCTATGAACATGAACCCAAAATTTAATTTCATAAAAAGGGTTCTTATAAATCGGTTTTCAAATCATCAAAAGTTATGTTTTGTATATTAGATTCATCCAGAAGTATTCTACATGCAATTCTTATCTCCAATTCTTAAGTTTCACAATAATTCCATAGGTTTTTCATCAAACTTTCAAGATAAAATATAGTTCTTACACTACACATGGAAGAAACATTCAATGAACTTAATAACATCAAATCACTTGCCTTAAATGTTCTTCTGATGATGTTGGTTACAGAAGGTTGGTTTCTTCTCTCTCTCTCTGCAGATTTCTCCTCTCTCGCTCTACAACTTCTTCTCACAAATGACAATGGTGGATGAAAGTTTGGTTTTTGCAAGTTATAACCTCTCTTTTTAACTTCCCAACTCTCCCGTAGCCCACTAAGTTATTTAGTGCTGATAATGGGTTTAGTGGTTTAATAATAATACATAATTAAACTTTAATTTTCGTGGGTTTTAATTACCATAATTTTAAAATTACCAAACTACCCTTTTGGGTTGCCGGTTTGGCCTAAAAATGCCCCGGGACCCAAACTAAACCCCCGGCTAGTGTTTTCTGACTATCTCGACCCTTCCGGACACATTGGCGCACTCAAAATGACTAATTCGTCAATAAAAATATAATTTGTTATTTAATCATTAAATTCATTCCTGACGCGACTGACACGCGCGTCCCAACTAAATTTCCCAAATTGTCATATTTATAACTCTTGACAATTTAAATACTTTCAATGCTCATATATTACCATATATACTCAGTAATATTTAATTCTATCAACATGCTCAAATACCAACTCACGTCTCGCTAGTATTTAACTTCCAGATTAATTTTCAATTAATTCTCATTTAATTTAATTAATCCATTAAATAAAAAATAACAAAAGTACGGGGTATTACATACTTCCTCCCTAATAATAGAATTTCGTCCCAAAATTCGGAATGTAAATTATACCAGGAACGAATAACTCGGGATAACGCTCTCCATCTCGTCCTCGCGCTCCCATGTGGACTCGTCGACATTATGATGCCGCCACTGAACGCATACTAACGGTACTATCTTTGACCTCAGTTTCCTCTCGCTGTGGTCCAGAATAGCTATCGGTCCTTCCTCGTAGGAACTATCCGGTTGAAGATCGATGTTCTCCAAAGCAATGTGGGTATGGGCCAAATCGTCCCTAATGTATCTCCTTAGCGAGGAAATATGAAACACATCATGAATCCTATGTAAGTGCTCCGGTAACCCAAGTCTATACGCCACTGGCCCAATCCGCTCGATGATAGGAAATGGCCCCACATATCTAGGTGCCAGTTTCCCCTTCTTCCCAAAACGCATAATCCCCTTCATCGGAGATACTCTGAGTAATACCTGGTCTCCCACCTTGAACTCTCTGAAGAACCTCTTGGTATTGGCATAACTCTTATGTCGGTCCTGAGCTACCCGAATACGGCTTCGTATCATCTCTATCCTCGTCGAGGTATCCTGAATTACCTCCGGCCTAAGAAGTTTGTTATCCCCTACTTCTAGCCAACATGCTGGGGAACGACAAGGTCTACCGTACAGTGCCTTGAATGGAGCCATGTCAATAGTGAACTGGTAGGAGTTATTATAGTCAAACTCCACCAGTGGAAGGTACTGCTCCCAACTACCTCCAAAGTCTAGGATGCACATACGTAACATATCTTCCAGCATCTGGTTCGTCCGTTCTATTTGTCCGTCAGTCTGTGGATGATACGCCGTAATCAGCCGCAATTCTGTACCCATGGCCTCCTGGAAACTCTCCCTAAATTGTGAAACAAATATCTTATCTCGGTCAGAAACGATATTAAGAGGTACCCCATGGAGTCTCACTATCTCTGCAATGAAAATCTGGGCATACTGACCCGTGTTGTAGTCTGTCCGGGCTGGCAGAAAATGAGCAACCTTTATCAACCTATCCACGATTACCCATATAGAGTCATGACCCCTCTGTGTTGTAGGTAACCCCATGATGAAGTCCATGGAAATGCTCTCCCATTTCCACATAGGAATCTCTAACGGCTGAAGCAGTCCTGCCGGTTTCTGATAGTCCACCTTTACCAGCTGACAGGTAGCGCATTTAGAGATGAACTCGGCAATATCTCTCTTCACCCCACTCCACCAGTACTGTCGCCTCATATCCTGGTACATCTTATCTCTTCCAGGATGTACTGTAAACCGTGAACCGTGCGATTCTGACATTACCGCGTGTCGCAAGTCTTCCCCTTCAGGGACGACCAATCTCCCATTGAAACGCAAACCCCCGTCTGAACTAACGGAATAGGACTCAGCTCCCTCTGCTAGTAACTGAACTATCTGCTCCTGACAGAAAGGATCTTTGGCCTGAGCCTGTATCACTCTCGTGACTATCTGGGGCGTAACGGTCATAACCGACATAAACGATCGAGCCACTGCATCCTGGTGTCCCAACTTTTTCCACTTAGCTCTCCACACTTCGGCCACCTCACCTACTGGCTTACGGCTCAACGCATCTACTACTACATTAGCCTTCCCTGGGTGATATTGGATATCGAACTGATAATCCTTTACGAATTCAAGCCACCTACGTTGACGCATATTCAGTTCCTTCTGCGTGAATAGGTACTGTAGAGACTTATGATCCGTGAATAAACGAAATTTCTCCCCAGGAGGTAGTGTCTCCAAATCCGAAGAGCAAACACGAATGCCACTAACTCCAAGTCGTGGGTGGGGTAGTTTTTCTCGTGAGGCTTAAGCTTACGGGAAGCATACGCTATATCCTGACTTTCCTGTTGTAGCACACCTCCAAGTCTTTGTAAGGACGCGTCGGTGTAGACTAGATACTCAACTCCCGATCTAGGTAATGCTAACACTGGCGCTGAGGTCAACTTTTCCTTCAACTCATCGAATGCCAACTGACAGGCATCGCTCCAGATGAATGGCACACCTTTGCGAGTCAGATGTGTCAAAGGACCCGCAATCTTTGAGAAACCCCGAATAAATCTCCTATAGTATCCTGCTAAGCCCAAGAAACTACGTATTTCAGTCGGTGTCGTGGGCTGTCCCCACTCCCTCACCGCCGATACTTTACCCGGATCAACAGATATTCCCCGGTCTGAAATGATGTGCCACAAGAAC
Source organism: Sambucus nigra (assembly GCA_949130495.1). Classification (NCBI taxonomy): domain Eukaryota; kingdom Viridiplantae; phylum Streptophyta; class Magnoliopsida; order Dipsacales; family Adoxaceae; genus Sambucus; species Sambucus nigra. The sequence continues at coordinate 525,962,470 of OX422220.1, forward strand.
TGCACCTCCTTCAGCCAAAATCCACACTTTTCATATTTTGCATATTGCTCATTCTGACGCAGCATTTGCAAAACCTGTCTCAAGTGCTCGGCATGATCCTCCTCTGTCTGGGAGTAAACCAGAATGTCTTCAATGAAGACGATGACGAATTGGTCTAGGAAATCCCTGAATACCCTATTCATCAAGTCCACAAACACGGCTGGGGTGTTAGTTAGGCCAAAAGGAATAACCCAAAACTCGTAGGAACCATATCTCGTCAAGAAAGCAGTCTTTGAGACGTCCTGCTCCCTGATACGCCACTGATGGTATCCCGATCGCAAATCAATCTTCGAGAAGAAGGCCGCTCCTCTCAATTGGTCAAATAAGTCATCAATTCGGGGCAACGAATACTTGTTCCGTATCGTGAGTTTATTCAACTCCCGATAATCTACACACAATCTCAACACTCCATCCTTCTTCTTAACAAATAGCACTGGGGCACCCCACGATGAAGTACTCCTCCGAATAAACCCTTGCCCCAACAACTGCTCTATCTGATCCCGTAACTCCCTCATCTCCGCTGGATCCATACGATAAGGCGCGCGAGCTATTGGCCGAGTGCCCGACGTCAAATCAATAACGAAGTCTATCTCTCTACTAGGAGGTAACCCCGGAATCTCCTGAAATAGATCGCCAAACTCCTTAACAACAGGAATCAAATCGAGTGGTAAAACCACTTCCTTAGAGGTCTCCTCCTCTATATAATACAAGTGAGTGGACGATCCTCCCTCAGGGCGAGGCATCGCCACCAGGAACATCTCCTGCCCGGGTATGGCAAAAATAATGCTCCTACTGAAACAGTCAATCATGGCTCGATACGCAGCTAGACAATCCATACCAACGATCGCATCGTACTTGGTCATGTCTAACACTAACATATCAGCAGGTAGAGTAAACCTCCCGATCTCTATACCCACACCTCTACATATACGAGAAATCACGGAACCCCTACTCAATGATGAATTTACGCAAGTAACTGTGCTCTCCACGGTGTCTAATAACCCAATGGTGCGTGCAAAACTCAAAGAAATGAAACAATGTGTGGCCCCCGTATCAAATAAAATACGCCCCAAGTCCCCTGAATAGAAAACATACCCTCAATAGCGGGTGGATCCTATGAGACTGTGGCCTGCTGGAGCTGATACACTCTCCCATACTGAAGTTGTCCCTTCTGAACTGGGACTACTGGAATGGGTGGTAAGGCTGCCATCTGCTGTGGTGCTGGGAGGGCGGCGGGAAACATAGGCCTCTGTGGCTCGTGTCGAGCACCCTGCTGCTGCTGCTGCGGGGCCCTGCCCTTATCAGGACAATCCTGGCGTTTGTGGCCAATCTTGCCACAAATGAAACACTTCCCCGGGAAGTTTCCCCCTCGCTGTCCCTGCTGCCCACGGCCCTGATGACCGTTGCCATTCCTACCCTGACCCTGTTGGCCCTGCTGGAACTGCTGTTGCTGACCATTTTGGCCCTGCTGGCCCTGATGGCCGTTCTGACTCTGTTGGCCATGCCTGAAACCTCCTTGACCATTCCGGTAACCCCCAGATCGGAATCTATTAGAATCCCCCTGTTGGGAACTCTGATCGCCCTGCCTGTGTTGACCCTAAGATGATTGTGCCCCACTGGCACTATTTCCTCCCGTCCTGCCCTGATGGCTGGACTCTCCTGATCGCTTCCCCTCTGTCAAGTGAAAGCGGTGGTCCTGGCAGTGAAGCAGTGCTGCATTAACCACATCAGATTAAGTGGCTAACGAGAGATTGCCTAACAAGTGCTGACGGATCCTCCAAGTTAACCCATCCATAAACTTCTGAATCTTCTTCCCTTCAGTCGGAATTTCATTAGGGACAATGTTCAGCAGATTAGTGAACTCTGCCTAGTACTCTGCTACAGTCCTCCCCTCCTGCTTGAGGTTCATCAACTTCCTCCTCATCTCAGTATGAACGACTGAGGGAAAGTACTTGCGGTCGAACCGCACCCAGAACTCCTGAATAGTCAGAATATCTCTCTCCTCCTCGGTGGTAATAGACTCCCACCACTGCAGTGCTGACCCTACTAGCTTAAAAGTAGCTAGTACCTGCCTCTGGACATCAGTGCACTCATACATCCTCAGATGTCTCTGGATGTCTTTCTTCCACTGACAGGATACCACAACATCGGAGCTACCTGCAAACTCCGGAGGATGTGCCTTCTGAAAAGCATCCCTAACACGTTCCCAAGCAGACGGGAATGCGTGAGCCTGAACTGGTGCAGCTACTGGCACCTGCGGCGGTGCCTGCTGTACAACTTCTAAAGCGGCATTCACCGCTTGGGCCACAATAGCGACAACCTCTGCTGCGTTCATAGTACCCTGAATCGGTGCAGGTTGGGGTTCGGCCTGAGCATTCCTGGGAATTTGTGGTACACGTCGTGGAGGCATCTGAAATGAGAGATAATTCTTATAAGTCCACAATTATTATCTCAATATAGCTGAAGAGCGTATGATACACAAAAGAGTACAACAATCCTAAAATATAGGGCTCTATATCAAAGGACGCAATGCGGAAACATAACAAGCCGTACAGATCCTAAAGACACTAGAACCTGATGCTCTAATACCACATGTGACACCTCGTTTAATTAAATACCGGGTAGCTACTCCTTTATTCAAATTAATACAAAATGTCAAGTTGGTTCAGTTCATAGCATCACTGTCGAAAACATTTTATTAAAACCATTACTAGCCACCAAATATTTAAAAAGTGAGTTGTCTATTTTAAATTAAATAAAGTTAACATACAACCAAAGCATTTTATTATCTAAAGACATCACAACCACATAATAGTCATAAAGTGAAATACTGAAATGAAATAGAGTTTGGAGTAACACTCCCCTGAATAATCCAAATTATGAATACAACCAAATACAAGTCTGAATGATACTTAAATAAGTTCAAAACTGGAAATACAAACTGAATACATCAAACTATCTCTAAAGAAAAGGGGGGACATGCCTAACTAGATGATATAGGAAAGATAGAGTCAAGTGAAATAGCGAGGCGTCTACTATCAAGGTCCTGTAACTTCCACAACAGCTACAGCACGTCACTGGAAATGGAACTCCTAAACTTGGCGTCCCTGTGGCTGGGCACCTAAAAGGTTTTTACAAAAATGGATTAGAAAGAAAACGGGTCAGAGCCGGATTGTGAAAACAGTTTAAAATATATCAAGTGTTTAATGATATTAAACAATGAATGCAAAATACATGTTAGGACGTGCTCTCACATGAGATACTCACCTCTCAACTACCTGTGCACTCCTAACGTATCTGTAATCCAATCTAGTTATTCTCATAACTAACTAGTCTAAATCATAATCTGATTTCGCTTCATAATAATGGTTTATTCAAATCATTAAAGTATACTTTGTATGTGTCTTCACTCAATATTAATAATCTTTTATTAAGTGGGATTCTCATTTTATCTCTACTAAAACGTCTCAAGTATGCACATCTTTACTTTACTAAATATTTCATGGAAACATTAACAGTATATTAGTCACATTGTAAATATACATTACGGGCACCCATAGTCTAAACTACGGTGTGCATACTCTGCTATCTCATCCCGGTACATCATGTACATAAGGACTGCGCATTCCGAATCTCTCAGGAATCGTTTCAATAAGCAATAATCACATAAAATGGAGGTGAACATAATTCAACATACCCATGGGTCACGTACATACCTACGCTCCCAAAGTCAGCTGACTCATTAACTCACAAATAAGCCATTATAGTATTATGTTCTTAAGGTACCAATCTAAATCCCCCCCGTAGGCACACAAAGATTTGATGGCCCAATACTAACGTCGACCTCCATGATAGCAAGTATGGTAGGTATGTTATACACATAAATTATATACTAAGCATTCACACATCTTAGATATCTCATAGTTTCACATGTCCATACCGTCATTAAATGTTATTCGCTTAAAAGTTCCTGAATATTAAACATGATAAGTTATCAATTCTTCTCACGTCGCAATGTCATTACTTATAATCTAAACCGTAGAAGTCACCCGGTCTATTATAATATTCTAAGTTTTAGTCCTCAATGTACCACCAATCTCACCACTATATTCACTAATCATAAGGTGAGAATAATACTGAATTGAATACGCCTACGGAAAACTCGAAACCAAAAATCGGCTTAAAAAGACCATTCTGTGAACTCGTTAGAAGTCACTAGAATCTCGTTCGAACGAGCTCGTTCGAACGAGGTAGTTCGAACGAATGGCTTCGAACGAACTTTGGTCTCGTTAGAAGTGGCACTAGAATCTCGTTAGAAGTTCGTTCGAACAAGGTCGTTCGAACGACCTGGGTTGAACTTCTAACGAAATGGCAGAAACAGCCCAGAATTTCCTAAACTCGTTTTTCTTCATTTTTCTCTTCTCTAATTCCATCATAAGATCATCCCAATTACGTTTTAATGTTTTTAAACTATTCTAAGGCACCCTATATTATTCCTCAACATATTTTAGGGGTCAAATCTTACCAATCAACATACAATAATCATATATCCCCAATTCTTGCCCCAAACCCTATGAACATGAACCCAGAATTTAATTTCATAAAAAGGGTTCTTATAAATCCGTTTTCAAATCATCAAAAGTTATGTTTTGTATATTAGATTCGTCCAGAAGTATTCTACATGCAATTCCTATCTCCAATTCTTAAGTTTCATAATAATTCCATAGGTTTTTCATCAAACTTTCAAGATAAAATATAGTTCTTACACTACACATGGAAGAAACATTCAATGAACTTAATAACATCAAATCACTTGCCTTAAATGTTCTTCTGATGATGTTGGTTACTGAAGGTTGGTTTCTTATCTCTCTCTGCAGATTTCTCCTCTCTCTCTCTACAACTTCTTCTCACAAATGACAATGGTGGATGAAGGTTTGGTTTTTCAAGTTATAACCTCTCTTTTTAACTTCCCAACTCTCCCATAGTCCACTAGGTTATTTAGTGCTGATAATGGGTTTAGCGGTTTAATAATAATACATAATTAAACTCTAATTTTCGTGGGTTTTAATTACCATAATTTTAAAATTACCAAACTACCCTTTTGGGTTGCCGATTTGGCCTAAAAATGCCCCGGGACCCAAACTAAACCCCCGGTTAGTGTTTTTTGACTATCTCGACCCTTCCGGACACATTGGCGCACTCAAAATGACTATTTGGTCAATAAAAATATAATTTTTTATTTAATCATTAAGTTCATTCCTGACGCGACTGACACGCGCGTCCCAACTAAATTTCCCAAATTGTCATATTTATAACTCTTGAGAATTTAAATACTTTCAATGCTCATATATTACCATATACACTCAGTAATATTTAATTTTATCAACATGCTCAAATACCAACTCACGTCTCGCTAGTATTTAACTTTCGGATTAATTTTCAATTAATTCTCATTTAATTTAATTAATCAATTAAATAAAAAACAACAAAAGTACGGGGTATTACACATGGATGCTTAATCTAGTTACAATCAAATATCTATGCACCCGGCCGATAAGGAGAAGACTGCATTCATAACCGACAAGGGGGCTTATTTCTACAAAGTCATGCCCTTTGGTTTAAAGAATACTGGGGCAACATATGAGAGGCTAGTCAATAAGAAGTTCGAGGAGAAGATTGGGAAGACAATGGAAGTGTATATTGATGACATGCTTACGAAGAGTCTCAAGCCCGACACCCATGTGGTCGACCTCAAGAAAATGTTCAACACGATGGACAAGTTCAGAATGAAACTTAACCCCACTTAGTGTGTGTTCGGCGTGAGAGTCGGAAAATTTTTGGGTTTCATCATAAATCAGAGGGGATAGAGGCCAAAGCGAAAAAGATCTGAGCAATGGTAGAGATGAAGACTTCGACGACAATCAAGGAGGTGCAGAGACTAACCGGACTAGTGTCAAAACTTAACAGGTTTGTATCCAAAGCCACTGACAAATATCTTCCATTTTTTAAAGGTGTCATAAAAGCTTTTGAATGGAATGAGGAGTGCGACAAGGATTTTTAAGAGTTGAAGTCCTACCTCGGCTCTCCCTTACTATTATCAAGACCAATCTATAGATAAAGGTTTTATTTATATCTAGCGGTCTCATAGTCGGCTATTAGTGCTGCTATCATTAAAGACGAGGATGGAATACAAAAGCCAGTCTATTTCAATAGAAAGTCCCTCCAAGGAGACGATTAGAGGTATACCAAGATGGAAAAAATGGCCTATGCTCTTCTCCAAGCTTCAAGGAAGATGAAGCCATATTTCCAAGCCCACACCATGGTCGTCCTCACAGACTCACCACTTCCAAAGGTTATCCACAAGCCTGAGAAGTCAGGGAGATTAATGGCTTGGGAGATAGAGTTAGGAGAATTTGATATCATCTACCAACCGAGGACAACCATCAAGGGGCAAGCGCTGGCAGACTTCGTGACCAAGTTCACCTGGGACGAGGCCGATACGGAAGAAATTGGGCCTCCAACCGATGAGCCAAAAAGAGGAGTGTGTATCTTAACCCACCAAGCTGAGACGATTGCAGGAAAGGGTAGGGTTACTGAGAATGAAGATGAAAAATATGTCTTCAAGAATGGAACCCTGGATGAGGGTATTTTTTAAAAGATTGGAATAGTATGGAGCCTATTTGTTGATGGTTCCTCATGCGAAGCTGGCAACGGAGCAGGTCTTATAGTGTCGACCCCAGATGGGATCGATATTGAATATGCATTGAGGTTTGACTTCAAAGCCTCCAATAATGAGTCAGAATACGAGGCTCTCCTAGTAGTTCTCTTCCTTGCTAGAGCACTTAACGCCGACCAACTCCTGGTACATAGTGACTCCAGGCTGGTAGTAAATTAAATTTTAGGCACATATGAGGCCAAAGAGGCCAAATACTTGGGAAGAGTAAGAACCATGATGAAGCACTTCAGAGAAGTGAAGCTCAAGAGGATACCATGACTGGATAATAGCCGAGCCGATGCCTTGGCTAGATTAGCCGCAACTATAAAAACAGAGATCAGAAGGTCGGTACCGGTAGAGATCTTATATCGATCGACCATTGAAGAAGAAGAGATCACAGTGGAGTTCTGTCTGAACTTGAATATGGTAGCTTCTTGGATGGATCCTATCATCCGGTATATCAGAGACGGGGAGCTACCAGATTCCAAGGCCGAGAAAAAGAAGCTGAGGTACAAAGTTGTTAAGTTCTTGATCATTGGAGATTGGTTGTATAAGAAAGGTTTTCTCCCACCTTTACTCTGATGTGTCCACCCGACGGAGGTAGACTACATTTTGAGGGATGCACATGAGGGGTCTTACTCTAATCACATAGGAGAAAGATCCCTGGCAAAGAGGATCATCACTCAAGGATACGGGTGGCCGACGTTGATAAAGGACACGATGACATACGTGAAGAAGTGTGATAAATGCCAAAGGTTTACCACCATTCCTCATCAACCTCATCAGCCTCTTATTTCTATTACCTCCCCCTAACCATTTGTGGTACACTACACCAAATCTGCCGAATTGTCAAGGTCATTGACCTTGACAAAATCAACTTGTCAAGGTCAATGACCGTGACATTTCGAGGCGAGACAATTTTTTTTGTCACGGTCGTGTCGCGGTCCATGACCGTGACACGTTTGTCACGGTTTATGACCGTGACACGTTTGTCACGGTTTATGACCGTGACAAAGCCGTGACCCTTTTAAAAAAATTGTCACGGTCATTGACCTTGACAAGTCCGTGACAACTTTCCTGTCACGGACTTGTCACGGTCAATGACCGTGACAAATCTGGGCAGAATTGAAAAAAAATCTGCTGGGCAGTATGGCCACTGCCACTGCCCAGCAGTATATGTGTACTTGTTATAGCAACGTTGTACCTGTTCAAACATCATATATCCAAATAAACTAGAGATAATGCAAATATACATTCAAAATAGAAACAATATACATGACCATATAATCCAAATATAATTCAATTCAATTCAATTCAAATTAAAAATAGTTCAATTCAAATAATGTCACTACATGTCTTGGGTAAATCTGAGGAGGTGAGTAGGCCACACGATAAACGTATTGCCACACCCACCAATATACGTTGTGCCGCACTGTTCGCGCAACCACAATGGGGAGTTCTCCTTCCCGGGGAACACATGCATGACGAGCACCTTGGACTAGATGTCTTGAAGCTCATGTCCATGAACTATTCCACCCTGGACGATATTCGGGTCCCTCAACCCCCGCCCTATCTTCTGGCCATCAAATATGTCCAATATGATGACGCTCGGCCAACCAAGTGTCTACATCGACCTGTTGAAGGGAGCCAAATGGGGAAGTGGATCATCAAAGTATGCACGTGTCGGTGATGAAGCAGCGAGGTCCACATCCTCGTCATCCTGCACCTCGTCCTCCCGCACCTCCTCCTCCATCGCCTTCTCCTTCCCTTTCCCCTTACGGTCTCCGCCCAACTTACGCCTCATGAATGAGAACATATCTTGGACCGTCGCCTCCAAACGGGACAGCTTCGCGTCATGTGAATCCACCGTCCGAGCCAACCCGGTGTCGCTCGTCTCCAATCCGATGATCCTAGATTTGGCCACCCGCGAGCTCACCCTCCTTGTTCTCCCCTTGCGATCAGAGCCAAGAACCTGGCTGAGTGCGTCTGTGGACAAAGACGCCTTGTCGGCATCAGACTGCGACTCATGCACTTCCTTAAGCTTTGCCTGAAACGACAAAAAGCACATGATTTGTGAAAAAATGTAAACTAAAAAATTATAACGTAATTAACAAAAATTAAACTGTCGGATTACTTACAATCGTGGCCGCGACGCTCGGGGACACCTCCTTGTCCTTCCCCTTCTTTGTCCGAAGAGCCACATAAGTATCGATCCTATGTGGCTTACCCCCTGGCCCACTCCCTACCCCCTGAAATAAAATAAAGTAAAATTTGTATCGGCCCCGCAAAGTAAAATAATGAAGAATAATATATTTCTGTAGTTATAGAAAAATTAAATCTTACCATCATCTTATGCTCCACCTCGGCGTAAGACGTCCGGCCGGAGTAGTGCACGTCCGTCTTTTTTGCCCGATTTTCCCTACCCGATTGGCGAGACGCCAATTGTCGATCCTCGACCTCATTGTCAATGAACTTTTGCCATTGTGCCAATGAGATCGGCTCCTTGGGCGGGACGGATCCACGCCATTGGATAATGGACTCTCGTGTTTTCCCAAAGTACCGTGTCCGCATATTCTTCTTCCACGTCTTGTGTTGCTCCCTAATCTGCTCCAAGACGGAATCACGTAGCTTTGGATCCAAGTTGAATTGTTCCTGTGCAACAAATACAATGTTAGTTGCGAATAAATATAAATATAAATATAAATATATAAATATAAATGGAAATATTCATATAAATATAAATATAAATATATTACCTGTAGTGCAACCCAAACAGCTAACTTGAGCTCATATGGAACCTCCTTCCAACTCATAAACCCCGGACCGATGACCGTCTTTAGCAGGTCGAGGGATCTCTCTTGTAGCTCCGATTTGTTCTCGATGTTAATCCTAAATTTTCCATATTTGGGGAGCCTAGAGGCCGAGGAGCCCTCGTCGCCTCCGCTACCACCGAGCCCAGACGACATCATCATAAACAGCATCATCATCTTCGCCTTAATATCTGAAGGAGACATTTGCTGTAAAAAAATGTTATTAGTACAGATATAATATTAAAGTCTAGAATATATAATTTAGGAATAATATTTTTCAATTTTATTGGAATGCACCACACACACACACACACACACACACACCCCACCCCCACCCCCACCACCCCACCCCTGCCCCCTGCCCCCGCCATACACACACACGCACATATATACACACACACACATATATATACACGCACATATATATACACACATATATATACACACACACACACACACATACATATACACACACACACACACACAACAACCCCACCCCCTACCCCCAACCTGCCCTATCCCCACCCTGCCCCACCCCCAACCTGCCCTACCCCCACCACCACCACCCCACCCCCTGCCCCCTGCCCCCTGCCCCCGCCACACACACACCCGCACCCTGCCCCACCCCCCACCCCCCCACACACACGCACATATATACACACACACACACATATATATACACACATATATATACACACACACACACACACATACATATACACACACACACACACAACAACAACCCCTACCCCCAACCTGCCCTACCCCCACCACCCCCACCCCACCCCCTGCCCCCGCCACACACACACACCCACCCTGCCCCACCCCACCCCACCCCCACACACACGCACATATATACACACACACACACATATATATACACGCACATATATATACACACATATATATACACACACACACATATATATACACACAAACATATTATTCTAAGAATGCGTGAAATAAAACATAACTAACTACAATAATTATGAGGATATAAAGGAATAAACAAGTAACTCTGATACCATACATATAGACAACCATCCACGAAATCCATAAAAGCCTGAGTATTCAAATTAATAAAATATATAGTAAACATGCCACCATTATGTATCCTATTGACACTATCTCAAATGGAGGACCAAAAATAAATCGGTGCTCAGGCCTTGACACCTATGTCCTAAGGAACACCTAGAGGATACTGATAGTGGAACTGATCAAAGCTAAGATAGTACAAATGATCTGGGTCCTGAAAATGTTAAAATCCACAACATTAACAACAAATCTAAGAAGAATAAGAGTATAAGTGTAATTGAAATAAACCATAACTATACACATGCCTTTCTCATTTTAGTACCTTTTAGATTCATTCCACCCAAAAATCCTAATATCACAATCAATTAAGTTCCCCATCCCAATTGAACCCATGTTTAAATCCTATTGGAATCGGCCTTAATCTTTAATATTATCTTGATTGCTTTACACACTTGGTGTTTATTAGTGTCAAATTTTAGAAATTATTTGGTTATTCTAACATGTGCAACCCCACAACACACAACAACCCCACCCCTACCCCCAACCTGCCCTACCCCACCCTGCCCCACCCCCACCCCATTGACTTAGGTTAGGGTTTCACCAAATTGACTTAGGTTAGGGTTTCACCAAATTGAATTACATTTTTTTTATATATTGACATATAATTTAGGAATAATGTTTTTCAATTTTATTGGAATGCACCACACACACACACACACACACACACACACCCCACCCCCACCACCACCACCCCACCCCCTGCCCCCGCCACACACACACCCCCACCCTGCCCCACCCCCCACCCCCCCACACACACGCACATATATACACACACACACACATATATATACACGCACATATATATACACACATATATATATACACACACACACATACATATACACACACACACACACACAACAACCCCAACCCCCACCCCCAACCTGCCCTACACCCAACCTGCCCCACCCCCACCCTGCCCCACCCCCACCCTCCACCCTGCCCCATCCTCCACCCCCCACCCCCGCACACACACACGCAAATATATACACACACACACACATATATATACACACAAACATATATATAAATGGAAGAGAGAGAGAGAGAGAGAGAGAGAGAGAGAGAGAGAGAGATAGAGAGAGAGAGAGAAACCTGAAAGTAGAGAGATAGAGAGAGAGAGCAGCGTAGAGAGAGAGAGAGGGAGGGAACGGCTGGAGGGAAAAAAGAAGGGGGAAAAGGGTTTTTGTTGGGAAAATTGTCACGGTCGTGTCAAGGTCATTGACCGTGACACAAAACTCGCGTTTTTTGTCACGGTCATTGACCTTGACACGACCGTGACAAACAATTGTCACGGTCAATGACCGTGACAAGTCCGTGACAAGTAATTTTGTCACGAACTTTTCACGGTCATTGACCGTGACAATTGTTTGTCACGGTCCTGTCAAGGTCAATGACCGTGACAAAAAACGCGAGTTTTGTGTCACGGTCAATGACCTTGACAAGGGTGGCCGGCTGAAAGGTGACATTTTGGCCATTTTGGTGTAGTGGTATGGGGAATTTACTTAGTGGGTCATTTGACAAGAGCTGTCAACAATTACAGATACATGATAGTTGTAATTGATTGCATCTCAAAGTAGGTGGAGGCTGAGCCGATGATTACAATCACAGAGAAGAAGACCTTCCAGTTTATCTGGAAGAACATAATCTGCAAGTATGTTCTTCCCAACACCCTGATCTTAGATAACGGGAAGCAGTTCAAGAATGTGTCCCTAGAGAATATTGCAAGAAGGTTGGCATCAATCAATTCTTTTCATCTCCTGGCCAACCCCACACCAATGGGCAGATAGAGGTAATGAATAGAACAATTCTTGATGGGATCAAGAAAAAGTTAGAAGATGCCAAGGGGAGATGGGTTGAAGAAGTATATGATGTCCTATGGGCATACATGATGACAGGGAGGACCCCAACTGGGGAGACTCCATTCATATTGGCTTACGGATCAGAGGCCGTGGTGCCCACAAAGATTGGTCTTCCAACCCACAGGGTTCAGACGTATGACCCAAAAGAGAACAACACAGAGCGAAGACTTGATATAGACCTAGTGGAAGAACGAAAAGAGGATACCGAGGTTAAGCAGGCTACCTATTAGCAGAGAATATCAAAGTTCTACAATAAGAGGGTGAAAGCCAGACCATTGAAAGTAGGAGATCTTATCTTAAAGAAGACCTGACAGAAACCCAACAAGCTTCATCCAAACTAGCATGGCCCTTACAGAGTGGTCGAAGAGGTGGTCTTGGGCATATATCGGCTGGAGAATTTGGATGGAGAGCCATTCCCAATCCTTGGAATGCCGACTATCTAAAAAAGTATTACTAATAAATTTATATTAGCTCTATTTGTTTGAACCTTTGTTTCATCTGTATATGTACACGAAAGAAATATTGTGAATGGGGAATGAAATAAGTGTTCTCTCCTATCTTATTATTTGAATGGCATTTAGATTGAAGGTATTATCCAACTTAATCTACATAACACCATCTGTGGTGAAGTATCTCCTCCTTAACTCTCAGTGACATAACAGTATAGATGGGGACCACCTCGTCTGTATACTCTCAATAACATCGAGAGGGGGGAACATGTTAAACATAATTAACTCTCTTGGCCGAGACGACAGTGAATGGATAAGATGACGCTCAACCATGCACTCTCAAAATGATAACAAGGGACTTATGATATAACACCATAATTTAGTGGATTCAAATTTAAAGTATCTTAAGTGTGGTTCATATTAAACATCATTAACTTGGTGAATTAACTCTCTCGGCTGAGATGATAGTGCATGGAGGAGATGACGCTCAACCATGCACTCCCAAAATGATGAGAGGGGACATGTGATATAACACCATAATTTGGTGGATTTAAATTTAAAATAACTTAAGTGTGGTTCATATTAAACATCATTAACTTGGTGAATTAACTCTCTCGGCCAAGACGACAGTGCATAAACGAGATGATGCTCAACCATGCACTCTTAAAACGACGAGAGGGGACTTGTGATATAACACCATAATTTAGTGGATTCAAATTGAAACATCAGGTGATGGCATACATGCAAGCAAGCAGAGATAATTTATAAAAGCGAGACAAATATATCATTCATTCATATTAAGAAAGAGCTGTGTTTAGAAATATTTGAATAAGTTTATCAAAAAAAGAGCATATAAAGCTATTACATAAAAGAGGGTATCGGTCACAGGCGACCACCCTATGCAGTCGGCTCCATATTATGATCAGACCCTCTAACTCCTTCGTCGATTGGAACTTGCTCCACTAGTATGGCTGACCCATCAACATTACCCTCGTCTTGAGGATGGATGTCTAGTGCATTGATATCTGCTTGAATTAAGGCCTTAGTAATTACCTCATCCTCCTCGACCTTTGGAAAAGATTCAACGTACTCCAAAGCATCAGCCATGAAGGGATCTTCCATATCAAGAGACTCGAGCTCAGAGCGAATGAAAGAAATTACCTCTAAAAATTTGGTGTTGATCCAGTGGCATGCCGTCTTAAGACCCCTCTAAAAGTACTCCATGCCAAAACCAAGGAATTCACCAGACGTCTTGTAGGTTTTTACTGCCTCGTCCTTGATCCTTTGGATGACTTCGGCCTATAGGGCCTCGTCATTGGCTCTCTGGACGGTTGCAGCCAAGTCAGTAGCATGCTTGGCGACTTGAGTCTTCATAGTAGTCAGCTCCTCGTTCATCTTCGTCAGAGCCTTGGTGTGTTCAAGCTTGAGTTTGTCTAATGTCTTCCCCTGCTCACCATACTTCCTCTTCAGATCGGACAAATCTCCAATGGACTTCTCTCCCTCTTGAAATTTTGGCACGTTCTCTATGGCCCATTTGTTGATGGAGATGAAGGATCACACAACGTGCAAAAGTTAGGAACATATGTTAGTGTTAAGCAAAGTAAAAGGGGGTAGGAGACGATATATGAGTTTTGTAGAGCTAGTACCTATCCCAGATGATGAAAACTAAAGTCTAAGGTCTTCAGTGGTGGCATCTTCTCCAAGAACTCAAGGTATACCTTAGAAGGATAGCCGAGCAAACTATCTTTTGAACTCCTAACAGAGGGGATGGTTGATGAAAGGTTGGACTCGAGTTGAGCAAGATTGGCCGCCCAGAAGTTTTCAAATGAATCCCTCGAAGAGGAACCAACCCCCTGGGCAGAAGGAGTCACTCTAGGCCTCACCTCTTTTTCTCGGCGTGTATCAGGAAGAGGGACAGGCACTTTTCTCTTCTGGCTGACCTTAAGGTCAAGTGGCTCACCAATAGTTGTCTTCCTTATGGGCTGTTTTCCCCCTTCTTCAGTACAAATTTTAGGCTGGGGGCCGTTGTATCCCAGAGTGTGGTGGACGATCTGCAATTTGGAAGAAAAAACCGTCAGTAACAATAAAAGTGAGAGTTGATAGAAGACTTAAAAAACAACAAGAAATAAGATCAGTCACGTAGCTCGGCCAGGGGGTCAACTCGTAGTCCAACCTCATTTAAGAGAGCATGAGTCACTATAGCCTTAAATTTTGGAACAAGACGTTCCTCCCCCAAGCTTTGTAAGTATGTTACCATATCTCAATTTGATACTCTCATGTCGGGATCTAGTTTGGCCCACCTTCAAGGGTTAGCTCAGTCACGAGGAACTCTCGGCTCGTCCTTTGATAGTTCGACACTCACCGAGAATTCCCAAGCACCGGAGATAAAAAAGTATCTCGACTTTCAGAAATGGTTAGAGGTTTGGGTAACCTGGACTATCTTCTTATAAGGATTCCTTGACCCCAGATGGTAATACGCTACCTGGGTTTAAGAAGAAGATATGTGGTAGTAGGCTTTGAAGATATATGTGGAAAGGTCATCCGTGAATTTCCTCAACCACAGTATGATGTAGCCGAGGATGACCCATCAAGAATTTGGCACCAGTTGGGTCGGGGAAAGCTCCAAGCTAGATATAATGGCTCGTATGGCAGGGTAAAAGGGTAATCTGAAGCCAAGTTTGAACATCTACTCGTACACTATAATCTCGCCATCTTGGCTACCATAGGCCCTCTCTCCCTCGGCTGGTACAAGCATTGTTATGTCAGATTTAATGCCATAAAGATATCTCCAGAAGAGAAGATCAGACTCTTTAATGTAGGAAGGAAACCACTCGACAAAAGTATAGTCGGCAGAGACCTCGGCCTCAGAGGCAGATTTAGAGATGACCTGGATTGAAGACCCACTATAAGCATCCTCGTTCAGGATTTGGAGAGAAGAGTCATCTCGGCCGAAATACTTGGCTTTCCTTAATGACGTGGTATGAGCCGAGGTCTCGACTACCTCAGGGTCAGCAACAAGGGATGGGGGCATCCTCATGGCCTCCTCGAATGAGTCCCTCCTATCGGTCGGAGTAGATGACGATCCGTCATCTCGGCCCTATTAACCTCAGAGAGAGGGGTATATGGTTTTTAGAGGGATAGGGAAAGTGGGTCGTACCCAAATGGGGTCGTCCCCACGCTTTGCCTCATACTCTTCTTCTACCCTACGAATCTCCTAGAAGCACCTCTCCCTAAGTGAAGGAAAATCTTCAGCTAACTTAGAGAGATCTTGCAACATCCAAGAGCTGAGGCAACACTTGAGCTACCAGGATAAAAAATAAGTGAAAGGAACAAATAACTTAAGGGTTTGACTAACTTTGACTGAAGATCAAAGGGGGAAAAGGATCATTTTGAGCAAGAATGAGACAAGAACAATTTGAAGATTGGCCTGAGAAGATGACTGGAACATCACCGGAGTGGGTTAAAAAAACCTAGCTAGGGCGGTGCAAGCCCAAAAATAAGTAGATAAAGCTCCCTATAACCTATACCTACCCAAAAACCACTAGGAACCACCAAGAAATAAGCCGTAGACACCTAACACATTCGTCGGAATGTCGAATAAACCCATCGAAAAAATAAAAACCTTATATCAAGCCAGAAAACTAAACAAGCTTGAAAGAAATGGCAAAAGAAGGTTACCTGGAAGGAATTGAGGAATGAGGAAGCAAGAATGGCCTTGGAAGATGCTTGGAAACACAGGAGCAAGAGGTAGAAATCTATGGTTCTAGAGAGAGGGCGCGAGAAAGATTGAGAAGCAAGGAAAGAGAAAATGGTTTTGAAAAAACCAATTAAATACTAGCAATAATTTTTGCACGTTTTGCAAAGCGGGGCACAACTCCCCATATACCTCATCATGTAAAGTGTGAAACCCTAAGCGTTCAACCGTCATTCATGCCTCGATTAGACACAACCCTATGGGAACTATGACAGTTGTCATGCCAGGCTACCACTCACTTGATAGCTGCCATATATCCTTTCAGCAACTACGATCAGTGTCACCAGACGACATCACATCATTACCCCTCGGCCTCATCCACACGCCAGAGACTAAGGGCTAGGGGTGATCTATATGCCAAGTGCGGCCTCGTTCATGAACATACAACATTGGCCATATCCGACCTTTACCAATCGTCCAAAAGTGGGATGCTGTAACTCGATCGGATGAGGCTCGGCTAAGACTGACTCGTCTTATGAGTCAACTCAGGATGCCTCGGCCTTGACCTTCATCAACTAGACATTAAGAGAAGCCTGTGTTAGTCCTATGACTTGAGTATCCTCATCCTTGGACCCCTCTAAGCCGATGAAGATAGACCAAGACTAACCAGCATCGCTAGTGTCTACTCTGTAGATCATCTACTCAGGCTCAGCCAGCATGGTTGGCCGAGGTTACATGGCTAATAGGGCGCGTGTATTGGGGGACGCGTGAGGATGTGAACGTGGGCATATATCACACGTGGACCAAAATCGCTATACCTGGATCATTCCCTCACGTGAGGGAATATTTTATTATCATGACATACATGTGACAGTGTCAGGTGTCTTCCCTAGATTGGCTAGCTCATTTGGCACATGCTCATTGCATGCTTGGGGAGTACACTACACCCCCAAGCACTATATATACCATCCATCTTCTACCTTATAGGGGATCGACTATTCATCATACTAGCAAAACTCTGTAAAAAATATACAGAAGAGAGAGAAAGGCTTAGTGTTGTATTTACTGGCCATTAGTTCCATTCTTATAGTGAAAACCACCATTCACACTGCACAGTGGACGTAGGCTCTGGCCGAACCACTTATATTTGTTGTTATCTCCTTCATTGCCTCATCTCTTTCTATATTTATTTCTGTAAATACTCCATTGTTAACTAGTTTGAGCTCATATCTTCATCTTGACTTGGTGATACCAGATTTGGTATTATCAGTTTACACCTCGAAGCCAAGGTATCAGATATTATGGATGAATATGACACCACTCGCCATCGTACATCTCCATATCGACCTCAAACCAATGGCGCCATAGAATTGGTTAACAAAAACATATAAAAAATTATTAGTCGGATGATAGAAAACTCCAAAGCATGGAGCGAAAACCTCCGATATGCCCTTTGGGGTGACCGCACCTCTATCAGAACACCTATCGGTGCTACCACATACTATCTAATATATGGCATGGGGGCAACCCATTGATCTTGAAATACCATCATTGCACATTTTTCTAGAAAATTAAATAATCAAGGTTGATTGTCTTCAATCCCGGTACGAAGAATTGGCATTATTAGACGAACGGAGGCCTAAAGCAGTATATCAGAATCAAGGCTACTAATATCGAATATACCGAGCCTTCAATAAGAGGGTAAAAGACCGAGGTG
Organism: Sambucus nigra; assembly: GCA_949130495.1. Lineage (NCBI taxonomy): Eukaryota > Viridiplantae > Streptophyta > Magnoliopsida > Dipsacales > Adoxaceae > Sambucus > Sambucus nigra. Next base: position 525,980,851 of record OX422220.1, read on the forward strand.
TTCGTGAAGGAGAGATGGTGTTCAAAGGAAATTGTGAACCCGTGTATGACTGATGGGGTAAATTCAAACCTAACTTGAGTTACATCATCAAGAAATTAATAACGGGAGGAGCAGCCATCTTCGCAGATATAGATGGAGAAGAATTGGACAAACCTATCAATTTAGTGAGATTAAAAAAGTTTTACCCCTGATATATCTGGATCATCACCGTCAGCCACTTGAATCTAAAATATCACCGTCGCATGGCACCCCTAAAAATAAGAACTAAGTTTGACCTGATTCTTCACAAACAATTCAAAATTTTCCACTAGATAATGTATATGTACACCTCTAATTCCTAATTTATAGAGATACATAGGCAACCAGACAGGGAAACTCGGGTTTAGTTATTACCAAATACAAAACCAACTGTTAAATCTTTCGATTGACACCTCAATATGCTACCCTCTTACATCATATTCACATTGTTGGCACCATTTTTTATCTACATTAATTTAGAAACAAGATAAGTTAATTCAAAATGTAACATTTAAGACTTCCTTGTTATTTTATTTATTCTTTTTCGAAAAGAAAATCCTTACATTGAACATAAAAAAATACTTAAAGTTACATTTTTAAGCAAATCTAAAAAAAACATGCAACCCCAAAACAATCCAAAAATGACCTAAGCTCACGACCAACCACGAACAAAATCCACCACTATAATAAAAAACCGTAAGACGTGAGAACCACAAATAAATCCAAACCACAAATGCCATGCCTACCCATGACCAACCAGCCCCTTCACAACCATATATTATCAAAGGTAGACATGATGCCCTCCAAGTCTTAATCCTCCAATTGACGAGTACTCTGAGCAACCTCGTCAGTCCTACTCCTAGTGAGATAACCTTGAAAAATCTCCTCCCGGGCAAAAAGAAAATTTGTCCTGATGTTCGGGCATACCGTGGTAACCCATATCCACCGAATGTACTCTTCACTATTAGATAAGAGAGAAGAAATAGCAGCAGAAATCCTAAGTTGACGCCTCCAATGCCATAGCCAAGCCGCCAAATCACTTGAATTTTTGATCGAGTTAATGGTAACCACGACTCCGTTATAGGAACTTCTTAGTCGATACCGAACTGGATCAAGATTTGTCCAGGGAAGTAGCTTGAAATCTTCATCATTTCATATAGTTGTACAAAAGACCATCCCGTCGCGAGAAGAGCAGGGAAAGAGTGTATCCACCAAGGGACGACCCACAAGGTTATGAAACCAGAACTCCCACGCTTTGATGTTTGATCATTTATGGAAAGAAAAAAACCTCCTAAAAACTTATCACGCTAATGGGGGGACCTTAGTGAAGGATGCAACAACTAGAAGCTCTCATGCAACCACATGTGGAGTAAAAAAGGGTTATCCCCATAACCAGGTCATCTTCATATTCACCCCTTGCTACCTTACTCGTGGTAGTCAAAGTATCAGCAAGGATCGTCACCACTGGCGATGAGTCATTGGACATGCCAAAGGCAATATACAAGACAAACACGTCCATGTCTAAGTCAGGCTGCTGAAATAGCACGAGACACACCAAGCATAAAATTGTCGTCCCACGATGATGAAATATATTGAAGCATAAATTTGCAGTGGATCGAGCATAATATTTGTGGTGGATCGAGCAGTGAAGAATCACTTTTCTTAAGGTCTTATTTTCTCCCACTACAAGAGTTTGCTATCGAATTTTAGACAAATTACCTCCAAGATACAACAATCCAAATGGAATCTTTAGTTAGCAATCCTAAAGGGTTCCCTGTAACACTCGGTGAAACTGATTGAATAAATTGATAAATAAGAGAGAAAATGAGAGAATGATCTCACAAGTTGATAATGAAAAAATGGTTGGATCATATGCTTTTATAGACCCATTTGTGTCTTTTCATGAATAGGCATTATACTAATAGTGATGTTGGTTCATTAATAAACATATTTTAAAGGTTATATCTATTTATGAATTGACACATAACTAAGGGACATACTTATTCATTAATTGACCCATCTTTTCACTCATTATCTATTTTTATCTCTTATTTTCTTCATAATATTACAGTCTCTCCAACAATCCTCCACTAGATTGTAATATTTCGTCAGTTTCTTCATTGATATACTCATGAATACAAGAAGGTATATTTCTATTTAAACCTTCAATTAGGGAGTGCATTTCAAAGCGAAAACTAAGACATAGGTTTGTTATGCATTAAACCTTGTCTTAATATGTTAACATAGGAAATACATCACACGTGAAATATCTCAGCTTCTACGAGATGTCTTTATATAAGTTAGCACTATTATGGCATTGTGCTCTATCTTAGTCTCATGAACATATACAAGCTGCTAAAAGCGACACCATTTCTTATATTCACATACGTGAAGTTTGTTTACATGTCTTTGCTACTTTAGAAATAAATCTGTAGGCCCCACTTTACTAACAAATAACTTTGCTTTCGCGGAATTTCAATCAAGGATGAATGCAAATTAACTTTCTCTTTTTTTTAAAAACTCTTTTTCCAATTTTATCATACCACACCAAATTGTGAATCAAATTAACTTAACCAAATTTTATCTTCTTTAACCTAAGCATGCATCTAGTGACTAACGCAAGTAAAATAGAGTAAAACAATACTCACAATGCCGATGTACGAGGAAACCCAAAACGGGAGAAAACCTCGGACGGCCCAGGATAGACAATCATTATGACAATGGTTTTACAAAGTCAAATGGTAGTCTTATACAACGACTCGATCCACCCACGAGACTTGACGCTCCTCTGATCTTCTACCAATCTTCACAATGCCCACTTATAAAGTAACCTTCTTCCACGATGCTCGTCCACAACACGCGCCTCCATGAATGCCTCGGTGTCCACCGACATGGCCTTGTGTCGTCTACGATGTTGAACACGAAAGTAACCTTCTTCGCTTCTCCACCGCAAAACTAGCAATGTTCAAGTGTTGATCAAACCCAACTTGGTGCCACAAAGATCACATAAACATGTGGTAATGATAACTCAGATCTTTGTAAACTCTAAAGATGTTTTTAAGTTTAAAACCTTAGAAACCTTTGTGTACAAAACTCTCTAGAATGAAACTATTTTTTTTACTGCACACCCTTCGAAAAAACAGACTGGAACACACCTTAAACATTATTTTTTAAGGCGGTGGCAAATCTCGTTTGAGCGAGACACTGTGTCGTTCAAACGACATCAGGTCTCGTTCAAACGACATCAAGTGTCGTTTGAATGACGTCGTCAGATTGGAGTTTTAATTAAACCAACTTTGAAAACAGAGTTTTGCTTAAAACCAACTCTTATCCAACTCTAATCCGTCCACATCTAATTAAAACGAAGTGTAAACAATTAAAACATTTCAAAAATATATTCCTTTAAACATAACATCCTTATTTTTATAAAATAAAATCCTGAGTTTCATTAACATTATGCATTCATACCTATGTGATCTCGGAATGCAATTAAACGTTGAAGACAAGAAATTGCACCTATTAAACTTCAGCATGATTAATTCCTTATAGCTTTTTCGCAACGTCTTCAATTAATCTTCGATACGTCATAGTCTCGCAGTGATCAGATAATAAAAATCTACCTATGACTTAAACGTATTTTGTTCCGAGAATAAATCAAAACTACATTAAGACTCAATTGGAAATTTGGTCCTTACAAATCTACCCCTTTGACTATTTCGGGACAAAACCAACAGTGAAATGCCTATGCCGGGCCGTTAAGCCGTATGAAGCCTAAATCCCATCCCATAAAACCCAAAATAAAAAATACATCATCAGTACAGGATAAGACTCCAAAATAATGGACCAGCAAGCATGAAACTGTCTCTGAATGTATGAATATGATGTAGACTTTAAATCTCGAATCTCTTTAAGCATGCCTACCCACATTAAACAAACAAATACCTAGTGAAGTATGGAGGAACAATGATATAAATCAATGTGAAAAATCAAATCCGAATCATTTGTTATGTGAGTAAAGCATGATATCAATATGTGACAAACATGAACATGATACCAATATGTTAACCAAAAAAAAACTCACAAAACTCCCGCTATGTGATTAAAGCATGATATCAATATGTGACAAACATGAACATGATACCAATAAGTAAACAAGATATCAATATATTAACCTAAAAAAAACTCACAAAACTCCCCCTACATCACATACATCTCTCCCCCTTTTTGTCTCGAATAGACAATCCGATGAAAAGATAAACAAATCTAGCATGTGATATAACAATATGATTAAATCAACCTTGAAGAATAACTAGATAAACATGAAATAATAAGCTAATAATGATCAATAATGAAAAAATCAGTAGCCAACAAACAATGAATCACACTAAGAATATATCAATCAAATCAGGTGTGATTAAACGAAATAAAAACAACAAAATATGTCAACGATCAAAGTAAACTGCATAAACAAAATCCCAGTAGCAAAATATGAATCAATATGAAGCAGGGTACTGAAATAGAAATCAACCAGAAATAATCAAAACTGGTCAAACAGGTTGTCATTCGAATGATCCAAGGATATCGCTTGAACGAAATGCGACATCACTCGAACGAAACGAGATGTCGTTAGAACGACAACATCAAAGTATCACAGTTTCCCCAGAATGTTAAACAGTGTTGCCCAGTGAAAAATTTTCCATAAAAGACTTACTACAGTAGCTAAACTATAAATCTCAAAATAAACAACTATGAGTAACATGCTAACATAGTACCGATGTGTTCAAACATGTAGATGGAATGTATGGGCGTGAACTACAACAAATGAATCACAATTCCCACACATCGAAACGATCAAGAAGCTCTAATAGCAATAAATCATCAAACTTTATCATAGCCATATATGATAATTAAAGAGTTAGCTTAATGAACTAAACATACATCATGCACACAAATCCGGAATATTGACGATTCTACAAACAATAGCATCATGACACTTCAACCTTAGGATTCTTTGTGCTAACCCGTTTACGAAAATTTAATCCATCCAAACTCCCTCAATATATATCATCTTTTTCTTTAGAATGAACTAAACTAATTTGGCCCAATTTTGGCATGTGATTCTTTTTATTGCCTTTTAATTTTTTCGGTCTCTTTTAAACGGTGGCTTTCACGACGAGTCAATTTTACACTCTCGCATCCCTTTCCCGTGAACACTCATCAATTTTTCAATTTTAATCCTCACGGTAAATGGTAATTACATGAACATTCATCCTTACGTCTACTTACGCATAGATGACAAGATTGAGATAAGAACGTCTCACCAAACCCAAATATGAAAAAATAGTCAAACATCCATATAAAATCGTGCATGTGTGCAATCATGGCATATAAACAATGTCGAATCAAAACGCATATCAACTTCGAAACAACCCCATAATACAATGGTTAAGATCATTCTAAGCATCGATAATTATGACCAAATATCCTAGCCACATGGATAATGGAAGAAATGGGGTCTAAGCACACCAATATGCCACATCAAATATGTCAACTCAAGACATAAAAAGAAATCGAAATCTTTTTTGACTTTTTCAACATATCTTGACTCAAATAAAAGCAAAATCTTTTTGGATTTTCTCAAAATATTTCAAAATAAAAAATCTTTCTGTATTTTTCAGATAAAACACAATAAATGAAAAAATAAAATACAAAATACAAAATGATAAACATGTCATAATACTAACAAAGTATATATCATGAATGCAAAGACTAGCATATTACAATCATGGTAATACAATCATCCGTTGGATATAGCACGGGAAGAATCAAGTGCAACCAAATGAGAACCATGAAGTTTTAGTCCTAAAGCCTCTAAGTCCGATTTCCTAACCCAAGTATGTGTAACATAACACATGAGGTTTTTGGGAACCCAAATGATTTTATTCCTTAACTTCCTAGGAGCATTCCTAAGGTCATAGCAAAAACGTCTGAGGTGACCTTTCCAACCACAATGGGAACAAGTGTAAACGTGGTGAGAATGGTTACCAAAAAGTCGACATCTCCTCGTTTTCCTAGTGGGCTCTATTATACGGTTGGTATAGGCTTTAGGGGTGGAAACAATTCTCTTGTCGTAGCCTATACCAAACCTATCTCTTTTGACTTGGACGGTGCCTAACATCCTATCCAATTTCTTCGACCTAGACTCCAAGTCAATCTTAACTCTAGACGAGTCTCTCAAACTTTCCTCCAACTCCTTAATCCCACCCTGAAGTAGACGCCTAGTCTCCTCAAACTCTAAAATTTCCTTTTTTAAGGCCTCCATCTAACCTTTAAGGGTATCTCTCTCTTTCTCGACGTACTCTATCTTCTCCCTAAGCTTCTTCTCCCGTGCCCTAAGATCCTCAATCAACGCATCATTATTTTCTACGGCACGCTCATTCAACTTAGCTTGCAATTTCGAGTTAGCCTTTTTCACTTTCACCGTCTCCTCAAACAACTCTCGAAATGTAACTTGTAACTCACTTACGTCGATCTCCTCATCCTCGCTCTCATCACCCTCACTCTGTCGGGAAGCACTCTCAATGGCCTCGGAAGTGTCATGCATATGAGTGTCCTCAGGAGAAGATATATCGTCGTCGCTCACATGATATGCCATAAACACAACAAAGTAACGCTCAATGGGGGAACTCTCTCCGTCTTTCGGTTCACTATTACTTAAGGTGGCGTTATATGAAATTGATTTCTTGCCCTCTTTGTTAAGTCTAGTGGGACATTCAGCAACCTTGAGACCATACACCTCACACCCAGAACACCTATCAGACTCATCTTTCTTAGGTTTCTCACTCTTATCCCCCGGGGTGGAGTCTCCATTGTTCTTGAATTTCTTAAACTTTTTGGCATCTTTCGATTACTTATGAAATTTAAGAAACTTTTTGAACTTGTTATCCAACAAGACGACATCCTCAAAGTCAGAATTGGAATCGTCATTCGAAACTTTAATAACCTCCTTCAGGGCTTTCAAAGCAATGCCCTTTTCTTTATTTGGCACTTTCTTGGAGGTAAACATATCTAGTTCATAGGTTTGCAAGTCACCTACGATCTCTTCTAGTTTTGATGAGTTAAGCACACCATGGGAATTCATAACGGTCATTTTTGCATCAAACCTACTAGGCAATGATCTCAAAATTTTCTTAATCACTCAGTTATCGGGAATCACCTAGGTTAAAAGACGCATTAACAGTAATGGACAACCTAGTGTAAAACTCATCAAACATCTCACTCTCTAACATCTTAATCGTCTCGAACTCTGTAGTAAAATTTTGCAACTTAGACTCCCTAACCCTACTCGTACCCTCGTGAGTGAGTGCAAGTGTATACCAAGCTTCTTTTGATGTTTCACAAGTCATGATTCAATTGTACTCTTCAGGTGTGACATGTGAGGAAATAACGTGCAGACCTTTAGAGTTATACACTGCAAGCCTATGTTCAGTCTTAGTCCATGACTCAGCGGGTTTAAAAGTAGTGACCTCACCCTCTCGTGTGACAGTTGGTGACCAACCCTTTTCAACAATCAACCATACACGCTCATCAATGGATATTAAAGAATTTTTCATTCGCATTTTCCAATAAGCATAATTAGTACCATAAAAAATAGGAGTGCGAAAACTATCATAATTTCCCCAATTCATCCTTACGAGAAAAATGGATCAAACACAATAAAAATGCATTTTCATCTCTGATACCAATTTTTTGGCCCCACTTTACCAGTGCGATGGCCCGGGACGATGCGGTACTTGTGATATTTCAGCATGGGACGCATTTTATTTGACAATTTTTTAGATGTTAAATACTATCGGATGGGATACTTTATATTGGCATTGGAAGCATATCACATTATGGCAGGGTAACGTTCCGCAGTTTAATGAATCTTCCACTTTTTTGATGGGCTGGTTAAGATATTATTTATGGTTAAACTCTTCACAAATTATCAATGGATATAACCCTTTTGGTGTGAAAAGTTTATCGGTCTGAGCGTGGATGTTCTTTTTTGGACATCTTGTTTGGCACAAATAACTTTGCTTGCTCAGAATTTCAATCAAGGATATATGCAAATCAACTTTCTTGTTTTTTGAAAAACTCTTTTTCCAATTTTATCAAACCACACCAAATTGTGAATTAAATTTAACTTAACCAAATTTTATCTTGTTTAACCCTAAGCATGCATATAGTGATTGAAGCAAGTAAAATAAAGTAACGAAATACTCATAATGCCGACGTACGAGGAAACCTAAAATAGAAGAAAACCTTGGACGGCCCAGGACAGACAATCACAATGACAATGGTTTTACAAAGTCAGACGGTAGTCTTATACAACGACTCATTCCACCCACGAGACCTGACGCTCCTCTGATCTTCTAAAAATCTTCACACTGCCCACCCAGAAAGTAACCTTCTTCCATAATGCTCGTCCACAGCAAGCGCCTCCATGAATGCCTCGGTGTCCACCGATATGGCCTTATGTCGTCTACGATGTTGAACACGAAAGTAACATTCTTTGCTTCTCCACTGCAAAACCAACATTGTTAAAGTGTTGAACAAACCCAACTTGGTGCCACAAAGATCACATAAACATATGGTAATGATAACTCAGATCTTTGTAAACTCTAAGGATGTTTTTAAGTGTAAAACCTTAGAAAACTTTGTGCAAAAAACTCTCTGGAATGAAATAGTTTTTCGTACTGCACACCCTTCGAGAAAATAGACTAGAACACACCTTAAATATTATTTTTTAAGGTGATGGCAGATCTCGTTTGAGCGAGACACTGTGTCGTTCAAACGACATCATGTATCGTTCGAACGACATCAAGTGTCGTTTGAACGACGTCGTCATATTAGATTTTTAATTAAACCAACTTTGAAAACAAAGTTTTGCTTAAAACCAACTCTTATCCAACTCTAATCCGTCCACATCTGATTAAAACGAAGTGTAAACCATTAAAACATTTAAAAAACATTTTCCTTTAAAAATAACATCCTTATTTTTATAAAATGAAATTTTGAGTTTCATTAACATTATGAATTCATACCTATGTGATCTCGGAATGCAATTAAACCTTGAAGATGAGAAATTGCACCAATTAAACTTCAGCATGATTAATTCCTTGTAGCTTTGCCGCAACGTTCTTAATTAATCTTTGACACGTTATAGTCTCGTAGTGACCAGACATTGAAAATCTACCTATGACTCAAACATGTTTTGTTCTGAGAATAAGTCAAAGATACATTAAGAATCAATTGGAAATTTGGTCCTTACAAAATCCCAGATTTGAACTTCAGTAAGAGTTTACAACTCATCCTCGTTTCGCATCAATTTGCATTAAACATCCTGGAAGGGACAATATAATAATTTTTAGTGCACAAACAATCACTTATCAGTAACTTGTTTTTACCCATTAAACTTTTGAATATTAGGAGTTCTACTAAGTTGGGTTACCATTACTGGTGATTTTAGAAAGAAAAAAGGTCTTAGTCTTATTAAACTAGATGTATCATTTACTTAATCTCTCGAGATTTCTTTAGTAAAAGTATTTGTTAAGTTCTTTATTGACTAAACATAAAAAATATGATTAATGTCATTTTTGTATTTGACATATTATGTCTTAAACTAATACGTCTGTATTACAAAATTTGTATACTCTCAATAAAGTATATCATAATCACACTACAAAAAATTAGATGGCACTAGTTATGGCCACAACAATATATTTCACAGTCATTATATTTCTTTGACTTACATAACCAAATAATATATGCTCATATGCCTCATTCCTATCTTTGATAATAACCATTATCTTTAGATAGGCACACCCATAATTCCAAGATTAATGAGATGGGCATCGACAAATAACCTCCACCATTGTTATGATTTATGAGAATAAAAATCGCATTTCTTATTTTCATACCAAAAAAATTTCAATGGTCATATTCTTCCATATTTTTCATATATGTAGTTGTGTTTCCCTTTGTTGTTATCCGACTAACATCTTGACATCCTATTATTTGAATAGAAAATTTCTTAAAGCAATACTTGCACCGAATTAAATAAATACCTTATCAAAATATCAATAATGTTACATAAAAATATGTATCATAGTAATGATCAATTTCTCAATGCAATTTCATACCATGGACCTGTCATTTTAGTACAAGCTTTTCGTACATATATATGGAGTGACTTCACAGCGTCCTCTTAAAACACAATTGTATTATTTAACCTCAATGCCACAATTACCACAAAGTCTTTAATGAATTTATGATTAGATTCTACCATCTATAAAGCAGTCATTAAACCGCTCGATTATGAATCATATTATCAAAAATTCATTGATTATGTTTATAACCACTAATTGTTGGTTTGTCACCGTAGGCGAACAAATTTAATAATTTGATCGTCCCCTCACATATTTAGAGATTTATAATTTGAATAACATCGTTTTCCATGATTTTTACTTATTATTTTTATTTCTCTTCCATTTTTTTATAAATATTACATTTTTGCCAACAATAATCCCCCACCATAATGTAATATTTCTTCATTGGAAACTAAGTGCATGTTCACCATCTAACATTTCAATTTAAAATAATGAGCACTATTTTAGATTTAATTATGTGTCTTGTACATATTAAAAGATACCCACATGGTTATATAGTTGTTGATATACAAAAAAATTATCATCACATAATGACAAGAAAATAATAAATATATATTATCATCATATATTAATATTGGACTTATTCCTTTTAAAAAAATTAAGTTATGTAATTTAATGTCCTGTTATGAACAGTACACCATTCACGACAACAACCATACCAAATAAGATGCCATATTTTTTTTATGGGTTCTCATTCTTTATTAAATATAGATGATTTTCACGAGAGAAGAAAAAAAAATTCTAACCTCAAAAACAACATATGAACAAATATATGAGAAACTCGTACAAACCCATCCATCAATGTCAAATTTAAAGATATTTATAAACACTCCTTTTAAAGGTTCAAAACCATATAAATATTTGTAATATTAGGTCCAAGTCAGTATTCCTCGTACTAGATCCATTAGCAACTTATATGGGTATGCTTGAGTTTTAATGTAAAAGGAAGCTCACATAAATATTTTATATTCCTTCATGTATCCACATGACATGTGAAGAAAATTGAAATTAATGTTATAAAAACTCAAATAGTCATAACCATTGTCAAGATGACCACACCAATAAGTTAATGTTTCCATAAACTTTCTTATAACAATTGGAAAGTGACGTTTCAAAACAAATAAAACCATATACAAATCATTACTTTTAAGAAAATAATCAGCATAACCGCGTGTCTCTTCAGACAAGTAACAACCAAAACCACTAAAACGGTTTAAATAATAACAGTACTGAAAGTCATATAAAATCCACTATAATCGTAAATAACACATAGTTTGCATAATACTTATCCGAAAACATGCGCATTAAGAAAAACAAATTCACGAAAATTCTTTCAAAAACAATGAATGGAAATCCAACATTACAAACATGACACTAGTTGCAGAATGACTCACAAAGCAAGCATAAGAAATAATCAAATTTTGGTGGAAAAAACTTTAAATATCATAAAGTTTGTCGAAACATCTTAAACTATTTCCATACATAAAAACGTTTAAAATGCTATCTATGTAACATATTATTAAACCATATTTGACAACTTAGAGATGAGAGATTTGAATGGTGTAATTTTAAACCATGACTAACATATCGTAATTTATATATACGGTGTTTTATGTTATATCCCTCTCATCAAATTGAGACTTGAAATTAAAAATCCTCGCTTAAAAACCCAAAATACTATTTTTTTTCATGGTTGTGTGATTCACCATGAGAACTTTTCACATTCTTCTCACCCTCAAAAGTTAAAACCTTGAGATTGAAAAGGAAAATATAATGAAGGATAAATTTGCGGCGGATCGAGGAGTGAAGAATTATTTTCCTTGAGGTTTTATTTGACCCCACTACAAGATTTTGCTATCGGATCTTCAGGCAAATTACCTCTAAGATAAAAAAATTCAAATGGAATCTTTAGTTAGCAATCCTAAAGGATTGCCTCTAACACTCGATGAAACTGATTGAATAAATTGATAAATAAGAGAGAAAATGAGAGAATAATCTCACAAGTTGATAATAACAAAATGGTTGGATCATATCCTTTTGTAGACCCCATTTGTGTCTTTTCATGAATATGCATTATACTAATAGTCATGTTGGTTCATTAATAGACATATTTGAAAGGTTATGTCTATTTATGAATTGACACATATCTACAGGACATACTTATTCATGAATTGACACATCCTTCCACTTATTATCTATTTTTGTCTCTTATTCTCTTCATAATGTTACAATCTCTCCAGAACTATGTATGCCTCAAACTACCATCTCAGTGTCCCATGAAGCGGGCTACCATATCCATAAGATGGACTCAGTCTCCCCTTAGCATCCTCTGGCTTACTGCCGAGGTAGTATGAAACTGTACCACAGACTCACGACCAGACATATAAGCATCAAGGAGGTAGGACTCCATCCACAAGGGATAACCCAGCATAGAGAAAAGAAATCCTCGTAGGTAGGACCCACCTCGGTTAGCCCAAGGCGAAACACATAGTTGTTGGAATCCTAACAAAATTTTATAGATTTCATTAAAAAATCATAAAGGAGGGAAATGACTATCACTGCAAATATGGGTCTTTATTAATCTCATTTCCTCCCAACCAATCAATAACCCGAGCTTGATTATATAAGAAAAGATAAAACTACGTCAATATCAAATATATTTTTCCATAAATGATAGACCTTCAAATTCATACTAGTAGACGATAAAAATGGTCACTCCATATAAAATCAAACTGTAATATTCATCAAACTACCCAAAAAAAAATTGCCCATTGAGAGTTAAACTAAAATAATGAAGATTCAAAAAGAAAAAATGATTCCTCTAGCAAACCAATTTCATATCCTCCAACAGTTTCCAATCTGATTTCCCTCACCGTTGAGAATGAACTGGACGAAGCCTGCAAAAATAATTCACTACTTAATATATACATATGTGTACATACACAGATATATGCTTATTAAGTAAAATCCACATTAAATATTTTTATGTTCATCGTTTGTTATTCTCAAATTTAAGAACGATAAACTAAAAGATAACATGTGAATGAAAAATAAATACAAAAAAAAGATTTATGGAAAAAATAAAATATAGGATTGTCACATTCAAATAACTTAAATTCCACTAATCGTCAATACGCCAAAAAATAAAACAACCAATTTTCTTTTTTGTATTTAGAGAACATGAAAAGATGTCTAAGATTGAAAAACATTCAAATTATAAAGCATTAGAATATAATAGGATAAAATCATTTCCCTATAAAAATATAGACACACGTAGCACTAAAGAGTTCATAACTCATAAATTCTAATCGCCCATAGTTTTTTAAGGAGGTATAGCCCAAATGTGTTAATGGTTCTAATATTAAAATGAAACTAGTCAAAACCAATCACAAACCAAAATGGGGTCAAAATGTTATCCCAATATATGAAAAAATTACAAAAAGGGAAAGAAAAGGGGAATACAAAGGCAGTAAACATCCAATACAGACTAAATGTGCGGATACACCATGTAGCACACATACGACACACTACATCTACCATTTATAATCAATCCAAATATTCACAATGAAGTAAACAAATAGATCAATGTATCTCTCATTATTGTGATTTTTATTGTTAAAATGTATTATGATATCATTATGTTTTTTGCACCCAACATACTTGTGTTTTAATCAACAAATATTATATTAAAAACCTCAAAGTGGTCATAGTTTATAAGGAATTCTCGTGTGATCAAAGTCACATGTGCAAGGAAAAAAAACGAAAGGAAACACAAAAGACACACTACTTAAAACTACTGCGCCATGAAAGGAAGAGAAAGGTAAAAATTTACTTTAGTGCAATTATATATAGCAGAATGCTAATCCCATACAAATACAATTGTCAATATTGTATTCTATTCATCCATGGAGTTTATTTAGACCGATGATGTGTTGCCATTGTCTTTTAGAATCTAAAATTGAATAATAGCCGAAATTAGTAGTTCACCAAAATAAATTGTAACATTTTAATTGTAATAATCTTGATTAGTCTATAGCTTCTCCCAAAAGAAGTCTAGGAACTGTAGATCCTAATGCATGAAAAAAAATAGATACAAGTTAATGACGTGTTTATGTTATAAATATCATAATATGGACATTAAAGAGTGTCAAACAAATAGCAAACACGTTTATATTTTGAAAAGTCAAAACGAAACCTACCAACATGCAAGGCTAAATATTCATACACATTTCATCAAATATGTATTGTTATTTCATTTAATTTAATCCATTTTCACTACTGCACTTCATTATTATACCAATTTCACTACTAAACCTCATAAAACTTTATAACTCAAATAGAATGAAAATAACAAAATAAATGCAATTTATCTGTTAAGATTATGCTGGAGACATCCAATTTTATAGAATAATACCATGGTCTTCCCAATAACCTTTCAACTTGCCATTACAAATTGTTGCTACCTGATTTAATCAAAAGAAGAAGACGAATAAACATGATTCTTGCAAAAAAAAAAAAACGTTAGAGGAAAAAATAAGAGTGAGATAAATGACAGACTTGAATTTATGGTCATTTTTATCTCCTTTATTTATTCTCCTTCCAGAATTACAAAAAAATCTATTTCACAACATTTTGTATAAATACGTGTTCATCATAAACAATATATCACATAATACTTTAGCAGGAATTGGCCATTTAATAAATATAGATTTTAGACACATCATTTTTACACCAATAAGTTATTGAATATTTTTACATCAAGAAGTTTTAGACATATGTTATTGAATTAAATTTAATAAAAGTTAAAACATTAAAAACTCATAGTGAGATAAAAAAAAATTATAGTTAAATTTTTTAACTCACTTTTTTATTATACTTATTTTAAAAAAAGTATTTGAGATAAAAATATGAAACTACTGCAAGCAAGAGCATATGATTTACTAAAAGTTCACATACCTTTTGTACTCTAGTTCAGCTCTTCAAAGTGGGACGGTGTTTAATCATATCAACGAAATTGAAATAAATTAGGAGATACATATTGATGTTTATAATTTCAGATAAATCTATAGAAGCCTATAAAAAATCTAAGGGAACAGAAAATTAAATTGGCAACACCTCCACTGTAAGGACACACATTTTCAGTTGAGTCCATTTGTAGTTTTGGCTTAATTCCGGACAAAATTATTTGAGTCATAGGATAGAGTGTTGTACCACCAATATTTGGCCTTTCCTTTCAGCCTAAACAAAACTAAATTCACTTTCTGGTTATCTAGAATTTTCATAACTGCAAAGATAATCTCTATATCTCTAACCCACATCTCAGCTTCTGTAGGTTCAATTGACCATGAATATTCTGGAGGATTTAACTTCAGGAACTTTTCATACATGGTGTCTTTAATCTCATTCCTTGCGTCATTCTTAATTCTGGATACAATCTTTGATTCTAGATATCTAGTCTCCTGTTCTGCCCTTAATGTCATATTTCTTTCTAGTTGGTCTGCCATCCTCATCATTGCTTGTGCCATTATTTGCATCGCTGTAGGGTGCTCATGCTCTCTAGCTCTTCCTGTTATACTCTGCTCGATTTCAATATCATCGTGTGTATGAAAAGCTATGCCCTCTTCTCTATGTTATCCATTCCCAGGTTCCATCTGTAATTATCTATAATATAACAAAGTTCTAACAACCAACATAAACAGTTTATAATACTAAATTATTGGTTAGTACATAAACAATTCAATAATATCAAATCAAACCAACAACTACCATCTAACCGTCACACACGTCCATTATTGATAACCTAGACGCTCTGATACCACTAGTTGTCACTCCCCAAACCCAAATCCAAATCCATTCTAATCATTTATTTTATCTTAATTAAATCATAATCTTCAGCCATTTGAAATATATTTCATTTATCAATATTTTCATGCATATTGTATGTAATGAGCATACTACCATTTTTTTGTACCATAACATAATTAGCATGAGAGTTATACTTAAGTGAACATGCAATACTATGATTAACTATTACAGTTATCAAGTTAAACCGCTCTATCTCAATATATACAATACGTGAGTGTAGTAAAACCCTCAGTGTGGCAATGATAAAATCCCCATGTTTAAACCCCAACTCTTTTTGATGGTACAAGTCTCAAAATTACCGATCATATGGTATCCCAGCTGGCAGCATACAAACCTGAAAGTGTTAAAATATAAACCATAAGCATTAAGCTTAGTGATGTACTCCTTCCGTGCAATGAAATACAGTTCTATATCAAATCTGTGTGTAAGGACAAATTTCCAATCGAGTCAATTTGAAGTATTGGCTTAATTCTAGACAAAACGATTTGAGTCATAGGTGTGACACCCCGCCTAATTAATTATCGGGTGATCAGTCCTTAATTAATTAATTTCAGAATATCAAGTTAGTTCAGATAATGCATCACTGTCAAACACTCAAATTTTAATTTAATAAAAACTAACCACCTAATATTTAAAAAGGTTGATGTCAAAATTTTATCTTGTTATTAACCATCATCATTATAGGGAAATATTTAATCATCACTGTAAGGACACAATTCTCCGATTGTGTCTTAATGTAGTTTTGGCTCAATTCCGGAAAAAAACGTTTAAGTCATAGGATAGTTTTATATTGTATCCTTTCAAGCCTATGACGAGTTTGTTGAAGATGTAGCGGCCAAGTGTGTAAAGCTTCATCATATGCCGTGTGTTTTGTGCCTCGTTTCTACATCATCAACATGGTTCCATTGCTCCTAAGGTATGAATGCATTTTAATATATATATATATGGGAGCTTGGAATAATTTGTATTGGGTGTAAGTTTATTTTAAACTGTTGTTTATTTTCAGAAGGTTTTATTAAAAACTTTAAAATAAAGTTTCTGGGTTAAAAATTGAAATTTAAGCTTTCTGGAAGTTCATTCGATATTGTCGTTCGAACGAGTTTTTAGTTCGAACGACAATGTCGTTCGAACGAGGTTTTGCTAACGAGTTCCCTAATTGGCCGCTGGAATATCGTTTGAATTGTCGTTTGAAAGAGAATGTTGTTCGAACAAGAATTCTGACGAGTTTACTAATGACTTTCCATTATTATCCATTGGAACTTCATTCGAAGGGGTCGTTTGAATGAGACTTCGTTCGAACGAAAAATCTCGTTCGAATGAGATTTGGCGAGAACAGTTATTTGGCAGTTTTAAGCAGTTTTTCCCACGTTTCCCACTTTCTTTCCCCACTAACTTTTGACAGAGTTATCAAGTGCGGGAACCAACTTTTTCTAATTAACTTTTTCATACTATTCCAACTCCTAGAGAGTGTTTTTAAGAGTTCTACTTTCCAAGAAAAAGTTCATGGTTTGAGTGTTAATTTTTTAAGAAAATTTCTTAAACACTTTTGTTTACACCCAATTGTTTGTTTATCCAAGTTCTTTTATATATATACTTTGCTTGGAGTTTGGCACTGGTTTTATCTCTATTATTTGAAGAGAAGTTTGGGTTTACTTCTACATCCCTCAAAGAAGAAGTCTGGATTTGGCTGCGGCATTCTCATATGGTGAAAGGCACCATGTGTGGTTGACGGTTGTTCCTAGAGCCTCATTGGTGGATTTCAAGGTTCCGGTAGAGTTCGGGATTGTCAACTAAGTAGAGGTCGGTAAAAGAAGAAGCGTCGGTGCTTGAAGGGAGTCGAGTCGAGTGTTGTAAGTCTTTTTGCTTGTACTTCTAAAATACCATACTTAGTGGACTCAAGGCTAGGGTCGTCCGAGGTTTTTTCCCGTTGTGGGTTTTTCCTTGTACATCGCGGCGTAGTGGTTTATTGTTTATTTTATCTTTCGCAAAATTCATCTTATATGCATGCTTAGGTAAAAAAGATAAAATATGGTTTATATCACTACTCATGTTTAATTAGGTGCAAAATTATTTTGGATAAAAGTTAATTTAATTCAAGTCTTCATTTAATTTGTCAAAATTGGTTTGGCCTAATTTGGTAATAATGAAAATATGACTTAGGCAAATTTCTGGGACTTGGGTTAAATTGGTTTAAGTGAAAAATCTGTTAGTTGTTTAATTTAATTTCACTTTGTTTAATTTTAATTTGAAAGAAATTAAAATTTGGTGTTTGTGTTTAAATTGAGCCATCTTTATTCCACAATTTTAAAAAGGAAATCTCTTTTAGTATAAGAATTTAAAAATTGGGGGTCCTTGGTGTTTCAAATTGGTATCAGAGCCAAAACGATAAATTACTTCGTTAAGATCCTTTAAATATTTTTGACTAAAATGGAATTTTCCCCTTTCTCAAAATTTCCTATTTTCGATGGTTCTAATTACGCGTATTGGAAAGTGCGGATGAAATCGACACTAAAATCTATCGACGAGAGGGTTTGGTTATCTGTTGTTAACGGGTGGTCCCCACCTACACATTTAGTAGATAATGAACGTGTCCCCAAACCCGCCGATAGATGGAGTGAGAATGAATTTAAACTATCTAATTTTAAATCCCGAGGTTTAAATGCCTTGTTTAGCACGGTCACACCAGATGAATTCCGTCGCATTATGACGTGTGAAACCGCTAAAGAAGCTTGGGATATTTTACAACTCACTCATGAAGGAACTAGTGTCGTTAAAGCTTCGTAACTCTAAAACCTCACCACTCAATTTGAAACCATCAAAATGAACGAAAAAGAAACATTTAATGAATTTTATGCTAGACTTTCCGATATTGTTAATTCATCTTTTAATTTGGGAGAGAAAATACCTGACAACCGAGTCGTAAAGAAAATTTTAAGGTCCCTACCCGATAGATTTATTCCTAAGGTGACCGTACTAAATTCTTTACCCACTTTAGCCTCTACAAAATTAGAAGAGCTCGTAGGTGATTTACAAACCTCTGAACTAGACATGTTTCCCTCTAAAACTGAAAAGAAAATAGAAAAGGGCATTGCTTTGAAAGCCCAAAAAGTGGAAAAAAAAGTAGTAGAGTGTGATAGTGATAGTGACTCGGATGACATGGCAATGTTTGCTAAGAAGTTTCATAAATTTCTTACATTTAACAAAGATAAATTTAAAAATGATTTAAAGAAATTTGAAAAATCTAAGCATCACAAAGTCGAGAACATCCCTAAAACTTCTAATGAAAATATTAATAGGGACGAGTCAAGTAGGTGTTTTGATTGTGAAGGGTATTGCCATAGGGCTTTTCAATGCCCCACTAAACTAAGGAGAGAGGGTAAGCAGCCTATTTCATATAACGCAACCCTTAGTGATAGTGATAAGGAAGAGGGACCCGATTCCCCTATTGAGCGCAACTTTACCGCGTTCTTTGCTAGTTATGTAAGTGATAGTGAGAAATCATCCAATGATGACATCTTAGTATATAACACTTCCGAGGTCAAAGTTTATGATTCCCTTGTCTTTGATGGTAGTGAGAGTGAAAAGGAAAGAGAGAGTGAAAATGAAGAAGAGGTTAATGTGAGTGAACTTCAAAATGATTTTCAGGAATTATATAATGAATCTATTAAATTAAAAAGAGCAAATTTGAAGTTAGAAGATAGTTTAAAAGAGCGTGTCAAGGTCATGTGACACCCCGCCTAATAAAATACCGGGCGGTCACTCCTATATCCATTACAACAGGAGTCTCATGTGGTTCATTCTTAACATCACTATCGAAAACCAATTAATTTACTAATATCCTATTAGGCTGGCGTCAAATTTTAATAAACTAATCTTTTTAGCCAAACCATTCCAATAAAACAATTACAACATTTTATATGAATCAACTGAAATAAATTAAAATAAAATTACCGAACACTCGGTACAATAATACAACCAAATCGAATGCCGCACAAAAAGGCAGTAAAAGGATAAATAAGTACAGTTGGGCCATTAGCCCGAATGTGACTACAATACCTCCTATCTAGATCTCAAAGATAGAAGTGTCTACAATAAACCTACCTGCATCCACAGCTGCTGCAGCAAACGTCTGACTCGAATGAATTATCATCCAGGCGTCCCTGTGTCTGGACACCTATATATATATATATATATAAGGGAAGAGTAGAGAAATGGGTCAGAGCCCGATTTGAAAACATTTTAGCAAGTGCATAAATCCATATTTTTAAGATATGATATTTCTCATATTTAAACTGGTATTGCACTCTCGTGAGATACACCTCGCCTCTCTTCTAATAGTGCACAACTATCGCATATCTTTTAAGCGACCTAGTTAAGCTACCCTGCCTAACCAGTATATTTACCCTCTTCTAATACTCTTTATTAATACGCGTACGAAGGACTAAACTTCTCCCCATTCCCAACATTATGTTACTTTTGTGCGTGGTGTGTCTCGCGAAGCAAAATCCAAACAAAGAACCCCCCCCCCCAATACACTACTTCGTGACAGTGTTGATCGTTGGGATCCGTTAGGCCCTTAGTACATAAATCATCTTATAATATCTCGTCAATATATATTTAGTTCTCATTAACTTGTGATTCATAATTCATAAACATCCGGATATAAATTTGCTGGAAGGAGTATATCACTTTATTCATTCTTCTAATTTTTATACAGGGTTACGTAGTATGATATCTCATCTCATATATATATATATATATATATATATAATATACTATTCGCAACAAGTATATTAATCATTCACATAAGACACCAAACATGCTTTCGGTGTACACACATCATTCTCTTTATATACACCTATCACTTTGTATATAGATATATCACTACTGCACAATTGTTGCAAAACCCCTTGTGCTATGCATACTCGGCTATCCGTTCCAATTGCTTCGCTCACGTACAGAGGACAATAGGTTCAATCTCTCACGAACCAATAAAACATATACATATATTGGAGGCGAACATGGTCCCTAGCCTTATGGGCTACGCACATACCTACGCACCCATTTGGCCGTCGAATGCTATCGTTCTCCGTTAACCCGTATCCAAGTTTCTGTGCTCTAGTGGTACGACTCAAAATCCCCCCGAAGGCACACAAGATATGGTCGTCCACAACGCGATAACCCCCACATGATAACCAGTAGCTAGGTATGTCATACACATAATAAACAATGATATATATACACATTCCATCTATATAAATATAACACCAATGAGGTATTCACCCAACCATCATATAATTATAGGTATTCGTCTCACCTATACATAATTCCTCACGGGTATTCACTTAACCCATGTATATAATAATGTAAGGTCACTCTCATAGCCCATATAATACATCCCTCACGTATTTTATTTAATCTTGGACATCCTACGCATTTATCCACACTTAATGAATTAATAATCTATTAATTCCTAGCTTTTATTATCGCACTATGATAATATCGACAACACCGATTTATTCATCTCATATTTATATATACATTATCAACATCGCATATATAATCGATAGTTCTTCTCTATATACTAGGGCTATAATTTCCAAAGTTATAGTGATATCCAATAACCTCGAATATTTCCATTCGTAATAATATGAGTATTCATTCTCTTAAAAAGCTAACCCAATACGTAATCCCATATTCGGAGCAACACGGATACCCATAACTTACATATAATCTCATTAAATTTCCCGTAGCATAGTGTCCACAGTACGTAATTTACCATCTATTATTCCCGTACTTTATTCGTATGAACTCTCCTTTGTATTTTTCACATCTCTCTAATTTTATAAATCATTCCATCTTCCAAGGTTTAAATCATAATATCCACATGCTTATTTTTATGTTACTAGACATACGCACAGGCTTAACACTCGTTAAATAAGCCTACGAGAAGTTCGGAACAAACATCAGGCCTTAAGAGTCAATTCTGGAAACTCGTTAGAAGGCACTGTTTTCTCGTTCGAACGAGCTTGTTCGAACGACATTTCGTTCGAACGACATTTCGAACGAACTTCCCTCTGGAACCTCGTTAGAATTCTCGTCAGAAGTCTCGTTCGAACGAAGTCTCGTTCGAACGACCTGGGCAGACTTCTAACGAGATTTCTGCAGAAGCCCAGTTCGTCTTCCCAAATCGTTTTCCCATTTTTTCTTTCTTCCAAATCAACCCAAACTCATTTCTTTTCAATTTTAAGGTTCCCAACTACTCTAAATCATCCTATAACCTTCTTAACATAATTATAGGGATCAAAATTTTAAAATCTTTCAATAAATTCAAAAAACCCATAATAAACCCATTTTGGTATTTAACACGTTAAATCCGTTATAATCTTCCAAAAACCCATTTGATCCACGAAATTTAAACCCAAAAACATTTAGTTTTATACCAACAACAATATGAGAAATCAACACACTCAATCAATTAAGCGAGTTAAACACTTGACTCTTGGATTAAATCCGACGTTCCCGAGTCGAATCCCGCAAAGTTTGGCCCGGAATCTTCTTATCTTCCTTCTTCTCTTCTTTTTTCTTCTTCTCTTCCTTCTCTCTACTCTCTTCTCTCTCTTAGGACAGAAATAGGGAATAAAAGATAGGGTTGCCTCTCTTAAATCCGAAATTGGGTTAATACCCAATTGTTAAATGGCTCGTGTACTCATTTACGAGTCCCTACTAGTCCAAAAATGTCCGGAACCCAAATACTACCCCCGGGCACTCTATTTTGACTATCTCGGCCATTCCGAACCCAATGGCGCAGTCGAAATCTCCATCCGAGTCACTTAACTAAAATTCGCTATTTTGACCCAACACGTTCAATATGCGTGTTTTCTAATTTAAAATATTTTCCTTTGTCGTTTTACCCAACTACGACATTTCACTAAAATGATCTACTCATATTCTTAGTCTCGCAATATAATCCTCGTAAATATTAACCTGTCACTCGAACATATTTACTATTCAAATTATAATATTGAATTTATTTAATTTCACTCATTAATCCCAGAATTACTATTCATTATAATTTCTCCAATTATTAAATTACATCCACAGTGTAATTTAAATACCTTTAAAAGTACGGGGTATTAGAGGTAATTGATGATAGTGTGTTGGTTGAAGACCTTTGGACACGTGAGAGAGCTCTTCTAGAGAAGCTTGAATATGTAGAAGGCGAGAGAGATAGCCTTAGGGGTTTAATGGAAACCTTGAAAAAGGAGCTTCTTGCTTTTGAAGAGCGAAATAATTTATTAGAGTCTAACATTTTAGAATTAGAAAATAAATTAAAAGACTCTAGTAATGTAAAATTTGATTTGGAGTGTCGCTCGGAGAAATTAGATAAAACCTTAGGAACGGTCCAAATTAAAAATGACATGTGTGGTTTAGGCTTCAATATTTGTAATGAATCTACTCATAAAGCCAAAACCAATATTTTCGGAGAATCGACTAGGAAAGCCTTTAGAGATCAATCCTTAGGTACCAAATTTTGACGTGTTTTTACTTTTGCACATTGTGGTCGAAAAGGTCATCTTAAGAAATTTTGTTTTGATCTTAAAATTTGTTCTAGAAAATCCCAATGTAAGGCAACTAAGGTAACCAAGATTCCTACACCCCGAGATAGTCATTCGTCATTAGTTTGGGTTAGGAGATCCGACTTGGTAGGTTTGCAAAATAGGATTTTTGATTCTCATTTACTTTCACATGCTTCCTCCCTTGCTAAATCTAAAGGTTGAATGTGTTAGTGTAGTATGCATACTCTAGCTGTTTGTGCTTCATATTACATATCATTGCTAGGTGTATGCATGTTTAGTCATTTTCTAGTCATTGCCTTATTTCATATCTCATGCTAAAAATCATGACTTGTTTATCTTTTGTATTATATTTAGTTTGTTTGCATTAATTGAAAAATACAAAAAGATTTTGTTTATCATTTGTGTTTTACCTTTTAGTAATATAAGCTTAGTGAAAATACAAATGATATTTGTTTGTCTTTTGAGTAAATATTTTTATTTTTGGTTAAAAATGTCAAAAAACTAAAAAAGATTTTTATTTTGTGTGTATATTCATTTGACACACTTTAAGTGGCATATACTTGTGTTTGAATCCCTTCTTTTACGCTCCCATGTGGCTAGAACTTTTGGTTAAGATTATCAATCCTTAAAATGTTCTTTACCATGCTTATATGGAGTAGTTGGATTTTGTGATGCTTAAATGGATTCTATTTTTATGTGCCTCAATTCACACATGCACGAGCTCTTTTGAAATGTAAATGTCACATGCTATATTTGAGCTTTGTGAGGTGTTCTCCTACCAATCTTGTCATCTACATATTTGTGACCTAGGAGGACTAGTGCATGTCAAAATCAGTTCCACGTGAGTTTTGTGAGATATAAAAAATTATATATATAAATGAGCATGGGGAAGGGCTCCGAAAGGAATTATTATCCTTTGCGAATAGTAAGCCATCATTTGGAATGGGCCTAAAAGAAATGCGTGGTCCAAAGGCCTAAAAATAGAATATGGCATTAGAAAGAAAAATAATTGACAAAGCCTATGTTTAATTGATATATTCATTCAAAATATATATGCTTATTGAGGGAGATTGGATGGTATATCAACGGTTTGCACAATGTCCGTTTATCCTAGTTGTCTTTCATTGTCATGACTCTATTTGGTTTGTAGAATCATCAAAAGTCTAGGCTTGTATGCATTGTGTATGTTTGTTCATTGAGTTCAATTTATATTGTCACATGAGGTTATATTCAAATGTCATAAAGTTTGTAATCAATTGAGAACTCCGTGGAGATGTTTTAAGTGTTTGGTTCAAAATTTAATTGTTACTAGTTCACACCCCTACACTTTTGTTTCCATATGACACATTTTCACCATACGAGTGTGAAAAACTTATGGTATTTTGTGTCATTTGTGTGTTTATATCTATATATATGTGCATGCGCATTATTGGTATATTTAGAGTACATATATATATATGATATTTCGTTTGTCTTTGCCTTGATTTCTAGTCCATTTATGCTTCTACTTCATAATTGGTATATCTATCTTGTTGCATTTTTGTTGATATCACATGCTTAATGTTCTATGTATCATATTGGTATCATTTTCTTGCATCTTAGTTGGTATCCTTATTCTTTGTATGGATTAGTTATGCTTTTGTTGCCCATATGCTTTCATGTTCTTATCACTCTAAGCTTCATCGTGTTTAAATTAGTTTATATCCTTTGTCTATTCCTGAACAAAAAGGGGTAGAATGATAGGTGGATAAATGGTATCTAATCCTATTGTAATCGCATCTTAATTTGGGAGATTTAACTTAGGGGGAGTCGCGACCTTCTTAGGTAGTTTGTATTTGATAAAGGGGAGAATTAATTTAGGGGGAGTATTTGTTTTAATTGCATTTAATATTTTGATATTCCTTATGCGTTTGATAGTTTGCTTAAGTGTGCAGGAATTCTTCTAAGTGGCAACTTTCATCGGCAAAGCGTTTGATGCTTGGGTCTTGAGTCAAGTATTGGGTGGGATGTTTGAGTCTAGTAGAGCTTGACGGCCCTTTAGGATTTTTATTGGTTTTTTTCTCGGAATAGCCAAAGGGGGAGATTTGTAAGGACACAATTCTCCGATTGAGTCTTAATGTAGTTTTGGCTCAATTTCGGACAAAAACGTTTAAGTCATAGGATAGTTTTATATTGTATCCTTTCAAGCCTATGACGAGTTTGTTGAAGACGTAGCGGCCAAGTGTGTAAAGCTTCATCATATGTCGTGTGTATTGTGCCTCGTTTCTACGTCATCAACATGGTTCCATTGCTCCTAAGGTATGAATGCATTTTAATATATATATATAGGAGCTTGGAACAATTTGTATTGGGTGTAAGTTTATTTTAAACTGTTGTTTATTTTCAGAAGGTTTTATTAAAAACTTTAAAATAAAGTTTCTAGGCTAAAAATCAAAATTTAAGCTTTCTGGAAGTTCCTTCGATATTGTCGTTCGAACGAGTTTTTCGTTCGAACGAGAATGTCGTTCGAACGGGGTTTTGCCAACGAGTTCCCTAATTGGCCACTCAAATATTATTCGAATTGTCGTTTGAATGAGAATGCTGTTCGAACGCGAATTCTGACGAGTTTACTAACAACTTTCCATTATTATCCACTGGAACTTCGTTTGAAGGGGTCGTTCGAACGAGACTTCATTCGAACGAAAAATCTCGTTCGAACGAGATTTGGTGGGAACGGTTATTTGGCAGTTTTAAGCAGTTTTTCCCACTTTTCCCACTTTTCCCACTTTCTTTCCTCACTAACTTTTGACAGACTTATCAAGTGCGGGAACCAACTTTTTCTAATTAACTTTTTCATACTATTCCAACTCCTAGAGAGTGTTTTTGAGAGTCCAACTTTCCAAGAAAAAGTTGCAGAAAAATGGGTCAGAGCCCGAGTAGAAAATAGTTTAAATATAGAAAGTGCTTAAATTGGTTAATTAGAACAAATATTATTCATGTTAACTTAGCGTACTCACTTAGGATGCTCACCTATCATCTAAGGTGTACACCTAGCGAGCCTAACTACCCATACTAGTCTCGATACTCTGCCTGACTATATATAGTATAACCACTATGCCGGATAAAATATCTAAATGACCCGAAGCCAATATTTTTTTACTATTTAGGAATAGGTTTAAAGATGCTTTAACTCATTCTCAAAGCATTCTTAATTCTCAACTGGTGACCTAATAAGTATATACTTTAATAAAGTAGCCAACATGAAACATAGAATAGGAACTCAGTATACATATATAAAATCTCACTATGTATACATACAAATATATATCAATACTGCACCCATGGTTAAGAAACCCCTGGTGCTAGGTATACTCGGCTATCTAGTCCCATTGTAATGCTCACGCATGAAGGACAACAAGGTTCAATCCCTCAGGAACCAATAAAACATATACACATATTAGAGGCGAACATAATTCCAAGCCGATGGGCTATGCACATACCTACGCACCCATACGACCGTCAACATTATCGTTCTCACCGATAGCCCGTACCTAGGTTCCGTGATCTAGTGGTACGACTCAAAATCCCCTATAGGCACACAAGATATGGTTGTCCACAATGCGCTAACCTCCGTTCGATAGCCAGTAGCTAGGTATGTCATACACATAATATTCTAAGTAATAAGCATGCACACAACTTATACAACTTAATAGGCATTCACGCAACCCAATTACCTAATACGTAAGTGTAAGGACAATTTTGTCCACTTTACTTGTATATGTCATAAGCCGTAACGCCGTTGCAATGATTCAACGTTCACGCATCATCAACGGAATCCGAAGATCAAAAGGAAGAAGGAATCTGAATTCTGCAGACCCGGACCGGTCCGCCCTTTTATAAAAAGAACCGATCCGCCTGCCTGCAAACCGGACCGGACCGTTTAAAATAAAAAGGAACCGATCCGCTGAGACCCGGACCGGACTGCCCCGGACCGATCCGCCTTGCACTTTGAAGCCAGTGAGTTGCGAACCGAATGCGAACCGAATCTGCCCCAAAATAAAAGAACCGGTCCGCCATCGGACCGATCCGCCTAAGGCCCAGACCGGTCCGCCCTGGATAAACTCGAACAGATCGACTTCAGATTTTTCAGGGCTAAGGCTTCCTTATTTATACCAACTTCTGAGATTGGTTTCCACAAGACTTCTCAACGAATTTTAGAGCATTACTACTCTACAGTCTTCACCTATTGAGTCCATTTATTCTAGGTTTCAGATTCACACATCTTCCATACACATGTGAATCAAAAGTTGGCAACCCAAGAAAACTTTGCTGCTGTTCAACCCTTGTGTAGAGGACCGCTCCTTCCTCTTCATTGCTGCCCTACTGGAAAGGGAGTTTCCAGCCGCGACTTCAGAATCCGACACCCGAGGGTAATTCTGAGTCAAAAACTTGTATTTCAGTGTAATCCGATTGTAAGCCGTTTCTCTTACAAATTATAGTGATATACAAATGGTTTTGTCCCTGTGGGGGATTTTTTCTTAAACTTTGTGTGTTGAATTATTCTTGCATGATTTCATATTGTTTCAATCACACCTAGTTGCTGGCTAGGGTTTATTTGGGTTAATAACGGGATTTATTATATTGTTTCTTAATTGAATGCAAGCGCCAACTCTTTCAAATTGGTATCAGAGCCGGTTACGCTATTTTATTGCGTATTCCTAATTTTCGCAAAATTTTCTAAAAGATATCAATTTTCTGAAAAATTGATTTTTGAAAAGAGCGTGTTCAAATGGAGAAATCATACAATAAACTTCCTGTATTTGACGGGACCAATTATGCCTATTGGAAAGCCCGAATGAGGTCAGCTTTAAAAGCCATTGATGAACGGGTTTGGATTCTCGTTGAAAGAGGGTGGACAGCTCCCTCCATCACTGTTGAGAACGTGACCAATTTAAAACCTGTCACGACATGGACTGAGGATGAGTTTAGATGGTCTTCCTTCAATTCTAAGGGATTGAGTGCTATTTCCGGTTCCATCACTCCGGATGAGTTTAAACGCATAATGACGTGCACCACGTCAAAAGAGGCATGGGATGTTCTACAACTTACCCATGAAGGAACAAATGCTATTAAAGAGTCAAAATTGCAAAACTTAACAACTCAATTTGAAACTATCACCATGCATGAAAATGAATGTTTTGATGAATTCTATGCTAGGCTGTCTGACATTGTTAATACTAGCTTTAATCTTGGTGAACATATTCCTAATGCTAGAGTTGTTAAGAAGATTCTTCGTTCCCTTCCTAAGCGCTTTATCCCTAAAGTCACTGTGCTTAATTCCTGGGTAATTTAAATACACTAAAATTGGAAGAACTTGTAGGAGATTTACAAACTTATGAAATTGACATGTTTCCTAAATCTTCCAAGTCCAAAGATAAGGGAATTGCCCTTAATGCCCAAGAGAGAAAAAGTGAGGGGTCGGCTAGAAAGAGGGTTGAGTCATCTAGAAAGGGAGAGACTGAAACGTCTGATTCTGAATGCGATTTTGACTTAGATGATTTGGCCTTATTTGCTAAAAACTTTAAGAAAATTCTGAAATTTAAGAAAAATGGGAACTTTAAAGATAAAAAGAATTTTCAGAAAAGTAAATTTCAAAAAGAAAGATTTCAAAGACACCCCTAAAAAGGACAGTGAGAGATGTTTTGAGTGCGAAGGTAGAGGCCATAGAGCATTTGAGTGTGCCACTAGTCTAAATAGGGAAAAGGGTAAAGCTGTCCTAAATGCTACCCTTAGTGATGACAGTGAGGTCGAGTCGGTGGACTCGAGAGATGAGTCACGGCATGAGCGCAACTTCACCGCGTTCATGGCTAGTCATGTGAGTACTCCGAGTGCTCCTCACGACGATGAGGATTCTGATTCACATGGACACCTCGACAGTGAGTGTGATGATAGTGGGGAGGAGGAAGGTAGTGAGGACGAGAGTAACCTTCAACGCGCGTACGCCGAGTTATACAATGAGTCATTCAAAACTAAAAAACATAACAAGGCGTTAGTTCTTAGGATCACCGCGTTAGAAGAAGAGTTAGATGAGACGAGAGAGGGAGAGTCCTCCACCTGCACCGCTATGAGAGAGAGAGAGAGAGTAGGTTTGAGAAAGTGAAAGCGGACTTGACTGCTCAAGTGGCTAGTCTTACTAGTGAGCTCCATTCCTCCTTGGAGTCTCAAAAGAAACTTGAAGCCCTTGTAGCCCAGCTTACTCATGACCTTGAGAGAGCTCGGAAAGTCAAGGTTCAAATCGAGGACAGATCTGGGAAGATGGGAAAGATACTCCTCGGTCCCGCTTTAGGTTTTGGTGATAGGCAGGGAATAGGTTTTGATGGTGCCTCCACGTCCCAAATTACACCCGGACCAATTCCTGAGTTTACCACGACGCCTTATGGCCGTCACCAAAATCCTAGAAGGAGAGTTCGACCAAGAAAAGCAAACCGAGGTCCTCCTAACACTGTGCCCTTTTGCTCCCATTGCAAAAGAAATGGACACCTCAGGGAGTTTTGCTATAAGATAGGTCGGACACGACGTACGCTTGCCCCGCCACATCAGACTGATGAGTTTGCCAGTCTGAGAGAGCGAGTTGAGTTTCTAGCCGCCACATCACAGAGTTTGATGGAGGAATTCCGACGGATGACCTTACCATCAATGAATGCGCCCCGCATTCCGGCTAAAACCAACAACAACAAGGGAATACAAAAAGGTACCTATTCTTGGGTCCCTAAGAAAGAGAAAAAGGCCCTTATTGTTCATGTTGCTCTCAAAGCTCATAATACCTCACAGTGGTATTTTGACAGTGGTTGCTCCAGACACATGACAGGTGATGTCTCCCTTTTTACTCAGATTGAGGATTATGATGATGGGAGAGTTGCTTTTGGAGATGGGAGTAAATCTAGCATTGTAGGACGAGGTACAGTAGAGTTACCAGGACTTCCTAAGCTAGAAAATGTGTTGTACGTCAAAGGTTTGAAAGTAAACCTTCTCATCATCAGCCAGCTGTGCGACGATGACTATGCAGTGAAGTTTGACCGGAAAGCTTGTAAGGTCTATAATCAATCCGGTAAACTTTTAGTGCAAGGGGTGAGGACAGAGGATAACTGCTATGGGACTGAGCCCACATCCTCACTTGTCTGTAACAGCGCCACGATCACTCCTATGGATCTGTGGCATCAACGTCTAGGTCACGTGAACGTTAGAGACTTATCCCGTTAAGCTAAAAAGGACCTAGTACGTGTCTTACCATCACTTGGAAAGCCAACTTCCACGATTTGTGGACCCTGCCAATTGGGAAAGCAAATCCGTAGTCCACATAGGAAGTTGCATTCCATTACTACCTCCCGTGTACTTGAGTTGATTCACATGGATCTTATGGGTCCTACTCGTACAGAGAGCCTAGGTGGTAAGAGATACATTCTCGTGATGGTGGATGATTTCTCTAGATATTCTATCGTAGGTTTTCTAAGAGAGAAATCAGATGCTGTAGAGTTCCTAACGACCAAGTGCCATGTCCTGCAAAATCAACACGGTGTCACTATTAACAGAATGCATAGTGACAACGGCACTGAATTTAAAGAAGCAAAGGTTGATCTTTACTGTGATAGCCTTGGGATTAAACATGAGTTCTCTGCTGTAAGAACTCCTCAGCAAAATGGGATTGTTGAGAGAAAGAATAGAACGATCCAAGAAATGGCTAGATCTATGCTTCAAGGTCGTAAGGTCTCTAGGAGATTTTGGGCAGAGGCAGTGTCTACTGCATGCCACACGGTGAATAGGGTTTATCTGCGTCCACTCACACTTAAGACGCCTTATGAATTGTGGACTGGCAAGAAACCCAACCTGGCATATTTCCGTGTTTTTGGGAGTAAATGCTACATCCTACGGGATAGAGAGCAATTAGGAAAGTTTGACTCCCGGAGCGACGAGGGAATATTGCTAGGATATTCATCGAACAGTAGAGAGTACCGGGTTTTCAACCTGAAGAGATCTAAGGTTTTGGAATCAATAAACGTCACCGTGCAAGATGACGAACCCCCGACGGTTATTGATCCCAACCTTCAGTGTGAGGATGAGGACTGTTCTGACAGTGATTTTCCTGTTCCTCTCCCACACTCTGTGGACCCTATTCCTGTGTTAGGGGACACACCTGCTTGGGTTCGCAAGAGTCATGACCCTTCTACCATTGTTGGCGATCCCACTCTAGGGGTCAAGACTCGTGCTCAGCTAGAGAACGTTGTTAGCCATCTTTGCTACACATCCAAAGTCGAGCCCAAGAACTATAAGGAAGCACTCAAGGATGAACACTGGATATCTGCTATGCAGGATGAGTTGCTTCAGTTTAAGAAGAACAATGTCTGGGAACTTGTCCCCCAACCTAGTGATACTAATGTGATAGGTACCCGATGGATTTTCAAGAATAAAATGGATGAAAATGGTACTATTACTAGAAACAAGGCTAGGTTGGTCGCTCAAGGCTACACACAGATAGAGGGTGTAGACTTTGGGGAGACATTTGCTCCTGTTGCGAGGCTTGAGTCCGTCCGCTTACTACTCGCCATCGCATGTCATCTGCACTTCAAGTTATATCAGATGGATGTCAAGAGTGCCTTTCTGAATGGCATTCTACAGGAGGAGGTTTATGTGGAACAACCAAAAGGGTTTGAAGACCCTAAGCACCTTGATCACGTCTACTATCTGAGGAAAGCCTTGTATGGTTTGAAGCAAGCACCCCGTGCTTGGTACGAAAGGCTTACTTCCTATCTCTTAGCCCGCGGCTTCAAGAGAGGGGGAGTTGATATGACGTTGTTCGTCAGGAGAGATGACGGTGCTATTTTGGTTGCCCAAGTCTATGTGGACGACATAGTCTTTGGATCCACATGCTCCTAGCATGCTCACCACTTTGAGGAGGAGATGAAAAGTGAGTTTGAGATGAGGATGGTTGATGAGCTTACATTCTTCCTTGGTCTCCAGGTTCGTCAGCTAGAGGATGGGATGTTCATCTCCCAATCCAAGTATGCTAGAGACCTAGTGAAGAAATTTGGTTTAGACTCCGCTAAGCATGCTCGTACACCTATGAGTACTTCTACCAAGCTTAGTAAGGACACTTCAGGCAAGGACGTAGAGCAAACTTTGTATCGGAGTATGATAGGCAGTCTTCTCTACTTGACTGCTAGTCGTCCCGACATCGCCTTTAGTGTTGGAGTCTGTGCGTGATATCAGGCATCTCCGAAAGAGTCACACTTACTCGCTCTAAAACGTATTATCAAATACGTGAGTGGGACTCTCGCATACGGCATATGGTATTCCTTTGATACCGATGACCGTTTGTCCGCCTTTTCGGATGTCGATTGGGCTGGAGATGTAGATGGATGTAAGAGCACTTCTGGTGGGTGTTTTTACTTTGGTTCTGCTCTTGTCTCTTGGTTGAGAAAGAAGCAAAACTCCATCTCTTTGTCCACTGCGGAGGCTGAGTACATCGTCGCCGGGAGTTGTTGCACGCAACTCATGTGGATGAAGCAAATGTTGGAGGACTACGGGATTTCACAGGACACCATGATCATTTCCTGTGATAACACGAGCGCGATTCACATATCCCACAATAATGTCCAACATTCGCTCACAAAGCACATCAGGTTACGAGAGCACTTCATCCGTCAGTTAGTTGAGGAGAAGGTCGTATCCCTGAGTTTCGTTCCTACCGACCGTCAGTTAGCCGATATTTTCACGAAACCTTTAGATGCCCTTAGATTTGAGAGTCTTAGGAAGTCTTTGGGGATTTGCACAGTTGACTGAGGGGTTGGTCCGTGTCTAGCATAGGGTGCATTATCATTTTCATATATGCTGATGCCTATTGCTAGATTGTATTATTAGTTTGCTTTATTTTTGCTTTTTGCTTCTTATTCTTGAAAAATACAAAAAGATTTTCTTTTTAGAAAAATTTTAAGAAAAGCCCAAAAAGATCTTCTCTTTAGAAAAATTTTAGAAAAGCACAAAAAGATTTTATTTTGATAAAATTTTTGAAAAATTCAAAAAGAGATTTGCCTTGTATGGATGAGCATTTAAGATAGCCAAGTCACAACTTCATTTCATATATCCATGTGACTGTTTGATAAAGATTTGAGAGGCTACAGCATTTCATCCATGTGCTTTACATAGTTTGGAGTCTATGAGATGTAATTCGTGATATCTTCCTACATGCTTGACTCCTATATCCTTTATTGCACACATGCACGGCTATATTTGATTGTTGCACTTGTCTATCACATATTGGATTGAGTGTTTCTATCTCAATTCTGTCTATACAATGTACAATATGCGATAAAACTTGACAAGATTGGATTGCATGTAAAAACCGTTTTGGTGAGACTGTGTGATATTTGCATAACGGGGAGGGGCTGCGAAAGTTGATTCTTTATCCTTTGTGCAAAAGCCACCGTTAAAAAGGACCTAAAAAATTGAGGCATTTTAATATCCGAGGTCCTAAGAGGTTAAAAGAGCCCGAAAAAAATGAAAATGCAATAAAAAGTATTTCATGCCAAAAATGGGCCATTTAGGTTTCACCATCAATTCTCCAAAGTTTGAGAATTTAGAATACCTCTATTCAAAATATAAATCTGAGGGAGTTTTGATTGGAGATTGATATAAACGGGTTTGCAAATTCCTTGAACGTCCTGAAAAAGCATGAAAACATTTTGGACGTTATTGGTGTAGAAATCGCTTTGAGCTTTGATTTGTTGATTTGCTTAAGTCAATATCTTATATGTGTCAATTTCTTTACACCAAAGGAAGCATTTGAGTTCATTCGTTAGGAATATCCAATATTCATCGTGCACATATGTCATGTTTGTATGCTTTGATTTTCCTATCGAATTTTGTTCACACCCATTCATTTACGCTATCACCGACTTGGATATTTTGTGTTCATTCATGGTGTGATATATGCCTTGTGACACCCGGTACTTGATTGCATGATTTATTTCTCTCATTTGTCTATTTGGGGACATCATAAAAAGGGGGAGAATGAATTATCTGATTATGGGGGAGTTTGAGTTTTGAATCCTTGGTATCTATATTATGGGGGAGTTTGAGTTTTGAATCCTTGGTATCTATATTTATCTCATTTCAAACTCGATATGTCACTTGGTATTTGCTTTGTCTCATGTGTGTAGGTACATCCTTGATAATCCCATGATGCACATCCTGATGAGAAAAGCGTGAAGATTCCTGCAGAATTGAAGAACAAACGATGCAGCCTTGACATTTGTACCTCTTTCAGTTTTGGGTTCATGGAAGGGTAGATTTGTATAGGAATTTTTGATCCTAGATAATTCGGATTTTTATGTTTGTTCCAGCATAGACATAGGGGGAGATTTGTAAGGACAATTTTGTCCACTTTACTTGTATATGTCATAAGCCGTAACGCCGTTGCAATGATTCAACGTTCACGCATCATCAACGGAATCCGAAGATCAAAAGGAAGAAGGAATCTGAATTTTGCAGACCCGGACCGGTCCGCCCTTTTATAAAAAGAACCGATCCGCCTGCCTGCAAACCGGACCGGACCGTTTAAAATAAAAAGGAACCGATCCGCTGAGACCCGGACCGGACTGCCCCGGACCGATCCGCCTTGCACTTTGAAGCCAGTGAGTTACGAACCGAATGCGAACCGAATCTGCCCCAAAATAAAAGAACCGGTCCGCCATCGGACCGATCCGCCTAAGGCCCGGACCGGTCCACCCTGGATAAACTCGAACAGATCGACTTCAGATTTTTCAGGGCTAAGGCTTCCTTATTTATACCAACTTCTGAGATTGGTTTCCACAAGACTTCTCAACGAATTTTAGAGCATTACTACTCTAGAGTCTTCACCTATTGAGTCCATTGATTCTAGGTTTCAGATTCACACATCTTCCATACACATGTGAATCAAAAGTTGGCAACCCAAGAACACTTTGCTGCTGTTCAACCCTTGTGTAGAGGACCGCTCCTTCCTCTTCATTGTTGCCCTACTGGAAAGGGAGTTTCCAGCCGCGACTTCAGAATCCGACACCCGAGGGTAATTCTGAGTCAAAAACTTGTATTTCAGTGTAATCCGATTATAAGTCGTTTCTCTTACAAATTATAGTGATATACAAATGGTTTTGTCCCTGTGGGGGATTTTTCCTTAAACTTTGTGTGTTGAATTATTCTTGCATGATTTCATATTGTTTCAATCACACCTAGTTGCTGGTTAGGGTTTATTTGGGTTAATAACGGGATTTATTATATCTCTTTCAGTAAGTAGTAGTAGTATTTATACCTTCTTCGTAGATCATATATATATGTATATACTCTCTTGAACCCAACTCTCCTCGGTTCTATGAACTTTCTACATCCCGAGAATAATCACATTCCTAATTCAATATTAACTCGGACTTTAGGTCACTCGTCATTCACGTAGGTTATTTCTCTCACTTGGATAACCCTAGGATGATTTTTAACCTAACCGAACTCAAAAAGTGTATTCTAAAATCTCGTTAGAAGTCAAGGGATTCTCATTCGAATGAGGTCGTTCGAACGAACTCCTCACTTCGAACGAATTCAAAATCCCGTTGGATGATTCGTTGGAATTCTCGTTCAAACGACCTGGGCAGGTCTTCGAACGAGAATTCTGAACTGGCCCTGTTCTTCCCCAAAATGATTTTTCCCAATATTCCAAACCTCAAACTCAATCCTAATTTTGTCCAACATCAATTTAGATGGTTGTAAACTATCCCTAATCATTATGGGGCACATTCTAACACAAATTAGTGTTCAAATCTTTATGTTTTAAAATGGGAAACAAATAATTTGTTTAATCTCTAAGAATTATCATATGACGAACCCAAAACTTTAATTATTCAAACCATTAATTGAATTCGTGATTTGCACATAAAATCTACAGATTTAACAGTCTACAAATGGGGTACATCCTCTACATGCAACCCATCACCAAAATCTAATGTTCCTTTACAATTAAACCTAATGAAACCCAAGTTTCATTATATTATGTCTAAATCATCACCAGAGTTTAACAGGAACAATATATGCTAAATAAACTAGCAAGATAAACACTTGCCTTGGAATGGACTTCTGAATCTTGGGTTGAATTTGGTATGTGGTTGATCCTCTCGTTGCGATCTACACTTTGGTGTAATTCTTGGTGGGAAATCTTGAGTTCTTGGCAGTAACCTCTAATCCACGTAGCTTTTATTTTAATCTTAATTTTTGTCCATTTAATTTCCCCAAAACCTCAAAAGACTAAAATACCCCTCCGGGGTGTCGTTTTGGATTAAAATGCTCCGGACTCCAAATAAAACCCCGAGTAGTGTTTTCTGACTATTTTGACCCTTCCGGACACACTAACGCACTCAAAATGGCCATACGAGTTATTTAAAAATAAATTAACTTTTTAATCCCAATAAATATTATTGACACGACTCATACGCATGTCCCAAACAATTGTATTTCAACTGCCGTATATCTCGTCCCCGACCATATTATTATTTTCCGAAACGATATCACGTTACTCACTACGTAATGTTCAACATAGTTATTACTCAACATGATTTCAACATAATTATTTTCGATAACTACCAACTTTCGTCACGCTAGTAATTATTACCCTTAAAATCAAATTAATTACAAATTAAATTTTCTCCCTTTAAATTAATTAATCCCAATTTTCATAATTTCATAATTAAATAACTATGCGTAAAAATACGGGGTATTACATACTTCCCCCTAATAACAGAATTTCATCCCGAAATTCGAAAATGAAAATATACGTGGGAAGAATAACTATAAATAACGTTCGCGCATGTCATCCTCCCGCTCCCAGGTAGATTCCTCAACATTATGGTGCCGCCACTGAACACGGACTAGTGGTACTATCTTCGACCTCAACTTCCTCTCGCTATGGTCTAGGATAGCAACTGGCCCCTCCTCGTAGGAGCTATCTGGCTGTAAGTCGATCTCCTCCCACGCGATGTGAGTATGGGCCAAATCATCTCGAAGATATCTCCTCAACGAAGAGATATGGAACACGTCATGGACCCTATGCAAGTGTTTCGATAACCCAAGTTTATAGGCAACTGGCCCAATCCTCTCGATAATAGGGAATGGCCCTACATACCTAGGCGCCAACTTTCCCTTCTTCCCAAAATGCATAACTCCCTTCATAGGAGACACCCAAAGTAACACTTGGTCCACTACATTGAACTCTCGGAAGTATCGCTTGGCATCGGTGTAGCTATTTTTTCGATCCTGAGCAACCTGAATACGACTCCGTATCAACTCTATCCTTGCTGAAGTATCCTGGATCACCTCCGGGCCAAGTAATTTGTTGTCCCCCACCTCCAACCAATATGTTGGGGAAAGACAAGGTCTGCCGTATAGTGCCTCAAATGGAGCAATACCAATAGTAAACTGGTAGGAATTGTTATAGGCAAACTCCACCAGCGGAAGATACTGCTCCCAGCCTCCGCCAAAATCAATGATGCACATATGCAACATGTCCTCTAACATCTGATTTGTTCGCTCAGTCTGTCCATCCGTCTGTGGGTGATAGG
The DNA here is from genome assembly GCA_949130495.1 of Sambucus nigra. Taxonomy (NCBI): domain Eukaryota; kingdom Viridiplantae; phylum Streptophyta; class Magnoliopsida; order Dipsacales; family Adoxaceae; genus Sambucus; species Sambucus nigra. Next base: position 526,019,137 of record OX422220.1, read on the forward strand.
CTGTGCTCAGCCGTAACTCCGTACCCATTGCCTCCTGGAAACTCTCCCAAAACCGAGCACAACCACTTTATCTCTGTCAGACACAATGTTGAGGGGAACCCCGTGAAGTCTCACTATCTATGCTATGAATATCTGTGCATACTGTCCCGAGGTGTAAGCCATTCGGACTGGCAGAAAGTGGGCTATCTTGGTCAGACGATCCACTATCACCCATATTGAATCATGACCCCTATGCGATGTAGGTAATCCCATGATGAAGTCTATGAAAATACTCTCCCATTTCCACACAGGAACCTCTCATGGCTGTAGAAGTCCCGTTGATCTCTGATGGTCCACCTTTACTAGATGATAAGTGGCACATTTAGAGAAGAACTCAGCAATATCCTTCATCATCCCACTCCACCAGTATTGTCTCCGCATATCCTGGTACATCTTATCCCCATTGGGATGTACCGCAAATCGTGAACCGTGCGACTCTGTCATCACCTCGTGTCGCAAATATTATCCCTCAGGAACAACCAATATTCCATTGAAACGTAGACCCCGATCTGATCCCACGATGTAAGACTCGACCCCCTCTGCTAGAAGCTTCACTATTTGACTCTGGCAGAACGATTCAGCCCCTGAGCTTGTACTACTCTCGTAATAATCTGGGGCGTAACTGTCATCACAGACATGAACGATCGAGCCATCGCATCCTAGTGTACTAACTCCTTCCATTTTGCTTTCCACCCCTCGGCCACCTCCCCCACCGGCTTATGGCTTAACACGTCTGCTACCACGTTAGCCTTCCTCGGGTGGTATTGGATATCAAAATGATAATCCTTCACAAACTCAAGCCACCAGCGCTGACGCATATTCAGCTCCTTGAATGTGAAGAGGTACTGTAATGACTTCTGATCTGTGAACAAGAGCAATTTCTCCCCGAGGAGGTAATGTATCCAAATCTGAAGTGCAAACACGATCACCGTCAAGTACAAGTCGTGGGTGGGGTAATTCCTCTCGTGAGGCTTAAGCTTACGGGAGGCATAAGCTATGGACATATCCTCCTGCTGAAGTACACCCCCAAGTCCTAATAAGGATGCATCAGTGTAGACTAGATACTCCACTCCCGGCCTGGGCAATGCTAACACTGGTGCTGAGGTTAACTTGTCTTTTAACTCATCAAAGGCTAACTGACAGGCGTCACTCCAGATAAACGACATCCCTTTGCGAGTCAAATGTGTCAACGGACCTGCTATCTTTGAAAACCATCGAATGAACCTCCTGTAGTATCTGGCTAGGCCCAAGAAACTGTGTATCTCGATCGGTGTCGTGGGCTGTCCCCACTCCCTCACCGCTGACACCATCCCCGAATCCACGGATATCCCTCTGTCAGAGACGATCTATCCCAAAAACTGAACCTCCTTCAGCTAAAACCCACATTTCTCGTATTTTACGAATAACTCATGCTGACGCAGTGTCTGCAAAACCTGCCTCAAGTGATCGACATGGTCCTCATCGGTCTGCGAGTAAACCAGAATGTCATCTATAAAGACGATGACAAACTGGTCCAGGAACTCTCTGAACAGCCTGCTCATCAAGTCCATAAACATGACTGGGGCGTTGGTTAGCTCGAAAGGTATAACCCTAAACTCATAGGAACCATATCTTTTTAGGAAGGACATCTTCGATACATCCTTCTCCCTAATACTGAACTGATGGTATCCCGATCTCAAGTCAATCTTCGAGAAGAAGGTAGCTCCTCTCAACTAGTCAAATGAGTCATCGATTCGAGGCAACGAATATTTGTTCCGTATCGTGACTTTATTCAACTCTCAAAAATTGACACATAACTTCAATAATCCATCCCTCTTCTTAACGAATAGTACGGGAGCACCCCACGACGAATTACTCCTACGGATAAACCCCTGCCCCAACAACTACTCAATTTGGTCACGTAACTCCCTCATCTCCATTGGAGCCATGCGGTAAGGTAAGCGGGCTATCGGTCATTTGCCTAGCGTTAAATCGATGATGAAGTCTATCTCTGTACTCAGTGGTAACCTCAAAATCTCCCGAAACACATCGAAAAACTCTCGAACAACAGGAATCGAGTCAAGTGGTACTACCACCTCCCTAGAGGTATCCTCCTCTATATAGTATAAATGTGTGGACGATCCTCCCTCAGAGCGAGGCATCGCCACCAGGAATATCTCCTGACCGGGTATGGTAAAAACTATACTCCTACTAAAATAATCAATCATCGCCTTATACCTGACAAGCCAATCCATACCTACACTCGTGTCATACTCGGACATATCCATTACGAGCATGTCAGCAGGTAAGATAAACCTCCTAATCTCAATACCCACTCCTCGACAAATAAAAGAAATTACGGAACCTCTACTCAGCGGTGAATCCACACAAGTAACCGTGCTCTCTGCTGTATCAAATAATCCCATAGTACGTGCAAAACCCCGTGGCAATAAAATAGTGTGTGGCCCCCGTGTCAAATAAAATGAGCCCCAAAGTCCCTTGGATAGAAAACATACCCTTAATCGCGGGTGGGCCCTGCGGGACAGCGGCCTGGTGAAGATTGTAGACTCGTCCATACTGAAGCTTCCCCTGCTGAACTGGGATGGCTGGAATGGGTGGCAGTGCTGGCATCTGTGGGGGTGCTGGGAGATCTGTGGGAAATAACGGTCTCTAGGGCTCCCGGAGAGCACCCTTTTGCTGATGCTGATGCTACTGGCTCTATCCTTTTGAGGGCAGTCTTGACACTTGTGGCCAGTGTTGCCACAAGTGAAACATCTCCCTGGGAAGGGTCCCCCCCTCCGGCCCTGATGGCCGTTACCACTCCTCCCTTAGCCATGCTGGCCCTGCTGAACCTGCTACTGGCCCTGATGGCCGTGCTGACCCTGCTGGCCATGTATAAAGCCTCCCTGCCCATGTCTAAAACTCCTGACCTCAACCTCTTAGGATCCCCCTACTGGGAACCCTGATCACTGTGCCTATGCTGATCCTGAACTACCTGTGCCCCACTGGCACTATTTCCTCCTGTTTAGCCCTACTGGCTGGACTCTCCAACTCGCTTAACCTCTGTCAGATGAAAATGGTGGTCCTGGAAGTGGATTAGAGCTGCATTAACCACGTTCGAATAGGTGGCCAAAGAGAGATTACCTATCAAATGATGGCGAATCCTCCATGTAAACCCATTCATAAAATGCTGAATCTTTTTCTCCTCAGTTGGAATCTCATTCGGTATAATGTTCAGAAGGTTGATAAACTCTGCCTCATATTTCGCCACGGTCTTTCCCTCCTGCTTCAAGTTCACCAACTTCCGTCTCATCTCTGTCTGGACGACCGAGGGAAATATTTGCAGTCGAATCGCACCCAAAAGTCTCTAATCGTGAGTGTATCTCTCTCCTCAGCGGTGGTATAGACTCCCACCATAACAGTGCTGCTCCCACTAACTTGAATGTGGCCAGTATCTGACTCGGTACCTCCGTGCACTCATGCATCCTAAAATGCCTCTGGATATCCTTCTTCCATTGGCTCGCTACCACCACATAGGATCTCCATGTAAAATCCGGAGGATGTGTCATCTGGAAGGCATCCCTAACACGTTCCCAAACAGACGGGAAGGCCTGAACCTGAACTGGATCCACCACCGGTGCCTGAGGTGGTGCCTGCTGCACAACTGCCAATGCGGCATTTATCGCCTGAGCTACAATGGTAGCAACTTCAGTGGCATTCATCATACCCTGAATTGGTGCAGGCTGAGGCTCGGGCTGAACATCCTTGGTAATTCTTTGTACACGTCGAGGAGGTATCCAAAAGGAGAGAAAAGTTTCATAAGTCTACAGTTATAATCTCAAAATAGCTGAAGAACGTAAAATGCATAAAGAGTACAACAATCCTAAAATATAGAGCTCTATATCAAAGGACGCTACGTGGAAACACAATAATCCATACAGGTCCTAAGGACACTAACCTGATGCTCTGGTACCACCTGTGACACCCCGCCTAAATAATTACCGGGTGATCATGTAATACCCCTTACTTTTGAGTGATTATTTTATATTAAATTTCCTGGTGTATAAATTTTATAAAATGAATAAAGTTGAAGTAAATATTATTTTAAGTGACATAAGAGGTAATATTTACTGAGTTTTGCATAATTACTGTTAAGTGATCGTAAATAGCCTCATATTGTGTTTTATTGAGTCGTTGTGCTTTAAGCGACAGTTATGACTTATATTCCAATTAGATCATTGCAAATGATTTAATATGACGTTGGAACATGAAATATTGTATGATATGCCGGATGCCAATTTTGAGGGTACGGTTAGTCCGGAAATGGTTGAGATAGTCAAAATAAGGGCCTCGTTGTATTTTTGGGTTCCGGGACATTTTTGACTAGTTATAATTTAATTATGTTGTTACGAGCCATTTTAATTGTGTAGTAACATTTAAACGAGTAGACTTAATTCAATTGGGTATATTAGTCTTGCAAATTCATTTATTTCTCATTTTAGGTTTCTAAACCTAAGAGAGTTAGAGAGAAAATGAGAGAGGAGAGAGCTTGGGAGAAAATGGAGAGAAAAGAGAAAATTGGAGATTTTGAGCTTGGAATCATTGCTTCGGGAAGAGAATCCGAGACTACAAACTTGAGGCAAGTTTCTTACTTGCAAATGTATGATTTGGTGTGAATAATTTGTATAGATAGTTGTGTTTTTGGAGTTTTAACCATTAATGGGTTTTGTTGATTTTAGTGTTTAAACCCTTAATCTTGGATTTAAATTTTATTTGAGTTAGAAATATTAGTTAGTTATTGTGTAGGAATGAATTGGGTAATTGTTTAGTTGATGATGTTGAGATTGGATGGAAGAATTGGAATTGGGGGTAATTTAGGGTTCATAACCCGTAAACCAAACTGGGCATTTCTGCCAGGCCAAATCGATTCGCCTCCCAAGCGAATCGATTCGCCATTAAGGGAGGCTACAGGTATGGGGAGCCGAATCAATTCGGGTTAAGGCTGAATCGATTTGGGCTAACACAGGAGGTTGGTTTTCTCAGCCGAATCGATTCATTTTTGGGCGAATCGATTTGGAAATCCTGTTGTTTTAGGATAGTTTTATATCTTGGTTTCTACTCCTTTTCTTTTAGGTTTAAGGCTTAGGAACCTTCTCTTTGGAAGTAATCAAAAGTATTATGGGTCTATATTAGGGGGACTAATACCGTAGATTAGTGTGGGGATAATGGGGCTTATTCCGTAGGTTATTCAATATAAGTTAGTGTCGTTTTCATCTAGGAAACTAGCCTAGGACTAAGGGTAGTAGAATGGTATGGTCTAGGATTCTTGGAGACTAGTATTGAGGAAAAATTAACATTGATGGCTTATGGTATTACCTTGAACTCTTGGAGACTAGGGTGAGGAAAATTACACTTTGTGGCCTATATCATAAATAAAATATGACTTTGTGAATAAGTAATGCATAGTTCAAAATGGGCACCTATTAGTAAGCATACATGATTTTGAGAATGTAAAATGTGAATGTTTTAAATGAGAAAAACTTGTAAATGATAATTTGCATATACACACTGAAACGACCTTGTGGGCCCCCAATTTAAAATTCTTATTAAAAGTGTATTTCCTTTTTGACAAAGTATGCGGAAGCGTAAAGTGATGGTCCAACAAAAACAAATTTTAATTTTCTTTAAAACAAATTAAAATTAAACACAAGTGAAATATAAATTATTCAATTAAAACATTTTCACTTAAACAAGTTAATTAATCCAAGTCCCTGAGAATTTGCCTAAGTCATAATTTTCAATTATTCCAAATTAGGTTAAATCAATTTTAGCAAATTACTTGAATTAATAAACATTACCCAACGTATTAATTTAGCACCAAATTAATTAAGTGTGATAATTAAAACCAATTTTATCTTTATAATCTAAACATGCATTCTAGGTGATTAGGCAAGATAAAATAAACAATCACACTACACCGCGACGTACGAGGAAAAACCCACAACGGGAAAAAACCTCGGGACGGCCCTAGCCTCAAATCCACTTAAAACGGAATTACAAATACAAGACAAAAAGACTTACTTCCTAAACTCGAACCCTCTCAAGCCTTGACGCTCCTTCTTGTATAGACCTCCTTCTAGCGGATAACCAACGGAGCTCCACCGTGGTCTCAGAATCCACCGATCGGACAATAGGTGCACCGTCAACCACACATGGTGCCTTTCACCAAGTGAGAACGCCGCAGCAAAACGTCTTCTTCTTTGATGGATTTAGAAGCAAACCAAACACTCTCTTTGAACGGTGTAGAGGAAACCGGTGCCAAACTCCAAGCAAGGATATATGAATTTAAGAACTTGGAATAAACTATTTTGGGTGAAACTAGAGTGGTAGTAGTTTTTCTCTTTGAAAAATAACACTCAAAACATGAACATTTTCCTTAAACAATTTTTGCTCTCAAACTCTCTCTAAGAGATGTATTAGGATGGAAAAGTTAGATTGGAAAATGTGTTTCCCGCACATAATAAGGTATGAAAAAAGTTGGTTAAAAACCAAGTGGAGAAGTGGGGAAAAACTGCCAAAAACTGCCAAAAACCTGTTCCCGCCTGACATCTCATTCGAACGACATTTCGTTCAAACGAAATCTCGTTCGAACGAGACTTCTAACGAAGTTACAGAGAGAACTCGTTAGAAGCTCGTTAGATATCTCGTTCGAACATAATGTTCGTTCGAGCGACATATCGAACGACTTTACAGAGGCCTTTACTGGGAACTCGTTGGCAGTTCGTTCGAACGACATTTTCGTTCGAACGACAATCTCGTTCGAACGACTATATCGAACGAAAAAACAGAAAGTTTGTTTAATTCGATTTTAGCCCAGAAAACTTTATAAACATTTATTTAAAGTTTTAATTAATTCTTTCTTAAAACAAAACGCAGTTTTATAAAACCTAACACCTAATATACAAGTTCCAAGCTCCTATATATATATATATATATATATATATATATATATATTTGCATTCATACCTTGGGAGCATGGAACTATGGTTGACGACGTATAAACTAGGCACGTAAACCCGGCATGTTGATGAAACTTTAAATTCTTTGCCGCTATGACTTCAACACACTTCTTCATAGGTCTTGAATATTACAATTAAGTACAATAAAGACTATCCTATGAATAAAATGTTTTTGTCCGGAATTGAGCAAAAACAATATAGGACTCAAACGGAGAAATGTGTCCTTACAAATCTCCCCCTTTGGCTATTCCGGGACAAAAACAAAAACAAAAATCCTAAAGGGCCGTCAAGCTCACTAGACTCAATACATCCCAACCCAGTCTTGACTCAAACCCCAAGGACCAAACGCTTTGCCAATGAACGATGTTGCTTTAGAAGTATTCCTGCACACTTAAGCAAACATATCAAATGCATAGGGAATATCACAGTATTTAAAGCAATTAAAATAAATACTCCCCCACAATTAATTCTCCCCTTTGTCAAAACAGACCTACGTAGAAAGACGTCTCCCCCTAACATAAATCTCTCCCAAACTAAGTTACGATAATAATAGGAATAGATACCATTTCTCCCCCTATCATTCTCCCCCTTTTTGTTCAGGAATGGGCAAAGGATTAAGAACTAATAAACAGGCATATTGAAGCTTAAAGTGTAAGACATGAAAGCATATGGGCAACAAAAGCATAACTAATCCATGATAGATACTAAAAATGAAGTATAAGCATAGAAGGACTAGAAAGCAAGGCAAAGACAAACAAAATATCATATATATATATACGAAAAATATATCAAGAATGCACACGCATATATATATATATAGATATAAACACACACATGACACAAAAATACAATAAGTTTGCACACTCGTATGGCAAAAATGTGTCATATGGAAACGGAAGTGTAGGGGTGTGAACTAGAAACAATTAAATCTAGACCCAAACACTTAAGAAACGTTCACGGAGTTCTCATTTGATTGCAAACTTTATCACATTTAAATATAACCTCATGTGACAATAAAGATTGAACTCAATGAACAAACATACACAATGCATACAAGCCTAGCATGATGATGATTCTACAAATCAAATAGAGTCATGACATTAAAGACAACTAGGATAAAACGGACATTGTGCAAACCGTTGATATACCATCCAATTCTCCCTCAATAAGCATATTTATTCTTTTAATTTTGAATGAATATATCAAACAAACATAGGCCTTGGCAATTGATTTCTTTTTAATGCCAAATATTCTGTTTTAGGCCTTTGGATCACGTATTTCTTTTAGATCCATTAAACGGTGGCTTACTATCGCAAATGACTTAATTCATCCTTATGGAGCCCTTCCCCGTGCACTATTATAAACATAATTTTTTATTTCTCACATCTCCCGTGCAACGGATTTTGACATGCACTAGTCCTCCTAGGTCATAGATATGTAGATGACTAGATTGATAGGAGAACACCTCAAAAAGCTCAAATATTACATGTGACATTAAAATTTCAAAAGAGCTCGTGCATGTGTGAATAGAGGCATATGAAAATAGAATCCATTTAATCAACACAAATTCCAACTACTCCATAAAAAATATGGTAAAGAACATTTTAAGGATTGAAAATCTAAACCAAAAGTTGTAGCCACGTGGGAGCGTTAAAGATGGGATTCAAACACAAATATATGCCACATAAAGTGTGTCAAACTAAAATACACACAAAATAAAATCTTTTTGAGTTTTTAACATTTTTTAACCAAAAATAAAGATATATACTCAAAAGGATAAATAAAAATCATTTCTATTTTTCATTAAGCTTAAATGAAATAAATAAAACACAAATGATAAACAAAAATCTTTTTGTATTTTCTTATTTAATGCAAAGAAATAAATATATACAAAAGATAAACAAAAATCATAATTCTAGTATGAGATAAAAGATTAAGTAACGACTAGAAAATGATTAAACATGCATACAATTAGCATGATGATATAGCATGAAGTATAAAAGCTAATGTATGCTAAAGACTAACACATTCATCCTTTAGATTTAGCAAGGGAGGATGCATGTGAAAGTAAATGAGAATCAAAAGTCCTATTTTGCATGGCAACCAAGTCGGATTTCCTAACCCAAATTAATGAAGAGTGGTTATCTCGGGGTGTAGGAGTTTTAACTATCTTGGTTGCTTTGCATGGGGACTTTCTAGCATTTCGTTTAAGATCAAAACAAAATTTCCTAAGATGCCCTTTTCGACCACAATGTGTGCAAGTAAAAACATGTCGAAAATAAGTACCTAAGGAGTGATCTCTAAAGTTATTCCTAGTAGATTCTCCTAAAACTTTGGTTTTGACTTTATTAGAAGATTCATTACATGCATTGAAGCCTAAACCACAAAAGTCATTTTTAATTTGGACCGTTCCTAAGATTTTATCTAATTTTTCCGAACGACATTCCAAATCAAATTTGACCTTACTAGAGTCTTTTAATTTATTTTGCAATTCTAAAATTTTAGACTCTAATAAAATGTTGCGCTCTTCAAAAGCGAGAAGCTCCTTTTTCATGGTTTCCATTAATACCTCAAGGCTATCTCTCTCGCCTTCTATATATTCTAGCTTCTCTCGAAGAGCTCTCTCACGTGTCCTAAGGTCTTCTATTAAAGCACTCTCATTAATGACCTTGACACGTTCTTTCAAACTTGCTTCTAACTTCAAATTAGCTTTCTTTAATTTTAAAGATTCTTCAAATAATTCTTGAAAAGCATTTTGAAGTTCACTCACATCAACCTCTTCACTTTCACTCTCACCACCATAAAAAACAGGAGATTCAAAAATTTTGACCTCGGAAGTGTCATGTGTTTGAATATCTTCATTAGAAGATTCATTATCGGTGCTCACATGACTAGCCATAAAAGCCACAAAGTTGGGCTTAATGGGGGAATCGGGTCCCTCTTCCTTATCACTATCACTAAGGGTCGCATTATATGAAATGGGTCATTTACCCTCTTTCCTTAGTTTAGTGGGGCATTCAGAAGCCCTATGGCCATACCCTTCACAACCAAAACATCTAGATGACTCGTCCCTATTTATATTTTCTTTAGAATATTTAGGGATTCTCTCGGCTTTGTCATGCTTGTATTTTTCATTTTTAGAATTATCAAATTTCTTAAAATCATTTTGAAATTTTTCTTTGTTAAATTTAAGAAATTTATGAAATTTTCTAGCAAACATAGCCATGTCATCCGAGTCACTATCACTCTCTCTCTCTACTACTTGTTTTTCCTCTTTACGGGCTTTTAAAGCAACGCCCTTTTCAATTTTCTTTTCAATTTTAGAGGGAAACATGTCTAACTCATAGGTTTGTAAATCACCTACAAGATCTTCTAATTTCGTAGAGGCTAGTGTTGGTAAAGAATTGAAAACGGTCACTTTTAGAATAAATCTATCAGGAAGGGACCTTAAAATTTTCTTTACTACTCGGTTGTCGGGAATTTTCTCTCCCAAGTTAAAAGACGAATTTACAATATCAGAAAGTCTAGCATAAAATTCATCAAATGTTTCATTATCGTTCATTTTGATGGTTTCAAATTGTGTGGTGAGGTTTTGGAGTTTTGAAGCTTTCACGACACTTGTTCCTTCATGAGTTAATTGTAAAATATCCCAAGCTTCTTTAGCGGTTTCACACGTCATTATACGTTTAAATTCTTCCGGTGTGACCGCGCTAAACAAGGCATTTAAACCTCGGGAATTAAAGTTAGCAAGTTTAAACTCATTTTCAGTCCATCTATCGGCGGGTTTTAAAACACGTTCGTTATCAACTAAATGCATTGGTGGAGACCACCTGTTAACTACCGATAACCAAACTCTCTCGTCGATAGACTTAAGTGCCGATCTCATGCGCGCTTTCCAATACGCGTAGTTAGAACCATCGAAAATAGGAAATTTTGAAAATGGGGAAAAGTCCATTTTTAGCCAAAGAAAAAAGTTAAAAGATCTTTAACGAAATAATTTATCGTTTTGGCTCTGATACCAATTTGAAACGACCTTGTGGGCCCCCAATTTAAAATTCTTATTAAAAGTGTATTTCCTTTTTGACAAAGTATGCGGAAGCGTAAAGTGATGGTCCAACAAAAACAAATTTTAATTTTCTTTAAAACAAATTAAAATTAAACACAAGTGAAATATAAATTATTCAATTAAAACATTTTCACTTAAACAAGTTAATTAATCCAAGTCCCTGAGAATTTGCCTAAGTCATAATTTTCAATTATTCCAAATTAGGCTAAATCAATTTTAGCAAATTACTTGAATTAATAAACATTACCCAACGTATTAATTTAGCACCAAATTAATTAAGTGTGATAATTAAAACCAATTTTATCTTTTTAATCTAAACATGCATTCTAGGTGATTAGGCAAGATAAAATAAACAATCACACTACACCGCGACGTACGAGGAAAAACCCACAACGGGAAAAAATCTCGGGACGGCCCTAGCCTCAAATCCACTTAAAACGGAATTACAAATACAAGACAAAAAGACTTACTTCCTAAACTCGAATCCTCTCAAGCCTTGACGCTCCTTCTTGTATAGACCTCCTTCTAGCGGATAACCAACGGAGCTCCACCGTGGTCTCAGAATCCACCGATCGGACAATAGGTGCACCGTCAACCACACATGGTGCCTTTCACCAAGTGAGAACGCCGCAGCAAAACGTCTTCTTCTTTGATGGATTTAGAAGCAAACCAAACACTCTCTTTGAACGGTGTAGAGGAAACCGGTGCCAAACTCCAAGCAAGGATATATGAATATAAGAACTTGGAATAAACTATTTTGGGTGAAACTAGAGTGGTAGTAGTTTTTCTCTTTGAAAAATAACACTCAAAACATGAACATTTTCCTTAAACAATTTTTGCTCTCAAACTCTCTCTAAGAGATGTATTAGGATGGAAAAGTTAGATTGGAAAATGTGTTTCCCGCACATAATAAGGTATGAAAAAAGTTGGTTAAAAACCAAGTGGAGAAGTGGGGAAAAACTGCCAAAAACCTGTTCCCGCCTGACATCTCGTTCGAACGACATTTCGTTCGAACGAAATCTCATTCGAACGAGACTTCTAACGAAGTTACAGAGAGAACTCGTTAGAAGCTCGTTAGATATCTCGTTCGAACATAATGTTCGTTCGAACGACATATCAAACGACTTTACAGAGGCCTTTACTGGGAACTCGTTGGCAGTTCGTTCGAACGACATTTTTGTTCGAACGACAATCTCGTTCGAACGACTATATCGAACGAAAAAACAGAAAGTTTGTTTAATTCGATTTTAGCCCAGAAAACTTTATAAACATTTATTTAAAGTTTTAATTAATTCTTTCTTAAAACAAAACGCAGTTTTATAAAACCTAACACCCAATATACAAGTTCCAAGCTCCTATATATATATATTTGCATTCATACCTTGGGAGCATGGAACTATGGTTGACGACGTATAAACTAGGCACATAAACCCGGCATGTTGATGAAACTTTAAATTCTTTGCCGCTACGACTTCAACAAACTTCTTCATAGGTCTTGAATATTACAATTAAGTACAATAAAGACTATCCTATGAATAAAATGTTTTTGTCCGGAATTGAGCCAAAACAATATAGGACTCAAACGGAGAAATGTGTCCTTACACACACCTCTATAAATGCTATCACAGGGGAAGTTACGCGCATGAGGTGAAGTCCCCTGGCTAGTGAATGCAGGGTGAATATAGTCCTCGTCCATAGGACCGGTTATTATATATTGTGTGATTATTGTTCGAAGTGAGGTAATTTCGGGTATGGTTATGACTCACTGTCGAAGGTATATGGCCGCTTCCCGATGTCACGAGATGTAGGATACCCAGGTTGTCTTGGTGATAGGCCCTGGAAGATGATGGCTATTTAGGGGCGCATCCAGTGGGGAAACCCGGAAGGATGGTCTTAGAATCGTTATATGATGTGATTATAACTATTCTTATTAAAGTGGGAATCTTATAGATGGTGAAGCATTTTGTTAAATAAATTGCTTTAAATATATTTCATAAAGAGAAAAGAAACTGTTTAGTTAAGTTGTGCTTTTATATTGAGAGTTGAGAAATCTTATCATTTTTTTTGTTAGAGAAAGATAATTTATGATTGATGATAAAATATTCATAACTGTCATGCATTTTATTCACATGGTTATCACATCAAACCGGGCCCTGACCCGTTTATATTTCTCTTTCTTGTGTGGTTCTCTTTTATGTTCAGGTGCTCCGCCGCAAGGGCGCCCATTATGATCCTTCCTTATCAGCGTCAGGAAGCTATAACATTATTGAGGATGTTGTAGGATTTTTGGTTTTAGACGCATTCAACTTTTCTATATTCTAGTTACGATCAGTCTGGACATTCGGGCGTGTTGCCCAAGATTTGTACTTGCTTATATACTGTGCTATTTATTTGTAATACTTGGCTTAACTGTAGTATTGGACTGTTAACCGATAGCTTATTCGGTTATTATTTTGTTGTATGTTAATTAAACTATTGTGTGCCTTCTTTTGTATCCACCTTCTTTTATAAATTGGATCGTCTAAAAGGTTTTATTTAAACTCTCAAATTAAATTGACATCCGTTTAAAAAAAATAATTGGTGGTTATCTTGTATCATTATTTTCACGACAGTGATGCTAAGAATGGACCATCTATTATTCCTGCATTTATTGGGATATAGAGCTGGCCACCTCTTATTTGAATAAGCGGGGTGTCACATATCAGTCATTAATTAATTAATTTCAGAATATCAAGTTGTTTCAGATAATGCATCACTGTCGAAAACTCATATTTTAATTTAATAAAACCAACCACCTAATATTTAAAAAGGTTGATGTCAAAATTTTATCTTGTTATTAACCATAACCATACATCACAATATCATAAGGAAAGAACTAACTGAATTTCAATAAAGAACTGGAGTAAACACTTCCAGTCAAATCCCATACAATAATCCAATAACATGAAATCAAAGTCTAATGATAGAATAAATAATTCTAAATCTCTGAATGTAAAATAGGAGGGACGACATGTCCAACTGAAGTAAATAACTAATAGATGAGGAGAAATAGACTTAAAAGCGTGTACTAGCAACATCCTGTAGCTTCCACAGCAGCTACAACTCGGCCAATGAATGGAATTTTCTAAGCCTGGTGTCCCTGTGGTTGAGCACCTAAAATAATAGAACAAGAAAAAAGATTTATAGAAAAATGAGTCAGAGCCCGAGTAGAAAAAAATTTAAATATATCAAGTGCTTAAATTGGTTAATTAGCACAAATATTATTCATGTTAACTTAGCGTACTCACTTGGTATGCTCATCTCTCATCTAATGTGCACACCTAGCGAGTCTAAATACCCATACTAGTCTCGATACTCTGCCTGACTATATGTAGTATAACCACTATGCCGGATAAAATATCTAAATGACCCGAAGCCAATATTTTCCTACTATTTAGGAATAGGTTTAAAGATGGTTTAACTCATTCTCAAAGCATTCTTAATTGTCAACTGGTGACCCAATAAGTATATACTTTAATAAAGTAGCCAACATGAAACACAGAATAGGAACTCACTATACATATATAAAATCTCACTATGTATATATATATATATACTGCACCCATGGTTAAGAAACCCCTGGTGCTAAGCAGACTCGGCTATCTAGTCCCATTGCAACGCTCACGCATGAAGGACAACCGGTTCAATCTCTCAGGAACCAATAAAACATATACACATATTGGAGGCGAATACAGTTCCAAGCCAATGGGCTACGCACATACCTACGCACCCATATGACCGTCAACACTATCGTTCTCACCGATAGCCCGTACCTAGGTTCCATGCTCTAGTGGTACGAATCAAAATCCCCCGAAGGCACACAAGATATGGTTGTCCACAATGCGCAGCCCTCCCTTCGATAGCCAGTAGCTAGGTATGTCATGCACATAATATTCTAAGTAATAAGCATGCGCACAACTTATACAACTTAATAGGCGTTCACGCAACCCAATTACCATAATACGTAAGTAGTATTATTTCTACCCTCTCCGTAGACCATATATATATATGTATATACTCTTTTGAACCCAACTCTCCTCGGTTCAATGAACTTTCTACATACCGAGAATAATCACAATACCAATTCAATATTGACTCGGACTTTAGGTCACGCGTCATTCACGTAGGTTATTCTCTCACTTCGATAACCCTAGGATGCTTTTTAACCTAACCGAACTCAAAAAGTGTATTCTGAAATCTCGTTAGAAGTCAAGGGATTCTCGTTCGAACGAGGTCGTTCGAACAAACTCTTCACTTCGTACGAATTCAAAATCTCGTTGGATGATTCGTTGAAATTCTCATTCGAATGACATGTGCAGGTCTTCGAACGAGAATTCTGAACTGGCCCTGTTCTTCCCCAAAATCATTTTTCCCAACATTCCAAACCTCAAACTCATTCCTAATTTCGTCCAACATCAATTTAGATGGTTGTAAACTATCCCTAATCATTATGGGTCACATTCTAACATGAATTAGTGTTCAAATCTTTATGTTTTAAAAAGGGAAACCAATAATTTCTTTAATCTCTAAGAATTCTCATATGACGAACCCAACACTTTAATTATTTAAACCATTAATTGAATTCGCGATTTACACATAAAATCTAGAGATTTAATAGTCTACAAATGGGGTACATCCTCTACATGAAAACCATCACCAAAATCTAGTGTTCCTTTACGATCAAACCAAATGAAACCCAAGTTTCATCATATTATGTCTAAATCATCAACAGAGTTTAACAGGAACAATATATGTTAAATAAACTAGAAAGATAAACACTTGCCTTGGAATGGACTTCTGATTCTTGGGTTGAATTTGGTATGTGGTTGATCCTCTCGTCGCGATCTACACTTTGGTGTAATTCTTGGTGGGAAATCTTGAGTTCTTAGCTTAGTTCTCCTAGGGGGTCTTCTTCCTCCTTGGTTCTCTCTCTCTCTCTCTCCCTCTCTCTCTCTCTCTTTCACGTAGGTTAAAACTGACAGTAACCTCTAACCCACGTAGCTTTTATTTTAATCTTAATTTTTGTCCATTTAATTTCCCAAAAACCTCAAAAGACCAAAATACACCTCTGGGGTGTCGTTTTGGGCTCAAATGCCCCGGACTCCAAATAAAACTACCGAGTAGTGTTTTCTGACTATTTCGACCCTTCCGAACACACTGGCGCACTCAAATTGGCCATACGAGTTATTTAAAAATAAATTATCTTTTTAACCCCAATAAATAATATTGACACGACTCATACGCGTGTCCCAAACAATTGTATTTCAACTGCCGTATATCTCGTCCCCGGCCATATTATTATTTTTCGAAACGATATCACGTAACTCAATGCGTAATGTTCAACATAGTTATTACTCAACATGATTTTAACATAATTATTTTCGATAACTACCAACTCTCGTCACGCTCGTAATTATTACCCTTAAAATCGAATTAAATATAAATTAAATTTTCTCCCTTTAAATTGATTAATCCCAATTTCCATAATTTCATAATTAAATAACTATGCATAAAAATATCGGGTATTACATACTTCCCCCCTAATAACAGAATTTCATCCCGAAATTCGGAAATGAAAATATACCTGGAAATAATAACTATAAATAATGTTCGCGCATGTCATCCTCGCGCTCCCAGGTAGATTCCTCAACATTATGGTGCCTCCACTGAACATGGACTAGTGATACTATCTTTGACCTCAACTTCCTCTCGCTACGGTCTAGGATAGCAACCGGCCCCTCCTCGTAGGAGCTATCAGGCTGTAAGTCGATCTCCTCCAACGTGATGTGAGTATGGGACAAATCATCTCAAAGATATCTCCTCAACGAGGAGATATGGAACACGTCATGGACCCTATGCAAGTGTTCCGGTAACCCAAGTCTATAGGCAACTGGCCCAATCCTCTCGATAATAGGGAATGGCCCTACATACCTAGGCGCCAACTTTCCCTTCTTACCAAAATGCATAACTCCCTTCGTAGGAGACACCCGAAGTAACACCTGGTCCCCTACATTGAACTCCCCAAAGTACCACTTGGCGTCGGCGTAGCTCTTTTGTCGATCCTGAGCAACCCGAATACGTCTCTGTATCAACTCTATCCTTATCGAACTATCCTGGATCACCTCCGGGACAAGTAATTTTTTGTCACCCACCTCCAACCAACATGTTGGGGAACTAAAAGATCTACCGTATAGTGTCTCGAATGGATCCATATCAATAATAAACTGCAGGAGTTATTATAGGCAAACTCCACCAGCGGAAGATACTATTCCCAACCTCCGCCAAAATCAATGATGCACATACGTAACATGACACACCCCAACCCAGTTACTTATAATTTAGTTTGAAAGTCAAAGTGAGTCAAACCATAATTTCCTTAACCAAACAATAAACACAAGTATCCTTTTTCAATATCAGCATGAAGCCATAACACTAAAAACTTTTCAAAATTTTAAAGTAATCGTGCGTATTCAAACTTGCTCAAAGGATCAGTAGGATTAAATTACCCCTTTTTTATTTGACCAAAAATTATGGTTTACGCATCCCTTGCTAGCCCCACCCGACCTCCTAGATTTGGCAGTGACATTTCATTACCTGGAAAAAAAACATAACATAGGAATCGTGAGCAAAATGGCTCAGTGAATGCATTACTACTACACTAGTGCATAAAATTAAATGCAATAAGTCGTATCTATGTAACAATATAAACATCTCAACATCTCTTGGCTGTTAATAAGCCATAACATCTCTTGGCTGTTGATAAGCCATAACATCTCTTGGCTGTTGATAAGCCATAACATCTCTTGGCTATAATAGGCCATAACATCTCTTGGCCATAAATAAACCATAACATCTCTTGGCTGTAATAAGCCATAACATCTCTTCGCTGTTGATAAGACATAACATCTCTTGGCTATTGATAAGCCATAACATCTCTTGGCCATAAATAATCCATAACATCTCTTGGCTGTAATAAGCCATAACATCTCTTGGCTGTTGATAAGCCATAACATATCTTGGCCATAATAAGCCATAACATATCTTATAATACATTCACATCATATCCATAATCAACTCGGCATGTACAATATATAATATCCATAATCATCTCAATAAGTACAACATCTCATATTTCTACTCAACTCGGCAAGTACAGCATATAATATTCATAATCATCTCAATAAGTACCACATCTCATATTTATAATCAACTCATCAAGTACAACATATGACATCCATAATCATCTCAATAAGTACAACCTCTCATATTTATACTCAACTCGGCAAGGACAACATATCATATCCATAATCATATCAATAAGTACCACATCTCATATTTATAATCAACTCGGTAAGTACAACATATAATATCCATAATCATCTCGATAAGTACCACATCTCATATTTATAATCAACTCAACAAGTACATCATATGACATCCAAAATCATCTCAATAAGTACAACCTCTCATATTTATACTCAACTCGGCAAGGACAACATATCATATCCATAATCATATCAATAAGTACCACATCTCATATTTATAATCAACTCAGCAAGTACAGCATATGACATCCATAATCATCTCAATACGTACAACCTCTCATATTTATACTCAACTCGGCAAGGACAACATATCATATCCATAATCATATATAAATACATCTTACTAGTGAGTACACTCACCTTGGCCACTTCATGTGTTTTTCCCTTGACTTTGTCTGGCACTGGTTCAACCAGTTCTTCTTCCCTTCCACATATTCATTCTTATAATATTAGTATCATCATAAGGATGTTAACAATCCAAAGAAAACTTAACCTTAACCGAATTCATAAGCATCATAGCATCCCATTCTAATCATTTATCATAAATGAAGTCTCATCCAATTTCATGTTAAAATATTTAACATATCCAATTCATAGCCCAAACATTCTTTAATTTATTCTTTTTAGTCCAATTCTTATCATATAAGGTTCCCAATATAAAAGACAACACATCATTTCAAGTTTCCTAGAGCACGATGTGTCCACTTCTTTATTACAAATCAAATATGCCCTATAGACTCTTTTATCGTTCAGTCTACTTCAAAGAATTTTCATAATTTTTCTGCATCATAACTTCCTTTAATATTTCACCCAACATCCGTAAACATATTGAGCAATACAAAATTAAAGTTTCATATTTTTTAAGGTTCATTTTCCATGTCAAGCAAAACATCGAACACATGGCTGGCATACTTTCACTCTTGGGGCAGATTTCATACCCGAACTTCAAACTCTCACCAAAGACTCATTTCTTGGTATTTTCCAATGATTTTCGTATATGTCACACACATATGAGTCCTTGTTAATCTCCAATTGGAATCAATCAATTCCAGTAAGTATACAAAAAGATATGGAAGTTTGAACACATAAGGGTTCTAAACAAGGCCATCTAAATAATTTACACCTTCGGCTTTCTTTAAACGTGTATCCATCCATGCATACCCACAAAGTCATGAAATTTTAATAAACAATTGATGATTTTTATCCTTTCAATCAGTAATATCAAAAAAAGAAATAAGATTTATGGATAGAATTACCTAAGGGACGTTTACGTAATTTTTAAGAATTTTTCTCCAACTTCTCCTCGTCCTTCTCTTCCTAAGCCTTCCGGTTCTCTCTCTTCAGGCCAAACTCTCAAATGGATGAGTTTGGCTGATGAAGGAGGTATTTTCAAGGGGATTAAGTCGGCCAAGCTTGCCCCCCCTTTTCAACCAATGAAATTAATCCATTTGTTATACATATAAGACAAAATACGACTTAACGATTGGACGAATTTGCCCCTGCTTCGTAATTCCAACATAACTTCTTTCTCGAACCTCTGTTTTACAAACAGTTTGTTGTGTTACAAACTTAACTCATATATATACAACTATCTAGTTTTCATCTCAAGTCAATCATTATATTGTAGTGGCCAAAACTAGTCCCGAACTCGAACATTCGTACCAAAGACTTCACAAATTTGGGTTTGTGACTAATTCAATGTTTCATAAGTTATGAATGTAGAATTAGACTAAATACAATAACTTAACAATATATATTCTAATAACATATTATCCCCATCCCATACGGTAAGCATGATTTAAACCTGGTTTATCATAATCATATCTGGGTCATCACATAACATGTCCTCTAAAATCTGATTTGTCCACTCGGTCTGTCCATCCGTCTGTGGGTGATAGGCTGTGCTCATCCGAAACTCCCTACCCATTGCCTCCTATATACTCTCCCAAAATCGAGACACAAACACTTTATCTCTATCAGACAAAATGTTGAGAGGCACCCCGTGAAGTCTCACTATCTATGCTATGAATATCTGGGCATACTGTCCCGAGGTGTAATCCATTTGGACTCGCAGAAAGTGGGCTACCTTGGTCATCCGATCCACTATCACCCATATTGAATCATGACCCCTATGCGATATAGGTAATCCCGTGATGAAGTCCATAGAAATGCTCTCCCATTTCCACACAGGAACCTGTAATGGTAGTAGATGTCCCGCCTGTCTCTATTGAAAAGGTTAGGAGATTTACTTTGACATTCCAAAGAGTTTCACTCGGTTCGGAACATTGACCTTGGTCAATCGGGGCCTGAAAGATCCTGGTGACCTGTCAGAGTAAAACGGATTGTTCGTTCATATTGTAAGTCAGAATCGCACACGGGGTGGTCCATTGGAAAGGGTATTCAGTGACCTTCGAGGATTCATTTAGTCTCATTCGATCTGAAGAGTTGACTTTGGTCAGACGGAGTCCGGGAGTGCTTGGTGGCTTCCAGATCAGTTTTCAAGGGAAAACGGATCGTTCGTCCGCACTGTAAGTCAGAATCGCGCATGTGGTGGACCGTTAGAAAGGGGGTTTTTGTGCCTTTTAAAGTTTCAAAGAGCTTTAGCTTTGACCATAGAGTTAATCAGGTTCAAATGGGGCTCGGTAGCGCCCGGTGGCCTCTAAATCGATACTCGAAGTATGACTTAGGATTTGTAGTGAGACGAGGAGGTGATAGGGTCCTAAGGAGAGACTTGGGGGTCCCAGAATGGGGTGTCTACACACTTGAAGTCAGAGGGACTTGTGTCCTTTTCAGATGGCCCCTTTCTTTAAAACTTTTAATCCACGAACGTTTTTTCCAACAAGTCATCAGCTTCCTCCCTGAAATTCACGAGGCAATTAATTGTGTAAGAGTGTTGTCATATATGTTAATTAGATAGTTCACAAATTTAAAATACTTGCAGTTCATTTTGATACTTACAAAAGTCATAGCATCATTGAAACAGACATCGACCCCATCCATTATTCGTAGCCATAAAGGATTATAGTGAATGATCTCTCTTTATTTTTTCTCCATACAAATTAGTGTCCAATCAAATTTTAACTCATGCCTCGTTGGGAAAAAAAATCACGTCACAATCTCCTGCTACATGCATAAGTACATCCTCTATGTTCTCTTTATTTTATTTTTATCATTCAACCGAAAATCTTCACAATATTGTGTAAACATCATGAAGAAAGGGGGTGATACACCTTTCATTTTCTTGTGTGTCATTTGCATGATCTCCCCAAAGTTGTTGATTATATGTTGTATATATGTAGGTAAACGAAAATAACAAGCATTAGGTGTCGAAACATATGATCATTTTCAGAATTTTCGTTACAAAAAATTCATTTAGCAACTGCAATTAGAGAACATAGGCAGTGAAAAGATACACAAATTATTATTTTTAGTAGATACAAATTTCAGATTAAAACAAATTTTTATCAACTTGAAGTGGAGAACATATGCAGTGTTGAAAAAGATACATAAGGACCTGTTGAAAAAGATAAACCATAATATCTATATCATGGTGTTGAATAGATACCTATTGCAGAGAAAAATAAATCCTTTTAGAAACTCAAAGTGGAGAACATATGTAATTACCCCATGACTTATTGAATAGATTCATAATCACCGGTTGAATAGATACATCATAGTGTATATATATATATATATATATATATATATGTTTTTGATATATGTCACTGAGTATCTCATATATACTAAACATAAATTCTTATATCAAATTTTGGAGAAAAATATCTCATTTACCAAGTGGTAGTGAGAACATACGGAGTGAATAGATACAAAAATTTTGGTGTTGATTTGATGCATCATTTCCATGGAAATACACAAACTTTTTTTGGTAAACATATACCATGTACTGTAAAAAAGAAAAAAACAATTTTAGCTATGGATTAATGAGTGTCGATTGAGAATGTAAAATGCTAATAAGGCACTTGCAGTTCTAGTCACATAGTATTGCACATATTTACTCTTCTAATTTGTAACATAACGATCACTAACTAAGTGATAAAATGGAGTATTTGGTTTGCATAGTACGCACTATTAGACAAGTTGAAGATATACTACCGGACAACTAGATACTATAACGTATTCGATTATTATTTGATCATGGTTTGAAGTACGAATTATCTGGTATAAACACGATGACCATTATTACAATTTTCATAATATAAACATAATCATTTAAACACTTTAATAATTGTGTCTTCAATTTTAAAATTACAGTGTTAGATGCTTTTACCACGTTTGATATGGCATTGGGCTCTAATATATCCAAAATATCCCTCCTGGAAATTGACGCCAGTAGTGAGTCTCCTTGCCACAACATAGACATGCGTACAATACTTCTTATTAGTACATTGTTCATATTATTTATTAATAAATAAAATATAAACTAAACTCATACATTTCATCGCTTTTAACCCAGAACAATTGTAATTTATCTCTACATTCTTTCTTGATATGTGTCGAAACTGGACCTTTATTTAAACGCAATTTAATTTCCTTTACAAGCTTACGATTCGATAGCTCAATATCTTCAATAACAAATGGGTTGGTCTCTGAATTTTTTCCACCCGATGTGGTCATGTCAGATGGTGTATGTGGCGACTTACACGTACTACTTTTTTCAACAAAATCATCTTTCCCGTACAATTTGTGTATATTCATCGCCTGTCGTGTATGTCGTGCTACTTTGCATCAGTCACCAACCCCGTAATCGAAATCAGGTTGTGCGATTGATGGGATTCAATCCTTTTGCTTTCTTATTCTCTTGTACATGGAGAGTGTTTTACCACTCATCGATGTCATGGGAACATCATCTAATATCTGTCTAAGTTCACTATTC
The DNA here is from genome assembly GCA_949130495.1 of Sambucus nigra. Lineage (NCBI taxonomy): Eukaryota > Viridiplantae > Streptophyta > Magnoliopsida > Dipsacales > Adoxaceae > Sambucus > Sambucus nigra. The sequence goes on from OX422220.1 coordinate 526,042,498, forward strand.
AATGACATTAGTTTATTTGCAGTTTTTTCATTACTCTTGATCAAATTAGTGAGGTCCCTCTTCTCTTTATCCCACCCTAACTGTTTTTGAAACATTAATCATCTTTGATCTTTAATTTCTCATTCAAACTATCAATCTCATTTATCATCTGTACATTCTCATCTTCTAAGTCCTTCAAGTACGAAACCCCCTCGTCAACCGGTTGCGCATCATTCTTACTCCCACTACATTGGGTTGTCAAAGTATAAATCTCCTGACGAAGTGATATGTTCTCGTAATCGAGATGCTGAATATCGTTGTTCCTCGCCGCAACACATCAAACGGTCTACATTTTTCAATTGTTCATTCAAGCTTATCTTAATAGATGATATTTCTTCACTTTGTGTACTTTATGCATTTTTGAATTGTGCATTCAAGCTTATTTTAATAGATGATATTTCTTCACTTTGTGCACTTACACTATTCTCCAGTAACTGTTTCTCAATTTTTAGCGCAACAATTTCCTTCATCAATATCAATCAAATACTCACGTTGCTTCTTGCATTCATCATTATCATTATGCATCAGTTTTTTAATTTAGACGGCATATTGTTCATATTTTTTCTCCCTCTCATTTGCATCTTCAAGAAGCATTTTCAATTCTTTAATCTCCATTTTCAGTTTATCATTAAGAGCCCTGAAGTTATCCAAATTTATATGTCCTTTTCATTTTAATGACATAATCATGGTTTTCTTCGGATAACACATTAATTATATTCTTTTTATGTGGTAACACAACATGGCATCATCTCCGATCAATGGTGTTATCTGACTTGATATCCGTCAAATAATCCAATATCGCAATTTCAACTCTTCTCGGTGGTGTCTAAATTTCTTATATACCGAAAGTAAATGTTTGGATATCAAAGCTAATATTATTTATCTGCATGGATAAAAATATATTAATTATTTCCAGGGAATCAAATGTGATGAATGTGTTAATATTTACGAGCTATTAATATACAATAAACAAGTTAAGATACCTCCAACATCGACATTTTAACATTATTCAGCATCAAATATAAATCATGTAAGTTCCATCATAGAAATTTAGGATGCCTCTCATCAATTTCAAGTAAGGGATCAATCAAATTCGATATTTCATAGAGCCAGAATTAAAGCAAAAGTAATTATGTTAATAAGAAAATTATTTATTACTAAAAGTATTGGTAGTAAAAACTGATGCAATAGGAAAAAAATTATCTTACAAGTAATAAAAGTTGACACCCTGAGACGGTGCTGGGGTATTCATCGAGTTTTCGATTGACTTGAATAGGCTGTCATGCACGGTAGATGCCCAATTATATTTCTTCGTACCCTTGACATCCTCAATATAGTTCCGGTAACACTAAACAATAGATGAACTAGTGTTTGGGAACAAAATGCAAATGCAAAAATGAAGAGAAACTAAACGAACCATGTACAAAGCATCCTCATAATCCACACCTAACAATGATTTTTAAGCCCCTTTTAAACCAATCTCTTTGTCATCTTCTTTGCGCCCTTGAAATGTCATCAGCGAATGGAGTAGTCTTTTTTTTTCTTTCGCAACTTAAATTGGTGTACCATTTGACGAAAAACCAAAAAAAGTTGTTATACCCATTGGGGACAGCTCAACCGAAGTGTGTCCAAACAAGAAACTTCTTGGTATCCTTGTTGTAATGTTGGATAATCGATATTTTTTTCAAGTCGCAGTTCTTCACAGAGACCTTACTTTGTAAAAAGCTTAGAATATTGGCTAAAAAGGTGTGCCCATCAATATTTTAATATGCTTTTCTTTGAAAAAGCCTTGTTATCTCGCATAAAGGTGTTGAAATCTACCAAACTGCATCGAAATTGGTCAGGTTCTCCCCTTTTTGTCGGCTCGATTTCATCACTACTGTCGGCCATCTAATTATACACAAAATAACCAAAAGAGTTTAGATAACGGCGACACAATTTGAATGAAATTGTAAACAATAAAGTATCCAGTGTATAATCATAAGAGTTAACACAATATAATCATACAATTTTAATCAGCATACATTTGTTTTTACCCAAATTTGTCACAAAATTATAGTGATATATACTTTAGTATTTATATACTTGACGCCAATATACTAAAACAATTTGTAGTCTTTACAAATTTGCATTCATCACATTGCAATATAGAAAACACTTTTAATTGATAGCATGACACGTGTTATCAATTAATTCATGACTTAAAATTGGCAAAATATAAAGTTCACAAAAAATAACAATCCCAATGCCTTTTCTACTTTTCGAACATTAACAACAAACATTTTTCACAATGTATATTTGACAGATACAATTTTATTATGTACCAAGCAATGCATATACCATCTCAAACAACACTAATTCATTCTAATTTATTTACATATGTATATATACTAAATACCAAGGGGTTGCATCTATATGCCCCTAAATTTTGTTGCATAAAGTTGTGCACTTTAATGTGCAGAACTCCATTAATATTTGTAGGAGAGTCAAATATTTTTTACAAATTTAGATTTGATAGATACCAACCAATTCATATCTCAAACAATCCTCATGTATTCCACGACCAAACAGTAGTCGCATTACATTTTTGAAATAAAAATTAAGACAACAAGCCTGTATATATAAACATGCATTTTAAGATACTCTGCGAATTATCATCAAATTAATTCAAATATTTTGTTACACTTGTTATTTACAAAGACAAATAAGTATAAACCCACTATCATATATATGACAATAAACACACTTACATTATATATATATATACAGAAAGTCTCCTGTAAGGACTCCTTATGGTGAAAATCCCAGTACAAACCTCTTTTTTAAATAGTAAAAAAATGAATTTGTTGATGAAACTTCATGGATATGATCTCCACGGTGAGAATATTATCTCCAATTTTTTTCATCAAAAAATTCAATAAAAAAACCGTTGAGATGAAGCGATATGTAAAAAAATAGTATAAATATTCATTTTCAACCGTTGAAATGTTGGGTCGCCGCCAGTCACTTTATTGATTGAATTTTTTTATGAGACTTCATGGATATGATATTCTCAGTGTCAAGATCATATCCATGAAGTTTCATAAAAAAATTCAATCAAAAAGTGAGTGAGATGATCGCCAACGTTTCAACGGTCGAAAATGCATATTTATACCATTTTTTTACATATCACTTCATCTCAATGGTTTTTTTATTGAATTTTTTTATGAAAAAAATTGGAGATGATCTTTTCACCGTGGAGATCACATCCATGAAGTTTCATCAAAAAATTCATTTTTTTACTATTTAAAAAAAATGGTATGTACCGGGGTCTGCACCATAAGGAGTCCTTACAAGGGGGGACCTCTCTCTCTCTCTCTCTCTCTCTCTCTCTCTCTCTCTATATATATATATATATATATATATATATATATATATATATATATATATATATATATACCGTTAATACAACAATAACATTATAATAAATATTCATAAATTTCTGGAAAAAAAGGTTTTTATGTCATGAAATTTTATTTATTTTCACTACTATTACAATTTAAGGATAGTTTATCAAACAATCAACATCTGAAATAATAAAATACATCATTTGAGTAGTGTGCCTTCGCACTAAATATCTCTACGACTACTTCATCAAAAACTGTATTTTTTTACCAACATGCATGTAAATAATGTCCCAAACTAGAGAATCATAAAATCGTTCAATACCTTGTGTTTTTAAATGTGTTTTGGTATCTTCTAATTTGTGAAAATCTTGCAATATGGTAATTGTTATCCGACTCGTGACCTTCAAAATCTTGCAATATAATGGAACTTCGTTTTGACTGAAGAATGATGAAATGCTCAGTAACAGGAGCTTTCGTTTGACATCCCAGAAAATAGGGAAATGGAAAATAAAGAGCTCCCCAGATAGGAGGAAAAATAGGACCTAAAAAGATTTGATATCTAATTCTTAGATTCTCATCTCACGTGTTATGAAATTATTTGTAAGGTTATCTTTGTGATTTTACCTATAACAATGGAAACTTGACCAACTTTCTAGAGTCAAAGGGTTTATTTATACATTTTAAAATAAGTTGGACCTATATATACTTAATACCAAGGGGTGGTATCTATATGCCCCTAAATTTTATCCCCCTCCATTATGTTTGTGCAATTTATGCTAGTAGTTGCAAATTTATATGAGTCTTTCGTACCCATAAGTTTGCCCAACCAACACTTTATCACCCACTTATTGTTTTTAAATACACTTTGGCACCCTTTTATCATTTTTCATGATATTTTTGTGAAAAACAACATCACCAAAAATCTTTAAAACGTCGCGAGAAGTGGAATGTGGGTGACAAAGTGTATTAAAAAAAATAAGTGGGTGCTAAAATGTTGGCTGAAAAAACTAATGAGTGTAAAAGTGAAAAATACCCAATTTATATTCCCGTGGTTTACTAATTAAATCATGATGCTTTATAGGAAAAATGAAATCGATGATACTTACCTTCTAAAATAATGTGCTCAATTTATTTAATAATGCAAGCTAATTAAAATAATGTAACACGTGCATAATTGAAATTCACACGGTTTATTAGAACTAATAATAATTAATAGGAATAAGATAATTTGGGAAAATTTAGGGTTATTACATAAACCCAAGTAATCGCGTGGGAAGAGTCTTCTGCAATTACTAGTATTTTATACTATCAAATAAAAAAGAACACCCAAAAATTTCTAAAAAAAAGATGAGAACCAGAGATGGGGTTCCTAACGTCGAGATACTAGCTGTGACACCCCGCCTAATAAAATACCCGGCGATCACTCCTATATCAAATTATAACAGGAGTCTCATATGGTTCATTCTTAGCATCACCGTCGAAAACAAAATTAATTACTAAAAACCTATTAGGCTGGGGTCAAATTTTTACTTACCTACTCTTTTTAACAACATCAAAATTAAAACATCCACACAGTTTATATAAATGAAACTGAAATAAAATAAAATAACCGAACACTCGGTCAAAATAGACAACCATATCGAATGCTGTACTAAAAAGAATAACTAAATGCATTTGGGCCATTGGCCCGAGTTTTTATACAGTACCTCCTATCTAGAGTACAAAGGTGGAAGCGTCTAACGAGAACCTGTATGCATCCAAAGCTGCTGCAGCAGACGTCTGACTCGAAGGAATTTATCATCCAGGCGTCCCTGTGTCTGGACACCTGTAATATATATATATATATATATATAGCAAGAGAGGGAAGAAATATAAACGGGTCAGAGCCCGATTTGTGAAAATATTTTGCAAGTGCATAAATGCTTTATTTTAGAAAATATGTTTTATCTCATATTTAAGTTTGGTATCGCACTCCCATGAGATACTCCTCACCTCTCTTCTAATAGTGCACTCTTAGCGCATCCCTCTAAACATCCTATTCAAGCTACCCTGCTAAACTAGTCTATCACTCAACTACTATCAACCCTAGATAGTCCAAGTACTAAGGGCTAAACTTCTCCCCAGTCTCAACACTGTGCCAAGTTCGTGCGTGGGGTGTCTCGCAGAGCGAAATCCAAACAAGGAACACCCCGATACACTACTACGCGGCAAGGTCGATCGTCGAGATCAGCCAGTCCCTCAGTACAGAATATATATAAATATATACCATAAGAAATACTAATATTACAGCACTAAGGATTAAACTTCTCCCCAGTCTCAACACAATGCCATGTTCATGCGTGGGGTGTCTCACAGAGCGAAATCAAAACAAGGAACCCCCCCGATACACTACTACGCGACAAGGCTGATCGTCGAGATCTATCGAACCCTCAGTACCCAACGTATATACATATTATGTAAAGATATACATAACATACTTATATACTAACATATATATATCATATTCATTTTTATATACATCTCATAATATACATCCGGATCATATTTCCCGGAATGAGAATTCATTTACACATACTTATCTATATAATACATATCCGGATATATCTCCCGGAATGAGGTTTACTTCATTTTTATCTCAAAACCTTCCATTTCCTCTCTTATATCCAGGAAATGTATTTAAAAGCCAACTCATTATCTTGAATTGCTTTAACATATCATATATCTTTTTAAAAGCCAGTTTTATTATCATAAAAATGCTTTTACCTTTTCATATGCTTCCATTTTCCTTCTTCCATCCGGGAAACTTATCCGAAGCCAAATCATTTATCCCATTTCCCTTCTTCCATCCAGGAAATGTAATTAAAGCCAATTCATTATCATAAATTGCTTTAACATAATATAACACATTCTAAGACCGCCTGTAAGGCGCCCCCCTAAATGACTATCATCTTCCAGGGACTATCAATTACGACACCTGGGCTCCTACATCGCAAGACGTCGGGAAGCGGCCATATGCCTGCGGGCTAGTCATAACCACACCTGAAGTTACCTAACCATCGCACAAAACATACAATAAACGCTCATATGGCCTAGGGACTATATCCACCTTGCATACATTAGCCAGGGGGCTTCACCACAACGCGCAAACTTCCCTTATGATGTCATTTAGCGAGGGTGTTGACTATAAATCATTTCTTTTCCCTTTTTGAAAATATTTATATTTCATTTTCAAAATCATTTATTCTCAAAGACATATATATATATATATATATACCTGATTCTCATACATCAAGAATATACTATATACTACACATCTGTACCATATTTCATATATATACTTAAATCACATAGTATATACATATATACCATATATTCATCCTCGACTATCTATAAATGGCCATCTTTGCCAAACCATCTAACGATGACTAATAATCCCAAAGAATCACAATCATGCATTCATATATACATGATACTAAACCCAAAGTATTTCCTCACTTTAATAGGTAATACATACCTTAATCCCATCTAAGGACTTAATTGGATATCTCCAATTATACTATTTCACAACTCCTATAGTCCTTTAGATCATAATTCTCTATAATAATCTAATTTAGAAAGCCCGCTTTAAACTCAAAGAGGAGAAGCAATAACAATCTCCAAAATCTTGGGTTGAAAACAGGGTACCGGTTGACCGTTCCCGGATCCCCGGTCGATCGCGGTTTGCAAATAAGCCTACGAAACTAAACAATAGGCTCTTTTTCTTTGACGCGGTCGACCGGTCACACCAGTTCCTCAAAACTTAATTCCTCAAATCCTTCATCCAACAACCCAACTTCATTATTGGGGTTTCTACACTTCACCAAAAATCATCCCAAACATCTACACAATTGAATCTAGCCTTTATTTTTCTGATTTCCAATTTGATTTCCGAGTTGATAATTTCAACCCCGGAACTACCATCTTTCAGCAGGGGTCGATCGATCGACCCATGGCTGTCGATCGATCGAAGGCTTCGATCGATCAAACCCCCATGATCGATCGATCGATCATGGCGGGCAACTTCTTCTCCGAGAAGCTGTTTCAGCCATGGAAGCTTCCCCCAAGCTTCCATCTCCTCACCCAACGCCCTACAACTCCAACCAACAACAAATACACATATAATATGGGTTCTAAACGTCCTAGAACCCGGAATCACCCATTAATTTATGTTAAAACCAAAGTTTCTCCAATTATACCATTTTAGGGGTTTATTCGTTTTATCTCCCGAAAACTCATTTTATCCACGTTTACCCAACCCAAAATCTTTAGGGTTTATTTATACCAAACTACGGTATGAGATATTTATGCAAAAATATAAATAAAGCAAGTAAACACTTGCCTTGTGGATATAATCCGACGACCTCGAGCCGAATCCCGTGGAGTTTGGCCGAAACCTCCTCTTTTTCTCCTCTTTCTTCCTTCCTCTCTCTCCTCTCTCTCTTCTTTCTCTTTTCTCTTATCTTTTCTCCCTCTCTCCCTCCTTTTATAAGGAGAAAAGGGTTTTAACCCAAAAACGACTCGTTTACTCAATTACGAGTTCCAAAAACTCCCGGAGCTTAAACAGTACCCCCGGATACTCTTTTCTGACTATCTCGGCCATTCCGAGACTCACGGCGTAGTCGAAATTCCCATCCGAGGTACTTGACCGCAAATCACTATTCTAACCCATTATATTTCAATGCGGGTTTTCCAATTAAAATCTTACCTTTTTGTCACTTTACTCCACGGTGACATATAATTAAAATACTTCGACCTAATTAGTCCCAAAGATAATTACAACACCCATCGCAAATCATCTAATCCTAAAAAATCCCAAAAATTACTATTTCGAGAAATTCTCCCAACTGCCAATTTATACTTAATTATGGGATTTAATTGTCTCCAAAAGGACGGGTTGTTACATACTCCCCCTACAACGGAATTTCGTCCTCAAAATCAGATACAACCTGCACCGCCAATCTCCTAGAATCGCTCCAAATCCTAATACCTCAAGGGGAATGATATTAACCCAATGGTTCCCAACCAAATATCATACGTCTACCACGGTCGTAAAGTGACTCCAATCACGTCACATAGCACTTATCATTTCTAGTGCCTCACTGCATAAACTTTAAAGTTACATGCCACGCCCCTTCTATTTCAGGCGGTGCATAAACCAACTTACTAAGGTGCCCATACACCTTTCTAACCTGTGCACATCTGCACATCCATAGAGAACGTCTCAGCGTAACACTCTCTCCCAATAAGGGTCTCCTTTCCTTGGTGTAATACTCACACATGGGTCCTCCCAACCTGCGAAATTCAATTCTCCTAACCTCGGCGCCACTAACTCTACTAAACTTACATCCTAACAATACTACCTACCTACACGAAACTAGTGAAATCCTAAGTATATCCCTGGTGCCCAAGGCCTCTCTCAACTCCCGACATTTGCTCGGTTTCATGCGTGGGACGTCTCGCAAAAGCGAAATCCAAATAAGGAACCCTCCCGTTACACTACTCCCTCGCGTTGTCGGTCATCGAGACATAGCGACCTAAGGCACACCAGCGGGACGTCCTAAATCCTACTAAGCTAACCTATGAACGCATTCCTATTATTCTATCCTTCCTCCCATACGAAAGGAAACCTAACTAATCGAAGTGCCAACTCTCTGTAAAGCACTACGAACAACATACCCAACACTTACTTCCTCAAAATTTTTCCTTTTCATTAAGGCCTGGCCAAAATCCTCAAATCAATTTCTCTAAGTCCTATCTCACCCACTCACTTGTGGCGAGAGGACCCCTATAGTGCTTTTCCATAGCACAATATCTTCATAATCCTACTATCATCACATGGCTCATAGTCTATAGCGGTTCATCCACACTATAAGACTTCTCCACAAAACCAACATCCTTGCATCCTATAACATCTCTCCACTCCCGACGCCGTTAAGATTCACGTGTGGAGCGTCTCGCAAAGAGAAATCCAAACAAGGAACCCCTCCACACACTCCTACTAAACTTTGTCGGTCATGGAGGTCCGTTATTTCAACATGCAACCGGGATACCCTATCCCCTTTTCCAACAAAAGGTGATCTGAACTCCTATCTCTAACTAAGAGTCACACCACAAAGCGCTCGTACTAATGCTAAGTCCTTGCGCAAACAATAATGAGCTTAATCTTACAACTCAACAATAATCCTTGCGGCCTGAAATCATGTCTATAAGGTCGCCACGCACTCAAATCATAATAATGAAACCTCTGCTCGTCGAAGTTCCATCTACCCATAACAATAAAGGTGAACTCAACCTGTATCAAGATGAGACACCGCAACAATAACTTGTTCCCTCCAGGAACCAAGGACACGATAGTCTTGCCATCCTTAGCCTGCTATCGCTCTGAAAATACCATAACCTTATATATATATATTCAATATATCAACACCCGCCTCTATGGAGAACGAAGGAAAATAAAACTCCGCTACCGCGGACAACACATAGACATACATGATATAATGTTATCGATACCGCCATAACTCAAATTACACACACGAGTCTAGGGCTAACGAACACCGTGACTTTATCTAGCCACGCCACTTATACCTCTTCCTTCTGAGGTGAAACTCATAACAATAACTTCGTTTCAACAAATTCTACGGGTGGATGTCCACGCATGGGGTCCTCAACATACACATATTCCATAAGTGTTAGCAACACTTCTCTAGTGAGCCTATCGTTCCTCGAAAGGACTCATCATTCATTGTACCTACCTCACCTCGGTACAAGGTTCACTTCTCCATAATACTCTTTGTTCACTGTCGGCCTCTGACCGATCCTTATGTGAATAATCAAAAACTGCATTCTTCTCATCCATGCTAAATCATGGGGACTCACGGTTAAAACTATCCGTAAGATCCCTTTGAACCCTTTTCTCCACTGAAATTTTAACTTTAGTACCACTCTCTACTACAGCGGTACCACGGTACTCATAACTACTATTCTTTAGTAGTCGTAGCAACCATCCTTAGCAAACACCACAAAGGCAGTGACCTCTACTACGGTCCTCTTTCCTACCTCACTTATAGCTCCTACTAAGCACCGCCTTCTGCTGCCCTCATCACGGCCTTCCATGGTCGCCCTTCCTCGATCAGCATCCGAATCTCAGGCGAGCACGCAAAAGATTTCTATAATCTTATACTATAGCAGGAGAACAAAATCTCACAAGAGAAATCAACAATCCTAATCATAAGGCTCTATAACAAATCGAGAGCAACGCTGAAAGCGTAGTACGTCCGCACAGATTCCTAAGGACACTAGAACCTGATGCTCTGATACCATCTATGACACCCCGCCTAATAAAATACCCGGCGATCACTCCTATATCAAATTATAACAGGAGTCTCATATGGTTCATTCTTATCATCACTGTCGAAAACCAAATTAATTACTAATAACCTATTAGGCTGGCATCAAATTTTTACTTAACTACTCTTTTTAACAACATCAAAATTAAAACATCCACACAGTTTATATAAATGGAACTGAAATGAAATAAAATAACCGAACACTCGGTCAAAATGTACAACCATATCGAATACTGTACTAAAAAGAATAACTAAATGCATTTGGGCCATTGGCCCGAGTTTTTATACAGTACCTCCTATCTAGAGTACAAAGGTGGAAGCGTCTAACGAGAACCTGCATGCATCCACAGCTGTTGCAGCAGACGTCTGACTCGAAGGAATTTATCATCCAGGCGTCCCTGTGTCTGGACACCTGTAATATATATATATATAGCAAGAGAGGGAAGAAATATAAACGGGTCAGAGCCCGATTTGTGAAAATATTTTGCAAGTGCATAAATGCTTTATTTTAGAAAATATGTTTTATCTCATATTTAAGTTTCGTATCGCCCTCCCATGAGATACCCCTCACCTCTCTTCTAATAGTGCACTCCTAGCGCATCCCTCCAAACATCCTAGTCAAGCTACCCTGCTAAACTAGTCTATCACTCAACTACTATCAACCCTAGATAGTCCAATTACTAAGGGCTAAACTTCTCCCCAGTCTCAACACTGTGCCAAGTTCGTGCGTGGGGTGTCTCGCAGAGCGAAATCCAAACAAGGAACCCCTCCCCCCCGATACACTACTACGCGGCAAGGTCGATCGTCGAGATCAGCCAGTCCCTCAGTACATAATATATATAAATATATACCATAAGAAATACTAATATTACAGCACTAAGGATTAAACTTCTCCCCAGTCTCAACACAATGCCATGTTCGTGCATGGGGTGTCTCGCAGAGCGAAATCCAAACAAGGAACCCCCCCGATACACTACTACGCGGCAAGGCTGATCGTCGAGATCCATCGAACCCTCAGTACACAACGTATATACATATTATGTAAAGATATAGATAATATACTTATATACTAACATATATATATCATATTCATTTTTATATACATCTCATAATATACATCCGGATCATATTTCCCGGAATGAGAATTCTTTTACACATACTTATCTTTATAATACATATCCGGATATATCTCCCGGAATGAGGTTTACTTAATTTTTATCTCAAAACCATACATTTCCTTTCTTATATCCAGGAAATGTATTTAAAAGCCAACTCATTATCATGAATTGCTTTAACATATCATATATCTTTTTAAAAGCCAGTTTTATTATCATAAAAATGCTTTTACCTTTTCATATGCTTCCATTTACCTTCTTCCATCCGAGAAACTTATCTGAAGCCAAATCATTTATCCCATTTCCCTTCTTCCATCCAGGAAATGTAATTAAAGACAATTTATTATCATAAATGGATTTAACATAATATAACGCATTCTAAGACCGCCTGTAAGGCGCCCCCTAAATAAACATCATCTTCCAGGGCCTATCAATTACGACACCTGGTCTCCTACATCGCAAGACGTCGAGAAGCGCCCATATGCCTGCGGGCTAGTCATAACCACACCCGAAGTTACCTAACCATCGCAGAAAACACACAATAAACGCTCATATGGCCTAGGGACTATATCCACCCTGCATACATTAGCCAGGGGGCTTCACCACAACGCGCAAACTTCCCTTATGACGTCATTTAGAGAGGGTGTTGACTATAAATCATTTATTTTCCCTTTTTGAAAATATTTATATTTCATTTTCAAAATCATTTATTCTCAAAGACATATATATATACCTGATTCTCATACATCGGGAATATACTATATACTACACATTTGTACCATATTTCATATATATACTTAAATCACATAGTATATACATATATACCATATATTCATCCTCGACTATCTATAAATGGCCATCTTTGCCAAACCATCTAACGATGACTAATAATCCCAAAGATTCTCTCAAAGAATCATAATCATTCATTCATATATACATGATACTAAACCCAAAGTATTTCCTCACTTTAATAGGTAATACATACCTTAATCCCATCTAAGGATTTAATTGTATATCTCCAATTATACTATTTCACAACTCCTATAGTCCTTTAGATCATGATTCTCTATAATACTCTAATTTAGAAAGCCCGCTTTAAACTCAAAGAGGAGAAGAAATAACAATCTCCAAAATCTTGGGCTAAAAACAGGGTACCGGTCGACCGGTCCCGGATCCCCGATCGACCGCGGTTTGCAAATAAGCCTACGAAACTAAACAGTAGGCTCCTTTTCTTTGACGCGGTCGACCGGCCATAGGGTCGCGGTCGACCGGTCACACCAGTTCCTCAAAACTTAATTCCTAAAATCCTTCATCCAACAACCCAACTTCATTATTGGGGTTTCAAAACTTCACCAAAAATCATCCCAAACATCTACACAATTGATTCTAGCCTTTATTTTTCCGATTTCCAATTTGATTTTCGAGTTGATAATTTCAACCCCGGAACTGCCATTTTTCAGCAGGGGTCGATCGATCGACCCATGACTGTCAATCGATCGAAGGTTTGGATCGATCGAACCCCCATGATCGATCGATCATGGCGGGCAGCTTCTTCTCCGAGAAGCTATTTCAGCCATGAAAGCTTTCCCCAAGCTTCCATCTCCTCACCCAACGCCCTACAACTCCAACCAACAACAAATACACATATAATACGGGTTCTAAACGTCCTAGAACCCGGAATCACCCATTAATTTAGGTTAAAACCTAAGTTTCTCCAATTATACCATTTTAGGAGTTTATTCGTTTTATCTCCCGAAAACCCATTTTATCCACGATTACCCAACCCAAAATCTTTAGGGTTTATTTATACCAAACTACGGTATGAGATATTTATGCAAAAATATAAATAAAGCAAGTAAACACTTGCCTCGTGGATATAATCCGACGACCTCGAGCCGAATCCCGCGGAGTTTGGCCGGAACCTCCTCTTTTTCTCCTCTTTCTTCCTTCCTCTCTCTCCTCTCTCTCTTCTTTCTCTTTTCTCTTCTCTTTTCTCCCTCTCTCCCTCCTTTTATAAGGAGAAAAGGGTTTTAACCTTTAAAACCCCAAAACGACTCGTTTACTCAATTACGAGTTCCAAAAACTCTCGGAGCTTAAACAATACCCCCGGATACTCTTTTCTGACTATCTCGGCCATTCCGAGACTCACGGCGCAGTCGAAATTCCCATCCGAGATACTTGACCCCAAATCCCTATTCTAATCCATTATATTTCAATGCAGGTTTTCCAATTAAAATCTTACCTTTTTGTCGCTTTACTCCACGGCGACATATAATTAAAATACTTCGACCTAATTAGTCCCAAAGATAATTACAACACCCATCGCAAATCATCTAATCCTCAAAAATCCCAAAAATTACTATTTTGAGAAATTCTCCCAACTGCCAATTTATACTTAATTATGGGATTTAATTGTCTCCAAAAGGACGGGTTGTTACACTTGCGTTGCTCCAATTAGATACCATTGGATTCACATCATTGCATACTTCCTCCACGATGGATCTGGAATTATATGGATCAATGTACTTTTAGATCACAGATGACATCGGGAGGTGTGGGGGGGGGGGGGGAGATAACCTACTGCCCCCAAAATGTCAACTGATGCTGAACAAGATACCATACTACACCCTTATAATACTACATTTTAAGGGGAGTGTGAATATTAGATTTAACAGTCCAGATTGGGTGGGTCATCGACAGGATAGCAACAATGGAAGAGAGGGATGGTCCATCAGAGGAGCATTGAGTTGGGGTCTTGATAGATCGATGGTCGTTAAAGAGGTAGGCAACATATTTGGGGAAAATGTTTGTAGTTGCAATCGTTTTCGGGTGTGGTGTGGGATTTTATCTATATTAGATAGAGAATGATTTTATCATCAGTGGTAAAAGCTTCAGAGGATATGCAAAATACCGAGAGTCAAGCTGTGAGTAGCGAGCTGAAGGCTACAAGAACAACGACTTTGACTAGGAGACGAAATGGGGAGATATAAAATATCGATTTCCAGCAATAATAGACATAAAGACAATGTGATATATATAGAGAAAATACATATATATTTTTCAAAATTAGTTTCCAAGTATATGTATAATGCAATGTTATTTGAGAAAAAAAATAAATCAAATAGGGATGGGCAATCCAATAATCGTTTTAATTGAGAACTCATTATATAATTTCATAAAATATGTGAGTTGTTCTATCTTTAGTAATCAATGATTCATTTGGAAAATACTATAATATATTTTGGATCAAGGAGAATTCCTAATAAACTATAAAAACTAATTCAATTAGTTATGAAATATTTATTACTATTATCCACTAGATTAAAATACTCTTCTCGTATCAAATCTTTTGATCCTTGGTTCTTTACCTCGAATGCTTAGTTGCCCCTCACATAGAGTTCTAGGGATGTCAATAGGGCGGGGATAAATGGGGAACCCGCTTTGCCCCCTAATGTTTTTTGGGGGGGATAAGTAGGGTCGGGGTTGGGGTAGGGGTCAGGGTCGGGTATAGGGGGTGGGGAAAAATTCATCGAGTTCAGAATTGTGTCTGAGTAGTAAAGACCCAAACCGGTCCCGTTTAAATATATGTTTACTAAAATACCTCTCGTAGTATGAGTGAATAAAAATTTACCACCACTATATATATATATATATTCGAGGTCCTATTTACACAAGACATTTTCTAATAAGATCTATCACATTTCCCCCCAATATGTTTTATTTATACATACAGTGAATATTCACTATATTTTTACAAATAGGACCTATTAGAGAAAAAATATTTTTTCATATAACCTGGTAAAGTAAAAAAAAGAT
Source organism: Sambucus nigra (assembly GCA_949130495.1). NCBI lineage: Eukaryota > Viridiplantae > Streptophyta > Magnoliopsida > Dipsacales > Adoxaceae > Sambucus > Sambucus nigra. The sequence continues at coordinate 526,058,239 of OX422220.1, forward strand.
ATTAGAACCTATTAAACTATATAATTAATAGACAGTACTAATTGATAAAAAACTCTCTCTATATAATTTATTTTATTTAATGATTTCCCCAAATCAATGCTGCTTTTTCCCCACACCTCATAGCCGACAAGGTACATCATTCACGAACGTGGCAAATTTTCCTTTTACAAACGGACGAAACATGCTCTTAGTGTGAAGTAACAATGTATATATTCTTCCCTTGAGAAACGATCTCATACGGGACTCTACTTACGGCCAATTTACGACCTAAGTAGAACGACACCGCATCAGTCGTTTATAACCCACTTAAAATTGAGACCCACTTAAATGTTAAACCAATATGCCCAAATTCTCAACCCCCCAAAAGACTAACCTACTAAACCCTACCCATTTCTCCCAAAACAAAGACCCACTTATATGCTTCTCCTCCCCAAGCCTTACTGGTATTCCTCTTCCCTTTTATACTTACATGCTTATTTATGCTTATTTAATTTATTATTGTTGTAGATGAAATTTTGTGATGTCATATCTGTTTATTTTTTCTTACACAAACTTATTTGTTATTCTTTTTTTTTAACGTCAGATTTGTTCAAAAATAAAAAATTCCAAAATGATTATTTTGGTTGTTATTTTTTTTTTGTGAAGTTTTGCTTGTTTATTATGCTGATAAATTAATTCTGAAATTAATTTTTTTGGGTGCTGATTAATTCTGAAATTAATTTTTTTGGGTGATTATGATTAATTATGAAATCAATTTTTTTTAGTGATTAATTTTGAAATTAATTTTTTTCGATGATTATGATTAATTCTGAAATTAATTTTTTTAGGTTCTTCGAATGAATATGGGTGATTATGATTGGGACTATATATACTAGAAGGACCAAATGAAGAGACATGTGATGATAATGTCGAGGTTGATGATGAGAAGAGCGGGTATATTCCTCAAGTTGTTGATGACTTGAAACCTAAAATAGGTCAAGAGTTTATGAACTTAGATGATGTCAGAGATTTTTACAATGAATACGCAAAAAAAGATGGGTTTAGTGTTCGTAGTTGGTCTACTAAGAAGACAAAGAGTGGTGAAATTTGTAGGAAGGAGTATGTATGTTTCAAATAAGGAAAGAGTTTAGGAGTACATGATGTTGAATCATTAAGGCGTTGGGGATCGTTGAGAGAGGGGTGTAAAGCGGCACTTGGTATCAAGTTGTTAGATTCTAACTCTTATATAGTGGTCAAATTTATTGAGGGGCATTGTCATCCACTGTCACCCCCTCGAAAAAGTCACTTATTGCGATCACATCGCAATGTCTCAAAGGCACATAAGTCCTTAGCTCAACAATGTAGGATTGTTAATATACCTGCAAATCAACAATTTGATTTTTTAGGGGTCCAAGCAGGAGGGTATGAAAATATTGGTTTTACACAAAGAGATTTGTATAATCATCAAAGGGATTTGCACAATAACATTAAAGGACATGATGGCGAAATGTTGTATGAGTATTTGAATATGGAACAAGAAAAGAATTCAGCATTCACTTCTAAAATTGAGGCGGATGATGAAAAGAGGATCACTCAGTGTTTTAGGCGGATGCAAACTCGCGACGTGCTTACAAGTATTATGGTGATGTTGTTATTTTTGACACAACGTACAACAACAATCGCTACAGTATGATATTTGCACCGTTGCTTAGGGTTAATAATCATGGTCGAACAATAGTTTTTGGTTGTGCTTTCTTAAGTGACGAGACTATAGAATCGTTCGTCTGGTTGTTCAAAACATTTTTGGCATCAATGCCGAGTGATGCCCCCAAAATGATAATTACTGATCAAGATTCTGCGATGACCAATGCAATTGCACAAGTTCTCCCTAACACTTTTCACAGGTATTGTAGTTGGCATATATTGATGAAGTTCTCTAAGAAGTTAGACTCGGTTAAATACTTTTCTTATTGTAAAGATTTTTCCGATTGCATTTGGAACTCAGAGAGTACATGTGAGTTTGACTCGAGGTGGGAGGACATTGTTTGGAAGAGTGGATTAAATGACAACAAGTGACTACATTCAATATATAAAATTTGTGGACGATGGATCCCGGCATATGTGAACCACGTTTTTTCAGCCGATATGTCAACTAGTCAACGAGCGGAGAGCGCACATTCTTTTTTCAAGAGATGCATTTCGAAGAAAAATTCCTTGATAGATTTTATAGTCCAATTTAGTAGAGGACTCCAACGTCAACGTCATGAAGAATTGATTGCGGATCATAAGGACTTGGTGGAGAAGCCTAAGGTTCAATTGGAACACGATGTGTTGCTTCAAATGATAAAAGTTTACACCTGGGAAATTTTTTACAAATATCAAGATGAGTTATTGGAGTTTTGCAAGTTCAAGTTTGAGCTTATTAGTGAGGATGAAAGTCATTATGTGTACAAAGTTGAGAGAAAAGGTCAAGTCACGGGAAGGAGACGAGAAATTTACTACGACAAAGACTTGGCTTTTGCATTGTGTACATGTAAAAAATTTGTGAGCTCGGGGATCCCATGTGTGACAACCCGAATATAATTATGATAAATTATGTTTAAATCATGATTAGCTTATGTGATATGAGTAGTGTGTTATTAATATATATGATGTTAAGTTATTATGTTTAGTCTAATCCTACCTTCAGAAAGCATGAAAATGTCGAATTAGTTATAAATGTGAGATTTTGAAGTTTTCGGTAGGAATGTTCATGTTTAAGGCTAGTTTTGACCTGTATGATATAACAGTTGACTTGAGGTATAAACTAGATATTTGTAGATATATTAATTAGGTTTGTAACACAACAAACGGTGCATCAAACGGAGGTTTGAGTAAGAAGTTATACCAAAACTACGAAACAAGGGCAAAACAGTCCATCCGTTAAATGGTATTTGTCTTATTATGGCAACAAATATTTTATTTTCATTGGTTGGGAAGGGTGGTGGCTTTGTCCGACTTCAAACCCTTAGAATAACTTCCTTATTCACCCAAATTCAGCCATGAGAGATTTGAAGCTTAAAGAAAGAGAATTAGGAAGTTAGGAAGAAAAAGTGAGGAGAAAATTGTAGAAAAATCCGAAGAAATTATGTGAAAGTCCCAAAGGTAATTCTAACTGAAAATCTTGTTAATTTTCTTATATTTCTGTTTTAGATGATAGAAATAATCATTTGTTTACTAAACTTTCAGCCCTTGATATATATGTGTGGTTAGATGAAAGTTTAAGTTAAGTTGAATGTACAAAACCCTAAAATTACTTTGTTTAGAAACTTCGTTTATTCAAACTTGCATATATTTTTTTATACTTACTGAAATTGATTTATTCTAATGGGAGATTAACCTGGACTCATATATGTATGACATATCCGAAAATCATGTGAAAATACCAATAAATGAGTCTTTGGTGAGAGTTTGAAGTTCGGGTATGAAATCTGCCCCAAGGGTGAAAGTATACATACCATATGTTTGATGTCTTACTTGACATAGCAAATGAATTCTGAAAATTATGAAATTTTAATCTTGTATTATTCAATATGTTTTCTGAAATTTGGTGAAATATCATAGAAAGTTATGATGTATAAAAATTATGAAAATTCCTGTAAGTTGAATGAACGATAAAAGAGCCTATAAGGAAAATTTGCTATGTAGTAAAGAAATAGGCTTATATTGCTCTAGGAAAATTGAAATGATGTGTCGTCTGTTGTATTGGAATACTAACATGATAAGGATTGAATTAATAAGAATAAATGAATATATGTTGGTCTATGATTTGGATATGAGAAATGTATTAACATGAATTTGGATGGAACTTCATTTATGATGAATGATTGGAATAGAATCATAAGATGCTAATGAATTGAGTTATGTTTAAATCATTCTTTGGATTATTAATATTATTATGATGATACTAATATTGTAAGAATGATAGGAAGGGAAGAAGAGCTGATTGAACAAGTACCGGATAAAGGCAAGGGAAAAGCCAGTTTAACTATCAAGGTGAGTGTACTTATGATTGTTTCATATATACAGATATATGAATATAGCTCTAAGAGCAGGATTTGTTTGAATACTTCGGTATTCAAGATTTGTTTGGATATTAAAATATCCAGGATTTTTTTGGATCTTATGATCCATGATTGGAATTGGACAAAGATCCAATGATTTGTTGGAACTTATGTTCCAGGATTTGTTATTGCCAATGGGCAGATCCAGGATTTGTTATTACCAATGGGCAGAATTATTTGGGTCTTATGATCCAGGATTTGTTATTGCCAACGGGCAGAATTATTTGGATCTTATGATCCAAGATTTGTTATTGCCAACGGGCAGAATTATTTGGATCTTATGATCCATGATTTGTTATTGCCAATGGGCAGGATTGTTCGGATTTTATATCCACAGATTCGATATAGAATTGTTATTCCATTGCAGGGAAAGAGTACCTCACTAAGCTTAATGCTTACGATTTATATTTTAACAAATTCAGGTTTGTACGCTGCCAGCTAGGATACCATATGACCGATAACTTTGAGAGTTGCACCGTTGGAGAGAGCTGGGGTTTAAAAATGGGGATTTTATCGTTGTCACACTGAAGATTTTAATATACTCACACATTGTATATATTGAGTAGCATTGATTGAGTTGATGATTGTAATATTTAATCATAGTATTGTATGTCCGCCTAATTATGACTCTGATATTGATTTCGTTACGGTACAAGAATAATATTATGTTTATTATGCATATTATGCACTAAAATATTGATAATTGAATTATATTTCCAATGGGCTGAAGATTATGATTTAATTATTCCAATAATAAATGATTAGTATGGATATTGGGTTTGGGGTGTGACAATTAGTGGTATCAGAGCATCTAGGTTATTAATTCTGGACGTGTGTGAGGATTAGATGGAACTTATTGATTGATTTGATATTGTTGAATTGTTTATATACTAACCAATAGTTTAGTATGGTAAACTGTTTATATTGGTGGTTAGAACTTTGTTGTATTACAGATAATTCCAGATGGAACCTGGGAATGGACAACCTAGAGAAGAGGGAGTAGCTTCTCGTATAGACAATACCGAAGTAGAGCAAAGTGTTGCTGGAAGGGCTAGAGAGCATGAGCAGCCTACAGAGATGCAAATAATGGCACGGGCAATACTGAGCATGGAAGAGGAACAAGAACAAAATATGGCGCAAATGGCCGAACAACAAGCTAGATATCTGGAATCAAAGACTGTGGCCAGAATTGAGAGAGAGGCAAGAAAGGAAATGAAAGATTCCATGCACGAAAAGTTTTTGAAGCTGAATCCTCCAGAATATTCAGGGTCAGTTGAACCTACAGAAGCTGAGATGTGGGTCAGGGATCTAGAAACTATATTTGCAGTTATGAAAGTTCCAGATAACCAGAAAGTGAATCTAGCTGTGTTTAAGCTGAAAGGAGAGGCTAAATATTGGTGGGAAGCCAGCAACCATTTGGTGCCCAGGATGGAAGGTACTAATGTTATTACTTGGGATGAATTTATTAAAGCTTTGTACGTTAAGTATTTCCCTAAAGTTTATAGGAGGGAGAATGTGAGGGAATTTATAAATTTGACCCAAGGGAAAATGTCCGTGAGGGAGTATGATGCTAAATTTACTGCTTTGTCTAGATTTGCTACTAAGTATGTGCAGGATGAAAGAGATAAATGTAGTAAGTTTCAAGATGGACTGATTTGGCCTATTCAAAATAGAGTGGCTACTTATGAGTTAAAAGATTATGCTTCTCTGGTAAACAAAGCCACAATAGCAGAAAGGCAAATGAACCAAGGGGTGGCGAGTAGAGAGAGTTTTAAGAAAAATAGATTCGATACATATCATTCTAAGGGAGGTGAGGGTGGAAGTGTTAAGATGGAACCTCATAAATTTCAGAGAGGAGGTGGAGATAGTGGTAGAGGTCAGGGGAGATTTGGCAGATATACTAGGGGTGGAGAATCTTCTAGTCTGGTTAGGAGGTCAGGAAAAGGTGAGGCACCGGTGAGAGTTGTTACGTGCTTCTTTTGTAAAGAGAAGGGGCATTATAAATCCGAGTGTCCTAAGATTAAAAGAGTGGAATGCTACCATTGTCATCAAGTGGGCCATGTTAAGAAGAATTATCCGCAGTTGGCAGAGACTCCAGCAGCACCTAGTGAAGTAGCAAGTAGAGTGTTATCTCCAGGCAGTGCAGTGAAAAGTATGGGCAGAGGACAAGCCAGTGGTTCCAGGCTAGGTGGACGAGTCTTTACAATGAAAGAAGCTCAGGTTACTCCAGATGTGGTGACAGGTACACTTTCTGTTACTGATAGAAGTGCTTATGTTTTGATTGATCCTGGTTCCACACATTCTTTTGTGTCCTATACTTTTGATGTATACCTGAATAGACCATGTACTCGTTTAGATGTGGGGTTGGGTATTTTTATGCCTATGGGGGATATGATTGTAGCTGAATATGTTTTTCGTGATTGTGTTTTGACTGTGGGGGTTAGAGATACAGTTATAGATTTACTTCCATTGGGTATCTCTGATTTTGACATAATTTTGGGAATGGACTGGTTATCCAAATATCATGCATCCATGGATTGCTTCCGTAAGGAAGTTATTTTTAAATAGCCTGGTGAGTCTGAATTTAAATTTGTGGGGGAAAGGAAAATTATTCCCAGTTGCATCATTTCTGCCATTCAGACGAGGAAATTATTAAGTAAGGGTTGTGAGGGTTTAATTGCATATGTTCTTGACACTAGGAAGGGGGTTTTACAGTTAGTCGATGTTCCTATTGTACGGGACTTTCCAGAAGTGTTTCCTAGTGAGTTTCCCGGGTTACCTCCAGAAAGAGAAGTTGAATTTAATATTGAATTAGCACCGGGGACAGACCCTATTTATATGGCACCGTATAGAATGGCACCTGTTGAATTGAAAGAACTTAAGATTCAATTGCAGGATTTACTTGATAGGGGGTTTATACAACCTAGTGTATCTCCATGGGGTGCACAAGTTTTATTTGTGAAAAAGAAAGATGGTACTATGCAGTTGTGTATCGATTATAGGCAACTGAATAAAGCTACAATTAAGAATAAGTATCCTGTACCTTGTATAGATGATTTGTTTGATCAGTTACAGGGTGCTAAAGTGTTTTCAAAGATAGACTTGCGATCGGGTTATCATTAGGTGAGGGTGAAGGAAAGTGATATTTCTAAAACTGCTTTTCGTACTCGGTATGGTCATTTTGAATTTCTTGTGATGCCTTTTGGGGTGACTAATTCTCCAGCTGTATTTATGGATCTTATGAATCGGGTACTGCATCCTTTTGTTGATTCATTTATGATAGTTTTTATTGATGATATTCTGATTTATTCACGTGATATGGTTGAACATGAAAAGCATCTCATAAGTATTTTGAATCTGTTGAGAGATAAGAAGTTGTATGCTAAGTTTAGCAAGTGTGAATTTTTGCTATCACAAGTTGTATTTTTAAGCCATGTTATTTCTGGAGAAGGTATATGTGTTGATCCTAAAAAGGTAGAAGCTATTGTAAAATTGGAAAGGCCCAATAATGTGACTGAGGTGAGGAGTTTTCTGGGTTTAGCTGGGTATTATAGAAGGTTTATTAAAGGATTTTCTTCAATTGCCTTGCCAATGACTAAATCGACCCGGAAAGATATTAAGTTTGAATGGAATTCTGATTGTGAAAATAGTTTTGATGAATTGAAAAAGAGGTTGGTAACTGCACCTGTTCTTACTATTCCGTATGGTGGAGATGGTTTTGTTATTTATACTGATGCTTCACATCAGGGGTTGGGTTGTGTTTTTATGCAGCATGGTAAAGTTATTGCTTATGCTTCTAGGCAGTTGCGTACACATGAATGTAATTATCCTACACATGATTTGGAACTTGCTGCTATTGTGTTTGCTTTGAAATTATGGCGTCATTATCTATATGGTGAGGTATATGAAATTTTTACTGACCATCAAAGCCTTAAGTATTTATTTACTCAGAAGTAGTTGAATTTGAGATAGAGGCGGTGGATGGAGTTAATTAAAGACTATGATTGTACAATTCACTACCACCCAGGGAAGGCAAATGTAGTTGCAGATGCTCTAAGTAGAAAGGCTTCGGGCAGGTTATCTTGTATTCGATGTGCTAGAGTTTCTCATATTATGGAGTTAAGATTGATGGGAGTAGAATTGAAGCTAGCAGATGGGGACATGTTCTTTGCTCATGTAAGCATGAGGCCTTTGTTAGCTACCCGTATTCATGATTTGCAAAGTCAAGATCCTTTTCTTGAGAAGAAACGGCAAAATGTCCGAGATGGTAAGTTTGAAGATTTTTGTATTGTGAATGATGTCACTTTATTGTATAAGCAGCGGTTATGTGTGCCCAATGTGGGTGGATTGAAACAGGAAATTTTAGATGAGGCTCATAATTCCATTTATACTATGCATCCTGGTAGTACTAAAATGTATAGGGATTTAAAGGAGCATTATTGGTGGAATAATATGAAGAAGGAAATAGCTGATTTTGTTGCTAGGTGCCTTATATGTCAGCAAGTGAAAGTGGAGCATCAGAAACCTACTGGTCTGCTTCAGCCATTGCCAATACCGGAATGGAAATGGGATCATGTAACGATGGATTTTGGGATTGGGCTTCCTCGATCTCAGAAGGGGTCAGATTCGATTTGGGTAGTGGTGGACAGATTGACCAAGTCCGCTCATTTTCTAGCAGTCAAGACTACGTATACAGTTGATAGGTATGCTAGGTTATATGTTAATGAGATTATTCGATTGCATGGAGCACCAGTATCTATTGTTTCAGATAGGGACCCTACTTTTTCATCCAGATTTTGGGATAGCTTGCAGTATGATATGGGTACTAACTTAAAGTTTAGTATGGCTTTTCATCCTCAGACAGATGGGCAGTCTGAAAGGACAATACAGATATTGGAAGATATGCTTAGAGCTTGTGTGCTTGATTTTAAAGGGAATTGGGATGAATATTTACCTTTGATAGAATTTGCATATAACAATAGTTTTCAATCTACTATTGGAATGGTGCCATATGAAGCGTTGTATGGTAGACGGTGTCATACACCCGTATGTTGAGGTGAAGTTGGTGAAAGGAAGATAGAGGGTCCAGAGTTGATTGAAGTCGCCACTAAAAAAGTGAAGATTATTCAAGATAGAATGAGAACAGCTCAAAGCAGACAGAAAAGTTATGCGGATAAGAGACGAAAAGATTTAGAATTTCATAAGGGGGATTATGTGTTTCTTCGAATATCGCCATGGAAAGGAGTTATGAGGTTTGGGAAGAAAGGTAAATTAAGTCCACGCTATATTGGACCTTATAAAATTCTTGAGAAAGTCGGGATGGTTGCCTACAAGTTAGCGTTACCACCAGAGTTAGCTCGATTACATGATGTTTTCCATGTTTCTATGTTAAGAAAGTATCTAGCGGATCCTTCACACGTATTGGTGGAACAACCTATTGAGTTGAAGGAAGACTTGAGTTATGTGGAAGAACCACTTGCTATCGTAGATAGGAAGGAACAAATATTGAGATCCAAAGTGATCCCACTTGTGAAAGTTGTATGGAGAAGGCATTATATGGAAGAAGCTACATGGGAGAGTGAGGATAGCATGAAGATGCGTTATCCGTATTTGTCTGATTTAAACAACCAAGGTATGTCAATTTCGGGGACGAAATTTCATAACAGGGATCCCATGTGTGACAACCCGAATATAATTATGATAAATTATGTTTAAATCATGATTAGCTTATGTGATATGAGTAGTGTGTTATTAATATATATGATGTTAAGTTATTATGTTTAGTCTAATCCTACCTTCAGAAAGCATGAAAATGTCGAATTAGTTACAAATGTGAGATTTTGAAGTTTTCGGTATGAATGTTCATGTTTAAGGCTAGTTTTGATCTGTATGATATAACAGTTGACTTGAGGTATAAACTAGATATTTGTAGATATATTAATTAGGTTTGTAACACAATAAACGGTGCATCAAACGGAGGTTTGAGTAAGAAGTTATACCAAAACTACGAAAGAAGGGCAAAACAGTCCGTCCGTTAAGTGGTATTTGTCTTATTATGGCAACAAATATTTTATTTTCATTGGTTGGGAAGGGTGGTGGCTTTGTCCGACTTCAAACCCTTAGAATAACTTCCTAATTCACCCAAATTCAGCGATGAGAGATTTGAAGCTTAAAGAAAGAATTAGGAAGTTAGGAAGAAAAAGTGAGGAGAAAATTGTAGAAAAATCCGTAGAAATTAAGTGAAAGTCCAAAAGGTAATTCTAACTGCAAATCTTGTTATTTTTCTTATATTTCTGTTTTAGATGATAGAAATCATCATTTTTTTATTAAACTTTCAGCCCTTTATATATATGTGTGGTTAGATGAAAGTTTAAGTTAAGTTGAATCTACAAAACCCTAAAATTGTTTTGTTTACAAACTTCGTTTATTCAAACTTAAATATATTTTTTTTATACTTACTGAAATTGATTTATTCCAATTGGATATTAACCTGGACTCATATATGTATGACATATCCGAAACTCATGTTAAAATACCAAGAAATGAGTCTTTGGTGAGAGTTTGAAGTTCGGGTATGAAATCCGCCCCAAGGGTGAAAGTATGCATACCATATGTTTGATGTCTTACTTGACATAGCAAATGAACTCTGAAAATTATGAAATTTTAATCTTGTATTATTCAATATGTTTTCTGAAATTGGGTGAAATACCATAGAAAGTTATGATGTAAAAAAATTATGAAAATTCCTGTAAGTTGAATGAACGATAAAAGAGCCTATAAGGCAGATTTGCTATGTAGTAAAGAAATAGGCTTATCTTGCTCTAGGAAACTTGAAATGATGTGTCGTCTGTTGTATTGGAATCCTAACATGATAAGGATTTAATTACTAAGAATAAATGAATATATATTGGTCTATGATTTGGATATGACAAATATATTAACATGAATTTGGATGGAACTTCATTTATGATGAATGATTGGAATAGAATCATATGATGCTTATGAATTGAGTTATGTTTAAATCATTCTTTGGATTATTAATATTCTTATGATGATACTAATATTTTAAGAATGATAGGAAGATAAGAAGAGTTGATTGAACAAGTACCGGATAAAGGTAAGGGAAAAGCCAATTAAACTATCAAGGTGAGTGTAATTATGATTGTTTCATATATACAAATATATGAATATAGCACTAAGAGAAGGATTTGTTTGGATATTAAAATATCCAGGATTTGTTTGGATCTTATGATCCATGATTGGAATTGGACAAAGATCCAATGATTTGTTGGAACTTATGTTCCAGGATTTGTTATTGCCAATGGGCAGATCCAGGATTTGTTATTGCCAATGGGCAGAATTATTTGGGTCTTATGATCCAGGATTTGTTATTGACAATGGGCAGAATTATTTGGATCTTATAATCCAGGATTTGTTATTGCCAACGGGCTGAATTATTTGGATCTTATGATCCATGATTTGTTATTGCCAATGGGCAGGATTGTTCGAATTTTATATCCACAGATTCGATATAGAATTGTTATTCCATTGCAGGGAAGGAGTACCTCACTAAGCTTAACGCTTACGATTTATATTTTAAGAATTTCAGGTTTGTACGCTGCCAGCTAGGATACCATATGACCGGTAACTTTGAGAGTTACACCGTTGGAGAGAGCTGGGGTTTAAAAATGGGGATTTTATCGTTGTCGCACTGAAGATTTTAATATACTCACACATTGTATATATTGAGTAGCATGGATTGAGTTGATGATTGTAATATTTAATCATAGTATTTTATGTCCGCCTAATTATGACTCTGATATTGATTTCGTTATGGTACAAGAATAATATTATGTTTATTATGCACATTATGCAGTAAAATATTGATAATTGAATTATATTTCCAATGGGCTCAAGATTATGATTTAATTATTCCAATAATAAATTATTAGTATGGATATTGGGTTTGGGGTGTGACACCATGTCGACATGTTCTTTCTTACTTGGAAAAAATGCATGATTTTGACAAATTGCCGAGTCAATACATATGTCGTAGATGGACAAAAAGAGCAAATTCCAAAGTTGTCGTTGATGAGCATGGAATGGAGATAAATGATGACAAATCCTATCTCCTCAAAAGGAGTCATTTAATTCAATATGCGTTGGATGTTATTGATAATGTCATAACAAATGAAGAGTTGACTAAACTCCGTATCAATGCTTTAGATAGTGTGAATGAAAAAAATCAAACAACGAGTTGGTTGTGGCAAAAGCATGGAGGAAAACAATTATGTTATTGGTGGCATTAGTGTGATGCTTTCCGAGAAATTTATTTGTAATAATGATAATATTTTTAACGAACCTAGGAAAGTTCGGGCAAAAGGATGTGGAAAATGGATAGAGGGGAAAGGATAAAGCGTTAGGGAGAGAAAAGAATGCCAAATCTCGGAAATGTCATGGTTGTGGTGAAGTTGGACACGATGAAAGAAATTGTCCCAAACTTACTACTGGGTAATTTTTTTTACTTATTTCTATTATTTTTTTTAATTATTAATAAGGTTTACTTATTTCTATTACTAATAAAGTTTACTTATTTCTATTATTTTATAGGTCATTGGCACATGAAGAGCAAGTTACGACTTCAAGTTCAGACGATTACATCTTTTCGGGTCTACATGGATGAAGAGCAAACTTTGATATGGAATTTGTTGAAATTTTTTATAATGTGTTCTATTTGGAATTTTGTAAAATTTTATATGCTACTCTGTGTGGCATTTTGTAAACTTCTTGGATGATGACAAGGTTTTATAAGTTTGTTGATTGTATTTGTTTGATGACATTGACAAATATTACAATTCACGTCAAAATCGGTACTACGTATCCACGATCACATTTGTAAGGTTGACTTCGTGAAATGTACGAGAATTTTTTTTGTCAAAATCGAACTTGATGCAATTTTCCTGAAAATTGAAAAAATAATCGTACTTAGTAGGTAATTGGGTATTATTAAAAAGAAGTTTAGGAACTAAAATAACTTAAAACCTAAAAAAAAGTGGATATGTATGATAGCAGGGCAAAAAAAAAAAAGAAAAAAAAAATTATTTGTTGCATCCCTTTTAACACATAAACTAAAAAAGAAACAGGGCAAAAAGAAAGAAGTGCTTCTTTCATATTAACACGCAGCATAAAAAAATGGGACCAAAAGTGGCTATTAATTGAAACACAAGTGGGTATCAATTAAAAACAAGGAAAGAAAGAAGAAGAATTTGGGCGTGTGGTTAACAGGTAAGTGGGTCTCAATTTTAAGAGGGTTATATCGGCTAAAACAGTGTCATTCTACTTAATATGAGATCGTAAATTGGGTTATAATAGGTTCCGTTCTACTTAATATAAAATTAGGCTGTATGAGATCGTTTCTCTTTTACTCCCAACCCAAATATGAAGCGCAAGCTCCTCACCGAGCACACTGTGTACCCAAAAGAAAACCTATGGAAACGGGGGCGGCCAGAGCATTTTGCTGGACGAGGTGGTAATTGGTTGCAAAACTATTGTTTTACATTTTTAATATGATGTTTTTTTCATCCTTTTATAATTTAATGTTTCTAAATTACAACGCGGACAGGTTGTAGGTACATAGAAATCAATCGGAATTTAGTTGATGAGTATTTTGATGAGCTTTAATATGTGAACATGGACCTAGATGTTGACACAAAAAGAGCATCTCTAAACGTTTCTCCATCGATCGTCGGTCTTGCATGTGTTGATGGTAGGTATTTACGCCATTATTCACTCTTCAATATTCCCCTCCCCTCCCCTGCACTGTTATTCACTAAACATGTTCTTTTTTGTTAAATAGGAAAGATTAAGGATTCTCAATTACAGAAATCTCTTTGCTTTATGTATCAAAATTTGAATTGGGATGATACTTAATCTAATCACTCTATTCAGAGTCATTGTTCTATTTTTTTTGTACAACGAAATCAATGTTCACCATTTAGATTTAGTTTATGCTTTGAATTCAGGTTTGAGAGGTAGAAAGGTTAGGTATTGACTATAAATTATTGATACTATTTGATTTATAAAATAAAAAATATTGATACTATTTGGTTTGTATGCTTAGAGATGTGAATTGTATGATGGGACGGTGACAGTGATGGATCTAGGGGAGAAGAGGGGAGCGACCGTGACGTAAACTACACGTCAAAAGGCTCCTAAAATTATCCCAGATAAATACTTTTTTCTATTTCAAAATTCAAGTATACCTCAAATGAGGCTTACATGGGCTATTTAAAGGGGAGGATTAGTTTAGGCTCTAAGCTAAGGCGCTAATTACAAAAATGCCATTACTACTCCTTACTTTTAAATACTAAAGCAAAAAAAATGAAAATACAATAACAGAATAAAAGAAAATTAACAAAAGAAAATAAAATGCAATAAAACCCTAAAAAGGTCCCATTTCCATCACTCTCTCCGTCTTAAAACTAAGATCGTTCTCGAGCGTTCAAAACAATTGGGGACTTGCGATGAAATTCCAAAACAATTGCCAAAAAAAACCTCGTGGCGGCCCAAAATAATTTCTGAAAGTTGAGAAGTGCACAACCCCCAATTTTCTTCTTTATTCCTTCTTCTCTTTTTCTTCACCCAAATCAGCCCTAGAAGTCTCCACCCGGGGTCAAAATTCATAGTTTCGAAGCACAAAAATGGGTTTGGATTTTGATATGTCAGCCCAAACAGATTTTGGGCACAACTAGGGCAAAAACCTAGGGTTTTTCGGGCCGTTTTGGGGTTGAGCAGGGGGTGGGGGAACCTGGGAAGGGTTCCGGCCTGGGGGTTCATTTTTGATTGTTGGGGTTCAGGTTTTTTTTTGGGTGGGGTAAGCTAGGGTTTGGTTCGACAATGGGTTTTAGACCAGTGGGGTGGTCGGCGGGTGGGGAGGGGGCTACCGAGGAGGTTCGGGGGGCTGGGCGACATGGGTGGGGAGGGTTTAGGGTTGTGGGGTGGGGTAAAGGGGGGGTAGGGCTGTTTGGGGTAGCAGGGGGGAGGTTTGAGCAAGGGGAAGCCAAGGTTTGAGAAGTGGGTAAGGGTGGTGGTGGGAAGACTAGGGTTAGGAGTTGGATGAGGAGATCAAACTTTTGGTTGAGTTTTTGGGTTCGGCTAGGGTTTGTTTTTGTTGTTCGATCATGTGACTCCATTCTTGAATCTCTTCATTGTGTTGTTTGGATTTCTTGGGAGCCATTGCGAGTGGCGTACGATTTTTGATACAAATACACCGATACACCAAACACCAATGTGGAGCGACACCCGCACTGATACCAATTTGACGTAAACCACCCGTCAAAAGGCTCCTAAAAATATCTAAACACACACTTTAGAGAGAGAAATACTCTTTTCTATTTCAAAATTTAAGTCTACCTCAAATGAGGCTTATATGGGGGTATTTAAAGGGGAGGAGTAGCTTAGGCTCTAAGCTAAGGCCCTAATTACAAAAATGCCATTACTGTTCCTTACCTTTAAACACTAAAGCAAAACAAATGAAAATACAATAACAAAATAAAAAAAAATAAAAAAAAGAAAATAAAATGCAATAAAACCCTAAAAGGGGCCCATTTCCATCATACCACCCCTCTGAAATTTGCTTAGTAATTTATCAAAATCTTATAAATTTGTAAGGTTTCGTTCGTCCCTCGAAACATGGATTATATGAACCGATCCTTCTTAAGCAAGATATATGATACCTACACATATATGTATATATTTATAACTAGTTATTCAAATCTTAGTTGTAATTTATAGTGAAATTGTACAATTTTGGTATAAAAATCTAGATTTTGCATCTCTCCAAAGCCTAGGTGCAAGGTGCTCACATGATCAAAGCAAGGGACACTTCTTAGAAAAAAAATTACAAAAAAAATGTTTTGTTCATATTTTAAATAATGTATTGATATAACGTTATCATATCATCAATGATAATTTTCTAATAAACATACATCTTTGATTTCATGCAATCCGAAGATGCAAAAATACCTTTCTCATCAATTATGGCACAAGACACACAAAAGACCCAACGGTTAATCATTCATGTATTCAAATATACAATTTGTTGGGATGGATTATTTTCAAATAAATTATATGAAGAAAAAGTGTAACATTCAAGAAGGATTGCAAGACAATAACACATTATTTCAAGGAGTCTCAAATCAATTACAAATTCGCAAAGCATTTCCCGTAGAGTCAATTATAGCCAAACTACATATATTGTAACACATTCAATGCCTCTTCATGGAAACTCTTCATGGACAAATGAAACACGTCTTGAAAAGGAAAATCACAAAAAATATAGGGAAAAAAGAAAAGAGATCACAAATTAAGCCCCCCAAAAAATTAAAAATGAATAGAGAACCAAAAAGAGCACAGACAATAAAAACACCAAAGTAAGGCATAATAGCATAAACAAAGGAGAATAGAGAAGGGAAAAAAGGAAATAATACAGAAAAGAACAGAGAAATCAAAGGGAAAATAATTAAGGAAACAAACAAAATTGGGTGAAGGAGAAACAGAGAAGAAGAAAGTAACAAGTGAACCACTAAAGATGACGTTGAAAAAACCTTGCTTTGCCGCTGTCCCTTCCTTCGTGATACTTAGGTGATTAGTGCAAATTTTTGTTCTTTACATTTTTTTTCGAGTTTTAGTTGTGTTGGTTGACTAAAAGCCCAGCCTTTGTCAAATAAATAAATAAAAGTCTCGGTATAACAAATAACATACAAAATCAACATTTTTATGGTCAAAACAAATCTTCAATCGGGTGCGCCTAGATGCATGCATTGCATTTTCCTCTGCCTTTCCCAATAGACGCACGCTTTTTTAAAGACACCTCCCCTAGACGGGTGACTTGCGCCTAGGCGCGCCTCTAACACCTATGATCTTTTGTAGCTTTGGAGTCATGTTATTTCGTGTTCGCGTAGAATACCGACCAACCCTAACTTGACTTGTTTAATTATGTATAATGAATTATCATTGAGTCAACCTGTTTATTAAATGTGTCGTGTTTGGATTGATACACGTAAACCCGTATAGTAAAAAGCTAACAATCTCCCCTCCCCTCAATAAAAAATAAAATAAAAAATACCACGTGCAAGACATTGAAGAACTAGTTTTTCATTGTGTGCAAATACGTGCAAAGTTGAAGATATAAAAACATCCTATGCTACAAGAAATTATACAATACTAAATAAAGTTAAAGTTGAACATTTTCTTCAAACAATACCTATTAAACGGGTTTATATCGTTTATAGCGTGCTAGTCATGTTTGACACCCGATTCTTCTATGGTCCGTGTTAGACGGTCACGACACTTTTGGCCGTGTCAAGATATAATTCCCTAAACTGGCAACTTAATGTCCAGTTTAAGTCTTGCCAAAAATTACTACCCACTTGTTCGGAACCTTGGTGTTGTTCCCTAGTTGTAAAGACCCAAACTCCTTTTTCTTGTTCGAAACTCATGTACTTCTATAGTTTGCATTGTGCACTTGAAAGCAAGGTTGCTCTTCTCCTGGAGTTCAACATTTGCTGAAAGACCCACGAGGTTATAACTTTTGCCCAACTTTCTTGGAATGTGATATATCTCAACTGGCCCTTGTTTAAATCATTTTGGATAAGCCACATTTTTGGCCACTGAGGCAAAGGTCTTACCTTGGACGATGTACCCAATCATTGCATTAGTTATAATATGTTTAAATATTGATTAAGATGTGTTGTCTATACAATTGAAATCTTATTTTAAAAATGTTTTGGATAGTATCTATGATACAATGAAATATGTGATGCAAGGGTTCTTGCTATGTGACCAATTTGACAACTGTGGTTTAGGTCATTTGCATTTTTGTCTGGGTCAGTGGGCCTGTCTGGGATCTTCCCGAGTTAACCTTTTTTATTGGTATACAAAAATTATCATTTGACGAAAAGGAGTTAGTTATTAGTGGATCTTGCACGTTCACGCTACAACTTCTCAATTGCAATGGATAGGGCCAGTCTGGCTCGAGTTTCATTACCTTCTGCTTATCTGTAAAATTTGGGGAGAATGATGCTGAGAATGCGTAGTCAAATGGAATTTTGCATTGAATTCGGTTTTATATTTATGTGTTTATAATGGTTCAATTTAGGTTAATTAGAATTGTAAAATATTAGGATATTTATCTGATAGGTTTATATCTTAAGTATTTATCTTTTAGCTTAGATTTAGGTTTAAGTTAGGGTTTAGTGGTGACAGACAATGGCATAATCTCTTTATATAATTTGAATTGAATGAAACGTAAACATGTTTATCTTTTCTTCCAGGCGAGGAAGCAATATTTATGACCTCAGGGACTATAACTGACAGCAGTAAGAATCTTGATGGTAGTTATTCCAATACCATATTAACCTCTGCTAGTCTCCTCACATCTTTGACAGTTGATCGCAAGGTAGTTTCTGTTTTTATATTCTGGTGGTAATGAAATACTCCCTCTGTTCCAAATCAAGAGTCCTTATTTAATATTTACAACTTTTAAGTAAACATTTTCCCCCAAATTTACCCCCCCAAAATGTTAAGATAATTATTTGATAGAAAAAGAAAATTTATTGATCAACGAGGAAGTATAAATTAATGAGGATAAGATGTCCTCGTAAATGCTAAAAAGAAACAAAATCAAGAAAGAATAGCCTTGAAATTTTGTTGCAAGTTTGATAGTGGAAGACCCTTGAATGCCTGCAAAGCAAATGTCCACAATCATGACATATACACCTCCCTATCCCATAGAAGCTGAATGGGGAGTGAGTGCCCTTGAAATATATTCTCGTTCCCTTGTGTCCAAATACCCTACAGTAAACAACCATCAAAACCAAAAATTCCGTCTAGCCCGTTGATTGCCAAAGCCGTAAAACTGTTGCATGAGTAACCTCTCAATAGAATAAGGACACACCTAATTCCCTTCTAACACCCCAAAGAGATACTACTAAAGCCTCCACGCCATATGGCAATGTAGGAACAGGTGAGTGTGAGTCGTTGATGACTGATAGCACATAACACATATATCTGGAGAGGAGGCTTTTAAGACCTACACACATAATGTGTCGTTAGTATTAAGCCTTTTTAACACCATGGACCACGAAAGGCCTCAATCTTATGGTTTTTTTAATAAAATTTGCAAGAGGGAATCGTAAAGCTGTATGAGAACCAACAAGATTAGTATAAAAGGTTTAAAATAGAAGATACCCAAAAAATCCTTTATCAGAATTTTGGCATCAGGTTCAAGGAAAAAGAAGAGAATTAAGGATATCAAGTTTCTCATTAAAATTCCCGTTAAAATGAAGTTTCCAAGAATATGATTCTCCTTACAAGACACCAAAAAGAGAGATAATAGCCTCATGTAGACATTTTTCAAAGTCAAATCTCCCACTTAATGGTCTTGTCAAAAGAATATATGAGAACCATTACCAACTTTATAGTGGGCCAGAGATTCAAAGTAAGTAGTGTAAATCTGGGATATTTTTTGGATTGAATTAAGATTGAGGACAAGTCGTCCCCTCAATGAGTACATAATAACGTAGAAAAATAAATAAAACAATCAATGTAAAGCAGCCTTTCTGTGTCTTTGCAGATCAAAAACAGGAATCCCCATAATTACGCCCATACAATGCCCACAAGGAAGCAAGATAGGAAGATGTAGAGGTACAGAGCACCTTGAAGAATTATAGCATTTTTGTCCAACCATTTCGCCCAAGACACAACAAACAAGTAGCAAGTCCATAATGAAGGACCCTTTTTGTGTGTGTTTCAAATCAAACCAATGTAACTCCAAAATTATCCAACTTTTAATTATGCACCAAACCAAGTTGTGAAAACCCAATTCTTACTTTAAACCAATTTTATTTTGATTATTCCTAAACAAGCATCTAGTGATTAAAGCAAGTAAAGTAAAGTAAAGAATACTCACAACGCCGGATGTACGAGGAAAACCCAAGACGGGAAAAAACCTCAGATGGCCCAAGCCAGACAATCACTATGAATGTGGAATTACAATGAATAGACAAAGACTCACACAACGACTCGATCCTCAAGGGTCTCGACGCTCTTCTGATCTTCAACCACTCCTCTCACAGTGCCCGCGCAGAAATTACGTCTTCCATGATACCTGTCCACAACACACATGTCCACGTATGTCTCGATGTCCTCCGATATGGCTTGATACGTCTTACGATGTTGAATACGATGTCCGTCGCTTCTTCATCGCAAAACCAGCAATCACAAGTGTTCAATGATGAACAAACTTCAACTTTGGTGCAGCAAGATCACATATGCATGTAGGAATGATAACTTGGATCTTTGCAACCTCTAAGGATGTGTTTATGCTTTTAAACCTTAGAAAAACATGTGCAAAAACGTAATTGGTTCGTAAACAGTTTTCCAGTATGCACACTTTCAAAACTATGATGAAAACACGCTTTAAATAAGAATTTAACGCCGCCTCAAAAATTGTGCCATTCGAACGACTTAAGGCTCTCGTTCGAGCGACATAGGTATCTCGTTCGCGCGAGATCTAATGTCATTCGAGCGAGAAGTTTGACTTTTTGACTTTTTGTTCAAAACGTCTCTTCCAAGAAGAGATCCAAATTAGTCAAACTCCTTTTCGAGCTTATCATCATAAAACGTAGTGTAAACCTTTTAAAACACTAGAAAACATTTTAAAACATTTTTTCTTTATAAAAATTACATCCTTATCTTTTATAAAACAATTCCGAGCACCATTAATTATACGCATTCATACCTGAGTGATATCGGAATGCAATTATCTTTGAAGACGAGTAAACTTGCACCAATTAAACATCGGCATGATTAATTCTTTGAAGCTTTGTCGCAATGTCTTGAATTTTCTTCAATACGTCATAGACCAAGTGGGATTGTGACAAAATAAAATCTCCCTATGACATATTACAAACACAGTTTTGTTCACGGAATTAAGTCAAAACAGTACAGGGACTCAATTGGAAATTTATGTCCTTACAAATCTCCCCCTTTGACTATTCCGGGACAAAACTAAACCAGTGAAATGCCTATGCCGGGCCGTCAAGCCTTATGACGCCTAAATCCCATTCCATAAACCCAAAATTAAAAATACAGGACACGGACTAGTATATGTAGCACCGGCAAGCATGAACTGTCTGAATGTGATGTAGACTTGAAATCTCGAATCACTGAAGTATACCTACACACATGAAACAGACAAACAAATACCCAGTGAAGTATTGAGGAACAAATGAAAACAATATATATATATATATATCCAAATATTACCAAATGATAATAGATACCAATATGAATAAACTATGAAAAAAATCATTTGTTAAACAGTTGAGCAATATGATACCAATTTGATGAATGCAACAATGATAACAATGATACCAATTTGACCTACACATTATGAGATACCAATTTTGTAAACAAAACATGCTCAAACTCCCCCTACATCACATACATCTCTCCCCCTTTTTTCTCGAATTGACAATCTAGTGAAAAGACAAACCAATTTTAATCAAACCGTGAGATAATCATCAAACAACGAGCTAAATATGATCATGTAATGACAAATCAGTAGCTAGCAAACCAAGAAATCACACAGAGAGAATATCAAGCTAAACATGTGTGATAAACGGACTATATGCAAAAATACCAATTATGAAGATAAAAGAACCTGCATATAAATCAGTCAGTCCAGAAAGCTTCCAGCAGTACCAAAAAATATCATAATTTAAACCAGAGGACTGCAAGCCAAATAGAAGCAAGAAATCACCTTGTCGTTCGAACGAGCGAGGGACATCGCTCAAACGAGATGAGGATGTCGCTCGAACGAAGGACATATGTCGTTCGCGCGACATGAGATGTCGTTTGAACGACTTCGCGCGACCTACCAAAATTTCCCAGATTCCCAGAAATATGTTATATTTTTGCCCAGTGAAAAAATTTCCACAAAAAAATTCCAGGAAGGGCCTGACATATGCAAAACAGTGTTAAAACAGTAGGCTTTTAACACAAAAATGAAAAAACTCATAAAAACTAAAAAATGCGAGTTACATGCAAACATAGTATCGATGTGCTCAAACTTGGACATCGAATGACTGGGTGTGAAACGACAACAAATGATTAATAATTCCAACACATCGAAAGGATCAAGAAGCTCTAATTGATAGCGATAAATCATCAAACTTTATCATAGCCATATGACAATTAAAGTGTGAGCTTAATGAACTAAACATACTAGATGCACAGAAATCCAGATTTTTGACGATTCTACAAACAATAGCGTCAAATTCAATGTTTCAACATTAGGATAATTGTGCAAACCCGTTTTAAATTTTCTCCAACCAAACTCCCTCATAAATATATACTTTTTCAAGTTCTTATGAGGTTTCTAGCATTCTCAACTTAGAGAAAATCTTATTGGCCCTTTTCTTAGCATTTTACTTTTTCTTTTGGGCTCTTTTAAATGGTGGCTTTCACGACGAGTTAATTTTGAACTCTCGCAGCCCTTTCTCGTGAATCACTCATCATTTTTTCAATTAGATAACAATTCAAATACTCACGGTAAACGGTTCTTACATGCACACTTCTCCTTAAGTTTACTTACGCATAGATGACAAGATTGAGATAAGAACGCCTCACCAAATTCAAATATGCAAGAGAAGTTAAACATCCATATAAACTCGTGCATGTGTGCAATGTTGGCATATATACAAAGTCGAATGAAAATGCATATCAACTTCCAAAAAACCCCATATAAACAATGATTAAGATCATTCTAAGCATCGATAATAATGACCAAATGTCCTAGCCACATGGATATGAAACAATGGGGGGGGGGGGAGGGGGTCCCAGCACACCAATATGCCACATCAAACATGTAAACTCAAAAACAAAAAATCGAAAATCTTTTTGGCTTTTCAAACATATTTTGACTCAAATAAAATCAAAATCTTTTTGGGTTTTTCAATAGTTTTCTTAAAAACAAGATCTTTTTGTATTTTTCAATAGATTTCAAACAAATGAAAACTATAATACAAAATGATAAACATGTCACTATACTAGCAATGAATATATCATGAAGCAAACTAGCGTATGACAAACAATATCATGCAAGCAACTATCCATAAGAAATAGCATGTGACGAATCATGTGCAAGCATGTGAGAATCAACCAACCTAGCATTTAACATCTCCAAAATGGATTTCCTAACCCAAACCGGTGTATACCTAACAAAACGGGTTTTAGGAACTAATGGGACACTACGTTTAAACTTCCTAGGGTCTTTTCTAAGATCATAGCAAAAACTCCTAAGGTGACCTTTCCTACCACAATGCGAACATGTGTAAACCCGACGAAGAACGAGACCTTTAAGTTGACCTTTTCTAACACCCTCGGATGTGGTTGACGCTCTAAAACACCTTATGGTATTGGCTTTAGCAATGGAAGCATTATAACAAGACGAGCCATTACCATTACTACACAAACTACTTGAGTCGGTTAAATCACCTTTAAACTTTAAAACTTTGGACTCAAGCAAAAAATTAAGCTCCTCAAACTTTAAGGACTCCTTCTTTAAATTATCAATTACCCCTAGAAGGTTATCTCGCTCCCCCTCAATGTGAGGAAACTTATCCCTAAGAGCCTTTTCTCGTGCCCCAAAATCATTAATCGAATTATTTTTCTCAACGGCACAAACCCTAGAATTTCTTAAATCCTCCAACTCTTTCTCTAAAACGAGAACTCTACCATCACTCTCCTTTTTGGAAACTTTAAAAGATTCAAAGTTATTAAATAGAGTTCCAAACTTCTCACGACAAATATCTCTTTGAATTTGAAACGTTTGCAAATATCCAATCATATTTTTAAAACGAGAATTTTCTTCCTCCAAAACATCAGTACGTTTTGCAAACTTTAAATTCAGGAGATGTAACTCGTCAAAGCTTAGAGAATCCATCGAGAAAGAAACAAACCAGGAGTAAAAACACAATAATCGCAAGGAAACACAAACACACGGATCAAACACAATAAAATAGTGTTTTTAGCTCTGATACCAATTTGAAGGATCCTTGTTGTGTGTGTTTCAAATCAAACCAATTTAACTCCAAAATTATCCAACTTTTAATTATGCACCAAACCAAGTTGTGAAAACCCAATTCTTACTTTAAACCAATTTTATCTTAATTAATCCTAAACAAGCATCTAGTGATTAAAGCAAGTAAAGTAAAGTAAAGAATACTCACAACGCCGGATGTACGAGGAAAAACCCAAGACGGGAAAAAACCTCGGACGGCCCAAGCCAGACAATCACTATGAATGTGGAATTACAACAAACAGACAAAGACTCACACAACGACTCGATCCCCACGGGTCTTGACGCTCTTCTGATCTTCAACCACTCCTCTCACAGTGCCCACGCAAAAATTCCATCTTCCACGATACCTGTCCACAATACACGTGTCCACGTATATCTCGGTGTCCTCCGATATGGCTTGATACGTCTTACGATGTTGAATACGATGTCCGTCGCTTCTTCACTGCAAAAACAGCAATCACAAGTGTTCAATGATGAACAAACTTCAACTTTCGTGGAGCAAGATCACATACGCATATAGGAATGATAACTCGGATCGTTGCAACCTCTAAGGATGTGTTTATGATTTGAAACCTTAGAAAAACATGTGCAAAAACATTTCTGGTTCGTAAACAGTTTTCTAGTATGCACACTTTCGAAACTATGATGAAAACACGCTTTAAATAAGAATTTAATGCTGCCTCAAAAACTGTGTCGTTCGAACGACTTAAGGCTCTCGTTCGAGCGAGAAGTTTGACTTTTTGTTCAAAACGTCTCTTTTAAGAAGAGATCCAAATTAGTCAAACTCCTTTTCGAGCTTATCATCATAAAACGTAGTGTAAGCCTTTTAAAACACTATAAAACATTTTAAAACATTTTTTCTTTATAAAAATTACATCCTTATCTTTTATAAAACAATTCCGAGCACCATTAATTATACGCATTCATACCTGAGTGATCTCGGAATGCAATTAACTTTGAAGACGAGTAAACTTTAACCAATTAAACATTGGCATGATTAATTCTTTGAAGCTTTGCCGCAATGTCTTCAATTTTGTTCAATATGTCATAGACCAAGTGGGATCGTGACAAAATAAAATCTCCCTATGACAGATTACAAACATAGTTTTGTTTACGGAATTAAGTCAAAACAATACAGGGACTCAATTGGAAATTTATGTCCTTACACATAACAAACACTTGTCTTTGCCTCTCCTAAACCCATAAAACCATTGCAAGTTCAGTGATTCTAAAGAAGCAAGACATACCCAATCCTCCCGCATCATTGCAGAAACAGATGAGTGAGAGTCACTATCACGCCTACACATAACACACATGTCAAGAGATAATGCCATGTAAGACCTCCGCTTCTTTAACAAATCATTAGTATATATATTTAGTACTATAAACCATGTAAAAGGCTTAACCTTCACATGATAAGAATTAAGAACATCAGTTAGTAACGTACATTTATTGTCTTTGCTGTCCACTCCCGACTCTCCCAACCCTAATCGCTTTGCTGCCACCACCCCGCATTAGTGCTCCTCCACCCCCACAACCAATTTACCCCCCACCCCACTATGACACCCTGTCTAATTAAATACCGGGTAGCTACTCCTTTATTCAAATTAATACAAAATGTCAAGTTGGTTCAGTTCATAGCATCACTGTCGAAAACATTTTAAAACATTTACTAGCCACCTAATATTTAAAAAGTGAGTTGTCAATTTTTAATTAAATAAAGTTAACATACAACCAAAACATTTTATTTACTAAAGACATCACAATCACATAATTGTCACAATGTAAATTACTGAAATCAAATAGAGTTTGGAGTAACACTCCCCTGAATAATCCGAATAATGAATATAACCAATTACAAGTCTGAGTGATAATTAAATAAGTTCAACACTGGAAATAGAAACTGAATACATCAAACTATCTCTAAGGAAAGGGGCGACATGCCCTACAGATAAATGAGTCTGAAATGGAGTCAAAATGATAAGTGGAGGCATCTCTAATCAAGGTCATGTAACTTCCACAGCAGCTACAGCACGTCACTGAAATGGAACTCCTAAGCTTGGCGTCCCTGTGGCTGGGCACCTAAAAGGTTTTTACAAAAATAGATTTGAAAGCAAACGGGTCAGAGCCCGATTGTGAAAACAGTTTAAAATACAGCAAGTGTTTAATATCATTACACAGTGAATATAAAATACATGTTAGGACGTACACTCACATGAGGTCCTCACCTCTCGACTAACCGTGCACTCCTAACGTATTCGTAACCCGTTCTAGTTATAACCATATTAACTAGTCTAAAATCATAACCTGACTTCACTTTATAATTTAAGGTTTTATTCAAGACATTAAATTCAAATTTGTATGTGTCTTCCTTTACTACTAATAGTATTTATTACATTGAATTCCCATTTTTATCTCTATTAAAAATGTCTCAAGTATGCACATTTTTACTTTACAAAATATTTCAAGGAAATATTAACAGTATATTAGTCGCATCATAATTATACATTAAGGCCACCCCTAGTCTAAGTTGCGGTGCACATACTCTGCTATCTTATCCCAGTACATCACGTACAAAAGGACTACGTATTCCGAATCTCTCAGGAATCATTTCAATAAGCAACAATCACACACAATGGAGGCGAACATAATTCAACATACCCATAGGTCACGCACATACCTACGCTCCCATAGTCAGCTGACTTATTAACTCCCAAATAAGCCATTCTAGTATTATGTTCTTAAGGTACCAGTCTAAATCCCTCCGTAGGCACACAAAGATTTGATGTCCCAATACGAACGTCGACCTCCCGTGATAGCAAGTATGGTAGGTATGTCGTACACATAAATCCATATACTAAGCATTAACACATCTTAGATATCTTTGTATTAATAGAGGTATATTTCACATGTCTATATCGTCATTAAATGTTATACGCTTAAAAGTTCCAGATTATTAAACATTATAAGTTATAAATTCTTCTCACGTCGAAATGTCATTACTTATAATCTAACCCGTAGAAGTCACCCGGTCTTTTATATCATTCTAAGTTTTAGTCCTCAACGAACTTCAATCTCCCAACTATATCCACTACGCATAAGGGAAGAACAATATTAAATAGAATAAGCCTACGTAAAACTCAAAACCAAGATCGGGCTCAAAAAGGACCATTCTGTGAACTCGTTAGAAGTCACTGGAATCTCGTTCGAATGAACTTTGAACTCGTTAGAAAGGTTACTGGAATCTCGTTAGAAGCTCGTTCGAACGAGGTCGTTCGAACGACCTGGGTTGGTCTTCTAACGAGATGGCAGAACACGCCCATAATTTTTCCAACTTCGTTTTTCTTCAATTTTCACTTCTCTAAATCCATCCTAAGATCATCCCAATTATGTTTAATGATTTTAAACTATTCTAAGGCACCCTAGATCACTCCTCAACATATTTTATGGGTCAAATCTTACCAATCAACATACAATAATCATAAATCCCCAATTCTTGCCCCAAACCCTATGAACATGAACCCAGAATTTAATTTCATAAAAAGGCTCATTATTAATCCGTTTTCAAATCATCAAAAGTTATGTTTTGTATATTGGATTCATCCATAATCATTCTACATGCAATTCCTATCTCAAAATCATAAGTTTCACAATAATTCCATTGGTTTTCATCAAAACTTTCTAGGCATTTAAAGTTCTACACTAAACATGGAGGAAATATTCAATGAAATTAATAACATTAAATCACTTGCCTTAGGTTTGTTCTTCAGATTTGTTGTTTGATGGATGATGGCTGAATCTATCTTCTTCTCTCTACAGAATTCTTCTCATAATGATAATGGTAGGTGGAGGTTTTGGTTTTGAAGCTTATAACTCCCCTTTAACTTCCCTTACTCTCCCGTAGCCCACTAACTTGTTAATGGACTTAGTGGGTTTATTAATAATGTATAATTTTAATTCTAAAATTCGTGGGTTTTAATTCTCATATTTTTAAAATTACCTAAATACCCTTTTTGGTTGCCGGTTTGGCCAAAAAATGCCCCGGGACCCAAACTAAACCCCCGGCTAGTGTTTTCTGACTATCTCGACCCTTCCGGACACGTTGGCGCACTCAAAATGACTATTTGGTCGATAGAAAAATAATTTACTTTTTAAATCTCATTGATTCATTCCTGACGCGACTGACACGCGCGTCCCAACAAAATTTCCCAAATTGTCGTATTTATAACTCTCGACAATTTTAATACTTTCAGTACTCAATATTACTAAATATACACAATAATATTAAATTTTATCAACATACTCAAATACTAACTCGCGTCTCGCTAGAATTTAATTCCGGATTAATTTTCCAATTAATTCTCATTTAATTAATTAATCCAATAAATAAAAATCAATAAAAGTACGGGGTATTACACCCACCCCACAGGACCAACACCAACGTACCACCAATTAGATCTGAATTTAACCCTAACGCGAACCACCCACCACCACCGACGACAAAGAACAGCGTCACTAAATCCACCCCCACCTTCTGGCAACTATGAATCCAAATCAATTTTAGCAAAAAAAAATCCAAAACGCCACCAAATCTACCCACCACGACAACCGCACAAACAATCACCGCTGCATCTTGTCTTTCTCTCTCTCCCTGTTCACCGCCTCCTTCCCAAAAATCCGCACCACTATTGCCCAGTGCCACCAAACCACTCACCAACGAAAAACATCACCAAGTTCAAGATCTAATCAAACCAAAATTGCCCAAATTAACCCAAAAACGCGATTATATAGTGCAAATCGAACCTTAGTCTCTCGATCTATAAATCCTAATATGCATTTACATTTGAAACCCAATGATTTTGAGGGTTTGTTAGACTTGATTTATTTAGATTGGGTTAAGGTTTATAAAGAGTGTAGTATATATAGAGAGAGAGGGAGTGATGTAGGCTTCGCCAGAGGTGGTACTCAATAGAGAGGGTGGTGTTTCCGGTGGGGACCTTGTGGTGGCGCTGGTAGTTTGGTGTGGGTTGACAAAGCTTTTTGGTTTTGTTTTTCTTTTAAATTTCTTAAACATTTCTTTTCCTTAGAATTATAGATTTGTTTAAGATATATATTTTGTGGGGGTCACAGGCATAAAACTTGACCGTTAAACAGACCATGAACAATTTTGGGGCAAACTCAATAAAAAATAACGCGAGGTAGTGAGTTACTTAAGTTTAAATCACTCTTAAAAAATTGAAAAAGTGAAAGTTCCAAGACAGAGAATTAGGCCCTTGATCCATGAAAGAAGAAATAAGCGCATCATGTAGGGTGGAGATATGGAAAAGGCGAGGAAAAATGGTTAACAATGGAGAGTATACTACCCAAAGGTCTTCCAAGAAGTATTTAAGAGGTCCATCTCCTAATCTATAATGAATTAGAGAGAGAGTAGAGTAGATTTGAGAGAGGAACTTCCAAGGACTCATATAAGTGACGTACCTGCTAGTTTTAACTTTCCATCTATTTCTTTGGACACCATATTTGGTCCCGATGAGCCTGTGCCATAGAGAGTTGGATCCACGCGAGAATCGCCACATTCACTTAGCCACTAAAGAGATGTTTCTTAACACCAGATTTCCCAATCCTTATCCTCCCTCATCAAGGGGTCTCTCTAATCATTATCGACACCAAATTAAAGAAAGTCTCTCATCATCTTCTCAATCCTCTTAACGACTCTAACAAGAATCCTAAACAATGCTAAAGATTTGTAGTACAAAGGGGCAAGCTTGTACCAAAGTAATGCGCTCCCTAAAGAAAATAATAGTAGACTCTTCCACCCATCCAATCTCTTAGCATTTTTTTTCCATTACACGATCCCAGAAGGACACAACTCTGGGATTTCCTCTTTTGGGCACACCTAGGTAAGTCATCATCCACTCTTGAACATCCTACCAAATTCGATAGCTAGGGACAAGAGATCCAGAGGCTCAACCCCAATGCCTCAACCCCAGTGCCTCCAAGGACACATTTGTCTATATATATTTTCTTGGCTAGAAATGATCTTAAATATCTGCAATAACGTAAAAAATTCAAAAATCCATACCTATTGTCGGATAAAAAAAGCCTGGTATCATCAGTAAATTGTGAATGAGAGAGATTGACTTATTTTCTCCCGATAAACCACCCTTTCACTACGACCATCTCCTCTTTCGAAATGATTCTGCTTAGAACATCAACGCACATCAACCACTGGGGTGAAAAAGAAATGGGAAAAATGGTCTTGCCTCAACCCCCAGGAAATAATTCTAGGCCCGTTCACTAATACGAAATTCCATGAGTTAGTGAAAGAAACCGTTAATCCATTTCCCCCACCTTTTTCACAAATCCCTCCTTTCCAAAACATTTTTTACAAAACACCAACTTACCTTATCATAGACCTTCGCAAAGTCCACCTCGAAAAGAAAACCTTTCTTTCCTTATCCCCTTAAGTCTTCCATAACTTCATTAGCCACCAAAGAGATCTGGTTTCATCAAGGACAGCACTCAACCTCTTCGATAAGACTTTATGGATCTTGTAAATACTATAATCAAGGCTAATTGTTCTTAAGGTCTTCATCTTGATAGGTCAATCCTTTTGGGGAACAAGAGTAAAAATTTTTGAATCAATACTTTTACACCACTTGTGGAAAACGTTCATGACATCATCCTTCACAACCTCCCAGTTTTGTTTGAAAGAAGGCCATGATAAGCCATTCGGGTTGGGAACCTTATCCTTGTCCATCTCTTACGTAGCAGTCCTGACCTCCTTTACGTTCAACGGATGTTCCAACCACCATCTCCTCTCCAAGAACATGGGGTTCCAATCAAGACCTTAAGCATAGGTCGCATTGGTTCTCCTCGTGAAAAGTCTTTGTTGAAAGAAATAATTTTTTTCTCAATCAAAGAAGGTTGCCTCACCACTAACCCTTATCCTAACTCTAGTTCTTTGATGTAACTCTTCCTTCTCCCATTTGCCTCATTTTGAAAAATTTGGAGTTACAATCCCCTTTTTTCACCCATTTGAACTTTAACTTATGCCTCTAGTTAGTACCTCTCTAATGATCACCTGTTTCAGCTCATTCTTTAATTGCCGCCCTTAAAGGCCGATCTACTGTTATAGGGATCTCTTCCTCAATTATATTAACGTCATGTATCTCGATGAGCACATTATTCTTTGCTGATCTCACTTCCCTAAAAATATCGTTATTCAATGTTTTGAGTTTTTCCTTAACGAATTTTAAATTTCCCATCAAAATAAACCTCTTCCCCCATCAATGTGGCATTCCAACCACCACACCATGACATCTCTTTTTAAGCTGTGGTGAGATAGACACATGTTTTTGAACCTAAACAACGCGGTCCCATCTAATTGGTCTATTTTTAAATGTTATGGGGAAGTGATCCAAGGTAGTTCCCGAGTTCACGTCCTTGAACCTAAATGGCGCGACCCCAATCTAGTTGGGCTAGATTTAAGTGTTACTGGGAAGTGAATCGAGATAGGTCTCAAGTTCATGTCTTCGAACCTAAACGACATGACCCCCATCTAATTGGCTTAGATTTAAGTGTTACTGGGAAGTTATCCGATATAGTTTTCGAGTTAGTCTTCTGGATCGAGCTAGGATAAGCATCCTCCCAATCATTACAAAATAAGAAACGACTAATGCGCATTGCCTTTGGTCGTTGCTTTGAACCAGGCCAAGAGAATTTTGCATTTGCTTTAGGAATGTCTCTTAATCCACAATCCTTGATAAAGTAATCAAACCGCTCATACTAGTGTAACTCTATTATTTCCCTTCATCTTGTCTACCATTTTAATAACTTGAAAATCTTTCATACGACCCAAAGGGGGTTACAGAGGCCATATACATCATAAAATTCTCTCCCAAAATTTGATCGAAGCCAGGAGCAATCAGCCCATACACAGAGGTGACTCACCAGCGGCCCTTTCCCCAAATTCAAGACACACCGATAGAGTATACACCCCATGAGCACTGTCTACCTTTTACACATATTTGGTGTCCCAAATAATGATCATCCCTCTTAGAAGCTCCTCAAGGGAGGGGATGTTTTAATAATCATTAAACTTAACCTCCCACAACTCTTCACCACCTCAAGCTTAAACTCCTGAAAAAAGATGACATCAAGAACAATACTTTTCTAATCAACTTCCTTGTCCTCCACCCTCCCAACTGTTTGGAATTCTAACTTAGTAATTTTATAGATAACTATTTACGACATATCCCATCCTATCAATGCTACCCTCAAAATATACAAAGTATGACATCAGGATGTGAATTTCCAAGGACTCATATGAGTAATATTCGTGCCTAAGTTAGTATGCCAACCATTCTGCTTGCGCCCATATTTGCTTTTTATGATTATATGCTAAAGAAAGGTAGTCATCATAACCATTTTTTTAAAGAGATGTTCTTAGAAAACAAATCCCTATCCCAAGCCTCCCTCATCGGGGGCTCGAAACTAATTCTTAACTAACCCAATGGATCTTCTTCATTGCCCGCCTCAGACTAAAGAAAACATGTCATCACTTTGTCAATTCTATTATCCATGCTAAAAATAGATCCTAAACAGGGAGAGGTTATAAAGATGAATTCTAAGAGGCAAGCCCGAATCAGGGTTATCCGTCCTTTGAAGGTGTAAACACTTTTCCACACATCGAATCTTTTTAAAACCCTTTGCAAAAGGGGTCTCAAAACGATACAACCCTAGGATTTCTTCCTAGGGAACACCTTAGTAAATAATGGCCGCCCCTAAACAATGCACCTTGTTAAGGAATCTAGACTTGATAAAATCTCAGATTCCTCACCAATACCAATACAGTCTTGTCCATGTTAATCCTAAGCCCGAAGATCATTTCAAAGATTTGTAGTAAGATAAGAAATTTGTGAATCCCCCCGATGAGTTTGTGTTGCTAACAAACTACAAGTGTAACCCTCTCTCATCTTATTGGCCAACCATCAATCAAATCCACTTCCTCGTCCTAGTAAGAAGCATACTCAAGATATAAACTACTAGAGTAAAAACATGAAAGGAAAAATGCACCCGTATTTAGTCCCATAGAAGCTAGAAGCTGCATCCAAATTTTACTTCACCCCATGCGAAAGCACTTTGATCTAAAAGTATAGTGTCCTCCGATACCACTGCTAACCTTTGTTACAAGACCTTGTGAGGATCTTATTAACACTGGCCACCACACTAAATGGGCTGAAATCCCTCACTCTAAGACATCTCCCCTTCTTGGAACAAGGGTTATGAAGTTAAAGTTTATGCTTTTACAAAGAAATCCTTTCTCGAAAAAGTCAACAAAGAAACTTATGAGGTTGTCCTTCAAAATATCCCAATTAAACTGAAAGAACGCCAATGAGAAGCCATATGCCCAGGGGCCTTGTCTTTGTCCAATTCAAACACAACTTTAATCTCCTCGTCCTTGAAGGGCCGCTTCAACCAATCACTTTTCTCCAAGTGGATGGGACCCCATTTAAGACCCTCAACGATGGTTCTAGTTTGATCCTCTTCATTAAATAGCTCCTTATATAAACTAGTAATCCCATCGTATCTTATTAAGTTTTAACT
The DNA here is from genome assembly GCA_949130495.1 of Sambucus nigra. Classification (NCBI taxonomy): domain Eukaryota; kingdom Viridiplantae; phylum Streptophyta; class Magnoliopsida; order Dipsacales; family Adoxaceae; genus Sambucus; species Sambucus nigra. The sequence goes on from OX422220.1 coordinate 526,092,076, forward strand.
CTTTTATGGCGCTCTTACTCTTCTGACCATTAGCTACGCTGTGATACATTTAGAGTTACTATCACCCTCCTTGGCCCATTTGAATTTCACCTTGTCTCCGAATGGTCTCCTCCTTAAGAACTACCTCCTCAAACTCATTCTTCAATCAAGCCCTCCTCGTAACCGGATCATCTAAAAGGGAACTCTCTTCTTCGATCATGTCAAGCTCCTTTATTACATCAATAAAATTCTTCTATTTAAGCATCAAATCCCTAAATACCTCCTTATTCCAAGTCTTTAGTCTCCCTTCCACATATTTTAGCTTTTTTGTGAACACGAAACAATTCTACCCTGAATTTAACATTCCCTTCACCACTCCTCCATGTTCCTACCAAAAGTATGGTGAAAGTATTGTGAGGCAACCACATGTTCTCAAATCTAAAAGGAGTCGGACCCCGGTTCACCATATAGGACTTCTAGGGAACAAGGAAGTGATCAGAATTAGGTTAGTAACATCTACTGAATTGGGTTATGAAAGCCCTCTTCCAATCATTACTGAAGAGAGAGATGTATGTGCACGTAGCTTTTAAGCGCTCACTATGCATACACAATGTGAACATCACATGGGCAAGGGTAATATCTTTCTATCCATGCTCCCTAATAAAGGAGTCAAAGTCCCTCTTACTCGATGTCACCCTGGACCTCCCTCTTTATCGGCCATAACCCTTATGCCATTAAAGTTCCCCCAAACACCAGCGTGGGCTACAAAATCATTTACATCAAATAACTCACCCCACAACCCAGGTAGCTGTAGGAGTTTTAGGACCATAGACTGACATAAAACACCATTGATCCTCCCCCTAATCTCTAAAGGAGCCAAAGCCTCTCACATACTCGATGTCACCACGGACCCCCCGCTTTCTCAGCCATAACCCTTGTGACATGAAAGTACCAAAAAGGGCTACAAAGACCATTTATATCAAATATCTCACCCCACAACGCAGGTCTTGCTGTAGGACTACTAGGACCATAGACCGATGTAAACCACCATTGACCCTCCCCCTCTAAATAGACGGATAAAATGTACACACCATAATGAACATTGACCCTAGTGCCACTCTAGTACCCCAATTACCTACTAAAAGAAGATATTTTATCATAGCTTTTCTTTAATAAGCGATGGTAGAAATTATAGTGATGTGAGTGAATGGCTTTGGGTTTAATACCTGGAGGGAGGAAATCATTATTTTTTTTCATTTAAAACGATGATCTTTATATTAAGTGTAAAAAACACAAGCTATAGTGGTGCAGCAGCCCTCCCCACCGCCACCCCCAAAAAAAAAAAATAAAGACAAAGAGAACAGCTGAAGTACATCTGAACCAAATGAACAGAGAAATGGAAAAATTTAATGAAGTGACTATTCTTGAATCGACGCTGCCCCTTTTCTGAAACCTGCTCAATCATAAAAAAATTCTCCAAATTTGACCCTCTCATCTCAGCAAATAGCCCAAATCATCTCAATAAGGCATAGGTGACCTGTGGCTGTTTGAACCAATGAAGAACAATTGATATGAGGCCAATTGGGCTTTCATGCAGCATATGTGGGGAATCAGGAGGCATTGCAAATCTTGTAGAGAAGTATACTGAACCGCTTTGCTTATCTCAACGATCAGGTGAATGCACCATCATGTTAGTATGTATGCAAACAATTTTGACAATATGTAGTGAAGTGTAAATTTGGGATTTTAGGTTTAACTCTAATTATAGAGACAAAACTCTTAATTCGGGAGCCCTAAAAAGGAATATAGGCCTCTTAATTTGGGAATGGATGGAGTATAATTTTTTTGGTAATGTTACGTGTTTTGTAATGATCGGAAAGACAAAACAAATATCATTCAATGTTGTTGTAGATTGAAGTCTCTCATCAGTCTAATGAGAGAGGATGTGTTGGTTCTGTTGTTGTCTATGATCTACATTACAATTTAGTAATCATTAGCATACAATCTGACACACCATTACCAGTTGCTACCCTTATGCCATTGGATGATTCAATTAGTATAGATCCATGCGAAAATAGTCCCCGGGACATGTTTCCAGTCCGTCCTCATATGGGAATGTTTAACCTTTGTCCTGTGGTAATGGTAGTAGCCGTTGGCCGACATTTTGAAGATACCTCTCTAATGGTTGCCCCGGGTAAATTCGGGTAAATTCAGGTATACAGAGTAAAGTTATTATGCATCATGTTGCAACTTGATTCACATATTGTTTCCTTGTTGAACACTTGTGCTTTCTTTGTTTATTTTATGTTAGTCTCGATCGCTGCTAATTTGACTGTAAGGAGCTTTTTAGGGCGAGTTGCAAGATTTCTAAGGTAATAACTCTCTCTCTTTCTCTGATGGTTACTCTTTATAAATGGTGTTTCAGTAGGTTATATATCTATGTAGCAATATTTGGACTAACGTATCTTTCATGCCAGCCTGGTATAGGGAGCCCCCTTATCAACTACTATGGGGAAGTTATTGGGGTTAATTTTTTCGATGGATTGTATACTCCATTTCTACCAATCAACATAGTTTCCAAATGGTTGGATCACTTCAAGAAGCATGGGTATGTTCGAAATCATTGCATGTATTTCATTTAAATACAATGTCATTACTAACGACTAGTTGGGGGATATGTGCATTGCATGTGTGGCAACATGTGTACATTCAAGAGGAAAGATATCTGTTGGAATATGTCATTTATAGCTAAGTATTAGTTTATGTTTGAGTCAATGGTTAAGTTAGTTAACTAGAGTTAGTTTAGGTTGGGGTCTATTTTGTTTTCTATTTATACCCACTCGATAGTCATTGTAATGTAAGAAATGTAACACAATTTGATCATTACATTATCATATTTTGAAATTCTTCTTGGTATCAGAGTTTGAGATCCAAGATTCCGTCGGCGGGCGGCACTTGTCGCCCGTCAGACCACCATAGTCCTCAAAGTTTGGTGGTGGTTTCTTATTTCTACTCTTTTCATTTTTCCATATAGTTTCCTTATTTAGTTCTTTGGCCCGCGTTGATTGGTGCTGTAATTCCTTCGTTTTCCATCAGTCTCGACCTCTCTTGGTAAGACCTTTTTTGCACACCTTCTACATAGATCTGATCCATTGCATCGAAAATAACCTTGATGGAAATGGGTCCTGTTTAGGGTTTTATTGCATTTTATTGTATTTTTAGTATTTTATTTTATTTTATTATGTCATTGTACTTTCCTTTTATGTTAGTATTTACAGGTAGAAGTAGCAAAAGGCAATTAAGGGCATTTTTGTAATTAGAATATTAGCTTAGGGCCTAAGCTACCCTTCCCCTTTAAATACCCCCTTGTACTCCTCATTTAAGGTCACTCTCCATTTTGAATATAAGAAATGTCTTGATTCTCTCTCTAAAAGTTAGGTTTTGGTTTGTTTTCTTGGCCATTGACGTGTAGTTTACGTCAAAACCTTACAACAACCTCGATATTTCGAGTGACAGCAGATCTATACCAACAGAGGGTTGAAAACCCTAGATCTGTTTCAGATCTACCATCTTCTCGCCAAGGTGATCCTTTTAGACATCGTTCTGCCCATTTCGACCCGAATCTTGTTATTTTTAGGGCTATTTTAGGTACCCTTGTGCGCCGTTGGTGGCATTGGTCACGTTGTTGGTAGCGTTCGCCCCTTTTTGTCATTTGCTTGTGCACTACTGTTTTGTTTAGGGTTTCACCAAACCCTAATCTTAAAGAAGAGGTTGAAGAAAATGGGCCACACAGGTTTCTAATCAGCTCAGTTTTTAATTTGTATTGGGCTGGTTTAAAATTGTTAGAGCGGACCAACCTAGTTTGCTTCTCTTGGGTCGAATTTATTTACTTGTGGTTGGCCCACGCCCATTTGATGAAAGAGGCCATTCTTATTTTATCTAGTGGGCCTACTTTAATTAGTGGTCCTTTTGAGTCAAGTTTAAGTTGGCACTTTGGGTTGATTGAAGTGTTGAGATGCCCATATCCCACATTGGGAAATTAAAGTCTTGCACCTCATAATGTTCCCCTTCACCCATTGCCAATTGATTTTGGGTTGGATGTTCCTACTTTAACATGGTATCTTTCTCTCTCCCAGCCTCTTCAAGATCTCCCCTTCCCTCTTCTCTCCCAGTCGCAATCTCCCCTTTGCGACCCTGCTGAAACCCTCTGCTTCCCCTACGACTAAAACCCTAGTGGTCGGTCTCCCTTTTCCCTCTTCACCTCATCCCGCCTCTCCCTCACGGTACAAAACCCTAGCCGCCACCCCTGCGACCTAAACCCTAGGTTCGCAGCCCCCCTCTCTCTTTCTCTCCCCCCTGTAAATCGTGACTCGCAATTTTCTCTCTCCTTCGTGAACCCAATTTGCCTTACCCCTACCATCTCTTCGATCCAGCACCCATCAATGGCGTTGTGCCTCGTCAACAACTTCGTCTCTGACTCAATTACTCCACGTCACCCATTATAATTTGTCCACGAATTAGGCTCAAGTCATGCCAGACGTGAGGGGTGGTGTTGAGATGTCAATATCGCACATCGGGAAACTAAAGTCTTACACCTCATTATATTGGATCCCATATAGTAAGTAAATTCTAGGCGAGCATTTGATAAAATCAATATATAGTAAAAGGAGCATTTCTCATTCACCCTTGTATGCCAAATTTTATATCCATAATACAACTTCTTATGCTGATTACTTGGTCCAAGAAAATAGTTCGGCGGTGGAGAGTTTTGATTCAGCAGTGAGAACTAGAAACGAATGCCATGAATGAATTGTGCGTTCGCGGGGTTGTGGTAGGCTGAAGGGATTAATTAGTTGTTTTGACAAGTAATTGTTGGAATAGCTGGTTTGGCAGTATTCGTCTTCTCTGTGGTCTTTGTTTGTGATTTCAAATGTCTAATTTTTTTTAGATTTGCTCACCATCTTTTATGCACAAGGGCGAGGCTGTATATGAGACTAGTGCACTTGGCTCCCGATTTCTGTTGACAAACCAAATCTTATAAGCTCTTCCTTTTTTATTTCTTCTTTTGAGAATTTATGGACAAAAGTCGAGTATTTGCTTTCTACAATTAAAAAGTATAGTTCATGATTCTACCCTCGAGGCTTTGATGACTTTCATAATGGTTTAGGAGATTCTCTCGACCTTGCCTTGGAATGGAAGTGACTAATCTTTAAGTGGCACATGTAAGCAAATTGGATAATGTTAACAAAAACTTCCCTGACATCTTCAAAGGTGTTATTGTGGAAAAGGTATGTTCTCTGCTCCACCTTTCAATCTTGGGGCAATGTCTTCTATCTGGATGGTTAATGAATATAACTATGACTAATAAAACCACAAGCAGTTTGAATTCATAATTGAAAAGTTGATGCTATTGGTGGTAGCTTAACTGAAAAATCTATCGTCATAAATATCTTGTTTCAACACTTGGTGTGCTTATATTATATAATAATAAACTAATTGGTTCAAGGAGTCCATCTTTTTTTCCTTCAAGTTTTACTGTAGTTCTGTTATACAAGCTATGATGCATATAGATAGGGTCTAGTTCACTATGATTGTAAGATACACCATATTTATAATGAAATAGGCTTTCATGTTTATTTTAGTTTTTCACAAATGTTTCCATATCTCATTTAGGGTGCCAAAGTTTACGGTAAACCAGAAATTACGCTTCATTAGAGCTGCAAATGAACCAAGTTGTTTGTGAACAACTCGAGCTCAACTCGTTAAGCAAACGAACCAAGCTTGAAAAATGTATTACGATCATTTAAAAATCTGAGCTTCATTGGGCTTACATTCCTCTCATCTTTTGAACTGTAATCGAGTTCGATTAGACTCCTCTTAACTAAGCTACACAAGCTCGACTAAGTTAAATGTTGAGTTAGGCTCGTTCGTTAAGTTAACAAACTAACTTGAACTATATATTAAGCTCGGCTTCGTTCAATTGCAGCGCACCCTTCATTTAACAAATCCAATATAAAAGGGGCCAAGATTTATCTTGGTTTTATTAAATGACGGGTGGGCTGATTTTCTTCATCCCTTGTCATACAACGCACACAATACACTCTATGTATTGTACATTACAGTACAAACCCTCCACGATATAAATCTGTTGGGTACGTCGGATTCAAGAATCATAGCCGTATCGATTGTATCGTGATACGATGCGGTTATCCCATGTATCACGATACATAAAGTGACACAAAAAGTTATGGATCCGGGTCGATTTGTCCAACCGAACAGTTAAAAAATCAAGATTTTGACTTATAAAAAAAACATATAATTAGCAGCCTCATTAGGCATAATTGATAATCAAAGAAAGAGGTGGCAACGAGTTGTGTCAAGCCGGGTTTGTGTCGGGCAATAAACGAGTCGAATGAAAGACAAATTCACCCATATATGATTTGTTTAAATAACTGGTGACATGACACAACCCATTTAGACCTGTTAAGCTTAACGGGTCTAAAGGGGTCCTATATGAATGACACATGACTCATTAAACCATAAACCGTTAAAATCACTACCAAAATTTTCAATCCCTTAACCCGAATAGAATTATAAGGATTATGTTGGAGAATCTTGTTGCTTTAATTACTAAAAAACCCTTGGAATATTATTTATTTTCATTTCAAACGGGTTAAATAGGTCTAAAACATATATTGGTTTGAACATATATGGGTTAGCATATGCGGGTCATTTAACATGGAATCTATTCATTTAGTTAAACGGGTCATAAATGTGTTTAACAAATTTTACTAGTCATCATTTTCTTAATGGCACTGAAACTCAGGATCTCCAGTTGCTCGTATCTCTTGTAGGGTGCCCAGTACCAGATTGGCCTCTCACTTATCTTGGGATGCCTCTAAGAAGCAACCTGAGAACTGTCTCTTTCGGGGATCCCGTTGTGTAGAGGATTTCGAAGCAGTGTTTTTAATCACGTGTCGCGAAAGGTGTCGTGTTTTGGTTCCATAGTGTCGTAGCTCAAATTGCATTGCGCATCGCGCGAGCAATTTGTGCACTTGAATTTTACAATTTGAAAAAATATGTTAAAACTATTCAATTTATTAAAATTCATACAATCTTCCCAAATAACTATAACAACTCCTATTTTCTCACGTAAAGGCTGGCCTGACACGATACGCCGAATATAAGGATTGCTTGTCAATTAATACCATTCTTAGAGCAATGTATATAAAAATAAGTTATTTTTCAAAACTTCGGCATTTGTAATATGAAGAAGACATACACAATGATCAAATAATCCAAACCACCACAATAGAAGTAATAAAAATCCATCTAGAGTAATAAAATCCCAATGACAAAAATAAAGGAGTCTAGTGCTTATGCCCTTACAAATGTTCCAAATAAATAAAGTAGCGACATCTGAAAAGCACCTATGCTAGAATCCAAATGATCTGAAAACTGGAGAGCAAGCGAGGCCGCGGGACTGTTACAGCACAATCCAACTATCCCTGTCTAGGAGCACCTGGGTGGAGAAAACATTTATATTTGCGTCAGAGCCCGAGGTGTAGAAGAATTAAATCAAATGATTTATGATGCAATAATACAGTCAATGCACAATAATTATTCCCCCTTTCGTCACTCACGTGCGTATAACACCTCACCCCTCATTTAAAAATCCACAACATTTCTCATTTATTAATAATTTATCATCTAATAAATTATTAACTTCATCCGATAAATAATTACTTGACCATCTAGTTATAAGTAATTATTATTAACTCAAATGTGGGTATAACAGCTTTCCATCAATTTATGAACCCATAATTCAAAATTCCCTTCCCGTAACATTTCTCTACGTACTGTACACGAAGTAATATAGATTCAGTAAACAGTTTCAGAAATCAAGGCTACAACAAAAAGGAATGAGGAGAGAGAAAATGCCCCACGTTGCTCGAATGATGGTGGCTCTCGTTCGCGCGACATGGTGCATCGCTCGAACGACCCACAATGTCGTTTGAGCGACCCGTACCTCATATTTTTCTCCTTCTCTCCACTTCTGTTCTTCACAGTTTATAATTCCAACCCAGTTCTAAACCCAGAAACAATTATGTTACCCAGGATTTAAAGCCCCAACACATCATCATAAATTCCAATTTATTTACTGCTAAGGTTCAAACGTTGGATCATCTCATAGCTTTGTACCAATTTAAATTCGTAATAAGGGGTATTCAATTAGGGGATTTATATCCAGATTTCAGTCCATAAATTTCCAATAATAATATCTCCGTTGATTATTCAATTTTTTTCCAAAATAACTATCAACAACTTAAGGAAATCTAACACCAATATTCAGATTGTCGATACTTAATTTATGGGATAAATTCTACATGTGAATCATTCCTCTACATGTGTATTCCATCATCAAATAAAACATTTTAAGCCCTAAATCCCAGAAATCTAAAGGGAATAAATATTATGCATTGAGAAATAAATTAGAAAACACAAATTATGCAAGATTATTTTTGCCTTTAATTATGTAGAGGAGAAACCATTTGAAGGCCCTTGATTCCTTCCTTGTTCTTGCCCTTTTTCCTTCTCTTGGTATTTCTCTCTTCTCTCTACCGTGGCTGCTAATCTAGGTTTTTCTTAATGATAGTGGGGGAGTGGTTTATCCCCCACTTAACCACTTAATTAGTGCAAATCTCGAGTTGGGTCTAAAGCCCAACTTTTGGACCCCCAAACGGACCCGAATCCATAATCCAATAAGCCCCAAAGTTACCCAAACTATATATTATTGATCCGGGACCATTTTTAAAGGCTTAAATCATCTAAACGAGTGCATATGAGTCCCGAAATATGTTCCGAATTATTTATGTCAATAATATATATTTTTAATATGCGTCGCGCATTAATTATATAATTATCATACATTACATTTAAATGTCATACGCATGCATATTAAATTGGTCACACCCAAATATAATTAAATAACAGTTTCAATTGTTGAGTCATTAAACAACAACATTTAATTATTTGTTTAAGAAGAAAACAACAACATTTAATTATTTATTGAAGAAGAAAATACGGGTATTACATTCTTACCCCCTAATAATGGGATTCCGTCCTTGGAATCAAGAAAAGTACGTACCTATCTAGAAGAGTTGGGGATACTTTGTGCGCATGTCGTCCTCCCTCTCCCAAGTCGACTTGTCCTCCCGATGGTGTCTCCATTGCACCCGAACTAAGGGAACAACTTTGGATCGAAGTCGGCGTTCCCGTCGGTCCAGAATGGCTACCGGTTTTTCCTCATAAGTAGCGTCTGACTGGAGCTCAATCTCATCGATGTTAATGTGTTGGTACGCCACCTCATCTCTAAGGAATCTCCACAGTGAAGATATGTGAAAAATGTCGTGCATCCGCTGCAAGTGCTATGGTAACCCCAACCGATATGCTATGGCCTCAATCCTCTCGAAAATAGGGAATGATCCGATGTATCTAGGAGCCAACTTCCCTTTCTTCCCAAATCTCATCACCCCCTTCACGGGAGACACTTTAATCAACACCTGGTCTCCAACTTTTAAGTGTCTCCGGCCCGCGTCCACATAGCTCTTTTGCCTGTTTTGGGCAATCAGTATCCTAAACCGAATCATCTCTACCTTCTTTGAGGTGTCCTGAATGAAGTCTGGCCCAAGTAACTTGTTCTCCCCACCTCTAACCAGCATGAGGGTGAATGGCAAGGTCTTTCGTAGAGCTCCTCAAACGGTTCCATCCTATCGTGAACTGGTAGCTGTTGTTGTAAGCAAACTCCACCAAAGTCAAATACTGCTCACAGCTTCCCTCAAAATCCAAAATACATATACGCAACATGTCCTCCAGCATCAGATTCACCCTCTCAGCCTGCCCATTAGTCTGAGGATGATACGACGTGTTCAATCTCAATTCTTCTCCCAAGGCCTGCTAGAAGATCTTCCAATAGTGGGACACAAACGCCTTGTCCCTGTCTGACACTATGTTGAGCGGTACTCCATGTAGTCCTGACCGGCAAGGTGGGCCACCTTTGTCAATCTATCGACAATCACCCAAATCGAATCATGCCCCTCTGCGAATAGGTAGACCAATGATGAAGTCCATGGAGATGCTTTTCCACTTCCACAACGGGATCTCCAAAGGCTGAAAAGTACCTGCGGGACGCTGGTGATCTACCTTCACAAGCTGGCACGTAACACACCTGGACACAAACTTAGCTATATCCCTTTTCATACCGGCCCACCAATACTGATGATGCATGTCGTGATACATCTTGTCCCCTCTGGGATGCTCCTTAAAAAGTGAGCTGTGAGCCTCTAACATGACGGCTCGCCTCAAGTCCTCATCATCCGGAATAACCAGTTCCCCCTGGAATCTCAACCCACCATCCGACTAGATAGAAAAGTGCTCCACTCCCTCGGCTAGTAACTGTCTCACTCTATCTTGGCATAATTGATCTCCTGCCTGCGCCTTCACCACCTGAATAATGATTTTGGGGGTGATGGTGAGAACTGACATAAATGCTCGGGTCAAGTCGTCGTCCCCACGAAGTGATTTCCACTTCGCCTTCCACACTGCTGCTAACTCCAAAATTGGTTTACGGCTCAAAGCATCTGCTATGACATTTTCCTTCCCTAGGTGGTACTGAATGTCGAACTGATAGTCCTTTACAAACTCTAGCCACCTCCTCTGTCGCATGTTCAGCTCTCGCTGTGTGAACAAACACTGCAGGCTTTTGTGGTTTGTGAAAAGCTGGAACTTCTCCCCCAGGAGATAGTGTCTCCACACTCGTAGGGCAAAAAGCACGGCTGCTAACTCCAAGTCGTGGGTGGGGTAATGTCCCTCGTGAGGCTTAAGATTTCGGGAAGCATAAGCTATTAGCCTCTCCTCTTGCATCAAAACTCTGCCAAGTCCCCTTAGGGATGCATATGTATATACCCTGTAATCTAACTCCTGCTCGAGGCAATGCCAACACTGGTGCTGCAGTCAATATAGTCTTCAGCTCCTCAAAATGCCTGCTGACACATGTCTTCCCAAACAAATGGTACTCCCTTCCTCCTCAAATTCGTTAAGGTCCCGGCTATCTTGGAGAACCCCTCGATGAATCGACTGTAGTACCCTGCGAAACCCAAGAAGCTGCGCACCTCGGTGGGTGTAGTGGACTGTCCCCACTCCATCACAGCAAAAACCTTTCCTGTGTCCACAATTATCCCCCTCTCGGACACAAAGTGGCCCAAGAACTGTACCTCTCAGAGCCAAAACCTACATTTCTCAAACTTCTCATACAACTGATGATCCCGAAGTGTCTGTGACCATCTGTAGATGCTCTGCATACTCCTCAGCAGTCCGAGAATAGATCTAAATATCGTCTATAAATACGATAATGAACCGATCCAGAAAATCCCTGAACACTCTGTTCATCAGGTCCATAAACACTATCGGTGTATTGGTTAGCCCGAATGGCATCACCAAAAACTCGTATGACCCATACCTAGTGAGAAAGTCTGTCTTTGAGACGTCCTCCCAGACTCTCAACTGGTGGTACCCCGATCTCAAATCAATCTACAAAAAGAAAGCACCACCACTCAGCTGGTCAAATAGATCATCTATAATTGGCAACGGGTATTTATTTCGAACAGTGACTTTGTTCAACTCTCGGTAGTCTACACAAAGCTGTAGTGATCTGTCTCTATTCTTGAAGAATAATACTGGAGCACCCCACGGTGAAGTACTCCTCTTGATAAATCCCTACCTTAACAACTGCTCAATCTGCTCGTGTAGCTCCCTCATCTCCAACGGGGCCATACATTTTGGAGTACGGGCAATAGGTCTCGTGCCCGGAAATAAGTCGATCATGAAGTCGAGGTGGTAAACCCGGAATCTCCCCAAAAATTTTAGAAAACTCGCTCACCACCGGGATGGAATCTAGCGTCACTATAACCTCCGAAGAATTATCCTCCTCGATGTAATACAAGTGCGTGCTCGACCGACCCCCGAGGTGCGACATCGCAACTAGGTACATCTCCTGTCCCGGAATGGCAAAGACGATGGACCTCCCATAGCAATCCACACATGCTCTATAAGTGACTAGCTAGTCCATCCCCAAAATAACATCATACTCGTGCATGTCGAGTACTAATAAATCAGCTACAAAGGTGAGTCGGCCTATCTCAATACCGATACCCCGACATGCCGATCGTATGGGTGCTCCTCTACCCACTAGTGAGTCTACATGTAAAATAATATCGGATGCATAATCTACCATACCCATATCCTGTGCAAATCCCGTGCTAATAAAAGAATGCGATGCACCCATATAAAAAAGAATGCGACCAACATGATAAAAAATAGGAAACATACCCTCAACTGCTTGCGGAGGTGCTGGCCCATCTGCTACTACGACATGGTAGACTCTCCCATACTGTAAAGGCTGATGCCCCTAAGGTGGGGCGACAGGTACTGAAGTGGCTCCCTGAGCCGAGAATGGTGGGCGTTGTCCCTGTTGCGCCGGATGTCCTCTATGACCTCCCTGTCCCTGGGCTGCCTGGTCCCCTCGCGTGCAACTCCTTGAAGTGTGGCCCTTCTCTCCACATGTATAGCAATTTCCTTGAAATGGACTCCGATCAACCCGTAAGCCCTACTAGGCTCTGTACTGTTGGTCCTGCTGGCCCTGTCTGACCCTGTCCCTGTCTCTACCTGTCATCCGCACCTCTAAATATCTTAGTATAATCAGTGGGTGGGGTGACCCTATGTTGCTGGGCCCCAGATCCACTTCCTCCACTCATCTTGCCCTGCTGGCTAGACGACTCTCCCTCGTGGCATTTTTATTCCTTGCTCTTCAGAAATGCCCTCTGATCTTGGCAATGAAGAAGTGCAGCGTTAACCATCTGGTTATAGGTAGTGAAGGCCAGATTCCCCAGAAGGGCCTTCCTAATGTGCCATGCCGACCCGACAACAAATATGTCCATCCTCATCTGCTTTGTATGGACATCCTCTTTTGCAAAGTACGAGAGGGCAGTGAACTCCTCGTACTCAGTGACCATACATCCCTCGTGTTTAAGCTCTGTAAATTTGGTCCTCATCTCGGACTGTATGGCTAGGGGAAAGTATTTCCCCTCAAATCTCTCCCAGAACTGACCAATGGTGAGGCTGTCCCTCTCCTCAACAGTCGTGACCGCCTCCCACCACTGAAGAGCGCCTCCCACCAACCTGAGCGAAGCTAACATTTGCTTCTGAACTGGCGTGCACTTCACCATCCACAAGTGCCTCTCGATGTCCTTCCAACGACTCGCAACCAATATATCGGATCCCTCTGCAAATTTTAGAGGTTGGCCCTTAACAAAGGCCTCTCTCGCTCGGTCCCACACATAGCCTAGTGCCTGTGTTGGAATAGCCACCTACTATGGTGGTGGAGGCTGCTACTGTGCCTGTGGTAGTGGGAAATGCTGGAGCATGGCTGCCATAGCCGTAGAGACCACCTGAGACACGATAGTGGCTATCTCAGCGTGCGTAATCAACTGTGGGGCATGTCGACCCTGTGGTACCTGTGGTAGCTCCTGGTGAGCCTCCTCCTCCTCTACCGGTGGAACTACTCGCCGCGGTCTACCTCTCCTACCATTTGCCATCTGAAAGCAAACAAGATTTGAATTAGCATAAATCGTAAGAATACAATGAAACCTAAGTATAAGCTCTACATATCAAAGAATGCAACTCAGAACGTAATGAAATCGACACGGATCATAAGGACACTAGTACCGTGCTCTGATACCAACTGTAACAACCCCTATTTTCTCACGTAAAGGCTGGCCAGGCACTATACGCCGAAGATAGGGCTTGCTTGTCAATTAATTCCATTCTTAGCACAATGTAAATAAAAATAAGTTATTTTCCAAAACTTCGGCATTTGTAATATGAAGAACACATACACAGTGACCAAATAATCAAAACCACCACAATAGAAGTAATAAATTTCCAACTAGAGTAATTAAATCCCACTGACAAAAATAAAGGAGTCTAGGGCTTATGCCCTTACAAATGTTCCAAATAAATAAATTAGTGACAACTGAAAAGCACCTACGCTAGAATCCAAATGATCTGAAAATTGGAGAGCAAGCGAGACCGAGGGACTGCTACAGCACAATCCAACTATCCCTGTCTAGGAGCACCTGGGGGGAGAAAACATTTATATTTGGGTCAAAGCCGAGGTGTGAAAGAATTAACTTAAATAATTTATGATGCAATAATACAGTCAATTCAGAATAATTATTCCCCTTTTCATCACTCACATGCGTATAACACCTCACCCCTCATCTAATTGTGATATCATTCGCACCCCAATAATTCCCAAATAATGAAGGGTGACATCAACTCAATTTATAAAACAGATATAACGATAATTAATTATTTAAATATAATTCCTACATTTAATTGTCAACATTCATTTATTCCAGTCTCAATTCTCACAGTTAAGGCATAAACATTTATTATGCATTATAGGGTTCATATATAAATATTGTCCACCTTCTTAGACAATTAAGTTTATTTTATTCAAGTCCGGTCAATTAATAATATATGTCCTTTCATATATTTGACACACAAGGGCATCTACCGTTGGTGTCTATTCGTACTCTATCGGCAAGTTTGGAGGAAATCTCTTATTCCTAAGCGGACATTACAAAACACACATATAGTGGGGGTGGTTCCTACATAGGACACCTGAACACGGACCATACCCAGCGGTGACACAGGAAGGGTCAGCGTCAATAAATACCTCTCGTAGATGACGCTTTCACGTAGTAACTATATGACCTACACATCGTCAAGCGCACCTGTGCCAACGTGTGGTATACGGTACGAACGCGCGAACCCCCGAGCCGATAAGGCAATCCACGAATAATGGTATGTCCACATAATTACATAATAGTACTGATGATACGCAAATATTGCGTATTTCATCCTCCTAACGGACTCATTTTAGCCCCTACGGGTGCCTTAATCTCTATATTTAAGCCCGTTAACCAGATAACCTCCGTTTATATTGTTGACATGCTATATGAGGTATAATTGGGCTTTTGTAGGTATTTAGGTACTAAGAATGAAGTCCGGACGCATTCCGCTCAATTTCCGTACGCAACCGCACGCGCAAGGGCATTTTAGTCATTTGACAGATTGGGTACCTGGCCCGACATCTCACGGAAGTTGTAGCCCTACTCGCTAGCTTCGCGTGGCCGTGAACGGTGCGCAATTCCGGTTCATAACGAAGAAGTTACGGCGATTTCAGCGGAGGAAAACCAAAGAAAACAAGAGAAGAAGAGAAGAAGAGAAGGAGAGAAACAGGGGAGGCAGCAGCCTGCTGCTTCTGGCTGACCCCTGCTTGATCGATCGATCGACCAAAAGGGTCGATCGATCGACTATTCTAATTTGTCGATTATTGGCCTATGTCGATCGATCGACCAAAGGGGTCGATCGATCGATCCCCTGTTTTTCTGAGATATCTTCTTTAGTTTTTCTTTCTTCTTTTCTTTTCTCCCAACTTACTACTTAACCTAATTTTGTTGTAATAATTCATATATTCAGTACATACACGATTTTAGTTAGGGTTTTGAGGTTTGAGAGCTCATCTTCTTCCCCATTTTGGTTTGACACCCATGTGTGTTTGTAAGTGACTTTTGATCTTCTCTACCATTAATATAGTTGTTCTTCATTCCTTTCTTGCTTTCATAGATTAATTTACATGCTTTCTAATTAGTTTCATTGCTTTCTTTATTGCTTTCTTAGTTTAATTAGCATAATTTAGTTTAATTCATGTATTGTCCCTAGATAAATAGGGTCGGGATTTCATTTCCGCCATTTTCGGGCCCCGAGCTCCGAAAAGTAGGTTTTGTGTAAAATTGCGTTTAATTAAACCCGCGCGAATTAAAGTCGGATTAATATGCGTTTAACTTTCTATGTCATGCATCGTTAGTGTTTATAGCGATAATCCGAGTTTAATACGTGTGCGACCAATTTTCGGTTAAGTGTTTATTCTCGCAACTTTGGATTGAGTTCCTTATTGTGTGAAGTTTATGTTTAATTGATAATGCTCGATTAAATTGCTTTCGAGCCGGAATTCTGATTAGTAGTTGTTTCGATCCGTATGGTTGGATGATTTCCCGATCCTCGCTTTACTTTAATTTAGACCTAACTTCTTATCTTTTCTTTTATTTACAATTACATATCACCGTTTTACACTTTTATTCCTGAACCGATAATTCGACTACGACCTATACTAACACTCCCTGTGGATCTCGATACCCGACTTACCGCTAGACTTGCCTCGCAAGTGTAGTCGTAACTTAGGTTTGTTTGTATTATCGCGGTGAAACGAAAACAATGATTGTGTCCTTACACGAACACACCTCATTTTGATCACGCGTGAAAGGTGTGTTCGTGTAAGGACACAATCGTTGTTTTCGTTTCACCGCGATAATACAAACAAACCTAAGTTACGACTACACTTGCGAGGCAAGTCTAGCGGTAAGTCGGGTATCGAGATCCACAGGGAGTGTTAGTATAGGTCGTAGTCGAATTATCGGTTCAGGAATAAAAGTGTAAAACGGTGATATGTAATTGTAAATAAAAGAAAAGATAAGAAGTTAGGTCTAAATTAAAGTAAAGCGAGGATCGGGAAATCATCCAACCATACGGATCGAAACAACTACTAATCAGAATTCCGGCTCGAAAGCAATTTAATCGAGCATTATCAATTAAACATAAACTTCACACAATAAGGAATTCAATCCAAAGTTACGAGAATAAACACTTAACCGAAAATTGGTCGCACGCGTATTAAACTCGGATTATCGCTATAAACACTAACGATGCATGACATAGAAAGTTAAACGCATACTAATCCGACTTTAATTCGCGCGGGTTCAATTAAACGCAATTTTACACAAAACCTACTTTTCGGAGCTCGGGGCCCGAAAATGGCGGAAATGAAATCCCGACCCTATTTATCTAGGGACAATACATGAATTAAACTAAATTATGCTAATTAAACTAAGAAAGCAATAAAGAAAGCAATGAAACTAATTAGAAAGCATGTAAATTAATCTATGAAAGCAAGAAAGGAATGAAGAACAACTATATTAATGGTAGAGAAGATCAAAAGTCACTTACAAACACACATGGGTGTCAAACCAAAATGGGGAAGAAGATGAGCTCTCAAACCTCAAAACCCTAACTAAAATCGTGTATGTACTGAATATATGAATTATTACAACAAAATCAGGTTAAGTAGTAAGTTGGGAGAAAAGAAAAGAAGAAAGAAAAACTAAAGAAAATATCTGAGAAAAACAGGGGATCGATCGATCGACCCCTTTGGTCGATCGATCGACATAGGCCAAAAATCGACAAATTAGAATAGTCGATCGATCGACCCTTTTGGTCGATCGATCGATCAAGCAGGGGTCAGCCAGAAGCAGCAGGCTGCTGCCTCCCCTGTTTCTCTCCTTCTCTTCTTCTCTTCTTCTCTTGTTTTCTTTGGTTTTCCTCCGCTGAAATCGCCGTAACTTCTTCGTTATGAACCGGAATCGCGCACCGTTCACGGCCACGCGAAGCTAGAGAGTAGGGCTACAACTTCCATGAGATGTCGGGCCAGGTACCCAATCTGTCAAATGACTAAAATGCCCTTGCGCGTACGGTTGCGTACGGAAATTGAGCGGAATGCGTCCGAACTTCATTCTTAGTACCTAAATACCTACAAAAGCCCAATTATACCTCATATAGCATGTCAACAATATAAACGGAGGTTGTCTGATTAACGGGCTTAAATATAGAGATTAAGGCACCCGTAGGGGCTAAAATGAGTCCGTTCGGAGGATGAAATACGCAATATTTGCGTATCATCAAGTACATATTGTTATCACTATAATATGTATAGGTAATTACTCTATAATTACATTGAAAGTTCAATTAAAAATCGACGAAATTTCTCATTTATTAATAATTTATCATCTAATAAATTATTAACTTCATCCGATAAATAATTAGTTGACCATCTAGTTATAGGTAATTATTATTAACTCAAATGTGGGTATAACAGCATTCCATCAATTTATGAACCCATAAATCAAAATTCCATTCCCTTAACATTTCTCTACCTACTTTCAGTAAACTGTTTCAGAAATCAAGGCTACAACAAAAAGGAATGAGGAGAGAGAAAATGCCCCACGTCGCTCGAACGACGGTGGCTCTCGTTCGTGCGACATGTTGCGTCGCTCGAACGACCCACGACGTCGTTTGAGCGACCCCTGTCTCCTTCTTTTCTCCGTCTCTCCACTTCTGTTCTTCACAGTTCACAATTCCAACCCAGTTCTAACCCAAAAACAGTTATGTTACTCACGATTTAAAGTCCTAACACATCATAAATTCCAATTTATTTACTGCTAAGGTTCAAACGTTTGGATCATCTCTTAGCTTTCTACCAATTTAAATTCGTAATAAGGGGTATTCAATTAGGGGATTTATATCCAGATTTCAGTCCATAAATTTCCAATAACAATGTCTCCATTGATTATTGAATTTTTTTTCCCAAATAACTATCAACAACTTAAGGAAATCTAACACCAATATTTAGATTATCGATACTTAATTTCTGGGATAAATTATACATGTGAATCATTCCTCTGCGTGTGTATTCCATCATCAAATCAAACATTTTAAGCCCTATATCCCAGACATCTAAAGGGGACAAATATTATCCATTGAGAAATAAATTGGAAATCACCAATTATGAAAGAGAATTCTTGCCTTTTATTATGTAGAGGAGAAACCCTTTGAAGGCCCTTGATTTATTCCTTGTTCTTGCCCTTTTTCCTTCTCATGGTATTTCTCTCTTCTCTCTCCCGTGGCTACTAATCTAGGTTTCTCTTAAAGACGGTGGGGGAGCGGTTTAACCCCACTTAATCACTTAATTAGTGCTAATCCCGAGTTGGGTCTAAAGCTCAACTTTTGGACCCCCAAACGGATCCGAATCCATAATCTAATAAGCCCAAAATTTACCTAAACTATATATTATTGACCCAGGATCATTTCTAAAGGCTTAAATCATCTAAAAGAGTCCATATGAGTCGCGAAATATGTTCAAATCATCTAAAAGAGTCCATATGAGTCCCAAAATATGTTCCGAATTATTTATATCAATAATATATATTTTTAATCTTTTCGCACATTAATTATGTAATTATTCTACATTACATTTAAATGTCATACACATGCATATTAAATTTGCTCACACCCAAATATAATTAAATAACAATTTCGATTGTGCAGTTATTAAACAACAATGTTTAATTATTTGTTTAAGAAGAAAACAACAATATTTTAAGCGTTTCGGTAGTATTATTAAAAATGCACAAATAGGGTCCTGCTTGCGCTCAATCGCATGCAAATCGCGCAAATTGCGCCCGCTATTTGAGCGTCCCGCAATTTAGAGTGAACTATGTTGCGTTTTTTTCCCAAATTGCGCCAATTCAAAACACTGTTTCGAAGAGGCTGGATAGGTGGAAGAGAGTTTGTTTTTCTTTAGATGGGCATATCACTTTGGTACAAGCTTGTCTTTCTAGTATTCCACTCTACTTACCTCTCTCTATTTAGAATTCCTATTGGTGTAGCTTAGAGGATCGAGAAGATAACGAAATACTATATTTGGTTTGGAGCAGACAATGAAAAGACGGACCACCTAGTGAGTTGGATCATGTTGTTAGTCAACGAGAAGTGGGAGGCTTGGGATTTGAACATTTGGTATCTAAGAATGCTTCTCTACTGGGTAAGTGGCTATGGAGATTCCCTCGTGAACCACTCTCTCTCCGGCATAGGATCATAAAGAGTAAATATAGGATCTTAACTAATAGGCCAGGCGCTACCACTGGTGTGTATGTCACTCATATGTGTCCTTGGAATTTCATATCCCAGATATATCCAATTTTTTCTCCCCATATTCAGTATAAGATAGGAGATGGTACTTCAGTTCGTTTCTGGGAAAATGGAGACTTTTTCTAGTCAACCACGTTTCTTGCCTCTCTCGCCTATCCACTCTTCACAATGCACCTATTTTTTCTTTCCTTAGTTGGGAAGGAATCTCTTTTGTCCTGGGACTTTCATTTTTTCAGTAATATGAACGATAGAAAATGATGTAGATTAGGGTGCAGAAGCCTAAAATTAAAGAAGTTAACTACACGACAACAACAACAACAACAACAACATGAAAATGTAGGGAGTTCTTTTATTTCTCTCTCTAGTCTCTCAATATCAAATGGGCAAAAGTATTACAAATGGGAGCCTTTAGGCTATTTATACTAAAGATACAAAAGGGTAAAAAAAGAAGAAAAAAGAAATATAAAAATGACGTCTTTGTCCTATGCTTCTGCATCACTCTCCCCCCTTGAGAAGGGTCCATATATGCCATATATTGGGAATAGAAATCGGGGTCGATGTGCTGTAGGGTGGCTTCGGTGATCCAAGAATATTCCGCCTCCGGACGGCCAACCCAACGAACTAAATATGGAGTATAATCTCCCGAAGAAGAAGGCACAAACTTAGAGGCGAGAATCCCCTCAATGCGATCGGCATGAGAACAAACCGGGTGACCCGTGGTCGAAGGAAGGGGAATGGGTGGAACATGAGTACCTTGGAATGGAGAAAGGTCTGACATGTTAAATGTGTGGTGAATGCGGAATTACTCAGGGAGATCGACATCATAGGCATTCATCCCACAAGCTCTAATTATCGGAACCAAAACGACGCATAACAAGTTTGGTACCCTTGCCCCGTCGACGTGCCTTTTGGAGATATACCATGACAAGATCACCCGGAAGTAAGGAGACATATCGGCGGTGTTCATCGGCCGCCTCTTTATAAGAGGTATACATAGACTGCAATCGAACACGAACATCGGCCTGTATGAAAGCCATACGAGCAGCAAACTCCTCAGCGGAAGGGCATATAGGCACTGTCGGCGAAAGCTCAGCGAGATCAATGGGCATAGAAGGAGTTTGCCCCAAGACAATCTGAAACGGAGAAAGACCAGTGGATTGGTTGACGGCGTTATTGAATGCAAACTCAGCCTATGCGATCACTACATCCCACCTACGGGGATTCTCGAAAGACAAACACCGTAATAAGTCACACACACTATGGTTGACCACCTTAGTCTGGCCATCCATTTGGGGATGAAAAGCTGTCGAAAACTGTAACTCCGTCCGTAAAAGTTGCCAAAATTTACGCCAGAAATGCCCTGTAAATCGCACTTCTCTATCTGAAGTGATGCTACGAGGGACCCCATGAAGACGGACAATCTCTCGGAAATACAAGGAGGTAATATGAGACGCATATGTGGTGCTAGAACAAGGGATGAAGTAGGACATTTTGGAGAAATTATCCACCACCATAAGAATGGAATCATGACCCCGAGAAGTACGGGGCAACCCTACTATAAAATCCATCGACACATCCTGCCATGGTCACTCTGGAATTGGCAATGGGGTGTATAATCCCCCATTAGTGTGCTGACCATTGGTCATTTAACAAGTGTAGCAACGCTTGATGAAAGCGTTGGAATCCCTTCTCATCCTCAACAAGTAAAATCGGTCCCTCAGCATCACGTGAGTATGTGCCTGTCCTAGATGACCAGCTAAATTGCCCCCATGGACTTCAGAAATGATCTTCTCCCGTAGGGATGAAGATAGAATGCATAGGGCCATACCTCAGTGGAGGAACCCATCCTGTAGGAGATACTCACCTGATGCTCCATTGCCCTGTTGGCACGCGGCAAAGATGGGTCCAAATTCTACATCCATCGGGTAAAGATCACGGACCTCATCGAATCCAAATACTTGACTCCGTAGAGTCACCAACGCATGTGCCCTCTTGCTAAGAGCGTGTGCCACTTCATTCTCCTTCTCCGGTTTATACTGCAAGTGAAAAGTGTAGCGTTGGAGGTAGGCGGTCCACTTGGCATGCCGTTCACTAACACGATGCTATCTATGTAAGAAACGGAGCATGATCCGACTTGATGACAAACTCCTTATGAAGAAGATAGGGGGACCAAAATTTGACGACTTTGACCACGGCATAGAACTCAAGGTCGTAAGTCAAATAATGGAGGGCGGCACCCATCAATTTCGGACTAAAAATGGAAATCGTCTTCCCATTCTGGCTCAAAACAGCACCCCCTGTCTTGCAAGCATCACAAGACAACTCAAATAACTGATCAAAATCGGGCAAGGCTAGAATAGGGGCCGTCGTCATCAACTCCTTGATGCGTTCAAAGGCAGCATCCGCCTCTGGTGTCCATTTGAACTTGGTACTCGAAGAGGTACTCATCAAATCTGTAATGGGAGCCATAATTGTACTGAACCCATCAATGAAGCACCTATAAAAACCCGCTAAACCATGAAAACTGCGCACCTGGGAGACCGATGTGGGTGGGGGCCAATCCACTACCGCCTGAACTTTGGGATCGTCCACCCTGATGCCGTCACCTGAGACCACAAATCCCAGAAAAGTCAATGATGGTACCATAAAAGCGCATTTCTTCAACGTAAGGAAGAAACGCTCAACTCGAAAGCCCTCTAATACTTGAGCCATATGGTTTAAATGCTCCTCCTCCGACCGACTGTAGATCAAAATATCATCAAAATAAACAACCACGAATTTTGCCCAGAAAAGGGCGAAAAATTTGTGTCATCACTCGCATAAAGGTCGAAGGAGCATTGGAAAGGCCAAAAGGCATCACCGTCCACTCATATAGCCCATCCTTCGTCTTGAAGGCAGTCTTCCATCCATCCCCCGATTTCATGCGGATTTGGTGGTACCCACTCTTCAAATCCAAATGTGAGAATATCGTCGCTCCATGAAGTTGGTCCAACATATCCTCGAGCCTCGTAATGGGAAACCGATACTTCATCGTGATTTTATTAATGGCATGGCTATCTATGCACATACGCCAACTCCCATCCTTCTTAGGTGCTAAAAGTGCTGGAACTGCGCAGGGAGACATGCTCTCCTGTATATACCCCTTGTCACATAACTCGGTGACCTGACGATGTAGCTCTGCATGCTCTGTGGGGGACATGCAATAATGAGGAAGGTTGGGGAGCTGCGCCCATGGAATGAAGTCAATCGCATGCTGAATGTCATGGAGGGGAGGAAGATCGTCTGGGGGAGTGCTAGGGGTGGCAATTTGGGTTAGTCGTGTCATTTTCGGGTCGTGCTGATTTTTATTCGAGTATAAGTTTTGGTTACTCTTAGATCTATAGAAGCTAATCGGGTCATATTCGGGTCATGTTCGGGTTATTACCATAAACGGATTATCGTGTCAAAAATTGCCAGCCCTAGGGAGTGCACACGTCACTCTAACGATCCAGTATATGCTGAACACGGTGGAACGGATGCCTTCGGAGTGGTGATGGGGCTAATAAGAGCATAACACAACTCCATCTCTGCGGCCTCTGTGGCTAACTCCTCATGGGACACAAGTAAGGCTGAGGGTCGAGTCATCGAAAATGGTCGCATGGGCCGAAGGAGAAAGTTCCGTTCCCCATGTGTAAAAGAGTAAGTGTTGGCTCGCCTATCATGCATGCTACTATGTTCAAACTGCTATGGCCTCCCCAAAATCAAGTGGCATACCCGCATGTAAACTACGGTGCACAAAATATCGTCGTGATAATCCCCAATGGAGAAAAAAACTCGACACTGCTGCCTAGGGGCAAGTGTGGCTCCACCCCCTAGCCACCTAATACGGCATGGTGTAGTCAATAACTCCGTGAGAAGTTTGAGTTTATCTACCATCTCTTGTGCCACCAAGTTGTCACTATCTCCCCCATCTATGATCACCGTGCATAACCTTCCCCTCGCAGTGCAACGAGTAAAAAAAAATACTCGTTTGAATCCATGAATCATCTCCGGGAGGAGGTGATTGAACATCCATCGAGGTTGTAACCATAACGATATGAGTATAGGCGTTAGAGACATTGGCTAATTTTGCTTGGGAATGAAAAAAAGAGTCGCGTTGGCGACAAATGGATTGTGCGGTGGCTAAAGGTATCTTGAGTGGGATGGGTAGAATTGCCAATAAGGCACATCCGTTGTATAAAGAATTAGGGTTTTTAGGAGGCATAAAAGTTAGGGTTTCAATGGAAGGGAGTAAAGATGATGTGGATTTGACTTTGTGTTGGGAAACTTGATTAGGGTTGGAATTGGGTTCACTTTTGGGTTTAATTTCTGTCTTGGCACATTCAATTTGGGTTACAAATGGGTCGGAATCATCTCAGGGTTGAACCGCCCGGGTTTGTGATTGGATAACATCGCAGCAGGGGTCAGATGACTCTTAGGAATGCCCTGAAGTCATCAGGTGAAGATCGGCACCTACAAATGGGTCGGAACCCTCGGCAGGAGGCGCTAAGGCCTGGACTCCTCCTTCCGGTGCAACAAGGGTCGGACGGCTTTGGAACTGGGTTGTCTGACATCGTGAGGTATAATCGATGGGTGAACTATTGTCCCTGGTGGGTTTTGGTACTATTTGGGTAGGGGCGAGTGGGTTTCGGGTCCCGATGAAGATGATAGGAGTTTTCAGCAGTGGAGGGGTTTGTTCCGGGCTGGGGTGGCTATAGGACTGTGGTGGTGGAACATCATTTTCAGTATTGGTGTCTTCTTGACTGAAATTAGGGTTAGGGTTTGACAAATTAGGGTTTAACCTCAAGTCATCCGGATGAACCCAATTTGAGTCCCATTCCTCGATAAGCATGATTTATTCAAGAACAAATTTGGCGCTGATACCAATTTGTTGTAGATTAGGGTATGGAAGCATAAAATTAAAGAAGTTAACTACACAACAACAACAACATGAAAATGTAGGGAGTTATTTTATTTCTCTCTCTAGTCTCTCAATATCAAATGGGCAAAAGTATTACAAATGGGAGCCTTTAAGCTATTTATACTAAAGATAAAAAAGGGTAAAAAAAGAACAAGACAAAAGAAATATAAAAAGGACGTCCTTGTCTTATGCTCCTGCATCAGAAAAACTGATGATTGTATAGTGTTGTCGGGTGTCCTTAACAATCTTCAACCTTCCTCCATCCCTGATAGCATTGTTTGGCTTATTGACTCTTCGGGCTCCTTTTTGTCCAAATCCTTTCTTCACCATCTCCTTATGTTACATCCATATCCAACTTTTCCTCTTGCTCAGTTTATTCGGATATCTAAAATTTTCCAAAACGTTAAGGCTTTTACTTGGTCTATGGTGCTGAATAGACTGAATACTAGTGATGTATTACAAAAGCGGAGACTTTACAAGGCCTTATCTCCATGCGTTATGTGTATGGATGCTAGCAAGTCCCACTCCCATTTGTTTTTGCATTGTCATACATCTTGAATCCTTTGGTCGAGATTGTTTGGGGGCAGTGGGAGAGGATTGGGTGTGTTCTAGTTCTATAAAATCTTTTTTTTCCGCAGCGATTCAATGGATTAGGGATAGGCCAGGACAGATTTTGTCTTTGGACATGTGGTGATTTTGTGTTGCCTTGGGTTATATGGTTGGAAAGGAACGCCAGAATTTTCCAAGGACCATCTACGCCGCCTCATCTACTATGGGATAAAGTTACCTACCGCGCATCAATATCTTCTAGCATGGGACATTTGGCGGGACCCCGCCTCTCAGGTGCAAAGTTACTGGAGGGTGGGCTGCGATTTATTGATTGCTCAGTTGTTTCTTTTTCTTTTTCATTGTATCCTTTGAGAGGACATCTTATCCTCCTTTTATGATTGTTTTCATTAATACAAGTCTCTTTTCTTATAAAAGAAAACAAAAAAATTATGTATATTATAATATCAACTTTAAATTAGCCGCATACACTTTTAAAAATAACAATGAGCGATGTAAACCATTAACTTACAAATAGATTGTAGATTGAATCCGCTGGAATATATTCCTGGATATGCCCTGATTGAAAAAAAAACTAATGTTAAACTTAAATTTTTTTTTAATAAAAAACAGAGCTCCTTGCCTTCTTCCCTTGTGCGACCCACCTGTTGCTTTTTGTGCAAAACCCTCGTGCGGCACATAAGAGAAGTCCATGAAGGTTGTGTCCCCTTCTGCGACTCTTGCAAGTTGCTGTTGCTTTTTATTTTTTAGACTTTGCTGGGTTTTCTCTGGTCCACAACTTCTGTTCCAGGGGTTATTGCCGACTGGTATTTGGTACTCGACTTTTGTCCCTCTCTTTGTTTGAATACGTAAAAAAATTATGAATAAACTATTCTCACTTGCCCAAAACATTTATCCAAAAGGTACCAAAAGCTTAATCTTCCATTGCTAATCTCGCTAAAACAGAAAAAAAAAACAGAATAACCTAGAGACATTTTGTAGAAGAAAAACTTATACTGAAGTTTTACTGCCAGAGTTAAATCTGAGAGTTCAGAAAGTCACAAACCCATCAAATCTAGTATGTGTGTGTATCATGGGGAGGGTTCCACTTCCACCACACACGCACACACACACACACACACACACACATATATATATATACGCTCTTGTGAGGTTTAGTCCGCATTTTAAGAGTACGGACCGGACATGTGTCACCTGACGTGAGCCTAGAAATTATAGACTAAATTATAGGCACACTCTCTTTTTTGGGCTCACCGCCAGGTGACACATGTTCGGTCCGCACTCTTACAATGCGGACTGATCCGCACAAGAACAGTACTGTATGTATATATATATGTATATGTATATATATATGTATATATATATATATATATATATATATGTATATATCATGGTGAGGGTTCTACTTACACTGGCGTAAACTAAGAGAAGTGTTACATCCTTCAATAACCTTGTTTTGATGTACAATTTCCCGAACCAATCGATTGATTTAACAATCATCTCACATTGATTATCCATGTCAAAATTCAGATTAATCGGAGATTAATACGGTCATCACAAAGGTTTGTTTAATTTTATATTACATAGTTAATTACATTAAGAAAATTGCACGCATATTGATAAAGCCTTATTAATATTCTATTAATGTGAAATTTTACATGCATCTTTTAGACATTAAGTTTACAAAATCTAACGGTTGGTTCGTGAAGTTGTACATCCAAAAAAAAGTCATTTCAGGGTGTAGCACTTCTCTTAGTTTACACCGGTATATATATGGAACCCTCCCCTATATCATATAGCTCTCAAAATATATGTACCAGCATATTTAACAGCAAGATGTGCACACATAGAGTATAAAAGGTTTTAAAGACGTGGATCCATCAGTGTTGCTATTGTGCATAGCGAAGCCAAAATGTGAAATAAAGCATTTTGTTTTGCGGGATGTTCGGATTGTGGACGCTTTTTAATGACGTGGCACGCTATTTCACGCTTTTCTGCGCTATTTCAACTATTTCACGCAATAGGTACGCTATTCAGGTTTTTCCCCCAAGCCAACAACTGCAGAAAGGAGGCCCACCTCCAAAAACCAAACCCTTTTCCTTTCCAAAAGTCAATCTCTAATCAGAAAGCCACCTCATTTTGATGGCGCGTGAAAGGTGTGTTCGTGTAAGGACACAATCGTTGTTTTCGTTTCACCGCGATAATACAAACAAACCTAAGTTACGACTACACTTGCGAGGCAAGTCTAGCGGTAAGTCGGGTATCGAGATCCACAGGGAGTGTTAGTATAGGTCGTAGTCGAATTATCGGTTCAGGAATAAAAGTGTAAAACGGTGATATGTAATTGTAAATAAAAGAAAAGATAAGAAGTTAGGTCTAAATTAAAGTAAAGCGAGGATCGGGAAATCATCCAACCATACGGATCGAAACAACTACTAATCAGAATTCCGGCTCGAAAGCAATTTAATCGAGCATTATCAATTAAACATAAACTTCACACAATAAGGAATTCAATCCAAAGTTGCGAGAATAAACACTTAACCGAAAATTGGTCGCACGCGTATTAAACTCGGATTATCGCTATAAACACTAACGATGCATGACATAGAAAGTTAAACGCATACTAATCCGACTTTAATTCGCGCGGGTTCAATTAAACGCAATTTTACACAAAACCTACTTTTCGGAGCTCGGGGCCCGAAAATGGCGGAAATGAAATCCCGACCCTATTTATCTAGGGACAATACATGAATTAAACTAAATTATGCTAATTAAACTAAAAAAGCAATAAAGAAAGCAATGAAACTAATTAGAAAGCATGTAAATTAATCTATGAAAGCAAGAAAGGAATGAAGAACAACTATATTAATGGTAGAGAAGATCAAAAGTCACTTACAAACACACATGGGTGTCAAACCAAAATGGGGAAGAAGATGAGCTCTCAAACCTCAAAACCCTAACTAAAATCGTGTATGTACTGAATATATGAATTATTACAACAAAATTAGGTTAAGTAGTAAGTTGGGAGAAAAGAAAAGAAGAAAGAAAAACTAAAGAAAATATCTCAGAAAAACAGGGGATCGATCGATCGACCCCTTTGGTTGATCGATCGACATAGGCCAAAAATTGACAAATTAGAATAGTCGATCGATCGACCCTTTTGGTCGATCGATCGATCAAGCAGGGGTCAGCCAGAAGCAGCAGGCTGCTGCCTCCCCTGTTTCTCTCCTTCTCTTCTTCTCTTCTTCTCTTGTTTTCTTTGGTTTTCCTCCGCTGAAATCGCCGTAACTTCTTCGTTATGAACCGGAATCGTGCACCGTTCGCGGCCACGCGAAGCTAGCGAGTAGGGCTACAACTTCCGTGAGATGTCGGGCCAGGTACCCAATCTGTCAAATGACTGAAATGCCCTTGCGCGTGCGGTTGCGTACGGAAATTGAGCGGAATGCGTCCGAACTTCATTCTTAGTACCTAAATACCTACAAAAGCCCAATTATACCTCATATAGCATGTTAACAATATAAACGGAAGTTGTCCGGTTAACGGGCTTAAATATAGAGATTAAGGCACCCGTAGGGGCTAAAATGAGTCCGTTCGGAGGATGAAATACGCAATATTTGCGTATCATCACACCCCCTAACTTAAACATTGCTAGTCCCTAGCAATGAAATAGGATGCAACAAGAAAAACAAGTAAACCAAAAGAAGGATAAGTACAAAAATATGGTATAAAAGCAAAAGAAAGATAAGGCCACTTTCGCGGGCGATTCGATTGCATTTAGCGTATGCAATAAGCCGTTAAACCCCTAGGTTACCCTAGTGGACGAGTGTCGTCTCGTGAGGGTTTTCAGGGATGAAACCCACAAACATCATAATGTTTCCTCAAAATGTGCCCAATCAAGCATGCGACAAACTCAACGATACGAACAAGATTTCAACATGTTATTAGCATAGCAAACGAATTCGCGTGAAAAGTCCGTAGTTATTAACATTATCGAATGCACCTCACTGAATTGAAACTCTAAAAATGTGGGTGGGGAGTGAGCACATGCAAAATATGATTTGGCAAAAACTTAAATAACTCGGATACTAAATATCAAAGCATGCATAAATTCAATCCTCACGGGCATCACACTCATCAAATGAATTCACTTGAAACAGGGAGGTAACACACGGGACATGCGGGCATAAGGAGTAAATGTAAAGGGAAACTAGGCCGCGCACATGTCTCTAATGAAGAACGCTATATAGGAAATAAAAACTGTAATCTCAGTGAAAGGATACCGCACATATAAAAGAGGCGAAATGCATTTTCACAGATTATCAAAACTATTTAAACCGTTGAATTACATCTACTTTAAGATCACATAGGACTTTAATAGGGTTGTAATGTAGGTTTGGGGTTAAGGGTACGAAACGAAGGATATGTATGTACGGGTTCAATGTGTTCGGGATGAAAACTCGGGATAATGGGAAAAAGTGGGCAATGTCAAAATTGGACAAATAACATCCAAACGAGCATTGAATATAACAATCGGAGAGTAATCAAAGCTTATTGAATCACTATACACAATATATACAACTTTCTCTTTTCTTTTTCTTTTCTTCTTTTTCTCACTTTTTTTTTTTGTTTTTCTTTTGTTTTCAACTTTCTCTTTTTCATTCTTTTTCTTTTTCTTTTCTTTTCATACTCTCATATGCTCAAATTGCAACCGACATCATAACAACATTAACATTCAATCCCAAGTATCAATCCAAACAAGGGTATGTAAGGTAATAAGTATGGTATAAAACTCCAATGTAGAGTTGGTTATGGGATTTGGGGTTATGAAAAGAAAGGCTAATATTTAGGCTCAAAGGGGTTAACTAGGGAACATATAAAGGTGAGGTCAAGGCTAATATGGGTGAAATAACAAAGATGGCCTATGATCATTTCCAAAAGTTTACGCAATTCTCGAATCAAAACAATATATGAAAATCATGATCAAGTAATACATTTCAAGAATGAACTCAATTAATGAACGATCAAATGAAAGAATAGTGAGATTAACGACGAATTCAACGTTTTCAAAGAGGAGAGAAAAGTGTATAACACTCACAAACGACGAAAGGTACAAAGCTTACTCGGTGTAAGTATATACAATGCAACAAAAGATTACCGAGTTATAAAAATCTTAAACCAAATCAATATAGCAATGAAGTGCATGTGCTCATGGGATTAAAGTTTAATTCATGAAGTTATTCATAATATCACTAATATGAGACTAAAGTCTAATAACTTCTAAAATCGAGAACATGCATCATTGGGTTGTCTATCGGATCGGGCAATTATTGAAATTTATCATCGGAAACAAAGGCAAAATGCCTAAAAAGGAGAAAAAATAAAGAAAATCTTTTTGAAATTTTTAATTTTTCTAAGAAAAGCATACCAAGTAACTAACATGTGAGCAAAAACATGGACTAACAAAAGAAATGGATAGAATATCCCACACCCCCTAACTTAAAACCTGACATTGTTCTCAATGTTAATTAAGAACCAAGTTAAAGAGAGGAAAAGAGCGATATTACCCATAATTGGAGCGATCCCCTTAAGAACAAGTCCAAAGAATCTACAAAACAAGTTAGTACCGAGCATAGCAAAAACAAATAATAAAAAGTTAACTAATTACACTAGACTAAATTAAAAGAAATGAAATGATAAAAAGCTAACTATATACAACCTACCATTTAGACTACACACTAACTGTACACTAGAAGTCTAAATAGCTGAGGGTCCACCGTAAAAACGATTTGACTTTGGAGGATAACCGGTGTACCCTCACTCTCAAGCATGCCTTCCGAAAAAGATGAATTCCGTTTAAACAACGGAAGGCATGTGTAAGGCGGAAGAAAGGAACCATCCCCAATTAAAATTTTTGGTGGGAGGATGGGGGGTTTGGATAGGACGGGCAACAAATACACATGCGGGCCGAGAAAACATGAATCAACTCCCGAGTATTTTAAAGTTGGAACGGGAGGCGGCGCACATATGGGAGAAAATGCCGTTATGGAAAGCGGCTCGAGCGAGTATTCCTCGTCGGTGAAAAGGTTTGGAACTAAAAAGTTTTGAACCGATTCATCGGATACTCGAATTGGTACGACAGTAAATAATGAAGACGAGGATGAAAGAAATTCAATCTCAGGCGACGAGTGATCATCGCTTGAAAATTGAATTTCGGAAGAAATAGGATCGTTTGCAATGAAACTTTCTTCTTTCAAAATCAAAGAAGAAACGAATTCATTGCAAATGGCTACTATGCCCTTTTCATCTTCATTTTCATTCTCTACTAAACCGTGGGTCAAATCAAGGATGATTTGTTCCAAAGTAGGAGCGAAGTCCTCATTTGGTTCAAAACAGTCCTCGACCTCAGAAGTCTCGGAAGAAAAGTCATCGTTGGATTCGAATAATAAATCCAACTCTTGTTCCCAACAACGATTTTCTTCCCGATAACGTTCTTCAATCCTCTCATTTTCAAGCATGCGCAAACCCTCACCGAAAGTCATCGGGCGATGAGCGGATTCTTGAAAATGGGAAGTTTGAAAATTGCTCTCGGGACTAGAATCAAAATCATTAACATAAGAATTTTGAAAATGATTGCAATTTGTTTCAAATTTCCTATCATAAGGATCTTGCGACCCAAAATCAGAATGATTATGCCCAAAATTCACGTAATCCAAAGTTTGACTTTCGTAATACTCGCCCAATGTCATTTTAGACGTTGCGATCTTTTCGGCTTGCAAGTATTGGCCAAAAGTCATCGGTTTACGAGAATTTTGAGAATTATCATTAAGATTACCAGAAAAGTTAGAATAAGACATGCTTACCCCAACAAAAGCTCGAGAGGACAAATTCCACAACGATGATGTGCGTCGGGAAAATTCAAGCGTTTCTAGGCGCTCAGATGTAGAAGTCCTGCAAAAAAGGTTAAAAGAAAGAATACAAATACAAAAGAAAGAATACTACGAACTAATAAGACAATTACAATCTATAACAAAACATTCCCCGGCAACGGCGCCATTTTGATGGCGCGTGAAAGGTGTGTTCGTGTAAGGACACAATCGTTGTTTTCGTTTCACCGCGATAATACAAACAAACCTAAGTTACGACTACACTTGCGAGGCAAGTCTAGCGGTAAGTCGGGTATCGAGATCCACAGGGAGTGTTAGTATAGGTCGTAGTCGAATTATCGGTTCAGGAATAAAAGTGTAAAACGGTGATATGTAATTGTAAATAAAAGAAAAGATAAGAAGTTAGGTCTAAATTAAAGTAAAGCGAGGATCGGGAAATCATCCAACCATACGGATCGAAACAACTACTAATCAGAATTCCGGCTCGAAAGCAATTTAATCGACCATTATCAATTAAACATAAACTTCACACAATAAGGAATTCAATCCAAAGTTGCGAGAATAAACACTTAACCGAAAATTGGTCGCACGCGTATTAAACTCGGATTATCGCTATAAACACTAACGATGCATGACATAGAAAGTTAAACGCATACTAATCCGACTTTAATTCGCGCGGGTTCAATTAAACGCAATTTTACACAAAACCTACTTTTCGGAGCTCGGGGCCCGAAAATGGCGGAAATGAAATCCCGACCCTATTTATCTAGGGACAATACATGAATTAAACTAAATTATGCTAATTAAACTAAGAAAGCAATAAAGAAAGCAATGAAACTAATTAGAAAGCATGTAAATTAATCTATGAAAGCAAGAAAGGAATGAAGAACAACTATATTAATGGTAGAGAAGATCAAAAGTCACTTACAAACACACATGGGTGTCAAACCAAAATGGGGAAGAAGATGAGCTCTCAAACCTCAAAACCCTAACTAAAATCGTGTATGTACTGAATATATGAATTATTACAACAAAATTAGGTTAAGTAGTAAGTTGGGAGAAAAGAAAAGAAGAAAGAAAAACTAAAGAAAATATCTGAGAAAAACAGGGGATCGATCGATCGACCCCTTTGGTCGATCGATCGACATAGGCCAAAAATCGACAAATTAGAATAGTCGATCGATCGACCCTTTTGGTCGATCGATCGATCAAGCAGGGGTCAGCCAGAAGCAGCAGGCTGCTGCCTCCCCTGTTTCTCTCCTTCTCTTCTTCTCTTCTTCTCTTGTTTTCTTTGGTTTTCCTCCGCTGAAATCGCCGTAACTTCTTCGTTATGAACCGGAATCGCGCACCGTTCGCGGCCACGCGAAGCTAGAGAGTAGGGCTACAACTTCCGTGAGATGTCGGGCCAGGTACCCAATCTGTCAAATGACTAAAATGCCCTTGCGCGTACGGTTGCGTACGAAAATTGAGCGGAATGCGTCCGAACTTCATTCTTAGTACCTAAATACCTACAAAAGCCCAATTATACCTCATATAGCATGTCAACAATATAAACGGAGGTTGTCTGATTAACGGGCTTAAATATAGAGATTAAGGCACCCGTAGGGGCTAAAATGAGTCCGTTCGGAGGATGAAATACGCAATATTTGCGTATCATCAAGTACATATTGTTATCACTATAATATGTATAGGTAATTACTCTATAATTACATTGAAAGTTCAATTAAAAATCGACGACATTTCTCATTTATTAATAATTTATCATCTAATAAATTATTAACTTCATCCGATAAATAATTAGTTGACCATCTAGTTATAGGTAATTATTATTAACTCAAATGTGGGTATAACAGCATTCCATCAATTTAGGAACCCATAAATCAAAATTCCATTCCCTTAACATTTCTCTACCTACTTTCAGTAAACTGTTTCAGAAATCAAGGCTACAACAAAAAGGAATGAGGAGAGAGAAAATGCCCCACGTCGCTCGAACGACGGTGGCTCTCGTTCGTGCGACATGTTGCGTCGCTCGAACGACCCACGACGTCGTTTGAGCGACCCCTGTCTCCTTCTTTTCTCCGTCTCTCCACTTCTGTTCTTCACAGTTCACAATTTCAACCCAGTTCTAACCCAAAAACAGTTATGTTACTCAGGATTTAAAGTCCTAACACATCATAAATTCCAATTTATTTACTGCTAAGGTTCAAACGTTTGGATCATCTCTTAGCTTTCTACCAATTTAAATTCGTAATAAGGGGTATTCAATTAGGGGATTTATATCCAGATTTCAGTCCATAAATTTCCAATAACAATGTCTCCATTGATTATTGAATTTTTTTTCCCAAATAACTATCAACAACTTAAGGAAATCTAACACCAATATTTAGATTATCGATACTTAATTTCTGGGATAAATTATACATGTGAATCATTCCTCTGCGTGTGTATTCCATCATCAAATCAAACATTTTAAGCCCTATATCCCAGACATCTAAAGGGAACAAATATTATCCATTGAGAAATAAATTGGAAATCACCAATTATGCAAGAGAATTCTTGCCTTTTATTATGTAGAGGAGAAACCCTTTGAAGGCCCTTGATTTATTCCTTGTTCTTGCCCTTTTTCCTTCTCATGGTATTTCTCTCTTCTCTCTCCCGTGGCTACTAATCTAGGTTTCTCTTAAAGACGGTGGGGGAGCGGTTTAACCCCACTTAATCACTTAATTAGTGCTAATCCCGAGTTGGGTCTAAAGCTCAACTTTTGGACCCCCAAACGGATCCGAATCCATAATCTAATAAGCCCAAAATTTACCTAAACTATATATTATTGACCCAGGATCATTTCTAAAGGCTTAAATCATCTAAAAGAGTCCATATGAGTCGCGAAATATGTTCAAATCATCTAAAAGAGTCCATATGAGTCCCAAAATATGTTCCGAATTATTTATATCAATAATATATATTTTTAATCTTTTCGCACATTAATTATGTAATTATTCTACATTACATTTAAATGTCATACACATGCATATTAAATTTGCTCACACCCAAATATAATTAAATAACAATTTCGATTGTGCAGTTATTAAACAACAATGTTTAATTATTTGTTTAAGAAGAAAACAACAATATTTTAAGCGTTTCGGTAGTATTATTAAAAATGCACAAATAGGGTCCTGCTTGCGCTCAATCGCATGCAAATCGCGCAAATTGCGCCCGCTATTTGAGCGTCCCGCAATTTAGAGTGAACTATGTTGCGTTTTTTTCCCAAATTGCGCCAATTCAAAACACTGTTTCGAAGAGGCTGGATAGGTGGAAGAGAGTTTGTTTTTCTTTAGATGGGCATATCACTTTGGTACAAGCTTGTCTTTCTAGTATTCCACTCTACTTACCTCTCTCTATTTAGAATTCCTATTGGTGTAGCTTAGAGGATCGAGAAGATAACGAAATACTATATTTGGTTTGGAGCAGACAATGAAAAGACGGACCACCTAGTGAGTTGGAGCATGTTGTTAGTCAACGAGAAGTGGGAGGCTTGGGATTTGAACATTTGGTATCTAAGAATGCTTCTCTACTGGGTAAGTGGCTATGGAGATTCCCTCGTGAACCACTCTCTCTCCGGCATAGGATCATAAAGAGTAAATATAGGATCTTAACTAATAGGCCAGGCGCTACCACTGGTGTGTATGTCACTCATATGTGTCCTTGGAATTTCATATCCCAGATATATCCAATTTTGTCTCCCCATATTCAGTATAAGATAGGAGATGGTACTTCAGTTCGTTTCTGGGAAAATGGAGACTTTTTCTAGTCAACCACGTTTCTTGCCTCTCTTGCCTATCCACTCTTCACAATGCACCTATTTTTTCTTTCCTTAGTTGGGAAGGAATCTCTTTTGTCTTGGGACTTTCATTTTTTCAGTAATATGAACGATAGAAAATGATGTAGATTAGGGTGCAGAAGCCTAAAATTAAAGAAGTTAACTACACGACAACAACAACAACAACAACAACATGAAAATGTAGGGAGTTCTTTTATTTCTCTCTCTAGTCTCTCAATATCAAATGGGCAAAAGTATTACAAATGGGAGCCTTTAGGCTATTTATACTAAAGATACAAAAGGGTAAAAAAAGAAGAAAAAAGAAATATAAAAATGACGTCTTTGTCCTATGCTTCTGCATCACTCTCCCCCCTTGAGAAGGGTCCATATATGCCATATATTGGGAATAGAAATCGGGGTCGATGTGCTGTAGGGTGGCTTCGGTGATCCAAGAATATTCCGCCTCCGGACGGCCAACCCAACGAACTAAATATGGAGTATAATCTCCCGAAGAAGAAGGCACAAACTTAGAGGCGAGAATCCCCTCAATGCGATCGGCATGAGAACAAACCGGGTGACCCGTGGTCGAAGGAAGGGGAATGGGTGGAACATGAGTACCTTGGAATGGAGAAAGGTCTGACATGTTAAATGTGTGGTGAATGCGGAATTACTCAGGGAGATCGACATCATAGGCATTCATCCCACAAGCTCTAATTATCGGAACCAAAACGACGCATAACAAGTTTGGTACCCTTGCCCCGTCGACGTGCCTTTTGGAGATATACCATGACAAGATCACCCGGAAGTAAGGAGACATACCGGCGGTGTTCATCGGCCGCCTCTTTATAAGAGGTATACATAGACTGCAATCGAACACGAACATCGGCCTGTATGAAAGCCATACGAGCAGCAAACTCCTCAGCGGAAGGGCATATAGGCACTGTCGGCGAAAGCTCAGCGAGATCAATGGGCATAGAAGGAGTTTGCCCCAAGACAATCTGAAACGGAGAAAGACCAGTGGATTGGTTGACGGCGTTATTGAATGCAAACTCAGCCTATGCGATCACTACATCCCACCTACGGGGATTCTCGAAAGACAAACACCGTAATAAGTCACACACACTATGGTTGACCACCTTAGTCTGGCCATCCATTTGGGGATGAAAAGCTGTCGAAAACTGTAACTCCGTCCGTAAAAGTTGCCAAAATTTACGCCAGAAATGCCCTGTAAATCGCACTTCTCTATCTGAAGTGATGCTACGAGGGACCCCATGAAGACGGACAATCTCTCGGAAATACAAGGAGGTAATATGAGACGCATATGTGGTGCTAGAACAAGGGATGAAGTAGGACATTTTGGAGAAATTATCCACCACCATAAGAATGGAATCATGACCCCGAGAAGTACGGGGCAACCCTACTATAAAATCCATCGACACATCCTGCCATGGTCACTCTGGAATTGGCAATGGGGTGTATAATCCCCCATTAGTGTGCTGACCATTGGTCATTTAACAAGTGTAGCAACGCTTGATGAAAGCGTTGGAATCCCTTCTCATCCTCAACAAGTAAAATCGGTCCCTCAGCATCACGTGAGTATGTGCCTGTCCTAGATGACCAGCTAAATTGCCCCCATGGACTTCAGAAATGATCTTCTCCCGTAGGGATGAAGATAGAATGCATAGGGCCATACCTCAGTGGAGGAACCCATCCTGTAGGAGATACTCACCTGATGCTCCATTGCCCTGTTGGCACGCGGCAAAGATGGGTCCAAATTCTACATCCATCGGGTAAAGATCACGGACCTCATCGAATCCAAATACTTGACTCCGTAGAGTCACCAACGCATGTGCCCTCTTGCTAAGAGCGTGTGCCACTTCATTCTCCTTCTCCGGTTTATACTGCAAGTGAAAAGTGTAGCGTTGGAGGTAGGCGGTCCACTTGGCATGCCGTTCACTAACACGATGCTATCTATGTAAGAAACGGAGCATGATCCGACTTGATGACAAACTCCTTATGAAGAAGATAGGGGGACCAAAATTTGACGACTTTGACCACGGCATAGAACTCAAGGTCGTAAGTCAAATAATGGAGGGCGGCACCCATCAATTTCGGACTAAAAATGGAAATCGTCTTCCCATTCTGGCTCAAAACAGCACCCCCTGTCTTGCAAGCATCACAAGACAACTCAAATAACTGATCAAAATCGGGCAAGGCTAGAATAGGGGCCGTCGTCATCAACTCCTTGATGCGTTCAAAGGCAGCATCCGCCTCTGGTGTCCATTTGAACTTGGTACTCGAAGAGGTACTCATCAAATCTGTAATGGGAGCCATAATTGTACTGAACCCATCAATGAAGCACCTATAAAAACCCGCTAAACCATGAAAACTGCGCACCTGGGAGACCGATGTGGGTGGGGGCCAATCCACTACCGCCTGAACTTTGGGATCGTCCACCCTGATGCCGTCACCTGAGACCACAAATCCCAGAAAAGTCAATGATGGTACCATAAAAGCGCATTTCTTCAACGTAAGGAAGAAACGCTCAACTCGAAAGCCCTCTAATACTTGAGCCATATGGTTTAAATGCTCCTCCTCCGACCGACTGTAGATCAAAATATCATCAAAATAAACAACCACGAATTTTGCCCAGAAAAGGGCGAAAAATTTGTGTCATCACTCGCATAAAGGTCGAAGGAGAATTGGAAAGGCCAAAAGGCATCACCGTCCACTCATATAGCCCATCCTTCGTCTTGAAGGCAGTCTTCCATCCATCCCCCGATTTCATGCGGATTTGGTGGTACCCACTCTTCAAATCCAAATGTGAGAATATCGTCGCTCCATGAAGTTGGTCCAACATATCCTCGAGCCTCGTAATGGGAAACCGATACTTCATCGTGATTTTATTAATGGCATGGCTATCTATGCACATACGCCAACTCCCATCCTTCTTAGGTGCTAAAAGTGCTGGAACTGCGCAGGGAGACATGCTCTCCTGTATATACCCCTTGTCACATAACTCGGTGACCTGACGATGTAGCTCTGCATGCTCTGTGGGGGACATGCAATAATGAGGAAGGTTGGGGAGCTGCGCCCATGGAATGAAGTCAATCGCATGCTGAATGTCGTGGAGGGGAGGAAGATCGTCTGGGGGAGTAGGGGTGGCAATTCGGGTTAGTCGTGTCATTTTCGGGTCGTGCTGATTTTTATTCGAGTATAAGTTTTGGTTACTCTTAGATCTATAGAAGCTAATCGGGTCATATTCGGGTCATGTTCGGGTTATTACCATAAACGGATTATCGTGTCAAAAATTGCCAGCCCTAGGGAGTGCACACGTCACTCTAACGATCCAGTATATGTTGAACACGGTGGAACGGATGCCTTCGGAGTGGTGATGGGGCTAATAAGAGCATAACACAACTCCATCTCTGCGGCCTCTGTGGCTAACTCCTCATGGGACACAAGTAAGGCTGAGGGTCGAGTCATCGAAAATGGTCGCATGGGCCGAAGGAGAAAGTTCCGTTCCCCATGTGTAAAAGAGTAAGTGTTGGCTCGCCTATCATGCATGCTACTATGTTCAAACTGCTATGGCCTCCCCAAAATCAAGTGGCATACCCGCATGTAAACTACGGTGCACAAAATATCGTCGTGATAATCCCCAATGGAGAAAAAAACTCGACACTGCTGCCTAGGGGCAAGTGTGGCTCCACCCCCTAGCCACCCAATACGGCATGGTGTAGTCAATAACTACGTGAGAAGTTTGAGTTTATCTACCATCTCTTGTGCCACCAAGTTGTCACTATCTCCCCCATCTATGATCACCGTGCATAACCTTCCCCTCGCAGTGCAACGAGTAAAAAAAAATACTCGTTTGAATCCATGAATCATCTCCGGGAGGAGGTGATTGAACATCCATCGAGGTTGTAACCATAACAATATGAGTATAGGCGTTAGAGACATTGGCTAATTTTTCTTGGGAATGAAAAAAAGAGTCGCGTTGGCGACAAATGGATTGTGCGGTGGCTAAAGGTATCTTGAGTGGGATGGGTAGAATTGCAAATAAGGCACATCCGTTGTATAAAGAATTAGGGTTTTTAGGAGGCATAAAAGTTAGGGTTTCAATGGAAGGGAGTAAAGATGATGTGGATTTGACTTTGTGTTGGGAAACTTGATTAGGGTTGGAATTGGGTTCACTTTTGGGTTTAATTTCTGTCTTGGCACATTCAATTTGGGTTACAAATGGGTCGGAATCATCTCAGGGTTGAACCGCCCGGGTTTGTGATTGGATAACATCGCAGCAGGGGTCGGATGACTCTTAGGAATGCCCTGAAGTCATCAGGTGAAGATCGGCACCTACAAATGGGTCGGAACCCTCGGCAGGAGGCGCTAAGGCCTGGACTCCTCCTTCCGGTGCAACAAGGGTCGGACGGCTTTGGAACTGGGATGTCTGACATCGTGAGGTATAATCGATGGGTGAACTATTGTCCCTGGTGGGTTTTGGTACTATTTGGGTAGGGGCGAGTGGGTTTCGGGTCCCGATGAAGATGATAGGAGTTTTCAGCAGTGGAGGGGTTTGTTCCGGGCTGGGGTGGCTATAGGACTGTGGTGGTGGAACATCATTTTCAGTATTGGTGTCTTCTTGACTGAAATTAGGGTTAGGGTTTGACAAATTAGGGTTTAACCTCAAGTCATCCGGATGAACCCAATTTGAGTCCCATTCCTCGATAAGCATGATTTATTCAAGAACAAATTTGGCTATGATACCAATTTGTTGTAGATTAGGGTATGGAAGCATAAAATTAAAGAAGTTAACTACACAACAACAACAACATGAAAATGTAGGGAGTTATTTTATTTCTCTCTCTAGTCTCTCAATATCAAATGGGCAAAAGTATTACAAATGGGAGCCTTTAAGCTATTTATACTAAAGATAAAAAAGGGTAAAAAAAGAACAAGACAAAAGAAATATAAAAAGGACGTCCTTGTCTTATGCTCCTGCATCAGAAAAACTGATGATTGTATAGTGTTGTCGGGTGTCCTTAACAATCTTCAACCTTCCTCCATCCCTGATAGCATTGTTTGGCTTATTGACTCTTCGGGCTCCTTTTTGTCCAAATCCTTTCTTCACCATCTCCTTAAGTTACATCCATATCCAACTTTTCCTCTTGCTCAGTTTATTCGGATATCTAAAATTTTCCAAAACGTTAAGGCTTTTACTTGGTCTATGGTGCTGAATAGACTGAATACTAGTGATGTATTACAAAAGCGGAGACTTTACAAGGCCTTATCTCCATGCGTTATGTGTATGGATGCTAGCAAGTCCCACTCCCATTTGTTTTTGCATTGTCATACATCTTGAATCCTTTGGTCGAGATTGTTTGGGGGCAGTGGGAGAGGATTGGGTGTGTTCTAGTTCTATAAAATCTTTTTTTTCCGCAGCGATTCAATGGATTAGGGATAGGCCAGGACAGATTTTGTCTTTGGACATGTGGTGATTTTGTGTTGCCTTGGGTTATATGGTTGGAAAGGAACGCCAGAATATTCCAAGGACCATCTACGCCGCCTCATCTACTATGGGATAAAGTTACCTACCGCGCATCAATATCTTCTAGCATGGGACATTTGGCGGGACCCCGCCTCTCAGGTGCAAAGTTACTGGAGGGTGGGCTGCGATTTATTGATTGCTCAGTTGTTTCTTTTTCTTTTTCATTGTATCCTTTGAGAGGACATCTTATCCTCCTTTTATGATTGTTTTCATTAATACAAGTCTCTTTTCTTATAAAAGAAAACAAAAAAATTATGTATATTATAATATCAACTTTAAATTAGCCGCATACACTTTTAAAAATAACAATGAGCGATGTAAACCATTAACTTACAAATAGATTGTAGATTGAATCCGCTGGAATATATTCCTGGATATACCCTGATTGAAAAAAAAACTAATGTTAAACTTAAATTTTTTTTTAATAAAAAACAGAGCTCCTTGCCTTCTTCCCTTGTGCGACCCACCTGTTGCTTTTTGTGCAAAACCCTCGTGCGGCACATAAGAGAAGTCCATGAAGGTTGTGTCCCCTTCTGCGACTCTTGCAAGTTGCTGTTGCTTTTTATTTTTTAGACTTTGCTGGGTTTTCTCTGGTCCACAACTTCTGTTCCAGGGGTTATTGCCGACTGGTATTTGGTACTCGACTTTTGTCCCTCTCTTTGTTTGAATACGGAAAAAAATTATGAATAAACTATTCTCACTTGCCCAAAACATTTATCCAAAAGGTACCAAAAGCTTAATCTTCCATTGCTAATCTCGCTAAAACAGAAAAAAAAAAACAGAATAACCTAGAGACATTTTGTAGCAGAAAAACTTATACTGAAGTTTTACTGCCAGAGTTAAATCTGAGAGTTCAGAAAGTCACAAACCCATCAAATCTAGTATGTGTGTGTATCATGGGGAGGGTTCCACTTCCACCACACACGCACACACACACACACACACACACATATATATATATATATATATACGCTCTTGTGAGGTTTAGTCCGCATTTTAAGAGTACGGACCGGACATGTGTCACCTGACGTGAGCCTAGAAATTATCGACTAAATTATAGGCACACTCTCTTTTTTGGGCTCACCGCCAGGTGACACATGTCCGGTCCGCACTCTTACAATGTGGACTGATCCGCACAAGAACAGTACTGTATGTATATATATATGTATATGTATATATATATGTATATATATATATGTATATATGTATATATATATATGTATATATGTATATATATATATGTATATATCATGGTGAGGGTTCTACTTACACTGGCGTAAACTAAGAGAAGTGTTACATCCTTCAATAACCTTGTTTTGATGTACAATTTCCCGAACCAATCGATTGATTTAACAATCATCTCACATTGATTATCCATGTCAAAATTCAGATTAATCGGAGATTAATACGGTCATCACAAAGGTTTGTTTAATTTTATATTACATAGTTAATTACATTAAAAAAATTGCACGCATATTGATAAAGCCTTATTAATATTCTATTAATGTGAAATTTTACATGCATCTTTTAGACATTAAGTTTACAAAATCTAACGGTTGGTTCGTGAAGTTGTACATCCAAAAAAAAGTCATTTCAGGGTGTAGCACTTCTCTTAGTTTACACCGGTATATATATGGAACCCTCCCCTATATCATATAGCTCTCAAAATATATGTACCAGCATATTTAACAGCAAGATGTGCACACATAGAGTATAAAAGGTTTTAAAGACGTGGATCCATCAGTGTTGCTATTGTTCATAGCGAAGCCAAAATGTGAAATAAAGCATTTTGTTTTGCGGGATGTTCGGATTGTGGACGCTTTTTAATGACGTGGCACGCTATTTCACGCTTTTCTGCGCTATTTCAACTATTTCACGCAATAGGTACGCTATTCAGGTTTTTCCCCCAAGCCAACAACTGCAGAAAGGAGGCCCACCTCCAAAAACCAAACCCTTTTCCTTTCCAAAAGTCAACCTCTAATCAGAAAGCCACCTCTGAAACCCTATTTCCCTTCCAAAAACCTCTGAAACGCTAGTGACGATCAGACGGATTTGTTCTTTTTCGAGTAAGGTTCTTCTTTAAGACTGACCGATTCTCTTTCAAAGCCAATTGGTTCTTTTTCAGAGGTAACTTCTCCGTGTCTTTTTTCTCGTTTTAAAAAGTTTTTTCTACAAAATCGAATCAAAGCCGATTGAGTCTTTTTTATTTTAAACTAAAAAAATGTATATCTTAGTTTCCTCCTGTTTTGAATATTGATTATTCATGATTTATTCTCTAAATTTTTTTACTTGTGATTTTCAGTACAAAACCTACTTTTTTTCATTTATAATTTTCAGCCTAAAATGTTATTTGTTTTATATTTTCAACTTAAATATGTTAATTATTATTTTATTTTTTTCATGAATTTCAGTTTAAATTTTTAGTATGTTATAATTTTCAGGTCAAAATGTTAGTTATTTATAAAATTCCAGCTTAAATTTTATTTGTTTTATAATTTTTTAAAATGTTTATTTGTTTTAATAACTATCAGTTTAAATGTTAATATTTTATAATTATCATTTTAAAATGTTACTTATTTATAAAATTTCAGCTTAAAATGTTATTTGTTTTATAATTTTGATTTAAAAATATTATTGTTTTTATAAATTTCAGTTAAAATGTTAACATTTTATAATTTTTAGTTTAAAATGTTAATATTTTATAATTTTCAATTTAAATGTTACTTGTTTACAAAATTTCAGCTGAAATTTTTTATTTGAAATTTTTTATTTGTTTTATAATTTTCAGCGTAAAATGTTATTATATATTTATTTTTTTAAATTAATTTTCAGTTTAAAATGTTAATTAATTTACAATTTTCAGTTTAAAATGTTATTTTATATGTTTTTCTAATAAAAAAATTTGAAATAAACGAATTGCTTTCGCGGTGCGCGACGCGATCCCGGAGCCAAAACGCGACACCTTGCACGACTGCGATTAAAAACATTGAGATCCATAGAGGTTTAAATCAGGAGGAAAATATATGAGATTGAAGAGAGAGATTGAGAACTAGATTTCGATCAAGAAATCAGATGGAAAGAAGAGCTCACAAAGTAACAGACCCCTTGTGTATATGTAGAAAGGGAAATCCTGAGTGAGAGACAGAAGATAACTTACCAAGTGATTAG
Organism: Sambucus nigra; assembly: GCA_949130495.1. NCBI lineage: Eukaryota > Viridiplantae > Streptophyta > Magnoliopsida > Dipsacales > Adoxaceae > Sambucus > Sambucus nigra. Next base: position 526,136,922 of record OX422220.1, read on the forward strand.
ACAGAGGCAATCTACGTGGACTGGTTTCAGTTCAGCGAAGTTCTGACAAGAGATAGAGAGAGAGCGCGCGGTGAATTTCACACAGAGAGAGAGAGAGAGATGCACAGCTTCTTCTGTGTTTGTTTGAGTTTAAGAGTTATTTTCTTCTTTTTTTTGTGAGCCTTCGTTGTGTTTACAATAGTTGGTTTCAGACCCAAGTTCACTCTAGGTTTGTTTGTGTGTTGGGGATTCATGTTATGAGAAACTGATTTTATCTTTGTTGTGTACGATATTTGAGTTGTGTAAGCCATGGTTGAGATGAAGAGTCAAAGGTTAAACAACCGCATCAATGCAGTGGAACAAGAGGTGCAGAAACAAATGGATGAACTGAAGCCGGAACCATCGGCAATGAAAGCCACTAGACCAAATCCTGGCCCAATTTTAGTGGAAAGATGGGTGGAAATGACTTATCTCACTGGTTGTGACAATAATTGCATCTTAAATTTAATCTATTATAATCCAATTTTTCAAAATGATTCCATGTCATATCGAACTCACTAAACTTCTATTCCGTACCCATTTTTCAGTAAACCAATTTTCAAGCATGGATTCAAACAGACCCATTAACTTTAAACATATTTTAAAGATTTTCGGCAGCTAACAATGTCAAATGAATAAAGGGTCTAAGTAGTAGAGATATAATCTCCAGTCACTTACCCACTAGAGAAACATTCTTAGATACCAAAATTTCAAAAATCCAAGCCTAACAACATGCTCCCAACTCACCAGGCGGTCCCTCTTTTCGTTTTCTGCTCCAGGACAAAGAAGGTCTCTCGTCTCGATCCTCTTAGCTACACCAACATGAATTCTAAACAAAGAAATGTAATAAAGTGGAATACTACAAAGACAAGCTTGTACCAAAATGATTCGCCTACCAAAAAAAATATAATATATCTTCCACCCATCAAGTTTCTTCAAAGTCCTCCCCACAACTAGATCTCAGAAAGAGAGGGCTCTCCGGGCTCTCTGGTTGCCTCCGAGAGGCATAGAGGAATCCCAAGATAAGTCATAGGCCAATCTTGTACTTGGCAATCTGCTTGAGATGCGAGCGACCGAAGACCCTGTGTTTCAATCCCATTAAGATAACCGATGACCTGTGAAATTCGCGAAACCCATTTACGACTTGTTTAACTAAATGAATAGACTTCGTGTCAGATGACCCATATATGCTTTAGACCTGTTCAATCTGTTTGAAATGAAAATAAATAGTATTCAAAGGTTTTTTAGTAATTAAAGCAACAAGATTCTCCAAATTAAGCTTTATAATATTTATTCGGGTTGACCGGGTGAAAAATTTGGTAGTGATTTTAACGGTTTGTGGTTTAACGAACCATGGGTTATTCATATACGACCTCTTAAGCTTAGCAGTTCTGAATGATGCGTGTCGTGTCACCGATATTTAAACGAATCGTGTATGGGTGAAGCTGTTTTATTACCCGACTTGACACGGCTCGTCACGACCCTATCTTTGATGATCAATTATGCCTAATGAGGCTACTAATTATGAATATCTTTTTAAGTCAAAATTTTGATTTTTTTTTATTGTTCGGTTGGACAAACTGACCCGGATCCACAATTTTTTGTTTTGCTTTGCGTATCCTGAGACATGGAATAACTGCATCATATCGCGATGCAACCGATACGACTATGATTTTGTATCCGATGCACCTCGTATCAGGATCCTTGTTTTCTTAGGAGTCAATGTACTTCCTATCCCTAGTAATTCCTTTATTCTCTCCTTTCCAAGCCTAGCTTTATTATAATTAAAGGTCTGAAGCCTCCTTTTGTAAGGGAATATTGTTGGAATTAGTGATATTTTCATGGAGAGTTATTTCTTAATGGCAGAACTGTTTGGTGTGTTGTGATATTTTGTTCCTAGTTGTGTTTTAGTGTTGATTTCTTCCTTTTTTTTTGCGAGCCTTCCACTGCATTTACAGCAATATATATCTCCAATTACAATTTTATTAAGATGAGAACTAATTTACAAGTCTGTGTTGTACGTTATGCATGTATAGATAGATGTGTGCTGACACTACAAGAAAAAAGCCTTTTTATGACATTTTTTAAGTGTCATAAAACGCCTTTTACGACGCTTTATTTTTTTTATAAAAAGCGTCATAAGTTTGGGTGTCATAATTGATACCCATAAAAAATGTCATATTAGGTAACGGTTATATATGACTTTTTTCTCAAAAGTGTCATATTTGCTACAAAAAAAAGTTATAATATACTCTATAAGATGTCATATTAAATTTAAAAAGTGTCATAACATGCAATTTTCAAATATTAAAAAAGGTCATAAATATTTCATCACATGAGGGTTTAACATAAAGATCATAAATTAAACATGTAATAAAAAAATTAATAGCCAATATTAACGTCATAGTTGACAAATATATCTAAAGACAAATCAAAATTCATAGAAACATAAATATTGTTTTGAATTTTTTTGTATTAGAACTCGCATACATCTCAAATGCACCAAACCAAGTCATTTGTCCATATCAAAAAATAGTAGTACACAACTAGATTTACCCACCATCTACATCATTCCCAAAAAAAATAACGACCTACTATATGTATCATAGCTAGATATACCCATTATGTACATCATTAAAAAAAATATCTCCAAAAAAATGTACATCCAAAATCATGCATATATGCATCGGCCTTCGTTTGACTTTTGCAAAAATAGTGTCGACACCTCAAAAGCTCCAAATCTCCTTGACCTTTATGTTTAGAATTTTCAGGAATCGACTGTGGGACTGTGAAAGATGACGATTTACGATTACTCGATATATAACCCAGATTTATCATCCACTTCTTCAACTGAAAAACATAAAAGGAGAAATGAATCATCATTCATAATTTAAATAAATTAAACAAGAAAAGTAAATGGTTAGTAAATGAATCATCATTCATGATTTTAATCACAAATTATGTCATAATAGAGATAAAGAAAATGCAAGACTTAATTATCTGATATCATAAGTAAGAGACATAAATAAATAGTACTGAGAAACTTCTCCACAAATAATAATATCCGAGAGTGTGAGAATTAAATCTCCTGTCCAGGTGCTATATGAGATCCTGATGAAAGAACTGATGAAGCTCTACAAACTGATTTGTAAGATAAAACTCAAACTGACTCAATGTAGGTGAAAAATTTATAGCTGATGAGGTAAGTGCGAATAAATTATACTGATGTGACCCCATGGGATTATCGGTCTCAAAATTTTCACCACCATGTTCTATAGCATAGGGAGGAAGGATCAGTTGTATATAAAGGGGTCCCTAAACATTTGATAAGGGTTTAGTAGAGGCACACACGTGATGTGTGTATCGTATGAATCAAAATTATAAATAAATTAAAAGATAAATTGTGCATAAATATAATGTACAAATCTTTTAATGCAAGCCGTAAATTAGGTACGGTGCCGAAAATGATACATTAAAAATAAAGTAATTTCAATTCGTAATCATAATTGAAACATTAAAAACCAAGGATTATAAGGAATGACCCTACTTTTGTCAATCATAATATCACCATTACCGTCTAAAGAAACCCATCTCCCATCGCACCGTCGGTATATTGGGTATGAATCAGTGCCTTGTATCCTGCACGTCAAAAATTACTTCGGATAGCTTCGTTTACATTTACCATCTTTCATGCATGGGCATCTTTCAGTCTTACTAAATTTCTGTACTAGTGTCATCAGGCTTACAAATTTGGATTACATGTCATGGTGAAATTTATATTTTAGCATTATTAAAAATGAAATGTATGCATATGATCACCTGCAACATATATGCATAATAGTCGCGACATGTAACACGTCTTCCACATTCGGTGCATCCATATTTGTCCCAAACGTAAGTCCCATATGGTAGGAGAAGTGGATATTGTAAAGGATCACCTTCTTCAGACGATTCTTGTATGGTTGATGTTGTGCCATTCGCACGTTGTAAAACTGTAAATTAGGTTTATAAACCAAATGAAGTTAGGGATACCATATATGACATAATGTTTTCTGAATGTTAATAATTTCAAGTAATAAGTAATTACCTGAATCAGTGGGTAGTACTCTTTCATACTGGTTTATCGATCTTTGGATTATAGGTGCATGAATTGATTGAGCTAGTCGTCGTACATCAGTTAAATGCAGTGTTCCTCGACTTGTGTTTGGGACAGTTAAAGAAGCTTCCGGTGCTATACATTTAACATAAAGCAAGCTGTAATAAGTGGTTTTCAATATTCTATCCAAAGTAAAATAATGTTGTGAATTATGGTTGGACTCACAATTAGTGTTTGGGTCTGAATTGTCATGTGACCTCACTTGTGCAGTACCTCCCACATAAAAATTAACTGATGTTCTGAGCGAAACTAAGTTTTCATTTGTGGAAGGAGAAACATTGTCCAGCGTAGTAGTTAGAGGTTCTAATTCAAACCCTGTGTCAATGTTTAATTATCTAGATCGACACAATCGGTAGTTATGATGCCTTCGAGCATTGTATACTGCTTGTTCTGTTGTAGTCATAGCATGTCTCCTATGTCGTTGGCGTATCCAATCTCGTTTTCTTCTCAATTACACTTCTCTGATGATATTTTCCATTGCGTACGACGATTTTTCTCTATTAATTATATGATTATAAAAGTTGGAATATGAGGAGAGGATCGTCTGATGAATGAAAGCAGTCATAACTCCTTTTTGAGCAACCTGTACGTTGATGCAATTAAATATATAAAAATAAACAAATCCAATATTTCACTCAACCTTTAATCCAACTTATTTTAACCAAAACTCTAAACAATAAAAACACAGTTACCTGCTCAACATAAGAAGGATGATTGAATCTACAATTGATCTCATAACCACGCATACCAATCTTCAAATAATTTATGCAATCAACCTCACCAGGATGCTTTGGATAAGAGCTATTTATCTGAGTACCAAAACTCCAAAAAATAAGCACAAAAACTATTAGTGTGGTTAGTCTTTGCACTTCTTTCTCAAATTAAAAACATTCTTCACCTAAGAATGTTTTTAATTTAAAATATGCATAATCTAAAATATGCATAATATTTTAGATTATACATTTCTTTCTTATAATGTATATATATGTCTGCTTAATAATTAGGCATAATATAAAATATTAAGATGATGAATAGCTTGGATTGGGGTTGCCAAACACACCCTACACATAATCACGCATTGTGCGATTAATCTCCACGAGAAACCCCGCATTCTGTTTCTTTCAGAATCATTTTTTTTTTTTTTGCAGAAAGAAGACTATGAGATTGGGAATAAAGTAAGAATAGAAATGATATTCACTACAATGCACATCAAATTATGAAACAGTTTCATCATTTCAATAATAAACAAATAATAGACAACAACAAAAAAGCTCAATTAGAGCTCGTGTCAATATCTTCCTCAACAACCGTGTCTCATATTCCTCAATTCCCATTGTAAAATCAGTGCAGTCACCCTTTCGTAACAGTCATAAGTGATAATTTATGTGGGTAAAATTTGATCATTATCTTTCTTTTATAAAGGCCCAGTTTTACGGCTTGTTGCCCGACCACACACAAGAGCATTCTTGGGGATGGGATATTCATCTCTCCATGAATTAGCAGGAGAATAAATGCGAAGGTAGAACTGCTATCCCAAATATTGGCGTGCCCAATCCTCAGATCTTATGTTCCACATTCCCACATTGTTCAAAGGCATGTAAACTGCAGTCCATGACCTCGGATACACCTGAACAGTTGAGCAAGTAATTCTATCACTCAAATTGTAACTTAATCTGCTAGCATCTGACCACATACCTCCATCCATCACCACAACAAAGACGAAGTGGCCATCAGTGTGCCATGACTGCACAGTGTCCTCCTAGTTCTCAAACACAACCTCAGCAAAACCCTTGAAATTGGCGGCCATGACCGAAACCTGCAGGTAACTGCCGCCACCCATGGGGTTGTCCGGGATGCTTTCGAGGCTAAAGACCCCCGTAATATTGAAATAGTCCGCCATTTTAAGTGGTGTATCTGCGGGGATGAACGATACGCTATTCACGGCATACCTCTACTTACCGTTGATCATATGAGCAAGATTTAGTGCCCTGTACTTTTTCTGTCTCTCTTGTTATCTATTTCTTTGGGTTTAAAGAAGGTTTTATGTCCAAGAGAAGTCGGTGATGGGGAGAGCAAGAAGATTGGAGGAAGATGATGAGATTTTTTAGATTTGTTTAAATAAAGAGATCTAAATAGGTTTATTTAGATACAGCTAGCTTGCTCAGCTTGTTCAAAGTTACCGAGACACCATGTCCTCCATGATCCTCACATGTGAGTTCTTGGGGCTAACAACCTCAACCCCATTTCATTCATCCAATCAAAGTGCTAATCTTATGCTAGGCAGTGATAAGATTAAGCTTGCCCTATCATGCCAACAGGTTGTGCTTGGACAAGACAAGCAAGCTCGTATGAGGGATATATGGCTGGGTAAATATTTTTCAATCTTGCCATCAAATTTGAATGGATTTAGAAATAAAATATGAAATACATGAAAAAACACAAGAAAATATATCAAACGGAATCCTTACATTTCTATGGATTGACAATGTTGATCCATCAACAACAAACAACTTCCTCAAGGGATATTTTATAAACGAAGCAATTTTTTCGATTTTCATCCTAAGCACTCCGTCTGGAAGCTATATGTTGCAAAATAGTCATAGAATGATCAAACCAAAATGTTGTACATGATGTAATTCCATAATGATTTTTTGAAAGGGAAGGGGGATCCAATACTTACAGTTGTGAACTTGTTGAATAGTGGGGCTATCAAAATAGGGTATACAACCATCATCACAAAAGACAGAACAAGCATAAATCCCCAAAGAGAGATAGACAATTAAGGACCTCCTTTCTAGAAGAAGGGAAAAAAAAGAATAACATTAGTAACCTGTATTTCAAAGGGGAAAATATATGTATAGATATAACATATGGACAAGGAATTTATAAACACAATTTTGATTCAATATGGGGTAAGGGACAAAATAGGCTGACAAACATTTTATACAAAATCATGCAGCGACCAAATCACCATGTATCAGTAACAATCTAACTGATACTAAAACAGATAGTGTGTAAATACTTCACATGACAGTACCTGCTCTATGATAATGACCAAATCATTATGTATAAAGGCAAATTTTGGATTATTGTTTAATGAGTAAATTTTCCCCATTGTCTCTAAAAAAGTCTTATGAAGCAGAGTATTTAAATAAAGAAAATCAAAAGCTACAACTTTATAGAATTCACAAAACCTAAGTTACTCCTCCCTTTAAATACCCCGTGTAGTCTTCATTTAAGGACACTCCTCTATTTTGAAATATAAGAAATCTCTTGGTTCTCTTTCTAAAGTTAGAGTTTGTTTATTTTCTTGGTCATTGACGAGTAGTTTACGTTAAAAGTTATGTCTCATAAACCAAAGTACGACTATTTCAGCCTTTCATACAACAATTTTATTTTTATCTCATAGGTAGGGTTGGAAGTTAACTTGTACAGTGGGTCGGTTGAGATTTTTCGTATACCTCAATTGTAGGATTGAAGCCCCTTTTGTCGCATAATTTAATGAATAATGATTAGTATGCCATTGTAAATTCTCTACAAGGATGACTTGGTTCACAGTAACTACTTAAATGTAATACAAGTCAATTTCACCATTTAAGACACAAATATACTCTTGCATATTGAACTAAATTTTATTTAGGGTTTTGTTAACATTTATCATGGGGAATACTTAAAAAATATAGGGCCAAAATTACTGAGAGTGAATAACCACGAAGCTAAAACGGTATAAATTGACATAAAATATCACTTGATGTAACCAAATATGAATTTATATTTTGATTTGGATTTTGAGAAGACACAAAAAAATTGAAGTAAATAAAAAACATACTTTAATATATATTGTACCCTTCAGTATAGTCTTTTTCCTCTACAGTTTTTAAATACACAGTGTAAATCAAGTAGTAATAGGTAGACTCTTTGTTTAAGAAATTTCCCATTAAGTAAGTTAATAGGACCTTTACATGAAAGGTTATGGGAAGTACCTTTGTAGGATGCAATGAATGTCCATATCCAATGGTTATTGTGGTTATGTTAGAAAGCTATATACCTTATTGTCTGGAAACAAATATCAAATGTTTTGTAGCTCCCTGTTATATAGTAACATTCTACGTACTCAAGATATGATCATCAAAACCTGTTTGAAAAATAATTAGATAGTGTAAAAAATATAATCTGAATGATTTAATTGGAAATTGTAAGCAAGTGCCCTATTCTACCAACTTTGTTGAGCTCCTGCAGCTTTCGAACATAAGCAAGTGCCCTGTTCTACCAACATCTCCCTCTGAGAAAATGAAATTGCTGGACAAATCCCACAATTCTAATGTCCCTTCATCGTGGAGTGTCACAGACTTGACACCAACGAGAACTAGATTCTTATCTGCAGATGATTTCAAAACAAAGGCACCAAAAAAACATGAATATAAACTTCCAAAACATGGCATTGACAATTAATAACTGTTAAGCATAATCAATAATATAAACCAGATGAACAAGTTAATAAATGTCGTGTACTGCGTACGCGTGTTAAAAAAGAGTACTTGGAATGCTAATCAATCATGCCCTATAAATTAAGCGTAAAAAAATAAAAATACCAACAAAACCAAATAGACTTGGGACACCAAATAGAGTAAAGAGCAATATATCTCATTGATGGAATGGATTTTTCAATTAAAGAACACCAAATAGTTAGCATGTTATCTTCTTGTCAATTAAATGGAATGGCCTTTTCAATATATGTTACAAAATACTCACGATATTAAATACTCAACTCAACTCAACTCAACAAAAAGAGAACATGTACCTAAATACTCACGATATTAAATAAAATCATCATGTTCTCAATATAAGGATGGTAGAGCCAAACATAACAAGAACAACATTAGTTATTTTAAATAATGAGACATAAGGTTTCCATGTTCTTCACTTCTGGATATCCAGAACTAAGCAAGTGGACTAGTGTTAATTAATGAACATAATTCTACAAATAATTTTCCTTTATATTTCTATGTTATACTAGTCATTTGACTTAGTAATCCATGAATTTTGAGTCAAAACCAAGATTCATATCAATGAGCTAAAAAACTTTACAGATAATTTTAATGTTCACATACCATTTGATTGCAAAAGTAAGACAAGTACCTCTAACTGCCTTAATTTTGCTCGCAACATAAAATGTTTAAATTGAAGAGCTTTCAACTAATCTTGCAGTCCAGAAAGTTCACATAGCATAATGGACTCACAATAGAAAGTTCAGTCAAATATAACCACCAAACCAAGTGATTAAAGTAACTAAAATCCCAATGTAGTATTACTAATATAACTCCCTTCTACTACCAACACCAAACCCCACCGCCATAAATACTAAACACCTCTTCAATTCATTATTCTCACGGCTAATTTACATAATACTAAGAGATAGATAAAGTAACTGGTATAAGGGAGACTCGAAAGAGATGCACGATAAAAATAGTCTTAGCATCATCACCAATGAAAGTCTGGTATACAAAACAAATAGACAACTTCAAAAAAATACAGAGCATATATCGTAACTCTTAATCTAAAAAAACAAAAGAAATTGCTATACACATCATCCAGTTATTTAGATAGGCAAAATTCATTAAACATAAAGTGTAAATAAAGAGGAATCTCAATAGAAAATCAACGTAAAAAGGAAATTGGATATAATGCACTATAGGCTGCGCAAAATGTTGGGAAATTAAACCAACTATACGTGTAAAAGAAAGCAAATAGTGTTAATTTTGAAAAATGAGTTCATATAGAAAACTCAATTTATAGAAAAACAACTCACACGCGCGTGTTTATATAGAAAACTCAATTTTCGTCTCAGAACTACAATTTTAAGCCATCTATTCATCTTCCTCTACTTGATACTTAATGAGAAGAATAAACATGAACATGATGATGAAAAAATACACAAGTGAGAGGCTAGATTCACTGAGGAAGATTCTTGGACCCTTCTCATTTGATAGCTAAATAATTTAAAACACATGAACTTATATTTAGCATTTCACTAAGCGTCAAAGGCTATAACAACTTTTAGATTATAAGTTGGTTATAACAACCTATTTAGAATATAAAAATTATAGTTTGTTTTGCCTTTTCGCCCCTTAACACCCACTTTTAACCTTAAAATGGGCCTATCTAGTTAATTTCCACAAACGGGAGCCTGATGAGAATGCGGTCACTTCCCACTGGTAACTTTTGTGCCCCATGGGGTGTCTATGCCTCTCTTCGGACCACTAGGTCGCTGTTTTGAGTTTTTGCCTCTTAACGCTTAGTTTTACCCCAAAACGATCATATACTATGTAATTTCGATAATCGGAACCCAAAGAGGATGGGGTCACTTCCTACGAGTTACTTTTACGCCCCATGGGCTATCCGTGCCTCTCCCTGGGACACTTAGTCGCTGTTTTGAATTCTTCTTACACCTACACTTAATCCCAAAACAAGCCTATACTAGTAAATTTTGGCAACCAGGAACCCGATGAGGATGCGATCACTTCCCACGGGTTAAGTTTATGCCCCATGGTGGCATCTCTTTGAGCCACTCGATTGCTGTTTTGAGCTTCCACCTCTTAAGGCTCACTGTTTACCCCAAAACGAGTCTATACTAGTTAATTTCGACAATCTGGAGCCCATAGAGGATGCGGTCACTTCCCACGGCTTACTTTTACTCCCCATGGTGTGTCTGTGCCTCTCCTAGAAACATTTGATCAATATTTTGAATCCCCCCCCTCTTAACGCCCATTTTTAACCCCAAAACGAGTTTATACTAGTAAATTTCGGTAACTAGGCGCTCGGAGAGGATGCGGTCACTTCCCACGGATTACTTTTATACCCCATGGTGTATCTGTGCCCCTTAATGCCAATTTGAATTACAAAAGGAGACTATAGTAGTTAATTTCGGCAATAAGGAGTCCAGTGAGAATACGATCACTTCCCATGGGTTACTTTTGTGCCCCATGGGGTGTCTGTGCCACTCTTCGACCACTCGATCGCTATTTTTAGTTTTTGCCCCTTAATGCCCACTTTTAACCACAAAACGAGCATATACTAATTAATTTCAGCAACCGGAAGCTCGAAGAGGATGCACTCACTTCCCACGGGTTACTTGTATGCCCTATGGGGTGTATGTGCCACTCCCAGGCCACTTGGTCAATGTTTTGAGTTCCCCCGCCCCTTAACGCTCACTTTTGACCCCCAGACGATCATATACTAGTCAATTTCTGCAACCGAGAGCCCTGCGAGAATGCAGTCACTTCCCACTGGTTACTTTTGTGCCCCATGGGGTGTTCGTACCTCTCTCCGTGACACTCTATTACTGCAATTAAGAAACTTATTAGTTACTTTAAAATGCAAAAGAAAACTAGAAAAATAAAATTATTACTTCCAAGTACTACCAACAGTATATAAATCTTCTAAGGAACTACTCCTGAAAATTAGTTACAACATTATATGACTGAGGGGAAGAGAGAATGAGTTAATGACAAAAAAAAGGGATTGAGAGAGTGAGTCAGCTCATTAGCAGATCAAATGACAACTCTCAAAATTAACCATAAAACTCTCTTCTTCAGTAGCCTAACTCCAACACCAATGAATAATTCACATCAAGACTAAGACAACAAGATGGCATTATATGAAAATAAATAATATAGCATTGAGAAAATAAATTCTTCATATACCACCTCCCAGTTATCAAATAGTGATTCGCATTAACCCAAAACATCTTCATAAACCAAAGAAATTAGTCGTACTACAAAACAAACCAATTTGTACTTAATAATCATCCCACGACATAATAACCAACCAAGCGTCGATCCTTCAGACAACGAGCTCAACAAAACATATGTGTAGCAAATAAATAATTCTCAAAGAGGCAACATAAAGTAGGCACCGATCATTATTTAAATTTGTAAGTGGGCATTATAAAAGCATCAGCGTCCAACAAGGAGAACAATTCACAGGAAGGATCCGACTACCATTTTATTCTAAAATGAACTATCACTAGTATTAATTCGTGCGATGCACAAGTAAAAGTAAGTACTACACATATTACTAAGTTTCAAATAATGATCAATCGACACAAATAAATTACAAGTAGTTACAATTTCCTATTAGGTATTTAGTCTAAGCATACACCAACAAATTATATATAAAAGAAACAAAATGTTTGCAATACAAAATATTTACAGAGTTCGTTTCTTTTACGCATAAAATATTTGCCATGCAAAAATACTAGAACATTCAAATGCATATCCAGTAGGTATTATAATAAAGGGGGTTTTGGGGAAAGTTCCTCATAATTCTCAAAGTGTATAAAAATAGGACATTCACATAATTTTAATAAATTTAGTCCCTCTACTAAAAACATGACTAAAACACCATGAAAAATTGTGCCGCTGGTGCGGACCCAAAAAATGAACTCCTAACTCTAAAGGGACTACACAAATAAATGCTATTGTATCACGGGGACTAGATTTATAAATTTGCAAAGCATTGTCCTAAAAATCCAAATATAGGAAGGAAGATGACCTTTACCTTAATTCTCTATATAATAAATTATAAAAAAAAGTACAAGAGAATGATACATATATATAACAACAATTAGTCTATAAATATAAAGTCAAAATTTATCCAAAAATTGATCAAACTTAATATAGCTAATGAGAACCTAATGAGAAAAAATTTCAGTACAAAATTAACATGGCATAGGAATCTAACAACAAATGAGTTTAAACAATATTGCAGAAAAAAATAATAATCAAAAGAAAAAAAATAATTTCAACTGAATTGGAGAAGCAAAACAACATAAAATATGTATAGCAAAACTTCAACCGATGTTCTTTTTGAGAAATCACCACTTGTGGTACTCTCCACTTCTCTCAACAAAAAGTAAGTGTCTCAACAAAATTAAACCAACCAATCACTACAAATTTAAGATCGTCATTTTGTTTACGTACTAATATGCTCTTAAAAGCCACGAAATGAATAATAAAAATTGAAAACGAACTGAGTAGATTTCATACACAACTAAAATCAAAATTTTTACAGTGATTTTCATATTTATGTGTGCGTCTGTGTATGTGTTCGTGCGTCTGCGTGTGTGTGTGTATGTTAGAGAGAGAGGGGGAGAGAGGGGAAAGAGTACCTGATTTCGTGGTTACGGCTGCTATGATTTCGTGGGAAGGAGACGGGTGAGACGATTTAGGTTAGGGCTCACTTTTGGTAGAGAAGTTTCGATGTCTTTGGGGGGAAAACTTCCGCCCCTTTTTCCTTATTGACGCGCGCGGCTCTCAAATTTTTGGGGTAAAAAATGGTCATACTATGTACCATATATGTTGTCTTACTAAACTTACGTACTGATGTTCAACAAAAAGAGTCATAATATGTACCATATAACATGACTCTTATGTATGAATTGTCAAGTATATTAACAGTAATAAATATATTATGACACTTTATAACTAATATGTCATATAAATACACTACACCAAAAACAGGAAACTGGCACGGTTTAAAACAGTGCCAGACGCAATCTGGCACGGTTAAAAACCGTGCCAGAATCAGGGGTGCCAGATTTTCTGGCGCGGTTTAAAACCGTGCCAGATTTCCCAAACTGGCACGCTTTTGGCACGCTTTTAAACTGTGCCAGTTTTTTTATCTGGCACGCTTTTGGCAAGCTTTAAAACCGTGTTATATGTTAAATCTGGCACGCTTTTGGCACACGTCGAAACCGTGCTAAATTGTCTATTTTCTGGCACGCTTTTGGCACGGTTTTAAAGCGTGCCAGATTGTTTTATAAGCTTTCTCATTTTTATACATTGGCACGGTTTTGGCACGGTTTAAAACCGTGCCAGATTTTCCGGCTGATTAAAAAAAAAAATAGGAAACAGATCTGGAAAATCTGCAAATTCCAAATCCGGTAGGAAAAATATTTATTATTTGCAAAAAAAAATCAAGAAAATTCACAAATTATGAATATCGCAGGTTGTTGATAAACTAATGTGCATACAAACTTCAAAGAATTACAAGAATTAATACCAATATAAAGCCGCACATGACCATAAAAGTCGACAATAACTTCAAAAAATTACAAGAGTTAATAGTTCCCATATCAAAAAAAATTGGGCAGAGTTTCCTCTATTTTTTGAGCATTCCAAAACCTGCTAACATAAAATCTGCCCATATAAAGCCCGCACGGCCATAAAAGTCAACAATAAAACTACTACAGCCAGCACGGACATAAAAATAAATCATAAAACTACTAAAGCCTGCTCGGCCATAACACAAAAAATAGAATCCTGAATATTAACGACACAAAATAAACAATCCCCCTGTTGTAAAGCATTGACTTCTTCGTGCGTTCCAAGTGGATAAAAGCTAGCGATTGAATGTCATCCTACAAAAAAAATAAGACACAAAAAAGATACAATATTAGTAACCAAGTCATTTGTAAAAAAATCCTATTCAAGCAGAAAAATTGCATATACAAGAAGAAAAATTGCATATACGACTACGCGGTTAGTTCAAATAAGTTACATTGGTCCGGTGCGAGGTGTTCCTGCCTCCAACGGGGTCGTTTGGGGGCTGGTTTGGGTTTTCACCCTTTAACGGCTTGTTTTCAAGTCAAAGTGTGATTTTTGTAAATTATCGTCATACTCTCAAACCGGGAGACCCGGGACTACGCGGTCAGTTCCTACAAGTAACATTGGTCCCGTGCGAGGTGCTCGTGCCTCCTACGGGGTCGTTTGGGGGCTGGTTTGGGTTTTCACCCTTTAACGGCTTGTTTTTAAGAAAGTGTGATTTTTGCAAATTATCGTCATACTCTCAAACCGGGAGACCCAGGACTACGCGATCAGTTCCTACAAGTTACATTGGTCCCGTGCGAGGTGTTCGTGCCTCCTACGGAGTCGTTTGGGGCTGGTTTGGGTTTTCACCCTTTCGGCCTGTTTAAGTCTAAGTGTGATTTTTGTAAATTATCGTCATACTCTCAAACCGGGAGACCCGGGACTACGCGATCAGTTCTTACAAGTTACATTGGTCCCGTGCGAGGTGTTCGTGCCTCCTACGGGGTCGTTTGAGGGCTGGTTTGGGTTTTCACCCTTTAACGACTTGTTTTCAAGTCTAAGTGTGATTTTTGCAAATTATCGTCATACTCTCAAACCGGGAGACCCGGGACTGCGCGGTCAGTTCCTATAAGTTACATTTGTCCCGTGCGAGGTGTTCGTGCCTCCTACGGGGTCGTTTGGGGGCTGGTTTGGGTTTTCACCCTTTAACGGCCTGTTTTCAAGTCTAAGTGTGATTTTTACAAATTATCGTCATACTCTCAAATCGGGA
Source organism: Sambucus nigra (assembly GCA_949130495.1). Taxonomy (NCBI): domain Eukaryota; kingdom Viridiplantae; phylum Streptophyta; class Magnoliopsida; order Dipsacales; family Adoxaceae; genus Sambucus; species Sambucus nigra. The sequence continues at coordinate 526,152,454 of OX422220.1, forward strand.
GACCCGGGGACTACGCGATCAGTTCCTACAAGTTACATTTGTCTCGTGCGAGGTGTTCGTGCCTCCTACGGGGTCGTTTGGGGGCTGGTTTGGGTTTTCACCCTTTAACGGCCTGTTTTTAAGTCTAAGTGTCATTTTTGCAAATTATTGTCATACTCTTAAACCGGGAGACCCGGGACTACGCCGTCAGTTCCTACAAGTTACATTTGTCTCGTGCGAGGTGTTCGTGCCTCCTACGGGGTCGTTTGGGGCCTGGTTTGGGTTTTCACCCTTTAACGGCCTGTTTTCAAGTCTAAGTGTGATTTTTGCAAATTATCGTCATACTCTCAAACCGGGAGACCCGGGGACTACGCGGTCAGTTCCTACAAGTTACATCGGTCCCGTGCGAGGTGTTCGTGCCTCCTACGGGGTCGTTTGGGGGATGGTTTGGGTTTTCACCCTTTAACGGCCTGTTTTTAAGTCTAAGTGTGATTTTTGCAAATTATCGTCATTCTCTCAAACCGGGAGACCTGGGACTACGCGATCAGTTCCTACAAGTTACATCGGTCCCGTGCGAGGTGTTCGTGCCTCCTACGGGGTCGTTTGGGGGCTGGTTTGGGTTTTCACCCTTTAACGGCCTGTTTTTAAGTCTAAGTGTGATTTTTGCAAATTATCGTCATTCTCTCAAACCGGGAGACCCGGGACTACGCGATCTGTTCCTACAAGTTACATTGGTCCCGTACGAGGTGTTCGTGCCTTCTACGGGGTCGTTTGGGGGCTGATTTGGGTTTTCACCCTTTAACGGCTTGTTTTCAAGTCTAAGTGTGATTTTTGCAAATTATCGTCATACTCTCAAACCGGGAGACCCGGGACTACGCGGTCAGTTGCTACAAGTTACATCGGTCCCGTGCGCGGTGTTCGTGCCTCCTACAGGGTCGTTTGGGGGCTGGTTTGGGTTTTCACCCTTTAACGGCTTGATTTCAAGTCTAAGTGTGATTTTTGCAAATTATCGTCATACTCTCAAACCCGGAGACCCGGGACTACGCGGTCAGTTCCTACTAGTTACATTGGTCCCGTGCGAGGTGTTCATGCCTCCTACGGGGTCGTTTAGGGGCTGGTTTGGGTTTTCACCCTTTAACGGCTTGTTTTTAAGAAAGTGTGATTTTTGCAAATTATCGTCATACTCTCAAACCGGGAGACCCGGGACTACGCGATCAGTTCCTACAAGTTACATTGGTCCCGTGCGAGGTGTTCGTGCCTCCTACGGGGTCGTTTGGGGCTGATTTTTGTAAATTATCGTCATACTCTCAAACCGGGAGATCCAGGGACTACGCGGTCAGTTCCTACAAGTTACATTTGTCCCGTGTGAGGTGTTCGTGCCTCCTACGGGGTCGTTTGGGGGCTGGTTTGGGTTTTCACCCTTTAACGGTCTGTTTTTAAGTCTAAGTGTGATTTTTGCAAATTATCGTCATACTCTTAAACCGGGAGACCCGGGACTACGCCTTCAGTTCCTACAAGTTACATTTGTCCCGTGCGAGGTGTTTGTGCCTCCTACGGGGTCGTTTGGGGCCTGGTTTGGGTTTTCACCCTTTAACGGCCTGTTTTTAAGTCTAAGTGTGATTTTTGCAAATTATCGTCATTCTATCAAACCGGGAGACCCGGGACTACGCGATCTGTTCCTACAAGTTACATTGGTCCCGTACGAGGTGTTCGTGCCTCCTACGGGGTCGTTTGGGGGCTGATTTGGGTTTTCACCCTTTAACGACCTGTTTAAGTCTAAGTGTGATTTTTGGAAATTATCGTCATACTCTCAAACCGGGAGACCCGGGACTACGCGGTCAGTTCTTACAAGTTACATTGGTCCCGTGCGAGGTGTTCGTGCCTCATACGGGGTCGTTTGGGGGCTGGTTTGGGTTTTCACCCTTTAACGGCTTGTTTTCAAGTCTAAGTGTGATTTTTGCAAATTATCGTCATACTCTCAAACCGGGAGACCCGGGACTGCACGGTCGGTGCCTACAAGTTACATTTGTCCCGTGCGAGGTGTTCGTGCCTCCTACGGGGTCGTTTGGGGGCTGGTTTGGGTTTTCACCCTTTAACGGCCTTTTTAAGTCTAAGTGTGATTTTTGCAAATTATCGTCATACTCTCAAACCGGGAGACCCGGGACTACGCGGTCAGTTCTTACAAGTTACATTGGTCCCGTGCGCGGTGTTCGTGCCTCCTACAGGGTCGTTTGGGGGCTGGTTTGGGTTTTCACCCTTTAACGGCTTGTTTTCAAGTCTAAGTGTGATTTTTGCAAATTATCGTCATACTCTCAAACCGGGAGACCCGGGACTACGCGGTCAGTTCCTACAAGTTACATTGGTCCCGTGCGAGGTGTTCATGCCTCCTACGGGGTCGTTTGGGGGCTGGTTTGGGTTTTCACCCTTTAACGGCCTGATTTTAAGTCTAAGTGTGATTTTTGCAAATTATCATCATTCTCTCAAACCGGGAGACCCGGGACTACGCGATCTGTTCCTACAAGTTACATTGGTCCCGTGCGAGGTGTTCGTGCCTCCTACGGGGTCGTTTGGGGCTGATTTTTGTAAATTATCGTCATACTCTCAAACCGGGAGATCCAGGGACTACGCGGTCAGTTCCTACAAGTTACATTTGTCCCGTGTGAGGTGTTCGTGCCTCCTACGGGGTCGTTTGGGGGCTGGTTTGGGTTTTCACCCTTTAACGGTCTGTTTTTAAGTCTAAGTGTGATTTTTGCAAATTATCGTCATACTCTTAAACCGGGAGACCCGGGACTACGCCTTCAGTTCCTACAAGTTACATTTGTCCCGTGCGAGGTGTTTGTGCCTCCTACGGGGTCGTTTGGGGCCTGGTTTGGGTTTTCACCCTTTAACGGCCTGTTTTTAAGTCTAAGTGTGATTTTTGCAAATTATCGTCATTCTATCAAACCGGGAGACCCGGGACTACGCGATCTGTTCCTACAAGTTACATTGGTCCCGTACGAGGTGTTCGTGCCTCCTACGGGGTCGTTTGGGGGCTGATTTGGGTTTTCACCCTTTAACGACCTGTTTAAGTCTAAGTGTGATTTTTGGAAATTATCGTCATACTCTCAAACCGGGAGACCCGGGACTACGCGGTCAGTTCTTACAAGTTACATTGGTCCCGTGCGAGGTGTTCGTGCCTCATACGGGGTCGTTTGGGGGCTGGTTTGGGTTTTCACCCTTTAACGGCTTGTTTTCAAGTCTAAGTGTGATTTTTGCAAATTATCGTCATACTCTCAAACCGGGAGACCCGGGACTGCACGGTCGGTGCCTACAAGTTACATTTGTCCCGTGCGAGGTGTCCGTGCCTCCTACGGGGTCGTTTGGGGGCTGGTTTGGGTTTTCACCCTTTAACGGCCTTTTTAAGTCTAAGTGTGATTTTTGCAAATTATCGTCATACTCTCAAACCGGGAGACCCGGGACTACGCGGTCAGTTCTTACAAGTTACATTGGTCCCGTGCGCGGTGTTCGTGCCTCCTACAGGGTCGTTTGGGGGCTGGTTTGGGTTTTCACCCTTTAACGGCTTGTTTTCAAGTCTAAGTGTGATTTTTGCAAATTATCGTCATACTCTCAAACCGGGAGACCCGGGACTACGCGGTCAGTTCCTACAAGTTACATTGGTCCCGTGCGAGGTGTTCATGCCTCCTACGGGGTCGTTTGGGGGCTGGTTTGGGTTTTCACCCTTTAACGGCCTGATTTTAAGTCTAAGTGTGATTTTTGCAAATTATCATCATTCTCTCAAACCGGGAGACCCGGGACTACGCGATCTGTTCCTACAAGTTACATTGGTCCCGTGCGAGGTGTTCGTGCCTCCTACGGGGTCGTTTGGGGCTGATTTTTGTAAATTATCGTCATACTCTCAAACCGGGAGATCCAGGGACTACGCGGTCAGTTCCTACAAGTTACATTTGTCCCGTGTGAGGTGTTCGTGCCTCCTACGGGGTCGTTTGGGGGCTGGTTTGGGTTTTCACCCTTTAACGGTCTGTTTTTAAGTCTAAGTGTGATTTTTGCAAATTATCATCATACTCTTAAACCGGGAGACCCGGGACTACGCCGTCAGTTCCTACAAGTTACATTTGTCCCGTGCGAGGTGTTTGTGCCTCCTACGGGGTCGTTTGGGGCCTGGTTTGGGTTTTCACCCTTTAACGGCCTGTTTTTAAGTCTAAGTGTGATTTTTGCAAATTATCGTCATTCTATCAAATCGGGAGACCCGGGACTACGCGATCTGTTCCTACAAGTTACATTGGTCCCGTTCGAGGTGTTCGTGCCTCCTACGGGGTCGTTTGGGGGCTGATTTGGGTTTTCACCCTTTAACGACCTGTTTAAGTCTAAGTGTGATTTTTGGAAATTATCGTCATACTCTCAAACCGGGAGACCCGGGACTACGCGGTCAGTTCTTACAAGTTACATTTGTCTCGTGCGAGGTGTTCGTGCCTCCTACGGGGTCGTTTGGGGGATGGTTTGGGTTTTCACCCTTTAACGGCCTGTTTTCAAGTCTAAGTGTGATTTTTGCAAATTATCGTCATACTCTCAAACCGGGAGACCCGGGACTGCGCGGTCAGTTCCTACAAGTTACATCGGTCCCGTGCGAGGTGTTCGTGCCTCCTACGGGGTCGTTTGGGGGATGGTTTGGGTTTTCACCCTTTAACGGCCTGTTTTTAAGTCTAAGTGTGATTTTTGCAAATTATCGTCATTCTCTCAAACCGGGAGACCTGAGACTACGCGATCAGTTCCTACAAGTTACATCGGTCCCGTGCGAGGTGTTCGTGCCTCCTACGGGGTCGTTTGGGGGCTGGTTTGGGTTCTCACCCTTTAACGGCCTGTTTTCAAGTCTAAGTGTGATTTTTGCAAATTATCGTCATACTCTCAAACCGGGAGACCCGGGACTACGCGGTCAGTTCCTACAAGTTACATTTGTCCCGTGCGCGGTGTTCGTGCCTCCTACAGGGTCGTTTGGGGGCTGGTTTGGGTTTTCACCCTTTAATGGCTTGTTTTCTAGTCTAAGTGTGATTTTTGCAAATTATCGTCATACTCTCAAACCGGGAGACCCGGGACTACGCGGTTAGTTCCTACAAGTTACATTGGTCCCGTGCGAGGTGTTCATGCCTCCTACGGGGTCGTTTGGGGGTTGGTTTGGGTTTTCACCCTTTAACGGCCTGTTTTTAAGTCTAAGTGTGATTTTTGCAAATTATCGTCATTCTCTCAAACCGGGAGACCCGGGACTACGCGATCTGTTCCTACAAGTTACATTGGTCCCGTACGAGGTGTTCGTGCCTTCTACGGGGTCGTTTGGGGGCTGATTTGGGTTTTCACCCTTTAACGGCTTGTTTTCAAGTCTAAGTGTGATTTTTGCAAATTATCGTCATACTCTCAAATCGGGAGACCCGGGACTACGCGGTAAGTTGCTACAAGTTAAATCGGTCCCGTGCGTGGTGTTCGTGCCTCCTACAGGGTCGTTTGGAGGCTGGTTTGGGTTTTCACCCTTTAACGGCTTGATTTCAAGTCTAAGTGTGATTTTTGCAAATTATCGTCATACTCTCAAACCGGGAGACCCGGGACTACGCGGTCAGTTCCTACTAGTTACATTGGTCCCGTGCGAGGTGTTCATGCCTCCTACGGGGTCGTATAGGGGCTGGTTTGGGTTTTCACCCTTTAACGGCTTGTTTTTAAGAAAGTGTGATTTTTGCAAATTATCGTCATACTCTCAAACCGGGAGACCCGGGACTACGCGATCAGTTCCTACAAGTTACATTGGTCCCGTGCGAGGTGTTCGTGCCTCCTACGGGGTCATTTGGGGCTGATTTTTGTAAATTATCGTCATACTCTCAAACCGGGAGATCCAGGGACTACGCGGTCAGTTCCTACAAGTTACATTTGTCCCGTGTGAGGTGTTCGTGCCTCCTACGGGGTCGTTAGGGGGCTGGTTTGGGTTTTCACCCTTTAACGGTCTGTTTTTAAGTCTAAGTGTGATTTTTGCAAATTATCGTCATACTCTTAAACCGGGAGACCCGGGACTACGCCTTCAGTTCCTACAAGTTACATTTGTCCCGTGCGAGGTGTTTGTGCCTCCTACGGGGTCGTTTGGGGCCTGGTTTGGGTTTTCACCCTTTAACGGCCTGTTTTTAAGTCTAAGTGTGATTTTTGCAAATTATCGTCATTCTATCAAACCGGGAGACCCGGGACTACGCGATCTGTTCCTACAAGTTACATTGGTCCCGTACGAGGTGTTCGTGCCTCCTACGGGGTCGTTTGGGGGCTGATTTGGGTTTTCACCCTTTAACGACCTGTTTAAGTCTAAGTGTGATTTTTGGAAATTATCGTCATACTCTCAAACCGGGAGACCCGGGACTACGCGGTCAGTTCTTACAAGTTACATTGGTCCCGTGCGAGGTGTTCGTGCCTCATACGGGGTCGTTTGGGGGCTGGTTTGGGTTTTCACCCTTTAACGGCTTGTTTTCAAGTCTAAGTGTGATTTTTGCAAATTATCGTCATACTCTCAAACCGGGAGACCCGGGACTGCACGGTCGGTGCCTACAAGTTACATTTGTCCCGTGCGAGGTGTTCGTGCCTCCTACGGGGTCGTTTGGGGGCTGATTTGGGTTTTCACCCTTTAACGACCTGTTTAAGTCTAAGTGTGATTTTTGGAAATTATCGTCATACTCTCAAACCGGGAGACCCGGGACTACGCGGTCAGTTCTTACAAGTTACATTTGTCTCGTGCGAGGTGTTCGTGCCTCCTACGGGGTCGTTTGGGGGATGGTTTGGGTTTTCACCCTTTAACGGCCTGTTTTCAAGTCTAAGTGTGATTTTTGCAAATTATCGTCATACTCTCAAACCGGGAGACCCGGGACTGCGCGGTCAGTTCCTACAAGTTACATCGGTCCCGTGCGAGGTGTTCGTGCCTCCTACGGGGTCGTTTGGGGGATGGTTTGGGTTTTCACCCTTTAACGGCCTGTTTTTAAGTCTAAGTGTGATTTTTGCAAATTATCGTCATTCTCTCAAACCGGGAGACCTGAGACTACGCGATCAGTTCCTACAAGTTACATCGGTCCCGTGCGAGGTGTTCGTGCCTCCTACGGGGTCGTTTGGGGGCTGGTTTGGGTTCTCACCCTTTAACGGCCTGTTTTCAAGTCTAAGTGTGATTTTTGCAAATTATCGTCATACTCTCAAACCGGGAGACCCGGGACTACGCGGTCAGTTCCTACAAGTTACATTTGTCCCGTGCGCGGTGTTCGTGCCTCCTACAGGGTCGTTTGGGGGCTGGTTTGGGTTTTCACCCTTTAATGGCTTGTTTTCAAGTCTAAGTGTGATTTTTGCAAATTATCGTCATACTCTCAAACCGGGAGACCCGGGACTACGCGGTTAGTTCCTACAAGTTACATTGGTCCCGTGCGAGGTGTTCATGCCTCCTACGGGGTCGTTTGGGGGTTGGTTTGGGTTTTCACCCTTTAACGGCCTGTTTTTAAGTCTAAGTGTGATTTTTGCAAATTATCGTCATTCTCTCAAACCGGGAGACCCGGGACTACGCGATCTGTTCCTACAAGTTACATTGGTCCCGTACGAGGTGTTCGTGCCTTCTACGGGGTCGTTTGGGGGCTGATTTGGGTTTTCACCCTTTAACGGCTTGTTTTCAAGTCTAAGTGTGATTTTTGCAAATTATCGTCATACTCTCAAATCGGGAGACCCGGGACTACGCGGTAAGTTGCTACAAGTTAAATCGGTCCCGTGCGTGGTGTTCGTGCCTCCTACAGGGTCGTTTGGAGGCTGGTTTGGGTTTTCACCCTTTAACGGCTTGATTTCAAGTCTAAGTGTGATTTTTGCAAATTATCGTCATACTCTCAAACCGGGAGACCCGGGACTACGCGGTCAGTTCCTACTAGTTACATTGGTCCCGTGCGAGGTGTTCATGCCTCCTACGGGGTCGTATAGGGGCTGGTTTGGGTTTTCACCCTTTAACGGCTTGTTTTTAAGAAAGTGTGATTTTTGCAAATTATCGTCATACTCTCAAACCGGGAGACCCGGGACTACGCGATCAGTTCCTACAAGTTACATTGGTCCCGTGCGAGGTGTTCGTGCCTCCTACGGGGTCATTTGGGGCTGATTTTTGTAAATTATCATCATACTCTCAAACCGGGAGATCCAGGGACTACGCGGTCAGTTCCTACAAGTTACATTTGTCCCGTGTGAGGTGTTCGTGCCTCCTACGGGGTCGTTAGGGGGCTGGTTTGGGTTTTCACCCTTTAACGGTCTGTTTTTAAGTCTAAGTGTGATTTTTGCAAATTATCGTCATACTCTTAAACCGGGAGACCCGGGACTACGCCTTCAGTTCCTACAAGTTACATTTGTCCCGTGCGAGGTGTTTGTGCCTCCTACGGGGTCGTTTGGGGCCTGGTTTGGGTTTTCACCCTTTAACGGCCTGTTTTTAATTCTAAGTGTGATTTTTGCAAATTATCGTCATTCTATCAAACCGGGAGACCCGGGACTACGCGATCTGTTCCTACAAGTTACATTGGTCCCGTACGAGGTGTTCGTGCCTCCTACGGGGTCGTTTGGGGGCTGATTTGGGTTTTCACCCTTTAACGACCTGTTTAAGTCTAAGTGTGATTTTTGGAAATTATCGTCATACTCTCAAACCGGGAGACCCGGGACTACGCGGTCAGTTCTTACAAGTTACATTGGTCCCGTGCGAGGTGTTCGTGCCTCATACGGGGTCGTTTGGGGGCTGGTTTGGGTTTTCACCCTTTAACGGCTTGTTTTCAACTCTAAGTGTGATTTTTGCAAATTATCGTCATACTCTCAAACCGGGAGACCCGGGACTGCACGGTCGGTGCCTACAAGTTACATTTGTCCCGTGCGAGGTGTTCGTGCCTCCTATGGGGTCGTTTGGGGGCTGGTTTGGGTTTTCACCCTTTAACGGCCTTTTTAAGTCTAAGTGTGATTTTTGCAAATTATCGTCATACTCTCAAACCGGGAGACCCGGGACTACGCGGTCAGTTCTTACAAGTTACATTGGTCCCGTGCGCGGTGTTCGTGCCTCCTACAGGGTCGTTTGGGGGCTGGTTTGGGTTTTCACCCTTTAACGGCTTGTTTTCAAGTCTAAGTGTGATTTTTGCAAATTATCGTCATACTCTCAAACCGGGAGACCCGGGACTACGCGGTCAGTTCCTACAAGTTACATTGGTCCCGTGCGAGGTGTTCATGCCTCCTACGGGGTCGTTTGGGGGCTGGTTTGGGTTTTCACCCTTTAACGGCCTGATTTTAAGTCTAAGTGTGATTTTTGCAAATTATCATCATTCTCTCAAACCGGGAGACCCGGGACTACGCGATCTGTTCCTACAAGTTACATTGGTCCCGTGCGAGGTGTTCGTGCCTCCTACGGGGTCGTTTGGGGCTGATTTTTGTAAATTATCATCATACTCTCAAACCGGGAGATCCAGGGACTACGCGGTCAGTTCCTACAAGTTACATTTGTCCCGTGTGAGGTGTTCGTGCCTCCTACGGGGTCGTTTGGGGGCTGGTTTGGGTTTTCACCCTTTAACGGTCTGTTTTTAAGTCTAAGTGTGATTTTTGCAAATTATCGTCATACTCTTAAACCGGGAGACCCGGGACTACGCCGTCAGTTCCTACAAGTAACATTTGTCCCGTGCGAGGTGTTTGTGCCTCCTACGGGGTCGTTTGGGGCCTAGTTTGGGTTTTCACCCTTTAACGGCCTGTTTTTAAGTCTAAGTGTGATTTTTGCAAATTATCGTCATTCTCTCAAACCGGGAGACCCGGGACTACGCGATCTGTTCCTACAAGTTACATTGGTCCCGTACGAGGTGTTCGTGCCTCCTACGGGGTCGTTTGGGGGCTGATTTGGGTTTTCACCCTTTAACGACCTGTTTAAGTCTAAGTGTGATTTTTGGAAATTATCGTCATACTCTCAAACCGGGAGACCCGGGACTACGCGGTCAGTTCTTACAAGTTACATTGGTCCCGTGCGAGGTGTTCGTGCCTCATACGGGGTCGTTTGGGGGCTGGTTTGGGTTTTCACCCTTTAACGGCTTGTTTTCAAGTCTAAGTGTGATTTTTGCAAATTATCGTCATACTCTTAAACCGGGAGACCCGGGACTGCACGGTCGGTGCCTACAAGTTACATTTGTCCCGTGCGAGGTGTTCGTGCCTCCTACGGGGTCGTTTGGGGGCTGGTTTGGGTTTTCACCCTTTAACGGCCTTTTTAAGTCTAAGTGTGATTTTTCAAAATTATCGTCATACTCTCAAACCGGGAGACCCGGGACGACGCGGTCAGTTCTTACAAGTTACATTGGTCCCGTGCGCGGTGTTCGTGCCTCCTACAGGGTCGTTTGGGGGCTGGTTTGGGTTTTCACCCTTTAACGGCTTGTTTTCAAGTCTAAGTGTGATTTTTGCAAATTATCGTCATACTCTCAAACCGGGAGACCCGGGACTACGCGGTCAGTTCCTACAAGTTACATTGGTCCCGTGCGAGGTGTTCATGCCTCCTACGGGGTCGTTTGGGGGCTGGTTTGGGTTTTCACCCTTTAACGGCCTGATTTTAAGTCTAAGTGTGATTTTTGCAAATTATCGTCATTCTCTCAAACCGGGAGACCCGGGACTACGCGATCTGTTCCTACAAGTTACATTGGTCCCGTACGAGGTGTTCGTGCCTTCTACGGGGTCGTTTGGGGGCTGATTTGGGTTTTCACCCTTTAACGGCTTGTTTTCAAGTCTAAGTGTGATTTTTGCAAATTATCGTCATACTCTCAAAGCGGGAGACCCGGGACTACGCGGTCAGTTCCTACAAGTTACATCGGTCCCGTGCGCGGTGTTCGTGCCTCCTACAGGGTCGTTTGGGGGCTGGTTTGGGTTTTCACCCTTTAACGGCTTGTTTTCAAGTCTAAGTGTGATTTTTGCAAATTATCGTCATACTGTCAAACCCGGAGACCCGGGACTACGCGGTCAGTTCCTACAAGTTACATTGGTCCCGTGCGAGGTGTTCATGCCTCCTACGGTGTCGTTTGGGGGCTGGTTTGGGTTTTCACCCTTTAACGGCTTGTTTTTAAGAAAGTGTGATTTTTGCAAATTATTGTCATACTCTCAAATCGTGAGACCTGGGACTACGCGATCAGTTCCTACAAGTTACATTGGTCCCGTGCGAGGTGTTCGTGCCTCCTACGGGGTCGTTTGGGGCTGGTTTGGGTTTTCACCCTTTAACCACCTGTTTAAGTCTAAGTGTGATTTTTGCAAATTATCGTCATACTCTCAAACCGGGAGACCCGGGACTACGCGGTCAGTTCTTACAAGTTACATTGGTCCCGTGCGCGGTGTTCGTGCCTCATACGGGGTCGTTTGGGGGCTGGTTTGGGTTTTCACCCTTTAACGGCTTGTTTTCTAGTCTAAGTGTGATTTTTACAAATTATCGTCATACTCTCAAACCGGGAGACCCGGGACTGCACGGTCAGTTCCTACAAGTTACATTTGTCTCGTGCGAGGTGTTCGTGCCTCCTACGGGGTCGTTTGGGGATGGTTTGGGTTTTCACCCTTTAACGACCTGTTTAAGTCTAAGTGTGATTTTTGGAAATTATCGTCATACTCTCAAACCGGGAGACCAGGGACTACGCGGTCAGTTCTTACAAGTTACATTGGTCCCGTGCGAGGTGTTCGTGCCTCATACGGGGTCGTTTGGGGGCTGGTTTGGGTTTTCCCCCTTTAACGGCTTGTTTTCAAGTCTAAGTGTGATTTTTGCAAATTATCGTCATACTCTCAAACCGGGAGACTCGGGACAGCGCGGTCAGTTCCTACAAGTTACATTTGTCCCGTGCGAGGTGTTCGTGCCTCCTACGGAGTCGTTTGGGGGCTGGTTTGGGTTTTCACCCTTTAACGGCCCGTTTTCAAGTCTAAGTGTGATTTTTGCAAATTATCGTCATACTCTCAAACCGGGAGACCCGGGACAGCGCGGTCAGTTCCTACAAGTTACATTTGTCCCGTGCGAGGTGTTCGTGCCTCCTACGGGGTCGTTTGGGGGCTGGTTTAGGTTTTCACCCTTTAACGGCCTGTTTTTAAGTCTAAGTGTGATTTTTGCAAATTATCGTCATACTCTTAAACCGGGAGACCCGGGACTACGCCGTCAGTTCCTACAAGTTACATTTGTCCCGTGCGAGGTGTTCGTGCCTCCTACGGGGTCGTTTGGGGGATGGTTTGGGTTTTCACCCTTTAACGGCCTGTTTTTAAGTCTAAGTGTGATTTTTGCAAATTATCGTCATTCTCTCAAACCGGGAGACCTGGGACTACGCAATCAGTTCCTACAAGTTACATCGGTCCCGTGCGAGGTGTTCGTGCCTCCTATGGGGTCGTTTGGGGGCTGGTTTGGGTTTTCACCCTTTAACGACCTGTTTTCAAGTCCAAGTGTGATTTTTGCAAATTATCGTCATACTCTCAAACCGGGTGATCCGGGGACTACGCGGTCAGTTCCTACAAGTTACATTTGTCCCGTGCGAGGTGTTCGTGCCTCCTACGGGGTCGTTTGGGGGCTGGTTTGGGTTTTCACCCTTTAACGGCCTGTTTTTAAGTCTAAGTGTGATTTTTGCAAATTATCGTCATACTCTTAAACCAGGAGACCCGGGACTACGCCGTCAGTTCCTACAAGTTACATTTGTCCCGTGCGAGGTGTTCGTGCCTCCTACGGGGTCGTTTGAGGGCTGGTTTGGGTTTTCACCCTTTAACGGCCTGTTTTTAAGTCTAAGTGTGATTTTTGCAAATTATCGTCATTCTCTCAAACCGGGAGACCCGGGACTACGCGATCTGTTCTTACAAGTTACATTGGTCCCGTACGAGGTGTTTGTTCCTCCTACGGGGTCGTTTGGGGGCTGATTTGGGTTTTCACCCTTTAACGACCTGTTTAAGTCTAAGTGTGATTTTTGCAAATTATCGTCATACTCTCAAACCGGGAGACCCGGGACTACGCGGTCAGTTCTTACAAGTTACATTGGTCCCGTGCGAGGTGTTCGTGCCTCATACGGGGTCGTTTGGGGGATGGTTTGGGTTTTCACCCTTTAACGGCTTGTTTTCAAGTCTAAGTGTGATTTTTGCAAATTATCGTCATACTCTCAAATCGGGAGACCCGGGACTGCACGGTCAGTTCCCTGTTTTCAAGTCTAAGTGTGATTTTTGCAAATTATCGTCATACTCTCAAATCGGGAGACCCGGGACTACGCGGTCAGTTCCTACAAGTTACATCGGTCCCGTGCGCGGTGTTCGTGCCTCCTACAGGGTCGTTTGGGGGCTGGTTTGGGTTTTGACCCTTTAACGGCTTGTTTTCAAGTCTAAGTGTGATTTTTGCAAATTATCGTCATACTCTCAAACCGGGAGACCCGGGACTACGCCGTCAGTTCCTACAAGTTACATTGGTCCCGTGCGAGGTGTTCATGCCTCCTACGGGGTCGTTTGGGGGCTGGTTTGGGTTTTCACCCTTTAACGGCCTGTTTTAGTCTAAGTGTGATTTTTGCAAATTATCGTCATACTCTCAAACCGGGAGACCCGGGACTACGCGGTCAGTTCCTACAAGTTACATCGGTCCCGTGCGCGGTGTTCGTGCCTCCTACAGGGTCGTTTGGGGGCTGGTTTGGGTTTTCACCCTTTAACGGCTTGTTTTCAAGTATAAGTGTGATTTTTGCAAATTATCGTCATACTCTCAAACCGGGAGACCCGAGACTACGCGGTCAGTTCCTACAAGTTACATTGGTCCCGTGCGAGGTGTTCATGCCTCCTACGGGGTCGTTTGGGGGCTGGTTTGGGTTTTCACCCTTTAACGGCCTGTTTTCAAGTGTAAGTGTGATTTTTGCAAATTATCGTCATACTCTCAAACCGGGAGACCCGGGACTACGCGATCAGTTCCTACAAGTTACTTTGGTCCCGTGCGAGGTGTTCGTGCCTCCTATGGGGTCGTTTGGGGCTGGTTTGGGTTTTCACCCTTTAACGACCTGTTTAAGTCTAAGTGTGATTTTTGCAAATTATCGTCATACTCTTAAACCGGGAGACCCGGGACTACGCGGTCAGTTCTTACAAGTTACATTTGTCCCGTGCGAGGTGTTCGTGCCTCCTACGGGGTCGTTTGGGGGCTGGTTTGGGTTTTCACCCTTTAACGGCTTGTTTTCAAGTCTAAGTGTGATTTTTGCAAATTATCGTCATACTCTCAAACCGGGAGACCCGGGACTACGCGGTCAGTTCCTACAAGCTACATTGGTCCCGTGCGAGGTGTTCGTGCCTCTTACGGGTCCGTTTGGGGGATGGTTTGGGTTTTCACCCTTTAACGCCTTGTTTTTAAGTTTAATCTTGATATTTTCAAATTATCGTCATATTCTCAAACCGGGAGACCCTTGACTACGCGGTCAGTTCCTACGAGTTAAATTGGTCCCGTGGGGGGTATACATTCTAAATTTTTTTTATACCGTGTTTAAATATCCATGCTACACCCAAGCATACATTCTAAATTTTTTTATCTATGTTTTTTGTATTAGGCACTTAGTATTGGAGTGCCTAGGTTTTTTGTAGATGTGTTCGAGATTGAGCAAATCAATAGCTTTATAGCAGACATGTTTTTTTTCTCATTTTTTGTTGTTATTCTCTTATTCTCTTCAAAACAAAAATTGGGCATAAGATTTGGAGTCTAGGACGCTTAAGCACCCTAAAAGAGTATGCGAGAGCGCATCTAGTAACATTGATTTGTGCACCAAACAAGAGCTACGCACACATATACTATAATTAAAAAGATGGTAAACGTACATAACAAGTGAGAAACATACCTTTAGTGTATTGCTGGCCTTCTGCATTCTTCTTGTTAGCAGCTGGCCCAATACGCATGGCACTGGTTGAGCAATACCTTCCATTCATCTCAGTCATAGCACGTAATTACTCGCATTCATCTCCAAACACAACATATCGCATTCATCTCCATTCATCTCTAAACCTATAGGCCCATCTCGTAATGGCAATCCAATAAATCCTCTGCCACCCATATCGTTTTAAGCACTCTTCAGCAAGCCTAAATACACACGGTAAATTATACCTTAAAATATATATATTACACTACATAGTAAAACAAATACTTGAAAATTTGGGTGGGGCACATGCCACCCAAATTGTTTAGAATTTCAGGTGAATTCCAAGACAATGTGTGTATAAAGGCAGATTTTCCCCCAATTGTTTTCAATCACTAGCAGTATATAGAATAAAGCACATGACCATGACCATGACAACAAGGCATTTTAAAGTCCCTCGCAAGTTCTGGGACCTCAAATCCTCTACTACCTAGTGGACCCAACTTGGTGTCTCTTCTAACGAATTACTGAATTTATCAACTCATTCAATACAATCTAATCCTGATACTTTAATGAATTTATTCCATGGCCACTCCACTACCAACATCGTTTCATTACATAGGCAACTAACACTCTTGTTTTATTTAAAATCAGTACTATTTCAATAAAGATCAAAATAGTTGGAAAATACTCCCACATAAAAAACAGTTGAAATAAACAAAAATCGTAATACATGGACCGTAATGCATATTAAAGTACTCAAGGAAGATTTTGAAAATGTAAGAAACAATTTAACAAACACGTCATGAGCACCTTTTGTTGGGAGAATGGCAAGGACAATGACGCCATTGATTGACAAATTTATTAAATCTCCTCATTACCATGTTTATAAACAACTAATTAGTAACATTTGTTAGTAAAAAAACACAAGACAACATTCGAAAATCAAAATAATAATGATGAAAATGGATCAACTAATCCACATCCACAAATAAAAGAAAATAATTTCAAACACAAAATACGAAAAAGGCACTAATAAAATCCAAACTACACATACGAACCTTAACATTCTTCTAAGGAGCCTATTTCAAACGATCTAGTGTTGGTTCATGAGTTTTCATCTGTAAAATTGTAATAGACCAAACAAAATAAGTGGAGTGGAGTACTCCAAAAAATGTGGTAAATAATTGTATATAGTCAACATTGTCAACAAAGATATAATGGGGAAGGGATCGTGTTGTAGGTTGTGTAATATGTAAAACACCAAATACATTCAATAATCATAAAAGTGCTCTCTGAGCAACAAAGGCCGTGGATTAATCTAATTGTGAGGGCGGTTGTTGCACCTGACTAACTGACATTTTATCAAACATGTGAAGGTCACTCACTATTTGACATTTTTTCATCTAAGATAGAAATAAAATCCCAAATATGAGCTTAAAAATATAGCCAAGCATTAATCAAACATACGAAGTCTTAGAAACTAAAAAAATGTAGATCAAACTTTGAAAATAATAAGCAAAATAACAATTTAACTCATAATGTGTTTTATACCTTCATTTCAAGCTTCAAGCTCGAATACCTACAATCTGCAAAACAATATACACAGATAATGAATCACAAAGTTTCCAAATATGAAAACTCATTAAACCTTAAGTTCACAATGAATCACATACCTAAAATTTTCATATTACAATACCCATGAATCAAACCGCAATAACATCCCTTTGTAAAACTCCTAAATACAACAACACTCATCAGCATCATCACCTACATCAACTGATTCACGCTCCCACCACCATCCCTGATGCTAGACCACCCTCTCACCACCTCCTGCTCTTCACAGGTACCTCATCATACCCAATCCCCAAATTTCCAGCTGCCCCAGTCTAATTTCTTTGCCAAAACCTTCACCAAAATCAATTCCATCCTTTCAAGACCCAAACCCTAGGCCCCCAACCACCCGCAAACATTGCAAGACAGTTGGGAAGAGACTCGGGTCCCAACAATATTGGGAAAGACATAGAAAGAGAGAGAAGTGGTGCCCTGCGACAGCGTCTAGTGACGCCCCCACCCCTTGCGGCACCGACAATCCGAGATACCTCTCCGGACCAGAATAAGTTTGCTACTGGCGTTTGGTTCCCTTAAAGAAACTGAAACCCTAGGGGTCTTTTGTGGTCAGCAAGCAAACATTGGGTCAGGGGGTGATGTTTCAAACCGGGAGGCACTTGTCTCTGGTAAAGAAGAGAGATGTCGAGGATGAAGGAAAGAGAGAATCGGGCTTGACAGGGTGAGTGGGCGGGAGAGTGAGCGGGGGAGGAAACAAGATGGCTCCATATGAAAAGTTAATTGATTTTAGTTTTTTGTTTTTTTATTTAATCTTTCTGTTGATGTAAAAAACTAGATCACTCTAATTATTCAATCACAGATAAATAAATAAGACAAAGATTTTTAAAGTGGTTCGGCTAGGAATAAAGCCTACGTCCACTGTTATGTTATTGCTGAGTGTTTGTGGAATTCTTGATTACAAGTTCTCTCAAGAAATTCCGGTCCCCTTGAATGGGATTGATACAAGGTATTTATAGCCTCAAGGCCGTTCATGAAAGGTCTACTACATTAAATGATATACATATGAATGGGTAATATATTTAATGCGGCGTGTGCGTCAAGAATCTAATGAATAGTTGAACAGTTGTCCGTCTGATAATTGATGATACGGCCGAGGTGCAGTTCGGACCGCCTTAGTTGCTCGTCGATCAAGAGTTCCTCGGAGTACTTAGAGTATCTCGGGATGAAAGAGTTCCTCGGATGGAGTTCCTCGGCATGATAGAGCTCCTCGGTGTATTCTCGTTGCTCGGTACCAACCATGGTTGTTCAGTAAATGATCTTCCTCGCTGTTATTGTGCCACGTAGATCGACACGTGTCTTCATACTATTCGTCCACGTCAGCATATTAATTTTGGTATCAACAGAAGCCCCCAATGTTTCATATTTTGAACTTTGAAGAGTATGGAACATTCTTTCTTGGTATGTGGCAATATTAAATGTACTTCCCGGGTTTTAGGAACATTGTATTCAAATTTTCCTTCTTATTTCGCAGTTTCCGCCTTTTTGATAAGCGCTTTGATATTCGTGCAAATTTTGTCCTTTTAGCCGCCGGAAGTTTAATAATTTCTTTTTGGTAATCATTTCTTTCGCCGCTTCCCAATGTAAAGTATTTAAACTTCTTTGGTAACCATACCGTTGTCTACGTTTTTCATTCTCTGCATTCAAGCTTTCTCTTCTCTTCTTCTCTTGTGCGTTCATCTTTGTTTCCGTTCGCTGTCAACACATCTCTTTTCTTTCTGTAAGCTCTTCTTCCTTTCTTCTGCATCTCTTTTATTCAATATGGTTTATATTGTTGAATCTGTTGAGAAATTTCGTTCTGACTTTTCCATTCCTTCTTGGGTAACTCTAGAGGTTCTTTCTGAGCCTTTAGATTACTTTCGATTGGCTGAGGGACATTGGTTCCCCAGTCTTTTCATTGCTGAATGTGGTTTTTCTTTTCCCCCAAATCCATTATGTCTTGAGTTTTGTCAATATTTTGACCTTGTTCCTGCAAAAATAGCCCCCAATTCATGGAGAATAATTAACGGGGTGCATAAGTTAAATCTAACTCATGGGACTCGTATAGGGATCCCAGAAATCATGTACTGCTATAAATGGGCCACTTTAGATAATATTTATTATTTAAAAACTAGGTTTTTAAATAGAGCCCTTGTAGTTAACCTCCCTGATTCAAATAGAGCTTATTTTGAGCATGGGTTGGTCATAAAAAATTGGCAACACGCGCCTTTATCTGGGAATGAAGTATACAACGGTCCCAGATGCCGCCCATACGGCAATGGGATAGGTTTATTTTTCATTTTTATTTTACTTATGAAATTGCGTATTCATCATGTTTGACAAAATGTGTGACTGAGATTTATGTATTTATTTGCAGTTGATAGTAAAAGAAAAACTCCAAAAGAGTCGGAAGTGAATATCAAGCATTTAAAACTTATCTGGAATTTGCATAAGACGATTGCAGACGAGCACATTAGATCTGCATCATATTTGCTGCAGTATAAGAGCTACACAACCTCTTATACTGCTCGCCCTGTTGAACCAGCCTCAACACCAGAAAGTTCATCTTCAGATTCTCATATTCCCCTATCTCATAGAATGGGCAAGAAAAGAGCTCCTCCTGCTCTATTTGGTGACACTTCCTCTGCTGTTGGAGCCCAGAAAGGCAAAATTGATGTCCCAGAGGGGACTAAAAAAGTAGATGCTGGTTCCTTCAAAATTGCCGAGAAGCCCCCAGTGGCCCCGAGCAAGAAAAATGCTCCTGCTGATGTAATTGCCATCTCTCCGACCAAGACTTCTTCCTTGGTTGATGCTGCTGACCGTCCTTTGAAGAGATTGAGGAAATCATCCTCGGTTAATCTTGCTGGAACTGCGTCTTCTCTACCCGCTGGTGGTAGTAGTATTTCAAAAATCATTCTTCCGAGCTCTTCAACGAGCTCAGTTATACCCGAGGTTCTCGGGGTTGATGAAAAGATTCCTAGGGATACACTGACATCCCTTGCTGCTCGCCATCTTTCTTCAGTAAATTTCTCATACCTTTAGTCTTTCTTTTCTTTTTCCTGAAATCTTGTATTTGTGTTAACTCTATTGTTTTTCTTACCTTTCAGCTGGTTAACTGTTTCAATACCATTGTGAAGAAAGATCAAGCTATTAAAGCTTCCACTTCCTCGTCCGATGTTGACGATGCTTTGTTGGGTTTAACCCAATCTGTCAAGGAATCTCACCAACAGTACATCGAGGAGAAAACTGTTTGGGAGACAAAATTGGCTGTGGCTGATAAGATGAAGATGGCCGAAACCTCCAAGAATTTGGAGGAGAAAATTAAAGATCTGGAAGTTAAACATCAGGAATCTGATGATAAATTGAAGAAGGCAGAAGAAGAAATATCTACTCTGCGAGATATTAAAGTTAAGAAAGAGGAACTGGAGGTGAAGCTTTCCTCGGAGAAATCGAGGAGAAAAGTTGCTATCAAGAAACATTTCAGTGTTGGTTGGGAGAAAGGATGGGAGAGAGGGATAGCTGCAATGACGTCCCAAGTCCAATATGGGGAGTTGAAATACTTCTATGATGGTTGGGTAGCTGCTCTGCAAGAGCTAAAAGTCCAAGATAATTCTGAGCTATTCCAAAGGCATCTCCCTGGTCTTCCTCCACCAATTGAGGAAGAAGAAGAAGATGAACCTGCATCAGATGAATCTTCCATAGCTGTGGATGTCCCAATCTCTGCTTCTCAACCCTCTATCATTGAGGACATTTCTTCTATGCCTCCTCCTGCTGAGAGGATTTCTGCCGACCAAGCTGTTGTTATCACCGAGCAACCGAGCTCCTCGTCCCAGCCTCCCGAGAAAGTCTTGGGAGACAAGGAAAAGGTGTGAAGTTGTTCGGTATCATTCTTATCTTTTATTATTTGTAATCGAACACTGTAATCCTTTTATGATCTAATAAAATACTTCTTTACTCATCGTCGTTATTGATGATTCTTTGTTGATTGTTGTCTTTTTCTTGTCTTTAGTTTGTTGCTAGAATGGAACTAATCTCTTCTCATGATACCGAGCTGATGCAGCAATGTCACCAATACTATAGGGCTGGTCATACGGACCTTAGTTCTTCTGAAATTGCTGACATTCTTGGTCATGATGCTTCAGAGCAGGCAACTGAGGCTTATCGGTATTTGAAAAGTTTACTCGACCGAGCTGTAGCTAACAATATCGCTTATTATGAATTGATTGAAGAGCTGCATTGTTCTTTAAAGGATCTTCAAAATCAACATAACGAATCAATGGCTTTGTTGCATGAAGATTATGAAAATAGATACCAGCAGCTTTCTTCAGAAACAGGCCACAAGAAAATCATTGCTGGGTATGACATCAGGGAGAGGACTTTAAAAGGTGAAATTGAAGCCTGCAGACAAATCGCTGAGATCCTGGAGCAAGAAAATAACAATTTGCAGAAAAAATTAGTTCAGTATGAATCTGCTGCTTCATCCTCTACTGCATTAATACCAGTCACTGATGAAGGGTTCTCATTCTTAGAAGTCGAAAACGCCAAACTGAGGCAAGAGCTGGAGGATTTAAGAAGATCTTCCATTTCTGGAACTGCTCGGGGACGAGGAAGGAGTTCTCGGGGGCGAGGAAGAATCATCGAGGAGCAAAATTCTCCAATTGCTTCTCGGAGCCGATCAAGAGTTCTTAGCCGTAATGTTGAAGAATCTCGTACCCAATCTACTCTGGAAACTCAAGCATTCCAACTGAATGTTAAGGATCGTGCTCTATCTGATTTGTCTAAGAAAAATTTATCTTTAGAGGATCAATTGACTGCGATGAAATCTGATCTGAATAATAAAGATGCTCTTATCAAGAACTTTCTCGAGCAAGTAGATAGATTAACTTTCCAATTCCATAAACAACCTCGGGAGTTCTGGAATGCGGGTTATAATGAAGCTCTTTACCATTTGGATGATCGCCTTGAAAATGCTAACAACGAAGGTTATAAGCAGGGATGGTTGAACGCCCTGGGTGTATTAAAATTGGAACAAGGTCATTATTTATGGGATTATCATGCTCCTGGATTGCTAGACTTGCCTGTTCCTCCCTATAAATTGGATATGGCATGGATTCCTGCTCGCTCCATTCCTCGGAGTTTAATCTCTAAATATCTTGGTGATTATAACCTTCATTCTCAAGTTGAAGTATCTCGTCCTGAGCACCTGTTGGATACTCCTACAATAATGAATGTCAGAATGCTGAAGGACATGAACTTTATTAATTCTCCTCTGTGTCTAGAGGATCCTCCTGCTGGCGATGAACCTGTCTCAAAGGACAAAGGAAAGAAACCAATAGAGTAGGAATCTTTAATGTAATAGTTAGCACATTCATGTAACATGTAATACATTTTTATCTTAATGAAAGAGTTTCATTTTCTGTTTTGCCAATAGCTATTTTTCTGTTTGCAAATTATATGGTTCATCAACCAAATTAGAATTTATAATAAGCATAATTGTTCAAAATTGTTTCCAACCAACCAAGGTGGATAAATAATGTTTGTCGACCAACCATAGTTGATGGGTTTCTATCCCTGACCAACCATACTTGGTTCAATTTTCAAATATAAACATGTGTCCGACCAACTAAGGTCAATACTTTTATCCTCGTCGACCAACTACAATTAGTGGGTTTTTATCTCCGACCAACCATACTTGGTACAGTTTTCAATATTTTGTTCTTTAAAGAACTTTTTGTAATAATGTTACCTCCCGACAAACATAAGTTGTAATGCGAGAGTATATAAAGTCTTACCAACCGTAGTTGATCATGCTGGTCTACACCTCCTAATCAAAGGAGTAGTAGGGTTCTTTCGAACTTTTTGGCTCCTTGGAGCATATCCTCCTAACCAAAGGAGGTTGGCTACTTATAGCACTTTTGCTCCGTAGAGCGCTCCAGAGAGCTTATCCTCCTAACCAAAGGAGGTTGGCTACTTATAGCACTTTTGCTCCGTAGAGCGCTCCGGAGAGCTTATCCTCCTAACCAAAGGAGGTTGGCTACTTATAGCACTTTTGCTCCGTAGAGCGCTCCGGAGAGCTTATCCTCCTAACCAAAGGAGGTTGGCTACTTATAGCACTTTTGCTCCGTAGAGCGCTCCGGAGAGCTTGACTCCGTAGAGCATGACTCCGTAGAGCATGACTCCATAGAGCAGTCTTCTTCTTTGACTCCGTAGAGCATGTCTTCTTCTTATCAAGTAATGTAGTGTTCAACACTAGTATTCCCCGAAAAACTTTCAACAGAAAGAAAATGGTGAACCATCCTCGTTTTATTCATAATGAAGGAAATGCTTTACATTTTACATTACTGATAATACTTTCGCAGGTGTTCAGCATTCCATGCATTCTGAAATTCTTCTCCTTCTAGAGTTGCTATTCTGTAGGTTCCAGGTCGAACAACCTCTGTAACTCGGTAAGGTCCATGCCAATTTGCTTCCAGTTTATTCTGTTTCTGAATGACTTTCTTCAGCACATAATCACCTTCCTTCAAATCGCATTTCTTCACCCTTTTGTTGTAGAACAGAGCTGTTCGTTGTTGATAAGCAGCATTCCTAATGGCTGCCTCTTCTCTTACTTCTTCGAGCATGTCCAAATCCATTCTTCTCATCAAATCACTGATCGGAGAGTTGAAATTCAGCACTCTATGCGTTGGGAGACCCAACTCGGCCGGTATCACAGCCTCACTTCCAAATGCTAGCATATATGGTGATTCTCCAGTTGCTGCTCGGGGAGTTGTTCGGTAGGCCCATAATACTGATTGGAGCTCATTAATCCAATTTGCTTTAGCTTCACTTAGCCTCTTTTTCAACCCATTCAGTAATGTTCTGTTCGTCACTTCAGTCTGTCCATTGCTTTGGGGATGTCCTGGTGCTGAATGAAACTTCAAGACGTTCGACTGATGACAATAGGCAGCAAATTCTTCATTATCAAATTGTGTTCCATGATCTGTGATGAAAGCATGAGGGAGACCATATCGACAAATGATATTCTTCCATATAAACTGGTATACCTTCTCGTACGTCATATTGATAAGAGGCTCAGCTTCCACCCACTTAGTAAAATAGTCCACTGCAACTACGAGATACTTGAATCTTCCTCGGGTGATCGGCAGTGGTCCAACCAAATCAATTCCCCACATGGCAAATGGCCAAGGGGAAGTTATTGGTGTTAGCAATGCTTGTGGAGTTCGTCGGATGGAGGAAAAACGTTGGCATTTGTCACATTTCTTGGCATAGGCTATACAATCAGCCCTCATTGTCGGCCAGTAATATCCCTGTGTCATCACTCTTTGTAAAAGTGTTCGACCTGCTACATGAGCTCCACAAGATCCTTCATGGATTTCTTCAATCAATTCTTTCACCTCAGTGGGATGTACACATCTCTGCAAACCTGCCATAATTCCTCGTCTATACAAAATACCATTAGTTAATACATACCGGGCAGCTTTATACTTCAGTTTCTTGGCAGCGAGTTTGTCCTCCGGCAATTCGCCCTCTTCAACATATTTCCTGATTGGATCCATCCAAGATGGTCCTAAATCAAGAGTAATCACATTCGTTGTCAGATCTTCATCTATGCTCCGACCTTCTAATACTTCAATCGGTATGGTTCTTCGCATCTCGGTACGAGTAGCTGATGCTAGTCGGGCCAGTGCATCTGCTTGTACATTCTCCATCCTCGGTATTCTCACCAATTGAATGGCATCAAATTCTGTCAACAATTTCATCACCTTTGCATGATATTTGATCATTAAGTCTCCTTTAATCGCATATATTCCCATCATCTGATTCACAATTAATTGAGAATCACTGAATACCATCACCTGTTGTGCTTCCATAGTCTTTGCTAGATTAAGACCTGCTATCATGGCCTCATACTCCGCTTCATTGTTAGAGGCTTTGAATTGGAATCGCAAAGCATATTCCATGTCAATCTCGTCTGGGGTGATCAAAACAATTCCTGCCCCACAACCAGCTGTGCATGATGATCCATCTACATATAATCTCCATGTAGGTATTTCGTCTTCAAATTTCTTATCTGTCAGAGTTCCTCGATAAAATATCTGCTGTTTTCTTCCATCATCCCCCGGTATCTTTCGCTCCTCGTCAGTCATCTGCTCGTACTCTTTTACCAACCGTGGCTGGTCTGAATTTGAATATAATGATTTCTCTACATCCACAAGTCCTTTTACCAACCTTGGTTGGTTTGGACCTATTTCTGCTGATCCTGTATCGTCCACAGGTAGGTCAGCAAATGTTTCTGTTGATCCTGTATCGTCCACAGGTAACTCAGCAGGCATCTTTTGCTCCTCGGGGGTATCAGGGTATGTGAACTCTGCTATAAAATCTGCTACAGCCTGCCCCTTCAATGATGATCTGGGCTCATACACAATATCGTATTCACCAAGTTCTACTGCCCAGTACATCAGTCTCCCTGATTTTTCTGGCTTATGGAAGGCTTGTCTCAATGGCATATCAGTATAAACAATGATGGTATGGGCTTGGAAATATGGCCTCATTCTTCTGCTTGCCTCAATTAGTGCCAATGCCAATTTTTCTAGCTTTGGGTACCTGATTTCTGCACCTCGGAAAGCCTTACTTGTGTAATAAATTGGCTTCTGGATTCCATTCTCCAATCTGATCAACGCTGAACTGACTGCGTTCTCTGATACTGCCAAATACAAATACAACTTTTCTCCTGTTATTGGTCTGGACAACAGTGGAGGTGTTCCCAAATATTTCTTCAAGTCTTGAAAAGCTTTTTCACATTCCTCATTCCACTCAAAGGTTTTTCGAAGTGTTTTGAAGAATGGTATGCATTTATCAGTTGCTCGAGATACAAATCTGTTGAGCGCTGCAACTCGTCCGGTAAGACTCTGCACTTCTTTCTTCGTCGTCGGAGATCGCAGCCCTAGAAGAGCTTTGATCTTATCTGGATTTGCCTCAATACCTCGCTGATTGACGATGTATCCGAGGAACATTCCTTCTCGTACTCCAAAGGTGCACTTCGTCGGGTTAAGCTTCATTTGGTATTTATCCAATTGATCAAAAGTTTGACTCAAGTCAATCAAATGATCAGTAGCTTTCTTGCTTTTAGTGAGCATGTCATCGACATAGACCTCCATGTTGCGGCTGATTTGTTCGGTAAAAACCTTGTTCATCAACCGCTGATATGTTGCACCTGCATTTTTTAAACCAAAAGGCATAACATTATAACAATAAGTTCCCCTAGGGGTAATAAAAGAAGTACTTTCCCTGTCTTCAGGTTTCATTTTGATCTGGTTGTAGCCAGAGTAAGCATCCATGAAGCTGAGTAGCTCGTGTCCCGAGGTAGCATCCACCAGTTGATCAATTCTGGGCAGTGGAAAATGATCCTTGGGGCATGCTTTATTGAGATCGGTGAAATCGACACACATTCTCCATTTGTTGTTTTTCTTCTTTACCATCACCACATTAGCCAACCAATCTGGATATTTTACATCTTCAATGAATTGGGCTTTCTGGAGTTTCTCGACTTCCTCCTGTATGGCCTGATTCTTCTCGGGACTAAACACCCTTCTTCTCTGCTTTACAGGTTTAATCTCCTTATTCACATTGAGTTCATGACATAAGAAGTTTGGATCTATTCCTGGCATGTCTTCATGACTCCAAGCAAAAGTATTTTTCCTATTCTTCAAGAAAGCTATCAACTCCTCTTTTATCGACATATCCAACGATGAACCTATCTGGGTTATTCGTTCAGGATGTTCGTCGTCCAAAATAACGTTTTCTGTAGATTCCATCACCTGTCCTTTTACAAGTTGAGATTCATCCCTGGGATCAAGAGTTTCAATTTCTGTACCTTCTTCCACCTGGTAAGTTGTAGTCTTTTTCATCGATCCTTCTAGTTCTTCTTGCTCGGCCGACGAATAATAGCATTCCCGAGCTACTTTTTGATCACCTTTCACCACTCCAACTCCAAAATTTGTTGGGAATTTCAAACATTGATGTACTGTAGAAGGAACGGCTTCGAACTTCTTCAATCCAACTCTTCCCATGATGATGTTGTAGGCTGACTGCACATTCTTATCCATCACAAAGAATCGTATTCTTTCTGTTCGACAAACAGGCCAGGTTCCAATGAATATATCCAACTTGATCGTCCCAAGTGGAAAAACTTTCTCGCCAGCAAAACCCAGAAGGGGTCTGTGATAAGGTTCTAATTGGGATAATTTCAAATTCAGGCTATCAAAGCATGAATAGTACATGATGTCTGCCGAACTACCATTATCTACCAACACCCTTGAAATGATCACGTCCTTCATTCTCATTTTAATCACCAAAGGATCATCATGAGGGTAAAGAACACCTGCCAGGTCATTTTTTGAAAAACCAATTACTAGCTTCTCTTTGTTTACCTTCCTCGGACGATCATCCTCGGCCAGGTTTATTCGCTGAATATATGAGCAAGCTTGAGCCTCTCCGAGATAAGCTTTTCTTTCTGCAGTAAGGTCTCCTCCTCCTGCATCTCCCCCTGTAATAACGTTACAATGAAATGATCCAAAACGTATGGAAAATACCTCTCGTTCAGGTTTTCTTGGCTTCTTGGGAAGATCGGGGTCATCATCTGGATCCTCTTCATGGTCCTTCCTCTTATTCTCCTCTGCACGACGAGGAGATCTAGATCTCTTTCTAATTCTGTCCTCATTTGTCCTCTCACCTCTGCGATCTACATACTTTGATAATTTTCCTCTTCGAATGAGTGTTTCAATCTCGTTCTGAAGGGCTATACAATTTTTGGTCATATGGCCATGATCTTTGTGAAACTCGCAATATTTGGTCTTATTCCTCATGTCTGGATCTGACTTCAGTTTCTCTGGCCATTTGATTTCCTCGTTATTCCTGATTTCTTCTAAAACATGATTAATACCCATTCTCAATGGAGTATAATTATCATACTTCTTTAGGGCTTCCAACTTTATCCTGTTATTCCTGGAATATTTGTCACCACCATTGCCTTTCTGATCTTTCTTCTTAGAATTGTCGACCTCCACTTTAACTTCTTTATCCATATTCTTCTTCGCAGTCATAGCCTCCTCGGCATTCATGATTTTGGCCGCCTTTGCCATCAATTCCGACATATTTTTAGGCGGATCTTTGGCCAGAGTATAGTATAGCTTGTTAGGCAGCAAACCACTCATCAAA
Organism: Sambucus nigra; assembly: GCA_949130495.1. Classification (NCBI taxonomy): domain Eukaryota; kingdom Viridiplantae; phylum Streptophyta; class Magnoliopsida; order Dipsacales; family Adoxaceae; genus Sambucus; species Sambucus nigra. The sequence goes on from OX422220.1 coordinate 526,180,104, forward strand.
GCAGTGATTGCTGTCTTTTCTTCATAATCTATGACTTCCAACTTTTCGTTATTGAAACGAGTTATGTAATCTCTAGTACTTTCACCTGATTTCTGTCTAACACTTAGCAAGTGTGCTACTCGCTTTACCGGCTTTGCTCCAAAACAAAAATTACCAATAAACAGCTCGGCTAACTGAACAAAAGTTGAAATCTTACCCCGAGGAAGATTATTGTACCATATCTGTGCAGATCCGGTAAGAGTTCCCGAGAATGCTCTACACCTCATCTCGTCGGGGACAGCATAAATATCTGCAGCAGCTTGGTACTGTTCTATATGAAGTACAGGATCTGTCTTACCATCGTACTTGGGGGTCACTACAGGTGCTTTGAATTTCGACGGTGTAGGGAAATCCACAATGGCTTGCACAAAAGGTGTCCCTTGAACAAAAGTTCTCTGTAAGGGGTTCCTCGCCTTAGCCATTTCTCCCAGTCTATCCTCCAATCGTTGAATGGAACCTTTCCATGCTTCATTCCCTTCCTCGGGCCGCCTAGTCCGAGCAACTGATTGCCCTGACGTAGCTTCCTGAGATTTATCTCGACGAGTAATTGGTCGTGATTGTGCAGATCTTTCTCTCGAACCTGGTGGTGGTCGAAAACTTCCTGATGGAGCCCTAGGTGGACTCATGTTCCTCCTTGGTCCTAACCGACTGAAAGGAGACACCCTGCTTAATCTTTCTAAAGTGCTAGTTCTCTCAGGAGAAAGAGAGATATGTTGATCTGTATCCGTAGCCTGTATTGATGAAGTTCGTCCAGGTTGATAAGAAAAATCATTGGATTCCCCATTGCGATATGACCCAATACGTCTGGATCGTGATTGCCCATGATCAGTCCTTTGCCCTGAATAAGTAGGTATACTGCCTTGAAGAGTTTGAAGGAGTTGCCTCATAGATTCTTGCATGGCGGTTTGTCCCTGAGCCAGATTCGTCATAATTCCTGCCAGATCTGGAGATGTAGATAGATTTGGAAGATTTCCAGTATTTCCAGCATTCCGATTACTGGATTCTGGATTATCTGCCATTAGTGACAAATGATTTTTATGAAAAACGATAACAACAGTCGTTTCCCACAGACGGCGCCAATCTGTTGATGTAAAAAACTAGATCACTCTAATTATTCAATCACAGATAAATAAATAAGACAAAGATTTTTAAAGTGGTTCGGCTAGGAATAAAGCCTACGTCCACTGTTATGTTATTGCTGAGTGTTTGTGGAATTCTTGATTACAAGTTCTCTCAAGAAATTCCGGTCCCCTTGAATGGGATTGATACAAGGTATTTATAGCCTCAAGGCCGTTCATGAAAGGTCTACTACATTAAATGATATACATATGAATGGGTAATATATTTAATGCGGCGTGTGCGTCAAGAATCTAATGAATAGTTGAACAGTTGTCCGTCTGATAATTGATGATACGGCCGAGGTGCAGTTCGGACCGCCTTAGTTGCTCGTCGATCAAGAGTTCCTCGGAGTACTTAGAGTATCTCGGGATGAAAGAGTTCCTCGGATGGAGTTCCTCGGCATGATAGAGCTCCTCGGTGTATTCTCGTTGCTCGGTACCAACCATGGTTGTTCAGTAAATGATCTTCCTCGCTGTTATTGTGCCACGTAGATCGACACGTGTCTTCATACTATTCGTCCACGTCAGCATATTAATTTTGGTATCAACACTTTCCAAATTTGATACGGTTTTGGCACCTTTTTAAACCGTGCCAGATTTTGGCGCGGTTTTAAACCGTGCCAGATTAATAATGAACCGTGCCAAATTCTGGCACGGTTTTAAACCGTGCCAGAATCTCCTTGCCTCAGCGTGCCAGATTAGCATTTTTGGTGTAGTGATAATAGTATTATACTATTAATGACAATTTCTACAAAATTGTCATAAAGTTAATTTTCAAAGTGTCATAAAAAGGTATTTTTCTTGTAGTGTGAGCGTAGTCTCTAACCTTAATTGTGATATTCTTACTAACCAAGTTGTAACTGCACATCATAATCCTCCAAACTATCGAAGGTATTACCAGGGTCCCCTTCTGATCGTGCTGGAATACTTCGTGATGATGTTATTATCCAATGTGGCGGAAATGTTGTTACTGGTTTCTTGGAGGTATATCTACTTTAGCAGCTGTTGTTACTGTTCTTTGTTTACCTTCATTTATGGGGCTTATATAGAGGAGAGGAGTAGAGTTATCTTGAGAATCTTTTGACGATTAATCGTTTGAAATGTTGGCTTAATCTTTTCACCTAACGGTACCAGTTCTTTGAGAAAATTTGGGACAAGGTTGGGGAATCTGTGGAGGTGATTGTTATAAGAAAAGGGAAGCGCGACTTTTTAAAGCTGACTATGGCGATTGATTAGACAACTCCAGTCTCCAGATAAATTAAACAGGTAAATTTTGTCTACGTGTTTCGGTTTATATATATATATATGTGTGTGTGTGTGTGTGTGTGTGTGTGTGTGTGTGTATCAAACTTCATACTGATTTTGAACCATGTGACTTGTCTTGTTGTCAGTTGGCCTCTTCCCAAAGAGTACAGTTTACGTGTTCAAGAAGTTCGAAACTCCAATGACTATGGTGGCGACTATGGGAGTGAGTGTTCAGAAAATATAGGTTAAGGTTTTCATTTTATATTTATAGAGGAAATTGGAATAAGGGAAGTAAGAAGAGAGTGTATGGGCGAGAAAAAATAGTATGCCTTTTATTTGAAAAATGAACCCAACGTAAAAAAATGAGGACTCAAAGACGCATATGTTGCATATACCTGCTATAGCGGTAAACTGGGCCCGCTATAACGGTTTCTAATCTGCTATAACGGCTCCTCGAGCCCGCTATGGCAGACCATAAATTTAAACAGCACCTCCAAAACCAATTATCTTCCCCCGCATATGAAACCCTCAAAACTTAATCTTTCTCCTCAAGCAAAGCTCCAATAAACAATATAACCCTAACTTAAAATCCAAAATACCCATAAGTGCAATTCATTTGTTTAAGTTACAAAATTTACTATATTAGCTCTAACTTTTATATAATTAAATATTTAACCCCAAAGCTTTAAAACTTAACCGAATGGGCATTAAAATTCCAATTTGACTTCTTTTAACTTGATAAATTCATCACATCACTTCATTTAATTATAATGACACAAAAATAACTTTAATTTCTCATAACCAAATATGGGTGCCTTCTTAATTCAATAAATTATTATTAATTAATTAACCCTTTAAAAATAACGAGGTATTACATCACAGGTTGAACTTACACTCGAGTACATCCCAAAGATGTTGAAATGCTTTGAGGCATCTAGAACGGGGACCAAACCCTATGTTGTTCCTATAATTTTCTTATATGGTGTGTATATCATTTGGACTTGCCATCCTTTTATCCTAGTCATAGTATTGGATCGTCAATTACAGAAAGAAATTATATTCCTTTGCAGTGGCCCATGGTGGGTGATCAGGGGCGGACCCACCATAGGCCCAGGTGGGGCGGCCGCCCCAGTTCAATTTAAAAAAAAATTAGTGGTGTTTTGGTCCAAGAGTATGCTGGGTTGCTGGTGTGGGTTTTTTGGTCAGTTTTTTGGAGGTTATGTGACTAGATCTGCAAGTCATTTAAAGTTGAAGTTTTATGGGGTTGTCTTTAAGGAGGGTTGTTATTCTTTGATGGGTTGATTTCTCCTGGGTAGTTTGAGACTGTTGGATGATCTTTTCTTAAAGTTTTTGCTGATATGGTGTTGCTGGTGGATGGGCCTTTTTTATTTCGGGTGGTTTTTCTCAGAGATGTTTTGTTTTGTTTGTGTTTGTGGCCTGTTTTGTTTGAGGTATTGTGGGCTGGTATCGTGGAGTTAATGGTTTTTGTCTACCTGGTTTACTTCTGAAGCCACACGTGTTAGAGAGGTGTCAGTTGTTTATCCTCTTGTTTTTGTCTAGAGTCTTCTTGTTTTGTACGTTGTTTCTTGGGTTTTTGGGCTGGATTTGATTTTGTTTGTTTCTTGGGCTTTTGAGATGGCTGGTTGACTCGTTGTATAGGCTCTTGTTGTGCAACCAGTTTGTTCCGATCTGAGGTGTTGTTCATATAGTTTCTTTGGGCCTTGCTTTTTTTTTTAAGGACATATATCAAATAGTCCCTCGAACATTTTTTAATACTCATTTAGTCCAAGCTTTTTTATTTTGCCTCAAAAAGTCCTTTGCCACATATTTTGGAGAGGGAGTGCCGCTGGCGCGGACCTCTAAAAATAAGAGGATATTGATGCTTGAGGGACTAAATGGGTTAAATTAAAAATATGTGTCCTTTTTAAAAAATATACATTTATAGCAGGGACTATTCAATAATTGATCCTTTTTTTTAATATATTACATTTTATATAAAAAAAAAAGGTTAAAAGTTGCAAAAAAAAAAGTAAAAACAACAAAAAAAAATCGGCTCAGGGGCTCCCGCCTCGAACCCCCGGATTTCGTCAGAATTTTTCGCCCCACTTCACTCAATTTCCTGGATCCGCCAATGTGGGTGATACATTGTTGTTATAAAAATATGAATTCAAAAGATGCTTAATAGTTGTGTTTTGGGAAAAACTCAGTTATGGCAATGCCTTGATTTTTTTTTCCGGGTGGGTGGGTGGGGGGCCGATAACCTGACCTACTTACTGTATGTAGCATCCATAGGGGCACTTTCCAGTTAAATTTTGCAGGATGCTATTTATCTGATTGTAATAGTAGGATGTTATTTATTTGATAGTGTAAAGCAATTGCTTCTTTGGTATATTTAGCTAACATAACTGCATGAATCCTAACTTAGCTAGGCAGCTATGCTTGGTATTGGTTCTATCACACATCTCTTCTTCTCTTCTTCTAGACATATCCACTCGTAACTGTGTTTGTTTATAAATGGACCCATAGATACTTAAAATAACAAATAGATACTTTATTAATTAGGGTCCCCGCTAACGGTATAGGGTACCACCCACCCCCACCCCACTGCCGTCTTTCGGAGCTCCGACAGTCTCATCGGAGATCCAACAGCTGACAAGAGGGGTGGGGGATGTAAAGAAAAGTTTTAGAAATTAGTAAAGGGACCTATTTATAAGGGGAACATGGAAGTGAGCTTGGCTGTTTGGAACACCTCTCAAAAGGGGTTTTGGAACACCTCTCAAAAGGGGTTTTCTCCCATTTAGCCTTAAATCAATGGGAAATAGATTTAATTCAATTTTGGTTATTTTTAAAGAGCAACGTATATAAAAAAATTGTTTGGCTAACAACATATTAAAACATATTGTCAAGTACGAGTTAAGTTGGCTAAAAAGCAAGATGGATTAAAAAATAAACAATTGAGGAACGCAACTGTTGTACAGATGATGTAGTACAACAAAATATATACAATTGTTGAAATCCATTTAAAAGTAAAAAAAGCTGAGTTGGGAGAGAGAGAATGCAGACCGCTAATCCCACTCCACGTGAAGCACTCCAAAATATTATAACATGACCAGAAAACCCTTAAACATCTTTACAAACTGTTACTCTTTTGAGACACTTGAATAATAAACAAATTACATAAAATTGATTTGGCTTTTCAAGCAATAAAATTGTATGTACGTAATAAGGGAATGATTAAAAATAAAAATTAAATATTAAAAGTAGCAGTTTAATTGACAATACTAAGGGACTGATTAAAAATAAAAATAATTGTTTGATTTAAACTAATTAAAAAGTGCAAGTATGATAATAATTCGAAAAAAAAGAGTAATGCAAAAAAATACAGACTTGTGTCGTGTCGTGTCGCGTTTGTGTTAAAAAAAGTCTTGTATTATCTTATCGTGTCGGCCTAAAAAATTTATTTTGGACACAACGCGATACGACACAAGTTTGTATATTTTTATCCGATACCAATACGATCCATTTAAAACACGACATGAAATGACTAACATTTGTGTTATTTTAATGTTTTTATGTTTGGGCCCCTTAACTTCTAACTCCTTTATTTATTTACTTTGACTTGTTTATCGTGTCTTTAATTAAAATTTATATCATAATATTATATACGTAAAATTTATGTCATAATGTTATTACGCAAACACAATCTAATTAAAACACAACATGACCCAGCACGATGCGAAATCTCATGTTTTTTTACCAAACACAAACATAACCTAAAAAAATAAGCAACACGACATGAACTAGCAAGCGAAACTTCACAAAACTTTATTTCAACACTGAACACAATGTTAGTCATTTCACGTCGAGTTTTAAATGGGTTGTGTTCGTGTGTGATAAAAAAATACAAACTTGTGCCGTGTCGTGTTGGTATCCAAAATAAATTTTTTGGGTTGGTGCGATAAGACAATACAAGAGTTTTTTGGACATAAACGCAACATGACACGACACAAGTTTGTATTTTTTTTGCGTTACTCTTTTTTTTATAATTATTATCATACTTCCACTTTTTAATTATTGTTAATCAAATAATTATTTTTATTTTTAATCAGTCCCTTAGTATTGTCAATTAAACTGCTACTTTTAATATTTTATTTTTATTTTTAATCAGTCTCTTATTATGTATATACAATTTTATTGCTTGAAAAGTTAATTCAGTTTTATGTAATTGTTTTATTATTCAAGTATCTGAAAAGAGTAAATGTTTGTAAAGATGTTTAAGGATTTTCTGATCATGTTATAATACTTTGGAGTGCCTAAGTATAGAGGTGGAGTGGGATTAGCATACATTACCCTTTTTTTTTGGGTGACAACAGGAAAGAAAAACATCTTTTCATCTCAACTTTGTATTCAACATCTTCTCATCTCACAGAGCTATTTAGGATCGGTTCCCCTAAACAAGTGGATACAATTGGGGCTGCTTTTGGTCTAGAGTTAAAGATTTTCTAGCTAAATTTTCCTACTTCAGATTCTGACATTTGAGTTTATTTTTAAGAATGAATTTTTAGTATTTCTGAGAAGTAGAACTTATCTTTCCCATTTAGAGCTTTGTTTGTTTTGATTATGAAAAGATTACTTAAAATACTAAATTTGCCCAATCCAGACTTCCAATGTTTGAGAATTCCTCCCACGTGGCAACTTATCCTGGCCGTTTAGAACGAGAGGAAACTTTTCATATTCCCAAAGTTTCTCACTTCTAATATTATATAAAGACAAATTTACCAATCGTTTATTTCAAAAATATTTTCACTAAAATCTCTCTCAAAACCTTCTCAATCCAAAATTATTTCTCTACCAAAAACAACTTTGAAAATATCCGTCTAAAGACTAAGGGGCTGTTTAGTTGTGGAAAATATTTTTCAGTTTTCAGTTTTCAGTTTTCAGTTTTCAGTTTTCAGTTTTCATCTCCATTTTCACTTTTTATTTTCTGTGGAAAATTTTGGAAAACTAGAAAATGCGTTCATTCGTTAAAAATATGAAATCATTTTCTACCTGTTAATATTCAAAAACTGAAAAATTTGTTCAAAAACTAGAAAACGCGTTCAGTCGTTAAAAATATGAAATCATTTTCTACATGTTAATATTCAAAAACTGAAAAATTTGTTCAAAAACTAGAAGATGCGTTCATTTGTTACAAATATAAATCTTTTTCTACATGTTAATATTCAAAAATTAAAAATTCTACCCCCCCCCCCCCCCCCCCCCCGGGCATCAAGTGCATTCCATAATCATATGAAATCATATAATCAATGTAATAAAAATAATTATGCACACACCAAAAAATTATTATGCAAACGTATGTTATTAGATAATAAGAAAAGAATATTTCTCGACACGAATAATAAAGTAACACACATGACACTTTAATTTGAACTGATAAATGTGATATTTCTTATACATTAACTGTTAACTGATAAAGCAAGTCTACGTTGTCAATGCGGTTAATTTCTTATACATTAAGGGTGTGCTTGATAAAAAAAAGATGGAAATAAGCGCTAAAACAATTTCCATTAAATTGAAAACTTAGAAATATTTTTCCATGGAAAGTATTTGTTGGTGTTGTTTGATTGCAATTATTTTCCAGATGAAAAATGTTCTATTTTCCATCTTTTATGTGTTTGATTCCCAATATTTTCCATGGAAAAAAAGTAGAAAATATATATAAAAACAAAAAAAATAATAAAAATCCCAGAAAATTAATAAAAACAACCAAAATAAAAAATGAATAAAAATCCAAAAAATAAATATATATAGAAAATGAATAAAAAACATAAAATAAATATTAACCCCAAAATGAATTAAAAAAACAAATATAAAAAAAGCAGAAAAAATGTATTAAGAATATTAAGAAAAAATAAAAAATGAATAAAAACCAAATCCACCACGCCCCCGCCCCCGCCCACACCCCCAACTGTTTCGTCCCCCCTATCGCCACGTTTGTTTGTTTTTTAATTCTCACGTTTTTTAATTTTTTTTCTATTATTTGCATTTTTATTAGTTTTCTAGGGTATTTATTCATTTCCGTTTTTTTTATTTTCTTTTATTTCCATTTTTTTTTATTTTTTTGAGCACTTTCTAGGGTATTTAGTTTTCTAGTTGGGTCGAGTCGTGTTCGTGTCACTTTTTATCGTGTTCGGGTCTTATTGGGTTCGTGTCTAAACGGGTGACTTTTTTATCGCGTAAAAAAATTATATCCAAACCCGGCTCGTTATGTTAACGTGTCGTGTCATGTTCACTCGTTAATACCCATTAAGATAATGAATTGTTTTGAATTGTATACAAGGTGACATATTATTTCATTTTTGAACTCAAGTAGACACATTCATTCATTGACATTACTAAATCTCTCATTTAGTGAAAATTCATTACGATTAAATGAACATTCTGCTACATAAACTATTTGTAAGTTTCAAGAGTAAATATCAATAGTTGTTCAATATCTTGGGATATGGTTATTTAATCATGTCCAAATAAAGAAAGTGAACTATTATTTTTGGAAAACATAAAAAAAAAATTGACTCTTAATTCAAGATGTAGCGAGTGAATTACTAATTCAATGTTCACTTATAAAACACTCTCAAATAGAATTAATGATGAAATATATAAAAAAAAAACATAAATCTTGAAATAAAATGGTTAAACTATAAAAGTATACAAAATATTTAAAATAAATTCAATATTTTCAATGTTACTTGTTAGAGGATCATAAGAGAGAGGTGGAGATTATTTTTCTCATTTAGTGGTGACACATCATGACACAATAGATTTCTCCTTATCAAGACCTTGTGGTCATCTCTAGAGTACCATACCAACCTAATTCATAGCCATATATTTCTTCCAATTCAAAACAAGCAATGACTTTGTCTTCTTATAATAAGGTATAAGTTTTTAATGCAGTGGGTTTATGAAATGGGTTTTTTTCTAGGTCTTCCTAGATTTATTCTCTGTGAAAATTTTAAACAAATAGACAAAGAAGAAATGACTTTATCTTCAGTTGATAGCAAGCAACCCACCCAATATAAAACTTACCTTTTCTCCATGCAAACTGAAAATACAACGCCACGTTCAGGGACCACAACAATAATTCTCAGTTTCAAAAACTGTATGAATTAGACTATGACAACAATAGAATATTCACACTAGACATATATTTCTTTCAATTAACATCAAGCAACAACTTTTTCTTCTTATGGTGGAAACAAATATACAAAGAAGGAATGACTTTATCTTTGGTTGACAGCAAGCAACCCATCCAATATAAAACTTCATTTTTCTCCATGCAAACTCAAAATACAACGCCAAGTCGTCTCGACCATATGTGCACTTTGTTTCTCAAATTTGATTAACATATGAGATAAAGGCATATACTAATAAGTAATAGACACTAATGATAAGATCTTGATACACAATTAATAGTGCCTCTATACTCAGGCAAGTCTCTCGCACGTAGTATTTGACGCTTAATATACTTGCGCCACTGGAGGATCAAGAATTTTTAGTTGGGAATCCCAAGTTTCGAGTGGTGTCGAGCATTCGGGGCGGGAGCCCTCTGTGCGATTTTTTGTTAATTCGAATCTTATACAAATTACAACTTTAATTCGAGTTTTATGCAAAATTATTACGTTTTTTGTCCTAAAAGTTGAAAAACCCTCATTATTGGGGCTTTTAACTTTCCATCTTTACATATAGTACCCTTATTTGTATTTTTTGGGGGAAACTCATTCAGGGCCTTCGCCTCATGAATTGTGGTATGGACACATTATTTTTTTCAACCCAATGCAGCTTGCATCAAGGTCGATCAAACAATTCAGTTGAGGGTCAGATATTAGCACCCATATTGTTGTGGTTTAATTAGGTTTACTGGGTTTTGGAGAAAATAGATAGTCCAATATGCAATTAGTAGACAGACTATATTAATATAAATATTCAAAAATAACAATAAATTCTCAGTTTCAATAATGAAGAATCCAATTATGGAAAAATATAATATTTAAATTATGAGTTAGGTTTACAAGTAATATTACAAAAGTGCAGGGGTGATCACCCCACCCCTGCCTACAGCAAAACAGTTCATGGTTTCCGCAGTTTTATTTTTATTTTTATTTTGTTTACAATTAAATAGTTTATTAAAACTAATTATAACCCTGCCTTAATGCAAGATAACTCAAAATCTAATTTGAGCAAAATATAATCTCCTTAATGCCTAAGGGTACTTGTTTTCCAAAATAATTTGAATAAAAAAATAGATTATACACTTTTAGGATTTAAAATATTGTTTGTTATGGATAGAGGATATTCAACTTTATTTTCGTAGAAATAGTCCCAATTTTTTTTAAGTTGATTTTAATTTTTTAAGAAATTCTAAATTTACCCTTATTAATATACAATGTAAAGTTTAAATTTCTATTATAGTCCTTGGACAGTCAACTTTTCTTTTATAAAAATGATCCCTAGTTTTTCTTCGTAAGAAAAAAAAATTATTTTTAAAATACATTTTTATAAATTGTTTTATCTTCAGAAATATAGTCCTTATTTAAAAATATATACTAATGCTACAATATTTTCAAATATTGGATAAAGGATCTCGTTGAGCTTCAGATCGTTAAAGTTCACTCATTAGTGTTCCCTCATCAAAGTGTAAAAGTAAATTTGGAATGTATTTTTTTTAAATAAAATATGCACTGTGTTTTATTGTTTGTTTTTCAGTTGTTTTTAATGTTTTATATCCTTTATTTTTCTTTTACATAATTTTTTTTAAATACACTGCATACTCATTTTTTATCATTACACTGCGAAAGGAGTTTGTTGTATTAACAATGTAAATTTAATTTTGCACCGAAAAAATTGCAAGTATGATTTTGTAATCCAACGACGGAACGGCGATAATAAGATGATTAACATTGGTTCAACGTCTTAACTTCTAAAACATTATAAATCCAGTAGAATATATATATATATATATATATTTTTTTTTAAATAAATTTATTAATAGATAGAGAAAAAGCCTCTTTCAAATATTTTTTTTAAATAAATTTATTAATAGATAGAGAAAAAGCCTCTTTCAAGTAGAATATATATATATATATATATATATATATATATATATATATATATATATATAACTATATATATATATAACTATAACTATATATATATGTGTGTGTGTGTGTGTGTGTGTGTGTGTGTGTGTGTGTGTGTGTGTGTGTGACGGTGCAAAGTTAATTTTGCACAATGACGAATGATTATTTGTCTAGGGAGTTTTGATGACGAGCGGCTTGGTGACATTATTACTCCAATGTTTGAAAAGAATGCAAATTTAATAAAAAAAAATTAAAAACACCTCATTCTAAGCCAAAAATTTGGTGCAAGATCTATGAAGAAAAATAAAGGATAAAATTAGTTTTTTTTAAAAGTAAAAAATTTAAAATTGCGGACAAAAGAAATAGGGACTATTTTTATTAAAAATAATAAATTGATTGCCCTTTCGTGGTGTAGACTATGGTATGGGTCTAACAAAATTAAGAATATACAAAAACAATTGTATTTTAAGATGGTAAAAGGTCATTTTTATTATTGAATAATTTGAAGGACTAATTTTAAAACAAAATTATTATATGTGATATAATGAAAAAATTAACAAGTCATTTGTTTTACATTGCCTTGTGATGATAGTTACGAGAACAGTACATGTGTTAATGTGTAATAATACCAAATGGATTTCTTTCTCCTTCCTAGAAAACAGAACACATCAATTTGCTTATCACTTAAAGTGGAAGGATACAAAATTTCCAAGAGTATTAGTGTCATCAATTATTTTAAAGATGAAATTGTACCCAATTATAATACTTAGTAGAACTAAGATGGCCTTTGATGTTGTTTACTAGTACGCCGTTCAAGTTGATCGGTTACTAAATTGATATACAACAAAGGTGAAAGCACTTTTGTTTGTTGAATGTGCCCTGCTTTAATATATTTTGTTTTTATAAAAATCTATTCTGATTTCCACTCATTTACAAGATAATAAATGTGTGATCCTAAGTAACCAAAATTTTCTCCGCTCCCCAACAAATTGAGAATTGAAATGCTTGCACCTTATAATTTCAACTTTTTTGTTTCTAACTAAGTTTCCACAATACCAAACAAAATTTGTGGAAATTCATAACGAGCTTAAACGTAGTATGTAAGGAAAATATTTGTGCTATTTATATGCATGCATCACCTGCATTACTGATCATCCTATTTTGCCATCTATGAGTGCACACTCCAGTTCCCTCAAAGTAATGGAGAGAATATGTTTTCAATTTGTTATTTTGGTGTTTTGGTTGAGTTGTTTCACGGCTTGTAATTCAGCCATGAAAATAACCAACTTAACCACCGATCAATCATCCCTTCTTGCCTTTAAAGCCTATATTACTGATGACCCTTATGATATCTTAGCAAACAATTGGTCCACCACTACCTCCATTTGCAATTGGATCGGTGTCTCTTGCGGTGTCCGCCACCAAAGAGTCGTAGCCTTGAGTCTCTCCAGTATGGGTCTTACTGGAACAATAGCTCCACATCTTGGAAACCTCACGTTCCTTAGTTCACTTGACGTTAGTTCCAACAATTTTGGTGGCTTTATACCCCAACAGCTGGCTCATTTACGTCGATTGAAAGTAATCGATTTTCGTTATAACGAGTTCGGAGGAGAGGTACCATCATGGTTTGGGAGCTTACCCGAGCTTCAACAATTGCTTCTACGTAGTAATAATTTCACAGGTACAATCCCAGAAGAGATTGGAAATCTTTCTAAGTTGAAAACATTGAATTTGAGTTGGAACCAGCTTACAGGTTCCATACCGCTTGTCATATTCAACATTTCGTCACTCCAAGAACTTACTCTCGCCCATAACAGCTTGTATGATACTCTCCCATTAAATATATGTGATCATCTTCCCAAACTCAAATTACTCTTTCTCGGTGGAAATCATCTTCACGGGCCAATTCCAAGTAATCTTTACAAGTGTACCAAGCTCGAATATTTAGCATTGGAATCCAATGAATTTAATGACAACATTCCAAGAGAAATTGGGAATTTAACTCTGCTTAAGATGTTGGATCTTCGTTCAAATAAATTGACAGGTATGACTCTTGTCGTTAATGAGCAAAACCTTTTTCATAAACACAATGTGAAATGCTCCATATTATTTACCCTTATTTATTTTACGACAATTTCAAAAACGTAATATTAACTGTTTGAAAGTATCCCATTTGTCATATTTTATTAATTACTATCTTTTGCTTTTTGTTTCCTGACCCATTTCATATGTTCCTTCTCTCTCTGCACATGTTGAAAACAACACAAAAAAAAAAATCACTCATAAACAATCTCTTAAAAGAACAAATAAAAAAGTATTAAATTTTTCGATAACGGAAGAAGTTTTTGTGTTGACCGTTAATTATACTAAACCAACAAAAAACGAACCCTTCTCCAAAAGATAAGCCTAGAAACACCACAAATCTTTATAGGTTTTTATTCTTCAAAATATATTCCAGTTCTTGAAAGTGACCAAATTATAAATAAAATAAAAAGAGACTTTCTGAGTTTGTCTTGTAAGTGATATCCCTTTCTTTGAGTTTGTACCATATGAGAATAAAATGTGATAGAAGAAATAGAAAAGGAGATAAAAGTGACACATACATGTTAGGCGTAGGAGTTGAGAGAAGATAGTGAGAGAGAGAAAAAAAGGAAGAGAGAGAAGAGAGGAGAGCGTGGAGAGAGAAAGAGAAATTTTAAAAAGTACCTGTAATTTTTTTTGGGGGGGGTTTGGGAAAAGATCCTTATGATGCTCAAAGTGTATAGAATTAGGACACTTCATATAATTTTATAAATTTAGTCCCTGTACTGAAAATTCCATGAAAAATGGTGAAAAATAGTACCGCTGGTGCGGACCAAAAAAATAAAAGCTATTGTATCACAGGGACTAGATTTATAAATGCTATTGTACCACAGGGACTAGATTTATAAACTTGAAAAACATTGTCCTAAAAATCCAAATATAAGAAGGAACATGACCTTTACCTTAATTCTCTATTTTTTTTATTATATAACAAAAACTATACGTACCTAATTGAAATTTTACAAAAGTTCTGGTGGTGACCATCCCAGCATCGCCCTATGGTGAATCAGCCCTTCACTTGACAGGTAAAAAAAATTCTTTTGCTTACTGTTAATTATTTGACTAAAATTAATTATAACCTATGCCTTTCTACAAGATAATTCAGGGTTATTTTTACTTTTTTAGCAAGTTTTAACCCTATTAGTCTTGAGGTTAATATTCACTAATTTTTTCTCCGACTTTGATCGCGAATTTTTTTTAAATACCTCAACATGCTATTTCCCTAAATCTGAAATAACAATTGAAATACTTCAACAAAATTACCCTAAATTTGCAAATGTATTCCAAACAATGTTTCAAGAATTGAAATAATAAATAATAAGAAAGCTAGTGTATTCACTAAACAACATTTTAACAACCTAACAAATCAACAAACCGATATTATTAACAAGGCAACCAACAAATATATTTTAGAAATTTAATTTTATAGTTTCAACTAATTTAGCAATATTTTTTAGAAACTACAATAAATTAATTTAACATTTAACATGTAATCATTTAAACATTGAACGATGAACGGAAAAAATAAACTAATTTAACATTTAACATTGAATTTGAAGAGAAAAATATATAATAATTTAACATTTAGCGTTGAACTTTTAAAGTTTAAACTAATTTCACGATAAAATAATTTAATATTCAACATTTAGAGTTTTAAATATTAACCATTTAAACATATTTAACTAGCCATTTAACATTTATTCATTTAACATTGAGCTCATGAAAAAAATACCTACTATTGGAAGTGAAGGAGGTTGGATGGAGGTGGTTGGCGGGCTATCCCTGTGGCTCTATCTGCTGTCGGACGTCGAGATACCGGAGTTGCAGGTAGAGGAGAGGAGGGCAGATGGATGGGCGACCACCAAAGGCAGACGTAGAGGGAGAGGGGAGAGACGAGGAAGAGGAGCTTGAGTTGAGAAAGATGGAAGAGATAGAGAGAAAGGAATGACGACCGTGCTGAAAGAAGGGAAGGATTGCCAGTTTTTTTTTTTTAAAAGAAGCTCGTGTTTTAATTTTTGTAGAAATTATTTACTTTTTGCCCCTGAGCAAAAAATCAATTCTTTGCACTTCCCAAAATTACACTTAGGACCAATTTTGTTTTAGCATATATGTCGTAAAAAAATATTGAAAACCCAATCAGAGAGATCGTTCACCCTCGGGACACTGTAGGTCCATCCCTCGACAAAAGTATTATTAACCCTACTTTTTATCTCTAAACAAATATTATTACATCATTCCTTTATTATTCAACTTGCTATAAAAATCTTGAGTAGGATTATGTCGGAGCTATTTTTTTCTCAACCAAAGCCTTGCCCACCAAAACAAAAAGAAAAAAAGAAAAACTATATGTGAAACTCAATTTGAATGTTCCTAGTGTTAGTTACCTCAAATAAAGTCGGAAGTTTATAAACCTAGCAATCATTATGTTTTGGTGTACAAGTTATTTTACTGTATTAGAATTTGAAATATTCTGAATGATCTTGTGAAGTATCATGCTAGGGAAAAAACCTTTCATTAATTATAGTAGATTATAGTTTAATATAGTAATAGTATATCATCCATGTTCACAACAAATTTTATAACTATATGTCAATCTTTCTAAACTCTATTTTTCCAGTGTAATAGTTCGTTTTGTTCTCTTTGATAAGATATGTCCAGTTTCTTTTCCCAACATATTTAAAAACATAGTTCGTTTTGTTCTCTTTGATAAGATATGTTCGTTTTGGTCTATCACTACCTCCATTTGCAATTGGATCGGTGTCTCTTGCGGTGTCCGCCACCAAAGAATCGTAGCCTTGAGTCTCTCTAGTATGGGTCTTAGTGGAACAATAGCTCCACATCTTGGAAACCTCGTGTTCCTTAGTTCACTTGACCTTAGTTCCAACAATTTTGGTGGCTTTATACCCCAACAGCTGGCTCATTTACGTCGATTGAAGGTAATCGATTTTCGTTATAACGAGCTTGGAGGTGGAAGGGAGAGAGAGAGAGATTTGGAAACGGATCCCTCACTGTATCTTTTGACGATTTGGAGGGAGAGAAATTTGAGGTGTTTTGAAGGTAAGGAAGTCGATTTACCTATAGTATGATACCTATTTTTGAGCACTATGTTGATTTGGTATAAAGAAACCCATAACACTTCAATTCCTGTTCTTCTTTTGGTGTTTTTGGAGGAAATGCATAGAGTTATGTACTGTAGATAGGTGTCTTGGGTTGGGGGGGGGGGGGGGGGGGCAGGGCCGGCTCTAGGCATAGGCGGGTTAGGCCGCCGCCTAGGGCCCCCGATTAATTGGGGCACCTTTCGAAGAAAAAAAATTTAGGTATAAAAAAAAAAATTGGGTTTAAAAAAAAAATTAGTTGTAAAAAAAAAAAGGTCCCCCAAAAAAAATTAGTTGTGAAAAAAATTAGAGTTGTCACTTAAAAAAGGCCCCCAAAAATAAAATTTGTTCTATTTAAAATAAACCCATACACTAAACCCAACAACAACATAATAACTCACTCACACACTAAAAAATAAACCCACATAATAAACCCACCATCATAACCCAACCCAACCCAACCCAACCCATTTACTTATTTATTATATTCTAACCCTAACTCTCTCATTTCTCACACCCACTTTCTTCTCTCGCTCTTCTTCTCTTCCTTTCTTCTTCTCTCTCACTCACACTACTCTCTTTCTCTACTAACCAAAGCAAGAATAAATCCCTCCTCCCCCCCCCTCCCCCCCCCCCCCCAAAAAAAAAAAAAAAAAAAAAAAAAACCTTAGCCGCCGCTGCCCCCCCCCCCCCCCACACCCAAAAAAACAATTTTCGGCAGCCCCCCAACCCATCCACCCCCAAGAACCCCCCCCCCCCCCCCCCCCCCCTTTTTTTTTCTTGAACTAACCTCATAAAATAAGTGTTAAAAACCTAGGGTTTCAATTTCAGAAAGTTAGGGTTTGATTGGAGATTGGTTGGAGCTTGTTTGTGTAAGTATATATTATCCATTTGCTTTGTTATATCCCACTATATAGTTTTGTTTGTGTTATTACTAATATTTGTGTTGTGTGTTTTTTTTTTTTTTTTTTTTAGATTCCAATTTGTTATTTGGGCATTTTGCAAATTAAAATTTGAGATTGCTCTCAAATTGGCACTCAAATCAGGTTCTATTGTTCCTCTTTACCATTTTTCTTTAATATGGTTAGTCAATATAATTGAGAATCTTGTGGTTGTGTGATTAATTTATTTTTTTACAAATTACACTTGTTGTTGTGTTGTGTGAATATGTCTACTAGCAAATTACACTTGTTGTTGTGTTGTGTTGTGTTGTGTGAATATGTCTATAGATTTTGCTAAAGAAATGAAAATTGAACTCGTATTTCGTGAAAAACGTAATATTTATAGAAAAAATATTTGGATGAGAATTATAGTGATGGGATTAGACATTAGTATATTAAAAATGATTTGCTATATAAAAATTGGTTTTGCATCGAAAAATGCGAGAAGAACACATTTTCTTTAATTTGATTTTTTTTTATATAAAAGGGCCCCATTTTGGTTTTTCGCCTAGGGCCCCGAAAACTATAGAGGCGGCCCTGGAGGGGGGGGGGGGGCAACGTCTTTCTTACCCCCCTCCCCCCGTATACGAACTGTAGACTTCATCTCATTTTGCCTTTACTGTGATTTTTTTCATTGTGAGTAGTTCTAAAGTTAAATGTTTATTGAATAGTAGGTGACTTAAAAAATTAAGGGGAATGTACTCTTAGGTCCATCGCAAACAAATTTTAAACACTCAAATCTACTAATTCTTTTGTAAAAGTTCACGCTAGTGGCATGATAAATGAACCTAATAGCAAATTGCCCTTAAATGTTAAAAATTGTCAACAAAGGCCCTAAGTGTAAATTGCCCAAAAATTTATTCATTCTAAAAAAATCAGAAGTATCATTTGTGTTGGTTGCATCTCAGGCAAGGAATGTCGATTTGAGAACAAGTTATGATGACTTTCATGGTCATGCCAAATTTAATAATACATGACATTAAGAGGATACTATTCTTAAAACACAAAAAACAGTCATTTGTGTTATACACTTTTTTATTCACTTATTGGATTTGTTAATCATCTTAATATTTTAGTTGTCTTGTTTAAAATTTTGGGACTTTAAATTATTTATTATTTTCGACTTGGATAGAATAAAATTTGGTAGTCCTAGTTGAATTGAAAGGTTTTGCTAAAAAATACTAAATTGGGCAAAGATACACGGAGGGAGAAATTTTTTTTTGGCATGAATCTTTGATACAAAAGTATAGAACCCAATATTAAAAAATGAATCCTTGATACAAAAGTATAGAACCCAATAGAACCCAAAAGTATACAAAAATTTTGGTATGAATCTTTTCACTGTCGAGATCATATCCATGAAGTTTCATCAAAAAATTCAATTAAAAAGTGGGTGAGATGATCGTCAACATTTCAACAGTCGAAAATGCATATTTATACCATTTTTTTACATATCACCTCATCTCAACGGTATTTTTATTGAATTTTTTGATGAAAAAAATTGGAGATGATCTTCTAACCGTAGCCATCATCATATCCATAAAGTTTCTTCAAAAAAATCATTTTTTTTACTATTTAAAAAAAATGGTATGTACCGGGGTCTGCACCATAAGGAGTCCTTACAGGAGGGTCTCTCTCTCTCTCTCTCTCTCTCTATATATATATATATATATATATATATATATATTTGTTTTTTTTTTTTTTTTTGAGGTTATTTTTAGTATTTATCAAAGTATTACTTATATTTATTTAATATAATGGAAAGATAAACAAATATTAATTGATTTAAGATTTTAAACCTAAAAAATGGAAGCACAAATAAAAATTTAAATATATTTTACAAATGGAAATTGAGAGAAACAAGACATATCGTTTTTTTCTTAATCTCCATAAATTAACATCAGCTTAAATGGAGGGTCTCGTACATAAATTAATATATAATCAAAATATAATATATCAATCTCTAAATTAATCAATCATAATATACATAACTTTGAACATTTCAATAAACATAGAACCCAATAATTTGAACCCTAAATTCAGATTTGACTATAAAATTAAATTTAACATTTACCCTCACACTAATAATTGCAATGAAAATTATAATCAACGCCATAAAATTTACCCTCATTTTAAAATCAAAATAAGTAAAATTGTTGAGAGAGACGCACACAGATATATGAGAGACTATTGTGAACTGGTGCCTACTTTTCAAAGAAGGGGAACAAGAGTATAGAAGGGTTAATATACTTATTAAAATTCATCCTACACGTTTTAAATTTTTTTATTTTACCCCTAAAATTTTCTTTTGGCATGTGTAATTTTTTTTTTTGAAAAAATCTGTGGGGGCTAAAGCCCCTACTCAGCCTCAAGTGGCTCCGTCCCTATATATATATACTAGCGGATGCCCGTGCCGATGGCATGGTGATAAATTTGTCCCCGTGATAAAATCCAGCCAATAATAAAAAAAATTATAAAAATAATTAAAAAATATTTATCAAAAAAATATATTTAATAAATTTTAAAAAATATTTATCAAAAAAATAAGGGACTACAACAACGGATCAGACCCTACGAACGACTTCAGGCAAGTGGTTAACTGTTTTAATTCCTAAATTGTGATATCCAATTCATATTTTAGTGATGTGTAAACTAAAATTCGTTTTGGGGATAAATGGGTACAAAAAGGGGGGTTTTGTAAATGGAACAATTGAATGAGATTCAAAGTCAGAATTAGTTGTGTTTTATGATTCTGAGTATAGATATCTAATTTAGATGTGAAAAACCAGTAGCAATCATGGACGAATTTGGGGTAATTAGATGAAATTGGATCCTAACGAGTAAGTATCCGGGAATTCCCCCAAATCAGAAAGGTAGAAATTTGTGAAATTAAATTTATGTTTGAGGTTCTATGAGAGGCCCTGATCATGTTCTTATGTAGTCACGATGTTGATTGTGCTTGGGTTGGACCAAGGGAGAGGTTAGAAATTGGAGGTTTTCGTTAATGGTGGAAACAGAGTCTCGGAGAAGACAACCACCTGTTCGATCGATCGATCGACGTCTGGGGGTCGATCGATCAACCCTTCAGGTTTTCCGGCAATTTGGCTTAGGGATTTATATGTGTAACAAATTCTAAGTGTAAATTCCCCTAGCATAATTAAGAGAGGAAAATTAATTATGGGAGTAAATTCTTAACAATTATAAGGGAGTATAATTGGGGGTAGTGAGGGAATTAAATGCGACACATTGCGAATGAATTTTGGGAAATAAATTCTGGAAAAATAAGATAACGGATGTGGTGAATAAGTTCGGGTATAGTAGTAGGGCAACACTACTCTTTTAAATTAATTATGAAGGAAAATTAATTAATTTGGAGTCGGGGACTAGACTCGGGTGATATTTAATTTCGAGCCACGTGAGTGTGTCCGGGTAGATTGGTTGAGTGATACCAAGGCGTCAAATTAATTACTGAGAGGAGTAGATTAATTTGGAGTAGAAATATTGACTCGAAGAAATATTAAACTGGACCAAGTGAGCGAGTCCAGGTATGTTGGTTAAGTGACACCAAAGTATTTAAATTAATTATGGAGAGAGTAATTAATTTAGAGTCGGAACATAGACTCAGGAAATATTAAGTTACGGACCAAGTGATCGAGTCCGGGTATAATGGTTAGGCGACACCAAGTATTAAATTAATTAATGTGTAATTAATTAAATTCGGGTCGGACTATAGACTCGGGAGAGTATTATATTAATTAATGTGTGATTAAGTAGATGAGAGTCGGACCACAGACTCGGATTGGTATTCATTAATTAATGTATAAATTGATTAAACGAGAGTCGAACCACAGACTCGGATTGGTATTCATTAATTAATGTGTAAATTAATTAAATGAGAGTCGGACCGCAGACTCGGATTGGTATTAATTAATTAATGTGTAAATTAATTAAATGAGAGTCGGATCACGGACTCGGGCAATTATTATATAAATTAATGTGTAAAGTATTTATATTAGAGTCAGACCAAAGACTCGGGGAAAATATTATGTGAACTAATTTGTGAATTAATTAAATTAGAGTTGGATCATAGACTCGGGATAATAATAATTTAATAAGTGAGAAAAATTATTTAGTTGAGTCAGGCCAGAGACACAGGAAATTTACAGGCTAGCGTTACGGGTTGTGAGTACACGGTGAAGTCGGGGCTTATTTTATATATATATATATATATACGGTGTAGTGATAGTATATATATATATATATATATATATATATATATATATATATATATATATATGTGTATATATTGTGTGTGATATTAAATATCAGTGAATAGATATTTATTTAAATATGTACTCTAGTGCTATCAAGGGAGGTTGCGCGAGGTGGGTGAATCCCCTAGCTTGAGGAGTAGGGTGAGTATATCCCCAGGTCATAGCGTCCGGTATATGGGTGAGGGGCTTATCTCACTTTCAGGGAAGCAATATGACCGCCTCCACATCATTTATGTTTTGGGCCAGGTTGGTGAGCGAATCCAACTTGGGTAACTAGGTTATGTGAGCACACCTAGTGAGATGGCACTTTAGAGGGAATCATCCGGTGAGGGTATACTCGGAAGGATGGATATACGTATGATATATGTGGGGATGTTTTAGTAAAGGTACGTATAATATGGTAGCAAATATTATATGTGGGTAATAATACAGTGTGTGATGTATTTATTTTATATAACTTGTATCAGAGTTATATGCTATTAATTAAGATGGAATTAATTAAGTTTATTATATGTGAGTATAATACAGTGTGTAATGTATTTACTTTATATAACTTGTGTCACAGTTATATGTTATTAATTAAGAAGGAATTAATTAAGTTAATTGGTAAGATAACTTAATTCATGAATAATTATACTCGGGTTAGAGTAGTATGGCAAAGGGAGGTTATACCAGGACTAGTTGGACGGGGTAGTACAACTAGGTGGGGTTAAGATAACCGTTAGGTGTGCACAGTAGTGGAGGGGTGAGAATGTCCACAAGAGAGTGCGACACTAACTTAAATATGAAGCGCATTCATGCATTTTAAATTACTGCAGTTAATTCACTTGCTAAATATTTTCAAATGTTTTGGGTTCTAACCCTTGCTATAAAACTATTTCCCAAAACCTTTTAGGTGTCCAGCGACAGGGATGCCAGGATTGATATTCTATTCCAGGGACACGGAGCTGCAGCATATGTGGATGCTAGCAGGAGTTTGGATTAGACGCATCATTCATTCATTCCTAGAGTATGAATAATTTCTCAGTTTCAGTTTTATTTAGGGCTTGTCACCCAGACTTCTCAGTACAGTTCTCAGTTGTATTTATTCAGGTGGTTGATGTTTGTATTGGATTATTTTACTTTGGTGGCCGATGGTTTATTCGGCAAGTTGTTTAATTAACTATTCAGATGATTTTATTCAGTTGTGTGAATGGTTTATATTTAATTCCGCATGTACCGTTTTGTTAATTAAAAAGTTAAAATTTGGCACCAGCTTTTGGAATACTAGGTGGTTAGTAAGTTTTAAAAAGTTTTCGACAGTGATGCTAAGAATGAACCAACTGGGATTCCTGTTTTAATTTGGTATAGGACTGATCAGCCGGTATTTTATTAGGCGGGGTGTCACAGTGGGGGGTGGGGGGTGGGGGGTGGGGAGGGAGAGGATACAAAATATAAACCGTTCTTACAGTTCGGATGGATAGTTAACAAAATGGAGGTGTATTGCAATTTTTTTAAATGTGGGAGTGTATTACAAAACTGATCATACCATCCCTATACCATCTCCATGGTCTATCCTCCCTAACACCTCACCTCCGCACTCCGCTGGTCGATCGATGCCCTTCATCGTGTTAAGAACTTTGCCCTTCAAGTGCATTGATCTTGTTGACCTAATCTTCCATGACTAACTTTTCAGTCTTCTTTAGGGGTGATTCTCATAACCCTCACTTATTGTTAGGGTTGTAAATCGAGCTGGGTGAGCCGGGCATAGGGTTGCTCAAGCTTGGCCCGAACTACCTTACCCATGCTCAAGTCTGAGCTCGACCCGAACTAATTTTTCTCACCTAAGCTTGAACTCGACTCATAAATATTACGGACTTCTGGACAAATTTGGAGCAGACCCTATTCCATTTATTTTGTTAAAAAAGTTTGAATTAGTGTTTTTTTCTTGTATTTTCGTCATGGAGAAAATGTACATAGTAAAAAGTCTAATTGATATTTCATAAAATAAATATATAATTATGAAATGTATTAAATTAAAACAGGGGAAGTAAGTGTGAAAACCTACAAAGGCCAATTAAATTTCATATATATAGAATAAGTTAACATAAACATGTTGTATTATATGAAATTATTTATTTATTTATTTATAGATTCAAAGTTCGGGCTTCGGGACCAATTCGGGCTTGAAAAAGATAGGCTCAAGCTTGGCCTGAAATTCATTCGAGCCTGAAATTTTATCTCAGGCTCGCCTTGGCTCAAACTCAAATAAAGCTCGACCCGAAAATAACGGGCCAAATGGACGGGCTTCGAGATTTTTCGTCTCAATTTACAGGCCTACTTCTCGCCCACCCCATTATATTGCAGTTTCCATATTTAGGGTGATTACCTTTATGTAAGTCTGAAGACGTTAAAGTTAGCGCTACCGATAGGCTGCCCGTTATATCTTATTTTTGAGTGTCGGGATACACTCATCAAAAACACAAAATGGATTATTGGAGATGGAAGCGTAATCCACACTTACGATGATTGGTGGTGTGGGGGTGGGAAAAATAAACCGTCGGATAATATTAGTATAGAAAATTTTAATTTTGTTAGCTCCCTAATTACTAATGATGGAACTTGGGCCATCCCGAGGATCAATAACCTTTTCACTACTAATATGATTAGGGGTGTTATTAGTACACCCCTTCCTAGAGTGGTTTGTAAGAACGATAAACCTAGTTAGGGACTAAACAAAAATGGGAGATTCTCCATTAAGTCTTTCTACACCTCACTTATTGACTTAGATTTAAACACCCCACTTTATGAGGCATGGAGAAATATATGAAAATAAAAAATTCCTCAAAAACTCCAAACTTTTCTTTAGATAGTCTTTCACAATAAAATCTTAATGAACCATCATAGAATGGCCAGGGGCCTCATAAATAATGTCGAGTGCGACATGTGCCACAACATTGAAGACATTCAACACTTTTTCCATGGTTGTCATGTTGCATGGGAAACATGGTTTCCCATCTTCACGTTGCACAATTGGCAAAGTGGTACATATTTTAGTTTTCACGAATGGCTTATTGATAATATTTAGAGTCATAATGATAACAATTTGCACTTTATCTTCATCTCCAGTATGTTGAACATTTGGAATGCTCGTAACTTGATCGCTTTTGAAAAAAAAGACCCCCTTCCGTACTTGATTGCGCACCTTAGCCAAAGCTTCCCTTTGACATTAGGACACCTTTTGATCATGATATCAATCAATAGGGCGAGTAGAAATGTACAAATTGCTAGGGTTTCTCCCATTTCAAGTGGAAGAAAAATCAATACTGATGGAACTTTGGATGAGGCAACGAAGAAATGAGCTTTTGGTTGTTTAGCTAGAGATGATCACGAAGGGTGGATGCCCACTAAAGGTTGAGTTAGATGGAATATTTTATGGCATTAATCTAGCTTATAAAAAAGGGTTGCATAATGTCCAAATAAAAATGGATTCTCAAATGGCGATTTGGCTTGTCAATAAGGAGGAGGCGACCAATCACCATTACGCAAGTATCATTGATGTCAACATTGGGATAAGGAGAGACATTAAGGCTGATATTTTCCACGTACTTCGACGGGCTAACCGTTGTGCTGACTGACTTGTGAAGGAAGGCCGAAATCAGGAGGAGGAGATAGTGAGTTTGGAGGACCCCCTGACCAACTGAACAAGATGCTAGAGGAATAGGCTGCTGGTTTTTGCATAATAAGGATAATAGTTCTTCATTTTTCTTTCCTAAATCACAAAGAAGATATTAAACCTATCTCCTACTAACAACACCCTACCCCAATTTATCTCCAAGTATGCCCTTAACCCACTTTACCCAATGAACCCCTCATCCCTTTATATATTAGAAAAATATTCAAAATGAATGAAAAATAAATTCCTAACAAAATGATTACCTATTTTCACCCTTTAACACATTCCAAAAAAAATGTAGAAGGTAGAAATTTCATATTCCAGAGTAGAATCATATCACAAGGGGGAACCACCACATAAAAGACAAAAATTTCATTGAGAGGGGGGCTTTACCACCCACTTTTCTATTATATTTTTATTTATATTATGAAGAGGATAATACGTGGTAAAAATTATCGTATATTTGAGAAAGATTTTTTAGCACCTTGTTGTATCAATTATTTGCTCATTATTCTGTAATTTGGAGGAATTCAAATATTATGAAAGTAGGATAATCTTCATTTGAATAGGATAAATGAAGCCTCTATTACATTGTCATTTATTTGATTAACTTCTTAATTTTTGTAGAGTAAATTAAGTGTAATGCTATGGGTACAAATAAATTACACAAAAAATTATACAAACTGATGTGGCAGTGCAATAAGTTATTTTACATACTCACTCCAAGACAATGTACAGTACTTTATTGCACTGCTACATCTATTTGTATAATTTGTTTGTACCCGAAGAATTTTCCTTAAATTATTTCATTTAGGTATATTTAAATCCCATTATTATAGGTTCAATCTAGGCAACACAATGAATAAATTATTTCTTTTTCCTATCATTTGTGATGCTTCAACAAGTTGTTCAGAATATCTAAAATTGAATCAAGTTGCTTGGTGATAAGCACTCAAAATTGTTATATTTATATCCCAAATTGTTGTATAGACACCGCTACTTTATGTTAAAATTTACATTATATACATATGTGCATCTGATATATACATATATATGTGATTATGTATTATGTTATTTTGACTTTCTATTTATTATTATTATTATTACTATTATCATCATCATCATCATCATCATCATCATCATCATCATCATCATCATTATTATTATTATTATTATTATAGGTGTTATCTTATTTATTTATATATTTATTATTTGCATGTCAATTCTAATTGTTTGTAATAGTATAATTATTATTATTATTATTATTATAGGTGTTATCTTATTTATTTATTTATATATTTGTTATTTGCATGTCAGTTCTAATTGTTTGTAATAGTATAATAATTCTATAATTATTTAATTCATATTGTTATATTTAATCTTGTATGTTATAATAGTACACGTGCTGAGGAAGGATCCATGAAAGTTGGAATCGAGGACGGGTATATGTCTTTTTAGTGGGATACCCCGAAGGAAGAAAGGGTGGACACTTTTATGATCCTAAGGATTGGAAAATATTTGTTTGCACAAATGCTAGGCTCTGTTGGACTGGAATCGTACCATTCAAAATGATTAGATGATTGATGTTGGTCAGTTTTGTTTGGGATCGGTTTGGTTCGGTTATCGAAGGATAGAATATCACTCACAGCCTTTCGTCATTAGGTTTGTTTGAAAATTGAACTAGTTTGAAAGTCGGGGCTTTCTATTTCGTATAAGGTTTTCTATTCGAAAGATTTTGTTCGAGTCAACAATGATTTGCGTTTGAGAACCCCGTTCAATTTTTTTACTAATATCCTAATCAAATATTTTTATTTTTTTATATTTAATTTTTAAAATGCCGCTGTAATGCCAAAAAATATTTATGTCCGCAACTGTCCGAAAAAAAATACTCTTATTTTTTTTTGGGTTCATAATTATCTGGGGTTAAGCGCTTAATATTTTAAACCCATTATTTTAATATATGTTTGTTATTTTTTTTCGTTAATTTCTGATTTGGGGTTCTCATTCAAAAATGATGTTTCATATATGGGTTATTCTAAGTAGCCTTGTGTGTTTGACCGGAGAGCAATCCCACAATAATTGACTTTTTCTTTACTTTTCTTTTCTTTTATCTTTTCATATTTAATTGATTGGTCTTACAAATATGTTTCGTAATTGTTCAAAGGGGCATAGTAATCCATTTTAATCCTCTCTATGAAATTCATGAACTTTTTATTTCTTTTTTCGCTGAACAGATTGTTTGACAGCGATAAAATAGATCGATAAAATGATGGACAACTATAGAAGTACGACAATAACCTTTTGTCCCTATACTATGTATATGTTTTGTTTGAATCCGTGGGTGATTGGAAGGGATTTTTAACACATTGTTTGTAATTGTCAATTATAGATCAAAAATAAAATTCCAAACAGTCTGACCATTTATAGTTTTGGTGTTACCAGTAACAATTTATGTTAACTGTTTCTTTTCCTTTTGAAGATTGAAGTCTGCATAGTCTTATTTTTTTGAATAACTCAAATCGCCATCCAATATTTACAAATTTAATCTTGAAAAAAATGTATAATGACACTTTTATATTAATTTGGTTGTATTTCTCTGAAACCTATAATATAATCATAGCATATTGTAGGCACATTTTAGTAATAACAATAAGACTTGTCAAAATATGAAGACCACTCATAACTTTGTGTTTTTACTCAACACAATACATTAAAAATATAACAAGAATTGACTAACACAATTCGTAATTGTCACACCCACTTAGATTTAAAGGAAAAAATGGATAAAAGCATCAAATTGAGTTATAATTTTGACACGAGCACAACATGGCATGTATTTAGATATAGTATACTATATTGATATGTTTTTTCAATAAAGATGGTTACATTTTTTATTGTACTACATTTGTTTTATTTGTGTGGAATACCACACTATATTTTTTGTAATTGTATTTCGAAGTATTGGACGCAACAAAATACACTTCGATCATGTGTAGTAGGTTTAGTTGTCTATAAATACACTCTAGGTTTGTGTAATTTGTATGTTTAACTTTCTTGATCAATTAGTCCTAAATAATATATATGGACCATTGGCACCTATATGTACTAGGGGAACCAAATGCATCTTTAAATTGACACTTTTATTAGAAAACCTAGTTCATCTTTAATTTCTTGTGTGATACATCTTTGACCATATATTTCTAAACAATTTTGTTTTCCTATATATGAGTTCGATTGGAAGATTGTGGGATTTGATTTTGATATTGGTAACATTCTTATTTTTCATTCCAAACAATAAAGGGATGATATAAGAGAAAATATCATTGATGTGGTGATAACAAACCATATAATTTTGATGGTGTAGATAAACCCAAGAATTCAAATATTGTATTTGAATTTTATGTGCATATGCATAGTATTATAAGGATAAAATTCTATAGCATTATAATTCAAAAAATTTACACTCATGATAATTTTCCATAATTTATATTTTGGATAGTATTACATGGCTAACTATAGCCAATTAGTAAAAGTGTGAGCAGTGGCGGACCCAGGATTCTTAGTTGGGGGGTGCGGAATTTTCGAGTAGTGCCGGGGGTTCGGGAGCAGGATCCCCCGAGGAAATTTTTTTTAGGGTTATTTATAGTTTTTTGCAATTTTTTACTGCTAAAAATATATTAATTAAACGATGCATACTTATTCATTATGTATTATAACATTATTCATTATGTATTATAACAATTACTCATTCAAGTTATATTTTAGCTGTAAAATATTATAAAACAAAAATTACAGCCAAATTTAACAACTCAACAAACCAAAATTTGACATTGAACTGAAAAATTAAACTAATTTATTGAAATTTTTTAGTTTAATCATTTTTCACAACCAATAACTTTTAGTTTAATCATTTCTAACAACCAATAAATTTTTTTAATGACCTAACAACCTAAATATTTTTAATAACCTAATTTAACATTGAACATTTAACAAAAAAATTGAACATTGAACTTGAACATTTAATCATCTAATTAAACTAATATAACATAATATTTAATCATCTAATCAAGAGAACATCCACCATTTATTCATTTAAATAAACTGGAAAAAAAATAAAGAGAAGAATGGTTACCTATGAAAATCACCGGCTGTGATTGGAGCGGAGGGAAGGGGAGAAAGAAGAGGCACTGTGGAGGGAAGGGGCTGCTTCTGCTGGTTTGGCAGCAAGCAGACAGAGAGGGTGGGGGGGGGGGGGGAGGGGAACTTGGGAAGACTTTGGTCTTTCTTTTCTTTGGTTGGGTATGGGAATGTAAGGAAGAAAATGGCGTAGAGAGTGTTTAGAAAGAAATAGGAGAGAGTTACTTAGCCTATACCGGGGAAAAAAATCTGAAAAACCTAGGTGGGCGGCCGCCCACCCTCGGGACCACCTAGGTCCGCCCCTGAGTGTGAGGCTGGGTTTTGAAACGAAGATACCTTTGATATTAATTTGAAAAGCAAGTTAGCTTAGTGTATTGAAAAACATGAAAGTTATTTTAAAAAATTACAGCCGTGATGTAATATTCCGTATTTTCATGGACTATAGTTATTATTTATTAAGTGACAAATAAATTAATAAATGAAACTAATTATTATTGGTGTGGCTTAGAAATAATAAATTGACACAATTTAGATAATAATTACATTTTTTGTGGTATGATATTTGTAAAGTGTATTTGGGGGTAATTAATTAGTGATATTAATTATATGATTGTGTACTATGTGTACGTGTAGAATAATAAAATGAATAATTTATTGACACCGTAGGAATATTACCGTGTGTTTTCGATAATATCATTAGACTGAACTCTCGGACGACAAAGATGTTCATTAATGTAGTACTTTATTTTACCGTGTGTTCTAGGGATGTAGATGAAAGAATCAGAGACAGGGGCGAAGGCATATATTCATTACCGAGGGCAACTACTCCACCACAATGCTGCCCAAAAAAGTGAGTTGTGTGTATTTTTTTTTTTTTAAAGTAACCCACCTCTTTACAAAGCAATGCTCTCAGCTACTTTATATCATTACCTTTTTTGGATTTAGTTATGAGTGGTGATAGGGAGACTCACTTTTGGGACCCAATTTTGAAACCCAGACATAAGACAAAAATGGGTACAAATTTTTAATGCACATTTTGATGCCCTGGCGGGACCCACAACAATAAGGTATAAGCTTTTAATGCAGTGAGTTTCAAAATTGGGTTTTTTTCTGGGTCTCCCTAGATTTATTCTTTAGTTATCCCATTAATAAACACATACACTTCATTTTCTAATCAAGTAAATGACACATTTCTTCACTCTCTCTTTATTTATTTTTTGTATAGAGGAACAAAAACAGAGCAAACTAACTAGTTTCGAAGCTGCCGAACCAACCAAAAACCAAAGGAAAGGGATATTCTTTTTTTAAGGTAACTTTCTATGCATCTATTTCACTCCTTCAGATTTACCATGTTTCATGTTTTTTTTTGTCAAATTAACTTAAGGTTTCACTAAATTAGGTTTATTATTTTTCTAATGTTATTAGTAATGTTATATTTATTTGTTGAATATATATGTTTGTTTTTCTTGTTTACGCTTCTAATTTATTTTTAAACCATACGTTTTCTTATTTTCAATTTTTTCAGTTATGAAAAGATTTTATAAACGAACTCTAAAAGAAGATTTTGATCCGGTGCCTCCTATTCAAGACACTAATGTTGAAGTACAACCTATACGAAAAATGTAAATCTTAGTCGTATTGAGGTTGAATTATTAAATCTGCCTTCGGATCCTATTTTATAACCTCCGATTTTTTATTTTATTAAAATACGACATTATTACGGGTGGTAAGTAAAAAAGGCCTTACAAACATTGTGCTTCATGACATGAAGTAATATTTCATTCACAATCTCTCATATTTTCATGTTCAATTTTCAATAAATAAATAAATAAGCACAATATGTATTATGATATTGTGGTAAATACTATCACCAATTGTATAAATCATTTTAAAAAGAAAATATTTGTTTAACACAGTTGATTATCTAAATATTGTATAAAAAGGTTCTATCATAAGAAAATGTAGAGAAGGAGAAAGAATGTTGATTTTAAGAACATAGAGTGTTAATATAGACCATATGAGTGGGGGGTTAAGTTAGTTGTTTTCATGGCTGAATTACAAGCCGTGAAAACAACTCATCAAAATCACCAAAACAACAAATTGAAAAGATGTTCTCTCCATTACTTTAAGCGAATTTTAGTGTGGACACAGATGGTAAAATAGGATGAACACGGATGCAAGTTATGAAATTATATAAAGAGCGAAGATATTTTTCATACTACATTTTGGGATCGGTATGATATCCCACAAATTTTGTTTGGTATTGTGGAAATTTTGTTCGAAACAAATAGTTTATAATATAAGGCACAAACTTCTCTATTTTTATTTTGTTTAGTAATGTAGAAAATTTGAATACTTAAAATCACACATTTATTATCTTGTAGCTGAAATCAGAAAAGTTTTTTTGTAGAACAAAAATATAAATTGTAGCGTGCATTTATTTAAAACATATTATATTGAAAACAAAGGTACTCTCGGCTTTGTTGTATATCTAATTGGTAATATCATGATCAACTTAAACAAGGTACTAGTTAACATCAAATGCCATTTTGGGTAGAATAGAATTCCATCTATTAAGTAATTAATGACAATCATATTCTTTAATATTTTGTTTTAGTCCAGCCTAGTTGAAAAACAAATTAAGGTGATTTGTTTTCAGGACGATGAAAGAAATCCATGTGTTATTATTCCACCTTAACACATCATGGATTGTAGTGGGAACTACCAACAAGCAGTAAGGAGATTTTATTCTGGTCAGATGGGATTTTGAGATTATCTTGTAGAAAGGTATGGCTTTTAATTAATTTAAAAATAATTAATAATAAACAAAAATTTTTTTTATCACAGGCTGATTCATCATAGGCCGAGGATGGGATAGTCACCCCTTGAACTTTTGTAAAATTTCAAATTAAATATATGTATTTTTTTTTAAAAATGACACGTGCTTTCTGTTAATTTATAAAGTTAAGTGTAAGATAACGTAATACTCCGAATGCTTTGAAAATAAAATAAAATTGGTGTCTCATTTATTAAGTTGATTATCTTTATTGTTTACTCAAACTTTACTTTCTGGTCCTACTTTTGTGTTGTACCCTAATTTATAGCCATAAATTTATGTTGTGCAATTTTTATTTTGCCATCGTCACCTAACATACTACCGTAATTTATGATTGCCATAATTTGATAGTTATTTATTATTAAATTTGTGTTGTGCGTTTATAATTTTGCTACTGTGACCTAACATGTTACCCTAATTCATGATTTCATTATTATATTTGTGCCATAATTTGATTGTTAATTTATTATTAAAAATGATGTTATATGGTTACTTTTCAAAGTTCAGATTGTTACTTTATTGTTGTACGAATCGCTATTGAAGTACATATCTTGTCCACAACCTAATAGTAATCCTAATTAAACCCCAGCTCCAATATTGGTTCTAAACTCCAACCTCAACTGAATTATTTGATCACCCTTGATGCAAGTTTCATTATCTGAAGGAAAATGATAACCGTACGTAGTGTACATAAATTGAAGCTCAAAATTGTAAACACAAAACGATTATATGAATATCTAGACACTAGTAATTATATATCAAAATCTCTTCTCATTATTATTTTTGAGTATGATTAAATGCACTCCACTTGAGTATTAGTATACTTCAAAAAGTGTCATCAAAAATTCAAAAGTATCATAAAAATCATTAAAAACTATCACTAAATATTATTTTTGGAATGCTAAAGTATGCACCCGGAATGTATTTAGCCATATATTTATAAAAAAATTTAAGATATGCCTTTAGGTCTCAAATTATTAAGATCTTATTTTGAAATAACTCGTACCTAGAAATTTTAGTGTCCTAGATGAAAGTTTGTCAAATTTGAGGAACAAAGCAAACACGTGTGCCGATATGCTTGCTGCAAACTTTGTGTCAAATCTTTTTATTTCTACTTTTTTACGCATGTGCCCATCTTTTTATTTCGTTTTTTGGTTAGTGATCAACATGGTACTACTAGAGTTAAGCCAGCAGCAAGCAATATCACTTGAAACCTTTGTTTTGAATAAAGTTTAAAAGTCATTGCTTCTCTATTTGTTTATAGTTTTCACATAAAAAGACAAAGTCATTTCTGGTTTGTTTATATATTTCAAAATTTGAATTTCAAATCTACCTTTTTTGTTCCCCCTTAATTTATTTTCCACTTTAACATTTGTTTCCCTCCTCTCCTCTCAGGCAAGTGATCTGCTTTCTTTCAACTCATTCCATTTTCTCTCATTTTACTCATGATTTCTACTTTTTTCTTTTGCAGGTTATTTAACATAAACAAACCGGTAAGTTTTTTTTGTTTTCCAATTATTGATTTTTGCGTTCATTTAAGTGGTTTTTACATGCAAATTTACGTAGAGTTTCTTTTTATTATTTGACAGTATCGCATTTTGTGTTTTTTTTTCCTTTTAGGTACAACAATCGGTTCGCTTAATAAAAAAAATTCTCAATCAGCTACCTTAGGGTACTCTATCCTTCTTTACTATTTTGTAATTTTATTGCTTTTGATATTTTTTTTCTGATTTGATCGTTATGTTTTTGAAATTTTTACGTGTAGTCTTTGGTTCTTTGTTGTTGAAAATTTTATTGTGAAACGAAATGGGAGCAATGATTTGTTTCCTATCACCATATATGATAGGTCATTAATTAGTAGTGCTATAATTTTTGTATAGCTATTGTTGATGAATTTTAAAGTTCAATTTTTTTGATGGATTTTAAAGTTAAAACTGTGTTTCAAATGTTTGTTATATCTAATACCTGGATTTCATAGTTGGAATTGCAAAGTGTTTTAATTTTAATTTTAATTGCTTCGGAAGATTAATATCTGGTGGATAAAAGTGTGTTTGTTTTGGATGTAAAATATAATTTTTTTGGAAAATTAGTTTGTAGCTGTGATTAATATTTTGGTTGTTGGGTTGATTTGTCATTTGTGAATAATTTTTTATTCATTTCCTCGCCATTTGTATTGCTAATACATTTGTGGTTCTTTCCCATTAAGATGTGCGGATAATTCTCTCTACACGACAAAACAAGGTGTCCTCAAGAGAGGATGTGCTTAATATGCCTTAGGTTTCAAAACAATGTTGTGTGCTTTGTTGGACATGAGGTGCTTGGCAAAAAGGGCAATTGAGTATTTTAATTTTTTCAGTGGTGTTGATATAAACAATGACGTGCATTCATCGAGGGTATGAAAACTTATGGTGTAGGAGGTACTGAATGACTTTATTTGAATGGTACTTGGTAAGGTGTGTTCATTACAATCATCACTTACCTTCCCCCCCAAAAAAACTTGAATTTGTATCTTCAACCCAAATGCTTTTCATGTTTTTCGTTTATTATCAAATACATTTGATTACTTTGGAATTTTTGCACTTGGTTTTCTTCCACATTTTAATTATACATCTTCAATTTTGTTATATGGTTAACACGTGTTTACATTTCTTACTTGGGTGAAAGAGAGTTACGCATAAACGAAGCTCATAGAGGAAAGTTCTTAGGTCCCAAACATTTGACTTAAAGAGTAAGAGAATTTGTTATTCTTTTCAAGTATTCTAGTTATAATGAGCATGAGGTGAGCATACATGTATACGAAGGGGGAAATTAAGAGAGTGTAAATTTTTAATTTTTGTATTGAATAATTTATTTTGGTTTAAACTCTTTCATCATCTTCCTTTAGGTTACTTTTTGACATTGCGAAAGAGTAATTGAACAATTTGTGAACTTTGATTCGAGCAAAGGCCAATTTGTGCATATTATTGAAAGATCCACTTGACCACTTTACCCTAAAAGGTAATTCAGTAGGATAACTATTCTGAGAGTGCCAAAATAATAGTTTCTTTCTTTCTCATACAATACTTGCTATTATAGTTAAATTTTTCTAATTTTTAATTTGTTTTTAGGCTCTAACATCCCATTATTTTTAGGTCCCAGTTACAATTTCTTGTAAACTGATGGGTACTCATTCTTTTGTAGCTTTGAAAGATTTGATATTTGCGGTGGATAACAACATAATGATAGATAAGATACTTCATACTCAACTCTAAGATACATATGCTCCATGTACTCTTTCTTAGCAATGGAAGCATATTTATTCAAGGTGCACAGGGCTGTCACCATTCTTTTTATTTTATTTTATTTTATTTTTGCTTATCTAACTTTATAATATTCA
The DNA here is from genome assembly GCA_949130495.1 of Sambucus nigra. NCBI lineage: Eukaryota > Viridiplantae > Streptophyta > Magnoliopsida > Dipsacales > Adoxaceae > Sambucus > Sambucus nigra. The sequence goes on from OX422220.1 coordinate 526,216,039, forward strand.
GGGTATATACCTCTTGACCATTCCTACCTTGATTTTCTTGCTTAGTTTTTTTCCTTGTTAATTCCATGTAATTTTTGTCTACTAATGTTTATTAGGTTACGACCACATTGAAATGATAAATGGTATAGTTTTTCATGATTACAATACTAATATTTACCTACCATCAATAGACACAATTGCCTGTTTTTTCTTCTAATTTAATAGTTTCAGTTGGACGGCCTGTTGTATATGTGTATTTCCTTTCTTGAATTCTTTTTAAATTGGTATATCAAAATGTTGTGCATGAAATTTGCGTATACTTTATTTCTTTACTTATAGTTGTGGAAACTGGAAACTAAGGAAAATCAGATTTTTGTAAAAAGATCACTGACATTTAGCTTAGGAGATGTTAGAGGGATTTGGGCTCAAAACTATAATGTAATTTTTTTAACATAAACAAGAGATGTTTTTAATTAAGTGTTACATTGTTCAACACAAGCATGTTTAATTTAGCTTCCCAATAAGTATGGTTCAGTGTATATATAAAAATTCTTGGCATCCCCCGAAGGGCTGGAAGGGAGAGAGAGAGATTCGGAAACGGATCCCTCACTGTATCTTTTGACGATTTGGAGGGAGAAAAATTTGAGGTGTTTTGAAGGTAAGGAAGTCGATTTACCTATACTATGATACCTATTTTTGAGCACTATGTTGATTTGGTATAAAGAAACCCATAACACTTCAATTCCTATTCTTCTTTTGGTGTTTTTGGCGGAAATGCATATAGTTATGTACTGCAGATAGGTGTCTTGGGGGGCTTTGTCAAGGTGTTTGTCCCCCTCCCCCCCCCCCCCCCCCGCCCCCCCTTCCTGTATACGGACTGTAGACTTCATCTCATTTAGCATTTACTGTGATTTTTGTCACTGTGAGTAGTCCTAAAGTTTTATGTGTATAGAATAGTAGGTGACTTAAAAAATTAAGGGGAATGTACTCTAAATACTAAATTAATTTTAAACACTAAATTAATTTAATGGGAGGGTATCATACAAGCTGTTATAGGCGATAGTAAGTTCTTAGAGTAACGAAATGTTGAATATGACAAGTGGTATGGAACCCGTTAGTTGGTTAAAACTTAAATTTAGTGATCTCAAGTTAGAAAGGTTGGATAGAGAGCTTGGTATATTACGAGTGAAATTATTATTATGCCGAAGCAATTGTTGAAGCTCAGGTTTAGTTGACTTTTTCTTGGCTGTGCTTTTGTTTTTTCTTTCCATATTTAATTGATTGGTTTTACGAATATATTTTACAAAATACACTTCGATCTTGTGTAGTAGGTTTAGTTGTCTATAAATACACTCTAGGTTTGTGTAATTTGTGTGTTTAACTTTCTTGATCAATTAGTCCTAAATAATATATATGTGCCATTGGCACCTATATGTACTTCGGGAACCAAATGCATCTTTAAATTGGCACTTTTATGAGAAAACCTAGTTCATCTTTAATTGTTTGTGTAATACATCTTTCGCCATATATTTCTAAGTTTGATTGGAAGATTGTGGGATTTGATTTTGATATTGGTAACATTCATTATTTTCATTCCAAACAATGAAGGATGATATAAGAGAAAATATCATTGATGTGGTGATAACAAACCATATAATTTTGATGGTGTAGATAAACCCAAGAATTCAAATATTGTATTTGAATTTTCTATGCATATGAATAGTATTATACGGATAAAATTCTATAGCACTAGAATTCAAAAAATTTACACACGTGATAATTTGCCATAATTTATATTTTGGATAGTATTACATGGCTAAGTATAGCCAATTACTAAAAGTGTGAGGTTGGGTTTTGAAAAGAAAATACCTTTGATATTAATTTGAAAAGCAAGCTAGCTCAGTTTATTAACAAACATGAAAGTTATTCATGGACTATAATTATTATTTATTAAGTGAAAAATAAATTAATTAGTGGAACTAATTATTAATGGTGTGGCTTAGAAATAATAAATTGACTCAATTTAGATAATGATTAAATTTTACATGTGGTATGATATTTGTAACGCGTATTTTGGGATGATTAATTAGTGATATTAATTATATGATTGTGTACTATTTGTACATGTAGAATAATAAAATGAATAGATGTTCATTAATGTGGTAGTTTATTTTTTGCACATTGTAGGGATGGAGATGAGAGAATCAGAGAAAGGGGCGGAGGCAAATATTCATTAGCGAGGGCAAGTACCCCACGAAAATGAATAGATGTTCATTAATGTGTTAGTTTATTTTATAAACGAACTTTAAAAGGAGATTTTGATCCGGTGCCTCCTATTCAAAACACTAATGTTGAAGTACAACCTATACGAAAAAGTAAATCTGAGTCGTATTGAGGTTGACTTATTAAATCTGCCTTCAGATCCTATTTTACGACCTCAGATTTTTTATTTTGTCAAAATAAAACATTATTATGAGGGTAAGTAAAATAGACATATGTTGATCGATTTTTTTTTAAATAGCAAAAAGAAAATTATTTTTGGTTGATTTTTTGGGTATTCAAGGTATGTTTAGATACTATGTTAAAAAATTAGCTTATTTGTGCATAGGACATATGTTGACTAATCTAATATATGTTGATCGATTATTAGAAAACAACATAAAATTATGTTTTAAATGATTTTTTTGCAGGTATCCATGGAATATTTATTTAGCATGTATATCTATATAGGGAAAGGATCAAGTGAGGTCCCAGTTTGAGGACCCTGAATGAGGACCAATTTTTTAAAATAGTAAAAAAATTATTTTGGGGTTGATTTTTTTTTTTTATAGTTTTTAAACATTTCAATAGGATCATAAAAAAATAATCAACTCAAAATGAATTTTTCTGGTATTGTAAAAAAATCGGTCAAACTTTGTGAGTTTTTAAGTGGTTAAAACTGACAAAGTTTGACCGATTTTTTTAAAATAGTAAAAACAAAATTTTGAGTTGATTTTTTTATGGTCCTACTGAAATGTTTAAAAACTATAAAAACAATTTAGCCCAAATTTTTTTTTTTTACTATTTTATCAAAATTGGTCCGCGCCAGCGGTATGCAAACAGAGGTCCTCATGAGATCCTCTCTCTCTCTCTCTCTCTCTCTCTCTCTCTCTCTCTATATATATATATATATATATATATATATATATATATATATATATATATATATATATATATGTTGCTATTTAAAAAATGGTTCTTAATTTATTGCCTCATTTTAAATATGATTTTTTTTTATATATCTCCTAAGGAGCATAAATATCATAACTGAAGGAAAATAGTGGATGCGTGAGCCCACCACCAAGGGGGTACATAGGAAAACCCAAAGAGAAAAAACAAATAACATATCATTTACCCTTGCGGGTCATCATATGAGTTTATGAAAGGTTGAAATTTCGCTTAAGTTTTCCAACGCGGGCATCTCTGTACTTTTGGGCTTCCAACATAAAATGTTCCATTCTTGGTTCTTGTCAAGAATGTTTTCAAATTCATCCTGAATTGTTTGAAGACCGTTCGTAATGACCTGTTTAGCTTCAACCATAATTTTGAAAATTTCAACGACGACCAATTTTTTATTCGATCAATCTTTCTCAAGTTGGAATTGTCGTTCTTTTTTATGGCTTTGATTTGGGCTTTGGTGCCTTTTTAATCTCAAGAGCTAGATGGACTAGGGGAAAAAATTATGCTTAGTTGTTCAAATCTTTTTCATTATTAAAATTACCTGAATGGTTTGGAGAGTGTGGAGAGATTGAGGTTCTATCCTTAGACAAAGTGGAGTTTTAGTACTTGATATTTGGGCCCTCATCGCTGAAATAATCAACCCATGAATTTTCTCTTTGAAAAATGTCAAAGTTGGAAGGTTGAGTGGAGCCATTGAGGTCTTTCGAGATATCAATATACAAGGAAAGAGATGGGACAACTATTCCCTCCTTAAGAGACACAGGAATTTGGGATAAAATTCCCATGTACGACACAAATATTTTAGAGGAGCTGTAAGAACATAATTCTATAAATGTCCGTTAGTATCTAGGAAGTTTTCTTTTTCCCTAGATCAATGTATTTATGTCTGATGCCGCTACAAAAGGCACTATCTCACTTGACGGCCTCTATTCGAATTACGGGGTTCAATCATTTATCATATTCAACTGGTATCCCACATCGGCCTCAACGAACTCACGTTCCATGATTTTAGGCCTGAAATGCAAGAGGTATACTAGTGAAGTCAAAATAGGGAAATATGGCTTGATATGGAAGTTCAAGGGCATTTTTGTAATTGTACAGCCACAGTACGGAGGACCAACCAACTAGAAAGTTGAAGAGCTTGCCGCAACGAAGACACTGGAAGAAACGGCACCTCATTCCGAGCTACGGTGAAGAAGTTATGGCCTTTTGAAAATGGAAAAGAAAAATAATAATGAAGTGACGCAAATCTCTTTTTATTCTTCATTATTTTTTTTTGTCTTCCTCATTTTAAGGGTCTTGTCTTCCTCATTTTAAGGCCTTTGTCTTCCTCATTTTAAGGGTCTTGTCTTCCTCATTTTAAGACCTTTGTCTTCATCATTTTAAGGGTCTTGTCTTCATTATTTTAAGGCCTTTGTCTTTATTATTTTAAGACTTTATACCCCTATAAATACACACTTCATTCCCATTTACATTGACACATTTCTAAACCTTCAAGAGGTCATTTACACTCATTTGGAGTATTTTGTGGAGAAGCCGGTATTCTTCTTCATTGCTGCCCATCTGGAATTCTTGCGGGAGATTTCAGCCGACGACATCGGAACCGACACCTACGGGTATTTTCTTATGTCACACTTATTTTCAGTATAATCCGTGTAAACCGTTCTTTACAAATTATAGTGAAAATAATATGGTTTTGCCCTGCGGGGATTTTTCCTGATATGTTGTGTCACATGCTATATTTATTTGAATTGATAAATCATCTAGATGCATGTTTTAGGATTTAATTGAAAAACGGTGTTTAATTAAATAATTTATGTATTTTAACAAAAGTGCACTCTTCAAATTGGTATCAGAGCCAATTACACAATATACCGTGTAATGTTTCGCAAAATCTTTCTAAAATATCAATTTTCTGAAAAATTGATTTTTGAAAAACAGCGTGTTCAATGGAGAATTTATATAATAAAATGTCAGTTTTTGACGGGTCAAACTATGCTTACTGGAAAGCCCGCATGAAATCTGCCTTAAAAGCATAGATGAACGTGTTTGGATTTTAGTAGAAAAAGGGTGGACTCCTCCGTCCGTCACTGCTAATAACATGACTAATTTAAAATCTGTGACTGATTGGACTGAAGAAGATTTTAAATGGTCAACTTTTAATTCTAAGGGTTTAAGTGCTATTTCCGGATCCGTCACACCTGACGAGTTCCGACGAATTATGACGTGCTCCACGTCAAAAGAGGCATGGGATGTTTTGCAACTTACTCATGAAGGAACTAATGCCGTAAAAGAATCTAAATTGCAAAATTTAACAACACAATTTGAAACAATCACCATGCTTGAGACTGAATGTTTTGATGAATTTTATGCTAGGTTATCTGATATTGTTAACACTAGTTTTAATCTTGGTGAACACATTCCAAATGCTAGAGTTGTTAAAAAGATTCTAAGATCTCTTCCTAAGATCTTTATCCCTAAAGTCACTGTGCTAAATTCTTTAGGAAATTTAAACACACTTAAATTGGAGGAACTCGTAGGAGACTTACAAACTTATGAAATTGACATGTTTCCTAAAACCTTCAAATCGAAAGATAAGGGTATTGCACTTAATGCTCAATCTAGAAAAAGTGAGGGTTCGGCAAGAAAGAGAGTTGAATCATCCAGAAAAAGAGAAATAGAAACGTCAGATTCTGAGTGTGATTTTGATATAGACGATTTGGCTCTATTTGCAAAAAATTTCAAGAAAATTCTAAAATTTAAGAAAAATGAAAATTTCAAAGATAAAAGGATTTTTGAGAAAAAAAAAATAAAAAAGGTTTTAAATACCCTCCTAAAGATGGTAAGAGATGCTATGAGTGCGACAGAACGGGACATAGGGCTTTTAAATGTGCAACTAGACTGAATAGACTTGCAAAAGAAAAAAATAAAGATGTCCTAAATGCTACCCTTAGTGACGACAGTGAGGTCGATACGGTGGACTCTGGAGACGAGTCACCGCATGAATGTAACTTCACCGCATTCATGGTTAGTCATACGTCGAGTGCTCCTCACGGCGATGGGGATGCTACTTCACAAGGACTCCTCGACTGTGAAATCGATGTGAGTGAGGGGGAGGATGATGCAAGTGAGAGCGAGGGTACTCTTCAACGCGCCTACGCCGAATTATATAATGAATAATTTAAAACCAAAAAGCGTAACAAAGCGCTAGTTCTTAGGATCACCTCTTTAAAAGAAGACTTAGAAGAAACTAGAGAGAGAGAATCCTCCACCTGCACTACCTTGAGAGAAAGAGAGTCTGCCTATATTGAGAAAGAAAGTTTGTTTCAAGAGAGAGAGAATATTTGGAGAGAAAGAGAGTATGTTTAGAGAAAGAGAGAATTGTCTTGAGAAAGAAAAAGGGGTTTTGACTAATCAAGTGGCTAGTCTTACGAGTGAGCTCCATTCCTCCATGGAAACTCGAAAGAAACTTGAAGCCCGTGTTTCCCAGCTTACTCATGATCTTGAGAGAGCTCGGGAAGTCAAGGTACAAATCGAGGACAGATCTGGCAGGATGGGAAAGATGCTCCTCGGCCCCGCTTTAGGTTTTGGTGATAGGCAAGGAATAGGTTATGAGGGTGCCTCCACATCCCAAATTGCACCTGGACCAATTCCTGAGTTTACTACGACTCCATATGGCCATCGTCAAAATCCACGTAGGAAAGTTCGACCAAGAAAAGAAAACCAAGGTCCACCTAATACTGTGTTCTTTTGTACTTATTGCAAAAAAAAATGGACACCTCCGGGAGTTTTGCTATAGTTTGGGTTGGACAAGACGTACTACTGCTCCACCACATCATTCTAAAGATTTTACCAATCTAAGAGAGCGTGTTGAGTTTTTAGCTGCCACATCATAGAGTTTGATGGAGGAATTTTGACGGATCTCTTTACCGTCAGTGAATGCTTCACGCATCCCAGCTAAAATGAACAACAAAGGTATACAAAAGATCACCACATCTTGGGTGCCTGAGAAAGTAGTAAAGGCCCTTGTTGTTCATGTCGCTCTCAAAGTGCATAATACCTCCCAGTGGTATTTTAATAGTGGTTGCTCCAGACATATGACAGGTGATGTCTCATTTTTTACTCACCTTGAGGATTATAATAATAGAAGAGTCACCTTTGGAGATGGGAGCAAATCTAGCATTGTAGGACGAGGTACAGTTGAGTTACCAGGATTTCCTAAACTAGAAAATGTTTTGTACGTCAAAGGTTTAAAGGAATACCTTCTTAGCATAAGCCAGCTGTGTGACGATGACTTTGCCGTAAAGTTTGATCGAGATGTGTGTAATGTCTATAATCAATCCGATAAACTTTTAGTGCAAGGGGTGAGGACAGAAGATAACTGCTATGGGATTTTGCCCACATCCTCACTTGTCTGCAACAGCGCCACAATCACTCCTATGGATCTGTGGCACCAGCGTCTAGGTCACGTGAACATAAGAGATTTAACACGTTTAGCTAAAAAGGACCTAGTACGTGGCTTACCATCTCTTGGAAAGCCAACTTCCGCGGTTTGTGGACCCTGTCAGATGGGAAAACAAATTCGTAGTCCCCACCGGAAGCTGCATTCCATTACCACCTCCCGTGTGCTCGAGTTAATTCACATGGATCTTATGGGTCATACTCGCACTGAGAGTTTGGGTGGTAAGAGGTATATCCTCTTGATGGTAGACGATTTCTCCAGATATTCGATTGTTGGTTTTCTGAGAGAGAAATCAGATGCTGTTGAATTCTTAACGACCAAGTGCCGTGTCTTGCAAAATCAGCATGGCGTCACTATTAACAGGATACGTAGTGGCAATGGCACAAAATTTAAAGAAGCAAAGGTTGATCTTTACTGTGACAGTCTTGGAATCAAACATGAGTTTTCTTCTGTGAAAACTCCTCAACAAAATGGGATTGTTGAGAGGAAGAATAGAACGATTAAAGAAATGGCTAGATCTATGCTTCTAGGTCGTAAGGTTGCTAGGAGATTTTTGGCAGAGGCATTGTCTACTTTATGCCATACGGTGAATAGGGTGTACCTACGTCCACACACTCTTAAGACGCCTTATGAATTGTGGACTGGCAAGAAACCCAACCTTGCATATTTCCGTGTTTTTGGGAGTAAATGCTACATCCTACGGGATAGAGAGCAATTAGGAAAGTTTAACTCCCGAAGCGACGAGGGAATATTGCTTGGATATTCATCAAACAGTAGAGCATATCGAGTTTTTAATATGAAGAGCTCCAAGGTTATGGAGTCAATAAACGTCACCGTGCAAGATGACGAACCTACCGCGTTTATTGATTCTAGCCTTCGTTGTGAGAATGAGGACTTTTCTGACAGTGATTTACTTGTCCCTCATCCACATTCTGTGGACTCTACTCCTGTGTTAGGGGACACACCTGCTTGGGTTCGAAAGAGTCATGATCCCTCTGCCATTGTTGGCGATCCCACATTAGGGGTCAAGACTCGTGCTCAGCTAGAGAATGTTGTTATCCATTTTTGCTACACGTCCACAGTCGAGCCTAAGAATCACAAAGAAGCATTCAAAGATGAACACTGGATTTCTGCTATGCAGGATGAGCTGCTTCAGTTGAAAAAGAACAATGTCTGGGAACTAGTCCCCCGACGTAGTGAGACTAATGTGATAGGTACCAAGTGGATTTTCAAGAATAAAATGGATGAAAATGGTACCATAATCAGAAATAAAGCTAGGTTGGTCGCTCAAGGCTACACACAAATTGAGTGTGTAGACTTTGCGGAAACATTTGCTCCTGTTGCGAGGCTTGAATCCGTCCGCTTACTACTCGCCATCGCATGTCATCTACGATTTAAGTTATATCAGATGGATGTCAAGAGTGCCTTTATTAATGGCATTCTACAGGAAGAGGTTTATGTGGTTCAACCAAAAGGGTTTGAAGATCCTCAGCACCCAGAACACGTATACTATCTAAGGAAAGCCTTGTATGGTTTGAAGCAAGCACCCCGTGCTTGGTACGAAAGGCTTACTTCCTATCTCTTAGCCCGTGGCTTCAAAAGAGGAAGAGTTGATATGACGTTGTTCGTCAGGAGAGATGACGGTGCTATTTTGGTTGCCCAAGTCTATGTGGACGACATAGTCTTTGGATCCACATGCTCCCAGCATGCTCACCACTTTTAAGAAGAGATGGAAAGTGAGTTTGAGATGAGCATGGTAGGTGAGCTTACATTCTTCCTTGGTCTCCAGGTTCGTCAGCTAGAGGATGGGATGTTCATCTCTCAATCCAAGTATGCTAGAGACCTAGTGAAGAAATTTGGTTTAGACTCCGCTAAGCATGCTCGTACACCGATGAGTACTTCCATAAAGCTTAGTAAGGACACTCCAGGAAATGACGTAGAGCAAACCTTGTATCAAAGTATGATAGGTAGTCTTCTCTACTTGACTGCTAGTCGTCCCGACATTCACTACACCAAAACTGGCGATTGGTCACGGCCAAAATCCCTGACCAAACCCGTGGGTCGCGGACTTGGGCCGTGACCATTTCGGGCGTGACCATTTTCATGGGTCGCGGCCCAAGTTCGTGACCAAAAAATGGTCACGGCTGAGATGGGGTCACGGCATATGGTCGCGGCCCAAGTCCCTGACCCATGCCGTGACGGGTCGCGGCCCAAGTCCGTGACCCACAACCGTGACAAATTGGTCGCGGCCAAAGTCCGCGACCCATGACCGTGACAAAAAAATTTAAAAAAAATTGGTCGCGGCCCAAGTCCGTGACCCCCCACCGTGACAAATTGGTCGCGGACTTTGGCCGTGACCCATGACCGTGGCCAAAAAATTTAAAAAAAATTGGTCGCGGCCCAAGTCCGTGACCCAGAACCGTGACGAAAAAAAAGGAAAAAATAGTCGTGGACTTTGGCCGTGACCATTTTTATGCGCGGCGAAAAAATAAAATTGGTCCTGGACAATCCTAAAATTGGGGGTCCTGTCAGTGCACCGTCGGTTGGTACGTGTAACGTTGGGCGCGTACGAGGTGTTACAAATATTTATTATTGGCAAAACAATAAAAAAAATAATAAATTGCGAATCGAGAACGTTGTTAATAAACAAATATATATACAAACTTATAAATATTACACCTATTAATAATTCACAGGCCAAAAAAAAATTGGGCAGAGTTTCCTCTATTTTCTTGACATTCCAAAACCTGTAAATGTAAAACCTACTTATTATAAAGCCCGCACGGGCATAAAATTCAACAATCAAATTATAAAAGCCCGCACGGCCATAAAACTAAACAATAAAAGCCAGCACGGCTGTAACGCAAAAAAAAAATCCTGAATGTCCACAACGTATAAACAATCATCATGCTGTAGTTGCCTTCTTCGTTTGTTCCGGGTGCAAAAATCCTACAAATGATAGGATATATAAAAAAAAATATTAGTAACTAAGTAGCTTTACAAAAAATTTAATCAAGCTGAAAAATTGCATATATGAGTTAAAATTATCAGTAACCAAGTAGAAATTTGCAAATTATCGCCGTACTCTCAAACCGGGAGTCCCGCGGCTGCGGGGTCAGTTCCGACGAGTTACATTGGTCCCGTGGGAGGTGTTGGTGCCACCCACGGGGACGTTCGGGGGCTGTTTCGGGTTTTCACCCTCTAACGCCATGTTTTTAAGCCTAAGTGTAGAAATTTGCAAATTATCGCCGTACTCTCAAACCGGGAGTCCCGCGACTGCGGGGTCAGTTCCGACGAGTTACATTGGTCCCGTGGGAGGTGTTGGTGCCACCCACGGGGACGTTCGGGGGCTGTTTCGGGTTTTCACCCTCTAACGCCATGTTTTGCTTAAGTCTACAAATATGCAAATTATCGCCGTACTCTCAAACCGAGAGTCCCGCGGCTGCGGGGTCAGTTCCTACGAGTTACATTGGTCCCGTGGGAGGTGTTGGTGCCACCCACGGGGACGTTCGGGGGCTGTTTCGGGTTTTCACCCTCTAACGCCATGTTTTTAAGCCTAAGTGTAGAAATTTGCAAATTATCGCCGTACTCTCAAACCGGGAGTCCCGCGGCTGCGGGGTCAGTTCCGACGAGTTACATTGGTCCCGTGGGAGGTGTTGGTGCCACCCACGGGGACGTTCGGGGGCTGTTTCGGGTTTTCACCCTCTAACGCCATTTTTTAAGCCTAAGTGTAGAAATTTGCAAATTATCGCCGTACTCTCAAACCGGGAGTCCCGCGGCTGCGGGGTCAGTTCCGACGAGTTACATTGGTCCCGTGGGAGGTGTTGGTGCCACCCACGGCGACGTTCGGGGGCTGTTTCGGGTTTTCACCCTCTAACGCCATGTTTTGCTTAAGTGTAGAAATTTGCAAATTATCGCCGTACTCTCAAACCGGGAGTCCCGCGGCTGCGGGGTCAGTTCCGACGAGTTACATTGGTCCCGTGGGAGGTGTTGGTGCCACCCACGGAGACGTTCGGGGGCTGTTTTGGGTTTTCACCCTCTAACGCCATGTTTTTAAGCCTAAGTGTAGAAATTTGCAAATTATCGCCGTACTCTCAAACCGGGAGTCCCGCGGCTGCGGGGTCAGTTCGGACGAGTTACATTGGTCCCGTGGGAGGTGTTGGTGCCACCCACGGGGACGTTCGGGGGCTGTTTCGGGTTTTCACCCTCTAACGCCATGTTTTGCTTAAGTCTACAAATATGCAAATTATCGCCGTACTCTCAAACCGAGAGTCTCGCGGCTGCGGGGTCAGTTCCTACGAGTTACATTGGTCCCGTGGGAGGTGTTGGTGCCACCCACGGGGACGTTCGGGGGTTGTTTCGGGTTTTCACCCCCTAACGCCATGTTTTTAAGCCTAAGTGTAGAAATTTGCAAATTATCGCCGTACTCTCAAACCGGGAGTCCCGCGGCTGTGGGGTCAGTTCCGACGAGTTACATTGGTCCCGTGGGAGGTGTTGGTGCCACCCACGGGGACGTTCGGGGGCTGTTTCGGGTTTTCACCCTCTAACGCCATGTTTTTAAGCCTAAGTGTAGAAATTTGCAAATTATCGCCGTACTCTCAAACCGGGAGTCCCGCGGCTGCGGGGTCAGTTCCGACGAGTTACATTGGTCCCGTGGGAGGTGTTGGTGCCACCCAGGGGGACGTTCGGGGGCTGTTTCGGGTTTTCACCCTCTAACGCCATGTTTTGCTTAAGTGTAGAAATTTGCAAATTATCGCCGTACTCTCAAATCGGGAGTCCCGCGGCTGCGGGGTCAGTTCCGACGAGTTACATTGGTCCCGTGGGAGGTGTTGGTGCCACCCACGGGGACGTTCGGGGGCTGTTTCGGGTTTTCACCCTCTAACGCCATGTTTTTAAGCCTAAGTGTAGAAATTTGCAAATTATCGCCGTACTCTCAAACCGGGAGTCCCGCGGCTGCGGGGTCAGTTCCGACGAGTTACATTGGTCCCGTGGGAGGTGTTGGTGCCACCCACGGGGACGTTCGGGGGCTGTTTCGGGTTTTCACCCTCTAACGCCATGTTTTTAAGCCTAAGTGTAGAAATTTGCAAATTATCGCCGTACTCTCAAACCGGGAGTCCCGCGACTGCGGGGTCAGTTCCGACGAGTTACATTGGTCCCGTGGGAGGTGTTGGTGCCACCCACGGGGACGTTCGGGGGCTGTTTCGGGTTTTCACCCTCTAACGCCATGTTTTGCTTAAGTCTACAAATATGCAAATTATCGCCGTACTCTCAAACCGAGAGTCCCGCGGCTGCGGGGTCAGTTCCTACGAGTTACATTGGTCCCGTGGGAGGTGTTGGTGCCACCCACGGGGACGTTCGGGGGCTGTTTCGGGTTTTCACCCTCTAACGCCATGTTTTTAAGCCTAAGTGTAGAAATTTGCAAATTATCGCCGTACTCTCAAACCGGGAGTCCCGCGGCTGCGGGGTCAGTTCCGACGAGTTACATTGGTCCCGTGGGAGGTGTTGGTGCCACCCACGGGGACGTTCGGGGGCTGTTTCGGGTTTTCACCCTCTAACGCCATTTTTTAAGCCTAAGTGTAGAAATTTGCAAATTATCGCCGTACTCTCAAACCGGGAGTCCCGCGGCTGCGGGGTCAGTTCCGACGAGTTACATTGGTCCCGTGGGAGGTGTTGGTGCCACCCACGGCGACGTTCGGGGGCTGTTTCGGGTTTTCACCCTCTAACGCCATGTTTTGCTTAAGTGTAGAAATTTGCAAATTATCGCCGTACTCTCAAACCGGGAGTCCCGCGGCTGCGGGGTCAGTTCCGACGAGTTACATTGGTCCCGTGGGAGGTGTTGGTGCCACCCACGGAGACGTTCGGGGGCTGTTTTGGGTTTTCACCCTCTAACGCCATGTTTTTAAGCCTAAGTGTAGAAATTTGCAAATTATCGCCGTACTCTCAAACCGGGAGTCCCGCGGCTGCGGGGTCAGTTCGGACGAGTTACATTGGTCCCGTGGGAGGTGTTGGTGCCACCCACGGGGACGTTCGGGGGCTGTTTCGGGTTTTCACCCTCTAACGCCATGTTTTGCTTAAGTCTACAAATATGCAAATTATCGCCGTACTCTCAAACCGAGAGTCTCGCGGCTGCGGGGTCAGTTCCTACGAGTTACATTGGTCCCGTGGGAGGTGTTGGTGCCACCAACGGGGACGTTCGGGGGTTGTTTCGGGTTTTCACCCCCTAACGCCATGTTTTTAAGCCTAAGTGTAGAAATTTGCAAATTATCGCCGTACTCTCAAACCGGGAGTCCCGCGGCTGTGGGGTCAGTTCCGACGAGTTACATTGGTCCCGTGGGAGGTGTTGGTGCCACCCACGGGGACGTTCGGGGGCTGTTTCGGGTTTTCACCCTCTAACGCCATGTTTTTAATCCTAAGTGTAGAAATTTGCAAATTATCGCCGTACTCTCAAACCGGGAGTCCCGCGGCTGCGGGGTCAGTTCCGACGAGTTACATTGGTCCCGTGGGAGGTGTTGGTGCCACCCAGGGGGACGTTCGGGGGCTGTTTCGGGTTTTCACCCTCTAACGCCATGTTTTGCTTAAGTGTAGAAATTTGCAAATTATCGCCGTACTCTCAAATCGGGAGTCCCGCGGCTGCGGGGTCAGTTCCGACGAGTTACATTGGTCCCGTGGGAGGTGTTGGTGCCACCCACGGGGACGTTCGGGGGCTGTTTCGGGTTTTCACCCTCTAACGCCATGTTTTTAAGCCTAAGTGTAGAAATTTGCAAATTATCGCCGTACTCTCAAACCGGGAGTCCCGCGGCTGCGGGGTCAGTTCCGACGAGTTACATTGGTCCCGTGGGAGGTGTTGGTGCCACCCACGGGGACGTTCGGGGGCTGTTTCGGGTTTTCACCCTCTAACGCCATGTTGTTAAGCCTAAGTGTAGAAATTTGCAAATTATCGCCGTACTCTCAAACCGGGAGTCCCGCGGCTGCGGGGTCAGTTCCGACGAGTTACATTGGTCCCGTGGGAGGTGTTGGTGCCACCCACGGGGACGTTCGGGGGCTGTTTCGGGTTTTCACCCTCTAACGCCATGTTTTGCTTAAGTGTAGAAATTTGCAAATTATCGCCGTACTCTCAAACCGGGAGTCCCGCGGCTGCGGGGTCAGTTCCGACGAGTTACATTGGTCCCGTGGGAGGTGTTGGTGCCACCCACGGAGACGTTCGGGGGCTGTTTTGGGTTTTCACCCTCTAACGCCATGTTTTTAAGCCTAAGTGTAGAAATTTGCAAATTATCGCCGTACTCTCAAACCGGGAGTCCCGCGGCTGCGGGGTCAGTTCCGACGAGTTACATTGGTCCCGTGGGAGGTGTTGGTGCCACCCACGGGGACGTTCGGGGGCTGTTTCGGGTTTTCACCCTCTAACGCCATGTTTTGCTTAAGTCTACAAATATGCAAATTATCGCCGTACTCTCAAACCGAGAGTCTCGCGGCTGCGGGGTCAGTTCCTACGAGTTACATTGGTCCCGTGGGAGGTGTTGGTGCCACCCACGGGGACGTTCGGGGGCTGTTTCGGGTTTTCACCCTCTAACGCCATGTTTTTAAGCCTAAGTGTAGAAATTTGCAAATTATCGCCGTACTCTCAAACCGGGAGTCCCGCGGCTGCGGGGTCAGTTCTGACGAGTTACATTGGTCCCGTGGGAGGTGTTGGTGCCACCCACGGGGACGTTCGGGGGCTGTTTCGGGATTTCACCCTTTAACGCCATGTTTTTAAGCCTAAGTGTAGAAATTTGCAAATTATCGCCGTACTCTCAAACCGGGAGTCCCGCGGCTGCGGGGTCAGTTCCGACGAGTTACATTGGTCCCGTGGGAGGTGTTGGTGCCACCCACGGGGACGTTCGGGGGCTGTTTCGGGTTTTCACCCTCTAACGCCATGTTTTGCTTAAGAGTAGAAATTTGCAAATTATCGTCGTACTCTCAAACCGGGAGTCCCGCGGCTGCGGGGTCAGTTCCGACGAGTTACACTGGTCCCGTGGGAGGTGTTGGTGCCACCCACGGGGACGTTCGGGGGCTGTTTCGGGTTTTCACCCTCTAACGCCATGTTTTTAAGCCTAAGTGTAGAAATTTGCAAATTATCACCGTACTCTCAAACCGGGAGTCCCGCGGCTGCGGGGTCAGTTCCGACGAGTTACATTGGTTCCGTGGGAGGTGTTGGTGCCACCCACGGGGACGTTCGGGGGTTGTTTCGGGTTTTCACCCTCTAACGCCATGTTTTTAAGCCTAAGTGTAGAAATTTGCAAATTATCGCCGTACTCTCAAACCGGGAGTCCCGCGGCTGCGGGGTCAGTTCCGACGAGTTACATTGGTCCCGTGGGAGGTGTTGGTGCCACCCACGGGGACGTTCGGGGCTGTTTCGGGTTTTCACCCTCTAAGGCCATATTTTGCTTAAGTCTACAAATATGCAAATTATCGCCGTACTCTCAAACCGAGAGTCCCGCGGCTGCGGGGTCAGTTCCTACGAGTTACATTGGTCCCGTGGGAGGTGTTGGTGCCACCCACGGGGAGGTTCGGGGGCTGTTTCGGGTTTTCACCCTCTAACGCCATGTTTTTAAGCCTAAGTGTAGAAATTTGCAAATTATCGCCGTACTCTCAAACCTGGAGTCCCGCGGCTGCGGGGTCAGTTCCGACGAGTTACATTGGTCCCGTGGGAGGTGTTGGTGCCACCCACGGGGACGTTCGGGGGCTGTTTCGGGTTTTCACCCTCTAACGCCATGTTTTTAAGCCTAAGTGTAGAAATTTGCAAATTATCGCCGTACTCTCAAACCGGGAGTCCCGCGGCTGCGGGGTCAGTTCCGACGAGTTACATTGGTCCCGTGGGAGGTGTTGGTGCCACCCAGGGGGACGTTCGGGGGCTGTTTCGGGTTTTCACCCTCTAACGCCATGTTTTGCTTAAGTGTAGAAATTTGCAAATTATCGCCGTACTCTCAAACCGGGAGTCCCGCGGCTGCGGGGTCAGTTCCGACGAGTTACATTGGTCCCGTGGGAGGTGTTGGTGCCACCCACGGGGACGTTCGGGGGCTGTTTCGGGTTTTCACCCTCTAACGCCATGTTTTTAAGCCTAAGTGTAGAAATTTGCAAATTATCGCCGTACTCTCAAACCGGGAGTCCCGCGGCTGCGGGGTCAGTTCCGACGAGTTACATTGGTCCCGTGGGAGGTGTTGGTGCCACCCACGGGGACGTTCGGGGGCTGTTTCGGGTTTTCACCCTCTAACGCCATGTTTTGCTTAAGTGTAGAAATTTGCAAATTATCGCCGTACTCTCAAACCGGGAGTCCCGCGGCTGCGGGGTCAGTTCCGACGAGTTACATTGGTCCCGTGGGAGGTGTTGGTGCCACCCACGGAGACGTTCGGGGGCTGTTTTGGGTTTTCACCCTCTAACGCCATGTTTTTAAGCCTAAGTGTAGAAATTTGCAAATTATCGCCGTACTCTCAAACCGGGAGTCCCGCGGCTGCGGGGTCAGTTCCGACGAGTTACATTGGTCCCGTGGGAGGTGTTGGTGCCACCCACGGGGACGTTCGGGGGCTGTTTCGGGTTTTCACCCTCTAACGCCATGTTTTGCTTAAGTCTACAAATATGCAAATTATCGCCGTACTCTCAAACCGAGAGTCTCGCGGCTGCGGGGTCAGTTCCTACGAGTTACATTGGTCCCGTGGGAGGTGTTGGTGCCACCCACGGGGACGTTCGGGGGCTGTTTCGGGTTTTCACCCTCTAACGCCATGTTTTTAAGCCTAAGTGTAGAAATTTGCAAATTATCGCCGTACTCTCAAACCGGGAGTCCCGCGGCTGCGGGGTCAGTTCTGACGAGTTACATTGGTCCCGTGGGAGGTGTTGGTGCCACCCACGGGGACGTTCGGGGGCTGTTTCGGGATTTCACCCTTTAACGCCATGTTTTTAAGCCTAAGTGTAGAAATTTGCAAATTATCGCCGTACTCTCAAACCGGGAGTCCCGCGGCTGCGGGGTCAGTTCCGACGAGTTACATTGGTCCCGTGGGAGGTGTTGGTGCCACCCACGGGGACGTTCGGGGGCTTTTTCGGGTTTTCACCCTCTAACGCCATGTTTTGCTTAAGAGTAGAAATTTGCAAATTATCGTCGTACTCTCAAACCGGGAGTCCCGCGGCTGCGGGGTCAGTTCCGACGAGTTACACTGGTCCCGTGGGAGGTGTTGGTGCCACCCACGGGGACGTTCGGGGGCTGTTTCGGGTTTTCACCCTCTAACGCCATGTTTTTAAGCCTAAGTGTAGAAATTTGCAAATTATCACCGTACTCTCAAACCGGGAGTCCCGCGGCTGCGGGGTCAGTTCCGACGAGTTACATTGGTTCCGTGGGAGGTGTTGGTGCCACCCACGGGGACGTTCGGGGGTTGTTTCGGGTTTTCACCCTCTAACGCCATGTTTTTAAGCCTAAGTGTAGAAATTTTCAAATTATCGCCGTACTCTCAAACCGGGAGTCCCGCGGCTGCGGGGTCAGTTCCGACGAGTTACATTGGTCCCGTGGGAGGTGTTGGTGCCACCCACGGGGACGTTCGGGGCTGTTTCGGGTTTTCACCCTCTAAGGCCATATTTTGCTTAAGTCTACAAATATGCAAATTATCGCCGTACTCTCAAACCGAGAGTCCCGCGGCTGCGGGGTCAGTTCCTACGAGTTACATTGGTCCCGTGGGAGGTGTTGGTGCCACCCACGGGGAGGTTCGGGGGCTGTTTCGGGTTTTCACCCTCTAACGCCATGTTTTTAAGCCTAAGTGTAGAAATTTGCAAATTATCGCCGTACTCTCAAACCTGGAGTCCCGCGGCTGCGGGGTCAGTTCCGACGAGTTACATTGGTCCCGTGGGAGGTGTTGGTGCCACCCACGGGGACGTTCGGGGGCTGTTTCGGGTTTTCACCCTCTAACGCGATGTTTTTAAGCCTAAGTGTAGAAATTTGCAAATTATCGCCGTACTCTCAAACCGGGAGTCCCGCGGCTGCGGGGTTAGTTCCGACGAGTTACATTGGTCCCGTGGGAGGTGTTGGTGCCACCCACGGGGACGTTCGGGGGCTGTTTCGGGTTTTCACCCTCTAACGCCATGTTTTGCTTAAGTGTAGAAATTTGCAAATTATCACCGTACTCTCAAACCGGAAGTCCCGCTGCTGCGGGGTCAGTTCCGACGAGTTACATTGGTCCCGTGGGAGGTGTTGGTGCCACCCACGGAGATGTTCGGGGGCTGTTTCGGGTTTTCACCCTCTAACGCCATGTTTTTAAGCCTAAGTGTAGAAATTTGCAAATTATCGCCGTACTCTCAAACCGGGAGTCCCGCGGCTGCGGGGTCAGTTCCGACGAGTTACATTGGTCCCGTGGGAGGTGTTGGTGCCACCCACGGGGACGTTCGGGGGCTGTTTCGGGTTATCACCCTCTAACGCCATCTTTTGCTTAAGTCTACAAATATGCAAATTATCGCCGTACTCTCAAACCGAGAGTCTCGCGGCTGCGGGGTCAGTTCCTACGAGTTACATTGGTCCCGTGGGAGGTGTTGGTGCCACCCACGGGGACGTTCGGGGGCTGTTTCGGGTTTTCACCCTCTAACGCCATGTTTTTAAGCCTAAGTGTAGAAATTTGCAAATTATCGCCGTACTCTCAAACCGGGAGTCCCGCGGCTGCGGGGTCAGTTCCGACGAGTTACATTAGTCCCGTGGGAGGTGTTGGTGCCACCCACGGGGACGTTCGGGGGCTGTTTCGGGTTTTCACCCTCTAACGCCATGTTTTTAAGCCTAAGTGTAGAAATTTGCAAATTATCGCCGTACTCTCAAACCGGGAGTCCCGCGGCTGCGGGGTCAGTTCCGACGAGTTACATTGGTCCCGTGGGAGGTGTTGGTGCCACCCACGGGGACGTTCGGGGGCTGTTTCGGGTTTTCACCCTCTAACGCCATGTTTTTAAGCCTAAGTGTAGAAATTTGCAAATTATCGCCGTACTCTCAAACCGGGAGTCCCGCGGCTGCGGGGTCAGTTCCGACGAGTTACATTGGTCCCGTGGGAGGTGTTGGTGCCACCCACGGGGACGTTCGGGGGCTGTTTCGGGTTTTTCACCCTCTAACGCCATGTTTTGCTTAAGTGTAGAAATTTGCAAATTATCGCCGTACTCTCAAACCGGGAGTCCCGCGGCTGCGGGGTCAGTTCCGACGAGTTACATTGGTCCCGTGGGAGGTGTTGGTGCCACCCACGGGGACGTTCGGGGGCTGTTTCGGGTTTTCACCCTCTAACGCCATGTTTTTAAGCCTAAGTGTAGAAATTTGCAAATTATCGCCGTACTCTCAAACCGGGAGTCCCGCGGCTGCGGGGTCAGTTCCGATGAGTTACATTGGTCCCGTGGGAGGTGTTGGTGCCACCCACGGGGACATTCGGGGGCTGTTTCGGGTTTTCACCCTCTAACGCCATGTTTTTAAGCCTAAGTGTAGAAATTTGCAAATTATCGCCGTACTCTCAAACCGAGAGTCCCGCGGCTGCGGGGTCAGTTCCTACGAGTTACATTGGTCCCGTGGGAGGTGTTGGTGCCACCCACGGGGACGTTCGGGGGCTGTTTCGGGTTTTCACCCTCTAACGCCATGTTTTTAAGCCTAAGTGTAGAAATTTTCAAATTATCGCCGTACTCTCAAACCGGGAGTCCCGCGGCTGCGGGGTCAGTTCCGACGAGTTACATTGGTCCCGTGGGAGGTGTTGGTGCCACCCACGGAGACGTTCGGGGGCTGTTTCGGGTTTTCACCCTCTAACGCCATGTTTTTAAGCCTAAGTGTAGAAATTTGCAAATTATCGCCGTACTCTCAAACCGGGAGTCCCGCGGCTGCGGGGTCAGTTCCGACGAGTTACATTGGTCCCGTGGGAGGTGTTGGTGCCACCCACGGAGACGTTCGGGGGCTGTTTTGGGTTTTCACCATCTAACGCCATGTTTTTAAGCCTAAGTGTAGAAATTTGCAAATTATCGCCGTACTCTCAAACCGGGAGTCCCGCGGCTGCGGGGTTAGTTCCGACGAGTTACATTGGTCCCGTGGGAGGTGTTGGTGCCACCCACGGGGACGTTCGGGGGCTGTTTCGGGTTTTCACCCTCTAACGCCATGTTTTGCTTAAGTCTACAAATATGCAAATTATCGCCGTACTCTCAAACCGAGAGTCTCGCGGCTGCGGGGTCAGTTCCTACGAGTTACATTGGTCCCGTGGGAGGTGTTGGTGCCACCCACGGGGACGTTCGGGGGCTGTTTCGGGTTTTCACCCTCTAACGCCATGTTTTTAAGCCTAAGTGTAGAAATTTGCAAATTATCGTCGTACTCTCAAACCGGGAGTCCCGCGGCTGCGGGGTCAGTTCCGACGAGTTACATTGGTCCCGTGGGAGGTGTTGGTGCCACCCACGGGGACGTTCGGTGGCTGTTTCGGGTTTTCACCCTCTAACGCCATGTTTTTAAGCCTAAGTGTTGAAATTTGCATATTATCGCCGTACTCTCAAACCGGGAGTCCCGCGGCTGCGGGGTCAGTTCCGACGAGTTACATTGGTCCCGTGGGAGGTGCTGGTGCCACCCACGGGGACGTTCGTGGGCTGTTTCGGGTTTTCACCCTCTAACGCCATGTTTTTAAGCCTAAGTGTAGAAATTTGCAAATTATCACCGTACTCTCAAACGGGGAGTCCCGCGGCTGCGGGGTCAGTTCCGACGAGTTACATTGGTCCCGTGGGAGGTGTTGGTGCCACCCACGGGGACGTTCGGGGGCTGTTTCGGGTTTTCACCCTCTAACGCCATGTTTTGCTTAAGTCTACAAATATACAAATTATCGCCGTACTCTCAAACCGAGAGTCCCGCGGCTGCGGGGTCAGTTCCTACGAGTTACATTGGTCCCGTGGGAGGTGTTGGTGCCACCCACGGGGACGTTCGGGGGCTGTTTCGGGTTTTCACCCTCTAACGCCATGTTTTTAAGCCTAAGTGTAGAAATTTGCAAATTATCGCCGTACTCTCAAACCGGGAGTCCCGCGGCTGCGGGGTCAGTTCCGACGAGTTACATTGGTCCCGTGGGAGGTGTTGGTGCCACCCACGGGGACGTTCGGGGGCTGTTTCGGGTTTTCACCCTCTAACGCCATGTTTTTAAGCCTAAGTGTAGAAATTTGCAAATTATCGCCGTACTCTCAAACCGGGAGTCCCGCGGCTGCGGGGTCAGTTCCGACGAGTTACATTGGTCCCGTGGGAGGTGTTGGTGCCACCCACGGGGACGTTCGGGGGCTGTTTCGGGTTTTCACCCTCTAACGCCATGTTTTGCTTAAGTGTAGAAATTTGCAAATTATCGCCGTACTCTCAAACCGGGAGTCCCGCGGCTGCGGGGTCAGTTCCGGCGAGTTACATTGGTCCCGTGGGAGGTGTTGGTGCCACCCACGGAGACGTTCGGGGGCTGTTTTGGGTTTTCACCCTCTAACGCCATGTTTTTAAGCCTAAGTGTAGAAATTTGCAAATTATCGCCGTACTCTCAAACCGGGAGTCCCGCGGCTGCGGGGTCAGTTCCGACGAGTTACATTGGTCCCGTGGGAGGTGTTGGTGCCACCCACGGGGACGTTCGGAGGCTGTTTCGGGTTTTCACCCTCTAACGCCATGTTTTGCTTAAGTCTACAAATATGCAAATTATCGCCGTACTCTTAAACCGAGAGTCTCGCGGTTGCGGGGTCAGTTCCGACGAGTTACATTGGTCCCGTGGGAGGTGTTGGTGCCACCCACGGGGACGTTCGGGGGCTGTTTCGGGTTTTCACCCTCTAACGCCATGTTTTGCTTAAGTGTAGAAATTTGCAAATTATCGCCGTACTCTCAAACCGAGAGTCTCGCGGCTGCGGGGTCAGTTCCTACGAGTTACATTGGTCCCGTGGGAGGTGTTGGTGCCACCCACGGGGATGTTCGGGGGCTGTTTCGGGTTTTCACCCTCTAACGCCATGTTTTTAAGCCTAAGTGTAGAAATTTGCAAATTATCGCCGTACTCTCAAACCGGGAGTCCCGTGGCTGCGGGGTCAGTTCCGACGAGTTACATTGGTCCCGTGGGAGGTGTTGGTGCCACCCACGGGGACGTTCGGGGGCTGTTTCGGGTTTTCACCCTCTAACGCCATGTTTTTAAGCCTAAGTGTAGAAATTTGCAAATTATCGCCGTACTCTCAAACCGGGAGTCCCGCGGCTGCGGGGTTAGTTCCGACGAGTTACATTGGTCCCGTGGGAGGTGTTGGTGCCACCCACGGGGACGTTCGGGGGCTGTTTCGGGTTTTCACCCTCTAACGCCATGTTTTGCTTAAGTGTAGAAATTTGCAAATTATCGCCGTACTCTCAAACCGGGAGTCCCGCGGCTGCGGGGTCAGTTCCGACGAGTTACATTGGTCCCGTGGGAGGTGTTGGTGCCACCCACGGGGACGTTCGGGGGCTGTTTCGGGTTTTCACCCTCTAACGCCATGTTTTTAAGCCTAAGTGTAGAAATTTGCAAATTATCGCCGTACTCTCAAACCGGGAGTCCCGCGGCTGCGGGGTCAGTTCCGACGAGTTACATTGGTCCCGTGGGAGGTGTTGGTGCCACCCACGGGGACATTCGGGGGCTGTTTCGGGTTTTCACCCTCTAACGCCATGTTTTTAAGCCTAAGTGTAGAAATTTGCAAATTATCGCCGTACTCTCAAACCGAGAGTCCCGCGGCTGCGGGGTCAGTTCCTACGAGTTACATTGGTCCCGTGGGAGGTGTTGGTGCCACCCACGGGGACGTTCGGGGGCTGTTTCGGGTTTTCACCCTCTAACGCCATGTTTTTAAGCCTAAGTGTAGAAATTTGCAAATTATCGTCGTACTCTCAAACCGGGAGTCCCGCGGCTGCGGGGTCAGTTCCGACGAGTTACATTGGTCCCGTGGGAGGTGTTGGTGCCACCCACGGGGACGTTCGGGGGCTGTTTCGGGTTTTCACCCTCTAACGCCATGTTTTTAAGCCTAAGTGTAGAAATTTGCAAATTATCGCCGTACTCTCAAACCGGGAGTCCCGCGGCTGCGGGGTCAGTTCCGACGAGTTACATTGGTCCCGTGGGAGGTCTTGGTGCCACCCACGGAGACGTTCGGGGGCTGTTTTGGGTTTTCACCCTCTAACGCCATGTTTTTAAGCCTAAGTGTAGAAATTTGCAAATTATCGCCATACTCTCAAACCGGGAGTCCCGCGGCTGCGGGGTTAGTTCCGACGAGTTACATTGGTCCCGTGGGAGGTGTTGGTGCCACCCACGGGGACGTTCGGGGGCTGTTTCGGGTTTTCACCCTCTAACGCCATGTTTTGCTTAAGTCTACAAATATGCAAATTATCGCCGTACTCTCAAACCGAGAGTCTCGCGGCTGCGGGGTCAGTTCCTACGAGATACATTGGTCCCGTGGGAGGTGTTGGTGCCACCCACGGGGACGTTCGGGGGCTGTTTCGGGTTTTCACCCTCTAACGCCATGTTTTTAAGCCTAAGTGTAGAAATTTGCAAATTATCGCCGTACTCTCAAACCGGGAGTCCCGCGGCTGCGGGGTCAGCTCCGACGAGTTACATTGGTCCCGTGGGAGGTGTTGGTGCCACCCACGGGGACGTTCGGGGGCTGTTTCGGGTTTTCACCCTCTAACGCCATGTTTTTAAGCCTAAGTGTTGAAATTTGCATATTATCGCCGTACTCTCAAACCGGGAGTCCCGCGGCTGCGGGGTCAGTTCCGACGAGTTACATTGGTCCCGTGGGAGGTGTTGGTGCCACCCACGGGGACGTTCGTGGGCTGTTTCGGGTTTTCACCCTCTAACGCCATGTTTTGCTTAAGTGTAGAAATTTGCAAATTATCGCCGTACTCTCAAACCGAGAGTCTCGCGGCTGCGGGGTCAGTTCCTACGAGTTACATTGGTCCCGTGGGAGGTGTTGGTGCCACCCACGGGGACGTTCGGGGGCTGTTTCGGGTTTTCACCCTCTAACGCCATGTTTTTAAGCCTAAGTGTAGAAATTTGCAAATTATCGCCGTACTCTCAAACCGGGAGTCCCGCGGCTGCGGGGTCAGCTCCGACGAGTTACATTGGTCCCGTGGGAGGTGTTGGTGCCACCCACGGGGACGTTCGGGGGCTGTTTCGGGTTTTCACCCTCTAACGCCATGTTTTTAAGCCTAAGTGTTGAAATTTGCATATTATCGCCGTACTCTCAAACCGGGAGTCCCACGGCTGCGGGGTCAGTTCCGGCGAGTTACATTGGTCCCGTGGGAGGTGTTGGTGCCACCCACGGAGACGTTCGGGGGCTGTTTTGGGTTTTCACCCTCTAACGCCATGTTTTTAAGCCTAAGTGTAGAAATTTGCAAATTATCGCCGTACTCTCAAACCGGGAGTCCCGCGGCTGCGGGGTCAGTTCCGACGAGTTACATTGGTCCCGTGGGAGGTGTTGGTGCCACCCACGGGGACGTTCGGAGGCTGTTTCGGGTTTTCACCCTCTAACGCCATGTTTTGCTTAAGTCTACAAATATGCAAATTATCGCCGTACTCTTAAACCGAGAGTCTCGCGGTTGCGGGGTCAGTTCCGACGAGTTACATTGGTCCCGTGGGAGGTGTTGGTGCCACCCACGGGGACGTTCGGGGGCTGTTTCGGGTTTTCACCCTCTAACGCCATGTTTTGCTTAAGTGTAGAAATTTGCAAATTATCGCCGTACTCTCAAACCGAGAGTCTCGCGGCTGCGGGGTCAGTTCCTACGAGTTACATTGGTCCCGTGGGAGGTGTTGGTGCCACCCACGGGGATGTTCGGGGGCTGTTTCGGGTTTTCACCCTCTAACGCCATGTTTTTAAGCCTAAGTGTAGAAATTTGCAAATTATCGCCGTACTCTCAAACCGGGAGTCCCGTGGCTGCGGGGTCAGTTCCGACGAGTTACATTGGTCCCGTGGGAGGTGTTGGTGCCACCCACGGGGACGTTCGGGGGCTGTTTCGGGTTTTCACCCTCTAACGCCATGTTTTTAAGCCTAAGTGTAGAAATTTGCAAATTATCGCCGTACTCTCAAACCGGGAGTCCCGCGGCTGCGGGGTTAGTTCCGACGAGTTACATTGGTCCCGTGGGAGGTGTTGGTGCCACCCACGGGGACGTTCGGGGGCTGTTTCGGGTTTTCACCCTCTAACGCCATGTTTTGCTTAAGTGTAGAAATTTGCAAATTATCGCCGTACTCTCAAACCGGGAGTCCCGCGGCTGCGGGGTCAGTTCCGACGAGTTACATTGGTCCCGTGGGAGGTGTTGGTGCCACCCACGGGGACGTTCGGGGGCTGTTTCGGGTTTTCACCCTCTAACGCCATGTTTTTAAGCCTAAGTGTAGAAATTTGCAAATTATCGCCGTACTCTCAAACCGGGAGTCCCGCGGCTGCGGGGTCAGTTCCGACGAGTTACATTGGTCCCGTGGGAGGTGTTGGTGCCACCCACGGGGACATTCGGGGGCTGTTTCGGGTTTTCACCCTCTAACGCCATGTTTTTAAGCCTAAGTGTAGAAATTTGCAAATTATCGCCGTACTCTCAAACCGAGAGTCCCGCGGCTGCGGGGTCAGTTCCTACGAGTTACATTGGTCCCGTGGGAGGTGTTGGTGCCACCCACGGGGACGTTCGGGGGCTGTTTCGGGTTTTCACCCTCTAACGCCATGTTTTTAAGCCTAAGTGTAGAAATTTGCAAATTATCGTCGTACTCTCAAACCGGGAGTCCCGCGGCTGCGGGGTCAGTTCCGACGAGTTACATTGGTCCCGTGGGAGGTGTTGGTGCCACCCACGGGGACGTTCGGGGGCTGTTTCGGGTTTTCACCCTCTAACGCCATGTTTTTAAGCCTAAGTGTAGAAATTTGCAAATTATCGCCGTACTCTCAAACCGGGAGTCCCGCGGCTGCGGGGTCAGTTCCGACGAGTTACATTGGTCCCGTGGGAGGTCTTGGTGCCACCCACGGAGACGTTCGGGGGCTGTTTTGGGTTTTCACCCTCTAACGCCATGTTTTTAAGCCTAAGTGTAGAAATTTGCAAATTATCGCCATACTCTCAAACCGGGAGTCCCGCGGCTGCGGGGTTAGTTCCGACGAGTTACATTGGTCCCGTGGGAGGTGTTGGTGCCACCCACGGGGACGTTCGGGGGCTGTTTCGGGTTTTCACCCTCTAACGCCATGTTTTGCTTAAGTCTACAAATATGCAAATTATCGTCGTACTCTCAAACCGAGAGTCTCGCGGCTGCGGGGTCAGTTCCTACGAGTTACATTGGTCCCGTGGGAGGTGTTGGTGCCACCCACGGGGACGTTCGGGGGCTGTTTCGGGTTTTCACCCTCTAACGCCATGTTTTTAAGCCTAAGTGTAGAAATTTGCAAATTATCGCCGTACTCTCAAACCGGGAGTCCCGCGGCTGCGGGGTCAGCTCCGACGAGTTACATTGGTCCCGTGGGAGGTGTTGGTGCCACCCACGGGGACGTTCGGGGGCTGTTTCGGGTTTTCACCCTCTAACGCCATGTTTTTAAGCCTAAGTGTTGAAATTTGCATATTATCGCCGTACTCTCAAACCGGGAGTCCCGCGGCTGCGGGGTCAGTTCCGACGAGTTACATTGGTCCCGTGGGAGGTGTTGGTGCCACCCACGGGGACGTTCGTGGGCTGTTTCGGGTTTTCACCCTCTAACGCCATGTTTTTAAGCCTAAGTGTAGAAATTTGCAAATTATCACCGTACTCTCAAACCGGGAGTCCCGCGGCTGCGGGGTCAGTTCCGACGAGTTACATTGGTCCCGTGGGAGGTGTTGGTGCCACCCACGGGGACGTTCGGGGGATGTTTCGGGTTTTCACCCTCTAACGCCATGTTTTGCTTAAGTCTACAAATATGCAAATTATCGCCGTACTCTCAAACCGAGAGTCCCGCGGCTGCGGGGTCAGTTCCTACGAGTTACATTGGTCCCGTGGGAGGTGTTGGTGCCACCCACGGGGACGTTCGGGGGCTGTTTCGGGTTTTCACCCTCTAACGCCATGTTTTTAAGCCTAAGTGTAGAAATTTGCAAATTATCGTCGTACTCTCAAACCGGGAGTCCCGCGGCTGCGGGGTCAGTTCCGACGAGTTACATTGGTCCCGTGGGAGGTGTTGGTGCCACCCACGGGGACGTTCGGGGGCTGTTTCGGGTTTTCACCCTCTAACGCCATGTTTTTAAGCCTAAGTGTAGAAATTTGCAAATTATCGCCGTACTCTCAAACCGGGAGTCCCGCGGCTGCGGGGTCAGTTCCGACGAGTTACATTGGTCCCGTGGGAGGTGTTGGTGCCACCCACGGGGACGTTCGGGGGTTGTTTCGGGTTTTCACCCTCTAACGCCATGTTTTGCTTAAGTGTAGAAATTTGCAAATTATCACCGTACTCTCAAACCGGGAGTCCCGCGGCTGCGGGGTCAGTTCCGACGAGTTACATTGGTCCCGTGGGAGGTGTTGGTGCCACCCACGGAGACGTTCGGGGGCTGTTTTGGGTTTTCACCCTCTAACGCCATGTTTTTAAGCCTAAGTGTAGAAATTTGCAAATTATCGCCGTACTCTCAAACCGGGAGTCCCGCGGCTGCGGGGTCAGTTCTGACGAGTTACATTGGTCCCGTGGGAGGTGTTGGTGCCACCCACGGGGACGTTCGGGGGCTGTTTCGGGTTTTCACCCTCTAACGCCATGTTTTGCTTAAGTCTACAAATATGCAAATTATCGCCGTACTCTCAAACCGAGAGTCTCGCGGCTGCGGAGTCAGTTCCTACGAGTTACATTGGTCCTGTGGGAGGTGTTGGTGCCACCCACGGGGACGTTCGGGGGCTGTTTCGGGTTTTCACCCTCTAACGCCATGTTTTTAAGCCTAAGTGTAGAAATTTGCAAATTATCGCCGTACTCTCAAACCGGGAGTCCCGCGGCTGCGGGGTCAGTTCCGACGAGTTACATTGGTCCCGTGGGAGGTGTTGGTGCCACCCACGGGGACGTTCGGGGGCTGTTTCGGGTTTTCACCCTCTAACGCCATGTTTTTAAGCCTAAGTGTAGAAATTTGCAAATTATCGCCGTACTCTCAAACCGGGAGTCCCGCGGTTGCGGGGTCAGTTCCGACGAGTTACATTGGTCCCGTGGGAGGTGTTGGTGCCACCCACGGGGACGTTCGGGGGCTGTTTCTGGTTTTCACCCTCTAACGCCAAGTTTTGCTTAAGTGTAGAAATTTGCAAATTATCGCCGTACTCTCAAACCGGGAGTCCCGCGGCTGCGGGGTCAGTTCCGACGAGTTACATTGGTCCCGTGGGAGGTGTTGGTACCACCCACGGGTATGTTCGGGGGCTGTTTCGGGTTTTCACCCTCTAACGCCATGTTTTTAAGCCTAAGTGTAGAAATTTGCAGATTATCGCCGTACTCTCAAACCGGGAGTCCCGCGGCTGCGGGGTCAGTTCCGACGAGTTACATTGGTCCCGTGGGAGGTGTTGGTGCCACCCACGGGGACGTTCGGGGGCTGTTTCGGGTTTTCACCCTCTAACGCCATGTTTTTAAGCCTAAGTGTAGAAATTTGCAAATTATCGCCGTACTCTCAAACCGGGAGTCCCGCGGCTGCGGGGTCAGTTCCGACGAGTTACATTGGTCCCGTGGGAGGTGTTGGTGCCACCCACGGGGACGTTCGGGGGCTGTTTCGGGTTTTCACCCTCTAACGCCATGTTTTGCTTAAGTGTAGAAATTTGCAAATTATCGCCGTACTCTCAAACCGGGAGTCCCGCGGCTGCGGGGTCAGTTCCGACGAGTTACATTGGTCCCGTGGGAGGTGTTGGTGCCACCCACGGAGACGTTCGGGGGCTGTTTTGGGTTTTCACCCTCTAACGCCATGTTTTTAAGCCTAAGTGTAGAAATTTGCAAATTATCGCCGTACTCTCAAACCGGGAGTCCCGCGGCTGCGGGGTCAGTTCCGACGAGTTACATTTGTCCCGTGGGAGGTGTTGGTGCCACCCACGGGGACGTTCGGGGGCTGTTTCGGGTTTTCACCCTCTAACGCAATGTTTTGCTTAAGTCTACAAATATGCAAATTATCGCCGTACTCTCAAACCGAGAGTCTCGCGGCTGCGGGGTCAGTTCCTACGAGTTACATTGGTCCCGTGGGAGGTGTTGGTGCCACCCACGGGGACGTTCGGGGGCTGTTTCGGGTTTTCACCCTCTAACGCCATGTTTTTAAGCCTAAGTGTAGAAATTTGCAAATTATCGACGTACTCTCAAACCGGGAGTCCCGCGGCTGCGGGGTCAGTTCCGACGAGTTACATTGGTCCCGTGGGAGGTGTTGGTGCCACCCACGGTGACGTTCGGGGGCTGTTTCGGGTTTTCACCCTCTAACGCCATATTTTTAAGCCTAAGTGTAGAAATTTGCAAATTATCGCCGTACTCTCAAACCGGGAGTCCCGCGGCTGCGGGGTCAGTTCCGACGAGTTACATTGGTCCCGTGGGAGGTGTTGGTGCCACCCACGGGGACGTTCGGGGGCTGTTTCGGGTTTTCACCCTCTAATGCCATGTTTTGCTTAAGTGTAGAAATTTGCAAATTATCGCCGTACTCTCAAACCGGGAGTCCCGCGGCTGCGGGGTCAGTTCCGACGAGTTACATTGGTCCCCTGGGAGGTGTTGGTGCCACCCACGGGGACGTTCGGGGGCTGTTTCGGGTTTTCACCCTCTAACGCCATGTTTTTAAGCCTAAGTGTAGAAATTTGCAAATTATCGCCGTACTCTCAAACCGGGAGTCCCGCGGCTGCGGGGTTAGTTCCGACGAGTTACATTGGTTCCGTGGGAGGTGTTGGTGCCACCCACGGGGACGTTCGGGGGCTGTTTCGGGTTTTCACCCTCTAACGCCATGTTTTTAAGCCTAAGTGTAGAAATTTGCAAATTATCGCCGTACTCTCAAACCGGGAGTCCCGCGGTTGCGGGGTCAGTTCCGACGAGTTACATTGGTCCCGTGGGAGGTGTTGGTGCCACCCACGGGGACGTTCGGGGGCTGTTTCTGGTTTTCACCCTCTAACGCCAAGTTTT
Organism: Sambucus nigra; assembly: GCA_949130495.1. Taxonomy (NCBI): domain Eukaryota; kingdom Viridiplantae; phylum Streptophyta; class Magnoliopsida; order Dipsacales; family Adoxaceae; genus Sambucus; species Sambucus nigra. Next base: position 526,246,737 of record OX422220.1, read on the forward strand.
GCTTAAGTGTAGAAATTTGCAAATTATCGCCGTACTCTCAAACCGGGAGTCCCGCGGCTGCGGGGTCAGTTCCGACGAGTTACATTGGTCCCGTGGGAGGTGTTGGTACCACCCACGGGTATGTTCGGGGGCTGTTTCGGGTTTTCACCCTCTAACGCCATGTTTTTAAGCCTAAGTGTAGAAATTTGCAGATTATCGCCGTACTCTCAAACCGGGAGTCCCGCGGCTGCGGGGTCAGTTCCGACGAGTTACATTGGTCCCGTGGGAGGTGTTGGTGCCACCCACGGGGACGTTCGGGGGCTGTTTCGGGTTTTCACCCTCTAACGCCATGTTTTTAAGCCTATGTGTAGAAATTTGCAAATTATCGCCGTACTCTCAAACCGGGAGTCCCGCGGCTGCGGGGTCAGTTCCGACGAGTTACATTGGTCCCGTGTGAGGTGTTGGTGCCACCCACGGGGACGTTCGGGGGCTGTTTCGGGTTTTCACCCTCTAACGCCATGTTTTGCTTAAGTGTAGAAATTTGCAAATTATCGCCGTACTCTCAAACCGGGAGTCCCGCGGCTGCGGGGTCAGTTCCGACGAGTTACATTGGTCCCGTGGGAGGTGTTGGTGCCACCCACGGAGACGTTCGGGGGCTGTTTTGGGTTTTCACCCTCTAACGCCATGTTTTTAAGCCTAAGTGTAGAAATTTGCAAATTATCGCCGTACTCTCAAACCGGGAGTCCCGCGGCTGCGGGGTCAGTTCCGACGAGTTACATTGGTCCCGTGGGAGGTGTTGGTGCCACCCACGGGGACGTTCGGGGGCTGTTTCGGGTTTTCACCCTCTAACGCAATGTTTTGCTTAAGTCTACAAATATGCAAATTATCGCCGTACTCTCAAACCGAGAGTCTCGCGGCTGCGGGGTCAGTTCCTACGAGTTACATTGGTCCCGTGGGAGGTGTTGGTGCCACCCACGGGGACGTTCGGGGGCTGTTTTGGGTTTTCACCCTCTAACGCCATGTTTTTAAGCCTAAGTGTAGAAATTATCAAATTATCGCCGTACTCTCAAACCGGGAGTCCCGCGGCTGCGGGGTCAGTTCCGACGAGTTACATTGGTCCCGTGGGAGGTGTTGGTGCCACCCACGGGGACGTTCGGGGGCTGTTTCGGGTTTTCACCCTCTAACGCCATGTTTTTAAGCCTAAGTGTAGAAATTTGCAAATTATCGCCGTACTCTCAAACCGGGAGTCCCGCGGCTGCGGGGTCAGTTCCGACGAGTTACATTGGTCCCGTGGGAGGTGTTGGTGCCACCCACGGGGACGTTCGGGGGCTGTTTCGGGTTTTCACCCTCTAACGCCATGTTTTGCTTAAGTGTAGAAATTTGCAAATTATCGCCGTACTCTCAAACCGGGAGTCCCGCGGCTGCGGGGTCAGTTCCGACGAGTTACATTGGTCCCCTGGGAGGTGTTGGTGCCACCCACGGGGACGTTCGGGGGCTGTTTCGGGTTTTCACCCTCTAACGCCATGTTTTTAAGCCTAAGTGTAGAAATTTGCAAATTATCGCCGTACTCTCAAACCGGGAGTCCCGCGGCTGCGGGGTTAGTTCCGACGAGTTACATTGGTCCCGTGGGAGGTGTTGGTGCCACCCACGGGGACGTTCGGGGGCTGTTTCGGGTTTTCACCCTCTAACGCCATGTTTTGCTTAAGTCTACAAATATGCAAATTATCGCCGTACTCTCAAACCGAGAGTCCCGCGGCTGCGGGGTCAGTTCCTACGAGTTACATTGGTCCCGTGGGAGGTGTTGGTGCCACCCACGGGGACGTTCGGGGGCTGTTTCGGGTTTTCACCCTCTAACGCCATGTTTTTAAGCCTAAGTGTAGAAATTTGCAAATTATCGTCGTACTCTCAAACCGGGAGTCCCGCGGCTGCGGGGTCAGTTCCGACGAGTTACATTGGTCCCGTGGGAGGTGTTGGTGCCACCCACGGGGACGTTCGGGGGCTGTTTCGGGTTTTCACCCTCTAACGCCATGTTTTTAAGCCTAAGTGTAGAAATTTGCAAATTATCGCCGTACTCTCAAACCGGGAGTCCCGCGGCTGCGGGGTCAGTTCCGACGAGTTACATTGGTCCCGTGGGAGGTGTTGGTGCCACCCACGGGGACGTTCGGGGGCTGTTTCGGGTTTTCACCCTCTAACGCCATGTTTTGCTTAAGTGTAGAAATTTTCAAATTATCGTCGTACTCTCAAACCGGGAGTCCCACGGCTGCGGGGTCAGTTCCGACGAGTTACATTGGTCCCGTGGGAGGTGTTGGTGCCACCCACGGAGACGTTCGGGGGCTGTTTTGGGTTTTCACCCTCTAACGCCATGTTTTTAAGCCTAAGTGTAGAAATTTGTAAATTATCGCCGTACTCTCAAACCGGGAGTCCCGCGGCTGCGGGGTCAGTTCCGACGAGTTACATTGGTCCCGTGGGAGGTGTTGGTGCCACCCACGGGGACGTTCGGGGGCTGTTTCGGGTTTTCACCCTCTAACGCCATGTTTTGCTTAAGTCTACAAATATGCAAATTATCGCCGTACTCTCAAACCGAGAGTCTCGCGGCTGCGGGGTCAGTTCCTACGAGTTACAATGGTCCCGTGGGAGGTGTTGGTGCCACCCACGGGGACGTTCGGGGGCTGTTTCGGGTTTTCACCCTCTAACGCCATGTTTTTAAGCCTAAGTGTAGAAATTTGCAAATTATCGCCGTACTCTCAAACCGGGAGTCCCGCGGCTGCGGGGTCAGTTCCGACGAGTTACATTGGTCCCGTGGGAGGTGTTGGTGCCACCCACGGGGACGTTCGGGGGCTGTTTCGGGTTTTCACCCTCTAACGCCATGTTTTTAAGCCTAAGTGTAGAAATTTGCAAATTATCGCCGTACTCTCAAACCGGGAGTCCCGCGGCTGCGGGGTCAGTTCCGACGAGTTACATTGGTCCCGTGGGAGGTGTTGGTGCCACCCACGGGGACGTTCGGGGGCTGTTTCGGGTTTTCACCCTCTAACGCCATGTTTTGCTTAAGTGTAGAAATTTGCAAAATATCGCCGTACTCTCAAACCGGGAGTCCCGCGGCTGCGGGGCCAGTTCCGACGAGTTACATTGGTCCCGTGGGAGGTGTTGGTGCCACCCACGGGGACGTTCGGGGGCTGTTTCGGGTTTTCACCCTCTAACGCCATGTTTTTAAGCCTAAGTGTAGAAATTTGCAAATTATCGCCGTACTCTCAAACCGGGAGTCCCGCGGCTGCGGGGTCAGTTCCGACGAGTTACATTGGTCCCGTGGGAGGTGTTGGTGCCACCCACGGGGACATTCGGGGGCTGTTTCGGGTTTTCACCCTCTAACGCCATGTTTTTAAGCCTAAGTGTAGAAATTTGCAAATTATCGCCGTACTCTCAAACCGAGAGTCCCGCGGCTGCGGGGTCAGTTCCTACGAGTTACATTGGTCCCGTGGGAGGTGTTGGTGCCACCCACGGGGACGTTCGGGGGCTGTTTCGGGTTTTCACCCTCTAACGCCATGTTTTTAAGCCTAAGTGTAGAAATTTGCAAATTATCGCCGTACTCTCAAACCGGGAGTCCCGCGGCTGCGGGGTCAGTTCCGACGAGTTACATTGGTCCCGTGGAGGTGTTGGTGCCACCCACGGGGACGTTCGGGGGCTGTTTCGGGTTTTCACCCTCTAACGCCATGTTTTGCTTAAGTGTAGAAATTTGCAAATTATCGCCGTACTCTCAAACCGGGAGTCCCACGGCTGCGGGGTCAGTTCCGACGAGTTACATTGGTCCCGTGGGAGGTGTTGGTGCCACCCACGGAGACGTTCGGGGGCTGTTTTGGGTTTTCACCCTCTAACGCCATGTTTTTAAGCCTAAGTGTAGAAATTTGTAAATTATCGCCGTACTCTCAAACCGGGAGTCCCGCGGCTGCGGGGTCAGTTCCGACGAGTTACATTGGTCCCGTGGGAGGTGTTGGTGCCACCCACGGGGACGTTCGGGGGCTGTTTCGGGTTTTCACCCTCTAACGCCATGTTTTGCTTAAGTGTAGAAATTTGCAAATTATCGCCGTACTCTCAAACCAGGAGTCCCGCGGCTGCGGGGTCAGTTCCGACGAGTTACATTGGTCCCCTGGGAGGTGTTGGTGCCACCCACGGGGACGTTCGGGGGCTGTTTCGGGTTTTCACCCTCTAACGCCATGTTTTTAAGCCTAAGTGTAGAAATTTGCAAATTATCGCCGTACTCTCAAACCGGGAGTCCCGCGGCTGCGGGGTTAGTTCCGACGAGTTACATTGGTCCCGTGGGAGGTGTTGGTGCCACCCACGGGGACGTTCGGGGGCTGTTTCGGGTTTTCACCCTCTAACGCCATGTTTTGCTTAAGTCTACAAATATGCAAATTATCGCCGTACTCTCAAACCGAGAGTCCCGCGGCTGCGGGGTCAGTTCCTACGAGTTACATTGGTCCCGTGGGAGGTGTTGGTGCCACCCACGGGGACGTTCGGGGGCTGTTTCGGGTTTTCACCCTCTAACGCCATGTTTTTAAGCCTAAGTGTAGAAATTTGCAAATTATCGTCGTACTCTCAAACCGGGAGTCCCGCGGCTGCGGGGTCAGTTCCGACGAGTTACATTGGTCCCGTGGGAGGTGTTGGTGCCACCCACGGGGACGTTCGGGGGCTGTTTCGGGTTTTCACCCTCTAACGCCATGTTTTTAAGCCTAAGTGTAGAAATTTGCAAATTATCGCCGTACTCTCAAACCGGGAGTCCCGCGGCTGCGGGGTCAGTTCCGACGAGTTACATTGGTCCCGTGGGAGGTGTTGGTGCCACCCACGGGGACGTTCGGGGGCTGTTTCGGGTTTTCACCCTCTAACGCCATGTTTTGCTTAAGTGTAGAAATTTGCAAATTATCGCCGTACTCTCAAACCGGGAGTCCCACGGCTGCGGGGTCAGTTCCGACGAGTTACATTGGTCCCGTGGGAGGTGTTGGTGCCACCCACGGAGACGTTCGGGGGCTGTTTTGGGTTTTCACCCTCTAACGCCATGTTTTTAAGCCTAAGTGTAGAAATTTGTAAATTATCGCCGTACTCTCAAACCGGGAGTCCCGCGGCTGCGGGGTCAGTTCCGACGAGTTACATTGGTCCCGTGGGAGGTGTTGGTGCCACCCACGGGGACGTTCGGGGGCTGTTTCGGGTTTTCACCCTCTAACGCCATGTTTTTAAGCCTAAGTGTAGAAATTTGCAAATTATCGCCGTACTCTCAAACCGGGAGTCCCGCGGCTGCGGGGTCAGTTCCGACGAGTTACATTGGTCCCGTGGGAGGTGTTGGTGCCACCCACGGGGACGTTCGGGGGCTGTTTCGGGTTTTCACCCTCTAACGCCATGTTTTGCTTAAGTGTAGAAATTTTCAAATTATCGCCGTACTCTCAAACCGGGAGTCCCGCGGCTGCGGGGTCAGTTCCGACGAGTTACATTGGTCCCGTGGGAGGTGTTGGTGCCACCCACGGGGACGTTCGGGGGCTGTTTCGGGTTTTCACCCTCTAACGCCATGTTTTTAAGCCTAAGTGTAGAAATTTGCAAATTATCGCCGTACTCTCAAACCGGGAGTCCTGCGGCTGCGGGGTCAGTTCCGACGAGTTACATTGGTCCCGTGGGAGGTGTTGGTGCCACCCACGGGGACATTCGGGGGCTGTTTCGGGTTTTCACCCTCTAACGCGATGTTTTTAAGCCTAAGTGTAGAAATTTGCAAATTATCGCCGTACTCTCAAACCGAGAGTCCCGCGGCTGCGGGGTCAGTTCCTACGAGTTACATTGGTCCCATGGGAGGTGTTGGTGCCACCCACGGGGACGTTCGGGGGCTGTTTCGGGTTTTCACCCTCTAACGCCATGTTTTTAAGCCTAAGTGTAGAAATTTGCAAATTATCGCCGTACTCTCAAACCGGGAGTCCCGCGGCTGCGGGGTCAGTTCCGACGAGTTACATTGGTCCCGTGGGAGGTGTTGGTGCCACCTACGGGGACGTTCGGGGGCTGTTTCGGGTTTTCACCCTCTAACGCCATGTTTTTAAGCCTAAGTGTAGAAATTTGCAAATTATAGCCGTACTCTCAAACCGGGAGTCCCGCGGCTGCGGGGTCAGTTCCGACGAGTTACATTGGTCCCGTGGGAGGTGTTGGTGCCACCCACGGAGACGTTCGGGGGCTGTTTTGGGTTTTCACCCTCTAACGCCATGTTTTTAAGCCTAAGTGTAGAAATTTGCAAATTATCGCCGTACTCTCAAACCGAGAGTCCCGCGGCTGCGGGGTTAGTTCCGACGAGTTACATTGGTCCCGTGGGAGGTGTTGGTGCCACCCACGGGGACGTTCGGGGGCTGTTTCGGGTATTCACCCTCTAACGCCATGTTTTGCTTAAGTCTACAAATATGCAAATTATCGCCGTACTCTCAAACCGAGAGTCTCGCGGCTGCGGGGTCAGTTCCTACGAGTTACATTGGTCCCGTGGGAGGTGTTGGTGCCACCCACGGGGACGTTCGGGGGCTGTTTCGGGTTTTCACCCTCTAACGCCATGTTTTTAAGCCTAAGTGTAGAGATTTGCAAATTATCGCCGTACTCTCAAACCGGGAGTCCCGCGGCTGCGGGGTCAGTTCCGACGAGTTACATTGGTCCCGTGGGAGGTGTTGGTGCCACCCACGGGGACGTTCGGGGGCTGTTTCGGGTTTTCACCCTCTAACGCCATGTTTTTAAGCCTAAGTGTAGAAATTTGCAAATTATCGCCGTACTCTCAAACCGGGAGTCCCGCGGCTGCGGGGTCAGTTTCGACGAGTTACATTGGTCCCGTGGGAGGTGTTCGTGCCACCCACGGGGACGTTCGGGGGCTGTTTCGGGTTTTCACCCTCTAACGCCATGTTTTGCTTAAGTGTAGAAATTTGCAAATTATCGCCGTACTCTCAAACCGGGAGTCCCACGGCTGCGGGGTCAGTTCCGACGAGTTACATTGGTCCCGTGGGAGGTGTTGGTGCCACCCACGGAGACGTTCGTGGGCTGTTTTGGGTTTTCACCCTCTAACGCCATGTTTTTAAGCCTAAGTGTAGAAATTTGCAAATTATCGCCGTACTCTCAAACCGGGAGTCCCGCGGCTGCGGGGTCAGTTCCGACGAGTTACATTGGTCCCGTGGGAGGTGTTGGTGCCACCCACGGGGACATTCGGGGGCTGTTTCGGGTTTTCACCCTCTAACGCCATGTTTTTAAGCCTAAGTGTAGAAATTTGCAAATTATCGCCGTACTCTCAAACCGAGAGTCCCGCGGCTGCGGGGTCAGTTCCTACGAGTTACATTGGTCCCGTGGGAGGTGTTGGTGCCACCCACGGGGACGTTCGGGGGCTGTTTCGGGTTTTCACCCTCTAACGCCATGTTTTTAAGCCTAAGTGTAGAAATTTGCAAATTATCGTCGTACTCTCAAACCGGGAGTCCCGCGGCTGCGGGGTCAGTTCCTACGAGTTACATTGGTCCCGTGGGAGGTGTTGGTGCCACCCACGGGGACGTTCGGGGGCTGTTTCGGGTTTTCACCCTCTAACGCCATGTTTTTAAGCCTAAGTGTAGAAATTTGCAAATTATCGTCGTACTCTCAAACCGGGAGTCCCGCGGCTGCGGGGTCAGTTCCGACGAGTTACATTGGTCCCGTGGGAGGTGTTGGTGCCACCCACGGGGACGTTCGGGGGCTGTTTCGGGTTTTCACCCTCTAACGCCATGTTTTTAAGCCTAAGTGTAGAAATTTGCAAATTATCGCCGTACTCTCAAACCGGGAGTCCCGCGGCTGCGGGGTCAGTTCCGACGAGTTACATTGGTCCCGTGGGAGGTGTTGGTGCCACCCACGGGGACGTTCGGGGGCTGTTTCGGGTTTTCACCCTCTAACGCCATGTTTTGCTTAAGTGTAGAAATTTGCAAATTATCGCCGTACTCTCAAACCGGGAGTCCCACGGCTGCGGGGTCAGTTCCGACGAGTTACATTGGTCCCGTGGGAGGTGTTGGTGCCACCCACGGAGACGTTCGGGGGCTGTTTTGGGTTTTCACCCTCTAACGCCATGTTTTTAAGCCTAAGTGTAGAAATTTGTAAATTATCGCCGTACTCTCAAACCGGGAGTCCCGCGGCTGCGGGGTCAGTTCCGACGAGTTACATTGGTCCCGTGGGAGGTGTTGGTGCCACCCACGGGGACGTTCGGGGGCTGTTTCGGGTTTTCACCCTCTAACGCCATGTTTTGCTTAAGTCTACAAATATACAAATTATCGCCGTACTCTCAAACCGAGAGTCTCGCGGCTGCGGGGTCAGTTCCTACGAGTTACATTGGTCCCGTGGGAGGTGTTGGTGCCACCCACGGGGACGTTCGGGGGCTGTTTCGGGTTTTCACCCTCTAACGCCATGTTTTTAAGCCTAAGTGTAGAAATTTGCAAATTATCGCCGTACTCTCAAACCGGGAGTCCCGCGGCTGCGGGGTCAGTTCCGACGAGTTACATTGGTCCCGTGGGAGGTGTTGGTGCCACCCACGGGGACGTTCGGGGGCTGTTTCGGGTTTTCACCCTCTAACGCCATGTTTTTAAGCCTAAGTGTAGAAATTTGCAAATTATCGCCGTACTCTCAAACCGGGAGTCCCGCGGCTGCGGGGTCAGTTCCGACGAGTTACATTGGTCCCGTGGGAGGTGTTGGTGCCACCCACGGGGACGTTCGGGGGCTGTTTCGGGTTTTCACCCTCTAACGCCATGTTTTGCTTAAGTGTAGAAATTTTCAAATTATCGCCGTACTCTCAAACCGGGAGTCCCGCGGCTGCGGGGTCAGTTCCGACGAGTTACATTGGTCCCGTGGGAGGTGTTGGTGCCACCCACGGGGACGTTCGGGGGCTGTTTCGGGTTTTCACCCTCTAACGCCATGTTTTTAAGCCTAAGTGTAGAAATTTGCAAATTATCGCCGTACTCTCAAACCGGGAGTCCCGCGGCTGCGGGGTCAGTTCCGACGAGTTACATTGGTCCCGTGGGAGGTGTTGGTGCCACCCACGGGGACATTCGGGGGCTGTTTCGGGTTTTCACCCTCTAACGCCATGTTTTTAAGCCTAAGTGTAGAAATTTGCAAATTATCGCCGTACTCTCAAACCGAGAGTCCCGCGGCTGCGGGGTCAGTTCCTACGAGTTACATTGGTCCCATGGGAGGTGTTGGTGCCACCCACGGGGACGTTCGGGGGCTGTTTCGGGTTTTCACCCTCTAACGCCATGTTTTTAAGCCTAAGTGTAGAAATTTGCAAATTATCGCCGTACTCTCAAACCGGGAGTCCCGCGGCTGCGGGGTCAGTTCCGACGAGTTACATTGGTCCCGTGGGAGGTGTTGGTGCCACCCACGGGGACGTTCGGGGGCTGTTTCGGGTTTTCACCCTCTAACGCCATGTTTTTAAGCCTAAGTGTAGAAATTTGCAAATTATCGCCGTACTCTCAAACCGGGAGTCCCGCGGCTGCGGGGTCAGTTCCGACGAGTTACATTGGTCCCGTGGGAGGTGTTGGTGCCACCCACGGAGACGTTCGGGGGCTGTTTTGGGTTTTCACCCTCTAACGCCATGTTTTTAAGCCTAAGTGTAGAAATTTGCAAATTATCGCCGTACTCTCAAACCGAGAGTCCCGCGGCTGCGGGGTTAGTTCCGACGAGTTACATTGGTCCCGTGGGAGGTGTTGGTGCCACCCACGGGGACGTTCGGGGGCTGTTTCGGGTTTTCACCCTCTAACGCCATGTTTTGCTTAAGTCTACAAATATGCAAATTATCGCCGTACTCTCAAACCGAGAGTCTCGCGGCTGCGGGGTCAGTTCCTACGAGTTACATTGGTCCCGTGGGAGGTGTTGGTGCCACCCACGGGGACGTTCGGGGGCTGTTTCGGGTTTTCACCCTCTAACGCCATGTTTTTAAGCCTAAGTGTAGAGATTTGCAAATTATCGCCGTACTCTCAAACCGGGAGTCCCGCGGCTGCGGGGTCAGTTCCGACGAGTTACATTGGTCCCGTGGGAGGTGTTGGTGCCACCCACGGGGACGTTCGTGGGCTGTTTCGGGTTTTCACCCTCTAACGCCATGTTTTTAAGCCTAAGTGTAGAAATTTGTAAATTATCACCGTACTCTCAAACCGGGAGTCCCGCGGCTGCGGGGTCAGTTCCGACGAGTTACATTGGTCCCGTGGGAGGTGTTGGTGCCACCCACGGGGACGTTCGGGGGATGTTTCGGGTTTTCACCCTCTAACGCCATGTTTTGCTTAAGTCTACAAATATGCAAATTATCGCCGTACTCTCAAACCGAGAGTCCCGCGGCTGCGGGGTCAGTTCCTACGAGTTACATTGGTCCCGTGGGAGGTGTTGGTGCCACCCACGGGGACGTTCGGGGGCTGTTTCGGGTTTTCACCCTCTAACGCCATGTTTTTAAGCCTAAGTGTAGAAATTTGCAAATTATCGTCGTACTCTCAAACCGGGAGTCCCGCGGCTGCGGGGTCAGTTCCGACGAGTTACATTGGTCCCGTGGGAGGTGTTGGTGCCACCCACGGGGACGTTCGGGGGCTGTTTCGGGTTTTCACCCTCTAACGCCATGTTTTTAAGCCTAAGTGTAGAAATTTGCAAATTATCGCCGTACTCTCAAACCGGGAGTCCCGCGGCTGCGGGGTCAGTTCCGACGAGTTACATTGGTCCCGTGGGAGGTGTTGGTGCCACCCACGGGGACGTTCGGTAGCTGTTTCGGGTTTTCACCCTCTAACGCCATGTTTTGCTTAAGTCTACAAATATGCAAATTATCGCCGTACTCTCAAACCGAGAGTCTCGCGGCTGCGGGGTCAGTTCCTACGAGTTACATTGGTCCCGTGGGAGGTGTTGGTGCCACCCACGGGGACGTTCGGGGGCTGTTTCGGGTTTTCACCCTCTAACGCCATGTTTTTAAGCCTAAGTGTAGAAATTTGCAAATTATCGCCGTACTCTCAAACCGGGAGTCCCGCGGCTGCGGGGTCAGTTCCGACGAGTTACATTGGTCCCGTGGGAGGTGTTGGTGCCACCCACGGGGACGTTCGGGGGCTGTTTCGGGTTTTCACCCTCTAACGCCATGTTTTTAAGCCTAAGTGTAGAAATTTGCAAATTATCGCCGTACTCTCAAACCGGGAGTCCCGCGGCTGCGGGGTCAGTTCCGACGAGTTACATTGGTCCCGTGGGAGGTGTTGGTGCCACCCACGGGGACGTTCGGGGGCTGTTTCGGGTTTTCACCCTCTAACGTCATGTTTTGCTTAAGTGTAGAAATTTGCAAATTATCGCCGTACTCTCAAACCGGGAGTCCCGCGGCTGCGGGGTCAGTTCCGACGAGTTACATTGGTCCCGTGGGAGGTGTTGGTGCCACCCACGGGGACGTTCGGGGGCTGTTTCGGGTTTTCACCCTCTAACGCCATGTTTTTAAGACTAAGTGTAGAAATTTGCAAATTATCGCCGTACTCTCAAACCGGGAGTCCCGCGGCTGCGGGGTCAGTTCCGACGAGTTACATTGGTCCCGTGGGAGGTGTTGGTGCCACCCACGGGGACATTCGGGGGCTGTTTCGGGTTTTCACCCTCTAACGCCATGTTTTTAAGCCTAAGTGTAGAAATTTGCAAATTATCGCCGTACTCTCAAACCGAGAGTCCCGCGGCTGCGGGGTCAGTTCCTACGAGTTACATTGGTCCCGTGGGAGGTGTTGGTGCCACCCACGGGGACATTCGGGGGCTGTTTCGGGTTTTCACCCTCTAACGCCATGTTTTTAAGCCTAAGTGTAGAAATTTGCAAATTATCGCCGTACTCTCAAACCGGGAGTCCCGCGGCTGCGGGGTCAGTTCCGACGAGTTACATTTGTCCCGTGGGAGGTGTTGGTGCCACCCACGGGGACGTTCGGGGGCTGTTTCGGGTTTTCACCCTCTAACGCCATGTTTTTAAGCCTAAGTGTAGAAATTTGCAAATTATCGCCGTACTCTCAAACCGGGAGTCCCGCGGCTGCGTGGTCAGTTCCGACGAGTTACATTGGTCCCGTGGGAGGTGTTGGTGCCACCCACGGAGACGTTCGGGGGCTGTTTTGGGTTTTCACCCTCTAACGCCATGTTTTTAAGCCTAAGTGTAGAAATTTGCAAATTATCGCCGTACTCTCAAACCGGGAGTCCCGCGGCTGCGGGGTTAGTTCCGACGAGTTACATTGGTCCCGTGGGAGGTGTTGGTGCCACCCACGGGGACGTTCGGGGGCTGTTTCGGGTTTTCACCCTCTAACGCCATGTTTTGCTTAAGTCTACAAATATGCAAATTATCGCCGTACTCTCAAACCGAGAGTCTCGCGGCTGCGGGGTCAGTTCGTACGAGTTACATTGGTCCCGTGGGAGGTGTTGGTGCCACCCACGGGGACGTTCGGGGGCTGTTTATGGTTTTCACCCTCTAACGCCATGTTTTTAAGCCTAAGTGTAGAAATTTGCAAATTATCGCCGTACTCTCAAACCGGGAGTCCCGTGGCTGCGGGGTCAGTTCCGACGAGCTACATTGGTCCCATGGGAGGTGTTGGTGCCACCCACGGGGACGTTCGGGGGCTGTTTCGGGTTTTCACCCTCTAACGCCATGTTTTTAAGCCTAAGTGTAGAAATTTGCATATTATCGCCGTACTCTCAAACCGGGAGTCCCGCGGCTGCGGGGTCAGTTCCGACGAGTTACATTGGTCCCGTGGGAGGTGTTGGTGCCACCCACGGGGACGTTCGTGGGCTGTTTCGGGTTTTCACCCTCTAACGCCATGTTTTTAAGCCTAAGTGTAGAAATTTGCAAATTATCGCCGTACTCTCAAACCGGGAGTCCCGCGGCTGCGGGGTCAGTTCCGACGAGTTACATTGGTCCCGTGGGAGGTGTTGGTGCCACCCACGGGGACGTTCGGGGGCTGTTTCGGGTTTTCACCCTCTAACGCCATGTTTTGCTTAAGTGTAGAAATTTGCAAATTATCGCCGTACTCTCAAACCGGGAGTCCCACGGCTGCGGGGTCAGTTCCGACGAGTTACATTGGTCCCGTGGGAGGTGTTGGTGCCACCCACGGAGACGTTCGGGGGCTGTTTTGGGTTTTCACCCTCTAACGCCATGTTTTTAAGCCTAAGTGTAGAAATTTGTAAATTATCGTCGTACTCTCAAACCGGGAGTCCCGCGGCTGCGGGGTCAGTTCCGACGAGTTACATTGGTCCCGTGGGAGGTGTTGGTGCCACCCACGGGGACGTTCGGGGGCTGTTTCGGGTTTTCACCCTCTAACGCCATGTTTTGCTTAAGTCTACAAATATGCAAATTATCGCCGTACTCTCAAACCGAGAGTCTCGCGGCTGCGGGGTCAGTTCCTATGAGTTACATTGGTCCCGTGGGAGGTGTTGGTGCCACCCACGGGGACGTTCGGGGGCTGTTTCGGGTTTTCACCCTCTAACGCCATGTTTTTAAGCCTAAGTGTAGAAATTTGCAAATTATCGCCATACTCTCAAACCGGGAGTCCCGCGGCTGCGGGGTCAGTTCCGACGAGTTACATTGGTCCCGTGGGAGGTGTTGGTGCCACCCACGGGGACGTTCGGGGGCTGTTTCGGGTTTTCACCCTCTAACGCCATGTTTTTAAGCCTAAGTGTAGAAATTTGCAAATTATCGCCGTACTCTCAAACCGGGAGTCCCGCGGCTGCGGGGTCAGTTCCGACGAGTTACATTGGTCCCGTGGGAGGTGTTGGTGCCACCCACGGGGACATTCGGGGGCTGTTTCGGGTTTTCACCCTCTAACGCCATGTTTTTAAGCCTAAGTGTAGAAATTTGCAAATTATCGCCGTACTCTCAAACCGAGAGTCCCGCGGCTGCGGGGTCAGTTCCTACGAGTTACATTGGTCCCGTGGGAGGTGTTGGTGCCACCCACGGGGACGTTCGGGGGCTGTTTCGGGTTTTCACCCTCTAACGCCATGTTTTTAAGCCTAAGTGTAGAAATTTGCAAATTATCGCCGTACTCTCAAACCGGGAGTTCCGCGGCTGCGGGGTCAGTTCCGACGAGTTACATTGGTCCCGTGGGAGGTGTTGGTGCCACCCACGGGGACGTTCGGGGGCTGTTTCGGGTTTTCACCCTCTAACGCCATGTTTTTAAGCCTAAGTGTAGAAATTTGCAAATTATCGCCGTACTCTCAAACCGGGAGTCCCGCGGCTGCGGGGTCAGTTCCGACGAGTTACATTGGTCCCGTGGGAGGTGTTGGTGCCACCCACGGAGACGTTCGGGGGCTGTTTTGGGTTTTCACCCTCTAACGCCATGTTTTTAAGCCTAAGTGTAGAAATTTGCAAATTATCGCCGTACTCTCAAACCGGGAGTCCCGCGGCTGCGGGGTCAGTTCCGACGAGTTACATTGGTCCCGTGGGAGGTGTTGGTGCCACCCACGGGGACGTTCGGGGGCTGTTTCGGGTTTTCACCCTCTAACGCCATGTTTTGCTTAAGTCTACAAATATGCAAATTATCGCCGTACTCTCAAACCGAGAGTCTCGCGGCTGCGGGGTCAGTTCCTACGAGTTACATTGGTCCCGTGGGAGGTGTTGGTGCCACCCACGGGGACGTTCGGGGGCTGTTTCGGGTTTTCACCCTCTAACGCCATGTTTTTAAGCCTAAGTGTAGAAATTTGCAAATTATCGCCGTACTCTCAAACCGGGAGTCCCGCGGCTGCGGGGTCAGTTCCGACGAGTTACATTGGTCCCGTGGGAGGTGTTGGTGCCACCCACGGGGACGTTCGGGGGCTGTTTCGGGTTTTCACCCTCTAACGCCATGTTTTTAAGCCTAAGTGTTGAAATTTGCATATTATCGCCGTACTCTCAAACCGGGAGTCCCGCGGCTGCGGGGTCAGTTCCGACGAGTTACATTGGTCCCGTGGGAGGTGTTGGTGCCACCCACGGGGACGTTCGTGGGCTGTTTCGGGTTTTCACCCTCTAACGCCATGTTTTTAAGCCTAAGTGTAGAAATTTGCAAATTATCACCGTACTCTCAAACCGGGAGTCCCGCGGCTGCGGGGTCAGTTCCGACGAGTTACATTGGTCCCGTGGGAGGTGTTGGTGCCACCCACGGGGACGTTCGGGGGATGTTTCGGGTTTTCACCCTCTAACGCCATGTTTTGCTTAAGTCTACAAATATGCAAATTATCGCCGTACTCTCAAACCGAGAGTCCCGCGGCTGCGGGGTCAGTTCCTACGAGTTACATTGGTCCCGTGGGAGGTGTTGGTGCCACCCACGGGGACGTTCGGGGGCTGTTTCGGGTTTTCACCCTCTAACGCCATGTTTTTAAGCCTAAGTGTAGAAATTTGCAAATTATCGTCGTACTCTCAAACCGGGAGTCCCGCGGCTGCGGGGTCAGTTCCGACGAGTTACATTGGTCCCGTGGGAGGTGTTGGTGCCACCCACGGGGACGTTCGGGGGCTGTTTCGGGTTTTCACCCTCTAACGCCATGTTTTTAAGCCTAAGTGTAGAAATTTGCAAATTATCGCCGTACTCTCAAACCGGGAGTCCCGCGGCTGCGGGGTCAGTTCCGACGAGTTACATTGGTCCCGTGGGAGGTGTTGGTGCCACCCACGGGGACGTTCGGTAGCTGTTTCGGGTTTTCACCCTCTAACGCCATGTTTTGCTTAAGTCTACAAATATGCAAATTATCGCCGTACTCTCAAACCGAGAGTCTCGCGGCTGCGGGGTCAGTTCCTACGAGTTACATTGGTCCCGTGGGAGGTGTTGGTGCCACCCACGGGGACGTTCGGGGGCTGTTTCGGGTTTTCACCCTCTAACGCCATGTTTTTAAGCCTAAGTGTAGAAATTTGCAAATTATCGCCGTACTCTCAAACCGGGAGTCCCGCGGCTGCGGGGTCAGTTCCGACGAGTTACATTGGTCCCGTGGGAGGTGTTGGTGCCACCCACGGGGACGTTCGGGGGCTGTTTCGGGTTTTCACCCTCTAACGCCATGTTTTTAAGCCTAAGTGTAGAAATTTGCAAAATATCGCCGTACTCTCAAACCGGGAGTCCCGCGGCTGCGGGGTCAGTTCCGACGAGTTACATTGGTCCCGTGGGAGGTGTTGGTGCCACCCACGGGGACGTTCGGGGGCTGTTTCGGGTTTTCACCCTCTAACGTCATGTTTTGCTTAAGTGTAGAAATTTGCAAATTATCGCCGTACTCTCAAACCGGGAGTCCCGCGGCTGCGGGGTCAGTTCCGACGAGTTACATTGGTCCCGTGGGAGGTGTTGGTGCCACCCACGGGGACGTTCGGGGGCTGTTTCGGGTTTTCACCCTCTAACGCCATGTTTTTAAGCCTAAGTGTAGAAATTTGCAAATTATCGCCGTACTCTCAAACCGGGAGTCCCGCGGCTGCGGGGTCAGTTCCGACGAGTTACATTGGTCCCGTGGGAGGTGTTGGTGCCACCCACGGGGACATTCGGGGGCTGTTTCGGGTTTTCACCCTCTAACGCCATGTTTTTAAGCCTAAGTGTAGAAATTTGCAAATTATCGCCGTACTCTCAAACCGAGAGTCCCGCGGCTGCGGGGTCAGTTCCTACGAGTTACATTGGTCCCGTGGGAGGTGTTGGTGCCACCCACGGGGACATTCGGGGGCTGTTTCGGGTTTTCACCCTCTAACGCCATGTTTTTAAGCCTAAGTGTAGAAATTTGCAAATTATCGCCGTACTCTCAAACCGGGAGTCCCGCGGCTGCGGGGTCAGTTCCGACGAGTTACATTTGTCCCGTGGGAGGTGTTGGTGCCACCCACGGGGACGTTCGGGGGCTGTTTCGGGTTTTCACCCTCTAACGCCATGTTTTTAAGCCTAAGTGTAGAAATTTGCAAATTATCGCCGTACTCTCAAACCGGGAGTCCCGCGGCTGCGGGGTTAGTTCCGACGAGTTACATTGGTCCCGTGGGAGGTGTTGGTGCCACCCACGGGGACGTTCGGGGGCTGTTTCGGGTTTTCACCCTCTAACGCCATGTTTTGCTTAAGTCTACAAATATGCAAATTATCGCCGTACTCTCAAACCGAGAGTCTCGCGGCTGCGGGGTCAGTTCGTACGAGTTACATTGGTCCCGTGGGAGGTGTTGGTGCCACCCACGGGGACGTTCGGGGGCTGTTTATGGTTTTCACCCTCTAACGCCATGTTTTTAAGCCTAAGTGTAGAAATTTGCAAATTATCGCCGTACTCTCAAACCGGGAGTCCCGTGGCTGCGGGGTCAGTTCCGACGAGCTACATTGGTCCCATGGGAGGTGTTGGTGCCACCCACGGGGACGTTCGGGGGCTGTTTCGGGTTTTCACCCTCTAACGCCATGTTTTTAAGCCTAAGTGTAGAAATTTGCATATTATCACCGTACTCTCAAACCGGGAGTCCCGCGGCTGCGGGGTCAGTTCCGACGAGTTACATTGGTCCCGTGGGAGGTGTTGGTGCCACCCACGGGGACGTTCGTGGGCTGTTTCGGGTTTTCACCCTCTAACGCCATGTTTTTAAGCCTAAGTGTAGAAATTTGCAAATTATCGCCGTACTCTCAAACCGGGAGTCCCGCGGCTGCGGGGTCAGTTCCGACGAGTTACATTGGTCCCGTGGGAGGTGTTGGTGCCACCCACGGGGACGTTCGGGGGCTGTTTCGGGTTTTCACCCTCTAACGCCATGTTTTGCTTAAGTGTAGAAATTTGCAAATTATCGCCGTACTCTCAAACCGGGAGTCCCACGGCTGCGGGGTCAGTTCCGACGAGTTACATTGGTCCCGTGGGAGGTGTTGGTGCCACCCACGGAGACGTTCGGGGGCTGTTTTGGGTTTTCACCCTCTAACGCCATGTTTTTAAGCCTAAGTGTAGAAATTTGTAAATTATCGCCGTACTCTCAAACCGGGAGTCCCGCGGCTGCGGGGTCAGTTCCGACGAGTTACATTGGTCCCGTGGGAGGTGTTGGTGCCACCCACGGGGACGTTCGGGGGCTGTTTCGGGTTTTCACCCTCTAACGCCATGTTTTGCTTAAGTCTACAAATATGCAAATTATCGCCGTACTCTCAAACCGAGAGTCTCGCGGCTGCGGGGTCAGTTCCTACGAGTTACATTGGTCCCGTGGGAGGTGTTGGTGCCACCCACGGGGACGTTCGGGGGCTGTTTCGGGTTTTCACCCTCTAACGCCATGTTTTTAAGCCTAAGTGTAGAAATTTGCAAATTATCGCCGTACTCTCAAACCGGGAGTCCCGCGGCTGCGGGGTCAGTTCCGACGAGTTACATTGGTCCCGTGGGAGGTGTTGGTGCCACCCACGGGGACGTTCGGGGGCTGTTTCGGGTTTTCACCCTCTAACGCCATGTTTTTAAGCCTAAGTGTAGAAATTTGCAAATTATCGCCGTACTCTCAAACCGGGAGTCCCGCGGCTGCGGGGTCAGTTCCGACGAGTTACATTGGTCCCGTGGGAGGTGTTGGTGCCACCCACGGGGACATTCGGGGGCTGTTTCGGGTTTTCACCCTCTAACGCCATGTTTTTAAGCCTAAGTGTAGAAATTTGCAAATTATCGCCGTACTCTCAAACCGAGAGTCCCGCGGCTGCGGGGTCAGTTCCTACGAGTTACATTGGTCCCGTGGGAGGTGTTGGTGCCACCCACGGGGACGTTCGGGGGCTGTTTCGGGTTTTCACCCTCTAACGCCATGTTTTTAAGCCTAAGTGTAGAAATTTGCAAATTATCGCCGTACTCTCAAACCGGGAGTTCCGCGGCTGCGGGGTCAGTTCCGACGAGTTACATTGGTCCCGTGGGAGGTGTTGGTGCCACCCACGGGGACGTTCGGGGGCTGTTTCGGGTTTTCACCCTCTAACGCCATGTTTTTAAGCCTAAGTGTAGAAATTTGCAAATTATCGCCGTACTCTCAAATCGGGAGTCCCGCGGCTGCGGGGTCAGTTCCGACGAGTTACATTGGTCCCGTGGGAGGTGTTGGTGCCACCCACGGAGACGTTCGGGGGCTGTTTTGGGTTTTCACCCTCTAACGCCATGTTTTTAAGCCTAAGTGTAGAAATTTGCAAATTATCGCCGTACTCTCAAACCGGGAGTCCCGCGGCTGCGGGGTTAGTTCCGACGAGTTACATTGGTCCCGTGGGAGGTGTTGGTGCCACCCACGGGGACGTTCGGGGGCTGTTTCGGGTTTTCACCCTCTAACGCCATGTTTTGCTTAAGTCTACAAATATGCAAATTATCGCCGTACTCTCAAACCGAGAGTCTCGCGGCTGCGGGGTCAGTTCCTACGAGTTACATTGGTCCCGTGGGAGGTGTTGGTGCCACCCACGGGGACGTTCGGGGGCTGTTTCGGGTTTTCACCCTCTAACGCCATGTTTTTAAGCCTAAGTGTAGAAATTTGCAAATTATCGCCGTACTCTCAAACCGGGAGTCCCGCGGCTGCGGGGTCAGTTCCGACGAGTTACATTGGTCCCGTGGGAGGTGTTGGTGCCACCCACGGGGACGTTCGGGGGCTGTTTCGGGTTTTCACCCTCTAACGCCATGTTTTTAAGCCTAAGTGTTGAAATTTGCATATTATCGCCGTACTCTCAAACCGGGAGTCCCGCGGCTGCGGGGTCAGTTCCGACGAGTTACATTGGTCCCGTGGGAGGTGTTGGTGCCACCCACGGGGACGTTCGTGGGCTGTTTCGGGTTTTCACCCTCTAACGCCATGTTTTTAAGCCTAAGTGTAGAAATTTGCAAATTATCACCGTACTCTCAAACCGGGAGTCCCGCGGCTGCGGGGTCAGTTCCGACGAGTTACATTGGTCCCGTGGGAGGTGTTGGTGCCACCCACGGGGACGTTCGGGGGATGTTTCGGGTTTTCACCCTTTAACGCCATGTTTTGCTTAAGTCTACAAATATGCAAATTATCGCCGTACTCTCAAACCGAGAGTCCCGCGGCTGCGGGGTCAGTTCCTACGAGTTACATTGGTCCCGTGGGAGGTGTTGGTGCCACCCACGGGGACGTTCGGGGGCTGTTTCGGGTTTTCACCCTCTAACGCCATGTTTTTAAGCCTAAGTGTAGAAATTTGCAAATTATCGTCGTACTCTCAAACCGGGAGTCCCGCGGCTGCGGGGTCAGTTCCGACGAGTTACATTGGTCCCGTGGGAGGTGTTGGTGCCACCCACGGGGACGTTCGGGGGCTGTTTCGGGTTTTCACCCTCTAACGCCATGTTTTTAAGCCTAAGTGTAGAAATTTGCAAATTATCGCCGTACTCTCAAACCGGGAGTCCCGCGGCTGCGGGGTCAGTTCCGACGAGTTACATTGGTCCCGTGGGAGGTGTTGGTGCCACCCACGGGGACGTTCGGGGGCTGTTTCGGGTTTTCACCCTCTAACGCCATGTTTTGCTTAAGTGTAGAAATTTGCAAATTATCACCGTACTCTCAAACCGGGAGTCCCGCGGCTGCGGGGTCAGTTCCGACGAGTTACATTGGTCCCGTGGGAGGTGTTGGTGCCACCCACGGAGACGTTCGGGGGCTGTTTTGGGTTTTCACCCTCTAACGCCATGTTTTTAAGCCTAAGTGTAGAAATTTGCAAATTATCGCCGTACTCTCAAACCGGGAGTCCCGCGGCTGCGGGGTCAGTTCTGACGAGTTACATTGGTCCCGTGGGAGGTGTTGGTGCCACCCACGGGGACGTTCGGGGGCTGTTTCGGGTTTTCACCCTCTAACGCCATGTTTTGCTTAAGTCTACAAATATGCAAATTATCGCCGTACTCTCAAACCGAGAGTCTCGCGGCTGCGGGGTCAGTTCCTACGAGTTACATTGGTCCTGTGGGAGGTGTTGGTGCCACCCACGGGGACGTTCGGGGGCTGTTTCGGGTTTTCACCCTCTAACGCCATGTTTTTAAGCCTAAGTGTAGAAATTTGCAAATTATCGCCGTACTCTCAAACCGGGAGTCCCGCGGCTGCGGGGTCAGTTCCGACGAGTTACATTGGTCCCGTGGGAGGTGTTGGTGCCACCCACGGGGACGTTCGGGGGCTGTTTCGGGTTTTCACCCTCTAACGCCATGTTTTTAAGCCTAAGTGTAGAAATTTGCAAATTATCGCCGTACTCTCAAACCGGGAGTCCCGCGGTTGCGGGGTCAGTTCCGACGAGTTACATTGGTCCCGTGGGAGGTGTTGGTGCCACCCACGGGGACGTTCGGGGGCTGTTTCTGGTTTTCACCCTCTAACGCCAAGTTTTGCTTAAGTGTAGAAATTTGCAAATTATCGCCGTACTCTCAAACCGGGAGTCCCGCGGCTGCGGGGTCAGTTCCGACGAGTTACATTGGTCCCGTGGGAGGTGTTGGTACCACCCACGGGTATGTTCGGGGGCTGTTTCGGGTTTTCACCCTCTAACGCCATGTTTTTAAGCCTAAGTGTAGAAATTTGCAGATTATCGCCGTACTCTCAAACCGGGAGTCCCGCGGCTGCGGGGTCAGTTCCGGCGAGTTACATTGGTCCCGTGGGAGGTGTTGGTGCCACCCACGGGGACGTTCGGGGGCTGTTTCGGGTTTTCACCCTCTAACGCCATGTTTTTAAGCCTAAGTGTAGAAATTTGCAAATTATCGCCGTACTCTCAAACCGGGAGTCCCGCGGCTGCGGGGTCAGTTCCGACGAGTTACATTGGTCCCGTGGGAGGTGTTGGTGCCACCCACGGGGACGTTCGGGGGCTGTTTCGGGTTTTCACCCTCTAACGCCATGTTTTGCTTAAGTGTAGAAATTTGCAAATTATCGCCGTACTCTCAAACCGGGAGTCCCGCGGCTGCGGGGTCAGTTCCGACGAGTTACATTGGTCCCGTGGGAGGTGTTGGTGCCACCCACGGAGACGTTCGGGGGCTGTTTTGGGTTTTCACCCTCTAACGCCATGTTTTTAAGCCTAAGTGTAGAAATTTGCAAATTATCGCCGTAATCTCAAACCGGGAGTCCCGCGGCTGCGGGGTCAGTTCCGACGAGTTACATTTGTCCCGTGGGAGGTGTTGGTGCCACCCACGGGGACGTTCGGGGGCTGTTTCGGGTTTTCACCCTCTAACGCAATGTTTTGCTTAAGTCTACAAATATGCAAATTATCGCCGTACTCTCAAACCGAGAGTCTCGCGGCTGCGGGGTCAGTTCCTACGAGTTACATTGGTCCCGTGGGAGGTGTTGGTGCCACCCACGGGGACGTTCGGGGGCTGTTTCGGGTTTTCACCCTCTAACGCCATGTTTTTAAGCCTAAGTGTAGAAATTTGCAAATTATCGCCGTACTCTCAAACCGGGAGTCCCGCGGCTGCGGGGTCAGTTCCGACGAGTTACATTGGTCCCGTGGGAGGTGTTGGTGCCACCCACGGTGACGTTCGGGGGCTGTTTCGGGTTTTCACCCTCTAACGCCATATTTTTAAGCCTAAGTGTAGAAATTTGCAAATTATCGCCGTACTCTCAAACCGGGAGTCCCGCGGCTGCGGGGTCAGTTCCGACGAGTTACATTGGTCCCGTGGGAGGTGTTGGTGCCACCCACGGGGACGTTCGGGGGCTGTTTCGGGTTTTCACCCTCTAACGCCATGTTTTGCTTAAGTGTAGAAATTTGCAAATTATCGCCGTACTCTCAAACCGGGAGTCCCGCGGCTGCGGGGTCAGTTCCGACGAGTTACATTGGTCCCCTGGGAGGTGTTGGTGCCACCCACGGGGACGTTCGGGGGCTGTTTCGGGTTTTCACCCTCTAACGCCATGTTTTTAAGCCTAAGTGTAGAAATTTGCAAATTATCGCCGTACTCTCAAACCGGGAGTCCCGCGGCTGCGGGGTTAGTTCCGACGAGTTACATTGGTTCCGTGGGAGGTGTTGGTGCCACCCACGGGGACGTTCGGGGGCTGTTTCGGGTTTTCACCCTCTAACGCCATGTTTTTAAGCCTAAGTGTAGAAATTTGCAAATTATCGCCGTACTCTCAAACCGGGAGTCCCGCGGTTGCGGGGTCAGTTCCGACGAGTTACATTGGTCCCGTGGGAGGTGTTGGTGCCACCCACGGGGACGTTCGGGGGCTGTTTCTGGTTTTCACCCTCTAACGCCAAGTTTTGCTTAAGTGTAGAAATTTGCAAATTATCGCCGTACTCTCAAACCGGGAGTCCCGCGGCTGCGGGGTCAGTTCCGACGAGTTACATTGGTCCCGTGGGAGGTGTTGGTACCACCCACGGGTATGTTCGGGGGCTGTTTCGGGTTTTCACCCTCTAACGCCATGTTTTTAAGCCTAAGTGTAGAAATTTGCAGATTATCGCCGTACTCTCAAACCGGGAGTCCCGCGGCTGCGGGGTCAGTTCCGACGAGTTACATTGGTCCCGTGGGAGGTGTTGGTGCCACCCACGGGGACGTTCGGGGGCTGTTTCGGGTTTTCACCCTCTAACGCCATGTTTTTAAGCCTAAGTGTAGAAATTTGCAAATTATCGCCGTACTCTCAAACCGGGAGTCCCGCGGCTGCGGGGTCAGTTCCGACGAGTTACATTGGTCCCGTGGGAGGTGTTGGTGCCACCCACGGGGACGTTCGGGGGCTGTTTCGGGTTTTCACCCTCTAACGCCATGTTTTGCTTAAGTGTAGAAATTTGCAAATTATCGCCGTACTCTCAAACCGGGAGTCCCGCGGCTGCGGGGTCAGTTCCGACGAGTTACATTGGTCCCGTGGGAGGTGTTGGTGCCACCCACGGAGACGTTCGGGGGCTGTTTTGGGTTTTCACCCTCTAACGCCATGTTTTTAAGCCTAAGTGTAGAAATTTGCAAATTATCGCCGTACTCTCAAACCGGGAGTCCCGCGGCTGCGGGGTCAGTTCCGACGAGTTACATTGGTCCCGTGGGAGGTGTTGGTGCCACCCACGGGGACGTTCGGGGGCTGTTTCGGGTTTTCACCCTCTAACGCAATGTTTTGCTTAAGTCTACAAATATGCAAATTATCGCCGTACTCTCAAACCGAGAGTCTCGCGGCTGCGGGGTCAGTTCCTACGAGTTACATTGGTCCCGTGGGAGGTGTTGGTGCCACCCACGGGGA
The DNA here is from genome assembly GCA_949130495.1 of Sambucus nigra. Taxonomy (NCBI): domain Eukaryota; kingdom Viridiplantae; phylum Streptophyta; class Magnoliopsida; order Dipsacales; family Adoxaceae; genus Sambucus; species Sambucus nigra. The sequence continues at coordinate 526,270,729 of OX422220.1, forward strand.
CGTTCGGGGGCTGTTTTGGGTTTTCACCCTCTAACGCCATGTTTTTAAGCCTAAGTGTAGAAATTATCAAATTATCGCCGTACTCTCAAACCGGGAGTCCCGCGGCTGCGGGGTCAGTTCCGACGAGTTACATTGGTCCCGTGGGAGGTGTTGGTGCCACCCACGGGGACGTTCGGGGGCTGTTTCGGGTTTTCACCCTCTAACGCCATGTTTTTAAGCCTAAGTGTAGAAATTTGCAAATTATCGCCGTACTCTCAAACCGGGAGTCCCGCGGCTGCGGGGTCAGTTCCGACGAGTTACATTGGTCCCGTGGGAGGTGTTGGTGCCACCCACGGGGACGTTCGGGGGCTGTTTCGGGTTTTCACCCTCTAACGCCATGTTTTGCTTAAGTGTAGAAATTTGCAAATTATCGCCGTACTCTCAAACCGGGAGTCCCGCGGCTGCGGGGTCAGTTCCGACGAGTTACATTGGTCCCCTGGGAGGTGTTGGTGCCACCCACGGGGACGTTCGGGGGCTGTTTCGGGTTTTCACCCTCTAACGCCATGTTTTTAAGCCTAAGTGTAGAAATTTGCAAATTATCGCCGTACTCTCAAACCGGGAGTCCCGCGGCTGCGGGGTTAGTTCCGACGAGTTACATTGGTCCCGTGGGAGGTGTTGGTGCCACCCACGGGGACGTTCGGGGGCTGTTTCGGGTTTTCACCCTCTAACGCCATGTTTTGCTTAAGTCTACAAATATGCAAATTATCGCCGTACTCTCAAACCGAGAGTCCCGCGGCTGCGGGGTCAGTTCCTACGAGTTACATTGGTCCCGTGGGAGGTGTTGGTGCCACCCACGGGGACGTTCGGTGGCTGTTTCGGGTTTTCACCCTCTAACGCCATGTTTTTAAGCCTAAGTGTAGAAATTTGCAAATTATCGTCGTACTCTCAAACCGGGAGTCCCGCGGCTGCGGGGTCAGTTCCGACGAGTTACATTGGTCCCGTGGGAGGTGTTGGTGCCACCCACGGGGACGTTCGGGGGCTGTTTCGGGTTTTCACCCTCTAACGCCATGTTTTTAAGCCTAAGTGTAGAAATTTGCAAATTATCGCCGTACTCTCAAACCGGGAGTCCCGCGGCTGCGGGGTCAGTTCCGACGAGTTACATTGGTCCCGTGGGAGGTGTTGGTGCCACCCACGGGGACGTTCGGGGGCTGTTTCGGGTTTTCACCCTCTAACGCCATGTTTTGCTTAAGTGTAGAAATTTTCAAATTATCGTCGTACTCTCAAACCGGGAGTCCCACGGCTGCGGGGTCAGTTCCGACGAGTTACATTGGTCCCGTGGGAGGTGTTGGTGCCACCCACGGAGACGTTCGGGGGCTGTTTTGGGTTTTCACCCTCTAACGCCATGTTTTTAAGCCTAAGTGTAGAAATTTGTAAATTATCGCCGTACTCTCAAACCGGGAGTCCCGCGGCTGCGGGGTCAGTTCCGACGAGTTACATTGGTCCCGTGGGAGGTGTTGGTGCCACCCACGGGGACGTTCGGGGGCTGTTTCGGGTTTTCACCCTCTAACGCCATGTTTTGCTTAAGTCTACAAATATGCAAATTATCGCCGTACTCTCAAACCGAGAGTCTCGCGGCTGCGGGGTCAGTTCCTACGAGTTACAATGGTCCCGTGGGAGGTGTTGGTGCCACCCACGGGGACGTTCGGGGGCTGTTTCGGGTTTTCACCCTCTAACGCCATGTTTTTAAGCCTAAGTGTAGAAATTTGCAAATTATCGCCGTACTCTCAAACCGGGAGTCCCGCGGCTGCGGGGTCAGTTCCGACGAGTTACATTGGTCCCGTGGGAGGTGTTGGTGCCACCCACGGGGACGTTCGGGGGCTGTTTCGGGTTTTCACCCTCTAACGCCATGTTTTTAAGCCTAAGTGTAGAAATTTGCAAATTATCGCCGTACTCTCAAACCGGGAGTCCCGCGGCTGCGGGGTCAGTTTCGACGAGTTACATTGGTCCCGTGGGAGGTGTTGGTGCCACCCACGGGGACGTTCGGGGGCTGTTTCGGGTTTTCACCCTCTAACGCCATGTTTTGCTTAAGTGTAGAAATTTGCAAAATATCGCCGTACTCTCAAACCGGGAGTCCCGCGGCTGAGGGGTCAGTTCCGACGAGTTACATTGGTCCCGTGGGAGGTGTTGGTGCCACCCACGGGGACGTTCGGGGGCTGTTTCGGGTTTTCACCCTCTAACGCCATGTTTTTAAGCCTAAGTGTAGAAATTTGCAAATTATCGCCGTACTCTCAAACCGGGAGTCCCGCGGCTGCGGGGTCAGTTCCGACGAGTTACATTGGTCCCGTGGGAGGTGTTGGTGCCACCCACGGGGACATTCGGGGGCTGTTTCGGGTTTTCACCCTCTAACGCCATGTTTTTAAGCCTAAGTGTAGAAATTTGCAAATTATCGCCGTACTCTCAAACCGAGAGTCCCGCGGCTGCGGGGTCAGTTCCTACGAGTTACATTGGTCCCGTGGGAGGTGTTGGTGCCACCCACGGGGACGTTCGGGGGCTGTTTCGGGTTTTCACCCTCTAACGCCATGTTTTTAAGCCTAAGTGTAGAAATTTGCAAATTATCGCCGTACTCTCAAACCGGGAGTCCCGCGGCTGCGGGGTCAGTTCCGACGAGTTACATTGGTCCCGTGGGAGGTGTTGGTGCCACCCACGGGGACGTTCGGGGGCTGTTTCGGGTTTTCACCCTCTAACGCCATGTTTTGCTTAAGTGTAGAAATTTGCAAATTATCGCCGTACTCTCAAACCGGGAGTCCCACGGCTGCGGGGTCAGTTCCGACGAGTTACATTGGTCCCGTGGGAGGTGTTGGTGCCACCCACGGGGACGTTCGGGGGCTGTTTCGGGTTTTCACCCTCTAACGCCATGTTTTTAAGCCTAAGTGTAGAAATTTGCAAATTATCGCCGTACTCTCAAACCGGGAGTCCCGCGGCTGCGGGGTCAGTTCCGACGAGTTACATTGGTCCCGTGGGAGGTGTTGGTGCCACCCACGGGGACATTCGGGGGCTGTTTCGGGTTTTCACCCTCTAACGCCATGTTTTTAAGCCTAAGTGTAGAAATTTGCAAATTATCGCCGTACTCTCAAACCGAGAGTCCCGCGGCTGCGGGGTCAGTTCCTACGAGTTACATTGGTCCCGTGGGAGGTGTTGGTGCCACCCACGGGGACGTTCGGGGGCTGTTTCGGGTTTTCACCCTCTAACGCCATGTTTTTAAGCCTAAGTGTAGAAATTTGCAAATTATCGCCGTACTCTCAAACCGGGAGTCCCGCGGCTGCGGGGTCAGTTCCGACGAGTTACATTGGTCCCGTGGGAGGTGTTGGTGCCACCCACGGGGACGTTCGGGGGCTGTTTCGGGTTTTCACCCTCTAACGCCATGTTTTGCTTAAGTCTACAAATATGCAAATTATCGCCGTACTCTCAAACCGAGAGTCCCGCGGCTGCGGGGTCAGTTCCTACGAGTTACATTGGTCCCGTGGGAGGTGTTGGTGCCACCCACGGGGACGTTCGGGGGCTGTTTCGGGTTTTCACCCTCTAACGCCATGTTTTTAAGCCTAAGTGTAGAAATTTGCAAATTATCGTCGTACTCTCAAACCGGGAGTCCCGCGGCTGCGGGGTCAGTTCCGACGAGTTACATTGGTCCCGTGGGAGGTGTTGGTGCCACCCACGGGGACGTTCGGGGGCTGTTTCGGGTTTTCACCCTCTAACGCCATGTTTTTAAGCCTAAGTGTAGAAATTTGCAAATTATCGCCGTACTCTCAAACCGGGAGTCCCGCGGCTGCGGGGTCAGTTCCGACGAGTTACATTGGTCCCGTGGGAGGTGTTGGTGCCACCCACGGGGACGTTCGGGGGCTGTTTCGGGTTTTCACCCTCTAACGCCATGTTTTGCTTAAGTGTAGAAATTTGCAAATTATCGCCGTACTCTCAAACCGGGAGTCCCACGGCTGCGGGGTCAGTTCCGACGAGTTACATTGGTCCCGTGGGAGGTGTTGGTGCCACCCACGGAGACGTTCGGGGGCTGTTTTGGGTTTTCACCCTCTAACGCCATGTTTTTAAGCCTAAGTGTAGAAATTTGTAAATTATCGCCGTACTCTCAAACCGGGAGTCCCGCGGCTGCGGGGTCAGTTCCGACGAGTTACATTGGTCCCGTGGGAGGTGTTGGTGCCACCCACGGGGACGTTCGGGGGCTGTTTCGGGTTTTCACCCTCTAACGCCATGTTTTGCTTAAGTCTACAAATATGCAAATTATCGCCGTACTCTCAAACCGAGAGTCTCGCGGCTGCGGGGTCAGTTCCTACGAGTTACATTGGTCCCGTGGGAGGTGTTGGTGCCACCCACGGGGACGTTCGGGGGCTGTTTCGGGTTTTCACCCTCTAACGCCATGTTTTTAAGCCTAAGTGTAGAAATTTCCAAATTATCGCCGTACTCTCAAACCGGGAGTCCCGCGGCTGCGGGGTCAGTTCCGACGAGTTACATTGGTCCCGTGGGAGGTGTTGGTGCCACCCACGGGGACGTTCGGGGGCTGTTTCGGGTTTTCACCCTCTAACGCCATGTTTTTAAGCCTAAGTGTAGAAATTTGCAAATTATCGCCGTACTCTCAAACCGGGAGTCCCGCGGCTGCGGGGTCAGTTCCGACGAGTTACATTGGTCCCGTGGGAGGTGTTGGTGCCACCCACGGGGACGTTCGGGGGCTGTTTCGGGTTTTCACCCTCTAACGCCATGTTTTGCTTAAGTGTAGAAATTTTCAAATTATCGCCGTACTCTCAAACCGGGAGTCCCGCGGCTGCGGGGTCAGTTCCGACGAGTTACATTGGTCCCGTGGGAGGTGTTGGTGCCACCCACGGGGACGTTCGGGGGCTGTTTCGGGTTTTCACCCTCTAACGCCATGTTTTTAAGCCTAAGTGTAGAAATTTGCAAATTATCGCCGTACTCTCAAACCGGGAGTCCCGCGGCTGCGGGGTCAGTTCCGACGAGTTACATTGGTCCCGTGGGAGGTGTTGGTGCCACCCACGGGGACATTCGGGGGCTGTTTCGGGTTTTCACCCTCTAACGCCATGTTTTTAAGCCTAAGTGTAGAAATTTGCAAATTATCGCCGTACTCTCAAACCGGGAGTCCCGCGGCTGCGGGGTCAGTTCCGACGAGTTACATTGGTCCCGTGGGAGGTGTTGGTGCCACCTACGGGGACGTTCGGGAGCTGTTTCGGGTTTTCACCCTCTAACGCCATGTTTTTAAGCCTAAGTGTAGAAATTTGCAAATTATCGCCGTACTCTCAAACCGGGAGTCCCGCGGCTGCGGGGTCAGTTCCGACGAGTTACATTGGTCCCGTGGGAGGTGTTGGTGCCACCCACGGAGACGTTCGGGGGCTGTTTTGGGTTTTCACCCTCTAACGCCATGTTTTTAAGCCTAAGTGTAGAAATTTGCAAATTATCGCCGTACTCTCAAACCGAGAGTCCCGCGGCTGCGGGGTTAGTTCCGACGAGTTACATTGGTCCCGTGGGAGGTGTTGGTGCCACCCACGGGGACGTTCGGGGGCTGTTTCGGGTATTCACCCTCTAACGCCATGTTTTGCTTAAGTCTACAAATATGCAAATTATCGCCGTACTCTCAAACCGAGAGTCTCGCGGCTGCGGGGTCAGTTCCTACGAGTTACATTGGTCCCGTGGGAGGTGTTGGTGCCACCCACGGGGACGTTCGGGGGCTGTTTCGGGTTTTCACCCTCTAACGCCATGTTTTTAAGCCTAAGTGTAGAGATTTGCAAATTATCGCCGTACTCTCAAACCGGGAGTCCCGCGGCTGCGGGGTCAGTTCCGACGAGTTACATTGGTCCCGTGGGAGGTGTTGGTGCCACCCACGGGGACGTTCGGGGGCTGTTTCGGGTTTTCACCCTCTAACGCCATGTTTTTAAGCCTAAGTGTAGAAATTTGCAAATTATCGCCGTACTCTCAAACCGGGAGTCCCGCGGCTGCGGGGTCAGTTTCGACGAGTTACATTGGTCCCGTGGGAGGTGTTCGTGCCACCCACGGGGACGTTCGGGGGCTGTTTCGGGTTTTCACCCTCTAACGCCATGTTTTGCTTAAGTGTAGAAATTTGCAAATTATCGCCGTACTCTCAAACCGGGAGTCCCACGGCTGCGGGGTCAGTTCCGACGAGTTACATTGGTCCCGTGGGAGGTGTTGGTGCCACCCACGGAGACGTTCGTGGGCTGTTTTGGGTTTTCACCCTCTAACGCCATGTTTTTAAGCCTAAGTGTAGAAATTTGCAAATTATCGCCGTACTCTCAAACCGGGAGTCCCGCGGCTGCGGGGTCAGTTCCGACGAGTTACATTGGTCCCGTGGGAGGTGTTGGTGCCACCCACGGGGACATTCGGGGGCTGTTTCGGGTTTTCACCCTCTAACGCCATGTTTTTAAGCCTAAGTGTAGAAATTTGCAAATTATCGCCGTACTCTCAAACCGAGAGTCCCGCGGCTGCGGGGTCAGTTCCTACGAGTTACATTGGTCCCGTGGGAGGTGTTGGTGCCACCCACGGGGACGTTCGGGGGCTGTTTCGGGTTTTCACCCTCTAACGCCATGTTTTTAAGCCTAAGTGTAGAAATTTGCAAATTATCGTCGTACTCTCAAACCGGGAGTCCCGCGGCTGCGGGGTCATTTCCTACGAGTTACATTGGTCCCGTGGGAGGTGTTGGTGCCACCCACGGGGACGTTCGGGGGCTGTTTCGGGTTTTCACCCTCTAACGCCATGTTTTTAAGCCTAAGTGTAGAAATTTGCAAATTATCGTCGTACTCTCAAACCGGGAGTCCCGCGGCTGCGGGGTCAGTTCCGACGAGTTACATTGGTCCCGTGGGAGGTGTTGGTGCCACCCACGGGGACGTTCGGGGGCTGTTTCGGGTTTTCACCCTCTAACGCCATGTTTTTAAGCCTAAGTGTAGAAATTTGCAAATTATCGCCGTACTCTCAAACCGGGAGTCCCGCGGCTGCGGGGTCAGTTCCGACGAGTTACATTGGTCCCGTGGGAGGTGTTGGTGCCACCCACGAGGACGTTCGGGGGCTGTTTCGGGTTTTCACCCTCTAACGCCATGTTTTGCTTAAGTGTAGAAATTTGCAAATTATCGCCGTACTCTCAAACCGGAAGTCCCACGGCTGCGGGGTCAGTTCCGACGAGTTACATTGGTCCCGTGGGAGGTGTTGGTGCCACCCACGGAGACGTTCGGGGGCTGTTTTGGGTTTTCACCCTCTAACGCCATGTTTTTAAGCCTAAGTGTAGAAATTTGTAAATTATCGCCGTACTCTCAAACCGGGAGTCCCGCGGCTGCGGGGTCAGTTCCGACGAGTTACATTGGTCCCGTGGGAGGTGTTGGTGCCACCCACGGGGACGTTCGGGGGCTGTTTCGGGTTTTCACCCTCTAACGCCATGTTTTTAAGCCTAAGTGTAGAAATTTGCAAATTATCGCCGTACTCTCAAACCGGGAGTCCCGCGGCTGCGGGGTCAGTTCCGACGAGTTACATTGGTCCCGTGGGAGGTGTTGGTGCCACCCACGGGGACGTTCGGGGGCTGTTTCGGGTTTTCACCCTCTAACGCCATGTTTTGCTTAAGTCTACAAATATGCAAATTATCGCCGTACTCTCAAACCGAGAGTCTCGCGGCTGCGGGGTCAGTTCCTACGAGTTACATTGGTCCCGTGGGAGGTGTTGGTGCCACCCACGGGGACGTTCGGGGGCTGTTTCGGGTTTTCACCCTCTAACGCCATGTTTTTAAGCCTAAGTGTAGAAATTTGCAAATTATCGCCGTACTCTCAAACCGGGAGTCCCGCGGCTGCGGGGTCAGTTCCGACGAGTTACATTGGTCCCGTGGGAGGTGTTGGTGCCACCCACGGGGACGTTCGGGGGCTGTTTCGGGTTTTCACCCTCTAACGCCATGTTTTTAAGCCTAAGTGTAGAAATTTGCAAATTATCGCCGTACTCTCAAACCGGGAGTCCCGCGGCTGCGGGGTCAGTTCCGACGAGTTACATTGGTCCCGTGGGAGGTGTTGGTGCCACCCACGGGGACGTTCGGGGGCTGTTTCGGGTTTTCACCCTCTAACGCCATGTTTTGCTTAAGTGTAGAAATTTTCAAATTATCGCCGTACTCTCAAACCGGGAGTCCCGCGGCTGCGGGGTCAGTTCCGACGAGTTACATTGGTCCCGTGGGAGGTGTTGGTGCCACCCACGGGGACGTTCGGGGGCTGTTTCGGGTTTTCACCCTCTAACGCCATGTTTTTAAGCCTAAGTGTAGAAATTTGCAAATTATCGCCGTACTCTCAAACCGGGAGTCCCGCGGCTGCGGGGTCAGTTCCGACGAGTTACATTGGTCCCGTGGGAGGTGTTGGTGCCACCCACGGGGACATTCGGGGGCTGTTTCGGGTTTTCACCCTCTAACGCCATGTTTTTAAGCCTAAGTGTAGAAATTTGCAAATTATCGCCGTACTCTCAAACCGAGAGTCCCGCGGCTGCGGGGTCAGTTCCTACGAGTTACATTGGTCCCATGGGAGGTGTTGGTGCCACCCACGGGGACGTTCGGGGGCTGTTTCGGGTTTTCACCCTCTAACGCCATGTTTTTAAGCCTAAGTGTAGAAATTTGCAAATTATCGCCGTACTCTCAAACCGGGAGTCCCGCGGCTGCGGGGTCAGTTCCGACGAGTTACATTGGTCCCGTGGGAGGTGTTGGTGCCACCCACGGGGACGTTCGGGGGCTGTTTCGGGTTTTCACCCTCTAACGCCATGTTTTTAAGCCTAAGTGTAGAAATTTGCAAATTATCGCCGTACTCTCAAACCGGGAGTCCCGCGGCTGCGGGGTCAGTTCCGACGAGTTACATTGGTCCCGTGGGAGGTGTTGGTGCCACCCACGGAGACGTTCGGGGGCTGTTTTGGGTTTTCACCCTCTAACGCCATGTTTTTAAGCCTAAGTGTAGAAATTTGCAAATTATCGCCGTACTCTCAAACCGAGAGTCCCGCGGCTGCGGGGTTAGTTCCGACGAGTTACATTGGTCCCGTGGGAGGTGTTGGTGCCACCCACGGGGACGTTCGGGGGCTGTTTCGGGTTTTCACCCTCTAACGCCATGTTTTGCTTAAGTCTACAAATATGCAAATTATCGCCGTACTCTCAAACCGAGAGTCTCGCGGCTGCGGGGTCAGTTCCTACGAGTTACATTGGTCCCGTGGGAGGTGTTGGTGCCACCCACGGGGACGTTCGGGGGCTGTTTCGGGTTTTCACCCTCTAACGCCATGTTTTTAAGCCTAAGTGTAGAGATTTGCAAATTATCGCCGTACTCTCAAACCGGGAGTCCCGCGGCTGCGGGGTCAGTTCCGACGAGTTACATTGGTCCCGTGGGAGGTGTTGGTGCCACCCACGGGGACGTTCGGGGGCTGTTTCGGGTTTTCACCCTCTAACGCCATGTTTTTAAGCCTAAGTGTAGAAATTTGCAAATTATCGCCGTACTCTCAAACCGGGAGTCCCGCGGCTGCGGGGTCAGTTTCGACGAGTTACATTGGTCCCGTGGGAGGTGTTCGTGCCACCCACGGGGACGTTCGGGGGCTGTTTCGGGTTTTCACCCTCTAACGCCATGTTTTGCTTAAGTGTAGAAATTTGCAAATTATCGCCGTACTCTCAAACCGGGAGTCCCACGGCTGCGGGGTCAGTTCCGACGAGTTACATTGGTCCCGTGGGAGGTGTTGGTGCCACCCACGGAGACGTTCGTGGGCTGTTTTGGGTTTTCACCCTCTAACGCCATGTTTTTAAGCCTAAGTGTAGAAATTTGTAAATTATCGCCGTACTCTCAAACCGGGAGTCCCGCGGCTGCGGGGTCAGTTCCGACGAGTTACATTGGTCCCGTGGGAGGTGTTGGTGCCACCCACGGGGACGTTCGGTAGCTGTTTCGGGTTTTCACCCTCTAACGCCATGTTTTGCTTAAGTCTACAAATATGCAAATTATCGCCGTACTCTCAAACCGAGAGTCTCGCGGCTGCGGGGTCAGTTCCTACGAGTTACATTGGTCCCGTGGGAGGTGTTGGTGCCACCCACGGGGACGTTCGGGGGCTGTTTCGGGTTTTCACCCTCTAACGCCATGTTTTTAAGCCTAAGTGTAGAAATTTGCAAATTATCGCCGTACTCTCAAACCGGGAGTCCCGCGGCTGCGGGGTCAGTTCCGACGAGTTACATTGGTCCCGTGGGAGGTGTTGGTGCCACCCACGGGGACGTTCGGGGGCTGTTTCGGGTTTTCACCCTCTAACGCCATGTTTTTAAGCCTAAGTGTAGAAATTTGCAAATTATCGCCGTACTCTCAAACCGGGAGTCCCGCGGCTGCGGGGTCAGTTCCGACGAGTTACATTGGTCCCGTGGGAGGTGTTGGTGCCACCCACGGGGACGTTCGGGGGCTGTTTCGGGTTTTCACCCTCTAACGTCATGTTTTGCTTAAGTGTAGAAATTTGCAAATTATCGCCGTACTCTCAAACCGGGAGTCCCGCGGCTGCGGGGTCAGTTCCGACGAGTTACATTGGTCCCGTGGGAGGTGTTGGTGCCACCCACGGGGACGTTCGGGGGCTGTTTCGGGTTTTCACCCTCTAACGCCATGTTTTTAAGCCTAAGTGTAGAAATTTGCAAATTATCGCCGTACTCTCAAACCGGGAGTCCCGCGGCTGCGGGGTCAGTTCCGACGAGTTACATTGGTCCCGTGGGAGGTGTTGGTGCCACCCACGGGGACATTCGGGGGCTGTTTCGGGTTTTCACCCTCTAACGCCATGTTTTTAAGCCTAAGTGTAGAAATTTGCAAATTATCGCCGTACTCTCAAACCGAGAGTCCCGCGGCTGCGGGGTCAGTTCCTACGAGTTACATTGGTCCCGTGGGAGGTGTTGGTGCCACCCACGGGGACATTCGGGAGCTGTTTCGGGTTTTCACCCTCTAACGCCATGTTTTTAAGCCTAAGTGTAGAAATTTGCAAATTATCGCCGTACTCTCAAACCGGGAGTCCCGCGGCTGCGGGGTCAGTTCCGACGAGTTACATTTGTCCCGTGGGAGGTGTTGGTGCCACCCACGGGGACGTTCGGGGGCTGTTTCGGGTTTTCACCCTCTAACGCCATGTTTTTAAGCCTAAGTGTAGAAATTTGCAAATTATCGCCGTACTCTCAAACCGGGAGTCCCGCGGCTGCGTGGTCAGTTCCGACGAGTTACATTGGTCCCGTGGGAGGTGTTGGTGCCACCCACGGAGACGTTCGGGGGCTGTTTTGGGTTTTCACCCTCTAACGCCATGTTTTTAAGCCTAAGTGTAGAAATTTGCAAATTATCGCCGTACTCTCAAACCGGGAGTCCCGCGGCTGCGGGGTTAGTTCCGACGAGTTACATTGGTCCCGTGGGAGGTGTTGGTGCCACCCACGGGGACGTTCGGGGGCTGTTTCGGGTTTTCACCCTCTAACGCCATGTTTTGCTTAAGTCTACAAATATGCAAATTATCGCCGTACTCTCAAACCGAGAGTCTCGCGGCTGCGGGGTCAGTTCCTACGAGTTACATTGGTCCCGTGGGAGGTGTTGGTGCCACCCACGGGGACGTTCGGGGGCTGTTTCGGGTTTTCACCCTCTAACGCCATGTTTTTAAGCCTAAGTGTAGAAATTTGCAAATTATCGCCGTACTCTCAAACCGGGAGTCCCGTGGCTGCGGGGTCAGTTCCGACGAGCTACATTGGTCCCATGGGAGGTGTTGGTGCCACCCACGGGGACGTTCGGGGGCTGTTTCGGGTTTTCACCCTCTAACGCCATGTTTTTAAGCCTAAGTGTAGAAATTTGCATATTATCGCCGTACTCTCAAACCGGGAGTCCCGCGGCTGCGGGGTCAGTTCCGACGAGTTACATTGGTCCCGTGGGAGGTGTTGGTGCCACCCACGGGGACGTTCGTGGGCTGTTTCGGGTTTTCACCCTCTAACGCCATGTTTTTAAGCCTAAGTGTAGAAATTTGCAAATTATCGCCGTACTCTCAAACCGGGAGTCCCGCGGCTGCGGGGTCAGTTCCGACGAGTTACATTGGTCCCGTGGGAGGTGTTGGTGCCACCCACGGGGACGTTCGGGGGCTGTTTCGGGTTTTCACCCTCTAACGCCATGTTTTGCTTAAGTCTACAAATATGCAAATTATCGCCGTACTCTCAAACCGAGAGTCTCGCGGCTGCGGGGTCAGTTCCTACGAGTTACATTGGTCCCGTGGGAGGTGTTGGTGCCACCCACGGGGACGTTCGGGGGCTGTTTCGGGTTTTCACCCTCTAACGCCATGTTTTTAAGCCTAAGTGTAGAAATTTGCAAATTATCGCCGTACTCTCAAACCGGGAGTCCCGCGGCTGCGGGGTCAGTTCCGACGAGTTACATTGGTCCCGTGGGAGGTGTTGGTGCCACCCACGGGGACGTTCGGGGGCTGTTTCGGGTTTTCACCCTCTAACGCCATGTTTTTAAGCCTAAGTGTAGAAATTTGCAAATTATCGCCGTACTCTCAAACCGGGAGTCCCGCGGCTGCGGGGTCAGTTCCGACGAGTTACATTGGTCCCGTGGGAGGTGTTGGTGCCACCCACGGGGACGTTCGGGGGCTGTTTCGGGTTTTCACCCTCTAACGCCATGTTTTGCTTAAGTGTAGAAATTTTCAAATTATCGCCGTACTCTCAAACCGGGAGTCCCGCGGCTGCGGGGTCAGTTCCGACGAGTTACATTGGTCCCGTGGGAGGTGTTGGTGCCACCCACGGGGACGTTCGGGGGCTGTTTCGGGTTTTCACCCTCTAACGCCATGTTTTTAAGCCTAAGTGTAGAAATTTGCAAATTATCGCCGTACTCTCAAACCGGGAGTCCCGCGGCTGCGGGGTCAGTTCCGACGAGTTACATTGGTCCCGTGGGAGGTGTTGGTGCCACCCACGGGGACATTCGGGGGCTGTTTCGGGTTTTCACCCTCTAACGCCATGTTTTTAAGCCTAAGTGTAGAAATTTGCAAATTATCGCCGTACTCTCAAACCGAGAGTCCCGCGGCTGCGGGGTCAGTTCCTACGAGTTACATTGGTCCCATGGGAGGTGTTGGTGCCACCCACGGGGACGTTCGGGGGCTGTTTCGGGTTTTCACCCTCTAACGCCATGTTTTTAAGCCTAAGTGTAGAAATTTGCAAATTATCGCCGTACTCTCAAACCGGGAGTCCCGCGGCTGCGGGGTCAGTTCCGACGAGTTACATTGGTCCCGTGGGAGGTGTTGGTGCCACCCACGGGGACGTTCGGGGGCTGTTTCGGGTTTTCACCCTCTAACGCCATGTTTTTAAGCCTAAGTGTAGAAATTTGCAAATTATCGCCGTACTCTCAAACCGGGAGTCCCGCGGCTGCGGGGTCAGTTCCGACGAGTTACATTGGTCCCGTGGGAGGTGTTGGTGCCACCCACGGAGACGTTCGGGGGCTGTTTTGGGTTTTCACCCTCTAACGCCATGTTTTTAAGCCTAAGTGTAGAAATTTGCAAATTATCGCCGTACTCTCAAACCGAGAGTCCCGCGGCTGCGGGGTTAGTTCCGACGAGTTACATTGGTCCCGTGGGAGGTGTTGGTGCCACCCACGGGGACGTTCGGGGGCTGTTTCGGGTTTTCACCCTCTAACGCCATGTTTTGCTTAAGTCTACAAATATGCAAATTATCGCCGTACTCTCAAACCGAGAGTCTCGCGGCTGCGGGGTCAGTTCCTACGAGTTACATTGGTCCCGTGGGAGGTGTTGGTGCCACCCACGGGGACGTTCGGGGGCTGTTTCGGGTTTTCACCCTCTAACGCCATGTTTTTAAGCCTAAGTGTAGAGATTTGCAAATTATCGCCGTACTCTCAAACCGGGAGTCCCGCGGCTGCGGGGTCAGTTCCGACGAGTTACATTGGTCCCGTGGGAGGTGTTGGTGCCACCCACGGGGACGTTCGGGGGCTGTTTCGGGTTTTCACCCTCTAACGCCATGTTTTTAAGCCTAAGTGTAGAAATTTGCAAATTATCGCCGTACTCTCAAACCGGGAGTCCCGCGGCTGCGGGGTCAGTTTCGACGAGTTACATTGGTCCCGTGGGAGGTGTTCGTGCCACCCACGGGGACGTTCGGGGGCTGTTTCGGGTTTTCACCCTCTAACGCCATGTTTTGCTTAAGTGTAGAAATTTGCAAATTATCGCCGTACTCTCAAACCGGGAGTCCCACGGCTGCGGGGTCAGTTCCGACGAGTTACATTGGTCCCGTGGGAGGTGTTGGTGCCACCCACGGAGACGTTCGTGGGCTGTTTTGGGTTTTCACCCTCTAACGCCATGTTTTTAAGCCTAAGTGTAGAAATTTGTAAATTATCGCCGTACTCTCAAACCGGGAGTCCCGCGGCTGCGGGGTCAGTTCCGACGAGTTACATTGGTCCCGTGGGAGGTGTTGGTGCCACCCACGGGGACGTTCGGTAGCTGTTTCGGGTTTTCACCCTCTAACGCCATGTTTTGCTTAAGTCTACAAATATGCAAATTATCGCCGTACTCTCAAACCGAGAGTCTCGCGGCTGCGGGGTCAGTTCCTACGAGTTACATTGGTCCCGTGGGAGGTGTTGGTGCCACCCACGGGGACGTTCGGGGGCTGTTTCGGGTTTTCACCCTCTAACGCCATGTTTTTAAGCCTAAGTGTAGAAATTTGCAAATTATCGCCGTACTCTCAAACCGGGAGTCCCGCGGCTGCGGGGTCAGTTCCGACGAGTTACATTGGTCCCGTGGGAGGTGTTGGTGCCACCCACGGGGACGTTCGGGGGCTGTTTCGGGTTTTCACCCTCTAACGCCATGTTTTTAAGCCTAAGTGTAGAAATTTGCAAATTATCGCCGTACTCTCAAACCGGGAGTCCCGCGGCTGCGGGGTCAGTTCCGACGAGTTACATTGGTCCCGTGGGAGGTGTTGGTGCCACCCACGGGGACGTTCGGGGGCTGTTTCGGGTTTTCACCCTCTAACGTCATGTTTTGCTTAAGTGTAGAAATTTGCAAATTATCGCCGTACTCTCAAACCGGGAGTCCCGCGGCTGCGGGGTCAGTTCCGACGAGTTACATTGGTCCCGTGGGAGGTGTTGGTGCCACCCACGGGGACGTTCGGGGGCTGTTTCGGGTTTTCACCCTCTAACGCCATGTTTTTAAGCCTAAGTGTAGAAATTTGCAAATTATCGCCGTACTCTCAAACCGGGAGTCCCGCGGCTGCGGGGTCAGTTCCGACGAGTTACATTGGTCCCGTGGGAGGTGTTGGTGCCACCCACGGGGACATTCGGGGGCTGTTTCGGGTTTTCACCCTCTAACGCCATGTTTTTAAGCCTAAGTGTAGAAATTTGCAAATTATCGCCGTACTCTCAAACCGAGAGTCCCGCGGCTGCGGGGTCAGTTCCTACGAGTTACATTGGTCCCGTGGGAGGTGTTGGTGCCACCCACGGGGACATTCGGGAGCTGTTTCGGGTTTTCACCCTCTAACGCCATGTTTTTAAGCCTAAGTGTAGAAATTTGCAAATTATCGCCGTACTCTCAAACCGGGAGTCCCGCGGCTGCGGGGTCAGTTCCGACGAGTTACATTTGTCCCGTGGGAGGTGTTGGTGCCACCCACGGGGACGTTCGGGGGCTGTTTCGGGTTTTCACCCTCTAACGCCATGTTTTTAAGCCTAAGTGTAGAAATTTGCAAATTATCGCCGTACTCTCAAACCGGGAGTCCCGCGGCTGCGTGGTCAGTTCCGACGAGTTACATTGGTCCCGTGGGAGGTGTTGGTGCCACCCACGGAGACGTTCGGGGGCTGTTTTGGGTTTTCACCCTCTAACGCCATGTTTTTAAGCCTAAGTGTAGAAATTTGCAAATTATCGCCGTACTCTCAAACCGGGAGTCCCGCGGCTGCGGGGTTAGTTCCGACGAGTTACATTGGTCCCGTGGGAGGTGTTGGTGCCACCCACGGGGACGTTCGGGGGCTGTTTCGGGTTTTCACCCTCTAACGCCATGTTTTGCTTAAGTCTACAAATATGCAAATTATCGCCGTACTCTCAAACCGAGAGTCTCGCGGCTGCGGGGTCAGTTCCTACGAGTTACATTGGTCCCGTGGGAGGTGTTGGTGCCACCCACGGGGACGTTCGGGGGCTGTTTCGGGTTTTCACCCTCTAACGCCATGTTTTTAAGCCTAAGTGTAGAAATTTGCAAATTATCGCCGTACTCTCAAACCGGGAGTCCCGTGGCTGCGGGGTCAGTTCCGACGAGCTACATTGGTCCCATGGGAGGTGTTGGTGCCACCCACGGGGACGTTCGGGGGCTGTTTCGGGTTTTCACCCTCTAACGCCATGTTTTTAAGCCTAAGTGTAGAAATTTGCATATTATCGCCGTACTCTCAAACCGGGAGTCCCGCGGCTGCGGGGTCAGTTCCGACGAGTTACATTGGTCCCGTGGGAGGTGTTGGTGCCACCCACGGGGACGTTCGTGGGCTGTTTCGGGTTTTCACCCTCTAACGCCATGTTTTTAAGCCTAAGTGTAGAAATTTGCAAATTATCGCCGTACTCTCAAACCGGGAGTCCCGCGGCTGCGGGGTCAGTTCCGACGAGTTACATTGGTCCCGTGGGAGGTGTTGGTGCCACCCACGGGGACGTTCGGGGGCTGTTTCGGGTTTTCACCCTCTAACGCCATGTTTTGCTTAAGTGTAGAAATTTGCAAATTATCGCCGTACTCTCAAACCGGGAGTCCCACGGCTGCGGGGTCAGTTCCGACGAGTTACATTGGTCCCGTGGGAGGTGTTGGTGCCACCCACGGAGACGTTCGGGGGCTGTTTTGGGTTTTCACCCTCTAACGCCATGTTTTTAAGCCTAAGTGTAGAAATTTGTAAATTATCGCCGTACTCTCAAACCGGGAGTCCCGCGGCTGCGGGGTCAGTTCCGACGAGTTACATTGGTCCCGTGGGAGGTGTTGGTGCCACCCACGGGGACGTTCGGGGGCTGTTTCGGGTTTTCACCCTCTAACGCCATGTTTTGCTTAAGTCTACAAATATGCAAATTATCGCCGTACTCTCAAACCGAGAGTCTCGCGGCTGCGGGGTCAGTTCCTACGAGTTACATTGGTCCCGTGGGAGGTGTTGGTGCCACCCACGGGGACGTTCGGGGGCTGTTTCGGGTTTTCACCCTCTAACGCCATGTTTTTAAGCCTAAGTGTAGAAATTTGCAAATTATCGCCGTACTCTCAAACCGGGAGTCCCGCGGCTGCGGCGTCAGTTCCGACGAGTTACATTGGTCCCGTGGGAGGTGTTGGTGCCACCCACGGGGACGTTCGGGGGCTGTTTCGGGTTTTCACCCTCTAACGCCATGTTTTTAAGCCTAAGTGTAGAAATTTGCAAATTATCGCCGTACTCTCAAACCGGGAGTCCCGCGGCTGCGGGGTCAGTTCCGACGAGTTACATTGGTCCCGTGGGAGGTGTTGGTGCCACCCACGGGGACATTCGGGGGCTGTTTCGGGTTTTCACCCTCTAACGCCATGTTTTTAAGCCTAAGTGTAGAAATTTGCAAATTATCGCCGTACTCTCAAACCGAGAGTCCCGCGGCTGCGGGGTCAGTTCCTACGAGTTACATTGGTCCCGTGGGAGGTGTTGGTGCCACCCACGGGGACGTTCGGGGGCTGTTTCGGGTTTTCACCCTCTAACGCCATGTTTTTAATCCTAAGTGTAGAAATTTGCAAATTATCGCCGTACTCTCAAACCGGGAGTTCCGCGGCTGCGGGGTCAGTTCCGACGAGTTACATTGGTCCCGTGGGAGGTGTTGGTGCCACCCACGGGGACGTTCGGGGGCTGTTTCGGGTTTTCACCCTCTAACGCCATGTTTTGCTTAAGTGTAGAAATTTGCAAATTATCGCCGTACTCTCAAACCGGGAGTCCCACGGCTGCGGGGTCAGTTCCGACGAGTTACATTGGTCCCGTGGGAGGTGTTGGTGCCACCCACGGAGACGTTCGGGGGCTGTTTGGGGTTTTCACCCTCTAACGCCATGTTTTTAAGCCTAAGTGTAGAAATTTGTAAATTATCGCCGTACTCTCAAACCGGGAGTCCCGCGGCTGCGGGGTCAGTTCCGACGAGTTACATTGGTCCCGTGGGAGGTGTTGGTGCCACCCACGGGGACGTTCGGGGGCTGTTTCGGGTTTTCACCCTCTAACGCCATGTTTTGCTTAAGTCTACAAATATGCAAATTATCGCCGTACTCTCAAACCGAGAGTCTCGCGGCTGCGGGGTCAGTTCCTACGAGTTACATTGGTCCCGTGGGAGGTGTTGGTGCCACCCACGGGGACGTTCGGGGGCTGTTTCGGGTTTTCACCCTCTAACGCCATGTTTTTAAGCCTAAGTGTAGAAATTTCCAAATTATCGCCGTACTCTCAAACCGGGAGTCCCGCGGCTGCGGGGTCAGTTCCGACGAGTTACATTGGTCCCGTGGGAGGTGTTGGTGCCACCCACGGGGACGTTCGGGGGCTGTTTCGGGTTTTCACCCTCTAACGCCATGTTTTTAAGCCTAAGTGTAGAAATTTGCAAATTATCGCCGTACTCTCAAACCGGGAGTCCCGCGGCTGCGGGGTCAGTTCCGACGAGTTACATTGGTCCCGTGGGAGGTGTTGGTGCCACCCACGGGGACGTTCGGGGGCTGTTTCGGGTTTTCACCCTCTAACGCCATGTTTTGCTTAAGTGTAGAAATTTTCAAATTATCGCCGTACTCTCAAACCGGGAGTCCCGCGGCTGCGGGGTCAGTTCCGACGAGTTACATTGGTCCCGTGGGAGGTGTTGGTCCCACGGGGACGTTCGGGGGCTGTTTCGGGTTTTCGCCCTCTAACGCCATGTTTTTAAGCCTAAGTGTAGAAATTTGCAAATTATCGCCGTACTCTCAAACCGGGAGTCCCGCGGCTGCGGGGTCAGTTCCGACGAGTTACATTGGTCCCGTGGGAGGTGTTGGTGCCACCCACGGGGACATTCGGGGGCTGTTTCGGGTTTTCACCCTCTAACGCCATGTTTTTAAGCCTAAGTGTAGAAATTTGCAAATTATCGCCGTACTCTCAAACCGAGAGTCCCGCGGCTGCGGGGTCAGTTCCTACGAGTTACATTGGTCCCATGGGAGGTGTTGGTGCCACCCACGGGGACGTTCGGGGGCTGTTTCGGGTTTTCACCCTCTAACGCCATGTTTTTAAGCCTAAGTGTAGAAATTTGCAAATTATCGCCGTACTCTCAAACCGGGAGTCCCGCGGCTGCGGGGTCAGTTCCGACGAGTTACATTGGTCCCGTGGGAGGTGTTGGTGCCACCCACGGGGACGTTCGGGGGCTGTTTCGGGTTTTCACCCTCTAACGCCATGTTTTTAAGCCTAAGTGTAGAAATTTGC
Source organism: Sambucus nigra (assembly GCA_949130495.1). Lineage (NCBI taxonomy): Eukaryota > Viridiplantae > Streptophyta > Magnoliopsida > Dipsacales > Adoxaceae > Sambucus > Sambucus nigra. The sequence goes on from OX422220.1 coordinate 526,290,132, forward strand.
AAATTATCGCCGTACTCTCAAACCGGGAGTCCCGCGGCTGCGGGGTCAGTTCCGACGAGTTACATTGGTCCCGTGGGAGGTGTTGGTGCCACCCACGGAGACGTTCGGGGGCTGTTTTGGGTTTTCACCCTCTAACGCCATGTTTTTAAGCCTAAGTGTAGAAATTTGCAAATTATCGCCGTACTCTCAAACCGAGAGTCCCGCGGCTGCGGGGTTAGTTCCGACGAGTTACATTGGTCCCGTGGGAGGTGTTGGTGCCACCCACGGGGACGTTCGGGGGCTGTTTCGGGTTTTCACCCTCTAACGCCATGTTTTGCTTAAGTCTACAAATATGCAAATTATCGCCGTACTCTCAAACCGAGAGTCTCGCGGCTGCGGGGTCAGTTCCTACGAGTTACATTGGTCCCGTGGGAGGTGTTGGTGCCACCCACGGGGACGTTCGGGGGCTGTTTCGGGTTTTCACCCTCTAACGCCATGTTTTTAAGCCTAAGTGTAGAGATTTGCAAATTATCGCCGTACTCTCAAACCGGGAGTCCCGCGGCTGCGGGGTCAGTTCCGACGAGTTACATTGGTCCCGTGGGAGGTGTTGGTGCCACCCACGGGGACGTTCGGGGGCTGTTTCGGGTTTTCACCCTCTAACGCCATGTTTTTAAGCCTAAGTGTAGAAATTTGCAAATTATCGCCGTACTCTCAAACCGGGAGTCCCGCGGCTGCGGGGTCAGTTTCGACGAGTTACATTGGTCCCGTGGGAGGTGTTCGTGCCACCCACGGGGACGTTCGGGGGCTGTTTCGGGTTTTCACCCTCTAACGCCATGTTTTGCTTAAGTGTAGAAATTTGCAAATTATCGCCGTACTCTCAAACCGGGAGTCCCACGGCTGCGGGGTCAGTTCCGACGAGTTACATTGGTCCCGTGGGAGGTGTTGGTGCCACCCACGGAGACGTTCGTGGGCTGTTTTGGGTTTTCACCCTCTAACGCCATGTTTTTAAGCCTAAGTGTAGAAATTTGTAAATTATCGCCGTACTCTCAAACCGGGAGTCCCGCGGCTGCGGGGTCAGTTCCGACGAGTTACATTGGTCCCGTGGGAGGTGTTGGTGCCACCCACGGGGACGTTCGGTAGCTGTTTCGGGTTTTCACCCTCTAACGCCATGTTTTGCTTAAGTCTACAAATATGCAAATTATCGCCGTACTCTCAAACCGAGAGTCTCGCGGCTGCGGGGTCAGTTCCTACGAGTTACATTGGTCCCGTGGGAGGTGTTGGTGCCACCCACGGGGACGTTCGGGGGCTGTTTCGGGTTTTCACCCTCTAACGCCATGTTTTTAAGCCTAAGTGTAGAAATTTGCAAATTATCGCCGTACTCTCAAACCGGGAGTCCCGCGGCTGCGGGGTCAGTTCCGACGAGTTACATTGGTCCCGTGGGAGGTGTTGGTGCCACCCACGGGGACGTTCGGGGGCTGTTTCGGGTTTTCACCCTCTAACGCCATGTTTTTAAGCCTAAGTGTAGAAATTTGCAAATTATCGCCGTACTCTCAAACCGGGAGTCCCGCGGCTGCGGGGTCAGTTCCGACGAGTTACATTGGTCCCGTGGGAGGTGTTGGTGCCACCCACGGGGACGTTCGGGGGCTGTTTCGGGTTTTCACCCTCTAACGCCATGTTTTTAAGCCTAAGTGTAGAAATTTGCATATTATCGCCGTACTCTCAAACCGGGAGTCCCGCGGCTGCGGGGTCAGTTCCGACGAGTTACATTGGTCCCGTGGGAGGTGTTGGTGCCACCCACGGGGACGTTCGTGGGCTGTTTCGGGTTTTCACCCTCTAACGCCATGTTTTTAAGCCTAAGTGTAGAAATTTGCAAATTATCGCCGTACTCTCAAACCGGGAGTCCCGCGGCTGCGGGGTCAGTTCCGACGAGTTACATTGGTCCCGTGGGAGGTGTTGGTGCCACCCACGGGGACGTTCGGGGGCTGTTTCGGGTTTTCACCCTCTAACGCCATGTTTTTAAGCCTAAGTGTAGAAATTTGCAAATTATCGCCGTACTCTCAAACCGGGAGTCCCGCGGCTGCGGGGTCAGTTCCGACGAGTTACATTGGTCCCGTGGGAGGTGTTGGTGCCACCCACGGGGACGTTCGGGGGCTGTTTCGGGTTTTCACCCTCTAACGCCATGTTTTTAAGCCTAAGTGTAGAAATTTGCAAATTATCGCCGTACTCTCAAACCGGGAGTCCCGCGGCTGCGGGGTCAGTTCCGACGAGTTACATTGGTCCCGTGGGAGGTGTTGGTGCCACCCACGGGGACGTTCGGGGGCTGTTTCGGGTTTTCACCCTCTAACGCCATGTTTTGCTTAAGTGTAGAAATTTGCAAATTATCGCCGTACTCTCAAACCGGGAGTCCCGCGGCTGCGGGGTCAGTTCCGACGAGTTACATTGGTCCCGTGGGAGGTGTTGGTGCCACCCACGGGGACGTTCGGGGGCTGTTTCGGGTTTTCACGCTCTAACGCCATGTTTTTAAGCCTAAGTGTAGAAATTTGCAAATTATCGCCGTACTCTCAAACCGGGAGTCCCGCGGCTGCGGGGTCAGTTCCAACGAGTTACATTGGTCCCGTGGGAGGTGTTGGTGCCACCCACGGGGACATTCGGGGGCTGTTTCGGGTTTTCACCCTCTAACGCCATGTTTTTAAGCCTAAGTGTAGAAATTTGCAAATTATCGCCGTACTCTCAAACCGAGAGTCCCGCGGCTGCGGGGTCAGTTCCTACGAGTTACATTGGTCCCGTGGGAGGTGTTGGTGCCACCCACGGGGACGTTCGGGGGCTGTTTCGGGTTTTCACCCTCTAACGCCATGTTTTTAAGCCTAAGTGTAGAAATTTGCAAATTATCGCCGTACTCTCAAACCGGGAGTTCCGCGGCTGCGGGGTCAGTTCCGACGAGTTACATTGGTCCCGTGGGAGGTGTTGGTGCCACCCACGGGGACGTTCGGGGGCTGTTTCGGGTTTTCACCCTCTAACGCCATGTTTTTAAGCCTAAGTGTAGAAATTTGCAAATTATCGCCGTACTCTCAAACCGGGAGTCCCGCGGCTGCGGGGTCAGTTCCGACGAGTTACATTGGTCCCGTGGGAGGTGTTGGTGCCACCCACGGAGACGTTCGGGGGCTGTTTTGGGTTTTCACCCTCTAACGCCATGTTTTTAAGCCTAAGTGTAGAAATTTGCAAATTATCGCCGTACTCTCAAACCGGGAGTCCCGCGGCTGCGGGGTTAGTTCCGACGAGTTACATTGGTCCCGTGGGAGGTGTTGGTGCCACCCACGGGGACGTTCGGGGGCTGTTTCGGGTTTTCACCCTCTAACGCCATGTTTTGCTTAAGTCTACAAATATGCAAATTATCGCCGTACTCTCAAACCGAGAGTCTCGCGGCTGCGGGGTCAGTTCCTACGAGTTACATTGGTCCCGTGGGAGGTGTTGGTGCCACCCACGGGGACGTTCGGGGGCTGTTTCGGGTTTTCACCCTCTAACGCCATGTTTTTAAGCCTAAGTGTAGAAATTTGCAAATTATCGCCGTACTCTCAAACCGGGAGTCCCGTGGCTGCGGGGTCAGTTCCGACGAGCTACATTGGTCCCGTGGGAGGTGTTGGTGCCACCCACGGGGACGTTCGGGGGCTGTTTCGGGTTTTCACCCTCTAACGCCATGTTTTTAAGCCTAAGTGTAGAAATTTGCATATTATCGCCGTACTCTCAAACCGGGAGTCCCGCGGCTGCGGGGTCAGTTCCGACGAGTTACATTGGTCCCGTGGGAGGTGTTGGTGCCACCCACGGGGACGTTCGTGGGCTGTTTCGGGTTTTCACCCTCTAACGCCATGTTTTTAAGCCTAAGTGTAGAAATTTGCAAATTATCACCGTACTCTCAAACCGAGAGTCCCGCGGCTGCGGGGTCAGTTCCGACGAGTTACATTGGTCCCGTGGGAGGTGTTGGTGCCACCCACGGGGACGTTCGGGGGCTGTTTCGGGTTTTCACCCTCTAACGCCATGTTTTGCTTAAGTCTACAAATATGCAAATTATCGCCGTACTCTCAAACCGAGAGTCCCGCGGCTGCGGGGTCAGTTCCTACGAGTTACATTGGTCCCGTGGGAGGTGTTGGTGCCACCCACGGGGACGTTCGGGGGCTGTTTCGGGTTTTCACCCTCTAACGCCATGTTTTTAAGCCTAAGTGTAGAAATTTGCAAATTATCACCGTACTCTCAAACCGAGAGTCCCGCGGCTGCGGGGTCAGTTCCGACGAGTTACATTGGTCCCGTGGGAGGTGTTGGTGCCACCCACGGGGACGTTCGGGGGCTGTTTCGGGTTTTCACCCTCTAACGCCATGTTTTGCTTAAGTCTACAAATATGCAAATTATCGCCGTACTCTCAAACCGAGAGTCCCGCGGCTGCGGGGTCAGTTCCTACGAGTTACATTGGTCCCGTGGGAGGTGTTGGTGCCACCCACGGGGACGTTCGGGGGCTGTTTCGGGTTTTCACCCTCTAACGCCATGTTTTTAAGCCTAAGTGTAGAAATTTGCAAATTATCGCCGTACTCTCAAACCGGGAGTCCCGCGGCTGCGGGGTCAGTTCCGACGAGTTACATTGGTCCCGTGGGAGGTGTTGGTGCCACCCACGGGGACGTTCGGGGGCTGTTTCGGGTTTTCACCCTCTAACGCCATGTTTTTAAGCCTAAGTGTAGAAATTTGCAAATTATCGCCGTACTCTCAAACCGAGAGTCCCGCGGCTGCGGGGTCAGTTCCTACGAGTTACATTGGTCCCGTGGGAGGTGTTGGTGCCACCCACGGGGACGTTCGTGGGCTGTTTCGGGTTTTCACCCTCTAACGCCATGTTTTTAAGCCTAAGTGTAGAAATTTGCAAATTATCGCCGTACTCTCAAACCGGGAGTCCCGTGGCTGCGGGGTCAGTTCCGACGAGCTACATTGGTCCCATGGGAGGTGTTGGTGCCACCCACGGGGACGTTCGGGGGCTGTTTCGGGTTTTCACCCTCTAACGCCATGTTTTTAAGCCTAAGTGTAGAAATTTGCATATTATCGCCGTACTCTCAAACCGGGAGTCCCGCGGCTGCGGGGTCAGTTCCGACGAGTTACATTGGTCCCGTGGGAGGTGTTGGTGCCACCCACGGGGACGTTCGTGGGCTGTTTCGGGTTTTCACCCTCTAACGCCATGTTTTTAAGCCTAAGTGTAGAAATTTGCAAATTATCGCCGTACTCTCAAACCGGGAGTCCCGCGGCTGCGGGGTCAGTTCCGACGAGTTACATTGGTCCCGTGGGAGGTGTTGGTGCCACCCACGGGGACGTTCGGGGGCTGTTTCGGGTTTTCACCCTCTAACGCCATGTTTTGCTTAAGTGTAGAAATTTGCAAATTATCGCCGTACTCTCAAACCGGGAGTCCCACGGCTGCGGGGTCAGTTCCGACGAGTTACATTGGTCCCGTGGGAGGTGTTGGTGCCACCCACGGAGACGTTCGGGGGCTGTTTTGGGTTTTCACCCTCTAACGCCATGTTTTTAAGCCTAAGTGTAGAAATTTGTAAATTATCGCCGTACTCTCAAACCGGGAGTCCCGCGGCTGCGGGGTCAGTTCCGACGAGTTACATTGGTCCCGTGGGAGGTGTTGGTGCCACCCACGGGGACGTTCGGGGGCTGTTTCGGGTTTTCACCCTCTAACGCCATGTTTTGCTTAAGTCTACAAATATGCAAATTATCGCCGTACTCTCAAACCGAGAGTCTCGCGGCTGCGGGGTCAGTTCCTACGAGTTACATTGGTCCCGTGGGAGGTGTTGGTGCCACCCACGGGGACGTTCGGGGGCTGTTTCGGGTTTTCACCCTCTAACGCCATGTTTTTAAGCCTAAGTGTAGAAATTTGCAAATTATCGCCGTACTCTCAAACCGGGAGTCCCGCGGCTGCGGGGTCAGTTCCGACGAGTTACATTGGTCCCGTGGGAGGTGTTGGTGCCACCCACGGGGACGTTCGGGGGCTGTTTCGGGTTTTCACCCTCTAACGCCATGTTTTTAAGCCTAAGTGTAGAAATTTGCAAATTATCGCCGTACTCTCAAACCGGGAGTCCCGCGGCTGCGGGGTCAGTTCCGACGAGTTACATTGGTCCCGTGGGAGGTGTTGGTGCCACCCACGGGGACGTTCGGGGGCTGTTTCGGGTTTTCACCCTCTAACGCCATGTTTTGCTTAAGTGTAGAAATTTGCAAATTATCGCCGTACTCTCAAACCGGGAGTCCCGCGGCTGCGGGGTCAGTTCCGACGAGTTACATTGGTCCCGTGGGAGGTGTTGGTGCCACCCACGGGGACGTTCGGGGGCTGTTTCGGGTTTTCACCCTCTAACGCCATGTTTTTAAGCCTAAGTGTAGAAATTTGCAAATTATCGCCGTACTCTCAAACCGGGAGTCCCGCGGCTGCGGGGTCAGTTCCGACGAGTTACATTGGTCCCGTGGGAGGTGTTGGTGCCACCCACGGGGACATTCGGGGGCTGTTTCGGGTTTTCACCCTCTAACGCCATGTTTTTAAGCCTAAGTGTAGAAATTTGCAAATTATCGCCGTAGTCTCAAACCGGGAGTCCCGCGGCTGCGGGGTCAGTTCCGACGAGTTACATTGGTCCCGTGGGAGGTGTTGGTGCCACCCACGGGGACGTTCGGGGGCTGTTTCGGGTTTTCACCCTCTAACGCCATGTTTTGCTTAAGTGTAGAAATTTGCAAATTATCGCCGTTCTCTCAAACCGGGAGTCCCGTGGCTGCGGGGTCAGTTCCGACGAGCTACATTGGTCCCATGGGAGGTGTTGGTGCCACCCACGGGGACGTTCGGGGGCTGTTTCGGGTTTTCACCCTCTAACGCCATGTTTTTAAGCCTAAGTGTAGAAATTTGCATATTATCGCCGTACTCTCAAACCGGGAGTCCCGCGGCTGCGGGGTCAGTTCCGACGAGTTACATTGGTCCCGTGGGAGGTGTTGGTGCCACCCACGGGGACGTTCGTGGGCTGTTTCGGGTTTTCACCCTCTAACGCCATGTTTTTAAGCCTAAGTGTAGAAATTTGCAAATTATCGCCGTACTCTCAAACCGGGAGTCCCGCGGCTGCGGGGTCAGTTCCGACGAGTTACATTGGTCCCGTGGGAGGTGTTGGTGCCACCCACGGGGACGTTCGGGGGCTGTTTCGGGTTTTCACCCTCTAACGCCATGTTTTGCTTAAGTGTAGAAATTTGCAAATTATCGCCGTACTCTCAAACCGGGAGTCCCACGGCTGCGGGGTCAGTTCCGACGAGTTACATTGGTCCCGTGGGAGGTGTTGGTGCCACCCACGGGGACGTTCGGGGGCTGTTTTGGGTTTTCACCCTCTAACGCCATGTTTTTAAGCCTAAGTGTAGAAATTTGTAAATTATCGCCGTACTCTCAAACCGGGAGTCCCGCGGCTGCGGGGTCAGTTCCGACGAGTTACATTGGTCCCGTGGGAGGTGTTGGTGCCACCCACGGGGACGTTCGGGGGCTGTTTCGGGTTTTCACCCTCTAACGCCATGTTTTGCTTAAGTCTACAAATATGCAAATTATCGCCGTACTCTCAAACCGAGAGTCTCGCGGCTGCGGGGTCAGTTCCTACGAGTTACATTGGTCCCGTGGGAGGTGTTGGTGCCACCCACGGGGACGTTCGGGGGCTGTTTCGGGTTTTCACCCTCTAACGCCATGTTTTTAAGCCTAAGTGTAGAAATTTGCAAATTATCGCCGTACTCTCAAACCGGGAGTCCCGCGGCTGCGGGGTCAGTTCCGACGAGTTACATTGGTCCCGTGGGAGGTGTTGGTGCCACCCACGGGGACGTTCGGGGGCTGTTTCGGGTTTTCACCCTCTAACGCCATGTTTTTAAGCCTAAGTGTAGAAATTTGCAAATTATCGCCGTACTCTCAAACCGGGAGTCCCGCGGCTGCGGGGTCAGTTCCGACGAGTTACATTGGTCCCGTGGGAGGTGTTGGTGCCACCCACGGGGACATTCGGGGGCTGTTTCGGGTTTTCACCCTCTAACGCCATGTTTTTAAGCCTAAGTGTAGAAATTTGCAAATTATCGCCGTACTCTCAAACCGAGAGTCCCGCGGCTGCGGGGTCAGTTCCTACGAGTTACATTGGTCCCGTGGGAGGTGTTGGTGCCACCCACGGGGACGTTCGGGGGCTGTTTCGGGTTTTCACCCTCTAACGCCATGTTTTTAAGCCTAAGTGTAGAAATTTGCAAATTATCGCCGTACTCTCAAACCGGGAGTTCCGCGGCTGCGGGGTCAGTTCCGACGAGTTACATTGGTCCCGTGGGAGGTGTTGGTGCCACCCACGGGGACGTTCGGGGGCTGTTTCGGGTTTTCACCCTCTAACGCCATGTTTTTAAGCCTAAGTGTAGAAATTTGCAAATTATCGCCGTACTCTCAAACCGGGAGTCCCGCGGCTGCGGGGTCAGTTCCGACGAGTTACATTGGTCCCGTGGGAGGTGTTGGTGCCACCCACGGGGACGTTCGGGGGCTGTTTCGGGTTTTCACCCTCTAACGCCATGTTTTTAAGCCTAAGTGTAGAAATTTGCAAATTATCGCCGTACTCTCAAACCGGGAGTCCCGCGGCTGCGGGGTCAGTTCCGACGAGTTACATTGGTCCCGTGGGAGGTGTTGGTGCCACCCACGGGGACGTTCGGGGGCTGTTTCGGGTTTTCACCCTCTAACGCCATGTTTTGCTTAAGTGTAGAAATTTGCAAATTATCGCCGTACTCTCAAACCGGGAGTCCCGCGGCTGCGGGGTCAGTTCCGACGAGTTACATTGGTCCCGTGGGAGGTGTTGGTGCCACCCACGGGGACGTTCGGGGGCTGTTTCGGGTTTTCACCCTCTAACGCCATGTTTTTAAGCCTAAGTGTAGAAATTTGCAAATTATCGCCGTACTCTCAAACCGGGAGTCCCGCGGCTGCGGGGTCAGTTCCGACGAGTTACATTGGTCCCGTGGGAGGTGTTGGTGCCACCCACGGGGACATTCGGGGGCTGTTTCGGGTTTTCACCCTCTAACGCCATGTTTTGCTTAAGTGTAGAAATTTGCAAATTATCGCCGTACTCTCAAACCGAGAGTCCCGCGGCTGCGGGGTCAGTTCCTACGAGTTACATTGGTCCCGTGGGAGGTGTTGGTGCCACCCACGGGGACGTTCGGGGGCTGTTTCGGGTTTTCACCCTCTAACGCCATGTTTTTAAGCCTAAGTGTAGAAATTTGCAAATTATCGCCGTACTCTCAAACCGGGAGTTCCGCGGCTGCGGGGTCAGTTCCGACGAGTTACATTGGTCCCGTGGGAGGTGTTGGTGCCACCCACGGGGACGTTCGGGGGCTGTTTCGGGTTTTCACCCTCTAACGCCATGTTTTTAAGCCTAAGTGTAGAAATTTGCAAATTATCGCCGTACTCTCAAACCGGGAGTCCCGCGGCTGCGGGGTCAGTTCCGACGAGTTACATTGGTCCCGTGGGAGGTGTTGGTGCCACCCACGGAGACGTTCGGGGGCTGTTTTGGGTTTTCACCCTCTAACGCCATGTTTTTAAGCCTAAGTGTAGAAATTTGCAAATTATCGCCGTACTCTCAAACCGGGAGTCCCGCGGCTGCGGGGTTAGTTCCGACGAGTTACATTGGTCCCGTGGGAGGTGTTGGTGCCACCCACGGGGACGTTCGGGGGCTGTTTCGGGTTTTCACCCTCTAACGCCATGTTTTGCTTAAGTCTACAAATATGCAAATTATCGCCGTACTCTCAAAACGAGAGTCTCGCGGCTGCGGGGTCAGTTCCTACGAGTTACATTGGTCCCGTGGGAGGTGTTGGTGCCACCCACGGGGACGTTCGGGGGCTGTTTCGGGTTTTCACCCTCTAACGCCATGTTTTTAAGCCTAAGTGTAGAAATTTGCAAATTATCGCCGTACTCTCAAACCGGGAGTCCCGTGGCTGCGGGGTCAGTTCCGACGAGCTACATTGGTCCCGTGGGAGGTGTTGGTGCCACCCACGGGGACGTTCGGGGGCTGTTTCGGGTTTTCACCCTCTAACGCCATGTTTTTAAGCCTAAGTGTAGAAATTTGCATATTATCGCCGTACTCTCAAACCGGGAGTCCCGCGGCTGCGGGGTCAGTTCCGACGAGTTACATTGGTCCCGTGGGAGGTGTTGGTGCCACCCACGGGGACGTTCGTGGGCTGTTTCGGGTTTTCACCCTCTAACGCCATGTTTTTAAGCCTAAGTGTAGAAATTTGCAAATTATCACCGTACTCTCAAACCGAGAGTCCCGCGGCTGCGGGGTCAGTTCCGACGAGTTACATTGGTCCCGTGGGAGGTGTTGGTGCCACCCACGGGGACGTTCGGGGGCTGTTTCGGGTTTTCACCCTCTAACGCCATGTTTTTAAGCCTAAGTGTAGAGATTTGCAAATTATCGCCGTACTCTCAAACCGGGAGTCCCGCGGCTGCGGGGTCAGTTCCGACGAGTTACATTGGTCCCGTGGGAGGTGTTGGTGCCACCCACGGGGACGTTCGGGGGCTGTTTCGGGTTTTCACCCTCTAACGCCATGTTTTTAAGCCTAAGTGTAGAAATTTGCAAATTATCGCCGTACTCTCAAACCGGGAGTCCCGCGGCTGCGGGGTCAGTTTCGACGAGTTACATTGGTCCCGTGGGAGGTGTTCGTGCCACCCACGGGGACGTTCGGGGGCTGTTTCGGGTTTTCACCCTCTAACGCCATGTTTTGCTTAAGTGTAGAAATTTGCAAATTATCGCCGTACTCTCAAACCGGGAGTCCCACGGCTGCGGGGTCAGTTCCGACGAGTTACATTGGTCCCGTGGGAGGTGTTGGTGCCACCCACGGAGACGTTCGTGGGCTGTTTTGGGTTTTCACCCTCTAACGCCATGTTTTTAAGCCTAAGTGTAGAAATTTGTAAATTATCGCCGTACTCTCAAACCGGGAGTCCCGCGGCTGCGGGGTCAGTTCCGACGAGTTACATTGGTCCCGTGGGAGGTGTTGGTGCCACCCACGGGGACGTTCGGTAGCTGTTTCGGGTTTTCACCCTCTAACGCCATGTTTTGCTTAAGTCTACAAATATGCAAATTATCGCCGTACTCTCAAACCGAGAGTCTCGCGGCTGCGGGGTCAGTTCCTACGAGTTACATTGGTCCCGTGGGAGGTGTTGGTGCCACCCACGGGGACGTTCGGGGGCTGTTTCGGGTTTTCACCCTCTAACGCCATGTTTTTAAGCCTAAGTGTAGAAATTTGCAAATTATCGCCGTACTCTCAAACCGGGAGTCCCGCGGCTGCGGGGTCAGTTCCGACGAGTTACATTGGTCCCGTGGGAGGTGTTGGTGCCACCCACGGGGACGTTCGGGGGCTGTTTCGGGTTTTCACCCTCTAACGCCATGTTTTTAAGCCTAAGTGTAGAAATTTGCAAATTATCGCCGTACTCTCAAACCGGGAGTCCCGCGGCTGCGGGGTCAGTTCCGACGAGTTACATTGGTCCCGTGGGAGGTGTTGGTGCCACCCACGGGGACGTTCGGGGGCTGTTTCGGGTTTTCACCCTCTAACGCCATGTTTTTAAGCCTAAGTGTAGAAATTTGCATATTATCGCCGTACTCTCAAACCGGGAGTCCCGCGGCTGCGGGGTCAGTTCCGACGAGTTACATTGGTCCCGTGGGAGGTGTTGGTGCCACCCACGGGGACGTTCGTGGGCTGTTTCGGGTTTTCACCCTCTAACGCCATGTTTTTAAGCCTAAGTGTAGAAATTTGCAAATTATCGCCGTACTCTCAAACCGGGAGTCCCGCGGCTGCGGGGTCAGTTCCGACGAGTTACATTGGTCCCGTGGGAGGTGTTGGTGCCACCCACGGGGACGTTCGGGGGCTGTTTCGGGTTTTCACCCTCTAACGCCATGTTTTTAAGCCTAAGTGTAGAAATTTGCAAATTATCGCCGTACTCTCAAACCGGGAGTCCCGCGGCTGCGGGGTCAGTTCCGACGAGTTACATTGGTCCCGTGGGAGGTGTTGGTGCCACCCACGGGGACGTTCGGGGGCTGTTTCGGGTTTTCACCCTCTAACGCCATGTTTTTAAGCCTAAGTGTAGAAATTTGCAAATTATCGCCGTACTCTCAAACCGGGAGTCCCGCGGCTGCGGGGTCAGTTCCGACGAGTTACATTGGTCCCGTGGGAGGTGTTGGTGCCACCCACGGGGACGTTCGGGGGCTGTTTCGGGTTTTCACCCTCTAACGCCATGTTTTGCTTAAGTGTAGAAATTTGCAAATTATCGCCGTACTCTCAAACCGGGAGTCCCGCGGCTGCGGGGTCAGTTCCGACGAGTTACATTGGTCCCGTGGGAGGTGTTGGTGCCACCCACGGGGACGTTCGGGGGCTGTTTCGGGTTTTCACGCTCTAACGCCATGTTTTTAAGCCTAAGTGTAGAAATTTGCAAATTATCGCCGTACTCTCAAACCGGGAGTCCCGCGGCTGCGGGGTCAGTTCCAACGAGTTACATTGGTCCCGTGGGAGGTGTTGGTGCCACCCACGGGGACATTCGGGGGCTGTTTCGGGTTTTCACCCTCTAACGCCATGTTTTTAAGCCTAAGTGTAGAAATTTGCAAATTATCGCCGTACTCTCAAACCGAGAGTCCCGCGGCTGCGGGGTCAGTTCCTACGAGTTACATTGGTCCCGTGGGAGGTGTTGGTGCCACCCACGGGGACGTTCGGGGGCTGTTTCGGGTTTTCACCCTCTAACGCCATGTTTTTAAGCCTAAGTGTAGAAATTTGCAAATTATCGCCGTACTCTCAAACCGGGAGTTCCGCGGCTGCGGGGTCAGTTCCGACGAGTTACATTGGTCCCGTGGGAGGTGTTGGTGCCACCCACGGGGACGTTCGGGGGCTGTTTCGGGTTTTCACCCTCTAACGCCATGTTTTTAAGCCTAAGTGTAGAAATTTGCAAATTATCGCCGTACTCTCAAACCGGGAGTCCCGCGGCTGCGGGGTCAGTTCCGACGAGTTACATTGGTCCCGTGGGAGGTGTTGGTGCCACCCACGGAGACGTTCGGGGGCTGTTTTGGGTTTTCACCCTCTAACGCCATGTTTTTAAGCCTAAGTGTAGAAATTTGCAAATTATCGCCGTACTCTCAAACCGGGAGTCCCGCGGCTGCGGGGTTAGTTCCGACGAGTTACATTGGTCCCGTGGGAGGTGTTGGTGCCACCCACGGGGACGTTCGGGGGCTGTTTCGGGTTTTCACCCTCTAACGCCATGTTTTGCTTAAGTCTACAAATATGCAAATTATCGCCGTACTCTCAAACCGAGAGTCTCGCGGCTGCGGGGTCAGTTCCTACGAGTTACATTGGTCCCGTGGGAGGTGTTGGTGCCACCCACGGGGACGTTCGGGGGCTGTTTCGGGTTTTCACCCTCTAACGCCATGTTTTTAAGCCTAAGTGTAGAAATTTGCAAATTATCGCCGTACTCTCAAACCGGGAGTCCCGTGGCTGCGGGGTCAGTTCCGACGAGCTACATTGGTCCCGTGGGAGGTGTTGGTGCCACCCACGGGGACGTTCGGGGGCTGTTTCGGGTTTTCACCCTCTAACGCCATGTTTTTAAGCCTAAGTGTAGAAATTTGCATATTATCGCCGTACTCTCAAACCGGGAGTCCCGCGGCTGCGGGGTCAGTTCCGACGAGTTACATTGGTCCCGTGGGAGGTGTTGGTGCCACCCACGGGGACGTTCGTGGGCTGTTTCGGGTTTTCACCCTCTAACGCCATGTTTTTAAGCCTAAGTGTAGAAATTTGCAAATTATCACCGTACTCTCAAACCGAGAGTCCCGCGGCTGCGGGGTCAGTTCCGACGAGTTACATTGGTCCCGTGGGAGGTGTTGGTGCCACCCACGGGGACGTTCGGGGGCTGTTTCGGGTTTTCACCCTCTAACGCCATGTTTTGCTTAAGTCTACAAATATGCAAATTATCGCCGTACTCTCAAACCGAGAGTCCCGCGGCTGCGGGGTCAGTTCCTACGAGTTACATTGGTCCCGTGGGAGGTGTTGGTGCCACCCACGGGGACGTTCGGGGGCTGTTTCGGGTTTTCACCCTCTAACGCCATGTTTTTAAGCCTAAGTGTAGAAATTTGCAAATTATCACCGTACTCTCAAACCGAGAGTCCCGCGGCTGCGGGGTCAGTTCCGACGAGTTACATTGGTCCCGTGGGAGGTGTTGGTGCCACCCACGGGGACGTTCGGGGGCTGTTTCGGGTTTTCACCCTCTAACGCCATGTTTTTAAGCCTAAGTGTAGAAATTTGCAAATTATCGCCGTACTCTCAAACCGAGAGTCCCGCGGCTGCGGGGTCAGTTCCTACGAGTTACATTGGTCCCGTGGGAGGTGTTGGTGCCACCCACGGGGACGTTCGGGGGCTGTTTCGGGTTTTCACCCTCTAACGCCATGTTTTTAAGCCTAAGTGTAGAAATTTGCAAATTATCGCCGTACTCTCAAACCGGGAGTCCCGCGGCTGCGGGGTCAGTTCCGACGAGTTACATTGGTCCCGTGGGAGGTGTTGGTGCCACCCACGGGGACGTTCGGGGGCTGTTTCGGGTTTTCACCCTCTAACGCCATGTTTTTAAGCCTAAGTGTAGAAATTTGCAAATTATCGCCGTACTCTCAAACCGAGAGTCCCGCGGCTGCGGGGTCAGTTCCTACGAGTTACATTGGTCCCGTGGGAGGTGTTGGTGCCACCCACGGGGACGTTCGTGGGCTGTTTCGGGTTTTCACCCTCTAACGCCATGTTTTTAAGCCTAAGTGTAGAAATTTGCAAATTATCGCCGTACTCTCAAACCGGGAGTCCCGTGGCTGCGGGGTCAGTTCCGACGAGCTACATTGGTCCCATGGGAGGTGTTGGTGCCACCCACGGGGACGTTCGGGGGCTGTTTCGGGTTTTCACCCTCTAACGCCATGTTTTTAAGCCTAAGTGTAGAAATTTGCATATTATCGCCGTACTCTCAAACCGGGAGTCCCGCGGCTGCGGGGTCAGTTCCGACGAGTTACATTGGTCCCGTGGGAGGTGTTGGTGCCACCCACGGGGACGTTCGTGGGCTGTTTCGGGTTTTCACCCTCTAACGCCATGTTTTTAAGCCTAAGTGTAGAAATTTGCAAATTATCGCCGTACTCTCAAACCGGGAGTCCCGCGGCTGCGGGGTCAGTTCCGACGAGTTACATTGGTCCCGTGGGAGGTGTTGGTGCCACCCACGGGGACGTTCGGGGGCTGTTTCGGGTTTTCACCCTCTAACGCCATGTTTTGCTTAAGTGTAGAAATTTGCAAATTATCGCCGTACTCTCAAACCGGGAGTCCCACGGCTGCGGGGTCAGTTCCGACGAGTTACATTGGTCCCGTGGGAGGTGTTGGTGCCACCCACGGAGACGTTCGGGGGCTGTTTTGGGTTTTCACCCTCTAACGCCATGTTTTTAAGCCTAAGTGTAGAAATTTGTAAATTATCGCCGTACTCTCAAACCGGGAGTCCCGCGGCTGCGGGGTCAGTTCCGACGAGTTACATTGGTCCCGTGGGAGGTGTTGGTGCCACCCACGGGGACGTTCGGGGGCTGTTTCGGGTTTTCACCCTCTAACGCCATGTTTTGCTTAAGTCTACAAATATGCAAATTATCGCCGTACTCTCAAACCGAGAGTCTCGCGGCTGCGGGGTCAGTTCCTACGAGTTACATTGGTCCCGTGGGAGGTGTTGGTGCCACCCACGGGGACGTTCGGGGGCTGTTTCGGGTTTTCACCCTCTAACGCCATGTTTTTATGCCTAAGTGTAGAAATTTGCAAATTATCGCCGTACTCTCAAACCGGGAGTCCCGCGGCTGCGGGGTCAGTTCCGACGAGTTACATTGGTCCCGTGGGAGGTGTTGGTGCCACCCACGGGGACGTTCGGGGGCTGTTTCGGGTTTTCACCCTCTAACGCCATGTTTTTAAGCCTAAGTGTAGAAATTTGCAAATTATCGCCGTACTCTCAAACCGGGAGTCCCGCGGCTGCGGGGTCAGTTCCGACGAGTTACATTGGTCCCGTGGGAGGTGTTGGTGCCACCCACGGGGACGTTCGGGGGCTGTTTCGGGTTTTCACCCTCTAACGCCATGTTTTGCTTAAGTGTAGAAATTTGCAAATTATCGCCGTACTCTCAAACCGGGAGTCCCGCGGCTGCGGGGTCAGTTCCGACGAGTTACATTGGTCCCGTGGGAGGTGTTGGTGCCACCCACGGGGACGTTCGGGGGCTGTTTCGGGTTTTCACCCTCTAACGCCATGTTTTTAAGCCTAAGTGTAGAAATTTGCAAATTATCGCCGTACTCTCAAACCGGGAGTCCCGCGGCTGCGGGGTCAGTTCCGACGAGTTACATTGGTCCCGTGGGAGGTGTTGGTGCCACCCACGGGGACATTCGGGGGCTGTTTCGGGTTTTCACCCTCTAACGCCATGTTTTTAAGCCTAAGTGTAGAAATTTGCAAATTATCGCCGTAGTCTCAAACCGGGAGTCCCGCGGCTGCGGGGTCAGTTCCGACGAGTTACATTGGTCCCGTGGGAGGTGTTGGTGCCACCCACGGGGACGTTCGGGGGCTGTTTCGGGTTTTCACCCTCTAACGCCATGTTTTGCTTAAGTGTAGAAATTTGCAAATTATCGCCGTTCTCTCAAACCGGGAGTCCCGTGGCTGCGGGGTCAGTTCCGACGAGCTACATTGGTCCCATGGGAGGTGTTGGTGCCACCCACGGGGACGTTCGGGGGCTGTTTCGGGTTTTCACCCTCTAACGCCATGTTTTTAAGCCTAAGTGTAGAAATTTGCATATTATCGCCGTACTCTCAAACCGGGAGTCCCGCGGCTGCGGGGTCAGTTCCGACGAGTTACATTGGTCCCGTGGGAGGTGTTGGTGCCACCCACGGGGACGTTCGTGGGCTGTTTCGGGTTTTCACCCTCTAACGCCATGTTTTTAAGCCTAAGTGTAGAAATTTGCAAATTATCGCCGTACTCTCAAACCGGGAGTCCCGCGGCTGCGGGGTCAGTTCCGACGAGTTACATTGGTCCCGTGGGAGGTGTTGGTGCCACCCACGGGGACGTTCGGGGGCTGTTTCGGGTTTTCACCCTCTAACGCCATGTTTTGCTTAAGTGTAGAAATTTGCAAATTATCGCCGTACTCTCAAACCGGGAGTCCCACGGCTGCGGGGTCAGTTCCGACGAGTTACATTGGTCCCGTGGGAGGTGTTGGTGCCACCCACGGGGACGTTCGGGGGCTGTTTTGGGTTTTCACCCTCTAACGCCATGTTTTTAAGCCTAAGTGTAGAAATTTGTAAATTATCGCCGTACTCTCAAACCGGGAGTCCCGCGGCTGCGGGGTCAGTTCCGACGAGTTACATTGGTCCCGTGGGAGGTGTTGGTGCCACCCACGGGGACGTTCGGGGGCTGTTTCGGGTTTTCACCCTCTAACGCCATGTTTTGCTTAAGTCTACAAATATGCAAATTATCGCCGTACTCTCAAACCGAGAGTCTCGCGGCTGCGGGGTCAGTTCCTACGAGTTACATTGGTCCCGTGGGAGGTGTTGGTGCCACCCACGGGGACGTTCGGGGGCTGTTTCGGGTTTTCACCCTCTAACGCCATGTTTTTAAGCCTAAGTGTAGAAATTTGCAAATTATCGCCGTACTCTCAAACCGGGAGTCCCGCGGCTGCGGGGTCAGTTCCGACGAGTTACATTGGTCCCGTGGGAGGTGTTGGTGCCACCCACGGGGACGTTCGGGGGCTGTTTCGGGTTTTCACCCTCTAACGCCATGTTTTTAAGCCTAAGTGTAGAAATTTGCAAATTATCGCCGTACTCTCAAACCGGGAGTCCCGCGGCTGCGGGGTCAGTTCCGACGAGTTACATTGGTCCCGTGGGAGGTGTTGGTGCCACCCACGGGGACATTCGGGGGCTGTTTCGGGTTTTCACCCTCTAACGCCATGTTTTTAAGCCTAAGTGTAGAAATTTGCAAATTATCGCCGTACTCTCAAACCGAGAGTCCCGCGGCTGCGGGGTCAGTTCCTACGAGTTACATTGGTCCCGTGGGAGGTGTTGGTGCCACCCACGGGGACGTTCGGGGGCTGTTTCGGGTTTTCACCCTCTAACGCCATGTTTTTAAGCCTAAGTGTAGAAATTTGCAAATTATCGCCGTACTCTCAAACCGGGAGTTCCGCGGCTGCGGGGTCAGTTCCGACGAGTTACATTGGTCCCGTGGGAGGTGTTGGTGCCACCCACGGGGACGTTCGGGGGCTGTTTCGGGTTTTCACCCTCTAACGCCATGTTTTTAAGCCTAAGTGTAGAAATTTGCAAATTATCGCCGTACTCTCAAACCGGGAGTCCCGCGGCTGCGGGGTCAGTTCCGACGAGTTACATTGGTCCCGTGGGAGGTGTTGGTGCCACCCACGGGGACGTTCGGGGGCTGTTTCGGGTTTTCACCCTCTAACGCCATGTTTTTAAGCTTAAGTGTAGAAATTTGCAAATTATCGCCGTACTCTCAAACCGGGAGTCCCGCGGCTGCGGGGTCAGTTCCGACGAGTTACATTGGTCCCGTGGGAGGTGTTGGTGCCACCCACGGGGACGTTCGGGGGCTGTTTCGGGTTTTCACCCTCTAACGCCATGTTTTGCTTAAGTGTAGAAATTTGCAAATTATCGCCGTACTCTCAAACCGGGAGTCCCGCGGCTGCGGGGTCAGTTCCGACGAGTTACATTGGTCCCGTGGGAGGTGTTGGTGCCACCCACGGGGACGTTCGGGGGCTGTTTCGGGTTTTCACCCTCTAACGCCATGTTTTTAAGCCTAAGTGTAGAAATTTGCAAATTATCGCCGTACTCTCAAACCGGGAGTCCCGCGGCTGCGGGGTCAGTTCCGACGAGTTACATTGGTCCCGTGGGAGGTGTTGGTGCCACCCACGGGGACATTCGGGGGCTGTTTCGGGTTTTCACCCTCTAACGCCATGTTTTTAAGCCTAAGTGTAGAAATTTGCAAATTATCGCCGTACTCTCAAACCGAGAGTCCCGCGGCTGCGGGGTCAGTTCCTACGAGTTACATTGGTCCCGTGGGAGGTGTTGGTGCCACCCACGGGGACGTTCGGGGGCTGTTTCGGGTTTTCACCCTCTAACGCCATGTTTTTAAGCCTAAGTGTAGAAATTTGCAAATTATCGCCGTACTCTCAAACCGGGAGTTCCGCGGCTGCGGGGTCAGTTCCGACGAGTTACATTGGTCCCGTGGGAGGTGTTGGTGCCACCCACGGGGACGTTCGGGGGCTGTTTCGGGTTTTCACCCTCTAACGCCATGTTTTTAAGCCTAAGTGTAGAAATTTGCAAATTATCGCCGTACTCTCAAACCGGGAGTCCCGCGGCTGCGGGGTCAGTTCCGACGAGTTACATTGGTCCCGTGGGAGGTGTTGGTGCCACCCACGGAGACGTTCGGGGGCTGTTTTGGGTTTTCACCCTCTAACGCCATGTTTTTAAGCCTAAGTGTAGAAATTTGCAAATTATCGCCGTACTCTCAAACCGGGAGTCCCGCGGCTGCGGGGTTAGTTCCGACGAGTTACATTGGTCCCGTGGGAGGTGTTGGTGCCACCCACGGGGACGTTCGGGGGCTGTTTCGGGTTTTCACCCTCTAACGCCATGTTTTGCTTAAGTCTACAAATATGCAAATTATCGCCGTACTCTCAAAACGAGAGTCTCGCGGCTGCGGGGTCAGTTCCTACGAGTTACATTGGTCCCGTGGGAGGTGTTGGTGCCACCCACGGGGACGTTCGGGGGCTGTTTCGGGTTTTCACCCTCTAACGCCATGTTTTTAAGCCTAAGTGTAGAAATTTGCAAATTATCGCCGTACTCTCAAACCGGGAGTCCCGTGGCTGCGGGGTCAGTTCCGACGAGCTACATTGGTCCCGTGGGAGGTGTTGGTGCCACCCACGGGGACGTTCGGGGGCTGTTTCGGGTTTTCACCCTCTAACGCCATGTTTTTAAGCCTAAGTGTAGAAATTTGCATATTATCGCCGTACTCTCAAACCGGGAGTCCCGCGGCTGCGGGGTCAGTTCCGACGAGTTACATTGGTCCCGTGGGAGGTGTTGGTGCCACCCACGGGGACGTTCGTGGGCTGTTTCGGGTTTTCACCCTCTAACGCCATGTTTTTAAGCCTAAGTGTAGAAATTTGCAAATTATCACCGTACTCTCAAACCGAGAGTCCCGCGGCTGCGGGGTCAGTTCCGACGAGTTACATTGGTCCCGTGGGAGGTGTTGGTGCCACCCACGGGGACGTTCGGGGGCTGTTTCGGGTTTTCACCCTCTAACGCCATGTTTTGCTTAAGTCTACAAATATGCAAATTATCGCCGTACTCTCAAACCGAGAGTCCCGCGGCTGCGGGGTCAGTTCCTACGAGTTACATTGGTCCCGTGGGAGGTGTTGGTGCCACCCACGGGGACGTTCGGGGGCTGTTTCGGGTTTTCACCCTCTAACGCCATGTTTTTAAGCCTAAGTGTAGAAATTTGCAAATTATCACCGTACTCTCAAACCGAGAGTCCCGCGGCTGCGGGGTCAGTTCCGACGAGTTACATTGGTCCCGTGGGAGGTGTTGGTGCCACCCACGGGGACGTTCGGGGGCTGTTTCGGGTTTTCACCCTCTAACGCCATGTTTTGCTTAAGTCTACAAATATGCAAATTATCGCCGTACTCTCAAATCGAGAGTCCCGCGGCTGCGGGGTCAGTTCCTACGAGTTACATTGGTCCCGTGGGAGGTGTTGGTGCCACCCACGGGGACGTTCGGGGGCTGTTTCGGGTTTTCACCCTCTAACGCCATGTTTTTAAGCCTAAGTGTAGAAATTTGCAAATTATCGCCGTACTCTCAAACCGGGAGTCCCGCGGCTGCGGGGTCAGTTCCGACGAGTTACATTGGTCCCGTGGGAGGTGTTGGTGCCACCCACGGGGACGTTCGGGGGCTGTTTCGGGTTTTCACCCTCTAACGCCATGTTTTTAAGCCTAAGTGTAGAAATTTGCAAATTATCGCCGTACTCTCAAACCGAGAGTCCCGCGGCTGCGGGGTCAGTTCCTACGAGTTACATTGGTCCCGTGGGAGGTGTTGGTGCCACCCACGGGGACGTTCGTGGGCTGTTTCGGGTTTTCACCCTCTAACGCCATGTTTTTAAGCCTAAGTGTAGAAATTTGCAAATTATCGCCGTACTCTCAAACCGGGAGTCCCGTGGCTGCGGGGTCAGTTCCGACGAGCTACATTGGTCCCATGGGAGGTGTTGGTGCCACCCACGGGGACGTTCGGGGGCTGTTTCGGGTTTTCACCCTCTAACGCCATGTTTTTAAGCCTAAGTGTAGAAATTTGCATATTATCGCCGTACTCTCAAACCGGGAGTCCCGCGGCTGCGGGGTCAGTTCCGACGAGTTACATTGGTCCCGTGGGAGGTGTTGGTGCCACCCACGGGGACGTTCGTGGGCTGTTTCGGGTTTTCACCCTCTAACGCCATGTTTTTAAGCCTAAGTGTAGAAATTTGCAAATTATCGCCGTACTCTCAAACCGGGAGTCCCGCGGCTGCGGGGTCAGTTCCGACGAGTTACATTGGTCCCGTGGGAGGTGTTGGTGCCACCCACGGGGACGTTCGGGGGCTGTTTCGGGTTTTCACCCTCTAACGCCATGTTTTGCTTAAGTGTAGAAATTTGCAAATTATCGCCGTACTCTCAAACCGGGAGTCCCACGGCTGCGGGGTCAGTTCCGACGAGTTACATTGGTCCCGTGGGAGGTGTTGGTGCCACCCACGGAGACGTTCGGGGGCTGTTTTGGGTTTTCACCCTCTAACGCCATGTTTTTAAGCCTAAGTGTAGAAATTTGTAAATTATCGCCGTACTCTCAAACCGGGAGTCCCGCGGCTGCGGGGTCAGTTCCGACGAGTTACATTGGTCCCGTGGGAGGTGTTGGTGCCACCCACGGGGACGTTCGGGGGCTGTTTCGGGTTTTCACCCTCTAACGCCATGTTTTGCTTAAGTCTACAAATATGCAAATTATCGCCGTACTCTCTAACCGAGAGTCTCGCGGCTGCGGGGTCAGTTCCTACGAGTTACATTGGTCCCGTGGGAGGTGTTGGTGCAACCCACGGGGACGTTCGGGGGCTGTTTCGGGTTTTCACCCTCTAACGCCATGTTTTTAAGCCTAAGTGTAGAAATTTGCAAATTATCGCCGTACTCTCAAACCGGGAGTCCCGCGGCTGCGGGGTCAGTTCCGACGAGTTACATTGGTCCCGTGGGAGGTGTTGGTGCCACCCACGGGGACGTTCGGGGGCTGTTTCGGGTTTTCACCCTCTAACGCCATGTTTTTAAGCCTAAGTGTAGAAATTTACAAATTATCGCCGTACTCTCAAACCGGGAGTCCCGCGGCTGCGGGGTCAGTTCCGACGAGTTACATTGGTCCCGTGGGAGGTGTTGGTGCCACCCACGGGGACGTTCGGGGGCTGTTTCGGGTTTTCACCCTCTAACGCCATGTTTTGCTTAAGTGTAGAAATTTGCAAATTATCGCCGTACTCTCAAACCGGGAGTCCCGCGGCTGCGGGGTCAGTTCCGACGAGTTACATTGGTCCCGTGGGAGGTGTTGGTGCCACCCACGGGGACGTTCGGGGGCTGTTTCGGGTTTTCACCCTCTAACGCCATGTTTTTAAGCCTAAGTGTAGAAATTTGCAAATTATCGCCGTACTCTCAAACCGGGAGTCCCGCGGCTGCGGGGTCAGTTCCGACGAGTTACATTGGTCCCGTGGGAGGTGTTGGTGCCACCCACGGGGACGTTCGGGGGCTGTTTCGGGTTTTCACCCTCTAACGCCATGTTTTTAAGCCTAAGTGTAGAAATTTGCAAATTATCGCCGTACTCTCAAACCGGGAGTTCCGCGGCTGCGGGGTCAGTTCCGACGAGTTACATTGGTCCCGTGGGAGGTGTTGGTGCCACCCACGGGGACGTTCGGGGGCTGTTTCGGGTTTTCACCCTCTAACGCCATGTTTTTAAGCCTAAGTGTAGAAATTTGCAAATTATCGCCGTACTCTCAAACCGGGAGTCCCGCGGCTGCGGGGTCAGTTCCGACGAGTTACATTGGTCCCGTGGGAGGTGTTGGTGCCACCCACGGAGACGTTCGGGGGCTGTTTTGGGTTTTCACCCTCTAACGCCATGTTTTTAAGCCTAAGTGTAGAAATTTGAAAATTATCGCCGTACTCTCAAACCGGGAGTCCCGCGGCTGCGGGGTTAGTTCCGACGAGTTACATTGGTCCCGTGGGAGGTGTTGGTGCCACCCACGGGGACGTTCGGGGGCTGTTTCGGGTTTTCACCCTCTAACGCCATGTTTTGCTTAAGTCTACAAATATGCAAATTATCGCCGTACTCTCAAACCGAGAGTCTCGCGGCTGCGGGGTCAGTTCCTACGAGTTACATTGGTCCCGTGGGAGGTTTTGGTGCCACCCACGGGGACGTTCGGGGGCTATTTCGGGTTTTCACCCTCTAACGCCATGTTTTTAAGCCTAAGTGTAGAAATTTGCAAATTATCGCCGTACTCTCAAACCGGGAGTCCCGTGGCTGCGGGGTCAGTTCCGACGAGCTACATTGGTCCCGTGGGAGGTGTTGGTGCCACCCACGGGGACGTTCGGGGGCTGTTTCGGGTTTTCACCCTCTAACGCCATGTTTTTAAGCCTAAGTGTAGAAATTTGCATATTATCGCCGTACTCTCAAACCGGGAGTCCCGCGGCTGCGGGGTCAGTTCCGACGAGTTACATTGGTCCCGTGGGAGGTGTTGGTGCCACCCACGGGGACGTTCGTGGGCTGTTTCGGGTTTTCACCCTCTAACGCCATGTTTTTAAGCCTAAGTGTAGAAATTTGCAAATTATCACCGTACTCTCAAACCGAGAGTCCCGCGGCTGCGGGGTCAGTTCCGACGAGTTACATTGGTCCCGTGGGAGGTGTTGGTGCCACCCACGGGGACGTTCGGGTGCTGTTTCGGGTTTTCACCCTCTAACGCCATGTTTTGCTTAAGTCTACAAATATGCAAATTATCGCCGTACTCTCAAACCGAGAGTCCCGCGGCTGCGGGGTCAGTTCCTACGAGTTACATTGGTCCCGTGGGAGGTGTTGGTGCCACCCACGGGGACGTTCGGGGGCTGTTTCGGGTTTTCACCCTCTAACGCCATGTTTTTAAGCCTAAGTGTAGAAATTTGCAAATTATCGCCGTACTCTCAAACCGGGAGTCCCGCGGCTGCGGGGTCAGTTCCGACGAGTTACATTGGTCCCGTGGGAGGTCTTGGTGCCACCCACGGGGACGTTCGGGGGCTGTTTCGGGTTTTCACCCTCTAACGCCATGTTTTGCTTAAGTGTAGAAATTTGCAAATTATCGCCGTACTCTCAAACCGGGAGTCCCGCGGCTGCGGGGTCAGTTCCGACGAGTTACATTGGTCCCCTGGGAGGTGTTGGTGCCACCCACGGGGACGTTCGGGGGCTGTTTCGGGTTTTCACCCTCTAACGCCATGTTTTTAAGCCTAAGTGTAGAAATTTGCAAATTATCGCCGTACTCTCAAACCGGGAGTCCCGCGGCTGCGGGGTTAGTTCCGACGAGTTACATTGGTCCCGTGGGAGGTGTTGCTGCCACCCACGGGGACGTTCGGGGGCTGTTTCGGGTTTTCACCCTCTAACGCCATGTTTTGCTTAAGTCTACAAATATGCAAATTATCGACGTACTCTCAAACCGAGAGTCCCGCGGCTGCGGGGTCAGTTCCTACGAGTTACATTGGTCCCGTGGGAGGTGTTGGTGCCACCCACGGGGACGTTCGGGGGCTGTTTCGGGTTTTCACCCTCTAACGCCATGTTTTTAAGCCTAAGTGTAGAAATTTGCAAATTATCGTCGTACTCTCAAACCGGGAGTCCCGCGGCTGCGGGGTCAGTTCCGACGAGTTACATTGGTCCCGTGGGAGGTGTTGGTGCCACCCACGGGGACGTTCGGGGGCTGTTTCGGGTTTTCACCCTCTAACGCCATGTTTTTAAGCCTAAGTGTAGAAATTTGCAAATTATCGCCGTACTCTCAAACCGGGAGTCCCGCGGCTGCGGGGTCAGTTCCGACGAGTTACATTGGTCCCGTGGGAGGTGTTGGTGCCACCCACGGGGACGTTCGGGGGCTGTTTCGGGTTTTCACCCTCTAACGCCATGTTTTGCTTAAGTGTAGAAATTTGCAAATTATCGCCGTACTCTCAAACCGGGAGTCCCACGGCTGCGGGGTCAGTTCCGACGAGTTACATTGGTCCCGTGGGAGGTGTTGGTGCCACCCACGGAGACGTTCGGGGGCTGTTTTGGGTTTTCACCCTCTAACGACATGTTTTTAAGCCTAAGTGTAGAAATTTGTAAATTATCACCGTACTCTCAAACCGGGAGTCCCGTTGCTGCGGGGTCAGTTCCGACGAGTTACATTGGTCCCGTGGGAGGTGTTGGTGCCACCCACGGGGACGTTCGGGGGCTGTTTCGGGTTTTCACCCTCTAACGCCATGTTTTTAAGCCTAAGTGTAGAAATTTGCAAATTATCGCCGTACTCTCAAACCGGGAGTCCCGCGGCTGCGGGGTCAGTTCTGACGAGTTACATTGGTCCCGTGGGAGGTGTTGGTGCCACCCACGGGGACGTTCGGGGGCTGTTTCGGGTTTTAACCCTCTAACGCCATGTTTTGCTTAAGTCTACAAATATGCAAATTATCGCCGTACTCTCAAACCGAGAGTCTCGCGGCTGCGGGGTCAGTTCCTACGAGTTACATTGGTCCCGTGGGAGGTGTTGGTGCCACCCACGGGGACGTTCGGGGGCTGTTTCGGGTTTTCACCCTCTAACGCCATGTTTTTAAGCCTAAGTGTAGAAATTTGCAAATTATCGCCGTACTCTCAAACCGGGAGTCCCGCGGCTGCGGGGTCAGTTCCGACGAGTTACATTGGTCCCGTGGGAGGTGTTGGTGCCACCCACGGGGACGTTCGGGGGCTGTTTCGGGTTTTCACCCTCTAACGCCATGTTTTTAAGCCTAAGTGTAGAAATTTGCAAATTATCGCCGTACTCTCAAACCGGGAGTCCCGCGGCTGCGGGGTCAGTTCCGACGAGTTACATTGGTCCCGTGGGAGGTGTTGGTGCCACCCACGGGGACGTTCGGGGGCTGTTTCGGGTTTTCACCCTCTAACGCCATGTTTTGCTTAAGTGTAGAAATTTGCAAATTATCGCCGTACTCTCAAACCGGGAGTCCCGCGGCTGCGGGGTCAGTTCCGACGAGTTACATTGGTCCCGTGGGAGGTGTTGGTGCCACCCACGGGGACGTTCGGGGGCTGTTTCGGGTTTTCACCCTCTAACGCCATGTTTTTAAGCCTAAGTGTAGAAATTTGCAAATTATCGCCGTACTCTCAAACCGGGAGTCCCGCGGCTGCGGGGTCAGTTCCGACGAGTTACATTGGTCCCGTGGGAGGTGTTGGTGCCACCCACGGGGACATTCGGGGGCTGTTTCGGGTTTTCACCCTCTAACGCCATGTTTTTAAGCCTAAGTGTAGAAATTTGCAAATTATCGCCGTACTCTCAAACCGAGAGTCCCGCGGCTGCGGGGTCAGTACCTACGAGTTACATTGGTCCCGTGGGAGGTGTTGGTGCCACCCACGGGGACGTTCGGGGGCTGTTTCGGGTTTTCACCCTCTAACGCCATGTTTTTAAGCCTAAGTGTAGAAATTTGCAAATTATCGCCGTACTCTCAAACCGGGAGTCCCGCGGCTGCGGGGTCAGTTCCGACGAGTTACATTGGTCCCGTGGGAGGTGTTGGTGCCACCCACGGGGACGTTCGGGGGCTGTTTCGGGTTTTCACCCTCTAACGCCATGTTTTTAAGCCTAAGTGTAGAAATTTGCAAATTATCGCCGTACTCTCAAACCGGGAGTCCCGCGGCTGCGGGGTCAGTTCCGACGAGTTACATTGGTCCCGTGGGAGGTGTTGGTGCCACCCACGGAGACGTTCGGGGGCTGTTTTGGGTTTTCACCCTCTAACGCCATGTTTTTAAGCCTAAGTGTAGAAATTTGCAAATTATCGCCGTACTCTCAAACCGGGAGTCCCGCGGCTGCGGGGTTAGTTCCGACGAGTTACATTGGTCCCGTGGGAGGTGTTGGTGCCACCCACGGGGACGTTCGGGGGCTGTTTCGGGTTTTCACCCTCTAACGCCATGTTTTGCTTAAGTCTACAAATATGCAAATTATCGCCGTACTCTCAAACCGAGAGTCTCGCGGCTGCGGGGTCAGTTCCTACGAGTTACATTGGTCCCGTGGGAGGTGTTGGTGCCACCCACGGGGACGTTCGGGGGCTGTTTCGGGTTTTCACCCTCTAACGCCATGTTTTTAAGCCTAAGTGTAGAAATTTGCAAATTATCGCCGTACTCTCAAACCGGGAGTCCCGTGGCTGCAGGGTCAGTTCCGACGAGCTACATTGGTCCCGTGGGAGGTGTTGGTGCCACCCACGGGGACGTTCGGGGGCTGTTTCGGGTTTTCACCCTCTAACGCCATGTTTTTAAGCCTAAGTGTAGAAATTTGCATATTATCGCCGTACTCTCAAACCGGGAGTCCCGCGGCTGCGGGGTCAGTTCCGACGAGTTACATTGGTCCCGTGGGAGGTGTTGGTGCCACCCACGGGGACGTTCGTGGGCTGTTTCGGGTTTTCACCCTCTAACGCCATGTTTTTAAGCCTAAGTGTAGAAATTTGCAAATTATCGCCGTACTCTCAAACCGGGAGTCCCGCGGCTGCGGGGTCAGTTCCGACGAGTTACATTGGTCCCGTGGGAGGTGTTGGTGCCACCCACGGGGACGTTCGGGGGCTGTTTCGGGTTTTCACCCTCTAACGCCATGTTTTGCTTAAGTGTAGAAATTTGCAAATTATCGCCGTACTCTCAAACCGGGAGTCCCGCGGCTGCGGGGTCAGTTCCGACGAGTTACATTGGTCCCCTGGGAGGTGTTGGTGCCACCCACGGGGACGTTCGGGGGCTGTTTCGGGTTTTCACCCTCTAACGCCATGTTTTTAAGCCTAAGTGTAGAAATTTGCAAATTATCGCCGTACTCTCAAACCGGGAGTCCCGCGGCTGCGGGGTTAGTTCCGACGAGTTACATTGGTCCCGTGGGAGGTGTTGGTGCCACCCACGGGGACGTTCGGGGGCTGTTTCGGGTTTTCACCCTCTAACGCCATGTTTTGCTTAAGTCTACAAATATGCAAATTATCGCCGTACTCTCAAACCGAGAGTCCCGCGGCTGCGGGGTCAGTTCCTACGAGTTACATTGGTCCCGTGGGAGGTGTTGGTGCCACCCACGGGGACGTTCGGGGGCTGTTTCGGGTTTTCACCCTCTAACGCCATGTTTTTAAGCCTAAGTGTAGAAATTTGCAAATTATCGTCGTACTCTCAAACCGGGAGTCCCGCGGCTGCGGGGTCAGTTCCGACGAGTTACATTGGTCCCGTGGGAGGTGTTGGTGCCACCCACGGGGACGTTCGGGGGCTGTTTCGGGTTTTCACCCTCTAACGCCATGTTTTTAAGCCTAAGTGTAGAAATTTGCAAATTATCGCCGTACTCTCAAACCGGGAGTCCCGCGGCTGCGGGGTCAGTTCCGACGAGTTACATTGGTCCCGTGGGAGGTGTTGGTGCCACCCACGGGGACGTTCGGGGGCTGTTTCGGGTTTTCACCCTCTAACGCCATGTTTTTAAGCCTAAGTGAAGAAATTTGCATATTATCGCCGTACTCTCAAACCGGGAGTCCCGCGGCTGCGGGGTCAGTTCCGACGAGTTACATTGGTCCCGTGGGAGGTGTTGGTGCCACCCACGGGGACGTTCGTGGGCTGTTTCGGGTTTTCACCCTCTAACGCCATGTTTTTAAGCCTAAGTGTAGAAATTTGCAAATTATCGCCGTACTCTCAAACCGGGAGTCCCGCGGCTGCGGGGTCAGTTCCGACGAGTTACATTGGTCCCGTGGGAGGTGTTGGTGCCACCCACGGGGACGTTCGGGGGCTGTTTCGGGTTTTCACCCTCTAACGCCATGTTTTGCTTAAGTGTAGAAATTTGCAAATTATCGCCGTACTCTCAAACCGGGAGTCCCGCGGCTGCGGGGTCAGTTCCGACGAGTTACATTGGTCCCCTGGGAGGTGTTGGTGCCACCCACGGGGACGTTCGGGGGCTGTTTCGGGTTTTCACCCTCTAACGCCATGTTTTTAAGCCTAAGTGTAGAAATTTGCAAATTATCGCCGTACTCTCAAACCGGGAGTCCCGCGGCTGCGGGGTCAGTTCCGACGAGTTACATTGGTCCCGTGGGAGGTGTTGGTGCCACCCACGGGGACGTTCGGGGGCTGTTTCGGGTTTTCACCCTCTAACGCCATGTTTTTAAGCCTAAGTGTAAAAATTTGCAAATTATCGCCGTACTCTCAAACCGGGAGTCCCGCGGCTGCGGGGTCAGTTCCGACGAGTTACATTGGTCCCGTGGGAGGTGTTGGTGCCACCCACGGGGACGTTCGGGGGCTGTTTCGGGTTTTCACCCTCTAACGCCATGTTTTGCTTAAGTGTAGAAATTTGCAAATTATCGCCGTACTCTCAAACCGGGAGTCCCGCGGCTGCGGGGTCAGTTCCGACGAGTTACATTGGTCCCGTGGGAGGTGTTGGTGCCACCCACGGGGACGTTCGGGGGCTGTTTCGGGTTTTCACCCTCTAACGCCATGTTTTTAAGCCTAAGTGTAGAAATTTGCAAATTATCGCCGTACTCTCAAACCGGGAGTCCCGCGGCTGCGGGGTCAGTTCCGACGAGTTACATTGGTCCCGTGGGAGGTGTTGGTGCCACCCACGGGGACATTCGGGGGCTGTTTCGGGTTTTCACCCTCTAACGCCATGTTTTTAAGCCTAAGTGTAGAAATTTGCAAATTATCGCCGTACTCTCAAACCGAGAGTCCCGCGGCTGCGGGGTCAGTACCTACGAGTTACATTGGTCCCGTGGGAGGTGTTGGTGCCACCCACGGGGACGTTCGGGGGCTGTTTCGGGTTTTCACCCTCTAACGCCATGTTTTTAAGCCTAAGTGTAGAAATTTGCAAATTATCGCCGTACTCTCAAACCGGGAGTCCCGCGGCTGCGGGGTCAGTTCCGACGAGTTACATTGGTCCCGTGGGAGGTGTTGGTGCCACCCACGGGGACGTTCGGGGGCTGTTTCGGGTTTTCACCCTCTAACGCCATGTTTTTAAGCCTAAGTGTAGAAATTTGCAAATTATCGCCGTACTCTCAAACCGGGAGTCCCGCGGCTGCGGGGTCAGTTCCGACGAGTTACATTGGTCCCGTGGGAGGTGTTGGTGCCACCCACGGAGACGTTCGGGGGCTGTTTTGGGTTTTCACCCTCTAACGCCATGTTTTTAAGCCTAAGTGTAGAAATTTGCAAATTATCGCCGTACTCTCAAACCGGGAGTCCCGCGGCTGCGGGGTTAGTTCCGACGAGTTACATTGGTCCCGTGGGAGGTGTTGGTGCCACCCACGGGGACGTTCGGGGGCTGTTTCGGGTTTTCACCCTCTAACGCCATGTTTTGCTTAAGTCTACAAATATGCAAATTATCGCCGTACTCTCAAACCGAGAGTCTCGCGGCTGCGGGGTCAGTTCCTACGAGTTACATTGGTCCCGTGGGAGGTGTTGGTGCCACCCACGGGGACGTTCGGGGGCTGTTTCGGGTTTTCACCCTCTAACGCCATGTTTTTAAGCCTAAGTGTAGAAATTTGCAAATTATCGCCGTACTCTCAAACCGGGAGTCCCGTGGCTGCAGGGTCAGTTCCGACGAGCTACATTGGTCCCGTGGGAGGTGTTGGTGCCACCCACGGGGACGTTCGGGGGCTGTTTCGGGTTTTCACCCTCTAACGCCATGTTTTTAAGCCTAAGTGTAGAAATTTGCATATTATCGCCGTACTCTCAAACCGGGAGTCCCGCGGCTGCGGGGTCAGTTCCGACGAGTTACATTGGTCCCGTGGGAGGTGTTGGTGCCACCCACGGGGACGTTCGTGGGCTGTTTCGGGTTTTCACCCTCTAACGCCATGTTTTTAAGCCTAAGTGTAGAAATTTGCAAATTATCGCCGTACTCTCAAACCGGGAGTCCCGCGGCTGCGGGGTCAGTTCCGACGAGTTACATTGGTCCCGTGGGAGGTGTTGGTGCCACCCACGGGGACGTTCGGGGGCTGTTTCGGGTTTTCACCCTCTAACGCCATGTTTTGCTTAAGTGTAGAAATTTGCAAATTATCGCCGTACTCTCAAACCGGGAGTCCCGCGGCTGCGGGGTCAGTTCCGACGAGTTACATTGGTCCCCTGGGAGGTGTTGGTGCCACCCACGGGGACGTTCGGGGGCTGTTTCGGGTTTTCACCCTCTAACGCCATGTTTTTAAGCCTAAGTGTAGAAATTTGCAAATTATCGCCGTACTCTCAAACCGGGAGTCCCGCGGCTGCGGGGTTAGTTCCGACGAGTTACATTGGTCCCGTGGGAGGTGTTGGTGCCACCCACGGGGACGTTCGGGGGCTGTTTCGGGTTTTCACCCTCTAACGCCATGTTTTGCTTAAGTCTACAAATATGCAAATTATCGCCGTACTCTCAAACCGAGAGTCCCGCGGCTGCGGGGTCAGTTCCTACGAGTTACATTGGTCCCGTGGGAGGTGTTGGTGCCACCCACGGGGACGTTCGGGGGCTGTTTCGGGTTTTCACCCTCTAACGCCATGTTTTTAAGCCTAAGTGTAGAAATTTGCAAATTATCGTCGTACTCTCAAACCGGGAGTCCCGCGGCTGCGGGGTCAGTTCCGACGAGTTACATTGGTCCCGTGGGAGGTGTTGGTGCCACCCACGGGGACGTTCGGGGGCTGTTTCGGGTTTTCACCCTCTAACGCCATGTTTTTAAGCCTAAGTGTAGAAATTTGCAAATTATCGCCGTACTCTCAAACCGGGAGTCCCGCGGCTGCGGGGTCAGTTCCGACGAGTTACATTGGTCCCGTGGGAGGTGTTGGTGCCACCCACGGGGACGTTCGGGGGCTGTTTCGGGTTTTCACCCTCTAACGCCATGTTTTGCTTAAGTGTAGAAATTTGCAAATTATCGCCGTACTCTCAAACCGGGAGTCCCACGGCTGCGGGGTCAGTTCCGACGAGTTACATTGGTCCCGTGGGAGGTGTTGGTGCCACCCACGGAGACGTTCGGGGGCTGTTTTGGGTTTTCACCCTCTAACGCCATGTTTTTAAGCCTAAGTGTAGAAATTTGTAAATTATCGCCGTACTCTCAAACCGGGAGTCCCGCGGCTGCGGGGTCAGTTCCGACGAGTTACATTGGTCCCGTGGGAGGTGTTGGTGCCACCCACGGGGACGTTCGGGGGCTGTTTCGGGTTTTCACCCTCTAACGCCATGTTTTGCTTAAGTCTACAAATATGAAAATTATCGCCGTACTCTCAAACCGAGAGTCTCGCGGCTGCGGGGTCAGTTCCTACGAGTTACATTGGTCCCGTGGGAGGTGTTGGTGCCACCCACGGGGACGTTCGGGGGCTGTTTCGGGTTTTCACCCTCTAACGCCATGTTTTTAAGCCTAAGTGTAGAAATTTGCAAATTATCGCCGTACTCTCAAACCGGGAGTCCCGCGGCTGCGGGGTCAGTTCCGACGAGTTACATTGGTCCCGTGGGAGGTGTTGGTGCCACCCACGGGGACGTTCGGGGGCTGTTTCGGGTTTTCACCCTCTAACGCCATGTTTTTAAGCCTAAGTGTAGAAATTTGCAAATTATCGCCGTACTCTCAAACCGGGAGTCCCGCGGCTGCGGGGTCAGTTCCGACGAGTTACATTGGTCCCGTGGGAGGTGTTGGTGCCACCCACGGGGACGTTCGGGGGCTGTTTCGGGTTTTCACCCTCTAACGCCATGTTTTGCTTAAGTGTAGAAATTTGCAAATTATCGCCGTACTCTCAAACCGGGAGTCCCGCGGCTGCGGGGTCAGTTCCGACGAGTTACATTGGTCCCGTGGGAGGTGTTGGTGCCACCCACGGGGACGTTCGGGGGCTGTTTCGGGTTTTCACCCTCTAACGCCATGTTTTTAAGCCTAAGTGTAGAAATTTGCAAATTATCGCCGTACTCTCAAACCGGGAGTCCCGCGGCTGCGGGGTCAGTTCCGACGAGTTACATTGGTCCCGTGGGAGGTGTTGGTGCCACCCACGGGGACATTCGGGGGCTGTTTCGGGTTTTCACCCTCTAACGCCATGTTTTTAAGCCTAAGTGTAGAAATTTGCAAATTATCGCCGTACTCTCAAACCGAGAGTCCCGCGGCTGCGGGGTCAGTACCTACGAGTTACATTGGTCCCGTGGGAGGTGTTGGTGCCACCCACGGGGACGTTCGGGGGCTGTTTCGGGTTTTCACCCTCTAACGCCATGTTTTTAAGCCTAAGTGTAGAAATTTGCAAATTATCGCCGTACTCTCAAACCGGGAGTCCCGCGGCTGCGGGGTCAGTTCCGACGAGTTACATTGGTCCCGTGGGAGGTGTTGGTGCCACCCACGGGGACGTTCGGGGGCTGTTTCGGGTTTTCACCCTCTAACGCCATGTTTTTAAGCCTAAGTGTAGAAATTTGCAAATTATCGCCGTACTCTCAAACCGGGAGTCCCGCGGCTGCGGGGTCAGTTCCGACGAGTTACATTGGTCCCGTGGGAGGTGTTGGTGCCACCCACGGAGACGTTCGGGGGCTGTTTTGGGTTTTCACCCTCTAACGCCATGTTTTTAAGCCTAAGTGTAGAAATTTGCAAATTATCGCCGTACTCTCAAACCGGGAGTCCCGCGGCTGCGGGGTTAGTTCCGACGAGTTACATTGGTCCCGTGGGAGGTGTTGGTGCCACCCACGGGGACATTCGGGGGCTGTTTCGGGTTTTCACCCTCTAACGCCATGTTTTTAAGCCTAAGTGTAGAAATTTGCAAATTATCGCCGTACTCTCAAACCGAGAGTCCCGCGGCTGCGGGGTCAGTACCTACGAGGTACATTGGTCCCGTGGGAGGTGTTGGTGCCACCCACGGGGACGTTCGGGGGCTGTTTCGGGTTTTCACCCTCTAACGCCATGTTTTTAAGCCTAAGTGTAGAAATTTGCAAATTATCGCCGTACTCTCAAACCGGGAGTTCCGCGGCTGCGGGGTCAGTTCCGACGAGTTACATTGGTCCCGTGGGAGGTGTTGGTGCCACCCACGGGGACGTTCGGGGGCTGTTTCGGGTTTTCACCCTCTAACGCCATGTTTTTAAGCCTAAGTGTAGAAATTTGCAAATTATCGCCGTACTCTCAAACCGGGAGTCCCGCGGCTGCGGGGTCAGTTCCGACGAGTTACATTGGTCCCGTGGGAGGTGTTGGTGCCACCCACGGAGACGTTCGGGGGCTGTTTTGGGTTTTCACCCTCTAACGCCATGTTTTTAAGCCTAAGTGTAGAAACTTACAAATTATCGCCGTACTCTCAAACCGGGAGTCCCGCGGCTGCGGGGTTAGTTCCGACGAGTTACATTGGTCCCGTGGGAGGTGTTGGTGCCACCCACGGGGACGTTCGGGGGCTGTTTCGGGTTTTCACCCTCTAACGCCATGTTTTGCTTAAGTCTACAAATATGCAAATTATCGCCGTACTCTCAAACCGAGAGTCTCGCGGCTGCGGGGTCAGTTCCTACGAGTTACATTGGTCCCGTGGGAGGTGTTGGTGCCACCCACGGGGACGTTCGGGGGCTGTTTCGGGTTTTCACCCTCTAACGCCATGTTTTTAAGCCTAAGTGTAGAAATTTGCAAATTATCGCCGTACTCTCAAACCGGGAGTCCCGTGGCTGCGGGGTCAGTTCCGACGAGCTACATTGGTCCCGTGGGAGGTGTTGGTGCCACCCACGGGGACGTTCGGGGGCTGTTTCGGGTTTTCACCCTCTAACGCCATGTTTTTAAGCCTAAGTGTAGAAATTTGCATATTATCGCCGTACTCTCAAACCGGGAGTCCCGCGGCTGCGGGGTCAGTTCCGACGAGTTACATTGGTCCCGTGGGAGGTGTTGGTGCCACCCACGGGGACGTTCGTGGGCTGTTTCGGGTTTTCACCCTCTAACGCCATGTTTTTAAGCCTAAGTGTAGAAATTTGCAAATTATCACCGTACTCTCAAACCGAGAGTCCCGCGGCTGCGGGGTCAGTTCCGACGAGTTACATTGGTCCCGTGGGAGGTGTTGGTGCCACCCACGGGGACGTTCGGGGGCTGTTTCGGGTTTTCACCCTCTAACGCCATGTTTTGCTTAAGTCTACAAATATGCAAATTATCGCCGTACTCTCAAACCGAGAGTCCCGCGGCTGCGGGGTCAGTTCCTACGAGTTACATTGGTCCCGTGGGAGGTGTTGGTGCCACCCACGGGGACGTTCGGGGGCTGTTTCGGGTTTTCACCCTCTAACGCCATGTTTTTAAGCCTAAGTGTAGAAATTTGCAAATTATAGCCGTACTCTCAAACCGGGAGTCCCGCGGCTGCGGGGTCAGTTCCGACGAGTTACATTGGTCCCGTGAGAGGTCTTGGTGCCACCCACGGGGACGTTCGGGGGCTGTTTCGGGTTTTCACCCTCTAACGCCATGTTTTGCTTAAGTGTAGAAATTTGCAAATTATCGCCGTACTCTCAAACCGGGAGTCCCGCGGCTGCGGGGTCAGTTCCGACGAGTTACATTGGTCCCCTGGGAGGTGTTGGTGCCACCCACGGGAACGTTCGGGGGCTGTTTCGGGTTTTCACCCTCTAACGCCATGTTTTTAAGCCTAAGTGTAGAAATTTGCAAATTATCGCCGTACTCTCAAACCGGGAGTCCCGCGGCTGCGGGGTCAGTTCCGACGAGTTACATTGGTCCCGTGGGAGGTGTTGGTGCCACCCACGGGGACATTCGGGGGCTGTTTCGGGTTTTCACCCTCTAACGCCATGTTTTTAAGCCTAAGTGTAGAAATTTGCAAATTATCGCCGTACTCTCAAACCGGGAGTCCCGCGGCTGCGGGGTCAGTTCCGACGAGTTACATTGGTCCCGTGGGAGGTGTTGGTGCCACCCACGGGGACGTTCGGGGGCTGTTTCGGGTTTTCACCCTCTAACGCCATGTTTTGCTTAAGTGTAGAAATTTGCAAATTATCGCCGTACTCTCAAACCGGGAGTCCCACGGCTGCGGGGTCAGTTCCGACGAGTTACATTGGTCCCGTGGGAGGTGTTGGTGCCACCCACGGAGACGTTCGGGGGCTGTTTTGGGTTTTCACCCTCTAACGCCATGTTTTTAAGCCTAAGTGTAGAAATTTGTAAATTATCACCGTACTCTCAAACCGGGAGTCCCGCGGCTGCGGGGTCAGTTCCGACGAGTTACATTGGTCCCGTGGGAGGTGTTGGTGCCACCCACGGGGACGTTCGGGGGCTATTTCGGGTTTTCACCCTCTAACGCCATGTTTTGCTTAAGTCTACAAATATGCAAATTATCGCCGTACTCTCAAACCGAGAGTCTCGCGGCTGCGGGGTCAGTTCCTACGAGTTACATTGGTCCCGTGGGAGGTGTTGGTGCCACCCACGGGGACGTTCGGGGGCTGTTTCGGGTTTTCACCCTCTAACGCCATGTTTTTAAGCCTAAGTGTAGAAATTTGCAAATTATCGCCGTACTCTCAAACCGGGAGTCCCGCGGCTGCGGGGTCAGTTCCGACGAGTTACATTGGTCCCGTGGGAGGTGTTGGTGCCACCCACGGGGACGTTCGGGGGCTGTTTCGGGTTTTCACCCTCTAACGCCATGTTTTTAAGCCTAAGTGTAGAAATTTGCAAATTATCGCCGTACTCTCAAACCGGGAGTCCCGCGGCTGCGGGGTCAGTTCCGACGAGTTACATTGGTCCCGTGGGAGGTGTTGGTGCCACCCACGGGGACGTTCGGGGGCTGTTTCGGGTTTTCACCCTCTAACGCCATGTTTTTAAGCCTAAGTGTAGAAATTTGCAAATTATCGCCGTACTCTCAAACCGGGAGTCCCGTGGCTGCAGGGTCAGTTCCGACGAGCTACATTGGTCCCGTGGGAGGTGTTGGTGCCACCCACGGGGACGTTCGGGGGCTGTTTCGGGTTTTCACCCTCTAACGCCATGTTTTTAAGCCTAAGTGTAGAAATTTGCATATTATCGCCGTACTCTCAAACCGGGAGTCCCGCGGCTGCGGGGTCAGTTCCGACGAGTTACATTGGTCCCGTGGGAGGTGTTGGTGCCACCCACGGGGACGTTCGTGGGCTGTTTCGGGTTTTCACCCTCTAACGCCATGTTTTTAAGCCTAAGTGTAGAAATTTGCAAATTATCGCCGTACTCTCAAACCGGGAGTCCCGCGGCTGCGGGGTCAGTTCCGACGAGTTACATTGGTCCCGTGGGAGGTGTTGGTGCCACCCACGGGGACGTTCGGGGGCTGTTTCGGGTTTTCACCCTCTAACGCCATGTTTTGCTTAAGTGTAGAAATTTGCAAATTATCGCCGTACTCTCAAACCGGGAGTCCCGCGGCTGCGGGGTCAGTTCCGACGAGTTACATTGGTCCCCTGGGAGGTGTTGGTGCCACCCACGGGGACGTTCGGGGGCTGTTTCGGGTTTTCACCCTCTAACGCCATGTTTTTAAGCCTAAGTGTAGAAATTTGCAAATTATCGCCGTACTCTCAAACCGGGAGTCCCGCGGCTGCGGGGTTAGTTCCGACGAGTTACATTGGTCCCGTGGGAGGTGTTGGTGCCACCCACGGGGACGTTCGGGGGCTGTTTCGGGTTTTCACCCTCTAACGCCATGTTTTGCTTAAGTCTACAAATATGCAAATTATCGCCGTACTCTCAAACCGAGAGTCCCGCGGCTGCGGGGTCAGTTCCTACGAGTTACATTGGTCCCGTGGGAGGTGTTGGTGCCACCCACGGGGACGTTCGGGGGCTGTTTCGGGTTTTCACCCTCTAACGCCATGTTTTTAAGCCTAAGTGTAGAAATTTGCAAATTATCGTCGTACTCTCAAACCGGGAGTCCCGCGGCTGCGGGGTCAGTTCCGACGAGTTACATTGGTCCCGTGGGAGGTGTTGGTGCCACCCACGGGGACGTTCGGGGGCTGTTTCGGGTTTTCACCCTCTAACGCCATGTTTTTAAGCCTAAGTGTAGAAATTTGCAAATTATCGCCGTACTCTCAAACCGGGAGTCCCGCGGCTGCGGGGTCAGTTCCGACGAGTTACATTGGTCCCGTGGGAGGTGTTGGTGCCACCCACGGGGACGTTCGGGGGCTGTTTCGGGTTTTCACCCTCTAACGCCATGTTTTGCTTAAGTGTAGAAATTTGCAAATTATCGCCGTACTCTCAAACCGGGAGTCCCACGGCTGCGGGGTCAGTTCCGACGAGTTACATTGGTCCCGTGGGAGGTGTTGGTGCCACCCACGGAGACGTTCGGGGGCTGTTTTGGGTTTTCACCCTCTAACGCCATGTTTTTAAGCCTAAGTGTAGAAATTTGTAAATTATCGCCGTACTCTCAAACCGGGAGTCCCGCGGCTGCGGGGTCAGTTCCGACGAGTTACATTGGTCCCGTGGGAGGTGTTGGTGCCACCCACGGGGACGTTCGGGGGCTGTTTCGGGTTTTCACCCTCTAACGCCATGTTTTGCTTAAGTCTACAAATATGAAAATTATCGCCGTACTCTCAAACCGAGAGTCTCGCGGCTGCGGGGTCAGTTCCTACGAGTTACATTGGTCCCGTGGGAGGTGTTGGTGCCACCCACGGGGACGTTCGGGGGCTGTTTCGGGTTTTCACCCTCTAACGCCATGTTTTTAAGCCTAAGTGTAGAAATTTGCAAATTATCGCCGTACTCTCAAACCGGGAGTCCCGCGGCTGCGGGGTCAGTTCCGACGAGTTACATTGGTCCCGTGGGAGGTGTTGGTGCCACCCACGGGGACGTTCGGGGGCTGTTTCGGGTTTTCACCCTCTAACGCCATGTTTTTAAGCCTAAGTGTAGAAATTTGCAAATTATCGCCGTACTCTCAAACCGGGAGTCCCGCGGCTGCGGGGTCAGTTCCGACGAGTTACATTGGTCCCGTGGGAGGTGTTGGTGCCACCCACGGGGACGTTCGGGGGCTGTTTCGGGTTTTCACTTTCTAACGCCATGTTTTGCTTAAGTGTAGAAATTTGCAAATTATCGCCGTACTCTCAAACCGGGAGTCCCCGCGGCTGCGGGGTCAGTTCCGACGAGTTACATTGGTCCCGTGGGAGGTGTTGGTGCCACCCACGGGGGACGTTCGGGGGCTGTTTCGGGTTTTCACCCTCTAACGCCATGTTTTTAAGCCTAAGTGTAGAAATTTGCAAATTATCGCCGTACTCTCAAACCGGGAGTCCCGCGGCTGCGGGGTCAGTTCCGACGAGTTACATTGGTCCCGTGGGAGGTGTTGGTGCCACCCACGGGGACATTCGGGGGCTGTTTCGGGTTTTCACCCTCTAACGCCATGTTTTTAAGCCTAAGTGTAGAAATTTGCAAATTATCGCCGTACTCTCAAACCGAGAGTCCCGCGGCTGCGGGGTCAGTACCTACGAGTTACATTGGTCCCGTGGGAGGTGTTGGTGCCACCCACGGGGACGTTCGGGGGCTGTTTCGGGTTTTCACCCTCTAACGCCATGTTTTTAAGCCTAAGTGTAGAAATTTGCAAATTATCGCCGTACTCTCAAACCGGGAGTCCCCGCGGCTTGCGCGGGTCAGTTCCGACGAGTTACATTGGTCCCGTGGGAGGTGTTGGTGCCACCCACGGGGACGTTCGGGGGCTGTTTCGGGTTTTCACCCTCTAACGCCATGTTTTTAAGCCTAAGTGTAGAAATTTGCAAATTATCGCCGTACTCTCAAACCGGGAGTCCCGCGGCTGCGGGGTCAGTTCCGACGAGTTACATTGGTCCCGTGGGAGGTGTTGGTGCCACCCACGGAGACGTTCGGGGGCTGTTTTGGGTTTTCACCCTGCCATGTTTTTAAGCCTAAGTGTAGAAATTTGCAAATTATCGCCGTACTCTCAAACCGGGAGTCCCGCGGCTGCGGGGTTAGTTCCGACGAGTTACATTGGTCCCGTGGGAGGTGTTGGTGCCACCCACGGGGACATTCGGGGGCTGTTTCGGGTTTTCACCCTCTAACGCCATGTTTTTAAGCCTAAGTGTAGAAATTTGCAAATTATCGCCGTACTCTCAAACCGAGAGTCCCGCGGCTGCGGGGTCAGTACCTACGAGGTACATTGGTCCCGTGGGAGGTGTTGGTGCCACCCACGGGGACGTTCGGGGGCTGTTTCGGGTTTTCACCCTCTAACGCCATGTTTTTAAGCCTAAGTGTAGAAATTTGCAAATTATCGCCGTACTCTCAAACCGGGAGTTCCGCGGCTGCGGGGTCAGTTCCGACGAGTTACATTGGTCCCGTGGGAGGTGTTGGTGCCACCCACGGGGACGTTCGGGGGCTGTTTCGGGTTTTCACCCTCTAACGCCATGTTTTTAAGCCTAAGTGTAGAAATTTGCAAATTATCGCCGTACTCTCAAACCGGGAGTCCCGCGGCTGCGGGGTCAGTTCCGACGAGTTACATTGGTCCCGTGGGAGGTGTTGGTGCCACCCACGGAGACGTTCGGGGGCTGTTTTGGGTTTTCACCCTCTAACGCCATGTTTTTAAGCCTAAGTGTAGAAACTTACAAATTATCGCCGTACTCTCAAACCGGGAGTCCCGCGGCTGCGGGGTTAGTTCCGACGAGTTACATTGGTCCCGTGGGAGGTGTTGGTGCCACCCACGGGGACGTTCGGGGGCTGTTTCGGGTTTTCACCCTCTAACGCCATGTTTTGCTTAAGTCTACAAATATGCAAATTATCGCCGTACTCTCAAACCGAGAGTCTCGCGGCTGCGGGGTCAGTTCCTACGAGTTACATTGGTCCCGTGGGAGGTGTTGGTGCCACCCACGGGGACGTTCGGGGGCTGTTTCGGGTTTTCACCCTCTAACGCCATGTTTTTAAGCCTAAGTGTAGAAATTTGCAAATTATCGCCGTACTCTCAAACCGGGAGTCCCGTGGCTGCGGGGTCAGTTCCGACGAGCTACATTGGTCCCGTGGGAGGTGTTGGTGCCACCCACGGGGACGTTCGGGGGCTGTTTCGGGTTTTCACCCTCTAACGCCATGTTTTTAAGCCTAAGTGTAGAAATTTGCATATTATCGCCGTACTCTCAAACCGGGAGTCCCGCGGCTGCGGGGTCAGTTCCGACGAGTTACATTGGTCCCGTGGGAGGTGTTGGTGCCACCCACGGGGACGTTCGTGGGCTGTTTCGGGTTTTCACCCTCTAACGCCATGTTTTTAAGCCTAAGTGTAGAAATTTGCAAATTATCACCGTACTCTCAAACCGAGAGTCCCGCGGCTGCGGGGTCAGTTCCGACGAGTTACATTGGTCCCGTGGGAGGTGTTGGTGCCACCCACGGGGACGTTCGGGGGCTGTTTCGGGTTTTCACCCTCTAACGCCATGTTTTGCTTAAGTCTACAAATATGCAAATTATCGCCGTACTCTCAAACCGAGAGTCCCGCGGCTGCGGGGTCAGTTCCTACGAGTTACATTGGTCCCGTGGGAGGTGTTGGTGCCACCCACGGGGACGTTCGGGGGCTGTTTCGGGTTTTCACCCTCTAACGCCATGTTTTTAAGCCTAAGTGTAGAAATTTGCAAATTATAGCCGTACTCTCAAACCGGGAGTCCCGCGGCTGCGGGGTCAGTTCCGACGAGTTACATTGGTCCCGTGGGAGGTCTTGGTGCCACCCACGGGGACGTTCGGGGGCTGTTTCGGGTTTTCACCCTCTAACGCCATGTTTTGCTTAAGTGTAGAAATTTGCAAATTATCGCCGTACTCTCAAACCGGGAGTCCCGCGGCTGCGGGGTCAGTTCCGACGAGTTACATTGGTCCCCTGGGAGGTGTTGGTGCCACCCACGGGAACGTTCGGGGGCTGTTTCGGGTTTTCACCCTCTAACGCCATGTTTTTAAGCCTAAGTGTAGAAATTTGCAAATTATCGCCGTACTCTCAAACCGGGAGTCCCGCGGCTGCGGGGTCAGTTCCGACGAGTTACATTGGTCCCGTGGGAGGTGTTGGTGCCACCCACGGGGACATTCGGGGGCTGTTTCGGGTTTTCACCCTCTAACGCCATGTTTTTAAGCCTAAGTGTAGAAATTTGCAAATTATCGCCGTACTCTCAAACCGGGAGTCCCGCGGCTGCGGGGTCAGTTCCGACGAGTTACATTGGTCCCGTGGGAGGTGTTGGTGCCACCCACGGGGACGTTCGGGGGCTGTTTCGGGTTTTCACCCTCTAACGCCATGTTTTGCTTAAGTGTAGAAATTTGCAAATTATCGCCGTACTCTCAAACCGGGAGTCCCACGGCTGCGGGGTCAGTTCCGACGAGTTACATTGGTCCCGTGGGAGGTGTTGGTGCCACCCACGGAGACGTTCGGGGGCTGTTTTGGGTTTTCACCCTCTAACGCCATGTTTTTAAGCCTAAGTGTAGAAATTTGTAAATTATCACCGTACTCTCAAACCGGGAGTCCCGCGGCTGCGGGGTCAGTTCCGACGAGTTACATTGGTCCCGTGGGAGGTGTTGGTGCCACCCACGGGGACGTTCGGGGGCTATTTCGGGTTTTCACCCTCTAACGCCATGTTTTGCTTAAGTCTACAAATATGCAAATTATCGCCGTACTCTCAAACCGAGAGTCTCGCGGCTGCGGGGTCAGTTCCTACGAGTTACATTGGTCCCGTGGGAGGTGTTGGTGCCACCCACGGGGACGTTCGGGGGCTGTTTCGGGTTTTCACCCTCTAACGCCATGTTTTTAAGCCTAAGTGTAGAAATTTGCAAATTATCGCCGTACTCTCAAACCGGGAGTCCCGCGGCTGCGGGGTCAGTTCCGACGAGTTACATTGGTCCCGTGGGAGGTGTTGGTGCCACCCACGGGGACGTTCGGGGGCTGTTTCGGGTTTTCACCCTCTAACGCCATGTTTTTAAGCCTAAGTGTAGAAATTTGCAAATTATCGCCGTACTCTCAAACCGGGAGTCCCGCGGCTGCGGGGTCAGTTCCGACGAGTTACATTGGTCCCGTGGGAGGTGTTGGTGCCACCCACGGGGACGTTCGGGGGCTGTTTCGGGTTTTCACCCTCTAACGCCATGTTTTGCTTAAGTGTAGAAATTTGCAAATTATCGCCGTACTCTCAAACCGGGAGTCCCGCGGCTGCGGGGTCAGTTCCGACGAGTTACATTGGTCCCGTGGGAGGTGTTGGTGCCACCCACGGGGACGTTCGTGGGCTGTTTCGGGTTTTCACCCTCTAACGCCATGTTTTTAAGCCTAAGTGTAGAAATTTGCAAATTATCGCCGTACTCTCAAACCGGGAGTCCCGCGGCTGCGGGGTCAGTTCCGACGAGTTACATTGGTCCCGTGGGAGGTGTTGGTGCCACCCACGGGGACATTCGGGGGCTGTTTCGGGTTTTCACCCTCTAACGCCATGTTTTTAAGCCTAAGTGTAGAAATTTGCAAATTATCGCCGTACTCTCAAACCGGGAGTCCCGCGGCTGCGGGGTTAGTTCCGACGAGTTACATTGGTCCCGTGGGAGGTGTTGGTGCCACCCACGGGGACATTCGGGGGCTGTTTCGGGTTTTCACCCTCTAACGCCATGTTTTTAAGCCTAAGTGTAGAAATTTGCAAATTATCGCCGTACTCTCAAACCGAGAGTCCCGCGGCTGCGGGGTCAGTACCTACGAGTTACATTGGTCCCGTGGGAGGTGTTGGTGCCACCCACGGGGACGTTCGGGGGCTGTTTCGGGTTTTCACCCTCTAACGCCATGTTTTTAAGCCTAAGTGTAGAAATTTGCAAATTATCGCCGTACTCTCAAACCGGGAGTTCCGCGGCTGCGGGGTCAGTTCCGACGAGTTACATTGGTCCCGTGGGAGGTGTTGGTGCCACCCACGGGGACGTTCGGGGGCTGTTTCGGGTTTTCACCCTCTAACGCCATGTTTTTAAGCCTAAGTGTAGAAATTTGCAAATTATCGCCGTACTCTCAAACCGGGAGTCCCGCGGCTGCGGGGTCAGTTCCGACGAGTTACATTGGTCCCGTGGGAGGTGTTGGTGCCACCCACGGAGACGTTCGGGGGCTGTTTTGGGTTTTCACCCTCTAACGCCATGTTTTTAAGCCTAAGTGTAGAAATTTGCAAATTATCGCCGTACTCTCAAACCGGGAGTCCCGCGGCTGCGGGGTTAGTTCCGACGAGTTACATTGGTCCCGTGGGAGGTGTTGGTGCCACCCACGGGGACGTTCGGGGGCTGTTTCGGGTTTTCACCCTCTAACGCCATGTTTTGCTTAAGTCTACAAATATGCAAATTATCGCCGTACTCTCAAACCGAGAGTCTCGCGGCTGCGGGGTCAGTTCCTACGAGTTACATTGGTCCCGTGGGAGGTGTTGGTGCCACCCACGGGGACGTTCGGGGGCTGTTTCGGGTTTTCACCCTCTAACGCCATGTTTTTAAG
Source organism: Sambucus nigra (assembly GCA_949130495.1). Lineage (NCBI taxonomy): Eukaryota > Viridiplantae > Streptophyta > Magnoliopsida > Dipsacales > Adoxaceae > Sambucus > Sambucus nigra. Next base: position 526,334,691 of record OX422220.1, read on the forward strand.
CCTAAGTGTAGAAATTTGCAAATTATCGCCGTACTCTCAAACCGGGAGTCCCGTGGCTGCGGGGTCAGTTCCGACGAGCTACATTGGTCCCGTGGGAGGTGTTGGTGCCACCCACGGGGACGTTCGGGGGCTGTTTCGGGTTTTCACCCTCTAACGCCATGTTTTTAAGCCTAAGTGTAGAAATTTGCATATTATCGCCGTACTCTCAAACCGGGAGTCCCGCGGCTGCGGGGTCAGTTCCGACGAGTTACATTGGTCCCGTGGGAGGTGTTGGTGCCACCCACGGGGACGTTCGTGGGCTGTTTCGGGTTTTCACCCTCTAACGCCATGTTTTTAAGCCTAAGTGTAGAAATTTGCAAATTATCACCGTACTCTCAAACCGAGAGTCCCGCGGCTGCGGGGTCAGTTCCGACGAGTTACATTGGTCCCGTGGGAGGTGTTGGTGCCACCCACGGGGACGTTCGGGGGCTTTTCGGGTTTTCACCCTCTAACGCCATGTTTTGCTTAAGTCTACAAATATGCAAATTATCGCCGTACTCTCAAACCGAGAGTCCCGCGGCTGCGGGGTCAGTTCCTACGAGTTACATTGGTCCCGTGGGAGGTGTTGGTGCCACCCACGGGGACGTTCGGGGGCTGTTTCGGGTTTTCACCCTCTAACGCCATGTTTTTAAGCCTAAGTGTAGAAATTTGCAAATTATCGCCGTACTCTCAAACCGGGAGTCCCGCGGCTGCGGGGTCAGTTCCGACGAGTTACATTGGTCCCGTGGGAGGTCTTGGTGCCACCCACGGGGACGTTCGGGGGCTGTTTCGGGTTTTCACCCTCTAACGCCATGTTTTGCTTAAGTGTAGAAATTTGCAAATTATCGCCGTACTCTCAAACCGGGAGTCCCGCGGCTGCGGGGTCAGTTCCGACGAGTTACATTGGTCCCCTGGGAGGTGTTGGTGCCACCCACGGGAACGTTCGGGGGCTGTTTCGGGTTTTCACCCTCTAACGCCATGTTTTTAAGCCTAAGTGTAGAAATTTGCAAATTATCGCCGTACTCTCAAACCGGGAGTCCCGCGGCTGCGGGGTTAGTTCCGACGAGTTACATTGGTCCCGTGGGAGGTGTTGCTGCCACCCACGGGGACGTTCGGGGGCTGTTTCGGGTTTTCACCCTCTAACGCCATGTTTTGCTTAAGTCTACAAATATGCAAATTATCGACGTACTCTCAAACCGAGAGTCCCGCGGCTGCGGGGTCAGTTCCTACGAGTTACATTGGTCCCGTGGGAGGTGTTGGTGCCACCCACGGGGACGTTCGGGGGCTGTTTCGGGTTTTCACCCTCTAACGCCATGTTTTTAAGCCTAAGTGTAGAAATTTGCAAATTATCGTCGTACTCTCAAACCGGGAGTCCCGCGGCTGCGGGGTCAGTTCCGACGAGTTACATTGGTCCCGTGGGAGGTGTTGGTGCCACCCACGGGGACGTTCGGGGGCTGTTTCGGGTTTTCACCCTCTAACGCCATGTTTTTAAGCCTAAGTGTAGAAATTTGCAAATTATCGCCGTACTCTCAAACCGGGAGTCCCGCGGCTGCGGGGTCAGTTCCGACGAGTTACATTGGTCCCGTGGGAGGTGTTGGTGCCACCCACGGGGACGTTCGGGGGCTGTTTCGGGTTTTCACCCTCTAACGCCATGTTTTGCTTAAGTGTAGAAATTTGCAAATTATCGCCGTACTCTCAAACCGGGAGTCCCACGGCTGCGGGGTCAGTTCCGACGAGTTACATTGGTCCCGTGGGAGGTGTTGGTGCCACCCACGGAGACGTTCGGGGGCTGTTTTGGGTTTTCACCCTCTAACGCCATGTTTTTAAGCCTAAGTGTAGAAATTTGTAAATTATCACCGTACTCTCAAACCGGGAGTTCCGCGGCTGCGGGGTCAGTTCCGACGAGTTACATTGGTCCCGTGGGAGGTGTTGGTGCCACCCACGGGGACGTTCGGGGGCTATTTCGGGTTTTCACCCTCTAACGCCATGTTTTGCTTAAGTCTACAAATATGCAAATTATCGCCGTACTCTCAAACCGAGAGTCTCGCGGCTGCGGGGTCAGTTCCTACGAGTTACATTGGTCCCGTGGGAGGTGTTGGTGCCACCCACGGGGACGTTCGGGGGCTGTTTCGGGTTTTCACCCTCTAACGCCATGTTTTTAAGCCTAAGTGTAGAAATTTGCAAATTATCGCCGTACTCTCAAACCGGGAGTCCCGCGGCTGCGGGGTCAGTTCCGACGAGTTACATTGGTCCCGTGGGAGGTGTTGGTGCCACCCACGGGGACGTTCGGGGGCTGTTTCGGGTTTTCACCCTCTAACGCCATGTTTTTAAGCCTAAGTGTAGAAATTTGCAAATTATCGCCGTACTCTCAAACCGGGAGTCCCGCGGCTGCGGGGTCAGTTCCGACGAGTTACATTGGTCCCGTGGGAGGTGTTGGTGCCACCCACGGGGACGTTCGGGGGCTGTTTCGGGTTTTCACCCTCTAACGCCATGTTTTGCTTAAGTGTAGAAATTTGCAAATTATCGCCGTACTCTCAAACCGGGAGTCCCGCGGCTGCGGGGTCAGTTCCGACGAGTTACATTGGTCCCGTGGGAGGTGTTGGTGCCACCCACGGGGACGTTCGGGGGCTGTTTCGGGTTTTCACCCTCTAACGCCATGTTTTTAAGCCTAAGTGTAGAAATTTGCAAATTATCGCCGTACTCTCAAACCGGGAGTCCCGCGGCTGCGGGGTCAGTTCCGACGAGTTACATTGGTCCCGTGGGAGGTGTTGGTGCCACCCACGGGGACATTCGGGGGCTGTTTCGGGTTTTCACCCTCTAACGCCATGTTTTTAAGCCTAAGTGTAGAAATTTGCAAATTATCGCCGTACTCTCAAACCGAGAGTCCCGCGGCTGCGGGGTCAGTACCTACGAGTTACATTGGTCCCGTGGGAGGTGTTGGTGCCACCCACGGGGACGTTCGGGGGCTGTTTCGGGTTTTCACCCTCTAACGCCATGTTTTTAAGCCTAAGTGTAGAAATTTGCAAATTATCGCCGTACTCTCAAACCGGGAGTCCCGCGGCTGCGGGGTCAGTTCCGACGAGTTACATTGGTCCCGTGGGAGGTGTTGGTGCCACCCACGGGGACGTTCGGGGGCTGTTTCGGGTTTTCACCCTCTAACGCCATGTTTTTAAGCCTAAGTGTAGAAATTTGCAAATTATCGCCGTACTCTCAAACCGGGAGTCCCGCGGCTGCGGGGTCAGTTCCGACGAGTTACATTGGTCCCGTGGGAGGTGTTGGTGCCACCCACGGAGACGTTCGGGGGCTGTTTTGGGTTTTCACCCTCTAACGCCATGTTTTTAAGCCTAAGTGTAGAAATTTGCAAATTATCGCCGTACTCTCAAACCGGGAGTCCCGCGGCTGCGGGGTTAGTTCCGACGAGTTACATTGGTCCCGTGGGAGGTGTTGGTGCCACCCACGGGGACGTTCGGGGGCTGTTTCGGGTTTTCACCCTCTAACGCCATGTTTTGCTTAAGTCTACAAATATGCAAATTATCGCCGTACTCTCAAACCGAGAGTCTCGCGGCTGCGGGGTCAGTTCCTACGAGTTACATTGGTCCCGTGGGAGGTGTTGGTGCCACCCACGGGGACGTTCGGGGGCTGTTTCGGGTTTTCACCCTCTAACGCCATGTTTTTAAGCCTAAGTGTAGAAATTTGCAAATTATCGCCGTACTCTCAAACCGGGAGTCCCGTGTCTGCGGGGTCAGTTCCGACGAGCTACATTGGTCCCGTGGGAGGTGTTGGTGCCACCCACGGGGACGTTCGGGGGCTGTTTCGGGTTTTCACCCTCTAACGCCATGTTTTTAAGCCTAAGTGTAGAAATTTGCATATTATCGCCGTACTCTCAAACCGGGAGTCCCGCGGCTGCGGGGTCAGTTCCGACGAGTTACATTGGTCCCGTGGGAGGTGTTGGTGCCACCCACGGGGACGTTCGTGGGCTGTTTCGGGTTTTCACCCTCTAACGCCATGTTTTTAAGCCTAAGTGTAGAAATTTGCAAATTATCGCCGTACTCTCAAACCGGGAGTCCCGCGGCTGCGGGGTCAGTTCCGACGAGTTACATTGGTCCCGTGGGAGGTGTTGGTGCCACCCACGGGGACGTTCGGGGGCTGTTTCGGGTTTTCACCCTCTAACGCCATGTTTTGCTTAAGTGTAGAAATTTGCAAATTATCGCCGTACTCTCAAACCGGGAGTCCCGCGGCTGCGGGGTCAGTTCCGACGAGTTACATTGGTCCCCTGGGAGGTGTTGGTGCCACCCACGGGGACGTTCGGGGGCTGTTTCGGGTTTTCACCCTCTAACGCCATGTTTTTAAGCCTAAGTGTAGAAATTTGCAAATTATCGCCGTACTCTCAAACCGGGAGTCCCGCGGCTGCGGGGTTAGTTCCGACGAGTTACATTGGTCCCGTGGGAGGTGTTGGTGCCACCCACGGGGACGTTCGGGGGCTGTTTCGGGTTTTCACCCTCTAACGCCATGTTTTGCTTAAGTCTACAAATATGCAAATTATCGCCGTACTCTCAAACCGAGAGTCCCGCGGCTGCGGGGTCAGTTCCTACGAGTTACATTGGTCCCGTGGGAGGTGTTGGTGCCACCCACGGGGACGTTCGGGGGCTGTTTCGGGTTTTCACCCTCTAACGCCATGTTTTTAAGCCTAAGTGTAGAAATTTGCAAATTATCGTCGTACTCTCAAACCGGGAGTCCCGCGGCTGCGGGGTCAGTTCCGACGAGTTACATTGGTCCCGTGGGAGGTGTTGGTGCCACCCACGGGGACGTTCGGGGGCTGTTTCGGGTTTTCACCCTCTAACGCCATGTTTTTAAGCCTAAGTGTAGAAATTTGCAAATTATTGCCGTACTCTCAAACCGGGAGTCCCGCGGCTGCGGGGTCAGTTCCGACGAGTTACATTGGTCCCGTGGGAGGTGTTGGTGCCACCCACGGGGACGTTCGGGGGCTGTTTCGGGTTTTCACCCTCTAACGCCATGTTTTGCTTAAGTGTTGAAATTTGCAAATTATCGCCGTACTCTCAAACCGGGAGTCCCACGGCTGCGGGGTCAGTTCCGACGAGTTACATTGGTCCCGTGGGAGGTGTTGGTGCCACCCACGGAGACGTTCGGGGGCTGTTTTGGGTTTTCACCCTCTAACGCCATGTTTTTAAGCCTAAGTGTAGAAATTTGTAAATTATCGCCGTACTCTCAAACCGGGAGTCCCGCGGCTGCGGGGTCAGTTCCGACGAGTTACATTGGTCCCGTGGGAGGTGTTGGTGCCACCCACGGGGACGTTCGGGGGCTGTTTCGGGTTTTCACCCTCTAACGCCATGTTTTGCTTAAGTCTACAAATATGCAAATTATCGCCGTACTCTCAAACCGAGAGTCTCGCGGCTGCGGGGTCAGTTCCTACGAGTTACATTGGTCCCGTGGGAGGTGTTGGTGCCACCCACGGGGACGTTCGGGGGCTGTTTCGGGTTTTCACCCTCTAACGCCATGTTTTTAAGCCTAAGTGTAGAAATTTGCAAATTATCGCCGTACTCTCAAACCGGGAGTCCCGCGGCTGCGGGGTCAGTTCCGACGAGTTACATTGGTCCCGTGGGAGGTGTTGGTGCCAACCACGGGGACGTTCGGGGGCTGTTTCGGGTTTTCACCCTCTAACGCCATGTTTTTAAGCCTAAGTGTAGAAATTTGCAAATTATCGCCGTACTCTCAAACCGGGAGTCCCGCGGCTGCGGGGTCAGTTCCGACGAGTTACATTGGTCCCGTGGGAGGTGTTGGTGCCACCCACGGGGACGTTCGGGGGCTGTTTCGGGTTTTCACCCTCTAACGCCATGTTTTTAAGCTTAAGTGTAGAAATTTGCAAATTATCGCCGTACTCTCAAACCGGGAGTCCCGCGGCTGCGGGGTCAGTTCCGACGAGTTACATTGGTCCCGTGGGAGGTGTTTGTGCCACCCACGGGGACGTTCGGGGGCTGTTTCGGGTTTTCACCCTCTAACGCCATGTTTTTAAGCCTAAGTGTAGAAATTTGCAAATTATCGCCGTACTCTCAAACCGGGAGTTCCACGGCTGCGGGGTCAGTTCCGACGAGTTACATTGGTCCCGTGGGAGGTGTTGGTGCCACCCACGGGGACGTTCGGGGGCTGTTTCGGGTTTTCACCCTCTAACGCCATGTTTTTAAGCCTAAGTGTAAAAATTTGCAAATTATCGCCGTACTCTCAAACCGGGAGTCCCACGGCTGCGGGGTCAGTTCCGACGAGTTACATTGGTCCCGTGGGAGGTGTTGGTGCCACCCACGGAGACGTTCGGGGGCTGTTTTGGGTTTTCACCCTCTAACGCCATGTTTTTAAGCCTAAGTGTAGAAATTTGCAAATTATCGCCGTACTCTCAAACCGGGAGTCCCGCGGCTGCGGGGTTAGTTCCGACGAGTTACATTGGTCCCGTGGGAGGTGTTGGTGCCACCCACGGGGACGTTCGGGGGCTGTTTCGGGTTTTCACCCTCTAACGCCATGTTTTGCTTAAGTCTACAAATATGCAAATTATCGCCGTACTCTCAAACCGAGAGTCTCGCGGCTGCGGGGTCAGTTCCTACGAGTTACATTGGTCCCGTGGGAGGTGTTGGTGCCACCCACGGGGACGTTCGGGGGCTGTTTCGGGTTTTCACCCTCTAACGCCATGTTTTTAAGCCTAAGTGTAGAAATTTGCAAATTATCGCCGTACTCTCAAACCGGGAGTCCCGTGGCTGCGGGGTCAGTTCCGACGAGCTACATTGGTCCCGTGGGAGGTGATGGTGCCACCCACGGGGACGTTCGGGGGCTGTTTCGGGTTTTCACCCTCTAACGCCATGTTTTTAAGCCTAAGTGTAGAAATTTGCATATTATCGCCGTACTATCAAACCGGGAGTCCCGCGGCTGCGGGGTCAGTTCCGACGAGTTACATTGGTCCCGTGGGAGGTGTTGGTGCCACCCACGGGGACGTTCGTGGGCTGTTTCGGGTTTTCACCCTCGAACGCCATGTTTTTAAGCCTAAGTATAGAAATTTGCAAATTATCACCGTACTCTCAAACCGAGAGTCCCGCGGCTGCGGGGTCAGTTCCGACGAGTTACATTGGTCCCGTGGGAGGTGTTGGTGCCACCCACGGGGACGTTCGGGGGCTGTTTCGGGTTTTCACCCTCTAACGCCATGTTTTGCTTAAGTCTACAAATATGCAAATTATCGCCGTACTCTCAAACCGAGAGTCCCGCGGCTGCGGGGTCAGTTCCTACGAGTTACATTGGTCCCGTGGGAGGTGTTGGTGCCACCCACGGGGACGTTCGGGGGCTGTTTTGGGTTTTCACCCTCTAACGCCATGTTTTTAAGCCTAAGTGTAGAAATTTGCAAATTATCGCCGTACTCTCAAACCGGGAGTCCCGCGGCTGCGGGGTCAGTTCCGACGAGTTACATTGGTCCCGTGGGAGGTGTTGGTGCCACCCACGGGGACGTTCGGGGGCTGTTTCGGGTTTTCACCCTCTAACGCCATGTTTTTAAGCCTAAGTGTAGAAATTTGCAAATTATCGCCGTACTCTCAAACCGGGAGTCCCGCGGCTGCGGGGTCAGTTCCGACGAGTTACATTGGTCCCGTGGGAGGTGTTGGTGCCACCCACGGGGACGTTCGGGGGCTGTTTCGGGTTTTCACCCTCTAACGCCATGTTTTTAAGCCTAAGTGTAGAAATTTGCAAATTATCGCCGTACTCTCAAACCGGGAGTCCCGCGGCTGCGGGGTCAGTTCCGACGAGTTACATTGGTCTCGTGGGAGGTGTTGGTGCCACCCACGGGGACATTCGGGGGCTGTTTCGGGTTTTCACCCTCTAATGCCATGTTTTTAAGCCTAAGTGTAGAAATTTGCAAATTATCGCCGTACTCTCAAACCGAGAGTCCCGCGGCTGCGGGGTCAGTTCCTACGAGTTAAATTGGTCACGTGGGAGGTGTTGGTGCCACCCACGGGGACGTTCGGGGGCTGTTTCGGGTTTTCACCCTCTAACGCCATGTTTTTAAGCCTAAGTGTAGAAATTTGCAAATTATCGCCGTACTCTCAAACCGGGAGTCCCGCGGCTGCGGGGTCAGTTCCGACGAGTTACATTGGTCCCGTGGGAGGTGTTGGTGCCACCCACGGAGACGTTCGGGTGCGGTTTTGGGTTTTCACCCTCTAACGCCATGATTTTAAGCCTAAGTGTAGAAATTTGCAAATTATCTCCGTACTCTCAAACTGGGAGTCCCGCGGCTGCGGGGTCAGTTCCGACGAGTTACATTGGTCCCGTGAGAGGTGTTGGTGCCACCCACGGGGACGTTCGGGGGCTGTTTCGGGTTTTCACCCTCTAACGCCATGTTTTGCTTAAGTCTACAAATATGCAAATTATCGCCGTACTCTCAAACCGAGAGTCTCGCGGCTGCGGGGTCAGTTCCTACGAGTTACATTGGTCCCGTGGGAGGTGTTGGTGCCACCCACGGGGACGTTCGGGGGCTGTTTCGGGTTTTCACCCTCTAACGCCATGTTTTTAAGCCTATGTGTAGAAATTTGCAAATTATCGCCGTACTCTCAAACCGGGAGTCCCGCGGCTGCGGGGTCAGTTCCGACGAGTTACATTGGTCCCGTGGGAGGTGTTGGTGCCACCCACGGGGACGTTCGGGGGCTGTTTCGGGTTTTCACCCTCTAACGCCATGTTTTTAAGCCTAAGTGTAGAAATTTGCAAATTATCGCCGTACTCTCAAACCGGGAGTCCCGCGGCTGCGGGGTCAGTTCCGACGCGTTACATTGGTCCCGTGGGAGGTGTTGGTGCCACCCACGGGGACGTTCGAGGGCTGTTTCGGGTTTTCACCCTCTAACGCCATGTTTTTAAGCCTAAGTGTAGAAATTTGCAAATTATCGCCGTACTCTCAAACCGGGAGTCCCGCGGCTACGGGGTCAGTTCCGACGAGTTACATTGGTCCCGTGGGAGGTGTTGGTGCCACCCACGGGGACGTTCGGGGGCTGTTTCGGGTTTTCACCCTCTAACGCCATGTTTTTAAGCCTAAGTGTAGAAATTTGCAAATTATCGCCGTACTCTCAAACCGGGAGTCCCGCGGCTGCGGGGTCAGGTCCGACGAGTTACATTGGTCCCGTGGGAGGTGTTGGTGCCACCCACGGGGACGTTCGGGAGCTGTTTCGGGTTTTCACCCTCTAACGCCATGTTTTTAAGCCTAAGTGTAGAAATTTGCAAATTATCGCCGTACTCTCAAACCGAGAGTCCCGCGGCTGCGGGGTCAGTTCCTACGAGTTACATTGGTCCCGTGGGAGGTGTTGGTGCCACCCACGGGGACGTTCGGGGGCTGTTTCGGGTTTTTACCCTCTAACGCCATGTTTTGCATAAGTGTAGAAATTTGCAAATTATCGCCGTACTCTCAAACCGGGAGTCCCGCGGCTGCGGGGTCAGTTCCGACGAGTTACATTGGTCCCGTGGGAGGTGTTGGTGCCACCCACGGGGACGTTCGAGGGCTGTTTCGGGTTTTCACCCTCTAACGCCATGTTTTTAAGCCTAAGTGTAGAAATTTGCAAATTATCCCCGTACTCTCAAACCGGGAGTCCCGCGGCTACGGGGTCAGTTCCGACGAGTTACATTGGTCCCGTGGGAGGTGTTGGTGCCACCCACGGGGACGTTCGGGGGCTGTTTCGGGTTTTCACCCTCTAACGCCATGTTTTTAAGCCTAAGTGTAGAAATTTGCAAATTATCGCCGTACTCTCAAACCGAGAGTCCCGCGGCTGCGGGGTCAGTTCCTACGAGTTACATTGGTCCCGTGGGAGGTGTTGGTGCCACCCACGGGGACGTTCGGGGGCTGTTTCGGGTTTTCACCCTCTAACGCCATGTTTTTAAGCCTAAGTGTAGAAATTTGCAAATTATCGCCGTACTCTCAAACCGGGAGTCCCGCGGCTGCGGGGTCAGTTCCTACGAGTTACATTGGTCCCGTGGGAGGTGTTGGTGCCACCCACGGGGACGTTCGGGGGCTGTTTCGGGTTTTCACCCTCTACCGCCATGTTTTTAAGCCTAAGTGTAGAAATTTGCAAATTATCGCCGTACTCTCAAACCGGGAGTCCCGCGGCTGCGGGGTCAGTTCCAACGAGTTACATTGGTCCCGTGGGAGGTGTTGGTGCCACCCACGGGGACGTTCGGGGGCTGTTTCGGGTTTTCACCCTCTAACGCCATGTTTTTAAGCCAAAGTGTAGAAATTTGCAAATTATCGCCGTACTCTCAAACTGGGAGTCCCGCGGCTGCGGGGTCAGTTCCGACGAGTTACATTGGTCCCGTGGGAGGTGTTGGTGCCACCCACGGGGACGTTCGGGGGCTGTTTCGGGTTTTCACCCTCTAACGCCATGTTTTTAAGCCTAAGTGTAGAAATTTGCAAATTATCGCCGTACTCTCAAACCGGGAGTCCCGCGGCTGCGGGGTCAGTTCCGACGAGTTACATTGGTCCCGTGGGAGGTGTTGGTGCCACCCACGGGGACGTTCGGGGGCTGTTTCGGGTTTTCACCCTAAAACGCCATGTTTTGCTTAAGTCTACAAATATGCAAATTATCGCCGTACTCTCAAACCGAGAGTCCCGCGGCTGCGGGGTCAGTTCCTACGAGTTACATTGGTCCCGTGGGAGGTGTTGGTGCCACCCACGGGGACGTTCGGGGGCTGTTTCGGGTTTTCACCCTCTAACGCCATGTTTTTAAGCCTAAGTGTAGAAATTTGCAAATTATCGCCGTACTCTCAAACCGGGAGTCCCGCGGCTGCGGGGTCAGTTCTGACGAGTTACATTGGTCCCGTGGGAGGTGTTGGTGCCACCCACGGGGACGTTCGGGGGCTGTTTCGGGTTTTCACCCTCTAACGCCATGTTTTTAAGCCTAAGTGTAGAAATTTGCAAATTATCGCCGTACTCTCAAACCGGGAGTCCCGCGGCTGCGGGGTCAGTTCCGACGAGTTACATTGGTCCCGTGGGAGGTGTTGGTGCCACCCACGGGGACGTTCGGGGGCTGTTTCGGGTTTTCACCCTCTAACGCCATGTTTTGCTTAAGTGTAGAAATTTGCAAATTATCGCCGTACTCTCAAACCGGGAGTCCCGCGGCTGCGGGGTCAGTTCCGACGAGTTACATTGGTCCCGTGGGAGGTGTTGGTGCCACCCACGGAGACGTTCGGGGGCTGTTTTGGGTTTTCACCCTCTAACGCCATGTTTTGAAGCCTAAGTGTAGAAATTTGCAAATTATCGTCGTACTCTCAAACCGGGAGTCCCGCGGCTGCGGGGTCAGTTCCGACGAGTTACATTGGTCTCGTGGGAGGTGCTGGTGCCACCCACGGGGACGTTCGGGGGCTGTTTCGGGTTTTCACCCTCTAACGCCATGTTTTGCTTAAGTCTACAAATATGCAAATTATCGCCGTACTCTCAAACCGAGAGTCTTGCGGCTGCGGGGTCAGTTCCTACGAGTTACATTGGTCCCGTGGGAGGTGTTGGTGCCACCCACGGGGACGTTCGGGGGCTATTTCGGGTTTTCACCCTCTAGCGCCATGTTTTTAAGCCTAAGTGTAGAAATTTGCAAATTATCGCCGTACTCTCAAACCGGGAGTCCCACGGCTGCGGGGTCAGTTCCGACGAGTTACATTGGTCCCGTGGGAGGTGTTGGTGCCACCCACGGGGACGTTCGGGGGCTGTTTCGGGTTTTCACCCTCTAACGCCATGTTTTTAAGCCTAAGTGTAGAAATTTGCAAATTATCGCCGTACTCTCAAACCGGGAGTCCCGCGGCTGCGGGGTCAGTTCCGACGAGTTACATTGGTCCCGTGGGAGGTGTTGGTGCCACCCACGGGGACGTTCGGGGGCTGTTTCGGGTTTTCACCCTCTAACGCCATGTTTTTAAGCCTAAGTGTAGAAATTTGCAAATTATCGCCGTACTCTCAAACCGGGAGTCCCGCGGCTGCGGGGTCAGTTCCGACGAGTTACATTGGTCCCGTGGGAGGTGTTGGTGCCACCCACGGGGACGTTCGGGGGCTGTTTCGGGTTTTCACCCTCTAACGCCATGTTTTTAAGCCTAAGTGTAGAAATTTGCAAATTATCGCCGTACTCTCAAACCGGGAGTCCCGCGGCTGCGGGGTCAGTTCCGACGAGTTACATTGGTCCCGTGGGAGGTGTTGGTGCCACCCACGGGGACGTTCGGGGGCTGTTTCGGGTTTTCACCCTCTAACGCCATGTTTTTAAGCCTAAGTGTAGAAATTTGCAAATTATCGCCGTACTCTCAAACCGGGAGTCCCGCGGCTGCGGGGTCAGTTCCGACGAGTTACATTGGTCCCGTGGGAGGTGTTGGTGCCACCCACGGGGACGTTCGGGGGCTGTTTCGGGTTTTCACCCTCTAACGCCATGTTTTGCTTAAGTCTACAAATATGCAAATTAACGCCGTACTCTCAAACCGAGAGTCCCGCGGCTGCGGGGTCAGTTCCTACGAGTTACATTGGTCCCGTGGGAGGTGTTGGTGCCACCCACGGGGACGTTCGGGGGCTGTTTCGGGCTTTCACCCTCTAACGCCATGTTTTTAAGCCTAAGTGTAGATATTTGAAAATTATCGCCGTACTCTCAAACCGGGAGTCCCGCGGCTGCGGGGTCAGTTCCGACGAGTTACATTGGTCCCGTGGGAGGTGTTGGTGCCACCCACGGGGACGTTCGTGGGCTGTTTCGGGTTTTCACCCTCTAACGCCATGTTTTTAAGCCTAAGTGTAGAAATTTGCAAATTATCGCCGTACTCTCAAACCGGGAGTCCCGCGGCTGCGGGGTCAGTTCCGACGAGTTACATTGGTCCCGTGGGAGGTGTTGGTGCCACCCACGGGGACGTTCGGGGGCTGTTTCGGGTTTTCACCCTCTAACGCCATGTTTTGCTTAAGTGTAGAAATTTGCAAATTATCGCCGTACTCTCAAACCGGGAGTCCCGCGGCTGCGGGGTCAGTTCCGACGAGTTACATTGGTACCGTGGGAGGTGTTGGTGCCACCCACGGGGACGTTCGGGGGCTGTTTCGGGTTTTCACCCTCTAACGCCATGTTTTTAAGCCTAAGTGTAGAAATTTGCAAATTATCGCCGTACTCTCAAACCGGGAGTCCCGCGGCTGCGGGGTCAGTTTCGACGAGTTACATTGGTCCCGTGGGAGGTGTTGGTGCCACCCACGGGGACGTTCGGGGGCTGTTTCGGGTTTTCACCCTCTAACGCCATGTTTTTAAGCCTAAGTGTAGAAATTTGCAAATTATCGCCGTACTCTCAAACCGGGAGTCCCGCGGCTGCGGGGTCAGTTCCGATGAGTTACATTGGTCCCGTGGGAGGTGTTGGTGCCACCCACGGGGACGTTCGGGGGCTGTTTCGGGTTTTCACCCTCTAACGCCATGTTTTGCTTAAGTCTACAAATATGCAAATTATCGCCGTACTCTCAAACCGAGAGTCCCGCGGCTGCGGGGTCAGTTCCTACGAGTTACATTGGTCCCGAGGGAGGTGTTGGTGCCACCCACGGGGACATTCGGGGGCTGTTTCGGGTTTTCACCCTCTAACGCCATGTTTTTAAGCCTAAGTGTAGAAATTTGCAAATTATCGCCGTACTCTCAAACCGGGAGTCCCGCGGCTGCGGGGTCAGTTCCGACGAGTTACATTGGTCCCGTGGGAGGTGTTGGTGCCACCCACGGGGACGTTCGGGGGCTGTTTCGGGTTTTCACCCTCTAACGCCATGTTTTTAAGCCTAAGTGTAGAAATTTGCAAATTATCGCCGTACTCTCAAACCGGGAGTCCCGCGGCTGCGGGGTCAGTTCCGACGAGTTACATTGGTCCCGTGGGAGGTGTTGGTGCCACCCACGGGGACGTTCGGGGGCTGTTTCGGGTTTTCACCCTCTAACGCCATGTTTTGCTTAAGTGTAGAAATTTGCAAATTATCACCGTACTCTCAAACCGGGAGTCCCGCTGCTGCGGGGTCAGTTCCGACGAGTTACATTGGTACCGTGGGAGGTGTTGGTGCCACCCACGGGGACGTTCGGGGGCTGTTTCGGGTTTTCACCCTCTAACGCCATGTTTTTAAGCCTAAGTGTAGAAATTTGCAAATTATCGCCGTACTCTCAAACCGGGAGTCCCGCGGCTACGGGGTCAGTTCCGACGCGTTACATTGGTCCCGTGGGAGGTGTTGGTGCCACCCACGGGGACGTTCGGGGGCTGTTTCGGGTTTTCACCCTCTAACGCCATGTTTTTAAGCCTAAGTGTAGAAATTTGCAAATTATCGCCGTACTCTCAAACCGGGAGTCCCGCGGCTACGGGGTCAGTTCCGACGAGTTACATTGGTCCCGTGGGAGGTGTTGGTGCCACCCACGGGGACGTTCGGGGGCTGTTTCGGGTTTTCACCCTCTAACGCCATGTTTTTAAGCCTAAGTGTAGAAATTTGCAAATTATCGCCGTACTCTCAAACCGGGAGTCCCGCGGCTGCGGGGTCAGTTCCGACGAGTTACATTGGTCCCGTGGGAGGTGTTGGTGCCACCCACGGGGACGTTCGGGAGCTGTTTCGGGTTTTCACCCTCTAACGCCATGTTTTTAAGCCTAAGTGTAGAAATTTGCAAATTATCGCCGTACTCTCAAACCGAGAGTCCCGCAGCTGCGGGGTCAGTTCCTACGAGTTACATTGGTCCCGTGGGAGGTGTTGGTGCCACCCACGGGGACGTTCGGGGGCTGTTTCGGGTTTTCACCCTCTAACGCCATGTTTTGCATAAGTGTAGAAATTTGCAAATTATCGCCGTACTCTCAAACCGGGAGTCCCGCGGCTGCGGGGTCAGTTCCGACGAGTTACATTGGTCCCGTGGGAGGTGTTGGTGCCACCCACGGGGACGTTCGGGGGCTGTTTCGGGTTTTCACCCTCTAACGCCATGTTTTTAAGCCTAAGTGTAGAAATTTGCAAATTATCGCCGTACTCTCAAACCGGGAGTCCCGCGGCTACGGGGTCAGTTCCGACGAGTTACATTGGTCCCGTGGGAGGTGTTGGTGCCACCCACGGGGACGTTCGGGGGCTGTTTCGGGTTTTCACCCTCTAACGCCATGTTTTTAAGCCTTAGTGTAGAAATTTGCAAATTATCGCCGTACTCTCAAACCGAGAGTCCCGCGGCTGCGGGGTCAGTTCCTACGAGTTACATTGGTCCCGTGGGAGGTGTTGGTGCCACCCACGGGGACGTTCGGGGGCTGTTTCGGGTTTTCACCCTCTAACGCCATGTTTTTAAGCCTAAGTGTAGAAATTTGCAAATTATCGTCGTACTCTCAAACCGGGAGTCCCGCGGCTGCGGGGTCAGTTCCTACGAGTTACATTGGTCCCGTGGGAGGTGTTGGTGCCACCCACGGGGACGTTCGGGGGCTGTTTCGGGTTTTCACCCTCTACCGCCATGTTTTTAAGCCTAAGTGTAGAAATTTGCAAATTATCGCCGTACTCTCAAACCGGGAGTCCCGCGGCTGCGGGGTTAGTTCCAACGAGTTACATTGGTCCCGTGGGAGGTGTTGGTGCCACCCACGGGGACGTTCGGGGGCTGTTTCGGGTTTTCACCCTCTAACGCCATGTTTTTAAGCCTAAGTGTAGAAATTTGCAAATTATCGCCGTACTCTCAAACCGGGAGTCCCGCGGCTGCGGGGGGTCAGTTCTGACGAGTTACATTGGTCCCGTGGGAGGTGTTGGTGCCACCCACGGGGACGTTCGGGGGCTGTTTCGGGTTTTCACCCTCTAACGCCATGTTTTTAAGCCTAAGTGTAGAAATTTGCAAATTATCGCCGTACTCTCAAACCGGGAGTCCCGCGGCTGCGGGGGTCAGTTCCGACGAGTTACATTGGTCCCGTGGGAGGTGTTGGTGCCACCCACGGGGACGTTCGGGGGCTGTTTCGGGTTTTCACCCTCTAACGCCATGTTTTTAAGCCTAAGTGTAGAAATTTGCAAATTATCGCCGTACTCTCAAACCGGGAGTCCCGCGGCTGCGGGGTCAGTTCCGACGAGTTACATTGGTCCCGTGGGAGGTGTTGGTGCCACCCACGGGGACGTTCGGGGGCTGTTTCGGGTTTTCACCCTCTAACGCCATGTTTTTAAGCCTAAGTGTAGAAATTTGCAAATTATCGCCGTACTCTCAAACCGGGAGTCCCGCGGCTGCGGGGTCAGTTCCGACGAGTTACATTGGTCCCGTGGGAGGTGTTGGTGCCACCCACGGGGACGTTCGGGGGCTGTTTCGGGTTTTCACCCTCTAACGCCATGTTTTGCTTAAGTGTAGAAATTTGCAAATTATCGCCGTACTCTCAAACCGGGAGTCCCGCGGCTGCGGGGTCAGTTCCTACGAGTTACATTGGTCCCGTGGGAGGTGTTGGTGCCACCCACGGGGACGTTCGGGGGCTGTTTCGGGTTTTCACCCTCTAACGCCATGTTTTGCTTAAGTGTAGAAATTTGCAAATTATCGCCGTACTCTCAAACCGGGAGTCCCGCGGCTGCGGGGTCAGTTCCGACGAGTTACATTGGTCCCGTGGGAGGTGTTGGTGCCACCCACGGAGACGTTCGGGGGCTGTTTTGGGTTTTCACCCTCTAACGCCATGTTTTGAAGCCTAAGTGTAGAAATTTGCAAATTATCGCCGTACTCTCAAACCGGGAGTCCCGCGGCTGCGGGGTCAGTTCCGACGAGTTACATTGGTCTCGTGGGAGGTGTTGGTGCCACCCACGGGGACGTTCGGGGGCTGTTTCGGGTTTTCACCCTCTAACGCCATGTTTTGCTTAAGTCTACAAATATGCAAATTATCGCCGTACTCTCAAACCGAGAGTCTCGCGGCTGCGGGGTCAGTTCCTACGAGTTACATTGGTCCCGTGGGAGGTGTTGGTGCCACCCACGGAACGTTCGGGGGCTGTTTCGGGTTTTCACCCTCTAGCGCCATGTTTTTAAGCCTAAGTGTAGAAATTTGCAAATTATCGCCGTACTCTCAAACCGGGAGTCCCACGGCTGCGGGGTCAGTTCCGACGAGTTACATTGGTCCCGTGGGAGGTGTTGGTGCCACCCACGGGGACGTTCGGGGGCTGTTTCGGGTTTTCACCCTCTAACGCCATGTTTTTAAGCCTAAGTGTAGAAATTTGCAAATTATCGCCGTACTCTCAAACCGGGAGTCCCGCGGCTGCGGGGTCAGTTCCGACGAGTTACATTGGTCCCGTGGGAGGTGTTGGTGCCACCCACGGGGACGTTCGGGGGCTGTTTCGGGTTTTCACCCTCTAACGCCATGTTTTTAAGCCTAAGTGTAGAAATTTGCAAATTATCGCCGTACTCTCAAACCGGGAGTCCCGCGGCTGCGGGGTCAGTTCCGACGAGTTACATTGGTCCCGTGGGAGGTGTTGGTGCCACCCACGGGGACGTTCGGGGGCTGTTTCGGGTTTTCACCCTCTAACGCCATGTTTTTAAGCCTAAGTGTAGAAATTTGCAAATTATCGCCGTACTCTCAAACCGGGAGTCCCGCGGCTGCGGGGTCAGTTCCGACGAGTTACATTGGTCCCGTGGGAGGTGTTGGTGCCACCCACGGGGACGTTCGGGGGCTGTTTCGGGTTTTCACCCTCTAACGCCATGTTTTGCTTAAGTCTACAAATATGCAAATTATCGCCGTACTCTCTAACCGAGAGTCCCGCGGCTGCGGGGTCAGTTCCTACGAGTTACATTGGTCCCGTGGGAGGTGTTGGTGCCACCCACGGGGACGTTCGGGGGCTGTTTCGGGTTTTCACCCTCTAACGCCATGTTTTTAAGCCTAAGTGTAGAAATTTGAAAATTATCGCCGTACTCTCAAACCGGGAGTCCCGCGGCTGCGGGGTCAGTTCCGACGAGTTACATTGGTCCCGTGGGAGGTGTTGGTGCCACCCACGTGGACGTTCGGGGGCTGTTTCGGGTTTTCACCCTCTAACGCCATGTTTTTAAGCCTAAGTGTAGAAATTTGCAAATTATCGCCGTACTCTCAAACCGGGAGTCCCGCGGCTGCGGGGTCAGTTCCGACGAGTTACATTGGTCCCGTGGGAGGTGTTGGTGCCACCCACGGGGACGTTCGGGGGCTGTTTCGGGTTTTCACCCTCTAACGCCATGTTTTGCTTAACTGTAGAAATTTGCAAATTATCGCCGTACTCTCAAACCGGGAGTCCCGCGGCTGCGGGGTCAGTTCCGACGAGTTACATTGGTCCCGTGGGAGGTGTTGGTGCCACCCACGGAGACGTTCGGGGGCTGTTTTGGGTTTTCACCCTCTAACGCCATGTTTTGAAGCCTAAGTGTAGAAATTTGCAAATTATCGCCGTACTCTCAAACCGGGAGTCCCGCGGCTGCGGGGTCAGTTCCGACGAGTTACATTGGTCTCGTGGGAGGTGTTGGTGCCACCCACGGGGACGTTCGGGGGCTGTTTCGGGTTTTCACCCTCTAACGCCATGTTTTGCTTAAGTCTACAAATATGCAAATTATCGCCGTACTCTCAAACCGAGAGTCTCGCGGCTGCGGGGTCAGTTCCTAAGAGTTACATTGGTCCCATGGGAGGTGTTGGTGCCACCCACGGGGACGTTCGGGGGCTGTTTCGGGTTTTCACCCTCTAGCGCCATGTTTTTAAGCCTAAGTGTAGAAATTTGCAAATTATCGCCGTACTCTCAAACCGGGAGTCCCACGGCTGCGGGGTCAGTTCCGACGAGTTACATTGGTCCCGTGGGAGGTGTTGGTGCCACCCACGGGGACGTTCGGGGGCTGTTTCGGGTTTTCACCCTCTAACGCCATGTTTTTAAGCCTAAGTGTAGAAATTTGCAAATTATCGCCGTACTCTCAAACCGGGAGTCCCGCGGCTGCGGGGTCAGTTCCGACGAGTTACATTGGTCTCGTGGGAGGTGTTGGTGCCACCCACGGGGACGTTCGGGGGCTGTTTCCGGTTTTCACCCTCTAACGCCATGTTTTTAAGCCTAAGTGTAGAAATTTGCAAATTATCGCCGTACTCTCAAACCGGGAGTCCCGCGGCTGCGGGGTCAGTTCCGACGAGTTACATTGGTCCCGTGGGAGGTGTTGGTGCCACCCACGGGGACGTTCGGGGGCTGTTTCGGGTTTTCACCCTCTAACGCCATGTTTTTAAGCCTAAGTGTAGAAATTTGCAAATTATCGCCGTACTCTCAAACCGGGAGTCCCGCGGCTGCGGGGTCAGTTCCGACGAGTTACATTGGTCCCGTGGGAGGTGTTGGTGCCACCCACGGGGACGTTCGGGGGCTGTTTCGGGTTTTCACCCTCTAACGCCATGTTTTTAAGCCTAAGTGTAGAAATTTGCAAATTATCGCCGTACTCTCAAACCGGGAGTCCCGCGGCTGCGGGGTCAGTTCCGACGAGTTACATTGGTCCCGTGGGAGGTGTTGGTGCCACCCACGGGGACGTTCGGGGGCTGTTTCGGGTTTTCACCCTCTAACGCCATGTTTTGCTTAAGTCTACAAATATGCAAATTATCGCCGTACTCTCAAACCGAGAGTCCCGCGGCTGCGGGGTCAGTTCCTACGAGTTACATTGGTCCCGTGGGAGGTGTTGGTGCCACCCACGGGGACGTTCGGGGGCTGTTTCGGGTTTTCACCCTCTAACGCCATGTTTTTAAGCCTAAGTGTAGAAATTTGAAAATTATCGCCGTATTCTCAAACCGGGAGTCCCGCGGCTGCGGGGTCAGTTCCGACGAGTTACATTGGTCCCGTGGGAGGTGTTGGTGCCACCCACGTGGACGTTCGGGGGCTGTTTCGGGTTTTCACCCTCTAACGCCATGTTTTTAAGCCTAAGTGTAGAAATTTGCAAATTATCGCCGTACTCTCAAACCGGGAGTCCCGCGGCTGCGGGGTCAGTTCCGACGAGTTACATTGGTCCCGTGGGAGGTGTTGGTGCCACCCACGGGGACGTTCGGGGGCTGTTTCGGGTTTTCACCCTCTAACGCCATGTTTTTAAGCCTAAGTGTAGAAATTTGCAAATTATCGCCGTACTCTCAAACCGGGAGTCCCGCGGCTGCGGGGTCAGTTCCGACGAGTTACATTGGTCCCGTGGGAGGTGTTGGTGCCACCCACGGGGACGTTCGGGGGCTGTTTCGGGTTTTCACCCTCTAACGCCATGTTTTTAAGCCTAAGTGTAGAAATTTGCAAATTATCGCCGTACTCTCAAACCGGGAGTCCCGCGGCTGCGGGGTCAGTTCCGACGAGTTACATTGGTCCCGTGGGAGGTGTTGGTGCCACCCACGGGGACGTTCGGGGGCTGTTTCGGGTTTTCACCCTCTAACGCCATGTTTTTAAGCCTAAGTGTAGAAATTTGCAAATTATCGCCGTACTCTCAAACCGGGAGTCCCGCGGCTGCGGGGTCAGTTCCTACGAGTTACATTGGTCCCGTGGGAGGTGTTGGTGCCACCCACGGGGACGTTCGGGGGCTGTTTCGGGTTTTCACCCTCTACCGCCATGTTTTTAAGCCTAAGTGTAGAAATTTGCAAATTATCGCCGTACTCTCAAACCGGGAGTCCCGCGGCTGCGGGGTTAGTTCCAACGAGTTACATTGGTCCCGTGGGAGGTGTTGGTGCCACCCACGGGGACGTTCGGGGGCTGTTTCGGGTTTTCACCCTCTAACGCCATGTTTTTAAGCCTAAGTGTAGAAATTTGCAAATTATCGCCGTACTCTCAAACCGGGAGTCCCGCGGCTGCGGGGTCAGTTCCGACGAGTTACATTGGTCCCGTGGGAGGTGTTGGTGCCACCCACGGGGACGTTCGGGGGCTGTTTCGGGTTTTCACCCTCTAACGCCATGTTTTTAAGCCTAAGTGTAGAAATTTGCAAATTATCGCCGTACTCTCAAACCGGGAGTCCCGCGGCTGCGGGGTCAGTTCCGACGAGTTACATTGGTCCCGTGGGAGGTGTTGGTGCCACCCACGGGGACGTTCGGGGGCTGTTTCGGGTTTTCACCCTCTAACGCCATGTTTTTAAGCCTAAGTGTAGAAATTTGCAAATTATCGCCGTACTCTCAAACCGGGAGTCCCGCGGCTGCGGGGTCAGTTCCGACGAGTTACATTGGTCCCGTGGGAGGTGTTGGTGCCACCCACGGGGACGTTCGGGGGCTGTTTCGGGTTTTCACCCTCTAACGCCATGTTTTTAAGCCTAAGTGTAGAAATTTGCAAATTATCGCCGTACTCTCAAACCGGGAGTCCCGCGGCTGCGGGGTCAGTTCCGACGAGTTACATTGGTCCCGTGGGAGGTGTTGGTGCCACCCACGGGGACGTTCGGGGGCTGTTTCGGGTTTTCACCCTCTAACGCCATGTTTTGCTTAAGTGTAGAAATTTGCAAATTATCGCCGTACTCTCAAACCGGGAGTCCCGCGGCTGCGGGGTCAGTTCCGACGAGTTACATTGGTCCCGTGGGAGGTGTTGGTGCCACCCACGGGGACGTTCGGGGGCTGTTTCGGGTTTTCACCCTCTAACGCCATGTTTTGCTTAAGTGTAGAAATTTGCAAATTATCGCCGTACTCTCAAACCGGGAGTCCCGCGGCTGCGGGGTCAGTTCCGACGAGTTACATTGGTCCCGTGGGAGGTGTTGGTGCCACCCACGGAGACGTTCGGGGGCTGTTTTGGGTTTTCACCCTCTAACGCCATGTTTTGAAGCCTAAGTGTAGAAATTTGCAAATTATCGCCGTACTCTCAAACCGGGAGTCCCGCGGCTGCGGGGTCAGTTCCGACGAGTTACATTGGTCTCGTGGGAGGTGTTGGTGCCACCCACGGGGACGTTCGGGGGCTGTTTCGGGTTTTCACCCTCTAACGCCATGTTTTGCTTAAGTCTACAAATATGCAAATTATCGCCGTACTCTCAAACCGAGAGTCTCGCGGCTGCGGGGTCAGTTCCTACGAGTTACATTGGTCCCGTGAGAGGTGTTGGTGCCACCCACGGGGACGTTCGGGGGCTGTTTCGGGTTTTCACCCTCTAGCGCCATGTTTTTAAGCCTAAGTGTAGAAATTTGCAAATTATCGCCGTACTCTCAAACCGGGAGTCCCACGGCTGCGGGGTCAGTTCCGACGAGTTACATTGGTCCCGTGGGAGGTGTTGGTGCCACCCACGGGGACGTTCGGGGGCTGTTTCGGGTTTTCACCCTCTAACGCCATGTTTTTAAGCCTAAGTGTAGAAATTTGCAAATTATCGCCGTACTCTCAAACCGGGAGTCCCGCGGCTGCGGGGTCAGTTCCGACGAGTTACATTGGTCCCGTGGGAGGTGTTGGTGCCACCCACGGGGACGTTCGGGGGCTGTTTCGGGTTTTCACCCTCTAACGCCATGTTTTGCTTAAGTGTAGAAATTTGCAAATTATCGCCGTACTCTCAAACCGGGAGTCCCGCGGCTGCGGGGTCAGTTCCGACGAGTTACATTGGTCCCGTGGGAGGTGTTGGTGCCACCCACGGGGACGTTCGGGGGCTGTTTCGGGTTTTCACCCTCTAACGCCATGTTTTGCTTAAGTGTAGAAATTTGCAAATTATCGCCGTACTCTCAAACCGGGAGTCCCGCGGCTGCGGGGTCAGTTCCGACGAGTTACATTGGTCCCGTGGGAGGTGTTGGTGCCACCCACGGAGACGTTCGGGGGCTGTTTTGGGTTTTCACCCTCTAACGCCATGTTTTGAAGCCTAAGTGTAGAAATTTGCAAATTATCGCCGTACTCTCAAACCGGGAGTCCCGCGGCTGCGGGGTCAGTTCCGACGAGTTACATTGGTCTCGTGGGAGGTGTTGGTGCCACCCACGGGGACGTTCGGGGGCTGTTTCGGGTTTTCACCCTCTAACGCCATGTTTTGCTTAAGTCTACAAATATGCAAATTATCGCCGTACTCTCAAACCGAGAGTCCCGCGGCTGCGGGGTTAGTTCCAACGAGTTACATTGGTCCCGTGGGAGGTGTTGGTGCCACCCACGGGTACGTTCGGGGGCTGTTTCGGGTTTTCACCCTCTAACGCCATGTTTTTAAGCCTAAGTGTAGAAATTTGCAAATTATCGCCGTACTCTCAAACCGGGAGTCCCGCGGCTGCGGGGGTTCAGTTCCGACGAGTTACATTGGTCCCGTGGGAGGTGTTGGTGCCACCCACGGGGACGTTCGGGGGCTGTTTCGGGTTTTCACCCTCTAACGCCATGTTTTTAAGCCTAAGTGTAGAAATTTGCAAATTATCGCCGTACTCTCAAACCGGGAGTCCCGCGGCTGCGGGGTCAGTTCTAACGAGTTACATTGGTCCCGTGGGAGGTGTTGGTGCCACCCACGGGGACGTTCGGGGGCTGTTTCGGGTTTTCACCCTCTAACGCCATGTTTTTAAGCCTAAGTGTAGAAATTTGCAAATTATCGCCGTACTCTCAAACCGGGAGTCCCGCGGCTGCGGGGTCAGTTCCGACGAGTTACATTGGTCCCGTGGGAGGTGTTGGTGCCACCCACGGGGACGTTCGGGGGCTGTTTCGGGTTTTCACCCTCTAACGCCATGTTTTTAAGCCTAAGTGTAGAAATTTGCAAATTATCGCCGTACTCTCAAACCGGGAGTCCCGCGGCTGCGGGGTCAGTTCCGACGAGTTACATTGGTCCCGTGGGAGGTGTTGGTGCCACCCACGGGGACGTTCGGGGGCTGTTTCGGGTTTTCACCCTCTAACGCCATGTTTTTAAGCCTAAGTGTAGAAATTTGCAAATTATCGCCGTACTCTCAAACCGGGAGTCCCGCGGCTGCGGGGTCAGTTCCGACGAGTTACATTGGTCCCGTGGGAGGTGTTGGTGCCACCCACGGGGACGTTCGGGGGCTGTTTCGGGTTTTCACCCTCTAACGCCATGTTTTTAAGCCTAAGTGTAGAAATTTGAAAATTATCGCCGTACTCTCAAACCGGGAGTCCCGCGGCTGCGGGGTCAGTTCCGACGAGTTACATTGGTCCCGTGGGAGGTGTTGGTGCCACCCACGTGGACGTTCGGGGGCTGTTTCGGGTTTTCACCCTCTAACGCCATGTTTTTAAGCCTAAGTGTAGAAATTTGCAAATTATCGCCGTACTCTCAAACCGGGAGTCCCGCGGCTGCGGGGTCAGTTCCGACGAGTTACATTGGTCCCGTGGGAGGTGTTGGTGCCACCCACGGGGACGTTCGGGGGCTGTTTCGGGTTTTCACCCTCTAACGCCATGTTTTGCTTAAGTGTAGAAATTTGCAAATTATCGCCGTACTCTCAAACCGGGAGTCCCGCGGCTGCGGGGTCAGTTCCGACGAGTTACATTGGTACCGTGGGAGGTGTTGGTGCCACCCACGGGGACGTTCGGGGGCTGTTTCGGGTTTTCACCCTCTAACGCCATGTTTTTAAGCCTAAGTGTAGAAATTTGCAAATTATCGCCGTACTCTCAAACCGGGAGTCCCGCGGCTGCGGGGTCAGTTCCGACGAGTTACATTGGCCCCGTGGGAGGTGTTGGTGCCACCCACGGGGACGTTCGGGGGCTGTTTCGGGTTTTCACCCTCTAACGCCATGTTTTTAAGCCTAAGTGTAGAAATTTGCAAATTATCGCCGTACTCTCAAACCGGGAGTCCCGCGGCTGCGGGGTCAGTTCCGACGAGTTACATTGGTCCCGTGGGAGGTGTTGGTGCCACCCACGGGGACGTTCGGGGGCTGTTTCGGGTTTTCACCCTCTAACGCCATGTTTTTAAGCCTAAGTGTAGAAATTTGCAAATTATCGCCGTACTCTCAAACCGGGAGTCCCGCGGCTGCGGGGTCAGTTCCGACGAGTTACATTGGTCCCGTGGGAGGTGTTGGTGCCACCCACGGGACGTTCGGGGGCTGTTTCGGGTTTTCACCCTCTAACGCCATGTTTTGCTTAAGTCTACAAATATGCAAATTATCGCCGTACTCTCAAACCGAGAGTCCCGCGGCTGCGGGGTCAGTTCCTACGAGTTACATTGGTCCCGTGGGAGGTGTTGGTGCCACCCACGGGGACGTTCGGGGGCTGTTTTGGGTTTTCACCCTCTAACGCCATGTTTTTAAGCCTAAGTGTAGAAATTTGAAAATTATCGTCGTACTCTCAAACCGGGAGTCCCGCGGCTGCGGGGTCAGTTCCGACGAGTTACATTGGTCCCGTGGGAGGTGTTGGTGCCACCCACGGGGACGTTCGGGGGCTGTTTCGGGTTTTCACCCTCTAACGCCATGTTTTTAAGCCTAAGTGTAGAAATTTGCAAATTATCGCCGTACTCTCAAACCGGGAGTCCCGCGGCTGCGGGGTCAGTTCCGACGAGTTACATTGGTCCCGTGGGAGGTGTTGGTGCCACCCACGGGGACGTTCGGGGGCTGTTTCGGGTTTTCACCCTCTAACGCCATGTTTTGCTTAAGTGTAGAAATTTGCAAATTATCGTCGTACTCTCAAACCGGGAGTCCCGCGGCTGCGGGGTCAGTTCCGACGAGTTACATTGGTACCGTGGGAGGTGTTGGTGCCACCCACGGGGACGTTCGGGGGCTGTTTCGGGTTTTCACCCTCTAACGCCATGTTTTTAAGCCTAAGTGTAGAAATTTGCAAATTATCGCCGTACTCTCAAACCGGGAGTCCCGCGGCTGCGGGGTCAGTTCCGACGAGTTACATTGGTCCCGTGGGAGGTGTTGGTGCCACCCACGGGGACGTTCGGGGGCTGTTTCGGGTTTTCACCCTCTAACGCCATGTTTTTAAGCCTAAGTGTAGAAATTTGCAAATTATCGCCGTACTCTCAAACCGGGAGTCCCGCGGCTGCGGGGTCAGTTCCGACAAGTTACATTGGTCCCGTGGGAGGTGTTGGTGCCACCCACGGGGACGTTCGGGGGCTGTTTCGGGTTTTCACCCTCTAACGCCATGTTTTTAAGCCTAAGTGTAGAAATTTGCAAATTATCGCCGTACTCTCAAACCGGGAGTCCCGCGGCTGCGGGGTCAGTTCCGACGAGTTACATTGGTCCCGTGGGAGGTGTTGGTGCCACCCACGGGGACGTTCGGGGGCTGTTTCGGGTTTTCACCCTCTAACGCCATGTTTTGCTTAAGTGTAGAAATTTGCAAATTATCGCCGTACTCTCAAACCGGGAGTCCCGCGGCTGCGGGGTCAGTTCCGACGAGTTACATTGGTACCGTGGGAGGTGTTGGTGCCACACACGGGGACGTTCGGGGGCTGTTTCGGGTTTTCACCCTCTAACGCCATGTTTTTAAGCCTGAGTGTAGAAATTTGCAAATTATCGCCGTACTCTCAAACCGGGAGTCCCGCGGCTGCGGGGTCAGTTCCGACGCGTTACATTGGTCCCGTGGGAGGTGTTGGTGCCACCCACGGGGACGTTCGGGGGCTGTTTCGGGTTTTCACCCTCTAACGCCATGTTTTTAAGCCTAAGTGTAGAAATTTGCAAATTATCGCCGTACTCTCAAACCGGGAGTCCCGCGGCTACGGGGTCAGTTCCGACGAGTTACATTGGTCCCGTGGGAGGTGTTGGTGCCACCCACGGGGACGTTCGGGGGCTGTTTCGGGTTTTCACCCTCTAACGCCATGTTTTTAAGCCTAAGTGTAGAAATTTGCAAATTATCGCCGTACTCTCAAACCGGGAGTCCCGCGGCTGCGGGGTCAGTTCCGACGAGTTACATTGGTCCCGTGGGAGGTGTTGGTGCCACCCACGGGGACGTTCGGGAGCTGTTTCGGGTTTTCACCCTCTAACGCCATGTTTTTAAGCCTAAGTGTAGAAATTTGCAAATTATCGCCGTACTCTCAAACCGAGAGTCCCGCGGCTGCGGGGTCAGTTCCTACGAGTTACATTGGTCCCGTGGGAGGTGTTGGTGCCACCCACGGGGACGTTCGGGGGCTATTTCGGGTTTTCACCCTCTAACGCCATGTTTTGCATAAGTGTAGAAATTTGCAAATTATCACCGTACTCTCAAACCGGGAGTCCCGCGGCTGCGGGGTCAGTTCCGACGAGTTACATTGGTCCCGTGGGAGGTGTTGGTGCCACCCACGGGGACGTTCGGGGGCTGTTTCGGGTTTTCACCCTCTAACGCCATGTTTTGCTTAAGTGTAGAAATTTGCAAATTATCGTCGTACTCTCAAACCGGGAGTCCCGCGGCTGCGGGGTCAGTTCCGACGAGTTACATTGGTACCGTGGGAGGTGTTGGTGCCACCCACGGGGACGTTCGGGGGCTGTTTCGGGTTTTCACCCTCTAACGCCATGTTTTTAAGCCTAAGTGTAGAAATTTGCAAATTATCGCCGTACTCTCAAACCGGGAGTCCCGCGGCTGCGGGGTCAGTTCCGACGAGTTACATTGGTCCCGTGGGAGGTGTTGGTGCCACCCACGGGGACGTTCGGGGGCTGTTTCGGGTTTTCACCCTCTAACGCCATGTTTTTAAGCCTAAGTGTAGAAATTTGCAAATTATCGCCGTACTCTCAAACCGGGAGTCCCGCGGCTGCGGGGTCAGTTCCGACGAGTTACATTGGTCCCGTGGGAGGTGTTGGTGCCACCCACGGGGACGTTCGGGGGCTGTTTCGGGTTTTCACCCTCTAACGCCATGTTTTTAAGCCTAAGTGTAGAAATTTGCAAATTATCGCCGTACTCTCAAACCGGGAGTCCCGCGGCTGCGGGGTCAGTTCCGACGAGTTACATTGGTCCCGTGGGAGGTGTTGGTGCCACCCACGGGGACGTTCGGGGGCTGTTTCGGGTTTTCACCCTCTAACGCCATGTTTTGCTTAAGTGTAGAAATTTGCAAATTATCGCCGTACTCTCAAACCGGGAGTCCCGCGGCTGCGGGGTCAGTTCCGACGAGTTACATTGGTACCGTGGGAGGTGTTGGTGCCACACACGGGGACGTTCGGGGGCTGTTTCGGGTTTTCACCCTCTAACGCCATGTTTTTAAGCCTGAGTGTAGAAATTTGCAAATTATCGCCGTACTCTCAAACCGGGAGTCCCGCGGCTGCGGGGTCAGTTCCGACGCGTTACATTGGTCCCGTGGGAGGTGTTGGTGCCACCCACGGGGACGTTCGGGGGCTGTTTCGGGTTTTCACCCTCTAACGCCATGTTTTTAAGCCTAAGTGTAGAAATTTGCAAATTATCGCCGTACTCTCAAACCGGGAGTCCCGCGGCTACGGGGTCAGTTCCGACGAGTTACATTGGTCCCGTGGGAGGTGTTGGTGCCACCCACGGGGACGTTCGGGGGCTGTTTCGGGTTTTCACCCTCTAACGCCATGTTTTTAAGCCTAAGTGTAGAAATTTGCAAATTATCGCCGTACTCTCAAACCGGGAGTCCCGCGGCTGCGGGGTCAGTTCCGACGAGTTACATTGGTCCCGTGGGAGGTGTTGGTGCCACCCACGGGGACGTTCGGGAGCTGTTTCGGGTTTTCACCCTCTAACGCCATGTTTTTAAGCCTAAGTGTAGAAATTTGCAAATTATCGCCGTACTCTCAAACCGAGAGTCCCGCGGCTGCGGGGTCAGTTCCTACGAGTTACATTGGTCCCGTGGGAGGTGTTGGTGCCACCCACGGGGACGTTCGGGGGCTATTTCGGGTTTTCACCCTCTAACGCCATGTTTTGCATAAGTGTAGAAATTTGCAAATTATCACCGTACTCTCAAACCGGGAGTCCCGCGGCTGCGGGGTCAGTTCCGACGAGTTACATTGGTCCCGTGGGAGGTGTTGGTGCCACCCACGGGGACGTTCGGTGGCTGTTTCGGGTTTTCACCCTCTAACGCCATGTTTTTAAGCCTAAGTGAAAAAATTTGCAAATTATCGCCGTACTCTCAAACCGGGAGTCCCGCGGCTACGGGGTCAGTTCCGACGAGTTACATTGGTCCCGTGGGAGGTGTTGGTGCCACCCACGGGGACGTTCGGGGGCTGTTTCGGGTTTTCACCCTCTAACGCCATGTTTTTAAGCCTAAGTGTAGAAATTTGCAAATTATAGCCGTACTCTCAAACCGAGAGTCCCGCGGCTGCGGGGTCAGTTCCTACGAGTTACATTGGTCCCGTGGGAGGTGTTGGTGCCACCCACGGGGACGTTCGGGGGCTGTTTCGGGTTTTCACCCTCTAACGCCATGTTTTTAAGCCTAAGTGTAGAAATTTGCAAATTATCGCCGTACTCTCAAACCGGGAGTCCCGCGGCTGCGGGGTCAGTTCCGACGAGTTACATTGGTCCCGTGGGAGGTCTTGGTGCCACCCACGGGGACGTTCGGGGGCTGTTTCGGGTTTTCACCCTCTAACGCCATGTTTTTAAGCCTAAGTGTAGAAATTTGCAAATTATCGCCGTACTCTCAAACCGGGAGTCCCGCGGCTGCGGGGTCAGTTCCGACGAGTTACATTGGTCCCGTGGGAGGTGTTGGTGCCACCCACGGGGACGTTCGGGGGCTGTTTCGGGTTTTCACCCTCTAACGCCATGTTTTTAAGCCTAAGTGTAGAAATTTGCAAATTATCGCCGTACTCTCAAACCGGGAGTCCCGCGGCTGCGGGGTCAGTTCCTACGAGTTACATTGGTCCCGTGGGAGGTGTTGGTGCCACCCACGGGGACGTTCGGGGGCTGTTTCGGGTTTTCACCCTCTACCGCCATGTTTTTAAGCCTAAGTGTAGAAATTTGCAAATTATCGCCGTACTCTCAAACCGGGAGTCCCGCGGCTGCGGGGTTATTCCAACGAGTTACATTGGTCCCGTGGGAGGTGTTGGTGCCACCCACGGGGACGTTCGGGGGCTGTTTCGGGTTTTCACCCTCTAACGCCATGTTTTTAAGCCTAAGTGTAGAAATTTGCAAATTATCGCCGTACTCTCAAACCGGGAGTCCCGCGGCTGCGGGGTCAGTTCCGACGAGTTACATTGGTCCCGTGGGAGGTGTTGGTGCCACCCACGGGGACGTTCGGGGGCTGTTTCGGGTTTTCACCCTCTAACGCCATGTTTTTAAGCCTAAGTGTAGAAATTTGCAAATTATCGCCGTACTCTCAAACCGGGAGTCCCGCGGCTGCGGGGTCAGTTCCGACGAGTTACATTGGTCCCGTGGGAGGTGTTGGTGCCACCCACGGGGACGTTCGGGGGCTGTTTCGGGTTTTCACCCTCTAACGCCATGTTTTTAAGCCTAAGTGTAGAAATTTGCAAATTATCGCCGTACTCTCAAACCGGGAGTCCCGCGGCTGCGGGGTCAGTTCCGACGAGTTACATTGGTCCCGTGGGAGGTGTTGGTGCCACCCACGGGGACGTTCGGGGGCTGTTTCGGGTTTTCACCCTCTAACGCCATGTTTTTAAGCCTAAGTGTAGAAATTTGCAAATTATCGCCGTACTCTCAAACCGGGAGTCCCGCGGCTGCGGGGTCAGTTCCGACGAGTTACATTGGTCCCGTGGGAGGTGTTGGTGCCACCCACGGGGACGTTCGGGGGCTGTTTCGGGTTTTCACCCTCTAACGCCATGTTTTGCTTAAGTGTAGAAATTTGCAAATTATCGCCGTACTCTCAAACCGGGAGTCCCGCGGCTGCGGGGTCAGTTCCGACGAGTTACATTGGTCCCGTGGGAGGTGTTGGTGCCACCCACGGGGACGTTCGGGGGCTGTTTCGGGTTTTCACCCTCTAACGCCATGTTTTGCTTAAGTGTAAAAATTTGCAAATTATCGCCGTACTCTCAAACCGGGAGTCCCGCGGCTGCGGGGTCAGTTCCGACGAGTTACATTGGTCCCGTGGGAGGTGTTGGTGCCACCCACGGAGACGTTCGGGGGCTGTTTTGGGTTTTCACCCTCTAACGCCATGTTTTGAAGCCTAAGTGTAGAAATTTGCAAATTATCGCCGTACTCTCAAACCGGGAGTCCCGCGGCTGCGGGGTCAGTTCCGACGAGTTACATTGGTCTCGTGGGAGGTGTTGGTGCCACCCACGGGGACGTTCGGGGGCTGTTTCGGGTTTTCACCCTCTAACGCCATGTTTTGCTTAAGTCTACAAATATGCAAATTATCGCCGTACTCTCAAACCGAGAGTCTCGCGGCTGCGGGGTCAGTTCCTACGAGTTACATTGGTCCCGTGAGAGGTGTTGGTGCCACCCACGGGGACGTTCGGGGGCTGTTTCGGGTTTTCACCCTCTAGCGCCATGTTTTTAAGCCTAAGTGTAGAAATTTGCAAATTATCGCCGTACTCTCAAACCGGGAGTCCCACGGCTGCGGGGTCAGTTCCGACGAGTTACATTGGTCCCGTGGGAGGTGTTGGTGCCACCCACGGGGACGTTCGGGGGCTGTTTCGGGTTTTCACCCTCTAACGCCATGTTTTTAAGCCTAAGTGTAGAAATTTGCAAATTATCGCCGTACTCTCAAACCGGGAGTCCCGCGGCTGCGGGGTCAGTTCCGACGAGTTACATTGGTCCCGTGGGAGGTGTTGGTGCCACCCACGGGGACGTTCGGGGGCTGTTTCGGGTTTTCACCCTCTAACGCCATGTTTTGCTTAAGTGTAGAAATTTGCAAATTATCGCCGTACTCTCAAACCGGGAGTCCCGCGGCTGCGGGGTCAGTTCCGACGAGTTACATTGGTCCCGTGGGAGGTGTTGGTGCCACCCACGGGGACGTTCGGGGGCTGTTTCGGGTTTTCACCCTCTAACGCCATGTTTTGCTTAAGTGTAGAAATTTGCAAATTATCGCCGTACTCTCAAACCGGGAGTCCCGCGGCTGCGGGGTCAGTTCCGACGAGTTACATTGGTCCCGTGGGAGGTGTTGGTGCCACCCACGGAGACGTTCGGGGGCTGTTTTGGGTTTTCACCCTCTAACGCCATGTTTTGAAGCCTAAGTGTAGAAATTTGCAAATTATCGCCGTACTCTCAAACCGGGAGTCCCGCGGCTGCGGGGTCAGTTCCGACGAGTTACATTGGTCTCGTGGGAGGTGTTGGTGCCACCCACGGGGACGTTCGGGGGCTGTTTCGGGTTTTCACCCTCTAACGCCATGTTTTGCTTAAGTCTACAAATATGCAAATTATCGCCGTACTCTCAAACCGAGAGTCCCGCGGCTGCGGGGTTAGTTCCAACGAGTTACATTGGTCCCGTGGGAGGTGTTGGTGCCACCCACGGGTACGTTCGGGGGCTGTTTCGGGTTTTCACCCTCTAACGCCATGTTTTTAAGCCTAAGTGTAGAAATTTGCAAATTATCGCCGTACTCTCAAACCGGGAGTCCCGCGGCTGCGGGGGGTCAGTTCCGACGAGTTACATTGGTCCCGTGGGAGGTGTTGGTGCCACCCACGGGGACGTTCGGGGGCTGTTTCGGGTTTTCACCCTCTAACGCCATGTTTTTAAGCCTAAGTGTAGAAATTTGCAAATTATCGCCGTACTCTCAAACCGGGAGTCCCGCGGCTGCGGGGTCAGTTCTAACGAGTTACATTGGTCCCGTGGGAGGTGTTGGTGCCACCCACGGGGACGTTCGGGGGCTGTTTCGGGTTTTCACCCTCTAACGCCATGTTTTTAAGCCTAAGTGTAGAAATTTGCAAATTATCGCCGTACTCTCAAACCGGGAGTCCCGCGGCTGCGGGGTCAGTTCCGACGAGTTACATTGGTCCCGTGGGAGGTGTTGGTGCCACCCACGGGGACGTTCGGGGGCTGTTTCGGGTTTTCACCCTCTAACGCCATGTTTTTAAGCCTAAGTGTAGAAATTTGCAAATTATCGCCGTACTCTCAAACCGGGAGTCCCGCGGCTGCGGGGTCAGTTCCGACGAGTTACATTGGTCCCGTGGGAGGTGTTGGTGCCACCCACGGGGACGTTCGGGGGCTGTTTCGGGTTTTCACCCTCTAACGCCATGTTTTTAAGCCTAAGTGTAGAAATTTGCAAATTATCGCCGTACTCTCAAACCGGGAGTCCCGCGGCTGCGGGGTCAGTTCCGACGAGTTACATTGGTCCCGTGGGAGGTGTTGGTGCCACCCACGGGGACGTTCGGGGGCTGTTTCGGGTTTTCACCCTCTAACGCCATGTTTTGCTTAAGTCTACAAATATGCAAATTATCGCCGTACTCTCAAACCGAGAGTCCCGCGGCTGCGGGGTCAGTTCCTACGAGTTACATTGGTCCCGTGGGAGGTGTTGGTGCCACCCACGGGGACGTTCGGGGGCTGTTTCGGGTTTTCACCCTCTAACGCCATGTTTTTAAGCCTAAGTGTAGAAATTTGAAAATTATCGCCGTACTCTCAAACCGGGAGTCCCGCGGCTGCGGGGTCAGTTCCGACGAGTTACATTGGTCCCGTGGGAGGTGTTGGTGCCACCCACGTGGACGTTCGGGGGCTGTTTCGGGTTTTCACCCTCTAACGCCATGTTTTTAAGCCTAAGTGTAGAAATTTGCAAATTATCGCCGTACTCTCAAACCGGGAGTCCCGCGGCTGCGGGGTCAGTTCCGACGAGTTACATTGGTCCCGTGGGAGGTGTTGGTGCCACCCACGGGGACGTTCGGGGGCTGTTTCGGGTTTTCACCCTCTAACGCCATGTTTTGCTTAAGTGTAGAAATTTGCAAATTATCGCCGTACTCTCAAACCGGGAGTCCCGCGGCTGCGGGGTCAGTTCCGACGAGTTACATTGGTACCGTGGGAGGTGTTGGTGCCACCCACGGGGACGTTCGGGGGCTGTTTCGGGTTTTCACCCTCTAACGCCATGTTTTTAAGCCTAAGTGTAGAAATTTGCAAATTATCGCCGTACTCTCAAACCGGGAGTCCCGCGGCTGCGGGGTCAGTTCCGACGAGTTACATTGGTCCCGTGGGAGGTGTTGGTGCCACCCACGGGGACGTTCGGGGGCTGTTTCGGGTTTTCACCCTCTAACGCCATGTTTTTAAGCCTAAGTGTAGAAATTTGCAAATTATCGCCGTACTCTCAAACCGGGAGTCCCGCGGCTGCGGGGTCAGTTCCGACGAGTTACATTGGTCCCGTGGGAGGTGTTGGTGCCACCCACGGGGACGTTCGGGGGCTGTTTCGGGTTTTCACCCTCTAACGCCATGTTTTTAAGCCTAAGTGTAGAAATTTGCAAATTATCGCCGTACTCTCAAACCGGGAGTCCCGCGGCTGCGGGGTCAGTTCCGACGAGTTACATTGGTCCCGTGGGAGGTGTTGGTGCCACCCACGGGACGTTCGGGGGCTGTTTCGGGTTTTCACCCTCTAACGCCATGTTTTGCTTAAGTCTACAAATATGCAAATTATCGCCGTACTCTCAAACCGAGAGTCCCGCGGCTGCGGGGTCAGTTCCTACGAGTTACATTGGTCCCGTGGGAGGTGTTGGTGCCACCCACGGGGACGTTCGGGGGCTGTTTTGGGTTTTCACCCTCTAACGCCATGTTTTTAAGCCTAAGTGTAGAAATTTGAAAATTATCGTCGTACTCTCAAACCGGGAGTCCCGCGGCTGCGGGGTCAGTTCCGACGAGTTACATTGGTCCCGTGGGAGGTGTTGGTGCCACCCACGGGGACGTTCGGGGGCTGTTTCGGGTTTTCACCCTCTAACGCCATGTTTTTAAGCCTAAGTGTAGAAATTTGCAAATTATCGCCGTACTCTCAAACCGGGAGTCCCGCGGCTGCGGGGTCAGTTCCGACGAGTTACATTGGTCCCGTGGGAGGTGTTGGTGCCACCCACGGGGACGTTCGGGGGCTGTTTCGGGTTTTCACCCTCTAACGCCATGTTTTGCTTAAGTGTAGAAATTTGCAAATTATCGTCGTACTCTCAAACCGGGAGTCCCGCGGCTGCGGGGTCAGTTCCGACGAGTTACATTGGTACCGTGGGAGGTGTTGGTGCCACCCACGGGGACGTTCGGGGGCTGTTTCGGGTTTTCACCCTCTAACGCCATGTTTTTAAGCCTAAGTGTAGAAATTTGCAAATTATCGCCGTACTCTCAAACCGGGAGTCCCGCGGCTGCGGGGTCAGTTCCGACGAGTTACATTGGTCCCGTGGGAGGTGTTGGTGCCACCCACGGGGACGTTCGGGGGCTGTTTCGGGTTTTCACCCTCTAACGCCATGTTTTTAAGCCTAAGTGTAGAAATTTGCAAATTATCGCCGTACTCTCAAACCGGGAGTCCCGCGGCTGCGGGGTCAGTTCCGACGAGTTACATTGGTCCCGTGGGAGGTGTTGGTGCCACCCACGGGGACGTTCGGGGGCTGTTTCGGGTTTTCACCCTCTAACGCCATGTTTTTAAGCCTAAGTGTAGAAATTTGCAAATTATCGCCGTACTCTCAAACCGGGAGTCCCGCGGCTGCGGGGTCAGTTCCGACGAGTTACATTGGTCCCGTGGGAGGTGTTGGTGCCACCCACGGGGACGTTCGGGGGCTGTTTCGGGTTTTCACCCTCTAACGCCATGTTTTGCTTAAGTGTAGAAATTTGCAAATTATCGCCGTACTCTCAAACCGGGAGTCCCGCGGCTGCGGGGTCAGTTCCGACGAGTTACATTGGTACCGTGGGAGGTGTTGGTGCCACACACGGGGACGTTCGGGGGCTGTTTCGGGTTTTCACCCTCTAACGCCATGTTTTTAAGCCTGAGTGTAGAAATTTGCAAATTATCGCCGTACTCTCAAACCGGGAGTCCCGCGGCTGCGGGGTCAGTTCCGACGCGTTACATTGGTCCCGTGGGAGGTGTTGGTGCCACCCACGGGGACGTTCGGGGGCTGTTTCGGGTTTTCACCCTCTAACGCCATGTTTTTAAGCCTAAGTGTAGAAATTTGCAAATTATCGCCGTACTCTCAAACCGGGAGTCCCGCGGCTACGGGGTCAGTTCCGACGAGTTACATTGGTCCCGTGGGAGGTGTTGGTGCCACCCACGGGGACGTTCGGGGGCTGTTTCGGGTTTTCACCCTCTAACGCCATGTTTTTAAGCCTAAGTGTAGAAATTTGCAAATTATCGCCGTACTCTCAAACCGGGAGTCCCGCGGCTGCGGGGTCAGTTCCGACGAGTTACATTGGTCCCGTGGGAGGTGTTGGTGCCACCCACGGGGACGTTCGGGAGCTGTTTCGGGTTTTCACCCTCTAACGCCATGTTTTTAAGCCTAAGTGTAGAAATTTGCAAATTATCGCCGTACTCTCAAACCGAGAGTCCCGCGGCTGCGGGGTCAGTTCCTACGAGTTACATTGGTCCCGTGGGAGGTGTTGGTGCCACCCACGGGGACGTTCGGGGGCTATTTCGGGTTTTCACCCTCTAACGCCATGTTTTGCATAAGTGTAGAAATTTGCAAATTATCACCGTACTCTCAAACCGGGAGTCCCGCGGCTGCGGGGTCAGTTCCGACGAGTTACATTGGTCCCGTGGGAGGTGTTGGTGCCACCCACGGGGACGTTCGGTGGCTGTTTCGGGTTTTCACCCTCTAACGCCATGTTTTTAAGCCTAAGTGAAAAAATTTGCAAATTATCGCCGTACTCTCAAACCGGGAGTCCCGCGGCTACGGGGTCAGTTCCGACGAGTTACATTGGTCCCGTGGGAGGTGTTGGTGCCACCCACGGGGACGTTCGGGGGCTGTTTCGGGTTTTCACCCTCTAACGCCATGTTTTTAAGCCTAAGTGTAGAAATTTGCAAATTATCGCCGTACTCTCAAACCGAGAGTCCCGCGGCTGCGGGGTCAGTTCCTACGAGTTACATTGGTCCCGTGGGAGGTGTTGGTGCCACCCACGGGGACGTTCGGGGGCTGTTTCGGGTTTTCACCCTCTAACGCCATGTTTTTAAGCCTAAGTGTAGAAATTTGCAAATTATCGCCGTACTCTCAAACCGGGAGTCCCGCGGCTGCGGGGTCAGTTCCGACGAGTTACATTGGTCCCGTGGGAGGTGTTGGTGCCACCCACGGGGACGTTCGGGGGCTGTTTCGGGTTTTCACCCTCTAACGCCATGTTTTGCTTAAGTGTAGAAATTTGCAAATTATCGTCGTACTCTCAAACCGGGAGTCCCGCGGCTGCGGGGTCAGTTCCGACGAGTTACATTGGTACCGTGGGAGGTGTTGGTGCCACCCACGGGGACGTTCGGGGGCTGTTTCGGGTTTTCACCCTCTAACGCCATGTTTTTAAGCCTAAGTGTAGAAATTTGCAAATTATCGCCGTACTCTCAAACCGGGAGTCCCGCGGCTGCGGGGTCAGTTCCGACGAGTTACATTGGTCCCGTGGGAGGTGTTGGTGCCACCCACGGGGACGTTCGGGGGCTGTTTCGGGTTTTCACCCTCTAACGCCATGTTTTTAAGCCTAAGTGTAGAAATTTGCAAATTATCGCCGTACTCTCAAACCGGGAGTCCCGCGGCTGCGGGGTCAGTTCCGACGCGTTACATTGGTCCCGTGGGAGGTGTTGGTGCCACCCACGGGGACGTTCGGGGGCTGTTTCGGGTTTTCACCCTCTAACGCCATGTTTTTAAGCCTAAGTGTAGAAATTTGCAAATTATCGCCGTACTCTCAAACCGGGAGTCCCGCGGCTACGGGGTCAGTTCCGACGAGTTACATTGGTCCCGTGGGAGGTGTTGGTGCCACCCACGGGGACGTTCGGGGGCTGTTTCGGGTTTTCACCCTCTAACGCCATGTTTTTAAGCCTAAGTGTAGAAATTTGCAAATTATCGCCGTACTCTCAAACCGGGAGTCCCGCGGCTGCGGGGTCAGTTCCGACGAGTTACATTGGTCCCGTGGGAGGTGTTGGTGCCACCCACGGGGACGTTCGGGAGCTGTTTCGGGTTTTCACCCTCTAACGCCATGTTTTTAAGCCTAAGTGTAGAAATTTGCAAATTATCGCCGTACTCTCAAACCGAGAGTCCCGCGGCTGCGGGGTCAGTTCCTACGAGTTACATTGGTCCCGTGGGAGGTGTTGGTGCCACCCACGGGGACGTTCGGGGGCTATTTCGGGTTTTCACCCTCTAACGCCATGTTTTGCATAAGTGTAGAAATTTGCAAATTATCACCGTACTCTCAAACCGGGAGTCCCGCGGCTGCGGGGTCAGTTCCGACGAGTTACATTGGTCCCGTGGGAGGTGTTGGTGCCACCCACGGGGACGTTCGGTGGCTGTTTCGGGTTTTCACCCTCTAACGCCATGTTTTTAAGCCTAAGTGAAAAAATTTGCAAATTATCGCCGTACTCTCAAACCGGGAGTCCCGCGGCTACGGGGTCAGTTCCGACGAGTTACATTGGTCCCGTGGGAGGTGTTGGTGCCACCCACGGGGACGTTCGGGGGCTGTTTCGGGTTTTCACCCTCTAACGCCATGTTTTTAAGCCTAAGTGTAGAAATTTGCAAATTATCGCCGTACTCTCAAACCGAGAGTCCCGCGGCTGCGGGGTCAGTTCCTACGAGTTACATTGGTCCCGTGGGAGGTGTTGGTGCCACCCACGGGGACGTTCGGGGGCTGTTTCGGGTTTTCACCCTCTAACGCCATGTTTTTAAGCCTAAGTGTAGAAATTTGCAAATTATCGCCGTACTCTCAAACCGGGAGTCCCGCGGCTGCGGGGTCAGTTCCTACGAGTTACATTGGTCCCGTGGGAGGTGTTGGTGCCACCCACGGGGACGTTCGGGGGCTGTTTCGGGTTTTCAACCTCTACCGCCATGTTTTTAAGCCTAAGTTTAGAAATTTGCAAATTATCACCGTACTCTCAAACCGAGAGTCCCGCGGCTGCGGGGTCAGTTCCAACGAGTTACATTAGTCCCGTGGGAGGTGTTGGTGCCACCCACGGCGACGTTCGGGGGCTGTTTCGGGTTTTCACCCTCTAACGCCATGTTTTTAAGCCTAAGTGTAGAAATTTGCAAATTATCGCCGTACTCTCAAACTGGGAGTCCCGCGGCTGCGGGGTCAGTTCCGACGAGTTACATTGGTCCCGTGGGAGGTGTTGGTGCCACCCACGGGGACGTTCGGGGGCTGTTTCGGGTTTTCACCCTCTAACGCCATGTTTTTAAGCCTAAGTGTAGAAATTTGCAAATTATCGCCGTACTCTCAAACCGGGAGTCCCGCGGCTGCGGGGTCAGTTCCGACGAGTTACATTGGTCCCGTGGGAGGTGTTGGTGCCACCCACGGGGACGTTCGGGGGCTGTTTCGGGTTTTCACCCTATAACGCCATGTTTTGCTTAAGTCTACAAATATGCAAATTATCGTCGTACTCTCAAACCGAGAGTCCCGCGGCTACGGGGTCAGTTCCTACGAGTTACATTGGTCCCGTGGGAGGTGTTGGTGCCACCCACGGGGACGTTCGGGGGCTGTTTCGGGTTTTCACCCTCTAACGCCATGTTTTTAAGCCTAAGTGTAGAAATTTGCAAATTATCGCCGTACTCTCAAACCGGGAGTCCCGCGGCTGCGGGGTCAGTTCTGACGAGTTACATTGGTCCCGTGGGAGGTGTTGGTGCCACCCACGGGGACGTTCGGGGGCTGTTTCGGGTTTTCACCTTCTAACGCCATGTTTTTAAGCCTAAGTGTAGAAATTTGCAAATTATCGCCGTACTCTCAAACCGGGAGTCCCGCGGCTGCGGGGTCAGTTCCGACGAGTTACATTGGTCCCGTGGGAGGTGTTGGTACCACCCACGGGGACGTTCGGGGGCTGTTTCGGGTTTTCACCCTCTAACGCCATGTTTTGCTTAAGTGTAGAAATTTGCAAATTATCGCCGTACTCTCAAACCGGGAGTCCCGCGGCTGCGGGGTCAGTTCCGACGAGTTACATTGGTCCCGTGGGAGGTGTTGGTGCCACCCACGGAGACGTTCGGGGGCTGTTTTGGGTTTTCACCCTCTAACGCCATGTTTTTAAGCCTAAGTGTAGAAATTTGCAAATTATCGCCGTACTCTCAAACCGGGAGTCCCGCGGCTGCGGGGTCAGTTCCGACGAGTTACATTGGTCTCGTGGGAGGTGTTGGTGCCACCCACGGGGACGTTCGGGGGCTGTTTCGGGTTTTCACCCTCTAACGCCATGTTTTGCTTAAGTCTACAAATATGCAAATTATCGTCGTACTCTCAAACCGAGAGTCTCGCGGCTGCGGGGTCAGTTCCTACGAGTTACATTGGTCCCGTGGGAGGTGTTGGTGCCACCCACGGGGACGTTCGGGGGCTGTTTCGGGTTTTCACCCTCTAGCGCCATGTTTTTAAGCCTAAGTGTAGAAATTTGCAAATTATCGCCGTACTCTCAAACCGGGAGTCCCACGGCTGCGGGGTCAGTTCCGACGAGTTACATTGGTCCCGTGGGAGGTGTTGGTGCCACCCACGGGGACGTTCGTTGGCTGTTTCGGGTTTTCACCCTCTAACGCCATGTTTTTAAGCCTAAGTGTAGAAATTTGCAAATTATCGCCGTACTCTCAAACCGGGAGTCCCGCGGCTGCGGGGTCAGTTCCGACGAGTTACATTGGTCCCGTGGGAGGTGTTGGTGCCACCCACGGGGACGTTCGGGGGCTGTTTCGGGTTTTCACCCTCTAACGCCATGTTTTTAAGCCTAAGTGTAGAAATTTGCAAATTATCGTCGTACTCTCAAACCGGGAGTCCCGCGGCTGCGGGGTCAGTTCCGACGCGTTACATTGGTCCCGTGGGAGGTGTTGGTGCCACCCACGGGGACGTTCGGGGGCTGTTTCGGGTTTTCACCCTCTAACGCCATGTTTTTAAGCCTAAGTGTAGAAATTTGCAAATTATCGCCGTACTCTCAAACCGGGAGTCCCGCGGCTGCGGGGTCAGTTCCGACGAGTTACATTGGTCCCGTGGGAGGTGTTGGTGCCACCCACGGGGACGTTCGGGTGCTGTTTCGGGTTTTCACCCTCTAACGCCATGTTTTTAAGCCTAAGTGTAGAAATTTGCAAATTATCGCCGTACTCTCAAACCGGGAGTCCCGCGGCTGCGGGGTCAGTTCCGACGAGTTACATTGGTCCCGTGGGAGGTGTTGGTGCCACCCACGGGGACGTTCGGGGGCTGTTTCGGGTTTTCACCCTCTAACGCCATGTTTTGCTTAAGTCTACAAATATGCAAATTATCGCCGTACTCTCAAACCGAGAGTCCCGCGGCTGCGGGGTCAGTTCCTACGAGTTACATTGGTCCCGTGGGAGGTGTTGGTGCCACCCACGGGGACGTTCGGGGGCTGTTTCGGGTTTTCACCCTCTAACGCCATGTTTTTAAGCCTAAGTGTAGAAATTTGAAAATTATCGCCGTACTCTCAAACCGGGAGTCCCGCGGCTGCGGGGTCAGTTCCGACGAGTTACATTGGTCCCGTGGGAGGTGTTGGTGCCACCCACCGGGACGTTCGGGGGCTGTTTCGGGTTTTCACCCTCTAACGCCATGTTTTTAAGCCTAAGTGTAGAAATTTGCAAATTATCGCCGTACTCTCAAACCGGGAGTCCCGCGGCTGCGGGGTCAGTTCCGACGAGTTACATTGGTCCCGTGGGAGGTGTTGGTGCCACCCACGGGGACGTTCGGGGGCTGTTTCGGGTTTTCACCCTCTAACGCCATGTTTTGCTTAAGTGTAGAAATTTGCAAATTTTCGCCGTACTCTCAAACCGGGAGTCCCGCGGCTGCGGGGTCAGTTCCGACGAGTTACATTGGTACCGTGGGAGGTGTTGGTGCCACCCACGGGGACGTTCGGGGGCTGTTTCGGGTTTTCACCCTCTAACGCCATGTTTTTAAGCCTAAGTGTAGAAATTTGCAAATTATCGCCGTACTCTCAAACCGGGAGTCCCGCGGCTGCGGGGTCAGTTCCGACGAGTTACATTGGTCCCGTG
Source organism: Sambucus nigra (assembly GCA_949130495.1). Lineage (NCBI taxonomy): Eukaryota > Viridiplantae > Streptophyta > Magnoliopsida > Dipsacales > Adoxaceae > Sambucus > Sambucus nigra. The sequence goes on from OX422220.1 coordinate 526,376,341, forward strand.
GGAGGTGTTGGTGCCACCCACGGGGACGTTCGGGGGCTGTTTCGGGTTTTCACCCTCTAACGCCATGTTTTTAAGCCTAAGTGTAGAAATTTGCAAATTATCGCCGTACTCTCAAACCGGGAGTCCCGCGGCTGCGGGGTCAGTTCCGACGAGTTACATTGGTCCCGTGGGAGGTGTTGGTGCCACCCACGGGGACGTTCGGGGGCTGTTTCGGGTTTTCACCCTCTAACGCCATGTTTTGCTTAAGTGTAGAAATTTGCAAATTATCGCCGTACTCTCAAACCGGGAGTCCCGCGGCTGCGGGGTCAGTTCCGACGAGTTACATTGGTCCCGTGGGAGGTGTTGGTGCCACCCACGGGGACGTTCGGGGGCTGTTTCGGGTTTTCACCCTCTAACGCCATGTTTTGCTTAAGTCTACAAATATGCAAATTATCGCCGTACTCTCAAACCGAGAGTCTCGCGGCTTCGGGGTCAGTTCCTACGAGTTACATTGGTCCCGTGGGAGGTGTTGGTGCCACCCACGGGGACGTTCGGGGGCTGTTTCGGGTTTTCACCCTCTAACGCCATGTTTTTAAGCCTAAGTGTAGAAATTTGCAAATTATCATCGTACTCTCAAACCGGGAGTCCCGCGGCTGCGGGGTCAGTTCCGACGAGTTACATTGGTCCCGTGGGAGGTGTTGGTGCCACCCACGGGGACGTTCGGGGGCTGTTTCGGGTTTTCACCCTCTAACGCCATGTTTTTAAGCCTAAGTGTAGAAATTTGCAAATTATCGCCGTACTCTCAAACCGGGAGTCCCGCGGCTGCGGGGTCAGTTCCGACGAGTTACATTGGTCCCGTGGGAGGTGTTGGTGCCACCCACGGGGACGTTCGGGGGCTGTTTCGGGTTTTCACCCTCTAACGCCATGTTTTGCTTAAGTGTAGAAATTTGCAAATTATCGCCGTACTCTCAAACCGGGAGTCCCGCGGCTGCGGGGTCAGTTCCGACGAGTTACATTGGTCCCGTGGGAGGTGTTGGTGCCACCCACGGGGACGTTCGGGGGCTGTTTCGGGTTTTCACCCTCTAACGCCATGTTTTTAAGCCTAAGTGTAGAAATTTGCAAATTATCGCCGTACTCTCAAACCGGGAGTCCCGCGGCTGCGGGGTCAGTTCCGACGAGTTACATTGGTCCCGTGGGAGGTGTTGGTGCCACCCACGGGGACGTTCGGGGGCTGTTTCGGGTTTTCACCCTCTAACGCCATGTTTTTAAGCCTAAGTGTAGAAATTTGCAAATTATCGCCGTACTCTCAAACCGGGAGTCCCGCGGCTGCGGGGTCAGTTCCGAAGAGTTACATTGGTCCCGTGGGAGGTGTTGGTGCCACCCACGGGGACGTTCGGGGGCTGTTTCGGGTTTTCACCCTCTAACGCCATGTTTTGCTTAAGTCTACAAATATGCAAATTATCGCCGTACTCTCAAACCGGGAGTCCCGCGGCTGCGGGGTCAGTTCCGACGAGTTACATTGGTCCCGTGGGAGGTGTTGGTGCCACCCACGGGGACGTTCGGGGGCTGTTTCGGGTTTTCACCCTCTAACGCCATGTTTTGCTTAAGTCTACAAATATGCAAATTATCGCCGTACTCTCAAACCGAGAGTCCCGCGGCTGCGGGGTCAGTTCCTACGAGTTACATTGGTCCCGTGGGAGGTGTTGGTGCCACCCACGGGGACGTTCGGGGGCTGTTTCGGGTTTTCACCCTCTAACGCCATGTTTTTAAGCCTAAGTGTAGAAATTTGCAAATTATCGCCGTACTCTCAAACCGGGAGTCCCGCGGCTGCAGGGTCAGTTCCGACGAGTTACATTGGTCCCGTGGGAGGTGTTGGTGCCACCCACGGGGACGTTCGGGGGCTGTTTCGGGTTTTCACCCTCTAACGCCATGTTTTTAAGCCTAAGTGTAGAAATTTGCAAATTATCGCCGTACTCTCAAACCGGGAGTCCCGCGGCTGCGGGGTCAGTTCCGAAGAGTTACATTGGTCCCGTGGGAGGTGTTGGTGCCACCCACGGGGACGTTCGGGGGCTGTTTCGGGTTTTCACCCTCTAACGCCATGTTTTGCTTAAGTCTACAAATTTGCAAATTATCGCCGTACTCTCAAACCGAGAGTCTCGCGGCTGCGGGGTCAGTTCCTACGAGTTACATTGGTCCCGTGGGAGGTGTTGGTGCCACCCACGGGGACGTTCGGGGGCTGTTTCGGGTTTTCACCCTCTAACGCCATGTTTTTAAGCCTAAGTGTAGAAATTTGCAAATTATCGCCGTACTCTCAAACCGGGAGTCCCGCGGCTGCGGGGTCAGTTCCGAAGAGTTACATTGGTCCCGTGGGAGGTGTTGGTGCCACCCACGGGGACGTTCGGGGGCTGTTTCGGGTTTTCACCCTCTAACGCCATGTTTTTAAGCCTAAGTGTAGAAATTTGCAAATTATCGCCGTACTCTCAAACCGGGAGTCCCGCGGCTGCGGGGTCAGTTCCGACGAGTTACATTGGTCCCGTGGGAGGTGTTGGTGCCACCCACGGGGACGTTCGGGCGCTGTTTCGGGTTTTCACCCTCTAACGCCATGTTTTGCTTAAGTGTAGAAATTTGCAAATTTTCGCCGTACTCTCAAACCGGGAGTCCCGCGGCTGCGGGGTCAGTTCCGACGAGTTACATTGGTACCGTGGGAGGTGTTGGTGCCACCCACGGGGACGTTCGGGGGCTGTTTCGGGTTTTCACCCTCTAACGCCATGTTTTTAAGCCTAAGTGTAGAAATTTGCAAATTATCGCCGTACTCTCAAACCGGGAGTCCCGCGGCTGCGGGGTCAGTTCCGACGAGTTACATTGGTCCCGTGGGAGGTGTTGGTGCCACCCACGGGGACGTTCGGGGGCTGTTTCGGGTTTTCACCCTCTAACGCCATGTTTTTAAGCCTAAGTGTAGAAATTTGCAAATTATCGCCGTACTCTCAAACCGGGAGTCCCGCGGCTGCGGGGTCAGTTCCGACGAGTTACATTGGTCCCGTGGGAGGTGTTGGTGCCACCCACGGGGACGTTCGGGGGCTGTTTCGGGTTTTCACCCTCTAACGCCATGTTTTGCTTAAGTGTAGAAATTTGCAAATTATCGCCGTACTCTCAAACCGGGAGTCCCGCGGCTGCGGGGTCAGTTCCGACGAGTTACATTGGTCCCGTGGGAGGTGTTGGTGCCACCCACGGGGACGTTCGGGGGCTGTTTCGGGTTTTCACCCTCTAACGCCATGTTTTGCTTAAGTCTACAAATATGCAAATTATCGCCGTACTCTCAAACCGAGAGTCTCGCGGCTGCGGGGTCAGTTCCTACGAGTTACATTGGTCCCGTGGGAGGTGTTGGTGCCACCCACGGGGACGTTCGGGGGCTGTTTCGGGTTTTCACCCTCTAACGCCATGTTTTTAAGCCTAAGTGTAGAAATTTGCAAATTATCATCGTACTCTCAAACCGGGAGTCCCGCGGCTGCGGGGTCAGTTCCGACGAGTTACATTGGTCCCGTGGGAGGTGTTGGTGCCACCCACGGGGACGTTCGGGGGCTGTTTCGGGTTTTCACCCTCTAACGCCATGTTTTTAAGCCTAAGTGTAGAAATTTGCAAATTATCGCCGTACTCTCAAACCGGGAGTCCCGCGGCTGCGGGGTCAGTTCCGACGAGTTACATTGGTCCCGTGGGAGGTGTTGGTGCCACCCACGGGGACGTTCGGGGGCTGTTTCGGGTTTTCACCCTCTAACGCCATGTTTTGCTTAAGTGTAGAAATTTGCAAATTATCGCCGTACTCTCAAACCGGGAGTCCCGCGGCTGCGGGGTCAGTTCCGACGAGTTACATTGGTCCCGTGGGAGGTGTTGGTGCCACCCACGGGGACGTTCGGGGGCTGTTTCGGGTTTTCACCCTCTAACGCCATGTTTTTAAGCCTAAGTGTAGAAATTTGCAAATTATCGCCGTACTCTCAAACCGGGAGTCCCGCGGCTGCGGGGTCAGTTCCGACGAGTTACATTGGTCCCGTGGGAGGTGTTGGTGCCACCCACGGGGACGTTCGGGGGCTGTTTCGGGTTTTCACCCTCTAACGCCATGTTTTTAAGCCTAAGTGTAGAAATTTGCAAATTATCGCCGTACTCTCAAACCGGGAGTCCCGCGGCTGCGGGGTCAGTTCCGAAGAGTTACATTGGTCCCGTGGGAGGTGTTGGTGCCACCCACGGGGACGTTCGGGGGCTGTTTCGGGTTTTCACCCTCTAACGCCATGTTTTGCTTAAGTCTACAAATATGCAAATTATCGCCGTACTCTCAAACCGGGAGTCCCGCGGCTGCGGGGTCAGTTCCGACGAGTTACATTGGTCCCGTGGGAGGTGTTGGTGCCACCCACGGGGACGTTCGGGGGCTGTTTCGGGTTTTCACCCTCTAACGCCATGTTTTGCTTAAGTCTACAAATATGCAAATTATCGTCGTACTCTCAAACCGAGAGTCTCGCGGCTGCGGGGTCAGTTCCTACGAGTTACATTGGTCCCGTGGGAGGTGTTGGTGCCACCCACGGGGACGTTCGGGGGCTGTTTCGGGTTTTCACCCTCTAACGCCATGTTTTTAAGCCTAAGTGTAGAAATTTGCAAATTATCGCCGTACTCTCAAACCGGGAGTCCCGCGGCTGCGGGGTCAGTTCCGACGAGTTACATTGGTCCCGTGGGAGGTGTTGGTGCCACCCACGGGGACGTTCGGGGGCTGTTTCGGGTTTTCACCCTCTAACGCCATGTTTTTAAGCCTAAGTGTAGAAATTTGCAAATTATCGCCGTACTCTCAAACCGGGAGTCCCGCGGCTGCGGGGTCAGTTCCGAAGAGTTACATTGGTCCCGTGGGAGGTGTTGGTGCCACCCACGGGGACGTTCGGGGGCTGTTTCGGGTTTTCACCCTCTAACGCCATGTTTTGCTTAAGTCTACAAATTTGCAAATTATCGCCGTACTCTCAAACCGAGAGTCTCGCGGCTGCGGGGTCAGTTCCTACGAGTTACATTGGTCCCGTGGGAGGTGTTGGTGCCACCCACGGGGACGTTCGGGGGCTGTTTCGGGTTTTCACCCTCTAACGCCATGTTTTTAAGCCTAAGTGTAGAAATTTGCAAATTATCGCCGTACTCTCAAACCGGGAGTCCCGCGGCTGCGGGGTCAGTTCCGAAGAGTTACATTGGTCCCGTGGGAGGTGTTGGTGCCACCCACGGGGACGTTCGGGGGCTGTTTCGGGTTTTCACCCTCTAACGCCATGTTTTGCTTAAGTGTAGAAATTTGCAAATTATTGCCGTACTCTCAAACCGGGAGTCCCGCGGCTGCGGGGTCAGTTCCGACGAGTTACATTGGTCCCGTGGGAGGTGTTGGTGCCACCCACGGGGACGTTCGGGTGCTGTTTCGGGTTTTCACCCTCTAACGCCATGTTTTTAAGCCTAAGTGTAGAAATTTGCAAATTATCGCCGTACTCTCAAACCGGGAGTCCCGCGGCTGCGGGGTCAGTTCCGACGAGTTACATTGGTCCCGTGGGAGGTGTTGGTGCCACCCACGGGGACATTCGGGGGCTGTTTTGGGTTTTCACCCTCTAACGCCATGTTTTTAAGCCTAAGTGTAGAAATTTGCAAATTATCGCCGTACTCTCAAACCGAGAGTCCCGCGGCTGCGGGGTCAGTTCCTACGAGTTACATTGGTCCCGTGGGAGGTGTTGGTGCCACCCACGGGGACGTTCGGGGGCTGTTTCGGGTTTTCACCCTCTAACGCCATGTTTTTAAGCCTAAGTGTAGAAATTTGCAAATTATCGCCGTACTCTCAAACCGGGAGTCCCGCGGCTGCTGGGTCAGTTCTAACGAGTTACATTGGTCCCGTGGGAGGTGTTGGTGCCACCCACGGGGACGTTCGGGGGCTGTTTCGGGTTTTCACCCTCTAACGCCATGTTTTTAAGCCTAAGTGTAGAAATTTGCAAATTATCGCCGTACTCTCAAACCGAGAGTCCCGCGGCTGCGGGGTCAGTTCCTACGAGTTACATTGGTCCCGTGGGAGGTGTTGGTGCCACCCACGGGGACGTTCGGGGGCTGTTTCGGGTTTTCACCCTCTAACGCCATGTTTTTAAGCCTAACTGTAGAAATTTGCAAATTATCGCCGTACTCTCAAACCGGGAGTCCCGCGGCTGCGGGGTCAGTTCTGACGAGTTACATTGGTCCCGTGGGAGGTGTTGGTGCCACCCACGGGGACGTTCGGGGGCTGTTTCGGGTTTTCACCCTCTAACGCCATGTTTTTAAGCCTAAGTGTAGAAATTTGCAAATTATCGCCGTACTCTCAAACCGGGAGTCCCGCGGCTGCGGGTCAGTTCCGACGAGTTACATTGGTCCCGTGGGAGGTTTTGGTGCCACCCACGGGGACGTTCGGGGGCTGTTTCGGGTTTTCACCCTCTAACGCCATGTTTTTAAGCCTAAGTGTAGAAATTTGCAAATTATCGCCGTACTCTCAAACCGGGAGTCCCGCGGCTGCGGGGTCAGTTCCGACGAGTTACATTGGTCCCGTGGGAGGTGTTGGTGCCACCCACGGGGACGTTCGGGGGCTGTTTCGGGTTTTCACCCTCTAACGCCATGTTTTGCTTAAGTCTACAAATATGCAAATTATCGCCGTACTCTCAAACCGAGAGTCCCGCGGCTGCGGGGTCAGTTCCTACGAGTTACATTGGTCCCGTGGGAGGTGTTGGTGCCACCCACGGGGACGTTCGGGGGCTGTTTCGGGTTTTCACCCTCTAACGCCATGTTTTTAAGCCTAAGTGTAGAAATTTGCAAATTATCGCCGTACTCTCAAACCGGGAGTCCCGCGGCTGCGGGGTCAGTTCCGACGAGTTACATTGGTCCCGTGGGAGGTGTTGGTGCCACCCACGGGGACGTTCGGGGGCTGTTTCGGGTTTTCACCCTCTAACGCCATGTTTTTAAGCCTAAGTGTAGAAATTTGCAAATTATCGCCGTACTCTCAAACCGGGAGTCCCGCGGCTGCGGGGTCAGTCCCGACGAGTTACATTGGTCCCGTGGGAGGTGTTGGTGCCACCCACGGGGACGTTCGGGGGCTGTTTCGGGTTTTCACCCTCTAACGCCATGTTTTGCTTAAGTCTACAAATATGCAAATTATCGCCGTACTCTCAAACCGAGAGTCTCGCGGCTGCGGGGTCAGTTCCTACGAGTTACATTGGTCCCGTGGGAGGTGTTGGTGCCACCCACGGGGACGTTCGGGGGCTGTTTCGGGTTTTCACCCTCTAACGCCATGTTTTTAAGCCTAAGTGTAGAAATTTGCAAATTATCGCCGTACTCTCAAACCGGGAGTCCCGCGGCTGCGGGGTCAGTTCCGAAGAGTTACATTGGTCCCGTGGGAGGTGTTGGTGCCACCCACGGGGACGTTCGGGGGCTGTTTCGGGTTTTCACCCTCTAACGCCATGTTTTTAAGCCTAAGTGTAGAAATTTGTAAATTATGTCCGTACTCTCAAACCGGGAGTCCCGCGGCTGCGGGGTCAGTTCCGACGAGTTACATTGGTCCCGTGGGAGGTGTTGGTGCCACCCACGGGGACGTTCGGGGGCTGTTTCGGGTTTTCACCCTCTAACGCCATGTTTTTAAGCCTAAGTGTAGAAATTTGCAAATTATCGCCGTACTCTCAAACCGGGAGTCCCGCGGCTGCGGGGTCAGTTCCGACGAGTTACATTGGTCCCGTGGGAGGTGTTGGTGCCACCCACAAGGACGTTCGGGGGCTGTTTCGGGTTTTCACCTCTAACGCCATGTTTTTCTTAAGTCTACAAATATGCAAATTATCGCCGTACTCTCAAACCGAGAGTCTCGCAGCTGCGGGGTCAGTTCCTACGAGTTACATTGGTCCCGTGGGAGGTGTTGGTGCCACCCACGGGGACGTTCGGGGGCTGTTTCGGGTTTTCACCCTCTAACGCCATGTTTTTAAGCCTAAGTGTAGAAATTTGCAAATTATCGTCGTACTCTCAAACCGGGAGTCCCGCGGCTGCGGGGTCAGTTCCGACGAGTTACATTGGTCCCGTGGGAGGTGTTGGTGCCACCCACGGGGACGTTCGGGGGCTGTTTCGGGTTTTCACCCTCTAACGCCATGTTTTTAAGCCTAAGTGTAGAAATTTGCAAATTATCGCCGTACTCTCAAACCGGGAGTCCCGCGGCTGCGGGGTCAGTTCCGACGAGTTACATTGGTCCCGTGGGAGGTGTTGGTGCCACCCACGGGGACGTTCGGGGGCTGTTTCGGGTTTTCACCCTCTAACGCCATGTTTTGCTTAAGTGTAGAAATTTGCAAATTATCGCCGTACTCTCAAACCGGGAGTCCCGCGGCTGCGGGGTCAGTTCCGACGAGTTACATTGGTCCCGTGGGAGGTGTTGGTGCCACCCACGGGGACGTTCGGGGGCTGTTTCGGGTTTTCACCCTCTAACGCCATGGTTTTAAGCCTAAGTGTAGAAATTTGCAAATTATCGCCGTACTCTCAAACCGGGAGTCCCGCGGCTGCGGGGTCAGTTCCGACGAGTTACATTGGTCCCGTGGGAGGTGTTGGTGCCACCCACGGGGACGTTCGGGGGCTGTTTCGGGTTTTCACCCTCTAACGCCATGTTTTTAAGCCTAAGTGTAGAAATTTGCAAATTATCGCCGTACTCTCAAACCGGGAGTCCCGCGGCTGCGGGGTCAGTTCCGACGAGTTACATTGGTCCCGTGGGAGGTGTTGGTGCCACCCACGGGGACGTTCGGGGGCTGTTTCGGGTTTTCACCCTCTAACGCCATGTTTTGCTTAAGTCTACAAATATGCAAATTATCGCCGTACTCTCAAACCGGGAGTCCCGCGGCTGCGGGGTCAGTTCTGACGAGTTACATTGGTCCCGTGGGAGGTGTTGGTGCCACCCACGGGGACGTTCGGGGGATGTTTCGGGTTTTCACCCTCTAACGCCATGTTTTGCTTAAGTCTACAAATATGCAAATTATCGCCGTACTCTCAAACCGAGAGTCTCGCGGCTGCGGGGTCAGTTCCTACGAGTTACATTGGTCCCGTGGGAGGTGTTGGTGCCACCCACAGGGACGTTCGGGGGCTGTTTCGGGTTTTCACCCTCTAACGCCATGTTTTTAAGCCTAAGTGTAGAAATTTGCAAATTATCGCCGTACTCTCAAACCGGGAGTCCCGCGGCTGCGGGGTCAGTTCCGACGAGTTACATTGGTCCCGTGGGAGGTGTTGGTGCCACCCACGGGGACGTTCGGGGGCTGTTTCGGGTTTTCACCCTCTAACGCCATGTTTTGCTTAAGTCTACAAATTTGCAAATTATCGCCGTACTCTCAAACCGAGAGTCTCGCGGCTGCGGGGTCAGTTCCTACGAGTTACATTGGTCCCGTGGGAGGTGTTGGTGCCACCCACGGGGACGTTCGGGGGCTGTTTCGGGTTTTCACCCTCTAACGCCATGTTTTTAAGCCTAAGTGTAGAAATTTGCAAATTATCGCCGTACTCTCAAACCGGGAGTCCCGCGGCTGCGGGGTCAGTTCCGAAGAGTTACATTGGTCCCGTGGGAGGTGTTGGTGCCACCCACGGGGACGTTCGGGGGCTGTTTCGGGTTTTCACCCTCTAACGCCATGTTTTGCTTAAGTGTAGAAATTTGCAAATTATTGCCGTACTCTCAAACCGGGAGTCCCGCGGCTGCGGGGTCAGTTCCGACGAGTTACATTGGTCCCGTGGGAGGTGTTGGTGCCACCCACGGGGACGTTCGGGGGCTGTTTCGGGTTTTCACCCTCTAACGCCATGTTTTTAAGCCTAAGTGTAGAAATTTGCAAATTATCGCCGTACTCTCAAACCGGGAGTCCCGCGGCTGCGGGGTCAGTTCCGACGAGTTACATTGGTCCCGTGGGAGGTGTTGGTGCCACCCACGGGGACGTTCGGGGGCTGTTTCGGGTTTTCACCCTCTAACGCCATGTTTTGCTTAAGTGTAGAAATTTGCAAATTTTCGCCGTACTCTCAAACCGGGAGTCCCGCGGCTGCGGGGTCAGTTCCGACGAGTTACATTGGTACCGTGGGAGGTGTTGGTGCCACCCACGGGGACGTTCGGGGGCTGTTTCGGGTTTTCACCCTCTAACGCCATGTTTTTAAGCCTAAGTGTAGAAATTTGCAAATTATCGCCGTACTCTCAAACCGGGAGTCCCGCGGCTGCGGGGTCAGTTCCGACGAGTTACATTGGTCCCGTGGGAGGTGTTGGTGCCACCCACGGGGACGTTCGGGGGCTGTTTCGGGTTTTCACCCTCTAACGCCATGTTTTTAAGCCTAAGTGTAGAAATTTGCAAATTATCGCCGTACTCTCAAACCGGGAGTCCCGCGGCTGCGGGGTCAGTTCCGACGAGTTACATTGGTCCCGTGGGAGGTGTTGGTGCCACCCACGGGGACGTTCGGGGGCTGTTTCGGGTTTTCACCCTCTAACGCCATGTTTTGCTTAAGTGTAGAAATTTGCAAATTATCGCCGTACTCTCAAACCGGGAGTCCCGCGGCTGCGGGGTCAGTTCCGACGAGTTACATTGGTCCC